>OX243855.2:11447844-14172844 GCA_945859575.2 Herminia tarsipennalis
CCGAATGATGTGGCTTAAGAAATGGGTTTTCTGTTGTTTTTGTTTCATACTTACAACGTTATATCTACATAATAATACTTGTCAATGAAATTTGTACGAAAATTTTGTTACTTCTCATTTAATCAGCTGTTACTCGTAAGCTTGTAAAGCCTACTTAGCTGTGATAGTTTTCGTTTTAATTTCACTATATAAACTACTACCGTGATTTTTTTCACATACCCAACATCAATCATTCAGCTGACAGGAAGGGGGGTTGACTCTTGACTCTAACAAAAATTTTCTCTTTAAAGGTTAATATTTTACAAACGGATCCCTAAATCTTAAAATCGTTGTTCCAACCCCTCACACAACCCCGCACACTTTTAAAAGACCTATCTAATGATACCCCATACGATGGGATAAGTGAGAAAAAAAATCACACCCCTACTTTACATATAGGTACCGAAGGTATGTGTATCCATGCAAAATTACAGCCTCCTAGCACTAGCAGTCTCTGAGCAAAGCTGCGGATGGACGGACAGACATGGCGAAAATAAAAGGTTCCGTTTTGCCATTTAGGCTAGCAAACCCTAAAAACCGGGCAAGTGCATGTCGGGCCACGCACAATGTAAGGTTCCGTAGTTGGTGGTCTTCACAATAATGCAGTCTAATAAGTAGGTTTTCTGTTGTTTTTGTTCCGTACTAATAACGTCATAATACGAGTATTTCAATGGAATTTGTACGAGCATCATTGTTACTTCTCACTTGGTCGGCTATAAATCGTAAACTTTTAAACACTACTTAGCTGTAATAGCTTTCCTTTTAATTTCTTTAAATATAGGTACTATTGCTCTGATATTTTAAAATAGTGATTTCTTTAATGAACAAAATGAGCTTCTTAATAGTGAAAAAAAAACGCAAAAACAATATTTCATTTTTTTATTAACACATCTTGAATATAGATTCTATCGTCACTCAACACAATTTTCAAACCTACGCGATCCTACATACACATAACTATTATGTATTTATAACAATACCCATCATTTCATACAATCAGTCCATTATATATAATTTTAAATGCATAAAATCGAATACAAACTTAAGAATATTAAACTATAGTCTTACCTATTATTAAAATGACATCAGTATCTTACACAGAAGCGTATTGGATTTGAAAAGTAAACCAGTCGTAAGGCCGGTATCTCTATAGTAAACTGTGGAAACGTCATGGATTGTGCAATAACCTATGTCATTTGGTAGTAAGATGTAAGGTGAACCTTACCTAACATGTATTGTACAATTGGGTATTTGACTTCCATCAAAATAATAGTACATTATGATATAAGTGCGGTAAGTTGAAAATTACAGCCGAGGCGATATTGCTACAAGAAAGCAGAGGCTGTAATTATCAAAGAGCACGTATGTCATACGACGTTTTATAACATATTTGCGAGGAAATAAATAACATTTTCAATTAAAAACAATACAGCGAAAAGAAAAAGCGCGCGGAATAATTTTTACTTGTTCACAAATTAATGATGCGCGCGCATCAGCGCTTTTTTTAAGACAATTAATGGGCATAAAAAACAAAATTAATTAAATTAAAGAATTAAATGTTTATTTATTATATTTTATCTCCCAAAGTTAATTTTATTTATAAAATGTTGACCACCTTTCTGATTTAAAAAAGTGCCGTTCGTTTTAGAAGGAGCATCTTGATAAACCGTGTAGTTGATTTGAAAATTCGTAATAGGTTTGACTTTAGTCCATTAACGTATAGACCAGGTCTACGCCATCCCTTTCATTTAAAAAGTAAATATTGACTGCAAAGCGTGAATTAGAGAAAGAAACTCGTGCGGCCTTTGACAGGTATTGTCCACAAAGTAGCGCTGTCTCTTTCTAGAAAATGGTCAATTTTGTGAGCTTATGCTCCTAGTCTCTACGTCACAAATACCCTATTGTTTTATTTCCCAAATAAAGAAAATAAAAATAAAACATTATTAGCGAGTTGTAACTGTTACAAATACAAATGGTCGCCGGGGCAATGGACATGTCCATTGTTATTTAATTGTGGACCTATTGCTCGTGTGTTGTCAACAACATCACTAAACACCACACCACCGTAATGAAGTTCTTATACAAAACTTGCATTTATCGAGATCAATTTATTTATCATTGTTATGATAATATTATTTTTTTATATGGCTATTTATTTTATTTATTTATTTACGATTACGACATGACATACACACATCACAATTTTTTAATAGTTGGCAGTGATGTGGTTACCAAAAAAATATTGTAAATGACAGCCCAGAGGTGTGCTTCAGTAGTGTCGTTGACAATACACGTACATGGGCGGATGCAGGATTTCATTCTGAAGAAATTTGTTACACAAAACAACCGTATGAGGGGGACACGTGTCCCCATGCACCCGTGCGACCCCCCCCCCCCCCTTCCCACCCTGGATCCGCCTATGAATACACGATATTGCTGCCGAAGACGTGATGCTAATATTCGGGGCCAGTATCACCTAAGTATATGCATGTTTTATACGTACCCACTACAACATCTCTTCAGTTATGCAGTTACACCTCGCTAATGGGCACCTTGCCTAACAATGCCAACAGATTAGACCTACTCTAAACAATAAGAGTATTTTCTGAGACTCAGTTCAATGTAGGTTTATGGGTCGGACCTGACCAAATAGGAAGAGTCTGATAGGCATTTGTAGTTTTTTCGATGATAATATTATCGCAGAGGCAATTTGCTCCTGCACACTATTTACAACTCTTATTTTAATTGACTAAGGGCGATATTTCATTGTCATCGGAAAATTATTCGAGCGGTTCTGTCAAGCTGGTCTGTCGGTCTGGTTTCTATTTCGTAGCTATATGCCTTTGGAGTACAGACCCTATTTCTTTGCATCTTATCGCTGTTATGCTCACTCGGATACCAATCTTTAGATAACCGGAAAAGAGATGCGTTTTTAGTGTGCGTACGATAAAATGAATTTATCAGAGTAGCGTGGTAAACTTCAGCAGGGTTTTATTAACATATAACATATTTTGATTTAGTAGTGTTATTATTTTAGGCGCGATTGGTCCAATTCGCGATTGATCCAAAGTTCAAAAATGTCCAGTTCGCGGTCCGCCTAGTTCGCGATTGGTCCTATTCGAGTTTGGTTCAAAAAAATGGTTTAGATATTTTTCAAGAAAGTACAAATCAATAAATTATATATAACGTAAGAATAGATTTGTAATATTATATAGTATATGTGCCGCGAATTGGTATAAACGCGTATTGTACCGATCGCGAATATAAACCAACCGCGAATTGGACCAATCGCGAATTGAACCAATCATCAATAAGTTGAATTGGACAAATCGCGGCTAAAGGATTTCATTCATCGTATTTTTATAATTAGGTACCTACGTAAAAACATCGCAAATTTTAGGGTACTCGATTTTGATAAAATTAGGACATCTCAATTTTCAAAATCTAGTTAAAACCAGTATCGTAGTAATACAACCTTTGAATTTGATCACACCTTACTGTTACATGTTGTATAAATAAAATATGTATGTTAAAACTATTCTATTTTGTATCCTCTGCAAATATAAAATGTACATACATAGACAAACATGTACAAAATTATATCTTCTATCATTGAAGCTTAACAGCTTTAGAAAACATTACCCGAAAATACATCCTTGATTAATATTAGGCATCTAACAACCTTTTTAAGAATCGATGAAAATATGATGGATTTGGCTATGAGATATTCATTTTTTTTTTTATTTGTATGGAGCTTTTGTCAAATATACAGGATATCCCAAAACTATGCCACATGGAGAAAAAGTAATACATATAATACTGTTTAATACTTTTAAACAGATAAGTAATTTAGTTGGCATATTTTTTTGAACAAGGTTAAAAACTTTGATCGCAACAAGTTCAACTTCGAACACGATAAAGAAACTTGCTACCAAACTATAAACTTAAACATCTTTAAAACAGATATAAATTCATTTATTTAAAAACAACCACTGGATTTAACAGGAAATTTAAAATATACTTTGTAGACACCACACAATCATTTACAATAGTTTTACACAATTCTGAAAACTTAGACATAGAGGGCGCTGTCGAACGTATAAAACCTCTGGCCTCTTTGCATTCTAAACAATTAATTTCATATCCTTTTACATTTATGTCCTTAGTGCCAATATTATAAGGTACATTTTCGTTTGAAAGGATCCCTTTGAATCGTATTTTGTCATCTGCGCGTAGTAATCTTGTGAAATTGCTAAAGTAGTGGTCGAATATTACGGAGATTTCTGAGTGACGTTTGAGGAGACCTCCACTTGCTTCTAGTATTAGTCTTACTTCGTAAGTGTATCTGAAAAACAAAATATCATTAAGGGTATGTTCCGATGTACACTGCAAGCACTGTTCAGTGCTTTTACTGGGGAGAAATTCGTTCCGTTATGACTGACAGTATACTGCCGCCATCGTCGCCATTTTTGTACTGTGAACACGTGTTTTCGAGGTAAGGTACTCTCAGTACTTTGATCATGTGATCAACAGAAATTAAAATTAATTCCCTTGATTCAGAATTTAAGACATTGAGCAATTAATTTAATTGATAAATATCTTGAATATTCAATTTTTAAATATACAGTGTAAACTCTTTATAACGTCATCCTTTATAACATTAAACTCCCTGTAACGTTGAAGTGAGCCCAACTTGGTTGGTTTGCGTTAAAACCCACATATTGAAACACTCTTTATAGCGATACGCCATTCTCTATTACGAAGAAATGTGTTCATATTTGTAGACAGTAAATATTTATTATCGGTATTATTGTTTATGTTATGTTATCAGGTAACAAAAGACTTTGAAGCTCCGAAACATCCGAGGTCGGTCTAGATTTTGTTATCCTTTATTGCCTCGAACATGTGCAGTTTGACGCATTGTTTTCTCGGAAGTGATGGTCTTCGACCAAGCATACTGGGTACCTATCGTATTATCAGTCGTAAACCTACTTCGAAACTGTTAACATGGCCAGTAAACGGAAAGATTAAAATAAATAAGAAAAAATCTTGTTAATTTAGTTGTTTTTTTTGTTCACTCCATATAACGATAACTCTCTATAACGACAAAAAATGCTCAGTCCCTTGAGTTTCGTTATAAAGAGTTTACACTGTAGTTATATTTATACATTAAATAAAAAATGTTGATCTTATACAAGGTACATATAAAATTACTGGACTGCGTTCTGTTTTATACAGTAACCAGTACTTATAGCTAAGCATGAAGGAACGGTTTCGCAGTATATTAAACTGAAGACACCTTATAGTACTCAAGTGCATATCGGAACATACCCTAAGTAATCTATATGAATAAATAAATCTAGGAGCACAAGATGTAAATGGACAAAGAAATTGAATACAATACAGGAAATTCAGAATGAGGGGTGGTCGTATTTAATCAAATGCTCTTGAATTGGAAGGAATGTAAATCCACCTGCCAGGGTTCAACAATGAAACCATAATCAGAGACTGAGCATACCCTTCCAGTTTTGAAGTAAATACGGGCTGCAAAGCGTGAGAGATAGAAAACACTCGTATCGCATTAGTTATATCTTCTAGAAATCTTTCAAAAATAGATTGGTCTACGTCACAGGCTATCTAGTCTATGTCATGTCAGTCATTACAGAACAGAGACGAGCATTGACGCTTTTAGGTGGTACAAACAATTGACTAAACACCGGCCAAATGTGTACCTGCCTTTTTTGCTATTTCGGGAGTGAGGTCAGTCTACAAATCCCCCCCCCCCCTTCTCTCTCTCTCTCTCTGGGTAACCTAAGCAACATGGCAAACCAATTACAGATTTCTACGCGTTACGAAACAGGTTTTTTTCTTTTATTTTTTTTTTTTTTTATTGCTTTAACGTGGAATGCTAATTTGCAATCTGTTTCGTATAGTCAGAAAAAAGCTTTCATAGCTTCTTAGTAAGTATAAAAAGAATGTACAATCACTTACTCATTCAAATTATTTAAATGGCAGCTCTTCCCACTTTGTCTCGCAACATTCCTAATAAACTCGCACTCTTTAACAGCAAGTATAGAACCTTCCTCTTGACAAATACTCTTATATTCTTCACCGTAGTAGCACTTAAAATATTCTTGAAGAAAACCGGGCAACCACGAAACAAAATCTCTCCATCTATTGCGAACATTCTTCAATCTAATATCCGTTATATAACCCTCCCAATTTACGTGGGCACCGTCTAATATAGAACATTTTATTTGTGTAGTAGCTGTGTTATAATCCGACCAAGATGGGGTGTGACATTGGTTGTAATAATCGTCCCAGTTTATATGATATGTGTTGTCGTCGTAATCAGTTATGAATTCGTTTTTGAGCAGGTTTTTTATGCTGGATTTGTCTTCGCCTATTAGTTCTATTAGTCCGGTTGGGAGGCCGTCGTCTTGTAGGTTTGTGACGAATTGGTTGCCGAAATATAGGAGAGTTATAACGCCCACTGCGAGCTGTAAAGAATGAAATAATAATTAGTACAATTGTATATAGCTTTATCAGGGGTTGTCCTCGGCTAAGTCCTTAGCCAATCAAAAAAAAACTTTTTTTTTATTTGTAACATTCTTCGTTTTTATGTTAAGCAAACCGACTAAGTAATTTCAAAGATTATGGCACAAAATGTTTTTTTTTTTATTCAATATATTTTTGCGCGTGTGTACACTTTCTATCTAATTTACTAACAATCAGACTTGCAATTTTATTAATGGTTGTAGCAGTTAATTTAATTATGAAAATTCTTCAATTAAATTCAGTAGCTTCCTTATGTAGTTTCCATTAATTTCCACGTGCGATAAATCGACAGACCTCGTCCTGGGTTTTATTCTACTGCCCTTAAAGCATAGGGACTAGCAATTTATAATATACAATTCTAAAGACTACGCTAGATAACTGAATGCCATCATTCGAACGTACATTTATTTCAAAACTAATAAAATTAAATTAATTACTAATAAAAAAAAGGAACTCATACCTGAAATGGTGTAATAAACTTCTTAGTAGTCTCAGACTTCGCCAAAAGACAGGTGACACCCAAACTGACACCAAAACCAACCACAACTGACACAATATACAGCACCCTAGACATAGTTATATATTGTAGGAACGCAAATATAGGCAGAGTAACAGTCACTACACCAATTAAAGGCAAGAAAAGGAACGAACAGACAAGCGCTAATGTCCCTCTTACCAATCCATAAGTTGTACATCCATGGGAACAAGTAATAAACATCTGTAACCAACTTAAAGTCACACAATGTGGAAGTGCACATTTAAAAAAGCCCTGCCAACTACTTCTCCGAGCCATCCAAGTTAAAATTACAGGTATAAGTAAAGAAAAAAATACCCGAGCGTTCAAACAAAATTCGATGCTACTACCTAGGATATAAGACGGATAATTCGATACATGTAAATCGAGAAAACGCCATCCTTGATGCACTACTGTATCTTTCTCATAAGGATATTTTGCCAAAACGTTTATGCCAAATGATATTAAAGCAAGAAAATCTGGGTATATACTTTGGCTCATTGAAAACGAGAATAATGTTAGGAACATTAGAAAGAACGATAAAACGCAAAATTCAGAGAACGGAACCCATTGTATAGCTATAAACGGATACAGGAATAAATTAATAAAAAGTGCAACAAAAAACTGAACGAAGGGACCCAAATTGTTCCTAACAAATAAGTTTTCAGATTCATCTGGTTGCAAATTCCCATCGCTGTACCTCAGAAACAAGCCAGACCATTTTCGAAAATCGATGAATTGTTTTTTTGCGTGCAACATTTTGAATGTACATATCACCATTGCGACGAAACTCGCATAGTACATGGCTAGAGGTACTAAATGATATAAACTATCGGCACTGACAGACAAATAAGCTATAAGAAGTATAGATAGTTCTACATTTGATAGCCTAAAAGAAAATGTACCGAAGTAGTATAGCAGCTTGAGATAAAGAACTTGTATGAAAACTATTGGATGTAGGAACGCTTGGTGTAACAAAGGTATATGGTCAAGGGCTTTAAGACTAGGGTCTGTAAGGGTTAGTTCGTAGCTGACTAAGGGCAATTCGCCTTGGCAATAGTCGACCGCGGCTGTAACTAAGTTGTCGACGGTTAGGTTTCGTATGTCATCATTGGTGGCACATCTTTCTGGGTATTCTGGAACAAATGTTATGTCTAAAGTCTATGTATATGACCATTCAGTATTCTCAAATATTTGTCATGCTCTGAATCATGGACACGCTCCGGATTATTTGGGGGGGATTTATGGGCGAAGAGGATGTTTAGGTGGTACAACTACTAAACACCGGCCAAATGTGTATAAAGTACCTTTTGCAATTTGGAGGGGAGGGGGGGTTTAAATCCCCACATCCCCCACTGGGTACGCCCATGCTCTAAATTACGAATACTTAATTGATACTTAGTTCACGATTTTTTTTTTTTAAATCTGTATCACTACTATTTGCCTTAAAGTGAGTGACAGCATGAAATTTTGCAAAACTTAAAACTGAGTTGAATAGAGTCGTTGAAAACCAGCGCCAGGCATCTTGCCAGGCATACGCTGAGCTAGCTCCTATTTTTCGGCTTAAACTTTACATAATGTTGTCAAATTGTATTTAATTTAGTAGCTACTTG
This sequence comes from Herminia tarsipennalis, assembly GCA_945859575.2. Classification (NCBI taxonomy): domain Eukaryota; kingdom Metazoa; phylum Arthropoda; class Insecta; order Lepidoptera; family Erebidae; genus Herminia; species Herminia tarsipennalis. The sequence goes on from OX243855.2 coordinate 11,456,569, forward strand.
TTTTTACACGTACATGTTATCATTTTATTTCTTCTGTTTTGTTGAAACAAATATTTTTTTCTTTCTTTTTTCTTTTTTTAGAAAGGGTGCAGATTTCGTGAACGTCCGACAAAATTCTCAAGGCTCTAAATTTACCTTGTCAAATTTGCAATGCCATAAAATACAGCAAATAAGATGGAACTACTCTGAGGATTCCTATTCAGGCACATAGGTGTACCAAGCCCCCTTCACACCCCCTCTAGCACACCTTAATTGAAACACCCCCTCCCCGAAAAATAATCCTGGTAATGCCTATATCCTGGTAATGCCTATATCCTGGTAATGCCTATATCCTGGTAATGCCTATATCCTGGTAATGCCTATATCCTGGTAATGCCTATAACCTGGTAATGCCATATCCTGGCAACAATACTTTCGGGGAAATTAATCAATTTTAAATACCTATTCAGTTTGTAAGTCAATACTAACATTACAGGGAATTATAAAGAGAGACAAATGGACAAAAGAGGTGGTACCTAGACATGTACATACCTTCTTCAGGGGTGTTGGCAGTACGTATGGTGCCATTGCTGTGTATTTGATCGCCGCCATCGAGATGTGAAGGTTCTAAAGCTTGTCCGTCGTCAAGAGCGCGTGCTTCCTCTGGGAAAATCATTAGTAATCTTTTTAATTTTGGACTGCCTCTGTGGCGCGGTGGGAGTGTATTTGACTACTACGCAAGATCGTGGGTTCGATCCCCACTCAGGATAAAACTTTGTGTGATGAGCACGATGGTTTATTCTGTGTCTGGGTGTAATTTATCTATTATATGTATGTATTTAGAAATATATAAGTATGTTTATCGGTTGTCTGGTTTCCATAGTACAAGCTTAAATTCCTATTAAAATGGCAAACATAACGTGTAATGATAAGAAGTTATCTCCAATAGTCATGACGCTCGACCGCGATATAGAACCAGGAGGCCTATTCTAATTCAATGAAAACGAAGTTTCGGTCATAAATGAGGTGGTTATATACAGAGCCAGGAACATCTATTTAATGCACTCGTTCCAGAAAAACGCTCCTGGGTCAAACTTCTTGTGCTTATCTAAAAATTATTTGAATAGTTCCCGTAAAGTAAACGAAAATTCATGAATTTCGTTTTTAAGAAAAAGAGTAGGTAGGTAGTACAGTACTCTTGTTTCTTTAAAAATAAATTCATAAATTTTCCATTCCTTAAATTTCTTAAGTTTACAGGGATAATTCTAATTATCTTTTGTATAATGATTTAGATTATATACACATATAACCTGAATCTCGGCAACGACTCCAGCAATTTTCATGAAATTTAGGTTTCGGGGGCGATAAATCGACACAAAACTTCTTTTTAATGAAAATCAGTATCGGAGGTATTTCATTCTGCACAAATTTCAAACCGACAAACCACAACCACCCACACATACTTACACCCTGAAGGCATTACACTACTTTTTTTTAGCAGTCGTGTAAATTTCAATTTACCTGGTGAATCATCGTCTGGAGAGTCGCTATCGTCAGGTTCTTTTCGCAACGTAGTGTTACATATCTCACGAATACGCCGCTCCAGTTGTGCTGTAGTTATATATTGTTCACCGTTTGACAGACTATAACAAAGTATATATAATTAGTCAGAAATTTTTGGTTTGTAAATTTTTTGACCGCTGCGTCATATGCCCTTCTCGTATTAGTTGGGGGTTACTGTAAGAGAAATCTGGCAATAAATTCTTACCTAGCAAACAAATCTCGGGCAGCTTTTCTAGCCACCGTCTCTTGCCGGCTGGCAGCAAGACAGGACTTGGCACGGATTATCGCTGCGCTGTCCTCGTCGATCACGCCGCTGCGAATACACCTGTCGAAAAAACACAAAGATTATAATTGTATGTTTTAACCAGTGGAACCGCGTACACTCTGGATTCCGAACCCGTTGGTATTTACCAACGCGGGTATAAAACATATTATTTTGAGGTAGGCCTTTTTTTATAAAACTTTTATGGTTTTATAGAAAAAAGGTAGGTAATTGCTGAAGTCGTTTCATTTATAGGCCTCCACCCTGGCACGGATCCAGAAATTCGTTTCGTCGAGTCTCAATTGCCCCTATTGCCCCGGCGCCCAAAATCAAGTAATAAAGATAGTGAGGCATAATAACTAGAGGGATTTCGGGATAACTGAAATATTTCAATAGGACGGACCGACACAACCAGAGAACTTAGGCGCAGGCATAACTGCCAGCTGACAAGCGAGCGAGCGAGCCCCGCGAGCAGCGTTTCACCACTTTTCATGTTTCGATTCACACCGAGAACTACAGAGATAAGTTACGTCAGCGATTCAAACGATGCAAACAAAATATCCGATTATTCCAGCGAACCTATTCGTTCACCTCGTTAGTATATGTTGACTCTGTACGTCGCGGTGTGAACCAAAGTATGAAAACCGTATCTCCCGCCCGCTCGCTCGCCCGGCGCGATTTCTCTTTGCGCCCTTTAGCTATTTAGCCTATAATGGCGAACTCATTGCACACTTTCAAAGTGGATGAAGACACTTCAGCACCACCGAAAGACAGCTCAGGCAGGTTCCACGGCTAGTTAGTTTGACTATGAGACATGGGGACACTAGAAGTTAAGCTGCCTGAAGGGCGTTACTACAAATATACGAGTATATTGACGGCACTTCAAGCACTGATTGAACATGTCTGAAAAATATTAGCAAGTGTACCTACCTAAGAACCAGTTCGAAATCACTAGCCTATATCATATATCAGATCCTGCTGAAGGCAACTCATTAAATTCAACAAATATCTTACACAGCGCGATTCTGAAACTCATGCTGAACTCTATCCCATTTTCTCTTCCAAATCGCGAAATCATTTGCATAATCACTCATTTATTTAAACTGTTGCACTGAAATATTTTATTTATACCACAAAAGTGGTAAGCATGAGGCCGGCTGATGGTATACACGTTTCCTACCATACTGTAGTCAGAGAAAAAGCAAATGTACTAGAATTTAAGTGAAACATTGTTCATTACCTCATATCATTATCGGAAACGTGATTCCAACGCGATCTTGGAATTATTTCCAATAAAGCCGCTATTGTTTCATTTGTGAAAAATGTATAACATTCTCTGTTGTCACTTTGTCGCGCGTCATGTATACTTTTTTCTTTTCAAAGCATTGAAGTTTTTAACGTACGCTAGGTTACAAAGGAGGTGGTGAATCAATCATCAATAATATCTTTACATAGTATAAAACAAAGTCACTTTCCTTAGATCTTCCAAAATACGCAACTGATTTTGATGCGGTTTTCAGTATCAATTAGATTATTTTTTACGGATAGTTTATTTGAAGGTATAATACATATGTATATTGATGGCGTAGAAAAGTCCGTGTAAAGCCGGAGCGGGCCATTAGTCACATCATTTCTAGTATCTACCTTAATGTTTTCTACATCATGAATGAAGATGTATCTTATTTGACCTTGATTCCCTGTGGTCTCTATCCACGACATCTGGACTGGGTAGACTTCGTAAATAAATGGAAGTCAAATATTTTTATGAAATAGGTGCAAACTTCATTTATTTTTCAACTTACAGAGGCCCATTGTTGAGCAAAGGCATTCCCCAACCGTTTCCGCTCTTGACTGCATTTAGATAATGCTACCTATCTAATTTCATGTCCATTACACTATTAACTGAACTACTAGGTGTTAAATTGACCTTCATTAAAGAAGATTATGAAAGACTGCAATGAAACGACTCGTAGTCAGTTGATTTACCGCCTACGCGGACCAGATTGTTGTAATAAACCTCTATCAACATAGCAAACTAGTATTTGTTTTTTTTAAATAACTTACCCATATTATTTTACTGATAATATACTGTATCTTTTACGGGATAAGGGGCTAACCAATCAGTGAGTGGTTCACCTGATAGTGTAGTGATTATCACTACCCATGAGCCCCTAAAACGGCCTAGGCGTAGCAGGTGCATTTCCGGCCTTTTATAAAAGTGTAGAGAGTCTATACTTTTATAAAAGGTCAGCTTTTTCTGGGTCCTGTCATATAATCCGGAAATATAGCTGGCGAGAGTTGATTCCACAAGGCGATTGTGCGTGGCAGAAAATGGCAAAATCACTGTGGTGGATTGCCAAATGTTTTGTACTTGATTAAAATTTTGAAGCTACGCGCCGTAAGTACGCTTCCTGTGCGTAGAAGTCTTAACACTTACAAACTTCCTCTGTGAAGTCATAGACGGAGCTAATACCAACAAAATGGTGACAGTACCTTCTCAACATTCTTCTTGCTTCAGGGTGAGCCTGTTCCGTAGCGCAAATCAACCATTCCAGCGCTTGTTTGAAGTTTGAGATCTTATCTGCTTCTAGTTCTGCAATACACCAAAATAAATGCAAGTTTAAATTAAATAGGTAAGCCATTTTAAATTAATATTTCACTGATTTATTTATTAGGGTTCCAACCGGTGCAAACCACTGACCTCTGTAATACTAGCAGGACTATAAGTAGGTATAGAGGTCAAACAGTAGTGCAAACAGAAACCTATTCTATGACTTCGCTTTCTGTCCGTCCTTCTGTCACAAACCTTAATTTTCAACCGACTTCAAAAAGGAGGAGGTTCTCAATTCGACTGTCAATGACAATAAACATTGTGAAGTTGGTGCCAAACAAAACATAAAAACTACTATTTCATTACGCCAACTTCAAAATGTTTATTTATTTTTTGTTGATGGAACATTATTAAGTGCATAGAGTTTGGCAGGGTTGAAAAATGACAATGTTAAAAGAAAGCATATATTTATTAAAAAAAAATGGAGTTTATGATTGACCTTGCGCTGTTACACTCCGCACTTGAAAAATCGCGCAAAACTATACTTGTACCTAGAGAATTTAGTGCTCTACATTTTTGGAAATATGTACTGCATATGTTAAGTTTGTATATTTAAAGCATAAGAAGAAGCAGTGTGTTGAAATTTAGTATGGAGGAGGAGCTTGGGAATGGTTATTTATTACTAGGTGATCTGCGCAATTCGTATGCGTCAATTTTTCTCGTTTTTCATAGATGTTCCGCTTCTATTGGTAATAGCGTGATGTTATATAGCCTATAGTCTTCCTCGATAAATGGACTATGCAACAGTGAAAGAATTCGGATCAGTAGTTCCTGAGATTACCGCGTTCAAACAAACAAACAATCTCTTCAGCTTTATATTATTAGTATAGATTCTACTGTACGTGTGTACGGCTGGACGGATTTGAATGTTTTTTGTGTGGAACACCAGTGGATTCAAGAATGGTTTAGATTCACAATTAAACCCGATTCACAAAAAAAAAAGAGGCGGTACGAAGTTCGCCGGGACAGCTAGTATTAGTATAGATTATTACTCTTTATCTTGATCCAATAACTAGTACAATATTACGACTGAATAACAATAAATATTGTCTAGAATATTCCACCTTGTTAGTAAGTGTTTAAATAACACCTGTGTCAACAAGACAAAACCTAATTAAAAAGTAAACAATACTATGAGTCATCATAATCGTATTATTGTGTTCTTAAAGGGTACATTATTCATGACTATCACTATTCAACTGCCTCTGTGGAGCGGTAGGAATGTGCCCGACTGCTACGCAAGAGGACAACCTCTTGGGTTCGATTCCCACACGGGACACCACTTTGTGAGATCCACAAATTGTTGTTCCGAGTTTGGGTGTGCTTTGTGTCCGTGACTCGTATGTTTGTAAGGTCCTCCGCGATACAGGGCTTGTACCCTACTGCGGGAGTCGTCTTTTAAAAAAACAAAAAAAAAAGTAGTGAAAACTTACTGCTACAAGTCGCCTGAAGAAGAATCCTAACAAACATATGAACTGCATTACATGATGGTTTTTTTTATAACGACTGTAGTGATTTAGTTGATATTCACTTCGATTCGCTTGGTCGGTTCCGATCTATCCTGGTGAAGTATATATTTTCGAATTCGCCTTTCATTCGATACCCCACCACCACACGAGGGTCTTCGAAATGTTTTTTTTTTCTCAGGCCGCACATTAAAGCGGGAATTTTTAAGATTTTTTGTACCTACTCAGTGCCACTCACGTGATCGAGATGAATCTAATGACGTATCATTTATTAAAATCAGATGAGCCGTTGAGGAGTTATGAGCGAACATAGGAACATTGGAAGGATACATACATACAAACATACATACATACATACGCGTCAAACACATAACCCTCCTCCGCAGTCGGTTAAAAATACTTTTAAATCATTTTTAGTTAACAGTTTAGTTATACTTTAATTTGTTTATTTTCTGTATTCTGTATTAGTTTAATGTTTAAGGCATTGGACTCGCAATCGTGCGGTCGCGGGTTCGAATCCTACTCATTATACTACCGACGTGAACCCACTCCAAACAAGCCATTGAGCTTAGCTGGAGGGATTAACAGGATTGCTAGTAATGTGGGACCCACCATTCCACATTGCAAGTAGATCTTTAATATTTATATAAATGCTGTATTTACCTATACTTGTTTGTTAAATACAAATAATTTGATGACATACAAATTAACTTCAACTGTAAGTTGACTAACCACATTTTGATGAACAAGCAGTTTAATGATTGCAACCAATTGCAACGGTCTAATAGCTTGTCTTAGACGGTCCCTGTATCTGTAGTGTCTGTTGCTCAGGAGCCCATTGTACCAAGCCCTGTCAAAGCCTGTGAGATGGCCAGGAAAGCTGCTGCGCAATATTGATTATTTTAAAAAACTGTATTTATTTTGTCAATTAACCTATAAACTTGCTCTTTTGACGGAAACCAAACTGATCGTCCGGTATTCATTTACTTAGTTAAACTATTAATTTTAGTCTATTTAGGATTAGGATCTCCATATTTTCTGACTGGATTGGTAATATACTTATTGGTATTTCTGACGGATTTCGCTGTAATTAAACCTGGAGCTTTGTTTTGATCTAGTTTTAATATTGCTTCTCTAACTTCTTCTTTAGTGATTTTCTTTATTAGAAGCTTCAATTGATGAATTTGACATAAAAAGCCTGTAATTTTTTCTGTCTGATGGAGCCCTGGTCTGGATTAGGTGTGAACACGTCAAATAAGTGTTGAGCAAATGTTTGTGCCTTATCAGAGTTGTTTACAGCTCAAATGTTATCTCCTTTGTGTATAGGATGTTGGGATATTATCGAACGCTTTCAAAATTTCGTTGCTTTCCACACTGAATAATCAGACTAACCGGTGGAGTCTCGGTGTTTTAGATAGTTTTGGAGCAGAAAATGAAATGGTTACGAAAATTTTAAGAATTTAGTAGTTTTATCTGCTGAGCCTTGCGGTTCTTTGCGAGCAGTTCTCTAATTTTCTGAGAATACCAATATTGATAGAAGACTATTATCATGGCTTCAAGAGTAGCACGTCATGAGGATTGTTGGACACATCGATTGAAATGTTCCATAGCTTCCTCAATGTCGTCCTCTTATTTTAGTGAGGGGATCATATTTAGTGACGTGGCAAATTCTTTCCCGAAATTGTACCCAATTTGTTTTTCGGGTATACAGCCAACATGATTTTGTAGTTCCTGTTATATTGAGGCGAATGGTCAGATGAAAGTTCATACCTTGATTTGCATGTTAAATATGTATACGCTATAGGTACCTTTTACAATACAAAAGTCCATTAGGTCAGGATTTTTTTTCACATCCGTTGGCCAGTATATTGGTTCACCAGATGATATGACGCTTACGTTTGGATTGATTACCGCTCTGAATAACTGTCGGCCTTTCGTCGTGATCCCCAAAAAGTGTTTTATAGTCACCGTCAGCAATGAATCGCTCTCCCAGAGAAGTTAAGAGTTTTTCGTAGTCGTCTTGTTATATTTTGTGTTTTGGTGAACTACATACAGCCGTAACTGTAAATGGTAAATTTGTTATACTAGTTGCCTGGAACTCTTTTGTGCAGTAATTTGTTGTCTCAAGATGTCTAATGTTATTCCTTATCAGCACTGCGCTTCCTCCGTGTGCAGTATCATCGGGGTGTATGGTGTGATAAACTTTGTATTGTTCTAAATTAAAATAACTTTTTTTGGTGAAATGCGTGTCTGAGATGAGGAGAATATCTACAAGATTTAACTTCGAGGGTATGTTCTGACAGCCCATTGGCATTCTATATAACTATTTTAAAGGAGTTGTATTTGTCAGTCTTGTCGTGAGTACTATAATTAAGTTGGGTCATTGTGGTCAGTTGTTGCATCATTTGCTTCATCATTAATGTTGATAAATTTTCGCGATTTGTACACATTATGAAATTATATATACTACGGGGCTGTAATGCGTGAATAATTTCAGTAAAATACCTTGTTTATTACCCGACTTTTCAACCGTATTGCAATGGCCGTGGTCACGGGTAGACTGATTCAGCTTAGCGTCGCCTCCGTGAAGCGCGGGTTTCGGAAACTACCCTCGCTTGATTTTTATCACTCACTAAACGTCGGGCAATAAACAAGGTATTTTACCTTAAATTATTCACGCGATTAAGACCCGTAGTATATATCTATACTAATATTATAAAGCGGTCCGATTTGAAAAATTCTTTTTTGTTGGATAGCCCATTTATCGAGGAAGGCTATAGGCTATATAACATCGCGCTACGACTAATAGGAGCGGAGCAGCGACGAGAAATATTGCAAAAACGGGGAAAAATTACGCATACGAAGTTGCGCGGGACAGCTAGTAATTTTATAATGCTTCATCATTGTTATTAGTTCGCGTATGGCATTTTCGCTAGATCTGTTTCTGATCTTTTGATGCAGGTTTGTTGTCTTTTTATTAAGTAAGGCGTATTTGTACTATGGGTTTTGTGTATGTCTTTGGCTAGTGTACTCATTGTTTTGTTCCATTTGATTTTCTTTTTCAGTTGTTAGACGTTGTTTCCTTATTGATTTTGTTTGTTATTCAGAGTTGCAAGTAACGTGGTCTTCTGTAGTTCCCGATATATGTGACATCCCATAGAATTACCTGGGTGATTTCCATCACATCAGTCAAATGTGTGTTATACACATTTGACTTGATCTGATCTGGATTTACTTATTGACAGGTGGTCTCCAGGCCATTGATATATTTAGAACTATGACGACAATATGCCTTCATGTATCCGTACTGCTGGCATTTTTTGTTTAGGTCGAGAAGGTTCAAATTATATACGGCAATTCAGGAGGAATTTAATATCGTTAAAACCTTTGTTGTTGTCTTTAGGATCCAGTTAAAAAATGAACATTGGGAGAGGCTTTTTAGTTGTTCTTTGTTTGATTTTCCAAATATTTGATCATGCACGAAGTTTGCCAGGGATTGTTTGACTTCAGCTACATCATTTGACGGGTGAAGGTTTTTAAGAATCACTTTGAAGGCCCTGTCTTGTTTAGGTTTATACATAAAAAATTCGGTGCTTTCAGTCACGGACACAAAGTACACCCAGACTCGGGACAACAATTTGTGGACCACACAAAGTGGTGTCCCGTGTGGGAATCGAACCCACGACCTCTTGCGTAGCAGTCGGACACGCTCCCACCGCGCCACAGAGGCAGTCTCTTCTGGAAGGTCTTTGTCTACCTGAGCAAGGAATGAATTCCCTTGTGGAAGATAAATACATAAATCTATAGGTACTAATATTATAAATCTGAAGAGTTTGTTTGTTTGAACGCGGTGATCTCCGGAACTACTTGTCCGAATTGAAAAAATATTTCACTGTTGGATAGCCCATTTATCGAGGAAGGCTATAGGCTATATAACATCACGCTACGGCCAATAGGAGCAGAGCAGCAATGAGGAATGTTGCAAAAACGGGGAAAAATTACGCAAACAAAGTTTTAGGTTTTAATATAATACTTACCACATTTTTCTTCCAAAAGTTGTTTAGCAAGGACAACTTGTGACTCAGCACACCCATCCTCCGCGAGCTGATTACGCAGGCGTTTCAGAGAGCCTTGTGGTCCATCTGGAGCAAGGAATACTTTAAAAAGTATTTATCAAGGCATAGAATTGCAAGTCGGAAAAACAACTGGGCACTGAAGATAGAAGTGTTTATTAATCATGATTATTGTCAGGCAATACATGTCTACTTCTGGAGATGTAATAATGATGTTTTTAGGGTTCCGCAGGCAAAATGGCAAAACGGAACTCTTATAGTTTCGTCATGTCGGTCCGTCCGTCCGCAGCTTTGCTCAGAGACTGTTAGGGCTAGAAGGCTGTAATTTAGCATGGATACACATATTACTGACGCCCAAAAAGTGAAAGAATAAAATCTTAAAAATCATTTTTTTTAGGGTCCCTCCCCTATATGTTAAGTGGGGTTGTGACTTTTTTTTCTCACCTATCCCATCATGCGGGATATCGTTAGACAGGTCTTTAAAAACGTTTAGGGGTTGTGAAGACCATTTATAGATTTAGGAATCCGTTTGTGAAATATTAAGTTAAAAGTGCAAATTTTAGTTAGATTCAAGTGTCCCCCTTCCCTGCCAGCTAAATGTTAGATGTTGGGTATGTGAAAAATATCGCGGTAGTAGTATATATAGCGAAATTAAAAGGAAAACATATCACAGCTAAGAAGGCTTTACAAGTTTACGAGTACTAACAGCTGATCAAATGAGAAGAAACAAAATTTAGTATAAAGTCCAAAACCTTGGCGTTATATAAGGCTCATTCCCGAGCATGTTCTTAGCTACGTTTTAATGTTCTAGCCAGATAGGGGGCGCTACAGTACACGTGTTTGTTTGTTTTTATTATTGAAACGGAATATAAGTATATTAGTCCCATTACAATTAAATGTTTATATAATAAACAAAATGAAAAATCTGAAAAAACCCACAACTGGTTTAAAAGACGGCCAAGAACGAGACGAACTTGCGCACAAAGGGTTCCGTATTATTTTCTATGCAACATTATGTTATAGACACATTAGTCTTGCTATCATGGTTCATAAGATACAGCCTATATTATAAATCTGTTGTTATAGTAACAACAGAAATACCATCATCTGTGCAAATTTCAACTGCTATTACGGTTCATGAGATACAACCTGGTGACAGACAGATGCGACATACAGCAATTAATTCAGGGCAGTAAATGGTTGACCGCAATGGATTATTTTTTTAAATTTTATTTGCACCTAAAATCTTTAAAGGCTTTCTAAAAAATTTAGATTTTATATTAATAAATTTATATCATTTTGGGGACATTGATATGGGTTACATATTTACCTAGATAAATAAATATACTTTCATTATAAACTATGTAATTGTAATGTGTCATTTTGTTCTATGCCTCAATAAAGTAAAATTAAATTTGGTTTGTATGGCTGATTAAGACCCATGAATACTGGGAGTTACATACCGTAGGTGTATAAGAAAACCACACCTAGGCCCCACCAACAATGGTGAGCCAGAAGCAAATAGCAATTTAATCGCTCAAGAAATGTACAATAAATGTGTATTGTAGAGCCTGTCTGTTTCCACCGGCAGAGTGAACGTTCTGAGATCAACAAATAATATCTGTATCTCTTTTGTTTACGCTGGATCTACATAAGTATGTACATTTCTTGAACAATAAAACTGCTACTTACTTCCTCATCATTGGTGGGGTAAGGCTTTAGCCCCCTGATTGGGCCACACCAACAGACAGGACAATATATTGTTTCAGGGTTTCCGGACAAAAGTTATGTTAGCTAAATATTTCTTATTTTATATTAGACAAAAAAACTGATAGCCTGAACAGAAAGTACAACTACAAAACACATTTACTTTTAGATTACCTACTAAATGATATTAATAGTATCATAATTCGACATTTGGTAAATCTATTACCCCCTTATGAGAACTTTAACCTGGGGTTCCATAAAATAAAAGGCAGTGGTAGGTGGTTCATTAAAAGATTGAGAACCTTTTAACATAGGTTGTAATCTGGCACACAAATACAAGTCTAGTATCTAATTCTATTCTAGTATGGTATAAAAATATTGCTTGGTATTACACAAGCAAATTCTTTCATAAAAAAAAAATATATTTTATGACTAACAAGGTTCTACACTTTATAATCTTAAAATCCTAGGGGCCTCACAAACAACTTACAATCTCTATTAAAGTTGCTGAACATCAATTTTGAAATAAGTAGGTACTTAAGTTGTTAGTAATATTGTTGCTCATATCATATCAAGCTACCTTTTACCCGCGGCACCGCCTGCGTAGATATCAGTCATCGCGGTAAATTAAATATATGCCTTTAATTAAGTGTTATTCTAATGCTTTTTTACCTTAAGAATATGTTGTTTTTGCGTGAAAAGGTAACAAACATCCAAACGTTCATCAAGCGTCCATCCTACTTTTTGTGAATTAATATAATGCGCGGGTGACTTCGAATGAACACATTAATTCACACAAGGTCTAACATATCGTTCATTATCGAACCGTGAAAGTCTAGTATCCAAATAAAACTGATACAAAATGAAGAAGTTTTATAATATATTATCAATGACATCAAAAATGTAGAACTTACCATGTAAATTCCAGCGTTTTCGACCGACTGGCATAACTTAAAGAAATTTAAAACCTTTTTACGACAATATTTCTTCATAAAATTCAAATTTTGAATAAGATAAATTGATATTATAAGAATATTTATCAAACTATCAGAAAGTTATTTCTATTTGTTTTGTTTATAACATTAATATTTCGCGAATCGCTAAGTTTTTGCCAATATTTATGTCAATGTCATTAATAATTGTACACTGACAGCTTCGCAAGACGTCGTGTTTTGCACTTGCACAAGTTTTGCAATATCAAAACTTATAAAAACCTATTTGAGATATTTTCTAATTATTACACATACGAATTCCACTCTCTAATTTTACTTGTAAGTTATATATAATCGTAATATATGCTGGTTATGAATAGTAAATCCACACCATCGGGCATTGCCACGAATAAACATGAATGAAAAGAAAATGGACTACGCTGGATAACTACGCCCACATAATTTCCACCCACTCATAAAAATACCCCCTGTTTTCCTAAAATAGAATTCTTTTATCCACTTGAACGTCAATGGGCACTGTAGTACCAGAAAAAAATATTGACACAAACGTCATGGGAACTACCGTGCCCACTTACGGTGCGTTCAAAAATATGCTTTAAATAAAGAATCCTTGGCTTTATTTTATGTTAGCAGTATTATATAGTACAAAGAGTACAGTGAGCGTGGCCATGAAACCAAATAATGTAAACATTTTTTATACTCTGCGGTCGTGGTGATAGACTAAAGTTTGCTCGTTATCAGTGAGTGTGTACACATAAAATCTCGCCGTAGATAAGTCTTAAGTACATTTGATTTATTTATTATTTCTAATATTGTTATATATTAAAATTTTCTAGACAATGTGTGCGTTAAAATGGTGTATAAATATCATACTGTTTCGTATTCAAAATTGATAAATTCAATAAAGGAAAATGTCGAGGACTGCTGGTATAGAAAAAATAGCCGGTTTGTTTTTTTTATTTATTGTATAAAGATATATGTATGGAGGATATATTTTTTGTTATCTAAGTTTATTCTCCATACTTTAACGTAAATGAGGATATTTTTTTTTTTCAAATTGATGCGATACTTTTATCGCAGTGAACATTTTTATCACGAAATGTAGCGCGGTGTTTAAGTTGTGCCAGCGAGCGGTTGCGTTCTGTCGGTTACCCCGCGCCGCGGCTCGCGAGGCTGACGTTCAAGTGGTTATACAAAGGATTTCCTGGACATGCATCTACATCTTGTTGGAATTATATTAGGATGCGACGACGTCTATTTTAGGGAAACAAATGAGACTTCACTTAGTTTTGTTTTCTTAGTTTTTTTCTAAGTTTATTGAATAAACTAAACGCAATTGGTTATGTCAAAGTAATATTTGGTATTAAATTGCAAGCGCAATTGAATTCATTTAATTATTTCGTTTCTACAGAAAATGTGAACTATTAATAGAGTTACTGTATTCTCACCAAAACAACATTATTATGTAATAAATCGGTTTATCTGAAAATAAAATGACGAAACAGACTATTTTTGTGTATCTGATTTAAGCTATTTCTAGCTGGCAATATTAAGAACTACTTTGTCAAACAAAATTAAAAGTCAAAAAACAAATCAAAATACAAAGACCGTACTCGCTCGTGTTTCGTTTGTATTTTGTATTTAATAATAGTTAATGGTAGCTACCTACTATATGCATTGTAACTGAATTTGTTGTATTGTGAAGAACGATACCACGAATGTAAAATGTTGACCCCACGCTTCAAGTTGTCTCAAGACGATAACCACGTTTATATAAATGTGCATGCTCCGTACACGAACCTCGGCGACACAGAGATTGATGTAGAAGGTGAAAATTTTCTATTTGTTTCTAGCCCTTACTTTTTACGGCTACGTTTACCGGGCAAAATCGTAGATAATGATCGCTCAAAAGGATCTTACATATGTGATTCGGGGGATTTTAATTTATCTTTCGATAAAGAAGTCCCTGGTGAACATTTCGAGAACTTGGACATGATAACTAGCTTGCTAGCCCCAAGAGAAATACCAGATATTAATCCAAACCTTGTTGAAATGCTTGAAGAAAGTGAACTCACACTAGACACAGAAAATGAGAATGAAGATAATAATAAATACTCATATGGATTTGCTAATAAAATCACTTTGGAGTTTAGCAATATTGGGAATGAGTTCCCTCAAATTTTTGAATTAAGAGTGCCTGAAAATGTGTGTATAGAAGAAAGACAGACAATGCGGATTAAATATGAGGATGACAAATTTTCTTCAGACCATTATTTAGCTGATTATTTTGATACTGAATTGTTGGAACCTTATCTAGGTGAGACTATTTTTTCTAACAGTCAGGCTGTTGATAATGACATAGAGTTTTTAGAAAATGAGGTAGGAGTGTTAAAGGAATTGCCAAATAAGCATTATTTACTAACTAAAGATGAATACAAGCAAGTTTTGTATGGCCTTGTTGATATTTTGTATGGATATTGTTACGACAAGAGAACAACACTCAACGAAAGTACTGTGGAATCTAGCTGGACTATAAACAAGTTGTCATCAACACTGAGTTGGTTTTGTACCTTCAAAGACACACAGGAAGTTTTAATTGCTTGCTACAGACGTGCATTAATCTATCCAATATTCCGGAACTTTGATTTATGCCATAAAGTGAAGTATGACTTAGTTAAATTGTTAAGAAAAGGAAAAAAATATATTATAAAATGTGTGATTGAAATTCATCAAATGTTCAATACAAGTACTGATGCTCGATACATTCTAAATCAACTATACATCAAAGATTACTTAGTGTTTTTACAGAAGTGCAGACCAGAAGAATTGGATGAATTATGTAACAATATAGCCAATATTGAAATAATGAAGAGTGATTTGAATTTAGAATTGGAAGAGTTAGAACAAGCTGCACAGTTGGTTAAGCAAGAAGAGATATCAATAATGGAAAACAAGATGGCTGCTCAAATGGCGTCCATGTCCTTGTTGCCTGGGTTACCTAAAAGTGGAGTATTATTCCATGATGATAATGACTCTGATAGCAGTGTTTCGGATGATTCCTCATCAGACAGCAGTGATTCATCGGATGATTCTTCAGATGAATTAGACTCAGATGATGACCCATCCTGACAGTTATATGGCTCCTAGGATTTGTGCAGCAAAGGATTGTGAATGATCTGTCCTTAAAAACATTATTAGTGTAATGAAGTCAGTTTGGTGTTAAAGAAGTTATATTGTCAACTGTCTCTAATAGATTATGAAGAAATTACATTATTTTCTTCTTTTTTTCTTATGTATATTCATTCACTGAGATTGAGACGTCAGTCTCAGTAAGTGAATTTTATTAAAGTTGAAATTAATGCCTTATAAACAGTTACTTTAAGTATGTACATTATTATACATATAACAGTCACAGAAACTGTATTACTTATGATCTTCCTTGTTAATTAACCAAGCAAGTTATTGAACACAATATTTTGTTTGTTAAGCCTAGTAGTATAGATTATAAATAAGACAACATCCTTTGGTAGTTGTTCATTACACTCCGAGGATGTTTTGTGTAGTTAGTGAGGGCAGCTTTCTCCCTCCATAAATAGCTTCGCTACCATGCAAGCTGAAGCAAGCGATTGCGTGGAGTAACTTAGTTCTTTTACAATTTTTTTGTAACAAATTATAAACTATTATGTGCTAAATTGTAAATTTGGTTTAGTTAGTTTACCATTTTTTACAATTTATAATATCACGAAACAATTATATGGTAGTATATGCACATTCAATCAATAAAATAGGTCTTATGACTGTTGTTTTAAATTGCACATAATATAGTGATGATGTATCTACTCAGTAATGGTAAAGCAATGGTTTATTAGAAATCAATTAGTAACTCATGCAAAAACTATTGTAAAAATCTATTAATTTTTCATGTCAATGTGTATAATAAACTTGTATTATATATTTTCAGTTTTTTTTTTCTATCTCTTTTAGGCACCTGTCCCATCGCCGGCGATGAGCGAGAAGCGAGTAGCGATTTTATCGCTCAAGAAACGTACAATATGTAGATCCCGTCTGTGTAAACAAAAGAGATGCAGTTAATAAGAGCGAGTATGTACTCGCCAGGCCGGTTGTATATGTATCTCTTTTGTTCACACAGGATCTACATAAGTACCAGGACACTCAGAAAATTTGCTGATGATTTTCTATGATTCTAAATGTGGCCTAAAACCTGATCAGTCATTTGATTGACTTTAAATGATTTTCTACGATTTTAAATGTGGCCTAAAACCTAATGAGTCATTTGATTGACTTGAAATGGCTTTTAAAAACAAGCATCTACCGTTGGCATAGGTAGTTCAAGCGCGGCAGGTGTTCGAACCGTGGAGGCGCTCCAGCCGGTCCTGGAGGAGTGGGCGGGGCGGCAGCACGGGACCCTTTCCTTCTGGCTAGTGCAGGTCCTCTCCGGGCACGGGTGCTTCGGGAAGTACCTGCACACGGTTGCTAGGAGGGAACCGAGTCCCGCCTGCCACCACTGCGACTGCGGTGAGGACTCGGCGCAGCACACCTTCCAGCATTGTCCAGCTTGGGAGGGGCAACGTCGAGTTCTCACCGCAGTGGTCGGAAGTGACCTCTCGCTGTCAGCCGTGGTTCTGTCCATGGTCCGGAGCGAGGGGTCGTGGAATGCGGTCGCATCTTTCTGCGAGGACATCATCTCGCAGAAGGAGGCGGCGGAGCGCGTCAGGGAAGAGAGCTATGGCGGATCCGCTCCGTCGCCGGCGAACCGGGCGGCGTCGGCGCGCATATCTGCGCCTGATGCCGCCTTAGGTGGGGCTGCGAGCGGGCGTACGGGGTAATCTGCCCCGCCCGCGGCCTTCCGTGGAGGCGCGGCGCCCTGTGTGTATCCAGGGGCCGCGTGGGTGTGAAATGCCCGGAACGCAACAACATTGCGTCCGGGCATTGCCACTGGGCGGGCCGCCGACGGTATAACACATTCCGGCGGCCCGTTCGCGAAGGTGGCAAACGATACACGGCGGGTTTTTTAGTGGGTGCAAACCCCACACTACCTCCACCGTCTTCCCCGGACGGTGGGGGTGTTCGTCAGGAATTTTTCCCGCCAAAAGAAAAAAAAAAAAAAAGGTAGTTCAAGCGCGGTCGCTTTACTTTGTGGGATGAACAAAGGAGTTGTATTCCTACGATGGCTGTTACGGAAGAAATTGTGCTGGTAAAATAAAAAATTCAAGAAAACAGGCGAATACATACGAAGAGATTCAGCATTCACTGCAGATTGGTTCGGGAAGCATTCACAAGATTCTACTTGAGCACCTTCGCGTGAGAAAGATCTAAAATAAAGGTAGTAATAGTAATACCTACTTACTGACCTCTTTGTATCTCGAACCTATTCAGAGGACTGCAAATTACTGATTTCTTTTTCGTGTCAAAGAACAAGACGTCATTTTCCTCGGCTGTGTTCCTCGTAAAAACTTTTCCATCCAAATACCAAATGTGAACAAGAAGAATATTTAAATTAATGAAAGATAAATTATCAAAGAGTGTCTTGCTATGTTTAGAGTCGCTTGTGGCGTTTCTTGCGTTAGGACAGTTTTGGTACGTACGCACTAGTTTCTTCAGCTTCCCTCGTCTTAGCTTTGCACTTACGTATATACCATTTACATACGTAAGTATGTAGCACTTTAGCGAAAATTCACATGGTAGTTCTGCTAGTTCACATTCCAATGTTCAACGGGTTGTATTAGTGAGAGGTTAAGGACTTAGGTACGTGGAATTAGCTGTGCGCTCCTATTTCTGCCTACAAATGTAAAAGAACACCTGAGTAACGCTACCACGTTCCTGATGCTATTAAATAGAACTTCATGTTGTGAAAATTTACCTTGCTGAGGATCCGTTTTATCAAGCAAAAGCACACCGATCTTTTAAGTGAGGAGTAGCAGAGCCGGCCTTAGCTACACAGGCGCCCCGGGCGAGTCGGCCCTTAAGGGGAGGAATCATGAAGTTTTTGCCCCGCTTCAAAGTAATCGTAGATCCGACGTTGCCTATATGATAATTAGCTGAAGGCTAATAAGATATATAGAAGCCAGGGCGCCCTTTGGCACTGGCTTGACTCTGTAAGGTAAGTGAGGGTGCAACAATAGAGTCAACTACACTTTTACTGCCGCGCCCACCTAAGGAGATTGAGCAGGAGGAGGGTGAGCCTCTAGCTCTATTTAGATCCGCCACTGTTTACTATATATCAGCAAGGCCGGATTTGAGAGCTTGAACACGAGACCCTGGCGCCACGTCAAAGGGTCACCAAATCAGGTGAAATGATTTGCACCTCCTCCCCCCATAGTAAGCACGTCCTCCAAAGGTGAAGGGCGTTATTATTAAATTTTTGCCCCACCTCGAAATATTCCTAGAACCGGCACGTTGAACTTTCAAACAGTCGCGTAGCACTTTATGTACCTACTCAAAAAAAAAACGGGCCAAAAATGTTTCTGCTCTAAACAAATGCTAATGCTTATTAATATTCTGTTATCAACAGCGCCACTGTCCACTACAGTCACACATAGCGTTCATCCATCTCACACCAAACAATGCTAAGAGGGACTGGCCGCTACGGCCCACATGTCCTCCACCGCCGCCACCGCTACCAAAACCTCCTGCAGATCAATCCCTATTTTGGGGTCTAATCACAGTTCTCGTTTTATCCGGAGCTGGAATCGTGACCGCCAAGTAAGTTGATATTTTGAGTTGGTAGGTATATTAAAAGTTATAGATCGCCGTAGCTAGGGTTAGTTAAAAGGGCAACACGACCGCAAGAATCGTCGATCTTGCAAACAGAGGAATGGCGACGGGCTCTCAAAACCTGAACAAGTTTGGGGGTGGGCGGTAACAAGGAACAACACCAGATAAAAATAAAGGAAGCTTGTTTACTACGGAACGCTAAGAAGAAGGATTAGTCTTTCTTAGATCAGCCACTGGTCGTGTACTCGTGTCACGTGTCAGCGTTAAAGTGGTAATGGCAGCTTGGACGGAGGGTCCATAGAATATTGGCCGTTCTTTTCAGCTGCCCTTTGTATTTTAGATGCTTAATAATATAGGTTTGTGGCGTCCTACATGCCAAGCCGCCGATAGCGCCCGACATCGCGACGCCGACACCGTAGCGCGCGTGCTGAAAAAGACGACATCCCAACGCAATAACTATTTATGCACTAAGCCGCGCGCTGTGCCACACGTTTATATATGGCGCCGAGAATGCACCGCAGTCGTCGTGATTGGTCGGTCGCGATGCACTGACTTGCTACATGCAATACAACTTGCGAACCTTATTTTGTAAATATAACGTGCCACTTTTATTTAATATACCTCTTTCACCTTTTACTTATACATCACACGTGAGTTTTATTTTGCAACCTCAAGACTGAACACCCTATCAGTAAATTGGTGACCCCGACGTGATCAAGGAGCAACTCCAAGATGTCTACAGAGGAAACCAGCCCACAAGAAGTAGAAGACGTGAAAGAACAGGTAACGACCGTTACGTGTGACGTCGCCACAATCTCGCTGCCTGCGCGTCTGCCGCCATTTTGGCGCCAAAACCCACGCCTATGGTTCGCGCAGTTTGAAGCCGCCGTTGCGGCTAGCAGAATTGGAGAAGATCAGAAGTTCAATCTCGTCGTCCCGTTGCTCGGCTGCAACGACCTGGAGCAGATCGCCGACATC
The DNA here is from genome assembly GCA_945859575.2 of Herminia tarsipennalis. Classification (NCBI taxonomy): domain Eukaryota; kingdom Metazoa; phylum Arthropoda; class Insecta; order Lepidoptera; family Erebidae; genus Herminia; species Herminia tarsipennalis. The sequence continues at coordinate 11,476,896 of OX243855.2, forward strand.
GTGCTGAGCCCGCCCGCGAGCAACAAATACGCTACACTGAAAAATAGGCTGATTTCCACGTTTCAAGAGTCCGACCATCGCCAGTTGCAGAAGCTGCTCAGCGGCTTAGAACTCGGCGACATGAAGCCTAGCCAGTTACTGCGCAAGATGACTGATTTAGGCGGGAAATTGCTGACCCAAGAGGCGTTAAAGGTAATGTGGCTCAATCAATTACCTACGCAAGTGCGCGCCGTGCTCGCCGTGAACACCGAATCGTCGCTCGAAGGCCTAGCTGCGATGGCTGACAAAATGGTGGAACACTTCGAACCTGCGACGGTTGCCGCGGTCGCCGTGCGTCCCACGTGTCCGTCGCCATCAACATCGTTAAACTCCGCGCATACGCTCGAAAGAAAACACGTACCAAACGAAAACCTGCAGTTTGACCTACTATCTAAACAGATCGAGAAATTATCGCTAGAAATCGCCGAACTTCGCACGAGACAACAAAATTCGACGCATCATTCCCGTTACCGCCAAAATCGATCGCGGTCGAACTCGCGAGTACGTGCCTACACGAACCGTAAGCCCGGAGATCCAGATTGGGTATGTTATTATCATTTTCAATTTGGTGACGAAGCCCGAAAATGTGAACCGCCGTGTGCTAAACAGAAGCAGAAGTCGGAAAACTAGAACGTTCATCCACGTTGGCGGGCGTCGATGTTAACAAACCAAGTTACCGCCTATGTGTCGTAGATGTTAACAGCAGAGAGAAGTTTCTCGTCGATACCGGAGCCGACATATCTGTGTTAGCCGCTAGAAATAAGAAACCCACGAAGCCGACAGAAAATACCTACAGATTGTTCGCCGCAAACGGAACGGAGATACGTACCTACGGAGAACGTACACTCGAGCTCAACCTGGGTTTACGTAGAGCCTACAAGTGGACGTTCACGGTCGCTGAGGTGAAAACATCAATTCTAGGCGCAGATTTTCTAGCGAGGCACGAATTGCTAGTCGATTTACATCACCGCAAACTCATCGACCGCATCACCGACCTCAGTGTAAACACCATCACAGTGCAAAGTACCGAAGCCGTTTACGTCATCAACCGCAACCACGCCTATCACGACCTGCTGAGACAATACCCAGACGTTCTGCGATCCATGTCACTCAAAGTACCGACGAAACACGAAGTAACACATCGCATCGAGACAACAGGACAACCGATCTACTCGAGGCCACGCCCCCTGCCACCAGATAAGTACAAAGCAGCGAAGTTAGAGTTCGAGAAGATGATGGAGATGGGTATCTGCAAGCCGTCGAATAGTCCATGGGCTAGTCCACTACACGTCGTTAAGAAGAAGGACGGTTCACTTCGCGTATGCGGCGACTATCGCCGTCTCAACGCCGTGACAACCCCCGATCGGTACCCCATTCCGCGAATTCAAGATTTCACGTACCAACTGCACGGAAAGAAAATATTTTCAAAAATCGATTTAAAAATGGCGTACTTTTGGATACCAATGGAGAATGAAGATGCTGCGAAGACGGCCATAATAACCCCATTTGGCCTCTTTCAGTTTAACTGCATGACATTCGGTCTTCGTAACTCAGGTCAGACATTTCAACGTTTTATGCATGAAGTACTGCGAGGACTCGACGACAATGTATTCTGTTTCGTCGACGACGTGTTGGTCCACTCGAAAACAGAAGAGGAACACGAGCGTCACTTACATCAGGTACTCGAACGACTGAACAACTACGGTGTCTCACTTAACGTCGACAAGTGTGAGTTCGGCAAGGACAAGATACAATTCCTCGGCTACGAAGTTTCATCGGCCGGTATCAAACCCACTGAAGATCGCATACAAGCCATACTCAAGTTTCCAAAACCAAGCACAGTTCAAGAATTAAGAAGATTCCTAGGTATGATAAACTTCTACCGTAGCTGCCTACCCCACCAAGCCGAACATCAACATCTGTTAAACAAATACCTACACAATAGTAAGAAAAACGATAAATCACCAATATTATGGACACCCGAAGCCGAACAAGCCTTTGAGCAATGCCGACAAAGCATACTCGAGGCCACCGTCTTATCGCATCCCATACCTAACGCTCCACTATGTCTTCTCACCGACGCATCTGACAGCAGTATTGGTGCCGTTCTACAACAGAAGATCGACAATACGTGGAAACCACTCGCTTTCTACTCCAAAACGATGAGCGAGACGCAACGTAAGTACAGTGTATACGATCGCGAATTATTAGCAATGTATACAGCTGTTAAGAGCTTACGCCGACTCGTAGAGGGCAATGACCTCACAATATGTACCGACCACAAGCCACTGACGTACGCGCTAACAAGAACGCCGAGTAGCAGCGACACACCAAGACGAGAGCGACAACTACACTTCATCAGTCAATTTTGCACTAACATCAAGTACATTCACGGTGATAAGAACGAAGCAGCTGACGCGTTGTCACGTATCGCTGAAGTCGAAGTACTCAACGCAACCGTCGACTATAATAGACTCGCGGAGGTACAAGAGGACTCCGAACTACGCGAATCTATGAAAAATCCGAATCTCAAGTTTACGCGCGTCAACCTACCGGGAGTTCAACGACCGATATGGTGCGAAACATCAACAGCGAACGCTCGTCCATACCTACCACCGCCGTATCGCGTCCCAGCTTTCAAAGCGCAGCACGAACTTAGTCACCCGGGAGTACGACTATCGCGAAGAATTATGACTACAAAGTTCTTCTGGCCGTCGATCAACAAGGACGTAGGTACTTGGGCGAAATCATGTATCAGCTGTCAACGCGCTAAAGTTCAACGACACGTCGTGAGTCCACTCGGCGAGTTTCAACGGTCGTCGCGTTTCGAACATGTGCACGTCGATATAGTCGGGCCCTTTCCTCCATCGGAAGATTATAGATACCTCGTGACGATGATAGATCGCTGTACCAAATGGCCTGAAGCAATTCCCACACGTGACGTCACAGCTGAGACCGTCGCGAAGGCTGTGTACGACGGGTGGATAGCACGATTCGGCTGTCCTCTGCGGATTACTACGGACCAAGGGAGACAATTCGAGTCGTCACTGTTTACCTCACTCATGAAGAAACTCGGCGTAACTCGAATACGGACTACGGCTTTTCATCCCCAAGCGAACGGACAAATCGAGCGATGGCATCGTTCCCTCAAAGCGGCACTGATGGCGAGAACGAACGACGGGAGGTGGGTCAACGAACTTCCTACGGTACTACTAGGGCTTAGAAATGCACTACGTGACGACTCATCTGTCAGCCCGGCATTAATGACATACGGCTCGACTCTTCGCATTCCGTCTGATTTCTTCGTACCTACAACGTCGAACATTGAAGACGCGGATTTCGTCCGTCAGCTGACCGAAACGATGACGTCACTAACACCTTCTCCGAGAGCTCGAGCATCAACGATGAACACTTTCGTCTACAAGGATCTCGCAACCTGCTCACATGTGTTTGTGCGCAACGATACCGTACGCAAACCTCTCACACCTCCATATGATGGCCCGTACGAAGTTTTACAGCGCAGCCCAGACGGGAAACACTTTACACTGCGGTTACCGCTTCGCACCGCTGTTATTTCTGTCGACAGATTAAAGCCGGCCTATATCTGCAACACAGCACCGAGCGGCGCAGCGCTACCGATCCACGCACCGAGCGACACAGCTTCACCCACTAGATCATCGAGCACAGCATCATGCGGCGCAGTGCCACGGATCCACGCATCGAGCGACACTGCATCTTCGATCATGACCCCTAGCGACAACGCAACGTCATCGTCTTCACCGAGCAGCGCCTACGTCACAAGATCCGGCCGCACGGTGAAACACAACGTACGCTTCGCTTGAGGGGGAGTGATGTGGCGTCCTACATGCCAAGCCGCCGATAGCGCCCGACATCGCGACGCCGACACCGTAGCGCGCGTGCTGAAAAAGACGACATCCCAACGCAATAACTATTTATGCACTAAGCCGCGCGCTGTGCCACACGTTTATATATGGCGCCGAGAATGCACCGCAGTCGTCGTGATTGGTCGGTCGCGATGCACTGACTTGCTACATGCAATACAACTTGCGAACCTTATTTTGTAAATATAACGTGCCACTTTTATTTAATATACCTCTTTCACCTTTTACTTATACATCACACGTGAGTTTTATTTTGCAACCTCAAGACTGAACACCCTATCAGTAAAGGTTTAAGAACCGGGCAAGAGTATGTCGGATAATGCTCAGTGTAGGGTTCCGGAGCCGTTGCCGTATGAAAAAATAATTAAGAACGTTGATCTTTGCTGAAAAAAAAAATCAACTTCTAAAAATATTTATTTTTGTTATTTATCCATCAAATTAAGTAGCGGCTATTGCAAGATACCTGTTCACCACATTTAATCAATATTCATTGTCTTTGAGTAAAATGCATGTGACATACGGACGGAAAGAAAAACAGACAGACGGACATAACGAAACTAGAAGGGGTTCCGTTTTGCCATTTTAGCTACGGAACCCTAAAAAGAGATATTTGAGTTACCTCGGGAAAATTTAAACCCTTCGCCTACTCTGGTGGCGGCTAGATTTTATGTAGTTAGGTAACTATGTAGTAAAATGTATGACTGCTATTACAGGAACTCACCAGAAATACGCGACTTTCTCACTTTATTCGCTCCATGGTTCGACGACATTATAGCTGTAGTTTACCAGGAGAACATGACGTATCAAGAGTTTGCCACCGATTGCGCCGAGAAACTCAAAAAGTACATTGAAGAACAAATTTATGGCAAGCCGCCTTGTATACCGTGTCCACCAGATGGAAAACCAATGCCTGTCGCAGGTAATAAATATACCTAATTAAACCATTAACTTTAAGCAATGGGTACTAGCAGTTGCTTATGCCTTCACTTCCGTGGTAATTTTGAAAAATAATTAGATACGATAGGTTTATACTAATATTATAAAGCTGTAGAGTTTGTTTGTTTGACCGCGCAAATCTCAGGAAATACTGGTCCGAATTGATAAAGTCTTACACTGTTGAATAGCCCATTTATCGAGGAAGGTTATAGGCTATATGACATAGCTACACGCTACGAACAATAGGAGCGAAGCAGCAATGAGAAATGTTGCAAAAACGGGGAAAATTTACGCAGACGAAGTTGCGCGGGACAGCTAGTCTGTTATAAACACGGAACAAAAAAAACCGCAAGAACAAGTGGTTATAAACTTACATTATACAGGATGGACCAAACCAATAATTAATTATATAGGTATTAGTCTAGGTATTATCTTTTTTTAAATAGCCTGAAATAAATGGTTATTAGGTATCATATATATCTTTAAACGAGCAATTCTTGTATATACCTTTAAATGTACCTTTAAATATAATCTGAATCTCGGCAACGGCTCCAACGATTTTCATGAAATGTAGTATGCAAGGAGTATCGGGGGCGATAAATCGAACTAGCTAAGTTTCATTTTTAGAAAACGTCGTTTAAGAAAACATGTAGGTACTTATTATAAACACAGTACGTTTATTTTTCACATTTGGTTGGTTCGATTGACTAGCAAGTGAGTAGAGTGTTTGAATGCAGTTCTAAAATGGAGGAATGTTTCCTTTGAGAAAAAATAGCTAACTCAAATATTCAAGCTTACCTACAGGGGCATTGGGTTGATCCATCCTGTAAACTATAAAAATCGCTTGTATCTATTATTCAAATAATTCCACCCATATGTATTGTTGTTATTTACAAGGCCGGTCGTGTTTTTTTATTTTTTTTTAATGTTGACTATAGACTACGCCTAAGTACTAGATATTTTGTGCTTTCGCATTAACATATTTTAATTTTTTTTAAAGCTCCTCCCGCGGAAAAAGTTAAAGTTGTTGAAAAAAAAGAGGATAAGGGTAAGACAGCATTCATTTATATAATGAACCTTCACTTTGAACGCTTTAACCACCAAACCAAATCGTTTATCTTGTCGGTTATTCATGACAAAGAAACAAAACAATTCTATACTAAGCTGAAGAGTTTGTTTGAACGCAATAATCTCAGGAACTACTGGGCCGAATTGAAAAATATTTTACTGTTGGATAGCCCATTTATCGAAGAAGGCTATATGTAAAACCATGCTACGACCTACGAATAGGAGCACAGTAACAATAAAAAATGTTGCAAAAACGGGGAAAATTTACGCTGACTGAAAGTTGCGCGGGTCTTTTTACAATATACTCGTAGGAGTGTGGCCGCTTTTCTTTATCATCATATCATCATTTTTTATCGTAACTCGATTCCACGCAGCTTGGATTTAAGTGTAAGAAGTCACGAGCCGAAAAAATATCTACATGTGGTTTTTCACTACATCCCCTCTGGTGATATTTCGTGATTTGTTCCGTAATCCTCCCCCCTTTCGACACATGTGATTAATGGACGACCCCTAACCTATTAGTAGGAATAATATTTTTTTTTTATTTCTTGCTTTTAAAGATGGAGAATCCTGTGCACCCGTGCCACCGTGTCCAATACTGACTCAAAACATATGTGAAATTCAAAAGTGCTTCAAAGAACTTGGCGAATTTGTTGTAATTAATTACGATACCGCGAAAGTGGCATGTTCATATTATAATAAGGTATTTCCATTTTTTTTTCTTTAGTTAATATCTATACTAATATTACAAAGAGCAGAGATTTTTATTTTTGTATGTAACGAATAAACTTAAAAACTACTGGACCGATTTCAATTATTTTTTAGTTTCGCCATGACGATCTGTCCGTCTGCAGCTTTGTTCAGAGACTTAGTACTAGAAGGCTGTAATTTAGCATGGATACACATATTACTTACATACGCCGACAAAGTAAAAGAATAAAATCTTGAAAAAGTTAAGGTAAAAAATGTTTTTATTTTTTTTTTCTCACTTACCCCATCGTGTGGGGTATCGTTAGATAGGTCTTTTAAAAACGTGACGACGTTTTTAAAACTAAATGGTTGATGTTGAGTATGTGAAAAAATTCACGGTAGTAGTATATATAGTGAAATTAAAAGGATAACTATCACAGCTAAGTAAGCTTTACAAGTTTACGAGTAACAGCTGATCAAATGAGAAGTAACAAAATTTCGTATAAATTCCATTGAAAATTATTATTAAGTAGGTATAACATTGTAAGTATGAAACAAAAACAACAGAAAACCCACTGCACAAGCCGCATTATTAGGATGGAGGGTGACTACGGAACCCTACATTGTGCGTGGCCCGACATGCAATTGCCCGGTTTTTTTGCGTAAGAACCTTCTACAGAGTATTAGAAAACCAAAGAAAAAACAATGAATGAAATTGGTAAATTTAATCTTTTGTTATGCCGCCGTGACCAAGGGATATAGAGATTCAGTTGTATATACCTATAAATAGAAATGTTAGTTTTATTTACTGATTAGATTAGTCTTTTGGGTTTTCTGTTTGTCCACCAAACTAGCCTATTAATTTATGTCGAGTGAAATGAATTGCATCGTGGAGCGACTCACACTTGGCCAGTGTCCTAGTGACTCAGTGTCGAAGTAAACACAACTGGAGGTATCAGGTGGCCGGTGTGGCAGAAGACCGGCCGTTTCTTTTTAAAATAAAGATAAATAGCAGTGTGGGTCGCATATTACTAGCAATCCTGTTAACCCCTCCAGCTAAACCAAATTGCTTGTGTTAGGAATGGGTTCACGTCGGTAGTTTATAGCATAGGATTCGAGCCCGCGGTCTCTCGATTACGAAATCAAAAAATGCGAGTGGTTCTCGCGCACCAAGGGTTCCGTACATGTGCAACAGGGATAGTTGTTCATGTACGGAACCTCGGGGCGCTAGTACCACTCGCACTTGACAGATTTTTGTTAATATTAGTGATTTTTTTGTCCGGGCTTACGCGTTGGGTTCGCCATTGTCATACATCTAGGAATGGACCGATATAAGCTGATTGATTTGATTGACTTACGTTTCAGTTAGTGGATGATACTATGGCAACATTTAGTTTGCAAGGTCTCAAGAGTTTACACGCTGCTAAGAAGGAAAGAAAGGGTCTCGTCAAGGAATCACTGCGTAACGCTTGTAACGCAATCAACAGACTTGGTAATTTGATTATTTCTTTTTTTATGTGATTAAGTTTTATGTGTATTTTTTTATAGACTTCTGGGGCTCCGAACCCCTTATAGGGATAGCATAAAGGTACTGGGTGATATGAATAAAATGAGGTACTTACCTACTTACTAAAAAAGATATTATGGTTGCAGAGTAGATAAAGTAAAATATGTTAAGGTTTACTTTTTTTTAATTAATGTAGGTATGTTTAAAGAACCTGACATGAGGCTTCAATGTCTTTAAATAATAATAATAATGCATTTATTTCAGATATAAAATCCATATTTAAAAATTGGCAATAATAATAATAATAAAGAATAGACAATAATAAAATTAATAATTAATAAAAATTAAACCAAAATCAAATGTATATTTATACAGATCTAATTTTAAAACTGCCTGGTTTCATACATGCTTGTATCCCCTATTTTACCTCTCAGAACTTTTCAAAATCTTTCTTGGTAAATCGTCCTACAACACAAAAGACATCAACTACCAAAATTTTAAGCTTACAGCCCCAGCGGGTTCTGCGTTGATAAATCAGTCAGTCAGGACAGTGCATCCGGCCCGAGGCCAATATTGGTCAACTCTAAGTTGCACGTACGACTAAGGGAGGCGGAGGGGGGGGGGTGATTAATCATATCGAAACTGCTTAAGTATCTCGCGCGACGAGGGAACGGTGCAAATCTTTTCCACTTAGGCCTGGGTTTTCGTAATTTGGAGGGGAAGGGTTGAACCCCCATGATGATCATATATGTATATATAGATAGTAGGAAAGTAATATAATAATAATTTTAAACAGACGAGATGAGCCGTTATCTGGACTGCGGCGTGCAGGCCTCAAAGGAAGAGATCGAGAACGTAAAGCTGTTGCACAAGAATTTTAAGACGCAGCAAAAAGCTGCCCTTATTGATTACCAGTGGGAGAATGACAAGGCTTTGGCGAGAGACAGGCAATGGAAGATGGTAAGTCCACTTGCCAACATTGTTCGCTCTTCAAATCAGCTTTTTTTATGAAATTAGATATTTCATAAAAAAAGTTCATAAATAATCGACATGTTACACAAAGGTTGTTCACTACCGCGGTAGTCTTTTAAAAAAAATGCTCTGTAGAAATTTGTATGAAATATAACTGCAGTAGCTACCTTTACTTTACTTTTACAAATATTGCCTTAAGTTAGCTTTGGTGCTTATAGTTAGCTATGGTGGTTATAGGTCTAAGCCATAGGCCGTCTTGGGGGTACCACCACAGTGCCACTTCTTCTTCCATGAAATAGTAACGTTAACGCATCACTGTGCTTCGGTTGCAGGGCACTGTAGCACTAGTGTAACTACTGGGCCAATGAGACTAACGAACTAATGCCTCAAATGAGGAGCGCAGTGTGGTGACAATTAGATCTTTGCCAAACATGGATTTGGGTGTTACACTGTTATTGGCAAAGCGTGAGGCTTGCAATGAGGCTCACGACATGCTCGTATCTTCATTTTAGTCGTATATATAAAAAAACATTTTAGTAGTATATATAAAAAAAACAGACTCAAAAAGGTAAAATTAGCATCTTTATAAGGAACGTCAAAAACGACCTATATATAAATTTGTATGAAATGCTAGCATTTCATACACATGTGACGTCACGTTTTCTGTCAAATCATTTATTTTTAGTGTTTCTTTTTATGATTAAAAATCAATAAACACGTTAAATTAAAGATGAACATTTTTTTATGAACACTTTTTGAGATATTGTTTACATGGATAGTATAAAATATTTTATTTTGATAGCAGTCAAATAACCAATTCTGAAAGAACGCTTTTTCTCATAAATTCTATGTGATTATTATAAAATAATTTATTTTTATTGTATGAATACTACCCAACTATCTCTAGCAAAGAGGTTATAAGAATGGACAAACGAATATGCCTAATGAGAAGACCAACATACATCAGTATAAATGTCTACCCAGCTTTAGAATAAGAATGATTGTATACTGTGTCTATTGCTGCAATAAATAATTTTTCATTTTCATTTCAATTTGAACTCTGTGGCATTTTTTTACATTTAATATGTTTAAATTACCATAAATATGCTTAAAAATTACAAAAAATAATTGCAATTTATTGTATACCAGGTTGAAAAAACATTGGAAAAATATGTTACGGAAAATACATCTATCTATCCTGAACTGAAATACAATGAGAAGGCGCCACATATAACAGGAGATGCTGACCTCTTGCTTTACGGGACATACCGATACGTAAGTATCTAGTACGTATATCATAAGCTACATAAAACTCATAATTCATATGAATATTGATTAAATTTTGTGAAAAGATGTCTCGCAGTTGCCGCTAGCTAGGTACTTAGTTTGAAAGCTACAAAAAATATTTTTTTAACATGATCCGTCATTGAGCTATATCGTTGAAAAATTGCATTTCTCAACAAAAGGGCGTAAGTGCTGGGCTCTTCTGCTGGTGGAATTATTCTAATGTGATTTTTCCATAACGGATCAAAACTGAGCATGGTCCTACATGTTCTTGCCCGGTTTTTTATTTGTTTTAATCCAGCAACAATTTTTTTTCCTGTTAAATGAATAGTAATAATAAAAAAATATCTTGGGACAACTCACACAACGTCATCTGATCCCAAAGTAAGCAGAGCTTGCTTGGCAACCAGACAACTGATAAACATACTTATATATTTCTAAATACATACATAAGTAGGTATGTATATCAGTAAATACACCCAGACACAGAATAAACCATCGTGCTCATCACACAAAGTTTTATCCTTGGTGGGGATCGAACCCGCTTCGCAGTCAGGGTCACTAACTACTACATCAACAGGCTAGTCATCATCATATTAAGTTTCTTAGTTATGTAGGTATATATATATATATATATATTTTTGATACTACTGTTCGTATCTATTTGTGTACAGGTGGAGAAATTAAACGCAGATCTGAAAGCTGCCTCTTCGGCACTGTCAGAGCGAGTGTTGCGCGCTTTTGATGGTAAGTAACATAGTTTTACTTCCTACTGGATTCTTTTTTATATATATAAAGATAACTAGCAATGTGTGATTGTGGTCCCACATTACTAGCAACCCTGTTAACTCCTCCAGCTAAGCTCAATGGCTTGTGTTAGGAGTGGGTTCACGGCGGTAGTATAATGGGTAGGATTCGAACCCGCGACCTCATGATTGCGAGACCGACGCCTTAGCCATTAGGCTACCGCCGCTTCAAAATTCTGAGTTTGTACAAGACATACCCAGGGGGATTAAACTCTTCTATCCCTCTACCGGGCGAGGATTCAGAACTTTGTTCAGCTATCGCTGCCTAGAGGGGTGGGGTGCAATTGCCTGTCAAAACACACCAGTACAGTGTCAAGATTTCAGTCTGGTGAGGGGAGGGGGGGGGGCAAGTGCCCTGGTTACCCTTCCCCCCTCCCTTAGATCCGCACCTGCCCCCCCCCCTTTAAGACTAGGTAGAAAAGGCTTTTGTATCTTTGCTTCGCAGTTTCACTTCTAGCTCCAGTTAAAGGTAGATATGTCAATGAGACCGGCCGTTAGTGGAAAAAGTCTTGTTAATAAAAACTCATGGTTTGCTTACTTAAATGGCACTTATATCGCAGAACTGCCACGTGGTAAAGACCAAGAGTACTACAGACAGAAGCAGTTGAAGGCGGCACTCGCCAAAAGAAGATCTGCTATAGACCAGGAATACAATAACTTGGTAAATAGTGACCTTTTTATTTTTTCCCAATGATATTTTAACTGTGTGATGTACTGTTTCATCCTACTAAGAAAAAAAATCACATCCCTACTTTAAATTTATAGGGAAGGTAACCTATTTTTCTTTTTGTTTAATTTTTTATCATTTATGTGTCTCCATGCAACTACAGCCTTCTAGCACTAACAGTCTCTGAGCTAAGCTGCGGACGGTCGGACGGACATGGCGAAACTATAGGGGTTCCGTTTTGCCATTTTGGCTACGGAACTCTAAAAACGAGGAAAATTGACGCAGGCGAAATTTCGTGGGTGTTTGACTACTATCATATCTGCATTTTTCAAAGATAGAAAAATTTGAAGAATCTAATTTTTCACAGCTAAGTGAACAAAAGAAAAGAAATGATGATTATTTGAAAAAAACTGCAAAGGAACAACAAGTCAAGAGCGAAGAAACATTGAAGATTAGACTCGCAGACAAGGAGAAGGAGGTACCTCATTTGTTCAGGATTCCGATTTAGTTAGTTGAAACCTCGCAGGGGGCTGAGCAGATACTTAAGCGAATCCTACAAAAAAATAGTACCTATAGGTATTCATCATCATCATCATCAGCCTATCGCAGTCCACTGCTGGACATAGGCCTCGCCAATTGCCTATCGGTATTAATTATATATTTTTCTCGGTCCTGTCTCCAGCCAGGGCGCCTAAAAGTTTTAGGCGCCCTGACTTCAGATTTGAATAATGTTTTTTAAAAAGATAACTAGAAATGTGGGATTGTAGGTCCCACAATATTAGCAATCCTGTAAACCCATCCAGCTAAGCTCAATGGCTTGTGTTAGGAGTGGGTTCACGTCGGTAGTGTAATGGGTAGGATTCGAACCCGCGACCTCACGATTGCGAGTCCGATGCCTTAGCCATTACGCTACTGCCGCTTAAAGATACTTTATAAGAAAAATTAACGCACTTTTTTTTAAGATTTCGGTTAAGTATCATGGTCTGTTCACACCCCTGCGAGGTTTCGATTGACATCTAATTATTATTTTTTTGTTTTTTAAATTATCATAATACTTAATCTATCATTCATAAACTACGAGGTTTGTAGTTAATGCTACATTTACTCTACGTCGTTAACACAATCAATCTGCCTCTGTGGCGCAGTGGGAGTGTGATCGACTGCTACGCTAGAGATCGATCGAGGTTCGATTCCCACACAGGACACCACATTGTATGATCCAAAAATTGTTGTTACGAGTCTGACCGAGTTGTTGTATGTTTGTAAAGTCCCCCGTGACACAGGGTTTGTACGCTAATGATGGAGTCCTAACTAGTACGAAGCCGAAGCCGAAGAGGTTTGATAAGTCAGCAGGTTTGCCAAATGTCCAAATAAGATACTTCTCATTTGGTAGGTACTTACTCCAAATAAAATCAGAACTGTTTCATTGGACACATTATCCAACGTGTTTTGTAGTTGCTCTTTCTAAGGATGGAATCAGGTATTTAATTATTTTAAAAATTCGCGGAACCCTAGTAACTTTTCTACGGCACCCACTTTGGGAAACCGCGGGTCCTTATTCACTAGGATTCTTTTTTTTCGATGATGCGGCAAGCCCGCGCTTTTTACTGTCAAAATCTTGTCATAATGGTCAATAGAGAGCTGCGCTTAAAAAAGCATCGCGCATGCGCGCGGACATCTTTGAGTGCACCGGGCACTTTCATTATATACTATACACATAATAAGTATGAATATATTATACATATAGGTATATGTATAATATATTAATGTTTGTATAGGTAATTTTATCTAACTACCTAATGCTGAAAACTGCATCAAAATCTGTTGCGTAGTTTAGGAGTAGTTAGCAGTTGGGGAAGCGACTTTTTTTTATTGCAATTTTACTTACATAGGTTAAAGCGAAATTTGACAAGATGGTGAAAGATAAAGTGGCTGCGGAGAAAAGAGTATTTGCCTCCCAGCTATCAGACATGGCATTGAAGTTATCACTTGTTGAAGAGAAACTTAACGGTGAGTGCAATCAACGTCGTCATTACCGTTTAATAGTAGTGTTGCCCAAATTCAGTCTTGGTCTTGCAGTCTTGGTCTTGTTCTTGCGTTTTTGCAAGACCAAGACCAAGAACAAGACCGCGTATTTTTAGCAAGACCAAGACCAAGACTGACCGTGCAAGACTTGAGCAAGAACAAGACATAGCCTGCAAGACTCTTGCGTCTTGCAGCTAGGACTTAGCGCTATTTCACTGAGTAGTTAGGTGTAACAGTTCGGTGTATAGGTAGGTACGCTTAGGAATTCTATGAGACGCAAAAAACTGTATCAAAGAATATGAAAAACTGGACCTATGCGCATTACGACTAATACCATAAACATAGCGAATAAAAAAATATCTATTAAAATCAAACTGAGTGCATGCATAGTTATGTTTTAACCATCGGCACTTTGATAATGCGGCATCAAAGGTTTTGTACTTACTTCTCAAAGAAATTTGCCGCTTTTCGGAAGTACATGGTTATGATACACGCGCCGGCGGCTTCTTTTGAAATCTAAAACAATCGTTGCCGCCACGCCGAAATCATAACATTTGACACTATTTGATTGCCGCCATAGGGCGAAGGTATACTCATGCAAAATAATTTCCTAGTAGAGTACCTACAGGTGTTCCAAAGAATAAATAAGTTTCAGAGTGCTTAGAATGAAAATGAATACATTATACTGATCACGCAAGTAGTATTATGATTAGGATAAAATGGTAAGGATAGGTAGTAGATGTCATATTAATTCATTCTAGTAAGTATATATTATAATATTGATTACTTATATGGTTTTAAACTAATTACTTAGGTACTATTATTGTACATTTAGTCATTATATTTCTTAAGTTTTTACAAGAAAAAATAGCAAAAAAGTGTTCAAATATCACCCGTTTAATAAATATTGTAGCCACTTTTAAATATACTTGAAACGTGTAAAAAAATTCTACAAAACTAATAAAATAATATAAAAAGCGTAGGTACTTACCTACTAATAAAATAAAAAGCCTGCGATAAGAGTTTTGTATTACTTACCAGCCCGAATATCTCTGAGAGAGATGATGAGAGTAAGTATTTACTAGCTGTGCCCGCGACTTCGTCCACGAGGAATAGTAACTTTGGAGGTATAGTGACGTTCAGGACTTATTTATTTATTTTAAAACTTCTGTCATCAAACATACAAACGAACTCTTCAGCTTTATAATATTAGTATAGATGTACGCCAAAACATTCACTTATATGTAAAGAATAGTGATTGGCACTAATTCTATTTTATTCACGCGTCGCGTCTGTACAAGTAGGTAATATTTAGTGTGTGTTTGTACGCCGCACGCGGCATTGTTTGATTTGCGGCGGCATCCTTTTCATAGAGCCGGCACGTGGCGAGGCGGCGCGGTAAAGCAAGGAAACGTACTATAAATAAAGGAATTATTTTAATTCCAGTCATTTCCAATTGAGCTGTGCTTCGAGTCTAACTTGATAATTGTTTTTACTAATTCTCGTTGTTTTCTAAAAACGTATCACGTGTACAATTTAATATGAGTGACGAAGATTCAAATTATTCTAGTCCGAGTAACGAGAGTTTGAGTCACAGATCTAAAAGACCCAAAAGCAAATTTGAGGAGTTTTTCGAAATAATTCATGCATCCCAAACTGCCTTCTGTAAATTGTGCCAACATAAAAAGATTGAAATAAAAATGAAAAACAGAAACACTTCAGGCTTAAGGAAACATCTAATATCTTTCCACAAAAAGGAATCAGAAATATTTCTTCCTGTTAAACCAAAATTAAGTGGAGATATCACAAGCTTTTTAGTAACCGCTGGAAGTGGACAGGTAAGAATATTTTTTTAACAGTTAAAAGAATTTTAACTCCGCGTAGCTATTCATGCGATACTTTCAAAAACGCCATTAACTTACGTAAGTATTTTTGAGTTAGTGGTGTTTTCACAGTTTTCATCTAGGGGTGCGACATATTAAGTATGTAATTATCGTCTTAAATATTTTTTATAAACACCCATATTTTCAGTTAATCGGCCAGTAACAACTAAGTACTTTATTTTGGTAAATTACAGTACAGTGCAACCTTAATATAACAAATATCAATTTAACGATTTTCTCGATTTAACAACAACAAACCTCCTCCTCTTATACGCTCAAACCTAATAACACAAGATTTATTGTTTTGTTTCAGTCGGAAAACAGCAGTGACAACATCACGACAGCTACAGTTGATTGGGTGGTGAAAAAATATCTTCCCTTCTCATTTTTCGATGACGAAGCTACACAAGTATATTTTCGACGTATTTGCCCTAATATGGTGTTTCCTAAAAGGTCTACACTTAGAAGGAAAGTCAAAGAGCGATTTGAAGAGCTCCAATTGAATCTCAAGGAACGACTTCAACAATTATCATCTAAAATGTCTTTTACCATTGATGGGTGGACGTCAATTGCTGGTAGGAGTTACTACGGGGTTACTATTCATTATATAGACAACGCATGGAAGTATCAATCTGTAGTTCTTGATTTTATACCATCACGCGGTCGACATACTGGGGAAGATATTGCAACGATTTTCCATGAATGTTTATTGGAATATGGCATAATTGATAAAATACAAGGTATCACGGTCGACAACGCAACTGCAAATACCAAATTCATGTATGAACTGGGCAAACAGCTGCCGCCACACTTTGATTCAGACAATCAACATTTCCGGTGCTTTGCTCACATTTTAAACCTTGGTGTACAAGATTTATTAAAGACCTTAGCATTACACTGTGAGTCTGACACTAACGCGCAAGATCAGCAGTACGAAGACTATGCAGACGAAACTGAGGATGAGGAAGATGAAGAATCTGCACCAAATATTGCTGACTCGCGTACATCTGTAACAAAGTTACGCAGTATTTCCAGTAAAATAAAAAGAAGTGAGATAGTGAAGAAGAAGTTTCAGTCTGCTTGTGAAGCAGCTGGCGTGCCATCAAATCTAAATGCCATTCTTGACTGTCCAACGAGATGGAATTCCACACATGATATGATTGGATTTGGTTTAAAAGTGAGAGCGGGCATTGACATATTGTGCAGTTCTGTCACCGAATTAAATGATTTTCAAATCACAGCTAATGAATGGCAGGTACTCGAAAAATTACATAAATTTCTAATAAACTTTAAACTTTTAAGTACAAAACTTGGTGGAGACAAATATGTTACATTACCGCTAGTCATTGTATCATTCAATCTCTTGCTAGATAAAATTGAATCCATGGTAAAACAGTTAGATGAGAAACCTAATCGATCTGAAGTGGATGAAAGGCTCATTCTAGCTTTCCAAGCAGCTCGAGACAAAATGCTTAAACATTACAAGAAGAGCAACTGGATTTATTGTACTTCTTTAATTTTAGACCCAAGGCATAAGGCTCAGACTTTTGACCTGACAATGTGGGGGAAGCAACTTAAAACAGAAAGTCTGCGCAAGTTCAATGAACTTTATGAAGAATATAAAAGTCTACACTCACTGAACAAATCTCTGGAATTACCAGAAAAAGAAAATAAAGTATGTGATGAAGATGAAGACGTAATAGACTTTGATAAACTCTATGAATGTCCCTCGACGTCATCTGGATCTTGTCTTCAAGGCTTAGTGATAGACGAGTTGGAGGAGTACCTGAGAAAACCAAGAACTGCCAGCTCGGAAGACATTTTAGATTGGTGGAGGACGCATGAGACAGAGTATCCGATTTTATCGAAAATGGCCCGTGATTTTCTCTCAATACCTGCAACTTCAGTACCTGCTGAGAGGTTATTTTCTAAAGCATCATTAGTAATTAGAAAACATAGAAATAGGTTAAGTGATGAGTCAGCCAGATGGTTACTTTGTATTAATTCTTGGTCAAAAAAAATTATATAAAGTATCATAACCTAATGATAAAGCTGTTGATTTGTGTTGTATTTTATTTTTTATTCAAATAAATGATAAATCGTAAACTCTTTTATTAAATTTCTTATAAGTTGAGGGTTCAATCTCTTTCTAGACAGATAAGTATTGTTCTTTAAAATACAGTCAAGTTATTGTAATTAATTTGTTTTTTTACATGTTTTAGCAAATGTAAGCTTATAAATCATAAATGTTTATTAAGAAACAGTTACTTCCATGGAAAACGACATATAGGTCAGTTGATTTTTCGAATTTCTTATCAAATCTTCAGTTACTTATTAATCTGCTTGATCTTTACTATGGCTATGTTAATTCAAGCTCACAATGTTCCAATTCTAATACGTTTTTCTAAGATTTAAAGTAAACTTTAATAAATAGTAATAGACTAATAGGTAATTGCAAGACTTGCAAGACTCTTGCTGCAAGACCAAGACCAAGACCAAGACTGGGAGCGCAAGACCAAGACCAAGACCAAGACCAGGTGTATTGGCGCAAGACCAAGACCAAGACTGGCTAAGTCTCGTCTTGTTCTTGCATTTGGGCAACACTATTTAATAGTTTAGTATTGGTCATATCACAGCACTGAGATAAGTCTAGTGTTAAAAAAGCCATCAACTCATTTTGGAACTCATTACGGATTTCATCGAATAACGTAGTTCTGAATAATTTACAAATTATCTCTAAGGTTATTCCTGACACTATACCACAGAAAAAGTAGGTAATAGTACTACGTACTGACTATACATCATCATTTTTAATGAACAAAACAGATACCTACTTCAAATTGTACAACTTGAGGATGTTCAACACTCGCTGATGGAGTGTGTCAGGAATAAAAATGAAATGGATGTAGGACTTGTTCAATCCATCCCAGCTTGTCCAAAATCAGAGGTTACGAAGAAGCTGTCTTTTGGTGACCTATTCAATAGAAGAAGGAACTGTCGATTCCTTCAAAACATTATTTATTTAGCATTTTGTGTTTATTGTACATGTAATAAGTATGAGGAAACTGATCTCCATTTGTGAGTCCTATGTGGCTAGTCGCGGCATAATTAACAATGACAAAAAGAGTGTGTATGTGTTAGTTTTGGGATTGGTGGTGTCAAAATGTTTAGGGACCTACCAGTTAGAAACCTCAATGGCACTCCATTATGTAGAGTTCATGAGTGTAAATATCTTGGCCTCCCGATAACGGCCGATCTCAAGGACAATGTTTATATGCAACGATTCAAATAAATGCACATCTCTGGTGCACAGAGTTAGGGTCAGCTCGAACAGTATTCTGAAAATGATTGCTCTAAGACTAGACTGCCCATACATGAATCGGTGTGACCGTATTCATATGGAGTACATCCCGTAGTATTTTAAGATTATATTTTATTACTAACATTAGTCTTTAAGGTGTTTATTATCTAAATAAATGATTATTATTATATAAGGTATGATGGGGTTGACATATTGACAATAATAAAAACCCCAATTAAGTAGAAGAAAAAAAATACAATAAAATTGTAAAATAACTACACCATTATAATGAAATTATGTTAAGTTGCTATTTTATTATGGATTGTTTATTTAACTAACAACATTACGCAGAAAAACTAACAACTTCGCTATGTATTTTGCTCAAGCGTTTATACATTACATTTACATAAGTAGGTAGGTAAAACCAAGAATCTTATTGTCTGCATGTGCAATCGTATATAATAAGACTATCTATACCCTACCGGGTATTCAAATAAAAAATTAAAACACGTCATTGTCATACCATTTTCACATTTTCCAGTAGTTATGTAGGTATCTAAGTCTAGACGTACGCTCCCAGGGAAGGCGATTGGCGTAATGGTTCCAATGTAAAATAAGTTTTCCAGTGAATAAGGTTGCCAGAGCTAATATAAAAAACATGTTAATTGTATCCAGCCCGTTTGAAGGCGGAACGTGAAACTCGCCGGTCACAAGAGCTTTGGGCGGCCGGCTCGTCTCTACTCGCCGCTACTAGGAAGGGTGGCCCCTCCGTCAATGTTAACAAAGAACTTAATGCCATTGAAAAAGCTTCAGGTTATACACTTACCTATTTATTTTGTACTAGCGGACGCCTCGCGGTTTCACCAGCGTAGTTGTTGTTCCCGTGGGAATACATATATATATAATACTCTTTTAACGGAAATTTTACATTTTTCGAGATATTTTCATTGCTTTTTATCTCGAAAAGTGTAAAATTTAGAGATATAAAGCACAGCCTTTGCTATTACAGACTATAAATCCATACTAATATTATAAATGTGAAAGTTACTCTGTCTGTCTGGTACTCTTTCATGTTCAAACAGCTAAATGGATTTAGATGAAATTTGGTATTGGGAGTTTTTATCGCGATAACCGACATCCATGCGGGCGGAGCCGCGGGCAAAAATTAGTATAACATATATCTGTTTAGCCGTCTTGGTGTACTTAAGTAGGTAGGTACAGAACAAACATTCATCAACTAAAATCTATCCAAGTATTCGCATTAAAATTTATAATAGGTACTTACTAATAAAGATTGATTCGAAACGTGCACCGTTTCGAATCAATCTGCTGGTCGGAAAATATGCTGGTAGCAAAATGTGCAGGTCGCGTAATGTGCAGATCGGAAAATAAGCAGGTTGCGGAATGTACACATCGTAAAACATGCAGGAACGTATCTGCACTGCAAGAGTATGTCGGATGTCGTATGTATTGTGAGTTTTGAGAGTTGTCACTGGCTTATCTGTCCCATACCTAAATCTTTATTTACTTACTGTTATGAATAAAGTTTCAAAATAACAATCACATCGAATATAACACATTGTTATATTAGTCAATATAAAAATATCTTAAGCGTCCTAACTTATAAACTCACATTCCGTGACCTGCACATTTTGTGACCTGGAGGCCTACTCTAATTCAATGAAAACGAAGTTTCCAGGAACCAGGAACATCTATTTAATTCACTCTTTCCTGAAAATCGTAAATGAGTTCGAACTTCTTGTCTAATCCTAAAAAAAATAAATAGAATAGTTCCCCTAAACTTAAGAAATTTAAGGAAATAAAAATTCATGAATTTGATTTTAAAGAAACAGAGTAGGCCTACTGTACATTTTGCGTAGCCTGCACATTTTGCGACTCTTTTCTTGCAAAATTTGCTAGAGACATTGTGCTTCCACTTTACCACTTGCAATGACTACTCTTCAGGATTCGATACCATCTATACCTAGATTATAATGTCAGAATAAAGAATGTTACTTACTATTCTATATATACCTACCTTATTACCTACCAATGTATTATTATTTCTGATTTTAGACGGCGAAGATAAATTAGTTCTTACTGTGCTCAAGTCCATTCCCCCAACGGTGAGACAAACCGGTATCGTTCCAGAGAGTACGTTGAAAGAAAAATACAAAGCAGTAAGTATTTTTCATTACCGCCTACCAAAGACTTCACAATATGTACCTAGAAGGGAAGGCAATAAAGTTGAAAATTGCTTGCATTTGTAGATGGAAAGCACCGCGTTGAAAGTAGCGTTGGTGGAGGAAGATGGTGGACCGATGATAGTGTATGCGCTCTCTTGGTTGCAGTCTCTGTTGCTATTTATGAAGGTACCTACATCTTTGTTTCTATTCAGTTACAGTAAAGTAAGTTTGAAAAATAATCTTTACGAAAATAACTAATCACAAAAATATGAGTTAGTATACTAATCATGACACTGTAATGCGTAATCGCATCTCTAATTCTCTTGGTTTAGTTAAGTTGGCAGGGGGGATGCAACTGCATAGTGAGGTCGCGGGTTCGAATCGCACCCATTATACTACCGACGTAAACCCAATCCTAACACAAGCAATTTAGTAATATGGAACCCACCACCATTCATATCAACTCTTATTATGTCCCACTGCTGGGCACGGGTTTCCCCAGTAGAACCTACTTATCCTCGGGGTATTTGCCATAATCACCACGCTTGGTGAATAGGTCGACGATCGCAGTAAGGCTTTAAAGTACGCAGAGGACGCTGTTGCCCGTCTTCCGGTGTGAAATCCCTTAGTCGCCTTGACGGCATCCACAGGAAGAGATGGGGTGGTACTATTCTTAAGCCGATTAAAAAAAGGGGGACCTACAATCCCATTTTTTTTAATACATTATTTATTATAGATACAAGGAATCCCCCAAGAGGAATTTGAAAAGCCGCCGGCGGAGCCAGCTCAAGAACTGGACACATTTGATTTATTGCAACGAGCTAGGTAAGTATTGGATTATGTAGGTTTTATTATGATAGTTATTTCATATAATTACCTCATGCAAATCTATATTGATAGTATAGGCGTATCAAGGGGGGGGGGGGGGTCGAAGTAACATTCAAAGGACGAAGTGTTTAAGAAACAATAATTGTCATTGTAGATATAATATTTATTTTAGGCTAGTGAGGTCCATAGATATTACCCCCAAATACGGTATATAATAAACGGAATAAACTAATAGGTACTTGACTGCCTCTGTGGCGCGGTGGGAGTGTATCCGACTGCTACGCAAGAGGTCGTGGGTTCGATCCCCACCCAGGATAAAACTTTGTGTGATGAGCACGATGGTTTATTCTGTGTTTGGGTGTTATTTATCTATAATATGTATGTATTTAGAAATATATAAGTATGTTTATCGGTTGTCTGGTTTCCATAGTACAAGCTCTGCTTAGTTAGGGATCAGATAGCTTTGTGTGAGTTGTTCCAAGATATTATTATTATTATTAATACATAGATAAGATAATAAATAAAAATATTTCATCTTAACTTATTAACACATGCGTATAAATGGCAAAAGCATGCAAGATGGCAATTATTTTATGAACAAATCATGACCATCACATCTTTATGACGGTTCTGAACATAGGCGCGTGGGCGATTGCGCAGGTACGAATGCCCACGATCGTCATAAAATACGTTATTGCGCAGGGACTCGCGCGGCGTGCAGAGCGGTCATAAAGATTCTCACGAACTATATCTAATTTAAAGTCCAATTAAATAACAATAATATCATGACGTTGGGACTGAGTCTAGGTCGTAATCTGCTGCATAGTGTCACGTAACCTTCCACGAAAACGAAGTCTTTATTGATGGTGATTTACAGATGTTCACTGGATACTTGTTCCATGAACAATATATCCGTAGCACAATAATCCTAATCGTAACGAAAATAATAAAGGCGAAAGTGAGTTTGTTTTTTTCTTTGTTACGCTATCACGCCTAAATCGCTAAACCGATTTTAAAAATTCTTTCACCAATAGAAAAGCTATTTTTTAACAAAGATTACAATAGGATACCTAATCCCAAGGCATCAAAAATTTGCCTAAATTAAGGCTGCAATAAGATTAAGAGACGTCGGTACCTGTAATCTTATTTTATCTAATCCTTCATCTGAACTAGCTTTTAAATTATTAAACTGTATAACAAACTAATTAAGATAAGGCTACTTGTATACCTATATATAAGGCTGGCATAATCGCTAAAGCCTTTTTAAAACAAAAAAAAAAAAAAAATTGCCTGTAAAAGTAATTATTTGACATGCGTAAATTTTGTTATTTGTTAGAAAAATTAGGTTACTATTTGGATATCCCTTTGTTAATGACACACTTTGAGAATGTGAGCATATAAATGCAATAACATCGGTTAGCTTACAGTGGCGGAGGGTTCATAGAATACCTACCACTCTTTTCGGCTTCCCATTATATTGTATTAGTTAGTTAAAATTGTACGTACAAAAATCGTTTCTAACAAGATACATTTTCGTATCGGGTTACTTCAGGAAAATTTTAACCCTTCGCCTCTGTTAGCTTATAAAATTATGTATACTACGGGTCTTAATCGCGTGAATGATATACCTAAGGTAAAATACAGTCTACCCGCGACCACGGCAGTTGCAATACGGTCGAAACGTCTGGCAATAAACAAGGTATTTTACCTTAAATTATTCACAAGATTAAGACCCGTAGTACCTATATAATTTTGTAATACAAATCGCGAAAGTTTATCAACATTTATATGATAGTTATTATGGCGATAACCGACAACAACGCGGACGGACCCGCTTGTGAAAGCTAGTATTTAAATAAAATATGATGACAATTATTCTCCACAGGTTTTGGTTGGAAAAAGGCAACTTAGCCGCGGCACTCCGCTACGTGAACAAATTGCAGGGCGCATCGCGAATGGCCGCGCATCAGTGGTACGAGTCTGCGCGCGCGCACTTGGAGGTGCGGCAGGCGGCTGAGGCGGTGCTCGCGCATGCCGCTGCTATGGGACTGCAGTATATTTGATATGTGAGTTTATAAACCTATTAACTATAGGTTGACTAAAAAAGGAAAATGGTCTTTGTGCGAGTCCAACTCACAGTTTTTCGTTCCGAGTTTCATGGAAATTACTCAAATATCTGTTCCATTATTAATTTATATCGTAAATTTAGCGAATGGAACAAGTACCTAAGTACATAATTTTACCAAAAAATAATAGCTTTTATTCACTTTGAATTATTAGAATTAGTATATGTAGTAAAGTTCTATATCTTTTTTGCCCTGCAAAGTAGGTACCAAACATTTTACAGTAAATCAATAACACTAATAATAATCGAGAAAATAATTGATAACATATTGCTCCAAAAGAAAGCAAATAGGTACCTACCTACTTAATGCGTAAAATAGGGAGCAACTGCAAAGTTTAAAATGTGACTAATGCAAACAGATTTTAATAGAATATACCTGTAAATACTAGAAATTCTCGTTTTAAAAAAAATGGAATAATTTTTTTTTTTAAATGTTTGGCCTATTGTGCGTCGCCACTGCGTTTGGCGGAAATATATTGTATTCAACAGGAGCGCGGCGTGACAAAGCACGAGCGGGACGGTAGCGCAATATTATGCGTTGATTTTTATGGAAGTTCATTATTAATTCATCAAACATATAGGTATCATTTGTGACATCCACGCAGCGACGCTGTTCCATTCCGCCCGTTTGAAACTGGCTTTAAAAAAAATCGTGACGTAATCTTGTAACGATGTGCAGTTTTTAAATTATAATGTGATTAATGTACCTAATTGTTTATTAGTGAAAGTAAACCGTAAAATTGCCTTTCATTTCTAACTTTGTAGAAAAAAATAATATTGTGTGCCCGCCGTTACAAGGTACCTACTCGAATCTTACAGTAAGCCAGGAGCTTGCCAAATTATTTCGCAAAAAATGTACAAATTTAAAGCAAGCCAAAATTGTAAAATAATAATATTTTGGGACATTTCACACAACGCTATCTGATCCCAAACTAAGCAGAGCTTGTACTATGGAAACCAGACAACCGATAAACATAAATACATATTTATAGACAAATAACACTTAGACACAGAATAAACCATCGTGCTCATCACACAAAGTTTTATCCTGGGTGGGGATCGAACCCACGACCTCTTGCGTAGCAGTCGGATACATTCCCACCGCGCCACAGAGTCATAAAAAAAAGGATATTATTTATATTTAGTTTACAGGTAAATTCGGTGGGACATGCATTTGTCGCGCTCAAAATTTAAGTCGACGTGCACACAGGAACAATAGTTTCTCTTTAGATAAAATCACATTCACATTCCCACCTTCAGCGCATCGTATGTATTGTAAAAACGCCCTTAGGTACCATTTGCGATTTTTCGTAGTACCATTTGCGATTTGTCATTTGCGATGTACCTACTGTACATCTCCATACATTTCGGGCCGGGTACAATCCGGCGCACGGCTATCTGCCGCTGGATTGAAAACGGAGTGTGAAAAGTACCTAATAGTCGTTTTTTTTATTTCAGGTGAAAACGAGAACGTTTGTTGGAAAGGGGGAAAATCATTGTACCTACTGTTGAAATTTTAGTACTTAACCTTTATTTAATATATGTTATTCAATATTCATACAAAAGCTTGTTTCATTCAATCTTATTATTGTAAGGAAATCTGAAGTAGGTAGTTATGTATATTAGAATAATTTATTTAACTCGAACAAATGAAAGATTTCTACGTCAGGAACGAAATACAACTAATGTGAAACATTTTCAAAACAATAATGAAAGGCTAGCAATATGTAGTTTACTAAAGTTATTTTGCATTGAAAATCTCTCTTAGTTCTCTCATACATTCATGAAGTGGTGACTCACTAAGGTCAGAGCGGCTGCCGCGCGGTATCCTCCGGTCCATCAAGTGCAGAAATTAAAGGTTTTTTTAATATGAATTTGACGAATACTAATATTTAAAGTTTCTCGTTGTATGATTACAACGAATTATTATACGGGAATTAACGCGCATTGTTTACCTTAAAATTGCTTGACGTTTCGACCAGGTTGCCCCGGCCGTGGTCACAAGCGTAAGGCCGATGAATCTTCATCTACCCTCGCTTTTTTGTTTCTCGAAAAGTTAGGCTGACTGCACACTGCACTGATTGTATCCATGTTAACCGTTTGCGAACTAATACAGGTTGTGTTTTACGAATCACTGGATACCACGTCACCGATAGTTTGAAGCCCTCTTCCCGATTGAAAGTTTTATGTTTTTTTAATTTCAATCGCTTCACGCACAATTCTTGAATAAAAATAGCGGTCTGTGGAGAGGGTTTGTGGACGATGAAACTCAATCCAGTGATTGGTGTTCGATTGCAGTATGTGTTCTGCAATTGCCGATTTGTTCGTTTGCCGGTTTTTCACTGCTGCGATGTGTTCCTTTAGCCTTTCCGCTATAGTTTGCTTTGTTTGGCCAATGTACGAACTACCGCAGCTGCAATCAAATTTGTAGACACCTGGCGTCTGCAGAGGTATAATATCCTTCGGAGTGCCCACCAAGTTGCCCACTTTAGCCACCATTGTATAGATCGTACGAATCGAGTACTTATTCATTACTGATCCGATCTTGTCTGTCACTCCTTTGGCGTAGGGCAAATAAGCAGGTTGTCTGCTCACCTTCAGAGGTTTGTCACGTTTCGGGATATGCATGCATATCCCGAAACGTGACAAACCTCTTACCTTGTACCTCTTCGGTACAAAGAAGTGAGGGTAGATGAAGATTCATCGGCCTTACGGAGTCTTAACATCGCTGCGACAGTCCGCTTCTGACCACGGCCGGTGTAACCTGGTCGAAACGTCAAGAAATTTTAAGGTAAACAATGCGCGTTAATTCCCGTATCACACTAATATTATAAAGACGAAAGTTTGTGAGTATGAGAGTGTGTGTTTGTTACTTCTTCACGTCTAAACGGCTGGAGCGATTTAATAAAATTTGGTGTGGAGTTAGCTGACACCCTGGATTAACACATAGGCTAATAAACCGCGGGTAACACCGCGGGGCAATGCTAGTAATAAATAGTTCTGAATTTGACGAAGTCTGCCACATTGTAAATTTAACATATATTACTATTATTAAATAATAACAACGGCAAACGATTTTAAGTGACAGATAATTTGAAATCATTAAAAAATATAAGAGCCTGTGTAAATTTTAAACTTCTCTACTTGTTTTACTCATACGGACACACAAGTACAGGAAAAAAAATGTGGATCATGATGTCATGTGCGTGTAAATGTGGATCGAGCCCATGATCTTTTGCGGAGCAGTCGTACACTACTACTATTGATGCTATTTATACACATTATGAAAATATATATATTACGGGTCTTATCGCGTGAATAATTTCAAGGTAAAATAGGCCGTGGTCACGGGTTGCACGGCCGTTGCAATACGGTCGAATCGTCGGGCAATAAACAATGTACTTTACCTTAAATAATTCAAGCTATTAAGACCCGTAATAGGTATATATACAGTCGTACACTTTCTCATCGCACCATTGAGGCAATACATCCAAACTGATATCATAAATGAAACTGTGTTTTCACGCTTAAACACCTGAACCTATTTAGATGAAATTTGGTACGGAGTAGTAAGAGTCCCGAGAAAGGAAATAGGATTAGGATAGTTTTTATTGCGACAACCGACATCCACGTAAGTGGAGACACAGGCTAGTATTTAATATAGCCATCACGACGTCCAATACCGTTTGTATTATTAGGGTTCCGTAGGGTTATAGTTTCGCCATGTCTGTCCCGCAGCTTTGCTTAGTGCTAGAAGGATGTAATTTTGCATGAATACACATATTACTTACGCCGCCAAAGTAAAAATAAAATCTTGAAAAACATTGTTTTTAGGGTACCTCATCTATAATATATGTAAAGTGGGGATGAGACTTTTTTTCTCACCTACCCCAACGTGTGGGGTATCATCAGATAGGTCTTTTAAAAGCTTTAGGGGTTGGGAAGACCATTTTTCGATTTAGGGATCCGTTTGGGAAATATTAGGATTTAAAGTGTAAAATTTTGTAGTCGAGTGTCTCCCCCCTCCCCCTGCCAGCTGAATGATTGATGTTGAGTTTGTGAAAAAAATCACGGTAGTACCCAGTATATATAGTGAAATTAAAAGGGAAAACTATCACAGCTAAGAAGGCTTTACAAGTTTACGAGTAACAGTTGATCAAATGAGAAGTAACAAAATTTCGTACAAATTCCATTGAAAATTATTATTATGCAAGTGTAACGTTGTAAGTACGAAAAAAAAACAACAGAAAACCCACTTCATAAGCCGCATTATTCGGATGGAGGGGTGGGGACTACGGAACCCTACATTAAGCGTGGCCCGACATGCACTAGCCCGGTTTTACTCTGTAGGGCAGAGGCGAAGGGTTTTATATCTTGCTGGACATGGTTCTTTATATTGTCGTGGAATGAAAAGGTTCGCCAGTTTTCAAATACACTCCTTTAACGCTTTGCAAGCACATATTATTCAAATTATGTATTACACCACACAGTCGTATACCCGTATGCTGTAAATTGTGCTTAACTGTTTGACAATAGAGTTTAAATTTACTCAGACCAATATTTCTTGATTATGAATAGTTGAACTAAAACCTCGGATTAATTATAGATGAAACGGATCTATTTATCTGACTCCTAATTTCCTATCACTCTCTGCTACTGATTACAAATACGTGAAAATAATGTGTTAAAATAAGACAGATATAGTTTGGTTATCACTTTACGCGAATCAAGAAATAGTCGTGTAATGTTTATTAATTCCCATTGTGGGGGTGACATTTTAAAATAGCCGTGCTATCATTCTTGTCTATCAAGAAACTGTCAAATAATTTTCTCAGTTATTCTTGCTATCACCTTGAAATAAAAACTCTTTTGCGTGTTTTTTGTCCTTAACGAAAAAGTATTTTATTTCAAGGTTCCATCTATTTAGTTTTAAAAACTAAATAGATGGATTATTATTATTTTGACACATAAGACATGTTGCCGTTATTGTTCCTGAAATTGGTTCAAGCAAAATTGGACTTTAAGGTGACGAACATTTTCATTCCGCGACTGTACCTACCTATAATACTAAGTAACTACAATCTAAAGGGAAACCAAAAGTAATGGTGTTGTAAGGACCCTTCACCGGGGTAGTACTGCTTACTGCGTGTTATGATTCAACTACTTGGATACAAATAAAAAAAAACATATGGCAAAAAAAAAACATATTTTAATTTATTACATGCGATATTTTAATATTTACATAAATTACTAAAATTAAAGAAATAGTCCCCATCACTTCGCTGACAATATTAAATCATCTTTTCGATGGTATTAAATGCAGAACACTTTTAAGCGACTACATAAATACTCGTAGAATTTCAATTACTTAGCCTGTGTAGATAATTTTCATTTTGTTTTTACATAAGTACCTATTATTTAACAGTAAGTCATATTTAACCTTAAATATTTGCAAGAAGGAGAATGGCTTCAAACAAGGCCTTTGTGTGCATATTTTTTAAAGTTTTGAATTTTTTTTCGCATAAAAGGTATTATGTTACACCTTCCCTAAAAACAGAACAATTTTACTATTTCATTTGAATCATATACTTTACTTTATATGATTTTTAAGCAGTTTTTATGCTAATTAAATGTATGATGAAAAAACTCGTTCGGGTTCGATTCGAACCCGCGATCATAGTCACGTATATTTAGACTAATGTAAATAATATATAATAATGCAGTCTACAAAATACTTAAAAAAAAAAAATCCAATCCCCTCCCTGTATAAATATTCGGTATAAAATAATTCACATCAAAATGAACAATATTAAACGAATAATACAATTTTATGTCCAAAATTTTGACAACCTACTAACTAGGCAGAATAAATTACGTCATGAATTTTCCAAATAGTTTAATTCACTACACTTATTACAACGCCCTTTTAAAAACATCAGGCAATTTATAAAATGACTGAGGGCTGTACGCACAGTCATTTTATAAATTGTTTAGACCATGAAGATATATATTTACATGGAGTACAAACTTCAAACATTTTCTTGAAAGTTGGTATTTATCTCACTCGTTCGTTTTGTCATAGAAAGAGATAGACTTCCAAAGTATTGATTTCAAGACGGTATTCGTAGTAAGTACTTATTTAGATATATATACCATCATGGTTGAGGCCAATTAATAGCTTTAGTGGCCTGACGGGAATCCCCGACTGCTAGAGAGGACTATACATACGAGTAGGTTCAAACTAACAATTGTTAGATTTTTGAAATTATATTTAAATTATGATCGGGCAATTCTCCGCTTGGTGACGTTCGACGTTAGAGTTCCCTCCCCTTCACAGTTACAGAACGAATGACAACATACACATATATACACACACGTATATAAATTTGAAATGTCAATCGAGACCAGGCGCGGATACAAAGGGGGGGGGACAGGGGGTAAATGTCCCCATACTTGACCTTTGTTTGGGAGGGTGGAGGGGGATTTAAAAATGTTGAAACTGTTTGCAGGCAATTGTCCCCCACTCGGTGTTGGTGGATGGTGTACCGGTGTTAAATCAAACTCCTCCCCCCCTCGTCATGCGAGCGATTCACACTTGACCAGTTGTGAATTAAATTCCCTCCTCTCGTCATGATGCGAGCGATTCACACTTGACCAGTTGTGAATTAAATTCCCCCCTCTCGTCATGCGAGCGATTCACACTTAACTATATAGTTCTTCCCCCCCCCCCCCTTAGAATGAAGTTCAGGATCCGCGTCTAATCGAGACTGTACGTTTCCGAGCCGGCTATCTCAGTGAGCGCGCTACAGATACAGCAGGCCGGCGACGGAGGCGTGCGCCATGACGGCCTCGGCGGCCTGGCGCAGCTCGAGGTGCGCGCGCGCCGCCTCGGCCCAGCCGCGCGACGCCGCGCGCGCCGCGCCCTGCAGCAGGTTCACGTAGCGCAGCGCGCCCGGCAGGTTGCCGTGCTCCATGTGGTACCTGCGCGGGGGGGCGCTCGGTTAGGTCTGTACTGTACACACGTGGCGACGGACAAGGTTGCCACACGATAAAAGGCAATAAACTTACGGAGATTCAGAATATTCAAAACGATACCATGATTAGCCAAGTGACAAATAATAGTGCCACAGACAATTCACTATGGAAAACCACACCATTCATCCTATTAAGGAACCTAGTGACATTTGGGTTATTAGTAATATATTACTGAAAAATTTGTTCCAGATGTTGTGACATCTGGAAGAAATTTTCCAATCAAATGGCGAAGAAAATCCAGAAAATTTAATTTCACATAATTTATCATTTAGAAATAAAATTAGTCACGCCCAAAATAGTTCTAAGCGTGATACAATGTTAACCCCAAAAAAATCTCCTGGATATGACCTCATTACTGGCAAAGTTCTTCAAAAACTTCCGTGAAAAGCCATAGCTAAACTTACCAC
This sequence comes from Herminia tarsipennalis, assembly GCA_945859575.2. Lineage (NCBI taxonomy): Eukaryota > Metazoa > Arthropoda > Insecta > Lepidoptera > Erebidae > Herminia > Herminia tarsipennalis. The sequence continues at coordinate 11,508,557 of OX243855.2, forward strand.
ACTCATTAATGCTACATTCAGCCTGACGTGTAAAAAGTACCTGAAGTCATTATGATATCAAAGCCCGATAAACCACAACATATAGTCCGATATCTCTCCTGCCAATAATATCGAAACTTTTTGAAATACTGCTACTAAGGCTAATGACACCTGTCATAGAAGAAATAAATGTCAATCCCTAACTATAAATTTGGTTTTAGAAAGAAATATCCGACTATAGCCTGTTCCATCATTTTCCTAGATGTAGCACAAGCTTTTGATAAGGTATAGCATAAAGGCCTTGTACATAACCTACAAAATATAGTATCAAAATAATTTGCGAATATTTTGGAATCTTACTTAACAAGTCTAAGTCTAAGTAGGCAAGATAACAAGATACATACTCTGTTCTGTGGAAGTGTTTTAGGTCCCATTATATACCATATATATTATACACTTTTGATATCCCAGAACTAGCAGGAAACACCATTGCAACATTCGCAGATGACACGGCAATTTTGGCTATAGGAGTGTCTCCCGAGGATGAAGTGGAAAAAAATAAAATAGCACAAACCCATATTTTTTTTACATTATACCATTTATATGACATAAGTATTGTTGAACGCTAATCGAAAAATCTACTGGTTCGAATTGAAAAAATATATTATTGTTGGATAGCCCATTTATCGAGGAAGACTATAAATAACATCACACTACAGTCAACAGGAGTGAAGGTGTCATCATAAATGTAAAAAAATCGGGCAGTGTCAGGAATTACCCAAGTGCTTACATTTAACATGGGTGAAACCGCAGTGCACAGCTAGCGAACTACCCTGCTAAACCACAGAAGCGATATCACAATCGCAAAGTTTTGAGTTCAATACAAGAGTCAAAACGCATTAATGCATTCTACATATCGTCGCTTGGCTAACAATACCTAGCAACTCACATTTTCAGGAAATACAAATACTGAGTTTTGAATTATACAACATATAACATTTCTAAACAAATAGTGAGTTTATTGCCTCCCCTGTGAATTTGCCAAATTTTAGTTACTAAAAAAACAAAATATGATGACCAATGTTACCATATTGGTACCACAATTGATTTTTTAGTAACAAAGGAATTGTGATAAAATAAAGAATAGAATTAACAATCAACCGATCACAAGTTCGAATACTACCAAAATCCCAAACAAAGAGGTTTACTAAATAGGTATGAATATGGCTGAGAGAGTGAAAATGGTGTTGTGAAACTAAAACGAAAGTAATATAAAATATACATACTTCGCTCTCTGGATGATGTCGAATGTATCTAACTTGGTGAAGTCTGTGGGCATGTTGTCTAACTCTTCTTGAGGTATTTCGGCATACTGAGAATAAAAGTTACCATTACTATTCATATAACAAAAAAATCCTGTATCTATACTAACTAGCTGTCCCGCGCAACTTCGTCTGCGTACATTTTCCCTGTTTTCGCAACATTTCTCATTGCTGCTCCGCTCCTATTGGTCGTAGCGTGATGTTTTATATAGCCTATAGCCTTCCTCAATAAATGGGCTATCCATCAGTGAATGTGTGTGAAGTTTTCAATCTTCAGCTTTATAATATAAGTATAGATATTATTAGATATTATTAAGAGTTTAAATAATAATCGGTAAATAAAAAAAAAATCAGTAATCTCAGGAATTACTGGTCCGAATTGAAAAAATATATTTATCGAGGAAGGCTAGGCCATATAACATCACGCTACGATCAATAGAAGCGGAGCAGCAATGAAAAATGTTGCAAATACGGGAAAAATTTGCGCATACGAAGTTGCGCGGGACAGCTAGTTAATAATTCGAAAAAATTAAACGTAAAATTATAAAGTGTTGTAACATTGTATTATTGATACGTACTTTCTGGAACAATAGTTTAGACTGTAGCCACGACAGGAAGTATACAGGCAGAGCTGCACCTTCGCGACCGATTAGCGCTACCTTCATCGCGGTCTTGTGCATCTGAAATTCAAAGATCATATATAAGTTATATTCCATATATGAAGGGGTTGAGGAGGAAGAGGTATAACGGGTGTTTACTACTATTTTCATTTGGTATTTCTCTTGTATGAAATGCTGAGATTGTTTGTCCCAGTACGTCGATGGCGGTTTCGCGAGGCGTTTGTCGCGCGCGGTTATAAAGTCAACGTGCATACAGGAACATGTATTAGTTCCTTTTAGATAAAATCACTTTATTACAGTGATTATGTCCACTTGATTAAAATTTTAATTGCCTATTGGGATAGGCAATTAAAATTTTAATCAAGTTTTACTTTAGCGCACTTTATTTATTGTGAAAACGTCCTCACATCATTATGGAAATAATAAGATAGAATAATTTAAAAAAAACGTTTGACCCACAATTTCCATTCTGTATTTCCATGGAAATAGTGGGATACACCCGGAATAACATTTTTCAGCTGTAAACTGTAAATAACCCGATAAAGAGTATGGTATGAATGTAGCATTGAAAAAATAATGAATAGATTCTTTTTTGGAAAAAAAATGTGTGTTATGTTTGTCTTTTTCTATTCTATTTTGAAAATGGAATAAGTAACATAAACAAAACATCTGCTAGATAAATGATGTTGCTAAGCCTAGCCGCAGACGTCCAGTTTCCTAATTAGGTTTCCTAATCAGGAATTTAAATTTGGAAACCTGAATGACTGCTTACATACAAAATGTTCAACAAAACGCACAAGTTCTTATTTTTTCCGTGCAGAAAAAACCTGTCAGAAACTGGTCGCATGCGCTAGTCTCACGGAATTCCGAATCTGAATTCGCGATCAGGAATCCTAACCAAGAAACCGAACGTCTGCGGCCAGGCTAAAGTACACATTATGAATAAGTTGTTACACTCTTAAAAATGTCAAAAAGATGTCTTCGTTAATCCGTACTATACGCTATCCCAAAAGCAATTGGAGTAGCGTATAGTACGTATTATGAACCTAGAAGCTTATAAATACGTGCATTTTCGGTTGTTAATAGTAAAAATAAACAGGATTATTTTATTGATTGTATGTAATATAAACTTACAGTGTCAAATCTATCTCGAAGCGCTTTTTCGGTGACGATACCTTTCTCGTGAATCTCCTTTGAGATGCCTTTCAGTACTGTCTGTACTAACGTATCGTCTTTACCTAAAAAGAAATAAAGACGATAAAAAAAAATAGTTTTACGAAATGTATAAAATAGGAGGTATTAGGTTTATTAAAAATCGGGTTCATAAATTAAAATTCTTAGACGAAACCAGCAATTTTGTAATAACAATAATTACCAAATTAAGTGGTCGTGGTTTCTATACCCACATGGGTACTCGACTGTATGTTTGTAAAGAACACAGGCGACACGAGGCTTGTACCTTACAGCGGCAGTAGTCTTTTATAAAACAAGATACAAAACCTTTGGCGTGCAGTGGGACAATAAAAGCTAATAATAATATAATTTGGCAATCAAAACACTCAGCCAGGAACTCGAACAAACACTTTATTTGATTACGTCTTTTACGTTTTTTTTTCAGCTTCCCTTTAAATTGTAGTTAGTTAACCATTATGGAGTTTTTCCACATAGCATGCATGTATTATGCATATTAACCATTTGGAATAAATTATCTAAATCATAGTGAAAACTGCATCAAAATTCGTTACGCAGTTTAGAAGATATAAGTGTACAGACAAATGTAAGCGATTATGTAAGAAGATGCAGCTTCTTAGCGCTGCTCAGCGCCCCGACGCAATTTTTAGATTCAATATTGGATAAAAACGGTACGGCTTGTCTATCCTATCAGCTGCACGGAAGTTTTCCGTTTTTGCAATTGTTTGAACCTTTAAAAATGTAAAAAATAAGCTAAAGGGAATAATAATAATAAATGTATTAAGTAAAAATATTTTACTGTAAATGTCTGTTTTCTGTTCCGTGTGTGGTGTCGGGCACTTACCGGCCTTCTGCAGCGCCTTGAGCTCGTTGTCCACCTTGGTGCTGGGCACGGGCTTGCGCGTGGCGGCCAGCAGCGCCTCGGCCGCCGCCCACAGCGACTGCGAGCGCCGCGCCGCCGCCTCGCCCGCCGCGCGCTCTGTGAGCAACACACGGTCATGTCACCGACCTCAGAACACACATATAACTAGAATCGGTCAGTAGTAAGTCAAAGCGTGTCACCAATGAGCGCAACGGCGCCATTTGGTTCGCGCGTGATATTATTCAACGTTCGATCGCGGCCGCATAACGTCGCGTGTATTGCAACAAGAAATGCCTAATTGTGCAGTTATAAATTGTAAAAACCCGTCGAAGAATGTAGACCGTATCAAGGGAGATGTATACTTTCATCGCTAAGTAATTTTGTTGCTCCTTAAGCTGAAATTAATTTCAAAATGATTTATTTACGTTTTTGAGCTATACTACTTCGATAAATTTTCGTTGACGTATTTTTACTCTATTGGTTTTACATCGCGGTTTCAATTGATGTCATCAGGTGATATGTCATCGTCTCATACGTTCAAAGTATGCAATGAAATTCAAACGAATAAACAACAACAACAAATAAATGGCGTGGTACAGGGGATTTTGTCGTTTTTCTACAAGTAGTGATGTTAAGTTTAGGCACTTTATATCGATTTCTTCAATCGCGAATTGATCGCGCTCTATATATGAAACAGATAGCCGGAGGAACAAGAATGCATTTTTGTAATAACTACATAGGTATCAGTTTGATCAAGCACCTACTGAAAACCATTTAGTTAATCTCATAAAGGCAATAGCTGATGTATACATATGTAGTTATCAATCAATCAATCAATAAGCCCTACATCCTGAACTTCCGTCTGATTTGAATTGTTTGTTTTCCTTTTTTTTAGAGGATATCTCTAAGTTCAGTGTGCCTTTTGGCAAAGGCCTCCTCTAACATTTTCCATTGTGTTCTATCTCTGGCAACCCTTCTCCAGTAAGGGCCCGCTGTAAGCTTCAGCTCATCTTCCCATCTCATAAGTTGTCTTCCCCGCTTCCTTTTTCCATCTCTGGGATACCAGTCTGTCACAATTTTACTCCACTTTTCTTGAGTACTCCTTAACATGTGGCCTGTCCACCTCCACTTTAGTTGGTCTATCTTCGTAAGTACATCTGTAATTCTTGTCTTGGCTCTTATATACCTAGTCTAGCCATAAATATTGTTACGAAGAAAAAACATTTTTTTTTATTGCAAATAATATTTATTACTTTTACAGTGTGTTAGTTTAATACATAAATAAAAAACAATTCAAAATATAAAAAGCTTATTCGAAGTGGTCTCCATTGGCTGCAACACAGTCCTTTAAACGTTGAGGCCAGTTATCAATAGAAGCACGCACTCTTTCCATGGGAAAATTCTTCACTGCCAATCGTATGGATTGTTTTAGGGACTCCAAATTATCATGGCGTTTAGAGCAAGCCATACTCTCTAAAACTGACCATAAATCATAATCCAGCGGATTAAGATCGGGACTAGACGACGGCCAGTCTTCAGCTCTGATGAAGTCCGAAACGTTCACTTCCAACCAAGACTGCGTGAACCGAGCTTTATGACCCGGCGCTGAGTCTTGTTGGAAGGACCATACTTGGTTATTGAACATGGTGTTGTTAAGGGGTTTAACTACCTTCTCAAGAATGGTATCTTGATACACTTGTGCCGATGTTTTGATACCTTTTTCACAAAAATATGGCTCAGTCACTCCTTCATAGCTAACACCCCACCAAACCATCACTGAAGTCGGATAATGCCCACGTTGCACTCTGTCGACTAATTGGGAAGCTTCCTTAGAGCTTTGAGCATAAATACGGTCATTTTGTTTGTTAAAATGTTGCTCAACTGTAAAGATTTTCTCATCCGTAAACAAAATTTTTCTGTGACCTCCCTTTGCGTACCGCTTCAGTAGTTGCTTCGATTTTACCACCCTATTCTTTTTTAAATTATCAGTTAAAAAATGACCAGTGCGTCTCTTATAGGCTGCAAGTCCTAAGTCATCTTTTAAAATGCGTGACATGGTTCTGGGTGCTATCTTCATCTCCCGAGATAAAATCTTTTGCTTTCGGACAGGATTTCTTCGAATTCTTTCCCTTACTGCTTTGACCACCATTTTCGTACGAACACTACGTGGACGGCCAGATCTTTTTCTGTCACAAACAGAGAAGGTCTCATTGTACCTATTAATAGCCCGGTACACAAACATTTGACTAATACCAAGCGTATGGAGAGTTTTAAAAATTACATTCGGCTCCATACCAACTTTGTGTAATGCAATCACAGCGATTCGGTTTTCTTTATCACCCCACTCCATTTTAATATAGCAAAATATTGTACAATGTATTGGCGCCAAAATTAGAAAATACAATGAACAATCGTATAAAAATGACAGATTCCAAATTCAAATGTAATATCTTTCTTATTTTTAATTGTAACAGTATTTATGGCCAGACTAGGTAGGTGTTGCGTTTCCTGTCTTGTTTCTTGATGCCTATCATGCTTCTCTCCATTGCTCTTTGACAGCATTGCAGCTTGTCTCGGTGGTGTTTTGAAAGAGACCATGTTTCGCAGCCATAAGTAATACAAGGCAGAATGCAAGTGTTGTAGACTTTCCGTTTTGTACCGACGCTAAAGTCATTGGCCTTCATGATTTCTTTAAGTGACCAGTATTTTTTCCAGCCATTTGCTATTCGTCTTTTGATTTCCTTGTCCGTCTGATCCTTGAACGAGATGATCTGTCCCAGATATATGTACTCTTCCACGTATTCAAGGGGTTCGTTATTTATTGTTATAACTCTGTTGTTACTGTTTGTCAGAAGTTTGGTCTTGGTTATATTCATGGATAGCCCTATTTTCTCGCTTTCCCTGTTTAGGTCTTGGATCATTTTCTCTAATTTTTCAGGATTTTCTTCGACGACGACAATATCGTCTGCGAATCTAAGGTGGTTTAGTCTTCGTCCATCTATGCTAAAACCAAATTGTTCCCATTCCATCTTTCTGAATATATGTTCCAATACTGCAGTGAAAAGCTTGGGGGACAGTGGATCTCCTTGCCTGACACCTCTGTTTATATTGAAGGTCTCCCCTAAACTTTCTAGTTGTATTCTTGCTTTAGTGTTAGAGTAAATATTTTTGATGGTTTTTATGTACTGTGTGGGGATTCCTTGGTTTTCTAGACTTTCCCATATAGCTTTATGGCCAATGCTGTCGAAGGCCTTGGTGTAGTCAATGAAAGCCATATACAGGTGCTTGTTATGCTCGTTGTATTTTTCTATAAGTTGTTTAATAGTGTGTATATGGTCCACTGTGGCAAAGTTTTTTCTAAAGCCCGCCTGTTCTATTGGTTGATTTTCGTCTAATTTAATACTTATGCGGTCTAGGATGATTTTGGAGAAAACCTTATAGACGCTAGACATCAAGCTTATTGGTCTATAATTTCCTATTTCCTTTTGGTCCTTTTTTATATATTAGGATTATATGAGATGTTTCCCACTGTTCGGGAATGAGTCCTGAAGTTATAACATTGTTGAAGATTTTAGTCAGAATAGGAGCCAGCTCTTCTAGTGTTCCTTTTAGCAACTCATTTGTGATTTTATCAGAGCCTGGTGCTTTGTTTGATTTTTGGCTTAATATTGCTTTTCTGACTTCACTGGGTAAAATTTCAGGTTCTGAGTCTGAAGTGCATGGGTTAGGTCTACGGATTTCATAATTTCCCTGATTGGTGTTATCATGATTGGAGTATAGATTATGGTAAAATGTTGTAGCTGCTTTATTTATTTCTTTTCGGTTTGTGATATTACAGTGGTTATTTTTCAGGTTTGGTATCCATGGATTTGACTCCCGTAGTTCTTTAAGAGCTTTTCTTGTTCCTCCAGTAGCTAGAATATGTTTTTCTAATTTTTGTAGCCTCGTGGTTTTTCTATCTTTTCTGATGCCTTCCTTGATTTTCTTACTTAGCTTGGTAATCATTTGAATATTCTGTTTTTTCATTTTGCTGTCAAATAGACATTTTCTTTCCTGAATTATTTCTAGTGTTTTATCGCTCAGTATGTACTTATGCTTTGATGGTTTGCCGGTGTTGGTACCCGTGAGTTGGCTCTGTAGTTTGGCATAGCTTGCCCTTACATCTCTTTCATCATCTTCCAGTAATTCAATGCCAAGTATTGCCAAGGAACGGGCTGTTACTTTGTTGTTTTCTGGATAATGGACCGTGCTGGACGTTGTAAAGTGCTTTCTAGGTTTTTTGGGTGGTGTTAGTTTGAGGGATGCTCTTATCATACGATGGTTTGTATTAAAATTTAGCTTTGATATCACTGAAGTGTCTGTGAATAAGTTTGGGCGACTGCACATAATATAATCTATCTCGTTTTTGTATTTACCATCTGGGGAAATCCATGTCCACTTATTTTTCTGGTTTTTCTTGAAGATACTATTCATAAGAGTTAAATTGTGCTCCAGTAAGAATTCTATTAGTCTTTGCCCGTTTGTGCTTCTTTTGCCTTGGCCAAAGTTCCCCAGTACATATTCATCTTTGTTTTGCTTGGTCCCTACTTAAGCATTAATACATAGTTATACGTTTACATTATTTAACGAGAAATTTAAAAATCAAAACTAGGAAACGTCAAATATATAATAAACTCGTCCTGTTTCAAGGTCAATAATTTAGTAATTATGAGGTATTCAATTCAGTTAAATCTAAACCAATTTTTTTTTATTTTTACTCTCCGAAACTAAAACTATACTTAATAACTAAAAACAAGAACTGTTAAACTAGAAAACATAGATTAATAAATTAACATTTACAAAAAATAGGTAATTATAAGAGATGTTACAACAATTGGTCTTATTTATTTTAGTACAAGTAATAAGTCCTCCGTCTGTTCGTATGACATATCTTGTAATTGGGTACTTATAGCTTTTTTACAATTAAAATAATTTAGGTGGTATATATTTACAATTCGATTTAATCTATTATACAAAAAAGGGCCTATGAAATTAAAAAATCGGTTTGAGAACATATATCTTGAGGTGGAATCAGATGTGCAGACTATATCTTTTCGTCTCTTATTAGTTAAGTCAGTATTAAAAGTAAGTAGCTCGTGTTGTTTTAAAATTATATTTACTATAAAAAGCTGACGGACAGTCAATACCTTACAGCATTTATACAGGAGAAAGGTGGGAAAAAGGAAATGTCGAAAAGTAGCTACTTTTAGAACGGCTCTCTGTGCTCTTTCAAGTGGCAACATAACAGTTTTTAATGCTCCTCCCCATGAAGTGATGCAATACTGAATGATGGACTGACACAGGGCCTTATATACTTGTATAATTAATTTCGAATCGGCAATAGAACGCAGTTTTTTAAAGACATATATTAGTTTTCGCACTCTAGTCACTAAAATTTCTATGTGTTTCTTGAATGACAGTGTGTTATCTATATTAATGCCGAGATATTTTATGTTGCTAGTGCTAAGTATAATAGGACAGTTACACGTATTTTCTAATGTGTTATTACAATAGTGTGCAAATAAATGTGGGTCATCGTCGCTGTGGTATGACTGTCGCATAGAAAAGCGGATATATTTTGTCTTATCAGCGTTTAATGTTAGCAAATTATGACTAAGCCAATTATTTATGAAATTAAAACCTTGCTGAGCGTTTTCAAATAGGTCGTTCTTGGTTTTGGCCGAAAATATAATAGCTGTGTCATCAGCATAGGATATTATCTTACCATGTTCGATATTCATATTGCAAAGGTCATTTATGTAAATAAGGAATAAAGTAGGGCCTAAAATACTGCCCTGAGGAATACCAAAACCGGAACATTTTTGATCTTCACTAGTAATGTTATCTATTTTGATACATTGGTATCTTTCATTTAAATAGTCTGCCAAAAGTTTTAGTTGTTTCCCTCTTATGCCCAGAGACTCCAACTTGTTTAGCAGAATGGGAACAGAAATTGTGTCAAAAGCTTTAGCAAGGTCAAGGAAGATGCCCAGGACTTGGTTCCCTTTGCTGAGCTCTTGTGAAATATAATCAGTCAAAGTGTGAGTCGCGTCGGCTGTAGACAATTTAGCTCTAAAACCATATTGTGTAGGGGATAGAAACTGGTTGTTTTCTAGGTAATTAATTAATCTAATATTTATAATTTTTTCGAGTATTTTCGATATTGAGGGAAGTAGGGAGATTGGTCGGTAATTGGATACAAGTTCTTTATTTCCGGATTTATAGATAGGAATAACCACTGCCTTTTTTAGGCATTGAGGAAAAATCCCTTCAGAAAGGCAAAGTCGAAAAATATATGTTAGAGGAGGTACTAAAATATGTTTAAAAAGTTTAAGGATTTTATTGCTAATATTGTCCGAGCCAGTGGCGCAGCTATCCTTCAGGTCAGAAATAATTCGAGCTACCTCGTGTTCGTCAGTGTCTAGCATAACGAAAGATTTGAGACTCAAGTTGCGGACAAATTGGGGGGGTTGCGTACATCCAAGGCTATTATTTTGATTTTGAATACGCTCGGCAAGATTTTTGCCCACATTTATAAAATAGTTATTTACATGGTTAGCTGAATTTAGTGGTGATGAGTTAATATGCAGCAAACTCGAATTTGATTGATGATTTTTCGAGGAGTAAGTTATGCTTTTAACATGTCGCCAAATTTGCTTACTATTATTACCTGCCCTTTGTAAAACATCTCTGTCATAATTAATTTTTAACTTTTTGAGTAGGTTGTTACAGAAATTTTTGTATCTTTTATACGTAGATAAAAGTATTAGGTTGTCAGGGTACCGTCTTGTTCGCTGATGGAGTCGATCTCTGTGTCTTATACAACGTATAAGACCAGGAGTAATCCAGGGTTTGATATTGTAAAATTTCTTATTTATTGTCGTTACTTTCGTGTTGCATAATATTGCTTGTTGGACATTTTTAATTAAATACGACAGAGACATATTAGGGTCAGCATTATTGTAAACTGGACAAAAATCGATGTTGCATAAATCATGTTCGAGCTTGTGCATGTTTAATTTAGACCTTGTCTGTGGACGACTCTGCTTAGGTGGCGTTAAATTTACGGTTAGTAGGACAGCGTGGTGGTCAGTTACAGTAGAGTTAGTAACAAGAGTGATGTATGTCAAGCTGGTTTTAATCATTACTTGATCGAGACAGGAACCGCTATGATGAGTAGATAATGTGTGAGCGGGCTGAAGACCATAGTATGAACATAAATTAAGGTAGTTATGGGTTCCTGAATCGCAAGATCCTGAGCTAATGTTTAAATTCAAGTCACCTGTTAATATTATGTTTTTACATGAGGATAGTGATTTCAATGTTTCACCTAGAGATTTTTGAAAGAGGTCAGAGTTTCTGAAGGAAGGAGATCTATATATAGCAATAATCGCTGTATCTGAACCAATGTTAAGGATCAAACCATTGCAGTCTTGAAGAGTTGGCTCCTCGACTGTGACCTTTAATGTTTGTTTAGCATATACCACGACACCATCATTTTGATTGTGATTTGTAGCGGTATAGTATACATTGTACCCCGGTATTATTGGAAGGCGATCGTGCCGGTTTATTAACCAACACTCGGTTAGAATGATTATATCACAGTGAACATTAAGCCTATGTAGAAAAACATGTAAACTATCTATATTTTTATGAATACTGCGAATATTCTGTGTAAGTATGGTTAGTGATTTTTGGTATCCGATAAGAAATTGTCTGCAATCTTCAACCTCACAAAATTTTGATTCCGATAGGAAACTATTATCTAATTGCGTAATTAAATTTAAATCCATTTATGTAACTTAAATCTACCCTTAGTTCTAAAATACACGCGAGTATGTGGCGCTCTTAGGCGCCTTCATAATCAATCGAGTTAATGTACCTGAGTTCAGCTGCTTTTTTTGCAGGGCAGTCATTGTCACCCGTCTTGTGATTGTTCGGCTTTTTGAAACGCAAGCATGTTGCACATTTAGGCGCCTCTGATTTTGATTTGCACTCTTGAATAGAATGACCATCTTGACCGCAATGTCCACATGTAGAGTTAGGTGTTTTGCATGTTTTGGCTGCATGTCCGTACTGCTGGCATTTGTAGCATCTAGTCACTAGTGTAAAATCTCGCACAGGACAGGACGTCCAATTGATAAAAACTCTTTCTTGAATTAGCAGGGTTTTACGTATGACTGCTGATACTTCAAGTATATAATTGCAGGTCACTGCGTCTTTCTTTCCAGATTTGTGGCTGAGTCTAATTGAGGTCAAAAATGAATCTTTAGTTAAAGAGGGCATTTTTTCTACCAGGTTTTGTTCGTATACACATTTAAAAACCTCATTATCGCTCATTTGTGTCGGGACTCCTACGATAGTAATGCGGGGTTTGCGTTTTTGGGTTTCGTCGACGGTAAGACCTGACTTGGCAAGTTGCACAGATTGTTTGAGTTTTTCTAGGTCATTTTTAGACTCTGTGCTGATAATGACGCCTCCGTTTTTCGTGTTTCTGACTCCGCGGACTTTCAGTTTCATATCTTCAGGGCATACGATTTTCTGGACCAAGGTTTTGGTTTCGTCGCTGGTTTTTGACCTGTCACTAGGGTAAATGGTCACGGAACTCAGGGGCGTTGGTCGAACGAAACTATTCGTCCCCTTCTTCACCATGTCAGCAAAAGATGAATTTGGCAATGCTTGTTTGGAACAGGACTCCTTAATCGTCTGTTTTATCTCAGATAAATCGTTTGCCAGATCTAGTAGGGCTGATTGGTTTTGCAAAGATACATGGGATTGGACTGCTCTAAGTTTGATTGACTGATATTGGACAGCCAATTGTGAAACCCCACTTCCAACTTTCCGGCAGAGGTTGGAAACTCTTAACTTCTGTTCCGAGTTCAGTTTACCTTCGGCTGAAATAGTGCATATTTCATTTAAGTATTGTTGGATAGATCCCATCCATTGCTGTAACTCAGGTGTTGATATGACTTCAAATTTCTCACTTTGGGACGTCGCACTATGGGACCAAAGCGTGAGTTGCGTCTCAAAAATCTGTAACTTTTTTCCTATTACACCTACTAATACGAAATTTTGCATACAGAATCTCCAATATATGGGCTATGAAATGATACCATTAGCTTTATGTATTTCTTTTATTATTACATATATATAATCAAACAAATTTAAAAAACGCTACATTTTCATGCAAATTTACATTTTTGTTTTACTATTTGAATATTTCGGAAACATGAAGGTGATTAGTAAGTAAATAATTATAAGGTATTATTATTATATCACTAAACAACGTGATAGTTGAGAAAATTACAACATAGGAGACATGTCTCTCCAAAATTTCTAAACTTAAATATAATATTAGTATAAAATAAAACTATGCGTGTATTTAAATATTTAACAGGTTCTTAGCCTCATCAAAAAGATCTTTTGCAATAGTGTATGCTGGTTTTCTTATGCTTGATATATAAGGATCTGAGGTAAACAAAAGGCCATGAAATACGTCTTCGTTGGTTGCTGATCTAGAACACTTTCTGGCATGATTCAGTCGGATTTTCTTGTAATCCTTGTTCCGCGATTTTTGAGCATCCTCCGATAAATGTCCAATAGGTAGAACAGCATAATGTCTTAGTATACTTTCTCCATGTATTAAGATTTTATGTACAGAAGAGGGCATATAAAACCATGGATATTTGGTGAGATACAATTGGGCAGTAGTGCGCGTATATTCTCCAAATTTTTCTGGATTGACAGATAAACCTGATGCCAACGTCTGAAGGATGATGTACAATCTTTTGATCAAATCTTCATCCACTCCTGTGATTTCCGAAGTGCAGTGGTAGTTTTCAAAAAATCGACGAGCTGTATTTCCGTCATTACTATTTCCAGTTCCTTGACGTGGTTTATCAATATGTAATCCCATTTGGCTTCGAAATTGATATTGATGATACTTGCCAAGACTTTTCGACTATTCGAAGATGATAGATTATAATGTTCTTCTAAGTAATGTTGAATGTCTTTTTGTTCAGTGCCATTATCAATGAAAAAAAGGCAAAACTCTCTACGTGACACGACGAATTCACTCATTTTGCGTGACAATTTAGGAACTAAACGTTCTTAGAATCCAATAGTAGACTGTAATGATGCAGTCAAAACTTACTATTTTATACTTATTTGTATAGCAAATATCATGAATAGTTGTTATCTTGTGGTTTCCAATAAACCACTTTCACACAAAAATCAGTTTGTGATAATGAAACCACATTTTATCTACTACAGTAATGAATTACCTATTCTATTATGTTCCCGTGAGAACAATATAATGTTATCAACGCCAAACTAATACAAATAAAAGTTTTAGACATATCAAAGCTACTGATAGGCAAATTAATATTTTTCCTTTTTTAGATGTTAGACACTAATTGAGTGATTATTTTTATTATTTCTACTCATTTTGTTCCTAAAAAGTTTGTTATGTTATGTTATATATGTTTGTTACTCCATCACACTAGAACGGCTGGTATCTGAATGAAATTAGGCACAGATATAGTCTACAATAGCACATAGGCTACTTTTTATTCCGAAAAATGTACGGTTCCCAAATGACGATAAATGTCGTTCACGCGAGCGAAGCCGCGGGTGACAGCTAGTTTTTCATAAAAATGTGCATAGTGATGTAAAAATTATAAAATGTAATGCATCTCATCAAGAAATCAACCTAAGATGAAATTCGAAAAAAAATCATTCGTCTCCTTTTGTTCATGAATACGTCCCATGGGTGGTTTTGGGTAGAATTTTTTTTTTGAACTATAATATACAAATACTGAAGTATCCGATGAATGTAAAATGAGACTGGAGGGAAGTGGAGGTAACTGTCAAAGCTCTGTTCAAAGTTTTAATGACTGGAAAATTACAGTGTTGCGGAAAAAATTACGTGTATTTTTCTGGTTAATGGTTTTTCACCCAATTATTTCATAAATCAATACCTTATTAAATTACCTTTCCAACCATATAGCACACTTATATGATTTATTCCAAAAATATAGAAATATAGTCATGTAAACATCTTGTATTTTACTCTCTTTAAATGGCATCGTTTAAAACTTAAACTTCAAGGTCAAGTACTAGTACCAAAAAGTTAATTCTAGTCCATTTTACAAGCGCTAAATGGTGTATCAGTTATTCAGTTACACATTCTAATTAGTGGAATTATGCAGTTATGAGTAGTGGAAAAATGATTTTTGAGACGCAAATCATTCTTTGAGCCCATAGTGCGTCGGCGTCCCTGGACTACCTTCCATTTTTGAGGCCAAATGCACTAATAATAACTGTTCATAGTAAAACTAAACACGCATAACACACAAAGTCGGTAAACTAGGTCACTATTTATGCAATTGTCAATTTATTATTTTTAATAATTATGCGCACGTCTGTATGGAGCGATGAACGTATAATGTATCAATAGTTTTGGCTTAGTGTAAAAATTATATTGATCCCACCTAATCTTCCCTACAATTGATTAGATAGGTAAGTCAACTGTCAACCCTCGGTCGGGAGTCTCTCCTCTTCGCACGTCGTGTGCTTCCTCTGTATCCGTTTCGCTGTCCCAGGTCAAACTATGGAAGAGGTACGTGGACGACGTGTTTTGTATCATGAAGGGCGGTAGATTAGAAGTAGAACAATTTACTGATTACTTGAACTCCATATACGCTAACATCAGGTTCACTTTTGAAATGGAGATAAACAAATTGCTGGCTTTTCTTGATGTGAAAATAATGGTTAAGGCAGATGGTACCCTGGCGCACACACTGTCTACTAGGTATTTAAATGCTGACTCGCACCACCATCCAAGACATCTGCAATCCATGGTATCATCGCTGGCAAATGGAGCATTATGACATTTGTGACCCCGAACACTTAGAAAGTGAGGTCACACATGTTCAGGAGGTTCTAAACCGAAACGGATACAGACGAAGCACACGACGTACGAAGAGGAGACTCCCGACCGAGGGTTGACAGGGCACCAGCTTTTCTACCGTACGTGAAAGGAGTGACGGATAAAGTTGGAACAGTACTACAGAAATACTCCATTAAGACTGTATATAGTCCGCACTCCAAGGTAGCTAAGCACCTACGTACTCCTAAGGATGTTATTCCTCTACAGACACCTGGCGTCTACAAAGTGGATTGCAGCTGTGGTAGTTCCTACATCGGACAAACCAAACGCACAATAACGGAAAGGGCTAAGTAACATATCGCGGCTGTAAAAAACCGACAGACAAACAAGTCAGCAATAGCGGAACACTTGCTGGATGCGGGATCCAATCACTGGATTGAACTACATACACCACAGGTCCTCTCCACTGACCGTCACTACTACTCCAGGATGGCGCGGGAAGCGGTTGAAATCAAAAACACGTCAATTTCAACCGAGAAGATGGATATCGTTTGTCAACATCGTGGAATCCAGTGATCAGCAAGTGTGCCACGACAAGTTGTATGAGAACTACCCCTTCGGCTTCGCTAGAACACATCCTTAACCTGAGACCGCTTTACCTTGAAATCAAGGAGACAGCAACAGCCACTGCACTCAGGTTAAAAGCGAACGGCCTCTGGAAAAACGATGAAGGGATAGTACACTCGGGAATTCTATCAGAAATTACAAGGGAATATCCATTCCTGGAAGCCCCAACAAATAAAATCCCCCAAAAACATAACTTTGACCAACGATACAAAATCAGACTTAAACCCGAATCAAAAGACAGCTCCGGACCATCTGAAGTTAGAATATACACAGATGGATCCAAAACCGCGGTAGGCACTGGAGCCCAGGTACGAATCTGGCTGCGCGAGAAAACAGAGGAAAACCACAAACTGGAATGGGGAAAAAACACCGGTTGCAGACAAACAAAAGAGACGATTCCAACAGTGCCCAGAAAGTACGCTCGGAATCTAATCATACTAAACAGGGACAAACTGCGAAAAGCAATAGGCATCCTGACAGGCCACTGTCCCCTAAACAAGCACCTGTACACCATGGGGATCACAGATAGCCCACTGTGCAGAGGATGCATGGAGCATGAGGAGACGCCCAAGCATGTAATCATGGAATGTACCAGCGTAGTCGAGCACCGGGCACAGTTCCTAAAAACACCGTCATCCCTCCCTGAAGCCTGCAGCAACCTGCGGGGAATGCTGGGCTTCTGGGAGTGTTTGGGCTGGCTGGAGTGAAAAGAACTGACACATTACAACGTACGCACAATGGCCCAATTAAGAGGTTAAGTGCGACATTGCGGCCCCGTTAAAACAAACAACAAACAAGTGTACACACCGCGGAACAAACATTACGCGCCAGTGTGCAGATGTCGTTAGTGTTGTGTGTCGAAGTAAGGAGGGTTCCATAATAGTAAGTGATAAAAATCATGCGAGGATAGTTTCCGAAACCCGCGCTTCTCGGAGGCGACGCTGAGCTGAATCAGTCTACCCATGACCACGGCCGTTGCAATACGGTCGAAACGTCAGGCAATAAACAAAGGTATTTAGCCTTAAAATAAAATATTTACGCGATTAAGACCCGTAGCTTATAAAATTTTTACGAACATATATTACAAAGCAATTGCCCCAGTTGACCTTAATCATTTTCTTTTTAATAAAAAAAACTTTAAATTAAATAATTCAAAACAGTAGTATCGAATCGAATTGGTCCATTTAAAATCGATACCCTGTTGGATGAATGATGTCTTGCTATTGAAACGATTCTGTTTATGGTGGGTTCATCACTAAAACGTGACGTCATGCGCGGTGGGGATAAAGTGACACGCTGTTTTCATACTGTTACAGGAACATGTGGCATCTAGCTAGATCTATTATCTTTGTCACCGACAGACGCGAGCGAACCATTTTACACGTACAGATAACGAGCTTTATACAAAGCCCTTTTGACACATAAATATCTGTGCGTGCGTTGAAAGCTTCACCATAGATGTATAGACCAGGACTACGGCATCCCTTTCAATTGAAAAGTAAATATTGACTACATAGCGTGAAAGAGGGACCCGTGCGGCCTTTGACAGGTATTGTCCACAAAGTAGCGTTATCTCTTTTTAGAGAGTGGTCAATTTTGTGAGGTTATGCCGTAGTCCTGGTCTCTATGTCAATGCGAGTGCAACGGCCGCGCGGCGCCGATGCTCGTGTAGTGCGCGCGTATGAGTGTAGAAGTCGTTACAGATACATGCCATTGGCTTCAGTACTCTCTTTATTTTGTGATCGTACGCCACGAACTCGTTCGTAAAAAACGCGGTTTATTGTGTTTGTGGCTTTTCGATGTTGTGGCCTCCGATGTGTGATATAAACCTGCGCGTGGCGCGCATATTAAGTCAGTTTTTAATGTGAGCGCGAAGTGTAACTTGGCAAAAGTAAGCGATCCCATCCCCCCATGTAACGTAAATATTCCACATGACTCAACACGCGCCCGATCGACTACCCCTCTTTGATGTTTACGTAATACTTGAATGGCGCCATACAATAATTTCTAATACAAAGCAATAGCAGAGATGGAGTCAAAATGTAGCTGACACAGCATTAGCAAGTAAAATAATGTTGAAAATTCATGAATTTCGTTTTAAAGAAAGAGAGTAGGCGTACTGAACAGACAGAAAAAAAAATCTACCTTATGCGCTTATTACACTACACTAAATCTAAATCCTTAGAGGTATAATAAGTTATTGTAGAGTTAGAGCCCTAATTCTCTAACAAATTTTCAAGGCCACCTCGATTCAGGGCCCTGATTCAGGGTAGTGTAATAGTGGTTTTAGGGGCGCTACTTTTGCAATTTTACTTCCAACACAAAGAGCACACATAGACAGAGTTATTATACATATAGAAGGGGAGACAGCCAACTTCGATTTTTATATCTGTTTCTATTCCTAAGATATTTCCACTTATTTATATGTCTCCCCTACACTATCTATAATAACTCTATGGACAAAGACGCCGACTTAAGTAACGTTTTGACGTTACCATTGCTAGTTGGAGAAGTTAGTTCGATTATTTTTTCGTACTTGGCGAGGTCGGACAATACATATGTTAATATTTAGAAACATCACAAAAGACAATGATACTAACGTTTCAAGGTCTGTTCGATGGCCTGCAACTTGCCAGCCATAGCGGCCAACTCCTTTTTAAACTCCACTCGGTCCTTCTCTACTTGTTCGGAAACAGCGCGACTGAAGTTGCTCATTATCTGTAAATTAAATTGTACACGTTGTTCTACGTTACTATACTTATGATCGTTATTTGAGCCCTATTGTCACTGACCTCTATCTATAGTACACTGAACAAGTTACCCCCGACTTCAGTTTGATTTTGACATTATCAAATGGAAGTCTGTACTTGTGTAACAAGGATAACAACAACGGTCATTAGTCATAAGTGTCAAAAAAGTTGATTTGATTCGGCACAAGAAATGTACAGTGTAGCCAGTCTTGCGTACTGATACCACAGTGTAATAACTAATACAGTCTTTCGACGAAGCCCTCTAGATGGAGTAATCGTGCGGGGGTTGAAGAGCGCGACACAGAGGATGGATGGACCCGACTCAGCGACCGAGAGTCTGGTCCGTCCACTTGATGACTACTATGATCAGGCACGAATCCAAGATGGGGGGGGGGGGGGGCAACAGGGACAATAGGGTATTTGACTGAAGTCAAATCAGCTTCTTTTTAAGAAATGTCAAACGACCCGCCCCATACAAATTTGTATGGAATGCTATTTTTCAGAACACTTTTTGACATATTTTTACATGGTCATAAAATATTGTCAAATACCCAATTGCCCCGACCTTTTTTTTAGAGAATATTGACACCATACCGGTGTGTTTTGGCAGGCAATTGCCCCCCGCCAAGGCAGTAGTTAGTTGATTTACCGGTGTTGAATCAAATACTCCCCTCCATTGCCATGCAAGCAACTCACACTGGGCCGGTTGGGCCAATAAACGACTGTATTAGTTACACTGTGCTTAGTCCTATAGAGGTCTGTGTCTATTACTAGGCGTACAAAAAGGTAAGGTAAGTAGGTACTACAAAAAATGTGCCTTTATCTGTGTGTCTTCTTCCTCTTCATTTACTGGTTCATTCAATTAAATGGTGTTTACCGAGTGTAAATGAATACCTAAGTCACCATAGGTGTATGTATAATATTTGAAGTTCCCTCGATTTCCCCAAGATTTCATCATTAGATCCTGATACGATGAATATAGGACCAACTTCCAAGTACACCCTATCTAACACAAAATAATTATTGAAATGGCATAACTCTGTTAAGAGATATGCCTCATCATCAGCCTATCGCAGTCCACTGCTGGACATAGGCCTCTCCAATTGCACGCCACTTTGTTCATCTTCGGCTTCTCGCATCCAGCTCCTGCAAGTCCAGCCGCGGTCTCCACTCAAGAACTCGTTTACCCCAACGGTTGTCGGTTCTTCGGCTAATATGGCCAGCCGACTGCCACTTCAACTTGCTAATCCGGTGGGCTATGTCGATAACTTTGGTTCTCTGCCGGATCACCTCATTTCTGTTTTTGTCCCTAAGAGAAACTCCGAGCATAGCCCGTTCCATAGCCCGCTGAGCGACTTTGAACTTGTGGACCAGCCGTTCCGTCAGTGTCCACGTTTCGGCTTCGTATGTCATGACGGGTAGGACGCACTGATTAAAGACTTTAGTCCAGTAGTTCTCAAACTTTTTAAATGACGGAACCCTTTTGGGAAGCAAAATACTTGATGGAACCCTACAATAAAACAATTATTTTTATAAGTGTATTCTTTATTAATCAGCATAATAAAAGTACAATGTATCAGTTACTAATTATTATTTACTTCACCACTTGGTAAGGACAATAATAGAAAACATTAAAAAAGAAAAAATCTAACTAGTGGGAGGTATGAAACTGTTTTTTATTTTTCATCAATTGCTTGATATCAGGTTTGATGGAAGAAAGTTGGAGTCTCATATCAGCTTCGGCGTCCAGTCTATTGCGATATTTTGTTTTCGTGGCTGTGTAGGTAGAGAATCCTGTTTCGCACAAATATGTAGTTGGGAACGGGAGAAGAATATCCAGAGCCATTTGGCCAAGCATTGCATATTCATCTTGGATTCTGCACCAAAAATCATTAAGAGGCGTCGTTTTGAACAATGACTCCATACTTGTGTCTGATGACATTTCTAAAAGAGATTCATATATCTCATTTGACATGTTTTCAGGCTTTTCCAAGTTGGGTAAAAAAGGATTATGAATCCAGGAGTTCACTTTAATTTTTGTATTGTGTTCTTCGGGAAAATACTTTTCAAAAGATGCGCGCATCGAACTGAGATATTGGACCAATTCTTCAAACACATTATCTTCAAACATTTCTGAGTCGTTTTCGCTAACAAACTCACTGACTAACGTAAAACTTTCTATTTCTTTCTTACCAATGCAAATGATCCAAAAATCTAATTTTCTTTTAAAAGCAGTTATTTTATTATAGGCCTGAAACACTGTTGTCTGTTTACCTTGCAACGATAAATTTAATTCGTTAAGTTTTTGAAAGATATCCGCCATAAAAGACAATCGGAACAACCAAGTTTTATCATACAAACGGTCCTTCAAATTAAAAGAAGTATCTGCTGAAAGAAACATTTGTAACTCGGCTCTAAGTTCAAATAGCCTTGTTAAAGTTTTTCCCCGAGACAGCCATCGCACTTCTGTATGGAGCAGCAGTGTTTTATGTTTGCTGCCATAATCTTCACACAATAATGAGAACAATCGGGATTGTAGTGGTCGTGATTTGATAAAATTAATTATTTTTACCGCTTCATCCATAACTAATTTTAGATTAGACGGCATTTGCTTCATCGCAAGTGCTTGTCTATGCAGAATACAATGACTGGAACTACAATTAGGCGCTTTATTTTTCATTCGTGACACTGCTCCTGCTGTTTTACCTGTCATCGCCTTGGCCCCATCTGTACAAATGTCAATGCAATTGTTCCAACTGAGATTATGTTCTTCAAAAAATATATTTATTTTATTAAAAATTTCTTCCCCGGTTGTGTTTGTAAGCAGCGATGAACACATAAGCATGTCTTCTTCAAAAGAACTTTTATATGGATATCTCACAATAACCAGCAGGATAGCCAAACCAGCGACATCAGTCGACTCGTCCATTTGCAAAGCGAATCGTGTATTTTGTAGACGTTAACTAGTTCTTGTTTGACGTAGCTTGCCAGATCATGGATTCGTCGTGAAACAGTATCGTTTGATAGCGGAACAGTAGAAAGATGCTTTGCAGATTTTTCATCAAGCATACATTTTGTTATGTCTAATACACATGGTTTTATTAATTTCTCAGCGATAGTGTGCGCTTCACCTGCTTGTGCAATGCGATAGCTAACTAAATATGATGCCTCCGTGGCCTTTTCGTTGGTAGTTTGTGTTACATGCATCATATTTTTTTGACTTTCTAATAACTGATCTTTTTTGCGAACAAAAAATTCTTTATTCTTGTCTTTAGTCTCGGGGTGTACGGTTTCTAAATGTCGACGCAATTTGGCAGGTGCCATGGAACTATTAGGAAGCAGTTTACTACAGAGCATGCAGAGAGGTGAGCCGTTTGAATCAACAAATCCGAAACTGATATAAGATTCATCATACTTCCTTTTTTTCGTCTTTGAAACCGTCGAGCTTGACGTCGTGGCACTCGTGGCATCATCTTCTGGATCGGTGATTGCTAAATTCTCCGCGCGCATTGCTTTTGAACATTCAGCGTCATTAGAAGATGTTGTTGGAACCGCGGAGCGACCAGAGAGAGGTGTTTTGATTTTTTTATTTCTAAATTCTTGCGGAACCCCGACAGAGGTATCACGGAACCCTAGGGTTCCGCGGAACACACTTAGAGTATAGCTGCTTTAGTCTTTAGGCATTTTGGGATCGACGATGAGAAGACTTGACGTAGCTTACCAAACGCTGCCCAACCCAACCGAATTCGCCAGTTCACCTCGTCCTCAAAGTTGTTTCTACCTAACTGCAATGACTGCCCGAGGACAACTTCGAGAACTAAAGAGATATGCCTACTAATTGATAATATATAAAAAAAATAATTACATCAACCTTGTTCGTTTGTTTTCGTCGGATAAAAATTATGTCCCGATAATATAATAATATTAGTAAAAATTGCGAAAACTTAAAACAATTCATGTTATTAATATAAAATACCTGTTTCTCCTTCTTCGCGAGTCTGTCAGCTAGTATATCTTGTTGCAGCTGCAGTTGCTTCCTGAGTTCTTCCTTAGCGCGTCTATCAGCCACTGCCTGAATTTCTAAACTCTGAAGAAAAACCCCGAAATATTATTAGAACACATTTTAAGTTATTGTAGTGGATAGGTCAAAATTACGGAAAAGTTTTTTATTTATTTTTTTATCTCATTATTACATCTTTTTCAAAATTACCACTTTTCATAACTAATATCCTAACACTTTAAATTTAAACAATTTAAATATCGTACCTTTTTCAGAAATTGCCTTTCCTTCTCTATTTTTTCATTCTGAACCATGTCTTCAACTGTAGCTTTGATAATGGCTTGTTCGTCATGACCTAAAACAAAATTACAATTTGGAAAAACATACCTTTTGTGTTAAGATCTATACTAACATTATAAAGCTGAAAAGTTTGCCCGTTTGTTTGAACGATAATATCAGGAAGTACTGGTCTGAATTGATAAATTATTTTACTGTTGGATAGCCCATTTATCGAGGAAAGCAATAGGCTATATAACATCACGCTACGACCAATAGCAGCGGAGCAGTGACGAAAAATGTTGCAAAAACGGGGAAAATTTAAGCAGACGAAGCTGCGCGGGTCGGCTACTATGAAATAAGTTTTGTATATTTCTACAGAACATTAAATTTTAATACTTGAATGACCCCTAAGTCATTGAAGTATTAGGTAAACCTTATTTTAGTCATTTTCAACTCCCCTCTCCCCCTTGGGGGGTGCAATTCACTTAACTGAAACACACGCCCGATCTGTGTATTTTACATAAATATTGCTGACGTAATCACCATCCAACCACTCCTTCCCCTATCTCATCAAACCCCCACCCCTTTGGTGTTTACGTAATACTTGGATGGCCCTATAGAACGCAGGCAACTACTTACTAGACAACTCAAACTATGCTTTATATGTCCAGGATTTCGGAAACAAGGTGTACCTATTTAAAAATTAATAGAACTTACATTCAATAGCCCTCTTTATTTCCATTTCTCGGACCGTCTGCAATTTGGCAATTTCATTTTGCAAGAATTGTACCTGTTGAATATAATAAAATTAGACTGTAACTTTAGTCAATCACGAGAATAATAATAATATCTTGGGACAATTCACACAACGCTATCTGATCCCAAACTAAGCAGAGCTTGTACTATGGAAATCAGACAACTGATAAACATACTTATATATTTCTAAATACATACATATTATAGATATATAACACCCAGACACAGTATAAACCATCATGCTCATCACACAAAGTTTTATCCTGGGTGGGGATCGAACCCACGACCTCTTGAGTAGCAGTCGGATACATTCCCACCGCGCCACAGAGGCAGTCAATGAATGTTGAAATGAATACTACAAAACTTTCAAACTAAATACTAAATTATGACAGTACTAACCTGTTTGAGTGTATAAGTTAATAGTAGATCAGTATCGCCTTTGATGTCTAGTTTCTTGGCGCACAGATCTATGCCTGGGAACAATGCTTGGAGCTCGTCTTTGAACATGTAGCGAGCCTCTTCTACCTGGAATACAGATTGTGTAGATAATTGGTATAAAATAAATACAGTGTAAACTTCATATAAACAGCCCTTCAATTAACGCTAAACTCGCGATTGGGCCTGCTAATAAAAGCCTCAACAATCAGCGATATTTTCCGTTCGCGATTTGGTCCTTTCGCAACACGTCCCGTTCGCGATATGTCCCGTTTACGATTTACCTATATATTCTACTGTCTTTGCTCGCGGTGCTAATGTCTTTTTTTAGGGTTCCATAGTAAACAAGTCGCTGTGTCCGTCTATCCGTCCGTATGTCCATCTGTCTGTCCCCAGGTTAGCTCAGAGACTTAAGTCGACCGACGGGTGCCTATTATATATGCCCGTCGGTCGATTTACAGGTCGATTTACGGTTAGTGTTGTGTGCGCGGGTACTTGAAAGAAACAAGAAAATGTGAGAGTGGATGAAGAAACGTCCGCCTCACATACGGAGACGTGACGCCCGCCCTGTCAGCTTGTGACCACGGTCGGAAACGTCAAGCATAAGGTAAATACTTTACCTGAGTTAAACGCGTTTATTCCGGTGGCAAATTGAATTAATAATGCAACACGTAAGTTTAAAAGTTATAATACAGAATTTGAATTCGGTATGTTCCATGGTATTCCTTCTCCTTCGCTTCTCTAATTACGTGATCCATCCATTGCCATCTCAGGTGTTTCATTTTCAATATGATTTATAATTTACTGATATCAATAGTTTACACCCGCGTCTTTGCCCGCATGGCTGTCGGTTATCAGGATAAAAACTATCCTATGTCCTTCCCCGGGACTCAAACTATCTCCATACCAAATTTCATCTATCGGTCAGCTGTTTGAGCGTGAAAGCGTAACAGACAGACAGACAGAGTTACTTTCACATGTATAATATTAGTATGGATGGATTGTATGGATTTAAATATCATTACTCTTTGTAATTTTTGAAGCATTTTTATGCTAATTTTATACATATAAAATTAAATATATAGGGGAAAAATTCGTTGAATATCATACCTTATTCCAGTATTTCTCGCTAATCTTAGCGCTCTCGAGTTCCTTTTTGTAAGTAGTTTCGACGAGTTCTAGATCTTTTCTAAATTGGTTCAAGTAACGTTTGGTCGCCGCCACGCTTTCAGGAGGCGCTTGCACTCCAGCTTTTATCATACGATCCAGCGTTTCTGGAATATTCAATAAATAAACAACATGTGCCAACTCGCGCAACGGTCATCTGATCCCAAACAAGGTTGAGCCTGTACTTAACAATCAGACGACTGATAAATATTTAAGAAGAGTATAAAATATTTGCCAAAATCCGATTAAATGGTCAAAGGACTAACAGCTTTAATCAAGGATCTTTTTCAGGATTTAATTTGATTTTTTTTTTTTTTTTAAACCGAATAAACCAGATCTAAATGAAAAAATATATCACGTGATTGAAATAGAAACATAAACGAAGGCATACACGTCTTTCCGTTTTGTTTAAAAAACTACTTAAGGGAAAAGATGGTAATAAAAGTAATAGGCGCTCTTTATTTTTTGTAAAGATAAGGAACAGCATTCACAGTTTTTTGGAAAAAGTTCAGTCGGCAAAAAAGTGGGCAATTCTCAAAATAAACAAACGATTCAGATTCACTGAAATTTAGGTACTGCCTACCTGTCCTTACTGCCCAGTTGAGTTTATAACTCAACTGCAAAAAATTTGGTCTATCAATTTTGAAAAACCTTTCTATGTAACCAAAATAGCGTTAACGTTGAGATTGTAACTGTCAGAATACTGTTGCAAGGGAAATCAACCTTACCGGTTTGCTATAAATGTTGATAAACTTTCGCGATTTGTACATATTATAAAATTTTATATTCTACGGGTCTTAATCTCGTGAATACAGCAGTTTCAATACGATCGAAACGTCGGGCAATAAACAAGGTATTTTACCTTAAATTATTCACACGATTAACCGTAGTATATATAATTTTATAAAATCAACCTTGTTGGTTTATGACGTGCAAATGAATTTGAACCGTAGGGTTATGTGATAGACCATATTTTTGTCCGACTGTACATACGTAGTGTGTCAGTTCCAGGTAAGAAGTTAAAGATTTCAAAAATCATTACCTACCGATAGCGCACTTCGCTTTGGCCGAGGCATCTTTGGCTATTGCGTACGACTTCTCCCTCTCACGTTGAGCGCCTTGCACAACGCTAAAAGTCTTTTTGTCCAACTCGTCAAAACTCGACTCTATAACCTATGAAATAAACATTTACAAGATTTTTATAGTTTCACAAAAATATTAGACTACATTCCTGGGTGTCTAAACAAGTTCAATTTTCTTTAAGCGTTAACGCCAGCGGAAACACAAAATTGTTTGCATCTGACATATGCTACAGAAATCTTTTCTCAACGACGACTTCGACTTTTCTCGACTGAATTCAAAAATATTTCTGTACACGTATTAAAAACGGGTAGCACTTCGGAAGTGCCGGCAGAAGTCAGAAATTGAACATTAAAGTTGTGCATTTTTGAATATTTTGGAATGGTTAGGGATTTTTTAATGTCTAGTGAAAAGTTTAAGCCAAAAGCCGTCTTGGTCGAAACAACAACAACAGTGTCATTTATTCTTCCGTGTAACAGTAATGTTGACACTTGACTGTGTTTAGGTTAAAGGGCACTGTGTACAAATGTAATTTACTGGACAAATGAGATTTAAGAACTATTATCTCATATAAACTACTGATCCGAATTTAAAAATTATATTACTGTTGATAAGCCCGTTTATCGAAAAAGATGTCTTAACAAAATTAAGTTAACATTAACTCGTAAAAAAATTAAAGTTCCAGAAAAGTGCATAAAACGAGGATTTTCGTATTGTCATAGTTATGGCGTTCGTAATCTTTTTTCTTTTTTTTTTTTAAGTAGATAACTAGCAATGTGGGATTGAGTCCCACATTACTAGCAATCTTGTTAACCCCTCCAGCTAAGCTCTAAGGCTTGTATTAGGAGCGCGTTCACGTCGGTAGTATAATGGGTAGGATTCGAACCCGCAACCTGATGCCTTAGCCATTAGGCTACCGCCGCTTTTAAAAATCTAACGTAGGTACGAACGAATATTTGACTTTATTTTGTTTTGCGCTCCTGCGCACTGTGAAATAATGGTTGTGGGCCGGAGAGCTGCCTCGCACTCGGCGACCGTGTCGGCCGGGATTAGTGCGACAGTGAATTACATTTTCGTAAGGGTTAGAAATAATGCCTCCATAATTGCATTGCAATTAATGCCTATCTCCTAGCTCTATCCACCTCATTAGTACATGGTGGACATACCTTGGAAAGCGCGTTATTGTATTCAATACAGTGCTTGGTAGCTATCTTATAGCTATCGACAGCGAGTTTAGTATTCTCGTGCATATCGTGTTCCAACTCAACCATGTCTTTGGTTATCTTGATGGGAGGAGGTTGGGATGGCTCACACTTCTCCGTGTGGACCAACATTGCTGGAAGAAAAATAATTATTTATTTATTTTAAGTATTTATTCAGACATAATAGGAAATTGACTTAAGTTAAATCAGCCCGTTTTAAAGAAACGTCCAAAACGACTCGCTCCGTACAAGTTTGTATGAAATGTGACGCCACGTTTTCTGTGGTCAAATCTTTTACTTTAGTGTTTCTGTTTATGATTAAAAATTAATAAACACGTTAAAATATTGAAGAGGATATTTTTTGAGGACATTCTAGATATGTTTAGTTACAGATATTTTATTTTGAAACTAGTGAAATACCCAATTATCGTAACTGACCACTATAGTGCTAGTACAAACCAATACTAAACCTATAGTACTAGACCAATGGCCGTTGTTGTTATCCCTGTTACACAAGAGTAGAATAGGCAACATGCATATATTTTTATCAGTTCTTATACAATGGCTTGCATCGACATATAATTGAAAATAAATATGTAGCGCCAAAAAACTACAAGTTTCTTTACTGCAAAAAGTAACCCCGCAAAAAGAGGGGTGTTAAAGTTTGATGCGAATGTGTATGTCTGTCTGTGGCGTCGTAGATCAAGGTGAATCGTTTTGAACGTATATATTGGGCAATAGAAGTTCCATAATACCGTTTTCATCAAAAAAGTATTTAGTAGCTACTTGAACTATGAGCTTAGATTATATCCCACCCTTTTTGCAATCGAAATTCGAAAGAACAAAAAAAGCTACGCGAGACTGAAACAGTTTTTTTTAGTGCATTTTAATTAAAAGCTTTTCTTATATAAATAGATATAAAATCTGCGCCTTCAGGCTCAGATCTAAAGATTTCAGAGTCCCGTTAACCGCTGCAAAATCATTTTTCTACACAATTATACTCTTAAATTCTATTTTCAACTCTATCTGAATGGGGTGAGGTTGATTTTCAATTATGTACTCGAGTATTTTATTAGTCAATGTCCATTGTTAGTAAATATGTATGTGAACTTACCTTCAGTATCTGTTGCGGGCTCCTCCATTACTTTTTCTTTAACATACAAGGGCTCAAACGTAGGCGGGGGTACTGTTAGATATATATTATTATGTATAAACATTTAGTTAGTACTTGCACACAGTGATAAATATGTACCTAACTGTTTATTTCTCAAATTTTCATAAAACTATACTCAATTCCAATTACGAAATCCCTTTTGATAGCTGCCAAATAGTAGAGCATTCAAACTGTAGGTATAACATACACACGGGATTGCAGTATATTATTATTTATATATTTTTAATCTTCATTATTTTGAATCAGACAACTTTAAAAAACCAAGTGCGAGTATAAAATATTTCGACGACACAATGACGTCGTTATAATGGAAACAGCTAGAGACGACAGTCGTCTAATGATAAATGAATCGTCACGACATAGTGGAAACAAAAAAAAAGCTTCATAATTGGAGTAAAGTGCGTTTTATTTTGTGTTGTCGTTGATGGTTGACAACCTTTTTTGTGAATTCATACTACAGATGGAAGACTATGCGCGACAGTTATTACGTTACTGTTTCTCAAACATAAGTTAATTTTAAGACTCCCTTAAGTCTCATGCGTTTATTGTCACGTTATGAAAATAATGAAGACGGAAATACTATTGAGACTGTGTATTCTTAAAGTATACTAAATGTATTAATTTGTGAAATGTTAAATAAATAAATTAAATTAAAAAATGAATGATTTTGAAACAATGTCCATTTTGTTTTACCATGAAGAACTGTATTCATATGGAAGAGCAAATGTTATAAAAATTGTGAAGTACAAAGACATGCCAAACAATAAAACCCAAAAGTTATTTAAAAACTCAGACAATTAATTATGTTGAAGTGAAGACCACTAAAAAGTTTAGAAAACTCACGTTGATACTCCTTCTTGGCAAAAAATTTTACAGCATCTTTCTCTATGTCCTGTTCATTCCTTGGAGGCAGTATTGTTGGAGTAACTCCTTCCTGTAAATATCATTATATAATTTATAGTCACTCTATAAATAATTTAAAAATGAAACGCATCTGTATTATATATTTTTAAAAAGCAAATTTATTTAAAAATAGAACGCTAGTAGCCTGGTTGCTAGTAGTCATTTTACTACGACGGTTCCTGCGTTTTTCTTTGCAACGATGGAGCTTAACCGCGAACATTTGCATGCTATGATATTTTATGATTTTAAATTTGGTTTAACTAACGGTGTTTGTTATTGTTGAAGGCTACAACGATTACAAACAGCGTTAGTCTGCCCCATCTCGGGCAAAAGTTTATTCAGCAGATTCTTGGCGTTAGTTCGGGGAGCGTTAACATTATTTACCCGACTGCGGAAGAGTTTATGTGTTTTTTGCATCATCATCTTAGAGTGAGGAAGCTTTGTTGTCGTTGGATCCCGCGTTTGCTCTCAGATACTGAAAAACAGGGCCGTGTGGATTGGTGTCGCGAAATGCGTCTACGATTTGAAAAGGGAAAGACGTGTTTCGGAAATCATCACAGGCGACGAATCGTAGATTTATCAATATATTGACGAATCGATATATAACGTAGATTTGACTGCCTCTGTAGCGCGGTGGGAATGTGTCCGACTGCTACGCAAAAGGTCGTGGGTTTGATTCCCACACGGGACACCACTTTGTGTGAGCCACAAATCGTTGTTCCGAGTCTGGGTGTACTTTGTAGGAACACCCAGACTCGGAAAAGAAAGAGAGAAAGAAAAAGATGCGTCTTTTAAAAAAAAAATGATCCAGAAAATAAGAGACAGTCGTCGAACGAAAGTTGCTGAAAAAACTGCAAAGACCTCGTAACTTTGGTAAAAAATGGTGGGTAGTTCTTTTTTCTCGCGGTGGGCACGTGTCGATTGTTATCGACACGTGCCCACCGCGAGAAAAAAAAAATCATAGATCTGTCAACTAGGAATGGTATTCAACAGTAGCATTGCCGAAAGTTTTCCAAGCTCTGTGCTAGAGAAGACCAAAGACTGGGCTTCGAGCAATCTTCTATGCCTCTGATCGACGGACGAACAATATCGCGGTTGAGGCTCGTTGGTAAAGCTCGCCAGTGTATAAGAATAATGATTAAAAACCGACGAGCCAGGCTTGTAGTTCGTCAGTGATGTTTGAATTTTTAATAGATGTGCTTAACAAAACCGTGGGTTGGTCACAATTTCGTTGCGTAGCTATACTTAACACAAAATTTCAACTCCAGGCAGGAAATTTTGTTTCAAATATCAAATCGTCTTACTCGTCAATCGATTTTGGGCAACAAACGACCAGTAAAACCGTCGTTTTTAATACGGCACTTTTAGGTACCTATGTAAAAAACTGAGACTATCTAATCAGTCACTTTGACTGGCTAATCATCAAATATATATATTTTTTTAAATTATCTGCTAAACCTATTAGTTTATTTACCTTTCCAAAGACCAAATGGCTGAGAGTAGTGGTGGTTCTGTTAAACTGATTGACAGCCGCCTTCCAATAAGTGGTGTTCTCCTGGTAGACCAGAGCAATGAAGCTGTTTGCCCAGGGGGCATTAGATTCCAGCCAATTGCGTGCGTCTGGACTGTTCCTGTTAACAGTAATACACTATAATGGTGGTCCTTGGGCTCAACTATCATTGAATCGGAACTAAAGCGAAAAAATAAACTTTATTTCATAGAGCTCAAATTTGAAGAATGCTAAGAATTTGTGGAAATTTCAGGGAATACCAGTATCTATTTGCGAATTATAATTGGTATACTATTATAGAGAAAATAGAGGATAGTATACTATGCAATATATTAAGAATATATTTTAACCTATTGAATGGTTAATCACACAATTGATTCACTTCTACTTGTCTCGATATTTCAAGCCAAAAAAGTATCTCGAAAACCTATGATCTATACTAATATTATAAAGCTGAAGAGTTTGTTTGTTCGCGGTAATCTCAAGAACTACTAATCCGAATTGAAAAATTCTGTCACTGTTGGGTAGCCCATTTATCAAGGAAGGCTAGACAAAAATGGGAACAATTTACGCAAATTGTTATTATTTAACTAGCTGTCCCGCGCAACTTCGTCTGCGTAAATTTTTCCCGTTTTTTCAACATTTACTGAGATTATCATGTTCAAACAAACTCTTAAGCTTTATAATATTAGTATAGATATGTAATAATAACTAGTTGCCTAGTTTCAATTTGTTTTAGTTTAGTATTTATAACTGGGAGTGAACATAGGGGCTGAAGTCTAGGGAGCACCATGTACAGTCGGCCAAAGAAAGTGGTCTACAAGTTTTGACAAAGCTTCCTTTGTAACCAATACAGCGTTAAAGTTGAAATTATTAACTGTCAGAATATAATTGTAAGGGAAAATCAACCTTGTTGTTTGTGACATGCAAATGAATTTCAACTGTAGGGTGATAGACCATATTTTTGGGCGAATGTACCAGGCACAAGTGTACAAAAGTTACAAAAGGGACAGACAATCCCACCTACCTAACCCCTGGGGTAGTTGTGTCCCTTCCCATTGTCTGTAATTTAGGTGCTGGGGTTTTAGACTAACCCCCTTCTTATTCATAATTATTAAATTAGTAGACATTTTAAGAGCATTTTAACTTGCGCATGTTTTGTCTTCTACTGTTCAATTTTGAAAATGGAATGAAACCCAAAGACAAAACATTCACTATTTAAATGGCTCTTCAAACATCTGCTAATTTATAATGAATAAGGGGTAGTAGTCCTCCCCGTACACCCTAGTGTTTACAGTTTAATAAACTTACTTAGCATAAACAACAGCAGCACCAGTTAGTAAAGTAGCACCAACTGTTCCCCAAAATAGTCTGTTGGACTTGCGTGCAGGTGGAGTTTCACATACTTTTGGGTCCTTAGATGAATAACCTCTTTGAGGTGTCCGTAGCAATATAAGGGCTGCTGTCGAGCCATCGCCAATATGCCGTCTGACCTAAAATGTAGAATAATTTATTAGATAACATTAAGATCAGGATATTTTTGCAACTAGACAGACACAGTTGTTTTATTTTACTAGCTTTTGCTAAAATGCAGTGTCGGGTCAATCCATTCCACGTGATCAAATCCCAATTACCTCACTATTTTTATAGGGTTGATATTTGTACATTAGATACATCTATGCAAAAGAAACTTAAATATGAAAAAGAAATCTGTTCTAGTTTTTTCAAAATGAGAGAAATCAACATAGAGAGGTAAAATTAAAACCATTCTGTTCAGAATTAAATTAGCTTAAATTTGATATACAACATGACAATATTTCAAGTACTTAAAATTTTCAACTCCTACTTAAAATTTTAAAAGCAAATGATTAGCTATTAAGTCAAAAAATAAAAATGTGTATTTTTTAAGCTGCTGTGTAATGAGCAACCACTCATTACATAATTGTAACATTTTTATATTATATTATAACATTAAATGTAAATTCAAACATTTTTTTTACCTTAAAAAAAAATTTAAAAAAATGGATGGGATATAAAAAAGTTGTTTTTCCATATTTTAATATTGTGCTTCATGTGATAATGAATCAAACCAAAACTATTAAAAATATATACATATATATATTATTTTACTTTGATCATATTTTAAATGGAATGAGCCTGTCTGTTTTTCTGCAGTAGTTTACAAATAAGGTTGTGGACATGGTAGATGAAAGCTATTGTTTTTTTATAAACAAATCTTTTATAGCTTGAAAATGTGTTGCACCTGCTCATATATAATGTGTACCAATCAAAACATGGTTTCTTTCTTTCTTTTTAAAAAAGCCTTTAAGATTTGGATATATTTCTCATAGCATTAGCCATCCAACCCATTTGGGGTTGTGGACTGGATCTGAGTAGTAGTACATTTTAAGTGAAAAGGTAAGAAACATTCCAACCTCTTTGAGTTCCTTTTTTATATTCACTAAATGTAATAGTGTAAATGAAAATATTTTAGTCTGTCTGTTTTAGTGTGTGATTTATTAATGATACAATAGGATTTATCAGCAACAGTATCTAAATTATTTTTATTTGCCTAATACTTGAAGGTACTAATAAATCTCAAGTTTGTTTGTTTAAATGCACTTCGATTTTGAAGCTTGAAAAGGCTATAGCTATTTTCTATCGCGGTCAGATCCAAGAGGGTGAAGCCGCGAGCAAACGCTAGTTCAGTAGATAACGGGGACAGCTGACAGCAACTATTTGTA
This sequence comes from Herminia tarsipennalis, assembly GCA_945859575.2. NCBI lineage: Eukaryota > Metazoa > Arthropoda > Insecta > Lepidoptera > Erebidae > Herminia > Herminia tarsipennalis. The sequence goes on from OX243855.2 coordinate 11,543,087, forward strand.
GGTTATGATATGAAATGACGTAAGTACGTATGTATATTGATTGTTATATAAGGGACAACAATATCAAGGTCTGTTATGTTGTTGATAACAGAAAAATCCTTCATTAAGAACGGCACTAAGAAAAACTAGAACCCTAAACTCTGATCAAATGCATCGAGGCGGAATGAAAACATACGAAAAGCGGGCACAACTTATTGATGAAATAATTGTATAGATAAAAACAAAACATAAGTTACTCAATTTACAATTTAAAATTAAGGGCGTACTTACCAAAATTAGCTTTGGATTAGCTATATTGCTCGTAAATTTGTACATTTTGTGTGCTAAACTCCACCACTTGGGCTGTCAAAATACAGACTCGGACGCCACAGAACTACAAAACCAACCAGAAGAACAGAGTATAGAACAGTGGAACAACGAAAAAAAACAATTATTATATAGCAATGGTCGTGGTTTCTGTTATATTTTTTCATGACTACACTTGAAATATAGCCGATATGAAATTTGATTTGCTTTTTAGTACAACTACGGCTTAATAACTAATCACTTATTTATTTTTATTACTTGCTTTGATAGATAAAACTTTTATCCAATCCAGTGTCCATTTATTTCACCAATACATTAGCTGTCAAATTGACATTGACAACTTCGCGGACATAATTTTCAATAAAATTTTATGTTTGCGTTTGACTGAAAATGTTTCGTTTCGCGATTTCTGGTAAAATATACACCTAATCTTAAAATTAGCACTTTTGTTATTGTTTTTGTTGGATAATAAAATCAGTTTTATGTGTGGTTTTGCTGTATTTTACTTTGTCACAATTTTATGTGTCTTAGACACCAAGTTTTGAGGTTATATTTTTTACTTTTTCAGCTGTGCGAAGTATACAACCTCTTACGGTCCCTTATTTCAATGCTGCCAAGATTATTTATAACATCAAGAACTTCTCAACTCTCAATAATGTTACAGTATCTTCAGTCACAGGCTTGAAACCAATATCTTTATTGAGAAATAAAGAAATCTTGGATATATCAAACAACATAGTCCCTGTTCCTGCCAGAACTGTGACTAAATTTAGCCTCAAAAGAGGAAAAAGGAAGACTGTTAAAGCTGCAGTACGTAGATTCTTTAGGCTTCATTGGGGAGGGTGGATTAGACCAAAAGTTGGTAGACAGAAAAAATTGTGGAAAAAGTCTGAAGCACAAAAAAGGCGATTGAGACAACATGTATTTTGTAACTCTACACAAAGCACTTTGTTGGACAAAATGGTGACAAAGTTCTGGAAGAGACCTAAGTATTATGTTGAAGATCCATATTCATCTTACCATACTCGGGAAGAATTTATATATACTAGAACTAAGCCCATAGTAAGGAATTAGTATATATTGAACATTTTAGTAATGAACCTGCCAAGCAATGGCAAGTGTACCTCTAATAGCTGTACTTTTGAAATAAATAATTGTTACATAGTTATATAAAACAATGCAGTTTTATTTTGATCCTATAAGATTGTCTACACAGATTTGAATGCCAATGTGATGCACATATAATTTATTCATTACCTATTATTTATTTAATTAAATATTAATTCCATCAATGATTATGCAGTACAGAGGGTGTAATGCTTATGCCTACTAGCTGAAGTTTAACAAAATGAAAATGTTTTATTTGCAATGCCTAAATAATCCATTAAGAGAAAGTAAACTCTGAAATAAGACCACACCTTCCTATTACATCTTGTATGGTATGGAGGTTTATCAATGGTGTAGTAAATTTCTTGTTTAGGGTTGAAACAGGAATCCAAAGAGTATGTACACTACAGACAAAGAAATCATATAGGCAAAGGCTAATAAATACTTTATTAAAAAAAAAACTTGATTTACACACACACAGATTCAGTTAGTTATAAAATAAAACTACTTACATAATTTACTTAAATTTATTAGATATTAAAAAATGCATACCACTGAACAATATACTCAGCAATAAGCATACCCCATTGACGTATAGTCCTGGACCCTGCCATCCCTTTCAATTAAAAAGTAAACATTGCCTGCAAAGCGTGAAAGAGAGAAAACTCTCTTTAAAGAGAGTGGTCAATTTTGTGAGGTTATGGTGCAGTACTGGTCTCTATGTCAATGACATAGGTACCCTAATTTGGTTTGTACCACAGAGTACAGGTTTGTACGTTTAAGTACGTACCAGTATGTACGTTTAAGTACGTACCAGTATGTACGTTTAAGTACGTACCGGTATGTACGTTTAATACTAAATTTAAATAAAAAATGTTAGGTAAATATTACTCTAAGTAAAAACAAGTAGTTACCTGAATCTTAGGGTTGAACTATTTTACATGGTCTTTGGGTTGAACTACGGGTATGTTCCGATATACACTGCGAGCACTGTCCAGTGCTTTTACTGGGAAGAAAACGTTCCGTTATTATGACTGACAGTATCCTGGGGAAATATGTGACGTCATAAATCGTCGTCATTTTTGTACTGGTGCAGCATTGGTTGGTGGTGTTTTCGAGTTATGGTGATCTCAGTAGGTACCTACTTTAATCATGAGAAATTCTATTGATTGAGAAATTATGCAATTATTTCAATTGATAATTACCTTGAATATTCAATTTTGAAATAAGTAGGTAAGATTTCCACAACTTAAAAAAAAAAAAAAGTAAGTATTTAAGTTGATAAGTAATTAAATAATATAAACGTGGATGACAGTATACTGGACTGCGTGCGTAACAGTTTTTAACAGTAACCAGTATAGCTAATTAAAAAGGAACGGTTTCGTTGTATATTAATTGACTTCACACCCTACAGTATTTTAAGTACATGCTCTTTGCCCTACAGTAAAGTACTCTAGTGAAGTCCTGTGCATATCGGAACACACCCTGGCTGCACCGAATCTTACATATATAAGCATGCTTCTATCTTTTTCTGTCACCCAGAACTGTCGAGTCGGGTGCGCGACGAGCACAGAAGAAAATATAGGTACTCTGGGCGGCCGAATTCTCGCTTTCATTTATAAATAGTAATTGACAATGAGTTAGCATTGGTAACTGATCTAGTTGTAGATATCTCATTGGTAATTGATTTGAGAGTAAGTAGAAGAAGAGAGAGTAAATGACGGTTTTATGTGACAGTAACTTTTTATATATATTTAGTCCGGCCAAATCTCAGAGCAATACCTATACCTAAATGATCTGAGGGCCAAATGGAGTTCAACCTGGTTGGTGGGTTTACATGTAGGCACAGATACCTAATATAGTACCTACTATACTAGTAATGTGGGTAAGTATTATTACCTACATGTAGGTAATATTATAATACTATTGCAAGGAATATACCTGTTTCAGTAAATCTCAAAGTTAAAGTGTCGCTTGACTCATATTTCCCTCTTGTTTTTAAAATCTACCTGACATAAAACGAAAGTTAACACAGTTTATAATTAAAAACTTATCCCTTCCGTGCAGTCGGGTAAAGTCAAATGTTTGGAAGTAACGGAATAAATTTTATGTTAAACTATAGATATGTTGTTATCAGGCAGTTGTAATGCGTCAAGTCTCATAAAAACTTCCAACATAGTGGGACGTTCATTCCTCTTGTGTTTAGTGCAGTGTGACCTATAGCAAAGAACTCGCGGCACATCGCTGAGTTTGAATACGCCGATCCTCTGAGCGCCGGATCTTCTAGAGAAGCTGAAATAGTAAAGTGAAACGTTATATACATGGATATCGTTTGAGTAAGTAGGAGCAGTGCCGTAACTAGCTCGGACCCAGCGGTGCCCATGCACAGGGCGCAGGCCCTGGAGAGGCGCATAAATGACCATCAGAAATCAGGACCAATATAAAGGGCGCAATTATGTAAAATTCGCACCGGGTGCATAAATGCCTAGTTACGTCATTGAGTAGGAGATATCTATGAAAAAGAGAAATTAATATTTAAGCTGTCTTTTCAACAGTGCCGACCAATACCAAGGGCGCAGTTATCTAACCTTGCACCGGGCGCATAAAATCTCGCACCGGGTGCATAAAACGCTAGTTACGGCTCTGCTTTTCACTATGGGATGTAATGTCATAAATCCTACATTTTGGGATGTACATTCATATGTTTATTTTCTACATTTAACGAGTTCGATTCCCTGTCAGGTGACTTAGAAAATCTTTGAATTCAGTTATTTTTATTTTTGAAAATAAAAGAATGTTTCCTTTGAGTAAAATTAGCTAACCCAAATATTTAGGGTACTTTCCTCCATGGGGTATTGGTATGGTCCACCTTGTATACATCTACTTATCTACCTAGCCTTTGTGCAAAGGAGAAATTATTTGTCTAACAACTGCAGTGATTCTAGAGATTGTAACTATACATAATCTCAGCAAATTCACACTCTACTTACTTACTCTACAATAGTAGTACTTAGTATATCTACTGATTTATATTACAATACCATAAATACTTAAAACCTCATTGACCATAAAACCATAAACCGTCCGTTTCCTAATCAAAGTCCTTTTTGACCTATGATGACGACCTCACTTTGACAATGTGCAAATATTGGTCCAAAGAGTAAACTAATACTGTATTGGTCATTATTTAAAATATCCATGTTATCGGCAGTGAGATTTCTATTTATACAAAAAATAAAAAAAATAAGCCATCGGAAATTCAAGTTTTTTTTATTAAATTATTACGTAATAATTTCTGAACCCCGTGCAATTAGTTTAATTTGACTAACCTAATTTAGTTAAAAACTGTCCAAAAAAGTAGATAATTCATATTATATCAAACAGTAGGGGGTTACTTTATTTTTGTGTTACTTTATTATATAATACGATAGTTGCTATGACAACGACTCAACGAGTGATTGTCATGAAAGGACTTGAAATCGTTTGAGTGTTGACCCAAAGAAATCGATTAACATTAGGTACCTACATGATTGGAAAACGATTCAAATATAAAATTATTTATATAGGTACTTATAACGTTTTTTGCCTAACCAACGCAACATAAATACAACATAAACCGCCGATTTTATAAAGAGAAGTCTTTTGCTGTTTTTAGCCGCACTCTTTACTCAAATTACATTACATTTTCATTAATAAGTTTAATAACTTCGATTCCCCTTAATCGCATAATACCAGAATCGCTAAATATCAGATTCGCAATATACCAGACTCTCAAAACACCAGAATCGCTATATACTAGTTAGGCAAAATACAAGACACGCAAAATAGCAGATTTTGTACAGTCAAAACGAAATTTAATTGAAACAATTGACATTACCTTAAGACTAAAGACAAATAGGCTATTAATAATAATCATTCCTAATTAGTAATTCCAATCTTTGTAGGCACACTTCTACCGCGATTTCATTAGTGACGCAAGCTGTAATAATTTTATTAATTTTGTCATCTTTCTCGATAAATTTTAAGTTTCCCTTCTGGGCTGGAGAAAAAACAGCATTCTTCTTTATTTTTACATCCTGTAAAAGTGCCTCTTTCTTCAATAATATAATAAACTGAAATAGTGTCGGTTTAGGCGGAATCTTAGTATTTATGCGTCTGTGCCATCCCTCTATAGCATTTGTTGTACGATTTTTTTCTCCAAAGCAAGAAAAAATATCTGCAGTTATTTTTTGTAACCACTGACTTTCAAAATATTCTTTGAATTTATAAAATATGTCAGTTTTTGGTGCTATTTCGCATATATGTAAATATGACTCTGGTATCAAATGTTTGGGCAATAAAGCTAAAATTGTGCAAAGTGTGACGACACGCCGTTCTTCAGTCCTTTTTCCGAAATTTAGCTTTTTACTCATGCGATATATAGCTTGCATGTAGTGATAGTAACAACCTTTAATTTGAGCGTTTGGAAATATTTCAGTGACAGCTTGTATTACAGCTATTTCATAATCACATTTATACACCGCTATGTTCATCTTGAACTGTTCTTTTAAAATGTAGAATAGACGTTTGTATGTGTTTTGACATTTTTTAGGAAGCAGTACGTAAATTATTGGTACAAATGATACAACATTCGCGTTGGGAGATAAGTCAACATGGAGTGTATATACTTGATAAAATAGTTTTGGCGTTATTCTGAAAGTCCCGTCTCCGTAGTACACATAATTTCTCATAATCAACTCTCTGGCGCTAGAAGTCCCAAATATTATAATTTGGTCTTCATGCCCATCACTGTATAAAAAGAATTTATCAACAATATGGTCTGGCAACTTAACTTGTGCAGGTGTTTTGAAAGAAGTGCTTTTTAATTTAAGAAATTTACTGCGGGTTCTATAAAGGGTATCTCTTTTACTAGCAAAGTTCGGTATTTCATGTTCTGCTTTTATCATTTCAAATTTAGGTAGCGCATTAAAAAAGTTCTTTTCATATATTTTTTGGATTTTTTGGTTTCATCAATTAAGTTACGCACATAATCAGCACTACAAATATGGGAAGGTTTTTTTACAATCTCATTGTCTTTATTTAGAGTAACTGATGTATTGCAAGTCTTTTGATTATAACAGCGCCAATTTGTAGACCCAGATTTATTTTTTAAAACAAAATTATAGCGGTAACCATCACAGAGGAGTGCTGGTTTTCCCTTATTGCTTTTTATGAACTTTAATTTCTGACCACTGTTCATTTTAATATAAATATTGTAACAAAATATTTGCAATAGTACACCAACGACAATGTTAGAAAGATAAGTGTCATCTGATTATCATCTTATTTTCTAAAGCAAAAGTGGCCAGTGCAGTTTATAATAAATAAGGTTACGACCTTTTCTGTATAACGATCTCATTTTATCTATCGTAGCAAATGCTTTGAAATTTTCACTCTGATGAAGTTATAATATTATTACAGTATAGTCTGAATTCAACTAATTACGACTGTACTTCTGCTATTTTGCGTATCTGGTATTTTGCATAACTGGTATTTTGCGAATCTGGTGTTTTGAGAGTCTGGTATATTGCGAATCTGATATTTAGCGATTCTGGTATTATGCGATTAAGCGTTCGATTCGAATTTCGATTTCGAATAGCGTTGACGCATGAATGTCGATTATCGCAATAAAAGTCATATGTTCCTTCCCGGGGAGCAAACTATTTCCCAATCAAATTTCTTTAAAGTTCAGCCGTTTAAGCGTGAAAACGGGATAGACAGACAGAGGTACCTACCTTAAAATATTAGATTAGATTAGATTAGAACTAAAACTGAAATTAATATTTGGTTTTGTTTTTTATTTTAATGCTAATCGGTTTAAAGTTGTGAGGCTTCTACTACTACTAGTAATCTAATTAAACATTTGTCAAAGGGACTTCGTATTTGAAACTGAGTACTGTTGATTTCATACTCTTTGGTTGAATTCAAACCAGCCAGTATTACGCAACCGAAGCCACGAGCTAAAGCTGCTAGTCCTAAGGATTTCACATTAAAAAGCAGAGAAATATCCACTATAATAATTGCATTTTTAATGATAGAAAAATTTGAATCCAGACTCAGGAATCGAACCCGAGACTTCCGTAGCCAAACCGGGGCCAGAAGCGATCGAAATCGCCATGTGAGAGGTGGATACTGTGTCTTGCCCCTGAGCCTCTGTTCTAGGGTCCCGCCAGCCATTAACTGGTACACAAGACATGCTTCGGGTCCTGGAAATCGAATATTGATTAAGTGAAGTTAATTTACATTAGTAATGTACGTAATTAGATTGTTACGTGGGATGGATGGACCCGGGAATGTTATGGCGCTTATATATATGTGTACCGGACCGATACATTTGAGTGCGACGGCACCGCCACTGCTTGTGGTGCCAACAACGAGAATTAACTTGTTAGCTAAAACACATCTAACTCGCTCAATACACGTAATTAATAACTTGCACAATAGGTTGGATTTATTCGCTAGCCCGGAGAGTGAACTCACTTAGGTATTTATGTATATCTTGTGCCACACTGAGTAGATTTTAATAATAATTGTAGATAACTAGTTATTTTATCTTTTAGTTCTCAAATTGTTTGATAGATGTATAATATAAATTGTAATACATGTTTTTTAAAGATAGTTTTAAGTGTATGTGTGTAAAAATAAAATAAAATAAATGTTATATTCATTTTATTTTATGATCACATCACGGCACATGAACCTACCATCATCACTGATGGTAGGTTCATGTGCCGTGATGTACCTGGAAAGAAAACCTTTTTAGGACAACATGTACGAGTATAAGTCGATAAATAGGTAGGTATTGAAGTAATTTTTATAGGCATTTCTTGCCAAAGAGTTTACAAATACAATAATTGCATTTTTGAAAGATAGAAAAATTTGAATCCAGACTCAGGAATCGAACCCGAGACTTCCGTAGCCAAACCGGGGCCAGAAGCGAACCACCTATCTGGACTATGTTACTAGATATCAAATTCTTCTATCTCTTAATGCTTACGGGTTAGGCCCCCGTAGCGACATCTAGTCGGTAGTCAAAAATGCAATTATTGTATTTGTAAAGTCTTTGGCAAGAAATGCCTATAAAAATTACTTCAATATTCGGCCTCCGTCATCATAATTTGTTAAAATGCTCTCTGTAACGAAGCAATAACAAAAGCCGTGATAGTGTTTTAACTACCGACTAGATGTCGCTACGGGGCCTAACCCGTAAGCATTAAGAGATAGAAGAATTTGATATTTAGTAACATAGTCCACATAGGTGGTTCGCTTCTGGCCCCGGTTTGGCTACGGAAGTCTCGGGTTCGATTCCTGAGTCTGGATTAAAATGTTCTATCTTTCAAAAATGCATATATTGTATTTGTAAATAGGTAGGTACTTTAAAAAAATGCCGCACTATGATTTAAATTCGGTTTTATCACGAATTAAATCCTATGGTTTAATTATTTGGAAATTTGTCGTTCCAGTTAGCAGTTCTTGCTCTAAACATCTTTCAAAACAAAAACAAAATTTGGTAATTTCGATCATTTGTTATTTTTCATCAATATTCGAAGATTCGATTTTTCGGTTTCTGATTTTTTTTTACAAAAATGTCTTTTATTTCTTGAATTTTTCGAAGAAAGTCGTTCTCCCTCTTCGTTTTTTCCACAGAACATTTCCGTTTTTTCGTATTTCCGTTTCATTTTCATAATGTTATAGGTACCATTTTTTCAAATAACTTTAAGCGAGTAATCATTATAGCAAAGAGTCAATGTAACAGTTGGACATAATCATACTTTTGGGTTTTTGACAATTGGACGTATATTATCCGAATCCATCTAAAGGTTGGAGCAGTAAGTAAAAAAATCATAATATAATACACGTCCTCAAGCGAAAAAAGTGTTTACTTACTGAATTTGTAAATAGAATAAATCTCCTTTAAAATGAAATAACTTTTAGAGCCTGAAAATGTTTGACATTTTTTTAAATCTTTGATTGAAATACAAAACGCAAATAATTTGGGACGTGATAAAACGTCTTAGAAATCGATGACCGCGGCACGCACGAAATAAAGTCACGTTATTGACTGGTTGGCGATATGTCATGAATGTTTTCTTAAGACGTTATCACGTAAAATTATCATCCATAAATCGACTTTACAGACAACCATTTGTTTAACTGTTACGTTATAACTTAGTATACCTAATTATATAAAGGTTCATTTCCGTGCATCGCGGCCGATCGCGAGCCCCGCGCGGCTTACGACAAGCGGAATGAATATTGTTGCATCGGCCGCGAGCATCAGCCGCTTGTCGTAAGCCGCACGCGGCTCGCGATCGGCCGCGATGCACGGAAATGAACCTTTACTAACAAGCAAATTTTTCAAACATTTAACAAACTTTCATTTTGCTAATTAATTCGCGATAGAATCCAATTATAAACCATAGTGTGTCGTAGCCAAATTTGTTAATGTATTTCGTACGTTAGCATATTACCTCGATGTGTATTTCAGTGTATGGGTCGCAGGCAAATAGTATTATTTTTCATTAAACAAATGGCGTCGGCATTATACATATTTACCAACAACAATAGCTGTCGTAGGTCTGACGCGTACTTGATATTTTTCTGTATTTTATAAATGATTGTGTAGTACAGTTGTCTCAACGTAACTTGGCCGGATTGAACTTGGCGACAAGTGGTTGCGCAGATGCATTTTTTGGAAGTAAAGTAAATGGGACAGGACGACGGGGGCGGTAACTGAACCAAGAGAATTAGAGATGCGATTACGCTTAACATTGTCATAATTAGTATTACTAAATCATGTTTTTTACGATTATTTTCGTAAACATTTATTTTTTCAAACTTTCATTATTATTTACTGTAACTGTTCTAAATATAAACTTATATTAACTCGTTTATGTAGTAATTTGTATATTGTCGAATTAAAATGTTGTTAGTATTTTTAATCGATTACCTACACTTCATTATTCATTTTCGTACTAGGGTCGCATCTCTATGACATGCGCGAAAGTGATGAAAACCTAACTTCACACTTAATGAATAACTGTACAACTGTACAGTACTTTTTTTATGAAAAATTAACCGCCATCAAGGAAAAAAATATCAAGCACGTCAGCGAATGCAAATTTAGATGACTCATTCTTATGTTTTCGTTTATATCTATGGTGTTTTTTTAAGCTAGGACAACGTTTTATACACTAAAACCTTCCCAGAAAAATATGCAGTCGAGTAGTGAAAACCCCATTTAAATCAGATGACGGGGTTTCGAGAAAATCGCGAACATACATGCATACATATCTACACTGGTCAAACAGAGAACGCGGTAAAAATTTTATGCTTTCTTTCCTTACCTCCTAAAGAGTACCCGTAGAGCGGCAAAATGTTGTCATGTCGGTACTGATTGAGACACATCTCCGCGAGCAACTCTTTGTTCCGATGTTGCCGTAAACGTTTTACGGCTACGGGAAGTTGCTTCCATTTACCTGTGAACACAATGTTTAATTCATTGCCAAGTAAAATAAATAAAACAAGCTTGCTTGCGTATATTTTCTTGGACTTAGACTAAAAATAACACATTGTTGAGTAGGTAGGTAGTTATATCTACAGTGACGTAGCTACCGCCATATCCTTCAGAGTGAGACGTTGGCATGGGGGGCAATTGCTAATGTATCCTATCATTGATTTGAGTGAAGAAAATTAAATACAAAATAAAATCCTGGATCCGCCACTACCGGGCCCTGCTTCAAATTTTGATACAGAGGCCGTCTGAGGCAAGCTCCTCCTACTTTATTTTCGGCCACAGCGGCCTATCTCAGAGACTAGAGTCAACTACACAAATACGTGCGCAGTCACAAGTGCACTCTCTATTCTCTCACTATCATGATGGGACGGAAATCCGACACGACCGAATAAAAATCAGGGCTAGGACTGCCGTCGTGCTCTCCGATACAAGGAGTAGTATAAGTAGTACCGTTTTTCACCTCAATGATCTCGCAATCAACTCGATTACCCCTGAGTCAGGGATCCTTCTGATATAACAGTGTAGGTACAGATTGTGCCTTTGTACAGCTTCATGTAATTGTAAGTTTTTTAAAGTTAGCTAGCAATGTAGGATTGTGGGTTCCAACATTACTAGAAAATCCTGTAAACCCCTCCAGCTAAGCAAAATCGTTTGTGTTAGGAATGGGTTGACGTCGGTAGTAGGAACGGGGTCGAAGCCGCGAGTGCGAGTCTGCGAGTCCAATGCCTTAGCCATTAGATTACCGTCGCTTCTTTAGTAAATTTTTCCTGAGGCTTTAAGTTACAACTTACCTATAGGTTGGTAAAAAAAGTAACGGTCAACACCGGCACAATACCAAAATAGAAAGCACTAACATTCTTACCTTTGAACACCTGTCCAAAGCCACCTCTGCCAAGCAGATTACTATTACTCCAATTATTAGTCGCGTCCCCCAGTTCCTCATAACTCAACTTCGGTATACCTGACACGTTCTTCAAGCTCTCATAGACGTCATCATCATCATCACACTACAAAAGAAAATGTGTTGTTGTAGGAGAGTGCATTTCACTCTTGTTAAGTGTGAGCCGGTCGCACTATTGTATTTAATCGACACCCAAACGCAAGTGTGAGTCGTGCATGAGACGGGAGGGGGGCGCAATAACCGAACGCCTCTGGGAGGGTGGGCAACTTCCTGTCTAGGCGGAAGCCCAGACAGGCAGTGGCCTGCCTGTATGATGAAGACATGAAAATTCCTCCTGACATGAAATCTCATTGGGTCCGCGCCTGAGCACTACCCTTATTTAACTCATGTCTTTGGGCATTGTTTTAAATAGATACAGAGATGTTTTAAATAAAAGCAACAAAGGTAGCGACCACAGAGTCAGCACAGGTGATTTACCTATACTGTCTCTGCGGTCTAAAGGTTCTAAGTGTAAACGTAGATTACTTACCTAGTCAACGCATCGATTACAAATTTTTAAAGAAAAAATACAACAAACCTCATCAAAAGGCAATATCAGTGTGCCTAAGCTTTCTATAGTCGCATTGGATGTATTATCTGAAAAAGAGCTTTTATCAGATAAAGGTCTGCACAACTTCCCCTATACATTACTTCAAAAAATAGCAGGTTCTACTTTGAAAAACGGTAGAGAATGCTGGTAACTTCAGAAAAAGTAGAGAAAAGTTCAATTTTTGAACACTCTTCTCGTAGTTCTAAACAAAACTCAAAGTCTTCATTGTTCCGTGAATAGTTATAAAAATACGGTCACAGTTCATAAAAACGGATTTTGCGAAAATTTCGTTATCGGTCACTGTTATCGAAGAATAGTGTTAATTGGCTTTGCTTATAAAATTGCCTAAAAAAACATAATACTTATTTTTTTTTTCGAAGTTTAGCCTTTATTTACAACCACCTTTAATTACCAGGCACAATGGGCAGGGGCCCCGGGTTGCCCCCCTAGTTGCGGCAATAATAGGTTTTTTATTTGCAGTTGGTTATAATTGACTAGCTGTCCCGCGCAACTTCGTATGCATAAATTTTCCCCGTTTTTGCAACATTTCTCGTCGCTACTCCGCTCCTATTAGTCGTAGCGTGATGTTATATTTTTATAGTTGTTTATAAGCGCGTTTAAACAAACAAACAAACTCTTCCGCTTTATAATATTAGTATAGAAAGTAGAGATAACTAAAGGCTATTATTATTCCACTATCTACCGAATATAAGGTATACCTACTTGTACTACCTATAAACGATCTGGAAGAAAAATAAAAGTGAAAGCCGTATCAAAATCAAATGCATAGTTTTGAAAATCTAAAGTAAAGACTTTGAAGATGTATAGGTACCATCCATAATGCAGTCTGGTTCGCCATTAGCCGTGGTGAGAGTCTCAGATATATCATCGACTTTAAAATCATCGTCATCTGTCACATGGTCGCCCATGGAGATGTCAACGTTGCAATCGTCCTTTGGTTTTTTCTTCAGTTCCTTCTCCAGAGGACTCTTATCCTTTTTGGTTTCTGCAAATGTATCATACATTCGTAGCATTAAGGGCGTGTTCCCACTTGTCGGGCGTCTGATCCGAATAAAAATCAGTGACTCTAGTATGAGAACATTTTGTATAAAGAGACGACAAAAAATCGTGACGTCGTAAGTGTGAACAGCTCCGTACAAAATGTTCTGCTACTAGAGCAACCGGTTTTTATACGGATCCGACACCCGATAAATAGGAACAGGCCCTGAGTATACAAAACGACAATTTCACCTAAAACGGACGGATATAGTCATGAGCAGGATTCAGGATTTCATTCTGTTGGGGGGGACGTTGTTGATGAGAAGCAAATATCAGTGAGTGGCGGATGTATAAGACAAAGGGGTGGTGGGGTGCATTCGCTTCACCCCACATCGCCCAAGCGTGAGTTGCACGCACGATGGGGTGCCAAAAAATAATTCCTACTGGGAGAGGGGGGGGGAAGGGTACAAGAGGCAAATGGGCAAAGAAATTGGACAATACAATACAAGAAATTCAGTACACAAACCCCCCGTGCGCTCACCTGTGGATATAGTCATTTTTTCCAGGTTTAGTATGTTTATTGGCGCCAGAGAATACTTAGATCACAATTATGTTTGACTTCCGTCTGAATTTTAGTTCCATAATATTTTAGGCACAAAGAACAGTGTCCAGAATGATTTGTTTTTATGTATATGGTAATATACTTCAGGAAACTTTTAACTCTTCGTCTTTGGTACGCAATTATAATTACTTACAAATAGGTACTTACTATCTCCAAATAACTGATGAACTTTACCAATAATAGGCATTCCTCCGTTATGCACCAGTTGCGTTGTAGGATCACGATATATCCTAAGACACCACCACAAAATTACCAAAAAACAAAACACTATAAAAAATAATAAAAGGAACATGATCACAAAATTTAAAAAAATATTCGTCATTTTAGACAGAACTACTTGAGTAATAAACACTTTTGGCAACCAAAAACCGTAAGTATAACAATGGATAAATTTATTTGTTTATGTAATAATATAAACGATAACAGTTTGCAATCATTGCCAATTCCCCGTATACTTTTAAGTTATTTGCGTCATGTTATTTGCGTCTGCTCTTTGACATTAGCCTCTAAATATTATTTTTGATAATGAATTTATCATAATTTAAAACTATTACAATATTAAGGAAAACACAGATTTCCGATGACATGTTTACTCATATCATTGTCAACACGATTGTCATTTATTGCCCCAGCAGTGCCGCCAGGCGCGAATCCAGAACTTTGTTCAGGGGGAAGGGGCAAGTGTGAGTGCTTGCATAATGGGGGAGGGGTGCATTTGATTCAACACCTGTACATCAGCCACCACCGAAAGGGGCAAATTCCTTAAAAAAAATGTTTCAGTCGAGAGGCATTGTCCCTGTTGGCGCCCGCCTTAAGAGAACGTGCACACGGCACCCCGCATTACGTTTCATTCGACACTGGCCAAGTGTAAGTACCAAGCGTATTGGGTTTGGGGAGGGGGGGAGGGGAAGCAGGACCTCTACATTTCTAAAAAGAGTAGTAGTAATAATAATAATAATAATATTGTTTATTTAACTAAAGTAAATACAGCGTGTAGTACATCAGTATGAGAAACAACAGGATTTTACATATATTCAAATTGAGTTTCTGTATTTCCTAACTAGGCTAAGTAATTAGCCTGTGCTTAGGAGTACAGTCCCTTCCCGCATTTAGTCACTTGTTATACCCATAAGTTCTAGTTCAGTCTCGTTTGTAGGGGTACCACACTTAACTTCTTATTTAACGTAAAAAAACCTACGAGTAAAAGAAAAGTTGGGCTTTGGTACTGTTCAGACCTTATCTTTACGCCTCTTGGTAATTACAACAAATGGTGTGTTATGGTGTTGGAATAAAATAGATTGGTGTATGTACAGCTGTCTGATATTCAACACATTGCATTTTTTGTATAACTCAGCGGTCGGACACATAACTGGGCGAAAGTTTGCTATTTTCAGGACAGCTCTATGTGCAACTTCTAACGGCTTGAGAGTTGTTTTATGAGTTCCACCCCAGCACTAAATGCAATACGTTACAATCGATTGGCATAAGGCATAGTAAACATTGCGGATAATGCCTTGATTTGCGACGTAACGTAAGGACCTAAATATAAAAATTAATTTACGGACTCTATTCGTTAGTTGTTCTACTTGTAGTTTGAAATTTAATGTTTTGTCTAGGACTATCCCAAGGTAGCCAGAGTTTATCTGTGGGCATTGACATGTTGCCGATGGATTAGTACATAAGTGTGCTGTAATAGAAATAGGGCTGGTGGGTTGTGTTTTAGAATTGATGGAGAAAGTAATACATTTTGTTTTAGAGGTATTGTGGGTAAGAGTGTGAGACAAAAGCCAAGAAAAAATTGTATTAAAGCCAGTTTGAGCGTAGGTGTAAAGTTCGGAGTATGAGTTGGCAGTAAAAGTGATTGCCGTGTCGTCTGCATAAGATATTATTTTAGAATGAGGAAGATCGAGATTGCAGAGATCATTTATGAAGATTAAAAATAAAGTTGGTCCAAGAATGCTCCCTTGAGGCACCCCATAAGATATTGAGAGCTCGTCACTAACACAATTCTCTATTTTTACTACTTGTGTTCGACCTGTGAGATAGCTTTTAAAAAAATCGAGCTGAGATCCTCTAATGCCCGTTTTTTCGAGTTTGAGCAGTAGTGTATTAATTGGAACCGTGTCGAAGGCCTTAGTGAGATCAAGGAATATGGTTAGTACCTTATTCCTATCGTAGAGGTTCTTGACAATGTGAGTGGTTAACTCGTGGACAGCGTCCATCGTTGAACGGTTTTTGCGAAATCCAAATTGTTGAGGTGACAGGATATTGAACTTGTTTAGATATGCAACCAATCTTTTGTTAACAAGGCGTTCCAAAAGCTTAGACAGGGCGGTGAGTACTGCAATTGGACAATAATTGTCGATAACTCTCTCATCTCTATTTTTATAAATTGGATGAATTCTGGCTTTTTTAACGCAGTTGGAAAGATGGAGGTCTCAAGACATAAATTAAACAAATAGCTTAGGGTTGGTGCAAGAAGTAGTATAGTAGTACAAGTATAAGTATTTCAATACTTTAAATACATAACTTTATTCACATACCCACATCATACATCATCGTAACTACTTATATGTATATCTTTTATTTTTTATTTACATTTCATAGTTAAGTTACAATTGAGAGAATTAAAAAAACCTTACCTAAACAAATATACATATTATTATAAATAATTATAGCATATGACGGCGCAACATATGGCAACACTTGACATTCACTGTCATTTTCGTCGGAAAAGAATGAGGGTAGTTGATCATTCTTGCGGAACGTTACATGGACGTGATGGCGGGGCGGCCATCTTGTAGGCAGTTTGCCGACGAGAGCCGTTTGCGCACCACGTGCCCGACGAATCGCTAATTTCCGACACGATCATTTTATTTTTTCATATAGTGATATGTGGAATCAATTATTAGCTATATAATTTAGACGCGTCTGTATTACTTCGGTTATTAAATTATCTGTGGTGAAATTAAGATTTTAATTTAATTAATAATGGTAAAATCTAAACCTAGTGATCTCCCGGTGTTCGTGAACGATGGCAAGCTATAACCTGCGGCATCCTGAGCCTACATCAGAAGTGGGATGAAACACCCCGGTAAACCGGACGGAGACGCGTGCTCATATATAATTTAAAAAAAAAAAAAAAGTTGCTTGTCGCGTGTGATATTCGTCTATTGTGTGGACGTGTTGGACGTTATTCTACGTCCAGTTTGGCCGTTTTGTGTCTACGGATCGGCTATATCCTGTTTCGTCGCGAATCTCTGGTATTTGAGTTGTCCTAAGGGACTGCTCACAGACACAGGTGAGTCTTTTTTGTTTTATTAACATTTTGAAGCCGAGTACTGTCGCATTCGAGAAAAAGTTGTCACTGAACTATGCAGTAAACGAGTAAATAAGTATCGCTAGTAAGCGTAGCGAAAATGTTCAAATGTTATCCGTATAGTGTTGTGTGTAATGCGTCGTTATATATTTTATCTCGCGTGTGTAGTCCCGTTACGTTAAATAATTGTGGGGCGCAAGAAAGTGTTATTTCATTTCACGATTGAGCCGAGTAGATGCAGTATTCAAACAATTTTGAAACCATTTAATTCAATTAATTTTCGGTTTTCCTTGCATTTGGTGTATAGCTTCTCATGTGACGTGACGAGTGGCTAGTTGGAAATTCTCTTTTGTTTAAATTTAGTAGTGTTTATGCTGTCCTTATCACTACCATATGCCAATCAACCGTTAATAGTAATGTGAACATTTTAACTTGTGTGAATATTGATAACGTCGAAAATCTTTAACACGCCATAGTGATTGGACGTGAATTTTATTCATGCTGCATGGCTGTTAAACCGTCGTTGGCGCCGTTACTAATGTCCCAAGCTAGTATTAGTACCTCTAATACTGGTTCCACCGAGAGGTTCAGTGCTGGGTTCACAGAGGCGAATAATGTGGGGCCAATGTGGGATCCACCGAGGGGTCCACCATCAGGTGGTTCAGCTGTGGGGTCGACAATGGGTCAACTGTGTGTCAACATTGGGTCAATTGCGAGGTCAACTGTGGGTCAACAGTGGGTCAACGAGGTTACTGCGGGGTCTACTATGGGGTCTAATACAGTATCTCTGGTTAAGCAGTAAAGGTACCACTGGATAAGTGGACATGTTTCAGTATCGTGGATAAAACAGTACGAATCTGTCGCTAATTATGTGATGGGTTGAGTGGCGCTGGTTAAGTGCTGTTGTAGCATTGTGTTGTAGAGTACTAGTTAAGTACGTCCTGGATTGCTGGTTAAGCAGTTATGTAGAACACGGTAGGACATGGTAAAATACTAAATATCACAGAATAAGAAAGAAGAACACGGTAGAACACAGTTAAGTGCTATAATTGTGACAGTTGCAATGCGTAATATTATTTTATGCAATAGTTCCGATTGGGTAGGTATAGGGTCGGTTACAAACGATACGGTCGTCTTTGTAGGCAGTTTGAATTGATTCAATTAACCTGATATAGTGGGCTCCAGTCAATCACCTAGTGTTTAGCGTGAATAGGGTAGGAGAATGGGAGCAACCGTTTATGAGTTGAGGTGTATGGTAGAAGGTGGTAAGGGGCTGCTCAGTCCTACTAGGATTTGAGCGCTGGTCTAACTTACGTATTTTTGACTTGACCTGTGTGAGGATGACTAGCCTGTGTGGCAATGACTTGCCTGTGTGGCAATGACTAGCCTGTGTGGCAATGACTAGCCTGTGTGGCAATGACTAGCCTGTGTGGCAATGACTAGCCTGTGTGGCAATGACTAGCCTGTGTGGCAATGACTAGCCTGTGTGGCAATGACTAGCCTGTGTGGCAATGACTAGCCTGTGTGACAATGACTAGCCTGTGTGGCAATGACTAACCTGTGTGGCGATGAATAGCATGAGTGGCAATAATTAGCCTGTGTGGCAATGACTGTTTGTATGGTAGTCACTGGGATAACTATGTTTGTGTGATAGTCACAAGGATGACTATTTGTATGATAGTCACAGGAATGACTATGACTATAGTTGCAATAGTACCAATGTTTAATGTCGATCAAGATTAGATTATTTTTATCATTTTCTGTAATAGTTCTGATTTGGTCAGGCAGGATAGTTGAGCGGTACCTATATTGCGGTATAACAATAAGCAGTGCGTCGCCATAAGCATGAGACTGTACCTAACAGTCTCATGCTTATGGCGACGCACTGGTTCGGTTTACCCACTGGTAGTACGAAATCTACTATTACTAAGTACTCTCCAACAGAATGATTAGGTATGTTTAAGATCAACTCTAGAACTAATTAAACAACTCACTGTGACGATTAGATTAACTCGTTAGATTTAGAGACCATTTGAAATAATGCCTCGGAGAATAACCAAAAAGCTGCTGCAGCAGATGCTCGTCGATTTGATCGCGGTCGCCCTAATATCAAACCATTAGCATCGGCTAATGGTTTGATATGGTGATTGAGTGGTGATTTTGTTTTTATTAACGGGTGAACGGCATCATACTAAGTTAGATAGGAAGTATAAGGGACCGTTTTTCATAACCTCCGTATTAGAAAAAGACCGCTATGAATTAAAAAGTGTGAGCGGTTCACACCGCGTCTTCAATTAACCACGTGAGTATTTGCGTTTAGTACCTCGGGGGCATACCGTTTTATTAGAAATAGCTGCTAGATTAATGAAAGAAGAGGAGGCCAAGACGGCGCTGGAAGATGTTGAAGGGAGTCGATCTGACGGTAATTTCCTCTCATCTCAAAGACATAGTGACCATGACGATAGCTTACTTGTCAGAGATGATATCTTGCATAGACTCGGACACAGCATCAGCCAATTCAGAAACTCTTACTGCCGGACTCAGTGTATGCGGTGATCCCGACACACTCAAAGTGCAACATGGAGTGGAAATTCATAGTGAGCAGTAGTTGTTAAATATAATTGTAATGTTGTAATTATGTGATTTTGAACCGGGTCGAAGGGACAGTGTCGTCCGGTCCATGCCGCCTGTAGGGCTGGTCGAAGGGACGCACTCATCCGGTTCAGTTGTGTGTTGGTCTAACTGGTCGAGGGAACAGTGTCGTCCGGTCCATGCCGCTTGTAGGGCTGGTCGAAGGGACGCACTGTTCGAAGGGACAGTGTCGTCCGGTCCATGCCGCTTGTAGGGCTGGTCGAAGGGACGCACTGTTCGGAGGGACAGTGTCGTCCGGTCCATGCCGCTTGTAGGGCTGGTCGAAGGGACGCACTCGTCCTGTCCAGTTGTTTGTTGGTCCAACTAGTCGAGGGGATAGTGTCGTCCGGTCCACGCCGCTTGTGGGGCTGGTCGAAGGGACGCACTCGTCCGATCCAGGTTGCTGTCTGAAGTTATTAACTAATAGAAAAGTATCGCTCGGTCCACGTTGCACTTTGGAGCTGGTCGAAGGAACACACCTTTTGTGTGAAGTATTAATTATAATACTTCACACAAAAGGTGTGTTCCTTCGATGATCGAAAAGCTTTCATTGACTGCACATAATCAGGCTGTTCGACGTGACGTGCGTTGTTTCAGGACGACTATAATGTATTATCGCCCGAGGACGGTCGAATGTCAGTCTGGCCGTGACGGCGCAACATATGGCAACACTTGACATTCACTGTCATTTACGTCGGAAAAGAATGAGGGTAGTTGATCATTCTTGCGGAACGTCACATGGACGTGATGGCGGGGCGGCCATCTTGTAGGCAGTTCGCCGACGAGAGCCGTTTGCGCACCACGTGCCCGACGAATCGCTAATTTCCGACCCGATCATTTTATTTTTTCATATTGTGATATGTGGAATCAATTATTAGCTATATAATTTAGACGCGTCTAGTATTATTTCGTTTATTAAATTATCTGTGGTGAAAATAAGATTTTAATTAATTAGTAATGGTAAAATCTAAACCTAGTGATCTCCCGGTGTTCGTGAACGATGGCAAGCTATAACCTGCGGCATCCTGAGCCTACACATACAACAAATTTAAAAACAGTAACATTTTGTATACAGCTCAATGGATTGTACTTTTACTGTGTAAGAAAGAGCGATGCAAGTCTACAAACGGTATTGATCTGCTTTAATTAGATCATTTTATTTTAGCCGTACACTGTCTCATAAGATACAGGAATACCCTGGCTTAAACTAGGGCACAGAATAAGTAACATGATTAGGGTATTCCTATATCTTACGAGACAGTGTAAAGCGGCGTACACGTACGACAGGCATGGTTCACAATTTAGTAAACAGCGCTTTATGTAAACCCTTTTGTTTATTTACTATAACATTGTTCAATCTAAACTGTATCTACAGCTGTATTTTAAATAAATAAATATTTATTATTATTACATTTTAATTAAGTACCATGTATACAAATAAGATTTTTCGGAAAGAGAACTCTATCTCAATCTAAACGTCCAAATGTAGGTACGTCTATGCATGAATCATGATTAGGTACTTAATTTAGGTATAATAAGTAGTGTTATGATCGAATACTCGAACGTCTCTTAATATTATTAAGTCCCAGTTAAACCTCATGCTGTATCTTACTTCAAGATGAATAGTGGAGACAAAATATATTTGAGCAAATCTTACAGTTAAAGTTTGATACAGATAAACTTTTATTAAAAAACAGTTTTGTTATAAAAACAAAACAAGTGTTTAACTACCTAGTCAACTGTTAATTTAGGTGTGCCAGTAAGGCGTTCTCAGGCAGTTGTAACGCGTCAAGTCTCATAAAAACTTCCAACATAGTGGGACGCTCATTCCTCTTCTCTTTAGTGCAGTGTAGACTTATAGCAAAGAACTCGCGGCACATCGTTGAGTTAGAATTCGCTGTTTCTCTGAGCACCGGGTCTTCTAGTAAAGCTAAAATACAGAATTAAACACAGTATTAGTCAGAATGCCCAGCTGAAACTTTAATTTGGAGAGCGTGAACTTTGCAAACTTGTTTCTTTTAAGATGTAGAGAAAGGATGAGTAAGGATTTCAGGAAATTCTAAAGAACAAAAAATAAAGAATTAAGATATTAGTAGTCTATTATCAGTATGGGCCATCAGGATGGCGGTTTTCGCAATTTCGTGGTGATTTTAGGTACCAGTGGCGGAGGGTGCTTAGAACACCATTACTTTCGGTTTCCTTTTGCATTGTAGTTACTTAGTGTTATAGGTACAAAGAACTATGTCCAGCAAGATATATTTTTGTATCGGGTAACGGGTAACCTCTGAAAAAAATATAACCCTTCGCCTCTGTTAGGTACCTAGTGCAATTGAGTAAAACCACTGCCCAAATGAGTACTGTGTACCTTTTTGCAACCTTTTTGGGAGGTTCTACCCCCAAATCTCCCCGAATTCAGGATTTCAAGTTGGAGGGACTTTAAAGCACTAAGGTACCAAATATTTTGAATTGGAGGGGAGAGGGCTTAACTTCGTTCCACTATCTAACTACTTTACATTATATGTATAGGTATTAAAGGCGTATCCAGAAATGTAGGGATGTTACGGATATGACATTTCGAATCTGTATACGAATACGGATATAATATAATTAGGTATATCGGTTTCGATTACGAATATAAAATTATTTCGGATTATCCGTTAGTTTTGGATAATCTCTGTTACGGATATTGGATTTTTGAGGAATCTAAGTAAAACACTAACATTAATAGTAATAAAAATAAATACAATTAGTCGTTGACTTAAGTAATTAATATAGCTATCTATACATTTCCCTTATGTTATCTACTTGGAAAAAAATTGTAAAAAAAAATTACTATACCTATACCTACCTGTTGTTTTCTATTAAATTCTTCAATATCTCTTTATGAGATATTACAACATAATCAGTCTGCAAGAGACACGCGCCTCTAAAGCTCAGTGTGTCGGCTCGACAAAACTAAAAACCAGGTTTTTGATGACGAGTATAAATTTTATACTCCGCCCATATCCGAAATTATCCGAAACTTTTATATCGGATTCGGTTACGGATAGATTCTTATTTCGGATATCCGTTAAATTCTGTTTCGGTTCCGGAGCTCCATAACATCCCTGTAGAAATGTACGTACAAGACGTAGGGGGGGGGGGGGATACAAAGAACCGTCCTGTTCGTAAGGGTTTCGGAGGGAGGGAGTTCGACCCTTACCCCTAACCCCTTCTGGATATTGATAAAAATGCATAGGTACCTGGGTCAGTTCCACGTTCTCCTATCTGTTGTATAAACAGCTTAAGGTATTGTTTTCGTTCCCCGTCATAAGCGAGCAAAGCAGTCGCCATTTCTGCCATAACTACTCCGTAGCTGTATACATCTACTGCGGGTGATAGGTAGTGTGTGGCCAGATATTCGTTTGGTAGGTAAGGACGTGTTCCATACAATCTGATAAACAAAAATAATGTTATGTACTTAATGTCGGTTTTCAAATTGTCACACACATTGTTTGCGCAGACAGGTGAACTATGCCGGATCTAATATCTCTGTTTAGATTGCAATTGCATTTCTTTATTTTTTTACGTGATAACGTCTCATTAATCGATGACCGGGTGCACGCACGTAAAAGTGTCACGTTCAATGGGTCACGTTCCGCCTGCTGATAGGCTGAAGTATCAGCGTATCAGCAAATGGTAAATGCAGCGACAGGCGATAGGTACAATTTTTTTTTTTCATAAACAAGTCATTTATTCAAAACAACATTTTTGTGTATAATACTTATGTATATTTTTGTGTAAAATTGGAACTACTGCTGAAGCATGGTTGTTTATTACAATGTCATCAAAATTTTCTATTATTTTGTAAATATCTTGTATATATTGTATTATTATAGATGTAATTTAGAGTAGTTTTTATCAGTGAATAAATAATACCTATCAAACCTTGATTGACAAAAAAAAAAAAATTTTCTTATGACGTTATCACATAAAATTATTGTCCGTAAACCGACTTTACAGACAACCATTTTTTTTTACCTTGACACCTCGAAATCTGTTTTGTCTTCGTAAGGTCCCTTTCTAGCTAGACCGAAGTCTCCAATCCTTGCCATAAGACTTTGGTCCAGTAGAATGTTAGCTGGCTTTATGTCACCGTGGATGAGAGGTGTTTTTGCCATCGTGTGGAGGAATTGAAGACCTCTGTAACAATGTTTTCTCAACTGTTAATGCTCTGTACGCTGTACTGTGCGCCATCTAGTCGGTAGTTAACAAAAGCCGTGATAATTCTTTAACTACCGACTAGATGGCGCATGCGAGGGCCCAAACTCGCGAGCATCAAGGGATAGAAAAATTTGAGGTCTAGTAATATAGTCCAGATAGGTGGTTCAAGTCTCGGGTTCGATTCCT
This sequence comes from Herminia tarsipennalis, assembly GCA_945859575.2. Taxonomy (NCBI): domain Eukaryota; kingdom Metazoa; phylum Arthropoda; class Insecta; order Lepidoptera; family Erebidae; genus Herminia; species Herminia tarsipennalis. Next base: position 11,567,506 of record OX243855.2, read on the forward strand.
GGGTCAGGACTTCAAATTTTTCTATCTTTCAAAAATGCAATTATTGTATTTGTAAAGTAATTGGCAAGAAATGCCTATAAAAATTACTTCGATGTGCCATATGTTGAAGTGTACTAAAAAAAATTTTTTCAGCTTATGTTAAAAAAAATAGAAGTGAAATAAAAATTTTGTTGTGCCCCCTCTAAAAATATTTATTTTTATTATTTAACTATAAAACTAAGTAGCGGCTTATCGTGTAGTTTTAAGGGTTCCGCATTTTGTAATTTTAGCTACGGAACCCAAAAATGACACCTGTGCTATAGGCGTGGTTGTTGTAAATGCTTATTATACTCTTACCTGGCTACACCATGCGCTATATTGTATCTCTGAGACCATGTGAGTGGTGGATGATGCGTCTTGCCTCTGAGTCTATATTCTAGAGACCCGCCAGCCATTAATTGGTACACCAGACATGCCTCGGGTCCTGAAAATTAGGGATTTCTTTTTTTTTTTTTAATGAAAACCAGCAGTGTTGGATGGGATCCCATATTACTAGCAATCTTTTAACCCTTCAGCTATGCGTTAAGCCTTGTGTTAAGAGTAGGTTCACTGGGTTCAATCGTGAGGTCGCGGTTTCGAATCCTACCCATTATACTACCTACGTATAATGGGTAGGATTCGAACCCGTGACCTCACGATTGCGAGACCGATGCCTATCTATACCTATTTACTAATATTATAAAGCTGAAGAGTTTGCTTGTTTATTTGTTTGAATGCTTTGTTTATTTTAATAGGAACGGGAGGAACTACTGGTCCGAATTGAAAAAATCTTTGTTGGATAGCCCATTTATCGAGGAAGCTTATAGGCTTAAACATTACGCTACGACCAATAGCAGCGGAGCAGCAATGAAAAATGTTGCAAAAACGAGGGAAATTGACAATACGAAGTTGCGCGGGTCAGCTAGTACTAAATATACTCTAAGGCTATAAATGTATATTAGCTGACCCGCGCAGCTTCGTATGCGTCAATTTTTCCCGTACCCAACAGAAAAAGAATTTTTCAATTCGGACCATTAGTTCCTGAGATTACCGCGTTCAAACAAACAAACTCTTCAGCTTCTTAATATTAGTATACATATAGACTAAGCAATCAAATATAGCCCAAGTCCTTGCACAACCTTTTATATATTTAAATAGGTTTAAGATTTTAATTTCATTGTGCTTTTGTAATAATTATTTTGATCATATTTTGTCTCATGAACAGGGGCGTAGCTACAGCCCGTAGGTAACACCCGAATCAATTATACTGGCCCCTCAGGTTACATGGGCCTTGAACGTGCGTTAGCAACTGCACCCTGACAACTTGACCCTTTGGCCACATAGGTGAGCACCTGGAGGCCTACTAATTCAATGAAAATGTAATTTCGATCAAAAATGTGGTGATATACGAGCCAACAACATTAATTCAAACCACTCATTCCCGAAAATCGTCTATGAGTTCAAACTTCTTGTGCTTTCCCAAAAAATAATTGGAATACTCCCCGTAAGATCAAGAAATGTAAGACAACGAAAATTTATGAATTTCGGTTTAGAGAAAGAGAGTAGGCCCACTGGCCCGGGCCTGGTATCCAAATTTGTTGGAGGGGGCTCCAACAAATTTTGATACCGGGCCCGTCTAGAGCATACTACGCACGCATCTGCTCATATTATTATTTAAGAATTTAAAAGAAAATGCTTTAAAAAAATTAGCAACCATTCTTTTTTCAATTTTCAATACTTGACAACTACTCAAAAGTAATAAATAAAAAAAATAAAAAAAACACGCCTGCACAAAAAAGATGGAAACAAGATGGTTCCCTTACATAACTGAAATGACTACATGAAATTATATACCTAATTATGTAGGGGATCTTGTTTCCACCTTTTTTGTGCAGGCGGGTTTTTTTATTTATTACTTTTGAGTAGTTGTAGGATGTAAAAACTAACTTTTATCACAGCTATTGTCAAGTATTGAAAATTGAAAAAAGAATGGTTGCTAACTAACTTTTTAGTACCTACAGTCTTAATCATGTTATATCTTTTTGAAAACACTTCATCTTTCTATATGTGTTCGTAAACAACCAAAAAAAAAAACATACATACAAACATAAGGGTAGGGTTATGTTTTTTGCGGGTACAGGGTTCAGGGTTACAGTCGGGTAAAAAGCGAACAGACACAGGAAGTTTCTAAGTATTTTAGACATATACCTAAGTGTTATTATTCGGCAAATATTTCACATTTTAAGATTAGATTCCTGAACGTGTGATTTTGCTTTTGGTTTTTCTGTTCTGAGTGCGATTAGAATACCTGCCCCCTCGGTACCTTATTTTGACACAACGAACAAACCCATGGATTATAGGCTTCTGTTACTACATATCTGTAGGTAGGTACAGTGCCGGCCCGAGGCCAGATTTAGGTTGGAGAGAGATCAAAACTTGGCGCTCCGTTCGCCCCATGGCGAACCAACCCTGGGTAGAGGTACCTACCTCCTAAAGAGTACCCGTAGAGCGGCAATATGTTGTCATGTCGGTACTGATTGAGACACATCTCTGCGATCAACTCCTTGTTCCTTCCATCTTGCTGTAAACGTTTTATGGCTACTGGAAGGTGCTTCCATTTACCTGTGAACAAGGATATTTATATATTTTACAAACTAGCTTTGCCCCGCAGCTTTGCCCCGCAGCTTCGCCCGCGTTATGTTTGTAGCCTATGTAGGGAAGGAGGTATACTATTCTGATGTAGGTAAGTAAGTCTAAGCTACACAGGAGTAGGTAGTTTCATCAAAATCCCTTGAGTAGTTTTTGCATGAAAGAGCTGAATTGCTCTTTCATGCAAAAACTCGATAATCTTTTATGCCATAGTCCTATAAATGGTACCTACCTATAATTACTATTACTTATTCTGTGTTATAATGTAATAAATTGATGGGTTTGTTTCTTTAAAAAATATTTTCTTCCTTTTACAGCATTTAAATATTAGCTTGTTTTTAAAAATGATAAAATGGTTATTTAAACCAGGTGTTTATTTTTCTAAGGTTCATTTCCGAGCATCGCGGCCGATCGCGAGCCGCTCGCGGCTCACGACAAGCGGCTGACGCTCGCGGCCGATGCGGCAATATTCACAGTGCGCGCGCAGGCCTACGACAGTCGTCGGCCGCGCGCGTCTGTCACTTACCTCAGCCGCTTGTCGTAAGCCGCGAGCGGCTCGCGATCGGTCGCGATGCACGGAAATGAACCTTTATTGGCCATCAAAGATTGTTAGTAAAACCTTTGACCTAGTTAATCAATATTATCACTCTAATCTGTGAATTGTGTGCCATTTAGGAACAAACAGCCGCATTTTAATAGGAACTTATTAGAATACCCAGGGGGTTTTGGGGGTTGAGAGTTTGGACGTTTAGTCTATTGACCCCCCTGGTCAGGTGGTGGGGCACCTGACCAGGGGGGTCAGGGGGTCATTATGAAAACGCTCCCCACACAAACAATGTAACCATTCGTTAGATCCGACTCTACGAACATTCTTACCTTTGAACACCAGGCCAAATCCGCCTTTGCCGAGCAGATTACTTTTATTCCAATCATTGGTCGCGTCTCTCAGCTCCTCATATCTCATCGTCGGTATAGCCGACACGTCCTTCATGATCTCATCGACATCATTGACTGTAGAAGACTACAAAGGAACATACATAGGTAAGTACGAAATTCTGTTTATTTTTCTCTGCCGATTGCGGTTACAGGCTGTAACCGCAATCGGCACGGCAAAGGCTGTAACTTACAGCCTTCTTTTGAAACCCTATCCTAAAGGTTAAATTCCGTGCATCGCGACTGAAGCGACAATAGTCAGAGTGTGTGCGCAGCCTATGTCAGTTGTCGGCAGCGGGCGTCGTCGGTAGCAGACCACTGAAACGCCGCTATACATTCTCATATTTTGAGAACCAAACCATACGGACCGGTACGGCGAAGCTGCGACGCCTGAGCGGTCCTGCTCCGACGTCCTGCATATAAAAATCTATGGTATGCCACACGACTATTGTCGCATCAGCCGTGCGAGTCAGCCGCACGTCGTCGGCCGCGTGCAAGGAAATAATAATAATAAAACTGATTTATTAACTTAGGAAGCAAAATACTACACATGTGAAATGTCGATTCTACATTTACTTGTAATGCCTGTTCGCAAACAATAGGTAAAGCCCGAGAAAAGAACAGTTAATCAAATCTCGTGGCCACTCTTTTCAATTTGCCAATGTTTACAATGTTACTCTGTTTATAAACTGTATATGCAGGTAAGGCGCTGCCACCATTATATTATACACTATATAATAAAGACTGATGCAAAAAAAGAGGTCAGGAATTTCCCGCTTTATGTGTATGTCAACATACAACATTCGTAGGTATATGGTATTTATGTGGTGCTGAATTAAATCAATCCCAGTGAAAACATGACGTAAATTTACGTCATGTGTGTCAGCGTAATAAATAACTACATTTTAATTGAAATATCAAATAGTTTCATTGCTATTCTTCCACAAAACCATGTTATCTCACTTCAACCACAGATAATATAATACTCTTCAACTCATAGGTCAACGAGATAAGTTGCAAATAAATCTAACTTCGTAGTTATTAGATAGATAAATAATTTAAAAATGAAGTAAGTACTTAGGTACCTACTAAGTACTTATTAAAAAAATCAACAATAAAATTATGAGTCTCATCACGTTGTAAAATATATTCCAAACTGCAATTTTACAATTGAAATATTACAAATCTTTACAAATAATATGAAGCTGAAGAGTTTGTTTGTTTGTTTGAACGCGGTAATCTCAGGAGCTACTGATCCGAATTGAAAAAAAACTGTTGGATAGCCCATTTATCGAGGAAGGCTATAGGCTATATAACATCATGCTACGACCAATAGAACCGTGCAGCAATGAGAAATGTTGCAGAAACGGGGAAAATTTTCGCAGACGAAGTTGCGCGGGACAGCTAAGTACATAAAATGAAAATTGTGTAGTATACCTACAAATTTTTAAATGCCTACTGACAACCGTAATCCATTTCAGACTGACAACTCTTTGTTCTTATGGAGATTAAAATATAAAAACCGGGCAAGTGCATGTCTGGCCACGCACAATGTAGGGTTCCGTAGTCACCTCCATCCGAATAATGAGGCTTATGAAGTGTATTTTCTGGTGTTTTTGTTTCATACTTACAACGTTATAACTACCTACTTATTAATAATTTTCAATGGAATTTGTAAGAAATTTTTTACTCCTCATTTGATCAGCTGTTAGTGCTGTTACTCGTAAACTTGTAAAGCCTTCTTAGCTGTGATCTGAGATAGTTTTCCTTTTAATTTCGTTATATATACTAGGTACTACCGTGTTTTTTTTTCACATAATCAACATCACTAACTCAGTCTCTGAGCAAAGCTGCGGACGGACGATTGGACAGGGCGAAAGTATAAGGGTTCCGTTTTGCCATTTTGGCTACGGAACCCTAAAAAAACTCCGGGAAGAAAATTGTATTAAAAACCTAGTTATTATAAGTACGAAAAAAAAACAACTGTGTAAAAAAATTGAAAAAGCACTGATAGTATCTAGGTATCTCTGTAATCTAATGTAGATTATTATCAATAAAATGTATGAGATATAAGATTTTTTAAGTAATAAAAAAACTAAATACAAACCTTGCCCTTTAATGTTACAGGCTCGTCAGACTCGTGTAATGTTTTATTGTCTGAAATCAAAATGCTATTATGAAATATCATAATAATTATGAAGGTGATACGAATAAGAAAGTTCCCACTAAGCCAGACCGTCTGTTTAAATGGAAGTTGGTGCCCGGGCGTAGGTACATATTCACCATATGCATATGCATACCCTAGGTTATAATTTTATGGGGTGTTTTACGTGGTTCAACTGAATAAACACCGGTCCTAAATACCTTGTGGGTAAGCCTATGCTGTTCACATCTATACCGATCTTAAATACTAGCTGACCCGCGCAAATTCGTATGCGTAAATTTTCCCTGTTTTTGCAACATTTATCATTGCTCTCCGATCCTATTGGTCGTAGTGTGATGTTATATAGCCCATAGCCTTCCTCGATAAATGGGCTATCCAAGAGTGAAAGAATTTTTCAATTCGGATCAGAATTTTTCAGTTCCTGAGATTACCGAGTTCAATCAAACAAACAAACTCTTCAGCTTTTTAATAGAAATATAGGTTTTAACTATCGCTAGAGATGTGCTAGAAGATGTGTTCAGTGCGTTTTTGGTATTCTAGCTAAGCTAACAAATAGAGAGTGTAAGTTGGCTAGATCATCGTGCCGCGTCGGCGGATTTCTTCACACAACAGTCGGTCCGTGCGTTTACTTCACACAATAGTTACTACGTGCGTTTAGACGGCTCTTCGCATTGACAAAACGCCCGTTTAAAATCCCTGATCCGTCTAAATGTGAACAGTTTTATATAAATTGTACTACCGTTCGCTGTTCTTTGGATGGACCGGTTCGTTTCTTAAGATGCACCGACAAACCATTAGACAGTCCGTTTTAGTGTTAACCCGGCCTTAGTAAAGCGTAGCACATTACCTTGCACAAGAGCAGTACTGCACTTATCCATAAATTTGTGGAATCGTTTATGGTAATCCTTATATACCAAAGGACCTAAACAGTTTAATGCTGATATGTGCTTCATTTTGTATAATAGAGTAAATAATTCTTCTACTTTGTGGTTCAACTGGCCCCATTGGATGAATAGTTGGTTAGTAGGTGATATGGTGCGGCGGCGAGCTGTCTGCTCTATCTCCTAAAACATATTAGATAGGTAGGTATGTTAAAATAGTTATAATACTTTAATAGTGCCGGATCTAGCATTGTTTTTAGGCGGAATTATGGCGCCAAGGAGGGGTCCTTGGTTTAGGAAGCCAGCGCCCTCTTAAATATAATATTTTGAAACCTATCAAATGCTACTTTGAAAGCCTTTACCCTTAATGCTATGTTTACGTGCTTGGCAAGTCTCGACAAGTGTGCACAAACACAAGCATGGGCGGATCTAGGAATCTTTCCTGAAGGTGGGGGAGGGGGGCAAGAGACGCAAATGGCAGTGCCAGATCGAACTGCTTACAGGGGAAGGGTGGGGATAGTAGGTGCGAGGTACAACCGTCTGTATCCGCCTATGAACTCAAGCGTGTGAACGGGGTGTTTGGCTTGGCTTGCGTGAGTTTGCGCTGATCAAGGCTAGAGTCGGTTTTTCAACACAGATCTCACGGGACGCTGAGGGGAGGGGGGAGGCTATTGTCTATCAACGTGAACCAAATGTATAGCGAAGACTTGAAAATTCATGAGTTTGGGGACGAGCAATTACCTCTGTTGCCACTTACCCCTGATCGTTGGATCCGCGCTTGCTTCAAGTAATCCACCCAATAAATCCTAGCTTGATTTATAAAATTTTCCGTCTCAACTTAGTCCCTATGATAGGTACAGTTTGCAATTAAATATGAATACCTTTTACCTTTTACCTACCATTGGTAATATATTACAAACATCATAACTTTAACAACTTAAAATAAATACCTACGTTTATATTATAGAATTTTATAAGTTAGGTACCTACGGTTCCTAATCGTGTAAATATTTTATTTTAAGGCTAAATACCTTTGTTTTATTGCCCGACGTTTCGACCGTATTGCAACGGCCGTGGTCACGGGTAGACTGCTGTTGCTGTACAGCTCCAGTCTACCCGTGACCACGGCCGTTGAAATACGGTCGAAACGTCGGGCAATAAGTCAGACAATTAAGACCCGTAGCTTATAAAATTCTATAATGTGTATAAATTGCTTCAACGAACGTATATTACGTATATATTTTTATAACTGGTTTATCAATAAGATAACCTACGAGCATAAAAACCCTAAAAATGTCTGGGAATTCCAAGAAGCAAATTACACGATGTTTACGCCAGGAAAATCCCAAACTTCGCAGATATAGTGAAGTGCCGTGAGGTTTATTTATATCTCGACACCCAAGTCACGGGTGATTTTTGTTTTGAAATATTTAGGTTTAATACTCGCCGTAACTCAGCATGTTTTGATACAATCGAAAAGGTTTTATCATCAATGAAAGAAGGTTCTAAGCTTTTCACATTTTTATGTCTTACGGCGCGCTAATAATGATTTAAATACGATTGATATACTAACATTCACATCAAATGCTGAATACTTCATTTGATTGCCAGCTAGTTCCTTCCAATAGTCTTCTTTATCGAGCAGCTTACATAATTCTTGGTTTATCTCAAACGGTAACTCGTAAATATACATTTCTACCAATACAACACTTCCACTCAATCACTTGTTACTTTACTCACTAGCCGCAGAACACCAAATAGTACTCTGTGGGCAGATTGTCAATTCTATAAAAAAAATTGTCGCTACAGTTAGCGCCACCTGTTGCGTGCCCCCGGTACCATTTTGTTAAGATTTTTAAGGTCAGTTTATTTCAGAACTAGCGGATGCCTCGCGGTTTCACCCGCGTGTTTCCCGTTTCCATGGGAATACAGGGATAAAAAATAGCCTATGTCACCCGGGGTTAGTGTAGCTTCACAACGATGAAAGAATTTTTCAAATCCGTCCCATAGTTTCGGATCCTATTCAATACAAACAAACAATCAAATATTACCTCTTTTTAATATTAGTATAGTACAAAATTTTATGAAACAATTTTTTTTTAAAAAAAGCTTGTGATTTTAACTGACAGTAGCTCCTTCTGTTGATACTTTTTCGTTGAAACATTTATTCTTAAATTTAGATAATAAAATTGCGGCTATATGTCGAGTTGATTTGTAACCGCTTAAAGTTTTTAAAGAAACGGGGAGAAGAAGAAAGTTTGTTGATTGATTTTTTATTATTCAATGCAAAAACTGACATTCACGCGGAGCTGCTATACAAAATGTTCAATTTGGTACCAATGATGATAGTTCTATTGAAGCAGAAATTGATAATGGACCGTTTTATAAAATTAAACTAATTTAATGAAAAAATACAACGATCAAGACTTGTTCGTCCTAGTAGGTTTAAGACCTACTTACCTTAACCTTGTGATCTCTTATCGGTTTTCACCAGCTTCTATTTAGAAGATTGTGATTCGAACTAGAAAATTGTGGTGCATATGGCCACATTTTTGTATCCCCGCTAATGTGACAAAATCCTATGAAGGGGTAAGGGTTTGAACTTGTGATACTTAAGCGAAATCGGGTATAGGTTTCTTGTCTCAAAATAATAAATAGCCTAAATGTTTAGAGGTCCGGTCCACTTCTACACAAGTCCTTTAAAGGGTACTAACTTTTTTTTTTACTTTTTGACACTGCACGTCACCACTTCTCCAGTTTGTTCTTGACTTTAATTTTATAACTGCGCTGTTTTATTGTTAAGCACTATTGGTGTCCGGCTCGAAGGACCATTAATATAATATCAAACAATTTTATAGTGTACGGGGCTTTAAAAATTGAATAGTAAGTATAAAAAAAAAAATATATAGTGAGGACTTGCATAATTGGTTTGCAAAGTTGTTTAGCATAAATCCAATTCCATTCCTAAATACCGAAAGGTGTCGTCAAATTCAAGGATATAGGATTGGTATTGATTGTCTGCTTTCAAAATAGATGTACCTAAAAAAATCAATAATTGTTTTTTCATTTGTGATCAAAGATTGAATAAAACGGATTGGGCAGCACGCGCTAATCTTGTACCTAATACTCAACTGTTTGCAGAAAGAATATGAAATTTATCAATGCTGAAGTATTAAATCTGATAGGATATTATGGCAGGTGCATGTTATACTGGATGCCGATTTAATCACTCGAATTCCCGTTGATAAATCGATCAAAAAAATAGTTTACCTATTTCATAAAAAAACAAAATTATAATTTGAGTCCGAAGATAACGCGCGGAGTCAAGGTACTAACAATGGATTTCCTGGAATCCTCCTCCCGCGCGGATTCGACTGACTAAATGCCGATTTAGTTTAGATCCCACCATGATCGATAAAAAACTACCAAAACAAACTCTACCAAAACAAACTCTACCAAAATCGATAAAAAAGTAGTATATTTTTTATATAAACCTATTTTTAGTACATTTGACTCCGCTCGTTGACTTCGGATTCAAACATAATTTTAATTTCTGGATGCCGATTCAGTATATTATGCACTGCTGAAAAATGCCTACATCTTCCTGTTACATTATGTATAAAAGTTTTCAATCGTGTAGATAATTTATTGTTTTGGATTGAAATAGAAATCCAAAGAGTATAAACAACACTACGGAAACAGGAATTTTATTGACAAAGGCTAATAAATATTTTATTAAAAAAATAACTTTATTCAAATATAAACAAAGATTCGATTGACAGTTATAACATTAAGTACATAATTTTTATTGACATTCAATAGATATTTAAATCATAAGACTATTAATTACTGTTGGGCAAATCCAAAAATGCATACCTTATACCTAATATAAATAAATAAAAAAATATAAATTACTTTTAGTTACCATGTATAAAATAAGATTCTTAATTTATATCTAAATATTTGTTCTCATCATTACTTGATGAAACTTACACCTAATTGTGTGTAAGTTTTGTCAGGCGAACAGCTTCAATATGAGATGCCGGAATCTAGACAAGGTATAGTGCTACAAGGATCTTTTGGCTTGTGGCCAAATACCCGAACCACAGATAATATAATACTATATCAGTGCAGATACCTCACCTATATAAAGAAATGCGATGGCCATTACTCGGGCAATTCTTCGGGCTATTATTATTATATTATTGGGACGCTAGATGGCGCTAGCAGTAGGGACTTGGGCTACAGACAGCTGATAGATTTAATAGGCCCTCCTTACTTAAGTCGGCAATAGATGGCGCAGTTGTGCCGCGCCAACGCCCGTGCGAGCGCACTGCGATGTGGGAGGGGAGGGCCCCTCCCCACGTCATGAACGTCACAAGTGTGAGTTAGTTCACGACTAACACACACTTGACCGGTGTTGCCCCCTCCCCCCAGAACATGAACTTGGATCCGCGCCTGCCTCGACTCGTAGTTGTGGACTCTTAAAAAGTTTAAGGTTCAGGGTTTTAGGACTCAATTCACTCGTGAACCGTCATAAACGAGTCTAGTTCTTTTATAGGGTTTAAAAGCGCAAGTTCTTTTATCTCTAGCTGTAATTTACTACAATTTTGTCACTTTTCTCTTTTAGAAAAATAAGTAAATATACCAACAAAATGTAGGTATGGTTAGAATTCCCAAATAGTGCCATCTATTGTTAGATTGAACCACTTTCAGCAAATGATGCCTATCTTGACGTAGTATAAATAATTGCCGCTAGAGTTATGACGATATCATCAAATTTCGAAAAATTATGGAAGTTTAATTTAGGAACCTATTGTTTTACAACACCTTGTATAGCTTATTAAAAAAATAAATTAATACACATTTTTCAGATTAGAAGATAAGATAGGTAATCTTATAAGTGGATATTCTAAATTAAAAAAAAAAACTTTACAATCAAATCGATACTTATAACGCCATCTGTTGATATTTATTTGACCTACGTTTCTGTTTCTTCGTGGTGAGACCCCGTGCCCGAACTAACGCCGCCATCTTGTAAAGCGCCCTCATGTCAATGTCATCGAAGCACCAAAAGATCCTTGTAGGACTATAATTCAAAGTTCAGGGCCTACTACTTTTTTTTGTTTTTACATTTACTTGTTATAAAACGAAACAAAACAAAGTAAAACTAGTCAACTAACTAAGTAACGGAGTAAATGTTAAGTGAAGTTGTTCTCAGGCAGTTGTAACGCGTCAAGTCTCATAAAAACTTCCAACATAGTGGGACGTTCATTCCTCTTGTGTTTAGTGCAGTGTAGACCTATAGCAAAGAACTCGCGGCACATCGCTGAGTTTGAATACGCTGTTTCTCTGAGCACCGAGTCTTCTAGTGAAGCTGAAATATAGAATAAAACATAATTTAACACAGTCAATCTTAAACTTATCATAGCAAAATCACTCTTATCTCCACGACATAATGCCCATATTTGTACAGTCGTGCCAATTAGTGGGTATTTTTTTACCTCGATAGTAATTTAAGCCTTAAGAAGTGTGTATAATTCTGTAAATATTTTAAAGATTCGATGGCTAAATGTGTGATTTTTGGCATTTGTTTTTTTTAAATAGTAGCAGTTGGTCTCGGAGCGTCTGTTGATTGTTCTAATCCTATTTAAATTTAAGTAAGATAATATAGATTTTTTAACCTTTCGTACGGATTGAAAATCTTATACAAAAACCGGGCAAGATGTCGGACCATGCTAAGTGTAAGGTTCCGCAGCCTTGAATAATCGCATCAGCAGAAGAGCGTATGTACTGGCAGCAGAAGAGGTATGGCACTTACGCCCTTTTGTTGACAAACTCAGTTTTTTGGCCACAAATCAATGACAGTATATCCGATTATGTTCGAAATTATTTGTTAAGTGCCACCTTTGTGATTTTTATTATATTATTATTTACGATTATTTCTAAAAACATTCACTCAATCAGACCTGTCGAATAATATGTCACAAGTTGATTTTTGCAGAAAAAAAACAGCTTCAGTTACATGTATGAAGTTCCCCCCCCCCCCCAAATATTTATTTTTATCATTTAGCTATTAATCTGAGTAGCGGCTACTACAAGCCACCTTTCGACTAAATTTCATAAATATTCATTGAGTAAAATACCTGTGACATACAGACGGACAGACAGACGGAACCCTAAAAATGAAAGTGCTGACATATTCATTAACACTCTGCCCAGACCCTCGGACCTGATGCTGAAATTTTGAAGTAGTCTAGTCTATTGATAAAAACCAAAGATTTGATAATTATACATTCACAATAATTGCATTTTTTAAAGATGAAAAGCTAATTCGATTCCGGCCCCGGTTTGGCTACCGAAGTCTCGGGTTCGATTCCTGGGTCTGGACATCAAATTTTTCTATCTTTCAAAAATGCAATTATTGTATTTGTAAATTGGCAAGAAATGCCTATTAAAATTACTTCAATTATACATTCATGAAATATAAATACCTGGATCAATTCCACGCTCTCCTATCTCTTGTATATACAGACTAAGATATGGTTGTTTCCGTTTCTGGTCAACAACGAGCAAAGCAGTCGCCATTTCTGCCATAACTACCCCGTAGCTGTATACATCTACTGCGGGTGATAGACAGCGAGTTGTCAGATATTCGTATGGGAGGTATGGACGTGTTCCAAATACTCTGTAAATAATATCAAGAAATAAATAAAAAATAAATGTATGAAAGAAAAATTCGCTCATGCGGGACTCGAATCTACGATCGTAGGGTATCTGTGTACACTGTTAACCACTGACGCAGGCTCGAATCTGTCGAATTGATGTTCCGATTTAAGGCAATAGCCGCGCCATCTACCAATTGATACGTTTAATTATTTTAAAAACCCGACTGCTTAAAATTAATAACTGAAATAATTTGCCGCCATTTTATTTTTTCTAAATTTACCGTGTCACTCTCGTAACTGAGACGAATATAAAGATACCTTAAGCCATACTCCATCATGTCATTTAGGCTCTAGAATGTGCCAAAGAAATATACATATACATACATACACTCGAAAACATTTTTTTTACCAGACTGCGCAAGCAGGATGGTTTATCCCTCCTTCTTGCGCAGTCGCGTAAAAAAATAATATAAAGAACTAAAGATATAAGTCGAATTGAGGCACAAAATACATTGGTACAGAATAAAGCTCCATAAGACGAGCGAAAACAGGTCTACATACATATAGACGCGCACATATACGTATTTTGATCAAACTCGCTGAAATCGTCAATCGATACCGTCATACATGCGCAAGGGCATTGTGAAATAAGAGAAATTAGCTCTCGTATATTTTCATTTTAACGGAACGCTAGTGTTTCTTTGCCATAATAAGTTAACTATGCGAAAATTATACGAAGTTACAAAGAAAAATTTGGCAAGTATTAGCTCTGAAGATTCCTCGTGTCGAAGTATTCCTTCAAAAAGCGGAATTCACAGATAAAGGGTGAGTAGTGAATTACCATCTTAATAATCAAACTAAGATGGTATATGGAATAAAATGTTTACCTTGACACCTTTAAATGTGTTCTATCTTCATAAGGTCCCTTCCTCGCTAGACCGAAGTCTCCAATCCTTGCCATGAGACATTGATCCAATAGAATGTTGGCTGGCTTTATGTCACCGTGGATGAGAGGAGTTCCTGCCATCGTGTGGAGGAATTGAAGACCTCTGGAAAAAAATAAACCAATCAGTCAAGAGTTGTCTACTTCTGTCTACGTCATGCTTTTTATTGATAAAACCTATGTTTAGGGGTCAAGGGGTCAAGGTCCCCTTTCCTTGGCCCCCAAAGAAAATTCTAGAACCTTCTGTCTGATCGGTTTTATGAGAAGAACCTACCAAGAGACTCATGGGATATTTTATTATAATCTTCAAGTTATTTTAAAATAATTATTTTTTAATTTATTAAATGAATTAGCGTGTTTGGTAAATAGTCTATACGGAACCCTAAAAAGTGTTAAAAAAACAAAGAATTACAACAAAAAGTGAATAAATAATTTTATTTATATCATGCAACATGTAAGTTTAAAAATAATAATATTACGTCAACTTTTTAAACATGCTGGCGATATAGCAGGAGAATAATGATTATGCTTATTATGTTTTCTTACCTCGCCACACCATGCGCTATATTGTATCTCTGTGACCACGTGAGAGGTGGATGCTGCGTCTTGCCTCTGAGCCTCTGTTCTAGGGACCCGCCTGCCATTAACTGGTACACTAGACATGCTTCTGGTCCTGAAATTTAGAGATGTAACTGTTGTTATACTAGTTGTTCATAAACTACTAGACGTTCATTTTATAATGGTCTGTTACAGAGCGAATTAGATTTTTTTAAGGCAATTAACCTTTTTATAAATTAGATGGATTTATATTTGGCTATGCTCAGTTCTAATTTATTGGCTAAGGAGTAAACAGAGCCATTCCAGGTCTTTTTGCAATTTAAGACAGTCTTCTTTAGTCGTCGTCAGCATACAACAGAAAATACTGTTTACGAATCATGCAATTATGATATATATAAATAGAATAAAAGAAAAAGGACCTAGAATTAAGCCCTGCGGAACACTGAATTTAACGCCTATGACAGCAGAAGAGAATCCGTTAACCACTATCTTCTGAGTTCTATTTCTTACATCAAATGTAAGCCAGTGGAATATCCTCCCAAGGACACCAATAAATTATATTTACTGTAAAAGCAGTGCGTGGTTCATCTTGTCAAAAGCTTAGCAGAAGTCAGTGGAAATTGTGTCTATTTGCAGTTGATTGTACATTTTTTCTAACAAAAAGTGTGTATACGAAACTAAGTTTGTAACGATTTTGAACAAAGCCATTTTGTAATAATAATAGTATGTATTAAAGTAAGCATAGATTATGTTATGAACAACTAGCTCCGGAACCTTTACACATGAATAATGTTAACAAAATTACTTCCTTAAAAGGATTAGACTTAAATTTCTGATTTTACCTCCTAAAGAGTACCCGTAGAGCGGCAATATGTTGTCGTGTCGGTATTGATTGAGACACATCTCTGCGATCAACTCCTTGTTCCGTCCATCATCGTCTCGTTGAAGTCGTTTTACTGCTACGGGAAGGTGCTTCCATTCACCTATGAACAACGTGGAACATACATATTAATTTATTTTACAGACGTTTTGGTTTCGTTCTCCAAATAAATAATTTAAAACATTAGATTGTATTGGACTCAGAGATGCTAACGCTTCTCGTTGTCTCACCGCGATGACCGAAGTGTGTCGACATGTAATTTGTTATTTACTCTTGACAGCTCTTGTTACTCGGAGTTGAATATTGGTGCTTTTGGATATGAGAAAAAGTTACATGATGTCACTGTTTTACTGGCTGTGTCACATCGTGAAAACAGCAACATCGGTAAAATTATAAAATTATATATGCTACGGGTCTTAATAGCGTGAATAATTTAAGGTAAAATACCTTGTTTATTGCCCGACAAGCGAGGGTAGTTTCCGAAACCCGTGCCTCACGGAGGCGACGCTGAGCTGGACCAGTCTACCCATGACCACGGCCGTTGCAATACGGTCGAAACGTCGGGCAATAAACAAGGTATTTTACCTTAAATTGTTCACGCGATTAAGAACCGTAGTATAAATAATTTTATATTGTGTACAAATCGCGAAAGTTTATCAACATTTATCGGTAAAATTAATCATTCATCATTTCTTTTTACCTTTGAAAACCTGTCCGAAGCCGCCTCTGCCGAGTAGATTATTGTTGCTCCAATTATTGGTCGCGTCTCTCAGCTCCTCATAACTCATCTTCGGTATAGCCGACACGTTCTTCATGAAGTCATCGACATCATTGTTGCATCTTCCACCGATGGAAGCAGACTATAAAATAAAATAGGTATATTTTTATAACAGCCTGGCCACAAGTATGACCTGGCCTGGACAAAAGTTTCTATACAATTGTTCTTGTTGCTCATCGCTTCGTAACAGTGGTTAAAAAGACTAATGCTCAAGTTCAGCGCTTTGAGCGATAAAATCGTCACTCGCGTTTTTGTCGTTGGTGGGACAGGTGCCTTATATCTATATAGCGCGACAGGGTTATCGTCTAATGCTCTGCGAAGTAGAACTATAGCTTTGCGCATGGAACTGAGTTCACGAAAAGACTGGAAAGGTTGCGGTAGGTATGCAGTTATCTGGGCGGGCCGCCGATGGTATAACAAATTCCGGCGGCCCGTCCGCGAAGGTGGCGAGCGATACACGGCGGGTTTTTTAGTGGGTGCAAACCCCACACTACCTCCACCGTTTTCCCCGGACGGTGGGGGTGTTCGTCAGGAATTTTTCCCGCCAGATGAACAAAAAAAAAAAGGTATGCAGTTATAGCATCGTTAGTATACTCCAAATCTATTGATTTCTGTCCTATGGACCGTTTGTAGTTGGCGATGGTTTATACAAAACTAATATTAAAAAGAGGAAAGATTTGTATTTTTGTATGTAACGAATAAACTCAAAAAGTACTGGACGGATTTTTTTCTTTTTTTGTTGGATAGCCCATTTATCGAGGAAGGCTATAGGCTATATAACATCGCGATATGACTAATAGGAGCGGAGCAGCGACGAGAAATGTTGCAAAAACGGGGAAAATTTACAAAATATAGGCGAGTTTTGCAATAGGTACCAGTAGCGAAGGGTCCTTAGAACATCATTGCTTTTGCATTGTAGTTACTTAGTATTATGAGTACAAAGAACCATGTCCAGCAAGATATATAGTATACTAGCTGACCCGCGCAACTTCGTCTGCGTAAATTTTCTCTTTTTTTATTTTTCTTCCTTTTTTTTTACAACATTTCTCATTGCTGCTCCGCTCCTATTGGTCGTAGCGTGATGTTATAACCTATAACCTTCCTCGATAAATGGGCTATCCAACAATAAAATATTTTTTCAATGCGGCCCAGTAGTTCCTGAGATTATCGCGTTCAAACAAACAAACAAACTCTTAGGGGGATGAAAAATAGATGTTGGCCGATTTTCGTAGATACCGGATAAGCACAAAAAATTTCATCAAAATCAGTCAAGCCGTTTCGGAGGAGTATGGCAACGAAAACTGTGACACGAGAATTTTATAGGGTCTTTCAAATAGAGCGGGTCGATATTAATAATCTGTGGCGGCCATTTTGATTTGGCGGCATCTGTCAAATCTGTTTTTTCTTATTAAGTCACTGATGCCAAATCACCATGGCAAGTTACACGGTTGAGCAGCATGTGCAAATGATAAAACTTTATTATCAAAATGAGTGTTCGTTAGTGAAAACGTTGCGCGCATTGCGCCCATTTTACGGCAGACGCGGTGGCCCTTCAAAGTCTACTCTCCAACGATTGGTGACTAAATTCGAGACGACCGGTTCGGTAAACAACCAACCAACACCTTTACGTCAAAGGAACGCCAGATCGGCCGAGAACATCGCCGCTGTACGTGAGAGTGTTCAGGAGACTCCGAAGCAGTCGATTTCTCGCCGTGCACAAGAACTCGGCCTTTCGCAGACTTCAACTTGGAGAATTTTGCGTCGGGACTTGGGTCTGCATCCATACAAGATCCAACTGACCCAGGAGCTCAAAGTTAATGACCATAGACAACGCCGTGTGTTCGCTGAATGGGCGTCGGAACGCTTGGAAGAGGACCCCGATTTTGGCCAAAAAATAATCTTTAGCGACGAGGCACATTTTTGGATGAATGGTTTTGTTAATAAGCAAAATTGCCGTATATGGGATGACCACAACCCACATGAGGTTCACCAGATAGCAAAAAGTAACTGTTTGGTGCGGATTATGGTCTGGCGGCGTCATTGGTCCGTACTTCTTCGAAAACGAAGTTGGCGAGGCCAGCACCGTCAACGGTGAGCGCTACAGATCAATGATAAACAATTTCTTTTGGCTTAAATTGAACAATATGGACGTGAATGACATGTGGTTCCAGCAAGATGGCGCTACTTGCCACACAGCGAACGACACAATCGACATTCTGCATGAACGGTTTGCGGGTAGGGTTATCTCTCGCAGAGGTGACGTGAATTGGCCACCAAGATCGTGTGATTTGACTCCGCTAGACTTTTTCTTGTGGGGTTTTCTGAAGTCGCAGGTCTATGCCAATAAACCACATTCGACCGTTGCCCTGAAAGCCAACATAACGCAGGCCATCGCTCAGATTCAGCCGGATCTATGCAGCAGAGTCATTAAAAATTGGACCTCTCGGATTTGTGCCACCATGCGAAGCCGCGGCGGACATTTGAACGATGTCATATTTCATGCATAATGGCATAAACGGGCCTTTCAAATAAAAAATAAATTTCGTTAATATCTCACACACATCTAGTTTTATTCAATTTTAACATCGACCCGTCTTTGTTGAAAGACCCTTTATATATTAGATGCATCGGGTTACCTCAGAAAAATTGTAACCGTTCGTCTCTGTACGATATCGTACCTATGTACGATAGGAACCACTCGCCTTGGCCATATTATAAGCGCAACCGAATAATCTCTAACCTCTGACGTCAATGTAAGACGGAAAACGTTTATTTATGTATCTAATTTGGTTTCTAAGTTATTTTATTTTTAGCGGGGTCAGGGTCATTTTACATAATAGTAATTTTAGGATTTTATACCTACAGAAATCAGTTGTTACCAAAAAAAAACCAAACAAGTGCTAGACGGAGTCGCCCACTAAGGCGCAAGGGGTCCGTAGGTGCAAATTTGTAGGTACATATTATAAATGGTTCAGGTATCGAGTCTCACAAGTTTTTAAAATAAACGGCCGTATCTTTTTACGTTAACTTAGAAGTTTTTTCATAGCTTCAAGGGACTATACACCTCAGTTTATGGTTCTAATTTCAACTTAATACCTCGCGTTCTTGAGATAAAGGGCCTTGACAGGCAGACGGACGGACTACAAAGTCATCCTACAAGGGTTCCGTTATTTTTTCTTTTGAGGTACGAAACCCTAAAAATTGTAAGGAATTGAGCAAAGAGAAATAATTACGTTAAATAAGGTAAATTATAGGAGTACTTAAAACCATTTAAAAAATAACTACATTATCCATGTAAAAATATGTATCACGTACTACATCTCGCCGCGTCTGTCTGTCTATTTGTATGTATATATGTTCGCGATAATATCAAAAGGAGTGAAAAAGTGGGGCATCTATTCGGCTTTTACCCTAGATTCTACATCTACACTAATATTATAAAGAGGAAAGATTTGTATTTTTGTATGTAACGAATAAACTCAAAAAGTACTGGACCGATTTTAATAATTCTTTTTTTTGTTGGATAGCCCATTTATCGAGGAAGGCTATAGGCTATATAACATCGCGCTACGACTAATAGGAGCAGAGCAGCGACGAGAAATGTTGCAAAAACGGGGAAAATTTACGCATACGAAGTTGCGCGGGACAGCTAGTACATTATATGTTTAACAAGCTTATGTCACAATGTAACATTTGGCTTGATAATAGTCTTAGCTACTAATGGAGAGAGGAGAGTTGTACTCAAACACAAATACTAAGTTGTTAAAATCAAAGCAACATTATAAAAGTAAGTACACTTGTACTATATTGTATAAAATCGTGTCAGCAACTGGTTTCTCGGAAAATAACGTTAAGCGAGTATTAAAAGATTTAACTGCTTTCGCAATATTATAGCTGATCATCTGCAAATGAATAGGTAGGTAGGTATATAATGTTATGTCAGCTACTGGGGTCATCTTTTGTGAAAACTCGTTTGACTACTTATACCTGCGTATTAAAATTGGCGTGGGCTCCAATGATTCATATCACATGGTCACATAAAAATAACACGAATGAAAGTTATTTATTCAGAATTACTAGACACTAATCTATACTAGTATTATAAAAAGCTGAGGAGTTTGTTTGTTTGAACGCGATAAATTTGAAATTAAGCGGTCGGCCTATAGTACCTAGTGTTATATCTAAAAGCGAAAGCTTGTGAGGTTAGTTGGATGAATGTTAAATCACTTTCACGTTGAAACTCTATATTGTAGTTTATACACGAGATAACCAGCAATGTGGGATTTTAGTCCCACATTACTAGCAATCCTGTTAACCCCTCCAGCTAAGCTCAATGACTTGTGTTAGGAGTGGGTTCACGTCGGTAGTATAATGGGTAGGATTCGAAACCGCGACCTCACGATTCCGAGACAGATGCCTTAGCCATTAGGCTACCGCCGCTTCAATGCAAATGCAATTCTGTCTGTCGGTCTGTTCCTTACGTTTTTACGCTAAAACCACTGAACCGATTTAGATGAAATTTGGCATGGAGATAGTTTGAGTCCCAGGTAAGGGCAAAGTATATAGTTATTATCGCGACAACCGACATTCACGCGAACGGCGCCGCGGGCGAAAGCTAGTAGGCTATAAATATGTTATATTATCTGACCCGCGCAACTTAGTACGCGTCAAATTTCCCCGTTTTTGCAACATTTTTCATTGCTGCTCCGCTCCTATTGGTTGTAGCGTGATGTTATATAGCCTATAGCCTTCCTCGATAAATGGGCTATCCAACAGTGAAAGAATTTCAATTCGGACTAGTAGTTCCTGAGACTACCGCGTTCAAACAAACAAACAAACTCTTCAGCTTTATAATATTAGTATACGAGTAGATAACGCGGGCGAAGCCGCGGGGATTTACCGGGAGGTACCAACAGATTGAATGTGGCTCAATCAGAAAACAGACAAATTTAACAAAATGTGTCTTTTCCTCGAGTGATTGTGGTTACAACCGCGTTCTTTTGAAACTCTAGCAAAGGTGATTGCACACACGTGTTGTGTTTCCTGCTAATTGTGTCAATGTACGACACACGCAAGCGGTGCGATGATTCATTATGATGCGTAACATATTTACATTGAAATAGCTATTAATTTTCATGGATAGGTGTTGGATCCACGTTTAATTTCAATGCCCTGATTGAAGCCAAAATACTGGAAGTAGGTAGTTATACATCCTTACTATAATATCTATACTAATATTATAAAGCGGAAGAGTTTGTTTGTTTGTTTTGTTTGTTTGTTTGTTTGTTTAAACGCGCTAATCTCAGGAACTACTGGTCCGATTTGAAAAATTATTTTTTGTTGGATAGCCCATTTATCGAGGAAGGCTATCTATACTAATATTATAAAGCGGAAGAGTTTGTTTGTTTAAACGCGGCTATATAACATCGCGCTACGACTAATAGGAGCGGAGAAGCGACGAGAAATGTTTCAAAAACGGGGAAAAATTACGCATACGAAGTTGCGCGGGACAGCTAGTAGGGTATATACGACTAATAGGAGCGGAGAAGCGACGAGAAATGTTTAAAAAACGGGGAAAAATTACGCATACGAAGTTGCGCGGGACAGCTAGTTATAAATGTGAAAGTAACTCTGTCTGTCTGTTACGCTTTCACGCTCAAACAGCTAAGCTGATTTAGATGAAATTTGGTATGGAGATAGTTTGAGTCCCGGGGAAGGACATAGGATAGTTTTTATCGCGATAACCGACCTCCACGCGAGCGGAGTCGTGGGCGAAAGCTAGTAATATTATAAAATGTGAAAGCAACTCTGTCTGTCTGTTATGCTTTCACGCTCAAACAGCTAAGTTGATTTAGATGAAATTTGGTATGAAGATAGTTTAAGTCCCGGGGAAGGACATAGGGTAGTTTTTATCGCGATAACCGACCTCCACGCGAGCGGAGTCGTGGGCGAAAGCTAATAATATTATAAATGTGAAAGTAACTCTGTCTGTCTGTTATGCTTTTACGCTCAAAAAGCTGAACTGATTTAGATGAAATTTGGTATGGAGATAGTTTGAGTCCCGGGGAAGGACAGAGGATAGTTTTTATCGCGATAATCGACAACCACGCGAGCGGAGCCGCGGGCGAAAGCTAGTAAAAAAACATTCGTTTTCGCTGAGCGTAGATACGAGTACGCATGTATAAGTGCCAAAATGTACGAATTATACAGGGTCTACAAACTTCCCCTTGAAAAACAATATATTTAATTTTATTTAACCGAAAAAATGTGCCAACCCTAATAACTTCTATCACGTTAATCGAACTGAAACTTCAACAGAAGGGTAACATTGGTAAGGAAGGTAGCAACAATGGGCTAAAATATTTTCTTTTCCAGGGGAATTGTGTAACACAGCCACTTATCCAGGGCTGTCAACTAAAACTCCCACGCTAAACAATGTAAGGTACATAACTGCCTTTTAAATTGGCACTCAAGACATAAATGTAATGGCTTAGTGAGCTTTTTATCTCCTTTGAATGTTTCGATGTGTTTTTATTGCCGAAAAAGTATCACTTAATATAATAATGACCTATAGACTTACTAACTTGAGTATCTCGGCGTAAAAGCCTCTTTCCAACATGCGAAATTCAAGAACGTCGCGATTGCAGCGAGGTCGAAAGTTATACTTTAAAGGGGCATTACACTCAGAGAATTATTTATTTAGCAATACGTACACAGCGACACGATCGCCGGCGTCGCTCTGCCGCACACAACCATTACTTCACAGTGCGCAGGAGCGTAACCCAAAATATAATACTTAAATTGCTTTATTTCATCTACTAGAAAAACTCTTTTGACTAGTGACACAATTTTTTTCGTGTCCTATATATTAGGTTTTTCTAATATTTAGGTTATCTATATAATTTTTGAAAGAGCCGAACGCTGTTTCGCGTAATCTACCCTTAATAAGAGATAAATTACGAAACACCAAGATCACGGAGAGAAAGCTTCATACGTATTCCGTTCGAACAACATTAGAACACCTTGGGAACAAAGTGGTCCGAGGTGGTCTGAGATTTCATGTCCGTAAACTATGTCTATGTGTGCGTTGCTCAAGCGTCGCGTCGCTCGGTGTTTTGTGTATAAAGTTTTTGGAAAATATGGTACTTGTTGCATTTATTACTAACTAAATAATGTTATTGTTTAAGTTTGCACCTAATGTAATAACGTTTTTTCCCTAATAAAGAAAACTAAAATAAAAATGAACTTATGGCGACTATTGAAGTTTTTGCGAATAATCTTTGTGCCTTATTTCCATAATGTCACTTACCTTACTTATATCTGAACTTGTTTCATAACGAGTTGTGGAGTTCCCATTGTTTACACTTGAAGTTGGCTGCTGCGCACCCTGAAAATGAATTGGATAAGTATCTACAGTGCATTGAGGAGCCACTACTACGTAAGGAAATAAAAATAATATCTAGTTGACAACAATGGGCATACTCAGAATATTTTTTCGGAGGGGTTTGGTTGGTGGTTAGGCAATTTGGTTGCCTCCACAATAATTGGGTATTTGACTACTATCAAAATAAAATATTTTTTAATAACCATGTAAAAATATGTCATAAAGTATTCTGAAAAAATATATTCAGCTATTAATTTAACGTGTTTATTAATTTTTAATCATAAAGAGAAACACTAAAAGTAAATAACTTGACTATAGAAAACGTGACGTCACATTCCATACAGATTTGTACGGAGCGGGTCGTTTTTGACGTTTCTTAAAAAGAGGTTGATTTGACTTCAGTCAAATACCCTATTGCCTAACACTAAATGTGTACTGTGTACCTACTTTTTACGATTTCAGAGGCAAAACTCATCAAGTTTATACGTTTTTATGATCCTTATGAACCTTTAACTTTTTATGAACTTATGAGGTTTTTTGGATAATAAATTCTGTCATAATCAAAATTTTGGCCAAGTGTGTGACACGCGAAGGCCACGGAGACGGTATACCTATGCGTTTGGGATAAGAGGTGTTTTTCAAAATGTATACGACTTTTAAAGATCCAAAAATATAAAATCGCGTACAAAGCTAGAATTTAAACGTAGTAAAATAAGCGGTAGTAGTGTGGTATTCCCGCAACGTCTTATTGAATATTAAGATTTTCCTGTTAAGTCTGAGATACCTATTTGGTTTTTGATTGGTAGCCAGCTATTGCCAATACCATATATTCGTAGAGCTATATAACTTTAGCAAGAACTTCTTATCTTTCTGCCCTATTCTTGCTATTTATATGACTGCTACTATGTTTTATAAATATGTTAATTAATCATGTGTTCCTTAAATGGATTGGACATATAAGGAATACATGACTAAAGGCTTCAATCTTTATAAAATACTTTGTCACTGCTGTGGATCTTAGGATTTTGATGAAAGGTAAATAAAAAAAAATGCCGTCGAGTTAAAAAAATAAATAAATAAATTACCAAATAAAGGAATGTATTCCAAACTGCAGATTTAGATAAATTTCAAATTATAAATTAAATTTACATAAAGACTGAAACTGTACACATTTTTAAATGTAATCTGTTTTAGAGTGGCAATATCATAAGAAGAATATTATCTTAAATACTTACTTACTGATAAATTAAAACTTTTTTACGAAAAAATAAAACCGAATTCAAAAATAAATATAAGGTAACTAAAAAGCAAAAAATAATATAGGTACAACAATAAAAAAAAAACATTTTAAATTTGGTGCCTAAAACATAAAACTACATTTCCTAACAAAGCACTAACAAAAGCCGTGATAGTTCTTTAACTACCGGCTAGATGGCGCAAGCGAGGGCCAAACTCGCGAGCATGAAAGGATAGAAAAAATTGAGGTCTAGTAACATAGTCCAGATAGGTGGTTCGATTCCGGCCTCGGTTTGGCATACGGAAGTCTCGGGTTCGATTCCTGGGCCTGGACTTCAAATTTTTCTATCTTTCAAAAAAATGCAATTATTGTATTTATAAAAAAAACATCTGTACAAAAAACAATAGGAAAAGTAGCAGTGTCTATAAATACAGTATTTACTATCTTGTTAACTTTTAATGTATTCTTAATTATTATTATTATTTAAGCCTTATTTCCCAATTTTTATTGGGGGGCTGTTCTAGGGTGAAGGTTTTTTTTATTTTAATACAATAAAGGGTTAGGAAAAGAAGTATAACAAACCTTTTCCATTAACATTACAGGTAAAGGTATTGAGCCAAAGCTTCCGTCAGTCTTATGTGATGTCTTATCTGAAAAATAACTTATATTATTACGAAGAAAGTCTTCAAGTTTTCAGAAAATGGAAGACAGAGAGCAATTAACAACTATCTGCTTGTCTGCAAACTTTAAGGAAATAGTGCAACCATAATTAATCTTGTGTATCTCATGATATAAATTATGAGATATGCCAGATTCATAATGTTCATGTTTTATTCCATAACTAGCTGACCCGCTCAACTTCATCTGTTTTTGCAACATTTTTCATTGTTGTTCTGCTCCTATTGAGCCCATTTATTGAGTAAGCTTATATAACATCACTCTATGGCCAATGCCATAGAGTGATGTTATATAAGCTTACTCAATAAATGGGCTACCCAACAGTAAAATATCTCACATTGCTAGATAATTTTAAGATAAATATATTTTACTTTCTAACATCCAACAACAAGGGCACTGACCTCTATGAATGAAATAAATTTAAATAAATAAACACACATGATCTACAAACTGTTATTTTTAGTTTGGAAGTATTTCAAGAAATTGAAGTGTTCACAAATTCTTACACATCAGTGTAATTCTATGGAGTGGAAATTGTCATAAAAATTTTATTATTTTTATTTTTTCTTGCATGTTGATGTGTCAAAGGGACAGGCTGAAAATCAGCATTGTTGTATGCAATCTCGCATATAACAGCATTTGCTGAGCTTGTTCCTTTTGCCACAACACGATGTTATGTAATTATTAGTTTAAATTAAGAAAACATTTGTAAATATGTGTTGGATGGTAATAAAAAAATTCTATTCTATTCTATTATTTTCATTTTCCAGCCTATTTCTTTGTGTCAAGTAAGCCAGTAGAAGAACTAAGTTATATTTAGAAAATTTTTACTTTGCAGAAGAGTGGTTAACATTTTTTTTAAGTACACTAACGTTAAACGTCTTCTGTAAAAATTTCGGAGAGCTTGATTTCATATCATATTTTTAATACTTTATATGTGGAGCTGTGACAATAATGACTACTCAGTTCGTTCACCACCATTCTCACAACTCTAAAAAAACCAATGCAGTAATTATGTTGCAAAAAAATGTAGCATACTAAACAGGTTATTACCTTTAACAAGCGCTGTATTACTTTTTTCTTTTGCACTATTAGAATTCTTAAA
The DNA here is from genome assembly GCA_945859575.2 of Herminia tarsipennalis. Classification (NCBI taxonomy): domain Eukaryota; kingdom Metazoa; phylum Arthropoda; class Insecta; order Lepidoptera; family Erebidae; genus Herminia; species Herminia tarsipennalis. Next base: position 11,594,382 of record OX243855.2, read on the forward strand.
TTTGTGTAATAGTTTGTGGTAATCCTTATTTACTACAGGAGCTAAGCAATTTAATGCCGGTATGTGCTTCATTCTGTATAATAGAATAAATAATTCTTCTACTCTGTGGTTCAACTGGCCCCATCGGACAAATAGCTGGTTAGTAGGTGACATCGTGTGGCGGCGAGCTGTTTGCTCTATCTCCTAAGAAAAAAAAAACAATTCATAATGTAGGTACAGTAATTTTTTTAGGTATGGCACAGGTCGCAACATAAAATGCTAGTGATTTGTTTGCTAAGAAGGTAGGTACAGTGCCAATAAATTACAAAAATTATGCTGAACGAAGCTATAACAATCAAAATAAAGATAGTTTTTTATAACTGGTTTATCATTATAACTAGCAATGGGTATAAAAACCCTAAAAATATCTGGAAATTCCAAAAAGCAAATTACATGAATGTTTACGTGCCAGGAAAACCCCAAACTTCGCAGATGATCATACATAACACGATTGATATACGTACATTCACATCAAATGCGGAATATTTCATTTGATTGCCAGCCAGTTCTTTCCAATAGTCTTCTATATCGAGCAGTCGGCATAATTCCTTGTTTATCTCAAACGGTAACTCGTAAATGTACATTTTTTATAAATTTCCAATTACATACTTCGAAAAACTTTTACCAGTACAACACTTCCATACAACTACTTGTTGCTTACTGACACTACTGACAGAACCAACTGTCATTGTCTTGTCAATCGGCTGTGACATTAACAGTGGCAGTGACGAATAATTTCTGACATTAAAGCTTCGTTTATAAACCTAAAGATATGCTTTCTAAATCTTCGTTCACTTTAATTCCTTCTCACAAACAGAGTTTATGTTGGTGATTGTTGGTGACATGAACATATTTTTTAACAAACTTCTAAAAAGTACTTAGGATAAGTATTCGATACGTGAATATTATTGGAATTGCGTGATTTTCACATAAATTATGGTATTTTATTAGAAATTCTCGTTTAGGTATTAGTTTTTATTAATCCAACTTAGGGAACAGTGCAAGTTTTATCAAAATCGGTTTAGTAGTTTGGAAGATATAACTAGTCCTGCCATAAATGAAGATTTAATGAAGTAACATAATATTACTAAAACTTAAATGTACATATTTATTTAAGTCTCAGCAAAAAATAAATCAAAAAGTTCTATTAAAAATAGCCACCTTTGGCTTTTATACAACAGGCCATGATAGATTCGTGGCCAGACAGTTTAATAATCTGTCTGGCCACGAATCTATCAATTTACACACTCGTGTCGTTTATAGCAAACCATGTTCTCCAAAACTTACCATAATTTAAAGTCTAAAGGGTTGAGGTCTGGACTAAATGAGGGCCAATCTTCAGCTCTTATAACGTCCGGTACAATGGTTTCAAGCCAGGCTTGGGTAGTTCGTGCCTTATGACCAGGTGCAGAGTTCTGCTGGAAAGTCCACGGATCATTTTTAAAAAGTATATTTAGACTGTCTCTTGATACACTTTGGTTGAAGTTTTCACTCCTTTTTCACAAAAATGTAGCTTTGTGATGCCTTGATAAGACACGCCCCACCAAACCATTACTGACGCAGGATGATGACCACGCTGAACCTTTCCGACCACTTGAGCAGCTTCTTTAGAACTGCGAGCGTACACTTTATCATTTTGCTTATTGTAGTGTTCTTCAATCGTGAATTTTTTTTCATTGGTAAAGAGGATATTTCTGTGCCCTTCACCTGCGTATCGCGACAGAAGGCGTTTTGATCGATCTAATAGTAAATATTGATTTAGGGCATGTCGTGTATATTGACCGAGCTTCAGGTTTTGTTTATGTCCTAATGGTATTTCGACGAACTCTGGCTTTAACAGCATTAACAGTCTTTGTAGTTCTAACAGCACGCGGCCGATCTTTTACCGTCTTCGACAGAGGAAGTGTTGTTGTAGGTATCTATTGATAGTACGGTATACGAACATATGGTCGTTGTCTGGAATATGACCGACGACCAGAGGCGGATTTTCCCTAAGGCACAATAGCCTCGGGCCTAGGGCGGCTAGATCTTAGGGGCGGCTAATAGTGATAATCCCTCTTCTCCCGTCGCGCGATGTACTTAGGTGGGATCGGGTGAAATGATGGTACATAAACGGTATAGGGTGACATGATTTATGCCATGCCTCTGCCGACGACTCCATACCCATTTTGTGCAAGGCGATCACCGCAATCCTATTTTCTTTAACACCCCAATCCATATTGTAATTTGATAATGAACACGAAAAAATATGTGAAATGGTGCGAAATCGAAAGAACCTTTAAAAAATAATAAACGCGTTCCAAAATCAAAGTAATTAAAAAGTTAAAAATGGAAAAAAAATTATGTAACAGTATTTATGGCCAGACTATTTAAACAACTTTCTTCCTATTGCTTGGACTGACTGCTAAAATGGTATATGAAACCGATGTAACCAGCAATCGCCCAATATCTTTGTTGTTCACCTTGTCAAAAGTTCTCGAGCGACTAGTACACAAGGCAATTAATACATGTTCACGTAGTACCATTATTCCTGAACAACATTGGCTTTGTACAAAGTAGTTCAACAGTAAGCCACTTAGCCTTATACAATAGCTAGAAAATATGGATAATAAAATCTGTTTTTCAAGATTTTATTATTTCACTTTGTCGGCAGAAGTGCCTAATATTTGTGTATCCATGCAAAATTACAGCTTTCTAGCACTAACAGTCAGACAGACGGACGGACATGGCGAAACTATAAGGGTTCCGTTTTGCCATTTTGGCTACGGACCCCTAAAAAAAACACAATACTATCTAACATTGATCTAACATTGTAGCCCAAAAAAATGCCGATCTTTTGATATTACGTCACATTAATAGAGTAAAAAGCCCTTTTGTCAGTCAACTGGATTCCTTAGCGTTTTGCGTACAGGACTAAAGGGTATTTCTTTACTCCACTAATGTGACATCAATCAAAATCAGCCTTTATAAAGTTTTTGCAATTTTTGGCGCTCTCCTCTGGGAGGAGGAACCTCTCCTCTCCTATATTGGAACTTTAGATATCAGTGGCAGAGGATCCTTAGAAAAGTCAGAACAGCATTCTTTTCGGTTTCCCTTTGAATTGTAGTTACATAATATTTTCGGTACAAAGAACTGTGTTCACCAAGATAGATTTTGACTGCCTCTGTGGCGCGGTGGGAGTGTATCCGACTGCTACGCAAGAGGTCGTGGGTTCGATCCCCACCCAGGATAAAACTTTGTGTGATGAGCACGATGGTTTATTCTGTGTCTGGATGTTATTTATCTATAACATGTATGTATTTAGAAATATATAAGTATGTTTATCGGTCGTCTGGTTTCCATAGTACAAGCTCCGCTTAGTTTGGGATCAGATAGCTTTGTGTGAGTTGTCCCAAGATATTATTATTAAATAGATATATTATGGTGTCGGGTTACCTTAGAATTTTTGGAACCCTTTGCTACTGTTAGATATTGTTATTATTTGTGTGTGGTACCTAACTAGTTACCATCATTTTAAACCTACTAATGTAGGTAAGTACCTAATTACCATAAAGTCGTTAAGCACATTTATTTAAATAGCAATTAGTGCAAAAACAACATGGTAATCAAAGTTTATATTCATCTATTTATCTATGTACCTACCTAGATATCTCGTAAAGCTAATTGCTATCAGTATGTTTTAATGATTGCCTACCTACTTGTACTTACTTAGTCATATATCGTATCGTAGTCATTCGTTTTTATATAATTCCAAATCAGGAACAGGGGGATTCTTTTAAGTTAATAGTTGACCCGTACAACTTCGTCTGCGTAAATTTTCCCCATCCTTACAACATTTCTCATTGCTGCTCTGCTCCTATTGGTCGTAGCGTGATGTTATATAGCCTATAGCCTTCCTCGATAAATGGGCTATCCAACAGTGAATTTTTTTTTAATTCGGATCAGTAGTTCCTAAGATTAAGGCGTTCAAACAATCAAGCAAACAAACTCTTCAGCTTTATAATATTAGTATAGATTAAGTATAGTTATGTATTAGATGTTATCTAGATAGGTACTATTATTTTCAATCTATCACCTAAGTATTTACCTAATAATTCTAATATGCATATACCTAGGATCACCAGGATGTCTGATCACTGATGGATCCAAGGGGGTGCAACAGGGGCAATTCCACGCCCAGACTCGGCTGAAAGACCTTATTTTAGGGAATTTTGACAGTGTCAAAATTCCGGGCAGTTGTCAAAACTAGCATAAGGTAGGCCTTATGCTAGGGTTGAATTGCCCCCCCAAGGCGGTGGTGGCTGGTGTAATCAAATACTCCCCACCACAGCGATGCAAGCGTCTCACACTTGGCCGGTTGGGTCACATGTTGCCCCACCCCGGAACGAAGTTCTGGATCCGCGCCTGTATGAAGGTAAGTAGCTACTGGAGTGAACAGGTGCAGTCCACAGGCATAGAGAGTCTAGCATACACTTGGCCGAAGTGTTCATAAGAGTATATTATCATCATCATCATCATCATCATCATCAGCCTATCGCAGTCCACTGCTGGACATAGGCCTCTCCAATTGCACGCCACTTTGTTCTATCCTCGGCTTCTCGCATCCAGCTCCTGCCAGCCGTTTTGCGTAGATCATCACTCCACCTGGCCTGAGGGCGTCCTACACTACGTTTGCCGAGACGTGGTCTCCACTCAAGAACTCGTTTACCCCAACGGTTGTCGGTTCTTCGGCTAATATGGCCAGCCCACTGCCATTTCAGCTTGCTAATCCTGTAGGCTATGTCGATAACTTTGGTTCTCTGCCGAATCACCTTTCTATATTATCCCGCCTTTTGGTAAGTGTCTCGCTAGTTCATAACAGTATCAGTGCCAGCCAAATACTTAGCAAACATCTGAATATCATCGCATCGAGCTCGCCATACAGACCAAGACAGTCATCGGACATCATTATTTGACGGAAGAATAACTGACACTGTTGAACAGAGTCAGCAGGCGTACAACATACTCGTCTCCTTGTTCAAATGTATAAAAAAAAGTTTTGTTTATTTCATTTGTTTCGATTTATTTTTATTTTTTTATTTTATTTATTTTTTATTTTATCTCATCAAAGGTTCTTCACAGCTGACAATAATTTTATTGTTTACAGTGTAGACTGAACAATACGCAAATGACGAAGAACACATTAAAATTAAATAAATCAAATCTAGAGTAAACAGATGCAAGGTCTAATCAAGAGATTTACGTAAAAGATGCTTTCAATGTGTCAACAACTACTCTATGGTTTTGGGTGTACTGCGCGCCTTCTGGTTCGCCGAGAGGGAACGTTAAATTTTATTGTTTCTTGCAATTCCGTGCTGTCAAACTTACTTTATTTATTCACCTTCTTCAGAAACATTGAACTTATTATAAGTACTTAGTAAAAGTGATCACTATCTAATAATAGTATTTTTTATAGGTATTTCTAGCCAATTACTTTATTAATTGCATTTTTGAAAGATAAAAATATTGAAGTCCAGACCCAGGAATCAAAACCGAGACTTCCGTATGCCAACCAAACATTTAACCGGGACTATGTTACTAATCAAAAAAAAAACCTCAACCAACCAACTAAACCTCAAATTGTTTTATCCTTCCTGCACGCGACTATCTACACTACTAGTAAGCGGAAGAGTTTTTTAGTTTGAACCCGTTAATCTCCGAAGATACTCCGCCGATTTAGATGAAATTTGATATGGAAGTAGCTTAAAGCTTGGGGAAGGTTACCTATATAGTATATCAACGGGCGAAGCTGCAGATAAAAGCTAGTAGTGAATAAACCTTGGGTGCCTTCCTACAGTAATTTATATCTGGTTGCGGTCGATCAGCAAAACCGCGTAATGTTAGAAGTTGGTAGCTGTGTGCCAATTCATTATCGGTACTACTTATGTCCACGTATTTACTCTAAAGCTAGATGTAGGTACACTTAATCGGGAACAATTTTCGGGAGGGGTTTTGGAAATGGGTGGGAGGGGGGAGGTTTAACGTAGTACAATAGGGTAGATGACTGTCAATTCAAATCAGTATCTTTTTATGAAACGTCAAAAGATGCGCCTCGTAATATTTTTTTTTTAAGATAACTAACAATGTGGGATTGGGTCCCACATCACTAGCAATCTTGTTAACCCCTACAACTAGCTCAAAGACTCGTGTTAGGAGTGGGTTCACGTCGGTAGTTTAATGTGTAGGATTCGTACCCGCGACCTCACGATGCCTTAGCCATTAGCCTACCGCCGCTTCTTATATTATATACAAAACAATGACGTCATTCTGTTGTACGGTCAAATCATGTAGTTTCAATGTTTGTTTTGATGTTTATAAATTCATGACAAAGTAAAATTGTAGAGAAACATTGTTTTCCAGAATATTTTTTCAAATGCTATTTCCTGTATTGTGTGAAATTATTTGTTGTTATTGTAGTCATCTACCCAATTGTCCAAACACCGGCTAAATGTCTCTAAAGGTTCCTATTTTTTAACATTTCGAGGGAGGGTGGTACGCCCATGGACTTAATACACTTTTGGCGACGCTATGTTCCAGCTAACCAGCAAGCGTTTCCGTTAGATCCACAACAATTTTATAAAAACATGTACAGACCCATGTGTCCCACATAGGGACCTATTTAATTGTCTCTCATCGATCATTTAAAGGGTTTTCGAAGGGTCTATATCTCTACCTGTATGTGTGTGTGTGTGGCCGCCGCCACAAAATGGCAAATACCGCCCATGTGATCCCACCGAGCTTATCATTTTCATGATTTCACATCAATACTCAGTAGGCCTACTCACTTTCTTTAATAATAATAATATCTTGGGACAACTCCCACGAAGCTATCTGATCCCAAACTAAGCAGAGCTTGTACTATGGACACCAGACAACTGATAAACATACTTAAATATTTCTAAATACATACATATTATACATAAATAACACCCAGACACAGAATAAACCACCGTGCTCATCACACAAAGTTTTATCCTGGGTGGGGATCGAACCCACGACCACTTGCGTAGCAGTCGGATACACTCCCACCGCGGAACGAAGTTCATGAATTATCGTTTACATAACTTAAGTTTACTCTTCTAATTAGTTTTTGGTTCAATTCAAGTTTGTTTTAAAACGAAGTTTTGATCAAACATAAGGTGGTAATATTCAGATCTAGGAACAAATATAATCCACTCGTTCGAGATCGTCCATGGGTTCGAATTTCTTGTGCTTATCCAAAAATTAATTAGAACAGTCCCGCAAACTTAACACAAAAATTATGTAAACGAAAATTCATTAATTTCGGTTTCAAGACAGAGTTAGTCTACAGGTGTCCGTCTCTTTACTTGAAAAATCGACAAGAAAGAATCCTTCTGTCTAGTTATTAAATTGATATATAGGTACATACTAATATTATTAAGTGGAAGAGTTTGTTTGTTTGCTTTGTTTGTTTGTTTGTTTGTTTAAACGCGCTAATCTCAGGAACTACTGGTACGATTGGAAAAAATCTTTTTTTGTTGGATAGCCCATTTATCGAGGAAGGCTATAGGTTATATAACATCGCGCTACGACTAATAGGAGCGGAGTAGCGACGTGAAATGTTGCAAAAACGGGGAAAATTTACGCATACGAAGTTGCGCGGGACAGCTAGTGTATTATAAAATAATCTTCAAACTTTGGTACTTTTTAAGAACCTTCCTAAAGAAAGAAAAATTGTAAGTGCATTACCGATTAATCAAAATTACATTGACTTATTTAAACTTTCGCGTGGCATGATTATAACTATTTATTATACCTACGGGAATTAACGCGCATTGTTTACCTTAAAATTGCTTGACATTTCGACCAGGTTGCACCAGCCGTGGTCGAAACGTTAATTCCCGTATAAATAGTTACATTGACTTACTCACTATGTTCTAGTTTAGGTACAGCTCTGGTGTCTTATACTTACTTACTTTTAACATTTTATACATATATATATATGGAAAAATCAAACCTAAATCGGATTATTAGTTTTCGAGAACATTACTAACGTAAATACATACGTAAGGTAAGGGTCTAACAGAGAATTAAATCTATACTAATATTATAAAGCGGAAGCGTTTGTTTGTTTAAACGCGCTAATCTCAGGAACTACTAGTCCGATTTGAATAATTATTTTTTGTTCCATATCCCATTTATCGAGAAAGGCTATAGGCTTTATAACATCACGCTACGACCAATAGGAGCGGAGCAGTAATGAAAAATGTTGCAAAAACGGGGAAAATTTACGCAGACGAAGTTGCGCGGGACAGCTAGTTTCAAATAATTTGCCAAGAGTTGATGATCATACCAAGGGATTTTCATTCGTTGAAGTAAAAACGTAGTTATTGAAATCCTTAAACAATTTCGAGTCAACAAAAAATCAATACTATTGTAAAAGCCTATGTGTAATTAATAATACAAAAGCGAACCTTGATAAGAAAGAGGCCAGGTTTTGTGCAAACAAAATGAAATATTTGTACACATGTTTATTCAAAATGGCGTGTGGAAATTGTCTACCATTAGAATTTTTACTAATGAGTGACCTAAATATTATCATAAATGTGTATTTAAGACTGTCATGTTATTTTGGTACATCGTCTGATTACTGATTGCATTTCTTTGGGTAGAATCTAAATATTAATTTATTACTCAAAACGTTTTTCTTATTTGACTCATTTGCCTGCCGCTGTGGCGCGGTGGGAGTGTATCCGGCAAGAGGTCGTGGGTTCGATCCACACCCAGGATAAAACTTTGTATGATGAGCACGATGGTTTTTTCTGTGTCTGGGTGTAATTTATCTATAATATGTATTTGGAAATATATAAGTAGGTATGTTTATCAGCTGTCTGGTTTCCATAGTACAAGATCTGCTTAGTTTGGGATCAGATAGCGTTAGTTGTCCCAAGATATTATTATTATTATTTTTGAGTTTATAGCAATCTTGCAAAAAAATCCACGTAATTTTTGCCAGTTGGAACAAACCTACCAATTTAAAAAAAACCAAGCTTTAAAATAAAATGACAAGCTATAAAATAATATGTTGGACGCATTGTTGCTAGTTTGCTTTAGGTGCGTCATGTGTCTCTCCTCATCGATACCCGAGTGGAGAAGCTGTAGACTGCTTTGGACATCATGGCCTATGATGCAGCAGGAGCACAGCAGTTATTAATATCATCCATCGGGCTCTTGTCAGCGCTGGTATGTCAGCTGTTGCTAAACCTAATGGTATGTCGCGCAACGATGGCAAGAGGCCAGACGGTTTGTTTTTACTACCATGGGCAGACCTTTGATGTAGTATGCAACCTGGCGCCTTCCCATCTTCCAAATACAGCAACTTGTGCCTGCGCTGCTACTGCATCTGCTGAAACTCACAAGGGCGCAAATATAGTCGGATATTACATATTTGAGCCGTTTAGGGTTGAGACGCTAGGGCCATAGGGTTTTACATTTCCCAGCGGCTTGTCAGTGCATCTCGTGACCAGAAGGCTGGTCTTTTATTTGCACAGAGAATAAACATTGCCATAAAACGTGACGTGGCAATGCTGCTAGTCTTGTAGGCACTATACCGGATGTAAACACATCGATGGGGAGGAATTCTTCGACGCCTAAACTGGTTGTCCCTCCCTTTTTTGTAGAGTTTATTAGGTAAGTTGTAAATAATTCGTTAATTTTAGTTTTATGTTTATTTATTTTTAACATAGTTATCTTGTAGGGTAATTTATTTTTAGTAAGTGTAGTAGTAAAATGGGTAACCATAATGACTATTATTTCATTTTTCCAATAATTTAATTCCAGAAAGACGTAGACCAAGAGTTTTAGCAGATACCTAGGTACCGTTTATTTTGTTACTGTGAAAGTGTTGAGCGACTTTTGTTCTGATTGTTTACCTATTTATTAACCTTTCTAGTAACCTTTCGTTTGATATAAAATATAAAACGAAAACTATGTTTTGTATGGAAAATTAAATAAATAAAATACTTATAAATAGATACCTAAAATTAAATTAATTCTTTCGTTGACGAAAAAAAACCTTCTATCGATCATATGTGCTTAAAAGAAAATTAATGAGATAGAACTAGACTTATCCTGATTTTAGTTTTTTTTTAATTATCTGTCTCTATATTTTTAAAATAGGTGCATATTTTTTTAAATAGTACAGAGACATTTGAATAATCTGTGTATTTTTATCGGAATGTACTGAGAACCGAAGTGAAGACAGAAATTATGTGACGTAGCATGAGTTACACTTACGCAGGAATTAGAACAAATATAGGAGACACTTGAACACACAAGAAACCACACGAGTACAGGGCTGTATTCTATGTGAAAGTTGTGTAATAAGAAATTATTTATTTAGAATTATTCATATTAATATTCTTTAATTATTCATATTAAAATAAATAGAAAATAATTACGGTTGGTAATAACTTACCTTCCATGGTCATATCCTACCTTTACCAGCTAATATTCAGTTCAATTTTATACTCATTCACAAGAGGAAATGAATTGCCTGACACTATAATAGCAAAATATACAGAGCAAAAAACGACAAAAATCACGTTTGTTGGGAGTCCCACTTAAATATTTATTTCATTCTGTTTTTAATATTTGTTGTTATAGAGGTAACAGAAATACACCATCAGTGAAAATTTCCACTACCTAGCATGTTTATGAGAAACAGCCTGGTGACAGACAGACGGACAGTGGAGGTCATAGGGTTCCGACATTTCCCTTTGGGTACGGATCCCTAAAAAGAAAATATTAGAAGAAAACAGTGTCGAAACTACCATTTGATTCTTGTTACCTTTTTTAAACCTTAAACAATATGGAATCTACCATATTCGATATTTTTTTATCCCTTCCAAACTTGGAATATTATCAAAACTGCTACTTTCGATAAAATGATATTTGTTACTAACAAAGTTTATCATCGAATGCGAAATATTCAAACTACATTAAATCATGTAAATATCATTATGCAGAAGAAAAACGTGTAAAAAGCCATTACTTTGATTATACTATTATTAGTCGTAGATCATAACGAAACTTCGAATTGCTCTCCTGTAAACTATACTATTAGCAGATCCGATACTGTACGTTGCGGCAATCGATAAATGTCTGAATGCGGCCCTGTGTATCGAAGGCTGTATGGTATAGTTCACAAGACCTACATTGTCAAACCACCGCAGTTATCCAACTCAGTTCTAGTCCGATCACCTTCTGAAACAGATCTCGAATAATTGCAATTAATTCGTAGATTAAATTAATTAAAAATAATTATTGTGAAAATATACATTAGAAGATGCTGTTGATTGAGGTAAGAATTAAAATATTTTTATGTCTTAACGTTTTGATAAAAAGTCTATAGGTCTATAATTAATAAAAAAATATTTTTATAAAAAAAAATAAACAAAAAAGATCATAACACACTAGATACATGATCCTGCGCAAGCCGAGCATGGTCAAGCGACTAACGTAAATCAGTTGTACATTCTAAATTTGAATTATTCCTTGTGCCCGTTTATGTTTGAATTATTCCTTGTTTCTTGTTTAGTAAGGTAGGGGAAACTTGCCTAAATCGTACTTGCGCTTAAATCGTACCATTCATCATTATTTCTGAACAAAGAGCAGCAGTAGAGCTACAACTTACAATGGTTTGTTTTTCCTCTTTCAAGAAATATTAAATAGTAAGTAAAATTGGTGTTTTTATGTATTATTTGTTACTTACGTTTCCTTTAAAAATCATGTGTACGATTAAATTAATCAGTATACAAGGTGTAAATTAATCCCTGTCAGGCCCACAAGGGGCATGTAGGTTTTCTATTAACAATGCTAAAAAAAATGAACAAAATATTCATCCGTCAAAATTGTTTCTTGAATATTAAAAATTACGATTTTAGTACCCAATTTCATCGAAATGTGTGAATTTTCAGGATTGTTTATCAACATTGTTTGTATAAGGCTTCTTTACAAACAAATCAATTACACTAAGAAAACATACGATTTAAAAAAAAAAAAAAAAAACTGCACCCACATATTTTCCCATAGGATTAAATAAAAAAAAGGGAAATATCGAACGGGAACATGATACCTAACAACACATTAACACATACCGGGATTTAGTACATATTGTATAATATCAACCCACTGCTTGGCACGGGTCTCCCCAGTAGAACCTACTTGTTGTAGATCCTGGGCCACTATCATAATCGCCATGCTTGGCGAGCGAGGTAGCGATCGCAGTAAGGCTTTAAAGTACGCAGAGAACGCTGCTGCCCGTCCTCCGGTGTGACATCCCTTAGTCGCGTTGACGACACCCACGGGAAGAGATGGGATGGTACTATTCTTATGCCGGTGCCCCACGGCTTATACATATCTTTGCGATTCATTTTATAGGTTTTGTTCAATTATTGATGGATTGGTTTTGTTAAATTGACTGCCTCTGTGGCGCGGTGGGAGTGTATCCGACTGCTACGCAAGAGGTTGTGGGTTCGATCCCCACTTAGATTAAAACTTTGTGTGATGAGCACGATGGTTTATTCTGTGTCTGGGTGTTATTTATCTATAATATGTATGTATTTAGAAATATATAAGTATCATCAGTTGTCTGGTTTCCAGAGTACATGCTCTGCTTAGTTTGGGATTAGATAGCGTTGTGTGAGTTGTTCCACGGTATTATTATTAGTATTATTAGGTATTAAATAGCTTGCGTCGTTTTTTCGGCGATATCAAAATATTAACGTTTTTACTTAGGGCATACGAATTATGGAAGTTTCCCTTACATATTTTTCCGTGCTTTAAAACACTTTATAGTCCACGAGACGGTGTTAATCAGTATCATCATCGATATGTTAAATACCAAGACCGTACCCATCATACACCCGTGCAGTGTACGCTCTACGTCATGGTTGTACCCTGGAGGGGAATTTAGCGGTTAAAACCGCCCAAAATCGTGATAAGGTACACAGTAGACATTTGGCCGGTGTTTAGTCAGTTGTGCCACCCCCTTCGATTTAGTAAACCCCTTCCACAATTATCCCCCTACGAAAATTGATCCTGAATTGGGTACGTCCATGCCGCTTTACAGGGTGTAACAGAAAGGTGTGATCAAATTTCAGCAGTGGATAGGGTATGTTATCAGTATTGCAGTTCCAATCGGATGCGTTTAATAACTTTTAACCGGGGACTATGATTGAAATCTTTAACTTGTAAAAACGTCACAACGCAGTTATTGCCTTCGACGCATAAATAGGGATTTTTAAAGTTAAGGTTAAGGACTACTTGTTAAAATCTCTCGATGAATGAACCGATATCAAAACGTAAAAGTGCTCACTACATGTACGGATTTATTCAAAGCGCAGTAATACATATTGTTCACTATGTCTACATAATAATGTTTAAAATTCTATGACTTGCAACCGCACAATGAATCGATTTGTACGGTCGCTAATGCGCTATAGACTTTACAGGTTTTATTTATTACTTTCATAATATCGATATAATTTCTAAAGTCAACGTTTTAGAAGCATCGATATTCTAGCAACGTCATTTTGAGAAATATAATGCCACCAACTCGGGGAAGGGGAGCAGGTGCATAAGGGGATGAACAAACAAAAAAGCTAACTAAAAGTTAATTCATAAATATCAGATGTCTGCAAACTAATGTCTGCTGTATTTTTTATGTAACGAATAAACTTAAAAACTAGTTAGGAAGCTACACTGTCCCTGGGTGACATAGGCTGCTTTTTATCCCTGTACTTCCACGGGAATAGGGACTAAGCGGGTGGAACTGCGAGGTGTTCTCTAGTATACCTACTATACTATAAAAATAAAATATTAGGCAGGTACGTAGGTATTCGATTTCTAAAAGTAACAAATAAAATTATTAAATTTGAACATTTCAGTGAAACTGGTGGCTTTATTTATACAGTTGTTCAAAATGACATTGTGTTGGTAACCTCGTCTGGTGTTGTGTACCCAGGCGGAGTGTACAATGTTTATATACGGAATATTCCAACTACGATTAAAGAAACAATATCTTAATTTACTAAATACTGGTCTTCAATTGGGAAAATCTCTATCATAAAATTATTAGATACTCTACTTTGCCTTTGAAACCGCAACTCTCAATCGACATAACTATTTATTATACGGGAATTAACGCGCATTGTTTACCTTAAAATAGCTTGACGTTTCGACCAGGTTGCACCGGCCGTGGTCACAAGTCGGACTGTCCCGTATAATAAATAGTTATAATCATGCAACGAGAGTTTAAATGTTAGTCTCGACTACTAGTATAGTATTATATTATCTGTGGTCTCGACATAGCTTTTAGACGATTTTTACGATATGTACAGTCCAGATTGAAGACTGGAGCCTCTAGTGCATCGAATGCAATATTTTGCCTAATTTTAATTTAGCATACGTTTTGGGGAAAATTATTTTGACTTGCTTGTTGGTATAGTGGTTAATGACCCTGACTGCTAAGCCAGAGGTCATGGGTTCGACCCCACCCAGGATAAATTGTTGTGTGATGAGTACGATGGTTTATTTGTGTGTCTGCATGTAATTTATCTATAATATGTACGTGTTTAGAAATATGTAATTTATCTGGTTGCCATAGTACAAGTTCTGCTTAGTTTGGGATCAGGTGATCTTGTGTGAATTGTCCCAAGATATTTATTTATTATTGAATTAGCTGGTAAGGTTTTATAGGCACTTTTTATTGGGATCTAAAAAACAGGGTCAAGCCGCGGGCATAAGCTACTCAATTTATAACAACAGAACCACGTTGATAGTTTATTCATTAGTCAGACAATAACCAAGTCTAAAACATGCAAACATATAAATCAACGTTTCTGGCAGAGTCACCTAGTCAGTACTTTAAGTTTTGTGATTTTAAAACTGGCTTACAAGTTTCAAAATTTCAAAATTCTGGTCATTGGCAAACCTAAGTGTACTTTAATTATGTTTCAGAACCACAATGCTGAGTTGAACTTCGTAGTGAAAAGATACTCACGGAAACTCTATCTGAAAGAAGAGTAATGGGGATTGAGAGTCACTGAAGAGCAAGCTCATCAATCCAGCATTTAGATGCTGAGTTTTTTAAAACCAATGGGAGAAGGGTGATTTTTGAACATCGAGTATATGCCAGCTATTACAGTACATAATCTAATCTATTCAGATTTAAGCGCCCTGTGCGCTGAATGACTGTACACAGGAGTGACTCAGGATTTGGGACTTTAACCAGGGGGTTAAAGTCCCAAATCCTGAGTCACTCCTGTTATTTGGACCCTCTGCGGTTAAGGGAGCTTTTCTTCTCCTGCCTTTCTATTAGGATTAACCTTGCACCCCAGTTTCGTAGTACTAGTACGTACGACTCGCACTTAGTCTTGAATCCGGAAGCGGGATTCGTGGCGCAAATACAACTTGGCTGGTGATTATTCTATGAGTCAATTATGACTACCTCTTTCCCCGTCCATTTACATCTGGACCGAACCTCCCCAAAAAATAATTCTGAGCACGTCTATGGTTCTTTGATAATCCTATCCTGTTGAGTCACAGCAGTTCTCTTTTATATCTAAAAGAAACAAATACTTTTACTCAGAACGCTCATTTTGACGGTGTGGCAACGTAATGCTTTTTGTGTCTGTCCTTAAGTGATACGGCGTGACCTTTACGCTGGGTTCATTGAACTTGTGACATTCAACTAATAAGGCACCTGTCCTATCAACGGCGAGAAAGCGAGTAACGATTTATCGCTCAAGAAACGTAATCTTTTGTTTTCACGAGATCTACGTAAACAAAAGAGATACAGATATTAATAAAATAGTTGATCGCTGATCGTTCATTTTGCTAGCGAGTGTTCGCTCTATAATGTATCTCTTTTAGTTACACGGACGGGATCTACATCTATTGTACGTTTCTTGAGCTATAACATCGCTACTCGCTTATCGCTCATTTGTGGGACAGGTGCCTAAAAGCGCTTTGATCAATTAAATACTTTAATATTTGCTTCAAGTAAATTACCAAAATTAAAAAAAATTGAATACTTAATGAACCATTGTCTATTTAGACCCCTATTCACGTCTCTCAAACATCTATCAAAATTTAATTTTTCGCTGGTCTAACTGTTTTATTTTAATTTTCATTGGTATTAGTATGTGACTGCTGAGCTTCGCTTGGTATTTTTTTTAAACGACGCTCTCTTAAGATGAAACCTAGCTAGATCCATTTATCGCGCCCGAAACCCCTTACGTACTAGATTTCATGAAGCCGTTGCCAAGAATCAGATTGTTTAATGGTATTTATATGAGAATTGCTCGTTTAAAGGTATTAGATAGATAACATACACTTTTATTGTATGTCAGGCAGGGTTTTCCATCTATCATTTCCTATACAAGACAACACTGAAATAGTAAGAAACCTCAAGAACTCAAAAAAATCCTGACATTGTTAAGCGAAGTTGGTTTGTGACCGTCACTAACGGGCAGTGAAGTGTCTATTTGCTCGTTTTGACGATCGCAAAATGAACTCGCTTGACTATATTCGACGGTTGTGACTACGGCAGAAGCTACACGGCAGAAACTTGAAGAGATAATGTGATGATTACCTGTTTATATTTAAGACTGGCTTTTTCTCTTAGTTTCGTCTGCGATATTTTTATTCTAATAGCCTTTGTACGTTTCTTGAGCGATAACAACACTATTCGCTTCTCGTTCATCGCCGTTGGTGGGACAGGTTCCTGAAAGCGATTTTTTCACTATCGTTTACGACGCTTTGATCAATAATATATATATAAATATATATATATATATATATATATATATATATATATATATATATATATATATATATATATGTATATGTATATATATATAAATTTATATCTTCTGTCGGTCTTTGCTATCCCAATTCATTTTTATTTTATTTGTTCTTGGAAAAATTTAGTTTATATGTATGTGTGAGAATTGATATGCTATGCTAAAACAAATACTATTCACAAATAAAAACTAAGATTAAATATGTTGTTACAAATATACATAGAGACAGTAATAATACCTACAACACTTGTAATAGTATAAACTTACAGTAATATGTGTAAAATTAACCATTTAGCTGGCAGGGGGGGGGGGACACTTGACTCTAACAAAAATTTGCACCTTAATATTTTCCAAACGGATCCCTAAATCTAAAAAATGTTTTACCAATCCTTAAACATTTTTTAAAGACAATGCCCCACACGATGGGGTAGATGAGAAAAAAAAACCCCCACTTTAAGCTTGTTTATACTTTTCAGATCACACAATTACACAACGTTGCGACTGCCTCGGTGGCGCGGTGGGAGTGTATCCGACTGCCACACAAAAGGTTTCCTACACGAACCACCACTTTGTGTGATCCACAAATCATCTTTGTATCCGGCATCTGTCCCACCAACGGCGAGAAACGAGTAGCAATTCTATCGCTCAAGAAACGCACAATAAGTGTAGTCCCGTCCGTGTAAACAAAAGAGATGCAGTATAAAGAGTACTCGCCTACAATGTGTACGGTCAGCGATCAACTATTATATCTGCATCTCTTTTGTTTACACGGGATCTATATAAGTATGTACTTTTCTTGAACGATAAAATTGCTACTCGCTTTCTCGCCGTTGGAAGTGCCGGTAAAGTTCTCTGCAACGCACTGTCCGTTCCCTAGACCGGAATTTGTTTTTGTTTTCAATCTCTTTATACAAAAACGAATAAAAAAAGTATTTGTTGTAGGTATTTATACATTCATCGAAAATTACTGTGCTATATCTTTTGAATAGTAATAGGCAGGCAGTTCTAATGTTTAATGAATACTTATCCATTCGTCCGTAATCCTATGACAGAATAACGGACGAATGGATAGACGGACAGACTTTGGAGCCTTCGTAATAAAATACCGTGGGTATTTTTAATTCTTTAGTTGTTTTTTTGTAGTCTGTAAAATGTAGAAATTTCGCAATACGTTCGTAGCGATTCTCGTAGCACAAACGTAGCACTGAAATCCTTTGAAGAATCTTGTGAAAATTAATCAAAGTTGCGCAAGATTTTATGTACATTCAGTAAATTCTCTTCTACAAGAGAAGACTTATTTATTTATTAATGACTTAAGTGAATTTTACAGGAAGCAAATGAGGTCCACCGGGCGATGTGATTAGAAGCAACCTTTTTTGAAGTAAAAGGTGCACGTTTTTTTGGTATGGGTATAAAATGTTAAGCCCGCGTCAAAATCACATGACCGTAACTAAACTAAAGGACTGGTGGATTGCTGGGAAGACAACTGCTGGAAACTGGAAAATCGGGCTGTCTAGAAACCATTTCTTCCCTTTTTTATTTAATTTTCGTTTTTAATTTGTGATTTATTATTTTATATTTTTGATTTAATTGTCATGGCGTTGTCATTGTCATATTTGTGTACGATAGATATAATAGATGAATAATGTATTTAACAACATACATGATAGTATTTATATAAAAAAATTACATAAAATTTAAAAAAAAGTTTTCACTTCTGCCAGCACTCCTGGAGTGGAACCAGTATTTTTGTAATGTTTCACTGTGAAGACCAATCTCACAAGCACATTTTGTGTTGTGATGATATTTACTTAATTAAATTATGGTAATGATAAAGATACGTAATTATAAATTACTTATATAATGATTAGGGAATATGTACCTTAAGGACCACCTACTAATTATTCTTGGTCATCAATCTATACTAATATTATAAAGCGTCTTCCAGACGGTTGGAAACAAGCCTTCCCGCCAAGGTGACCTTGCTGGTTTCCAAAAGTGTAGACGGTTGTTGCAAACCAAATTACTTAGTACATGGTTTACAACACCCGTCTACACTGTTGGAAACCAACAAGGTCACCTTGACGGAGTTGGGTCAAGGTCACCTTGGGTTTTTTCAAGATTTTGGTTGTCCGCGGCAAGCAACTGCCAAAATCTTGTCGTAATGGTAAATAGAGAGCTGCCCTTAGAAATCAACGAGCATGCGCGGGGACTTTCGCATGTACTTGTCACGACTATTTTTTTTTCTTTTATTGTTACACTCCCGATCACTTTCAAATATCTTTCTACTCTAGAGCTCGAAGGTTTGTTGGAAGAAAACACAATTTTGAGTTAAGCTCCCCTTCGTACATGATGCCTTTTTTTGTACTTATTGTTTGTATTTTTTTATGTACAATAAAGATTTTGACAACAAATTAAAGATCGTGATCTTATGGCTTTCCTCTTCTCTTTTACTACGAATAAAAATGAATGAAAAGGTAGAGCCAGGTCAATTCTGTCAACAACTTATCCCAAGTTTTGTATGTTAATAAAGTATTTTGATTTTGAGTGTGTATTTACTCGTACATTTCATTTCTAAAATCCTGACACAGTGGCATTAAAGAGTATCCCATCCTTACCGTAGACGTTAAAATGGAGGTGCCGTTAATACCATCCACTAAATCTAGTTTTGCGTATGGAATTTGTAATAATTTTGCGATCGATTTTGAATTTATAATAAAATTAATAATAACACAATAAATATACATAGGATGAGTAATTATTGCACATTTAAAAAGTTCTGTCAAATAAATCGATCTACCTAGGTTTCATTTTTAAAAATGTACCGAGCAAAGCTCGGTCATTCAGGACAAGGCACAGCTGAGTGAGGGAACTCTCTTTAAAAAAACAGCCAAGTGTGAGTGGGACTCGCACACTAAAGGTTCCGTACTAACTTATAAGTAGGTATGTAAATAGTTCTATCAACACGGGAATCTATCACACACGGCACTGTATCAACCAAGTTGCAAAAGGGCGACTCACCGACAGTGGTTACACAAAGCATTTCAGGCCACAATAATGAGCGACCCACATTGCTAGTAGTTAAAAAAAACATAGTTGCTAAATTATTAAGTTGCAAATAACAAATTTATAAATAAATTGCTCTACTAAAAAATTGCAAATAAAAATTGTTTCAAAGAATAAAATACGTTTTACAGGCACTTTACTAAATTCATCGAGATTAATCAATGCCTCCGACTGCATGAAATTATATAATTTTATGTAGGGGATCTTGTGTCTTTTTTTTTTGTGCAGGCGGGTTTTTATTTTTATAATTTATTTTTTACTAACGTGTGGGTTATGTTTTTCGCGCGTATTTTGTATGTATGTATGTAATATTCTTTATTATCTCATATCTCACAAACCACTGAACGGAGTTATACAATAACGTCGTTAGATTCGTCTTGACCGCCCAAGTGTTCTTAGTTAAGTGATGATTGAAAGAAACAAACATGGCGGCTGTGAGATGTCAAAATAAAGACGTGTGAAAAGAAAGTTGTTTCGAATACTGCAATATGAGTATCAAATTAAATGGCTCCTCTTAAGCATTTCAAAAAGGTATAACATGATTATGACTGTGATACTAAAATAGTTAGCAATAATTCTTTCTTAAATTTTCAATACAACATATTAAAAAATATATATATATTTTAAAGTTAACTAGTAATGTGGGATTGAGTTCCACATTACTAGCAATCCTGTTAACCCCTCCAGCTAAGCTCAAAGGCTTGTCTTAGGAGTGGATTCACGTCGGTAGTATAATGGGTACGATTCGAACCCGCGACCTCACGATTGCGAGACCGATGCCTTAGCGATTAGGCTACCGCCGCTTCATTAAAAATAAGTGAAATGACAATGAATGACATCATATAACCCCTACAGAATAGGGGATCTTGTTTACATCTTTTTTGTGCAGGCAAGATATAAAATTATATTATAAAAATTAGACTTGAAATTCAATATATCAACTTCAATGGATTAAATAGTAGAATATACTTATCCTAGATGGGGAATGAACCCACAAGCTCTAGCTTAGCAGTCAGCGTCACTAACCGCTAGACCCACAGGTAAAAAAGTATATTTGATATCCTTGCAACAAACCCTTTCATTTGATATGCTACATGATACAGTTAGCGAAACTTTTTTTTTAATTTCCTAATTTGCCCCCAAAAATATCTCTCAAGTTCTATTTACGTTATGCGTTTGTGTTCGGGTCACAGAAACACATACGTGTACCAAATTTGAACTTAATCAGGCTAGTAGTTTCGGTGCAAAGTGGCTGTGACAGACGGACAGACAGAAACACGAGTGATCCTTTATAGGTTCCGTTTTTTCCTTTTGAGGTACGGAACCCTAAAAAGAACAAACGAAGAAAAATGAACATTTTTTTTAAAAACCCCGACGCCAAATTGTATGGCAATGCTTATTCTCTGCACTTACAAGTCGCTTGGAAATGTCTTTGAATAAAAGGCGAGCACTTGGACCCCATGGCCCTAGCGTCTCAACCCCAAACGGCTCAAATATGTAATCTCCGACTAGATTACTATATTTGCGCCGTTTGAGAGTCTGGCAGCAGCGCAGGCACAGCTCGCAGTGTTTGGAAGATGGGTAGGCGCTACTTTAAATTGTTTTAATTTAAGACTATTATACTTTATAGTTTTAATATTGTTTATAAGCACTTATAGCCTGAAACACACGTTTGTATGTTGCCATTAGTATTAAACTAGACATTTAAGTAAACATTTATAATTATTGTTAAACCTTCAGAACATTGAATAAATAAAATGAATTAAAATACTTGTGGATTATTTTAATGGGTAGACATAATATACAACTCTGGACTCTAGAGGCTGGAGCTGTTACTGATGATACTAAACAGGGTTTTTTTTTGTGTTATTAACGTCTATATTGTTGAAAAATATGGAAACACAAATATTTAAGAGACCTACTTCAAAAAGTATGAATTAAATATTTTTTCTTTTTGTAAATCGTATGTTATATGTAGGATGTTTGAACGCGATAATATCAGAAACTACTAGAACTACTGTTGGATAGACCTTTATCGAGGAAGGCAACATAACATCACGCTGCGACCAATAAGAGCGGAGCAGCAATGAAAATCTTGAAAATTTACGCAAATGGAGTTGCGCGGGTCAGATAATATATTATAGAATTCATTGAGAGAAGATTTTAGTTATATTTTTAACTTGTTATCACACTTATATCACACTAATATTATAAAGGCGAAAGTTTGTGAGTATGTAAGTGTGTTTGTTTGTTACTTCTTCACGTCTAAACGACTTGAGCGATTTTAATAAAATTTGGTATGGAGTTGGCTGACACCCTGGATTAACACATTGGCTAATAAACCGCGGGTAACACCGCGGTTTATTAGGTTTAATAGCGCGGGTGACATAGGCTACATTTTCTTCCATTATGATGGTCACAAAAAGTGTGGTGTTTGTATCAAATGAAAGGGCTTAATTAGCACATTCATTTGAGACCAAACACATAGCTAGCATAGTTTACCTTAACTAAATAATTGTGTAATAACTCCGTATATTTTTGTCAAATACAATGACATAGTAGAGACATCAAAATTACGATGATGTTTTTTTTTTCCTCTTCCCTCCAATACTTATTAATCGGTAGAGATTATGGCTCGCACATTATGTGCATACGCCAGTTTCAAGTATAATTTCTTTCTAGTTTTCTTCTTTCAATCACAAAGCCAGTTCAGTTATTACGTGTTTCAAGTATATTTTACACTGTTTTACATTTTAAACGCGGAGCTGTAAAAATAGCGACATGTCAGTTTGCCGCCATTTTTACAACTCACGATGACGTTTATGTTTGATGGATTAAATCTCTATGACAATATATAAACAAGTCATCGGAAATTCAGTATAGTTTTGAATGATAAAACCCAGGTAATTAATAAGACCTAATAAAAAAAATAGCTTAAATCTCTTAAAATAAAAAGAGTGAATGCTGTCCAAAACAATACAACAGACTGTTACTACAACTTTACAACGTTAAAGAGTTACTATAGCAACCTGTTTCGGTCTCTGGTTTGTCTCTGTAAATAAGTAAGTAATAGACAAAATGTTAAATTCTCTTTGGTAAAAATATACTAAAGTTAAATAATTGCCAAGTTGCACGATCTTTGTGCCCATTAAACAAAGATTTTTGTCTTTGGAAGCAACGATTGCCGAATTCCCATCTCGTGCGCTTGGATGGTTTATCACCATGATATCGATCTGTGTTTATACGGGAATTAGTTTTTATTAATTATAAAATGTTTTTTCTAATATAAAACATTTAATAAAACTAAAGACGATAACAATTTTTAATTCGATTTCTTTTGGTTTATTCTATTTAGATGCATTGTTAGGAGCATAAATCACAGTTTAGCGGTTTAAGGGTGAAAACGTAACAGACAGACAGAGGGAGTTACTTTCCCATTTAAACATCAACAAAGTCTAGGGATATTCCATATTTTGTTGATTATAAAAAAAACTATTAGTATTTTGTTAAGAAAACTAGGTTTGGTAAGAATCCGTATTTTATAATCTATAAAAAATAAAGTTTAAAAAACTATAACCCAACTACGACTTACTTCGTGATCTAAAAAGTATAAAATAAAATATATATATATATATATATATGGCAATCGGTCAAAGATGAGCAGACCAAAGATGCCATGCGACCACGGCTATTTTCTTTACATCACTATCTAATACTTGCTGGATACAAATATCGGCCAACAATAATATTTTATTTCATACTTTCGTAGTCGTAGTCGTGTTATAGTTTTTTAAACTTTATTCTATTTGAAATCAGACAAAATAAAAGCTAACAAAAACAAAGTATTTAAGTAAGTGCCTAATCAGAGTAAATGAAGTCTTTAATAATAATCCCTTCACAACTTAATTACTTTGTTACTAATGAGTTTGAAAACAAAATTAGCATGTTTGATTTACAAATCATTAACTAATAGTCACTATTGTTGATATAGTATAAAATCAACACAATTGTAATAATTTCTATCAGTTATATTTTTAACTCCGTGTTAGTAAGTTGATTTAAAAGGAAAAATAATTATTACAGTTTCGTTTATAATTTTCCTTATCATAGTGTTGTGTTTAAGCGCGAACTTAGTAGCATTTAAACAAAAATATATTGATTCCTCAAAGAGAGTGATAATTAACGGCTCTAGTAAATTAATTTGGTAAAAATTCATGAAAATTTCTACCACATTGTGAGTGTGATATAAAATCGAAGGGTCAGTGAAATGAGTTACCTAAGTAAATCTTTTCTGAAAAGCGTCTCAGGACTGATGGATGTCAAGCCTACCTATATCGTCCAGTACTTTGAAGGTAACTCTCTAAA
The DNA here is from genome assembly GCA_945859575.2 of Herminia tarsipennalis. NCBI lineage: Eukaryota > Metazoa > Arthropoda > Insecta > Lepidoptera > Erebidae > Herminia > Herminia tarsipennalis. Next base: position 11,618,720 of record OX243855.2, read on the forward strand.
ACACAGAATCGTAAATCTTTGATCAAGATGGCCACCGCAGACAAAAACTTTGCAGAATATTGTCAAGTCTCTTTTTTCTTCGCAATTTGGGTGATATATGTGAATGTATCCAACAGGTCATTGCTCTTTCGACATCGGATGTTCTTATGTAACTTTAAGTAGGATTTTTCCGGCTTTTTTAAGTTACAAGCCGAAATCTCCCTACTTATAGCTACGTAGAACCACCCACGACAGCCACAGAACACAAGTTATTATTTTTTCAAGAAAAGTCCTTTTCAATACGACTCTATATTTGTACGCCTGTGGAATCTATATTGATATATATGTTGTTTAGTCGTTTATCTAAGTAGATCAAGTCCGGATTTTTTCTTATCAAATCCGAACACCATCTATTTAAATTTAATGACTAACATATCTTCAAATTATCTGTCTGCAAAGGTGGTTTTAGACTTCGTAATAAATAAGGGATTGTAGGTATATTTTTTTGTCTTGTTAATAGAATATCTACAGACCCCTTTGCGATTGGGCAGGGGGTTTTTACACACTGTATAATAGTCGAGATTCAACCAGATCCGGCTTCAATATTTCTGCCAAGGATATAACCTGGACCAGCTATAAAGATGTTGATGAACCACAGAGTGTTCTCAAATGGCATGTTAGTCACTAATTACCAGGTTAGTGAACCTGACTGTCAAGCCAGAGATCGTGGGTTTGAATCTCACCCTAGATCAAGATCGAAGCTGGTTTGGCTCACCTTCTTACATAATTTTCATATTTCATTTCATTTTGATACTATTAAATTAAAATGATTTTTTTTACGTTTTTTCTCACTTGTTTTATGGTAATTTTAATATGTGAATTATTGCTGTAATTATAAGTAGATATTATCCAGCTTTTTCCCAATAAAGCTCGATGAAGTCTACTTACATTTACGTCAATATCGATCATCGAGATGGTACTGCATGCTTATGAACAAATTTATAGGTAAATTTTGTTATATTATTTAGCTTTTCATGAATATATCCTATGTTATTTAAAAATCGGCAAAATTTAAGTGTAGTTGATGTGAACTTAAGTAGGTTTTGTCCAACTACGTTTTATAGTCTAGTTGTGCACTTCCTAGTTATATTCACGTTAATTATCCCATACAGACATTTGCCCAATTTAGCCTAGTATCTATGTCAAATCAAAGTTGTGACGGTGACTTTAAAATGATATTATTATAAGATGATAAATGATATTCGACTGCAATATTGGTTTCGAATATAAGTAGATCCCGTCGGGCTTTGTTTGTATTAAAGCCCTTCGGTTTCTACGTATATTGAGTTCCAATAAAAACACAAGGAAATATATCATCGAGCACTTCTCGTCACCTACTCAGAAGACTTTTTTGTCCGACGACTGAATTCGAAGACGCAGAAGAATGGTACAGTAAGTTATCATTTTAAGTACGTTTTGATTGGCTGTTTATTCGCAATGTAGCCCTTCGATTCATACTTCAATTGATGACGTCAAATTTCGCAAGGTACCTACAATTTCTGTGATTTTCCACTGGTTTCAAAATAAGAACCTGGATGACCGATTTCGACCTGGAAGAACTTTGCTTGGTTTTTTTAACGATGTTTTCTAAAAATCGATCGATTTATCGCCCCCGAAAGATTCAGATAGGCATATATTTAAAAGAATTGCTCATTTAAAGGTATAACATTAGATTATTGTTATATTTAATTTATTTTTTGTATGTCTGTACTTTGTTTATTTAACTTGCTGCTATCAGTGGCTGTTCCAAGGGGGGCTAGGGGGCTCAAGCCCCCCCCCCCCCCCCCAAATCTTTCACTATTCACCTATTCGATTCGTGTAAGTCGTGCAACAACGTCCCTATCTGGTTCAAGCCTCCCCCAAACGACAATCGTGGATCCACCAACCATCAAGCATCACACCATTCAAACAAGTTGAGAAACTAGTTACATAATGGCGTTATGTCTTTAGTGAAATTACAGCATACAGGTAAGACATTTTGAATTTGATCGTTTTAGGTCTTTTTAACCTACTTCAAAAAAGAAGTTCTTTATTTGACCCGTATGTAAAGCAAAGAGCTGCTGATTCGCTTTGGTGTTGTTGTATTTTCACTATTCGACAGCATATTTTCTGGGAAAGTTTTAGACAACTCACATAACGCTATCTGATCCCAAACTAAGCAAAGCTTGTACTATGGAAACTAGACAACTGATAAACATACTTATATATTTCTGAATACATAGGTACATATTATAGATAAACACACAAAGTTTTATCCTGGGTGGGAAGTAAGTCACTGAAATTTTCACTATAGTTATTGATTTGTTTGATAATTCCCACAAAGCGTATAAATAATAGTTAGCAGTGATCAATCTCTTGTTTTCAATTGCAGTCAGTTCATTTTTCTTAATAAAAAGACAGTTATTATATACCACTGAATGAAGAGACGAGGAAGTCGACGATGGTAGGCGTCACGTCAGCAGCATAACATAGCAGCATCAGCACCAAGCGTCACTGCACCGCACTCCTCATTTTGAGACATTACTTCCAGTTGCTACGTCCTTCAACCGAAACACAGTAATCACCATCACTATTTCACGGAAGAAATACTGGCACTGCGGTGGTAGTGCCCTACCCACAAAGACAGTGTATAGGTTAGACCAGGGGTCTCCTAACCCTTTTTGATTCTCGTTACGCCTGTGGCTACTTCAAAATATTGTCCTTATTAATAGATAACAGAATGACAATAACACACACACACACACACACACACACACACACACACACACACACACACACACACACACACACACACACACACACACACACACACACACACACACACACACACACACACAACAAACACGCGCACGCACACACACACATATTATTGTAGCACTATTTTATATTAAAATCAAATGTGTTATTAATTCAAAGAGATAATAATTTATATTAATGTCAGAAACGTAATTGAATGCATGAATCATTATATTATGTTCTTTTCTGTTTTTGTTTTGTCTGTGATTTATTTGTGTTGTATCTGTAAGTTGGGCGTTAATGGCTGTGCCACAGCTTAAGCTACTACGGCCATTATCGTGCATAATTTGACTGTTGTATGTATGATTAATTTCAAATAAAAATATTATTATTATTATTTATTATTATTAAAATATATTTTACACCTAACATCGGCCGTGAGTCTCCGTGAGGATTTATATCAGCTTCATTACCCCCAAAGAATAACTGTTTTCCCATTAAATACCCCTAGGTTTGGAACAGAGGGCTTAGACCTACTATCGGTACTTCCAAATATATATAGTTAAGACAAGTTTATGTAGAATACCGCCCAGAACATTCTATTGTGTGACTGCATCAAATCACAAAGGCGGCGACGAGTCCCAATAAGGAAGTCGCCACTTAACGTGCACCAACCCTAATGGATTTAAATCGTCTGGTGTGAGTTCGCTCATGTTAAACTATTTTGACCCGTTGTGAAGAGATTATCTGATTGCAGTGGAACCATTTTGCACTTAGCGGTCACGTTTGCAGAATTGAATCAATCATATTATCAGTTATAGGCCATGGGAGGGCATAGACCTGTACCGATTTAAGGATGGCCGGTTGAGTAACATACACAAGTTTAATATTTACTTCAAAGGTCTGGTTTTATTGGTTTTTTTTTTTGGGTTCTACTTAAATACAGACAGAGAATAGAGTAATAGTTTCTGTTAGTGACATAGCGATTTCCCCTAGTTGATTTCCTCCCGTCCCTGATGTCAAAATCATAGTAATTTCATTATTTTTATATAATGAAAGAATGAAAATAAAATTAGTTAATTCGTAGAGTTCTTAAAGTACATTACCTACATACTTAGGTACAGCTGTCTTGTCTTGCTGTAAATGGGGACAGGAAGCGGGGGACGGGGGCGGTAACTAAACCAAGATAATTAGAGATGAGATTACGCATTACATTGTCATAATTAGTATACTAACTTATGTTTTTTGAGATTATTTTTGTTAATAAATTGATTTTCAAATTTTATTTAGTACTAATTTACTGTACCTACATATCAACCCATATGATGGCCCACTGCTGAGCACGGGTCTCGCCAGTAGAACCTACTAGTATGTAGATCCTGGGGGTAATTGCCATAATCGCCACGCTTGGCGAGCGGGTTGGCGCTCCCAGTAAGGCTTTAAGTACGCAGAGGACGCTGCTGCCCGTCCTCCGGTGTGAAGTTTGCTGTTCTAAATTTAAACTTTTATTTTATTTATATAATAACTTCGTGCAAAAGGCGGACCTAATGCCAAAGTCATTCCCCACAGGCAGCTGATTATTCTTATACTTATTACAAAATAGGAAATAAATATATGTCTATAAAATAAATACACACTAGTATATGCGTTTGGGGTGCGAGATTGTTTGTGTGTGCACTCGAATGTTGCCATTTATCTCAATAACGGTTCGTCCGATTCAGATGCGGTTTTCCGTAAAGGGTGTTTATTTTGTCTGCGATGGTTCTTAGAAATGTTAGGATGTATGATGTCTTAGAATGTTAAGATGTTAATACACAAGAGTACTATTTAGTATTATATTATCTATAAACAGAGTGAGCAGCAAAAAGTTTTGTAAGAAATCTCTAAAAAGTATTAAAAAAAACAAAATTAAATAAACACAAGACCCTTAATTTCTAATCGGAACAGTATATAATAAAATTTTAGGCACCTCGACCAATAAGAGGTGAGTAGTACGAAGAAAAATCGTCAGGGGTCGCCTTGTAATGTAATTCGGCCGGATTAAAGTTAGTTTTATAACAATAAACCTAACTTCAATCCGGCCGAATTACATTGAGACAACTGTTGAAGTTAACTATTGCACAATTTGTTTGAATTAAGTAGGTTGGTAGAAGAAGACATTCTTAGCCACCGGAGGCATAATGATATCCAACTCATCCATAGGTACCTACTAAAATTATAAATGTGAAAGTAACTTTGTCTGTCTGTCTGTTACCTTTCCACGCATAAACCGCTGAACTGATTTACATGAAACTTGGTATGGAGATAGCTTGAGTCCCGGGGGAAGGACAGGACATAGGGGTATAGCCTCGGGCGATAGCTAGTAGTATATATTTTCAAAATAGAATAGAAATAAAACACACATTAGCAATTGAAAAAAAAACAAAATCTGTATTGTACCTATTTTCTCGGGGTTTAGTGTTGATTTGCGCTCTTATTGAATCAAGTCATACCTATTATATATATTTCGGGAAGTATTCGCGTGAATTATTTAAACATATACACAAAAGGTTCGTCCTTTTAAATCATACCGTCAACGACTCATTACAAAATTGGTTCCTAAGAATTTCCATTTAAAGTTTGATCGTCTCTCTTACTTTTTTTAACCAAATTCAAAAAGGAGTTCAGGCACTCCGTTATTTACAGACGGATTTTCAAAATTCTTTTATTTTGTCCGAATGAGGTTTATACCGATATGGTCCCACATCAATTCACCATGAAACTCTACTCAATAAATGCCAAAAAATCAACTGTTATTAAAGTCGGTTAGATGTTTTTTTTTGTAAAAAAAGTTTATATAAATAATAGTTACTGATGAACCGTATTGGTGGAGTGATGATTTACGCAAAACGGATGGCAGGAGCTGGATGCGAGAAGCCGAAGATAGAACAAAGTGGCGTGCAATTGGAGAGGCCTATGTCCAGCAGTGGACTGCGATAGGTTGATGATGAACCGTATTCGAAAAAGGATGAACCGTATTTGAAGAAGGATGAACAGAAGGACGAATCCTTTAAATTGTAAACGAATTTTGCTTGCAGACAACCCTAGTGAGATAACTTGTTGTTATGTTTCTGTGAGAGAATAGGCCCATCCATACTCACGGCCTCAATCTGTTATGCTACTAGGGGTACCCAGTAGACCCCCTTAAACTACCTCAGTATATATTAATAGATGGTAATATATTACCAAATACTGGGTTACTTTAGAAAGCAGTAAAATTAGGAAAGTTCATTTTGACATGTTGAAGATTGTCTACTTTTGGTCTAATTATTCCCAAATTTACCAATTATGATTTTATGACTATTCCTTTGGGGTTTTTAAAACAGAAATAACGGCCAAGTGCAAGTCGGACTCGCGCACGAAGGGTTCCTTAGCATTATGTATACAGCATTAGACACTAAATTAAAAAAAAAACGAGCAAAAAAAAAACACGTAGGTTGTATAGGATACTTAAATATGTATTTATTTTATTTTGATTACAGTTTTGACTGTTCATGAGATACAGCATGGTGACGGACGGATGAAATGCGATACAATTTGAACTAACGTCACTGATTAGTTGCTAAGCAACGCGAATGGCAATATGTTATCAGTGTTGACTGCCTCGGTGACGCGGTCTGAGTGTATCCGACTGCTACGCAAGTGATCGTGGGTTCGGTTCCCACAAGGGACATCACTTTGTGTGATCCACAAATTGTTGTTCCGAGTCTGGGTATAATTTGTGTCCGTGACTTGTATGTTTGTAAAGTCCCTCGTAACACAGGGCTTGTACCCGACTGTGGGAACCGTCTTTAAAAAAAAAACGTGAAATTATCGTCCGTAAACTGACTTTACAGACAACCATTTTTTTCAAAATATTTTCGTTGCATGACGCATGTCTACATACTTGACTACCGGTTGACTTTTTAAATTGATGAGTTCAAAGGTGAAGATCAAGATATCAATCTTAACTTCTTTTAAATCCAATTTAAAAAGTAATTTAACTAATGATTATTAGTAGTAAGTCGTGAGTCACTCATTTCTGCGGAAAAAGACGGTATAGCGATTTTAGGTGATGTTTACTACCAAAGGCGTAGCCAGCGAACATGGTCAATTACTAATCAATCTCGTACGATATAACACCTAATCCTCGTTGGAGTGTAGGTTAATCTATTGCCTTCATCTTAGACGGGGAGGACTCCAGCTACATAATTTCTGTTAATTTAATTAAAATTCAGTTCTAAAACATATTGATTTATCTTCAAAACAGCTGAATGGATTTTCAACAAAAAAAGCTAACGACTAACCCGATTAAACGTCCATTTCAATAAGAATTCTTTAACGAGCTACAATTTCACAGACAGACACACTGATCCACACGTTACACTTATAATAACTCTCTTTCTGCGTCGGCGCCAGAATAAAAGTAGGAACCTATCGTAGTAATGAACTACAGTTGTCTGACCGTACCACTCATCATCGAGAGTACAAAAAGTAACCTTCATTCGTCCCTCACTCGAGGAACGTACACATACGGAATTACAGAGCACTTTGTTCGGAAGACGTTCTGATATTGATTCCATGAGCGATGTCTAAAAAACTTTCACCAACGGCGGGAAAGCAAGCAACTATGAATGATTTACTCGCTCAACAAACGCACAATGGATGTAGATCCAGTGTAAACAAAAGAGATACATACATATACAGTGTAAACCAAACCAAAGCCCCCTTTCCTTGGAGGAAAATACTTAAGGTACTTACCTCAAATATTTGAGCTAGCATTTTTTTCTGAAAGGTAACATTCTTTTAATTTTACTTATTAGAGCCGGGAACCGAACCCGTCAATTGTAAAAAACAAGGAAATACCTTTCAATCCACTACCTGTACTTTTATGATAATGATGATCAAAAGAGTCAACAATAAAGAACAAATCTCTGTAATAAGCATTGCATCTGAAATCAAAACAACATAAGGAATAATTGACTATTTAATTGCAGTTAGGTAATAGCAGTTAGGATAGTTTTCCATTAATATAATTTAAGACGCATTCATTTTTGATGCAATGAGATAGATAGATTAGACTAGATTTGATTATTCCATAAGATAAAAATATTATGTATATACTCGTACATACAGACACAATAAATCACCATGCTCATCACACAATGATTTATCCTGGGTGGGAATCGAACGAACCACGAACTTAGCAGTCAGGGTCACTACTAGACCACGATTGGTATCATTAAAGTACAGATTATTTATTTTCTACATTTGATGGGTTCGATTCCCGGCTCTAGTAAGTAACTTTTAGAAAATGTTAGAATGCAGTTATATTATTAAAGATGTTGCCTTTGAGTAAAATTTAGTAACTCAATTATTTAGGGTACTTTCCCTCCAGGGGGCATTGGTTTGGTCCACCCTGTATATTATTAGTTGATCGCTAATTGTTCATATTGCCACCGGCGAGAACTCGCCCTACATCTACATCTATTGTGCGTGTCTTGAGTGAAAAAATAGTTGATAGCTACTCGCCGGGGTGGGACAAGTGGCGTTGTCTGCGTTGCTCGAGCACGAGATTTATGAAGATTTCCTTCTGTAGTTTTGGTATTTTGTGACGTGCCTTATAACTATAGTGACCCTGCTGCTTATTGAATCTAATTCAATTATGTAAGAATAAAATTTAACGACACCATGTCCGCCGGAAACCGCACTGTACAGAGGATGTGTACTTATAATGAATTTTAAAGTTTATATGAAAGTCAGTAGTTCAAATTGTGAATACTGCGGGAGTTGTTAGAATGTGTCTAAAATAGCGGAGAAAGACATTTTGTTGGGTGAGTTAACCTTTTGACCGTCTAGGTTGGATTTATACGACCAATGTTTTCGTACCTTTTTAAGTTTATATTCTATATCTATTCAATACCATTTAAAACACTTTAAGGACTCAAAAAAGCGTTTTTGAATAAGTAAATATTTTTGGAAATAATCCAAAAGTTGCATAAATTGTGCCCCCCTCCCCCTTAATCTTTTGAATACGGTTCAAAAGATAACTCAATTTTTATTAACACAATTAGTTGCCTATTTAGCCTTAAAGTTTCAACATTGATGATGGTCGGAATCAAAAAAATCTTTTACTGTTGGATAGCCAATCTAACGAGAAAAGCTATAGGCTATTTAACATTACGCTACGACCAAAAGGAGCGGAGCAGCAATGACAAATGTTTCAAAAACGGGGAAAACTTACGCAGACGAAGTTGCGCGGATTAGCTAGTTTTTATATATGTAGAGATCAGACTAAAATAATAACAAAGTCTAAGATATAGAGATAAAACATGCAAGAAATTACTTGAACGGGGAAGAGTCTCTTTCAGCAGAAATACATAATATTAACTTCACTTCTAACGGAACAAAATAGAATAGATTCGAATGTCAATTAGAAATCTCATGTTCAAAAAACAAAATCAAAATTATCCAAATTCTCTTATTTATTAGCGAAGTCAAAAAGGCTACTGCTCTTGTCACCTACTATGCCTACGTACCTATATGCATGGCTAAGTTACGGTTTAGGGTCGTTCGTCATTCGGGACCGGGACCGCGGTCCTAATAAGCGAATTGAATTTAATTATTTATTTTGATTCGTCACATAGGACCATAAATAAAAACAAAAAGTTCTTGAGTCGGAAAAGTACAGCCGACTCAATAATAAATCAACTAAATATTGGGGAAACAGTAGGATACGGATGCACCTTCCCTAGTCATACAACAAAAAAACTTTTTCGAATTATATTAAACATAGAATCCACAGTCAGCTGTAGAGACTCCCTATATTGGAAACATGCAAATTCGTGAAAAAACACCCTGAATTTTATGGAACCCGAGAAGACGACCTAACAAAATATAACTTACGGCATAAAACAAAATTAACTATTCCAACTTCTAACCTGAATATACACTCAACCAGTCCATACACAATGTCCATTAAGATCTATAATAAACTACCAGAACATATGAGAAATGAAAATAAAATAACTTCATTTACCAACAAAGTCAAATCAATTTTACAAAAAAAAAGATACTATAGAAGATATTTGCAAGAAAAATTATAAAATAAAAATAGACTTCAACCTACACTTATATAACAGACAAAATTTAAATTAAAAAAAAAGTGTTAAACTCAAACTCTCCTCTGTACTATTTATTAGATTTAAAACATAATATATTTTAAACATTTTATGTTAAAATTTTGCAATGCCTGACAGGGTCCACAATTGTTGTTTAATTTATATTTTTTACCGCCTAAATATACATTGTGGAAAGCAAATTAACAATTGATTATTTAATATCATGCAGTCGGAGGCACTAATTAATTCTATTGAAATTAATATCGTGCCTCCGACCCGACTAAAATGAAGGGTACGATATTAAATATGAAGGGTATCTTATTTCTGTCTTTTTGCAGGCGGGTTTTTAGGGTTTCGTAGCCAAAATGGCAAAAACGGAACCCTTATAGTTGCGACATGTCCGTCCGTAGCTATCAAACTAAGTAGCGGCTACTACAAGACATCTTTGCATCAAATATAATCAATATTCATTGGGTAGTCTTTGAGTAACATGCTTGTGACATACAAGCATTTTACTCGAGTAAAATCTTTTTTTTAAAAGATATCAAGCAATGTGGGATTGAGTCCCACATTACTAGCAATCTTGTTAACCCCTCCAGCTAAGCTCAAAGGCTTGTGTTAGGAGTAGGTTCACGTCGATAGTATAATGTTTAAAAAAGCGGCGGTAGCCTAATGGCTAAGGTGTCGGTCTCGCAATCGTGAGGTCGCGGGTTCGAATCCTACCCATTACACTACCGACGTGAACCCACTCCTAACACAAGCCTTTGAGCTTAGCTGGAGGGGTTAACAAGATTGCTAGTAATGTGGGACATGATCCCATATTGCTAGTTATCTTTAAAAAAAAAATAATAACATAAATCTCAAAAACAATTAGATATATTTTGTGCGAGTGACATTAATCATGAATTATTTAATGTTTATGATCCTAAAACTAATCAGGCGGCCTACTTTAATCCAATAAAAACGAAGTTTCGATCAAAAATGAGGTGGAAATGGTGGAGGAGATATACAAAGTCAACAACATCTATTAAACCCACACATGTCTGAAAATTGTCTATGGGTTCGGACTTGTTGTTCTTAACCAAAAAATTAATTAAAAAAGTCTCCGTGAACTCAAGAGATATATGACAACGAAAATTCATTAATTAAAAGAAGACCAGACTTTATTTATCTAAAACAAGAGAAAGAGAGTAGGCCTACTGGTCTTCTTTGCCTAACGGGAAATATCTTTTAGTTAGATCCCCTTGGTACTTATACTTAATGAATTGTGTGTATCTAAATACCAATGTACATAGTTGAATGCATTGCAATTCAGTCCTTACTTATATTACACTATGACATGGATCTTCAAATAATAACTCCATCAATGGTAGTTCTTTGAATATCTAATTATAGTCTTACAACTTAAAAGCGACCGCGCTGGATATAAACTTGCTTTTTGTTTTTATAATTTCCTTAGTAATATTTACATTATTTCATAAAATATATTGTACGGTGCCATCTTTTATTAATTGAAATTAATATAATTTGATTTGTTTTTTGTTTTAATAGGTTGGGTTTTAGTGGTTGAGCCATTTACCGTTTCGCAGATAGTCTTGATATATAGTAAATATAATATTATGTTGTAAAAATACTTATTAAATTAGGTAGGTATGTGGCCATAACTATCAAAATGGGTTTTTGAAACTGAATCAACATCTGTCGCGCACAAGTCTGTCTTAAGGCACAGGTTATAGCGTAAGGATGAAGGGTTCCATCAGATTTTATAAAAAACTTCGAAACACCCCGTTTTTTTTTCGTTATCTTCTTTTTTTTTACGTAAGAAGATTCTAAAGAGTATTTGTATACAAAAGAAAAGAATGAATGAAATCGGTGAAGTCGTTTTGTAGTTATCTCGTGGCCAAGAAAAATATGGACTAATATTATAAAGCTGAAGAGCTGAGTTTGTTTGTTTGTTTGTTTGAACGCGGTAATCTCAGGAACTAAGGGTCCAAATTAAAAAAATCTTTCTATTGGGTAGCCCATTTATCGAGGATATATAACATCACGAAACTTCGTATGCGTAATTTCTCCCCGTTTTTGAAACATTTCTCGTCGCTTCTCCGCTCCTATTAGTCGTAGCGCGATGTTATATAGCCTATAGCCTTCCTCGATAAATGGGCTATCCAACAAAAAAAGAATTTTTCAAATCGGACCAGTAGATCCTGAGATTAGCGCGTTTAAACAAACAAACAAACAAACAATCAAACAAACAAACTCTTCCGCTTTATAATATTAGTATAGATAGATTATAAAAACAAGAAACTCCTTCTGGCGCAGTCGAGTGGTTAATAATTAGCATTTCTTCTCTGTGTAATGGATCCTATAAACATATACATGTTTATAGGTTCCAGTAATAACTATAATAATGGTCTCCTAACCAAAATCGGTTACGGCGGCCAACCTCATCATAGACTTGACAACTACGCAGGAGACCGTATTGTGCATTAGTGTATGCGCAGACACAAGTACATTCTCTATAGTCCGATGGGAGAGAGATTAGGCACAGGACCGACAACAGACGTCGGTCACAGCGGTAACTTTTATCAGAGACTAGACAATTACGCAGGAGATATCATAGTGCACAAGTGTATGCGCAAACACAAGTGCACTCTCTATTCCCTCACTCTCATAGTTTTTTTTTTAATGATAACTAGCAATGTGGGATTGTGGTCCCACATTACTAGCAATCCTGTTAACCCCTCCAGCTAAGCTCAATGGCTTGTGTTAGGAGTGGGTTCACGTCGGTAGTATAATGGTCATGGTGCGAGACGGATGCCTTAGCCATTAGGCTACCGCCGCTTCGCATGTTATAGTACGATCGTTCTATTAGGTACATATTTTGTAATATTTGACCCAGGGATCGACTATCTCCCATAATTATTTTATAGACATTGACCGTGATAAGGAAAAACATACGTATTATAAATCACCACTGAAAAATATAAACCAAAACCGGGGGTTTTTCTGTCTTATGCGGAAGGAAGTCTATTAGGTATATAGGTACATAGCCCTAACAATAACCTAACAATAAACTGTGATTTAGAAACAAATAATTTATACGAGTTTCAAACAATATTTTATCCTCAATATTAATTCTTTATTCCTGGAACTAATATGTCATCATATAAAAATGGGGAGACGGAATTTAACTTGTCAACTTACACAGTTATACTTCAGACATCTAAATAAAGGGAGTTCCACACCTCCCCTCATCTCTTCAATGGAATAAGTAGATAATGTCCGCATCGCTATTTAAAGCTAATCAAACTTAGTTAGGGAGTAGTCTGTACAGATGCGCAGGCGACGCGTGTCGTCCGTGCAACCACCATATTGGTTTTCATGCAGTTTTATTTTAAATTTCAAACGTGGCGGACGTTCTAAATTCAAGTGATCAGTTTGACATTAACCAGTGACAGTTGAACATGGATATTTTTTATGCTTCGACTTTTTTGGTGAGTGTGATCGCCTGATGGCCAGTAATAAAGGACAATGAACTAATTAATAATACAGACAGATATTCCAACTATTCTTATTACTTGAAGATGATAAGCTTGTATTGAGTTGACTTATTTATACTAAGGGAAAGATGTCTTGTCTCATTTTATGTGAATAGTTTATTTTTTTTGTTTATAACATTCGAAATGTTTTAAATTTTGTTTTCATTTTTTAATGGTAGGCAATGAGTCATGTTCATTTTGCTTTTCTTTAGGATGTTTCTTTGTTTCCTTTGACTCAACTTTACATAATAGTGCTGGACTTCTGAAAATGGCGGCAAACGGAACTGTCACCATTGTCACAACTCTTAGACATTTATTGTTTTTAAACTTTCGCGATTTTTACACATATTAGATATATTTCGGGACTTAATCGCGTGAATTATTTAAAGGTACGAACCTTTTATTTACCCGACGTTACGTACCTTTAAATAATTCACGCGATTTAGTCCCGAAATATATGTTACACATTTGGTTTGAAAATATATAAGAAAATAAAAAGAAATGTCGTTATCAAAAAGAATAGTACCGTCCACTGACTCACTGACATAGATAGTCGTTTTAGTAATTATACCATAGGCGTACCCGGGATCATTATTCGGCAGGGAAGGGAAGGGAGGGGTCCACCCCCATATTCACACCAGACTTAGATGAGACGGGAGGACCCTTAATAATAATAATAATATCTTGGGACAACTCACACAACGCTATCTGATCCCAAACTAAGCACAGCTTGTACTATGGAAACTAGACAACTGATAAACATACTTATATATATCTAGATACGTACATATTAAAGATAAATAACACCCAGACACAGAATAAACCATCGTACTCATCACACGTAGTTTTATCTTGAGTGGGGATCGAACCCACGACCTCTTGCGTGGCAGTCGGATACACACCCACCGCGCCATAGAGGCAGTCGTCTTTGGTTTTCCCCAAACCTTGTGACTCGATTACCATGTTGACCTATCGCTGACTTCTATATTAACAATTCTTACATATACATTTGAGGGGAAATTTATAAGGTATTATTATTCCGAGGACTCAATGACTGTCTTCGTTAATGTAGTTGAAGTAGGCGTGTTCTGGGGCACATCAATACCTACGATATAGTAATGCCCTTTCAATATTTAGGTTTTGTCGAAAGCCAGAAGAAGATTATTTAGCCTATTGTAGACGACTGTGTAGGTTTAAACCAAACATATAATGTTATCATTTTATCAAACTTCAATGACATGATTTTAGCCATAGCGGCCACGGAGACCGTATATTGCGTTTGGGATAAGAAGTGTGTGTGTGAATAGACATAAACACACACACACATACACACATACACACACACACACACACACACACACACACACACACACACACACACACACACACACACACACACACACACACACACACACACACACACACACACACACACACACACACACACACACACACACATACACACAGCACTTATCCCAAACAGACACACATGTCTGTTACCATTTTTCTCGAAAACGACTGAACTTATTTCAAAACGTTTTTTGCGTTATTTAAATCCCATTCCCTAGCATGGGACTTATACAACGGTTTCAATATTCTTGATCGCCAGGGAGCGCTACAGTGCTCATGTTTCTTCAAAACATTCATTTATTTTTTTCTCAGGGATGGCTGGGACGATTTGGAAACGGTTTTTTGCTCTGTATAAGTCTCATTCCTGAACATTAACATTCTTAGTTAATTTTAACATTACACACCGCTAGGGGGCGCTACAGTACACGCGCTTGTTTCTCCAAAAGGGTTAAGTTCATATTTTTATTAATAAAACGGATTATATATTAGTACCGTTACAATGAAATGTTTACTATCATGTCTTAACCCGAATAAGTAGCTAGTATATTTTGTAAAAAACCGCGCAAGAGCATGTCGGACCATGCTCAGTGTAGGGTTCCGCAGCCTTAAATAATTGCATCAGCAAAAGAGCGTATGTTCATGGCACTTAAGCCCTTTTGATAAAAAAGCAGCATCATCAGATCTTTACGAAATTTTCAAGGGACCATTTTTTCAAAATTATTTTACAGTTAAAAAAATAATTTTGAAAATCCGTCTAGGTATATAGAACGGAGTCATGGCCGAACATACATAAAAAAACGTCCAAATTGAGAACTTCCTCCTTTTTGAAGTCGTTTAAAATACGCGAACGCCATTGACCAATTTCGTTCTTGATATAAGGTATGTTTAAATCGTAATTAGAGATTTTGCTCAAATGTCTGGTACGTTTTGTGGTTTTTTCAAAGGGTTTTTTCATTTAAGTAATATCGCCAAATACTCAGCGATAGGTATGTCCCGCAAAAACATCGGGAAAACCTAATAATAACAGTAAAGGTATTTCGTCACACGGAATTTATTTTTGACTAGCTGACCCGCGCAACTTCATATGCGTAAATTTCCCCCGTCATTGCAACATTTTCCATTGCTGCTCCGCTCTTATTAGTCGTAGCGTAATTTTATATAGCGTATAGCCTTCCTCGATAAACGGGCTACCCAACAGTAAAATAAATTTTCAATTCGGACCAGTAGCTCCTGAGATCATCGCGTTCATACAATCAAACTCCTCAGCTTTATAATATTAGTACTAGCTGGCTCGCGCAACTTCGTATGCGTAATTTTTTCCCGTTTTTGAAACATTTCTCGTCGCTTCTCCGCTCCTATTAGTCGTAGCGCGATGTTATATAGCCTTCCACGATAAATGGGCTATCTAACAAAAAAAGATTTTTTCAAATCGGACCAGTAGTTTCTGAGATTAGCGCGTTTAAACAAACAAACAAACAAACTCTTTCGCTTTATAATATTAGTATAGATAGATATATTTAGTCTAAAGGACATATTTATACTACCCGATGTTGTCCCGCTTCAGTTGGCCTAACACGCTTTCTCTAAAACGGAATTCGTACATTTTCGTATTTTTTAAATTTCATAAGTTTACGAAGACTATAATTTTTTTTTTTTATATGTACCAAAAGTACAAACTCATTTACAATTTTCGGAAACGTTTAGTGATTTGAATCGATGCTGCTTTGTAAATTACGGCTTTATTTTTGATCGAAACTTCGTCTTCATTGAATTAGAGTTGATCTCCAGGTCCTTCTCTTCCTTTGTTCACTGTGTTCGAATCAAGGCACTCTGGGTTCAGACCGTCTCGTCATCTCTTTCTGAGTCTGCCACATAGTCTATTTCTTTAACATGATAATTGGCCTTTCTTCTACCGCTCTATATCTTTCTCTAAGAAACATCATAAGTATATTATAAATAAGAAATATATCGTACAATGGCCTGATTATGGGACTAAAAGTAATTATGAATATTAAGGAAAAGACTCATCGTTAGTTTCTTTCTTTTTCATCTAAGCAGCTTATTCGAATGAGCTTTACATTTGAACAGCCAAATAACTTCACTTTTAACCGTCTTCAAGTAGAAGTGGTTCTCAATGCGTCACAATATTTTTTAATTTCATGTTCAAACAACTACAGGTTTCATAAAATAAAGATATTAATTTAGGTTTGTGTATTATTAAAAGCAAGAGTAAAGAAGATAAGAAAAAATGTCCCTAATTAAACTTCCGAATTCATATTAGTGTTGAATGGTTTCAACGTATAACAGTACGTCTGCGTCATCACTTAACATCTGACCTAATAATTGAACATTAGGTACTTTAATTGGCCGGTTTCTGAACACTCACTTGGAAGATAAACTTCGTTTAGAATTTTGTTAAACCTAAAAAACTTACTCTGAATAATGAACTTTGTTACATTCATTGAGATGTTAATGTACTACGTACCCATAATATATCGATGGTTACATTAAAATTTTTCTCAAAACTTTACAATAATCTCGCTCTGTGGCTTATAGAGCCACTTTATAATCTACTCTAATATTATAAAAATAAAAGATTTATATTTTTGTATGTAACGAATAAACTTAAAAACTATTAGACTGATTTAAAAAATTATTTCCCCATTAGAAAGCTACATTATTGGGGAGTAACATATAGGCTATATAATATTGTCAAAAAAATTATAGATCCCTACAAAAATTGCAATAATGTAACTTAGGGTATAAAAACTACGATATGACACCCGTGCGAAGCCGGGGCAGGCAGCTAGTAAATTATATTAATACTACTTGTCCCGGCGAACTTCATACCGCCTCGTAATTTTTTTTTGTCAATCATGTACAATTGTGTTTTCAAACCATCCGAAAACCCAGTGAATATACGTACAAATTTATTTCAAATCTGTCCAGCCATTTATGAGAAACTAGGTGACACGCACACGTACAGAAGAATTATTTTCATATAGGTATAAAGATTACCTAAATGAGTTTATAAATCAGAAGTTTCTTTAAGTATAGTATATTGGAACATCTTTGGCAAACCAAAGATCTTCCAAAAAGTCTTCAAAGAACGTCAGGATTTTACATAAAAACCCGAACGATTGTTTCTTTTAAGGTGATCTATGGAAAGTTGGTTTTCTTAAACGTGTGCAATGTGGGATTGTAGTCACGCATTGTCAGTCATATAACTGGCCGTATATTGTTGTAGACAATTGCGAATCTTTAAATACCCTTACCTAGAACAATTGGCAGAGCCTTGGTAGAGAGCCAAGGCTCTGCCAATTGTTCTAGGTAAGGGTATTGATGATGTACTCAAAAAAAATCTAAAGTGTCTGAGTCTTCCCGTTGGTTTTTAGTGCTTACCATGTTAAAGGCTACCCTCAGCGGCGTCCTCTCTCTAAATCGAAATACAGGATACGAGCTCCTCCTAAAATAAAAGTCCTAGCTCCGTCAATGCCTAGAAGAGCGGCAAATAAGCAAGTCCGCCTGAAGGTATACAGTTACCAACATATCGCAAAACTGGTGGTTGCGATATGCTGCGATTTTTCTTGTAAATAGGTGAAGCACTCAGTATCATGTAAGCATGACGACCCTTATTTGATCTATTCAAATTTCTCTTTTGGCTTTAGACACCAGTGGCAAACAGACCGATACGCATATGCAACAGTGTTATACTTAAACTGGTACACTATAAACAATGCTGAGACCCATTGAACTCTATAATATTGTACCAGAAGCAGGCGCGGAACCAGAACGTTCTTTAGGGGGGAAACATGTGACCAAGCGGCCAAGTGTGAGTCGCTCGCATGACGGGTGGACGGGGAAGTTGCATTTGATTCAAGAACACCAGCAACCACTGATGAGGGGGGGTCAATAGCCTGTCAAAACTCCCCGAAACTTAAGGTATTTTAGTCGAGTCTGGGGAGGGGGGGAAATTGCCCCAGGTGCACCCTGCCAGAAGAGGTCAGTGCTTAAATTCGAGTTGACCGACATTGACTTACACCTCATCATCAGCCTATCGCAGTCCACTGCTGGACATAGGCCTCTCCAATTGCACGCCACTTTGTTCTATCCTCGGCTTCTCGCATCCAGCTCCTGCCCGCCGTTTTGCGTAGATCATCACTCCACCTGGCCTGAGGGCGTCCTACACTACGTTTGCCGAGACGCGGTCTCCACTCAAGAACTCGTTTACCCCAACGGTTATCGGTTCTTCGGCTACCATGGCCAGCCCACTGCCACTTCAGCTTGCTAATCCTTACACCTAGTTAAATTTAAACCTCTAAATGTTTTCTTGCAAATTTGTTTCACCTATACCTACCTATTTAAATCTTTTCTTGCAAATTTGTTTAAACTCTTGTTAACTATTGGTCTAATGTCGATAAATACTTAGATATACTTTTTACTTTCTCACCTAAAACACAGATTTTAACCTAGTTTAGGAAAATACTCAACCGTATTGTATGTTTATTTCCATGAATAATTAATTTTATTTATTACTATTTTATATTATTACAAACAAAACTCTAAGTAATTTAATAGCGTCACAGAATATTTTTCCCTAAGCGCTCTTAATATAAAATAGGTGTCTTCAAAGTGACTCTTAATTTCAAATATCTTGAAACAGGGAAAATTTTAAGGATAAAATTGTCAGTTCTCTTTGTCCAATAACCATAAAAGTTCTCGATGTATGTCTGTATGACGATGACGTGATGTTGCTATTTAGGACTTCAGAAACGACCAATGTTGTGAATCATAATATCAGTCATCTTTAGTTGTCGTGCAGTTTGCTACTGAGTTCTTTTTCTTAGTGACTCTAATACATGGCACAAATGGTAATAAAGATAAATTATAATATATTCCAAAATATATGTCAAAAATTAATAACTTCCTTTTTTTTTTTTCGGATTTGTTTATTTTTGTTCTTGTTAAACTGTCATAATATTACCTATTGTTTGCGAACAGACGTTACAAGTAAATGTAGAATCGACTTTTCACAATAGTGTAGTATTTTGCTTCATAAGTGAATAAATCATTTTTATTATTACTTATATATGCGAATAATTGAAAAAGGGTCGGGCCATGCTCAATGTAGGGTTCCGTAGCCCTAATAGGTAAAAACACGATGTGAAAAAGTTCACCAACATAAATGTTCATGATATTTATGTTAGAAGCAAGTTTTTCGTCAATAACTCAAAAACGGTATATCTGATGTATAACTTAAAAGTAATTTTAGTTAACGAATTTTATTACGCGTTTATTCGTTACCCTTTACATATATATTTTTATTTTTTTTGCTAGAAATATTGATTTTTAATATTTAACCACCAAACTAAGTAGCGCTTATACACTACACATATACTCCATCAATATTCATGGTGTAATTTTTGAGTAAAATGCCTGTGACATACGGATGGACAGACAGACATAAGGGTTCCATTTTAACATTTTGGCTACAGAACCCTAAAAATTATTATTCAAGCAAGACTGACAAATAGCAAAAGAGTTTTTTTATCTAGAAGACTAGCTTTCCTTGCGACCTCACGTTTTGTTTGTTTGTTATGGCCTATGTGTAATTCTAATGTTTAAACTACGTTACTGTAAAGTTTCATCAAAATCTGTTTAGTAGTTATTGCGTGAAGGAGCGACAAATATCAATACATTCATATATCACAAAGGAGGAAGAATTTGTCAACCATACTTTTTCGATGACAAATACCTACCTACAACGGGTCGTAGTGTAAGTAATGCAATGCAATGTGGTTGACCACATACACATACATACATACATATCAACCCATATGATGGCCCACTGCTGGGCACGGGTCTCCCCAGTAGAACCTACTAGTATGTAGATCCTGGGGGTAATTGCCATAATCGCCACGCTTGGCGAGCGGGTTGGCGATCGCAGTAAGGCTTTAAATACGCAGAGGACGCTGCTGCCCGTCCTCCGGGGTGAAATCCCTTAGTCGCCTTGACGACACCCACGGGTAGAGATGGGGTGGTACTATTCTTAAGCCGGCACCACACGGCACTGGTTGACCACAGCAGGTGCATTTCTTATTCGCTGCTGAAATTTCACAAAAAGAATGTCTTTTTGTCAAATTTTAGTGCGAGAACTTTAAGGCGTCTTTTGAACCTCCTGTGAGCTCCTGTGCTGAAAATTCCGGTTGCATTGTTATAGAATAGATCTTTTTCATTTACCTTATATAGGTAGTTACTTTCATATATATTTCGTAAAAAGCTGTTATTTTTATATTACATACAGACAGTTTAATTGTATTTATTTGTGTATAAAATATAGAACTATAGATTATAGATTCACATGATGCATTTTTTGCCTCCACCCAGTTTGAATCGACGCTAGGTAAAAAAATAATGAATCCTGTTGGACTCAGTTTAATTCAATTTTTAATTTGAAAAATTCAATGTGAAGGGTATCTTGATTCTGTCTTTTATTTAATTTTTAAATTTATTTTTTATACACCTACGTTGCTTTTTAGCATTTCTTATTCCAAATACATTTTTTAAAATTTAAAAGCTGAATGTCACTCTCACAACCACTCACAACTAAAACGAATCTAACGACACCTCTCAAGCTAAAATCCCTAAAGCTGTTTAGACTCTAGGGCGTGTCAAAGAAATATACGTACATACATGATACATAAAAATGGAAGCATACATTATGCATGAAATAATCGTCTCAGGCGGGACTTGAACCCGCGACCTTAGGGATACCGGCCCTAAGCCGTTACCAACTACGGTACCGAGAGTTTGACGGACGACAAAGTCGAATTTAGCCTCCACATGATACGATTTTATAGCAATTGTAACGTCATCCACCACTTTCCTAAGGAACTTGTACGGCTCTGTGAGTTTCATTTCACTATTTAAACACAGATTTTTGATGACGCTGGGCCTGAACACATATAGATACACCTGAAAAACATAACCCTCCTTACGCTGCGAAGGCATCGGTCTCGCAATCGTGAGGTCGCGGGTTCGAATCCTACCCATTATACTACCGACGTGAACCCACTTCTAACACAAGCCTTTAAGCTTAGCTGGAGGCGTTAACAAGATTGCTAGTAATGTGGGTCTCAATCCCACATTGCTAGTTATATTTTTATTAAAAAAAAAAAGTATTAGGTAGTTACAATTACAACTTTCCTTGCTTGTGTAAAGAAAGTTGTACTTCTAACTACTTAATAGTGCCTGGCAGTATTTAAACATAGCTTCCACATGACTCAGGGACATATGTCAACATGTCGCTATCATCTATGCTATTATTAGGAATATATTATATGTTCTTTATTTATACAGCTTTATCTTAGTTTTATTATTATTGAGGTACATATTTGACCCTTGACTAGCGTCTCTGGTCTAAAAGGGCGTAAACATCACTTACGAGGAAAGTAGGAGACATAAATGTTGATAAACTTTCGCCATTTTTACACATTATGAAAATATATTATATTACGGGTCTTAATCGCGTGAATAATTAAAGGTAAAATATCTTGTTTATTGCCCGACGTTTGGACCATATTGTAACTGCCGTGGTCGAAACGTCGGGCAATAAACAAGGTATTTTAAATCTAATATATAAAATTCTCGTGTCACAGTTTTCGTTGCCATACTCCTCCGAAACGGCTTGACCGATTTTGATGAAATTTTTTGTGCTTATCCGGTATCTATGAGAATCGGCCAACATCTATTTTTCACCCCCTAAGAGTTTGTTTGTTTGTTTGAATGCGATAATCTCAGGAACTACTGGGCTGCACTGAAAAAATATTTTATTGTTGGATAGCCAATATATCGAGGAAGGCTATAGGTTATAACATCACGCTACGACCAATAGGAGCGGAGCAGCAATGAAAAATGTTGTAAAAAAAAAAAAAGGAAGAAAAAGAAAAAAAGGAAAATTTACGCAAACGAAGTTGCGCGGGTCAGCTAGTAATATATATAATTTCATAAGGAGACACTTAGTTTATCTTGAGGGCATAGGAAGATGTCAATATGTTCGAAGGTCATATTGTAAGTCAACCATTCTGTGAAATGGTGAGCGCAGTCCCGAGTTAGTCTTACAGGTACCAATGGAAAATATCTTGCTTGCACACACCTGTCGCTTGTGGATAGTTCTGGGTACTTGGGTACCGGGCTATAGGCTATATAACATTACGCTACGACCAATAGGAGCGGAATATCAATGAAAAATGTTTCAAAAACGGGGAAAATTGGCGCAGATGAAGTTAAGCGGCTCAACTAGTATAATATTAGACTACCTCTGTGATGCGGTGGGAGTGCGTCCGACTGCTGCGCAAGCGGTCGTGGGCTCGATTTGATTTTTGATTGATTGAGTGATCCACAAATTGTTGTTCCGAGCCTGGGTGTACTTTGTGTCCGTGACTTGTATGTTTGTAAAGTCCCCTGTGATACAGGGCTTGTACCCTACTGCGGGAGTCGTATTTATAAAAAAAAAATATACATAATTTTAATCACCTGACTGATTCATCGACGCAGAGCCTAAGCCACTGGGCCTATAAATCTGAAATTTTGGCAGTTGATGCATTTTATGTTGTGGTCATCCGTGAAACGATTTTTGGAAATTCGTCTCCTAAGGGGGTAAAATAGGGGTTGCAAGTTTGTATGAAACTCCGCCAGTTTTGAAATTTCGTATTTGGCATTTTGCTCAACATTTTTAAGCTATTCATATACAAAGTGTAAACTAAAAAATCGCTTGGGCGGGTCTCAAACCCGTGATCATAGAGTGATTGAGTGACAATTTTTCCATAATACTTTTATTATAGGTATATTAATTAGCATAAAGGAACGGCTACCGCACGCTATGTCCCTTTGATTAAAACGTCCGATTTAAAAGTATCGGAACCGAAGTCGGAATCGAAGGTGTACAATCTATCGGAAGTTCCGATTTTTCGGCGTCGGAGTTGAAGCTCCGTAACATCCCTGATTTCAACATTCTGTAAGTAACCCAGACATTCAGCTCTAGTGACCTTACACTTACCCAAGTTCAAAACGCTTAAAGTCCTAACATACCTACACAAATGATCAATTTAAAAGATAAGACGCGAGAAACCTAACTCCTTTTACAACGAATTCATTTAAAATAATGTCACATTCAATAGGCCACTATTGCCAACATAAAAAAAAACATCTGAATGAAGTCCGTGTTCTATTTTCATAAAATTGGTCCATTGTGTAGAACTGTCAATGAACAAATAAGTCGAAGACTGTTTACAGGGCGTTAGTTGATAAAACGGGGTGGCAACATGGCCGTCAGATAATGGAGAGCAAATGTTAAAGATGAGTATTATACTGATAACGGTAACGCGACAGTGTGATGAACTTAGTACTACAGTAAACAGCAGCTGTATTATTTATTGTTCTATCTTAAACATCGCCCTTTTTTTGTACGTGTGCATTATCTCTATGTATTTTGCTCTTACGAAGACACATGTCGGAGTCGAACCAACTATAATCACAGGTGTTCTGTGGCAGTAAACAGTAGCCGAAGTTGAATCCCTTGCGGAATTATTACCCCTAAACTTAAACTTTGCCATAAGAAGTTAGACGGGGAAGACCAAGAATGACATATTACAGCAGTTTTCAGTAATCTATCTAGGATTTGTCTAC
Organism: Herminia tarsipennalis; assembly: GCA_945859575.2. NCBI lineage: Eukaryota > Metazoa > Arthropoda > Insecta > Lepidoptera > Erebidae > Herminia > Herminia tarsipennalis. The sequence continues at coordinate 11,643,210 of OX243855.2, forward strand.
TATTTAATTTTGTATGGAACTTATGTCAAATAAACATAATAATAACTACTCTAGTTGCCGAATTGATCGATATGTACGACGGCCGTTAGTCTGCGCCAGTTCTCATCACGCGACTAATTCTTTTATTAATTTTAGTCTCATTTGCGACACTGTCGACATGTAGATTATTTTGAAGTAATAAAAAAAGTCAAATGGTATTCAATAATTCTGGAGCCAAAATTTATAGTTATCTGTAAAAAAACTTCAAGCCTATCGAGTGGAGTATCAATATAAAGGGGTTTAAAAGCTTATAAAGCTTCATATCTATTTACCTATATATAAAAGGAGAAGCTCACTGACTGACTGACATATCAACGCAAGGCCTAAACTATAAGGGTTAGAAACTTGACATTTTTGCACAGGGGTTCCTTTTATAACGTAGGGGAGCACTAAGAAAGGATATTTGAAAATTCACCCTCTAAGGGGGTAAAACATTATGCTGAAAAAAACAAGTTAAATTAAAAAATAAATTTAAAAATTGAAAAAAAAACCCGCTTGAGAAAAGATGGAAACAAGATGACATTTCATATCTATAATGCAATCGGAGGCAGAATTTTTAAGTTCAACAGGATTTATCAATGCCTCCGACTGCATGATATTAAATGTGAAGAGTATCTTGTTCACGTATTTTTGCAGGCGGATTTTTTAAATTTAAATTGCCCCTTTTATTTAAATTTGTAAAGTCCGCCACGACACATTATTCCTACATTCGAGTGTTTTTTTAACATTAAATATTATAAGTCTTAATATAACACAAGACATTTAGAACATTCAATTTTAGAACACTTATATTTTCAACCATAAACAATTTATACGCGACCTCATTTTGGGCGCACTTAACATTACCGCGGCAATTAAAACCTTTTTTAATTGCGTTCAGTTGGCGCTCCCGAACTTCTGGTCATTCATCCCGAAGCCATATGGGCTCGCACGCATGGCGGGAAATGTTTTAGAACTGACACGTGCAATATTTGCATAATAAAATACAGATAGTACAACATATACACGTCTAGGAATATTAAGATTTTGAATTATTTTTTCTCTCATTCTTGCATTAAGTTTGTTATAGGCCCTAAGTATAGGTATCGTTTTCTGTAATCCTTTCTTATCCTTATTCCCTTGTCTGTACTGAGTGATTTGTAATATATATGTAAGGCTGATTTTGATTTATCTCATGTTTCAACTTTTTGATAATAGGTACAATTTGCATCAGATGTATAGTATCTTAGTCGCAGCACCTTACCCCCATATCAAGTTTATAAACATTCAAACATTGTAAAATTGGCAATTTGAAAAGAGTGTCCGTGAGTTTTTATTGCCACGTTCTTTTCTCCGGCTTTACCTATTGTTTGCGAACTTGGCATTACATGTACATGTAGAATCCCGACGTATCACAAGAGTCGTTTTACATCCTAAGTGAATAAAGAATTTTGAATTTGAATTTGAATTATACTAATAACCCCCCGCCAAAAAATATTCATCAAAATGTGCCGAAACCCTTGAACCTAAAGAGTGGAAATTAAGCACAGAAGATTTGGTTAGATCGTTAGAGGTTCCTTTTGTGATATACAACGTTATTCTTGGTATTGTGTAAACCTGAAAGTAGATTGCTCAGAATTAGTAATACAATCCGTTGGGGTAGTTTTTGGACCATGTTTTATTTTGCAATTAATCATTATTTAATTCATTAATCATGCTAACAGTCCACATCCTTTTCACAATGTGATGTGAAATGTAATCATCAATTATTTTTCAGTAATATCTGTGGATTACGTAGGTACTACAAGACGCAATGAGTACGATAGCGCGAAGAACACATGACAATTTGAATATCTTTTTGAAATCAAAATATTAGACCTATTTTTTTTTTTAAAGATAACTAGCAATGTGGGATTGTGGTCCCATATTACTAGCAATCCTGTTAACCCCTTCAGCTAAGCTCAATGGCTTGTGTTCACGTCGGTAGTATAATGGGCAGGATTCGAACCCACGACCTCACGATTGCGAGACCGATGCCTTAGCCATTAGGCTACCGCCGCTTCAATCATTTAGGACCTATCTTTTAGGATCTTTTTCTATCACGTCTGAAGGGAACCAGAGAGATAGATAGACTAATTCATAATCAGCAGATTAAAAATATTGCCGTTATTTGCATTGTTTCCCCAATAATTTCAGCCATAGTTGTACACTTCTAAAACAATTACTATCTATTACTGGACCGTTTAAATCTTACATCGAACAATTTGTTCAGATTAGTTGGATTTAACAGGAGTTAAATGTAATAGTGATTGGTCGGGGCGGACTAGGCCGGTTGTGATAGATTCCTTGGCCCGGAGAGCGCGGATGTGACCAATTGAGCAATAAAATTGAAGATGTGCGGACTGACTAGTACAGTACCTACTTACTTGTTAGTTATGCTTTCGTACTGCGTAGGTATTTCTTCATATGTCAGTTTTTTTTTTCTTTTTTTCTTCTTCCCTCCAATATTAATCGGTAGAGATTATGGCTCGCACATTCTGTGCATACGCCAGTTTCAAATATTATTTCTTTCTAGTTTTCTTCTTTCAATCACAAAGTCTCGTTCTTGTCCAATTATCACGTATTTCAAGTATATTTTACACTGTTTTACACTTTAAACGCAGAGCTGTAAAAATAGCGACATGTCAATTTGCCGCCATTTTTACAACTCCCTTAAGTTAGTTTGACTTTTTTTTTATGTTCTTAATTCAAAATTTAATTGAAGTTGCCAATATAAGAATATACATGTTTTAAATGTATGGAGGAAAAAATCGTCTCAGGCGGGACTTGGCCTTTACCAACAATCGTTTCATAAGGAGGCTAAATTCCACTTTGATGGACATGTCTCGGAGTTGGTAACGGCTTAGAGCCGGTACCTCTAGAGTCGCAGGTTCAAGTCCTGCTTTAGACGACATTTTTCTCCATACATTTAAAATATGTATAAAGTTAGCATAAAAATGCTTTAAAAAATTACAAAACGTAGTTACAGAGTATTTTTTTATAAAAATGTGATAAGTTTTTATATTTTAATAATTCATATTTTATACAATTGAATAAATAATAGCTTTGTTCGCTGCTTCAAAATTAAATGTAGGTACTAAATAAAAAATATATTTTTACTTGTAAATGTCTGAAAATGCACCTCGGAAGTCAGTAGAGCTTGATGGTGTCACGTCGTAACAAAATAATTTTGTGCAAAATAATTGTGTGTTGCTACAATTATGGTAGGCGGGCAACATTTTAGACCACAATAGCGTCAGTTTTTCTGCCGTAAAATAGTGAAGCTAACACATCACTGAGTTTCGGTAGGGCACTGTAGCAAGTGTAATTACTGAGCAAATGAGATGTATAAACTAATACCTCAAATGAGGAGCGCGGTGTGGTGACGTTACCGTCATTGACTAGCGTGTCGTTTACCATCAGGCGCACGACCTGCTCGTCTCTTAACTTCGTTGTATAAAAAAACTTATAACACGACATATAATAACGTATAAATAGCCTAATGGCTAATGCGCTTATTACACTACACTAAATCAGGGACCCTAAACCCTTAAAAAGAGAGGTGTAATAAGAGTTAGGGCCCTAATTGTCTAACAAATTTTCAAGGCCACCTCGATTTAGGGCCCTGATTCAGGGTAGTGTAATAGCCGTTTTAGGCATCGGACTCGCAATCATTAGGGCGCGGGGTCCAATTCTACTCATTATACCTACGACCGACGTGAACCCACTCCTAACACAAGCCATAGTGGGAGCTGATAATAGCATTTTTTTTTTAAAGACGGCTCCCGCAGTTGGGTACAAGCCCTGTGTCGCGGGGTACTTTACAAACATACAAGTCACGGACACAAAGTACACCCAGACTAGGAAAAACAATTTGTGAATCACACAAAGTGGTGTTCCGTGTGAGAATCGAACCCACGACCTCTTGCGTAGCAGTCGGACACACTCCCACCACAGAGGCAGTCATTGCTAGTAATGTGGGACCAACAATCCCACATTACTAGTTATCTTTTTTTTTTTTTAAATTGGTACCTACCTTTATTTGAATACCAAGTTTATTAAATGTATAGGAACATAATTAACTTTCAAATAATGTTACTATGGAAAACCTAAAATTAACACTGCGCTCAAGGGGCCTTTTATAAATCACGTGATATTTCTTAGTCTTCGATCTGAGATTTTTCCGAAACCGCTCCCCCTCTCCTTTTAAGCCTCACGTGATGCCCAAAAGGGGAGGGGACCCCAAACGCCTAATTTTAATTGAATTTGGTTTTGTAACCCTTTCACGAGCCTTGGCAAAATATTTGCCCTAGCCGAACCAATATTTTACCCGACTATAAAGGAGAGTTATGTTATTCGTGCGTATCTTGGATGTATATATGTATCTAATATTCTTTATTACCTCATATCTCACAAACCACTGAACGGATTTATACAATGAAAACGTCGTTAGATTCGCCTTGACCGCCCAAGTGTTCTTAGATATGTGACGTTTGAAAATAACAAACATGGCGGCTGTGAGATGTCAAAATAAAGAGCGAATTCGTATACTGCAAAGTTGTGCTTTTTGAGACTAAAATTAAAAGTGGAACTGATGATGAAGATTTTTTGATTACAAATGACGAGCGGTTCCACTCGTCATTTGTAATCATATATATTCAATATTCCCGGTTTGCGATTCAATTACTTTAATATGGTATTGAGTAGCACTTTGTTCTCGTCATATTACTATTGGAGTTGCAATCTAGCTGAGTGTGTACTCAGCTAGATTGCAACTCCGCTAATCGAAAAGCTGCGATGGTTCCAACTTGTCAGTTATGCAGTGCAGTTTTTAAACAAAAGTACCTATCTGTAGATATACGAAAATAATTGTGAAGCATTCAGGTCATTTCCCGAGCCCTTTATTGCTATTCCAAGTATTGTATATCTAAAATGAAGATACGTTACGTTACTTGATGACCAATTAACTCCGTCTGGGCTCATAATTATTTAATACAGATGTCATGCGTCGTGAGAGCATGCGCCTACGCAAACGTAGTAGATAGAATATAAATCTTTGAATATTAAAACATGATCCAGAAGAGAAGGAGATAGCTCACTCAAAATATATCTTCTGTATTACCTTGAAATAAATATAGTTTAAAAAAGTAATAAAAATCTAGGAATCCTTCACCTAAACTATTAGCCCTCCAAATTTTCAAAAATAATACGTCCTTTCACAACCCCTTAACTAGAATGTGTCGATTGTATAATGATACCGTTACTAGCCATTCTGAATTAGATATTGATTTATTCAGGACTAGTCTCAACAAATTTAAGACAAATATTCAAGGTCTGCTATGTTTCAATAGTTCCAAGCATTGGTAGAATGATACATGGCTCTGTTTTGCAGTGGGACCTACCCACTGTAAAATAGAGTTATGTGTTATTTTGCCAATGCATCTTTGTTTAAATTCATATTTTGTATTATTGTATTTAATACTAACACATTAACACTAGTGTAAGTACTTATCTAAGTATAATTATGTAATTTTTATATACTAATACAACTAACCAGCATAAATTGTGCATACTGTGCGCACAAGCTTAGAATTACAATCTAGTTTTCTATTGTAAAATTCTTGTTGTACCTGTTTAATGATTGTAATTTGTTTTGTGAGTAATTAATAAAATAAAATAAAATAAAAATACGCTTTTGTAACTATAAAAATAATAAAAATTAATAAATAAAAAAACAGTATATAGTAAAAAGCGTTGGCTGCTTGTGACGATATTGATTTATAATCACGTTTTTTTACACTATTTTTTATTTTTATTTTCTTTGTTTATTTTTAACCAAAAAGCCAAATAGGAAATTTCACAAATCTAACTTTAAAACTAACGGAGTTTTATTAAACTTGCGACCCCGTAGGGGGTTGATTATAAAATAACGCAGAAACATGTTTTCTTTATTTGAAACCAATAAGCCAAATACGATATTCCACACATCTAACTTCAAAACTGAAGGAGTTTCATATAAACTTACAATGACTATTTTACCCCTAAAGGGATGAATTTTCAAAAAACCCTTCCTAGATAAGTGTGCGAAGTTTCAATTAAATCCGACGTTTTGAAGTGAGTGAAAAACACGTGAAAAGATTCCGTTACATACTATAGGCCGACCGTTTAACTCGTATATCGCCTGCGAGGTGAGGGGGGAGCGGGGGCGGGTAACCGACAACGCACTGCACCGGTTGACGTGAGTTCTCTGTCCCGCGCACCCCGCTCACCCACCCGTTAACATCACCCCGCGCTCCCTTCTCACCGCGCAGGCGATATACGAGTTAAGCGGTCGGCCTATAACATACGTATGAAGTTAATAAAAGCGTACCTATTAAAAAAGATTATACCCCTCAGCGAGGTCAAGATCACCCCTTTTCCGTGTCATTCTTATCTATTGTATTTCGAACTGACTGTGTTCTTCTGCCACCAAAAGAATACTAAAAGAAACCCCGAATACTCAAAGTTCTTTAGGACATATAGTCAAAAGTATCTCTGTCGCTACTATTCCCCTTGAAGTGACAGTGACAGCATGAATCTTCTACTCCATCCACACTCGAACGTTTTCAACGTCAATAAAATGCCGCCGACTATAGTTCGATAGATGTTTGCGTTCAATGAATGAGTCATACCATGCCGCTTTAGATAAGTGAAGTAATTATAACCACAGGCGCTATGGTTTAATTGTCATAATTATAACGACCACTAGCATGTGTGTAGTAGAAATAAATTAATAGTTTAAAAAAACATTTTCAAAAATAACCTTTCATTTCATTGCTCTAAAAGGAAAAAAATAATTTTAAAATTTAAACAAACCCATCATTTTGTTACATTACATTAATATTAAATGACTTAAAGCTTGTTGCGAGGTCGATACCATCAAAATCTTCTAGCAATTCGACTCTACTTAGGCCAATCATCGACAGTATTACGTTACATTGCATTTTGTGTAATGTGAAGCACAGCACTAGGAAAATTTTGTGACTAGCTTTTATGACATTTATATGGTACTAGCTGTCCCGTGCAACTTCATCTGCGTAAATTTTCCCCCTTTTTTATAATCCTATGTTACTTCTAATACCTCCAAGAATATGTGTACAAAGTTTCATGATGATCGGTTGAGTAGTTTTCGCGTGAAAGCGTAACAAACAAACTTACATTCACATTTATATATTAGTATTGATAATGTAACAGAATGATGGGTTTGTTTTAGGTTTAAAATTATTTTCCAACCAACTTCAAAATGGAGGACATTCTCAATTAGATTGTATTTTTTTTTTTGCTGTTATTGTAATTTTAAAGTGTGTAGATATGTGGGTACTGGCCCCTATAGTTAGTACTATAGGGGCCAGTGCCCACATATTAGTGTAGTACCACAGATTACTTCCTTAGTTTGTTCCAGTACACTGTGCCAGTACGCTCGACTGGCTATCCCTTACAAAGTCGAATGACCGTCCTCTGAACTTTTTTGACATTTATGACAAATGGCCGTTAATATCTGCCATTGTTACATAAGTTTAAACCCTTTTTTTTCCTCTTCCCTCCAATATTAATTGGTAGAGATTATGGCTCGCACATTATGTGCATACGCCAGTTTCAAGTATAATTTATTTCTAGTTTTCTACTTTCAATCACAAAGTCTCGTTCTTGTCCAGTTATTACGTACTTCAAGTATATTTTACACTGTTTTACACTTTAAACGCGGAGCTGTAAAAATAGCGACATGTCAGTTTGCCGCCATTTTTACAACTCCAACTTCCATTTGATTTTGTCAATTGAACGTTCCAATTTCAAATTAAATGAAAGTTGTTGTTGTCGGCGGTAGCCTGTTCAACGTACTAGTTCTATGTAGTCTTTATATCTGTGTGTTTATCAGTGGCGTGTCGAAGCGTCCAATCAGATGAATAGATTATGTTGAGGATTTTTTGATATTTTTTTTAACAGGAACATTGGATCTTGAATCTTTTTGTTCTGAAGGTGTTCCCGGGTTCCGTGTCCGTCAATAATGTCTATGAGTGCGATGCTTGAGTCAAGTAGGAACGTATCAAAGGTCCGTCTGTTATCTCAGTAATTTGCTGTCCTAATTTATAATTCGTTGGTTTAGGTACTCTAGCGTATACGGAACCCGTACGAGCTCGTAGCCGTACCTGTACGAGGAGTCTTCCTCAGCAATGAAACACAGATTTACCCCGTAGCTATTGAGTATAGTATTTATTTCCATTTATTTCACACAATAGAACATGATTTTTAATGTACTACATCCCGCTTCGTGGCTTCTTACATAACACTAAATTACTTTGTAATATCAGTTTTGGAAAATATTTTTTTAATCAATCCGTAATCACCTACCGCTTGTTTTTGGAGTTATCACCTACTTACAGACTATTATGCTGAAATAAAATCATTGTTTATTGTGAAGTTTAGGGCCTCAACCCGACAAAGAAACATCGATTTTATTCCATAGTCTTTCAGATATATGGTAAATGGTTGTGTGACAAAAGTAGGTGGTGGGTGGTGAAGGGTTAATTTGTAATATTTATTTCAATAATTATATTAGATGTTATTTTGTGTTATGTTAAGAAGCCAAGAGCTGTATATAAAACAGCGCTGATATATAAATATACAAACACGCAACGACTTCTTTCAAAGTCTATCTCTACTGTGAATCTCTTGTTTCCAAATATTTTATTATTTTTCTTCAATAATATTTTTAAACTCAAAAAAAAATCTATTAGAATGTAGGATAGTAGTAGTAGAAGTTTACAATAAGCATGGAGACTGCATGCAGGACTTTATGATGTAGGTAATATGCTCGAGGACCCAACATGTACATCACAAAACCCATCCTTTTATTCCCATTTAGCTGACCCGCGCAACTTCATCTGCGTAAATTTTCCCCGTTTTTGCAACATTTCTCATTGCTGCTCCGCTCCTATTGGTCGTAGCGTGACCTTATATAACCTAATGGGCTATGGAACAGTGAAAGATTTTTTCAATTCGGTACAGTAGTTGCTGAGATTACCGCGTTCAAACAAACAAACTCTTCAGATTTATAATATTAGTATAGATGTGCTTTTTCAGTGATTATTATGGAAGGTGGGTAACGTGGGTCCACGTAACGTTGATCAATTACCACCTTAAGACTTACTTCAGAAAGCAGAAAACCAGCTAATGAACACAGAAGATGCAAGAGAAGTAATTACAGAAAAAAGAAGAAAACTAAATCTTGTTCCTAAGTACTAGTGCCGCAGGAGTGTATTATCTAGTCTCCTGCTGCTTAAGTGCTTATCAATGAGTGTTTAGTAGTTCCACGTTCTTCTAGAAGACAACCTTATCAAGATGAAGAAGAAAACACAAGGCTGAATTTTTAAATGCTAAGTAGTTATTCAGTTACGTTGTAGTCTCATCCTATCTTTAAGGTGTATTGTCGCTACAGAAATACTTATTATCCGATTGCAAGGAAGGGTTATGTTTTTCGCACGAATCTTTTATGTATGTATGTAATATTCTTTATTACCTCATAACTTTCAAACCATTTGACCGATTTATACATCTAAGTATCGTTAGATTCGTCTTGACCGCCCAAATGTTCTTAATTAAGTGACGTTTGTAAAAAAGAAACATGGCGGCGGAGAGATGTCAAAATATAGAGATGTGAAAAAAAAGTTGTTTCGTATCTGCAATAGGGGTTTTAAATTATAGAGCTCATCATAAGGATTTCAAAAAGATATAACATGATTATGACTGTAATACTTAAATAAATAGTTAACTACCATTCTATTTTCAATTTTCAATACTATTACTTGACAACCACTAAAAAGGATTAAATAAAACTATAAAAAATATATAAATTTAAAAAATAAAAATATCCGCCTGTACAAAAAATACGGAAAAAGATCCCCTACGTTTAACACGCGGCGGTTTTTTTATATTTTACCAGTTAAGTACCTACTTTGGCCAAAATTTAATGCAGTCGGAGCACTTTAATTAGTTCATACGAATACGTACGTCTTTTTAAGCAGGCGGGATTTTTTATTTTTTAAATTAAATATATAATTTTTTTAATCATGATTATTATTGACGATGACATATGATTTTGTAGACATGTTTTAGGGTTCCGTAGTCAAAATGGCAAAACGGAACCTTTATAGTTTCGCCATGTCCATCCGTCCGTCCGCAGCTTAGGCTGTAATTTTGCATGGACACACATATTACTTCTGCCGACAAAGTGAAAAAATAAATTTTGAAAAAAAAAATTTTTTAGTGTATATGTAAAGTAGGGATTTTTTCCCTTTATTTCGTGATTTTTTTTCTTACCTACCCCATCGTGTAGGGATCATTAGATAGATATCTTTTTTAAAAGCATTTAGGGTTTGAAAAGACTATTTTTCGATTTAGGGATCCGTTTGTGAAACATTAAGCTTTAAAGTGCAATTTTTTGTTAGAGTCAAGTGTCCTTACCCCTGCCAGCTAAATGGTTGATGTTGGGTATGTGAAAATCACGGTAGTGGTATGTACGAGTATAGTTAAATTTAAAGGAAAACAATCACAGCCAAGTAGGCTTTACAACTTAACGAGTAACAGCAGACCAAGTGAGAAGTAACAAAATTTTTGTACAGATTCCATAGAAAAATACTTAAATAACGTTGTCAGTAGTATGAAACAAAAACAACAGAAAACCTACTTCTGCCGCATTATTCGGATGGGGGACTACGGAACCCTACGTGGTGCGTGGCCCGACATGCACTTGCCCGGTTTTTTAATCAATAAATAGATGAGAATGTGAATCCTCATAACAGTGCCCTTTGACTCTTCAAGGGGCACTGTTATTGAAAAGTAGTGGTTAGCACGCCGAGGTTAAACCTATTTGTGACCTTTGTCTTTAAATAACCTTTTTAACGACACTCGGATCGGTATGGGGACTTCGAATTTAGTTTAAAACAACAAAAAAAAGGTTCAGGATAAAATCCGGCTTTCCTCTATTTTTTACCCGACTGTAAAGAAGGGTTATGTTTTTCGCGCGTATCTTGTATGTATGTATGTAATATTCTTTATTACCTGATATCTCACAATCCACTGAACGGATTTATACAATTAAGACGTCGTTAGATTCGAGTCGTCTTGATTGCCCGAGTGTTTTTCGATATGTGACGTTTGAAAAAAACAAACATGGCGGCTGTGAGATGTCAAAATAAAGAGGTGTGAAAAAAAAAGATGTTTTGAATACTACAATATGGGTATCAAACTAAAGAGGTCATCTTAAGCATTTCAAAAAGGTATATCATGATTATGACTGTAATACTAAAAAAGTTAGTTAGCAACCATTCTTTTTTCAATTTTCAATACTTGACAATAGCTGTGATGAAAGTTAGTTGTTACATCGTTTACATCGTATAACCACTAAGTGCCTCCGACTGCATGAAATTATAAATTAATTATGTAGAGGATCTTGTTTCCATCTTTTTTGTGCAGGCGGGTTTTTATTTTTATAATATTATTTTTTTTACTTTGTTAATCCGGAGAATAAATAACAAATTTAATGTTGGTATATTAAATTGAATGTATGTAAAACATTTTTTTATTCTCCAGACTATATTATATGTTTTTTTAAATTAGTTTAGTTTGAGTTTTGGACACCGAGATAATAATATGTAAGTACCTACTTACTTATAGTAATAAAAATAATATATCTAGTCCTAGCGGAAATCTTCACTTCTCGCGATAAGTTTTTTTGCTTCCTAATGGGATTTTGACGGATTATGGCTTTAACAGCATTAATAGTTTTTGTAGTTCTAACAGCACGCGGCCGCCCCGATCTTTTATGGTCTTCGACAGAGGAAGTGTTGTTGTATCTGTTGATAGTACGATATACGAACATACGACTGATACCAAGCATTTGAAGTGTCTGGAATATGACTGACGGCTCCATACCCACTTTGTGCAAGGCGATCACAGCCATCCTATTTTCTTTATCAACCTAATCCATATTGTAATTTGATAATGAATACGAAAAAATATATGAAATGGCGCGACATCGAAAGGACTTTAAAAAATAATAAACATATATAAAATATTTGAAATGGGGCGAAATCGAAAGAACTTTTAAAAATAATAAACTTATGTGACGTCTTACCAGTAGATTTTGAAGTACCACAAGGCAGTGTGCTGGGTCCTACTCTTTTCTTGTGCAACATTAATGAACTCCGTATGTCCATATCTGCGTATACAGATGACACTGCCTTGAATTTCTTTGCTGACACGTCGAATGAACTCTTTCATATTGCGCAAGATTTTATATAGTGTCTTACTGGCTACTAGAAAACCCACTCACCTAAAAGAAAAAAAGACAACAAAATTAAAATACCAAACCAAAGCAACATTTTAACTGCACATAAGTGTCATTTTCCTCCAATAATCAAATGTAATTGTCCCAATATTCACTCTGCTAAATGTCTTAAATATCTAGGAATCGAAATTGACGCAAATTTAATTTTTTCCTATCACCTACAATAATTATCACAAAAGATACGTAAATTAACTCCGTAATGTTGCGGAGAAACAGACCATGTTAATGGTCGATGAGGCTTTGGTTCAGTCCGTCTTGAGCTATGGCATCATAGTGCAAGTAAACAATGATAACCCTTGAAAGGATAGATGAAAGGATGATTTTAAAAGTAAGTTTCTTAAAACCACGATTATTTCCCACTGCTAAACTCTAGGTACGAGGACACTCAAGTTTTGTCAGTACGTCAACTGTACAAAATGTCAACTGTTCTTCTTAGGCACTATAACTTACCCGAGGAGAGAAGGCAACGCAAAGCACTATCCAGGAGAAATATGCTATCTGTGAGCTAACCACTGTGAACACATCTTTTGCGCAAAGGATATGAAATTTAGAATATTTTTGAATTCTCTTTTACCGCAGTTTGCTATGGATTGGACTCCGTCTAATTTATTGAAAAGTCGACCTCAACAACGACAACGAGGTCAACTTTAAAGCCTCATAGATCATTATCGACTTTTAATAACGTAGATTACGTTATTAAAAGTCGTCCTCCTCGATTAAACGGAGTCCAATCCATAGCAAACTGCAGTAAAAGAGAATTCAAAAATATTCTAAAAAAGTTACTAACTAATCTAAATTATGTAGAAACTGAAAAAGTCCTAGTAATAAATGTTGATAAACTTTCGTGATTTGTACACATTATAAAAATATATTCGCGTGAATAATTTAAGGTAAAATACCTTATTTATTAATTTTCTGAGTCTACCCGTGACCACGGCCACGTATTGTGACATACGGTCGAAACGTCGGGCAATAAACAAGGTATTTTACCTTAAATTATTCACTCGATTAAGACCTTATATATTTTTTTCATAAAATCCTAGAGATAGTTATATAAAAGTAGTAATTTAGGTATTATTTACATAATAAATATAAAACACACATTCAAATATATATTTATAAACATAAATATATTTTAATATCCCTTTACGCTATTTAAACACACACACACACACACACACACACACTTTTAGTTGCGTATCTGTTTGTAGATAAGTATCTTCACGCTTTTATTACTCACCATGCTGACAATGTCAAAAATAAATCCAAAGTAATGGAAATGGGGGGCCTGGATTTCTAAAATACGGGCTTAGGCTTAGTTTAGACTCCAGATCTCCCACAAATTGCAAAATTATGTATGTCCATTACGTCAACTGTGTATCTTTTGAGAACTATGTAATTTGTGGAGATAAAATAAACTTATTATTATTATTTACTAGCTTTCGCCCGCGGCTCCGCCCACGTGGATGTCGGTTATCGCGATAAAAACTATCCTTTGTCCTTCCCCGGGACTTAAACTATCTCCATACCAAATTTCATCTAAATCGGTTTAGCTGTTTGAGCGTGAAAGCGTAACAGACAGACAGACAGACAGAGTTACTTTCACATTTATAATATTAGTATGGATATCACAAGAATAGTGGCATTCACTCAGTGAACACGAGACATAAGCACAAGTAGTAGTAGCTCAATATCACACGCTACATAAAACTCATAATTCATTCTTTCTGTCCGCTTTTTTAACATAATACCAGCTAGTACTATGAGTCTATCAGTAAATTAGTTCAAAAATGTAGTTAAAAGTTATCTCATACGTTTTTCTTTTTATACAGTTGATAAATATTTAAATGATAAAGAAAAGTGGATCTAGTTGTTTGCTCCTTGTTACTTTATTCTGCTTATGTGAATTTTTTGTTACTAGTTTCAATTGTCATACTGTTTATGAGCATGATTTGACTTTTGTTAGTAAAGATTTTGCGTGTAAAATAAAGGCCATTGTTTTCAATCTTTTGATATTAAAATTAATTATAGGGTTCCGTACCTCAAAAGAAAAAAACAGAACCCTTATCACTCGTGTTTCTGTCTGTCACAGCCAATTTGCACGAAATCTACTAGACCGAATAAGTTCAAATATGGTAGACTTAAGTGTTTCCATGACGGATATCGTAAATATATTTTTTTTGAACTTGAGAGCCTTTTTGGGGAACAAACTAGTAATATTAAAAAAATGTTTCGATAATTGTATCGTGTAATATATCAAATGAAAGGGTTTATTGTAAGGATATCAAATATATTTTCTTTTATAATTTTATTATCGTTATTTTTAATGTGATGATGCTTGCCTGTGCCGCGATGGGAGTGTAGCCGACTGCTACGCAAGAGGTTGTGGGTTTGATTCCCACACGGGACACACCACTTTGTGCGAATTGTTGCTCCAAGTCTGGGTGTACTTTGTGTTCGTGATTTGTATGTTTGTATAGTCCCCCGCGACACAGGGCTAGTAATCTATTGCGGTAGTCGTCTTTTAAAAATTAAAGAGTTATTCAAGAAAAACCAAGAAAATAGACTTTTCCCCTTATCTCCGAAACTACTGGGCTTAATATTTAGGAAAAACTATACAAAAGATAGTTCTTAACTTATAGATTACAGAAAAACCTATAAAAAACCTGAGTTTTGCCGCATTGCAACGGCCGTGGTCACGGGTAGACTGAGTCCAGTCGTGACCACGGCCGTTGCAATACTGTCGAAACGTCGAGCAATAAACAAGGTACCTTAAATTATTCACGCGATTAAGACCCGTAATATATATATTTTTTCATAATGAGAATAAGTATATCCAACTATTTGACCCATTGAGGTTTATACAGGTTGTAACAGAAAGGTGTGGTCAAATTTCACCAGCAGACAGTGTATGTTGTCAGTATTGCACCTACAATGGTGCCATAGCTGGTTGCATTATTATTACATATTTATAGCATCCTCTTTTTGTCAAAATTCTACGTACCCTGGTACAAAATTCGATTGGATTATTATGGCATAGAACTTTTTAAGTCATACTTTTTTTAATTAATTACTTTTTAACACATAAATAAACGAATGAAAAAATAATAAATATTTTGTAGAATACTCCAACTTTGATAAAATTAGGTATGTGCACATACCAACCCTTGAATATGACCACACCTTTCTGTTACACCCTGTATATTGAATCTCAAGTCTTCTTTTTTTAATATTATTGTATCTCAAGCCTCTCATCTCTCTAATTATATCTCTAGCTTATGCACCAGCCCTCTTATGTGGTGTGGAATATTAAGGTCGCAGCATCTTACCTACATTACAGTTTATAAACAAACATTATAAATATTGGCAATTTGGAAAACATGGCAGCGAGTCTATAGCAGTAGATCTAACTGGAAATCAGTAAAAGCAGCGGCAGCCTAAGACCATAGATGATCAGCGGAGCTATGCAATATTTCACGGTTTGCGATTCGATTACTATAATATTATATTGTGTAGCACTTTATGCTCGTCATACTACTTACTTTTACAGCATATGATAGAGCTGATGGTGAAGTATTATGTGGATTTGTGAATTCCTCAACAGAGGACCCTTAATCAGGAAAAGCAATATTTTGTGAAAGTAAATGAGCAGTTCCCATTACGCTATTGTACCTAATTTAGATACGAACCCACAAAAAAATAAAAACTTTTTTACATAAAACATTCAGAAGTTGGTGATTAAAACATAAAAACTACATTTCCTGACACCAACTTCCAAATAGTTATCTTTTTATGTTGTTGCACCTATATTACTTAATTTTTTTTAGTTACCTTGTGTTTATTTTTGAATTCGGTTTAATATATATATTTTGTAATTGAATGGGACCATTTCGCATCGCAGTAGTTGGGGCGGTGCAAATGGACCAAGATATCTTTTGGTATAGGTCGATTTGGAGCACAGAGGGTTTTTTTTTAAAGACAGCGCCCGCATTGGTTGATAAGCCCTGTATCGCAGGGAATTTTAAAATCATACAATAGTCACGGACACAAGGTACACCCAGACTCGGAACAACAATTTGTGGATCACACAAAGTGGTGTGTGGCTTTAACTCTCATACGAGAGTATGAGAGTCGAACCCAGCAGTCTTGCGTAGCAGTCGGACCCACTTCCACCGCGCCACAGAGGCAGTGAATACTCTTTTCGTAGGTCCGATTATGACTCACATCAAGTACTCAAATTATTTATTTGTACAGATGGGAAGAAAAGTAGTCTCCTTTTAACATATTTTTACTTAGCTTATCATATTTATTAAGAAAATAAAAAATAATACAGTGTAATAGCCCTAAACTATTCGTAGTGGGCTTATGACATAATGTGAGTTATAAATTGTTTTGTTTTTTCCTGTTATTTTGTACCTGGTTGTACTATCACACTAATATTATAAAGGCGAAAGTTTGTGAGTATGTAAGTGTGTATGTTTGTTACTTCTTCACGTCTAAACGGCTGGAGCGATTTTAATAAAATGTGGTATGGAGTTAGCTGACACCCTGGATTGACACATAGGCTAATAAACCGCGGGTAGCACCGCGGGGCACAGCTAGTAAGGCATAAAAAGATAAATAAAAAAACGTATCTCCTTTGTCCAAATTCATCCATCCAAAAAAATAACTGTTTACCACTGTGGTTCGAATTAATCCCTTACGAAAAGTAGCTTGGGTGGTTATGGGCGCAAACGCCAAACTGTTCAAAATGTACTGTGGGGCAGTTCAACCGTTCGCAGGGTGAAACGACTAAATACCCCATTACCGTGGCCCAAAACGCTTCGTGTAACCACGGTCGGTGTGTCGCCCTTTTGCAACTTGGTTGATACATTGCCGTCTATCTTAACTAGTAATGTAGTATCCTGCATATAACATAATAGATTTCCGTGATGATAGAACTACTCATAAGTTAATACAGAACCCTCAGTGCGCGACTCACACTCGCACTTGGCCGGTTTTTTTTTTATATTTTACCAGTTATGTAAGAAAGAGTGGCCGCGAGTTTGGGGCGTTACGATTCAATAGTAAATACTTTTTCACAAACATTGATTTAAAATGATGTGGTTTTTACATTTCCTATTCTATTTATTTGAAAATCTCAAAATCGAGGGGTAAGTTCACGTTAATATAGCATTTGAGGTCATTGATCCTAAATGGCACTGACTTATGGCGATCATTAATAATTATACTTTAAGGTTGGAATCTAAAGAGCATATACGCATTCCGTCAGAACGTAGTTCTATTTGTTATATCTTTTTTGTGTTTGTATTAACTTAAGCAAGCACACAGGCAATTTAACATAGCTAAAATAAACATTATAGTCCTCACAATCCATGTACCTTATACCCTTTTGGCAATATCACGTTGATTGTTTAAACAAACTATGAGAAATTCGAGTACTTTTTTGTGGCGGCACTGTTGGCCACTAATTGCTCGGCCAATAATAGCAATATGTCTGCAATTATATGGCGCATGATCCAGTCTCCTAAACGGGCTACCCAACCCGGCAACAATAAAATAGGGAGCGAATGAAACAACAACAAAAATGGCAACCGTCAAATCAATATTGTCGAGTACTGCCATGTTGTCGGCCACAGCATTGCCGCCACAAATTGACGTAAAAAATGGCCCATAAAGACGCCACTTAACATTATTTAAGTTAAATCTTTTCAATGAATACTGAAACAAACAATACAGTAGGTATAGCGTTACTATAATTTTGCCTAATTAAGAGAGTTACTATGACAACAAGTTATAGAGACGGCGCGAATTAAAATCGTTTGAATGTTGAACCAAAGAAACCCATAACACTAATTAATGGAAAATAATTTTAAATTTTAAATAAGAAAAAAAGTTTTGTAAAAATGAACATTAGTACGTTTAGAGCAAGCCATGTCCTCTTAAACTGACCATAATTTGTAGCCTATAGAGTTGAGGTCTTGGCTAGATGAGGGAGAGGTTTCAGCCAACTTGGGTAATTCGTGCCTTCGTGTCGTAGTTTCGTGACCAGGTGCAGAATCCTGCTGGAAAGTCCACGGTACATTTTTAAAAAGTATATTGTTGAAAGGTTTCACAACACGATCCAAGACTGTCTCTTGATACACTTTGGCTGAAGTTTTCACTCCTTTTTCACAAAAATGTAGCTTTGTGACGCCTTGAGAACTGTGAGTGTACACTTTATCATTTTGCTTACTGTAGTGCTCTTCAATCGTGAATTTTTTTTCATCGGTAAAGAGTATATTTCTGTGCCCTTCACCTAATTTAAAATGTATAACAATTAGTTTGCAACTGTTCTGTAATTACAAAATATTTAAAATGAAAAAAAAAAAAATTTATAACTGTACTGTAATTACAGTACAGTTGCAAAGTAATTGTTTTACATTTTAAATATTTTGTAATAAAAAAATAAAGTTAATTGAGAAAATAATTATTTATTACCTGTTTCCTATGAAACAGTTAACTGTAAACTGTCCTTGTAAACTTTTTCTTCCATATAAAAAAATCAATAAATTTAATATACAACTACATTTGTAGATAATTCAGAAGCCATTTTTAGGAAAATTTATTTGGTTATCGAATGGTTAGTCACATCCATAACAACATTGATGATGAACTGTTATTTTTTTTTGTATAACACTCCATTTATAGGGTTCCGTACCCCAAAAGAAAAAAAAACAGAGCCCGAATAAGTTAAATTAAAACCATATACGAGGGAAGCTCCAAAAGTTTTCGAACTAACAAAGAAAATAAGTATATATATTTACAAATCAATTTTTATTTTTATGTTATAGTCTCCCTCCATTTTAATGCACTTTACAGATCTCTCAATAAGCATTTCTATCCCCTTGTAAAAATCCTTAGAAGTTTTGTTCTCAAAATGGGAGTTAACGCACTTCATCATCCGAAGAACATCTTCTTGCCCTTATGTCTGTCTGCCTTAAGTTTCAAAAATAAATCACTAGGAGACAGGTCGGGACTATTAGGTAGGTGGAGAATTTCCTTGAAGCCACATTTTGCAACAGCAGCCTTGGCAATTGAAGCAGTGTGAATGGGAGCATTGTCATGGAGAAGCCGAACACCTCCACAAGTTTTCCACGACGCTTCTGCTTGATCGCCTCTCGTAACGTGGTATTCCTTTATTTTATGCCAATTATTAGTATTTCGTGATAATCCCAGAATACCGTAACCATTATCTTTTTGGTGGATTGCGTTACCTTGGCCTTCCTAGCAGGCTTTTCACCAGCACAACGCCACTCCATCGATACCTTTTTGGACAGAAGATCGTACAAAACCATGGTTTCGTCCCCCGTAAAAATTGAGCCATAAAACTTGCTCCGTACCGTCTATACGCTTCTAAAATTTTTTTAGAACACTATTCGAGAACTTTGAACTTCGCTGCAAGCTCAGAAGAAGTTTGGGCACCCACACTAAGTGAATCTATACCTAGTCCGGCCATAAGCTCTGTTACAAATTAAAATGCAATTCTTTTTTCATGAAGTAATGTAATATTACTAAAATTTCTATGTACATATTTATTGAAGTCTCAGCAAAAAATAAAAACAATAATCTATTCAAAATTGCCACCTTTGACTTTTATACAGGCCTTTAATCTGTCTGGCCACGAATCTATGGATTTACGCACTGTTTCCATGGGAAATTTCGCTACTACTTGCTACAGAGATTTTTAAGAGACTCAATGTCGCCGTGTCGTTTAGAGCAAGTCATGTCGTCTAAAACTGACCATAATTTGTAGTCTAAAGGGTTGAGGTCTAGGCTAGATGAGGGCCAGTCTTCAGCTCTTATAAAGTCCGGAACGTTGGTTTCAAGCCAGGGGAAAAATGTAAGTAAGCGAAAATTCATGAATTTCGTTATAAAGAACGAGAGTACTACTGGTCACTAGGCACGAACTATTGGGTAGTTCGCGCCTAGTGACCAGTAGGCCTACTCTCGTTCTTTATAACGAAATTCATGAATTTTCGCTTACTTACATTTTTTAAGTTTACGAGGAGTATTTAAATTAATTTTTGGATAAGCACAAGAAGTTCAAACCCATGAACGATTTTCTGGAACGAGTGGATTGAATAGATGTTCCTGGCTCTGTATCTTACCACCTCATTTTTGATCGAAACTTCGTTTTCATTGAAATAGAGTTGGCCTCCAGGTGCAGAGTCCTGCTGGAAAATCAAAAACATTTTTAAAAGTGTATTGCTGAAAGGTTTCACAACACGATCCAAGACTGTCTCCTGGTACACTTTGGCTGAAGTTTTCACTCCTTTTTCACAAAAATGTAGCTTTGTGACGCCTTGATAAGACATGCCACAACAAACCATAACTGACGCAGGATGATGTCCACGCTGTACCTTTCCGACCACTTGAGCAGCTTCTTTAGCAGATCAATAAGCAAAATATAAAGTGTTTTTCACGATATAAGAGCACTACAATTAGTGCTTTTCAATCATGAATTTTTTTTCATCGGTAACGAGTATATTTCTGTGCCCTTCACCTGCGACAGAAGGCGTTTTGATGTCCTGCATATAGACGATAAGCACCGAGCTTCAGGTCTTGTTCTATAATACGCGAGTCCTAGCGGGAATCTTCATTTCTCGCGATAAGTTGTTTTGCTTCTTATTGGGATTTCGACGAATTCTGGCTTTAACAGCATTAATAGCCTTTGTAGTTCTAACAGCACGCGGCCGCCCCGTCTTTTATAGTCTTCGACAGAGGAAGTGTTGTTGTATCTGTTGATAGTACGATATACAAACATACGGCTGTGTCTAGAATTTGATACCAAGCTTTTGAAGTGTCTGGAATTTGACTGACTGCCCCATACCCACTTTGTGCAAGGCAATCACCGCAAGCCTATTTTCTTTAACACCCGAACTTCTGGGTTTATATTTCCGCTACAAGTACCTATTCCCATTAGTTCCATGTATGGAACTAATGAGTTGCATAAGTTCCACGTGGAACTGGCTTTATGGAACTACTGGGAATAATCCCCCAATCCATATTGTCATTTGATAATGAACGCTCAAAAATATGTGAAATGGCGCGAAATCGAAAGAACTTTTAAAAATAATAAACGCGTTCCAAATTCAAAGTAATTCAAAAGTTGAAAACAAGAAAAGTTTTTATGTAACAGTATTTATGGCCGTATGCGCATAAAACTCGTAATATGTATATTTTCATAGCATCCACACTAACTTATTAAGAATTGAAGTTTTCGGAAGCCCTAGTTTTAAGTCATCGATCACTCCGAACTTCTTCCACTAATTTGAAGCAGTCCACGGTGAGTGCTTCGACAGGTCGGCTAGAGCGAGGTTCGTCGTCAATGGACACCCGCCCTAAACGAAACTGCTTACTCCATTCTTTGATGGTATAAAATGACGGAGAAGTATTCCCGTACACGGCATCTAGGCCTACAAAATTTTAAACATTCATAAATTAAATTAATAGAGCAATTAAACTGAGCTAATGTTATACCTAAACATATCATATATTTTAATAAGTATAAAAACGTTTTAAATTAGTATTAACTTGATAAAAGTTATAAAAGAACAGTTTTTTTTCAACTATAATACCTAAGGGTGAGTATACACTTCAATATTTGCTAGAACATTACAATGTAATGGAACATTCTTACGAATACAGGCAAATGCTTAGTTTGCTAAAGTATTTCCATATAATGTAACGTTCTTGCGAATGCTCAACACTGTGTTCGATGTAATTACAGTTAAATGCTGTAAGGCGAGTTATAATTTTCCTGTAACATTTCTTTCTGTCTTGCACACACTTCTGTCACCCGTGCTCGCGCCTTTGCTCGATAAAACGTTACACCAAAACGCTCGTTTGTTTTTAAAATCGGGTTGTAACAAAACATCGATCGTCATGTTCGAAGTGTGATAAATTTAACAACAGCGAATGCTTGACGTTCTATTACTAGTAAATGCTGAAGTGCATAATCACCTTTAGTGCGCGTGAGTGAACTTCTAAGATTTTGCTAAGCATAATGCGTAAAGGTGCCGATGGTGAAGTACCAAAAGGAGTCCTCAACAATTGACACCTGCATCGGGAGAAGCAATATTTTGTATAAGGAGATTAGCATTACGCTATTGTAACTTCTTATTATCAATGGCAATCGTCTGAGTCATTTACGGTTCACAGGACAGAAACCATTGAGAGAGACAATTACAGTAACTACATACTTATTATGGAGAAAATTAATGTATAAAGTCTTTATTATTATTGTAACTCAGAAAAACTCACTAAATGATAGACGTGTTTTTAACTCATTAAAAAAGTGAGACAAAGGATACACAGCAAAATGAAAGCGATATTTTAATTTATATTTTTCTGCAAGTTCCTTACTTCAGTAGTAAAAGAAGTCAGTTTTTACTTGATTTCAAAAAATATTTTCATGTTTGAAAAAACTCCCGAGGTAGTCCCATTGTCATCAGGTTGGGATATGGTGTTGGAATTCTGATATTAAAAACCTCTTCAAATATTAAAGGCACACCCTTTAGTGGTTTATGTAACCTATACGATTTTATAAAATTCGTGCACGTACTCTCAAAAAGCACCATTAAGTCAAGTGGAACTGATGATGAAGACCACAGATGACCAGAGAAACTACTTAATAATACATATTTTACGGGTAGCGATTGGATCACTCTAATATGGTTGGTCACAATGCAGCTGATACTTCACCTCCATTGCGCTCTGTGATGGAGCTGATGCTAAAGTATCAGGCGAACCCCTAACACTCACGGCCCCGCATCGAAAAGAGCAATATTTTGTAAAAGAAAATGAGCAGATGATATTGGGCTATTGTTACTTAGATAAAATAAAAACCAACACACAAAAAGTGAAAAAAAACCAATAAAAAAATTACCGACTTCAAAATTAAATATACAATTAAATACCTAACTAAAAAGTACCTAACAGTGGCAAGGGGTTAAAAATTTTCATAAAAATATAATATACAAGCAGACTTCTCGCGGTTTCACCCGCGTAGTTCCCGTTCCCGTGGGAACACAGGGATAAAAAATAGCCTATGTCACCCGGGGTTAGTGTAGCTTCACAACGATGAAAGAATTTTTCAAATCCGTCCAGTAGTTTCGAAACCTATTCAATACAAACAAACAATCAATCAAACAATCAAATCTTTCCTCTTTATAATATTAGTATAGAAGTATAGATAAGTAATATAAGTAATAAGTAAAAGTACAAGTACAAGTATAAGTATAGATATATCATCATCAGCCTATCGCAGTCCACTGCTGGACATAGGCCTCTCCAATTGCACGCCACTTTGTTCTATCTTCGGCTTCTCGCATCCAGCTCCTGCCAGCCGTTTTGCGTATATCATCACTCCACCTGGCTTGAGGGCGTCCTACACTACGTTTGCCAAGCCGCGGTCTCCACTCAAGAACTCGTTTACCCCAACGGTTGTCGGTTCTTCGGCTAATATGGCCAGCCCACTGCCACTTCAGCTTGCTAATCCGGTGGGCTATGTCGGTAACTTTGGTTCTCTGCCGGATCACCTCATTTCTGTCCCTAAGAGAAACTCCGAGCATAGCCCGTTCCATAGCCCGCTGAGCGACTTTAAACTTGTGGACCAGCCGAACCGTCAGTGTCCACGTGTCGGCTCCGTATGTCATGACGGGTAGGACGCACTGATTAAAGACTTTAGTCTTTAGACATTGTGGGATCGAGAAGTAAGTCTAAGTATAGATATAGAAAAAACAAAAAAATTACATTCTGACGTTGGTACCAAATTTATACAAATAAATTGACTACCTTTGTGGCGCGGTGGGAGTTTGTCTGACTGTTACGCAAGAGGTCATGGGTTCGATTCCCACACGGGACACCACTTTGTGTGATCCACACAAAGTGGTTGGGGTGGCACCCCAGCGACACAGGGCATGTACCTAACCTAATGCGGGGGCCGTCTTTGAAAAAAAAAACAATTAAAAAAATTGAAGTGTCTGTTTTTAATGTCAAAATAACACAGTTTTTTACAAAAGTATATTATGGTACTTGAAATAATACACTTTAATAATAAATATAAAGATACAGTTTTTAATTTTTTGGTCGGTCTGTTTGTCGAAACAGCTGGACGGATTTTGGCGGGACTTTCACTGTCAGATAACTGATGTTGTAAGGAGTAACTTAGGCTACTTTTATCATCACGCTAACGTCTATACGGAGTAAACAACACTGCAACTTCACTGTTCTGCTAATAAAACATAAAAAACTATTATTTTATTATTTCATGGCACCAACTTCAAAATGTTTACTTATTTTTTGTTGTTCCATAGTCTATTTTGCTTTTTGGTTTTTTTTTATGCGTCTTCTAGATCTAGACGGTTGGAAACAAGTAATTTTTATAGGCATTTCTTGCCAAAGACTTTACAAATACAATAATTGCATTTTTGAAAGATAGAAAAATTTGAATCCAGACTCAGGAATCGAACCCGAGACTTCCGTAGCCAAACCGGGGCCAGAAGCGAACCACCTATCTGGACTATGTTACTAGATATCAAATTCTTCTATCTCTTAATGCTTACGGGTTAGGCCCCCGTAGCGACATCTAGTCGGTAGTTAAAGAACTATCACGGCTTTTGTTATTGCTTCGTTACAGAGAGCATTTTAACAAATTATGATGACGCAGGCCGAATATTGAAGTAATTTTTATAGGCATTTCTTGCCAAAGACTTTACAAATACAATAATTGCATTTTTGAAAGATAGAAAAATTTGAATCCAGACTCAGGAATCGAACCCGAGACTTTCGTAGCCAAACCGGGGCCAGAAGCGAACCACATATCTGGACTAAGGTTAGGCCGTTTAAAAAAAAATTTTTGGTACTGCAATAGGTACTGCTACTGCATCTCTTCCTGTGGGTGCCGTCAAGGAGACTAAGGGATATCACACCGGAGGACGGGCAGCAGCGTCTTCTGCCTACTTCAAAGCCTACCGGCGATCGCCAGCGTGGCGATTATGGCAATTACCCCCAGGATCTACAATAAGTTGGTTTTACTGGTGAGACCCACCCACCCAAGCCCACAAGTGGGACATCATATAGGTTGTTATAAAAAGATGTCCGAATTTTAGACGATTTTCGAGAAAAGGTGAATTAAATTGATATTAGAATACATAGCCAGCAATATCAATTTAATGAGTTAGAGTACCTAGGCCTCCTGACCTGGGGCCGTACCATGAGCGTATAAATTATTTGCCAAGTGCCGGGCAGTTCAACTTCAAGTTTAAACTTGGCGCTTGTCACGCGCTGAACCGCTGTCGAGTGTAAAGAATTGTCAAATAGACAGTAGCTCTCTCACCGGTTTGTAGATGTCATCACAGACTCGCCTGCTCTTTGACACGATGATACAAAATTAGCAGGACAGTTTATTATTTGTCTACAATTGACTGGCTATAAAAGTTCGCGACTAAGAATCAATCAGGGGCCGTACGCCCCTGATTGAGTCTTGAATAGGCTGAACAAGAGGAAGGAAGCAGAATTCATCCCAGACAAAAAAATGGTTGGTAAAATACTATTACAAAGCTTTGTATGAAGCTTCATCTCGCACGTAACTCTACATACCTATCCGTCACAACTTCACTTCATGCCTTTACGATATACCTGTAGGCCTACTACTTTTTTAAAACGAAATTCATGAATTTTCGTTTACTTAAATTTCGTTTGTTTACGGGGACTATTCTAATTATTTTGCAACTGTAGTTATTTTAATGAGGTAATATTGAGTGATTTAACATCAGATCACTGTGGGCAGAAAGTCACTTTTCCCTCACACACAGTGGCCAAAATAGATAAGATCACATGTAGGCCAATGAGTACGGCTCGCTTAGAAAAATTCAATTCTAACGTTTCTGCTAATATTACCAGTATAGATTTCAGCCACTCTGATCCAAACTATCTTTACTCCTCAGTGTTTAATATAATCAAAAGTGAATACAATAATATATTTAAATCAAAAACTTTTTATAAGAATTCTAAACTTAGCTTTTGTGATTGGGCAACTACCGGCATTTATAAAAGTAGAGCTAAGTTATACGAGTTATATGGTATGAAACAATTTAATTTTGATCAAAACTTTATTCAGTATGTGAGAAACTATTCAAAAACTTTTAAAAAAGCTTGTGCATGTGCCAAAGCTTTACTTATTAGTAGAAATATTAAAAAATCTGATAATAAAATAAAAGCCACTTGGAATATTATTAATTCGGAAAGCGGACGGGCAAAGCCTCGGGATAAAAGCTTTGAATTATTAATTAACAATAAGACTGTTACTGATAATTTAGACCTAGCACAAACTTTCAATGATTTCTTTGCTGACATACCACTAACCACAACCAGCTCCTTGAACGCTTGCCCAGATAAAGCCGAATCACTCTTAAGAGATAATGTGGATCAATGCAATGTACCATTTGCTTTTAAATATATATACCCCAGTGAAATAATTAAAATATTCAAGTCACTCAATTTAAAAAAAACTGCTGATTTATGGGGTATTTCAGTAAAATTAATTCACAGTATAATTACTGGCATAGCGCCACAGTTATCTATAATTTTTAATCAATGTGTTGATACCGGAATGTTTCCTGATCTGATGAAACATAGTAAAGTAATACCATTATTTAAATCCGGATCAAAGAATGACCCTAGTAATTTTAGACCAATATCCATCTTGCCAGCTATTAGTAAAATTTTTGAAAAGGCTATACTTATGCAGTTAGAATCACACTTTAATTTTAATGATCTACTGCATCCCGATCAATATGGTTTTACAAAGGGTCGCTCTACAATTGATGCAGGTACTAAGCTACTGAAACATATTTTTAGTGCCTGGGAAGATTCACAGGATGCCATTGGAGTGTTCTGTGATCTTTCTAAAGCTGTTGATTGTGTGGCGCATAGGACACTTCTCCTGAAACTTAGGCATTACGGTATTAAAGGTACAGCGCTGGATCTACTTGCCTCTTACCTAAGTGAAAGAATTCAATATGTTGATATAGGAGGAGTAAGGTCGTCTGGATCTCCAATTAGTATGGGCGTGCCTCAGGGATCAATACTCGGTCCCTTCTTATTTTTGGTATATATTAATGATTTACCATTTTATGTTAATAACTTTTGTGACATCATTCTATTTGCTGATGACACTTCTCTAATTTTTAAAATCGATCGTAAACTAGAAAATTTTGAGAAAATAAATAGAACACTCGCACTAGTTCAAGATTGGTTTACAACGAACAACCTACTTCTAAATCCCAAAAAAACTAAATGTATTAAGTTTAGTTTGCCAAATGTGAAAAGTACTAATACGAGTATAATTTTAAATAATGAGGTGATTAGCTTTGTCGACTCGACAGTTTTTTTGGGAATTACATTAGACAATAGGTTACAGTGGGGCACCCAAATATCATGTCTCGCAGGAAAACTCAGTTCTGCAGCGTATGCTGTCAGCAAAGTTAGCCAGCTTACGAACGTAGAAACAGCTCGACTAGTATATTTTGGTTATTTTCACAGCGTCATGTCCTACGGCATATTGCTTTGGGGCAAGGCGGCTGATATACAAACTATTTTTATTCTTCAAAAACGTGCAGTGCGTGCGATATATCAACTAGGAGCACGAGTTTCCCTTAGAGAAAAGTTTAAAGAGATAGGCATTTTGACAGTTGCATCACAATATATATATGCAAACGTTATGTTTGTAAAGCAAAACTTACATTTATATAACAAAAATAGTGATATTCACTCTGTGAATACAAGAAATAAGCACAAATTGGTAGGTCGATATCATAGGCTTCATAAAACTCATAACTCATTCATGGGACTAGGTGTTAAATTTTTCAATAAAATCCCAGTCAGCATATCAAGTCTACCAGTAAATAAATTTAAGAATGTAGTCAAGAGACATCTTATACAAAGAGCTTACTATTCAATCGATGATTATTTAACTGATAAAGATAAATGGATGTAGTTCGTTGCTCCCTATTAATGTATTGGGTTGTATAGTTTATTGCATTTTACTAGGTGAATATTGTTGTCACAGTTTGATAATGTTACTTAGGTACTAGTTAAGAAAACGATTTACTTTTGTAAGTAAAGATTCTGCGTGATAAATTACGGCCATTCTTTTCTTTCCTTTGAAAAACATGTATACTTATTCATTAAGTAGCAGTAAATTGGCCAATATTTAAGCACATAAAGTTTTTACATCGTAAGTGGATGCTCCTACTATGTTGTGCCCATTGAGGCTGATGTATCCGATCTCGTGTACTCTTCTAATATTAATGACCTCTTTTTTTGCATCAGTCCTCTAATATATGGTGTATAATATAATGGTGGCAGCACCTTACCTGCATATACAGTTTATAAACAGAGAAACATTGTAAACATTGGCAATTTGAAAAGAGTGGCCACGAGTTTTTATTGCCTGTTCTTTTCTCGGGCTTTACCTATTGTTTGCGAACAGGCATTACCAGTAAATGTAGAATCGACTTTTCACAAGTGTAGTATTTTGCTTCCTAAGTGAATAAATGATTTTTATTATTATTATTATTATTATTATTATTTTTTGGATAAGCACGGGAAGTTCGAACCCATGGACGATTTTCTGGAACGAATGGATTAAATAGATGTTCCTGGCTCCTTATATTATCACCTCATTTTTTATCAAAATTTCGGTTTCATTGAATTAGAGTAGGCCTCCCTGGTAATCTAAGTAAGTAAACGAAACGAATCCTACTACCTATTATAAATTTATTTTATTTTATCTCATTTTACAACTTTTTAATAATATAATTAGCATCAGTCCTTTAACATGATGTATAGTATACTAGTGGCAGCACCTTACCCCCATATTAACATTCAAACATTGTAAATTTGGCAATTTGAAAAGAGTGGCCGCGAGTTTTTATTGCCAGGTTCTTTTCTCCGACTTTGTTTTTCTTTCTTTCTTTTTAAAAAAGACAACTACCGTATTAGGGTGCAAACACTGTGCCGCGGGGGACTTTACAAACATACAAATCACGTACACAATACACCCAGCCTCGGAACAACAATTTGTGGATCACACAAAGTGGTGTCTCGTGTGGGAATCGAACTCACGACCTCTTGCGTAGCAGTCGGACACACTCCCACTACGCCACAGAGGCAGTCAAACTTTATCTATTGTTTGCGAACTTGGCATTACATGTACATGTAAAATCCCGATGTATTACAAGTATTGTTTTACATCTTAAGTGAATAAAGATTTTTGAATTTGAATTTGAACATTCGCATGGGATATTTGTTACTCAATTACACCAGAACGGCTGAACGGATAAATCCACTATTCATCCCGGTAAAATTTACTAGTAATAGATTTGTTGTAATAATACTACCTATTGCAAGCCAAATCACGGGCAACAGTTAATATTGAATTAATTAGACTATAATAACCAGAGCTACGAGCATGAAAACAAACCAATCGTTTACGATAATTGTCAATGAAAACGAATTTCTTGAGCTTGGAAAATAAATCATAATATCTTATACCTATACTAATATTATAAAGCTGAATAGTTTGTTTGTTGTTTTGTTTGTTTGTTTGTTTGTTTGAACGCGGTAATCTCAGGAACTACTGATTCGAATTGAAAAATTATTTGACGGTTGGATAGCCCATTTATCGAGGAAGGCTATATAATATCACGCTACGACCAATAGGAGCGGAGCAGCAACGAGAAATGTTGCAAAAACGGGGAAAATTTACGCATACGAAGTTGCGCGGGACAGCTAGTATCTTATAAAACTAGGCAGGTACCTACATAAAAAGAAGTTTCGTTACTTGAGGAGTAGACGTACCTTCTACTTACAGGTTTTAGTGTTTTACGAAATCAACAACACATGAAATTAGGAACAGTCGTCAGTAATAATACCTACATAAAAGTACTAAGTAGTTAACTGTTAAACAGAGACACGATTTGGATAAAACTTTAAAGCAAAGATAGCCAAGAAGTGGTATGAGATTGTGTATCATACATGACACACGGAGCCGAAACGTGGACACTGACGGTACAGCTGGTCCACAAGTTCAAAGTCGCTCAGCGGGCTATGGAAAGGGCTATGCTCGGAGTTTCTCTTAGGGACAAAATCAGAAATGAGGTGATTCGCCAGAGAACCAAAGTTATCGACATAGCCCACCGGATTAGCAAGCTGAAGTGGCAGTGGGCTGGCCATATTAGCCGAACAACCAACAACCGTTGGGGTAAACTAGTTCTTGAGTGCAGACCGCGTCTCGGCAAACGTAGTGTAGGAAGCCCTCAGGCCAGGTGGAGTGATGATTTATGCAAAACGGCTGGCGGGAGCTGGATGCGAGAAGC
This sequence comes from Herminia tarsipennalis, assembly GCA_945859575.2. Lineage (NCBI taxonomy): Eukaryota > Metazoa > Arthropoda > Insecta > Lepidoptera > Erebidae > Herminia > Herminia tarsipennalis. Next base: position 11,674,077 of record OX243855.2, read on the forward strand.
CGAAGATAGAACATAGTGGCGTGTAATTGGTGAGGCCTATGTCTAGCAGTGGACTGCGATAGGTTGATGATGATGACATTATAAGGTTTAAAAGTACCTATAGGGGGATTTGGGAGTCCAAAAAGCGCAGAATCTGAAATTTGGTACACCTACCTATATTTTTAAACAAAACCTTGTTACATAAGAAACTACAACAGGCTAATAAGTACCTTATATATTTATTATAGGTATATTTGTTATATAACAATGCACCCATATCAGACAGTTCACAGATCTTTATCCCATTGACGCAGCATCAATGCACAAAACAGACTTCAATTGCATAACGAACAAATTGCATACTCCACCAATAAGTACAAAATAGCCCTCAACAACAAAATTGCTCGAAATAATATCCATAACGATGAATATCCGTCGCGAATAGACTCGCTTAGAATCTGCGGGCGTCAAAATATATAACTCCACTTTATTTTGATCTCCTAACAACACGCTAGTTAGAACTCATTGTTGGTAGTTTATAGGCCCGGTTATATTGGACATGTCGCCCGTATAGACCACTTAACTCAATAAAAGTCCCCTTGGCTGACATTAAATTTAATAGTCTATGAAAAGGAACGGAGCGCGCGCAAACGGTCCTTCCTGTGAGCGAACGGAAGACGGCGATTGGCTCAATTGCGCGGCCTATTCACCAATCAGCGTTCTGATATGCTTGCAGGTCAACCTGTCCAATTTGAAATTGGAATTTGTTGTAGCAAATCTTCTTGGTTCTTTACGAAGTAGGTCATTGAGCCGATTGAGCCATTCATCAATTGAATAAAAATCCTAGATAACTCCTCATGAATCCGAAGTTCTTGTATCCATATTATATGAATTAGAATAGTCTTCGTAAACGAACGAAATTCAAAACTACGAAAGTTGTACAAAGTTTCGTTCATAGGAAAGAAAGTTACAGCCCTACCATTTATGCCATACTTTTTTAAAGATGTGTAATTGTGGTTCTCACATTACTAGCAATATCAATAGTTAACCCCTCCAGCTAAGCTATATTGCTCGTGTTAGGAGTGGGTTCACGTAGTCGGTCGTATAATAGGTAGGATTCAAACTCGAGACCTCACGATTGCGAGTGCGATGCCTTGACCAGTAGGCGATTGCTAGTGCGTTGTCCCCAACGAGTAGCGAGCAACTATCAACTATTTTATTGATTAAGAAATATCAAGAACTATTTATTAATAAACATTTGAAAGGTAGCTATTCGATTAGGCACTACAATAGGGTTCGTCACAATGCACCTGATACTTCACCTCAAACAGGGGTCTGGACCCTCCCCCTACCCCCTTAGCATACTACAAAACTTCGATACGTATTTGTTTGGTTAAATAGTGCTTTTTAGCTCAACTTTCTTCAGTAGTGCTGAAAAACTATGAACAATATGCCATTCGATTCACAACAATGTTTTTTTTTAAATTATTAATTAATAATACCTAATTTAAAAATCCCAAAAATAAGTTTTGGCCGCGGATTTATCGTTCGTTATTTTATCCTCTGAGTGCCTGATGTTTAAATAATTGTTTTTGTTATAGCGGTTTGTGTTTGCGCAATCCCGTTATCGGTCGTATTTTCACTCCTCTGAGAAATAAATATAACTTAGTCCCACAGTTTTTCAGAAAATTTATTCTTCTGTCAAATTTTAAAAATCTTAATTATTTATGGGGCCTTTTGCATAAAACCAAAGCCCTTTTTAAATTTAATTATCTGTAATTTTTGCGATATCTGCGAGCGGATAAAATTTCATCCAAATCTGTCCATCCACTCACAAACACACTGTATGTTAAACTTATAACACCTCTGGGAGGTCAAAAAGAGTGTGAGGAGTTCATTGAAACCCTTGTTTAACAAGATTTGTTATTATCTAATTAAGTAGGATGTAGGACTTCAAAACAGAATTCCAGCAGCTGAATTGCATCGCAGTGTCGGAGCTAGGGGTGGGAAATCCAGGGCCCGCCGTGCCCTGGATTCCCCACCTCAACAATCGTATGCAGTGCTGCTCTCTCCCTATAAACATTAGCGTGATGATAAAAACTAACCTAAGTTACTCCTTACATCCTAACTGTGAAACTCCCGTCAAAATCCGTTCAGGCGTTTTGGCGATTTGCCGAAACAAACAGACTGACAGACAAAAAAATAAAAATTGTGTTTTATTTTAAGATAACCATATAATATACTTTCTTAAGCATTTACTAAACACTGTTATTTTGACATTACAAACATACACTTTATGTTTAAATAATCGACTCTGCCAACTGTGACGTATGCGGTATCATTGATGATGTACACCACCTATTGTTTGAATGTAAAAAAAACCATGTCACGAGGGAGGCGTTCATAAGACAGTTTAAGATAAATTTATTTGATATGGGTATAGCGCAGTCTGCCTTATCTAATCCAAAATCAGACATAGCATTCGCAATGTGTAAATTGGTGACCATGTCTTGCGAACTATCCCCTCAAAATTCACTTGTATAGTTTATACTAGGTGTAGTTTGTATTTTCTACAAAATTTAAATATTATTTAACATACTCGATGTCATAATTTAAGTTACAATGGGTTGACGTATCCAATAGGATAAAAACCCTTAAACAATAAAGATAAAAAAAAAATGTTTAAATTATACGCCGACTTAACGATTACACCCTGTAGAACCGACAATAGTGGCAGATGAACACTCCACTTTAGGAAAGCTTTGGAGTGTGTACTATCCCTAAAAATATCTACCATTTAGACTGACATTACTTCATCTCAACACCTACACACTATAAACCAACTCAATTTGCTTCAGTAATTGACCCCAATTTACGTCGCGCTTAGGTCACTCAGTCTTCTGTGATTCACTATGAATTTTTGACCTCCTCTGCCTATCTAAATGTTTTTACGAGCTGCGACCCGCGACTTCGTCTGCGTTGATAAAAACATATCTGTCTGTAAAGTTGGTTTACGGACGATAATTTTACTTGATGAACATTGATAGCGAACTTTTTTTTATTTCCTATTGTATTGCATGTCGCTGCAATCGCGAAAACATTCGATAAACAACCACGCCTGTGACAGCTTTAACACCCGACGGCCACAACACTTCAGCCTTTCTGCAGGCGGAACGTAAGCGGTGACAATTAATAAAAAAAAACCTTAATTTTTATACTATAATTTCAACTCGCTAGGTCCACCCATTCCTAATCTCTTCTATGGGTTCCTTTACTTATTTTTTAGGTATGGAACCCTAAAAATCAGCTAACATTTAAACTTTCGCGTTGCATGATTATAACTATGTACGTTACTTCTATACACGTTAATTCCCGTATAATAAATAGTTATAATCTTGCAACGCGAAAGTTTAACTTCACTTACCCTTTGGTTGAGGAGAACAGTTTTTTCGGTAATAATTCGACCATGTCCAAAGTATTTTTTATAGTAAATAATAAGCGTTACCTTTGTGAATTTTTAATATTTATTGTCCCCCACCCCTTTTTTTCTTTTAAACCGTGTGACGGTTGAAAGAAAAATGGCGTAGGGACAATTTTTGCAACTTTCGGAGCGATTATTTGCAAAAATTTTCAGTTAATCAAAGTTTTTTTAGAAATCTTAGTTCTTAATAGTTCAATGAATGAAACCTCCTTCTGTTACGTGTATGCAGTACCCCCCAATAAATTTTAACTATCAAACTAAGTAGCGACCTCTAAAAGACACTCCAAGTTTTATCAATTTTCATCGTCTAATTTTTGAGTAATATACCTGTGACTGGACAGTAGTATTAGTTTACTCTTTGCTAGACAAACAAAACTTACGAATTTAATTTCTGGTAAATAGGTATATTTATACAGATTTTTGGAAATGTTATGCTTAATTTAAGAGGGGCCCTAAGACAGAGCCCTGTGGAACACCGCACGAGACGTCCCTGCGGATTACCTCACCCTCTCGGTCCTCATACAGGATCCTCCTGCCTTCGAGGTAGTCTGCCACTAGCTGCCTCAGGTGCGTGAACTCACTCCTAACACAAGCCATTGAGCTTTGCTGGAGGGGTTAATACTCGTAGGATTGCTGTAATGTGGGAACAATCTCACATTGCTAGTTATATCTATACATGCTAATTTATTGTCTGTTTGTGCACTGTAACCTTAACTATGCAGTAGATTTGGATATATTTATATCTATCAATAGGTACATTAACATTACTTATAAAGGATTTAAAAAAAGAGTTGCTTGTAATCAATATAAAAATAAAATACCAGAAATAATATAACATTTTATTTAATAATATAACAATATTGATGCGTATCTACATAAACATTGGTAACAAAATGTAATCACAAAATGACTACAATAATAAAATATAAAGGTAAGTACTTAACATTAATATATAATTATATCGGTTATATAACATTTTTGTAGTATCCAATATACTGTTCCCAGATTTATTATTCTTAATTTTACATTGCAAAATGAGTACCTATATTTTATAATCATGATACAAACTATAAATCAATGATATTAAAGACATTAAAAAAGTAGATAGCACTAAAATATGTTGAATACTCAAAATTATGTTTTCTTTTTGACGTGACAACGTCTTATAATTCGATGGAGCCGGCTGAACGCACGACAAAACATGACTCATGAGGCGTTACCTCGCTCGGAGGCGTTCCAGTTAAGTGCAAGCGAGAGCGCGGAACGAGTGACAAAGAGGCACAATCGGCCTCCGCGTTCGGCAGCGTTCGACATCTGTCTCTCTCCTACTTGAGTGAGCGATGCGTCCGCGTGGACAGCTGCTATACAATAATACATTTACATGTTTTCGTAAAAACTATGTACACAATTGACATAATTGTATTTATGCGTACAAATAAATGTAACTTGATCAATTCAATTGTGATTTCCATTTACCTCCTTCTCTATATCCATACAAAATATCTATCAAATAAATAAAATTAAAATTTTCTTCCATCAGTATTTTCTTATGACGTTGTCACGTTCAACTATCGTCAGTAAACCGACTTTACAGACAACCGATTTTTTATCTTTTTTTTTTAACGACATCAATATGGCTGTTTTTCGTTCAGTGTTCACTTAACTGCAAAAGGATTTTGCATGTATTTTATATATTTTGACATGTCAAACGTGGAGTCACATACACAAATAGAAGACGTGCAGATGTGCGCCTGTTTGTAACCTCTCTTATCTTAAACAACATGATTTTGCTGAAACTTGGTAGAGGGCGCTGTTGTCGAAATCCAGATTTACTGCACTGTCTGGGTCCTCTAACGTCTATCTACTATCATTGAATATAGTCAGGGTGCTGAGACAAATGCCACACACTTCTTTTTCCGCACACGCTAACGCTAAAAAATGTATGCATTTGACATAAAGTTGACAATACGTCACGTGACTGCTACTGAATTGTTGGACCAAAAACAACAGTATAGCGTGTGCCAAAAGAGAAGCGTGTGGCATTTGTCTAAGCCCCCAGTTCATCAGAGCTTTAACCCTTGTAATCTTCCACTGTGACCTCAAATGCGCCAATATTTTGAATCTCACTGCGTATTACATCTCCATCTTTTAGGTATTCTGGAGGCTTGCGATGAGTACCCACACCTCCTGGAGTGCCAGTGAGTAATATGTCACCAGGTAGGAGAGTCATCACTCTAAAATTACAGGATAAAGGCGTTAGATATTAATTTATTTATTACTGGGTAAGTACTTTTTAGGGTTCCGTACCCAAAGAGTAAAATGGAACCCTATTACTAAGACTTCGCTGTCCGTCTGTCCGTCCGTCACCAGGTTGTATCTCATGAACCGTGATTGTTAGACAGTTGAAATTTTTACAGATGATGTATTTGTTGCCGCTATAACAACAAATATTTAAAAAAAAGTTTAAAATAAATATTTAAGGGAGGCTCCACGTTATTTGTTTTGCTCGATATTTATAACAGCGACAGGTAGACGCTTGAAATATTCACAGAATACTGAGTTATATTATTTCACTTTAAAAATAAATAATAAAATTGAAATAAAATTTATATTTCAGGGGCTTCCCATACAACAGACATGATTTATTTGCCGTTTTTATAGATACGGAACCCTTCGAGCGCGAGCCCGACTCACACTTGGCTGATTTTTTAAAATTGTTAGGTCGATATTACCGATACTATCAAAAAGAAATTAAGACTTAGGAGGATATACTGGACTACAACTAGCTAAACTACATCATACTCCTAAGAAAATAAAAAAAACCATCCATTTGATATTTGAAGTCTCCAAAGATTTTTTTACTTTATTTACTAATCAAAGTACAAAGCAATTAAATGGTTTAAGAACAAAAAAATAATACAACTTTTTCGTCACCATTTTTTTCTGCAGACTAGTTGAAAAAAATTTTAATGTTTGACCAGGGGGTCAATTCACGTAATTAAAGCAGTGCAGTTGCAGTTCAGTTGCAGTTATGTTTCGATTAAAACGGCCAATTTTGTATTCTTGTAAGTTTGGGATCGATCTTAAATACGCTTGCGGCAAGTATGCGTTTCGAGAGTGCAATAACAACATTCTAGTACAGAGTGCAAGCGTTTTTAAGATCGATTACAAGAATACGTGGCCGTTTTAATGAAACTTAACTGCAACTGAACTGCAACTGCACTGCTTTAAATACGTGAATTGATCCGCTTTTGATATTGTATTTTTTACTAAAGCCTCTGAGGCGTAACGACAACGGTTGCGTTTACAAGTTCACCTTTATGTTTATTGATAAACTTTCTAGTTTTATATACCGAAGGACGGGCAGCAGCGTCCTCTGCGTACAAGCCTACTGCGATCGCCAACCTGCTCACCATCCGTGGCGATTATGGCAAATACCCCCAGGATCTATAATAAATAGGTTCTACTGGGGAGACCCGTGCCCAGCAGTGGGATATCATATGGGTTGATATAAGTATTAACCTCTCTCGCGCTTAAGGGTGCGAATCCCCCGACATTGTTCTTTCGGGAAATCCGAGAAAAAAGGCATTAAATTTTCACGGTTTGGTTTACACAAAGTATTTTGGAAAATTTGTTTGGCAGTCTTGTGTTTGACTTATGATTTTATTTGAGAGATAGGTTATCAATGTAACTTTGTAGCTAAAGTGTTTGTTATCTTATATTATTTACAATATTAGACCAAATGGAAATTTACTAACCTTCTATGTCTTATTTTGATTTCACAAAGTTATCCACTGACAAAGTATTGTACAATTTAACAGAGAACAGTTGTCATCTCGTAGATATTTTTACGTTTTCCAAAATTTCGTTTCAAAAAAATATTTTACTGTTGAATAGCCCATTTATCGAGGAAGGCTATAGGCTACAAAACATCACGCTACGACCAATAGGAGCGGAGCAGCAATGAAACATGTTGTAAAAACGGGGAAAATTTACGCAGAAGTTGAGCGGGACTGCTAGTATTATATTATTATCATTTTAATTATTAATTTTACATGTAAAATATTCACCTACTCTTATTAACTTTTGTCACATCAAATTATGACAAACCGTTTAAGGTTTTGGCAATTAATTACAATTATCTTGTATGTTACAACACTTTATGACAAAATAGCTGGATGACCGAGCTTTGCCCGGTATTACGTTTTCTATAAACGAAACCTAGCTAGATCGATTTATCGCCTTAACCCCCTGCATACTAAATTTCATAAAAAATTGCTGGAGCCGTTGCCGAGGTTCAGATATATATATACACGAATTGCTCGCTTAAATGCGCTTAAAGAATTGATAAAGACTCTATTCTATAATAATACACTCCTTTTTTTGTTTTGGGGCAGTTTTGTAAAAATAGGAAATATGTAGATACTTACGAAGACAATCTTTGAATAACGTCAGGTATCTTATGTATGAGGTTGGAGGTGTTGCTCGTCTGTTTCTCCACGCCGTTGACGCTGCATTTGATGTTTAGGTTCTGTGGGTCGCCGATCTCATCGCTTGTTGTGATGCAAGGGCCGAGAGGGCAGAATGTGTCTTGAGCCTGAAAAATAAGGTAGATGACTGTCAAATCAAATCATTATCTTTTTAAGAAACGTCAAAACAATGAGCCTCGTTAGTACGTTAGGCGCATTGTTTGAATGACGTCGTTGTTTTGTATTTCATATAAATTAGTATTTATATGAAATACAAAACAATGACGTCATTCTTTTGTACGGTCAAATCATGTAGTTTCAATGTTTGTTTTGATGTTTATAAATTCATGACAACGTAAAATTGTGGAGAAACATTGTTTTTCAGAATATTTTTGCAAATGCTATTTCCTGTATAGTGTAAAATTATTTATTGTTGTTGTAGTCATCTACTCAATTATAAGTAGGGCGCGAGTGACCCTGACTGCTAAGCCGGAGGTCGTGGGTTCAATCCCCACCCAGGATAAAACTTTGTGTGATGAGCACGATGGTTTATTCTGTGTCTGGCTGTTATTTATCTATAACATGTATGTATTTAGAAATATATAAGTATGTTTATCAGTTGTCTGGTTTTCATAGTACAAGCTCTGTTTAGTTTGGGATCAGATGGCGTTGTGTGAGTTGTCCCATGATATTATATTATATTATTATTTATTACTGGACAATTTATAAGGGGTGTAGTGGTCGACCATGTCTTTTACTTTTTTACAAAAAGGTGGGAGAGATTATTGATGGGTCTTATGTAAGATGACAAACATGTGCAAATTTAGGGTCGGTACATATCTGACGGAAAATGCGTCGAGCGTATCTGTTTAGTATGGTCGACGCACTAACGCATCATCGGTTAGGTGTGAATGGTTAAATGTTTTATTGTATATTTGTCTGTTCTAGCGTTACGCGACCGATAATACGCGACGCATTTTCCGTCAAATATGTACCAACCCTTAAGATTATACTATAAAACGCTGACCTGTTGGTCTAGTGGTTAGAGACCCTGACTTCTAAGCCGAGTCGTGAGTTCGATCCCCACCCAGGATAAAACTTTGTGTGATGAGCATGATGGTTTATTCTGTGTCTGGGTGTAATTTATCTATATTATATATATATGTATTTAGTAATATATAATGTATGTTTATCAGTTGTCTAGTTATCATATTAGTAGGTTAAGTAATGCGTACTAATATTATGAATGTGAAAGTAACTCTGTCTGTCTATCTGTCTCTTACGCTTTCACGCTCAAACAGCTAAACCGATTTAGATGAAATTTGGTATGGAGATAGTTTGAGTCCCGGGGAAGAACATAAAATAGTTTTTATCGCGATAATCGACATCTACGCGGGCAGAGCCGCGGGCGAAAGCTAGTGTTATATATCTTGTAATATTACCTTGCCAAGTAAGAACTGACCACCGTTAGCTTCCTTCTGCCAGTCCCTGCTAGAGATGTCCTGGGCCACAGTGTAACCGAAAACGTATTTGTAAGCATCGGCAGCGGACACATTGCTGCATTTGGCGCCAATTACAACTACCAATTCCACTTCCCAATCTACTTTCTGAAAATAACGTTTTTTTTTCATTATTATAGAATAATGTTTCTACCAAATAATATCTTTATTAATACATTAAGCAATTTTTTAAAACCTATTTTTATTAAATAAAAATAGATTTAAAAAAATTGCATGGAAATTGCCTTTCAACACCATCTTATTAAAGCCATGATTGCAATTACTGGTTCATAATAAAAGAGCTTATAAGACCTGGGGTCTAGACAAAGTCACATTCGAAAAGCATATAAGAATAGAATTTGACTTTTGCGGTGGAGACCATAGACATTTTTTATTTTTTTGTTGACGAGTCGTACGGCGTTATCGAATTCGCCACGGAACGAATGTACCTTATCTAACCCCCCAGGAGGAGAATATTAGGAGAAAAGTTTATTTATTTATTTATTGAGTTGAAAAAGTGTCTAACTGTAATCTGTATATAAAGCGTCCTACAGGCGGTTGGAAACAAGCATTCCTACCACGGTGACCTTGCTTGTTTCCAACAGTGTAGACGGCTGTTAAACCAATTAGCAAGTAATTTGGTTTACAACAGCTGTCTACACTGTTGGAAACAAGCAAGGTCACCTTGGTTTGTATGTTTGTTTCCAACCGTCTGGAAGATGCTTAACAGTTCAATGTCACTTTTTAGAATTTCTATTAAAAAAGATAACAAATGTTCTGGGGTAAGAGTGTTTCTTCCTACCTTAGTAACTTGTGGTCTTATCTTCACAGTTTCATTCTGTCCAATGACAGTGCTGGCAAACTTACTAAATATCATTGGTAACTCTGGTTGCTTAAGGTTCTGCTCTGCGCAATGGTCAGCATAATTCAATCCTATGCACATGATTTTGTCCATACCAGTGATGGGTGCCGTCAACGTCACCGTGTTTATGGGCTCAGCAGGTGGATTAGATTTCTTTAAACTGAAAAAAAAAACGTAGTGAGTGAACATAGTGGTAAATGAAAATATTATTAAAAAAACATATACAATCTATCTGACATAATTCTAAATCTATCTGATAATATCTACAAGGTAAACAAAATAGCGTAATGAACTGAGGCAAGTAAATGAATTAGTGAACAAATTTGTACCTAAAATCTGCTATACTAGCCATTGGCGCCGCTAGAATTTCTTTCAGGTTGGTGAAACACTTAAAATGTGGCACCCCCTGAAAATCTTGCACTGATGCAAGATTTTCAGGGGGTGCCACATTTTTTCGAAAAATTATAGTTAAAGTTACAAATTATTCTTAAACATTCTTTTTTTAAATTATGTTCACAAATTGCCAAATAAAAACAAATGCCTTATAGGAAAATGTTTCGACAGGGGGGTGCACCCTGTAGTCACAAGTCGCCTTGCAAGTCTACCGATCATGGTCATGGGATGACTTGCCAATCAACAAAAGTTACCTATAATTTTCTTTTAGCAATTAAGTACTAGTAGGTATATGTGAAAATGGCGAATTTAAAGTTATATTATTGCTTAGTACATGTTTTATGACAGGAAAATCAATTACCAAGAGTATGTAAATCTTACAGCTACAGTTTGTAGTTTGTATCAATATTAATGATGTATTTGAGTATAGTTATGTATATTTGTATGTATGTTATGTTTTTAAGTATACGTATGTGTATATATATATTTTTTATTCTATTGTATTCATCTGAATTAACTAGCATTAGCTGTCAACTATCTGCACCTATATCATTTTATGTTACATCACCCAAAGGTTGGCTGGTAGAAAATGCTTTCAGCATTAAGTCCGCCTTTGTACAATATCTTTGTGCATAAAGTTAATAAATAAATAAATAAATAATAAATGTTTGTAACAAAGATCCAATTCATTTAGGGTAATTTCCAAGTTTTCTATCACAAGAATGTTTGGTTTTTATTTCTGCCAGTTTGTTCCTAATCTCAAAAACAACTAGACTGATTTTAATACTTTTTGAACATAGTCAAAGTCATGGCTACTTATAGTGTAAATAAAAACTGCAAAAGGAAATTAATATTATGATGTGCAGTAGTGATACTGATATACATTGAAGGCCATTTTATTGGCAGTATGGTAATGGCCTACGGCTTAAATGTAATATATCCATAAATACATCCACTTGACAACTGGCATTGATTAGATATCTACATATAACAGTCAACAATGTTATTAAGATTAGATAGGAATTGTGTATCAGTATTTTTATCCCACAATTTTTATTTTAAAACACGCTAAATACTATGTTTTAAATATAAAATAACATATTGTAATGTAAAAATGAAAATTATGTAATTATTATTTATTTCTTCTTATTATTATTTTTTTTCAAATATTAATTAATTTAAATTATTATTGTTATTTGTACTTTATTTATGTAAAAATATTTGCACGCCACCATTGGCAGAATATGCTGTAACTCTTAAAACTTTTTAAAACCTGCAAACTACCATATTATTGGAAATAAAGTTTTATTATTATTATTAGAATATGTGCATCTGCAACATCAATTTTGCAAGGCCCTGTCTCCATGGGTGTACCCAGGGTCAGGTGCAAGGTTGTTGGCCATATGTGACAGACAATAATTGTTGAGTGCAATTATCAAATTTATGGCCAAATACTCAAGTGCAGCTCCGATTTATGATGCTGTCAACTCTCATTCTGCCACTATCATATTAAGGTGAATAGTGAAGACAGAAACATATGATAACAATTTCAGACCATCTGAAATTAAGGAATTTCTGTCACAACTCACAACAATATAAAGGTGAAATAGCCCCTGGACAGGGTTTAATTTTTTTTTATATAAACTACTAGCTGTGCCCCGCGGTGTTACCCGCAGTTTATTAGCCTATGTGTTAATCCAGGGTGTCAGCTAACTCCATACACAAATTTTATTAAAATCGCTCCAGCCGTTTAGACATGAAGAAGTATCAAACATACAAACGTTTGCCTTTATAATATTAGTGTGATGTACATAAGTAGTTGTTTTGTTTTCAATCAGTACTTTTCATTATGTTATTGTGTATAATAAATAATTTATGCAGGTACTTGAATTCATTAACAGTTAAATGTAGATAATAGTTTTATTTGCACTCCCTAATTACAATAATTAATGGATGATGACAAGAATAAAAATATAAATAGTATTTACTACATTTTACAATTATAAATTATTATTTGGCTTTATAATGGGTTTGTTTGCCTTATCTCACTGACTACTAGTAAATAATGAAAAAGAGTTATAAAAATGGCAGCAAACTAACATGTTGCTATTAATACAGCTCCATATCTAACATGTAAAATCACAGAACTAATATACTCTATGAGTGCAAAAAATACTTGAATTATGCGTTTACTGTATATGAAAAAGACTTTGTGATGCAAAAAAAAAAAAAATAAACTCGAAACTGGCAAATGCATAGAATGTACAAACCATAATCCCTACAGAGTAATATTGGTGGGAAAAGAAAAAAAACTTTTTCTGAGTTCATAGAGTAATTAACAAAGTTTTAATATGAATATTAAAATTAAAAAAAAAAGAATAGGTACAATAAATACACTAGTCATGTACCTACTAAATACATACAGCCATTCTGCAAAGAGGTCAACAATATGAACTTAATAATAAATTAGTAATGATAAGAAATATAAGTACAATAACTTACTCCCAAACCTTGCTGATAGAGCCACTCTGCAAAATTCCCAAAGTCGTGGATGGTATTTTGGAGTCATGCTTATTTATATCTACCACATTCTCGCCTTCCAAATATCCCACGCGGATTTCATCAGGATTATTCTTATACTTAAATTGTACGTATTTCATATTTGCAACGTTCGATACAGAAAAAGTTCTACTGCACAAATACTTGTTGCTACTTCGAAGTCCCGAAAACAAGTAATGCCGTCTTCCTATTGACGCCGCTAACACGCCTATCTGCGAACCACTCATGTTTATGGAAAATAATTATGTAACACTGCACAGTTTTGAAATGTTTACGTGCGAATTCAAGGTTATGAAATTTAAATTGTTCATTGATAATGTAGCGGGTCGAGGAGGTTATGTTTTGTTTTGTTAGTAATGAGATAATTAATCGACACTCTGTAATTTTAAGCTGAGAAATAAAGTTCATGCGTCAAGCGTGATTTATAATTTGAAAGTCAGTTACTTTCTATTCATTATAGTCGGTAATCATAATTTTGACCAAGTTTCCTTTCGTCTATTGTTTCGCAAGGTCATGAACTGTCAAACGGTCAAATTAAAACGGCAAACTTCTATCACCCACAGTTGACAATTCGCAGGCGCGCCAATTTGACTAACTTTAAACAATGAGCTAGGGTTGGAATTTGACTTTGACGCATCGGCCCACGTCTCCGAGTTTAACTTGTAAAAAATGATTTGAATACGTGTTAATTGACTAAGAACGAGACTTTGTGCATGTATTAGGCGCTAAAATACTTGACACTGGCAGAAATTAGCCGTTAAAACGCCTAGATTGCCATAAACTCAAAGAAGAAGAAGAAAAAGGAGCAATCAAAGTTGTTAATTGCCGGTTTACCAGCTACATTTATTTAATCAGAAGGTTATAAACCTATATTAATAGTTTTCAGGTTAGTTAAATTAATATTTATGATTTTTTTTTTAAATAAAATAGTTTAAAATAGAAATTGTAACGTAATCACAAAATTACTTTAATAATTAATTAATTTATTAATAATATAAATAATAATATGATTAAACCAATTATAATTAAGTATTAGATATTACATATTATTCTACTACACATTAAAGTAGGGACAAGATAATAGGTCACTTTTGACATTTCATCAAAATTCAACAACGTAACCTTGTAACGGCGGGCATAAAATAAGAACTGCACAATTGCTTAACTTTTTTCAATTACGTTTACATATTTATTGTAATAATGACCGATACGAGTAATTTTACGATTTGCTTTCACTAATAAACCATTCTAAACATAATAAACAATTTCTGATCTAAAGAACTGAACGTCGTTACAATGTTGCGTCAGTCAACCCTTTTTCTTTTTAAACACTAGGGATGTTACTCTAAAAATCGAAAGCTGATAGGATTGTAAGTTGAATCGAATGCAATGATTACTTGTGAAGAAAAATCACCATAAATTTATAACCACGTTGTGATTATAATAAAACCTAATTATACATATTTATTATTCTTTTAACTAACTATGAAAATACAAAAAAATAACTAAATAGAAAGGTCATTGATGTTGGGTGCAATTTAGGTGGATGTTGCTGGCAACACCAGTGCCTGTCGATGACGCATGTCATGTCGCCATAACATGATGATGACGCAGTCTTTTGTTGTTGTGCGAAGTGACTGTGCGTTTTTGGTGTGCTCTCTGTTATTTTCTTCTGATCCGGCTTTTTCATTGAACTGATCTTACTGACTACGTTTACCTGGCTATAAATTGGACTCCGATTGCTTAACGATTATTAAACAAGAAAAACATTACAGTCTTACTATGTCGAAACGAGGGAAAACTCTAAACAGTCAATCTCGCGAACTAGTGCTGAAATTGTACAATTATTTTGGACGTGAATCAGTTAACGATGGGCCTCTTTTACCATTGAAACCACCGAGAGAACGCGTTGCCGAAGCATTGGGAATAGGGAAGAAGACAGTAACTCAAATTCTGAAAGAGAAATACGGACCATCAGGCTCAGAAGATAATACTTTACGTACACCGAAAAAACGAAAGAGGGACAAGAAAATTGTTGACGTTGATAATTTTGATGCTGCTGCAATTCGCAACCACATTTATGGATATTACTCGAGAAAAGAATATCCTACACGGGAAAAGCTATTGAGTTCGTTAAAAGGCGCAGGCTTATTTTTTGGAGGCAAATCGTCTCTATCAAAGGTTTTGAAATCGATTGGCTTTAGATTTAAAAAATCCGACAAGCGGAAAATCCTGCTAGAACGCTACGATATTATTTTGAAGAGAATAACATTCTTACGTCAGGTAAATAAAATTACGGATTGGGACAATGTCGTGTTTATTGACGAAACATGGTTGAATGCGAACCATACGGTTGCGCGGACATGGACCGATGATACAGCGGCCTCCACCTCAAAAGTTCCATCGGGAAAAGGAGCCCGACTTATTATATGTCACGCGGGATCAGCTTCTCAAGGTTTTATTTTATTTATTAAAGAGTGGTTTGAGAAGCTGCTAGTCAGCTTAGAAAACCCATCGAAAATTATAATGGACAATGCTCCGTATCATTCTGTACAAGTTGATAAACCACCAACTCAAGCAAATAAAAAGCAAGAAATTGTCTCGTGGCTGGTAAGAAATGGTGTGGAGGCAAGTCCAACTTTATTAAAAGTTGAGTTGTTAAATCTGGTAAAAGCAACTAAGCCGTCCAAGCTCCGCTATGTAATCGATGAACTAGCCCTAGAGCATGGACACGAAGTTATTCGATTGCCTCCCTACCATTGCCAGTATAACTGGTATATATATTTATATATAAAGAGGAAAATTGATTTAAGCAACGCATATAATCAATTTTGTCTAGACGACTCTTCACAGGAACTTACCACTATAAGCACATCTAAAGGACTTTTTAAATACACAAGACTCGTTTATGGCTTGGCGAATGCGCCCGCTATTTTTCAGAAAGCGATGGAGTCACTATTAATTGGCATTGAAGGAGTTAGTATCTGGTTAGATGATGTATGTATTACTGCGCCAACAGATAAGTCGCATTTAAGTAGGTTAAAAGAGGTACTTAGTAGAATTAAAAATGCTGGTTTAAAATTACAAAAGGAGAAGTGTTTATTTTTTCAAAATAGTGTATCGTATCTGGGTTTTATTATAGATAAACAAGGATTAAAGACGTGCCCTGCAAAAACGGAAGCTATTTTAAAGGCGCCACGGCCTATTACCGTTACGGAAGTTAAACGATTTTTAGGGGTAGTCAATTACTATCGTAAATTTATTCCGAATGCGTCTGCTAAGCTACAACCGTTGCATGAGCTATTATGTAAAGGGGTGCCATGGGAGTGGAAAGAACGTCATGAACGTGCATTCCGAAGTGTGAAGGAGGAGCTGTCTTCAGAAAGAGTATTGGCCCACTTTGATCCTACCGCTCAGTTGGTATTAACAGTGGACGCCGGTCCGGGAGGACTCGGTGCGGTATTGGCCCAGCGAGACTCCGCGGCCGGTTTTATGGGTACAGAACGACCTCTGGCGTTCGCATCGAGGACGTTATCAGCTAGTGAGCGAAACTACAGTCAGATTCACAAAGAGGCAACTGCTATTGTTTTTGGGGTGAAATATTTTCACCAATTTTTATACGGTCGTCAAGATCCATTTATTCTTAAAACGGATCATAGACCGTTACTTTCGATTTTCGGAAATAAGACAGGCATATCTGTTATGACAGCCTCTCGTTTACAGCGATATGCAATAATTCTCTCAGCGTATAATTATAACGTACAATACATAAAAAGTGAAGACAATGTCACTGCGGACTATTTATCGCGCTCGCCTTAACCTGTTTCTACTTGTAGTTTGGGAGAAATGGACGAAGATTTGTCGTTTTTAAATTTCTTAGATGCCAATATTGCTCCCCTGCCGTTTTTACCGGCTATTCCTAGTAGTACTACCATGTAGTCCTACCAGTAGTACTACTGGGAATATTCATCCCATTAGTCTTACTTTAAAAACGCAGTAGTGCTACTGGGACTATTCATCCCATTAGACTTACTTTAAAAATGCAGAAGTACTACTGGGAATATTCATCCCATTAGACTTACCGAACTGTAGACCTAATATTAAACTAGACTAACCTTCTTATTGAACTTGAATCTATGACCTAAGATAAAACATTAGCGTGATTGACAGCTCATTACATAGTTTGAAATTGTATCAAAGAGTAAAATATTGCATTATACCTAATATAAAGTCACGATTAAAAATTATTAACATAAATATGTGTGATATTACAAATAAAAAAAAAGACGAAGAGGTGAAAATACTACTTCTGAATGGTTACCAGTATTACAAATTAAAAACTTATAGTGACGGAGGAATAATTTGGCGATGTGCTCTGTACCGTAAGAGTAAATGTATTGGATCGGTAACTATTAATCATAATAACGTAATAAAGTCAAAACCACATTTAATTACTTGCGCTCCAGATCATGGGAAAAATGAAATAGATCTGAAGATACACGAATGTAAAAAAAGAGTCAGTGAATCAGACACTATATCAGTGCCCAGTGTCTATAAGAAAACAGTGGCTTCATTAGAAAATACAGGTATTATTAACAAGTTGCCCAAATTTTCGGCTATGAAGTCAACTTTATACCGGCATCGCAATAAAACCCTAGAAGTTGAAAAGCTGTACTACAAAAGCTTTTCAGACATTAAGATACCATTTAAATTTGATTCTTTTATCTTAGCTGACTACTATCGAGATGATGGTGCACGAATTTTGGTGTTTGCTTCCAGTGACGCTAGAAAAATAATGACAGAAAGTAATGACTTTTTCGGTGATGGCACATTTGGAGCTTGCCCAGTACCCTTTCTTCAGCTGTATAGTATACACTGTGATCTAGGTAGCTCTCAAGAAACTACTAATATAATACCAGTTATCTATTCCTTTCTCCCAGACAAGACTACACAAACATACGTTACATTATTGCAATTAATAAAAAGTCAAATACCGCAATGAAACCCTACGCAATTTAAAACGGACTATGAAGATGCAATGATGATGGCTATAAAGTTAGTTTTTCCACAAATAGTATCAAGCGGTTGTTATTATCATTATTGTGAAAGTCTGAAGAGAAAATCGAAAAGTTTAAAATTAAAGGAGTACAGAATAGTATCCCTTTGCAAAATGTTTTACCCAAGGAAATGATTCTAGAGGGTTGGGATTATGTACGTGACGAAATGGAATGCACCGGTATAGAAGAAAATATGAACACATTTAAGAGTTACATGATCAGGAATTGGCTAAAACCTAATAGTATTGAGAGAATGTGTGTATTTGGCCAACGACACCGCACCAATTTTACATTAAACCGTGAAGTTGGTAAGAAAAAAGCTAATTTACACCAGCTGAATATTTTACAAAGAGATGCATCATATCAAAAAATGCGTAAAATCCAAATACAAAATAATGGAAAAATTAAAAGAGATAAAGCTGAAACTAAAAGAGATCGACTTATTCAGGATGCTCAAATGCAATTGATTAATGGAACAATAACTATTGGTCATTTTCTGGAAAAGATACGTAGGTGAATAGGTGATACCTACTAGTTCTGCTAAAATTGTTTTTTTTTTTTAATTGATTTATCTATGACACTACTAGGTCTATATTTTATAACAGTAGGACTATTGGGAAAAGAATATAATAGGCAAGTCTTACTATCGGTAAGTCTAATGGGATAAATATTCCCAGTAGTACTACTGGTAGGACTACATGGTAGTAGTACTGGGAATAGCCGACGATATTCAAACTGAAACTGATAAAGATTATATTTTGCAAACGGTAATTAAATATGTGCAAAATGGTTGGCCGCGTAAAATTAGTAATGAATCGATTGTACCGTATTTTAATTGTAAAACCGATCTAGAAATCGAAAAAGGTTGCATATTTCGCGGCCACAGAGTAGTGATTCCACCTGTGTACCGAAATCAATTATTAAAGGAATTACATTCCGGGCATTTTGGGATAGTTAAAACTAAAAGTGTAGCACGCAGTAGGTTTTGGTGGCCATCTATAGATAAAGATATAGAAGAGTGGATCGGTTCGTGCCACCTGTGCGCGCGCACTCGCAGTGCTCCGCCGCGTGCGCCGCCCGCGCCTTGGCCGCGCGAGGTGGCACCCTGGAAACGCTTGCACATTGACTACATGACTATGAATCAGCAAGTATATTTGATTGTAGTAGATGCGTATAGTAAATGGTTAGAGTGTTTAAATATGGGTTGCGGCACTTCTAGTAAGGCCCTTATTGTTAAATTAAAGGATCTTTTTTCTAGGTTTGGTATACCGAGCGTTATAGTGTCCGATAATGATGTAAAAATTAAATCTACAGAATTTATTAATTTTTGTAAAAATAATGGTATTCGGTATATCACATCTCCTATATATCATCCTTCCAGTAACGGACAGGCAGAAAATTCTGTTAAAACCTGCAAAAAAATGTTAAAATGCATAATAAATGATGGTTGTCAACAAAATACTGTTAATGAGAAACTGTTAGGATTTTTATTTAATTATAGAACTACTCCACATTGCGTAACAGGCGAATGTCCTGCTAAGCTTTTATTTGGTCGAAATTTAACAACAAGGCTGGACTTATTGTTGAAAGAAAGAGCAGTTTCAGAAATTGCTGATAAAAGTTTTAATTTCAGCCGAAAATTGTTTGTGGGGGACATTGTTTGGTTAAAATGGTACGTAGCAAGAAAAGAAACATGGGTGTTAGGAAAGATTATTAAAATAATAGGAAAACGTTTATTTGAAATATATGTTAATGATTTTAATATAAATTGTAAAAGACATATCGATCAAATCAGAAAGTACACTGGTTTAACAGCGAATGAAAACGAGATGAGTAGCGGCGTAAGAGCTCCGGTTCGGTCCGAGTCGCCTCCGCTAACGCCGCACTCGCGTGCGCTAGTGCCTCCTGGCCACAGTCGGGATGAAAAAAGTGATACAGCTGCTATCGTTGCGGAAATAGATGAGTGGGCCGAGGCTCAAGAGGAGGTGACCAATGAAGAGGGCCCTGTGGAAGGTCCTCAACAAGTTTTAGAAGAGATTGGTGACCCTCCTGTTGAACCAAAGCCCACCAGACCTATGCGCGCATGTAGAGACAAGGTCGTTAGTTATAAGTTCTAAAACTAAGGATATTATGTTTCTTTATGTTCCGTTTTTTAATAGTTAGGTCTATAAATAGTGGTGGAGAAGTGGTATATATATTTATATATAAAGAGGTTGATATAGATGTTTATGGTCGTTGACTGACATGTATCGATACAAGCTGTCATTAGGTTTTTGTTTTGTCAATGATTAAATGACCGTGCTAGCTGCGAGTCGGTGTTTTATTACGTTGAACAATTCAATAACGCCATCGAGCTTATTTGGGCACAAATAAAGGGTCATGCAGCGCGGAACAATACTGAACCACCCTTCAGTACTGCTAAAATGATGACTCTGCTACAAACTGCATGTGCAGAAGTCACTACAGAAGACTGGCGAAAAGTCGTGGAGAAGACAAAGAAAATAATTTTACAAGATTTTGAACGAGATGTGAGAATAGACAATATTATTGAAAATGAATTAATAATATCTCTGAGTGCTGACAGCAGTGATGAAGATAGCAGTTCCGATAGTTCAAGTGAATAAAAGCAATTTTTTTGTTAAATTACGTAGGTACTTGTCTTATTTTGCTCCTTTAATTTATGAAAGAAAAAATAATAATGGGACAGGGATTCGCATGATCATTTTTAAAATTCACATATGTTTCAAGTCTGTATCGATTCATTCGATTCATTCATTTAATCGATGTTTTTAAGCAGGTCACCTCACTATGAATATAAAACTGACATCTGTCAAAAGTGACCTATTATCTTGTCCCTACTTTAGGGTAGCTAGCATTGTGTACAGTGCTTCCGACTTCCAAGGTAAACTTGCAAAGGTTCTTCTATTTAAAGGTAACTATTATTTTTAAAATGGAGACCAGAAATATCAGCTTTAGGTATCTTTATTATCATTTAATCCTGGGAGCGAATAGTCTTTGGGTATCTTTTCTGGCGTAAAATTAACTACGTGTCCCACTGACGTATCGTCACTTGCTTCCTCCACTGTGACTTCAAAAGCACCGATGTTCTCTATCTCGCTGCGCACTACATCCCCAGGCTTTAAGAACTCAGGAGGCGTGCGGTTATTGCCAGAGCCTGCCGGAGTACCAGTTAATATTATATCACCTGGCAGGAGAGTCATAACCCTGAAATCATAAAGGAAACTAACAATACCTCTTTTATTGCGTCGTAGTTTAAAAAAAGGTTGTGTTTACTTACGAGGATAATCTTGCTATAATTTCAGGGATCTTATGTACCATGTTGGAGGTATTACTATCTTGTTTTAATACACCGTTGACACTGCATCTGATGCCCAAATTCTGAGGATCCTCGATTTCATCGCTAGTGATGATCCAAGGGCCGAGAGGACAAAACGTGTCTTGCGACTGCGAAAAACTTGGTGACTGATCATCTATGATCATCTGAATCTATTCAGATGAGGACTTTTCTAAATTTTACTGTCTCACTTCACTGATGTACTCATAGATAGACAACTTCGGGTACAGTTGGATCAACGTAACTAGGCCGGACTGAAGTAGGCGACAAGTGTGGTTGCGCAGATGCATTTTTTGGAAGTAAATGGTGACAAGAAGCGGGGGGCGAGGGCGGTAACTACACCAAGAGAATTAGAGATGCGATTATGCATTACATTGTCATAATTAGTATTACTAATGCATGTTTTTTTGTGATTATTTTCGTAAAGAAATTGTTTTTCAAAGTTTCTTTAGTGTTTACTGTAACTGCTCTAATTTTAAACTTTTATGAACTCATTTAAATAGTGTTTTTATATTGTTGAATTAAAATGTTGTTAGTATTTTTAATCGATTAATCGTTTTCGTAAATAATTTTAGGGTCGCATCTCTATGACATGCGCGAAAGTGATAAAAACCTAACTTCAATCCGGTCAAGTTACGTTGATCGTACTGTAGTACCTACATTTTCAGATAATATTTAGTAACGATTGCATTCTAACTTTGTAATCTCCTTCTCAATTTTTCGCGGCCAGGCGTTTATTAATGTCATTTGCCAAGAAGATCGCAATGCTTACACTAGTTATAGAGTCTTATTTTACCAAAAAATGTTATGAGGTCCTATCATCTTACCTTGCCAAGTAAGAACTGTCCACCGTTAGCTTCCTTCTGCCAGTCCCTACTAGTAATGTCTTGAGCCACAGTGTAACCGAAGACAAATTTAAAAGCGTCATCAGCCGACACATTACTACATTTGGCACCAATTACAATCGTCAATTCCACTTCCCAATCTAATTTCTAAAACAAAATAATTTTGAGCGCTTACCTAACAAGTTTATGAAACCTGTCTGGAATATCGTATCGAATTATTGGTTTTAAACTTTCGCGATTTTTATACATATTAGATATATTTCGGGACTTATTCGCGTGAATTATTTGGAACCCCGTTATCAGCAAATGCAATCGTAGCCGTAGGGACACCGCGCCTCAGTGTAAAGACGTTGTAAGTGTAGTGTGTAGAAGTACCGACAGTAAAAATTATCAAGACCAGGCGAGGGTAGTTGAAAAACCCCGCGTCTCACGGAGACATCGCTAAGCTGCCATTAGGTAGTCGACCCGTGACCACGATCGGTGCAATTCGATCGAAACGTCGGGTAAATATAAGGTTCGTACCTTTAAATAATTCACGCGATTAAGTCCCTCTCCATCTAATATCGTATCGAATATAAGTTTTGGTTATTTACTAGTTGGTATGTTACCTTAACCACTGCGGATCGTATCTTCACAGTTTCATTCTGCCCAATAACAGTACTTGCAAACTTACTAAATACCGCTGGTACGTCTGGCATCTTAATTTTCAGCGCTTGACATAGGTCAGTGTAATTAAGACATACGCACAAGATTTTATCCATTCTGGTGATAGGAGCCATCAAAGTCACGCTGTCAATGGGTTCGACTGTGGGCTTCGATCTCTGTATACTGATATAATTAAAGTAAGGTTTGTTTAATAGCTTATCTATACTAATATTATATAGAGAAAAGATTTGATTGTTTGTTTGATAGTTTGTTTGCATTGAATAGGCTCCGAAACTACAGGACCAATAAAAGAAAGCTACATTATCGGGGTACTCCCCGATAATGTAGCTTTCTAATGAATCCGTCGGGATCTCTAATTTTTTGACAATAAAATATAGCCTATGTTACTACATAGGTTAAATTTTAATTTTTTGACAATAAAATATAGCCTATGTAGTAACATATATTTTATTGTCAAAAAATTAGAGATCCCGACGAAAATTGCAATAATGTACACAAGGTATCAACATTTTTGCTTAATTGGCAATTAGGTATTTTCATAAAAGGTTGATTATCCACGCGTAAATTACTTTTTTAAATTATTCAAGTCGGGTCTTTTGTTTAGAAGTTACGACGCGTATAAAAATGGTAAAAGTAAGTAAAACCTGGCAAGAGCATGATAAGAGAGAGGGAGGCATTATGGTTTGATACAATGCAAATACAAGACCAAGCTCTAATATAACGCTAATGTTCGAGAGAGAGTTTGTTTTATGTGACTTACGCTATAACTTTGCAGCTGCAACCACTCAGCAATATTCCTAGCATCGTGGATGGTGTCTCACTATCATGTTTATTTATATCCACTACATCGTCGCCTTCCATATATCCCACACGAATTTCAGTGGGATCACATTTATATTTAAATTGTACGTATTTCATATTTGGAATATTAGATATAGAATATGCTCTAACACGCCAACGGGGTAGGTTTCGGAGTTCGAAAAACGAGTGGGCAATAAATTATATTCTTCCAAAAGGCGTCATTGGCACGTCTATCTGCAAACAATTTAGAGAAAATAATTAGGTATGTTTATTTATCCTTCCGTCGTTTGGACGTGATTGACGAAAAGTTAACTACTTATCTAAAATATTTTGTTGGTTTAGCAACAGTACCTAAGCTGCATACATACAGTGGCGTAGTTGGACTGCGTAGGTACTTCTGCTCTGCAGGAAGTTATGTATGAATTCGTTTCCAAACGGAAAATTTTTTTATGTGCCCGCAGTCTGGGTACTACTATAATAGGTGTCTAGGTCCGGCATAAAGAGAACAGCCACACTTGGATACAAGCCTATGTATGGATTCGGATAATATACGTCCAATTGTCAATACGTCTACTTGTCATTATGTCCAAACTTCAAACTTTAGTGACAAATTGATGAAGACACAAAATGTTCAAATATAAAAAACGTGAATGTGTCTAAACGCCTTGATTAAAATATGGTCCAAGTGACACAATGTCCAATTGTAATAATTCCTTCTGGTCAGAACGTACTACTGTTAATATACCAACAGAAGGACTGCCATTGTGTTTTCAACTTCACGTGGGCTATAACAGAATCGAAATAAAAAAAAAAACTTCTGACAAATTGAGCACAGGCAATGGTACTCAATGTTTGTGCCTGGAACAATACCTACTAGAGAAGTTGGCTACGTGTTTGTTAATATAATATATAATACTTGTAAATTACAATAAAATTGAAATTAAAAATATAGTATTTATTCTTTAAAAAAATGTTACAAGAAAATAAAAAAAAACTCTTCATTCCTATTTAAAATATCTTATCATTTTTCTTCTTTATGTCTATGTCTTCTCCACTTACACTTTCTATTGCTATTAATGTTAAGAAAATTATTTATAATATAATGTTAAATAAATTTTTTAACATTAATTGTATTTTTTTCTTATTTTAATGCAATCTTCTAGAAACTGAAGACATGTGATTTCGCTTTTGATCACTATAATCAGCTCGGCGAACCTTGATCCCTATGACAGTTCATACTAGTGACGGGTCGTGTCGATATATCGCAACTTTTTATAGGCAAAGGCGTGACTTGCATTCAGTCACATCGATAAACATGTTTTTAAAATATAATCTACATTACTATAATTATAATGCTTGTTATATTTACAAGTATCCGTGTATTTGTATATGGGGTTGCCAATATTCCGATGCAGAGGTAACATGGTCGGACTGTATAATTTTAATGTGAATTAAAATTTTAGTTATAGCAACACTATCTGATCTGTCACTACGCTAGTACTGTCAGTTCGCTACGCCAGTACGAGTCTTGTATGCGCCACGTGTTTTGTTGTGTCATCGGAATCCTTTGTTTGTTACTATTGTTGTTTTCTGTTTTTGTTATTGTTGCTGTTTTGTTTTTGTTGGTGTTTCAAAATGCCGAAAAGACGAAGACGGAAGACGAAGAAGGAATTAGTTAGATTGTTGAACCTTCATAAACAGCAAACAAAGAAGAAATATTTCTTGGATGAGATGGCAAAATCAAAAGGGCACACCGTGATTCGGCTACCGCCCTACCACTGCCAATATAATGCAATCGAAATGATATGGGCGCAGATCAAAGGTGGGTTGATTTGTATTTATTTTAACATGTTTTTATTTAGGTCACTGGTGACTGTCTAGTCGGCTAGTACTATTTAAAGTAAATGTACTTACCCCGATCTCGCTCTTTGACTTTGCATCATTTTCAATCTAAACCATTTGTTTCAGGTTGTGCAGCCAGGCTTAACACCACTCCGCCATTCACAGCTAATAAAATGCTTACGTTGCTACAAGAGGCATGTAGTCAAGTGACTCCGGACAATTGGAGGAAAGTGGTTGAAAAGACGAAAAAACTATGCTTAGATGATTGGAATCGAGACGTGCGATACGACAATATAGTAGACCAGCCGTTTTTAATAAACATAGGAGAAAGCAGCTGCAGTTCGGATTCCGAGTCTGAGACGCAATCGGTGACATCATTGTCAGATTCAGATTAATGTATATTAAAAAATCATAAATAAACCGCTTTTGTTTTATTTGAGTAGGTATATACAATAAATTTGTTAAATCTCCTTTATTTTATTATCGCAAACAACTTAAATGATTATAAATCTGACACTAAGAGCGTAGGTACTCTATTGATGTATTTTGTACACTCGTTTCCATTTTCGATATTTGTTTATCGATACTTTTCCGCACTAGTCGATATCTTCCAAACGGAGTAACTTTTGCAGGACGTCAACGTAAAGTCTGATTGAGATAATTTCTTGTACTTAAGTGTTAATAATTATTATAATTCTAACGGGATATTATTGTAATTGCATATATCTGCCTAAAATTAATAAATATCATTTTTAGACACCGCCAATTCGATTATAATATAACGGTGACGCTACTACAAGGTTGTGTCGTGGGAATAACTGTCAGTGTCATAGGGATCAAGGTTCGCCGAGACTATTATAGTTCTAACTTTTCTTTATATCTTCTGTTAAACATTATGTCTGCCCTTTTTCTCTTATTACGATCAAAAAGGTTTCGCGTAATTTTTATTTTTTGTGTGTTAGCTTCTTTTCTTAATAGATCAATAAATTTAAATATATTTTGTGTAGTCCCATGCATCCGTTTCTTCAGCCGATTGTGCCAACCTTCTACACAGTTATTTGTGCGATATTTATCACCGAAAACGCTAATGTCAGCTTTTAAAGATTTAGATAGCCATTCCTTGTCATAGTATTGTTCAAAACTAATAATTTCATTATTTTTTGCCGAATAAAATTCTTTAATAGAATTAACGCCCTCAACGATTAAATGTGTTGGAAGTAGCGGCAAAACTGAAAACAATCTAGCATATTGTCGACCTGCCTTAGTATCACACAATTTAAGAGCGTCTGCCTTCTTCCAAATAGCTCTCTGGTAATGGTAATAACAACCAGAAATTTCTACATCCGGGTAAACATTTTTAATACCATTAATTTGTGCCTTTTCGAAATCACATTTAAATTTATTTATTACCACCTTATACTTATCACGCAATATCGAAAACAGTCGTTGATAAATAACTGTCCTTTTGTTAGGCAGCAATGCGTATACCATTGGTATAACATTTATATATTCATCTGTTTCTCCTAAATCTAAATGAATACAGTATAACTGATAAAATGGCACTGGTACAACTGCAAAGGTACCATCCCCAAAGTATGTATTGCCTGGATTTCGTACCATAGTTTTTATGGCTAAGTCTGTGCCAAATATCAAATTTTTTTCTTCATTCCCTTCGTCATACAATAAAAACTTATCCTTTAAAATATTAGGTATTTGTACGTCTTCAACTTTACTAAATCTTGTCTCCGTAACATTCAAAAATGTCTTACGTATCCTGTACAGTGTTCGTTTTTTACTACTAAACGATGGTATTGCTTCGTCATTATCAGAGTCGTTTAATGACATATTCAAATTATTGAAGGAATCTTCATATTTTTTTTTGTACTGGGGAATAAGTTGAACGAACCTTCTCCTTACATTTTTCATATGCCAAATGTACAACATTTTTACACTCGGAGGATTCGCAGGTATGTAAACTCTGCCTGAGCACTCTTGATCTTTCCTTGTCTATTGTTATAGATGCGGTACAACTATCTCTATCCACACATCTCCATAGTGATGAGCCACATTTGTTTTTTACATTTAAATTATACCTGTATTTTCCTAATAATACTGTATCCTTGCCTTTTTGATTTAAACTAAATATTAAACTGCTATTTTCCATTATTAAACAATATTAAGGTTAACTTGGTCTTTTTCCTTTTTGAAAGATGCCTATTAAACAGGAAAACCAATGACAACGTCATTACGAAATGAATAATTACTATTTGTAAGCGGCCAGTGTCAACCTCTATGTAGACTTTTTCAGCATTAATTAAATTGACAAATTTACGTTATAACATCATGTGTATTTGACTTTTGTACATACTAAGATTTGGACATTTTAACACTTTCACATTTTAACAATGGATCATTATAGCAAAGAGTCAATGTAACAGTTGGACATAATCATACTTTTGGGTTTTTGACAAGTGGACGATTACGAGTTTTTGGGTTTTTGACAATTGGACGTATATTATCCGAATCCCTATGTATGTATTGTTATAATAACAATTTTACGAACTTAATAATTTACAAAAACTCACACAGCGCCATCTAATCCCAAACTAGACACATCCTGTACCACTCTCGGTAGAGAGAGTACTTATATTCTTTATTTATTTATTAATATACTTCAATAACAATTCATTACAATTGTGTTTGAATACAAAATACAGTACGATCAACGTAACTAGGCCGGACTGAAGTAGGCGACAAGTAGTTCCGCAGATGCATTTTTTGGAAGTAAATGGTGACAGGAAGCGGGGGGCGGGGGCGGTAACTAAATCAAGAGGATTAGAGATGCGATTACGCATTACATTGTCATAATTAGTATTACTAATTCATGTTTTTTTGTGATTATTTTGCTAAAGAAATTGTTTTTCAAAGTTTCTTTATTATTTACTGTTACTGTTTTAAATTTAAACTTTTATGAACTCATTTAAATAGTGTTTTTATATTGTTGAATTAAAATGTTGTTAGTATTTTTAATCGATTAATCGTTTTCATAAGTAATTTTAGGGTCGCATCTCTATGACATGCGCGAAAGTGATAAAAACCTAACTTTAATCCGGTCAAGATACGTTGATTGTACTGTACATAATACTATATCCAAATTACTTACATTTTGCCTGTACTATGGCACCAGACAACTGTTAAACTTCTAAATTTCTAAATACATACAAATCTACAAATCTTATACTTTTAAACGAGCAATTTTTGAATACATATACCTATAAATATAATCTGAATCTCAGCAATGGCTCCAGCGATTTTCATTTAATATTTTATTATCAAAGCCCCCTGTATAAATCGATCTAGCTAGATTTCATTATCAAAAAACGTCGTTAAAAAAATACCGAGCTAAGCTCGGTCATCCAGGTACTCATAGATAATACAACCACACTCAGATATCGTGCTCATCACACTAGTTTCTTCCTGGATGGGGATCGGACCCATGAAGGTTAAAGTTTAGAAACGTGCCGCACCGTTTGGGGGTAGAGGAGGGGCGTTGGAGGTGGAGAGGGAGGAAGTGATCACATCCCCCTTCCCTTCTTTCCGGAAACGCGTTTTTTTTTAAAGTATTTTTGAAGTTTGGTATAAATGTCATTATTAATATGGATTTTGGAGGTACTGAGGGTTGCGGGGAGTTTAAACGGGGAGAGGAACTTAAAATTTATGTTTCTGGCATAAGGGGTCACAGTTCTAACCTAACCTAACCTGACGGAATCGACGATAAACGAAAAAATAAGATAAATACAACAACGGAAATACAACAACGGAAATACATTCACGAAACCACAGATGGGAATGGAAAGGAATCGAATGAAAACACCATTAACTGTTATCTGTTAAACACCGAAAATGACAGTACATTACGTTTCGTATGTTGATTGTTTGATGCGAAAAAATGAATTTAGGATATTTTTCAACCAATGTGATTGATGTATTTAACTATTAGTAAGACATTTACTTCGTCAAAGGTTTAATTCGTGAGTTTAGTGATGATTTTTGACGTAAACAATAACGTTCCTAACCTTAAAATAAAATATTAACTTTAATTTTTAATATAAATAATAAAACGCGTCTCCGGAAAGAAAAAACTGTTGTGGGGGGTTCAGAAGAACCCCCAGAACCCCGTAGTGTCCTTGGAATCTTTATAGCGATGCGGCACGTTTCTAAACTCAACCCCAACCCTGACAGGTCTTCGTCGCGCCAATTTCAAAATTGCTTAATACACTTATTCAATTTCAAACCCACATGGAAATATATTTTTAGTTTGCTAATGTATTTTTATTGTTTAGCCGCATTTTTAAAGGCCTTTGTGCTCAAAAGCCTATTAAAATCAGCATCGGTCGCCGTAGATAGTAACTACCAGTCTTTAAACGTTAAAATTTCTAACATCATTTATTTGACTTACATAATTTAATTGTTATTTCTCTGTATAAATAATGTCACACAAATAATTAACACATAGTCTATAAATAACAATTAATTTCGAATAACGTACTTGTAACCACTTTTCTTTGCCATTAATTTATCGTTTGGTAGAATGACAGTTATAACCAGGGTGGGGACACTGTCGTTTAAGTGACAGATCAGTAATTGAAGAGTCGGCATCTGTTTATTGTTTCCGAAAATATTTAGTCACCTTCAAGTTCAATAGATGGCGTTACCATTTTGAATAAAATTTTAGGTTTTATTTTGTTTTAAGAAATTAATAAAACAGTGCTTTTTTATTTGTTTTATCAAATAATGGTCTTTAAAATGCTTTATCTTAAAATAATGTTGTTTGTCACTACTAAATAATACTGGCCTCTATAGTAAGTGTCCAGTTTGTTTATGGTACTTGAAAAAAGTTATCATTTGACAAATGTCAAACAAGCCATTACAGAATTGGAAGTTTTATTCATTGGTGTATTATTTAAATTAATTTCATATGCGATAATTTCAAAAGCCCTGAGCTATCAGTTATTTGAATAATATATGTGTTATCTTGGATTTTCGTGTTTGTTGTTCCATTTCATAATTGTGGCTGTGATAATTTCGTACAAGTGCGTTGAATACGCCCGGTGTTATATACAATTAAATCTATAGATTTAATTTTATCTTGCAACGGACACTTTATTAATCTTTATGAATAAATATCTAGACTTTGTGCTTTTGTTAGAAAACCTAGTTGTAAGTAGGTAGGTACATAATAAATATTATATTAATATAAAAACTCATCTTTTCTTATAATTTCCTACCACAAATAACTGAATCATCGATCAGCAACAAGGTTGTTTATTAATCTCAACGATTCCATGACGTTTTAGCATTTTTCATAAGAGTCATTTTAAAGTTTGATATTCAATATAAAACTTAAAAATGCCTCTCTTAAAAAAATGAGAACATTTAAAACAATCGTTGAAATTAATAAAATGAGTTGTTGCTAATAAAACCTACAGATATGCCTAGCATATAAAAGTGCACAAAAAATTTCGTATTACCCACAAAGTTGCAAGAAATTGTTTACAAATTATTGATGGTTTTAACTTCTGTTTATTACTATGTCATTTTATTTAGTACCTACCTAAGTTTATGTTTAATTTGTGTTTCTCTTTATAAGTGAATTGTATTCTTTTAGAGAAATAAATGTCTTAACCCTATACCATACCGCATAAATGATATTTCTGGAAACAAAATTCAGATGGCGCATTGTCGTCTGTCAAAATCAAAACGGTTTGCTTTTTTACACTGCAAGAGGGCTCTCTTTTTCCGTAGTATTAGTTTACTCTTTGGTTATAACTCCATGACAGATTTTGATTTTGCTGAATGAATTTTAGATTTGTCTATGGTACTTTTGTATCTAAGTTATTATTATTATATAAAAGGACCTCTAAAAAAATACGTATTTTTTTTACTTTAATTATGTGTTCATAGCGTCAAAAGCCAAAATTTAGTTTACACAATGAAGCTCTAATGAACGTAATAACAATGATTCTACATTAAATGC
The DNA here is from genome assembly GCA_945859575.2 of Herminia tarsipennalis. NCBI lineage: Eukaryota > Metazoa > Arthropoda > Insecta > Lepidoptera > Erebidae > Herminia > Herminia tarsipennalis. The sequence continues at coordinate 11,705,922 of OX243855.2, forward strand.
CAAGTTCGCAAAAAATAAAGCCAGTGAGATATTAACATGGCAATTTGACTTGGACTCCATTTAAAAACTATTTCCAAGAAGAAAGATTTGATTGTTTGTTTGTATTGAATAGGCTCCGAAACTATGTTACTGTGTACTCTGTAATTAAAAACGATCAAGGAGACAAAACATTTATTCACATAATATCAATAGTCACAAGATGTATGTGCAGTACAGAAGAAAGTTTCTATTAAATTTGTAAATAAACGAATACTTAACAAATTTACAAGTAATCCCACACGGCTACTTACAAAATAATAGGATTTCAGAGTCACAGCCAGACTTAAAAGACACATAGTACATCAACATTAATATGTGGATGCCAACTACTATTATTATGAAATCAGAGGTGGACTTTACAAGAGAGTAGCCAAGTACCTTAACTCTATCACATATTTTGTAAGTTTTCAATTCAAAAATTTTCTACTATAACTTCGAACCCACCGATGTTTTGGATTTCGCTGTATATTACATCACCAGACTTCAAATACTCGGGAGGGCTGCGGTTGCCGCCCACGCCTGCAGGAGTGCCACTCATGTAAATATCACCCGGTAGGAGAGTCATTACCCTTAAAAAAAAAGAAAAAAGAATAAAATAATTTTTAGTTGATGGCAATGTGGCCGAATTTGCACCAAATTTCTACCAGTGTACCTAAAGTAGGTGTAGGTACACTGGGTGGGTACCCAGTGACAAAGTGTGTAGGTCAGGTGAGTAGACACTTTAACTGCACAGGATGTTATGGTACCCAGAGGCGGATCCAGGACTTTGTTCTCGGGAGGGCACGAGAGGCAAATGGCATTGTTTTAAATGAAAACGAAGTTGTGATCAAAAATTAGGTGGTGAGCCAGGAACATCTATTTCATCCATTCGTTCCAGAAAATCGTACACAATCATGCGTACTTTATGGTACTACATGGGTTCGAACTTCTTGTGCTTATCCAAAAATTAATTAGAATAGTCCTAGTAGGTAAGCTTAATAATAAACGAAAATTCATGAATTTCGTTATAACGAAAGAGAAAGCCTACGTCCATTTCCACATCTTCAGAAATAAACTTACGAGGCCAGTCTTTCAATAACGTCAGGTATTTTATGTATAAGGTTGGATGTATTGCTCTTTTGTTTCTCCACACCGTTGACACTGCATTTGAGTTCCAGATTTTGAGGATCAGCAATTTTATCTTTCGTGACGATACATGGTCCGATAGGGCTGAACGTATCTTGATTCTGTCAAGTAAACGGAAATAAATAATGGATAATGCATTTTAACTACTACTTACTCGTACAATTGTCTGTTTTATTAAAAATAGATATCTTAACGTTTCATTGTTTTTATCCGACTGCGCCAGAAAAAGGTAATGTTTTTTATGCGTAGTACGCCCATTTCTTTGACACGCTTGAAGGATTTCGTCATGTTAGATGTCGTAGAATTTGTTTCAAGACGCATTATAATTTTGTAGTTAATTACTTTAAGTTGTAGGGTTCATTGTTTTTATTTTTAAAAACTCTACATCATCTTACCTTACCAAGCAAGAATTGTCCACCATTTTTCTTCTGCCAATCCCTACTTGTGATATCTTGAGCAACAGTGTATCCAAATACGTAATTGTAAGCATCAGCCGCTTTTATATTGGTACATTTCTTACCAATCACAACTGCTAATTCTACTTCCCAATCTATTTCCTGAACAAGAAACGATTTATTGGAATATAGGGTAAACCTGTTAGTTATTGGCCACTTAAGGCCGTTGGCCACTTTGGAGCTTTGTAGTTTCTTAGTAGGATAAATTATTTTGATAAAACGTACACTCTATTGATCAGTAACTCATACATTTTAATTTAAAGACTATATGAAGTATAATTAAACACATTTTAAATATATATTTTTATTAAGTTTAAAAACATACTAATATTGGCAGTTATTGGCCACGAAAATCAGTAATTAGCCATATGTATGTTAGTTACTGGCCACAGAAAACAATTAAACATCAGAGCCAAACCAATTGATAAATTATGAAAAATACAACGTTACCTAAACTTGTACTAAATCAGTCGTAAAACAATATAATATTAGACTCATTAGAAACTTTATATCTTAAACTTTTAGGACAAAAATATAGGAACCATGGTTTACTTAAACCTAAGTGTAAAAATAAATATTAAAAGCAAATTAACAAAATGTCTATAAAGAATTATTCAAAAATATCTTTGTTTTTTGGGTTCTTCCTTTAAAGCAGAAAATAAATAATCCACTTCATCATCAGATGAATCGGCGTTAGTCACTATGTAACATAAATGACATAAAAAGGAATCGTCATTATCTTCTGGCACATGAACTCTATGGGCAGTTGGAATACAATTAAAATGATACTTTTTTTGGCATTGATTACATTCAATAATTCTCTTTTTGATAGGACTCAGGCAAAAATCACAACAAACAATTTTATCACATTTTGATGATGTATTCTTCTTCAAAGGATAAGTCTTGTTCTTCGCAATATTTTCTCTCTTTTTCGGCACAGCGTTTTCTTTCTGCAATTTCTTTTCTTCTCGTAATCTTTTTCTCTGTTCTTTGGCTTCTTCTTCTTCCTTTTTTTTTAAATGCTTTGTCTTCATCTTTTCTAAATATACATCGGAAGTTAGTGCAAAGGGCAGTCTTTCTATTTGGCGTTTACCTTGCCTCTTTGGTGACTTCGGTGTCTTCTTCTTTAAATAATCAGATAGTGGCTCGTTGGAAATAACAGTTATAATTTTATTTGGGTGAAATTGTCTAGATGGACCGGGTTGCGCGTAAATTATTTCTTGTTGATCATTAATATTATTATCTGGAATGTCTATGTTGGCGTTTTCTGTTACTATTAAAGCCATTTGTTCAGTTGAATTGTCTACACTTTGTTTCAGTTCACCAGTTTGTTCATCAAGGATAATATCACTTTTTTCTGTCGTCTGGATTACATGTTCATCACAGCTATTTTCTATAACAACTGAGAGAGTGTTGAGTTCAGTTGCTCCGTTAAATTTCTGCCATAGCTTATATATAATTAGAAAATCACCGGATTCAATTTGTATATCTAAATGTCCCTCGAACATTCTTTCACATTTATTTATAATCGACATTCCTACTGTGTCACAAAAATCTGAATATGAAAGTTGAAACTGAGCTTCAGGCTCAGGGACTAGAGCGGTAGCTTCAGTTTCTGATGGTTTTGCGTTGGGTATGCATTTCGAGTAATCCACATTGTTTGATTCAAAGGGATGCAAACCACAGATCCGGAAACCATTGATCAATGTTTCTGGTTTTGCACATGATGCAACGACTGTCTTTAACAAGGGTGCAAACTTTTCTTTGGTCATACATACCTGATGATTATTCTCTGCATACCATTCGTGAAGTGCCTTTCTCCAACCAACCTTGATGGGTCTAAAGGCTGCAACGTCTGCTGGTTGTAAGATCCGAGTAGCATTTGGGTAGAGAGCGATCAAATGAATCTGTAGGCTTTTGCATAGTTCAGATACCTCAATTGTTATATGTGTCTTATGTCCATCTACGAATAAAATTACTGGCATTTGGATATTTTTGTCCAACAGCTCTTTATAAAAGCAATTACCGATGTAGTCATGGAATACTCCAGCAGTCATCCAGCCTGTGTCACTTCTGCCGATTCCCCATCCAGATGGAACGCTTAATGTGACCTTGTCAGGTATTCTTTTATACGGATAAATAACCATAGGATTACAAACGTGGCCCGATGCGGAGAAAGTAAACATAACAGTAATATTTTCTTTAGCGGATGCCTTTTCTATTTGGTACACATTTTTGCTTCCTTTCTCAGCCAGGACTTTTCCTGATTTGGGACAAATATTAAAACCGGTCTCGTCAGCAATAAAAATGCGAGTCGGATCATTGAGCACATCCTCAAGACCATTTTCAATAAAATATTGGTGGATTTCTGAAAACCATTTTCTGATATCTTGTTCAGAAACGCAAGAACTGGCATTGGTGACTCCCTCAGATGTTCGATAAGTAATAATCGGATTGCGCTTCATGAATGATTTGAACCAAGTCTCTCCTGGCTTATTGTTTCTAAACGGGTTCGGTCTAGGGTTCTTTCTTAAGAAATCTTGTACACACTGAAGTAAATCATCTTTTTTCAAAGGAAACCCTTGTTTGGCTAAGTCTGATATAAATTTACACAACTCTCGCTCCTCAACTTCACTTAATATTGGGTCGGGGCCTGATTTAGGCTTAACATGAGGATTCTCAGTCTTGAATTGTAGGGTACTTCTAGGGATATTGTATTTTTTTGCTGCTTCACGAGTAGACCCTTCTTTATCCTGTATAAATTTCAAGGCCTTCATAAGGTCTTCTTGGGAATACTGTCGTCGCTTTGTTGCCATTTCGTTTATCTAATTGGTACCTATGTTCTCTGGATATCTGTAAAGAAGTTAATTACTAGCCACCGGCTTTTAGTTACTAGCCACCTATGCCAGTAACTGAAATTGATAGACAGAAATTAATGATTTTTTGCCAATGGTTTCTAAACCATATAAAGAGTTTAATTAAGGTATAAAATCGTAGAAAATCGATGACTATGACTTTAGTTACTTATTGGCCGCTATGGCCATTAAATAAAAATACGTTTCTTTTGCATTCAGTTACTGGCCACCCTTCAAAACTAAGCTTTTATTACAATATCATAAAATACGGTACAATAATAACAAAACATACCATTTAAACAACTCAAATAACATAAAATACTTTCGCAATACATTGAATTTTACACTAATTTCTATTTTTGAAAATAATATCTTCCGTTAACAAATACACTGAGAGAACATGTGCGCGATAGTGTCTGTTCGCCAACTGTCAAAAAATGGCGGCTCGGATTGGCGGTAGTTTCTAAAGCGGAAAAAAAATGAACTAAAATGAAACCTAAACGTATAAGTTAATTATTTATAAAAAACATAGATGGCAGGACCCACCCCATTTCTTATTTTTTGCTGATGTTGTGCAGAGTGGCCAGTATCCGACAATGGCCAATAAATAGATAGTTCACCCTACTAATTAATATTTACGCTTCTTTAAGTAATTACGATCCCGTACCCGTATCTACATGTTATGTTAAAAGCTATTGTGGGCACATTAGTAAACCAGATACATTATATAAATAGACGGAACAGATTTTCATGAAGATAAGTTTAAATACATTCCGAACAAACCAGCTTTTTAATAAAAGAAACCACATTTAAATCAGGCCCTGCGTTTGGGCGATACTATTACTTAGACAGATAAACATGACAAATTTAGCATAGCATTTCTTCCGTCGGTGGTAAAAACGGCGAACAAAATAGAATTTAAATCAAAATGAACGACAGGGGGCAGTTCTAATTTTTTATGCGAGGAGATATTAATGTCTTGATTCAGGACTCTAGACTCCTTTCGATATGCTCTTTAAATTTATTAGTAGGTATACTCCTTGCCTTAGAAATTTGAGATCTTAACTTCAGTGGCTCATTTGGTCCAATGATGGTGCTGGCAAACTTACTGAATAAAATCGGTATCTTTGGTACAGCAAGTTTCTTTTCTTTGCAATGATCAGCATAATTTAGTGCTACGCACAACACTTTATCCATTCCAGTAATAGGAGCCATTAAGGTTACGGAAGATATAGGTTCGGCAGGGGGTTTACAGCTCTTTAAACTGAAAGAGACAATATCAGTGCACAATATATATCTATATATTCAGCGTTTTTGGAAAATCCGCCTTTAATGGGGGTAAAAACTTAACAGTATTTTCTTTAATTTATCAGTTTTATAATCGGAGTTTTTATTAATGTCACATTTAGTAGAATTTCGCCTATGTTTACTGTCTCAATATCAATGATTTGTATAGGTATTAGATCCCGATTCAACAGTTTGATTAATTTCTTCGGCAACTCCCTTCAAAATTTGAACGGTATTGGGTTAAAATACAGCAAGCGATTTGGCTCTATTTTGCCATATTGAGTGTCACGATCAGAACAAGTACATACCTACGTCCCTTAAAAACGTGCACTAAAAATAAAATAAGAACCACTCAACGCAACTCGGTAACTATAGTTCTTTATTGGATAACCTCATTGCGAATTTTATCCTTTAAAGAAACCCCAAGCATAGCTTGCTCTATAGCTTGCTGCGGAACTTTTAATTTGTGGACTAGCCCAACCACGTCTCGGTACCGTAGGTCATAACAGGTAGGACGCACTTATATACAATTGTATTTAAGTGTTGTTTGTATCTTGGTCTTCATTCATTGTGGTAGAGGCGAAGTAAAAACTCGACGAAGTTTGCTAAACGCTGCCCAACCCAATAAGATACTTCTGTCGATTTATTTCTTGAAGTTGTTTATATCAAACTGACTAAAACACACTAAAATGTGCCGATTTATTTGACCACCTACCAAATAACTTCGTCTAAGCTGCCACACTGTAGAATACCGAGCATAGTCGATGGTATCCCCGGATGAAATTTATTTATATCAACTACATCCCCGTTTTTTAAATAACCCACGCGGATTTCACAGGGATTATATTTATAATGAAATTGCACGAATTTCAAGTTAGCAATAATTGAAGTACAAAAGCTTTTAACACATAGGTGCCTTGTAACGCTTTGAAGTTCACCAAACAAATATTGCACTGTCTCCATTGAAGTAGTGAGCATTCGAATTCGTAGTCCAGTTGTAATGGATCCACTCATATTGGTGGAATTTTAATAAATCTCTAACAGCACAAACACAGTTTTGAAATAATTTACATGCAAGTTCAATTATTTATAATGAATTTGTAATATTGAGATGAATCAGATTTATGTTTGTATTTTAGTCTTGAGATAAACAGCAGCTTCATTTTCAGCTCTCACTCTAATAGCAGGGATACTAATTCATTTCATAATAAAATATCATTCGAAATTGGGTTCAGATCTCCCAAGACTGACCCAAAATACATATATTTTTGACATTTTGACTCAATCAACTTGACTTGAATTTCAAGGAGATTCAAAAACTTCGCAAGCGTTCGCAAGTCTACTCCAAAGAGACTATGAAACCATAAAACATATTGGTAGGTATTCGAATTATTATTAAATAAACATATATATAATAATAATTCGAATAGGTATATAAATTGTGTCCAAAAGGATATGAAGAATATAAGTATCTTAGACTCATAAAAACAGATACTCGCAACCGCACAGTGTGGCGTCGCAAGACTACTCCAAAGAGAATAAAAAGTGAGTCCTTCGTGAGTCCCTTAAAACATAGGTATTCGAATTAATATTTTTAATAATTCGAATAGGTACATTAAAGACGTCATAATTGTATAAATCCGTTCAGTAGATTGTGAGATATCAGGTAAGTAAAGAATATTATATACATACATACAAGGTACGCGCGAAAAACCTAACCCTTCGTTACAGTCGGGTAAAAAGACTTTACACAACGCAAAACGCAAGTACCACAACGTACTTGCAAACTTGCCAATATAAAAAAAGGCCAGACAGAATAACGGAGTGTCATGCAGCTGTCAAATTGTCAAACTTATTGACAGTCATTGACCGTCACCGGTCACCGTCAATCAATCAAACCAATCGACTTGAGGTGAGAGGAATAGGATTATTAAGCCGGCTGAAAAATAGGTACTAAATTTTCAGTTTCAGTACCTTACCTAATCAACCGGAAACTTTAAACGATTCACTATAGAAATGTCGTTTTTGGTGAAGCAACTTGCTCGCAGGGTAAGCAGTTTGAACTCTTATTTTGTAATCATTGTAACTGTTCCTAATAGGAAATTGATTAAAATGATAATGTTTTCTTTTAATCTCTAGGTCCTTGCCCCAGCGGTGTCCTCAGTCAAGAGCTTGAATTTTTCTACAAGTAAGTACTTTTAAATTTTGTTATATAACCTATAAGGCATAATAGTACTGATAGAAGGTACCTATTGTAGTGGTAATTGTCCTTTAGCATAATTATTATCACTCATTAGTCAATCAATCAGTTTTATTGGACTTTGTAACACAACACATTATTGACAAATTAATTTAGGAATAGTGTGACAACTACTATGATTAACTATTTTTTTTAAATATTTTTTTTAGCAAGTGCTGCTTTTGCGCCAAGGGTTCAAAAACCAGCCCCCGATTTCGCGGCAACTGCTGTAGTGAATGGTGAATTCAATCAGCTGAAATTATCAGATTTTAATGGCAAATATGTTGTACTACTTTTCTACCCATTAGATTTGTAAGTATATTATAATTATTTACTGTTTTAATGTATGACATTTCTATTTCTAACCATAATATATTTTCGTATAAGATATGCACTACATAAGAAAAAGTATGATCTGAAAAAGTGTACCAGCAAAAAAGCATAATATGGCACTTGCAACCTTTTGTTAAGAAACTTTTTTGCATCTTTCTGAGTTATTACTTTCGAAAATATTCTCTAATCCAAAAAAAATATTTGATGAAAATGATTTTAAAAGACCTGTCGAATAATGTGCCACATATAAATGTTTATTAAAAAATATTCAGCTTCTGTTAGGTGTATGGGTTGCTCCTTTGTTGTGTAAAATGCCTGTGACATATGGATGGACAGACAGGATGATATCATAGAAGTTTAGTTATTGCCATTTTGGTTGGTGCTATACAAACCAAAAAATTCCAAGCAAACCATTTTTCATAGAGAGAAATTTATTGTATATTTTTATTTTTCCAGCACATTTGTCTGCCCAACAGAGCTCATTGCATTTAGTGACAGAGCAAAAGACTTTGCCAGTATTGACTGTCAAGTTATTGGTGTCTCAACTGACTCAGAGTTCAGCCATCTTGCGTGGACTAATACTCCCAGAAAGGTAAATACTACTTATGGTGATTACTCAAACATCACTCAGTTTTGAAAAGCTGTTAACTGTCATACTGTCATTGTCTGGTTAAAATTAGCCTCAGAAATATGTTTGAGCACAACTTAAGGTGGCCACTGATGATGCATCCATCAATCCAAATGAAATGGATGTCTGTCAAAAACCTACCCGTCTTGGGTATGTCCAAATAGAAGTATAGTCAATAGTGCCATAAATTGGTATACATTTGAAATGTATCCATTTGGAAGACTTGCAAATGGATGTTTTGTCAGTGGCAATCTTTTAAGTTGAGTATTTTTTGAGTACCTATTTGGAGTATAATTTGAAAATAGTTACCCATTATTGGTAGTGCTGATGGATCAAAGAGTATATGGATGGGTTGTGTGAATGAAGGACATCTGGTAAGATTACAAAAGAACATATTGTGCTGACCTCAGATAAAAACCTAAGAACAGGGCTTGATGGCCTAATTAAAAATTATTGACCTCTTTTTTGCATCAGTCCTCTAATATGGTGTATAATATAATGGTGGCAGCATTGTAAACATTGGCAATTTGAAAAGAGTGGCTATGAGTTTTTATTGCCTGTTCTTTTCTCGGGCTTTACCTATAGTTTGCGAACAGGCATTACAAGTAAATGTAGAATCGACTTTTCACAAGTGTAGTATTTTGCTTCCTAAGTGAATAAATCATTATTATTATTATTAATATTGATATTCTTATAAAAGGAAAAAGTTTATACATACCATAATATGTATACCTGCCATTGATAGCTTATATGAAAAAAATTAAACCATATTTCCTTCTGTTTTTTAGGATGGTGGTCTTGGTAAACTAGAAATTCCGCTTCTAGCTGATTACAAAAAGACAATTTCACGGGATTATGATGTTCTCCTTGATGAAGGATTTGCACTTCGAGGTAATAATTGATCATTCACAAAATTAAATAGTAGTTCATTTATATTCACTACCAAATAATTGTTATGCTAACATTTAAACTTTCGTGTTGCATGATTATAACTATTTATTGTACTGGAATTAACTTGTGACCACGGCCGGTGCAACCTGGTCGAAACGTCAAGCAATTTTAAGGTAAACAATGCGCGTTAATTCCCGTATAATAAATAGTTATATTTGTTATGCTGTTTGTCTCAGGACATAAAATAGAAAAGTTGTAAGACAAGGTCTATTTACCTAGTATTATTATATATTTTCCCTAATATTTTTTGCATGCAAGCCTTTTTTCATCTGTATGGCCCACAAAGAATAGCCACCCTTGTGCCTTGTCCTAACTATGAATTCCTACTTCCAAAGTAAATCAAATCAATATATCAGATTGCCATGATTACTGTAGAGCTCTATTTAATGCATTCTATGCAAATATTGTGGAAAGAGGTCTAATATTTAGACTATGTAGGTTTTTTTTAAAGGTAACTTGCAATGTGGGATTGGGTTCCATATTATTAGCAATCCTGTTAACCCCTTTAGCTAAGCTCAATGGCTTGTGTTAGGAGTGGGTTCAAGTTGGTAGTGTAATGGGTAGAATTCATACCCGCTACCTCACAATTACGAGTCCGATGCCTTAGCTATTGGGCTATTGTATGAGTACTGCTTTCATTATTCATTCATAGTGTGGATTCTATTTAGAGACTTTCTTCATGGTATATTGCTATATCATTGAAGATTCAGTCATCAAAATTAACAATTAAATTTGAGCCTTAAATACATTTGCCACAAGGCGTCTATTAGCCCGCACTTCATAAATCCTCATCATTATTGTGTATTTTACGGTTTTCAGGACTGTTCGTAATTGATAGGAATGGTATCATAAGACACATGTCGATCAATGATCTCCCGGTGGGCCGGTCGGTTGATGAGACCTTGAGGATTGTGAAGGCTTTCCAGTTTGCTGACAAACATGGTGAAGGTATGTAATTACATTTTAATATTTAATAAAAAATTACAAAATAAGAATGAGTAAACAATAGAATTTAACTGGCCTGTTGGTCTAGTGGTTAGTGACCCTGACTGCTAAGCCAGAGGTCGTAAGTTTGATTCCTACATGGGACTTTTTGCGATTTAAAAAAATTTTGTCTGGCTGTACTTTGTGTCCGTGAATTGAATGTCTTTGAAGTCCCCGCAACACATTTTTAAAAAGCTGAAAATCCATTTCCGAAAACTATTTCAGAAAAAAGAAATACTAATTGTTCGAAACGGGAGTAATCTTTCATAACATAAAGATTATTCCTGTTCGGAAACAAGTTTCATCGAAAAGAACCCATTACCTATTAAGAAATATATTTATTTTCCTGACACTTGGATAAATAAAGTAGTTAATTTTGAAATATACTGACTGAAGAGATAAATGAACATAAAATACTTAACCTATTTATATTCCAAAAATAAATTAGTATTAATTGCAGCAAAATTATGAATAAACACATAAAATTAATTCCTGTTTCAGTATGTCCAGCCAATTGGAACCCAGACACAAACGCTCATACAATCAAGCCTAGCCCGAGAGAAAGCAAAGAATACTTTAGAAAAGCCAACTAAGCTATACAACATTTTGAACCTTACAGCATTTAATATAAAAGGGAATTTTGCGTGCACACCTGGATAGTATTAGAAAGAAACAATTAAATTAGAAATACTAGAGTATTTCTAATTTAATCGTACAAAATATTGTCATACGGAATCAACTATAATTTAATGTGTTGTGTGCCCATGCTTACGATTGGTGCCGGTAAGTATACTGTACAGTACAGTATACTTACCTAATCTAATTTTAATAATATCAATATATATATATATATATAATGTCAATATTCTAATAAAATCTTAAATCTAATTGAAGAAACTGCAAAATAATAGGCTCTGTATATAGTTAGGTTGATGATAAATACGCATGCAGTTTGAAGGCTGTTGATTAGCAAACTTGTTTATCGGCCGATACCAAATCATTATAGTATACGCATTTGCATACTTCTTCATAGTGATTATAAATCCGACCCAACTATCGGCCAATAGGAAGTCGTAGCACAAAATACCGAGAGCATAGAAGGCAATTGTCATACAAACGTACATGAGCAACGTCGACTCGGAATATTAGCACGTCTCCTAAACATATTGTCTGGGAGGAGGCACCCAAAAATGCGAGCATTTTATAAAGGTTAATTTATTGATATTACGTCACATTACTGGGGTAAGAAATACCCTTCCGTCAGCCAGCTAGAGCTACCTTAGAGTTTGGCGTGCAGAACTTATATCGGCTACTGACAGCGTCGGTTACAGAGTTATAGTGACTGACTAATTGGGTAGTTGACTACAATAAAAGAAAATTATTTTATACTAATCAGGTAAAAGTAGATCTTAAAATGCTCTAAAAATAACTGTTCTTTTACATTTTAACATGTTTTTGAATTTAAAATCATGAATACTAAAAGTAACGTTTTGACGATAGGAACTTATGACGTCATAGGTTCCTATTCCATACACATGTATATAGAGCTTGTCGTTTTGACATTTCATAAAAAGAGACTGATTTGACTTGACAGTCAACATCCCAATTGTTATGTGATTCTGATTATGTTCTTCACCAGTTATACTAAATTTCAGATCGAACACGACTAATGAATGCAACTTAAACGCTTGAATGACATGCCTGGTTACAAAATTTAACATGACTAATGAATGTAAAACTTATTTTGAATTCCTGCTAGAAAACTATTTCATAATATATTTTGTTCATTCAGAAAAAATGAACCGGTCTCTGCAACTAACTCTCTAGCTGACTGACGGAACGGTATTTCTTTACTCTACTAATGTGACGTAGTATTAAAAATCAGCCTTTATAATTTTATTTTACGTCTAGTAATGCGGTTTGAGATTTCATGTAAACGTTTATGTGAGCATTTTCGTATTCTTCTGCACTCTCTTTATTTTGTGTCTGTAGTATTCAGGTGCTCGTATTATTTAATTTAGTTTGTTGGATTGGTTGTGGGTTTTCTATTTTTATATACTAATTTAAAATTATTATCGCGATATTAATTTTAAATTAGTTTATAAAAATATTCATTTTTTGATATTTATAAACTAATTTAAAAATATGTAAGAAAAATGTAAAAGAAAATGTGCTATATTCTAAGGACAAGTTATTATGTTATCGTAAATATTATATAACCCGAAAGCGAATATCACTCGAATAAAATAGTTTTTATAGATTTTGTTTGTATGTCGACCTATCCGAAGAACAAAAGTTATATCTGCAAATATGGGGGGCTGCTATTTACACGCTTAACACATTCGTTCAGACTATAATAATGTTTGTTCAAATGTGTTATTCACATGGAAGAAATAACAGCCTATATTGTGTAAGGCAAACTTATAGTTGCTCCCCTGTATAGTAACGATTTTACAGATATAGCAGTTCTTCGGATAGGTTGATGTCTTCTTGGTATTTATTCACAGCTCTCATTTAATAATATTAAATAACATTAATATTGTAATTATTCATCTCGCATCATATTTGTTAAAAGGTTTATTACAAAATAAAAACATTTATAAATATATATCAAGTCTTTTTATTATTTTAGGTCTAGCTGATCCACGGTTTATCTACACTTTGTAATAAGACCATTACTACTAATATTTAACCTAGACTTAACATGGTCTAAAACCATTTTTATACTGCTCTTTGTAATGAGGCGGTAAATATTTTCAATTTGAAGAAGATAGCATATAATAGGATTAATACCTATAGTCAGTGCTTGTAAAAATTCCATTGAAATAGGTCTAATTTGCGCGGATTATTCAGCGATATTTGTTACTTATTTGCCTGGATCGGTAAAAACAAATATTTAGCAATAGTCTACATTCGTATTTCGTCGATTATGATAATTTAGATTAAAAAGGTGATATTTGGCATTACAAAGAAACTTCATTCACCTATTGGTGGTTTAATAAAAAGAACAAAACGATTTATCACATTCCCACTATCAAGTCTCATAACCTTTTTCTACTGCAAGGATTCCCCATAATGGATAATCAGAAAATAGGAATGAATTACTTAAATCAAATTCATTAAAGTAGGTAGGGCAGGGCGGGCCAATTATAAAGATCACATTTGACCTTTGTCAGCTTAGCTTCATAGTGATGTGACATGCTTAAAATAAAAATTTCAAAGAAATCAATCGGTCTTCTAAAGTAATAACATGTGGATGGAATATTGTGGCATAGTACTTAGAGGTACCTAAGTACTGTCATTTTAATTGTGTTTCATTAAAAATTAATTTAAATAAAAATTATTTCTCAAATTAGGTGATACAATTGACTAAACACCGGCCGGTGCGCATTTGACTCTAACAAAAATTTGCACCTTATGGCTTAATATTTCACAAACAGATCCCTAATTCGAAAAGTGGATCTAATAAATTGGCGTTTTCATGATTAAATCACTGAATCGATTATAACTATTTATTAATACAGGAATTAACGCGCATTGTTTACCTTAAAATTGCTTGACGTTTCGACCAGGTTGCACCGGCCGTGGTCACAAGCGGAACTGAATCGATTTTGAAATTTAATATATCAGGATATAGGGTACATTTCATGACTAATCTACACACACGAGAGCAGAATAAGTACCTATTTTCTACTTAAAATTCTGACTAACAGATCTTTACGAAGGTAGGTACATAAAGAAGAACTTATGTTCAGACACCACATGGTCATGGTCCTTCGGGCCGGATAATCCGTCAAGCAAGCAATCGAAAAGGTAAAGTGAATACCGTTATCATTTCCTTTATATAAAAAGAGTTTGTTTATTATAAAAATGGTTGTCTGTAAAGTTAGTTTACGGACGATAATTTTACGTGATAACATCATAAGAAAACATTGATGACATTATAATAAACAATCATGCCTGTGACAGCTTTAGTTTAAATTGTATCGCATGTCACTGCAATCGCCATTTGCTATTGCTTATCAATCAGTCAATAACGTGACACTTTTTCGTGAGTGTAGCCGGTCATCGCTTTATAAGACGTTATCACGTCAAAAACGCTAATAACCAACAACAACGACCATAATAACGATCGCATGTTATTTCCAACCACATAACGTTATAACAGCATCAAACTGTTATTTTTCCCATTACTATTGCGGAATCAACCCCCGCCACTTTATCGATCCATTTAAGGGTATAAAAGCCGGTGTAAGCTCTCACTCGGCTCCGAGTTGCACGTTACGGCCGGACGAAGTGAGCCGTTACGTGCAAATCTCGGAAAAAAAAAAACACTATCAATGTCCTTAAGGACTACAGGCTTGCCTGGTTTGGGACCACTGTGTTCCAAACACTCTGTCTGTAGTACGAAAATGTACGTAGAAGGTGAGCTTCGTACGTACCTCGCTAGAGTAACACAGACGTAGGTAGACATCGAATACGTACACGGAATTTTGGAACAAAGAGATCAATATCGGACAGAACGAGCGACATTTTGTGCCTGTGACCGCGGCGCTGACTACTAGCCTTATTTTGTGACTCGCTCATGGAGACGGTATCTCGGAACAAAGTGGTCCATGTTTTGTAACCGACTTCAAAAAGGAGGAGGTTCTCAATTTTCGGATGTTTGTATTTTTTTATGTAGCTTTGTTTTGGCATAAAAAGACGGATTTTTAAAATTACTTTATTTGTTCGAAAGAGGTTTACTTCGAAATGGTTCCATATAAATTTCGTTAAGATCTGATAATGAATTTCGTAGACAGACAACAAAACTCTTCAATAAATGCCAGAAAATTAACCGTAATTGTAGTCGGTTAGATGTTTTTTTTTTATTTTTTTATCAATCAATCAATCAAATCATTGGTGAGATTTTGGTGGTTTTTTACAACAATACTTATTTCTCAAAAATCTGCCATTATGCATTGGCGTATACTATTCAAAACGTCTGTACACATCGTCATACTTCTAATTACTTACTAGAAAGGAATTCCTCAACTGTATTGTAGCATTTATCGATTACCTATGTATGTTATTTATGTTTAAATTCCATCACGTTACAATCTTTATTAAGATATGGTAGTTAAATGGTTATACATTTTTGGTGACATACTTACAAAAAATGCTTTTGTGCATGAGAGCTGTTTTAGATTTACTTAGGCATAATTCGTGTCTATATTCTGTTCTCCTATGTCTGTTTACTTCGATTTTCGGAAGCTTTAGGAAAAAGTTATTTGTTTTTCCTTACAAACAATGCAGTTTCATGGATATGAGGCTTATTAGGGGTCGCATTAAAATGGGTGGGTCCTGTAAAAAAAGAGTGCTTGAGCAATGCACACATGCTCAAACAAACACAGTATCTCGAGACGCTTTACCGTAGTACTTATTCTGTGGCTTGATCTATCCCGCACCGCGGAATCTTATCCTGCGTTTTTGAATTTTTAGGAAAGTCTAATTAAACTGCATATTTTTGAATGTCTTTGGGGGGGCGGAAGATATGCTTATTTAGCATCAAATTATTTGGTTGGTATAGACACTTAGGTACTACTCTGAATGACGGTGACGACTTTAACCCCTTTATTCATAATAAACAAATAAATAAGCAGACGTTTTGAGAACATTTAATTTCAAGGATTAAATGGATTAAAACGTCTGTTAATAAATTTTTTGAACCCGCGTGGGTCTCAGTTATCGCCATAAAAATCTATGTCCTATGTATATCCTATGTCCTACCCCGGGACTCAAACTATCTTCATACCAAATTTTATCTAAATCGGTTCAGCGGTTTAAGCGTGAAAGGTGTTTAACACGCTTAAACAGGCAGACAGACAAAGTTACTTTCGCATTTATAATAGGTATTAAGTATGGAAGTATGGAGTAAGTAATACTACCTACTATGTAGGTAGTATGGATTAAGAATAAGGGTAAGTACACAGTGTATATGGTGACGTCTATTTTATTCATGAAATTCATGGCACGATACTTTAACATCACGAAACATGACCGGCTCATCTATATCATCCTCGATCTTCGATGTTTTCTACCTTTGCTTCCCTTTTTACCCGACTGTAAGGAAGGGTTATGTTTTTCGCGCGTATCTTGCTGACCCGTGCAACTTCGTATCCGTCAATTATACCTTTTTCATTGTTATTGATTTTACACTCCTATTGGTCGTAGCGAGATGTTTTATAGTCTATAACAACAGAAAAAAGTTTTTTTTTCAATTCGGACGTAGTTACTAAGATGCGTTTAAGCAAACAAACTATTTACTATTCAGCTTTATAATATTATTATAGATATATGAATGCATGTAATATTCTTTATTACCTACCTGATATCTCACCATAAACTGAACGGATTTATACAAAATGACGTCGTTAGATTCGTCTTGATCGCCTAAGTATTCAAGTGACGTTTGATAAAAACAAACATGGCGGCTGTGTGATGTTAAAATAAAGGGCTGTGGAAAAAAAATGTTGTGAATACCTACTGCATTAAGGGTATCATATCATAATTAAAGGGCTCATCGTAAGCATTTCAAAAAGGTATAACATGATTACGACTGTAATATTAAAAAAGATGTATACGACAACTTTATATAGTGGTAGGTACGTTAGTGAAAAAAAACAGATGTTAATTGACAAATTTAACTTTGCCGTTGGAAAACCGTTATCCCCATACATCAACATAGGCCGCGATTAATTTACCAATCTATACATATAATAAAACTGTAAATTTCACGTGTCTGTACATGGCCGAACTTAGTGAAAAAAAATATTAGGAAATGTTCGAAAAGAGTATTTAAACACTTTGCTGTATTTTTAGAAATGTCTGTCTGTCTGTCTGTCTGTCTGTTTGTTTGAACACGCATCACGCAAAAACTACCGTACAGATTCGGTTGAAATTTTGCACGTGCAACCTAATAGATGCAGATTAACATTTAGGCTATAAATTATCACGCTTTTTCCCATAGGAGCTAAGCAGTAAGGGATAATGTCTGCAGCTATTTTTCGTTATAAATCAGTAACTACTAGACGGATCTTTATGAAAATTTGCAGTTTTATAGTAAATACCATAGGACATTATTTACACTATGAATCATTACGCTAACGTCTATGGGGAACGAGTAGCAACGTATTTTTTGTCGCACCATAATGGTTTATCACAAAATTTTCCAGAATTAGACATTATCTATAATTGTAACCCATGGAATACATAACTTCACGCTAAAACTAAAAGGAGCTAAACACAACATTGTTAAGTTTCATAAGAACAGTTATTTTGACGTAGCAAGTAGCGAACAGTATAGCCTCGAAGCTTTGCTAGCGGACTTTGACGACGAAGTCCCGGGCTCGAATCCGATGTCTGATATGTTCTTTTTGTATTTTTTTAAATTGTCTTTATCCAATTTAATAGAATAAAAATTATTTTTAATATTTTTCTCAATGTTTTAGTTATTTTTTCGACCGTAAGTAACTTATTTACTTTGGTTCTTATTTTTTTATATTAAAAATCAAGTAAATTATGCACGTAGGTTAGTTAATTATAGGTATTGCATGCCCTGCTGAGAGTAATTAATTAATCGTAGTAGAAATGAAAAACAATATTACATTATAATTAAAAAGTATTCGACATTTTCCAGAAATTATGTGTTCGTCTAAAAAAAGACATTACACACGTAAAAAAAAAAACATGTAGCGCCATCTATGAAATCAAATTGTTCACCGTGATCAAATAATTCCTTATTTGTGAAAACATTTATTAGGGTAAGATGGCGTTGTATTCAATAACGTTCTATACTTAGTAAAATAAGTTTTAAAAAGAAACACATTGCTATGATTTTTAGAAATGTTTGTCTGTCTGTCCGTTTGTTTGACTACGTATCACACAGGTGCATCGAGGATCATGTTTTGGGGTTACGGTTGGAGATTACGTGTTCATCAATTCAACGATAATGAATGGCTCAACATCGGTCAAGTGTGAGTAGTTCGGGTGACGGGAGGAGGGGGGTCGTTGTTTGTCAACCGTACCTTTAGGGATATCTGACATTTTCGCGGGCATGACACACATGACACGCTCTGTGTTTGCTTACTAAAGTGTTACAGCAGTTTTATTATTAGTATTGCGTTGTAACACTATATGAAATACACCCCATTTTTAGCCAAAATGGCAAAACAGAACCCTTATAGTTCCCTTATGTCCGTCCGTCCGCAGCTTAGCTCAGAGACTGTTAGTGCTAGAAGGTTGCAACTTTTGCATGAATAAATTACTAACGCCGATAAAGTGAAAGAACGAAATCTTGAAAATAACTATTTTTTAAGGGTACCTCTCTTATATGGATGTGATTTTTTTCTCACCTACCGTGTGTGGTATCAATACATAGGTCTTTTAAAAAGCGTTTAGGGTTTGTGAAGACTATTTTTAGATTTAGGGATTCCTTTGTGTATAATATTAGGCTTTATAGCGAACATTTTTGTTAGAGTCAAGTGTCCCCCTGCCAGCTAAATGGTTGATGTTGGGTATGTGAAAAAAATCAGGGTAGTAGTATAAATACTAAAATTATAAGGAAAACTATCATAGTTAAGTACTTAGGCTTTACAAGTTTACGATCACATGAGAAGTAACAACATTTTCGTACAAATTCTATTAAAGATTATTAGGTAATAAGTATCTAGGTATAACGTTGAAAGAATGAAACAAAAACAACGGAAAACCCACTTCTTAAGCCGCACACCAAACTAACTATTTAAAAGAATAGAACAGATCGATTTTTATTTAGTAAGTATTTAGTCAACAGGACTGTTTCCAACATATTTACACAGAAGTTATTTCGTTACCTAAACTACCTTAATTTAAACCCGACTTTCACGCGAACGAAGTCGCGGGCACAGCTAGTCGCAAATAAATTTGTAATAAAAAAATTGTTTTGTAATGTAACGATTATGTTATTTACTACAAGCTACATGGTACTTAACACAAGTAAAAGCCATAATCGTTGCATTATAAAAGTTTTTTTTTAATAACAATTTTATTAGTGGCTGGTAAACTAACTGCGGCCTACGTTGTTGTATGGGAATAATAGTTTCCCAACGGCAAAGTTAAGTTTGTCATATTTAACACCTGTTTTTTTCACTAACGTAGGTACCACTATATAAAGTTGTCGTATACTTAA
Source organism: Herminia tarsipennalis (assembly GCA_945859575.2). Classification (NCBI taxonomy): domain Eukaryota; kingdom Metazoa; phylum Arthropoda; class Insecta; order Lepidoptera; family Erebidae; genus Herminia; species Herminia tarsipennalis. The sequence continues at coordinate 11,726,026 of OX243855.2, forward strand.
AGTTGGGCATCTCGTCGAAACGAAGCGACCATGGCAATTCCAGCTTGATGTGTATCAATCATTTTAAAATTTGTTTTAGGAACCCCTACTATACTCAAAAGTAATAAATGAAAAATAGTAAAGATTAAAAAGAAACTCGTGCGTTTTACATTACATTAACGCACAAGTACGTAATGATGTACATTACGATATTAAAATTGGTGAAATAAGAGACCCTTTACGAGCAAATTTGTTATAAAGTACTTTACAAACTTAGCAGTTTTTTCAAGCAATGCAATATAGTAGAGAGCTGAACTTAAAATTAATGTTAAAATAAATTTAATATAAAAGTTTTTGCTTGAAATTAATGTTTTAGTTTAGTATATAACACACTTTATTAATACTTAGGTGTATGAGATTTAGTGTGTTGTATATTAAATAATTTACAATATTATAATCATTATAATTATTGCGATAGGTCAGTAGGAACTAAAAGTAGATAGGTATAACATTTAGGTATATTAATATCTTAATAATAATATCTTGGGACAACTCACACAATGCCATCTGATCCCAAACTAAGCAGAGCTTGTACTATGGAAACCAGACAACTGATAAACATTAATTAGGTATTCTGAAATTGAATGAGGTCTTATCTATTTATTAAACATAATATTATTTTCGGCTTTTTTAATATTATTGGGTAACTTATTTTATATTTTGATAGCCATGTACAGGGGAGTTTCAGTTAACATTTTAATTCTTGAGGATCGTAGGTGTCCGGAAGGATAGGTGTAGGAATCCGTTTTTGTTGCGGGTGTTTAAGTTGTGAATATCTTTTTTAGTAAATAATGTACTTAAGTTTTTATAAACAAAAGTGCATATGTCTAGTATATATATTGTGGGTAGTGTAAGTATGGTGAGTTCTATGAAATGTGGTTTAAAGTTTTGTGTTTTGTCTATTTCTGCTAATATTCGAATACTATTTTTTGTATTATAAATATTTCGTTTGCGTTTGTACTGTGTCCCAATAGCATGATGCCGTACTGTAGCCAAGAATAAGCATATGCATAATACTCAGGCTGACAGAGCTGTTTGTGTATTTCTGCTATATTTTATTTGGAAGTATATGTAAATTTAGATAATTTAGATTAAACTTGTTTTATGTGTGTGTTCCAGTTGACGTGTGTATTTATATTAATTTCTAATATATCTTGGGACAACTCACACACAGCCATCTGATCCCAAACTAAGCAGAGCTTGTACTATGGAAACCAGATAACTGATAAACATTCATAAATATTTCGAAATACATACATATTATAGATAAATAACAGTCAGACACAGAATAAATCATCGTGCTCATCACACAAAGTTTTATCCTGGGTGGGGATCAAACCCACGACCTCTTGCGTAGCAGTCGGAAACATTCCCACCGCGCCACAGAGGCAATCAAAATTTGTATGAATGTGTTGACTTTTTGATGAATTACGTTTTAATCTAGTGCTGTTTTTTATATGATCTTAATAGTAAGTATGGTTTTAGTTTTGCTCGAATTTATTTGTAAGTTATGATCTTGAAGCCATTGTGTAGCAGTTTAGAGAGTTTCTTGAACTTGGTTATTGTAGGTGCTTAGGTTTTCGCATTAAGTTGGAATTGTGATATCATCTACAAATACCTAATATTGATGAGGCTTTTTTCCGGATCTAGACATTTAGGTAAATCTATACTAATATTATAAAGCTGAAGAGTTTGTTTGTTTGAACGCGGTAATCTCAGGAACTACTGGCCCGAATTTAAAAGTTCTTTTACTGTTGGATAGGCCATTTATTGAGGAAGGCTATAGGCTATATAACATCACGCTTCGACCAATAGGTGCGGAGCAGCAATGAGAAATGTTGCCAAAACGGGGAAAATTTACGCAGACGAAGTTGCGCGGGACAGCTAGTCATTGATATGTATTAAAATAGCACTCATCCCAGTACGCTTCCTTGAGGAATGACTTAGTGGTAACAGCTCTAAAGAACTTCAGTAGGTCAAGAAAATAAAACACTTAGTTTTATTTGGTAGCTTTCGTAAAGACAATGACCTTAATCTCAGAATAATAACTTTGTTACCATTCTGCGGCCTTAATTTATAGGTAGGTACACAGGTACCAATAAGTAAATACAGTTGAGGTTAACAATATATATTTTTTTAATAGGTATGTACAGTCAACAGCAAAAGTAGATGATCAAAAACGGAATGTCAAAATTATTGAATTATATTTGTGGCAAATCTAGCTAATGCTACAATGTCCCTAAAGTAAGTGTTGGAATAAGTTACCGGTAAAATATCTGATTGTACTGTCGCCAGAACTGGATGATCAAAAAAGTTCTAAACTAAGTGATAGAATTGAAAATCATCATCATCATCATCAGCCTATCGCAGTCCACTGCTGGACAAAGGCCTCTCCAATTGCACGCCACTTTGTTCTATCTTCGGCTTCTCGCATCCAGCTCCTGCCAGCCGTTTTGCGTATATCATCACTCCACCTGGCTTGAGGGCGTCCTACACTACGTTTGCCAAGCCGCGGTCTCCACTCAAGAACTCGTTTACCCCAACGGTTGTCGGTTCTTCGGCTAATATGGCCAGCCCACTGCCACTTCAACTTGCTAATCCGGTGGGCTATGTCGATAACTTTGGTTCTCTGCCGGATCACCTCATTTCTGATTTTGTCCCTAAGAGAAACTCCGAGCATAGCCCGTTCCATAGCCCGCTGAGCGACTTTGAACTTGTGGACCAGCCGTACCGTCAGTGTCCACGTTTCGGCTCCGTATGTCATGACGGGTAGGACGCACTGATTAAAGACTTTAGTCTTTAGACATTGTGGGATCGACGATGAGAAGACTTGACGTAGCTTACCAAACGCTGCCCAACCCAACCGAATTCTCCTGTTCACCTCGTCCTCGAAGTTGTTTCTACCTAACTGCAATGACTGCCCGAGGTACACATATTTTTGAACAACTTCGAGAAAGGCGCCGTGCACCGCTGTCGGTTCCGGTAGTACATGTTCATTGAACATGACCTTGGTTTTATCCAAGTTCATCCGTAGGCCGATGCGTACGGAAGAGTCAGCCAGGTCATTCAGCATCCGTTGTAGGTCCTGCAGCGTTTCCGCCATGATGACAATGTCATCTGCAAATCGCAAGTGAGAAATGTATTCACCATTGACGTTGATGCCCCGCCCTTTCCAGTGCAGCGTCTTGAACATATCCTCCATTGCATTTGTGAACAGTTTCGGGGAAATAACGTCCCCTTGCCTCACTCCTCGATGCAATGGTATAGGTTTTGTTTGCTGATTCTGTACTTGGACGGACATGGTGGCGGCTTCGTAGAGACATCTCATCACTTCGATATATCGCCAATCTACTTGGCATCGCTGCAGAGACTCCAGAACGGACCAGATTTCAATCGAGTCAAAGGCTTTCTCATAGTCCACGAATGCTAGACACAGGGGCTGATTATACTCCTGGGTCTTTTGTATAATCTGCCGCACTGTGTGGATGTGGTCTATGGTGCCATATCCGCTCCGAAATCCAGCCTGTTCCGGTGGTTGGAATTCGTCAAGTCTTCGCGCAAGGCGGTTCGTGATGACTCTTGAAAACAGCTTATAGACATGGCTTAGAAGAGAAATAGGTCGGTAGTTCTTCAGCCAGGTCTTATCTCCTTTTTTGAAGAACAAGACAACTACACTTCTACTCCACGCCTCCGGAGTTCTCCCTTCAAACAGGACAGCATTGAAAAGCTTTTGGAGCTCCCTCAGTACGGGTTTACCTCCAGCTTTTAACAGCTCTGTTGTAACGCCATCCTCTCCAGGGGCTTTTCCATTTTTCAGATGTTTAAGAGCCAGCACGATTTCGCCAATGTTGACTTCTGGCAGGTCTTCGGTGTAGTGGCGTGTTAGAGTGGCTCTAGGACCCTCATTTTCAGGATCAGGTCGAGATGCATGCGAAGCGTATAACCGGCCATAGAAGCCTTCCACTTCGGAGAGGACTGCCGGCTTCGAAGAAACGACTTCTCCACTTGCTGTGGTCAACTTCGTCAGGTGGCTTCTTCCAAGAGATTGTACGAACACTTTTGACCCCCGGTTCTGCTCGATCGCTCTTTTAATCAAAAGAGTGTTGGAGCACCGAAGGTCGTGTCGTATAAGCCTGTTGATCTCTTGGTTTAGGGCGCGCTTTTCCGACGAAGTGACGGGTGGGCTTTCACGTCGTTCCTTCATTAGCCCTAAAGTCTTTTCCGAAAGCTTTGACTTCTTGCCCTTACGCTGCATTTCACAAAATCTCGCACCTTCTTCCCTGAGTATCCTAACCACATTTTCGAGCTTCTGGATTACGTCTGTTGTGGTTTCCATGGCAGCAAATCGGTTATCCAGGTTTGACTGGAACGCTTCGGATCCTATCATGGTTTGGAGCAAAGTAGGTCGGAGCCTGGACGTCATCAGACGGGCACGTTCCGCCTTGAAGTCGATATTCAGAGAGCCTCGGACAAGTCGGTGATCACTACCGGTATTAAACCTGTTGATCACGGTGACGTCTCTGAATATATGCTTTTTGTCCGTCATGATGAAGTCGATCTCGTTTTTCGTCATAGTGTCGGGGCTTTGCCACGTCCACTTCCTTTGGGGCCGTTTCTTAAAAAAGGAGTTCATCAAGAAGAGCCCCTCCCGTTCGAGGAAGTTGACTAGCATTTGCCCCCTATGATTTCTGCTTCCAAATCCATGGGATCCTACTACCAATTCGCTGCAATTTTGTACTCCCACTTTAGCGTTGAAGTCCCCCATAACAACGTTGTAGTGGGTCTTAGTGGTGGAGTGGAGGGCCCTCGATATGTCATCGAACATAATTATCCTCCACTTCGTCGTCTGGATGTGCCGAGGTCGGTGCGTACACTTGCACTACCTTGAGGCTATACCTCTCGGTGAGCTTGATAATGAGGTACGCTACCCTGTTCGACACGCTAGACATTTCCACAACGTTGTCAGAAAGGGACTTATTTACCAGAAACCCAACACCACCTTGGGATTTTTGGTCTCCCTCGCGGAAGTACATAAGGTGGCCTGACTCGAGGGTTATGGTGTCCTCTCCCTCTCTTCGGACTTCACTTAACCCGAGGATATGCCACCTAATCTTCCCAAGTTCCACCTCAAGTTGTGCCAGATGCGAGTCTAGCCGTAGCGTGCGTCCGTTATACGTCGCCAGGGTCAGTCGGTTGTGGTGGCCTTCCGTAGCCCGGAGATTCTTAGCACCCCCCGCCACGCCGTTACCGTGGACGCCACCATGTCCAGGAATAGCGTGACTACCGGGAACTGGGGGCCGTGGCCTTAGTGCTTTGTGCATTGGGGGTAATGCCCATAATCGCCACGCTAGGCAGGCGGGTTGGCGATCGCAGGGCGTAGCTCTTGCATCAGTGACGCTGCTGCCCGTCACTGACCTATTACTTCAGCTACGCCTTAAATTGGGATGGTTATACCGCCACCAGCCGGTCGCCAGAGCCTCGTTCGTTGTACAGCAGGATGTACCGCGTGCAGGTGAGGTTGGCTTGGAGCGAAAGATGGTGATGCGCCCCCTTACATCCCATCATCAGCAACTGCCATTCAAAAGTAAATGATAGTCTTATAAATCATAACTTTATGAAAACCAGTATTTCGACGTGAGCGCGATTCGCCAAAGAATAAAAAAACAAAATCCAAGAATGCAAATGATTTTCAATTCTATCACTTAGTTCAGAACTTTTTTGATCATCCAGTTCTGGCGACAGTACAATCTGATAATTTATCGGTAACTTATTCCATCACTTATTTTAGGGACATTGTAGCATTAACTAGATTTGCCACAAATATAATTCAATAATTTTGACATTCCGTTTTTGATCATCTACTTTTGCAGTTGACTGTACCTATAACTATGATTATCTAGAGCTTGTTGTAATTTTAGAAGCGTTTGTTGAACTCGATGCGCTTCTGGCCCCAGAAGTGCACCGATATCATAAGACATCCTATCTAGGATATGTGAACTACTTTTTAAGGGAGTCCAATTAAGATTGCAACGGGTTTCAGCCCATATTAGACTGAAGGGCAACGAAGAAACTGACCGGTTAGCAAAATATGAATACTACGTATGGGAAATTAAACATACGCATTGACGTATAGACCTGGACCGCCATCCCTTTCATTTAAAAAGTAAATATTGACTGCAAAACGTGAAAAAGAGAAAAAGCTCATGCGGTCCTGTCTCTTTGACAGGTATTGTCCACAAAGTGGCGTTGTTTCTGTTTAAAGAGTGGTCAACTTTGTGAGGTTATGGCACAGCCCAGGTCTATATGTCAATGACTATAGGTACAATTTTTTTTTTTTACAAAGACAGTAGACTCCCTCAGTGGGGTACAAGCCATGTATCGCGGGGAACTTTCCAAATACACAAGAGCACGTGGGTTCGATTCCCACACGGAACACCACTTTGTGTGAACCGCTAATCGTTGTTCCGAGTCTGGGTGTAGGTACTTTGTTTTCGTAACTTGTATATACAAGTTACCGCTAATCGATGTTCCGAGTCTGGGTGTACTTTGTGTCCGTAACTTGTATATGCAAGTTACGGACACAAAGTACACCCAGACTCGGAACAACGATTAGCGGTTCACACAAAGTTGTGTTCCGTGTGGGAATCGAACCCACTTGCTCTTGCGTAGCATACTCCCACTGCGCCACAGAGGCAGTAGTAGTAGATACCTACTGAGTATTTACTTCAATTTAAAAACATGTTATGAGCTTTCGAAGGAATATTTTAATAAAAAATCATTAGAGAAAGGATTTTTTTTTATTCTTTATTAAAAAAAACCTTAGGTATAGATATACAAGTAGCCTTATCTTAACTTAATTAGTTTGTTATACAGTTAATATAGTTTAAAAGCTAGTTCAGATGAAGGATTAGATAAAATAAGATGTAATCTTATTTTATCTAATCCTTACCAACGTCTCATAACCTAATTTCAGCCTTAATTTCTAGAGCATCCCGTTCGGCCCCGATCCGAGCACCCTTCACCAAAGCGTAGTAGGTATCCTCTTTACTTTATTTACATAATAGACAAGTTGGTGCATCCACTACTTTCATGAGATGCCCAAACACATTCAATGGAATGTGTCGGGATTGTAGTCGCATACTTACTTGTTACAGTTAGATCAACGTAATTTGGCAGGATTGAAGTTAGGTTAATATCACTTTCGCGCATGTCATAGAGAGGCGACCCTAAAATTACTTACGAAAACGATTTATTATGTTTAATCAATTAAAAATACTAACAAAATTTTAATTCAACAATATAAATAATAACACTATAAGATAATAAACTAACGACGATGTCGCCCTAATTTATTTTGTAGTTAGATATGTGCAGTGATGACTACTACGTCTCAATCCTCTCTTCTAATAATATTTCGTGTCCCGATACCGGTTTGAGTAAGAAATCAAACCGCAACTGTAGGTTCGAGTCATCTGCTGTGATTCTGTAGCGCTGCAAGAAGTGAACTAGAGTTGTCTTCATTGTTAACATGGCGTATATTTTACCTGAAAATATATTTAGAATGTATATTGGTAAAATATAGGTGCATCTAAGACATTAGTACATTACTGAGAGGACAGAACACGTGAAGGATACCACGTGTTCTTCGGTCGAGCCACACACACAGACATTTTTGAGAAATCGCACGTCAGCATAGAATTTATAAACATTGCGTGGGTGGATCCAGGATTTCATTAAGGGGGGGGAGGGCAGGACGTCACGAGAGTTGCACCCACGGAGGGGGGGCGGGGAAAAACAAATCGTTTTGAGGAGGGCAAGAGGCAAACGGGCAAATACAAAACAAGCGTCCCTCTGGTTCCCCATGTTTCCAAAGGGGGCAACAGGGGCAGCAGGGTGATTGCCCCACACCCCCTAGATTCGACTGAAATACCTTTTTTTGGGGGGAATTTGAGAAATTTTACATTAGACCGGTGTGTTTTGCCCGAAATTGCACCTCCTAGGCTGGTGTACCGATGTTGAATAAAATGCCAATCTGATTCCAAATTAGTCAAAGCCTGTGCCCACTCAAACTATTATCTTTACTAATATATATACATATATATATAGGTTTACCTAACAGATTAAACTTACCTAAGCAAGAGCGTTTCCCCAAACTGAAGCCAACAAACGCTGCAGGGTTGGCAGGCGTGTCACCACACAACCATCGCTCCGGTCTGAACTGCTCTGCGTCTTTACCCCACACGGGATCTCGATGGGCACCGTACAACATCAACAAGCATTGACTGCCAGCTCGCATGGTGTAGTTTTCTAGAATCAAGTTGGTTTATTTACCGGTTATGTTTAAAAGACATCCGTTTTTAACCCAGTAATAGCCGGGTTAAACCGGCCAGCTGCGAGTTAAACTTGCTCAGGGTCCTTTTTCACTATGTTTTTTTTTGTTTTTGCGGCAAGCCCATGCGAATTGGCGAATGCTCGGTGCGATCATATATGTCCATATATTTCTAAGCACAGCTCTCTTTATACCATTATGTCAAGATTTTGACAGTTAAAAGCGAAAGCAGCTTGACGCGAAAACGAAAAAAAAGTTAGTGAATAAGGACCCGGAATGGAATAATCCTTAGAATATCCTCCTTTTTTTGAAATGTCTACTGAGGGGTTGGGAATCCCAAATTCCCGCTATGCCTATAATGTAGGCGTTGTAAACAATTGTTTTAACTGGCTGGGCTGCGTACACTTTGATGATTTTTATAAGCTCTAGAAAAACCATCGTGATTTGTCCTAGAATCAAACATTGGAAGACATTAGACATCATAACATAAACGACGAGTAGAGAGAGAGGCAATTGAGACTCTCTCTCTCTCTCTCTCTCTCTCTAGTCCGAGCGAGCGACTCATTTGGTCGATGGGCCAAGTGAGTCGCTCGCACGGACGTGAGGATGATTGAAACTCAACACCAGCCAAATGTAGGTACTGTGTTAGGACCGCGGCCGGAGTGCAGAGGTTGAAGCCTCCTCAGGGACTCCCCTAGGTGTTTACTTACTAAGTTTAACATCCTTATCGACGTATCTCAAGGTGAGCGGACCAGTCGTGTAGACACGAAGGCTTTCCTTTATCACCGCCTCCATGTACACCAGTTTTTGGAAATCTTCTTTTTCGACATCTCTGTCTGTTTTAAAAATCGTTTTAATCCTGAAGAAAAAAAAATAAAAGAAATTTTACAATCTAGGCAGGAATGATTCTTGTTTCGTAAAACTACATAATGTTTGGATCGATTTAAAAAGTATTTTTGTCACAGTTTTTGTCGAGATGATTTAAGAACACGTAAAATTATAAGGAACAGTCAAAAAAACATAAAACATCTAAATGGGTATAAAAATTGCCACTTTTGATTAGAAAAAAACAATTTTTGGTGGTACGAAGCTATTCGTTGCAACAAAATCTTTTTTATTAACTCACTCCTCAACCATTTTCTCTTGCACCCTGGGATGTGTTCCAAGCAGTATCATGATGTAAGTGAGAAGGCTAGATGTTGTATCATAGCCTGCTACAATCGCCGTGTCCACTTCCTCTCTAATCTCTTTGTCAGTCAACGCATTGCCTTCTGATAAATCCAGGAGAAGATCTAGAAATGGTTTGTATCTGATACCTGTAACAGATTTAACATTTAAAATAGGTATTTACTCCATCAATGCACACGGGATCGACATGGCGTTATAGCTTATACCAGGGGGGAATTAGCTTATACGTTCAAGTACACATGGGTATCTAGTTCCATAAGTAGTGAAATAATTATGTGCAGGTCGGCGAAGGGACCACGGTACAGTGACGATAGAGCAGAGCGAGAGATCGGCAAAGTTACCATTGTTGGTCCATTAGATCAGTGACCGTTTTCGAAAAATGTAGACAGCCTTCGGCCTTGCGCTAATTCTCTCTCCGGTCGTGTCGGATTTCCGTCCCATCAGGGTATGAGAGTGAGGGAATATAGAGTGAATCTGCACATACACTTGTGCACTATACTAGTAATATCTCTTGCATAGTTGCCAATTCTCTGAAGAGTTTAGCTGCCGTAACCGACATTGGTTAGGAGACCCTTAATGTCTTCTGCGTAGATGGCTAGTAACTGATTTGATTGGCTGCCATAAAACAAATTGGTTATGTGACCATTATTATTATTACGTGTATGTAGTTAGAATTTCGTTCGTTTTCGCTTTTGACAACATTTCAAACATTCCAAATTTTGTCTGACGTTCATTAGCGTTGCATTTGTAACCTAAATGAATAAAGTGTTCTGACTTTGTCTTTTCATTATAGCTAAGATCTTATCTGCATTGGAGTACTGAGGTACTATATTTTATTTGAATAACAAACCTGAAGTTTTTGTTGCACTTTTACCATCATTATTGTATCTTGCAGCTTTTTTCTGTTGGATTACCTGAAATGAATTTAATAGTATCTAAAGTTACATATCAATCTTCTTTGTTTTAAAATCACAACTTTGCTTTACTTAAATCTATAGACGTAGGTACCCAAGATTACTTTTTGTTTTGCCAACACGTTTTTTTTATAATACAGTATTTGTCGAATGTATTGTACCGTTGTTCATCTGTGTTCAAATAAGGAACACAGTTGAAGGCAGTACACATTTAGATGGACGATCAGAAAACCTCACAAACCTTATTAGACATATCGTTGACAATTGTAACAAGCTCATTCTGTTTGTTTTGTAGTCCACATAGTTTAAATATAATGTCACTTTGAAGCCAAAAGTTCTGAAATCTGGATGTCACTAATTTTAGAATTTTGTCTGTGGCGTCCATGTACTTCGTTATGAAGTCTTTGTCTTCAATGCAAGTTATTCCGAATGCTGTTACTGTAACAGAAATGGTTTACGGTGAAAATAGTAGTAATTTATTACGAATTATACCTACAGATAATACAATAATGGGATAGAAGGAGTGTCAAAAAAAAATTAAGGCTTAAATGTAGAGAGATATGAATAAATAAAAAATGTAGAAGACAACTGAGGAAATTCAGATTTACCTAAAACGCTGTCATCTCTCATGAGGGAGGGGCGGGGTTGGGGGGAGGTGAGCAACAAGGGCAATTGCTCCTCCACAGTCTCACCTGTAACACCTTTTTTTGGAGATTTTGAGAATTTTGACACTAGGCCGGTGTATTTTGCCAGGCAATTGCCCCCCACTCTTGGCAGTGAAGGCTGGTGTATAGGTGTAAGCGGTGGAATCGCACTTGGCCGGTTAAGTCAAATGTTGCCCCCCCCCCCCCCCTGACAAATTTGGAATATCAGGCCTATCTTAGGCAAGCTATGCTTCTGATAGTTATTAAGTTAACTTCTACTTACAACAGAAGGTCTCCAAAGCAATATTCCTCAAATAAACAGTATGATCGAAACGCTTGCCAACTTCATGTTTCAAACTTTTAACAAATGATCTTGATTGGCTATTGAAGACGTCCAAAAAACCATAAGTGACAGGGAGACTGAACGCTGGAGTCAAGAGCTTGCGATGACGCTTCCAAACTTCACCTGGTTGGATGTAGATTTAATTAATACGCAAGGAATCATACAATTTTATAGAGAACGAGTCCTAATCGCGTAGATATTTTGAGTTTAAGTTTAGAAAATTAATAAAACACGAATGACATTGGCCCTTGTAACTAACACAAAGCTTCTAAGTGTAACAAAGATTTTAAATCACCTCATTGAGATACTTTATTTACCATATCAAAAATTTATAAATTGACTATGACATTAATCGCGTCATGAGTCCTTCAATATTTAGAACCTAGACTATTAAACCCGGCGTCATTTAACGATTTTAACTATATCACTTCACTCATATAAATCCATACAAGATAATGTTAAAGAAGCTCACAAACATTAATACCTTCAGTCATACATAAATTCTAAAAATGTACATTTTTTGGAACAGTCATGAAAAAAATAATAAAAAACAAGAAAGTAACCTGAAGCAGTGATCAATCCGTCGCCAAGCCAAGGCTTTGCATAATTGTATACATAATGTTTCTGCAGGCATGCGTTCGATGCTGTAATGGCGTCCTCTGGGTCAGTTATGACTGAAAAGCAATGAATCTCATAATCTATCTTCTATACAAATATATAAAATTGAAGTGTCTGTTTGTAATGTCAAAATAACAGATTTTTACTAATTGCATATTAAAGTATTTATGGGAATTATAACAAAAACACAGTTTTTAATTTATTTGTCTGTCTGTCTGTTTGTTCCGGCTAATCTCCGAAACGGATGTACGGATTTTGACGGGTCTTTAACTGTCTCACAGCTGATGACGTAAGGAACAACTTAAGCTTACCACCATCAAGTTTAACATTTATAGGGAGAGAGCAGCACTGAAATTTTACGCAAACGAAGTCGCGGGCACAGATTGTAAAAAAAGTTTCAAATTGGGCACCTCTGGAATTTAAACATTATTAATTAATTAATTAAAGTATTAAGTATAGATATTGTGGCGTCCTACATGCCAAGCCGCCGATAGCGCCCGACATCGCGACGCCGACACCGTAGCGCGCGTGCTGAAAAAGACGACATCCCAACGCAATAACTATTTATGCACTAAGCCGCGCGCTGTGCCACACGTTTATATATGGCGCCGAGAATGCACCGCAGTCGTCGTGATTGGTCGGTCGCGATGCACTGACTTGCTACATGCAATACAACTTGCGAACCTTATTTTGTAAATATAACGTGCCACTTTTATTTAATATACCTCTTTCACCTTTTACTTATACATCACACGTGAGTTTTATTTTGCAACCTCAAGACTGAACACCCTATCAGTAAATTGGTGACCCCGACGTGATCAAGGAGCAACTCCAAGATGTCTACAGAGGAAACCAGCCCACAAGAAGTAGAAGACGTGAAAGAACAGGTAACGACCGTTACGTGTGACGTCGCCACAATCTCGCTGCCTGCGCGTCTGCCGCCATTTTGGCGCCAAAACCCACGCCTATGGTTCGCGCAGTTTGAAGCCGCCGTTGCGGCTAGCAGAATTGGAGAAGATCAGAAGTTCAATCTCGTCGTCCCGTTGCTCGGCTGCAACGACCTGGAGCAGATCGCCGACATCGTGCTGAGCCCGCCCGCGAGCAACAAATACGCTACACTGAAAAATAGGCTGATTTCCACGTTTCAAGAGTCCGACCATCGCCAGTTGCAGAAGCTGCTCAGCGGCTTAGAACTCGGCGACATGAAGCCTAGCCAGTTACTGCGCAAGATGACTGATTTAGGCGGGAAATTGCTGACCCAAGAGGCGTTAAAGGTAATGTGGCTCAATCAATTACCTACGCAAGTGCGCGCCGTGCTCGCCGTGAACACCGAATCGTCGCTCGAAGGCCTAGCTGCGATGGCTGACAAAATGGTGGAACACTTCGAACCTGCGACGGTTGCCGCGGTCGCCGTGCGTCCCACGTGTCCGTCGCCATCAACATCGTTAAACTCCGCGCATACGCTCGAAAGAAAACACGTACCAAACGAAAACCTGCAGTTTGACCTACTATCTAAACAGATCGAGAAATTATCGCTAGAAATCGCCGAACTTCGCACGAGACAACAAAATTCGACGCATCATTCCCGTTACCGCCAAAATCGATCGCGGTCGAACTCGCGAGTACGTGCCTATACGAACCGTAAGCCCGGAGATCCAGATTGGGTATGTTATTATCATTTTCAATTTGGTGACGAAGCCCGAAAATGTGAACCGCCGTGTGCTAAACAGAAGCAGAAGTCGGAAAACTAGAACGTTCATCCACGTTGGCGGGCGTCGATGTTAACAAACCAAGTTACCGCCTATGTGTCGTCGATGTTAACAGCAGAGAGAAGTTTCTCGTCGATACCGGAGCCGACATATCTGTGTTAGCCGCTAGAAATAAGAAACCCACGAAGCCGACAGAAAATACCTACAGATTGTTCGCCGCAAACGGAACGGAGATACGTACCTACGGAGAACGTACACTCGAGCTCAACCTGGGTTTACGTAGAGCCTACAAGTGGACGTTCACGGTCGCTGAGGTGAAAACATCAATTCTAGGCGCAGATTTTCTAGCGAGGCACGAATTGCTAGTCGATTTACATCACCGCAAACTCATCGACCGCATCACCGACCTCAGTGTAAACACCATCACAGTGCAAAGTACCGAAGCCGTTTACGTCATCAACCGCAACCACGCCTATCACGACCTGCTGAAACAATACCCAGACGTTCTGCGACCCATGTCACTCAAAGTACCGACGAAACACGAAGTAACACATCGCATCGAGACAACAGGACAACCGATCTACTCGAGGCCACGCCCCCTGCCACCAGATAAGTACAAAGCAGCGAAGTTAGAGTTCGAGAAGATGATGGAGATGGGTATCTGCAAGCCGTCGAATAGTCCATGGGCTAGTCCACTACACGTCGTTAAGAAGAAGGACGGTTCACTTCGCGTATGCGGCGACTATCGCCGTCTCAACGCCGTGACAACCCCCGATCGGTACCCCATTCCGCGAATTCAAGATTTCACGTACCAACTGCACGGAAAGAAAATATTTTCAAAAATCGATTTAAAAATGGCGTACTTTTGGATACCAATGGAGAAAGAAGATGCTGCGAAGACGGCCATAATAACCCCATTTGGCCTCTTTCAGTTTAACTGCATGACATTCGGTCTTCGTAACTCAGGTCAGACATTTCAACGTTTTATGCATGAAGTACTGCGAGGACTCGACGACAATGTATTCTGTTTCGTCGACGACGTGTTGGTCCACTCGAAAACAGAAGAGGAACACGAGCGTCACTTACATCAGGTACTCGAACGACTGAACAACTACGGTGTCTCACTTAACGTCGACAAGTGTGAGTTCGGCAAGGACAAGATACAATTCCTCGGCTACGAAGTTTCATCGGCCGGTATCAAACCCACTGAAGATCGCATACAAGCCATACTCAAGTTTCCAAAACCAAGCACAGTTCAAGAATTAAGAAGATTCCTAGGTATGATAAACTTCTACCGTAGCTGCCTACCCCACCAAGCCGAACATCAACATCTGTTAAACAAATACCTACACAATAGTAAGAAAAACGATAAATCACCAATATTATGGACACCCGAAGCCGAACAAGCCTTTGAGCAATGCCGACAAAGCATACTCGAGGCCACCGTCTTATCGCATCCCATACCTAACGCTCCACTATGTCTTCTCACCGACGCATCTGACAGCAGTATTGGTGCCGTTCTACAACAGAAGATCGACAATACGTGGAAACCACTCGCTTTCTACTCCAAAACGATGAGCGAGACGCAACGTAAGTACAGTGTATACGATCGCGAATTATTAGCAATGTATACAGCTGTTAAGAGCTTACGCCGACTCGTAGAGGGCAATGACCTCACAATATGTACCGACCACAAGCCACTGACGTACGCGCTAACAAGAACGCCGAGTAGCAGCGACACACCAAGACGAGAGCGACAACTACACTTCATCAGTCAATTTTGCACTAACATCAAGTACATTCACGGTGATAAGAACGAAGCAGCTGACGCGTTGTCACGTATCGCTGAAGTCGAAGTACTCAACGCAACCGTCGACTATAATAGACTCGCGGAGGTACAAGAGGACTCCGAACTACGCGAATCTATGAAAAATCCGAATCTCAAGTTTACGCGCGTCAACCTACCGGGAGTTCAACGACCGATATGGTGCGAAACATCAACAGCGAACGCTCGTCCATACCTACCACCGCCGTATCGCGTCCCAGCTTTCAAAGCGCAGCACGAACTTAGTCACCCGGGAGTACGACTATCGCGAAGAATTATGACTACAAAGTTCTTCTGGCCGTCGATCAACAAGGACGTAGGTACTTGGGCGAAATCATGTATCAGCTGTCAACGCGCTAAAGTTCAACGACACGTCGTGAGTCCACTCGGCGAGTTTCAACGGTCGTCGCGTTTCGAACATGTGCACGTCGATATAGTCGGGCCCTTACCTCCATCGGAAGATTATAGATACCTCGTGACGATGATAGATCGCTGTACCAAATGGCCTGAAGCAATTCCCACACGTGACGTCACAGCTGAGACCGTCGCGAAGGCTGTGTACGACGGGTGGATAGCACGATTCGGCTGTCCTCTGCGGATTACTACGGACCAAGGGAGACAATTCGAGTCGTCACTGTTTACCTCACTCATGAAGAAACTCGGCGTAACTCGAATACGGACTACGGCTTTTCATCCCCAAGCGAACGGACAAATCGAGCGATGGCATCGTTCCCTCAAAGCGGCACTGATGGCGAGAACGAACGACGGGAGGTGGGTCAACGAACTTCCTACGGTACTACTAGGGCTTAGAAATGCACTACGTGACGACTCATCTGTCAGCCCGGCATTAATGACATACGGCTCGACTCTTCGCATTCCGTCTGATTTCTTCGTACCTACAACGTCGAACATTGAAGACGCGGATTTCGTCCGTCAGCTGACCGAAACGATGACGTCACTAACACCTTCTCCGAGAGCTCGAGCATCAACGATGAACACTTTCGTCTACAAGGATCTCGCAACCTGCTCACATGTGTTTGTGCGCAACGATACCGTACGCAAACCTCTCACACCTCCATATGATGGCCCGTACGAAGTTTTACAGCGCAGCCCAGACGGGAAACACTTTACACTGCGGTTACCGCTTCGCACCGCTGTTATTTCTGTCGACAGATTAAAGCCGGCCTATATCTGCAACACAGCACCGAGCGGCGCAGCGCTACCGATCCACGCACCGAGCGACACAGCTTCACCCACTAGATCATCGAGCACAGCATCATGCGGCGCAGTGCCACGGATCCACGCATCGAGCGACACTGCATCTTCGATCATGACCCCTAGCGACAACGCAACGTCATCGTCTTCACCGAGCAGCGCCTACGTCACAAGATCCGGCCGCACGGTGAAACACAACGTACGCTTCGCTTGAGGGGGAGTGATGTGGCGTCCTACATGCCAAGCCGCCGATAGCGCCCGACATCGCGACGCCGACACCGTAGCGCGCGTGCTGAAAAAGACGACATCCCAACGCAATAACTATTTATGCACTAAGCCGCGCGCTGTGCCACACGTTTATATATGGCGCCGAGAATGCACCGCAGTCGTCGTGATTGGTCGGTCGCGATGCACTGACTTGCTACATGCAATACAACTTGCGAACCTTATTTTGTAAATATAACGTGCCACTTTTATTTAATATACCTCTTTCACCTTTTACTTATACATCACACGTGAGTTTTATTTTGCAACCTCAAGACTGAACACCCTATCAGTAAAATATCAAATGAATTAAAAATGCTTAAGTGCGTGTATGACTCACAATAATAAATGTTGGTACCAAGTAGCAGACAGGATACGCCTCCGCGTTTCATAGTCTCTGCGGCAACAGTCTTAATAGTACGCCATAGACCTGAAAACAGAATCCTAATAAACACCAGATAAAACAATAAAATCCTTCTAGACGTGCTCGACTAATTGTTATAACCGTTAAAATATTATCTTTTCTTTACTCGACAACCATTTTTTTTAAATATTACAGCTGTAAAGAACCGTGTCTAGCAAGACTTATTTTTGTATCGAGTTACCTCGGGAATTTTTTAAACGTTCGCCTTTATATTTAACTAGCTGTGCCCCACGGTGTTACCCGCGGTTTATTAGCCTGTGTTAATTTAGGGTTTCAGCTAACTCCATACCAAATTTTATTAAAATCGCTCCAGACGTTTAGACGTGAAGAAGTAACAAACATACACATTCACATACTCACAAACTTTCGCCTTTATAATATTAGTGTGATATTGCACAAGTGTACGCGCAAACAAAACTCTACTCTCTATTTCTCTTCCTCTTTTTATTCTTTTTATTTCGACGGTACTCGAACGGGAGCGGACACAAATTATGCAGAAGTCGGTTGGAAAATTTCGATGTGAAGAGAGATGTGTGCAAATGGAATAAAAAAATACTCAGGGCCATAATAATTATAATAACCATTTATTTCAGGCTTGAAAAGCCCATATCATACAAATACATCAATAAAAAAAAAATATTAAGAAACTATACATAAGTTTTATAATATTATACAATTATAATAACATTTTTAAAAATGAACCACCTTTATGAAACAACAAAAATATCATACAAATTCCGAACATAACACTTCACCGAATGCAAAGTTCGCTGACTCACTCCTTTATTATAATTTTACTTCAAAAATATGTATGTAGAAATATAATATTTTTATAAGTATGTTTATCAGTTGTCTGGTTGCCATAGTACAGGCTCTGCCTAGTTTAAGATCAGATGACCGTGTAGTTGTCCTAAGATGTTATCATATATCTTGATATTATAATGTATTTACTGCCTTGTTTTTGTATATTATTTTTTGTAAAAGATTTTTACTTAATAAAATTTATTATTATGATTTATTATTATAGTATTATTTTAATATTTTAGTTTATATCTCTAGTGTTTGAAAAGCTAGAACAACGTTGTATACATTAAAACCCTCCCCGAGAAAATAACCGAAATAAAATAGCGAAAATCCCTTCCAAATCGGATCACTAGCTTTCGACAAAATCAAACCTTTTTCGAACGCGATACACGACACAGACTGACACGACGAGTGTCTTGTTCCGCTGCGTGGTGTCACGTAACCTTCCACGAAAACGGACACCTTTCAGCCAGAAAGCCTCCTTCATGAAGTCGGACAAATGGTCACTAAGAAATAAATATAAGCCGACCGGTATCTTGATGACTTCCCTACCTTACTACTTAGTGGGGTCATATCTCTTCTTCCTCAGTAGAGCCTGACGCCTTCGTCTCTAGCAAAGTACCACATGCGGCATTGGTCGGCCTATTAAATAAATAAAAAAATGTGTGGCACTCGGGGACTGCCGCGGTAAAGCTATTGCATAGTATTTTTATCAACTTAAGCAATAAAAAAATACCTAGTCTGGCCATAAATACTGTTACAATTAAAAATAAGAAAGATATTACATTTGAATTTGGAATCTGTCATTTTTATACGATTGTTCATTGTATTTTCTAATTTTGGCGCCAATACATTGTACAATATTTTGCTATATTAAAATGGAGTGGGGTGATAAAGAAAACCGAATCGCTGTGATTGCATTACACAAAGTTGGTATGGAGCCGAATGTAATTTTTAAAACTCTCCATACGCTTGGTATTAGTCAAATGTTTGTGTACCGGGCTATTAATAGGTACAATGAGACCTTCTCTGTTTGTGACAGAAAAAGATCTGGCCGTCCACGTAGTGTTCGTACGAAAATGGTGGTCAAAGCAGTAAGGGAAAGAATTCGAAGAAATCCTGTCCGAAAGCAAAAGATTTTATCTCGGGAGATGAAGATAGCACCCAGAACCATGTCACGCATTTTAAAAGATGACTTAGAACTTGCAGCCTATAAGAGATGCACTGGTCATTTTTTAACTGATAATTTAAAAAAGAATAGGGTGGTAAAATCGAAGCAACTACTGAAGCGGTACGCAAAGGGAGGTCGCAGAAAAATTTTGTTTACGGATGAGAAAATCTTTACAGTTGAGCAACATTTTAACAAACAAAATGACCGTATTTATGCTCAAAGCTCTAAGGAAGCTTCCCAATTAGTCGACAGAGTGCAACGTGGGCATTATCCGACTTCAGTGATGGTTTGGTGGGGTGTTAGCTATGAAGGAGTGACTGAGCCATATTTTTGTGAAAAAGGTATCAAAACATCGGCACAAGTGTATCAAGATACCATTCTTGAGAAGGTAGTTAAACCCCTTAACAACACCATGTTCAATAACCAAGTATGGTCCTTCCAACAAGACTCAGCGCCGGGTCATAAAGCTCGGTCCACGCAGTCTTGGTTGGAAGTGAACGTTTCGGACTTCATCAGAGCTGAAGACTGGCCGTCGTCTAGTCCCGATCTTAATCCGCTGGATTATGATTTATGGTCAGTTTTAGAGAGTATGGCTTGCTCTAAACGCCATGATAATTTGGAGTCCCTAAAACAATCCATACGATTGGCAGTGAAGAATTTTCCCATGGAAAGAGTGCGTGCTTCTATTGATAACTGGCCTCAACGTTTAAAGGACTGTGTTGCAGCCAATGGAGACCACTTCGAATAAGCTTTTTATATTTTGAATTGTTTTTTATTTATGTATTAAACTAACACACTGTAAAAGTAATAAATATTATTTGCAATAAAAAAAAATGTTTTTTCTTCGTAACAATATTTATGGCTAGACTAGGTATATATATATTTTTAAGTGTTTTTTTTTAATTATAAAAAAACAATGTTTGAATTTTTTTTTCTTTAAAAAAAAAATGTTTTTTTTTAATTTAAAAAAAGCTATTAAAAAGTTTTTTTTTTTTAGTTTTTAAATAAGTTTTTTTTTTTAAATTAAAAAAAAAATCATTAAAAGTTCGGCTATTCATTGATAGATGGCAAAAGTAAAAAGTATCACCGCTGTGCCCGTCGGAGTGGGGAGCGTGAGGTTTTTTCGTTATGGAATTTCTGGATTCGGTCCCCGCGCTCAAGGCCCGCGATAAAAGCTATGCAATAGCTTAATAATAATAATAATTATTATTATAATAATAAATAATAAAACTGATTTATTCACTTAGGAAGCAAAATACTACACTTGTGAAAAGTCGATTCTACATTTACTGGTAATGCCTGTTCGCAAACAATAGGTAAAGCCCGAGAAAAGAACAGGCAATAAAAACTCGTGGCCACTCTTTTCAAATTGCCAATGTTTACAATGTTTCTCTGTTTTTAACTGTTTAAGCAGGTAAGGTGCTGCCACCATTATATTATACACCATATATAAATGTCTCGGTATTATAGTCTCTGGTTCTATTTCTTAACTTGTACTTGGTAGATACATTTATAGATGTCCCAAGCAATCAGTCAGTCTGTGTATTTTCCCTGTTTTTGCAACATTTCTCCTTGCTACTCCGCATTTATTGATCGTAGCGTGATGTTATATAGCTTATAGCCTTCCTCGATAAATGGGCTATCCAACAGTAAAAGATTTCTTTAAATTCGGATCAGTAGTTCCTGAGATTACCGCGTTCAAAAAACAAACTCTTCAGCTTTATCATATTAGTATTGACAGCCTCTGTGGCGCGGTGGGAGTGTATCTGTCTGCTACGCAAGAGGTAGTGGGTTCGATCCCCACCCAGGATAAGCCTTTGTGTGATGAGCACGATGGTTTATTCAGTGTCTGTGTGTGTGTATAATATGTATGTATTTAGAAATATATAAGTATGTTTATCGGTTGTCTGGTTTCCATATTACAAGCTCTGCTTAGTTTGGGATCAGATAACTTTGTGTGAGTTGTCCCAAGATATTAAGATATTATTATAGATAATGTACCTATTGTGTAAAAAATGTGTTAATTCTTTAATTACTAAAACGTGCAAGCAAACCAGTTAAAAGTTTTTAAATACATTTTTTATATAGATTCAAAATCACTCGATCGATTAAATACAATAGTAGGTTTTGTTTACGTACATGTGACCTGTTATCAAATTAAGCTATTATTCTGTTTATTTGTTTTGTTTCCGTAAATCCATGCGTCATACTATGTTCTTTTAGGAATATATTAGCAGAAAATACCGAGAGTACGGAAGGTAATCTTTATTAAAAGCGTTGGTCTTTAGTGGTCTCAAGATGGGTACTTGACCGTGTCTACGTGTTTGTTGCTCGAGGGAAATACGTAAGAAGGTTCTGTACTCGGGGTATTTTGTGACAGGGGTGTGCTTATAAAGAAAATAAGACCAAAAAAAGTAAGGAACTGAACGTGAATCTGTCAATTCCAACAACATTTTTGAAAATTTACCAATTGACTTCTGTCTTCACTTTAAAAAAAATACACTTTTTTATAATTTTTCGTAGGCATCGTTTATTTCGTCATCATTAAAGAACGATTAAAAAAAACAATTATTGAAGATGTTATTTAAGGAGTTCCAATTTTCTATGAAATACTACAGATAGATTGTTTAATGTCGAAATTCTACGGATAAGTCCTGTTAACAAATTTAAAAAACACCCGTTCTGGAGGTTACTAGAGGTAAATAGTTTAAAAATAAACATAGGTTTTATTTTTAAGGTTTATCGGAGCACGCGTAGTTAATTCTCCTAGTCATCAGCTCGTTCCTACTAGTATGGCGGCAGTTAAGGGTCTATCGGATCAGCAGAGTTTTAGGTGCTAAAATTGGAAAAAGTTTTCACTGTAGGGGAGACCGAGGTGAGTTGAAACAGATATAGGTTGACACAAGCTCAATATTTCGGGTAGTATAGGCACTAGAAGAACGGCAACGTTGCAATTTGATTCGCTTCGAAGCACCGGCCGACCTGTTAGTACACGTCGCGGCGTTGTGACGAGCGGTTGTGGAGTTATTGTGACTACGCGCAAAATTTTACGAAAAGTAAGTATTTTGGTTATTTTTCGACAAGTTTTATTTAGTTAATATTAACAAAAAGGTTTTTGATTGTTTAACTATAGCGTAGTGTGTTTAATGTAGTATTATTATGTAACGTTATTTTGTAGAAATATTTAAGTTGATCTCGGGTAATGGTAATACGGTAGCCATAGTCGGTTTTTCTAATGGCGAGGTAAGTTGAAACAACTTGTTTTAACTCACCTCGGTTGTTTTAAATTACCTTAGGTTTTTTTGTTTCAATATTTTTGATACGTTATTTCATTTTATTTTCAGTATGCCTAATAAGTATAGAAGGAAAACGGATAGAGGAGAGGCCAGTGTCGAAATATATAAGCTTGCAGCGGAGGACGTGAGGTTAAGAGGTAAAACTTACCGTGAGGCTGCCAACTCGTACAATTTAAACTATTCATCACTATACCGATTCATCAAGAAGTCTAAAGAAAATCAAAGCCCGGTTTCTATGGGGTATGTACATAACTTCGTCTTTAATCAAAATGAGGAAAAAGCCCTAGGTGAATATTTATCAACATGTGCAGCCGCCAATTATGGGTTGAGCACCAAAGAGGCCAGGCGACTGGCATATGAACTTGCCCAAAAATATAATAAAAAATGTCCTGCATCATGGAACACTAATAAAATGGCTGGGGAAGTTTGGTTAAAATTATTTATGGAGCGGCATCCTGACCTTTCCTTAAGAACTCCACAAGCCACGAGTTTGGGTCGTGCAACCAGTTTTAACGAAGCAAATGTTAAATTGTTTTTTAATAATTATACAGAACTTTTAGACAGATATAAGTTTACGGCAAGTGACATCTGGAACATGGACGAGACCGGTGTCACAACCGTCCAAAAGCCCAATAGGGTTATTGCCCGAAAGGGTGAAAAACAAGTAAGCGCCATGACATCCGCAGAGAGAGGAACATTAGTAACATTGGCTGTTGCCGTTAATGCTATAGGGAATAATATTCCGCCAATGTTTGTTTTCCCGAGAAAACGTTATCAGGATCACTTTGTGCGAGATGGACCAATTGGTAGTGCTGTATCTGGTAATGCATCTGGCTGGATGCAAGAAGATGATTTTTTTAAATTTTTGCAACATTTCAAAAACTGTGTTCGTCCATCAACTGAACATAAAGTATTGCTTTTACTCGATAATCACAGTTCCCATGTAGCTGTTAAAAACATACAGTTCTGCAAAGACAATGGAATAATACTGTTAACATATCCACCCCATTGCACACATAAGCTCCAGCCATTAGATCGAGCTGTTTTTGGACCATTAAAGAAAGCGATTAATACCGCTGCCGACAGTTGGATGCGCTCTCACCCAGGCAAACCTATGACAATATATGACATACCAGGGCTTGTCAAAACGGCATTTGACGTTTCCATTATAGGAAGAAATATAACATCAGGTTTTTCTGCGACAGGCATTTGGCCTTTGAATCCAAATATTTTTACTTTTAACGACTTTTTACCCAGTCAAGTCACTGACCGTCCTTTGATAGAACAGCCAATAATAAACAATGATGTTCAGAGAGTGAGAGAAAACACTCCTGAAATTATTCCACCGGCTGAATTTATAAATATCCAAGTAGATGAAGAAGTCACATCAAATAAAGAAAGTCAAGAGAATCCTATCGCTGAAGTCATCTCTTCATCGATCAACCAAATTGTGTCTATATCTGAATCTGGGGAAGATAATCGATCAACGTGTAGGGAGAATACTAGTGCGTTCACGTCTTCTTCGGATGTTTTACCAACGGGAGAAGACGCTATTCCTATAGATGAACCAATCGCTTCCACGTCGTCGTCTGTTACAGGCCCTTCACACCAATCACCAGGCAAAACATTCTCACCATATTTCGTTAGACCATTACCAAAAGCTCTACCCAGAAAAGGTACCCAAAACAGAAGAAAAGTAAAATCAGCTATATTAACCGACACGCCGGAAAAAGAGGCACTTGAAGCAATGGAAGCCAATAGAAAATTAAAAAATACTAAAAGAAAAATCTTCACAGATTCCAAACAAAAAAAGGATTTGAAAAAAAAGAAAAGCGCAAATCTAATTAAAAAGACAGCTAAAGCGACAGAAGTGAACACAAAAGATAAAAGGAAAGCTAGTTCTGATAGTGACCCCGAAGGTGAAGACTGTTGGTGCCTGTGTTGCTTAGAGCCATATAATAATAGCCGACCCAATGAAAAATGGGTGCAGTGTATGGACTGCAAAGGTTGGTCCCATGAAGAATGTACTGGTGGTGAGGCACAGTACATTTGTCAAAACTGTTTCTCTGATTAGACTGACTAATTAAGATGATGTAGATACCAACTGATTAAAATTAGTTTGAATGTGCCTTAAAGAGTGCCAAATTTATATTTGTTATTGTAATTATATATTTTATGACTGATTCATAAAGACTTGTTAGTACATAAGTTAACATTGTTATTTGATTTTGTTGTTGTTTTAGTTTACCAAATGTGCCTTTTTCTGATTTTTTATCTCAAATTATAGGTATACAAGAAAATATTTACGTTACTTTTATGTTGCACAAGATGATTGCTGAAAGACTTGTTAGTACATTAGTATATTTTAATTTAATTTTATTTAAAGTTGTTTTAGTTTACCAAATGTGCCTTTTTGTGTTTTTTTTTTATCTCAAATTATAGTTATATAAGAAAATATTTACGTTACTTTTATGTTACACAAGATGATTGCTGAAAGATTTGTTAGTACATTAGTTAACATTTTAATTTGATTTTATTTAAAGTTGTTTTAGTTTACCAAATGTGCCTTTTTCTGATCTCAAATTATCTATAAGAAAATATTTACGTTACTTTTATGTTACACAATAAATATGTATGATTGCTGATTTATTTTTTATTTTATTCAGTTAAAACTGACCATATGATGTTTGTGTCAACTCACCTTTACCCCTGTTTCAACTTACCTCGTCCATAGGAGAGTTGAAACAGTCGGAATTGTTCGCTTAAATTCAATTTTTCTCCAATTTAGAGTTATGATTAACTGCCTGTTTCTTGTACATAGATACGCGTTGAAATTTACATTCTAATGAGAGAACTCACTAGCTAATAGGTATCACTGAAGCGGAGTTATGATCAAAAATTCAAATTTTGTGTCAACCCACCTAGGTCTCCCCTACCTAATACCCAACCCTTTGGCGCAGAATGTACAAAACACGCATGGCACTCAAAATATACAAATCGCAAAAATTAAACACCCTGTCAGGCACTGAAAAATGTTAAAATAAAATGTTTAAAATATATTAAGTTCTAAATCAAATAGGAGTGATCTAAAAGGGAGTGATTAAAAATTTGTTTTTTAAATTTAATATCGTGTAAGTATTTATTATTTTGTCTGTAATGTAAGTGTAGGTAGAAATTTGTAAAGTCTATTTTTATTTTATAACTAGCTGTCCCGCGCAACTCCGTCTGCGTAAATTTTCCCCGTTTTTGCAACATTGATGCTCCGCTGCTATTGGTCGTAGCGTGATGATAAATAGCATATAGTCTTCCTCGATAAATGGACTCTCTCACGTCTGCGTAAAATTTTCCCGTTTTTGCAACATTGATGCTCCGCTGCTATTGCTTCGATCCGCTGATTGGGATCGGTCTGGCAACACTGTAAACGTCAGACGTAAATTTTGTATTTCTTTAAATTAAATTAACTTTTATTTTGTAATTAATTAGTTATTAATATTTAAAGTAGTGACTAGTATTATTAAGAATTGCCTTAATCAGTGTATAAAGTGAGTCGTCCCTAGAGAACGCACAAACTTGCCGATCATCACTGCCGCCAACGGATGAATTTTCAAAAGCTCATCTTAAAACCTGGGGAGTATTTGACTTATTTGATATTAACTAATACTCCACAAGCACATAAATACATGTCTCATCTGTGCATGAGCTTCGTCATTCTCTCACTGGCACCAGTTTTTATCTCTTTCCGCTTGACAAATTGTGGAAGCTGAATTGAAGACCTAAACAATTGGCCCCACACACTCGTTTACACACAAAATTACTGTACAATTAGGCAACTAACACTATAGTAATACTATTTAGATATAAAACTTTGTATGTTCGTCTTCAATAGTTTAGGTACTAAGTTTTGAATTAGGTACATAACTACCTCATACCCAAAATCTTAAAAATCCACTAGAATTGTGAATCCACTATTGTGTTTCTTTTAGTCTTTATATTATATTTTTATCATTTTAATATCTTGCTTATATTCTATAGTTGAATTAATTTGTATTTCAAGTTTTCTTTGCATTTATTCTGTAATCTTATATAAATTCTACCTACCCCCTTCTCATTTTTATTGTTTAAACTTTTTCTTTCTTGTACTTAGCTTTGTTTATTGTGTTACAGGAGTCTAGTGGACTAATCTTACAATGAGCACACACATGATGACTCGCAGGGCAACAGCAAAGGACATGGAAAATAAATTAAAATTAGCGCTACTTGAATTGAAGAAATACAAAGAGGACAACACCCAACTGCTGTCAGAGCGCAGCGACTGTGAAGTAGAAATTGTAAGACTAAATGAGAAGGTAGCTGCACTGAAGAAACAACTTACAGAACTGGACTTACAAAATATGGATCTTCAAGAACAATGTGGCCGTCTTCAACAGGAAATAAACTCTTTTAGTGACTGTAGTGAAGTGTTTTCAGAGTCTCTGAGTCACAATACTGAATTACAACGTGATCTGAACGAAGCTCATAGGACTATAGTTTCCCTTAATCACACAATACAGGCAACAAACAGTAACGTGACTCAGAACCTCTATAGTGAGCTCTTAGGTGTAAAGTGGGTGTCGCACTTAAAACTAAAGTTACTTAGCCGCAAGAAACAGAGAAAATACTCAAAATTAAATAAATTAATAAGCAATATTAATAATAAAAAACAAAGTGATAAGTTAGGAAAAGTTAAAACTTTATCTAAAATTAATTCTAAATTGACAAAGGAACATAAAAGACTGCAGTCAGACTTGGACAACTGCAAAGATCAAATGATTGCCAGCAGGTTAATGTATGACCGCCATACACAGGAGCTTAACACACAAATAACGAACTTGCACTCCCGTCTAACAACTCTCATGCTTGAACACCAAACAGAAACTCAAGTATTCATTAACAAGTATGAGGAGGTAGCCAGAGTAGCTAGAGAGGAAACACAACAATTAACCTCTCAGATTAAAAACAACCTATGCTACAATTGCTCACTACCACCGTTTGTCGGTCAACACAACACTCACACCAATACACAGCAATTACAGAGCAGTAAATGCAGTAAGTCTGACTCTGACTGCAGATTGTTATCTGACCAGCATACTCTGAATTTTACAGAAAATAAAGTGGTGATTTTTTCTGACCAATTAGGTATAGATTTTAGCAGGTTTATTATAGGTCACACAAAGTATAGGGTCATAAATTATTGTTCAACAGGATCAAATTTTTGTAATTTAATTAGTAAATTAAATAATACCACCTTAGATAATAGGTCAACAGTTATAGTATTATATGGTGACAGCTTCTCAGTCACAAAGAGAGACATAATTAAATTAACAGAAACTATTACATACATGCATGAAAAAGTAGGTTGTAAGTTTATTTTATGTAGTCTACCTTATTCGCAGTCAGTATCTGATTTACAAAACAAGCATGTACAGAGCTTGAATCTTTTATTATATAACAGTACTTACTTACATAGTAAGTATATTTTGTTTTTTGACACGAATAAATTTATTCGTAATTTTATTTTAACGAAAGATAGAATGTATCTTTCCACATTCTACAAAAGACAACTTGCTAAGTTATTAGCATTTAATTTACACCCTGACCTAGGTACAAACAGTACTTTGCAGGATTCATTTAGTGTTAGCAGTTCTACTTTGAATGTTATTAAGACTCCTAGTTTAAACTAGTAAGTCAGACAATGGACAAGCCCACAGGTGGTCTAACTGTAGTTCACCAAAATATTCAAGGCTTATCCAGCAAAATAGAGGAACTCGAATTGTTCCTTAAAATGCACAGTGTTGATATTTGTTGCTTAACTGAACATTGGTTGAAAACTAATGAACTGATATTTAATAATAGTTATTATTGTATGGTTAGTGCATTTATAAGAGAAAGGGCTATACATGGTGGGTCTATGATATTTGTATGCAACAATGTTAAATGTAAGGAACGCAAGGATATAGTACATCTGTCTGTTGAGCATACTATAGAATTATCATGTGTGGAGCTGGAGAGATATATTATAGTTTGTGCATATCGACCACCACTGAGTGATTTTAACTTATTTGAATCTGTAATGGAAGATGTGCTTAAAAGGGTAAGTTACGGTATTAAGCATATAGTAGTGTGTGGCGACTTCAATGTAAATTTACTTGAACAATCATCTTTGTCTACCAGATTAGTTAACCTATTTAAATCATTTAATTTAGTGTACTTATTTAATGAACCAACAAGAATTACATCACATTCTGCTACTTGCTTAGATAATATATTCTGCAACTGTAGTTATTTTAATGAGGTAATATTGAGTGATTTAACATCAGATCACTGTGGGCAGAAAGTCACTTTTCCCTCACACACAGTGGCCAAAATAGATAAGATCACATGTAGGCCAATGAGTACGGCTCGCTTAGAAAAATTCAATTCGAACGTTTCTGCTAATATTACCAGTATAGATTTCAGCCACTCTGATCCGAACTATCTTTACTCCTCAGTGTTTAATATAATCAAAAGTGAATACAATAATATATTTAAATCAAAAACTTTTTATAAGAATTCTAAACTTAGCTTTTGTGATTGGGCAACTACCGGCATTTATAAAAGTAGAGCTAAGTTATACGAGTTATATGGTATGAAACAATTTAATTTTGATCAAAACTTTATTCAGTATGTGAGAAACTATTCAAAAACTTTTAAAAAAGCTTGTGCATGTGCCAAAGCTTTACTTATTAGTAGAAATATTAAAAAATCTGATAATAAAATAAAAGCCACTTGGAATATTATTAATTCGGAAAGCGGACGGGCAAAGCCTCGGGATAAAAGCTTTGAATTATTAATTAACAATAAGACTGTTACTGATAATTTAGACCTAGCACAAACTTTCAATGATTTCTTTGCTGACATACCACTAACCACAACCAGCTCCTTGAACGCTTGCCCAGATAAAGCCGAATCACTCTTGAGAGATAATGTGGATCAATGCAATGTACCATTTGCTTTTAAATATATATACCCCAGTGAAATAATTAAAATATTCAAGTCACTCAATTTAAAAAAAACTGCTGATTTATGGGGTATTTCAGTAAAATTAATTCACAGTATAATTACTGGCATAGCGCCACAGTTATCTATAATTTTTAATCAATGTGTTGATACCGGAATGTTTCCTGATCTGATGAAACATAGTAAAGTAATACCATTATTTAAATCCGGATCAAAGAATGACCCTAGTAATTTTAGACCAATATCCATCTTGCCAGCTATTAGTAAAATTTTTGAAAAGGCTATACTTATGCAGTTAGAATCACACTTTAATTTTAATAATCTACTGCATCCCGATCAATATGGTTTTACAAAGGGTCGCTCTACAATTGATGCAGGTACTAAGCTACTGAAACATATTTTTAGTGCCTGGGAAGATTCACAGGATGCCATTGGAGTGTTCTGTGATCTTTCTAAAGCTTTTGATTGTGTGGCGCATAGGACACTTCTCCTGAAACTTAGGCATTACGGTATTAAAGGTACAGCGCTGGATCTACTTGCCTCTTACCTAAGTGAAAGAATTCAATATGTTGATATAGGAGGAGTAAGGTCGTCTGGATCTCCAATTAGTATGGGCGTGCCTCAGGGATCAATACTCGGTCCCTTCTTATTTTTGGTATATATTAATGATTTACCATTTTATGTTAATAACTTTTGTGACATCATTCTATTTGCTGATGACACTTCTCTAATTTTTAAAATCGATCGTAAACTAGAAAATTTTGAGAAAATAAATAGAACACTCGCACTAGTTCAAGATTGGTTTACAACGAACAACCTACTTCTAAATCCCAAAAAAACTAAATGTATTAAGTTTAGTTTGCCAAATGTGAAAAGTACTAATACGAGTATAATTTTAAATAATGAGGTGATTAGCTTTGTCGACTCGACAGTTTTTTTGGGAATTACATTAGACAATAGGTTACAGTGGGGCACCCAAATATCATGTCTCGCAGGAAAACTCAGTTCTGCAGCGTATGCTGTCAGCAAAGTTAGACAGCTTACGAACGTAGAAACAGCTCGACTAGTATATTTTGGTTATTTTCACAGCGTCATGTCCTACGGCATATTGCTTTGGGGCAAGGCGGCTGATATACAAACTATTTTTATTCTTCAAAAACGTGCAGTGCGTGCGATATATCAACTAGGAGCACGAGTTTCCCTTAGAGAAAAGTTTAAAGAGATAGGCATTTTGACAGTTGCGTCACAATATATATATGCAAACGTTATGTTTGTAAAGCAAAACTTACATTTATATAACAAAAATAGTGATATTCACTCTGTGAATACAAGAAATAAGCACAAATTGGTAGGTCGATATCATAGGCTTCATAAAACTCATAACTCATTCATGGGACTAGGTGTTAAATTTTTTAATAAAATCCCAGTCAGCATATCGAGTCTACCAGTAAATAAATTTAAGAATGTAGTCAAGAGACATCTTATACAAAGAGCTTACTATTCAATCGATGATTATTTAACTAATAAAGATAAATGGATGTAGTTCGTTGCTCCCTATTAATGTATTGGGTTGTATAGTTTATTGCATTTTACTAGGTGAATATTGTTGTCACAGTTTGATAATGTTACTTAGGTACTAGTTAAGAAAACGATTTACTTTTGTAAGTAAAGATTCTGCGTGATAAATTACGGCCATTCTTTTCTTTCCTTTGAAAAACATGTATACTTATTCATTAAGTAGCAGTAAATTGGCCAATATTTAAGCACATAAAGTTTTTACATCATAAGTGGATGCTCCTACTATGTTGTGCCCATTGAGGCTGATGTATCCGATCTCGTGTACTCTTCTAATATTAATGACCTCTTTTTTTGCATCAGTCCTCTAATATATGGTGTATAATATAATGGTGGCAGCACCTTACCTGCATATACAGTTTATAAACAGAGAAACATTGTAAACATTGGCAATTTGAAAAGAGTGGCCACGAGTTTTTATTGCCTGTTCTTTTCTCGGGCTTTACCTATTGTTTGCGAACAGGCATTACCAGTAAATGTAGAATCGACTTTTCACAAGTGTAGTATTTTGCTTCCTAAGTGAATAAATGATTTTTATTATTATTATTATTATTGGTCGTAGCGTGATGATAAATAGCATATAGCCTTCCTCAATAAATGGACTATCCAACAGTGAAGAATCTTTCAATTCGGATCAGTAGTTCCTGAAATTACCGCGTACAAACAAACAAACTCTTCAGCTTTATAATATTAGTATAGATTTATCTTGTAAATATTCAGTTTTTATTTTGAAGATTTGATTTGACTTTGTTGGATGGATGGATGGATTTATACTATTTTCATTTCTTATGTTCTGGTAGTTTATTATAGATCTTAATGGAGATCGTGTATGGACTGGTTGGGTGTATATTCAGGTTAGAAGTTGGAATAGTCAATTTGGTTTTTTGCCGTAAGTTATATTTCGTTAGGTCGTCTTCGGGTTCAGATTAGGAAATTCACGGTGTTTTTTCACGATTTTTTATGATCAATGAAGTGTGGTCTGTAGCTAACTGAGGATTCGATTTTTAATATATTTTGGACGTACGATGTGAACCAGTCATGACTCTTTCCTCTAATCCCTATTGCATGGGGTTTATTTAACAGGACATTATATTGGACTTAGTTATAGGCTTTTGTCATGTCTAGTAATATACCAATAGCATATTTCTTTATTTATTATGTTGAGCGGTTGTTGCATATATTTATATACGGATATTGTAATAGATTGGTTTTGTCTGAATCCATTTTGACAATCGTTGAAAATGTTATATTTTTTTCACAAAAGGAGTTAACACGAGTGCACATGGCTTTCTCAAAGACTTTTGATGCTCAAGGCAGAAGAGCTATTGGGCGGTAATTGTTAGGATTTGTTTTTGAATTATTTTTATGGATAGGTTTAATTAAAGCTCTCTTAAACATTTCAGGGAAGACTCCTTCTTCAAAAGATTGGTTTATTTGAGGTTCTTCTGCACAGTGTTTATATAAAATCGATAGTAGATTGTCTATACCATGTCTTTTCTTGTTTTTCAGGTTTTTTTTAATATAGTATATTAAATGTATTTCATGAGGTTCTAGTATGAAGTTTTTTTTTATTGCTGAGCATTGAATTTCTTTTCGCTTCTGAGTGTTTTGTTCACCGACTGAAGCGCAGAAATTATTAAATGTATTTGCTATTTGTTTAGCGTTCGAGACTTTATTGTTATTTATTTTAAATGCTATGTTTTGTATTTCTTTTTAGGGTTCCGTAGCCGAAATGGCAAAAACGGAACCCTTATAGTTTCGTCATGTCTGTCCGTCTGCCTGTCCGTCCGTATTTCACAGGCATCTTACTAAAAGACTACACAATGAATATTGATAAAATTTGGTAAAAAGGTGTCTTGTAGTAGTCGCTACTTACTTTGATAGGTAGCTAAATAATAAAAATAAATATTTTTACGGGGGAGGGGGGCATTCCATATGTAACAGAAGCTGATTTTTCTCCTAGTAAATATCAATGTATGACACATCATTCGACAGGTCTTTTAAAAACATTTTAACGTTTTTATTCAACTTTTTTTTAATGAATGAATATTTTTGGAAATAATCGCTCCGAGAGTTGCAAAAGTTGTGTCCCCTGCCTTTATGTTTTGAACCGTGTGACTAAAAATTATGAAAAAAAAAAATCAGAAAGATTGCCGTTGCAATACGGTCGAAAGGTATTTTACCTTAAATTATTCACGCGATTAAGACCCGTAATATATATATTTTAATAATGTGTACAAATCGCGAAAGTTTATCAACATTTATAGATAGTGAATATTAATACCTTAAACTAAAATTATTTCGGACATGATCGGATGTACCGTCATCGAATTATTGCCGAAAAACTGCGTTTCTCAAGAAAGGGCGTAAGTGCCATGAACACCGCTCTTCTGCTGGTGCAATTATTTTATTATCGTATTAGTGCGTTCATTAATTATGTTCCACATTATTTTAACTTTGTTATTTGAGGTTTTAAATTTTTTGATGTATTGTTGTTTTTAAGCTAATGTTACTATATTTTTTAAGGTTTTTTAATGATTTTTATATTTTGCTATTTCAATTATTTTTTATATGTGGTTTTTAATTTATTTTTTATCTCGTCTTGGCATCGTTTTGGCATATATCATATGGTATAAGCTTTGTAATTATCGTTAATATTGTTATTAT
Source organism: Herminia tarsipennalis (assembly GCA_945859575.2). Taxonomy (NCBI): domain Eukaryota; kingdom Metazoa; phylum Arthropoda; class Insecta; order Lepidoptera; family Erebidae; genus Herminia; species Herminia tarsipennalis. The sequence continues at coordinate 11,760,086 of OX243855.2, forward strand.
TTGTTATGATTTGTTCTAGTTCTGAGTACTAATTTTATATTTAAATTGTTGTATATTTTTGTAACTAAACAGTCGTTTGTATGTAATCCAAGTCGTAAGTTTATAGTTTAACAAAGGTATACATATGTTAGTCGTATTGTGATCTAAAAAAATAAAAAATTTACCGCCTGGTAGCGCAGTGGAAGTGTGTCCCACTGATGTGCAAGAGATTGTGGATAGGATACCACTTTGTGGCATTCAAACAGTATGTAGTCTGAGAAAACTTTTAATATTTACTGTCAAGGTAAATGATGAATTATGTACAAATGAAATTATTTTAACGATTTCAATAGGTTCCCTTTATATCATAATTATTTATGGAAGGTGAAATTTTGAGACAGGGCTCCTCCCTAACCTTATCCTACTAATATTGTAAGTCCGAAAGTTTGTAAGTGTGGATGGATGTTTGTTGTTTATTCACGCAAAACTACAAAACGAATGTTGATGAAACCTTACAGTAATATAGTTAATACTAATAACCTCCTGCTGGTGGCTTCTTTACTAAATAACTTTGTAATATCAATTTTGGAAAATATTTAATAAATTAACGCTTAATCACCAACCACTTGTTTTTGGAGTTATGATCCTAACCACCTAACAGGCTATTTTACTGTAGTAAAATCATTGTTTATTGTGAGATAAAAGCCCTGAACCTTTTATTTTATCGTGTGCAAAAAATCCCTACGGATTCCACTCCTACGAGGGCACGCAGGAGGGGGTATGTCGGAGTCGAACCGAAAATCACACGGTGTTCCGGCGCAAAGCCTATGGCCAAAGGTAAGGGTGTCCCTTGCGGAATTAGTGCCTCCATAATTAGCAGGCTTGGTCGTTGGTTACAACGACAATTTTTACGACGGCTAATGTGCGCGATTTTACTCTAGGGTCGTTCAGATGAGTGATAAATGGTTGTGTGACAAAAGTAGGTGGTAGTGAAAGGGTACTTCGATTTTTTTTTTCAAAAAATATATTACGTAGTTATTTGATGTAATGTGAAGAAGCCGAGAGCTGGATGTTATTAGTATTTTTTTTAATAAAAGACGACCCCCGCAGTAGGGTACAAGCCCTGTGTAACGGGGGACTTTACAAACATACAAGTCACGGACACAAAGTACACCCAGACCCGGAGCAACAATTTGAGGATGACACAAAGTACTGTCCCGTGTGGGAATTGAACCCACAACCTCTTGCGTAGCAGTCGGACACACTCCCACCGCGCCACAGAGGCAAAAATTACCCTGCACATCAGAACAGCATATAGACTATACTTAAAAATCTAAACATAACGCGGGAGATGCCGCGGTTAAATGCTTGTAATAAATGTATAAATCTACTTACCTATCCCATCGCCAACAAGTAAATGCAGGTGTCCTATAATAGGCAGCACGCCAGGATGCAATGGGGGCAGTTCATGCCCCCTTTTTAAGTCCACTCTATAGACCCAAAATGCGTACAAACATATCAAACTACAAAATAGCACAACACCAATCATGTTGTTACTTAGGCAGTTTAGAGCGTTCTGATCTATTGTTTCACTAAAGCTTTTTATATGTATAAAAGTAGTTCGCTAGCCCTCGTATAATAATAGATACTAAGTTATACTTCGATTCCGTTTGGTTTTATTTTGCAAATTTAAATTGGTTGCTAGCTATGTATTGGTTAAACTATCGAGAAAACTATTAACTTTCTACTGACTGTGTATTATAACGACTAACTTTCGGAAATGAAGTAGAGTTTATATATGAAGTACTACATTCACTTAGTTCGTTTAAAGTACAGTTAGTTTTTAAATCGTTTGGTAGTGCAACAAACTGTCAAGCTTTTATCAATCCGCGGCCTTTGTGGCGCGGTGGGAGTGTGTCCGATTGCTACGCAAGAGGTCGTAGGTTCGATTCCCACACGGGACACCACTTTTTGTGATCCACAAATTGTTGTTGTTGTTTCGAGTCTGGGTGTACTTTGTGTCCGTAAATTGAATGTTTGTAAAGTCCCCCGCGGCACAGGGCTTGTACGCTAATGCGGGAGTAGTCTTTTAAAAAAAAAAATCATTAGCAGCCCCTCCCGGCTTCGCACGGGTGTAATATATTCCGTAGGATTTTTTAAATATATATTTACATAATACGTATGCATGTGTAATATAGGACAGAACAAAAAAGAATTATCCAATTTGATGCAGTCGTTTCGAAGTTATGCGCTCACATATATTTTGACAATTCATTTTTATTAGGATTCTGTAGCCAAAATGGCAAAAACGGAACCTTTATAGTTGTGTCATGTCTTTCCGTCTGTCTGTCTGTCTGTCCGTCCGTATGTCACAGGCATTTTACTCAAAGACTACTCAATGAATATTGATGAAATTTAGTGAAAAGATGTCTTGTAGTAGCCGCTACTTAGTTTGATATATATATAAGGAAAATAAATATTTCTATATTTATATATTTTTTAGCAAACGTCAACGTGTGGCATATCATACGACAGGTCTTTTAAAACACACTTTTTAATAAACTTTTTTGATTGAGTGAATATTTTTGAAAATAATCGCTCCGAAAGTTGCATAAATTGTGTCCCCCACCTTAACTTTTGAATCGTGTGGTCAAAAAAACATAAAAAAAATCATGAAAGATAGTACTTAATAAATACTTTAAATTAAATTATTTCGGACATGATTCGATATACCGACATTGAGTTATTGCTGAAAAACTGCGCTTCTCAACAAAAGGGCGTAAGTACCATAAACATACGCTCTTCTGCAGATGAAATTATTCAAGGCTGCGGACTACCCTAGACTGAGCACGGACCGACATGCCCTTGCCCGCTTTTTTATATGTATATCAATAGTAATATTAAAAAGAGGAAAGATTTGTATTTTTGTTTATAACGAATAACGATTTCAAAATTCTTTCACCATTAGAAAGCTACATTATATTAGCTATATTTTATTTTTCAAAACATTTATACTCATTCATTAATTAGCAGTAATTTGGTCAATATTTAAGCACATAGTTTTTACATTGTCGTTTTATAATACCGGCTAGATAACGCATGCGAGGGCCCAACTCACGAGCATGAAAGAATAGAAAATTTTGAGGTCTAGTAACATTGTCCAGATCGATTCCGGCCCCGGTTTGGCATACAGAAGTCTCGGGTTCGATTCCTGGATATGGATTTAAAAAAAATCTGTCTTTCAAAAATGCAATTATGGTATTTATAAAGTAATTGGCAAAAAATGCCTGTAAAAATTACTATAAAAGCTCTGATGATCTATCTATGATAGGCCGATTAGGGCTCTCTTTCTTTTTCTTCTCACCAGACAATGTAGGCACGCAAAAACGAGGCTCTGAACAAAATTCTAAATTGCTTCGGCACCACAGTACCGCCACTCATGTTCTACTCACCATAACCTTCCAGCGATTTTGTCTCATTACAGTTTTAAGATTTCAAAAACTGATCTATGTCTATTTAAATATCAAAATATAACAAGAAATAATGCTTTACTTGATTTAACTTAACAACCTTTACTTACTCGATGCTGTGTCTTATATTACTAAAACTCATAATTAGCGACTATTCTTCACTCCTTTGAAAAGCTGCTTCAGTTACGATCTAAAATAAACTACGAATGAACGTCAGCAGCGTCATATATTAGAGAGTTCAAGTGCAAGGTCGCCGTAACAGATTCATGCGGTCGGATCAACGGGCATCCTATCTATACAAATAAATAAAATTGAAGTGTCTGTTTGTAATGTCAATATAAAAGTTTTTTTTACTAAATGCATATAACAAAAACACAACTTTTAATTTTTGTCTGTCTGTTTGTTCCGGCTGATCTCCAAAACGGATGGACGGATTTTGACGGGACTTTCACTGTCAGACAGTTAATGATGTAAGGAATTACTTACTTTTACCTTTTATCATCACGCTAATGCGTATAGGGAGTGAGCAGCACTGCAACTTCGCGCAGACGAAGTCGCGGGCACGCTAGTACCATATAAAATGAGGGGATGAACGAACTTAATGCGAGCAAAACAAAAGCTAGTTACTAATAATAATGTACCTAAATGATGTAAAGTTCCATACGACATGGATGAAATTTAGAGTTGAATTTCCAAAAATCTACCTTTCATAAATCTTAGCATGATGCCTACATCTGACTTATTTACTGTGCGAAAAAATTTCAACGCAATCTAGTGGTTTGCTCTATGTTAATATTGACTGCCTCTGTGGCGCGGTGGGAGTGTATCCGACTGCTACGCAAGAGGTCGTGGGTTCGATCCCCACCCAGAATAAAACTTTGTGTGATTAGCTGATGGTTTATTCTGTGTCTGGGTGTTATTTATCTATAATAAGTATGTATTTAGAAATATATATAAGTACCTATGTTTATCAGTTGTCTGGTTTCCATAGTACAAGCTCTGCTTAGTTTGGGATCAGATAACGTTGTTTGAGTTGTCCCAAGATATTATTATTATTATTACGTTAGTCACGGTTTCAACAAAACAAAATTAACCTCTCACTATCTATCACCTACTTTTGTCACACATTAACCCTATGATAGAAGTCTCATTTTGACGCGATAACGACCTATAAATCGATGACCGGAACGAAAAAGTGTGACATCACCGCTCACGTTCCGCCTGCTGATAGGCTGAGGCTGATAGGAAGTATTGTGGCCATCGGGCGATAATGTGCCCTAAGCTGTCACTGGCAAGGTTGTTTATTCAATGTCATCATTGTTTTCTTATGACGTTATCACTTAAAATTATCTTCCTTAAACCGACTTTACAGGCAACCATTTTTTCCTTTTTATTAAATTTCTATTCATTTATTTTCATTGTATTATCTTATCTGACATTTGAAATAATTTTATGTGTAGTATTAATTCTCTATTAACTTACATGTAAATTAATAAGCTTAATTCTATATTTAAGCACCATCGTCATGGTAGAATGTGATGGTAATTACCTACTTTATAATTATTAGCTACATTCTTTTGAATACATTATTTGATTTGATATGATACCTCGGAGTAAAATCCCTATAACCTTACCACCAATTGGTGGGTCCCACAACACAAGGTATCCTAGTATGGGGTCCAGAGAACTGTACCATAATGCTATGAACTTTGAAATTTTTTTTTTCTCTCACTATGTCTTTATGATAAAATTATACAGTATCACATCTATACTAATATATTATAATTATAATATATTATAAAGCGGAAGAGTTTGTTTGTTTGTTCGTTTGTTAGGTTGTTTGTTTAAACGTGCTAATCTCAGGAACTACTGGTCCAATTTAAAAAAAAACTTTTTTGTTGGATAGCTCATTTATCGAGGAAGGCTATAGGCTATATAACATCACGCTACGACTAATAGGAGCGGAGTAGCGACGAGAAATGTTGCAAAAACGGGGAAAATTAACGCATACGAAGTTGCGCGGGACAGCTAGTATATTATAATATTATAAAGCGGAAGAGTTTGTTTGTTTGTTTGTATAAACGCGATAATCTTAGGAACTACTGGTCCGATTTGAAAAATTCGTTTTTTGTTGGATAGCCCATTTATCGAGGAAGGCTATAGGCTATATAACATCACGCTACGACTAATAGGAGCAGAGCAGCGACGAGAAATGTTGCAAAAACGGGGAAAATTTACGCGGGACAGCTAGTTCTTTAATATAAATTGTAACAGAAATTGTGAGAGACTGGTGCCTGTGGTAGGTTAAGAATAACCTGTATTACAGGTCACCAGTGCTCCACCCGCGGATAAATAATTATTATTATTACCAATATTTACAAACCACGATTTTTTTGAAGGTGGTTAAGATACAAACCCCAAAAATAGGTGGGAGTTAGTGAAGGTTTAGTGAAGTTCCTGAGATTACCGCGTTCAAACAAACAAACAAACAAACTCTTCAGCATTATAATATTAGTATAGATTTATTAATAGAAAACTGCTTTTACACCATTAACGAATTTTTGAATTATTAAAATGTAAAATTTGGAATCAATTATTATTATGTGGTATTGTAACATTTAAATTTTATAAACATTAACTAATATTCTACTTTTTTGTAATCATTACATTATTATTCTATTATTTAAAATATTTTTGATGATATTATTATTAATCTTAATTATAAATTAATACTTATCCATGACATTACTATATTAATAGAATTGATTCTAAAATACTTATAATCACCTGATTTCAATCTCATTATAGTTATCTTTATATATAAATTAAAAAAAAATAATCATAATTTTCGCGTGCCTACTGAAGGTGAGCTGTGTCAAAACCCTGTAATTTTATTTAAACACCTTTTGTCCTTTTGTAAAACCTCTTGCGAATAAATAATCATTTCATTTAATTTATCTAATGGCATTGTCTGACCGCGTACCGTAGCGAATTGTCATGGTAGATGACGTTCTTAGTTAAACGATTGTTTGTGATTTTATAAATCTTTAAATTACTATAAATTACGGAGATCAAAGCTCAATAGGTAACGTTATTGATAAAACCTATTAAAGCGTAAAAGTAGTTTTTATTGAGGAGACCGAGGCTGGTTGCCTACAAAGAGAAGGTGCAATAATTGGCAACCAGTTAAAAACATTTAACTTTATCATCATGTGTATCATGATGTGAGTTACATCAATTTATTATAATAATTTAGGTAACTAGGATCCAATTTGTTAGTAATACATATAACAACTTATAACTAGTGTTAGTAATACAATCTTAATCTAAACCTACTCGCCCCCTGCCTGACCCATGAATTGAGGTATTTATACTCATGTGAGCACTAATACATCGATTCATGTACAGACAGTTAGGTCTATTGGCTATCATGCTTAACACGTTGTTGGGACTAGCCTGCTCAGCATTGACGCGCACCGCTTGCGCAGAGTAGCATAGAAGCAATCGATGAGCGCCTCCGCAAACATATCTACGTGATGCACTACAGTGGCGGGGCAGCCGCAACATCGTTCTAAGCGCATTATTGTATTGTACAGGGCACTGTACGCTTTTTGGGTATAGACTGCCTACAAGCTGCAGGTGTAAAAAGATGTACAGAAGGCTCTGAAGAGTGTGATTTTAACCTCATTTGTACAATGGGCAAACTTGCGAGCAATCATGTTTGCTCTCACTGACAGCAAATATGATTGCTCGATTGAAGTTATGGCCCGACTACACACTCAATCTTATTTGCACAAACTTTTGTTTATACAAGAAAGCATGTGCGTTAAGCCGGCAAAACTGTATGACCGCACAAATGTTTGCACAAACTGCTAGTTTGTACAAAATTGATTTGCACAAATAAGCATTACGTGAAGACGGTAAGTAAACGTTTGTACCAAACGGTTTGTGCAAATAAGATTGTGCGTGGAGCATGTAAGCATCCGACTACAAGCAGCGACTTGCATGCACCAATAGTTTGGTCCAATTTTTGCGCATGCAAATCTTTATCATGTAGACACCACGCAGTTATTTGCCCAAATCTTTGCACAAAGTGTTTGCGCATGCAAGTTGCAGCGTGTAGCCAAGCCTTTAGTTTTTTTTTACAGCTACGCATTATACGTGTAAAAATACATGAGCAAAATTCGTAAGAACGAGTATTGGTACAGTTAAAGTTTAAATACCTGAAGAAAATACAATACGGGAAAAAGTTGGCTAGGAAATCTACCAGAGTGCTAAAAATCAAAGGAGCAGAAACATTTAACTCAGACAACATTTAGCACAGCTCTCTATTTACCATTATGACAAGATTTTGACTAGGCTAGTCGCGAATAAGAAAAAAAAGAATGCGAATAAGAAAAAAAAGAACGCGAATAAGAAAAAAAAGAACGCGAATAAGGACCCTGAGCAGATTTTTAGTCTCGTTTATTGGTGTCTCGATGACATATCTACGTTAAGCAGTAGGTTGTTATTGTCTTTGCTTTATAAATGTGATCAGTCGTACATAAAATGTATGAACAAAAAAAATCGTCTCAGGCGGGACTTGAACCACGGTATGGGTAGGTCTCTAAGCCGTTAACCAACTACGGCACCGACCCGAGAACGGCGAATTGCATTAAAAATGCTTTAAAATCACAAAAAAGGAATTATGAGTCTGCGAACTCCAGTTAACAGAGTAGCGAATAAATGACAATTGCATGTGCAATGAGTAAAATGTTTAGTAATCAAACAGCTCAAAATAAAACAACACTTATTGTAAATAGCTACTGATGAAAAAGGGAATAATCTATTTAGATTTGCGTTAATTTATTTTATGTTTGAATTAGTTCTGTAGCTATTAGCAAAAACGTGTAAAGTTAATCAACCATCCCCAGTCTCCCTTACCGTGTGACTTTTGGAATGTTATGTTACATGCAGTGAAAAATAACACGTGTTCTTTAATTTATTTGTAAAAAAACATCTGACTTGGTTAGTTTTTTGATACTATGCAAACGCATAGTTCGTTGTTATCTTAGATTTTCAAGGTCAATGTCCTTTAAGAGGTACGGCAATGCAAAGTTCATGTGTCGAGACTTAGTTGTGTGAATTAAATATACTTAACATTAAAAAAAACACAACATATGAGACACAAAAAAGTTTTCTTTAAAAAAAAATCATAAGGATTTTCATCACACAAATACATTTCATAAAAATTGCATCCAAATCCATATCGCAAGCGATTATTATAGGTAAGTGTTTACGTGTTATAAAAAATCCGGCAAGTGCATATCGCGCCACGCACAATATAGGGCTCCGTAGTCCACACAACCCGGCCTCCATCTTATGAAATGAGTATTCCGTTATTTTTGTTTCAAACTTACAACGCTATACCTACTTAATGGAATTTGTACGAAAATTTTGTTATTACTATTTGATCACTTCGATCTGTAACTAGTAAACTTGTAAAGCCTACTTAGCTGTGATAGTTTTCCTTTTAATTTCACTAAATATACTACTGCCGTGAATTTGTTCACATACCCAACATCAACCATTTAGCTGGCAGGGGGAGGAGGACAATTGCCTCTAACAAAAATTGATTCTATAAAACTTAATATTTTACAAACGGATTCCTAAATCTAAAAATGGTCTTCACAACCTTTTTTTAGTGGTGCCACAACCATAATAAAAAAACAAAACAGTGGTATTTTGCTGTGGTCAAATTCTGACTACTTATACTAAAATGAGCAACCCTACAAAAAGCGACCCTCGCAGCACTACTGCATGTATCAGATCCTGCACTGAATGTCCTACGTAATCAAGAGCAACAAGAATTGAATACCAACAGACGACTCAGACGTCGACTTGACGATTCTATCGAGCACGATGGTTTATTCTGTGCTGGGTGTTATTTATCTACAATGTGTATATAATTCATTGTATGTATTCATTCACACAAACTGTGATATATAATTATAATATGCGTATTAGGAATTATATTGGAAGAAACATTGTTGGTCAAGTGATTTGCAGGCCAAACTTGCCCTATATAACAGGTCTGGTTATTTATAGTATGCATTCTTACCGCGCTCTAAGGCCTTGGGGCTAGGTAGGGAACATATTATTATGTACCTTAGTGTCATAACTCCCGTCTACGAGCTTGGCTAATCTTAGTTCAGTATTTAAGTATTCATTAAGTATTTCAATAAAACTTGTAACGAGCTAAGTAACCTACGCTTTTGGGATTCATTCTGGTGAGACGAACTCTGCCCTTACCAGGGTGTATCCGTAGCTTACTATTATACGAGTATTACCTATTACTATTTCTGATAGCACAGCGTTGTTTTAGCCTTTTGAATTGTGTAAAGATGATTTTCCTTGCAAAAAACATAACCTCAAACCTAGTTACACACGTGATTTATGGAACTAAGTTTAGTTAATTTTGTTGAATTTTGCTATTGTATTTGTATTTGGAAGCTGTATTCTATAGCTGGTGGAAGGTGTCCCAGCCTAGCTTAAGTTGTTTTTTATGATATAAACTAGCTGTGCCCCGCGGTGCTACCCGCGGTTTATTAACCTATGTGTTAATCCAGGGTGTCAGATAACTCCATACCAAATTTTATTAAAATCGCTTCAACCGTTTAGACATGAAGAAGTAACAAACATACACACTCACATACTCACAAACTTTCGCCTTTATAATATTAGTGTGATGCAGTTTTTTGAATTGTCTAACCCGTTCCCGTGTTAAAACTATGAACACATAATAAGTTATTTTTTTGCTTTTGTCTGTGTTATGCCACAGGTGGACACTCTAGAATCATAATAATTTTTATTAATAATTGTATTTTTTTGAAAATATATTTTTACCACTTGTGATTAGTGCCTTTGGAGTGAATATGTCTATTTCCAGTAACATTAAAAAGTATGCAGGTGTCATATAAACTCAGTTGACATGGTTTTGGTCTCAAGCCTATTCATTGGTGTCCAGAACAGATCTGTAAAAGGCGCTCTTGGCTAGGTATGAGAAATTGGATGTTGCTTCGGCGGAGGATAAAAATAAGAAATATTGTACGGCTCTATTGGATTGTACTCTGGACGACTTCAATGAGAAGCAGCGCAAAGGGAGGGGGATTTTAATCAGATTCAGGATCTGTTTGATGATATTGTACAGCGCGATCGTCAGATTTTGGATTTAAGGTACGGCAAGACTGAGGCCACGTCTGAAACTACACCCGCATCAAGCGGCTTGTTGAGTAGTCTAGCCACATTGGATCTTCCCCGTTTTGATGGTAGGCTGGATACCTACTGACAGGATCTGCGACCGTCTGAGACGTTGGCGTACTTGTTGTCAGTGTTGGAGAGTGCAGACCGAGGACTGGTCCAACACTTGTCTATTACAGATGACAATTATCAGACGGTACGGGACTTTACCATTACCAGACGGTATCATAAAAAGCGTGAGTTGATCGACACCCACCTTGAGAATATTTTTGGATTGTAGTTGGTGACCGGGGTGGCTTATTTGAGGACTCAGCTGTTGAACGCTTTTGGTGTCCATCAACGCGTTGAAGTGTTTGGAGTTGCCCGTTGAGCATTGATCTTACCTATTAGTACATGATGGCTTGAAGAAGCTGCCGGCTGATTTGAGGGCCCATTTTGAGCAGAACTATGGAGGGGACAGCGCGACCTATCTCTCTTTATATGATGATTTGATCAAGTTTTTGGAAGATGAATGCCGGATGGCAGATAATACTTTTGTTGACACGGTGGCCAGACAGTAGCCACCCAGGGCAAGGGAACCGGTCCGAACTAGGCTCTTGGAGTACTCTATTAGGATCTTCACCCCGAGTTGCAGTCACCCAGAGCGCGCCTGAATGCGCCTATTGTAAGGGACCGGGGCACAAAATTGCTAAGTGTGCCTCCTTTCTGGGTTTGCATGTGGCTTCCCGACGGAGAGTGGTGAATGCACGCCGTCTTTTTTTCTCCTGCCTAGGGGGCCACTTCCAGCGGGTATTACCGCACCACCGCTAACGAGGGGTGTAAAAGCAAAGACGCTTTAGTCACAAACATCTGAATCGTGTTATTTACACTTTTGTACTGTGTCGTAAAAAATGATTATTTTTGTAAAAATATAGTATTGATACATTCATTAGACCTTAATAATTTAGAAAAATGTACTAGAATAAATCAAATTTGCATAATTTTCTAACTATTTAGGAAATATTTCAGGACTAAGGTGTATTTGCATTTAAATACTGGACTGAAGCATGTTTGCATAAAACTGCTTTGGATCGAAGCTAATTTGCAACTCACTATTTCATTTGACAACCTGTCAGAAATAAAATTGACGTACGGTACTGATAGCAAAATAAAACAGTCTATTATTAAAATATGAAAGTAAAAAAGTATTTATTTATAGCTGTGCCCGCGACTTCGTTCGCGTGAAAGTCGGGTTTAAATTAAGGAAGTTTATGTTACGAAATAACTTCTGTGTAAATATGTTGGAAACAGTCCTGTCGGGTGAGCCGCGATATGATTCAGCAGCGGAGATTCATCATATAGTCATCTATTGATAGCTTCAACACCCAAAAGCTTTGTGAAAATAAATTAGTACCAAATACAAACTCTTTAGGTATTCGTTTACTGTGTTTTTCTGTCATTAATGTGTGTTACTTGTGTCTCTTTTCTTTTTGTCTATTGTTATTTTTGTTATTTTACTGTTTTATTTATTGCTTTTTTTGTCTTCTGCATGAGTTTTCCTGTTAAATTATAATAATGTCTATACATGTGTCTTCTGTGTACTAAATAAAAATCGTTCTATTCTATAATTTTATATAGTTAATTTGGTGTGCGGCTTAAGAAGTGGGTTTTCTGTTGTTTTTGTTTCATTCTTTCAACATTATACCTACTTAATACCTAATTATATTCAATAGAATTTGTACTAAAATTTTGGTACTTCCCATTTGATCAGATGTTTATCGTAAACTTGTAAAGCCTAAGTACTTAACTGTGATAGTTTTCCTTATGATTTTAGTATTTATACTACTACCGTGAAAATTTTCACATACCCAACATCAACCATTTAGTTGGCAGGGGAACACTTGACCCTAACAAAAATGTTCACTATAAAGCCTAATATTACACAGAGGAATCCTTAAATCTAAAAATAGTCTTCACAAACCCTAAACGCTTTTTAAAAGACCTATCTAATGATACCCCACACGATGGGGTAGGTGAGAAAAAAATCACATCCCCACTTTACATATAAGAGAGTACCTCTCTTATATGTTACAATGATGCAAGTAAGAAAAAAAGACATGGACTCTCCCTCCCCCAGACTCCGCGTTGACAGACAATGACCCCCCACCCCCCTCCTCCCGTCACCCGAACTACTCACACTTGGCCGATGAGTCATTCATTATCGTTGAATTGATGAACACTTGATATCCAACCATAACCCCAAAACATGATCCTCGATGCACCTGTGTGATGCGTGGTCAAACAAACGGACAGACAGACAAACCTGAAACCTTCTAAAAATGATAGCAATATGTTTCTTTTTAATACTATTTTAAAACTTATTTTACTAAGTATAGAACATTATTGAATACAACGCCATCTACTTTAAAACCAGTGAAGTTTCTTCTAATACTTAATGTTATTTTATTAATTTAAGCAATTTAATTAAATAAATAGGAGAATGTTGCCTCTCGGCAAGAAACGAATCTGTCATCGCATCCGTCTTTTTTTTTGAGCACGAACACATTAATTCTGGAAAATATCGAATACTTGTTAAATTGTAATGTAATATTGTTTTTCATTTCTACTACGATTAATTCATTACTCTCAGCAGTGCATGCAATACCTATAAATATCTTACATAAGTGCATATTTCACTTGATTTTTAATATAAAAAAATATTAACCAAAGCAAATATTTATGATATAGTTACCTATGGTCGAAAAAATAACTTTAACATTGAGAATAATATTTAAAAAGGACAAAGACAATTTTAAAAAAATACAAAAAGAACATAATCAGATATCAGATTCGAGCCTGAGACTTCGTCGTCAAGGACCGCTATACTGTTCGCTACATACCACGTCAAAATAACTGTACTTATGAAACTTAAAAATGTTGTGTATAGCTCCTTATAGTTTTAGCGTGAAGTTATGTATTCCATGGGTTACAATTAAAGATAATGTATAATTGTGGAAAAAATTGTGATAAACTATTATGGTGCGACAAAAAATACGTTGCTACTCGTTCCCCATAGACGTTAGCGTAATGATTCATAGTGTAAATAATGTCCTAGGTATAGTATTTACTATAAAACTGTAAATTTTTATAAAGATCCTTCAAGTAGTTACTGTTTTATAACGAAAAATAGCTACAGACATTATCCCTTACTGCTTAGCTCCTATGGGAAAAAGAGTGATAATTTATAGCCTAAATATTAATCCGCATCTATTAGATTGCACGTGCAAAATTTCAACCGAATCTGTCCGGTAGTTTTTGCGTGATGCGTATTCAAACAAACAGACAGATAGACATTTCTAAAAATGCAGCAAAGTGTTTAAATACTCTTTTCGAACATTTCCTAATATTTTTTTTCACTTAGTTCGGCCATGTACAGACACGTGAAATTCACAATTTTATTATATGTATAGATATATGTAGATAGATAGCATGATTCAGTATTCACGCGCGATGGCTTATTATTAGCGTATTTCATGAATAACTTTGGTGTTTACATACCGATTTCTATGATTCTTTTTTATGGAATAGTTAATTATGATAACTTTTTTAATTAGGGATAACTGAGAGTGTTATAAACGTAAGAGTAGACAAATATAATCAGAAAGCTTCGAACTGCTTAGCTATCGGAAGTTACACGTGATATTGTGAGTCAACCATAAAAGATAGACATATGCTGTCGTGGGATATTTTTTATATAATTTTAAGGAGAACATTTCCGTCATACATGATTTCTGTGTAGCTTTAACCATTAAGCTTGCACACGCGACGGAAGCTTAAAAAATGGAGTAACCGTCTCCCGTTTTCCCTTCACTGCTCTGCTCCTATTGATTGTAGCGTGATGAAAAGTATACTATAACCAACTCAGGAGTATGAAAAATAATTGTACCAAGTTTCGTTAAAATCCGTCGAGTAGTTTTTGTTTCTATAACGGTTATACAGACAGACAGACAAAAATTTTACTGATTGCATTTTTGGCATCAGTATCGATCCCTAATCACCCCCTGATAGTTATTTTGGAAATATATTTCATGTACAGAATTGACCTCTCTACAGATTTATTATAAGTATAGAAGATAGATAAAAAACAGTCTTCCTTTATTTATAGCTGATTTTCAACATGTCGGTTCTAAATCATTACATTTGAATCCGCTGTTGGTGGATCGCAAGTTGGCTCGTCTTCTTGATCTAAATTATGATTATCGTTAATTAAAATATTTTTGTAGTACCCCAGCTCCTGATGACTTTCCCACTGCAGTCCATAGTGCTTTTCAAGCAACTTTCTCACATCATTGATTTTGTCTTGTTTTAAGATAACATTGTTTTTTGCTATTGGTAGTGGCAGAACATCCTTAAAAGATATGCCTCTTTTTAAAATAGTTTTGAATTGAGTAAAGTCAGATGTGTAATGGAGCTCACCTTTCACTCTGACTTTGTTACCTTGACTTCTGCTGATAAAAAACCGCTTACTTTGTGCAAATTGAAAATGCCATTGACCAGGCGGCTTAATAACATCTTGTAGAGCAGCTTTCCAGTCATAAACCATCTCCATTTTTATAACTGTTCCGTAATTATTAAAAATGTTGTGGTACTGTTCTGGTTGCACAATTACTTCCTTCCTTTTTAAGTCCTTTTCAATATTTCCGAATACTCTGTCTGCAGGTAAGAAAGAATGACCTGGTATTGGGAAAACATAATTGTAATTAAATTGTAATTTACGAGTTTGAGAATTCCCAATAAAATAAGAAAATTCTACCTATTGAAAACAATTTAGGCTGTGGCTGCTTTTTCGAGTCGAGCATTGGGAAAATAAGAGAAAAAAATAAATAAAAAGGAAACTTATTAAAAACTTCTGCTGACCCTACTAAAACGTGCAAAAATACTAGTGTAATAATTGTTACCTTTCTGCCTTTTCCCGCACTCGCCGCCACTGCTGTACATTTCTGATCCTTTTTCTGGTTTGTCCTGCACGAGCAGGTTGAATATTTTCTTCCATTACAATCAGAATTACAAAGAAAACACGCGCTATCTGCAATCGTTTTGCTATGAAAAGTAACAGACTTGCCATCTTGAAAAGTTTTGAAATTACGGCATCTGATTGGTTGATTGTGACAGTGGCGGATTTGCTTCTAACAAATTTTGGATCGAAGCGGTTTTGCACTTATACGCTACTTTTAAAGTGTATTTTACGGGTGACTGAGGTGGATTAGCACTTTATTGTTTAGAACATATTATTGCAGCTCTTCAGTACTACAATTTGGTATGACTAGTTTAAAAAATGCAATTTTGGACTGAGGCTGTTTTGCTTTTATACCCCTCTGTGCGCATTGTGGAGGTCAGCATTTGGGCATCCTGTGCATGAACGGCGATGGTGTAGGCCATTTCGAGAGGAACGAACCTCCTGTTGTGGAGCGCCGCTCGCCTCTTGCTGTAGAGGAGAGGAATGAACAATCCTCTTCTTCTCTATAGCAAGAGACGAGCGGCGCACGCCTCCCCACACTCGCGACGCTGATTGTGCGGCAGGTGGCCGCCCGCAGCTGCCAGATAGGCGCCATAGGTTCTCCACCCTCGGCAGAACGTCCCCGACTTGAGTCGTACCCGCCGCCCTATGGGCGGGTAAGGCAGTATGTCGAACCACAGATGCCATGAGATACGGGACATCGCGCGTTTGAGGCTTTTGAACCTTACCCTCGACGCAAAAGGACTGGGCTGGGTCGTGTTGATCGACCTTTCCCCCGTCAATAGGTAGATGGCGCCTGCCCTGTAGCTGTGCCCCCCATTGAGGCCGTCATCCTACCAACGGCTTCCATCAGGGTCTGGGGACCCACTGGGACCTCTGTTGTGGTCCGTGCTATGTTGGACACAGGTTCCCAGGGCAGCATTGTTTCTACTTGGTTGGTTAAGCAGGTAGACCTAAATTTGCGTGAACATTTGAATGTTTTCCGTGGTGTGGGTGACACCCCTGTAACCACAGTTCAGGGCCTCACAAACTTCATGTTCATAACTGTAGACACTCCACGTCCGAGGCTAGCTATCTCGGCTCTTGTCATGGAGGACATTTTGGGTAGGTATCCACAGAGACAGCTCTCCGCTTCTGTGCGCAATTTGACATCGGGATTGGACTTGGCAGACCCTCAGTTTGATTCCCCAAGGGATGTTGATTTATTGGTTGGTGTCGATGTTCTCGGTAGGATTTTTACTGGCAATACACGGGTATTGCAGCCAGGTGGCTTGTTTGCTATTGATGGGACCAGGGGCCGTACCATGAACATTTAGATTATTTTCCAAGTACAGGGCAGTTCAACATCGTGTTTGAACCTGGCAGGTTTTTAATTTGTACCATGAACTTTAAAAAATGCTATCCTGCAGCAACGTTCTAAAACACGTTTTAATTTTACTAATTTTATAAAGCTGAATAACAAAAACAAACTCAATAAAAACTTAATTAATCAAAATAAACGATTAAACTTCTGTGCGTCTTTTAAAAATCATAATATCTACTTTAAATAAGACACTAGAATGAAGTTATAAATTCCCTTAGGGAGGATACGTTTTCGAACGAGCTTAGCTACATGTCAAAGATAGTGCTGTCAGCATATATTTAAATTCTATGTAGGGTGCTAAGACTATCGTGATCTCGGAAAATATTTAAATTTTATCTCTCTCAATCAAAATGCATTTTGTCTTGATTCTATTGCATTTTTTTCTTCAAAGTAATACATAATGATGATAAGCAAAATTATCAATAGTTGTACTTACTTACCTACTACTTAAGTGATTTTATACATGGTACCTATCTCAATACTACATGTAGGTACCTATTCCATTGCTACAATATTAAAATTTTAAAAACAAAATCGTAACTAGCACAAATAACGAGACCATTATAAAAATCCATTAGTATGGACAGCCCTATAGGTAGTATGTTTAGCTAGGACATTGGTGACCGTAGATTGTCACACCCTACTCTGTGGTCACACCCCTCGGTCCTGTGCCTAATCTCAGTCCGGTCGTGTCGGATTTATATCCAATCTGACTATGAGAGTGAGAGAATAAAGAATGCACTTGTATCTTCGCATACCAAATACTTGTGCACTATAATATCTCTAAATTAAAATACTCTTTGCTAGTAGGTCAACTATTTATACATCAACTGCATGCTTATACATAGCTTGGCACAGATAAGGATATTAAGAGACCGTTTTGAAATTCAATTGCATAGACAGTATTCTTGATAGTAATAAAACACACAAGGTACTTAAGTTTGTTGAAGCTTTTATTATGTATGGGCATTAACATAATTATTTTGTAGACTAAACATTCCTGCCAAATTTGGAGTTTACTACAAAGTTTATTACAATGGCTACAATTTCTTTACTGAGTTGATAACACTTAACAAATTTATCTGAGAAAGACGTTTTGCTAAACTAAAGTAAATTTGAAAACAAATCAAATCAATTTATTTTTGCGAATATGACTAGGAACCTCTGTACATTTTTATATGGGAGCTACATAATACTATAAGTCTTTTTGTCATCAGTCAAAATATTGTAAGTAATGCTCCTTTTTTATTTACCTACATATTAAATTAGAACAACAATATATTGCAAAGTAAAATAATAGTAAATAACATTGAATTGGATTTAGAGCTATTTATCACTGTGTATCACTTATGTATAACAACCTACTACACTTACTGGTTTTAATAAATGATTGTGTATTTATGACAGTATACAAAGAAAAAAGTTATTACTATTTAGGTACTTTTTTTCATTTGTGATGTTTCATTTAGTCAGACTACATATTTCACTATTATAAAGTTTTATTAGTTGGTAGGAATGTGTATGTATGCACTTAATAGCAAAATAAATTGCTTACATGAATCAGTAGGTAAACTTAATTCTACAGTTTGCATAGATACATTTCTTTTGAGCTTTAAAGCCAATTTCTATTGAGTTGCTCTAAAAGGTGACATCATATCTTAAAAAGGACACAATGTATGGTATATAGTGATTACACTAAATTGGTTATCCACTCTTTGTGCATTTAAAATGCATAGGAATATTGTTTCAATTTGCTTTCTAAAACTCATCTTTAAGTGTATTTTCCAGTTAAAGTAATAGTCAAAATTAATACCTAAGAATTTTATAGTCTCTTTCACTTGATTATCAGAAAATTCAAGAGGTTGTTATTTCAATATTAAGATTTAAGTATTTTTTTTCTATTTCTACATTTTATCACAGTTTGTACATTCAACAAATTTCATGTAAGTAAGTACATATACTATTAAATCATGTTAGGCATTCAAATTAATGTATTTATTGTCACATTTCTTTCATTTTCTAACTAGGCATGATTTACTACTATAATAGGTGGTATCATGAGCAAATAAAACATCTTTTGTTCGATAGCTTTAAGTAGGTCGTTGATACACGTAGTAATAAAGTTACTTATTTCACTGAATTCTGTCCAAGAAACATGAACTTATCTTCATCGCACTTAAACGTAAGTCTTATGAGTTTTGTTCACAGAAACACAACACTTTTTACATGGAATATACATCTCCATTAACACTGCTATCGTAAAAATATGTCAATAATTACTTTTATATTACGTATTGTATTGATAATACGATAAACATTTCAATTATAGTTAGTTTACCATAGCTGCAAAATTTGATAGCACGGCAGTTCAATTAACGAGTTTCAAGTGTCAAAAGGTCTAAAATAGGCGCATGTCAGTTTCTAACCTGCTGTCAAATTCAAAGAATTGACAATTATACAATAGGCCGCTCGCCGGCTTTAGTGACGTCATCGCTGACTCGCCTGCTTTTTGGCAGATTATTGTTCGAAATTAGCAGGACAGTTCAATTTTCGTCTAAAATTGACCTGTTATAAGAGCTCATGGTACGGCCCCAGTACTAAAGTCTCCCCCTAAACCAGAACTTTATTGTTTGACTTCGGGGTCGGCTCTTTCTGACGCAGTTCAGAAGTTTTGGGAAGTCGAAGAGCCCCCACTAGCGCCTTAATCCGGAGCATGAAGAGTACGACATGCATGTTCTACTAGAACAACACTGGCCGTCTGTATTCTGGTCAAATTATAACCAGACTGTCATTTGTTGCCGTACGTCCTCCACACACACTTCCCGACCGACTGCTGAAAAAAGACTTTTGGCGATGGAGCGTCGCATGGATAGGGATTTAGTCCTCCGGTAGAAGTACATCGAGTTTGTGCGAGAGTACGAAGAATTAGGGCACATGTCAGTGTCTACCTTGGATTCGCTTTCGGTAAAGCATTACTTCTTCCCGCATCATGCGGTGCTTATGGCATCCACTGGGAAGTTGCACACTGTGTTTGATGGTTCTGTAATTATCTGGTCTGTCGGTGTCCCAAGATAAAAATAAATGTACCCTTCACGGGTTTTGTGACGCTTCGGAGTGTGGCCACGCTGCCGTTGTGTTTTTGCGTTCTGTTGAATCTACGAGTCAGGTGACTGTCTCCCTGATCATGGCAAAGAGCAAGATCACCCCGCTTCACCGCGCTTTTGGACTTCATTGACTATCCCGATGTTGGAATTGTCAGGGGCTGCTCTTCTCATGCCACTATTGAACCACGTGACTCGCACGCTTGGAAAATCGATTGATATTAATACAACCTATGCCTGGACTGATAGCCAATTGTACTATGTTGGTTGAGGGGATCTGTCTACATGTTGGAGGTCTTTGTAGCTAATCGCGTTTCTCTGATTCATAATTCTGAGGTCACTTTAGTATGGAGGCATGTACACGGCGAGATCAACCCCGCTGATTGCGCTTCCTGCGGTTGCACATGCCCCTAATTTTATTGATCATTCACTGTGGTGGGGACCGGAATGGTTGACTCGGCCCGAAGTTGATTGGCCTTTAACGCGAGTTTTGGATACATCTTCACTACCGGGATTACGAATGCTCGCCGTTGCAGTTGAAGAATGCGTGTTTGGCCCTGACATCTTGTTGAATCGTTACAGCTCTCTAGACAAATTGGGTTAATGTTACTTTTGCTATAATTGGAGACACCCAGCAGAAACGTGCAGCCCACATTACAGTTTGTTTATTAGGCACATCTGTGATAAAAGAGTCTAGTCTAATTCATCAATGATATTATCAGTTGCAATTACATTTAGTATATTCATTCCAACCTCTGCAACGCATTCTCATATCTAATATCATAAGCATCATTAAGATCATCCGGGTCTGCAAAACTACGAGAATTTTTGGTAGTTATGTTATACTGTATGAAATACCTACTTGTGGCACAGAACAATTCAAAGGTCTAATAAATCAATTATTTATATTATAGATGTACCCACAGATATTTTAGGATGATGTTTGTATTGTGATTAATACTGTGTCAGTTATTAAAATTATCGCTATGATAACTAGTCAATACATTGTGGTGGTTACACCGTCATCAGACTCCAGACCACCTCTCAAACTTATAAAACAGTTCCACCAAACCTTCGTTCGATTTTATACAACATCACATAAACTGGAACAATCAATAGGTATTCCAAAACACATCTACATAGTAGATATCAATATCCAACAAATGGATTGATTACATATATGGCTATTTAGATAGCCCCATATCTAACAAGCGCCTGAATTGTTTAATAAGGCAACACAGAGCAACGAGTACTGCTTATAATATTTTTAAGATTGAGCTTAAAAATGCCAATTATGACCTACATTGAAAGCGTCAAGGTATTTTATAATATACAATTCGGGAATAAATGCGAACGAGTTGCACTGACCACACGTGGTCACACGTGGTCTGCCCTTTAAGTATACCACATTTGGTGCAACCGGGTTGAAAAGTCAATCTATCTTAAGATCCTCGCCGCACTACGGTCAAATTCTTAGTATATAAAATGTAACTATTTATTACACGGGAATTGACGCGCATTGTTTACCTTAAAATTGCTTGACGTTTCGACCAGGTTGCACCGGCCGTGGTACTCTTTGGGTTAAATCGCTGCAGGTTTTAAACGCGAGACTTTGTGATACAAGGAAACTAACAAGCGGTCTGACTTACGGTTTTTATGTTTTTGTAGGTAGTTATTATTATAATATAATATTTATAATCTTTAAATTTAACTAGCTAACCCGCGCAACTTTGTCTGCGTAAATTTTCCCCGTTTTGTAACATTTTTCATTGCTTCTCCGCTCCTATCGGTCGTAACGTGATGTCACATAGCCTATAGCCTTTCTCGATAAATGGGCTATCCAACAGTAAATAATTTTTCAATTCAAAAGAAGTAGTTCCTGAGATCATCGCGTTCAAACAAACAAACTCTTCAGCTTTTTAATATAAGTATAAATAAATAAGGCTAATACGAAATTTCATAGATCTAACTTGAAATCGACGAATGTCCGTACCCCTTGTTTTACTATTAGATACAGTTCTGCCTCTGTGGCGAGGTGGGAGTGTGTCCGACTGCTACGCAAGAGGTCGTGGGTTCGGATTCCCACACGGGATACCACTTTGTGTGATCCACAAATTGTTGTTCCGATTCCGGGTGTACTTATATGTTTGTAAAGTCCCCCGCGACACAGGGCTTGTGCCCTAATGCGGGAGTCGTCTTTATTAAAAAAAAAAGTATCTTCATCATCAGCCTATCGCAGTCCACTGCTGGATACAGGCCTCACCAATTGCATGCCACTTTGTTCTATCTTCGGCTTTTCTCATCCAGCTCCTGCCAGCTGTTTTGCGTAAATCATCACTCCACCTGGCCTGAGGGCGTCCTACACTACATTTGCCGAGACGCTGTCTCCACTCCACAGGAAAAAAGGCACCATTGTGAATTGTTCTTCTAAAGCTGAATATATGATTAGATGACAGTTAAAAATAAAAACAAAAACATTGTACTTAGATATTTTTAATAAGTTCTTACATATCTAGAGTTCTAGACTTAGGTAATAAATACAACTAAGTAAGTAAAATTAAATATAAATATTTTCTGCATTCATCAATTTTTTCCTCCCATTCCATAACCGAAGATCATTTGGGAAAAACATGTTTATTAAAAGCTCGGGTTACATTTATACATTTTACTTAGTTTTTTTGCTAATTAAAATACTTATTTCGTACTTTCTACCCCCTTACTCAAGTCATAACAGTATTTTAACTAGCGAATGTTTAGTCTCCTTCTATTCTATTTGGAAAATAAATGAAAAATAAAGTCTTAACATTCATAAGGAGAAAGTATTAAGGGCATCCTAGGTCCGTAATTGACTGTTTTCTTTTATAATGACCCCTATCTCCCTAAGACGCCCTTTTGAAATATGACAGTAGACTTAAATAATTAAAATAAGACTATTCTTTATTATTTAAATACATTCCTCGCCAAATTTTGCAGACATTTCCAACCCATCAACTGGAACTTAATCGTATAAATATTTAAAGGTACGAACATTTTATTTACCCGTCGTTTCGATCGAATCGCACCAAATGTGGTCACGGGCTATGACCACGATCGGTGCGATTCGATCCGATTATATTCTAATAACAATAATTTTAAGATTACTGTAGTTAGGTACATATTGAAAAACATTACCCTACTTCGGGTAAAAAATAGAAATTTTAAAAATTAAAAGGAAAGATTCCTTATTTAATGTGATTAAGGCTCTTGACGTACGAAAATAAGAATTTTACGTTAAAAATTAAAAAGAAAGATTCCTTATTTAATGTGATTAAGGCTCTTGACGTACGATATAAAATAAACATTAAAAATGTTAGTTGCATATCCTCGCACGCTTAAGAACCGCCATTAGAAACTACCTAACAAAATAAATACTTTAAGTGGAAGAAAAATGTTTTTCAAGATTATGTAAAGTGAAGCTACTCCTTCAAAGAACACTTTTAATATTTTAATCCAATCATCTTCATTTTGACAAACCATAAATGCTGAAAAATATTTATTACCGAATGAGTGTATTCATATAATGTAATCACAGGTTATATTATTTAAACGATTAACGTATATCTGACAATATCAGTCCTAACATCTCCTTTCTAAGCTAACCATTGACCCTGAGACTGGTTTTAGTAAAAAGTCAATCTTCAATTTCAGACGGCTGATATCTGCAGTGATCTTGAATCTTCGGATTACGTGCGATAGAGTAGTCTTCATTGATAAAGTTGCAAATGTTCGTCCTGAAGAAAAAATGCACAATTGAAAACCAAGGAACAAAGAAGCGACAGGCAAGAAGCTCATTCGTTTAATTTTTCAATTTAATAAAAAAAGGCAAGTAAGTATGGTCATCAATACAAAAGAGGATGAAACAGCACATACGAGAAGGAGAAGGTGACATATAACAAAACATAAAAGGTAACAATTGCATTAATAGATAGAGAGATTAAGTTTAAAAAATACTAACCCATGCAAGACCTTTTTCCGATACTGAAGCCAGCGAACATGTTGGGGTTGGGCAGATTGTTAGGGTCAAGCCAACGTTCTGGACGGAACTTGTCTACGTCTGGACCCCAGTTGGAGTGATAGTGAACTCCGTAGATGAGCAACGCACATTGGCTACCAGCGGGCATTACGTAATTCTCTAAAATTGCAAAGGATTTGAGTTAGAATTGAAAACAGGTGATGACAGAATCGCTTATTTCCCTAAAGAATATTTTTGCAATTTATAAAGATGTAATAAAGTAATTTCCAGATGAAGATTTTAACAATTTAAAAATAAATTTCAATATTTGATAAACGAAAGAAATAATGCATGTACAAAATAAAGTAATAAATATTTTCTTAGCATATATGTTTTATGGTTTTTCATTACATTTCTATTCAATAAATATTTACTTACTCAGCTGAACATCTTTGTCAACGTATCTTAATCCGACAGGTCCTGTAGGGTACAATCTTAGAGTTTCCTTGATAACAGCGTCAGTGTACACCATCTTTGGGAGGTCATCCTTCGTTACATCCCTGTCTGTGCCTCCAAAGATTTCGTTAATTCTGCAGATGATAAAATAATTTTGTTTTATGCTATGACATATTTAATACACGCTCTTTATTGCTTCATTATTTTTACCACAATATTGAGTTGAAACTTGGTTTTCAGTTTTTGACTATTCCAACTTAAGGACAAATGCTTATTGGTGAGTCAATTAATTATCATTAGAAAAGTTTGGAGAACGAATAAGAAAGAAAGAAATACGGGCCCAATAGACTAACTATGTATTTGCTTGCAATATACTTACTCTTGATACATTTTCTCTTGGGCTTCAGGATACGTTCCCAACAGCATCATAATGTAAGCCAAAAGACATGAAGTGGTGTCATAAGAAGCCACAATAGCAGTGTCTACTTCTTCTCTGATTTCTTTATCTGTTAGAGTGTTTTCTTCTGACAATTCTATTAAAAGGTCCATTAAAGCTTTGCATTTTATACCTGCAACAAGAAAATATGTTTGTATTTTGTAACCATTTTATTTCTGAAATACTTTGGGTAACAAACCAATCGAGGCTCCTGGTTTGAAAAATATTTAAGTAAGTTTCAATTATTCTAAATAATAAAACGCAATAGCTATTTTGGTTTGTCTTTAATGCCTTTGCAGCTGAAGGCCTTGCATGTTTATATGATTTAATTTTTACTTGTTTCGGTAGTCACTAGTCCGTTTCGAATTAATGGATTTATGTACCATATCTAATGAATCCATCATGATAAAGTAAACTGTATCCTGTTACTTGTATATTTTTAACATTATTAATATTAAATTTGGCATATATAATAAGTTACAATAATGTTATTTACTAAATTTAATTTAACTTCCGATACCTACATATATACAATAAATAAGCGTATAAAAATAAAATCTAATTTAACTGCATCAAAAAGCGTTGTAGACCTCCGCATCACTATTAACAGGAACCGTGCCTAGAAGGCTGGCAGCATTACCACGTTGAATTGTAATGCTGTGCGAAATAAAAACCAGCCTTCTGGTCACTTGACGCGTTGATCAGGAGTTTTGAAATTACTGAAGGCTGTCTTCAGAAATTTCAAAACTCCTGATTCTCCACAATATAATTAGTATTTATCTAATGTTTAAAAATTGACGTACCTGTAGTTTTTCTTTGTTGTTCCCATTCGGATCGTGGGATGGTCTTTAGCTGATCTTTTTTTCTTTCGATTACCTATAAATATTAATTAAAATTAGCAAGGTTATCTTCGAGTTTGTTTAGGCTTAAGTTTTTTCCTTGATTATCTTTAACAAATTTCGTATTATTTAGATAGTTAGATCATACGAGCAATTGTCAGAATAAATTAGAAAAATCAAGGTGTCAAAATATTTTTTTAAGATTTTTGGCGAAACTACGTTCATCATTAAACAAGCAGCATAATAACTTACAGTTGTTTAATTAATAAACAATACTTTATAAAAAGGCATAAAACCAAGATATTTAACGTTTTAGATTTCCTCGACCATAATGATAGATCAATACATGGTGAATTCGCAATCCAAGGTCAAATTTTGTATTATAACATGCAATATCTTTATATGTTTGTTACCAGGGAATGAGTCTTACCGTGGTAGACATAGCGTTCAAAACTTTAACAACTTGATCCTGGCGTTTCTTCAGCTCTGTGAAACTGTAGATGAGCTCGCTTTGCAACCAAAAGTTCTGGAACCTCAATGCAATGATGTTCAGGATTTGATCGACTGAGTGCATGTACAACTTGTTAAAGTCCTTGTCTTCGTCAGCCGTGATCCCGAAAGCCGTTACTGGAAAAGAAAATATCATCAGTGGTGTCGTCACATGTTTATCTTGCCTTATGTTTTTATCATAGACTATAATTACTTTTAACTAATCAGGTATCAGTGTATCTTTTAGAGCTCTAAATAAATATTTTCGTCCAGAATTTAACGCCTTTATTATTCATCAAAACAAAATACTAAAGTAAATGATTGGAATATCCTCAGTTATGGTTATGACATCATAACCATGTAGGTATTCCACACAAATGTTTCCGGAACATATCGTTTTGAGGTTTTTCAAAAAGACTGTTTTAACTTGACAGGCCATTCCGCCTTTTGAAAGCTTGTAAAAATGTTTTACATTTTAATTACTAACTACAATAGTGTTAGGTGCGATATGATTTGTTGTTAACTCGTGAACTGTTTTTCTTTTTGATCTATTGATTTCATTTATAGTTTTACGATACGTTACTGATATTATTGAAATTTTATTAAGTATTTTATTATTTTACGAAAGAGATCTACAACTTTTATAACTGTTAACATGCAAATGAAGAACTAATTTACATTTTTGTTGTATAATATCTGTATCAAACAAAAAAAAATTAAAACATGACTGTCATCTGTCATTTGGGAACCGGTTCCACTGCATTCTGTTCATAATGTTTATTGACGTGATAATGTCTTATAAATCAATGATCGGGTGTCACAGTCCGTCACGTTCCGCCTACTGATAGGCTGAAGTACTGTGACCGTCAGGCCCATACACGCGTATGCACGTATATAATATATAGCATTAAATTTGTATATGTATAACATTATGATTGATGTATACCTTAAGCCTTCATTTAAATTTATGTTTTTAATATCTGTGTTACTCGTAACTGTACAAAATTTTATTACAAAGTTTCTTTGAGAACAGGTTCCTCTGCGTGGGTTTTCGCATGCTTGTGTGAAACTGTAAACCAATGAAACGGTCACTAAGGTCAATATGAAATTCAACTTAATCTGTTTTGTAGTTTGAGTGTAATTGCGGGAAATTTGTGTTTTATGCAAACACTTGTATTTAATCGTATTTGGCTTCATAACATGAAGGATTGTTTGTTTTGTTTTTTGTCTTTATTAGCAAGAAGTAAACATAGCTCGTGTTCAGTGAATATACCTAAGTACTACTGGTATTTCTGTAATTGCATATTTTGTTGCTATAATTTATTTATGATCTTTATGATTCGTTTAAATACCTAACGATTAGGTATGCTTACTTTGTATGTTTTTGTTATTCAACCGCTTTTTTGTGATAGACAACACTGGTCAACACAGAGTTTAATTACTTGTTTTTAGTTACCCAATGCACCTTAATTAATGGTGCTGATTATGAAACCAGCACCAGTTTTTTCTAGCAGTTCTAGTTTTAAAATACCCTCAATTTATTTTTTAACCCTATATATTTAATATGGTTTATATATTGTTAGTAAAATTAGTTTAGGTATTTGAAAGATTTTCTTGGACTTTCTCGTTTGAAGTGTTTGTCTTAGATCCTAACAGTAGTCTGACGTCACATATAGTCATCATATTTTCATTATTATCATTGGTGAAATCTTTCTACATTAAAGGTTGATTTCCGAGCATCGCGGCCGATCGCGAGCCGCGAGCGGCTTACGACAAGCGGCTGACGCTCGCGGCCGATGCGACAATATTCACAGTGCGCGCGCAGGCCTACGACAGTCGTCGGCCGCGCGCGTCTGTCACTTACCTCAGCCGCTTGTCGTAAGCCGCGAGCGGCTCGCGATCGATCGCGATGCACGGAAATGAACCTTTAGGTATTTTAAAGTACTTACTGTTTACAACATTAGTGTGAGTTTTGATTTTTTTTTTTTTTTTTTTATTATGTTATTTTAAAAAGATAAAGTGTTTTAAAGGCAAAACTTATAGTGTTGTTTTTAAGGAACTTTTAATTTTTTTTAAATTTTTTTAAGGGCCTAGTTGAAAATCAGCGTCAGGCGTTAGCCTGGCATATGCTGAACTAGGTCCTATTTTCGACATAATTAACTGTTTAAATATAAGTACGTGTGTTTTTTTTTTATTTTATTTTTTTGCTAATGGTAATGTGTTGTTATTTTAGGTGTGTAAAATTGTATTTTTTATGTAGAAATAAATTATTTCTTCTTCTTCTTCTTCTTCTTTCACCGTTAACATGGTGAGCTTTTCTCTATTTCAATCTTTATAAGGAAATCAGTGGTACTTACAACACACAGTCTCCAAAGCGATGTGCTTCAACGTAGCGAGATGATCGAAGTCCCCACGTCCAACTTCAGCGTCAAATTGTTTAACTTGTCTTCGAGCTTGGTCGTTGAACACACCTAAGAAACTGTGGAGGACCTGAAGGCTGAATGCTGGGTTCAGAAGCTTGCGGTGACGTTTCCATGTGTGACCTGCAAAAATAAATTTTGTTAGTTATGGAAAGTAAAACCACCTAAAAAAACCGTGCAAGTGCATGTCGGACCACGCACAATATAGGGTTCCGCAGCCCCCCCCCCCATCCTAATAATACTCGTAAACTTGTAAAGCCTACTTAGCTGTGATAG
This sequence comes from Herminia tarsipennalis, assembly GCA_945859575.2. Taxonomy (NCBI): domain Eukaryota; kingdom Metazoa; phylum Arthropoda; class Insecta; order Lepidoptera; family Erebidae; genus Herminia; species Herminia tarsipennalis. Next base: position 11,789,141 of record OX243855.2, read on the forward strand.
TTTTTCTTTTAATTTCATAATATGTAATTACTACTATCGTGATTTTTTTCACATACTCTACATCAACCATTTAGCTGGTTTGGCGAGGACATACTTTACTCTACCAGAAATTTGCACTTTAAAGCTTAATATTTCACAAACAAAAATCACATCCCTAGGGGAGGTACCCTAAAGTAATGTTTTTCATGATTTTATTTTCACTTTGTCAGCGTAAGTAATATGTATATGCAAATTTTTGCCTCCTAGCACTAACCGTCACTGAGCAAAGCTGCGGACGGACGGACATGGCGAAACTATATGTGTTCCGTTTTGCCATTTTGGCTACGGAACCCTAACTATATAGATGGTCTGTTGATGTATAGTTGCTTTTTTAATAAAAGTAAGTCTTGCACATAAGTCTTGTGCCGCGAAGGACTTTACTAACACACAAATAACATACTCAAGTCTGAATATACTTTGTTTCCATATTGTTGTCTTAATCCAAACGATAATTGGTGATGGTATCCCGGTATTCAAATGTGTTACTTGGTTTATGTATTGGTTAAAATATTTGAAAAAACATTCATGATTTGATTTTTGATTGGAAATTCAAAAACGACTTTTCTGTAAGTTATTTAAGCTCGGATACTCGTACTGCCATTAAGCAGTGACTTACAAGGACACGGACATTATTTTTTAAAAATGGGTCTCATACCCTATTAGACAGAAACAAGATACCCCTCATCTATACTTATAATAAATCTGTAGAGAGGTCAATTCTGTACATGAAATATATTTCCAAAATAACTATCAGGGGGTGATTAGGGATCGATACTGATGCCAAAAATGCAATCAGTAAAATTTTTGTCTGTCTGTCTGTCTGTCTGTATAACCGTTATAGAAACAAAAACTACTCGACGGATTTTAACGAAACTTGGTACAATTATTTTTCATACTCCTGAGTAGGTTATAGTATACTTTTCATCACGCTACAATCAATAGGAGCAGAGCAGTGAAGGAAAACGGGAGAAGTTACTCCATTTTTTAAGCTTTCGTCGCGTGTGCAACCGTAACGGTTAAAGCTACACAGAAATCATGTATGACGGAAATGTTCTCCTTAAAATTATATAAAAAATATCTTACGACAGCATATGTCTATCTTTTATGGTTGACTCACAATATCACGTGTAACTCCCGATAGCTTAGTAGTTCGAAGCTTTTTGATTATATTTGTCTACTCTTACGTTTATAACACTCTCAGTCATCCCTAATTAAAAAAGTTAACATAATTAACTATTCCATAAAAAATACTAATAGAAATCGGTATATAAACACCAAAGTTATACATGAAATACGCTAATAATAAGCCATCGCGCGTCAATACTGAATCATGCTATCTATCTATATCTATATCTTCTATATCTATATCTATACATATAATAAAACTGTAAATTTCACGTGTCTGTACATGGCCGAACTTAGTGAAAAAAAATATTAGGAAATGTTCGAAAAGAGTATTCAAACACTTTGCTGCATTTTTAAAAATGTCTGTCTGTCTGTCTGTCTGTCTGTCTGTCTGTCTGTCTGTCTGTCTGTTTGTTTGAACACGCATCACGCAAAAACTACCGTACAGATTCGGTTGAAATTTTGCACGTGCAATCTAATAGATGCAGATTAACATTTAGGCTATAAATTATCACGCTTTTTCCCATAGAAGCTAAGCAGTAAGGAATAATGTCTGTAGCTATTTTTCGTTATAAAACAGTAACTACTAGACGGATCTTTATGAAAATTTGCAGTTTTATAGTAAATACTATAGGACATCAGCACGGTTGCCACTACATTCGCATTAAGACAATTTGAGCGACAATCTCGCTATCTGTATAATAAAATAAATAAAACGTTACAAATTTATAATTTGACACTTTACGGATGTAAAAATAATTTGATTTTGTGGTTAAAGAACCTGAATTATAATAAAACTGAAGAACTTATGCATATAGTAACATAACCTACCTTTTTATTTATTTTTTTTCTTATTATCATAATCTGACATGAGCGCACATTATCACAAACACACACACACACACACACACACACACAAACACACACACACACACACACACACACACACACACACACACACACACACACACACACACTTCCTTACCTAGAATTAATTATGTTTTCAATAATATATTAATATTAACATACTTTTATGTACTTACTTGTTTAGCGGTTTTATATTGTTAAGAGAAGAGAAGAGCCTCCTAACACAAGTATTGTATACTTAAAAGGAGTGCTCTTATTATTATTTGTAATTCAGCATGTAAGTTAAAGCAAATAAACCATTTTATTTTTTTTATTTATTTACATTATTTACACTATGAATCATTACGCTAACGTCTATGGGGAACGAGTAGCAACGTATTTTTTGTCGCACCATAATGTGTTTATCACACAATTTTCCACAATTAGACATTATCTATAATTGTAACCCATGGAATACATAACTTCACGCTAAAACTAAAAGGAGCTAAACACAACATTGTTAAGTTTCATAAGAACAGTTATTTTGACGTGGTAAGTTGCGAACAGTATAGCCTCGAAGCCATGCTAGCGGACTTTGCCGACGAAGTCCCGGGCTCGAATCCGATGCCTGATTATGTTCTTTTTGTATTTTTTTAAATTGTCTTTATCCTTTTTTAATATTTTTCTCAATGTTTTAGTTATTTTTTCGACCGTAAGTAACTTGTTTACTTTGGTTATTATTTTTTTTATATTAAAAATCAAGTAAATTATGCACGTAGGTAAGTTAATTATAGGTATTGCATGCACTGCTGAGAGTAATTAATTAATCGTAGTAGAAATGAAAAACAATATTACATTATAATTAAAAAGTATTCGACATTTTCCAGAAATGATGTGTTCGTCTAAAAAAAAGACATTACACACGTAAAAAAAAAACATGTAGCGCCATCTATGAAATCAAATTGTTCACCGTGATCAAATAATTCCTTTGTGAAAAACATTTATTAGGGTATAGGTGCTTGAGATGCTGAGTGGCAACATTCTTGAAAGTAGATGGCGTTGTATTCAATAACGTTCTATACTTAGTAAAAGAATTTTTAAAAAGAAACACATTGCTATGATTTTTAGAAATGTTTGTCTGTCTGTCCGTTTGTTTGACCACGCATCACACAGGTGCATCGAGGATCATGTTTTGGGGTTATGGTTGGAGATTACGTGTTCATCAATTCAACGATAATGAATGGCTCAACATCGTTCAAGTGTGAGTAGTTCGGGTGACGGGAGGAGGGGGGTCGTTGTTTGTCAACCGTACCTTTAGGGATATCTGACATTTTCGCGGGCATGACACACATGACACGCTCTGTGTTTGCTTACTAAAGTGTTACAGCAGTTTTATTATTAGTATTGCGTTGTAACACTATATGAAATACACCCCATTTTTAGCCAAAATGGCAAAACAGAACCCTTATAGTTCCCTTATGTCCGTCCGTCCGCAGCTTAGCTCAGAAACTGTTAGTGCTAGAAGGTTGCAACTTTTGCATGAATAAATTACTAACGCCGATAAAGTGAAAGAACAAAATCTTGAAAATCATTATTTCTCTTATAATATAAGAAAAAAAACACATCCCCACTTTACATATTATGTAAAGTGGGGATGTGTTTTTTTTCTCACCTACCTACCCCATCGTGTGTGGTATCATTAGATAGGTATTTTAAAAAGCGTTTAGGGTTTGTGAAGACTATTTTTAGATTTAAGGATTCCTTTGTGTATAATATTAGGCTTTATAGTGAACATTTTTGTTAGAGTCAAGTGTCCCCCTGCCAGCTAAATGGTTGATGTTGGGTATGTGAAAAAAATCAGGGTAGTAGTATAAATACTAAAATTAAAGGAAAACTATCACAGTTAAGTACTTAGGCTTTACAAGTTTACGATCACATGAGAAGTAACAACATTTTCGTACAAATTCAATTAAAAATTATTAGGTAATAAGTAGGTATAACGTTGAAAGAATGAAACAAAAACAACAGAAAACCCACTTCTTAAGCCGCACACCAAACTAAGTATCTAAAAGAATAGAACAGATCGATTTTTATTTAGTAAGTATTTAGTCAACAACAGGACTGTTTCCAACATATTTACACAGAAGTTATTTCGTTACCTAAACTACCTTAATTTAAACCCGACTTTCACGCGAACGAAGTCGCGGGCACAGCTATTATGAATATATATATTCGCGTGAATAATTTTAGGTTAAATACTTTGCTTACCTACGTTTAATATGCATGATAGTTTAAGTATAATTTAATTTAAAGTCATCAAGTATTAAAATAAACTTATCCAGTTTTGAAAATAGATGGCGTTTAAATACAAATGAAACAGAATCAGGTAAATTCTTACGATTATGTATTATATATATATTATTTACGGATATGAATTTATGATGATCTTAATTAACGACAGGTTCATCATCATCATCATCAGCCTATCGCAGTCCACTGCTGGACATAGGCCTCTCTAATTGCACGCCACTTTGTTCTATCCTCGGCTACGACAGTAGTTTAGTATTTAAACTAAACGTTTCTAAAAGATATACTAATTCAGTATATCTTTTAGAAACGTTTGAATGTTGTCTGTTTGTTTGAACACGCATCACAGTACCGCGGGAATGCAATGTTTTAAAACCAGGATATTTTTTCAAAAACTTATCTCACACTAGCCCTATTTCGCGCGAGTACTTGGGCGGTTTCGGGCTTCATTTAACCCGAAACCGATAATAGTAATATTTGATGTGATGCAAATCATTTTGGTAAAATACTATTATAATTTGTCTTCTAACCGTCTGGCGCCATAAACTTTGTCGCCCTTCATTTTGCTGCACTGGGCATTTGCTTGGCTTGCCTTGCCATAGGTCGGGCCCTGATTAGAGCTAGGCCCTAATATCCATAGATGCCACAGAGCATTGTGGAGCATGTTTCCAATATGTTTTACACTGAAGTTAAATTGTAACATAAACTACCTTAATATAAACCCAACTTCCACGCGAACGAAGTCGCGGGCACAGCTAGTAATTAATATCATGCAGTCAGAGCCACTAATTAATTTTGGTGAACTCAATATCGTGCCATCGGAGGCATAAGTTTTTATTTTTTAAATTTAATTTTATTATTTAGTAGGTTGGTACTTTTTAGTCGTTGTAAGATAATCGCAAGGGGATTTAATCAGACGCAGATCCAAGCTGGGGTGGTAACAAGGACAATTCCCCCAGACTCAAATAAAACACCTTCTTTTTTTTTGAGAAATTTTGACATTGTGTTTCGACAGGCAATTGCGTAATCCCCCCTCTTTGGCGGTGGTGTCTGGTGTACCGGTGTGGAAATGAGATGCACTCCTCCCATTATGCGAGCGACTCACACTTGGCCAGTTGGGTCACATATTGCCCCCCTGAACAAAGTTCTTGATCCACGCCTGGATTTAATAACAACTAGTATTTGTTTCTTTTTTCTTTGATTTACCAATTATTTTTTTATCATAGGTATTAATTATTCTTACCTGAAGCTAAAACCAATCCATCACCCATCCATGGTTTCCCAAAATCGTAAGCGTAATGTTTCTGCAAACACGCGTTGGCAGCTGTAACACTGTCTTCTGGATCGGCTATTACTGAAAACATAATTTTATATTAGCCAAGTCGAATCTTTTAAAAAAGAGTTAATCCTGCTATATTGTAAACTAGCGGCCCGCTCCGGCTTCGCACGGGTATAAAATATACGGATGTTATTATATATATAACCCTTCCTCTTCAATCAAACTATCTATTAAAAAAAACCGCATCAAAATCCGTTGCGTAGTTTTAAAGATTTAAGCATACATAGGGATATAGGGACAGAGAAAGCGACTTTGTTTTAAACTAAGTAGTGAAGCCTTGTGACAGGTAGGACTTTACAATACAATTAATGTCTGCATTCAAACTTTGAACGAATTTTAATCACATTGGTCAATTTTAAAGCAATTAAGGACACAGTTTTTAAATTTTTCATACCACTTAGAAGAAAATTATAAATATTTATATGTATATACTTTTAAATCACACAAAGTTTGCCTCATGTGGCAATCGAATCTATAATCTCGCAAAGTTGTTCTCCTACTGCGTCATTGATGACGCTTAGTCAATAAGATTACATAAATGCATATGGAATATTACGATCCTACAATTACAATGAATTATACAATAGTTTTAGTTATGTACTCGGCACCGCTCACATTGATGTTGGTTATTGCGGCCATACCGACTACTTCAGATTTTTAATGTTTTTGCGGTTAGTAGATCAAGCTGTGACGACCGTTAATCTTAAAAAATCTTATAGCAGTATTAGGTTAGGTTAGAAAATATTGGGTTTAAAATTGCAATAAGGTAATCAAAAACTTCACTAACTTTTGCATAACCCTCGAACAAACAAGCATGAAAAAACAAATTATGTTTTCGGGTTCAGAAACGTTCAATCTAGGTTAGTTTTTTATTATTTTCAGTGTACAGTACAGAACAGGAACTATATAACAGTATACCTAATAGTAGATATATAAAACAGGTTCAGACTGGTAGACCTTCATATACCATTTTAAAATATTTACAAGTGATATAATATATATCGGTCAACCAACTCAGAATTATGTTGTTGTCATCCACATTATTTTTAAATTAGCATTGTAAGTATTCGTTATTTAGAAATTAGACATCCTCTCTTATCAGGGTCTCTTAAACCCTTAAAAAGAGAGGTGTAATAAGAGTTAGGGCCCTGATTCAGGGTAGTGTAATATCCGTTTTATTGCCATCATAGCCACTCTTGGCGAGCTGGTGGGCGATTGCCTACACTGGGTCCTAAATCACGATCTCTATTTCGTTGTCGTGACAAGCCCGTGCGAACTGGTGCATGCGCGGTGCGCTCAAAGACGTCAGCCGCGCATGCGCGTTGATGCATTTCTAAGCGCAGCTTTCTATTTACCATTACCGCGGTTTGCCGCGGACATGAAAAAAAAGAACGTGAATTAGGACCCTAATTAGTATGTCACAAGTCATTGAACGCTATTGTCGCACAAAACTTAGTTTCTTTCAATCACAAAACTTAATTTCAAAAATCTTTTTTTAAAATTTTCTCTATTCCGGTTTACGTCCTGTTTGTAAAATTTACTGTTTTGTGAATATATAAGGTTAGTAGGTACTATTCAGGCAGGTTAATTTATTGTCTGTAGCCTTATAAAGGACATAATAAACTTGACTAAGAATTTATAGGCATTATTTATAATTGCTGATTGAAGCTTGCGCTAAGACAACTAAAATCAACTGATATATTCAATATTTTTTTTAAATAATATCTCAGGACAACTCACACAACTATCTGATCCCAAACTAAGCAGAGCTTGTACTATGGAAAACAGACTAAGTTAATTACCTACAAAAGTTGCAGTTATCCTTACGAATGAGACTCCTAAATATTGTTAAATCTGTTCAAATATTAGTAAGACTACATAATAAAATAGTACAAGTAGTAAGACTTTCTAAAATGTGCATATCCACACCTGTGAATATCAAAATGCCGTTAGACAACGCAATTTATTGTTATTGAGTCTGTAATTGTATTTCAACCAAATGTTTATTCAGTGATCTCGTGCTTTGCACCAAATAAATGTATTTTCTTTCTTTCTTTCTTTCTATGTTATCATCATCATCATCATCCTATCGCAGTCCACTGCTGGACATAGGTCTCTACAATTGCACGCCACTTTGTTCTATGTTATACAAAATGATAATTCATGGACTGATTTTTCAAATTAGTCATTCAATTAATTTCAACTTGAGAGAATATTGAAAAACCTACGTAAGGTCATAAAACTGATATTAGTTCTATATTTTAAACGTTTGAATACAAATGAATAAAAAATCAGTTCGTAAATAATAATTAAGAGGCTCAAAGAAAACATTAATGAAGAGGCTATACTTACGATAATAGAGGTCATTTCCAACAAATCCACAGATAACTCCTCCATTGTCCAAACAAGCTCTAGTAAATTTTTTCAACGTATTCCAAAGACCTGTCAACAATAAAAATAAAAAAATCAAGACTCGTCTTTCTGTCAGTTAATTTTTTGCTGCTAAACCACTGATGTTAGGAGAAAAAATGACAAATTTTTATAAATCTACGATAGCAAAATCGCAAGAAAAATGTATCATGTATAGGTACTTGTGTTATGTTGCAAATATTTAATCTGTTCATGATTTGAAGCTTAATAATATGTTGTCAACTTATCATTATCTAGGAAAACCTTTATCATCATTTCATTTGATGGTTTTTTTAATTTATTTATTAAAAGACGACTCCCGCCGTACGGTACAAGGTACAAGCCCTGTGTCGCGGGGACTTTTGCATACATACAAGTCACTGACACAAAGTACACCCAGATTCGGAACAACAATTTGTGGATGATACAAAGTGGTATCCCGTATGGGAGTCGAACCTACGACCTCTTGCGTAGCAGTCGGACACACTCCCACCGCGCTACGGAGGCAGTCGAAAAGATAACGGGCCACATCTAACCCATTATACAACCGTCCGTGTCGCGGTTACATCTGTAGAACCGATCTCTCTCTCCGAACGCATCGATTTATCAGTTTTCAGTATCCTTTACTTTGTGTATTCTAATATCTTTGAAATATTTAGGGGTTGTGAAGACCATTTTTCGATTTAGGGATCCGTTTCTGCAGTATTAGCCTTTTTAGGGTTTCGTAGACAAAATCGCAAAAACGGAACCCTTATAGTTTCGTCACGTCCGTTTGTCTGTCTGTCCGCCCGTATGACACAGGCATTTTCATCAAAGACTACCCAATGAATGTTGATGAAAGTTGGAAAAGTGTCTTGCAGTAGCCGCTACTTAGTTTAATAGTTAAATTATATAAATAAATATTTTTAGGGGGGCATGTAACAGAAGCTGATTTATTTTTTTCAGCAAACATCAACGTGTGACACATCATTCGACAGGCTTTTAAAAATGATTACTTTAAGGTTTCTAATTACTACTTTTTTGATTAAGTGACTCCGAAAATTGCATATATTCTGCCCCCCTTTAACTTTTGAATCGTGTGACCAAAAAATATGAAAAAAATCACAAAGGTAGCGCTTTATACATACTTTAAACTAACATGTCAACAAAAGGGCGTAAGTGCAAAGAACATATGCTCTTCTGCGGATGCAAATATCCAATGCTGTGGAACCTTACACTGAGTTTTTTACTTAACTCAATGGACTAGTGTCCGATTTGTTTCCGAACTCGGTTAGGAGAACACTATTATGAATGAGTTAATTCCAACGTAAATAAAATTTAAATAATTTTTGGGATTAAACAGTTACTATAAAACATCTGTTCATCTGTGACAGATACCGATATACCTAATTAAGATTAATATTATCTAGATACAGGCCGCGAAAGTTAAAAAACAGTTACTTTATTATAGAATCTATGTCATCATCAAATAAAAAAAATCCTGGTCTAGGAGTACGCACTTAAGGTTCAAAATATTTCAAAAAAACAAAACTCAAGTCTAGGAAATCAACTTGGCATTTATTACTTCGATAATTTAAATGTCTCTCATAAAGTAACATAAAATATAACAAAATTATAAAATATTTCTCAAAAAAACAAAAATAATAAGAAATGGGAATTGCGTACTCTTACAATCAATATTGAGTAAGAGTACGCATCTACGTCGATAAGAGTACGCATTATTCTTTTTACTTGCAGAGTTGACAAATAAAAATTTCTTGTCCCTCATAACTAGTACAAGCCTCATGCCACCACTCGGAGCATTTTGAGCATCCAATCCAATCTTCCGAGGGAGGGTCCATGTAGATTTCTGTGCAAGCTGGACATCTCCATACCTTTTTTTTGGGCATCTTCTTTGGTACTTTAGCTGGTCTGTTGGCCTTTTTAAGAGTAGCTTTTAATAGTAGTTTTGGAACACGCTTTGGTACGTTCTTTGAGGCCAAAGACTCCTCGAGAGCCAATTTGTATGGAGACCCACTCAAAATATCTGACTTAGCTCTTTTACGGTTAGATCTTGAAAGATATTCAGCCCGTGGTAAGGGGGCTATATCTTCAACAGGTATATGAGGCGATTCCATGTTTTGTATGTGAAGACAGGCAAGTGGTGTACGCGATTTATCTGTCTCAACCAGCGGCTGACCAGATGCCTCATTTGTTGAGCATGCGTGCTTCGGAGAAAGACAGGCAAGTGGTGTACGCGATTTATGTGTCTCAACCAGCGGCTGACCAGATGCCTCATTTGTTGAGCATGAGGGCTTCGGAGAAAGACAGGCAAGTGGTGTACGCGCTCTATCTGACTCAACCAGTGGCTGACCAGATGTCTCATTCGTTGAGCACGAGGGCTGCGGAGAAAGACAGATAAGTGGTGTACGTGCTCTATTTGTCTCAACCAGCGGCTGACCAGATGCCTCATTCGTTGAGCACGAGGGCTGCGGAGAAAGACAGATAAGTGGTGTACGTGCTCTATCTGTCTCAACCAGCGGCTGACCAGATGTCTCATTTGTTGAACACGAGGGCTGTGGTGAATTGTCTTGAATGTTTATCCCATGCTCAACATGTTGAAGTCTCTCAATTGAATGGGAAATTTGTATCAGTGGCCTTTCAGTCACAGCGCTAGCTAAGAAATCTTCTTCTCCAAAAATGTCCGAATTAAACGGTTGAATTCCTGATATCTTGAAGCTCTGTATGGCATTAGCAGGTGTAGCTGCTTTTAGGTAAGCTGGTGTCAAAATTTGAGCAATTTGATAAACAGTTATCACACGACCGGGATGGTTGCGCATCCATTTTTCACATTCTGCTGCATAAAAAGTCTTGAGGCTGTTATGAATGCAGCGATCGAGCGGCTGAGTTTTGTGACTGCTGTGGGGTGGGATTGTCAAAGCGTGAATGTGGTTTTCTCGAAAGAAATGAACCGCGTCTAAGGTGCAGTGTGAAGTGTGGTTATCAAGTATTAATAATACTGGATTGTCTTTGCTAGGCTTTGTGTGGTCTTTAAAATGAGACAACCAATCCACAAATAAAGAGCTGTTAATGTAACTCGAGTCTGACACCATTCCTATAGAAGAAGGCGGAGTTCCGTCCAAAAGCTCGGCCTTCATTCGTTTGCGAGGAAATATGAAGGCGGGAGGAATAAAATTCCCTGCAGCATTTACCGCATTTACGAGAGTCACATTGATCCCACGTTCAGCACTGGAAATCTTGTTGACGCAACGCTTCCCTTTAGTAGATATGACTTTTGGAGCCTTATTTGGCACTGTTGAGATTCCAGTCTCATCCATATTATAAATTGCATGTGAAGGAAACTTATACCTGTCTAACAGCTTCGCCAAATTTTCAAAATATCGGTCACATTGAGGCTTATTAAAGCCTATAGCACGAGCAATACTGGTGGAGGTTGGTGTACGTAATGACAAATCTGGGTGTCTTTTCAAGAAAAGCCTAAGCCACTCTGTACCAGCCATTTTTTTTCCTTATTGAAACGATGTTCTAACCCATTTTTTTCAGCAAAATTATAAGCAATTTCTCGTATTTTTTGAGTGGTTAATCCATAAAACATGTTATCAACTTTTTTAATATAGTTGCACAGCTCTACCTCCATTTCTGAGGAAAAGGTTTTGGAGTATCTGCCCAAGCTTGAAGCTGGAGACGATCTCTTCAGTCTTTTTCGTAACGTGGCTTCGTGCATCCCCAATGATTTAGCAACTGCCCTCTTTGATTCGCCTGCCTCGATGCGTGACTTGGCATTAAGCCACTGCTCTGAAGTACAAAGCCTTCTTTCACTTTTTCTTTGACGTCTAGACATCCTGTGTACAAAATATATAATATTACCAACATATTACATATTATACCCATTATTTATTTACCTAGAATGAGAATAAAAAAAAAAATTGTGTAAGAGTACGCGCGTACTCTTAAAAGGGACGTAACTGCGTACTCATATACACATGAGCCAAATCGTAAACAAGCGCCACGTAACGCCATCTTTGAACAATTAACACAAATTACGCTCGCTGCATGCGACCGGTGCGTCCTTGAAAACTCGACAATCAACTTCATTTTTGCAAAATAGTTGCAGTCTAGTCCCAACAATACGTTGAACATTGTAAAAATATTTAAGGTTTTAAGAAAAATACTTTAAACTTACGTAATTTCCGTGTTTTCGTTCGAAATTGTTTTTTTTTTTGCACAGCACTTGTTGTCACTCACGAAATCAAAATACGACTGAAGTTAGTCGCGTATCATCAACAACTTCACGATATCTGCTGTTGCGTACTCTTACCAAATGCGTACTCTTAGACCAGGTTACCTAGACAATCAATAATGTTAGTTCCAATTGTATCGCATATCATGTTGCTAAAATCGCCATTCGCGTTTGCTTATCAGCCAATCAATTGACTAACGTGACTTTTTTGTTAGTGCAGCCGGTCATCTTTACTATAATATTATAAAGCGGAAGAGTTTGTTTGTTTGTTTAAACGCGCTAATTATAATTAAAAGATTTTTTCAAATCGGACCAGTTGACTACTGGTCCGATTTGAAAAAAATCTATTTTGTTGGTTAGCCCATTTATCGAGGAAGGCTGTAGGCTATATAACATCGCGCTACGACTAAGAGGAGCGGAGCAGCAATGAGAAATGTTTCAAAAACGGGGAAAATTTACGCAGACGAAGTTGCGCGGGACAGCTAGTAATCTAATAAAATGTGAATAAATATTTATAAAAATTAGCAAATCTACTGGTTTTTTACAAAAGGGAATCCCGCTTTGTATTTCCGTTAACCCGCGACCCCAGAAAAACCGGTGCATAGTGAACCAACCGGTCAAAGCGGTTAATTTGCATAAAGAGGTGTTGGCAACCATCGAGGCTAGTGTTGCCCAAATTCAGTCTTGGTCTTGCAGTCTTGGTCTTGTTCTTGCGTTTTTGCAAGACCAAGACCAAGAACAAGACCGCGTATTTTTAGCAAGACCAAGACCAAGACTGACCGTGCAAGACTTGAGCAAGAACAAGACATAGCCTGCAAGACTCTTGCGTCTTGCAGCTAGGACTTAGCGCTATTTCACTGAGTAGTTAGGTGTAACAGTTCGGTGTATAGGTAGGTACGCTTAGGAATTCTATGAGACGCAAAAAACTGTATCAAAGAATATGAAAAACTGGACCTATGCGCATTACGACTAATACCATAAACATAGCGAATAAAAAAATATCTATTAAAATCAAACTGAGTGCATGCATAGTTATGTTTTAACCATCGGCACTTTGATAATGCGGCATCAAAGGTTTTGTACTTACTTCTCAAAGAAATTTGCCGCTTTTCGGAAGTACATGGTTATGATACACGCGCCGGCGGCTTCTTTTGAAATCTAAAACAATCGTTGCCGCCACGCCGAAATCATAACATTTGACACTATTTGATTGCCGCCATAGGGCGAAGGTATACTCATGCAAAATAATTTCCTAGTAGAGTACCTACAGGTGTTCCAAAGAATAAATAAGTTTCAGAGTGCTTAGAATGAAAATGAATACATTATACTGATCACGCAAGTAGTATTATGATTAGGATAAAATGGTAAGGATAGGTAGTAGATGTCATATTAATTCATTCTAGTAAGTATATATTATAATATTGATTACTTATATGGTTTTAAACTAATTACTTAGGTACTATTATTGTACATTTAGTCATTATATTTCTTAAGTTTTTACAAGAAAAAATAGCAAAAAAGTGTTCAAATATCACCCGTTTAATAAATATTGTAGCCACTTTTAAATATACTTGAAACGTGTAAAAAAATTCTACAAAACTAATAAAATAATATAAAAAGCGTAGGTACTTACCTACTAATAAAATAAAAAGCCTGCGATAAGAGTTTTGTATTACTTACCAGCCCGAATATCTCTGAGAGAGATGATGAGAGTAAGTATTTACTAGCTGTGCCCGCGACTTCGTCCACGAGGAATAGTAACTTTGGAGGTATAGTGACGTTCAGGACTTATTTATTTATTTTAAAACTTCTGTCATCAAACATACAAACGAACTCTTCAGCTTTATAATATTAGTATAGATGTACGCCAAAACATTCACTTATATGTAAAGAATAGTGATTGGCACTAATTCTATTTTATTCACGCGTCGCGTCTGTACAAGTAGGTAATATTTAGTGTGTGTTTGTACGCCGCACGCGGCATTGTTTGATTTGCGGCGGCATCCTTTTCATAGAGCCGGCACGTGGCGAGGCGGCGCGGTAAAGCAAGGAAACGTACTATAAATAAAGGAATTATTTTAATTCCAGTCATTTCCAATTGAGCTGTGCTTCGAGTCTAACTTGATAATTGTTTTTACTAATTCTCGTTGTTTTCTAAAAACGTATCACGTGTACAATTTAATATGAGTGACGAAGATTCAAATTATTCTAGTCCGAGTAACGAGAGTTTGAGTCACAGATCTAAAAGACCCAAAAGCAAATTTGAGGAGTTTTTCGAAATAATTCATGCATCCCAAACTGCCTTCTGTAAATTGTGCCAACATAAAAAGATTGAAATAAAAATGAAAAACAGAAACACTTCAGGCTTAAGGAAACATCTAATATCTTTCCACAAAAAGGAATCAGAAATATTTCTTCCTGTTAAACCAAAATTAAGTGGAGATATCACAAGCTTTTTAGTAACCGCTGGAAATGGACAGGTAAGAATATTTTTTTAACAGTTAAAAGAATTTTAACTCCGCGTAGCTATTCATGCGATACTTTCAAAAACGCCATTAACTTACGTAAGTATTTTTGAGTTAGTGGTGTTTTCACAGTTTTCATCTAGGGGTGCGACATATTAAGTATGTAATTATCGTCTTAAATATTTTTTATAAACACCCATATTTTCAGTTAATCGGCCAGTAACAACTAAGTACTTTATTTTGGTAAATTACAGTACAGTGCAACCTTAATATAACAAATATCAATTTAACGATTTTCTCGATTTAACAACAACAAACCTCCTCCTCTTATACGCTCAAACCTAATAACACAAGATTTATTGTTTTGTTTCAGTCGGAAAACAGCAGTGACAACATCACGACAGCTACAGTTGATTGGGTGGTGAAAAAATATCTTCCCTTCTCATTTTTCGATGACGAAGCTACACAAGTATATTTTCGACGTATTTGCCCTAATATGGTGTTTCCTAAAAGGTCTACACTTAGAAGGAAAGTCAAAGAGCGATTTGAAGAGCTCCAATTGAATCTCAAGGAACGACTTCAACAATTATCATCTAAAATGTCTTTTACCATTGATGGGTGGACGTCAATTGCTGGTAGGAGTTACTACGGGGTTACTATTCATTATATAGACAACGCATGGAAGTATCAATCTGTAGTTCTTGATTTTATACCATCACGCGGTCGACATACTGGGGAAGATATTGCAACGATTTTCCATGAATGTTTATTGGAATATGGCATAATTGATAAAATACAAGGTATCACGGTCGACAACGCAACTGCAAATACCAAATTCATGTATGAACTGGGCAAACAGCTGCCGCCACACTTTGATTCAGACAATCAACATTTCCGGTGCTTTGCTCACATTTTAAACCTTGGTGTACAAGATTTATTAAAGACCTTAGCATTACACTGTGAGTCTGACACTAACGCGCAAGATCAGCAGTACGAAGACTATGCAGACGAAACTGACGATGAGGAAGATGAAGAATCTGCACCAAATATTGCTGACTCGCGTACATCTGTAACAAAGTTACGCAGTATTTCCAGTAAAATAAAAAGAAGTGAGATAGTGAAGAAGAAGTTTCAGTCTGCTTGTGAAGCAGCTGGCGTGCCATCAAATCTAAATGCCATTCTTGACTGTCCAACGAGATGGAATTCCACACATGATATGATTGGATTTGGTTTAAAAGTGAGAGCGGGCATTGACATATTGTGCAGTTCTGTCACCGAATTAAATGATTTTCAAATCACAGCTAATGAATGGCAGGTACTCGAAAAATTACATAAATTTCTAATAAACTTTAAACTTTTAAGTACAAAACTTGGTGGAGACAAATATGTTACATTACCGCTAGTCATTGTATCATTCAATCTCTTGCTAGATAAAATTGAATCCATGGTAAAACAGTTAGATGAGAAACCTAATCGATCTGAAGTGGATGAAAGGCTCATTCTAGCTTTCCAAGCAGCTCGAGACAAAATGCTTAAACATTACAAGAAGAGCAACTGGATTTATTGTACTTCTTTAATTTTAGACCCAAGGCATAAGGCTCAGACTTTTGACCTGACAATGTGGGGGAAGCAACTTAAAACAGAAAGTCTGCGCAAGTTCAATGAACTTTATGAAGAATATAAAAGTCTACACTCACTGAACAAATCTCTGGAATTACCAGAAAAAGAAAATAAAGTATGTGATGAAGATGAAGACGTAATAGACTTTGATAAACTCTATGAATGTCCCTCGACGTCATCTGGATCTTGTCTTCAAGGCTTAGTGATAGACGAGTTGGAGGAGTACCTGAGAAAACCAAGAACTGCCAGCTCGGAAGACATTTTAGATTGGTGGAGGACGCATGAGACAGAGTATCCGATTTTATCGAAAATGGCCCGTGATTTTCTCTCAATACCTGCAACTTCAGTACCTGCTGAGAGGTTATTTTCTAAAGCATCATTAGTAATTAGAAAACATAGAAATAGGTTAAGTGATGAGTCAGCCAGATGGTTACTTTGTATTAATTCTTGGTCAAAAAAAATTATATAAAGTATCATAACCTAATGATAAAGCTGTTGATTTGTGTTGTATTTTATTTTTTATTCAAATAAATGATAAATCGTAAACTCTTTTATTAAATTTCTTATAAGTTGAGGGTTCAATCTCTTTCTAGACAGATAAGTATTGTTCTTTAAAATACAGTCAAGTTATTGTAATTAATTTGTTTTTTTACATGTTTTAGCAAATGTAAGCTTATAAATCATAAATGTTTATTAAGAAACAGTTACTTCCATGGAAAACGACATATAGGTCAGTTGATTTTTCGAATTTCTTATCAAATCTTCAGTTACTTATTAATCTGCTTGATCTTTACTATGGCTATGTTAATTCAAGCTCACAATGTTCCAATTCTAATACGTTTTTCTAAGATTTAAAGTAAACTTTAATAAATAGTAATAGACTAATAGGTAATTGCAAGACTTGCAAGACTCTTGCTGCAAGACCAAGACCAAGACCAAGACTGGGAGCGCAAGACCAAGACCAAGACCAAGACCAGGTGTATTGGCGCAAGACCAAGACCAAGACTGGCTAAGTCTCGTCTTGTTCTTGCATTTGGGCAACACTAATCGAGGCTATGTTAGAACGAGTCATCGGCTGCTAATTTTAAAATTTGATTTAATATTTGGATAGATGAGGCTTTTATAACAAACTAGCTGACCCGCGAAACTTCGTCTGCGTAATTTTTCCCCGTTTTTGCAACATTTTTCATTGCTGTCCCGCTCCTATATATTCTGATTCTATTCTTTGATAAATGGGCTATCTAATTTTGGCAGTTTCACCGATAGTTGGCTTGTTCTATGTACCTGATGCAGGTAGTTAGGTATCCAATTACATGTTTCCTTATCAAAAAAAAAAAACATTCCAGTTTATATCAATTATCAATATCGTCAATAACGATTTGAATAATTATGCAACAATAACTGCCAAAAAACATCGCGCATCCTTTTTTGGCATAAAAACTTTATAGGTTGTTAGCAAAAAAATAAAACAGTTTTAACAGACAACTAAAATGCATCAAGTCCATTTATATGTAAATTTTTGTCTACCATTTCAAGCTCATTAATATTTGAAAATATATGGAGAGATAGAAAATGTTTATTTGGCACAGATTCATACATTTACAATTACCTTAATCTAAACATAAAACAAGCTTATCTTAGGAAACTGCGACAGATAGGTCCACACTCAGCGTATTGCTGTGTTTGCAAATAATAAAAAAAAATTAAAATGTATCAAGTCTATTTTTGACGTAATAAAGTCTTATAGTCACGTTCCGCCTGCTCGCTGCACGTGATTGGCTGAAGTATTGCGGCCATCGGGTGCATGCGCCAGGGTCTATTAAAGTTGTCATAGGCATTATTGTTTAATACAATGTTTTGAAAAAACTGTCACAGGCATGTTTGTTCATTACAAATGTCATATTAATGTTTTCTTAGGACTTTATCACATAAAATATTATCGTTCGTAAAACAACTTTATAGACAACCATTTTTTTTAAATTTTGCTCAAGCTCATTAATATTCGAGATTAATATATTTATCTATAACTAGCTGTTCCGCGCAACTTCATCTGCGTAAATTTTCCCCGTTTTTGTAACATTTCTCATTGCTGCTCGGCTCCTATTGGTCGTAGCCTTCCTCGATAATTGGGCTGTGCAACAGTGAAAGAATTTTTCAATTCGGATTAGGAGTTCCTGAGATTACCGCGTTCAAACGAACAAACAAACTGTTCAGCTTTATAATATTGGTGTTGATAATATTATTGTTTTTTCTATATAAATACTCATTACTAGTTATCATATAATGAAATATTTGAAATGATATAATAGTTTTCTAATTATTATTAAGTATCTATATTCTTGTGTACGTGTGTTTGTCACCTAACTCCTCCTAAACGGCTATACTGATTTGGATGAAATTTTTCATAATAATTCACGAAAAAAATAGGAGGCGGTACGAAGTTCGCCGGGACAGCTAGTATGCTATAAAAATATTTAATTAGTTTGTATACGTTTCAAAAACTCAAAAAGTTCTGCACCGATTGAGCTTAAGCCGCTTCAAATACATAATGTTTTTGCCAATTTTTCAACGCGGGAAGTCACGGGGAAAATCTATTAACATATTATCTATACCACAGATAATATAATACTATACTAGTATCTATACTAATATTACTCGTATAAAGCTGAAGAGTTTGTGTGTTTGAACGCGGTAATATCGGGAACTACTGGTCCGAATTGAACAATTATTTTTTTGTTGGGTAGCCCATTTATCGAGTTAGGCTATAGGCTATATAACATCACGTTACAATTAAAAGGAGCGGAGCAGCAATTAAAAATGTTGCAAAAACGGGGAAAATAGACGCATACAAAGTTGCGCCGGTCTGCTAGTTAATTAAAAAACTAGTTTCCTCAAAAGCAAATGAAAACGGATTAATTTTGATTTATTTTAAAACCGGTTATTTAAACGACCGAATAACTTAAAATGGATAAACTAACATCACTTTTATTTAATGGTTTGTAAAAAAGGCCTATTATATACACATTCCAATTCCTTGACCTTGGTTATTGATCTGGTTATTTTAGCTGGATTTTAACCTAATCGTCTAATTATTTTTTTACTTGGACATGAGTAAAGGAAAAGAAAGCGGCGGTAGCCTTATGAATAACGGCCGGTCTCAATAAT
This sequence comes from Herminia tarsipennalis, assembly GCA_945859575.2. Classification (NCBI taxonomy): domain Eukaryota; kingdom Metazoa; phylum Arthropoda; class Insecta; order Lepidoptera; family Erebidae; genus Herminia; species Herminia tarsipennalis. Next base: position 11,808,696 of record OX243855.2, read on the forward strand.
CTATACATTGATAGATTTGGCTAATAGAGGTAGAACGTTGTCATATTTTGTATAAATACAATTTGACACAGTAATAAACGCGTTACGTTAACAGTAATAATCTAGGTAAAGTATTTACCTTATGCTTGACGTTTCGACCGGGTTACACCGACCGTGGTCACAAGCTGACGAGGTCAGTCAGCTTGTGCGCGTTTAATCTAGGTAAATACTTTACCAAGGTTAAGGGTAAATTACGCGAAACAGGGTTCGGCTCTCTTAAAAAAATATATAGAAAACCTAAATATTAGGACACGAAAATAATTCTGTTACTAGTCAAAGAATTTTCCTAGTAGATGAAATAAAGAAATTTAAGGATATGTCTGATCCCGCAAATAAATCTTGAAGTTGTGGAAAAAGGCAAAAACGAGCATTTTCGTATTGTCATAGTCATGGCGTTCGTAATCTAACATATGTACGAACGAATATTCTACTTTATTTTGACCTGCGCTCCTGCGCACTGTGAAATAATGGTTGTGTGTTGAAGAGCGAGGTCGGCGATCGTGTCGCTGTGTACGTAGCGCTAAATAAATAATTCTCTTAGTGTAATGCCCCTTAAACGCGTTTATTTTCGTGTCAAATTGTATTTATATATGTTTAAAAGTTATATTTTGTATAGAGCTTATGTCAAATATATACCTCTAGTAGCCAAATAAGTAGATTGATGAGACCAGCCGTAAGTCTAATGGACTCGCAATCGTTAGGTCTCGAGTCCAATGACTTTGAAAACCTACCCATTATACTACCGACGTGATCCCACTCCTAACACAAGCCATTGAGCTTAGTTGTGGGATTTTGGTCCCACATTACTAGCAATCTTGTTAATCTCTCCAGCTAAGCTCAATGGCTTATGTTAGGAGTGGGTTCACGTCGGTAGTATACTGGGTAGGATTCGATCCCGCGACCTCACGATTGCGAGACCGATGCCTTAGCCATTAGGCTACCGCTGCTAGTAATGTATGATTGATATTTTATAAGTTATGTTGTTTTTTTAACTTAGTACCCGTCTGCATTCTGAATACCTATCAATTTTCATAATTAATAGTAAAGGAGTTACTGAGCTCTAACGAATAAGATGAAATGATATATGCACGTAGTTGATAGGCCATAATCAACTTTGTTTTGATTATGGGTTCGTATTTTTGGATAATGAATGTTTCCCTATCTTATTTTGGTCAAACTAGCAGTGGCGGAGGGTCCATAAAACACCATTACTTTTGGCTTCCTTTGAATTGTAGTTACTTAGTATAAAGGTACAAAGAACCATGATCAAGATATATTTTTGTATCGGGTTACCTCTGAAAAAATCGAATCCTTCGCCTCTGCAAAGTAGTCAATGACAATAGACATAAGTCAACTACGCAGGTAGTACAAGTGTGGATGAATACAAGTGCATTGTCTCTATCAGGGGCGTAGTTTGCCTTAAGAGGGCCCTATATTCGAATGGGGGGGGGGGGGTGCAATTGCAATTGCAATTGATTAGTTGAAAATAATTTACTTTTATTGTAGTTAACTAATTACCAATCGGTATAGCGGTATGCTGATATAGCGGTGGCTACGAATCTGCTCTCTATAGCTTGTTTAAATCCGACACTATATAAAAACCGAAAAGGATATGGTTTTTATTTTGTAAAGATAACTAGCAATGTGGGATGTGGTCCTACATTACTAGCAATCTTGTTAACCCCCCAGCTAAGTTCAATGGCTTGTATTAAGAGTGGGTTCACGTCAGTAGCATGATGGGTGCGACCCCACGATTGCGAGACCGATGCCTTAGCCATTAGGTAACATTGCCTAGCAACCCCTGTAAAAGTGTCAAAGTTAGGGTTGTCATTTATTTAATTAAAATTGAAAACTGTTAAATTATCTATTCCGTAGTTACTTTCTGCAACTTAATCAGTTGGTTATTTGAAATCATAATGTTGTTATTTTATATTTAACAAACTGACCTGCGCAACTTCGTCTACGTAAATTTTCCTCGTTTTTGCAACATTTTAAATTGCTGCTCCGCACCTATCAGACAGATCATCAGATGCAATTGGCTAATTGGTATTTAACTAAAATATTTTATACTAACCATATAAAAATATGTCAATAAGTGTTCTGAAAAAATATGATCATCTATAATTTAACGTGTTTATTCATTTTTAATCATAAAAAGGAACACTTAAAGTAAACGATTCGCCCACAGAAAACGTGACATCATATGCTACCATTTTATACAAATTTACACGGTGCGGGTCGTTTTTGACATTTTCAAAGAGGCTGATTTGACTTTAGTAAAATACCCTATTAAGGTACACTACATATATAAGGTACACTACATATTATGCGTATACTAGGTAATCGCCGTTAAATTTAACCTCGTTTTCACCCCTCTGTCCGGATGGGGAAAATTGAGTTACAGCCGAAAAACTGCGTTTCTCAACAAAAGAGCGTAAGTGCTATAAACATACGCTCTTCTGCTGAAGCAATTATTCAAGGCTACCTAGGAACCCTACACTGAGCATGGTCCGACATGTTGTTGTTTTTATTATTTACTAGCTGTCCCGCGCAACTTCGTCGGCGTAAATTTTCCCCGTTTTTGCAACATTTCTCATAGCTGCTCCGCTTCTATTAGTCGTAGCGTGATGCTTTATAGCCTATAGCCTTTCTTGAAAAATAGGCTTAAAAAATAGGCAACAGTGAAATAATTTTTCAATTCGGATCAGTATTTCCTGAGATTACCACGTTCAAACAAACAAAACTCTTCTGCTTTATAATATTAGTATAGATAAAGATTACAGTTATTTTGTAGTATCAATTCATAGATGCCCATGACGTATTAAATGCTACTTTAATAAATTAAAGTTGATAACCGCAGATATTTACGTTTCATAAATCCTTGAATTTAATATTAAGAACTTAGGTTTTATTTATAGATAATGCATATAACTGCATTTCCACAAGAAATTAAAATATTTAGACATAACTGGTCTGGTAAAAAACTTGATAGCTACTTGTTGTCATAATATTCTATATTATAAACGATGAGCAAAATTATTTATTCGGTTATTAAGGGGGCATTACACTGAGAGAATTATTTATTTAGCGCTACGTACACAGCGACACGATCGCCGGCCTCGCTCTTCCGCACACAACCATTACTTCACAGTGCGCAGGAGCGCAGGTCAAAATAAAGAATATTCGTTCGTACATATGTTAGATTACGAACGCCATGACTATGACAATACGAAAATGCTCGTTTTTGCATTTTTCCGCAACTTTAAGATTTATTTGCGGGATCATATTAAGACATATCCTTAAATTTCTTTATTTCATCTACGAGAAAAACTTTTTCGTATCCTAATATCACCGGTTTTCTATATAAAATTTTTAAAGAGCCGAACCCTGTTTCGCGTAATCTACCCTTAAGTTTAAAGTTGAAGGGCCGTGTGGTACCGGCTTAAGAATAGTACCACCCCATCTCTTCCCGTGGGTGTCGTCAAGGTGGCTAAGGGATTTCCCACCGGAGAACGGGCAGCAGCGTTCTCTGCGTACTTTAAAGCCTACTGCGATCGCCAACCCGCTCGCCAAGCGTGGCGATTATGACAATTACCCCCAGGATCTACACACTAGTAGGTTCTACTGGGGAGACCTGTCTTTGCAGTGGGCCATTATATGGGTAGATATGTATATGTAACTTTAAAGTTCAGATTCGATACAGATGATTTTCTTCTGTTTGAATTGTGCCTTGTAGGTTGCCTGTCCTTGCTTGTATTTAATACTAGCTGACCCACGCAATTTCGTGTGCGTGAATTTTTCCTGTTTTTGCAATATTTTTCATTGCTGCTCGGGTCCTATTGTTTGTAGCGTGACGTTATAGTCTTCCCCGATAAATGGGCAATTAAACAGTAAACGAATTTTTCAATTCAAGCCAGCAGTTCCTGAGATTATTGCGTTCAAACAAACAAATTCATCAGTTTTATAATATTTGTATTAAAATTATGTCATATGGAATCTCCATAGGACAAAATTTTAACATTGCACAATATTTAAATCAAGAATTTCCAAATAATTAATCAAGAATTTAAAAATAACACAATAGGTACTTAAAAAATATCAAACATAATTTATGAAAAAAATATATGTTGGCCATTCCATAGACGATATATTTACATAACTATATCAAAAACGATAAAAAGATACTTCAAAGTCTATCTTGAGTTATAATAGTCGTAGAACAATGAAAATAGAAGAAAATATTATTAGAAAATATTCCTTAAGCAATGTCTGCTGCCTGCTGGAAATTATTAAAAAATCGTGCTCTCAGATTATGTACTTCCAAAAACTTACAACGCAAGTGGGATACGTTGAAACAACAGCGTGGAACACGCTTAATTATCTGAATCTATAATACGAGTATTACGAAGCTGAATAGTTTGTTTATTTGTTTGAACGCGATTATCTCAGGAACTAATGTTTCGAATTGAACAATTATTTTGGTGTTGGATAGCCCATTTATCGAGGAAGGCTATGGGCTATATAACATCACGCTATGACAATTAGAAGCGGAGAATCAATAAAAAATGTTGCAAAAACGGGAAAAATTGACGCAGACGAAGTTACGCGGCTCAACTAGACATTGATAAAATTAGAAGTAAACTCTACGAAGACGTAGGAATTTCCTAGTGCTAGAGCTTAAACTTTCAGTATGCTGAAGTGCTTATACAAGTGTATAGACTATGTGGACTATTAATAATAAATATTAAAAGAATGGTAGAAAAGATTGCTACCACAAACCAGTAAGCTAGTTTAAAAAAAAAATCAAACTCAAATTCTTTATTTTTGGCCCCAGATAAATATAATTATCTGGGGCCAAAAATAAAGAATTCTCTTGGTCAAAACAAATTCGTACTTACCTATTTATATTTCGCAAAGATGCAGCAGTTTACATTTACAATCTTAGTATTGTTTACCAAAACTCACCTGTAGTGTTTCCAATAAGCAGATGTGCATGACCAATAATGGGCAGTACACCAGGGTACATGGGGGGCAACTTTACTGTTGACTTGATGCGCCGATATTTAGCCGCCCATTTCCACCAGTAGTACAAAAAACATGACACTGCTCCAAGGACTAAAGCTAACATTTTGACACTTATTTAATAATTATAAAAATAAATGAAATTAAAATTTGAAACAGAAAAAAATAATAATTTAAAAATAAGAAAAAATAAATGCACAATTTTAGTTTTCTAAATATTTGGAGTTGCGTAGGGTACGTGTATATTAATGTTTCACTTTTATTTTTTTATTTGTATTTTCATTGAAAATCGTTGTGGATTCAGATTAAGGACTGAAAGGCTCCTGGACTGTATCTATGTTTTTATAAGAATGTTAGATTTGGAAGGCTTCAAACGAAACCGGTATAAATGGTTGGAGCGTTACTGTATCCGCACAACATACGCACATAGATATTCAGAATGAAGTATGTACTCCGATTTGAATTCGCGTCAAACCGGTCGCCGAAGCCGTTTTACATTTTCTTTTAAGGCATAATAATAATATTACTTCGGTATGTGCCCTTCCCATTTTGGGTTTATAATCTCGAAGGACATTCTTATGGGTAAAGTCTACCAAAGGGACCGGATATATGTCGTGTACAACACGCAAACTTTTAGAGTTTGTTTATTTTACTTTATTATAATTATGTAATTGCTTAAGATGGCGTCTAAGTAACGTAAAATAATGCATAATAACGTGACTCAGGTGACTTATTCAATTTCTACTTAAATAAGCAAAATTTAGGTAAACATGTCATTTGAGTCACCTTGTTATTAAGTATTTTTAATAAAGTACCTACATAACCCAATTTGTTTTCAACCCCAACGCTAGCATCTCGTGAAGTTTGAATTGGTTCAAAAAAAGAACTTTAAAGATTTGCATAGAAACAACACAAGTCCGCGAGAAGTTGACATGACGCGACGACCTATAGAATGCCGCTGGGATGAATTGGGAAAGTAGAGGACCCGGTATGGTGACGTAAATTAGGAGAGGCCTATGTATAGCAGTGGACCGATACAGGCTGATTGATTGAAGTTGATATGGCAATCAATCTATACTTATATATAGCTACTATCTATACTGACATTATAAAGAGGAAAGGTTTGTATTTTGATTTCAAAAATTCTTTCACCGTTCGAAAGTTACACTATCCCCGAGTGACATACTACTTTTCATATCCATGTACTCCCATGGGAACGGGAACTACGCTGCGTCCGCTAGTAATATTATGAGGAGGTAAAGTTTGTGAGTTTGTGAGGTTGTAGGGGATAATCTCTGGATCTACTGAAGCGATTTTCAAAATTCTTTTACCAATAAAAAGCCACATTATTTGTGATTGTAATAGGCTAATACAAAATCACGCTACGACTAGCGGAGTAAAAATGAAAATGTTGCAAAAATGGGGAAAAATTACGCAAACGAATTTGCGCAGGTCAGATAGCATTTTGGAGCCGTCCCTGTTATGCGGGCAAAGATTAATGGATTATACTATAAGCAATTGCAATATTATTCGCATCGGCGAATCTGTTTGCAAATTCCTATTTAGAAGATAGAGTTAATTTCAATTAAAACAAGAACGTTCACGATGTGTGTCAAAAAGTGACATATGGGGGACTAACATTCGTGTTGCACGAGTTGCCGTTTATTAATTTTAATTGCTTCGCTTATGTTTTTGTCAAGTTGTGTTCTAAAAATTAATTCGTTAATTGCTATGTCGACTGTCGTACGTTTTTATGAACAACGATTTAAAACTAGACTTGTCATCGTAGTTAAATCTCCTTAAGTAAATGTTGTGGATTCCGCCAGAAAGGTCAACGAGTTAAAAACGTGATTTAGCTAACTTTAGTTAAAGACCGTCAAGATTATTATTTATTTATTTATTTATTTATTGTAGTTTACATATATAGCATAACATGATGTCCTGCAAAACGGCATATGCAGTTTGACTGCAGGATCTGAGTCTCTTTACATTTCTTTTACTTAAATTTAATTTACTTAATTTACTTATTATCTATAGCAATAGTTTCTAAGAGGTATTTGTATAATTTGTTTTTGAATACTGCCCTTTTGGTCTCCAGTCTAATGTCCGCGTAATTAATATGATTGATTAAAATTAGATCGGCTCATTACTGATGTGTAGGAGGATGGAGAAGGTTATGTAATCCATAATCATTAGTATAATAAAGTAATCCAATAAAGAGAAGGTGGCTGATTAATCACTGATCAAGACACGGACACAACCACTGAATAAACCAGTTTGAAATTTACATGATGAAGTTGATAGTTATAATATTAACTATGGATGTATATAACAATTAAAGTATGTTTTTAAATGCAATTCGTAAGGATATTGGCCCAATACTTTAGAAAAATAATGATTTAGTTTTGATATTTTTAAGGTAATCATGATAGAATCTCATTATTTTGAAATACCTACTTAAAGACGTATAATTTAAGATTTATTACCAAATAAGACGACGTCCGCTTCCCCTGACAATTTTGTGATCGCCTCCGTTTCCACCTTCGCATACATTTACACTGCCGCATCCGCTAAAAGGCCTCCATCACATCCCTGGAACTCTCGAAAGGACATGTATCAACGCTGTTGTTAGCAGCTACTCTGAAGCATGTATATTGTTTTTGAGTCAGTTATAACTTACCTTGGTGAGTGATTTATTGTTGTTAGGTATGGGACTAAGTAAGAGGCCCCCGCGTTGTCTGCAGAGTGTGTGGATCCGGGTAAAGCGATATTTTCATTCAGCGCAAGTTTGGTAGATATTTTGATTTTATGTAATTGCTAGAAATAGATTTTTGTGTTTGACTTTTTGTGCCCCCCTAGCCACCTTTAGTCTACTAGAGCGTCTGCTCCATTTGGTATTTTGTTTCAAGCTCTTAGGGCCGGCACTGCCCTTTTTTCGTTTCTCCCAAAAATTGTGCCGAATAATAATATTAAGTGCCTTGGTTTTGGAAACTACTGTAATAATTTACATTTATTGGTAAATGCATCCGAAAAGAATTTGGTAGATTATAGGAACTAAGCATTGAAGATTATTACTACTTCCTTGATCATAAAAATAAATTGTGACTTTAATGCATTTACAATTAGACATATTAGTTCCGTCAAAATTTATCGTATTACCTAAAACCTTAATTTCGGTGGTATTATGATAAAATTATGAACTGTTTTGTTTGTGATATGATAAGTTTTTAACTTTTGTTACAATACTTGTTTTAGATTTGCATTTCTGAGGAACTGTTTGTGCTTTGCTGCTTTTTGATTATCTAATACAGTTTACATTTGTTCTAATTGTGGCGATGTTGACCTTAGTGGTATTGATTTTTAAAAACAAATATTTGTGTAATACAAAAAGTAAATATATTGAAATTCGCAGGTCACTGATACACCCACTGAATTGTCACAACGCAATGTTAGGCGTCTCTTGTTTTTACTGAGATTTCACAAGTAAGCAACACATAAGGAAAATAAACGAGCAGAAACTACAATAAGCAGAAGCAACATTATTACGATAACTAACTAACACAAATTTGACTTAGGTTTCCTCTCTGAGGACTACAGGCCTACGGATCCAGTTTGGCAGGCAGCAAGTGCAACTAGTTAACAAAGAATCACTTTTAACTTAGAAAGAGTTGGTTAATAATGTGAGCGAAACGGACTCTCGTATGAAACCTATCTTTCTCATAGTGTAACCCCAGCAGTAGGCGTTTTGGACGACTCTCTGGGTGAAATTAAAAAGTAATTTAAGGTTTATTTCTGTATTACACTCATTAGTCATTCAAAATTCCATCCGTGCGTTTGATGACGGCCGCTTTTTCCATTTTCAGGCCTAGGGGTAAGTTTGTCAGTTATAATGTGACTGGCAAACTTACCCCTGATTATGTAAGGCAACAAGTTTTTGCCATGTATTTCCACTAAATCTAACTATGTGTATGCAGAAAATTAAACATTTTGGAAAAGAAGATTTAAAGGAAGATGGCTGCTTTTATAGTTCAGTATTTTCATCCCGAACTAATTATATGTTCATATTAAAATTGCTTACGTATCATCATTTTAAGGGTTCCGTAGCCAAAATAGTAAAACGGAACCCTTATAGTATCGCCATGTCCGTCTGTCCGCAACTTAGCTCAGAGACTGTTAGTGCTAGAAGGACGTAATTTGTATGGATACACATATTACATATGCCGACATAGTGAAAGAACAAAATTTTGAGAAAAGAAATTAGTGTACCTCCCCTATATGGAAAGTCTTATTCGTATCATTAGATAGGTCTTTTAAAAACTTTTAGGGGTTGTCAAGACTATTTTTCGATTTAGGAATCCGTTTGTGAAATATTAAGCTTTAGTTGAGAAGTAACAAAATTTTCATACAGATTCCATTGAAAACTTCTTACGTTAGTAGTATCAAACAAAAACAACAGAAAACCCACTTCTTGAGCCACATTATTCAGATAGGGGACTAGGGAACCTTGCATTGTGCGTACAACATGCACTTGCCCGGATTTTGTTCTGCCTTATTTCAATTTATTTGAATTTAGTGCAATATGTTTCTTGAAAATATTATTTTACCCCAAAGCAATATTATGCTCGATTTTACATTTGTTCTCTATAGTATGAAGCTACATTTTTGGTCCTGTTTACTTTTTACAAGTAATAGATACCTACATATAGGTTTTACTTTTTTGTAGACGAACTAAACGGTGCGTGGTCTTCTTAACTGCGTACTATATTATTATTATTGTACGTTAAACAAACGCATCTGGTTTAAATATGGTTAATTATGACATCGACATTCCATAGACTGTTATTTCCTCGCCTTGAAACGAAAATGACTCACACACATGAAAAAAAAAACAGGTACATTTTATGCGCACTTATAATAATAATACACACTACGATGTCTACGATGTATATAAACAAAATATTTACGACGCGGTTTTATTTGTGTTTTAAAGCAAGTGTATTAATAGGTTCAGGTTGATGAGAAACCATTAGCATGATACGTCTGGGATATAATTTATCAAATATCGATTGGTTTGATGGTTATGAATAATGAATCAATAATAATAATAATATCTTGGGACAACTCACACAACGCAATCTGATCCCAAACTAAGCAGAGCTTGTACTATGGAAACCAGACAATACCTGATAAACATACTAATATATTTCTAAACATATACATATTATAGATAAATAACACAGAATAAACCATCCTGCTTATCACACAAAGTTTAGTTTTATCCTGGGTGGGAATCGCACCCACGACGTCTTGTGAATGAACCAAATATCAATAGGTTTGATGGTTATGAATAATGAATCAAATATCGATAGGTTTGGTGGTTATGAATAATGAAACAAATATCAATAGGTTTGATGGTTATGAATAATGAATCAAATATCGATTTTGATGGTTATGAATAATGAATCAAATATCGATAGGTTTGATGGTTATGAATAATGAACCAAATATCGATAGGTTTGATGGTTATGAATAATGAACCAAATATCAATAGGTTTGATGGTTATGAATAATGAATCAAATATCGATTTTGATGGTTATGAATAATGAATCAAATATCGGTAATAGGTTTGATAGTTGTAAAGTTGGTAACTAGAGAGGTCACTAGGTTATTTTCCATGTAGGTAATGTTTTTGGTAAACTGACCTCTCATAATTTTCACAGCTCGTCGCGTAACGTAAATATTTGTAACGTGGGTAAAGTTAATGACAATTTATGTTAACTAACGGCAGTGCCACTGACGGCCATATTATTGTGTTTTATTTTAATAAAGGTAACTACAACGGGTGTAGTACACTACAAATCCCTATGACACTGTGGTCTTTTGAAACCAAACAAAATACCTATTTAAGCCCCAGTTAGTTAAAGAATTATTCAAATATCAAGGTCGAAATAAAACTTGATGTTTGTTAAGACTGCACAAAAATGTTAAAATTATTCCGGTTATTTTTTAACAGAACACTTAGACGAAAATAAAATTATGTCAGACAGTAATTATAGCTCATTTTAAAACAGACTTCGTTATGTAAACTAACAGCTCTGTATAAATATCACACCTGCTACATTATTTGGTTTAGTTTAGTGCGTTCGAGAAGTATGACATTTGCAATAACCACATAACATTATATTTGACTTTATCTTTGTTTTAGTTTGTATAATGACTTATTCATTTAGCAAAACTTTTACGATTCTTATTTTAGTTTAAATGTAATAATTGAAAAAATCACCATCTCATGCCGGCGTCAAAGTTGCCTACTCTCCTCCATTGAGATCAGAAACGTGAGGCGTGAGAGCATAATACTTTTTATAATTAAGGAGTTGCACAGGGTATCATTTTCGGACAAGTATTCAAATTATAATTTGCGATTGACCCTATTTCGGAATGGAGTTTGATTTTGCAGGTTAGCATTTCTAATAAGTTTACAAAACAAATAGAAATTTGAATATAGCATTAAAATTTTGAACTATTAGGAGCCTTCTCCTACGGCTTGAATTCGAAATAGTAATGTCGTTTTTGGTAATAAATATAAAAATTATCAGTCAGGATATAATTTCAATCATTAAACGACAAATTTGGTAGGAAGCAACTTCCAATTACCAAGTCATATTTACTTTATTTATTTAAATTATTTTTGTCATTGAGTTTATTTGTTTGAATGACATTTGAAATCCATTTACGCGATTGCTGATGCATAATTTAGGAAATTTTTACCATTGTTGAATACATTTCTTAATATAATCATAAAATTTATCTATTCATTTGCACCTATATCACTATATTATGCTAATTGTACTTAATTACCTGTATGCATTACATGTCTCGTAATCTTATAAATATGTGTAATTTTATACTTTGTTTGTATGCTCACACTTCCCATTTTTCTAACATCCTTATTTTGTTTGAGTCTTTTCCATATTTGTTTTTAGTATCAGCTGCATCGTTGTTTTTGAAGATGGGACCTGTTTTACCGGTCAGATTGGTCTTTATTAGTTCATAATTTTAATGTAACTAAGTGATACCAAATGATTTAGTTTAGTAGTTTCAATAAGTAAGACTTACTAATCAAGTAGTCGGTACTTAGTAACGACTACTTGATCTTAAGTACTAATTTAAATAATAGCTTGTAGAATTAATTTTTAAGGTCTTTGCACTTGCTAAATAATATCATTAGGATCTGTGTTCGCCAATGATGGTGTAATTTATTTATACATTTGTATCGCCGGGTGTTTTAAATTCAAGCGTTATTGGTCGAACAAGGTTATTAGTATCTACCACTTCATTCATTGAGAATTTTAGAGATATAAATACTTTTTCTTTAATCGCTGATTGAATATCAGCTCAACGTCTATTTACATTAATAGAAGATTTATTAGGTATCAATCTATTCGTAACTAACGTGGTTATTATTAAAAAAAATCACACAACATAGACTTTTAAAAAACGCAACCAAGAATCACGTATCTACATTCTAGACCCATTTTTTTTTAATTTTGTTGTGACAAGAGTGTCACAAGAGAAGTTAAGCTATTATAGTGAAATATTTAAATTCAAAACCAGAACCCTTGAAAACTTTGTAAGCACTGACCTCTATAGTACTAATATGCTAGACGGGCTACCGCCGACAACAACAAGACTGCTACAAAGAAAATATAAAACTTCGTAATAGACAGCTGTTTGATTTTGACAAAATCAAATGGTCAAAATCAACAGTCTAAACTTGTGTAACAAGGATTACAACAACAATAAGTGTCAATCAAGTTCACAGGATAGTAATTATTCGATTCGGCATTTAATTTTTTATTTTATTTTGTACGGGATAGCTCAGGGGGTGGACAGCAATTATATGACCGTCAGCCCTTTGGATACGGAAACCTAATAATCAAGTTTTTTTGCTTTGATTTAAATTTTTATACATCCGTGTTGTTATACAAACAAATAAAAACGAACTACTTATAATATTTTGAACTTGATTCTTCTCAAATTTTGAACAAGCTCGCGTGCATGTGAAGGTCAACGACTACGTAATAGGTATTACAAATTTTAACGTTGTTTGATTACATGTAGGTGTAATCAAAGATAATGTCCACAATTACCACCCACCTTAAAATCGTTGTACCTACCTTCATTAGATAATACAGACTTTGATATTATTACATGGTTCTATAACTCTGCAAGTTTCAGTCACCTTTCCCTAGCAGTACCTACCTAAGTATCTTCAAAATTTAAATCTGCGACAGGCAGATCCTGTATTTCGTGTAACTAATTTTGCAATAAAACACTAAAAATGGACTTACAGATCGGATTGAATATTTCTTAACCGACTAGTCAAGAAATGTTCAATCCGATGTATAAGTCCATTGACCTTAATGTCAAGTGGAATCAACAAATTAGTAGCTGAGTACCTATTGATTGGTTTAAAGTAACACTTGAAATTTTCAAGCACTTGCTTTTTACTTAAGATTTATTAGTGGAGGTAACGGCACTAGTTAGAAAAACTGAAACATCTAACTGTATGACATTATTTAAGAATTAGGCTGACCCTAATAAACTCAAACTATACTTAATTTGAAGTTGTTTTAAAGTATTTCTTTCACTACTATTCACATTGAAGTGAACTGTCACTTCATTGTGATTTGAACAGCATTAGATTTAACAATACCTTTTTTAAATTGTGTTTGTGTACAGTCACTTTTTTATAGATGTATATCAGGTTAATAGGTTCCCGTATCTATGATTGGAATTTGTATTTTGAATTTTTAAATTTTGATGTTTTTTGCAGGATATTCATATTTAATTTTATGGACTACTTAATCATAACTGGACCCTGTTACACGTAAAAGATCCAACTGTTTTTTTTGCGGAAACTTAAACACCGTTTTTAAAGTTTTGAAAGGTACCATGATGCTAGACTGTATATTTTAATAGTAGGTATCTAACTTGCCAAATGATCCTGATCTTGATTTATTTCTTTGCACCTTAAACTTCATATAGCATTTTTTCTAAAGTAAGAAAATTTCGGTTGGATCTTTTACGCATAACAGGGTTCATTTATTGTTATTATATCATCAATTAATATTATCGTACAAATTATCCTGTTTGAGTGATTAATATACCCACTTAGGGTATTGTCGGGAGTGTGTCTGTGTGTTAGTTTGAAATCTCGTATTAAATTCTATGCATCGATCAGTTAGCTGGTACATACAATGTTACAAGGTTTAGAGAAATAGACGGTTAATAAGAAGCTTGGTTTGTATGGAGATTGTCTCAGTCAATTTTTACGGGGGGGGGTGAGGCTAAATGTAATGCTATACAAATAAACAAATCGCATCGCTATTCATCATCGCTGCATTCTATTTACCTATTTAACATATAGTCAACTAAGTTGATATAATTGGTTACCATTTACCGCCCATTAAAATGTTCAAGGGGAAATGCTAGAATTCAAACACAATGGTGATCGTAAATATCTTATGTATATTTTATGTTATCTTTTAGTACCTATTTGACATTATTATATAACAGCTGTCTTTAGTCGCCCTTCAGTCTGTGGAGTTTTTGCTCAATATTTCTATACCTAATCATTAGAGTCCCGCCCCACTACGTATGATTTTTTTCTTGTGTAATTTAAAAAATAAGTGTATTCTTTTAAAATGTAATATTATATGTTCATAGCAGCTTTTACAAAAATACAGTTTATACGGTACCAGTTCTGGCGTGAAATTCATCATTAAAATTATCTTGTACGTTACCACACTTTATGACAAATAAAGATTCTATTCTATTCTATTCTAAATCTTTTACTGGGCGATTTTTTCAATTAAAATATCCGTCTCAGGAGCATCATGATGTACCTACTCGTTTAGTGACCTATCTTTGTTACATAGGTACTTATGACTTTCACACACAAATCACTGAATGGATTTGAATGTTCGTTACACTCACCGTATCTTGGACAAACGCCTGAATAGAAATCTATGTGGATGGAGCTGTGAGCAAAGACTAGTTTAGATTTTTAAAAGGTAACATTTTGTTTACCGCGAGACTTATTTAAAATTTTGGTTTTGTTATTTATTTTATTTTCCTTATAATAGTCGATTTATAATTTCAAATTTCGGAAAATACCTTTTTATAAAACATCCTCAAACTTGTGTGTCGTAATTTATTGATACTTATAGATTTTTGCTTAGCGTCTGCAATATTTTTTTGCAAAAATAACAGTCTTAAATCCGAATAAGTAGGTAAATCTGTATAATTTTATGCATTGACACTGAACTATTTTTGAATCTAGCATGAGGAGGGACAGCATAATGATTCGTTCAGAAAATATATTTCCCATGAGTAAATCATTTTTCTTTTCTCATTAAAGATTTATAATATAAAATATTTTTATATTTTACAGCTAACAGCAAGCAAGTTGGTGGATTTACCATAAAACACCATAAAAACCTTTGGTTATTATTACTATGAATATTGATGACACAGTAAGGTTATGGCGGTTATTTCAAGGACAAAATACATTCTAGGCACTTATGCCAATAAAAACCATAAACATTTACATATTGGTTTTTCTACCACGTGAGATCATCAAAAACGTGTTTTTAACTATTAAGGATAATTATATTCATTTTCTCTAAGAGTTAAATGTCCTATAATTTCGCCACCAATGACATTAGCATTCAATATCATCAGTTTTTATACAAGGATGTAATAACAATTAAAATAAAGAATACAAGGGTTAACGTATACAAATTATTCTATTAAGTTTGAACAAATGAAGTTTTCGATAAAACAGGTACCATATGTGGTCCCTGAGAAACACCCACCTCGTCACTTAAATCAATTATGATATTTGACATCACGGAAGTCCTATTTTACGTAGAACCATTTGATTGTTGATTAACGCTACGCTACACGACTGCGACAGACAATTTCAAGATTAATGGCAGAAGTTGGTGGCCTGAGTGGTTTATGCTCTCAAAAGCAGAATTAAAATCAATGTATAAATATCAGTTTTTAAACCATTACAGGCTTAATTTTATGTTAATCATATAATAAAAATATTATAAAGTCGTCAAAGTATTGTAAACCAATAAAACTTGACACATAAAGGCATTTATTAGCACGCGGTAATACGTATCAAGTCCCAAGTTACCAATCTCAGTACAATTTCAACAGACAGTTTCAAGTAAAAACTATTAAATATAGGTACCTACTGCTATATAAGTATAAAATAATATTATTTAGTGATGTTGAAGTTTTATTTCAAAACACCTATTAGGAAAAAAGGCCGCTATAAACGATTTGATGCCGACCTAGTTGAATTCAAATGATTATTTAAAATACATTTTTTCAATCAATCAATCAGCCTCTAACGGTCCACTGCTGGACATAGGCCTCTCTTAACTTACAATTCATTCAGCGACTTTCTTTAAATCGTCCGTCCATCTGGCTGGGAGTCGACCCACCTTACGTTTACCAAGTCGCCTTCTCCACTCTAGGACGCGTTTGCTCCATCGGCCATCGATCCTTGTGTGACCAGCCCATTGTCACTTCAGCGTGCTTAACCTGTGTGCTATGTCGGTAACTTTGGTTCTTTGTCGGATGAACTAGTTGCAAATTTTATTCTTCAAAGAGACTCCAAGCATAGCTTTGCGGCTTTCAATTTGCGGACTAGCCCAACGGTAAGTGTCTACGTCTCGGCACCGTAGGTCATAACAGGTAGGACGCACTGGTTATATAACTTGGTCTTCAGACATTGCGGCAGAGGCGAATAGAAGACTCGACGAAAATTACTAAACGTTGCCCAACCCAATCGGGTCCTCCTGTCGACTTCTTTCTCAAAGTTGTTTCTACCAAGTTGAATAACCTGCCCTAGGTAGATATATTCTTGAACAACTTCGAGCATCGACCCTTCGACAGAAATTGGTCTCGGCATGACATGTTCGTTAAACGTGATTTTGTTTTTTTCCATATTCATGCCGAGACCAACACGTCTAGAGGCTCCATTTAAGCCGTGCAGTATCTCGCTTGGCTGCTCCAGCGACTTCGCTACTATGACGATGTCGTCGGCAAATCAAAGGTGCGAGGTGTACTAACCGTTTATATTTATTTGACTGCCTCTGTGGCGCGGTGGGAGTGTATCCGACTGCTACGCAAGAGGTCGTGGGTTCGATCCCCACCCAGGATAAAACTTTGTGTGATGAGCACGATGGTTTATTCTGTCTGGGTGTTATTTATCTATAATATGAATGTATTTAGAAATATTTAAGTATGTTTATCAGTTGTCTGGTTTCCATAGTACAAGCTCTGCTTAGTTTGGGATCAGATAGCGTTGTGTGAGTTGTCCCAACATATTATTATTATTATTATTATTTATGCCCTGTCCAGTCCAGTCCAGTGGCTTAAAGACGTCTTCAAGAGCATTGGTGAAGAGTTTCGGGGATATGACATTCCACTGTCTTACACCTCGACGCAGCTCTATTGGTCTGTTTTTTTTTGTTTAATTATACACAACATTTTTTTAAATTATTGATAATTTAAAAAATGTTGTGTATAATTTGACAGTTTATATGTAGGTAGGTATGTAGCTTCGAGAATATCATGCTCATTTCTGTATGATATTTTATCTATCGGTTATTATTGATTAATTAAAATTATGCAAAGTCGCGGAATGAAAATGTTCGTCAGTTTTTTAAACACACTTATTTAACACATGTTACCTTTTTAAATTATATATCACTTTAGGCAGTTGTATATTCGTATGTTGTAAATTATGCTTAATTGTTTGACAACAGAGCTAAAATTTATTCAGACCAATATTAATTGACTACGAGTAGTTGAACTAAGACCTCTCAGATTAATAACAAAATAATTAGATGGAACGTATATATCTGTCTCATTATACATTATCACTCTCTGCCATTGTGTATCAAATAATGTGTTTAAATAAGACAGCTATATAGCAGTGTTAGTTCCATCAAAATAACGATTTTGCCACCCATGGTTTCCTTTGGCTCTGTTTACCCGAATCAAGAAATAGTCGTTAATGTTATCAATTCCCATTGTGGGTGTGACAATTCAAAATAGCCGTGCTATCATTCGTGTCTATCAAGTAAGTGTCAAAGATTTTTCTCAGTTAATACCATTGACGTATAAACCAGGACCACGCCATCCCTTTCAATTAAAAATTAAATATTGACTGCAAAGCGTGAAAGAGAGAAAAAACTCGTGCGGCCTTTGACACGTATTGTCCACAAAGTAGCGTTGTCTCTTTCTAGATGTGATCAATTTTGTGCGGTTATAGCACAGTCTTAGTCTCTACGTCAATGGTTAATACCATGTTAATACTCTACCATTGTCTATCATCTTGAAATAAAAAAACTTTTTGAGTATGTGGTTAATGTATGACTACTTTCTTAACGAAAAAGTTTTTATTTCATGGTTCCACCCACAGAACACACATATAGCTAGAATCAGTCAGTAGTAAGTCAAAGCGTGTCTCCAATCAGTGCAACGGCGCCATTTGGTTCGCGCATGACATTATTCAAAGTTCGATCGCGGCCGCATGACGTCGCGTGTACTGCAGCAAGAAATGCCTAATTGTGCAGTTATAAGTTGTAAAAACTCGTCGAAGAATGTAGAACGTATCAAGGGAGATGTATATTTTCATCGCTAAGTAATTTTGTTGCTCCTTATGCTGAAATTAATTTTAAAATGATTTATTTACGTTTTTGAGTTATACTACTTCGATAAATTCTCATTGGCGTATTTTACTCTATTCGTTTTACATTGCGGTTTCAATTGATGTCATCAGGTGATATGTCATCGTCTCATACGTTGAAAGTATGCAATGAAATTCAAACGAATAAAGAACGCAACAACAAATAAATGTCGTGGTACAGGGGATTTTGTTGTTTTTCTATAAGTAGTGATGTTAAGTTTAGGCACTTTATATCGATTTCTTCAATCGCGAATTGATCGCGCTCTATATATGAAACAGAAAACAGATAGCCGGAGGAACGAGAATGCATTTTTGTAATAACTACATAGGTATCAGTTTGATCAAGCACCTACTGAAAACCATTTAGTTAATCTCATAAAGGCAATAACTGATGTATACATAGATATACTATTTAACGAGAAATTTGAAAACCAAAACTACGAAAAGACAAATATATAATAAACTCGTCCTGTTTTAAGGTCAATAATTTAGTAACTATGAGGTATTTAATTCAGTTAAATCTAAACCATCATTTTTTTTACTATTTTATTAATAAAACGTTTAGTACGTAATTACCACCTATGTTCGTACGTTTTTTTATTTTCTAGAAAATTGATTGTGGTAATCTTGTGCAGTCTGTACAATGTTAAATAGTTCAATCCTTTACTTTAATATGTGTAAGACCTATTACTGATTTAATTAGCTCCTATAATGATAAAAAATTAAAAGCATTTTTGTGATTAAGTAGTTTTAAGTGTTAAAGTACCTACAAAGTACTATACATAAATGCAAATACAGCATTTAAACACAATTTTTTATTAGTCTACTCTAAGAAGGCATTCTGTGATATTAAAAAAATCAAAAGCGTTAAAAACAAGTAATAGTTTTGGCTTAGTGTAAAAATTATATTGATCCCACCTAATCTACTCTACAATTGATTAGATAGGTATAATAAAGCGTAAAAATTGCGTAAGTATATTAAATTATTAAAAATAAATAAAATGCTTATGTCATTTATTTTTACCCGTGTTTTTATTTTTATTTATAAGAATGATTCCAGTAATCTTAAAAATGCAAAATTAGTTAGGCTTGATGGATGGATGAGTGGATGTTTATTACTCTTTCACGGGAAAACAGCTGTACCTATTTGGCAGAAATTTAATGGAGATAGCTTAAACCCGGCAAAGAACACATAAGTTGCTTTTATCCCGGTTTCCATGGGGGATTTCATTCAAAGTGTAAATTTAGTGTAAATTTGGTGGAACCGCGGGCGCCAGTTAGTTAATTAATAAACTTGTGCTAACTTGTAAAAAATAAAAAATGCAGACATTTTTTTAAATATAGCTTCAAACAAAATAAAAAAAAAATTAATACATTATAATTTTGTTAATTATTTTATCGAAATAAAGCGTAAAAATTGCGTCAGTCAAAAATACAAAGCAATTGCCCCAGTTGACCTTAATCATTTTCTTTTTAATAAGAAAACTTCAAATTAAATAATTTAAAACAGCAATATCGAATCGAATTGGTCGATTTATAATCGATACTCTGTTGGATGAATGATGTCTTACGATTGAAAACGATTCTTTTTATGGTAGGTTCATCACTAAAACGCTCGCGTGACGTCATGCGCGGTGGGGATAAAGTGGCACGCTCTGTTTTCATACTGTCACAGGAACATGTGGCATCTAGCTAGATCTATTATCTGTGGTTCCACCTATTGTTTTAGTTATCATTCTGACAAAAAACATATTATTAGTTTGACATCATTTGTTTGTTGGCGTTACTGTTCTTTGATTCGGTTTAAGCCATTGAAGTAGAGACAAAGATTGCGCTATAACCTCACAAAATTGACCACTCTCTAGAAAGAGACAACGCTACTTTGTGGACAATACTTCTCAAAGGCCGCACGAGTTTTTTCTCTCTTTCCGCTTTGCAGTCAATATTTACTTTTCAATTGAAAGGGATGGCGTGGTTCTGATCTCTTCGTGGTCAATGGTTTAAATGGTTTAAGCAAAAGTGGACTTTAAGGTGAAACAGGGTTACTGTTTTAAATACTAATAACTTCTCGAGAGCAGCTTTTCTACATCACACGTGACATATTTCGTTTCACAACCTTTAAAAAAATTGATCCCTACCCAAAATAAAAACAGCTTATTTTGTTTTACTTAAATGTCAAAAATATTAAAAAAATGCATTGTCGTGCTGAGCAGGAGACGACGAGAGAGAGAGAGGTGGTTTCTTCTCTAGCTCTAGCACGGACCTATTTTGTAGTTATTACCAAAACTTAAGATTTTTCCCCATGACTATTGAGTTATGTATTTATGTATGTACTTACTGTAGAAAAATAGAAATAAAACCATATATATATTTATATAAATATGGTTTAGTTTCTATTTTTCTTTTATTGTTCCTCTTCCGATTACTCTAAAATAACATTATACTCTAGAGCTCAAATGTTTGCTGGTAGAAAACCTTATTTTGAAACCTCGCCTTTGTATATAATTACTTTTTTTAGTACTTTTTGTTTTTTGACGTGATAATGTCTAATAAATCGATGACGCCAGAAAAAGTGTCACGTAGCAAAGGCCAGTATTGGTTAATTGCGTAGCAACGGTCACGTTATTGATTTGTTGCTAAGCAGTCAAGTTATTGACTGGTTGTTAAGCAACGCAAATGGCGATTCCGCCTGCTGATAAGCTGAAGTGTTGTGGCCGTCGTACGCATGCGCGCGCATGCGGGTCTACTAAAGCTGTCACAGGCATGGTTGTTTATTAAAAAGTCATCAATCATTAAAGCGGCGGTAGCCTAATGGCTAAGGCATCAGACTCGCAACCGTGAGGTCGCGGGCTCCAATCCTTCCCATTATACTACCGACGTGAACCTACTCCTAACACAAGCCATTAAGCTTACCTGAAGGGGTCAACAGGATTGCTAGTAATGTTGGACCACAATTCCACTTGTTTGTTTGTTTATTTTAACGGGGCTATGTCGCACTTAGCCTCTTGATTGGGCCATTGTGCGTACGTTGTAATGTGTCAGTTCTTTTCATTCCAGCCAGCCCAAACACTCCCAGAAGCCCAGCATTCCTCGCAGGTTACTGCAGGATTCAGGGAGGAATGACGGTGTTTTTAGGAACTCTGCCCGGTGCTCGGCCACACTGATACATTCCATGATTACATGCTTGGGCGTTTCCTCATGTTCCATGCACCCTCTTCCCAGTGGGCTATCTGTGATCGCGATGGTGTGTAGGTGCTTGTTTAGGGGACAATGGCCTGTCAGGATGCCTATTGCTTTTCGCAATTTGTCCCTGTTTAGTCTTATTAGATTCCGAGCGTACTTTCTGGGCGCTGTTGGAATCGCCTGTTTCGTTTGTCTGCAACCGGTGTTTTTTCCCCATACCAGTTGGTGGTTTTCCTCTGTTTTCCCACGCAGCTAGATTCGTACCTGGGCTTGGGGTAAGGTCATTATCGGTTCGGGGCCGTGGATGTTCATTTTAGATCCCCGTCTCGCTAGCTCGTCCGCTGCGTCATTTCCAATTGAGTTGCTGTGTCCCTTTATCCATTGCAGGGTCACTTTATTGACCACAATTCCACATTGCGAGTTATCTTTAAAAATATATATTTTCTTATGACGTTTTCGCATTTTTTTAAATGTACAATAAAGATTTTGAATTTGAATAAAACCATAGAATCTGGCTGTAGTTTAAGCAAGCACAGTGCCTACCTATTATCTGTAATATAAGATTTAGTCAATAAATTAATGCGTACAATAGCACAGAACAAGTAATAGTACTACCTCAAGTGTTAATGGTGTTTCGACTACAGTAACTGCCTACTATCCGGGGTATCCTTACTCCGTACGCTTGTTGCTACCTTAGTATAATAAAAATAAAATAAATTTAGCAATATCATAACTATCAAATAAGGAAGTAAAACTAGCTATTGATTTACATATTGTATTTAAAGGTTTGGTTACTTCAAATATTTAAAGGTCCAAGTGTCACGTTGTCCATTATTTATATACAACGGGTTATCATTCACCTAAAGCGGACCTAAAGGTTCATTTCCGTGCATCGCGATCGATTGCGAGCCGCGCGCGGCTAAAGGTTCATTTCCGTGCATCGCGGCCGTCGTCGTCGGCCGCGCGCGTCTGTCGCTTACCTCGGAAACGGCACCATACATTCTTATGACTATTGTCGCATCGGCCGCGCGCGTCAGTCGTTCGTCGTAAGCCGCGCGCGGCTCGCGATCGGCCGCGATGCACGGAAATGAACCTTAAGCCGAGCCTACGACAGTCGTCGGCCGCGCGCGTCTGTCGCTTGCCTCAGAAACGGCACCATACATTCTCATACTCTCTACTCTATTCGACTACTCATTGTCACATCGGGCGCGCGTCAGTCGTTCGTCGTAAGCAGCGCGGCTCGCGATCGGCCGCGATGCACGGAAATGAACCTTTACACGGTCAATATTATTGTGTTAATAATCGATATTGATCAATTGTAAGTGAACGGAGCAGTGGCGGAGGGTTCTTAGAACACCATTACTTTGGTTTCCCTTTGGATTGTAGTTACTTATTATTATAGGTACAAAGGATTTATTCCCCTAAGATACACTTTCCCGGTAGATACACTTTTTGAAAAATCTCGCTTTTATTCCCTTTTGGTACACTTTTGTGTAGTACAATCATATAGATAAATAAAAACCATAAGCTTTTAAAAATTTAATTAACATATTTTTAGAAACTGTTAAGTATACAGATAAAGAGTATTGCTCAAGTCATCCAAATAATAACAAAAAGATTTTTTTATTCCATACAATTTTTTTTTTTTAAATTATTGAACATGCATTGACAATCAGCAAATAGATGAATTGAACTAAAATAATAAATTCAACAAACTTAATCATTTGCGGGCCAGACCATCTCACGGATCGTCGAGTTTTAAATTTTTAATAGTTAAACTTAAAATTTAATCGTAATATTTTTTAATACGTATGTATGAGAGACGACGTAAGCATTGAACCATGTCCAACAAGATATATTTTTGCATCGGGTTACCTCAGAAAAAAATTAACCTTTCGCCCCTGGTACGGAGTATTAGTGAGTCGCTTGATATATTGAATTGAATACCTAATATTGACCCTGTAAGGTTCACTTTTATGACACAAACTTGAATAACCAACTTTAAAATCAGTATGGCTGTTACGTAAAATACAGAACTAGCAACTCTCTTTACCTATGACAAAGATATCATTTTGTTGATGGATCTTGATATTACAACTGATTAAAATTACGATCTGAAATTGAAGCGGCGGTAGCCTAATGGCTAAGGCATTGGTCTCGAAATCGTTAGGTCGCGGGTTCGAATCCTACCCATTACACTACCGACGTGAATCAACTCCTAAAATAAGTTTTTAAGCTTAGTTGGAGGGGTTAACAAGATTGTTAGTGATGTGGGAACCACTCCCACATTAAAAATTAAAAAAAAAATATTTTGGGACAATTCACACAACGCTATCTGATCCCAAAATAAGCAGAGCTTGTACTATGGAAACCAGACAACTGATAAACATACGTATATATTTCTAAATACATACATATTATAGATAAATAACACCCAGACACAGAATAAACCATCGTGCTCATCACACAAAGTTTTATCCTGGGTGGGGATCGAACCCACGACCTCTTGCGTAGCAGTCGGATACACTCCCACCGCGCCACAGAGGCAGTCAAATTGCAATTACATTGCTAGTTATCTTTAAAAAAAAAATATATATATCTTAAAAAATATATACCTATATATATATATATATATATATAATACAATATATAATGTTGGTTAATTATAGTACAAAAAGTTAAAATCCACACGTCACATTTTAAGAAACCAAAATGCAAATTCAAAATCCGCTTGTTATAATTCCTCATACTTTGTAATGGTTTTCATTTAAAACCAGTTTCTTAACTCGATGTTGCTTCGACACGTGTAATGTCAGCACGTGTTCACCATGTTGGTTATACTCTTAAATTATATTTATGGTAATTAAATCTTTTATGTTACGGACAAGATACCGTATCGGATTAGGTGCAGTCTATGTCGCTCAGTGACTACTTACATCTATCAATTCAGGCACAAAATACCGAGAGTTCAGAAAGTAATCTTCATATGTACCTCGCTCGAGCCACGCACACATAGACGTTGTCCACGGACACGGGATTAACGACCACTAAAGACCATATTGTTCAGAAGGCGGCGCAAGATTCCGTTTCCGTGAACAATAATAATATCTAATAATAAAAATATCTGGGGACAACTCACACAACGCTATCTGACCCCAAACTAAGCAGAGCTTGTACTGTGGCAACCAGACAACTGATAAATATACTTAGGTATATATTTCTAAATACATACATATTATAGATAAATAACACCCAGACACAGAATAAACCATCGTGCTCATCACACAAAGTTTTATCCTGGGTGGGGATCGAACCCACGACCGCTTGTGTAGCAGTCGGATACACTCCCACAGCGCCACAGAGGCAGTCAAACAATGTATGTATATGTTGCTTATTGCTATATTATATGCGTTAAACAAGGTTATTTTTGGTATTAACAAGATTTGTACTTAAGGAAATCATTTAAAAAAAAGAAAATTAAAATATTGAAAACTTTCAGAGTTATAAGCCATTCAAGTTGTCTTATGTTCTTCGCGCTATCGTGCTCATTGTGTCCCGTAGTACGTAGTCCATGGTTATTATTAAAAAATAAGTGATAATTACATTTCACATTACATTGTAAACAGGAATTGGACTATTAAAATGATTATTGAATTAATTAATGATTGAATAATTATTTAATTGAAAAATATAACATTGGTATAAAAACTACCCAATGTTACATTTTTCAATTTACTCAGAAACAGTAACGCAATCCAATGGGATTGCGTTACTGTTTCTGAGTAAACTGCTTTCAGGTTTGTACTATACCAAGAATAACGTTGTTTAAAGGTTACTTTCATATTCTGGGACTTACACGGTTAGGCAGTGTATAGCCGTGCCGTATAGCACCTATCTGTAAAGTAGAAATCCGTAGTAAGTAAAAAGCGGCACCTTAAAATTTTGACAATTGACCAAGTTTTTAAACAAACTGTCCTGAGGATGCCTCGTATAGAGGCGAAACACGTGTCGAAGTTTCATTTCGTGGAAGCGGAATATTGCAAGTCAAGGGTCCGGAGGTGCCTACCACTCGACTTGGTGAGAGTACCTGTCACTAATTTTCTTTGTTACAGGTCTCTCTTTTTGAGTGAGTGGTGATTCACAGATCGAGGGTGGGTGGTGGGATCCCTCCCTTATAATCTACTCAAGTTTTTAAATGTCAGTGTCGCACCGCTGGCGACAGATGAAAGCAGCGGATTACATTTTTCTCTTATTTTCTAGCGATAAATAAATCATGTTTTCCTACTTTTACGACTTTTTAGGGTTCCGTAGCCAAAATGGCAAAACGGAACCCTTATAGTTTCGCCATGTCCGTCCGTCCGTTGGTTTTCATGTACCCCATTGTGTGTGGTATCTAAAAATATAGGTCTTTTAAAAATGTTTAAGGGTTGTGAAGACCATTTCTAGATTTAGGGATCCGTTTGTGAAATATTAAGCCTTAAAAGTGCAAATTGTTGTTAGAGTCAAGTGTCTCCCTTCCCACTCTGCCATCTAAATGGTTGATGTTGGGTTTGTGAATACAATCACGGCAGTAGTATAATAGTGAAATTAAAAGGAAAACTATCACTGTTAAGTAGGCTTTACAACTTAACGAGTAACAGCAGGTCAAGTGCAAAGAAGAAAAAATGAAATTGAATTAATTGAAGAAAAAAATTCTTACAGATTCCATTGAAAAATACTTAAATTACTTAGTAGTATGAAACAAAAACAATAGAAAACCTTCTTAAGCCGCATTATTCGGATGACGGGGACTACGGAACCCTACATTGTGCGTGGCCCGAGATGCTCTTGCCCGGTTTTACTTCACATCATTGGTACACGTTAGTTAAGCTGCATACAAACAATAGTTATTATAAGTAAAAGTGCAGAGATATTATCTAATACGATTGCTTAATTTCTGCCCACTGGTTTCGCTCCGCTGGGGTTGAAAATCATTTTTCCCTGGTTGTAGTAGACTCTGGGAGTGTGGCAAAATACTCAGTAGCTTTTTTTTAAGTAGTAAGTTTTATTTAAGGATAAAAAAAAAATGGTGCCAAATATAACATTAAAAGGACTATTTCGAGGCTTCAACTTCAAAATATTAATATTTGTTTTTGCTTTTTAGTTTGAAGTCGGTGACTAGGTCGGTCTAAAAAAAATTGTTTTTCGTCATATTATGTTCCTAATATTTCTGCCATATTTCATACTCACTTGTAAAAATATTTACCTCAGTTTCTACCAAAAATAACAATGCTCATTTTTTAAGTATTTCATTTGTCCTGGATATGTCATTAACAGAACATTCAAAAAGAAGAGGAATTTAAAAAAAAAAGTTTTATCTCCCGAAACTGTACGACTAATATTTATAATTTTCTCAGAGGAATAAAAATACGGCCAAAAACGGGATCTCCGGCTTGCACGAGCCACGCCTGCTTCAACAAAAACAAACACTTAAACACAATAAATTAATATGAAAATTAATTTAAAAAAAACAGGCACTCAGGAACAATAATCCCCAGACAATTATTTTATCGAGATTTTCCAATATATTATACATTCGTTAATTAACAATTTTTTGTTATTAAAAAAATGTATAATATATTTTTTTCATAAAAAGCAATTCTTGAAGGGATTCAGAGTAGATTTCCGTAGAAAAAATACGGAAACCTACCTACTCAGCAGCCCTTCAAGAATTACTCATAAAAAGGAAAAAAAATCTCAGATTAGTAATTTATAAAGAATTATAATTATCGTACTTGCAATGTTGATAAAAAAATTGTTAGTTTAAGCCTTAATTTTCATATTTAATGTGTTTAAATTATGTTTTCGTTAATGCGGGTGTCGCCTGCGCAAGCCAAAGCGATCTCTGGCGGGCGCAGGCAACACCCGCGTTTTTCACCGTATTTTCACTTTTTTACTTATTTTTCATGTAATTTTTAAAGTTGAACATGATTTTTTCAATAATCATCTACGTTATTGCGAATCGAATGACACATTGTTCATAGATTTCGAAGACTGCTGAAGACAACAACTTTCTGTTTCTTTTTAGTTAGGTCATATGCTAAAGGGGAGGGGGGGGGACTCCCTAGACGCCACCCTTATATACACCTGTTGTGGCTGAAGACACAAAAAGTATTTGAATTCTATAAACATGTGTTGAAACTTGTTTCACCGAAATTCTACTTAGAGTAGAACTGTGTAGTGTATAAGTGGGAATAAAAGATTATAAAAGGTGGTGGAAGATTGTTGTTGTCATTGTCAACGAAAGACTGATTGTGTTATGATACGTACACAACATAACTGACTGCCTCTGTGGCGCGGTGGGAGTGTATCCGACTGCTAAACAAGAGGTCGTGGGTTCGATCCCCACCCAGGATAAAACTTTGTGTGATGAGCACGATGGTTTATTCTGTGTCTGGGTGTTATTTATCTATAATATGTATGTATTTAGAATTATATAAGTATGTTTATCAGTTGTCTGGTTTCCATAGTACAAGCTCTGCTTAGTTTGGGATCAGATAGCGTTGTGTGAGTTGTCCCAAGATATTATTATTATTATAAACCTCCTGTACTGTCATGAAGGGGATCCTGATGAACAGATGAGTTTACGAGGATCCCCTGGGGGATCGGGCTTGGGGATCCTGGTGGACAACCTCCACTTAACTTTATACCCACTTAGCTTAGAGACGGTTCATAATTGTTTGAAAAATGCACTGTAGCCAAAGCGCAAAATCTTAAAAATTTTTGATTATTTATTATAATCAAAGTTCTTATTAAACATCCATATTTTATAATGAATATTAAATTATCGTAGTTAATTAATTTTCATTACGACTGGTTTGAAAGATGTAGCTTTAGTGGTTAAGTACTGTTTAGCGCCATCTAGTGAAAGTATGAGTTATTTCTAATATAGGTTGGTCTTTGTTCGGTTTTAGTACAACATTTTACTTCGAAGTCAACTGTCAGAAAATAAAATTTTATAACGTAAAGCGATAATTTTGCTAGTTTACGATTTAGTAAAATAGCAACAGTGAAAATAATAAAGCCATCTAGGTATTGATTTGTTATGTATATGATATATTTACGAAGTGTACACTGATAAAATTAGATGTCGGAAGAAGTATTAGTAGTTCGCTACAGATGGCTCTATACTCAATTTATTTTGATTGCCGTCAATAAGAATTTAATACTTCGAATTTAAATCGACGAAAAAGTTTTTGAGTGGCAAGGGTAGAGTTAGGGCGTATCTTTCAGGATTTATTAGATATTTTTTTACCATCATATTATCGTCACGGTACGTGCAAAATGTCGAATGTCACTAATATCACACTTTACAAGAACACAACGGTTTATTGTTTGTAATCTAATGAAATTTAAATTATTTTAATCCAATTAATACTAAAATTGGGTATTATAATTATGACTACTAAAACTAAGGTCATTGACCTAACAAGTTTTGAGAAATTGCGTATGTATTGTGAAAAAAATGAGCGTGTCTCGTTGGTCATATTGCAACTAATTCAAATGATCACTTCTGAATAGGAGTCAGACTTTATTTGTGAGTTCGCGACAATTGCAAAGACAGCAGACATAGGAGTCTTTGCATTTGTAAAGACATAGGAGTCTTTGCAATTGTCGCGAAAGCATGTTTTGGTTACTTATACGCTCAAAAAGGAAATTTGCAATTTTTTTCACATTCGATCTATTGCATGTACCACGACGTTATACTCTCTATGTAGTTGTAGGTAATATATCTAAGTAAAGCCTGACGAGAAAAAATAAAAATCCAAGCAAGTTGTAGTGTTAATTCTTACCTATCTATTTATTCTAATTTATACCCATCTATTTATATGTTAATAATCAATTATTTGCATTAGTTAGTGTGTTATCGACTAATCAAATAAAATGTAGGTATTACATTACACATTCATATTTATTTGATTTTTCCCTGGAAATTGTAAAACTTTGTTTATAAATTTAATTTTCTATTTCACAGAATATATTTTCTTTGGTACTTTTACAGTTGATTATTAAAGAGGTCTATTGTTATTTTTGTAAAAGTTTGTATTACCTATTTCTAGCTGGCTGTGTGCAATTTACGTATGTAAAACCAAATTTTGAAATAGGATGTGTTTTAAAATTTTACACTATCCAGAATATTGGGATTCTAGTTGGAGATATCTGACAGTTAACAGCAAGTAGTGTAGCCACACATTCTGAGGTTGCACCGCTGCGGCAGCTGAATAACTATCGGTACCTACCGCATCTGGCTACATAGGTGCATACCTATCGGTACCGCATCTGGCTACATAGGGGCATACTTATCGGTACCGCATCTGGCTACATAGGTGCATACCTATCGGTACCACATCTGGCTACATAGGTGCATACCTATCGGTACCGCATCTGGCTACATAGGTGCATACCTATCGGTACCGCATCTGGCTACATAGGTGCATACCTATCGGTACCGCATCTGGCTACATAGGTGCATACCTATCGGTACCGCATCTGGCTACATAGGTGCATACCTATCGGTACCGCATCTGGCTACATAGGTGCATACCTATCGGTACCGCATCTGGCTACATAGGTGCATACCTATCGGTACCGCATCTGGCTACATAGGTGCATACCTATCGGTACCGCATCTGGCTACATAGGTGCATACCTATCGGTACCGCATCTGGCTACATAGGTGCATACCTATCGGTACCGCATCTGGCTACATAGGTACATACCTATCGGTACCGCATCTGGCTACATAGGTGCATACCTATCGGTACCGCATCTGGCTACATAGGTGCATACCTATCGGTACCGCATCTGGCTACATAGGTGCATAACTATCGGTACCGCATCTGGCTACATAGGTGCATACCTATCGGTACCGCATCTGGCTACATAGGTGCATAACTATCGGTACCGCATCTGGCTACATAGGTGCATACCTATCGGTACCGCATCTGGCTACATAAGTGCATAACTATCGGTACCGCAGCTGGCTACATAGGTGCATAACTATCGGTACCGCATCTGGCTACATAGGTGCATAACTATCGGTACCGCATTTGGCTACATAGGTGCATAACTATCGGTACCGCATCTGGCTACATAGGTGCATACCTATCGGTACCGCATTTGGCTACATAGGTGCATAACTATCGGTACCGCATCTGGCTACATAGGTGCATAGCTATCGGTACCGCATCTGGCTACATAGGTGCATAACTATCGGTACCGCATCTGGCTACATAGGTGCATACCTATCGGCGCTGCACCTGGCTACACAGGTGCATATCTATCGGCGCTGCACCCGGCTACATAGTTTTTTTTTTTTGGCAGGTTTCCACCGATACAGGCTGATTGGAAAACTTTAACCTTAACAAATATATTTATATACTGAAAAAAAATTGTGAAGGTTCATTTTTGAGCGTTTTATTTCTCATACAATATAAGTACCAACTAGAAATTAAAATTAATAAAAGGTTAGGCATTAAGCATTTTCTTATTTTTATAAAAGTTTTCGTACCGTGTAAACTAAATTATATAATTGTAGTAAACTGATTAAGCTATTTTAATCGAAAAATTACAAATAGTGTAAAATTCTACCAATTGTTTTAAAAAAAATCTGGTTACAGTTTCTTGGTCAACTATCAATATATTTTATTTTGTCTTCTTTTCAAAGTGATTTCATGTCCTGAGACTGGTCTGATGGATACATCGAATTTGACTGTCATTTCCGTGTCATCTGCCTCGATGCGATATTGCCTCAAGAAGTGAGCAAGAGCCGTTTTTATGAAGAACAAAGCGTAATATTTCCCTGCAATAAACAAAATGTAAATACTTTTATTATCATTATCTTTAATCAACCTTAGGATAGAATGTTTGTTATGAAAGACTTTAAAAAATATGCTTTTGCATTTAAAAAGTTATGAAAGTTATAATTTGTTCACAGTAATATTTATGAATATTTCACAGTAATATTTGCCATGCGTTAGGTTAACACATATTTTTTCGATGGCGTTCATCTCGCAAAATTAAAAAAAAATGATTTGACCGGTCTGAATAAGGAAGAAAAAAAAATAGGAAATCCAAAGACACAATCCAAAAATTCGGATCAGCTGTTTTGTTGTTTGTCACTTCGGATTAAAAATTCTAGGTGGTACAAGGTTCACCTGGTTATCATTCCAAAAACTTTTCCAACAATACGTACCAATGCAGTTTCTCTTCCCCAGACTAAAAGCTGCAAATAAATTTGGATTTTCATTTATTGGCACCGTGTCTTCCAACCAACGTTCAGGTCTGAATTCGTTTGCATCAGGTCCCCACATTGGATGTCGGTGGATGCCTACAGAAGATAACACCCCAATACTACCAGCTCGGAGAGTATATTTCTCTGAAATTATCAATGGTGAGAAGAAAAATTGGGAAATAAGAAGAAGCTTCTATAGCAGTACCTATGTCATGTTGAGAAACTCTTTGAAAAATCACATACCACAAAACGGCTCTATTATCAAGCTGCTGTGTCAAAAGACATTTTGGTTGGTACCACCACAGTATCAGTTAATCTTCTGTGAAATAGTGATGTTAACATATCCTTGTGTTTTGGTTAAAGGGCACTGCAGCAAGTGAAATTACTGCGAACTAATATCTATACTAATATTATAAAGCGGAAGAGTTTGTTTGTTTGTTTAAACGCGCTAATCTCAGGAACTACTGGTTCGATTTGAAAAAATCTTTTTTTGTTGGATAGCCCATTTATCGAGGAAGGCTATAAGCTATATAACATCGCGCTACAACTAATAGGAGCGGAGTAGCGACGAGAAATGTTGCAAAAACGGGGAAAATTTACGCATACGAAGTTGCGCGGGACAGCTAGTCTCAAATAAAGAGTGGAATGCGGTGCTATTTAGATCTTTGCAAAACAAGGATTTGTTTGGCACTGATTTTGTCAGGGGCACAACCTGTTTCATCTTTTCATTTCGTGGTATAAAAAGTAATAATAATAATAATTGTGTCACATAGCCTTTAGATTAAAGTGTCTAACGGGCCTCTACGTGTTGGCTTCGGCCCCACGCACGCCTCCCAAATGACCGGGACTCCATAGTCCCGTGATATGGAAACGACATACATAATAATAATAATGAAAATTATTTGAACGTGAAACTTTTCTTATTTGGGAAGTCATTCTGTTCATCAATCTGAATATATTCCACATGAGGAACATAATAGTTTGAAGGACCTTACCAGAAATTATTTGAAACAAGTAATAGAATAAATAAATAATATAATATTTTGGGACAACTCACAAAACGCTATCTGATCCCAAACTAAGCAGAGCTTGTACTATGGAAACCAGACAACTGATAAACATACTTATATATTTCTAAATACATGCATATTATAGATAAATTACACCCAGACACAGAATAATCCATTGTGCTCATCACACAAAGTTTTATGGGTGGGGATCGAACCCACGACCTTTTGCGTAGCAGTTGGATACACTCCCACCGCGCCAAAGAGGCAGTCAAATAATATTGAGCTTTCTGCTGCTCTTAAGTTTATTCTGGCAGTAATTATAAACCACATACTTAATTTAACGTCCTTTAGTATACTCCTTGCAGCTAATGGTACTGTACTGTATGTTCTCAGGATTTCTTTGATAACAGCGTCCAAATATATTAGGCGAGATAGATCATGTCGTGTGACATCTACGTTCGTATCACCGAGAACATCTTGCAACCTTAAATTGAATATTGTCAGAAAATCTTATATTTATTGTTACCGTGAATGTCCGAAGCAAACCTATACCATATGATACACTAGTGTCTATTTCCAATCATCAAGATTGTTGATGTACAGTTATTATTTGATTGATATTTAGACCTTTACTTTATAGACCTATGATTATCATGAATCTAGATTGTTATAAAAACGTAATGTAGTAAAACTAATACAGAACTGAGTTGGCACATCCCAACTTCACGTTGTAGAGTGTAAACAACAAATGCGTTAAAATATAACATTACAGATGGCACACAAAAAATGAGTCCCACAAATATCAAAGATCTTAAAAGGGCCCTATAGAGTTAGGGTTGTGTAGGCATGCTAAAGAAAATGCATTGACTTCCATGATGCTACTTAATCTAGCTGACTAGTAGGTTTATAAATGTTGATAAACTTTCGCAATTTGTACACATTATAAAATGATTTATACTACGGGCCTTAATCGCATGAACAATTTATGGTATACTTAAAATAACCGTATTGCAACGGCCGTGGTCACTGGTAGATTGGAAATAGTCTACCCGTGACCACGGCCATTGCAATACGGTCGAAACGTCAGGCAAAAAAAACAAGGTATTTTATCTTAAATTATTTACGCGATTAAGACCCGTAGTATATATAATTTTATAAATAGTAGGTTTATGTCAAGTTTACTTACTCTTCATAAATTTTCTGCTGAACACGCTGATGCGATCCGATTAATTTCAAACTAAACGTCAAAGTATCAGTAAGACTGTCAAAACCAGCTAAGACCATTGACTCCAAATGGTCTTTGATATCCTCATCGGTGAACGAACCCTGAGTTTCTTCTAATTTAAGCATACGGTCCAATAATGATACTGTCTCTCCTAGAAATGACAAATGCATAAATGTTGATAAACAGTCGTCGTGAATAATTTATGGTAAAAATCTACCCGTTACCACGGCCGTTGCAATACGGTCGAAACGTCGGGCAATAAACAATATATTTTACCTTAAATTATTCATGCGATTAAGACCCGTAGTATATATAATTTTGTGAAATGCATAAATTACAAATTTTAATGACACTGGACTTTGAATGTGTTTACAAATGAAAAACAATCACGCCAGACTCCTTGTGTATTTAGATACACATAATACCTTCAAGACATCCATAATTGATCCAAGTTGAGAATTAAAACGTTCTTTTTAAGTTTATTGTTATTTACTAAGACTTTGTCTTATAACCTTTACATCTCAGGAAGCTAAATAAGAAAAAGCAATGATTTCTTTATAAATCTCACCTGTTTCATTTGGATGTAGTTTGAAATTATCTTTCTTTATTTCAGCTCGACGATTTTTGATTGCCTGTAAATTATATCTGGCATTTCATGTCTGAATTATAATTTTAAAAAATTTGTTTTCGAGGTTCGTAGTCTCTATACTTATTTGCGAATATTTCGTGTGTTTTATTGTTTAAATTATTGAGTACTACGGCTTCACCATGATTAATATAATATCGATAATGTCTTACCTCAGTAATAAATGTACTTGTCGTTTTAATGCACTTTTGTAGGGTTTTCTTGCACTTGCTTTTTTCGAAGAAAAAGGAAAAATGTAACCACAACTTTTGGTTTCTTACAATAAATGCGTCGAGCAAAGCTTGTGTGGCTTGAATATAATCTTCAGCAACGTGCATTAAATTTTCAGTTTTTACTCCTAAGATGACTACTGCAAATGAATAGTATGAGTCAGTGAAGCATATTCACTGGGTAGATACCTCCCATTTTTTTCTTTCGGTTCTTTTTGAATTGTTCGTCAACTGGCATGCATCTTCCAAATTTACCCTTTTTTTTTCTTGTCAACTGGTTTGATCGTGAAAATCTGACGTATTTATGTACAGTCAGCTACAAACACGTTTTAGTAAATTTAATATATTATATGTGCCTACTTTAAATGTTTAAGACACTTCAAAAATTTGAGTTTAAAATAAAAGAATAATAGTTTTTGAAATAGATATATAAAATAAATCTGCTTATTTTCCTTATAATAATCAACAATATCCCAAATCAAACATCACAATTAGTCAAGAATTTGGTTTTTTTCATTATAAAAAAACTGTTTAAAACTAAGAAAATTAAATTAAAAAAAAACAACAATAGCATAACATAATGTTAGTGAAGCGAAATCGTTCATTGTCAAAAAATATTACTTACGAAAAAAATTTCTTAAATCTACTTAACTATACGTCGTGTGCATCTACGACTGATGCTCGTCGTCAACTGATGTGCATCTTCGGCAGATGCTCGTCTTCAACTGATGACTTATAACTAACTTACAATAAACCATCTGAATATTACTCACTACCTGGGCCTCTCACCCTACTTAACGATATCCTTACTTTAACAACTTAAAACCCTAATAACACTTACGGATGCCATTAAATCACCATTGTCTGACATAGGCACCAAGAATTCTTTAGAAATCTCTTCCGCCTACATCTGGTATACATTATGGCATCGTCATTACAAAAAACAAACCCTACATCTGGCATGCATAATAATCTTAACTATTTAAAACGACATAACACGGATACAAAAATTAACACTCTTAATTCTAAAATACCACATATATTACATTCACAATTTTATTAAAAAGTAATATTAGTAATTTGACAACCGTAGATTGCGTTTACTATTGATTGTGTTTAATGAGTTGACGACAAAAAAAAATACATAATATCGGAAGGTGCCAACTGGGGCGCACGCGCGAGTTTTAAGCACACCAGTTGACGAACAACTCTTTAAATCGAATGGTAGAAAATACATCTTGAAAACACTAAAAAATAATATTGAATGAACTTACGACAAATTGTCTCCATACTAATGGCCTTGATATATTCGTGAGAATCGAACTTTCCTTTGTCCAATTCAACAGACATTTGGTTTACTAATCGTCTCGCTTGACTGTTGAATATTTCTAGGTTTTCATATAAAATATGGTGGCTGAACATTGGGTTCAAAAGTTTTCGGTGAGGTCTCCATACTGATACTGGGATAAAAACACATAGGTATTTAGATACAATTACGGTACCTTTGACCAGATCGGACAGGAGAGCGGGGACTCCTTAAAGCATGAGGACTTACGACTTAACCAAAGCATCAAGCTTGGGTCAAAATCACCAGATCAAGAGCACCCCAAAGTGCTTTTAGTTGGCTTCAGCGCTAGGTTTACAAAAGGAGCGCTCTCTTTGAGTAACAATCAAAACAGGAGGAGAAACCTATGACTCCAAGCTTTGCCGCAAAGATGAGGAAACACCTATACCAATCCATCACACTCTTCCCTCCACCAAGGTTTTGAGAAGAGATTGAGAGAGAGAAGGAATTGAGATTAAGCTTTGGAGATTTACTTTAAGGAAGATTATCCCGGCTTTTATCCAAATGCAATAAAACAGTCTTAGCATCTTTCGCGAAAAACTTAGAAGGATAAAATATTTGCGTATCACAAGAAATAAAAGTTTAATAATTAGTTGAAGAGACGAGCCGAGTCCTTATTCACCTTCTTATTTTCCATTTTCGCGCGTAAACTCGTGCGTACTGTCAAAATCTTGTCATAATGAAATGCATCAACGCGCATGCGCGGCGGACATCTTTGAGTGCACCGCGAATGCGCCGGTTCGTGAGCCTGATGGTAAGCGTTACGCTAGCTCATAACAGTATTAGTGCCACCCAATGATCTGAGATCATTGGGTGACACTAATACTGATGTCCATGATCCATGACCATGACCATGACCATGACCATGACCATGACTATGTCATGACCATGATCTGAATGTCAACGCACATCGAGTTCGTAAGTCTCATTTGCCTGATAATGAATGGTACTAGAAGTCTGTAATATACTCACCATCTGCAGCAATGAGTCCATTTGTAGACCAATCTTTAACAACATCGTAAATAAAGGGTTTGTCTAAACAAGCGTTGGATAAAGTTAAATAGTCATCCGGATCTGTTACAACTGAAATACATAATTATTATTGGATATTTTAGCTTTAGTTACGAGTATCATTACTTTATTATAACAAAACAAAAGATAATTCGTGTTTTAATAACAACTGATTACACATATTATTGTGTCGTTTTTTTATTATAGCGGTTATTTTTATTTTGTAAGATTAAATCAATGACAGTTTTAAAATATCAACGACTGTGTTAAAATTATTTTAAAAACAAAAACATGACTGATTAAATCATAATTGAGTTATATAACCTACTAACTTAAGCCCACGGTTCCACCCTCGTGAATGGCGGTTATTGCAACTTAGCACTGGAGTATTCTAATGTATACGCTGCTCTCGATTATTGGTCCTGAGAATGGTTATAAGTTTTACACTAAGGGCCTTTGGGCCGTTACAATTTAAATTTTCTTATCCAAGCTACATAGCTTGTTGGCGAGATAACGCCCGTTAACATTTACATATTATAACTCTTAAAACTGAATTTCTTAAATCGTTTACAACTAAATATCATAACTAATTGATGTTGCGTATAACATATAACACATGAAAATGCCCAATTCATATGAAACAAGATCGAAACCAATGGCTCCACCGCACCACCACAATGGCGGAAGCTTTCTGCGCGATGCATCAGCGCGTTTGTATCGATATACAAACCGTTTGTACCATTGTTGGTGCAACCTCTGTTTTTGTCCTATTCTTGGTCGCCGTTTAAAAATCATCACGAAGGCTACCATAAGCAGAGTTATCTCGAGCGACTCCATCGTAATACCACAGTCTTTTAGTCAACTTGCTTTTTAGGGTTCTGTACGCAAAGGGTAAAAGGTAAAACGGGACCCTATTACTAAGAGTCTGTCATCAGGCTGTATCTCATGAACCGTGATAGTTAGACAGTAGTTAGTAGTATAAGTCACAGCATGGAGTTAAGATACTCATGAGTGAACGAAAAGTACAGCCATTGAGATGTAGGTAATTTTAAGACTTGTGTGTAGGGTTGTCATAATTGCTGATATATTTGTGCGGAGTGGGCAGCTTTTGGTAAGCTATGCGAGGTCTTCTCATCGTCGATCCCACAATGCCTAAAGACTTTAATCAGTGCGTCCTACCCGTCATGACATACGGAGCCGAAACGTAGACACTGACAGTACGGCTGGTCCACAAGTTCAAAGTCGCTCAGCGGGCTATGGAAAGGGCTATGCTCGGAGTTTTTCTTAGGGATAAAATCAAATATGAGGTGATCCGGCAGAGAACCAAAGTAATCGACATAGCCCACCGGATTAGCAAGCTGAAGTGGCAGTGGGCTGGCCATATTAGCCGAAGAACCGACAACCGTTGGAGTAAACGAGTTCTTGAGTGGAGACCGCGGCTCGGCAAACGTAGTGTAGGACGCCCTCAGGCCAGGTGGAGTGATGGCTTACGCAAAACGGCTGGCAGGAGCTGGATGCGAGAGGCCGAGGATAGAGCAAAGTGGCGTGCAATTAGAGATACCTATGTCCAGCAGTGGACTGCGATAGGCTGATGATGATTGTGCGGAGTCTACCTGAGACATTCGCTGTTGAACCTAGCCTAATGAGTTGACGTTATTCGAGAAATCAAGGTAACCATCAGCATTGCTATACAGCGAGGAATTTGTTGGAATCTGGTCCAAATCACTGGATCTAACTTCATAAGCCATACGCAGTCGCCACCGATTGCCACTGTTACTTCAGGATAGTCTGTGAAGTGGTTGACTCTTACCATTTTGGAATTCTGTCATCAACAAATCCTCGCCGTAAAGACTCTGAGCCTCATTGTAAAGACATCGTATACTAAAAGTACGGATAATAAAAGTTATGAAGACAAGGCGAATGTGGGTAAAAACCCCCGCTGCCACCAGTTAACCCGTGACCACGATCGGTGCAACTCGAGTTGAGTAAATAAAAGGTTTACCCTAAACCTTTATATGTTTCTCGCAATTAAGTTCCGATAATATTCTAAAACATTATTACTTGTAATATTTTGATATAAGGCATATATTCGTTTCTGAAATCCTTGTGCATACAATCATAGGTAACGGTTATAAAAAAGTGTACAAAATATGGTGGGCACACTGTGGTACTGAGCGACGTCTCAAACATTGCTTGCCTAAATTGACTGGTGAAAATGGAACACTTAGTGTCCCACAGGGCCCTCAAATATATTTTGCCTGTATACTTCATCGATTGCCAAAGCTTTGTATTTGTACCTATGGGCAGTTGCACCTCAATATCAACTACTTCTACTTGACAACGTAAAGCATCTCATATTGTTGGCGATCAAGGCTTCTCTGATAGACTTGATTCATTGGCATTGCGAAGGGATGTCGGTTCTCTTTGCGTCTTTTATAGAACTTTCTAAGGCATTGTTCTAAAGAATTGTTCGGACTAATTCCACCACACAAATGGAATTTTGTCTGTTATATTTCGTCCAAATTGTTTTATGCAAGGTATTTTTGACTGCCTCCGTGGCGTGGTGGGAGTGTTACGCAAGAGTGTTACGCGACTGCTACGCAAGAGGTCGTGGGTGTGATCCCTACCCAGGATAAAACTTTGTGTGATGAGCACGATGGTTTATTCTGTGTCTGGGTGTTATTTATCTTTAATAAGTATCTATTTAGAAATATATACATAAGTATGTTTATCAGTTGTCTGGTTTTCTTAGTACAAGCTCTGCATAGTTTGGGATCAGATAGCGTTGTGTGAGTTGTCCCGTAGATATTATTATTATTTTTAATAAGTACATAATTTTCCTAATGTGATATTAATATCAAATATTTATTTTAAAATACTGCTTTCATATTAATTAATATTTTATTAGTCCGCCTTCTGGTTAAAAGTTAGGTGACAATGCCAAGTTCGTATAAGAAGAAACTGCCTAGAAACTTATGTAAACTCTTTGTGTATCATCGGGCTACACACAAACAAACATTAAAATTAAATGATTTGACCCTACGAAAGAATGACGTCATTGATTTGTATTTCATATAAATTAGTACGGGGCGCATCGTTTTGACGTTTCATAAAAAGATACTGATTTGACTTGACAGTCATCTACCCTATTGATTGGGTCAGAGAAACTGCTTAATTTTCCATCAACCATTTTTGAATTTATTCCATAAAATCGGTGACATAAATAATCCCGTACAGATTTAGGACCTTTTTACATGCTTCGGTTGCCGCAGTAACCCGGTGACGGTTACCTAGCAACCAGAATATGTGAAAAGGACCTTATTTATATGCCAGAAGACTTTAATGTGAATACTCTTTACGGGGTCCCTTGCCTAATGACACAGTTGATAAAGCATACACATTTTGCTAATGAGGCAATGTCAAACGTATTTTTTTAATAATAATGGGAGGGCATCCTTAGTATTTCACTTATTTACTTTATTTTTTTATCTTCAGTTATAACGTATGGGTTTAGGCAAATCTGAAAACTGTACAATTGAATTGACAATCTTAACGAAATATCATTTGATAAAACTGTGCAGTTAAAAGTGAGACTGTGCAATTTGTTAGTTTAGGCATAGCTTCGTTGGAGTGAGTACAAGTTTTCTGCAGCGTTCAAATATGAAATAAATGATGATGATAATATAAATCTACGTGAATGGTTACTTTATCCATTCTTTAGTAGTTATTATAGTCTTTTGGAGTAGTAGTATTATCGTATATTGCTTTCTTTTTAATAACCAATGTCCAAACACAAAGCACATACTTTTCCTTCTTTTTTCTTGTTTTCAAAATGCACAATAGTCCGATAATTGCCATAGCGTCATCCGTCACCATGTCATTCCGTGAACTTGTTATTTCAAGCAAAAAGAGATTACAAACTGAAAAAATTCAACGTGTGTCGACACTAGAGACATAGCTTAACCTTGTATATAATTGTTTACCTTAAAATTGCTTGCAAGCAATTTTAAGGTAAACAATGCGCGTTAATTCACGTATAATAAATTGTTATAATCATGCAACGCGAAAGTTTACTGCACAGTTAGACTCTTCAGTTAAAACTAAGCAGTTAAAATTGAAGGTGTGTAGCCCGTTTTTTAAACTGTGATGTTGGTAATTTACTTACAATATACACGGGACCACCATCCGAGATATACAGTTGACACTCCACCACACTTAAGACTGAAGTACGACATCTCCGTTAAAGTACGCCATAATTCTGTAATAAATATATTATTATTTCGTTTATTATAACCAGAATTTGTCTCGGGCAAGGGAAGGAATCCCTTTCTAGGGTTCCGTAGCCAAAATGGCCAAAACGGAACCCTTATAGTTTCATCATGGCTGGCTGTCTGTCTGTCTGTCCGTATGTCACGGGCATTTTACTCAAAGACTACGCAATTGATATTGATGAAATTTGGTGAAAAGGTGTCTAGTAGTAGCCGCAACTTAGTTTGATAGGTAAATAATAAAAATCATATATTTAGGGAGGGCAATCCATACCTACATGAAACAGAAGCTGAAAAAAAAAATTTCAGCAAAAATCAACGTGTGGCACATCATTCGACAGGTCTTTTAAAAACATTTAAGGTTTTTAATAAACTTTTTTGATTTTAGGAAATAATCGCTCCGAAAGTTGTATAAATTGTACCCCCTTAACTTATGCTGAAAACTGAAAAACTGCATTTCTTAACAAAAGGACGTAAGTGCCATGAACATCTTTTCTACTGATGCATTTATTTATTTATTTATTTATTTATTTATTTATTTATTTATTTGCATTCCACAATGTAAATTAGGTGTTACAGAATAAATTTGGATCATTATGGACCCTGTTTGGGCACAGCAAAATTTCACAATAATATTGATTAAACTTATTAACTAATTTTCTTACATATTAAACACACTCACATTCTTCATATTTTCTTTTCCTTGTTATCTATAATTATTTTATTTTTATATTGTGTAATCAATTATTTATGTATCTGTATTTTTATTATTATTTATCAGCTAGAAATTCATTCAAGCTATAATAACATTTTTCAATTAGGTACTTACGGAGTTCTGTGATAAATTTATTTTCATATTCTATATTCTTAATTAAGTTCGGAATTTTGTTATAAATTTTGACACACATTGCAAAGGGTCCTGACCGGAATTTAGATAGAGTAGAGCTTGGTATTGCTAGTTTATTTTTGTGCCTTAGATTACGCTGTTGTGGGCGTTGCTCACTTGCTAACGGAAATAGTGATGGGTGTTTTCTGACAAATTTGCTAATTTCTAAAATGTACATGCTGGTCAGTGTGAGGATTTTAAATTTAATAAAGTATTGTTTAGTACTTTCTTTATTACTTACATTAGCTATTATTCTGATGCACCTTTTTTGTAGGATAAAGATTTTGTCTGCATCTACACTGTTTCCCCATAAAATAAGGCCATAATTGAGCCAGGCATACGCGTAAGCATAGTATGCTGTCGTAGCTGTTTTTAAATCTGTCGCTTTTTTAAGTTCATACAATGCATATGTAAACCTTGCAAGCTTGTTTGAAATATTTTGTATGTGTGCCTTCCAATTTATAAATGTATCTACAGTCAATCCCAGTAACGAAAACTCATCAACGCATTGTATATTTATATTGTTATAAGAGTAATTAATGTTTAATTCTTGTTTTTGATATGGTCTATATTGCATTAATTTGGTTTTATTAAAATTTAATTCTAAATTAT
Source organism: Herminia tarsipennalis (assembly GCA_945859575.2). Lineage (NCBI taxonomy): Eukaryota > Metazoa > Arthropoda > Insecta > Lepidoptera > Erebidae > Herminia > Herminia tarsipennalis. The sequence continues at coordinate 11,852,203 of OX243855.2, forward strand.
GGTCAGTCATCCAGCTTACTATTTTCGAGAGGTTTTTATCTAAAGTTGTATTTAGATTTACACTGGTTTTGCATGGAAATATTACTGATATGTCGTCAGCAAACAGGACTGTTTGGGCGTTGATTTCTTTTGGTAAATCATTGATATATATTAAAAATAAAATACAACCTAATACGCTACCTTGTGGTATGGACATTGTAATATTCGCTTTTTGAGATCTAGTATATGTAATTTGTCCAGTTTGTGAGTAATGTTCTATTTCTACAAATTGAATTCGGTCTTTTAAATAAGATATAAACCAGTCGTGTACTATTCCTCTTACACCTATAGAATATAATTTATCTAATAATATTTTGTATGAAACTCTATCATATGCTTTGCTCATATCTAATAGAATTCCAATAGCATATTCTTTTTTATTTAATATATTTAAAACTTCCTGTATGTATTTGTACACAGCTAATGTTGTTGACCTATTTTTCCTGAATCCATTTTGACTCTCATTAAATATTTTATATTTTTCGCAAAAGTTATACAGCTGTTTTGATACAACAGTCTCATATATTTTTGAGAAGGTGGGTAACAGTGCTATTGGTCGATAGTTGACAGTGCTTGATTTAACTCGGTTTTTAAAGATCGGTTTAATAATAGATATCTTTAATAGATCCGGTACAATTCCTTCTTCTAGTGATTGGTTAATCAATGCAGTAAGTGGTATTATTAATTCGTCTGAACATGTTTTTACGAGTACCGGTGAAATTTCGTCGTAACCGTAGCTATGTTTGTTTTTTAGTTGTTTAATTATATGTTTTATTTCACTCGGTTCAACGGGTCTCAGATATATGCTATTTTTGCTAGCCATCAGTACAGTACGGCCGGGTGGGCTCGTACAGCTTTGAGTAGAAGTTTGATTTCCTACAGACACAAAATAGTCATTGAACGTGTTTGCCACTGTAACGGGATCCTCTGTCAACTTATCATTTACCTTTAGAGCAATGTTTTTTCTACATTTTTTGGTTAACTTATTTGTACGTTCTTTTATTACTTGCCACATTGTTATAGTTTTATTTTCTGCCCTTTCCATTTTTTTGATATATTGTATTTTTTTCGCAGTTAATATTGATTTTTTAAGTATCTTCTCGTATGTTTTATAATGTTGGTGTAGTATGGAGTTGTTACTTTTAGTAGTTAATATTTTTAGTAGTCGCTTGTGTTTACATGCTCTTCTTAACCCCTTTGTTAGCCATGTTTTTGAAGTTTTGTCTTTTATTTTTATTTGCTTTTTTGGTATACATGTGTTTAGTATATTTTTTATAATATTATGAAATGAGATATAGTTGTCATTGGCATTTTTGTCAGAACTAATAATATTTTCCCAGTTTAATTGGCCAATTTTAGATTTGAACATTTTAATGTTATTGCTGTTGAATTTTCTTTTGAGTGTGTACCAAATTCTTTTGTTTTCCACTGGAGTGTTGTTAATTGGTATGTTGATTAAAACTCCCTTGTGGTCGGATAAACCTAGTTCAGTTGTTTCTATAACTCTTTTATTTGGAGTATTCCAGAATATTAAGTCTAGACATGTAGCCGTTTTACAAGTTATTCTTGTGGGTTCTGATACCATTTGGCGGAAATTATAACTACTCATTGTATTAAGGAGATTATATGATGTTGTATTTCCTTCTAAGATATTGACGTTGAAGTCGCCGCCAATTATTATGTTTTTATTCGAATCCTTTATACTTATCAATTTTAACAATTTTTTTAAAGAGTTATAGAATGTCTCCGTTTCCCTATTTTTTTGTGGCCAATATATAACGATCAATAAAATATTCATTTGCGTTATTTCTATAGCACATGTTTCAAATATGTACTCCACGCTAATATCTGTAATATCTTGCCGTTCGTTGTATTCTATGTTTTGTTTCAAGAATATGGCTACCCCGCCGCCCTCACGGGTTTTTCGGCAATACGCCGCAGTTAAGTTAAATCCTTCCAATTTTAATAAGTCTCTTTTAGTCTCACTAATCCATGTTTCTGATAGACAAAGTGTATGTATTGTGTTCGCATTTGTTATAGATTCAATTAGATCGCGTTTGTTGTTTAAGCTTTGTATGTTTTGGTATAGTATTGTAAAATTACTTTTATTTACGAAAGGAACAATTGTTTTGTGTTAAATTTGTTTGTTGAGTGAGGATTTTATCTACTGGTATTATTGAATTTATAGGTTTGTAATAGTTAAGTATGGTATTTTTTTGGTATTTTTTACAATTGGATTTGGTAAGTGTTGGTTTGTTTTTATTCAAGAACTCAGTGCAGTACTGTAAGTGGTCTACTTCAACGTTAATTTTATAGCAGAAGGCCTTTAAATAATTTTGGTAAGTTTCCCTAATATAATGGCTAGGCTTACAATCATAATATTCATATACATCTATTAAATTACAGTTATTGAAGTTTTGAAGTAGCAATTTTATGTTATTATTTAAGAGGTTTACATTTAAAAATGGATTATATCGTACTTTTAATAAATATACCTGTTTACATAATCTTAACTTATTAAGTGCTATACTTAACTCTGACAGCAATTTGAAAGGGTTTTTATCATTTGAGCCTACTGATATAATTATAATGTCGCTATTAGTGAGCGTTAAAGCTAGGTCGTCTATGCTATTTAATACTAAAGAGCTCTGTGCCCCCGGTTTACTCATCGCTGAAATAGAGTATCGATCATTCCATGTTTTCTTTCTGCTTTCAATGAGGTGTACTGAGACTCCTCGTACGTATTGATCTCCCAGTAACACAATTTTTGGTTTGTCGGTGTTTTTACTTTTTGTTTTAATTTCTTGAATAGTAGTTTCCGTTCCTTTTGTGTTTTCCTTTGGCAAATTGATACTCTTCAAGTTACGGTTAGCTTCTGCTTGACAATCGGTTGTTGGTTTTCCCTCTGGTGTAGATATGTTTACAAAGTTCAATGTTTTTTTACATTGTATGTTTGTTTTTTCTTCAGTAGAGGATTTTTCCACTGAATGTCCTATTTTACTTTGGTTAATTCCTATTGATAGTTTTGTGTTAGCGCTTTTTTGGTTGCTGTTAGTAACACGCAGCGTAGTTGTTTTTTTATTTAATAAACTCTTCTGTGTAGAGTTGTAGTGTATAATAGGTGAGCCATTGTATACTTCTTTAAGGTGTGATATTTGTCTCTGTTGGTTTATAGATTTTTGTTTTAGTTCATTATTTTCAATCATCAAATTTTCAATTTCTTTGTGCGCACTAAGTAATTCTTCCTTTAGTTTTTCTATTTCTTCTCTGAACAATTCAACGTTGTCTGATTCCTGGTGATCGAGTAGGCTTCTAGAGTGCAGGTTCGATGGGGGTGAAGCATATGATAAGTCTATAGAGTCAATAGATACATTTACTCTATTTTTTCGAATGGTTACATTGTTCAGGTCTGACTGCCTCTCGGTCCCATCCATCTTTGACGGTTAGAGATGATCCTCCGTGTGACCTCTATGCCTTTGTAATTTTAATTGTAAGTACAGTAAGTGTCTTTTTTGATTCCAGTTAAAAAGTCATTACTATTAACGCCCTCTCGTAGAGAGTAGTGAAATGTTATATTGATATGGTACGAAAGTTGCTAATCGGTCAGCAATAGATGGCGCTTTTTTCAACTTAATACATTGGTGCTTAAGAACTAGCAAAATATTCGTTGAGAACTGGAACGCAAACTGATTGATTCGAAACTTAGGCGGGCAGTTTGTTATTGTTTTTAAAGTGTCAAATTAACGGTAGCAGTTTAATGAAAACACTTTTTTTGTCACTTGAATTGTTATTTTTTATAGTTTTGATGTGCCGCTAGTGTTAACAATTGTTTTTCAATAGGTTTAAGTCACCAAAATATCACTATAACGTAAAAAACACTTGAGTTTAAAGTCACTAAAAGAAAGTTGTTTATTACACTTATATTATAATTATATGTTCCACAAACGATATCACATAAAATTCACTGTTTCTAGATCTTAACTGTTTACTTTTCATGCTTATTTGTGTACTATTTAGTATATTAATAATAAATTAATACGGAGGCAGACTATGTTTTAACATCTATCAAAAATCTATCTACCTACAAATATTCTTCTCCTCCTCGAATACATTTATTCGAGGCTGCGGAACCCTACACTGAGCATGGTCCGACATGCTCTTGCCCGGTTTTATTTTTCAATTACTTATCTCCCTCTTGATGCCATAATAGACAGTCTTAGAAAAAGGTTCAATTTAAAACGATAAATGTAATTTTCAGATCTATTTCTTGATGTGTTTCTCCATGTAATCCTGCAAATTATAGATACCATATCTTCAAACGTACTAGATCTTAGAAACTATTATTTTCGAACTATCTGTAGGTCCATAATGGAAAATTTACTAATACTTATGTGTTTAGTTTTACTGGATTTTGTGCGAAATAGGTAGGTGCCTAAATCCAAGAGTTTTTTTTTTTGCGGTAAGTTAATAAGTAGTAAGTTAGTCAAGGCATTTGAATCCATTTAAATTTCAATACAAAAGTTCAATCTCTAAACAACTCAAAAAGCAACAGTTTAGGAAATATAATTCGGTAGGAGTTACATTCCCAAAACAGTTCATGGCTCATCAGGGATTAAATTTGGACGGTAGGTAAGCATTCTTGAGAAACGGGAAACGGAAAATCTTTATAATAAAAACTTGAATATATTTAAAAAGGAAATCAAAATGTTTTCGGTTCCACAGCCGAGAGAATTGCGACGATTCCGCTCATTACGCTCTCGCAGCGAGGGCGCCGCGATTTCGTTCCGCGGCGAGCGCGATCTCAAACGCCTTTAAAACGTGGCGATTCCGTTACGAGCCGCGATGATGCACTGCTGGCGGAATAATCGCTCGTACTTGGAGACTACCCGACAAAAGAAGAGCGGAATCGTCGTGATTCTCTCGCCCGTGGAGGTAGACCCTTCATTGGTAATTTAGTAAATTATCTTGGTAATTTCGTACTTGGTATATCTCAACTGAGCATGTTTTTTGACATATTTTATTAGTGGAACTACAAGAACTTTTCACATTTTATTTCGAAGATACATAAAATTGCCTTTTCAGAAAAGCGGTCTGGTAGGATCGTTAATAAGCTTCAGGTGATCTTGTTTACCCTTATGTACGAAATTAATGACTTACGTATACTATCACCAAGTAATTGATGAGCATTTCCAATAATAGGCAATCCTCCAGGATAAACCGGTGGCGCAGTGGGATCACAATATATTCGGCGCCACCATAAAATAACCCAAAAAAAGAACGTGAAAAACAATAACAAAATAAACATGATCACAAAACGAAAAAAATTAATATATATTGTTAAAGAGAACTACTGGATTTATAAACACTGTTAATAATATTGCTAATGTTCAAAGGCACACGCTAGAAGACAAAAATCTGGTTAATGATTGATAAACTTATTTGTATAATAAAATAAAAAAAATATGATAACAGTTTGCAATCAATGACAAGTAGTAGGTACGTGCCCTTCGACACTGGCCTTTAATGTTATTATTAATTTTGATAATTTTATCATAATTATTATGTTTACTTAATCGTTGTTTTCAAAATCGAGCGCATTGACCTCCCAACTCAAATCAAATTAAAAAAAAAAGAAAAAATCAGTTAACAATATTAGAGGTATCTAATTATTTATGGAAATGTGATTCATCTCAGGTTTCTTCTAAACTTCTGTGGATCACTGTTAACGATGCAACTTAGGAAATTTATATACAAAAAACCCGACTGCAAAAAAGACAAGATACCCTTCATAAGTCGGAGGCATTAATGAAATAATGTGCCTCTGACTGCATGATTTAAATATGAAAGATATCTTGTTTCAGTCTTTTTTGCAGTCGGGTTTTTTATTTTTTTTATTGTTTCATTTAGTCCTTTTTAGTCATAGTAAGATAATTATAAGGAGAATTAATAAGAACATTTTGTTTTAATATTAACGTTGTTTTTTCTATGATTTGACATTCCTAACTGTTTTTAATGAATCCTATTTAGTTTAAAAATTGTGCCTCCGAGTGCATGATATTCAATGTGGACAAATCTTGTTTCCATCTTTTTGCAGGTGGGTTTTTTAAGCTATTGCATAGCTTTTATCGCGGGCTTTAAGCGCGGCGACCGAATCAAGAAATTCCGTAACAAAAATAAAACCTAACGCCCCCCACTCCGCGTACCATGTAGCTCGGCCGAGCGTTTGCTTAACGTATATGTATATGGTATGACTGTACGAAGCTCGCACGGATCGAGACGAGCTGCTCCGAAATGTAATGAAAAGAAAAAACAATTATAATTGCTTATGCTTTACCGCGGCAGTCCCCGAGTGCCACACATATTTTTTTAATTATTTTTTTTAAATTTCCAAATCACATTTAAATACAACCTTTATTTTGATACCTCACTCGATAGGTTTTGAAGATTTTTTTAAACATAAGTACAGGATGGTTTTTAATATACCAATAAGCGGATGCGGCGCCAAAATTACACCATTTGATTTTTTTAAATTTTAAAGTAGGTACTCAATGTCACTCTCACAAATAAGACGAATCTAATTTTAAATCTAAAAACCATCTGGGGGCTTAGACAAATACCACACACTTCTCTTTCCACACACGCTAACGCGAAGAAATGTATGCATTTGACATAAGGTTGACAAAACGTCACGCGACTGTTGCTGAATTTGTAAACAAAAACCAACTGTAGCGAGTGCGGAAAAGAAGCGTGTGGCATTTGTCTACGCCCCCTGGCCGCTTAGGCTCTACGACATACATACAAACACTCGAAAAACACAACCCCCTTTCTTGCGCAGTCGGAGAAATAGGCATAAGCTCGGGTTCGATTCCTGGGTCTGGACTTAAAATTTTTCTATCTTCCAAGAATGCAATTTTTGTAGCGAAAAGTGTCTTAGCCAAAAGTAAACTATAACACGCCAAAGTATGAGATATTTATTTATCGTTAAAAGTAATCATAAGGCTAATTATATTAAGCAATTCTATTAATATTATAAAAAATCAGAGTGAGTTGTATAGTGATATATTGAACTAAATTGACATTACTTAACTGGTCTAACTTTTACCGCCCAATATTTGTTTTATGGAGAAATTCTAGAGATGAGATTATTTTCAGGTATCTTATTCCGTCTGCGAAGTTTTTACACATATTTAAATCATATTAAATACTGATAAACTACAAAAAGCTGTTTTTTGTACCCTACAATACATATATACATACGCTGCGGCAAGTTAGACATAGGACTTTAGAGAATAACACACCACAATGTTTGGAAAATGTTGATTAAGAGACAGCCTTCGATTCGATCGAGGCTTGAGCTGTGCTTACAGGCTCTCCTAGTGGTACAAAAGTTTTTGTATGAAAGTGTCACAATGTCAGTCCGATTACAAGACCACAACCTGGAACCTACTCAACTCTAGCAAGGAGGGAGATGTAATTTCTCCGACTACTACAGCGAACAGTGGGTCACTTATGCTTTAGGATATGTTTTCATGGTTCAGGAGGGCTACTTAAATTCAATAAAACGAAGTTTCTATCAAAAATAAGATGTTAATGTACAAAGCCAGAAAATCGTCCATGGGTTCGAACTTCTTGTGCTTATCCAAACATTAATTAGAATAGTCCCCGTAAACTTAAGAAATTGAAGTAACCGAAAATTCATGAATTTTGTTTTAAAGAAAATTGGACTGGAAAGAATTTCGCATCAATTTTAACCACAAGTACTTCACACAACTTCATGGATGAGACCATTTGAAATTTTTTGCAACGCTCGATGGCCTCAAAAGAGCTTTTGAACGAATCTATCATAAAATGAACATGGATTAGATGTAGATCATCACAAACAATCATGTTCTATCAACTCCCGTAAAAGCCGAAGACTAAACTCAAAGTCGTTAACGAATACGTGTACCTAAACAAACAATCCAGATAAATATGTTCAATTTCTTTTTAATCGAGCAAGAGATAACTTACGCATTCAATTCGGCTAAGCAGCGTTCAGCTACGAAAAGACTACTCGTTCCAAATACCGCGCAGTGCCTCAAAACGAAAGACTTTGACCAGTATATGTTGCTAGTAATGACTTACGACTTTACAATGGGCCTTATAAGAAAGCTCAGAGCAACCAAAGGACAATAAAAAAGCAGGGCAAAATGGGTAGATCCACTCAGGAGCTGGACCGACGACCCGGTAAAGATCGCAGCCCCTGGATGCAGCAGGCTGGTCTGGTCATTACGACGACCCTGGGGGGAGGTTTATGTTTAACAGTAGACATTTTTCAGCTAAAACGAAGACCTACTGGCGCCTCTAAGAGTATCTACTTATTTAGAAGTTAAATTCCTTTACTAAAGAAACAGAATGAACATTACTTAGAGGCTTAGTCATCCCAGATCAGCGACGCTGGTACTTAGTTTTTAACAGCCTACAAAAAACTATTCGATACGTCGATATGTATTATATAAGTATAGAATATGTAATATCAAATAATGATAAAAGTAGGTACAACAAAAATAAATAAACATTTTGAAGTTGGTGCCAAATAAAACATAAAAGCTGCTGTTTCCTGGCATCAACTTCAGAATGTTTTTTTTTTGTTTTAATTATTCTTTATTATGATTTAGATACGGCTATTGTCAGTTCGTTATCTTCTCGTTTATTCCTATCATTTATCAAGCAAAGAAATATAGTCATATATTAAACAATCATATTTTATAACGAATATTAAGCTAGTATTGCAAATATTTTATATTTAATTATTCGTTACCGGTACTTTGGTCAATATTTAAGCATATAATTTTGACCATTGGTACATCGGAATTCTACATGTTCATGTTCTACATGTAATGCCAAGTTCAAGTGAGACGGAGAAAAGAACAAGGCAATAAAAACTCACGGCCACCCTTTTCAAATCGCAAATTTTAACAATGTTTGTAGTACTCTACTTACAACAAAAGTAAAAACTCAAATTATATTTTTTTTTTTACCTTTGTTGTAAGTAGAGACTTCTACTATGTTGTACCCACCGAGGCTGATTTTATTTTGTCTTATGTTCCCATTTTTATTAAAAGTATGTAAAACAATTTGCATCAGTCCTCTAACATGGTGTATATTATGCAGCAGCTTACCCTCTATCAAGTTTATAAACATACTAGCATCCCGACATTCGACCCCGAGCCTTTTACGGATCCCGAGATTTCGGTATTGATGAAAAGCAATCCCAACATCCCTTGATAATTCTGGGATTTTCGAATGTTACAAAAAATGGTACAAGTAGGTAGGTACATAAAAGCAGTTATAATTCAGACTTTTGCATTTAAAACACTTTTCTGTTAACATCATCGCCTTTCTTATCATTTATATAAAAACTTTATTTTAATAACGACACAAAAGATTGATCGACTATTTCGTAAATACCTTAAAAAAACGAAACGTTCACACATAAAAACAATATTTAATTTATTATGTGATTTAATTTCTCGGTCTATTTTATGAATAAACTGACAATTAACGATGTAAATAGTTTTTTTTAAACAGGTCACGCACTAGGGTACAAGCCTTGTATCGCGAACTCGGAACAACAATTTGTGGATCACACAACGTGCTATCCCGTGTGGGAATGGAACTCACAAGCTCTGGCTGAGCAGTCAGAGTCACTAACCACTAGACCAACAAGCCAGTCAAAAAATAAAATTCCTCTCAATAAAGCTGAGTGATTTTAACTTATTTGAATCTGTAATGGAAGGGGTGCTTAAAAGGATAAGTTGTGGTAATAAGCAAATAGTAGTATGTGGCGATTTCAATGTAAATTTACTTGAGCAATCATCTTTGACAACCAGATTAATTAACCTATTCAAATCGTTTAATTATCAGTACTTATTTAGTGAACCAACAAGAATCACATCACATTCTGCTATTTGCTTAGATAATATATTTTGCACTTGTAGTTATTTTAATGAGGGAATATTGAGTAATATAACATCAGACCACTGTGGCCAGAAAGTCACTTTTCCGTCACACACAGTTGCTAAAATAAATAAGATCACATGTAGGCCAATGAGTACGGTTCGCCTAAAAAAAATCAATTCTAATGTTTTTGCTAATATTACCAGTATAGATTTCAGCCACTCTGATCCAAACTATCTTTACTCCTCCTTGTTTAATTTAATAAAATCTGAATACATTAATATATTTAAATCAAAAACTTTTTATAAGAATTCTAAACTTAGCTTTTGTGATTGAAGTAATTTTTATAGGCATTTCTAGCCAATTACTTTACAAATAAAATAATTGCATTTTTGAAAGATAGAAAAATTTGAAGTCCAGACTCAGGAATCGAACCCGAGACTTCCGTAGCCAAACCGGGGCCAGAAGCGAACTACCTATTTGGACTATGTTACTAGACCTAAACATTTTTTACCCCTTGATATGACATAACGCTATGAAAATAGCTAAAATAAACAAGTCTGGCCGTGTCAACGTCTGTTAGTTCACGTACCTTCCTAACAGCATAAGCAGCCGAGCTGAGTTTACCAGCGAGACGAGATACATATATATATATATATATATATATATATATATATGTGGTGTCAACACATGAAAGCGTCGGATTACATTTTTCTCTCTTTCTTTCGCTCGTGATAATTAAATCATGCTATCCTACTTTTACGACTTTTTATTGTAGTGTGGTACTGCAATATAAGGGCAATATCTATGTGTAAATTAGATTGCCGTTTTTAAAGATCGAATGTAGTTTATGTAACCTATCTACACCTTTTTACTTATAAGATCATTGCAGACAGCAAACATTTTTTTTTAAAATCATAAGTGACAGGACGCTTTTAAATTCCGGATTTTCACAATTGTAATCCATGGATTTTAATGCCGAACTATGGTCCGAGATCCCGGAGGATCGAATTCCCAAATCTCGACGTATCACAAGAGTCGTTTAGCATCTTAAGTAAATAAAGAATTTTGATTTTAATTTTTGATTTTGAAATTAAGTAGGTACTGTTAGTATCAAAAAATTGTTTTAGTTGTTTGGAATTGGGTCCTAGCGCCACCTAGTAGGAATCTGATTAACTTGTTATAAAGGTTGGTCTGAGGTTAGTTTAGTAGTACCTACAGTATTGTCCTTCGAAGTAAACTGCTAGAAAAATAGAATTAAAATGTAATAACAAACAGCGATTATTTTCCTTGTGTTAAAATTTAGTAAAAAGCAACAGCATATATTAATAAAACAATGTAGGTATTGGTTTGATAAGTTTTGTGTGACAATGATAAAATTAAATGACAGAAAAAGTATTCGTTGTTCTCAACAGATGGCACAGTACTCAATATATATTATCATCATCGAAAAGGCAAACCTTATACAAGGAAACAGTTAAATTTCTATAGATTATGGTACGACTCTTAGGCATTTATTTGTTTCAAATTAGTTCGCCCTAAGCATATACATTTTTTTTATTATGATTTACACTAAGTACAACAAAACTGGTCAAAATCGTCTTACGTAATTTAGCAATAGCACTTGGAAAGTTTTCTTCTATGCCAATTTATTAAGGGTTAACAAATAATTACGCGAAGTTTAAACTTAATAAATTTCGCGTAATTATTTGTGATGAAGTAAGCACATAGGTTCTACGCAAAAATCTTTATTACATTTCATTAGAAATAATAACATTTATTTTGAAAAAATATATATTAGGTACCTACCTATTAAAATTTTTTTATGGAAACCCTAAAAATAGATTTATCTATTGACATAAGAATCACAAAGATTCGCTTTTAAAAATATACTCTCTAATCACGAAAAAACCTTCTTTCTGGTAGTAGTTAAATACAACAGTTTCTTGATCAACTATCGATTTATATTATCTTCTTTTCAAAGTGATTTCATGTCCAGAGACTGGTCTGATGGATACATCGAATTTGACTGTCATTTCCGTGTCATCGGCCTCGATGCGATATTGCCTCAAGAAGTGTGCAAGAGCCGTTTTTAGAAAAAACAAAGCGTAATATTTCCCTGCAACAAACAAAATATATCTTGATTTTATTAAAAAACGAAATACTTTTAATGTGTTTTTTGACTTATCATATCTGAAATCCATTTTTAAAAATATCAATATTTTATTTAAATATTTTAATCAAACTTAGAATAGGATATTAGGAATTCAATACTTATAAAGACAGTTTTAGACAATACAGACAAAACATAGAGTGCATATGAGAATTGCTAGAGTTCTGTGCATACTGACTCAACGACCAATTTATGCTAGAATCTAAATTAATGCCTAAGAATCTAGTAATTTCCAAATTTTCAATTTTATGATCAAAATAATTATTGTCCATGTTTATTAGCCTATTATTTATATTTTTGAATGTCATGTAATTTAGTTTTATCGAAATTAAATTTCAAACTATTAGATGTTAACCATTCAATTATATTGGATAACGTTTTATTCAATCTTGTTGCATTTATGTGAATCACTCTCCCGGCGATTTTAGAAATAATAGGCATAAGCACAATTGGCCGGTAGCAATTCAAATTATGCCTGTATTTTTTCTTAAATATACCTAGGTTTAATTAAATTGTACTTTAGCATTTCAGGGAAAATACCACGAAGTATGCACTCATTTATTATGATGACTGAGTACACACGATATTTTATTCGACACTGTCTTTAAAATTCTGACTAATATACCATCGTTCCCAGTGCTATTAATATTTTTTAGGTTTACAATGATCATATTAATGTCGCTAGGAATCTAGTATTCCTACTACTGCATGAATATTGATTTATTACTATTTGGAATATTAGTTATTTTATTATTTTTGTGTAGTATAGTAGCTTTGTTGATGAAAAAATCATTAAATGATTTAGCAATTTCATTTGGAGCAACTATGATATTAGCATCAATACATAAATGAAGAGCATTATTCCTTGGCTTATTTAATTTATTATCGTTAATAAAATTGCATGCAACTTAACATTTATTTGACGCAGTATTAATATATCCAGCGTTGCGTGCCTTTTGTGTTAAATTAATAATTTTATTTAACGTGGTGATAGATCCATAAAGCGCTTTTTATTTATTAGCGAGCGTCCTCTTTTTACGGTATTCTTCCAGTAACTTCTTTTTTTTGTTTACAGCAATGTTGCGATAGAATATTTTGATCGTCCTTTACCTTCGTCACCCTTCTAATACGTTTAATGATCCATTTCGCTGTAACCTACTAAGATCCTATAGTTAAAGCTAATAGATCTATTTTTTTAAAGAAGACCGTTTATATTTTGGTGAAGAATGTTAACATGTTTGTAATAGAAAAAACTGAATTGATTTCAGTGAAGATGGATTTGGTTCATGGTCATTTACATCCTGATTATCTTGTAGACCTTCTCTCTGTGTACATCTGTCCATGTAGGTATGAGTATGTGGTATATGTTATGGGTTGTCATCGTTACATTTATTCATGTACATGTGAAATTAGCATTAGCAGTAATATAGCTGATAGTCAGTAATAATAATTGGCAGTTATATGAAACAATAGAGTGACGTCGAGGTCGAAATACACAATAGTTCCTATCTACAAAAAAAAATCGTACTTAGAGCAGATAAGTCTTAGTTCATAATTTAGTTTACGCATTAATATGTAATATATCAATTACAATCAAATATCAATATATTACAATCAAATATATATTTCAGGGGACTTCATAAATTATTATATTACTATGTAGAAATTTACGCATGCAGAATAGTGTTTCAATTGGTTGTTTATCATTCATGCCTCCTAGAATTATTATAAAGTCTCTATTCGTTAATGTACTTAGTTCTGATAAAGAAGACGAAAGCAGTTGGCTTATGGATGCTCCTAATTTGCAAATACATACATACATACATATCAACCCATATGATGTTAATACAGTTTACCAGAAATTCTCGCCAACCAGTTTCTGCAGCAATGTTCTTAAATTGTTTCTAGATGAAAGATCTGCCAATATACCTAACAATTTTCCTACTATCATATGCAGATGGCTCCATAGGAATTGCATTTTCTTGACTTTGCATTGCTTTCGTGACCTTGTCAACTTCATAACTCTATATTGAGATATTTTCTGGATTGGTGGCGCATTCTTAAATTTTTGTTTATTTTCTATTTTAGGCGTTGTATATTTTTCTTCAACATTTTTATCAGCATTTCGACACGATTTGCGACACTCCTGATCTCCTGATTTGATTTTTTTATAAATTTCTACTGCCTTTTTAGATTTCTTAAGATATTTTTTTTTATTGTATGTTTTCACAAATTAAATTATCTATCTTTCAGTTGGCACTCTGCAAATTAATAGTTAATTTTCGCCGATTTATTCAGTGAGTGCAACAATTCTTTTATCATAGAATGATTCATCTGGCATACTTTTTATAGTGACTTCAAACAATCTATGTTTGAGGTAAGATTCCGATATTGCTGATTGCGTTTAAGACGGCTTTTTCCTAAGTGTAATACTTTCAATCTCCATTATAATTATTAAATCTACTAGTACAGGGTGTGAATACTACATTAAAAAAATATACCCTGTATTGGTAGATTTAATCAATCTCAATTGTTTTTCTTAGTGGGAACACTAACGTTAATGTCAGTTGTTGTTCAGTAACTCGCTTACAGATGACACTAGTAGGAGTACATTAACAATAAACTTAGGATATACTAACGTATATCCTAAGTCTATGACATTAAAATGTTTTTATTAGTTTTTCACTAGTGGAAACATCGGAGTTAGTGTCAAGAAGTGTCAATTTTTTTGACTATGCGATATTATTAAAATTATACTGTAGAATGCAGCTATGTCAAGACAATTCCTTCTTTATGTTTGTATTAGCTAGTTTATTGTCTAATGTTTAATGTTTTGTAGTGTTTATTATCACTGCCTGAAAACATTTATAATTCACTATTATATGTCACTAACACTGTCACTTCGCTATGAATAGTTCCAATAGTATAAACTGCGAAAAACACTTTTTAAGCTAATATTTATTTATTTATCAAGTTTGAAATACGCGGTTGTAATAATTCATATTTTAAATAAGTTTTAAATTCCAGACTCACCTAGAATTTTATTTTTTGTCAGGTCAGATTACATTCAATTTTAAGCGTAGGTACTAAGTTCATTGGGTCATCTTCGACTCAGTGTATTTTGTACTCTTAAAAAAAATTAACGCTTCAAATAATTATAACAATGTCTTAGAAACTTATCCAGTAGCACGTACCAATGCAGTTTCTCTTCCCCAGACTGAAAGCTGCAAACAAACTTGGGTTTGCGTTTGTTGGTACCGTGGGTTCCAACCATCGTTCTGGTCTGAATTTTTCTGCATCAGGTCCCCATAATGGATGTCGATGGATACCAATAGAAGATAACGCCGCAATACTACCAGCTCGGAGAGTGTATTTTTCTGCAATGAATAATATTAAGTGGAAAAATTCAAACATTAATTTTAAATTATTTTCAATAATAAATTTATTCAAAACATTTTAAAAAATAGGCCTAATGCACAATAAGGTTTATTAACCAAATTTCGTCAGAAATAATATACTAAATAGAGTATCACATCATATCCACATTAAACAATCAAAGCATGAGCACAAATATAAAGGTTTGCAGCTTTTAAAGCAGTGTGTCGTAATGAAAAACTCAATAGCTTTTGATAAATCACAAGCTACAAAACGGCCATGTTGTTGTTATTTAGAAATTTCTCATTTTAGAAGCAATTCTGTTCTGCATGAATATTTTCTGATTGAAAATATTTCATATTGAAAAACAGCATTGCATACGGCAGTGATTCGGGAGAAGTGATAATATTATTCTAGCATTAGTTATTTAAGCTACATATTTACTTAATTTAACGTCTTTGAGTATACTTCTTCCACCCAATGGTACTGTACTGTACATTCTCAGGATTTCTTTGATAACAGCATCCAAATATATCAGGCGAGATAGATCTTGTCTTGAAACATCTATGTTTGTGTCGCCAAGAACGTCTAGCAACCTTTAATAAAATATATTTATTTAAACTATTTCTCTCTACTACGCCATAGTGTATGTCATGCATATATATAGGTACCTATGGGTTATCGTTAAAGTCTCACAACTGGTAGGAGTTTGTTTTCCGAGAGATTACAGAGAGTACACATTACGGGAGCGCATTACGCTAAAGAATCCAGCTGACTGTGACGGCAGGGTTTTTTTTTTATTCCGCTAATGTGACTAATATCTATAAAAACCAGTCTTAATAAAATGCTTGCACTTTTGGCACTCCCCTCTAGGACTATACAAGATGTCACAGTAAAAGGGCCCTTTTTAAATTTGTTTTTTTTTCTCCATGTTACAAATGTGTGAAATTTGCCAGCTGTCACCTATGATTGTTCCGATAATTAATGGAGTGTTACACAAAAGAAAAACGTGTTACCTGTGTGAAAACTCATTAGATACAAAAATAGAGAAAGCTACACCGGAAATAGTTGCTGCAATGTGTCTGGCACATTGTAGGAACTATTTCCAGACCAAATAATTTAATCATCTTAAGAAATTTATATGGCCACCAAGATCATGTGATATTTAACGCCAAGCGATTTTTTTATTTGGAGTTTTTGGAAACCAAAAACAATTTCCTAAGCTCAGTGCCTAGATTCGACTCGTTATTAGTGAGATACCCACAGATCTTTGTCGAAAAGTCATGAAATTAATTTTCCATGACTTTTAGGGAAATATCATTTCGGCACACCAATTAAAATTTTCTTCTTGAAATAGTTGCTGCAAAAAATCGGTTGTTTTCCATTTTTGTAACGAGTGTTCAAATTAAAAGCGGCGGTAGCCTATGCCTATGGCATCGGATTAGCAATCGTAAGGTCCCGGGTTCGAATCCTACCCTTTATACTACCGAAGTGAACTCACTCCTAACACAAGCCTTTGAGCTTAGCTGGAGGGGTTTACAATATTGCTAGTAATGTGAGGACCCAAACCCACATTGCTTGCATGCTATTTAGGTAAGCGTACTACTTGGATAGTATTAACAATTGACTTACTCTTTATAAATCTTCTTTTGGACTTGCTCATGGGATCCGATTAATTTCAGACCAAACGCTAACGTATCAGTAAGACTGTCAAAGCCAGATAAGATCATAATCTCTAGATGGTCTTTGATATCCTCATTTGTGAACGAACCTTGAGTTTCTTCTAATTTAAGCATACGATCCAATAAAGATACTGTTGCTCCTGGAAATGACAGATGAATAACTTATTAATTTCAATCACATTGGACTTTGTACATGTTTGCTGATAAAGAAACAAACGCCGTTACTGCGTCACTTTTGAATAAACAAAATTATCTTCTAGCCTGCGTTACAGCAGAGAAGCAGCTGCAAGAAAGCAGAATGATATGGTATAGACACGTCAAAGAAGACCACCTGATTACTTTGGCAGCCGAGTACTGGAATTGTTTGTCCCCGGACCAAGACCTAGGAACGATATCAGCAATAGGGCGAATTGGGGGAATAACAAGAAGAGGGCTAACCCTACCACTATGTAGGGTAAATAGTCGGGCAGAGAGTCTTCTAGACTTTTTTACCTGTTTAGACATTATTATTATGATTATGTCTCCATTCATATTTTTATATCTCTTATGAAGCGTTAATTATTATTTTCATAAATCTCACCTGTTACATTTGGGTCTAGTTTTAGTTCAGCTCTTCGATTTTTGATTGCCTGTAAAATCATGCCTGTTAATGTCATGCTTAAATTTTAAGTTTAACGTGTTGATCTCTAGATTCCTATTCAGGATCAGTTTTTGAAATGATGTCTAAACTTTTATATTATAGTGGCATTGCGAAATTGCAAACCTTATCCTAAGGTTTCCAATCCCGCACTTTTTTTTGCCAGGTGTATATATTCGGTAAATATACCTTTACGGTGGTTTCACAATAATAATAAAAAAAAAAACATTACAAACAAAAAATCCGCCTGCTAAAAAACATAAACAAGGTACCTTTCATATTTTATATACCTTTCATATTTAATATCATGCAGTCGGGGGCAAATAGAATTCATAAATGGCTCCGACTGCATGATATTAATACGGTAACATATATATACCTTATAGATAGACATACGAGACGATGATATACAAGATGATTTTTAATATATTAATAATCTCCCGCTCTTGACATCTTTATATTACACCAAATAACTCGCAATATAATTTTTGAAAAAAAAAATACAAATGAAACCGATCACCATCTTTCACCTACTTTTGCCACACGAACATTTACCATATATCTGGGAGACCCCGGGGAAAAATCGATGTTTCTTTGTCAGGCTTAGGGCCTAAAGCTCACAATAAACAACGCTTTTACTTCAGTAAAATAGTCCGCTGGTGGTTAAGGTACTTCAAAAACAAGTAGCAGGTGATTAAGGGTATATTTATTTAAATATATATATATATATATATATATAGATATATGTATATATATATTAATTACCTATATATATTTACAAATTTATTTAGTGTTATATAAAGTAGCCATGAGCAGGAGGTTATTAGTACATTACATACAAATCATGTACAATACAAGTTACGGTGAATATCTGAAGTGCATCTTAAAAATACACTGATGTATGTTGACAATCACCAAGATTTTTGGTGAATGTCCGAAATGTATTCTTTTCGTGATGATTTCGGTCATTCACCGTTGAGTGTAGAATACACCACGACGACTTGGTGAATGTTAATTATGAGAAAATAATGGGCCAAATTATGATTTCTAGATTGATATCAAAATGTGATGTAGTAAAGTAGGTTCTAAAACTACGACAGAATGACTTTAAGTTACCTCTGTTTATGACATTTGAGGATGTTTTTTAGAACCAGAGGTTCTCCGGTTCGCCCTTAAACGGTAATATAGCCAACAATACTTACAGGCTGAAGTAATCCTAGATGTTTGTTGCATCTAAGATTCATCGCAATGCCACTGTGAATGTAAACCCGGTGTGAATAAACACCGGCATATGTCCGAATCAAGTAAAAAATAGGAAAAAAATCGGAGAACACCATTGAATTTGGTGTTATGTCGACAAACACCGGTGTGTCATAAGATTCACTATTTTCGGACATTTACAGTAACATAAATATTATTAATTAATGATTACATGTACACTCTATAATTATAATAATATTTTACCTCTGTAATGAATGTACTCGTTGTTTTGATGCATTTTTGTAGGGTTTTCTTGTAAGAACTTCTTTCAAAGAAAAAGGAAAAATGTAACCATAATTTTTGGTTTCTTACAATAAATACGTCGAGCATAGCTTGCGCAGCTTGAATATAATCTTGAACGACGAGCTTTAAATTTTCACGTTTTACTCCTAAGATGATTACTGCAAGTGATTAGTATGGGTAAGTAGAGCTCCAGATATTGCGACAGGTCTTTTAAAGGCCCAAAAAGTGTCAATTTGAATAATTTTATGAATTGTCACAAATGTTTTTAGGTACTTACAGTATTTATTAATGTTTGAATTTGTGCAGTTACACTTTCAATTAGATATGTTCTCAACACTTTTTTTTTTGTTTCAAATTGAGGGAGGGCCTTTTATGAGGGCCTTTTATTAGCCCTGTCGCAAGATGGGGATGGCTATAAAATTAGTTTATTATTTTTGGCACGGGATTTGCAAATATGTTATATTTCCATGAAATTGTTGATGAATTATGACGATGTAACATTTTTTTCCTATCTGCCATCGGATATACAGCCATAATCTAATTTTGACTGCGTCTGTGGCGCGGTGGGAGTGTATCCGACTGCTACACAAGGGTTCGATCCCCACCCAGGATAAAACTTTGTGTGATGAGCACGATGGTTTATTCTGTGTCTGGGTGTAATTTATCTATAATATGTATGTATTTAGAAATATATAAGTATGTTTATCAGTTGTCTGGTTACCATAGTACAAGCTCTGCTTAGTTTGGGATCAGATGACGTTGTGCGAGTTGTCCCAAGATATTATTATAATCAGATGTTCTTTTTCCCGTTGTGTTAACGACGTAATAATGACACACTTTTTGGCGTTATAAATGACCGCTTTTCCACCTGTAATATACTAAATTTAAATCTGGTTGTTATTGACGAAAAAAACAAAATGCAGAAGCAACACTTTTGCAAAGTCTGGAAGTTAATTGTGAATCTATTATCTGTTTTTTAAATATACCTATATTGTATTGATGGCCCAGTTAACATCGTAATGCATATCCTAAGTTATTTTGGCTCTCAATTACGGCTCCAGCTGAGATTGTTTGGGAGATGGTATTGCCAAAAGTAAAACGTTCTATTACGTTATTATCTACACTAAAATTACAAAGCTGAACATACTCTTGTTTGTTTGTTTAAATACGGCGGTAATCTCAGGAACTACTGGTCCGAATTGAAAATTTCTTTCACTGTTAGATAGGCTATAGGATATATTTAAGATCAAGCTACTACTAATAGGAGCGGAGCAGCAGCGAGAAATGTTGCAAAAACGGGAAAATTTACGCAGACGAAGTTGCGCGGGACAGCTAGTAATTGATATATGGAATACAGTTTTTTAACTAATTTGATAAAAAAAAACGACATATAATACTTTGTTTCGTTTTTACACTGCCGCTGGTCAGAATCAAGCAATAAAGGGAATATTGCAGGCATTTTAAAAAGCCACCTTCCCCTGACTTTCCGTGAAAACCTGCATTTTTTTACTATTTTGTCTAGTCTATGACTCACATTTCACGAAATATGTCCACAAAAAATAGTTTCTGTAACAAGTGGGTTAATCAACAGGTGTATAAGATATATATATTTTATGTTTATGAAAATAAATTAATAGATTCTATACAAATAATAAATATTTGTGCGATGAACACGGTGGGAATACACGGATACTGTAGTATGTGATACTGTATTATGTTTAACAGTAAACAAAGAAGAATGGGAACAAATCTATAAATGGATTTACTCAGAGGATTAGAGTAGAATAGGCCGCGGAAAGCTGTTTCCATGTTCACCATCTCGCTTTTTCTCTTCTTCTATCGTTCTGATACGATAGAGAAGAAGAAGTACTAATCAATTTTATATTTAGTCTTTTATATTTTTTTTAGATAAAAAGGATAAGGGAGGAGATTCTAAAAATAATGTTTAGTGAGCTTACAACAAATTGTCTCTATACTAATAGCCTTGATATATTCATGAGGATCGAATTTCCCATTGCCCACTTCAACAGACATTTTATTTGCCAATCGTCTCGCTTGACTGTTGAATATTTCCAGGTTTTCATTCAAAATATGGTGGCTGAACATTGGATTCAGAAGTTTTCGGTGAGGTTTCCATACTGACACTGAGACAAAAATACATTGTTAGATACAATAACGACGCTTTATCATCATTCGTAAATATCGCAGAATAAAACTACGGTATGGCAGATGAAACTAGCTCTTCTGAAAGACACTAGGAATCAGGTATTCAGCCCCTTTGACAAGTAGTAAAAACTGTAATCGAATATAATGACGTCGAAATGATACCGTTGCGTGCAAAACTGCGAATCTCAAATTAAAAATATTCGAATCAAATCGATTGTCAAATCCGATTAGCGTTTTAGCTACTTGCCTAGGGGCTTAGGGGTTTATTATAGTGATCGTTATTTGCGTTAAAATTTGACAGGTGTTGTCTACTTTTAATCTATACATATAATAAATCTGTAGAGAGGTCAATTCTGTACATGAAATATATTTCCAAAATAACTATCAGGGGGTGATTAGGGATCGATACTGATGCCAAAAATGCAATCAGTAAATTTTTTGTCTGTCTGTCTGTCTGTCTGTATAACCGTTATAGAAACAAAAACTACTCGACGGATTTTAACGAAACTTGGTACAATTATTTTTCATACTCCTGATTGGGTTATAGTATACGTTTCATCACGCTACAATCAATAGGAGCAGAGCAGTGGAGGAAAACGGGAGAAGTTACTCCATTTTTTAAGCTTTCGTCGCGTGTGCAACCGTAATGGTTAAAGCTACATAGAAATCATGTATGACGGAAATGTTCTCCTTAAAATTATATAAAAAATATCCCACGACAGCATATGTCTATCTTTTATGGTTGACTCACAATATCACGTGTAACTCCCGATAGCTTAGTAGTTCGAAGCTTTCTGATTATATTTGTCTACTCTTACGTTTATAACACTCTCAGTCATCCCTAATTAAAAAAGTTAACATAATTAACTATTCCATAAAAAATACTAATAGAAATCGGTAAAGTTATACATGAAATACGCTAATAAAAAGGCATCGCGCGTGAATACTGAATCATGCTATCTATATCTATACATATAATAAAATTGTAAATTTCACATGGCCGAACATAGTGAAAAAAAATATTGGGAAATGTTCGAAAAGAGTATTTAAACACATTCCTACATTTTTAGAAATGTCTGTCTGTCTGTCTGTTTGTTTGAACACGCATCACGCAATAACTATTGGACAGATTCGGTTGAAATTTTGTATGTGTAGTCTGGATTAACCTATAGGCTATAATTTATCACGCTATTTCCCATAGGAGCTAAGCAATGACGGATAATGTCTGTAGCTATTTATCGTTATAAAACAATATCTACTTGACGGATCTTCATGAAAATTTGCAGTTTTATTGTAAATACTATAGGTCATTACTTGCACTATAAATCATTATACTATCGTCTATGGGGAGTGAGCAGCAACGTATGTTTTGTCGAACCATTATGGTTTTTCACAATTTTTTCCACAATAAGACATTATTTACAATTGTAACCCATGGAAACAATAACTTCACGCTAAAACTATTAGGAGCTAAACACAACATTTTCAATTTTCTTAAGATCAGCTATTTTAACCGTGTTTGCATCAGCTGAGGTGGTCTATTGGCACAAGTAGCGGTATTAAACGAGCGAGGTCGGAGGATCGACTCCCTGATTGCGAGTCTCTTTTTGTGTTGTGTTAAAATTATTTTTATTCTTTTTTTAAGTATTTTTCTAAATGTATACTTATTTATACAAGCTTTTATTTTCGACTTTAACATGTTTACTTTGTTTAACAAATTTTCATATTAATAATCACTTCCAATAGGCACCTTTATCATTGTTTTGCATGAATAGTGATTATGTTATAAATGTAGAAATGAAAAACAATATTACATTACAAATAAACAGTAATTACTTGATATTTTCTAGAATTTATAAATGTTAATTATTAAAAAAAATGAAAGATTAAGTCCGCGTTACATCAAAATAAAACACGTGGCGCCATCTGTGATTCGATTTCTTCTGAGTGCCAAAATTTCGCGATTTGTACACATTATGAAAATATATGTATTACGGGTCTTGATCGCGTGAATAATTTAAGGTTAAATACCTTGCTTACCTACGTTTAATATGCTAAAACTATCATAGTTTAATATAAAATCATCAAGTATAAAAATAAACTTATCCAGTTTTGAAAATAGATGGCGTTTAAATACAAATTAAAAAGAATCAGGAAAATTGATTTAAAAAAAAAAACTGAAATTCTTACGTAGAGGGATATGAATATATGATGATCTTAATTTGCGACAGGTTGACACACCTATTTTTAAATTCACCAATGTAGACATTATAAAATAATATTTTAATCTTCTAAAGTGAGTGAAAAAAAATATTGAAATAAGTTTAGAAATAGTATTTAAACACAAAAAAAGATATCTGAGTATATCTTTTAGAAACGTTTGAATGT
This sequence comes from Herminia tarsipennalis, assembly GCA_945859575.2. NCBI lineage: Eukaryota > Metazoa > Arthropoda > Insecta > Lepidoptera > Erebidae > Herminia > Herminia tarsipennalis. The sequence continues at coordinate 11,876,105 of OX243855.2, forward strand.
TGTTTGTTTGTTTAACACGCATCACAGTACCGTGGGAATGCAATGTTTTAAAACTATTTTGCCCCCGCAAAATAGTTTTAAAACATTGCATTCCCGCGGTACAAACACGGACACAAAGCAGGTGTACTTTAGACTCGGAAAAGATCGCTCGGGCAGGACATAACCTGCGATCATAGGGAATCTGTGAGAGTTTTTTCCATCATACCTTTATTACCTATGTATAAATTATCTTGAAGGAGCGGCTAGGTACCTCCGATTAATAGGTCCGATTTAAAAGTGTCGGAGCCGAAGTTGGAGTCGGAGGTTTAAAATCAATCGGAATTTTCGACCTATCGGAGTCAGAATCGAAGCTCCTTAACTCAAAATTTCGCACGAGTAATTGGGCGGTTTCGAGCTTCATTTCACTCGAAACCGCCCCAGTACTCGCGTGGTGGGGGAATTTTTCAATATTAATAGTATTTGATGTGATGTAAATCACTTTTTTGTCGAGGTGTGGTCGTGGGAATTTTAATAATTTGTCTTCTAACCGTCTGGCGCCATAAACTTTGTCGCCCTTCATTTTGCTGCACTGGGCATTTGCTTGGCTTGCCCTGCCATATGTTGGGCCCTGATTAAAGCTAGGCCCAAATATCCATAGATGCCACAGAGCATTGTGGAGCATGTTTACAATATGTTTTACACAGAAGTTGAATTGTAATATAAACTACCTTAATATAAACCCAACTTCCACGCGAACGAAGTCGCGGGCACAGCTAGTACAATATAAATGTGAATCAAAGTAGCTAGATTTACGAAATAAACTACCAACTGAATAATATTTCCTATCTAAATTCGTGCAGACAAGCTATGAAGTTGACAAATTTAAGCACAATACCGGAATACGGAACCGTAAAAATGATGATCAAGGATGGAGTACACGAGTCTACAATTTACTCACCATCTGCAGCAAGCAATCCATTTTTGGACCATTCTTTAATAACATCGTAGATGAAGGGTTTGTCGATACAAGCGTTAGATAAAGTTAAGTAGTCATCCGGATCCGTTATAACTAAAATACAAAAAATATGATTAACTTTTATAACCTTATCACAACTATAACAATAGACCTTAAAGAAAAGATAGTGTGTGTTTTGAAAACAACTGATTAAATAATCAGTTAAAAAAATATTATTTTTGTTACTTTATGTAGTTAACCTCAAACATAGTTGTATTTATTGCGTAACAACATCCTCAAGATGATTGAAACTTATAACTTGCAATAATATTTAGCTTATTATAGTACAGACAGGAAGACGAAGTTACTATAACATATAAAGATATATTCAAACTTCAATTTTTTTTAATCATGACCACAATTAATACAATACCATCGAAACGTGAGAAATACAATAGGTATTTAACCTTAAATATTTATGCAATTAAGATCCGAAAGTAATCTTGCATGAGACTAGTTTCCTAGGTAAACAAAAAATCCAAAAACTAATCTACATATCAACCCATATGATGGCCCACTGCTGGGCACGGGTCTCCCCAGTAGAACCTACTAGTATGTAGATCCTGGAGGTAATTGCCATAATCGCCACGCTTGGCGAGCGGGTTGGCGATCGCAGTAAGGCTTTAAGTACGCAGAGGACGCTGCTGCCCGTCCTCCGGGGTGAAATCCCTTAGTCGCCTTGACGACACCCACAAAACTAATCTATACTAATATTATCGTTTTTAAACTTTCGCGATTAAAAATTGCGAAAGTTTAGTTCGCGCGATTTTTATACGTATAAGATATATCTAAATATATCTAATACGTATAAAAATCGCGAAAGTTTAAAAACAATAATATTAGTATAGATTAGTTTTTGGATTTCTAATATACTAATGTTACCTATAAATGTATAAGTTTGGATGTATGGATGTGTGGTTGGATGTTTGTTATTCATTCACGCCACAACGCGTAAACGGATCTGGACAAATTTTTAACAGACATAAATTATAGTATGGAATAGCATATAGGCTACTTTCATCCCGGAAAAATGTTTCCGTGGGATAAATTACTTTTTCATCATTTTCACGCGAACGAAGTCACGGGCAATAGCTAGTTAGTCAATAAAGTAAAGTCCCAATCAAATTTTGTGTTAAATAGGATTTTTTATCATTAACCCGCGGCGTTGATGACGCTGGGTCATATTGACCAGAGATGATTTTGAACGAAAAGATATTGGCTAATGGTTTCAGCACAGCACAGTGATATACTTGCCTGTATCCAAAGCGGGTCAATATGAAGCTACGTCATTATTGACGTAGTTATTTTGTAACAACTTTTTATTGGAACATTGTTTTAATTGGATATTTATTGATTATTTTTTTTGTGTTAATTGACAAGATGTCGATTCAAATAATCGAGAATAATAAGTAAGAGGCGTTAGAATAGTCGGTTTCCGAAAAGTAGTGTCGGAAGCTGGACGACACACCTACCGAGTCTTCACCGCAGAAGATACCATAAACTCATAGCAGATGCCTGATATATCGTTCCAAGAAGGATTAAAAAGATTAACACTATTTTTTTTCACATATGCCCCGATCATATATTTATTGCAAAAGTTGTAGCCGCTTCATGAGTCTCAATGAAGAAACTGAAGCTTGATTACTGTTTATATAGTGAATATCCAAAATATATATGTTACTTAATTAAAGATTTCTGCAAGTTATGTTTCTCCAACTTTATTTCACTGGATTTTACATACATTTTGAAAAAAGTTAATATAATACTGTCTTTTTAATTAATACTACTACTACCTTATTTTGTTATTAATTATTACTAATAGGCTGCAATTTTTTTTTTGTGTAAAAAAATACCGCCTTAAGTTCGGGTCAAAATGACCCGAACTATATCGGCCAGCAACATATCAGAAAATGGCCAGGTTATCTCATGTAACGAGCTTTCGTCCACAGTTCGCCTGAACAGCTGTTAGTTATAGGAATAAAATAAATCTATATGTTACTTCAGTTTATAAACTTACTACATGGGAATTTCATATTTATTAGTGTTTTATTTTAATTTTTATATATTGTCTATTTTTTTTTTAGATTGTTTCTAATTTAGGTTTCGTGTTCTAAATGATGTACTTACAATACACACGGGACCACCATCCGAAATAAACGGTTGACACTCCACCACTCTTAAGACTGAAGTATGACATCTCCGTTAAAGTTCGCCATAATTCTGTAATGATAATATTATTATTTCTTTTATTTTAACCCGAATTTTTCCTTCCGCTTGAAGAAAGCGCTGGAAAGTCTAGAAATAGGTTTAATTCAAAAGCGTGTATGTGATACATGTAATTTTTCAAGCTATCTTTTGATGTGCTTTCTCTATCTGATTCTGCCCGGTGCTTAGCAATTCATGGATTCTACATTCTACCATCAAACGTATGTACTAGATCTTAGAACCTAATAATTTCGGACAAACTGTACCTTCTTGAGAAATTTACTGAAACTTTTGTTATTAGTTTCACTGGATTTTGTGCGAATCAATTCCAAGAGAGTTTTTTTGCGGTAGTCCAAGTTAACAGATATTGACATTAAATAGGCATTCGAATAGATTAAATTCTATTATAAAAGTGAATAAACCCGATATCTTAAAAATAATATGAAACTACTTCCAACAGGGGCGGAAGGGGTCTAATTTCTCATAGTAAACACGCATTGAGAACGAAGAAATATTTTTAATAAAAAATATGGATATGTTTAAAAAGGAAATGAAAATATAAACGAAATATGACGTAGCTACATTTTGATTAGCTAATCAAAAAATATGTCGAAATGACACCACAGGACCTTAATTGGTAATTTCGTAAATTACCTTGGTAATTTCGTACTGGGTATATCGTTACTGAGCAGGAATTTTAACACATTCCTCCATTTTATTAGTGGATAAGCAAGGAAATTCTATTTAAAAAAATATCTTTAAGATAAAAATACCTTATCTCTGAGAAGGCAATTTGAATTTGATGTCCCTAAAGTAGGTTCGTTTTAAGATTGATTGTGATAGCGATTTTGTATAATACATAGATGGCGCTAGTTGCCGAGTTAACTTCGTCTCCGCATATAATTAATTGTTAAAAATACTAAAACAGTTCATAAATATCCATAAATATCATTTATTCGTTACATATAATCTAATAATCGCCGTGTATTGTTTGTGACCGCGTACGTCTAGTGAAGTGCAGTAAAAGTGAAAACAAAAACATTGATTTAAAAGTGGCGCTAAAAACAAAAGTAGTCGCAAACAAAATTGTGAAATAAGACAAAACAGTGTACTATCAGTTACTTTAGTGCAATATAGTGATCAAAATTAGAAAATAAGCTATAAAACAATGATAAAACAAGTCGTAGCAAAACAGTGAAAAAGTGAATCGTTAATTTTATTTAAATTTGCGAGTTGAGGGTCGATAAACTTCATGTGATAAAATTTTATTACAAGCACCAAACAAACACTTATTTCGATATCACACTTAATACAGCCGTTGTCAAGTGGTTTATTTATTGCGACTTATTCATACCTGCATTTAGGTGACTCGAGTGCAAACCCTCGCGTAAAAGGTCTTTTTGTAAGAATTTCTGCAGTTTTTCAAATTGTGCATAGCGATATCTAGTGACAAATAGCAGACAATGTCATCAAAGAATAAAAGTGCCGACTTCAAGGGCCACAACAAGATGGAGCCACTTGTTACTTGTAGCAAATGTAAACAAATGTGTGATTCTGGTATTGGGATAAAATATAATGCTATGAGTAATGTAGAAAAACAACATTGGGAGTGCAAAACATGCACAGAAGAACATATACTAATGTTACGTTGAGAACCAAGCAAAACCAAGGCGCTCTCAATCTGAATAAAAATACGGTATACGTAGACTGCGAAGTCATTTCGCCTTGGGCCACCCCAAAAAGTTCTAAAAGTTCTAAAAGTTCAATAGCCGATGAGGAAAACATTGCTAATACGGACGATTCTATTTTATATAGTTCAATATGTTCCATTGAGAAAACATTATCGCGAAGTATGGATCACGCAATAACTGATCCTATATATTACCAAGAGATGAAAGAATCTATTGAACACCTACAACTCGAACTAGGAAGCTCACAAAACGAACTTGAAACGGTTATATTAGAGAACAATGACCTCCGTGCGCAAATCAAAAAGCTTACCAAAGAAAATAATGTTTTAAAGAGTTTTCTATATCATTCGCCGTCCTGCAAAACAAAAAATATGAAGAGACTATCAACACGACAGGAGGAGACACATGGTTTCGTCACACCTTGTAGACTAAACAATGTCTCCTGCCCTAGTGAGACTGTGCTATCTATGCAACGGGCTTTAAAAGACCTAGAAAAGCAGTTGAGTGAATCCAAAAGCGAAATAGAAACCCTCAATAAGGAAATTCTTACTCTCCAGCAAACCCTACAAGCTAAGGTAAATGCAGATCCGCCATCCTATTTACAACTAGGGCATGGCAAATATTCGTCGGGAAGTACACAGAAACAAGAGAAGAGTAAACTTTGTATCCTGACCAACATTGGCTAGTATGGCACGCACAAAGCTGTCGAAAACACCTTTGGAGATCATTTTAACTTCTGTCGATATGTTTTATCTAAGTGTAGTGTTACGCAACTAATGTACAACATTGATAAAAAACTATTAAACTACAGTATATACATAATAGGAGAGAAAGACTTTAAAAGTTCAAATAATTAAGTAGAGTTAGTTAAATCTATTAAGGCATCTCTAGAACATATCAACTACACAAATGTTTTAATCTGTACACCCACTTACATTTGCGGAAGCCCGATATATAACTATAAAGTTGAATCATTCAATAATCTCTTGTATCAACAATTTTCAGGGTAGCAATCATATATTTATATTTCATACTAATAGCTATTTAGATTTTGATATGTTTTCATTTAAAACAGGAGCAATAAATAGAAAGGGCGTAAGGAATATTTACAAGAATGTTATGGATAATTTGATGATAGACTTATGTAATAATTGTAGTGATACCGCAATAATAATTAAAAATACTTTAAGGGTTGAGGACAACTCACAGTTTTTTCTTGTATAATAGGAATCGCCAAAGTATAAACATGAAAAAAATATCTTACCACCAAAAAACGAACAAGTCTATAAATGGAACTATTAATATAAAACTGTTAGTATATTATCAAAACGTTAGAGGTCCCCGATCCAAAACTGCTACTTTTCAAAATAACCTAACATCTTGCTCTTTTGATTTTGTTGCTCTCACTGAGACGTTTCTTAGTAGTGATATAAATGACGCTGAATTGTTTCCTTCTAACTATGTAACGCTGCGAAAAGATCGAGCTGGTGATGTCGGCTGGGGAGGTGTTTTGTTGGCAGTAAGAGATAGTTACAAAGTTAAAAGAGTCACAGATCTAGATGAACTTACAGACGATAAAGAATTATTATTTGCTATAGTTACAGGTAAAATTTTTAAGATTCTCATGGGTGTTGTCTACTTACCACCTAGCTATACCGTTAAACAATACCTAGACGTCCTAAGCTGTATTGAAAATGCAATCAGTAAATATTTCAAATATCAATTTGTAATAGTCGGAGATTTCAACTTAAAATCTTGTAATAAGTCCACTGTAATACAGTTTGATATGTTTCTGGAGTTTTGTTAGCTAAAACAATGTAATAATGTTTTCAATAAACAGGGATCTATGTTAGATCTAGTTTTATCCACCTTACACCCTAAAAATATAACCGTAACGTCCGACACTGAACCACTAGTGCCGATGGATACTTACCACCCGCCCTTGGAGATATTGCTTACTCTACCTAGAGATAAAAAAATTAAATACCAACCATCACGGAAACAAATTTCTAGCTTTTGCTGTGAATGGAATTCTCGTAGGGCAGATTACCATAGCTTATATTTGAATGTGGCGAACATAGATTGGACAGAATTACTAAGCCAAGTAGATGTAAACACAGCCGTAGATATGCTTTATAATAAACTAAATACTATTATCAACAACCATGTTCCTCTAAAGAAAAATCGAAGTACTAACAAATACATATATCCCATTTGGTTCACTAGTGAAATAATTAATTATATAAAATTAAAATATAATAATTTTAAAATGTTTAAAATTCATGGACTACAAGTTAATAGAGAGCTATTTAAATACTATCGAACTAAAGTAAAGGATGTTGATGCATTTGCCCAATACTTTGGTTCTGTTTTCCATAATAATATCCCATTATTACATCCTGAAATAGCTGAACGTGACGCCGTAAACCACAGCTACGTACCTGAAGTAACCTTGAAGTTAATCAACCCCGCTGAACTGAGGCAAGCAGTTCGACGTCTAAAAACATTGTATGCCTATGGGCCTGATAACATTCCAACTTTCGTTGTTAAAGATTGTATATCGGTTTTAGAAAAACCCCTTTTATACATATACAATTTATCTCTCCAAAAATGTATCTATCCCAGTAGATGGAAAGTTTCGAGGGTAACGCCGGTCAAGATAAGTGGCTCATCGATAGACGTTACAAACTTTAGACCCATTGCAATATTATCTTTTTTCGGAAAATTGTTTGAATCGATTATTAATAAAAATATTTTAATCCAAATAAATAATCAACTTGATAACGCACAACATGGGTTTCGCCTAGCGCGCTCTACCTTAACAAACCATACAAAATTTATTGATTACCTGAGTACTAAAATGACAAGGGGGAACCGGTTGATGCTGCCTATTTTGACTTTGCAAAGGCTTTCGATCTCGTCGATAATGATATCTTATTAACCAAGTTTTCATATTTTGGATTCTCCTCACAGCTTCTTCGACTAATGGCCGACTATCTCCGGGATCGTATGCAATATGTAAAAATGGGAAACTATAAATCAAAGGAGAATTACACGAGATCTGGCGTAAGCCAGGGTAGTACCTTGGGTCCGACCCAGTTTCTTATTATGGTAAATGATCTACCAGCTGTCATCTCTAAGTCGGAGTGTCTAATGTTTGCGGATGACCTGAAATTGTTTACATCTATTTCTGACATAAGTGATAGTGCCGCACTGCAGTCCGATATTGAGGCAGTAGCTAAATGGAGTAGTGTAAACAAATTACCAATAAATATATCCAAGTGTAAAACAATAACATTTACTAGATCCCGTTCTCCGATCGCAACAATTTACGAACTAGCAAGCACACCACTTGAACGTGTCAGTTCTATAAGAGACCTGGGGCTTAACCACGATACCAAACTTGATTTTCATGACCATATCAAGGAGTTGTGTAAAGCCGCCAATAAATCACTAGGCTTTATAATTAGAACGTCGTTTGTTTTTAACAATATACAGGCGATTAAGCTACTCTATACAGCCTACGTACGCAGTAAATTAGAGTACAATGCCATGTGTGGAATCCAAAAGAAAAACGATACTAATGGTAGAGAAAATCCATAAAAAAATCTGCAGGTATCTTTACAAGCGTCGATACGGATTCTACCCATATTTATATCCTTCTCTGTTTGTATCTGGAATGGTTGGTTTGAATACATTGGAATTCAGACGTAAATTTATGATTGTATTCCATTATTATCTTTTAATAATAGGAAAAGTAGATCACCCATTAGTACGCGAAAGCATTTATTTTTATGTTCCAAACCAGTACGCACGTGGTTCAGGAAGAAGACGGCACCGACTTCTCACTAGTTCACCGTCATGGCGCACTACTCACGCCACTAATAGCCCAACTGTCGGAGCTATCAAACTAATAAATGAGTTTTTACTGAGCTGTCCCGCGGTTGACATTTTTTTCGACGGTACTATTATTATAATTATGTCTATCTTGCTGTATCTTAATAAATAATTGTAATACATAATTTATTCTTTTGTCAATTTAATAAGCTAATATTGTAATTTAATCTGTTTTTGTTATATTAATAGTTATTGTTTAATGTATTTATATATTATATATTTTTACTAAAAGCGCCTTGGTGTACCTACACTGTAAGCTTATGTATGTTAAATGATTTAATAAATAAATGAATAATCACTAATCATACTTACTTTAATATAGGTACGCAATAGTGACGAAGGGTTCTAAGGATACAATTCTTATTGGTTTCCTGTTGCATTCTATTTACATAATACTATAGGTAAAAGTAACAGTGTCCAGCAATATTTATTTTTATGTCAAGTAACTTCAGACTCACTTTGTCTCTGGTATCTAAATAATTACTTACGTATACTATTTCCAAGTAATTGATGAGCATTTCCAATAATTGGCAGTCCTCCAGGATGAACGGGTGGAGCAGTGGGATCACAATATATTTTGCGCCACCATAAAACAAGCCAAAAACAGAACGCCAAAATCAATAACAAAATAAACATGACGACAAGACCAAAAGAAATATTAACCTTGTCAAGATAGAACTATTCGATTTATAAACACTTTTAATAAGACTGTTAATGTTCTGAGGCACACGCTTGAAGACAAAAAACTGGTTAACGATTGATAAACTTATTTGTGTAATAAAATACGATATACCTAATACGATAATAGTTTGCAATCAAACACGTGAATGCCCCTTGACACTAGCTTATAAATGTTATTTTTAATTTTGTTAATTTTATCATTATGTCTACTTAATCGTGGTTGATTTTTAATTTTGTTAATTTTATCATTATGTCTACTTAATCGTGGTTGCAAATTAAACGCAATGATGTCCCAAGTTATCATATTCATTAAAAAAATGAACTAACAATCGAGCTAATAAAAATATGATTCATCTTAAACTTCTACTAAACTTCTATATAGGTCACATGCATATATGTTCTTCAGTATCTTAAAATAGATAACGGTAGGTTTACACCACCACCAAATTAAAATCAAAAAGATAATCAAATAACAGTAACTATATTAAAATAAAAACAAATGCAAACAATAAAATTAAAATGAATTAAATTTGGATACTTAAATTAAAATTAATATTAATTTAAAATATAATTAATTTGACAGATAACACTAAATAATCAAGGATTTGTAAGTGATTAGAATTATTAATTATTATGAAAATGTGGCTTGAGCATCCTTGTCAAATTATAAGTTATGTAACGACGAATTGTGACGAAATATAGTAGGAAAAAAGACTTCTTCTTGTAATAAATTGATGGCAATCGATTTTCTGGCTATTAGTAGACGCCATTTTGTCGTGGGACAGGTGAGGGGTTATAGCACAAATACTCGATTTCCCACGTTACTATTTCATATATTTATAATACCCCTTTTTTGTAAGAGTATTGTAAAAGTAATGACAGCTCAGCTTGAAACCATTTTTAAAACACTTTTTACTTTGTGGTTTTTAGTGGCTAGATTGACTGTAATTGTCTTAAAATACTGTTTGGTGGTTTTACATAGATGTTATCTTCTTTCCAGACCAATTTCATGACCAGAGACCGATCTGATAGCTATATCGAATTTTATTGTCATTTCTGTGTTATCTGCCTTAATCCGATACTGCCGTAAGAAGTGTGCTAGAGTCGTCTTTATGGAAATCATGGCGTAGTATTTTCCTGCAACAAGCAAAAATGCAGTAAGCAGAAAGTGCTAAAGCATTATATTATAGTTTGTATTTTTAAAATTTATTTTCAAAAATTCAATTAACTTACTTGAAAAACTTACTACGATAAATATTTTTCGGATCGTTAGCATTTCTGGAAGTACGTATTCTAATACAGAACTCATACATAAAATTAACATAACTTAATCAAATTATTTAGTATATATACCTACAGGAAAGTCGATTGAATTAATTCCCATGTGTACACATTGATAATTCTGATTACATAAATAAAACAATTTATGAAATGTATGATATGTTGTTGATACTCCACTTACCAATGCAGTTTCTCTTCCCAAAGCTAAAAGCAGCGAACAAATTTGGGTTGTCATTAACAGGCAAGTCAGGCTCGAACCAACGTTCAGGTCTGAACTCTTCTAAATCAGGTCCCCACATTGGATGTCGATGGATACCTACAGAAGATAACACGCCAATGCTACCAGCTCGAAGAGTGTAATTTTCTGAAATCAAAAGTCTTCAATGAGTTGTTTTCAGAACAAAACTTGGTGATGTTTTTTGTTGAAAGGTTCATCTCTGAGGATATCTACAATATCAACAAAATTCACTTATGTTCCGTTTAGTTTTTTTTTACTGGTTGGTATTTGCCACTTACTGTGCCAATACGAAATAATTTGTCGCGTACTTGTGTAGTCAGTACAAAAAGCATCTTAAAATTACCAGGCTTTGGCTTTTGGAGCTATTAAATAATAACTGTAGTATACAAACTACATACTTAATTTAACATCTTTAAGTATGCTCCTTGCAGCTAAAGGTACAGTGCTGTACATTCTCAAGGTTTCCTTGACAACAGCATCCAAATATACTAGACGAGATAGGTCGTACCGTGTAACATCTACGCTCCTATCACCGAGGACTTCCTGCAACCTTTAACAGATAAAAATATAATATACAAGTTAATGAAAAAAAAAACTGAAAAATATTTTCATTCGGTTTTGTCTCAGGGTTTATTGCGTAGAATTTGATTTCGTCTATCTTTACGGCTATGAGTGATTGTTTTGTAAGTTATATGAATAATTCTTTAGTTATGTTTAAAAAATGAATGGTCTTCGGTCAGTACACAGAACCACACTAGTAATAGAATAATTGCATTTTTTTTTGAAAAAAAAATAAATATATCTTTCAAAATTGCAATTATTGTATTTGTAAAGTAATTGCCAAGAAATGCCTATAAAAATTACTGTAACACTAGTAATACTTCTATGATAACTCACTCTTCATAGATCATCTGTTGAACACGCGCATTAGACCCGATTAATTTCATACAAAATGTTAATGTATCAGAAAGACTATCATAGCCAGCCAATACCATTGCCTCCAGATGGTCTCTGATATCCTCATCTGTAAATGCACCTTCAGTATCTTGTAATTTTAGCATTCGGTCTAAGAAAGATACAGTTTCGCCTGGAACGATAAAAGTTTAGCCGGGTTCTATGACATTATTTATAACTAGTTTAGATGATTTAAGCTGTATGATAAATAAAATTAATACATTTTGAAAGACGCGAAACGTAACATTCACAGTCTCACCTGTTCTATTTGTATGTATTTTGAAATTGTCTTTCATTAACTCAGCTCTTCGATTTTTGATTACCTGCAAATACATACTTCTGTCTTTAATTGAATCAAAAATAACATTAGGCCCAACAGTTTTTGACTTCTTTCACTGTTGCTTTGTATTCTCTGTTGTCTATGTTATTCGTAATTCTTGAATGGACAAACACAAAATGTATATTTGTAATACCTCCGCGATAGGGGATTTGTTTCCTAGTGCGGGAGTCTTTGCATAGTGTTAATGGAAGGTTTGTAAATTCGTCGTCTTTATAAGTCATCTTGTCACCTTTGTTTGCTTGGGAACCTACATATGTTTTATTCATTCCTAGATTTAATAAATTATTAATGTACAGCATTGTGTTCATCGATTGTGCTTCAGACGACTATATCAATAATGTCTTACCTCATTCATGATTCTCACGGTTATTTCAACGCATTTATTTAGCGTTCTCTTGTGTTCGCTCCTTTCAAAGATGAAAGGGATATGTAACCATATTTTTTGAGTTTTTGCTATAAACACTTGTTGCATAGCGTGTGTAGCTTGACTGTAGTCTTTGACAATTTCTTTAAAATGTTCACCTTTTATGCCTAAAATGAGTACTGTAAATAGAAAAGACTATATATTATCATCTAATATTACCTTTGTATATTTAGAAACATTTATATAACTGCTAAACTTACGACATACTGTCTCCATAGTATTGACTTTGATGTATTTATTAGAATCAAATTTCTCTCTTCCCAATTCAATTGAAATTTGATCTACTAAACGTTTGGCTTGGCTGTTGAATATTTCGAGGTTTTCATTCAAAATATGATGACTGAACATTGGATTCAGAAGTTTTCTATGAGGTTTCCACGAGGACACTGAAAAAAAATGTTTAAAATGTATACCTACTCGAATACTTAATTTGTATTTACTTAAGAGGGAGTAATGCACTCACCATCTGCAGCAATCAGTCCATTCTTTGTCCATTCTTTAACAATATCGTATACAAAAGGTTTGTCAATGCAAGCATTAGATACTGTTAGACAGTCATCCGGATCTGTTACAACTAAAACATACATTGTAATATTTAGAAGTTGTCTAAATTACGTTTGACTAAAATTAGTTACAGCGTTTTAAAGATCATCGATTCTTTTCTTGTTAAGTATGCAAAAGACTTTTCGAGAACACGTAAGTTTGTTTCTTTCTTTATTTATTAGTCATCTTGTCACGGGTTTTTCAGTGCATGGCATCTATGGAACTTACAGTATACACGAGTGTTCCATCCAAGATACAGGGTTGACACTCCACCGCTCTTTAGACTGAAGTCTGACATCTCCTTTATGTAACGCCATAAGTCTGTAATAAGAAACAGTAATGTAACAAAGACACTGTTTTGTTTTTTTAGAAGAAAGCTCCGGCACTAAGGTACAAACTTTGTAGATCAAAGGGCACAAGCCCTGTGTCGCGAGAGACTTTACAAATAGGTTGTTTGTGTTTTTATGAGTTGTAGCGTCGAGGCCTACTAAAATATTATTGTTCGTAGTAGCAGAGTGGGCCAGATCATTTTCCTTTCCTTCAATATGGCAAAGTGGATGATTGCTGACCTATGAGTCATATTTGTGAACTGGTGTAACTTGGGGTAACCAGTCTGCCTTGTTTATTGTATTATTTTTGTGTTGCCTTTACCCTATTTTGTAACTGAGCTCACAACATACGAGGCTAATTATTATGTTTAAAACTTAAATGAGTATATCTTTTTTACATACTTATAATTATTGCTTGCGTTTCATGAGTTATTATGGATCTTTTAAGTTATTTTCTCACTGGCTTTACTTTTTGCGAATCTGGCATTTTTAAAATTATATAATCTAAATTTTGCCAGACGTTCATAACAGCTGAATTTTGTAACTTAAGTGAAAGCACTTGGATGGCTGAGCATCACTTGGTTTTCTAAAAATGAAACCTAGCTAGATCGATTTATCGCCCCCGAAACCCCCTTTCATGAAAATCGCTGGAGATTTAGGTTATAAGAATTGCTCGTTTAAAGGTATAAGATTAGCATCTTGACTTTGACATACAATTATCAGACATTTAGTATTTCACAGTCAAAATGCATATTCCAAAACGTTTCCTGGAGAATTCTTCGACTCGACTTAACCTCACTCAAATAAAATCTATATTTAATTGCCAGAAATCTTCTCCACTCACTCCACTGACTCTATAGTACAAGTACGCCGGACTGGCTACCCCGTAAAAAATGGCAGCAATTTCAAATGGCGAATAAAAATAGTTCACAGGACGGTATTTTGTCACTTATGACAAATGGCCGTTGTCCTTACTTATTGTCCAAATATCAAAATGTAATGGAAGTTTTATTATTGTCGACGAAAGCCTGTCTAGTACAATAACGTTTTACATGTAGACGTGTCATAGGCTAACATTAAGTTACGTAAAATAGGCGCGCGGCGACAGCAGCTATTGCGATATAGTTCTTTCTCTCTTTCACTCTCAAGTAAAAGACTATCTAAGCGTCTCTCTAACTAAGTGCATTTAAGGCAGTTTAGTTTAGTAACCTTGCATTTTTCTTGCCAAAACAGAGTGCAGTAAAACGCGTCTATAGGTAAAACGTCATTGGTCTAGCCTACTAGTAGTATAGTGACTCACTTCCAGTCGAAACTTTTTTTCAATTGAGGTAGGTCAAGAATGAGTGGAGGAAACGGTTTTGAATATATGTAGTGCTTTGTCAATGTTTTTAGTGTTCTCCTCTTCGCTGCTACTTCTCTGTACTATGTTGAGTCTTGCGTTGTGAGTCCTCTACTATGTTACTATGCTCATTATATGGTAATATTTATATTTAAAAAATTGTCTTGGGCTATATTATTCACTCTTTATACATAAAGCAACGTATTTCTAAGTACACCATGTAAATAATAATATAATTACTTACGTATGTTATCTCCAAGAAACTGATGAGCATTTCCAATTATAGGCAGAGCTCCAGGATGCACCGGTGGGACTTTAGGGTCATTATAAGTCTTTTGCCACCACAAAATTAATGCACAAAGCACAATACACAGAAACAGAAAGATCATAATCACAGTACAAGATTGGTAAAATCATAAAAAACAGTACCACTCTCGTCACTTTTTTATAATATGTGAATTGAACGATCTCCTAAATGAAACTTCGTAAACCAACAACTCTACTTCATACATTGATCTAACATCTTAGATTTAATGCATTTTTGGATAAGTGCAAGAAGTTCTAATGAAAGATAATTTTCGTGAACAATTTTACCACCAAATTTAACTTATTTTCGATCAATATCCGTTTTGAGTTGAACCATAGTTGCCGTCGTGATTTAGAATAAACATTCAGTTATATTAATTCTGTGCTTATATACCTATGCACATAATTTAATGAAACAAATAACCGGTTCGACAAATGCTAATATTTGTTGATAAAAATTAAAGCAAGGGCGCATATTTCTGCCAAAAATTATGAAATAACGACATGCTTAGATGACATAATAACTCCAGGAGAATAGTTACTATGGCATTTTAGGCTTTTGCTACTTAAGACGATAGTAATATTCGATGATAAAAACTAGTAACTTTAAAAAAATTGTATTTGATGGTTTTTTGCCACAGATTCCAAAAACTATCTGTTTAGAACAGTTGCTCTGCTTCAACCACTGATCTCTATACTGCAAGTAAGAATAGGGGTCAATGGCTTCCACGGATTTCTAATAGGTAATGGACATCAGTAAAACCTTATTGAAAAAAAATAAATACATAGAGAATCAGCATATCTCTAACATATAACTGTATCCACAGAGTAAGTAATCACTACGTTTTAACCGTATCAGGCAATGATACGGTTCTATTTTTTTTTTTTTTTTTAAAAAGACAACTCCCGCAGTAGGGTACAAGCCCTGTGTCACGGGGGACTTTACAAACATACAAGTCACGGACACAAATTACACCCAGACCCGGAACAACAATTTGTGGATCACACAAAGTGGTGTCCCGTGTGGGAATCGAACCCACGACCTCTTGCGTAGCAGTCGGACACACTCCCACCGCGCCACAGAGGCAGTTCTATCTAGCCGCATTTTTAATTGCTGCTATTATTTGAGTCTTCACTGCTTAAGATGTTTATGTATTCTTTTTTTATTGGTCTTCCAATTGCTAATTTGATACCAGACCTAGTAATTTCGATTCCTTCTTTAATGATTGCGCGTTCCAAAACAGGTTTATAGTTTCGCTAGGTTTTCGTTGATGGTATGTTTGACAGATGTAATTTGCATAAAAATCAACATAAAATGCTCTTTTGAAATAACAACTCGCAAGTCTCAAAGATTTTTAATAATGTGACATCAACACAGTACGATGGCGGGCCCGAAAATTTACATTAGTTATGAATAATTCGCTTATTATTTAAATACATTTATACTCTACTTGCATCATACGAGGTTCATATTATGAGTAATTGGTTTGTCTTTGGTAGGTTATATTTCATTAGTTTAGTGATACAAAGGACAACGTGTCTAGAAATATTACCTTGACAGTTGAGATAGTGCCTCGTCGATTTTGAAATCACCATGTACCTTTCAACAGGATTCGCTAGAGTAGAGGTCAATATAAAATAACTTTGCGTTGGTATACAAACAAACTTGTTAATATTATGTTTTTGTTGACCTCGTTTTAAAAATCACAAAAACAAACAATACGAAAATATTTTTTTCATTTTGTTGCATTTTAATTATTTTAACTAATGCAATACCTTATATTACTGAACACTTTTTTTAAAAGTGATTCAATTTATTACAAGGTTTCAAATTGATCGATATGGTAGTACATTTTTCTTTCTGCTTCTCAGAAAGTTTTTATATTTTTTCAAGGTAAAATATTTTATTTATTTCAAATTGCATATGTAACTACAGGTACAAAAATTGTAACAAATTGATAGCCATCATTGTGCTTTACGGCATGCAATGTAAATGCATGCGGCAAGTAATAATTCTTTCAAAATTAATCTGAATGAGATACATACCAAATTATAAAATATTTGAAATTCTTACAAACTGTGATATTTATCACAACTTGTAAGAATTTGAGATATTTTATATTCATCCACGGAATAAATTAATTACAAATTTTATTATTGCAGTAGGTATGCAATTATATTTTACAGTATGTCATGACATATGAAAAAAATGTTATTTATTCTCTTAATAATTATTATAATTTTAAGAAATATTACGAAGGTTGTAACGGACCTACTAAAGTACCTTGTGGATCCTCAAAGAAAGTTCAACCAAGACGTAAATAAGTAGTAGTTATTTACTTTTATGAAATTATAAATATTTATTTATGATTGTAACTTGATGAATAAATAAAACTATTTCACGTTTTTTTCTCATCACAAATATATAAAATTAATCTTAATTACTTATTAACATTTGAACAAAGTAAACCTAAGTAAAACCTTGTGTGTTGAAAACCCTTAGCAAATTACTGTATACGTTGTTTGTCATCACAATATCAATAAAATATATGAAATGTTAGTTCGTTCAATAAGTTGTTCTTATAGTCTCTTTTTTCTGGTCTATTTACAATTCAAATTATCTTCTTTCCAAAATTATTTCATGTCCGGAAACAGATCTGATAGATATATCAAATTTGACTGTCATTTTCGAATTATCTGTCTTGATTTGATACTGCCTCAAAAAATGCGCCAGAGTCGTCTTTATAGAAATCATGGCGTACCATTTTCCTGTAACAAGCATAGAGTATAAATACATATTTGAAAATTATTATTATGTTATAAACAGGTAATTATTCAATAATATTTTACTCACCAATGCAGTTTCTCTTTCCTAAACTAAAAGCACTAAACAAATTTGGATTATCATTAATAGGATGAGTGAGTTCTAACCAACGTTCAGGTCTGAATTCTTCTACATCAGTTCCCCACATTGGATTTCGATGTAGTCCTATACCCGATAACACGCCAATGCTACCAGCTCGAAGAGTGTAATTTTCTATGGAAACAATCAAATAATAACATTATATTGTGAAGCGAAAGCAAGTGGTAAATTATTTACAAATCTATTCTACTTGTAATATACAAACCACATACTTAATTTAATATCCTTGCGTATACTCCTTGCAGCTAAAGGTACCGTACTGTACACTCTCAGGGTTTCTTTGATAACTGCATCCAAATACACAAGGCGAGGCAAATCATATCGGGTGACATCTACGCTGGTGTCACCGAGTACTTTTTGTAACCTTTAATCAGATATTATTAGTGATTTTTTTTTAAATCTATATTTTATACTATCTGTTAGACTTATGGTAATTGCTGGTAGTAATAGTTAGTGTTCTTTGCTGCAGGTATTGATATTCAAGGTAATTTATTGGTCAAAAGTTCAGTCCAAATACGTACTCTTCGTAAATCTTCTGCTGAACACGTTCATTTGATCCGATTAGTTTCATACAAAACGTTAGTGTTTCAGTAGTAGTATCATAGCCAGCAAAGGCCAAAGTATCTAGATGTTCTCTGATATCATCATCTGTAAATGCACTCTGAGTTTTTTGTAATTTCAGCATAATGTCCAAGAATGATTCAGGTTCCCCTAGAAATTATAAGCATTTATGAAGTAAAGATGATTAATATACCTTTTCAAAATATTGAAATACAAGTAAACTCGGATACCTGTTCTATTCGGGTCATGTTCAAAATTATAACTCGTTAGTTCAGCTTTTCGATTTTTGATTACCTGCATAAAATATTTTTAATTATTTACTATTTCATTTAATATTTTTTTTTAAGAATTCTTAAAAACGTTTTATTTGCTTTTCTTTGAACCTGCTTCTACTTTTTAATATTAAAATTTGACAACAACGTAGAGTTATACTATTGTGATTTGCTGAACATTGAAATTTTACATTTCAATAAATACGAAACTTACCTCATTCATAATTTTACCGGTTATTTTAATACCTCTTTTCAGTGTTTTGTTGTATTTACTTCTTTCAAAAATAAAAGGAATATGTAACCATATTTTTTGGGTTTTTGAAATAAACACATCAAGCATTTCGTGTGCAGCTTGACCATACTCTTTAATGACATCAACAAATTTTTCACCCTTTAGACCTAAAATAATTTCTAAAAAAAGATAAGGCGTTAATTTTTTGATTGAACTCATAATTTTAACCTGTCATGCAATTCAAATAACGAATTTGGTTGTTGAAAAATGAAAAAGCAATAGAGTAACTATTGACTTTACCACCAATTGTCTCCATGGTATTAGCTAAGATGTACTTGTGGGAATCAAACTTCTCCTTGCCCAATTCAACAGATATTTGGTTCACTAATCGTCTCGCTTGTCTGTTGAATATTTCCAAGTTTTCATTCAACATCCGTTGACTAAACATAGGATTAAGAAGTTTTCTATGAGGTTTCCATATTGACACTGAAAACAAATCCCAGTAGAAGAAGAATAAGAAAACTTTTTTTATGGTCACGAATATGACGTGATAGTTGTATATTGATTTTACATGCAAGACTTTATATTAATTTCACAATAAAACCTTACAAAGATAATATACCTCAACTAACAAAAAAAAACAACCGTTTGACAACAAACGGTTCCTATCCAGCTATTATATTGCAAGATCTGTGACAGACTTGCACAGACCAATGCAACAGATTTACGGAATAATATTTGAATAAAAATTTGAACTAATTATGAATTAATTTGCTTCATCAGTGTTAATTTTCAGGAATTTACTCACCATCTGCAGTAATAAGTCCATTATTACACCATTCTTTAACAGTATCGTAAACAAAAGGTTTATCGAAGCAAGTGTTAGCTAAAGTAAGGCAGTCATCAGGATCTGTTACAACTGAAATATAAAATATTTAAAAAATGAGTCACCTATGTCATAGTTTACTTACGAGTCAAGATTGAGGGAATTGAGCTTATTTAGGTTGAGCAGTTCAAATACTTGGGTCATTGGTTAACAAGAAATATGTGTGATTATTGGGACATAGAAAAGGAACGTAGGGCATTGTTGGTAAGAAGCCATACGGTGGCTTACAGGTTTTAACGATGCTCGGTACCTGTAAAAGTCACCATATTTGCCTGTGGGTCAGATGCACCAAAAGATTGTGTCACCCTACGTGTCCAATTTAATGACTAGGCTTCAGAAGATTATTGTTACTGCCCTGCTTCTGTAGTGTATTGGAGATGTTTTCTGACGCACATGTACTTACATGTTACTCAAGAAGTTACTTAACTTCTATGCCATGAAGCGAAACATAATTAATCATAATCATTTATTCTTATATAACAAGTAGAAGGTAATACATTAATTCTAAAAATATACAAGAATACTGCTTAATACATGGGAGCCTGTACTAGGTAAAGGCGGCATCCCAATTGCATAGCGTGCGGGATAGCACTAATAATAATCTACTGGCAATATTATCCGACAGCTATCACATTAGTATATGGGGACACTGGCTATCTGTTCAAGAGCCAGTAGCTAGCATAGTCTCCAGCAGAAGCCAGAACGAAATAAAATATATTATTATTATAACTCAAAAGGTGAGAATAAAGAAAGAATACCTATGTACGACAGGATGCGCTCACTGTCGCAGTCGACGCGATAACGAAGTATTTATTTTATTAATCTTGGCGGGTTATCAAGTGCTTACAAAAATACAATTTCTTTCTCATAACTCTTGCCGTGTTCATGGTTCCGTAGCTAAAATGGCCTAACGGAAACCTTAGGCACTATTTAGTGCGACGCGGTTGACACTCACGGATATTTGTGACGAGCGGTAAAATGTATTAAGCCTATACCCGCTCGACTGTCCGCGACCTCCAGGAGGTCGCGACTAAAATACCCATGACTGTCCGCGACCTCCTGGAGGTCGCGGTACGACTATATTTTAAAGTTCAAACAAACCTACTAAACCTGCACCTATCCTTTTCAAACTTGGCAGAATGTTAGATCGTTGGATAAAGATGCATAATAATACCACAGTTACACCATAATTTCATATTAAACCTGTTTATTTCGTCTGTATTTAGTTGCCGTTGGCGCGCTTTTATACATGGTATTGTGTGTTGTTGTGTTGTTTGTGAAGGGTGTAGTCAGTGTGAAACTGTGTTGTTTTAGTGTTATACTGTGATAAAAACATCGACAGGTAAGTCATAAACACTTTTTAATACAAACACAACGTCTCAAATAACGATTTGGATACAAATTTTACATTTTATCGTAAATTGGCCGCCATTTTGAACATAAAAAAAAAAAATCGTATTGTTTTATTGTTTTTATAACAAAAACATTCTTGTGGCTGGAAACTGTTGTTACTATTACCGATAACATACATATCTATAGACTTATCACTCATTTCATTTGAATTACTCCGATTAGATATTTCGTAAACTTAAAAATAAAAAAAAAACGAAATTCAGGGACCCCCGGGGGTCCGAGGGGCCGAGGCAATACCAGTGATTTTTCTAATATTTTCGTATAAAACATCTCTATTTTTGTATTTTTTAATTAGTAAATAACATTTAATTAAAGAATATACATTAACATGCAAAATAAAATTGTATAAATTACGATAAATACGCAATAGTGTGAGACCCTCCATTTTGGTATCATATTACAAGACTCTTATCGCTATATCGTGTTAGCTGGAACTCGTTTGTTTACATAATAAATATTATAGCACTTGGAACTGTTTATGTTACGAACAAAGACCGACTGAAGCTATTAAGATAAGATTTATAGCCACTCGAACCTCGAGGCACGCTACAATTGAAGTTTAAAGTAAACAATATTTTTTTTGTTTACGTTTCGGGTCGTTCTTATCAGGTACTTAAGTGCCGGTCTTAAGTGGGCTGGTGGTGTAAAAAAAATGTATGAAGTGGGTTGTTTTTATGATTGATTATTGTTTAGTGGTTTATATTATTGCGTATAAATTATTTAGTATTTGAATTAATGGCTTTTATTATTATTTATGATTTTTTTTATAAATAAAAGGAGAAAAAATCACGTGACGCGCCTTTAACTTCCAATTGATAAAATTCTACAAGGTGGTATGTGCAAAGTTATATTTTTTCTCATAGCTTATTTATTAACAAACAATTATATATATATATTTAAATAGGTTTAATACATAATTCTAAAGATATATCGTTCGTATCCTTCCCGGCCGACGTTTGACGTCAATTTGACAGATGTACGGTGACGGCCATGGTATTAGCGCCATTTTTTGATGGGACTGGGTAGCGGAAGCGCGTTCAGTGCTACCCGGATGGGATTTCATGCTGAGAGCTCCGCGTTACACTGAACGCGCTGTATAGGCTATACTCTCGTTATAGACGGGTTATAGTCTTGCCATGTCCGTCCGTTTGTCGGTCTGTCCCCAGGTTAGCTCTTTGTTCTAGAAAACTGTAATTTAGCATGAATATACATACTTGTTACACCGACCAAGTTGTAGAATAACATCTTAAATCACAAAAAGATCCCTAAATCGAAAAGTGACATACTTTTCGATTTAGGGATCTTTTTGTGAATTTTTTGGTAGAGTTTTGTGTGCTCTCGTGTGTGTAAACAGTCACAGCTAAGTAGGCTTCACAAGTTTAAGAGTAACAGCAGACCAAGTGAGAAGTAACAAAATTTTGAACAAATTCCATTAAAAAATGTTAAATTAATTATTAAAATACATATATAACGTTGTTAGTAGTACGAGTATGAAACAAAAAAAAAACATAAAACCCTGTGTCACCTATACATACTTTATCTATACATTTATTCACTTACAAAATTTCAAAGTAAAAGGGCTGTCACTTCGTGGTTAAAATCTCTTAGCTACGAAGAAACGGAAAATCTTCTTTATGTTCCTTCGTAGCTGAATTGTACATAACCACAATACAAATATTAATCCAACACACTATAGCTTACACTCAAACACACACACACACACACACACACACACACACACACACACACACAAATAAAATAACTAAAGTATTACACCTATCAAGCAGATGACACCAAACACCTTCATATCGGGTCAGGAGAGGCTGGTAATCTGTCATACAGGTTTACCTAGTACAGATACCAGTCTCTCGCACAGATACACTCCAATTGAATCTGAATCTATTGAAGCTTGTTCGAAACATCTGTTAACTATTTTCTGTGTGAGAGAGGAAAATAAATGATTATTATTATTATTATTATTATTATTATTATTACTAGCTGTGCCCGCGACTTCGTTCGCGTGGAAGTTGGGTTTATATTAAGGTAGTTTATGTTACAATTTAACTTATGTGTAAAGCATATTGGAAACATGCTCCACAATGATCTGTGGCATCTATGGATATTAGGGCCTAGCTCTAATCAGGGCCCGACCTATGGCAAGGCAAGCCAAGCAAATGCCCAGTGCAGCAAAATGAAGGGCGATAAAGTTTATGGCGCCAGACGGTTAGAAGACAAATTATAATAGTATTTTACCAAAATGATTTGCATCACATCAAATATTACTATTATCGGTTTCGGGTTAAATGAAGCCCGAAACCGCCCAAGTACTCGCGCGAAATAGGGCTAGTGTGGATAAGTTTTTAAAAAAATATCCTGGTTTTAAAACATTGCATTCCCGCGGTACTGTGATGCGTGTTCAAACAAACAGACAACATTCAAACGTTTCTAAAAGATATAGTGAATTAGTATATCTTTTAGAAACGTTTAGTTTAAATACTAAACTACTGTCGTAGCCGAGGATAGAACAAAGTGTGCAATTAGAGAGGCCTATGTCCAGCAGTGGACTGCGATAGGCTGATGATGATGATGATGAACCTGTCGTTAATTAAGATCATCATAAATTCATATCCGTAAATAATATATATAAAATACATAATCGTAAGAATTTCAGATTTATTTTTTAAATCAATTTACCTGATTCTGTTTAATTTGCATTTAAACGCCATCTATTTTCAAAACTGGATAAGTTTATTTTAATACTTGATGACTTTAAATTAAATTATACTTAAACTATCATGCATATTAAACGTAGGTAAGCAAGGTATTTAACCTAAACGCGATTAAGACCCGTAATATATATATATTCATAATAGTTGTGCCCGCGACTTCGTTCGCGTGAAAGTCGGGTTTAAATTAAGGTAGTTTAGGTAACGAAATAACTTCTGTGTAAATATGTTGGAAACAGTCCTGTTGACTAAATACTTACTAAATAAAAATTGATCTGTTCTATTCTTTTAGATAGTTAGTTTGGTGTGCGGCTTAAGAAGTGGGTTTTCTGTTGTTTTTGTTTCATTCTTTCAACGTTATACCTACTTATTACCTAATAACTTTTAATAGAATTTGTACGAAAATGTTGTTACTTCTCATGTGATCGTAAACTTGTAAAGCCTAAGTACATAACTGTGATAGTTTTCCTTATAATTTTAGTATTTATACTACTACCCTGAATTTTTTCACATACCCAACATCAACCATTTAGCTGGCAGGGGGACACTTGACTCTAACAAAAATGTTCACTATAAAGCCTAATATTATACACAAAGGAATCCTTAAATCTAAAAATAGTCTTCACAAACCCTAAACGCTTTTTAAAAGACCTATCTAATGATACCACACACGATGGGGTAGGTAGGTGAGAAAAAAATCACATCCCCGCTTTACATATAAGAGAGGTACCCTTAAAAAAATAATGATTTTCAAGATTTTGTTCTTTCACTTTATCGGCGTTAGTAATTTATTCATGCAAAAGTTGCAACCTTAGCACTAACAGTCTCTGAGCTAAGCTGCGGACGGACGGCCATAAGGGAACTATAAGGGTTCTGTTTTGTCATTTTGTCTAAAAATGGGGTGTATTTCATATAGTGTTACAACGCAATACTAATAATAAAACTGCTGTAACACTTTAGTAAGCAAACACAGAGCGTGTCATGTGTGTCATGCCCGCGAAAATGTCAAATATCCCTAAAGGTACGGTTGACAAACAACGACCCCCCTCCTCCCATCACCCGAACTACTCACACTTGAACGATGTTGAGCCATTCATTATCGTTGAATTGATGAACACGTAATCTCCAACCATAACCCCAAAACATGATCCTCGATGCACCTGTGTGATGCGTGGTCAAACAAACGGACAGACAGACAAACATTTCTAAAAATCATAGCAATGTGTTTCTTTTTAAAACTTCTTTTACTAAGTATAGAACATTATTGAATACAACGCCATCTACTTTCAAGAATGTTGCCGTTGTTTTGTTGTTCACAAATTGATTTTATAGATGGCGCTACATGTACTTTTTTTACGTGTGTAATGTCTTTTTTTTTAAACGAACACATCATTTCTGGAAAATGTCGAATACTTTTTAACTATAATGTAATATTGTTTTTCATTTCTACTAAGATTAATTCATTACTCTCAGCAGTGCATGCAATACCTATAATTAATTGCATAATTTACTTGATTTTTAATATAAAAAGTAATAACCAAAGTAAATAAGTTACCTACGGTCGAAAAAATAACTAAAACATTCAGAAAAATATTAAAAAAGGATAAAGACAATTTAAATAAATACAAAAAGAACATATTCAGACATCAGATTCGAGCCCGGGACTTCGTTGTCAAAGTCCGCTAGCATAGCTTCGAGGCTATACTGTTCGCAACTTAACACGTCAAAATAACTGTTCTTATGAAACTTAAAAATGTTGTGTTTAGCTCCTTTTAGTTTTAGCGTGAAGTTATGCATTCCACGGGTTACAATTATAGATAATGTCTAATTGTGGAAATTTTTGTGATAAACCATTATGGTGCGACAAAAAATACGTTGCTACTCGTTCCCCATAGACGTTAGCGTAATGATTCATAGTGTAAATAATGTCCTATAGTATTTACTATAAAACTGCAAATTTTCATAAAGATCCGTCAAGTAGTTACTGTTTTATAACAAAAAATAGCTACAGACATTATCCCTTACTGCTTAGCTCCTATGGGAAAAAGCGTGATAATTTATAGCCTAAATGTTAATCTGCATCTATTAGATTGCACGTGCAAAATTTCAACCGAATCTGTAGGGTAGTTTTTGCGTGATGCGTGTTCAAACAAACAGACAGACAGACATTTCTAAAAATGCAGCAAAGTGTTTAAATACTCTTTTCGAACATTTCCTAATATTTTTTTTCACTAAGTTCGGCCATGTACAGACACGTGAAATTTACAGTTTTATTATATGTATAGATTATACAATAATTGCATCAGAAAGAAAAATTGGAAGTTTAGGGTCCTTATTCACGTTATTTTTTTTCGTTTTCGCGGCAAACCCGCGCAAACTGTCAAAATCTTGTCATAATGCATCAACGCACGGCGGATATCTTTGAACGCACCGCGCATGCGCCAGATCACTCGGGCTTGCCGCGAAAACGAAAAAAAAACGTGAATTAGGACTCAGACCTGCAATCCAACCCGAGATATCCTATCAACAATCGATGCACTAAGTCATCTCAACATGTAAGCTTTACTTCAAATTTATCTTGCCTTTGCACGCCCACTAGCGATATCTACCGTACGCACTTCTATAGTGCTATTATGAAATAGTATCTACTAGTACGCCGGGCAGGCCCTGTACAAAACGAAGGCAATTTCAAATGCCGAATAGAAATACCGTCCTGTGAACTTTTTTGACAACTTATGACAATTGTTGTTATCCTTGCTACACAAATAAAGACTGGAGTTGTAAAAATGGCGGCACACTGACATGTCGCTAATTTTACAATTCCGCGTTGAATATGTAAAATATAATTGAAATACGTGATAACTAGATAATAATGAGACTTTGTGATTCAAAGAATAATCCTTGAAAGAAAATAAACTTGAAACTCGCAGCGTGTCTTTGTGATTTAAAAAAGAAATCTAGAAAGAAGATACAATAATTGCATTGTTAAAAGATAGAAAAATTTGTAGTTCAAAAACTCCGGCCCCGGTTTGGCATACGGAAGTTCCGGGTTCGATTCCTAGGTCTGGACTTCACCTTTTTCTTTCTTTTCTTGAAACTGGCGAACGCACAGAATGTGCCAGCCATAATCCCTACTATTACTCAGTCATCGGCAGGAAGAGAAAAAAAAAGTATAGACTGCTACTTGACTTTAACAAATTATCGTACAAATGTCAAAACCTAATGAAAGCCTTGTTCATGTCGGCGGTAGCTTGTCCAGCGTACTAGGTCTATGTCAGCGACGGTACGATACTGTTATAGTTGTTTAAGTAGTTGTTTTATATACATAATTAAGTTTTAAATGCAGTCGTACATGCTTACATTAACAAATATTAATGCAAAGGCTGAATGTAGGACGAAGGACTTTACTCACAATATACACGAACCGCCCATCCTAGATACACGGTTGACACACCACCGCTCTTAAGGCTGAAGTATGACATCTCCTTTATGAATTGCCAAACGTCTGCAATGATTATTACAACAAAAAGTTAGTAAAGTAAAATAAAATTAATATTCTTGTTAATATCTATACTAATATGAAAAAATATTTTTCTGTTTATTTTTTTTTATTAGTTATTCATTTTTACAACCTTATTCTAATACATAAATCCTCACTAAACGTAATCGTTTAACGGCGAGATATGCTCCTAAAACAATCAATATAATACTACACTACACGATACAATTTAAATACATAAATGACAAACACAAATTATAACACAATATATATAAAATTTAAATATCTTCTAACAATTCATCCCTCAACCCTTTCTTCAATATACCATATGTTACTTTAGGGTTCTGTCTTAGAATATCTAGGCTGTTAAATACCTTTGGTATAATATACTTATTTACCCATTCGCCATAGTCATTTGTAATTTTCGGCTTAATAAATCTATTTTCCCTAACACGTCTTGTATATTGTTGACGGCATGTTTATACTCGTCACTGTAATAATATTCCAGGCTAATTAATTATTTAACTTTTTTATCTACTGGCAATATTTTGCATAGAGGAAATAATTGATTGTACTTGTTACTACATATCTTTTTTTCTTTATTGCTCACTAAGTATTTGATCAGCCTAATTTGTAAGTTTTTGACATCTTTAAGGTAAGTTGCAAATGTTCGTCCATACACAATTAATCCATAGTTAATCAGAGAGTCGGCAAGGGCATAGTAGATAATTCTCATGGTACCTTTATTCAGTACCCTGTTTAGCTGATAAAACTTTCCTAACACTGATCTTAACCTATTACAAACTACAGAAACATGCAATACCCAACTAAAGTTTTTATCAATCCTTAGGCCTAAGTATTTAAAATTGTCTTCATACTGAATCCAAGTACAGTCACAATTACATTTGTTTCTATGTAAACAATCATATGTGTGTCCTATTATGGTAAGGTGTTCTATGTCTATGTTTTTTGCGTTTCGGTTGTAAGGAGAGTGAGTATGCATGCATTTTGTTTTATTAAAATTGAGAATGATCCCATTGTCATGCGCCCACTTCGTGATATTTTCAAAGTCTGTCTGTATATTCTCCTGAACCTGTGTGATATCTTTCGAGGCATAGACATATAAACCATTCGGATATCACATTTGCTACACTGTTATCATGCATTACTTTTATCGAGGAAGGCTATATAATATCACTCTACAACCAATAGGAGCGGAGCAGCAATGAAAAATGTTGCAAAAACGGAGAAACTTGACGCATACGAAGTTGCGCGGGTCAGCTAGTCTATACTATCTATACTAATGTTATAAAGAGGAAAGATTTGATTGTTTGTTTCTATTTAATAAGCTCCAAAACTTCTGGACGGATTTGAAAAATTCTTTCATCGTTGTGAAGCTACACTAACCCCGGGTGACATAGGCTATTTTTTATCCCTGTATTCCCACGGGAACGGATCTACGCGGCTGAAACCGCAAGGCGTCCGCTAGTTATACATAATTCTGAAGATTTGTCTCTTTAGATGTTTGTTAGTCAGTGAAGCAAAAAATAATAAATAGATTTGGATGTTATAATCTAGATTAACACTGGGTATACTTTGGGAAGGATGAACATGTAATGCAGCTTACACTTACGTATACTATCTCCAAGAAACTGATGAGCATTTCCGAGGATAGGCAGCCCTCCTGGATGAACCGGTGGTGCAGTGGGATCATTATTCAATTTTTTCCACCACAAAATGAGTCCACAACAAATTACGATACACAATAAGAAAATAAACATAATACCAGGATTAGTAGCACTGAAGAATATACAAGGACTTATAAAGAGTAATACTTATTGTAGTTTTCAAATAAACAAACGAAAACAATATGTATGTATAAACTTATTTAATTGTGAGTGAAATGCGAGCAAACGCGTGTAAGAACTTTATTGGATCCATAAATAATAACATTTGGGCAAAGATAAGTTGACTACAACTCTGTGCCTCCTGTGATGAGTGATTTAAGTCAAGTTGTACCCTTTTTGTGATTTTGACATAGACAATTGCAGAAAAGAAAATGGTTTTTTTTTGGTCTTATTCACGTTTTTTTTATCTACTATAGTTTCGGAGATAATTTTGTGCAAAGTGATATAACTCGCAGGATTTTTGAAAAAATAACGTGAATCCAGATATATTTTAAATTATTTAAATAATTGTGCACACCTCGATTTTTCTTGCTTCGTGATATAAGCGCGATTATATTAATTTTCACATTTTATTTTTCAAAATATTTATTGTGAACATTGATATAATTACAGTAATAACACTATAACAGTTTTTGCTCAATATTGATTAGGGTACTATTTGGCATATTTCTTCTAATTTTACTGAATTGTATCAATTTAAGCAAAATTATGAAAATATATATACTTACAATATAGGAGTGGTATTTTTACATTTTGTTTGAGCAAAATTGCGCTAGAATACAATACTAATGAGTTATTAAGTATCTTTGACACGAAGACAACTATTAGGTGCAATATAATGTAACTGTACTTGTATAATTTATCACGTAATTTTAGCATGTATTAGAAATTAAAAAGAGTACGAGTACAAGTAAGAGAGAGGGATTTTCAAGATTTATTTTAAAACTATAATATTTACCACTATGTTATGTGATGTTAGTGGTTTTGGTTTACGCACTTAGTCGTTTAGTGGGCCATTGTACGTGAGATATGGCGGCCGTTATTCCAGCCAGCCCTCCAGAAGCAGATCAGTCTTCCCGGTCTTCTTAGGATATCCGCAAGGGATCTTGGTATACCAAGTGTGTCCTTGTGGATCTGTGTGACGCCGGTGCACTCGAGGAGTACATGCGCTCTCATTTCCTCCGCCTCCATGCAAGCTCTGCACAGAGGACTGTCTCTGTCTAGGTGCAAAAGACGCTTGGTCAGTTTCGTATCCAGTGATGGCATAGCCTCCTTGGATTGCTTCCTGATGTCGAGGTCCACTATTTCTCTGTGTTTGTGTGTGACACTTTAACCAGCTCCTTAGCTGATTGAAAGGAATGGGTACGATAGGTCCGGGTCCGATGGCTTTAGTGTTAGAACCCCTCCTGGCGAGTTCATCAGCTGCATCCACTGTGTGTCCTTAACCCAATGTAGTATCACCGGGTTGCGATTTACTACCGTAATGCGTTCTAGGGCATTACGGTTACTGTCGGAGAGTATACGAATATGGGTATTCGTGACTTCTCTGACTTCTATGGCGTGTGCGGCTTGGGTAATCCCTATATGTTCCTCCTGATAGACCGTATTGAGCATTCCTATAGCCCCGGATATTTTGATGTTTATATCATCCGAGAACACTCCGACTCGTTCTGAGGTCGGTTTTTGATCCATCATTGTAAATTCTTAGCTCTTCTTGACCTGAGTCGTCACTCAACTCCGCTGTGAGCTCTATTTCGTAGTCTTTTTGAAAACAGTGTGTTTTCAGGTTTCTGTCGCTGGGTGATGCCATCATGGGCTGTTGTTTAGTTACATCATCTTTTATGCATGTGTGTTTAATTTTGTAATCTTTACCTAAAGTGCCGGATATTTCAAGCCTAAAAGTCGCCAGGGTCGCCTTCTCTCTTACGACAAGGTGAAGATGTGGTAATCCCAGCATCGCCTGTAGAGCAGCAGCGGGTGATGTTCTCATGCTGCTAGTAATTGCTACGCAGGTAAATCTTTGTAGTCTCTCTCGATCCTTCTGGGCTGTGTTCAGATTTGTCCTGGAAGACCAACCTAAGAAGCCATATGTGATGATTGGTCAGATGACTGTAGTATATAGTCAGTAAGCGATTCTGGGGCTTCTGCCCCAATTTCTGTCGAGCAGTATTTTGCATTGCCAAAGGGTTATGCTCGCTATTGTGATGATGTAATCGGTGTGTTTTGCCCAGTTTAGCTGTTTGTCCAAATATTTGGATTCAGTCGATAGGCTTAGGGTGGTCCCAAAGAACTGCGGTAATTATAGGGTTGCTAGGTTGTTCTTTTTTTCATGAAAAGGACGATTTCGATTTTGGTAGGGTACACTGCTAATTTATATTCCTTGTGCCACTCCTCTGCTATTTTCAAGGCTTGACGCATAAGGTTAAGATGCCTGATAAGGCTGTCTCCCACTAGATTCCACAGAAGTGGTGACAGAACGCCTCCTTGACGACATCTCTTGGCCGCAATGACTCTTGTGGTGTCGTTCACCGTGACTTGAACGGCTCTCAATCTGAGCATGTTGTGATCTATACTCGCAGGGTCTACATCATGTTCCTCGAGAGCTGCGTTGATGCTTTGAAAAATGGTTTGGTCAAAAGCGCCGTCTTTGTCAATAAAAGCCGCTTAAGAGGAGCATTTGTAGTCTACTGCACATTCAATTTTGGAGATCACACTGTGTAGTGCAGATTCTGATGATGATTTCTGTGGAGTAGGCATGTTGTTGTTTGTGTAGTGGCAACTCCCTAAGAGGCCCGTCCCGGAAGTGTCGGTCACAGATTTTTTCGAGGATTTTCAGCAGAAATGATGTCAGGCTTATTGCTCTGTACGCTTTGGGTTGTGTATAATCGATTTTGGAAGGTTTAGGGATGAACATAACTTTCACCTCACGCCATGCGGTTGTAATATATCAAGCATACTTAGCACACAACTATGTACCACTTGGCACATAGTTGTGTGCTAAGCATGCTTGATATATTACAACCAGCCACTGTGTGAGGAAATCTACTCACCATTGCAGTAGGGCTGGGAAGAGTCCATCTAAGCCTGCAGATTTGTAGGGTTTGGTAATTTGATTGTCCATTTTATTCGGTCTACTATTACTACGGTACGGGCTCTTGACGAGTCCTGATCATTTGGTGGCCTGTCATCGGATAGGCAACAGTCTGGGAAGTGTGTTTCCAAGAGAACTTTACTTGTTTCATGATCCGATTTTGTGTATGTGTTGTCTGGGTTTTTCAGCGATCCCGATCGGTGGATAGGATAGCTTCACTGTTTGATTCGAGTCCTTACAGATTTTTTGCCTGGCTGCTTTGCTGCCGTATCTGATTTGTTTTTTAAAAGTATATTGTGTTTCTTTATATGAATCCCAGTCTTCTGCGAGCTTGGAATTCTTTGCGTCATCGTTAGTTCGTGTTCTGTCAGTGTCGATTGTGCTGGTGCAGTATTTGGGGTTACGGTGTCTAAAGGTTGGGTTTTTGGGTAAAAGCGTACGTATATTGGGCCAAGTAGGTACGATACGCGTCGCTTCTGCCCCAAGACCTTATCGACTTCGTCCGATGGGATACCCAGGGTCAAATAAGCCCCAGGGTTTTCACCGCCGACTAATGTAGCCCTGTACAGCGACCAGCTCCCCATGTCGTACCAAGTGTTCTGACGTTTCAGAATGCTATGGAGCCGCACTACTTCTTCTTTGTATTGGCACGTCCGACTGTCTTATGACTGTTAGTGTAGCGTCAGTGTTTGGGAGTTTGATTTTGGCATATTCAGGTTCAGCCAGGCCAGGGCACACTCGTCCTCGCACTACATCTAGACAATGCCGTCCGCTACCCGTGGGTATCCGCGGAAGGCCGGGAGTGGATTGGAGGGGTCAATGTCCATGACGAGATCTTCAAGGCTGAACCTACTTTTCCTTCTGCAACATAGTTGAGTTTGGGCCTTTTTTGGAAATGAGGTTACCCCTCCTCATGGAACGAAAAGAAACAATTGGAAGATGGAGGGAGTGATTGGGTATGGGATCATAGGAGTTGAGTTTGGGTTACCCTACATCTGGGATGAGGTTTTCGGGAACGTAGTACAGTTTGAAAGGTACGCAGAGGACGCTGCTGCCCGTCTACCGGTGTGGAGCTCCCTTAGTCGCCTCTTACGACACCCACGGGATGAGATGGGGTGGTTCTATTCTTAGTCCGAAACCACACGGAGTCGGAGGATATTTTACCACAAAAATTTAATTGCACAGTGAAAGTTAATGTTTTCATCTACGAAAGAAGGTGATTAAGTCTAACCTAATCCACTCAGATTGTGAACTACATTTTTTATAATCTTGTTTTTATATTTCTGTAAAGTATAGTTTCTTTACTTGTATCACTTTTCACAAGAGGCACAGAACTGTACTTAAAAGTATATCATATATAATTTATGTTATATTTTGGCTCATTATCTACGACTATTTATCTACAACATACGTTTTATCGGTGGTAGGTCAAACCCTTGGTAGTTACCACAGCAGTGTCAGTTACACATCACTGTAAACATAATTACTGACCTATGAACTAATGTCTCAAATACTATTACCAAAGAAATTGTTAACATCAAACACAATTGCCGTATAAAATTACTAGACAGAAATGAATACGTGAAAGACACGTGACATTATGTGACAGTTTGTTTTAAACCAGTTACCAGTGACACAGTATGTAAAGTAATAGATCAGCTGTGCAGTGACAAGGCACCGGGAATAATACATTGTATTCGAGTGATGGGTTAAAAAAATATTAAAATATGTACTTAAAAAAAAAACAAAAAATTGAGGTATCCGATTTTGTAGATTCTTTGTGGTCGATTAAACATTTAATATTTTTTTCTTATTTCTAAATTCTGAAACGGCTGCATTCATTTATTTAATTTCAAGGCGCTTTCAAAACATTGAGATTATTACTGTAGGATAATGTAAATAAATGTAATGTACTGTGTAATGTAATTTACTTCAAACTTATTAAGTTTTCAATGTTCAGCTATTATATCTTTATCCTTAATAAAACAATTTGTGGATTTTAGACATAACATTGATTCCGAACATAACATTGTAATTATAGCCAAATAAAAGCTGAGTCTCGTTTTTGAGATACTACTCGTATAATACTTGAAAGTCAAAACAGAAATATAGTCTACACGCACTTTGAATCCTTGCAGATGTGTTTTCGGAGAGTTCCTATATACTCCTACGGAGTCGGTACAGGAGAATGAGTTGAGGCTTGCGCTTCGCACTGTTCTGTTTGGACTAATAAAACCTCCATTCCAAGGCAGTTCATTGCGTAGGACTCTGTTAAAAATCTAGGGTAA
This sequence comes from Herminia tarsipennalis, assembly GCA_945859575.2. Taxonomy (NCBI): domain Eukaryota; kingdom Metazoa; phylum Arthropoda; class Insecta; order Lepidoptera; family Erebidae; genus Herminia; species Herminia tarsipennalis. The sequence continues at coordinate 11,910,906 of OX243855.2, forward strand.
CCACATCACTTCTATCATTAGAAAAGCAAGTAGGTTGGAACGTTCTAGTATAAAGGTTTATGACAATAGTCACAACTTAAAAATGTTCCTAAGAAAATGAAAGCATTTGTGTTGAATAACAGAAAACGTACTATCACACAAAGAAGAAAACTGACCGGATTCAGTTTGTACAGAGTTTCAGCATTTTACGCAAAGATTGTATAAATTATTATAACAATTGCCATATGGGTAGAGCAAAGGGAATGCAAAAGCAAATGGATTAAAAAGTAAACATATTTGTGGAGGCACATAAGAAGGACGTATCCGTGTAATGTACCCCACCCAGCCCTACACTACATTTTATAAATTGTTGATTTCAGTAACTGTATATTATTTTTTTAAAGTTATTTTTAGTTTCTTCTAAAACTGAAGTAATTTTTATAGGCATTTCTTGCCATAATGGTTTGGCTACGGAAGTCTCGGGTTCGATTCCTGAGTCTGGATTGCAAATTTTTCTATCTTTCAAATATGCAATTATTGTATTCTTCTAAAACTTATTGAGAAAAAGGTTAAGGTTGATTACTTTAAAAATATGTTCTGATTAAGTACAGTTTTTCACTTTAATACTTCGAATTGTGCGGCATTATTAAATAAAGTACACGAAAATAGTAATTTGATTTGATTTTTATATCGACTTTATCTTATTTCCAAAGTGATTTCATGTTCCAGAACAGATCTAGGTATAAACGTGACTGTCATTTTCAAATTATCTGTCTTTATTCTGTATAAAAATAAAAAAAATGCACCAGGCCCTTTCTATAAAAATAACTAGATTTTTCCCGCGGCTCTGCCCGCGTTGATATCGGTTATCGCGATAAAAACAATTCTATGTTTTCACTTTTTTTTTAAATCTTTTATTTAATTAGGTTTTTTATTCTTAAGAATACGTCAACCCCATCGTACCTTTTACATGTAGAGTAAACTTATTCTAATTATATAATAATAATTTATTAGGAAATACTAGAAGGCTTCAACACTAAACGGAGAAAATTGACGCACGTAAAGTGTAAGTTGTGGACTGAATTTACTGTTGCTTTTGAAAAGTGCCTCCAAAAAAATAAAGTAAATTATATGATTGCGGACATTGATATTTAATTGTAATTCTTTCTTGTTATTTCTAGATTTCTCTATAACATTTTATTACCAGTGCCATTTCTCTAGCCCCAAAAAATAAAAGTAAGCGGAGGTAGCCTTATGGTTGAGGCATCGGTCTCGCAATCGTGAGGTCACGGGTTCGAATCCTACCCATTATACTAGCGACGTGAACTCACTCCTAATACAAGCCTGTGAGCTTAGCTGGAGGGGTAAACAAGATTGCTAGTAATGTGGGACTCAACCCCATATTGCTAGTTATATTTAAAAAAAAAATTGAATGGTAATTTATAAGTTTCCTCAAATATTCGTTTGCTGGCATTTTAATAAATTATGTCGCACATAGACTATTATTTTTATGAGGATACCTAGAGTATATGAATATAGGTTGATAGATAAATAATTGTGACAAAAAATAATCAATTATTTATTTTGATTATATGAGTAATATAAAATTTAGGTTGGAAAAAATAATCAATTTTCATCGCCTACCTTTTACTGACTACATAAATCCTCGAAAAATAGAGCCCTCACATACTAGGCACATTATTACCTACCCCTATTCTTTGACAGTAAATCTCCAATCGTAAGACAACGGTGATAGATCGTGGACCGCAACACGTGTCGAAGCAATCTCTCACATTTTTCTTAGGCATTCCTACTACAAAATCCTTAGAAAACAGAAGGTAATCTTTATACAACGCGCGCTCGTGCAACATATATATCCCGGGAATCCTACACCCGGTAGCGGTGGATGGTGTACCGGTCATGCAAGCGGCTCATATTTAACTTTTGAATATAATGTTGCCCCCCCCTCCCCTAGAACAAAGTTCTGGATTCGCGTCTGTTCCGGACCGTTGTTATGTACCGCTAACCTCTATAGTTGGTACTAGACGCTGGACAGGTTACCGTTGACAGCAACAAGACTTCCATTCGATTTTGACATTTGGACGGCCATCTGTCATAAGCATAAAAAAAAATCACAGGACGGTCATTCGATTCGGAATTTGAAATTGCTGTCACTTTGCGTGGGGTAGCCAGTCCAGCGTACCACTGACCTCTACAGCACTAGACTATACAGGATGATTTGTAATTTACTAATAACCTCCCGCTCATGGCTTTTATACATTGCACAAAATAACTTTGTAGTATCAGTTTTGGAAAATATTTAATATGTTAACCCTTATCATCTACCACTTGTTTTACAGAAATAGTCTGTAGGTGGTTAAGGTTTACTCCACTTGTTAAAAACAAGTGGAGTAAAAACGTTGTTTATGGTGAGGTTTAGGCCCTAAATCTGATAAAGAAATATCGATTTTACTCCAGGGTCTCTCAAATGTGTGGTAAATGGCTGTGTGACAAAAGTTGGTGGTTGTTGAAAAAAATAATATTACGAAGTTATTTGGTGTAATGTAAAGAAGCCAAGAGCATTTTATTAATATATTACAAATCACTATGTAGAAGTCAGTAATCTGTAGTGATCTTTAAAGGTTACCTTCTATAATCTCGCTATTTTGTGTTTCTACATTGGATGACAAATCAATGGTAGGATTGAAATTGCGCATTTCGTGGGTCCCTATAAAAGCGGCTATCTGATAGCCAGGACTGGCAGATCAATGGTTATTGGAAATTGGCCCACTGACTTATTCGATCATAGATTATTTAACAGATTCGACGTGTTTTTATCAGTTTTTATTGGCCTTGCTGTATGTGACTAATAATGCTGAAGGAATCTTTATACTCAATAAAGTACCTACTCGACTGAAGTCTAATGACTAAAACTGAAGTTTTTTTTGTGTTTGGGGTAAGAGGTGTTTGTGTGTGTGTTAGAAACGGCTGCTCCAATCTCAAAACGACTTTTTGCATTGTATGAATCTCATTTCCGAGCATGTTCTTAGCTAATTTTAATGCTCTAGACCGGCAGAGGGCGCTAATGTGCTCATGTTTCTCCAAAGCGGTTATTATTTATTTTCTCGGAGATGGCTGGGTCTAAGTCTCATTCCGGGATTTGTTCTTAGTTGAATTTAATGTTATAGATGCCAGGGGGCGCTACAGTACCCGCGTTTGATTCTTCAAAACGGTCAAGTTCATCTTCTTAATAAAACGGATTATATATTAGTTTCTGTACAATGCAATGTTTACTCTAATCACGAGTAGGTACCTAGTATATTTTATAAGAAAAAAAAAAGAAAATTAAAAAGGACCTTCAGCAGATATGCCCGATAATGTCCACCAAAGTTACATTCGTACAACAACTGCATTAAATAATTTTAGATTTTCAATAAAAACACGATTTTTTTAAAAGCCCGCTGAAATTAGATCCCGACAGATTTTTTTCGGTTACCTCCTGCTAGTCCGGGGTTTTTAAATTTTTCAATTCTATGATCTTTAGGTGATATATTACCTAAAGATAATATAAACAAAGAAATCGAAAGAAGGATAGCAAACAATTGGAAAAGGTATTGGAGCCTAAGGGAAGCAATGAAAGATAAAAACCTACATATAACAACAAAGACCAAATTATTAAGCCAGACATGGGCCATAACAAAAATCACAACCAATAAAGCATGCTTGGAGTAAAGAGGGGGGATTTAATAAGAAACACCACAATTAGGAATAAGACCAAGATACAGGATGTAACCCTAAAAAAAAAGGCAAAAATGGAAGTGGTCTGGGCACATGATCAGAGAAAAGGATAAATGGAGCAAACGAGTTACACAATGGTACCTAAGGGAAGGGAAAAGGAATAAAGGTAGACAACAAAAAGGTGGGACGACAACATTAGGCAGGTTGCAGGCATAACATGGAGTAGCCAGAGAGTGATCAGAATGGAGTAGGTTGGGGGAGGCCTTTGCCTACTGGCAAACGGACTTACATAAAATAAAGAAACACCAAATATTTTTTAATTATGTAATTTAATATATAGTAAATAACTGTGCAGCAATCTATTTAATATATAACTAAAAATGTAAATCTATTGTCCGAATAAAAGGCTTTTTTATTATTATTATTATATAATTCTATGAGCAAATTATCTACGTATTTCTTTAGACGATTTAAAGCTCATAACATAACGCAAGTTTAATTATTGTTGCACAGATTTATTCCGAACATTTTATTACATAGGCTCTATTTTTGAATTGTTGGTTAGTATACTTAAAATAAATTTGTTGTAAATATACCTAATTTTTATCGACTTCTTGTCTTCTGGAAAACTTGTCATTTTGCCAACATTATTAACCGATGATGTAGTAGTAATTTTATAATTAGATTATTCAGATTCAGGTTATTACTTTAATTTTGACTTAAACTGTGTGTAACTATTTTATATAAAAATAAATTAATTAGAAATTTCGATGTGCTTGCTCAAACACAGCTTGCTCAGGTGTATTTGAAATGAAATGGAAATAATGTTATTTGAATAAAATATTTTTACAGGCGCATAACATGATGACTATTCATTTAATGCGTTTGCAAACAATGCGTTGTGTTATACGTTTGTAAAAAATATTTGACTGAAGCAAAAAATATATTATTCACAGCCGTGTCAAAAATTAGCAATTTAAAAATAAATGGCCGTGAGTATTAATAGCCTTGTACTTTTTATGATATTTACAACTAGTGCCAAGTTCACAAGAACCATGTCTATAAAACTATGTCAACGACATTTCACAATTATTATAGGAATTCATGGGCGAACCCAGTGAGTTTTTAAGTTTTGAACTCCCTCTCTGATTTTTTTATAAGATACTCATAAACATTTCTTACTTTACATAGTTCAAACTCTTAATTGCAAAAACAACTTTTATTTTCGCCACGCCTCGAAATGACTGCCTCTGTGGCGCGGTGGGAGTGTGTCCGACTGCTACGCAAGAGGTCGTGGGTTCGATTCCCACACGGGACACCACTTTGTGTGATCCACAAATTGTTGTTCCGAGTCTGGGTGTACTTTGTGTCCGTGACTTGTATGTTTGTAAAGTCCCCCGCGACACAGGGCTTGTACCCTAGTGCGGAAGTCGTCTTTAAAAAAAAAACCCAGATCCGGCACTGCGAAATGAATTTTCTTAAACTTAAAAAAGTATGAAACTGGCATAACAGTGGTTAAGAAAATTGTTCTAAGCTGATCGCTAATGGCCGGTCTTCATAATCTATTCATCGATGGATTTGGCTACTAGAGGTAGGATTTTGACATATTTTGTATAGAGGTTATGTCAAATAAATAGCTCTAGTAGGCAAATCCATCGATACATAGATTATTGAGACCGGCCGTAATTCATTTTCCAATGTTATACACCACTAGTTTTTCCCGGCGGCTTCGTTGGCTTAATTTTGTAAGGCCTAAATGATATTCTAATGAATAAACTATATTACAGTGAAATTTCATCAAAATAAGTTTAGTAGTTTTTGCGTTATGAGCAATAAACATCCAACCATCCATCCATCCTCAACCTCTCGGATTTAATGAATTATTAGGAGCTTACTACACGAACAAAAACAATTATTTGTTGTTAATATTAACTATATTCTTAACTAACCACATAGCACTAAAACTAGTTAAAATATTCTTGTTTCTTGTATACCTTGAGATTATTATTTGGTTAAGAGTATGTTTTGTCTTAAGGCATAATCATTACAAACAGACCTTGAACTCATAAACGAAACCACAAACTACCGAGCATACAAATGGTAACCTATAAGGAATGCGCGCTGTTGCCCATATACCCCAGTGAAACTTTACATTTAAAACGCAAAACGCGTTGTTAAGCTGCATTTTGGTATGTCATTTGGACCCCTTAGGTGAGTGTAGAAGTACATTTTGCATGCAAATTATGATCATATTTCAAAAACTATAAAAGAGCTGTGAGTGCGATTGAGTTATGTCAAATTTAATATATTTTAAAAATGATAAACAAATTTCAAAATCAAAAACCTATAGTTTTGTAATTGAACTGCAAAAACTGAAAATAATCCAAAAATTTTGCAGTTTTTTGCGTATTACGCAAATAGCACACATTTTTTTTGCTTGCAGAACATAGTTACACACTTCCTTAAGGGAGCCAAGGGGTTTTGAGTTTTTAGGGTAGTAGTTATACTACCCTAAAAACTCAAAACCCCTTGGTCCCCTTGAAAATTATACTTTTAAAAATCTCAGACCACTTCGGACTACTTTATTAAGAAGGCGTTATGAGATTCCATATACGTGATTGATTTCGATGTGTATGCGTATCGAGCGAGTTACCTTCTGTACTTTCAGTATTTTGTGATGAAACTAATTCTTAAAACTATGTAAGTACGGACTACAACTTATGAAGATGCTGACAAAAGTTTTAGTACGTACTATTATGTTAACTAATAATAGATTTGTAGTCTAAATTAGACACTGACCTCCATAGTACTACTACGTTGTACTGGCTACCCCGTACAAAGAACAACAATTTCAAATGGCGAATCGAATAACCGTCCTGTGAACTTTTTTGACACTTATGAAAAATAGCTGTTGTTGTTACCCTTATTGCACTAGAAAGAAAGAAAGAAAAAAAAAAAAAGAAAATATATAGACTTCCTTGTATAGACTTCCTTAAGATTTTGTCAAATGACCGACCAAATGTCAAAATCAAATGGAAGTCTTAATGTTGTCGGCGGTCTAATCTAATCTCACCGCCGACATACCATTATTTTTATAAATTACAACTTTACGTATATTTATAGATAGGAAATTATCAAATAACTTCTCCCGCTGTGGGCACGAACAAGAGGGCGTGTCAGACTCTAACTGACTAAAACCGATCTGTATTTCTTCTTTAGCCCTGGTGTTCCGGAAGCACGGTAACTATTTCGAACGATTCCGCACTCCCGGTAGGCGCCGGCCTAATGGAGCCCCGTCACTTACTGGCACCTCTTCGAGGCACGCTTGGAAAACTAGCGCGCCGTCCATCCGGGCCTGGTGCTAAGATGGACGGCGAGCTACCCACTGGTCATCGTCCGCAGGCGCGCGCCCACGGTGGCCGGATTTCATCCCTTAACACCCGTTGCCGGGGGGGTATCGCGCGGCGGCCGGGCCGTGAGCACCGTCTATCTCTCACGCGTTCTCCTTCTGCAGCATCACCTCCTCGCAGAAGGAGACAACTGCCTCCCATTCCCTCTCGCTCCGGAGCATGGCTCGGGTGAGCCCCGGATGCGAGACGTCGCCGCCCCCGATCGCTGCCACGATGACACGCCGCTGCTTGGCCTAAGCGGGGCACACCTTCACGGCGTGCTTCCCCGTATCCTCCGACCGGTCGCCGCAATGGTGACACCCGGGCGTTTCCTGCCGCCGATGCAGTTACCTCCCGAAACACCCGTACCGGTGAGTACCTGCGTCAGGCGATATGTGAGGACGCCGTGGCGCCTCTCCAGCCACTCCTCAAAGGGGGGGACTTATCGCCGCTGTCGTGGCATGCCAAAGTGTAAGCGAGAGCAAACTCAATCTGGAAAGTCAATTTTAACACGCGGTAGTGTGTGTAATTTTTATTTTAAATTAATGACTGCCTCTGTGGCGCGGTGGGAGTGTGTCCGACTGCTACGCAAGAGGTCGTGGGTTCGATTCCCACACGGGACACCACTTTGTGTGATCCACAAATTGTTGTTCCAAGTCTGGGTGTACATTGTGTCCGTGACGTGTATGTTTGTAAAGTTCCCCGCGACACAGGGCTTGTCCCTACTGCGGGAGTTGTCTTTCAAAAAAAAAAAAATGTATTTCTAATATTTGAAAAAATATTTACACTTCTTTTCAACACACTCACAATTAGGTACATAATATATAGTAAAAAATCTAAAAAATATGTTGAAAATTATCTCAGAAACTTTTGAACGTCTGCTGCAGTTCGTCAAGAAATGCTAAAAATAAATGATTTCATCTAGTTCTGATTTTCAAGACTATAATGTATTTACTTTTAAACGTCAGCTGAGTCCTTATTCACGATCTTTATTCCGTGTCCACAGCAAGCCCATGCGGAAGTGTCAAAATCTTGTCATAATAGCGGACATCTTAAAGCGCGCCGCGCGTGTGCCTTGATGCATTTGTGATTCAGTCCTTCTCATTTACCATTATGACAAGATTTTGACAGAAGATCGTAAAAAGGACCCTGAAGTTCTAACAAAAAATGTCAAAAATAAATAAAAAGTATATTGCAACCAATAATCCAACATTTAAATAGATCGTTGTCAAACCAATATTTTATGACACAATATCCCAAGTAAGCATCTACTTGGGATATTGTTTATTGAGTACACAATGGGAGAAATGCTGCGAACATGTGGTACGAAAAGAACGGCCACATGTTCATAGTAAGAATTTGGATGTTGTCATGGAACTCGAAGGCCAAAATTATTTTATAATTATGAAATATTTCACTTTAGGATAATTCATTTTTTCGACATCTTTAAAAGTTTAAATAAAATTGTTTGTATTTTCGCTCCACTGTGAATACAACTTTACCCTGCAGTTGCACTGATGACTCACTATTTTCTTAACGCGAACGGACTATATTTATGATTTCCAAGACTATCATTTACTTTTAAAACCAAGTCTGTCAGTACATCTATACTCAATAATAATATTATAAAGAGGAAAGATTTTTTTAATTGGTCCAGTAGTGCCTATTCAATGCAAACAAACGTGTTTGCATTGAATAGGCCCCGAAACTTATGGACCAATTAAAAAAATCTTTCACCATTAGAAAGCTACATTATCAGGGAGAAACTTAGGCTATATTTTATTGTCAAAAAATTTGAGATCCCTACGAAAATTGCAATAATGTAAATCAAGGTATAAAAAAATGCTTTTTGGCGTGCGCTGTGAAAGCTATTGCTGACACATCAAAATAATGTACTACATGTTTAAAGTGCTCATTATTATCCACAAAAAAGCCCGCGAGGGTATATGTCTAACTATAATAGTTAAGTTATAATAGCCACTTTTGTTTCGAATTTGGCCAACGAAATACGGATAGAATCTAAAGATGATCGTAATCGATCGTTTATCCATAAAATCAAGTTATTTATCCATAAAATTAATTAGTTTCATACTTAAGGTTGATTATTCACGCGTAAATTCCTTTTTAAATTATTCAAATCGCACATTTCGTTTAGAAGTTACGACGGATATAAAAATGGTAAAAGCAAGAAAAACCGCAGCCGTTATTACAAAGAAATGCACTACTTATGAAAAAATACGATGTTCTTATTTGCACCAGCAGAAGAGCGTATGTTCATGGTACATAAGCCATTTTGAGAGAAGCGCAGTTTTTCGCCAATAACTCAAAGATGGTGTATCCAATCATGTCCAAAATAATTTTAGTTAAAGTATTTCTGTGCGTTATCTTTGAGATTTTTTTCATATTTTTGGTCACACGGTTCAAAACCGTGGTTCAAAAGATAAAGGGGAGGTGGGACACAATTTATGTTACTTTCGGAGCGATTATTTCCAAAAATATTCACCTAATCCAAAAAGTTTTCTAGAAACCTTAGAATGTTTTTAAAAGCTCTGTCGAATGATGTAGCACATGTTAGTGTTAGCGTAAAAATGTTTTTTTCTGGTTCTGTTACATGTGTGAAATATTTTTTTATATATCCATCAAACTAAGTGGCAGTTTATACAACACATCTATGTGCCAAATTTAATCAATATTCATTGTGTAGTTTTCGAGTAAAATGCCTCTGACATACGGAAGGACAGCCAACGGACATGACGAAACTATAAGGGTTTCGTTTTTGCTATTTTGGCTACAGAACCCGTTGGCGTATCCTGGGTGCATTTTACCCAATGCCGGACGAATGTGAGTCCCACGCACCAAATGGGAGGGGGGCATTTTGTTTCGCTCCACACAGCCGAGTGTAAGCACGCACGACGGGGGAGGTGCCTGATACTAATAACACTGCTGGGTGGGGCACAAAACAAGAGGCAAATGGGAAAATAAATTCAATACAATACAAAAAAACCGTAGGGGGGTGGGAGAGCACGTGCCCCTGTGCCCCCCTGGATCCGCCTATATATTACAGCTACATTCTTTCAAAATGATAAAAAATTAAGTTTAACTATCAAAACTAAAACTTCCGAAAATTTTGCATGTTTTCGCTTAACAATACGTATGCGAAAAATTGCAAAGTTTCCGGAATGTTTCGTGATAACGCAGGTACCATTTTGATTTCACGTGATTCAACACTCGCCACAGGGGTTCAAATAATGCACTACAATATAGGCCATAGGTACAGCCGTAGTGGTAGATACTCGTCTCTAATGGAACTATAAAATCACACAACGCGGACATGAAATAGGTACATACGTGCTGGTACGTATTTATTTAAGAATCTTACTACGATATGACAACCGTGCAAAGCTGCAGCTAGCTGTTTTAAAAAGTATTAATTTGGTTATGCCCGTGGCTATCTATAGATTACACCTCAATATAAATTGGAATGAACACCTATAAAAAAAAACAAAACAATTTTATTTCCAAAGGAATTGGAGCTTGAATTTAATTTGTATGGACAAAGATAAAGAATTGATCCTTAAAACGAAGAAAGCAGCTATCATTAGGGATGGAATCATCTAGGGGAATTCGAACAGAAGGCTGTATAAAATTACTAATTAGAGACAGTCTTTGTGTGAGGGACGACTGGAACGTAGCGCACGATGGCGCTAGAAAGCATAAAAGCTCTTTCTAAAATATTTACTCCTACTACAGTTAGGTACGAAGTGCTTCTGATTAAATTCTTCTCACAAGAACTTGCTTTAGTGTAAAAGGTAGTCTTTGTAGTTTTATTATTATAAACTAAATACTAGACTGCTAGGTTAAGATATATATGTACTTTTTGCTACTACTGTGATATTGTTTTGTTAATACCACTTTATTTTCGAAATATTCTTTCTAACTAATAACATAAATATTTATTAAAAATATTTATATATAACAATGAATATTTATAAAAAAACCCCTAGTAATAATTATTAAACATAAAATGGTATTTTTTATTTCGCGATATTTGATTTTGCTTTCATTAAATTTGATGTCATTTGTATCGTTCATTATCAAAATATTTTTTAACTCTTTGACGTGAGAACGTCTTATGATTGATGACTGGCTGCACTCACGAAAATGTGTCACGTTATTGACTGGTTGCTAAGAAACGCGAATAGCGATATATCATTTTTTTTTTTTTTTAAATGTCATGTTATTGACTGGCTGCTAAGCAACGCGAATGGCGATTGTCATCAATGTTTTCTTATGACGTTATCACATAAAATTATCGTCCGTAAACCGACTTTAAAGACAACCATTTTTTTTAAAACTCGAGGGCATTGCAACAGTGGGTATGTGGGATTCGAACCGACCGAAAATCCTATAAATATGATGGATATTGGTTAATAGACAGAGGTGAGCGTGTCCCTGGTAGAATAGTTTCCTTTACCTAGGACGAAAAATATCTCGTAACCCATCAATCAATCAATCAGTCTGTATTATTCAACTACTGGACATAGGCCTCTTCTAATTTCTGCCACGACACTCGGCCCTTCGCCTTCCACATTCAGCTCCATCTAAGCAATCTTCTTTAGGTCCTCGGTCCACACACATCACTTTTACCAAGTCACGGTCTCCCCTCAAGGACTCGTTTATAATATTGATAAAATATTCATTGTCTTGTCGCATTTATTATAGAAATTGCTGTCCCGCGCAACTTTGTCTGCGTAATTTTTCCCCGTTTTTGCAAAATTTCTTATTGCTGCTCCGCTCTTATTCGTTGTAGCATGATGTTATATAACCTATAGCATTCCTCAATAAATGGGCTATCCAACAGTGAAAGAATTTTTCAATTCGGATCAGTAGTACCTGAGATTACCGCCTTTAAACAAACAAACAAACAAACAAACAAACTCTTCAGTTTTATAATATTAGTATAGATAGATATTCGTTGTCTATTCGAGATTGTCTTTATATCTTCGAATGGGTCGCCTGAAGGCAACGGTATCTTGGCAAATAACTTTGTTCTTTAATTTATTGCTATTTTCTCAGGCTGTTACGAATGTTCTTAAGAAGATTTACTTTTGTGATAGTTCTATCTGTATATTTGTGTTGTTGCCGATGTCTTTATTACTTTCTGTTAATTGAAGTCTTTGTAATAGTGTTGGCTTACATAAATTTTAACTTTTACATAAAAAGAAACACTTGTCTCCAATAGTCGGTTTGTGCCTAATTTCTCTCCGATTGTGTCAGATTTTCATGAAGAATGAGAATGAGAGAGGGGAAATGGAGAGTGCACTTGTGTCTCCGTTCACACTTGTGCACTACCTTTTGGGTGGTTGACTAGTTTCTAATGAGATCGTTCTCCGTGACCGAAATCGGTTAGGACACCATTATAAAGGTACAGAAGTCAAATTGCCAGTATAAGTGCCACCTATACAGGTTGTTTCATGGCGATGTCACATGAAGGGAAAGTGCCGTAAAAATAATGTAGATAGAACATTTTAATAAAGGAAATTTATAGTTTGATTTTAAAAATAATTCTAAATGCATTCAAAGATCTTTTAATAATCACCTGTCTGGGCTTGAAATTGAATCAGCAAAAGCCGTCAATCATTAGGTTTTTTTTTAAATAATCTAGAATCTTAAATTAAAGGAAATACTGTTTTTAAACTTTCGCGATTTTTATACATATTACATATTTTTATATTTCTGGACTTAATCGCGTGAATAAAAGTCCCGAAATATATCTAATAAAGGAAATAATAATAATAAAGCCTTTATTTCCCAAAATACAATAGTAACATAATTAAAACATTTCATAAATTACACAATATAACATAACTTATTAATAATACATAACATGCGATAATTAATTGAATGTAATTTTTATTTTAGATACTTAATAATAATTAGTGAATTTTAACATATTTATTCTGATTATATTTTAATTAGTAAAATTATATTTTAATTAGTAAAATTATATTTCAATTATATTTCAATTAGTAAAATTATATTTTAATTAGTAAAATTATATTTCATGGTAAAATTATATATTTATTGGGTAACCCATTTCTGGGCGTAGGCCTCCTCCAACCCTTTCCATTGTTCTCGATCTTGTGCTAGGCGAGTCCATACGGGCCCAGCTATTTGGCGAATATCGTCACTCCAACGCCGCCTCGGTCGTCCGCGCGGGCGCGTCGTATCGTAGGGATGCCAATGTATGACTCTATTGCTCCATCTGTTGTCTTCAGTCCTTGCTATGTGTCCCGCCCAGCGCCACTTTAGTCTGCTTGCAAATTCAACAGCGTCTGTTATTTTTGTAATTTGTCTAATGTGGGTGTTTCTCTGTCTATCCTTTAGTTTTATACCTAGCATACTTCTTTCGGCGGCTCTTTGAAATACATTGATCTTTTGTATAACATCCTTGGTGAAGGTCCAGGTTTGACAGCCATATAACAGTGTTGGCATGACAACTGAGTCCATAGCTTTTCTTTTTAGATGAATAGGTAAATTGCTTTTGAATATTTCTTTGAGAGACCAATATTTACCCCAGGCTTTCTTTATACGGCGTTCGACTTCGCGAGATGTGTGGTCAGAAAAGGATATATTTTGTCCTAAGTATATGTAGTGATCTACGTAGTGTATGGTATGCAGTTGGCTTCTAATTGGTATTTTTTCACCGTTTGTCATTGCGTATGTTTTATCCATATTCATTTCTAGCCCACACTCTCTACTTGCCTTGTCTAGACTATTGATCATATATTCTAAGTCTGCATGATTTTCTGATATTAAGACAATGTCATCTGCAAAACGTAAGTTATTGAGGAACTCGCCATTTATTTTGACACCTTTGCGTTCCCAGTGTAGCTGTCTAAAAATATATTCCAGAAGAGCAGTAAACAAGTTGGGTGACATCGGATCTCCCTGTTTCACCCCTCTATATATATCAAACGGCTTTCCTTTCTCTTCCAGCCTTATCACCGCTTTACTGTTTTTGTAAATTTCTTGCAGTATCTCTATATATCTGTTCTCAACGCCTTGTGTCTTTAGTGCCAGCCATAGCGGTTCGTGTAATATAGAGTCAAATGCTTTACGATAATCAATAAATGCTATATAGAGTGTTTTGCCATATTCTAAATATTTTTCAATAAGTTGGGTCAATGTGAAGATGTGGTCTGTTGTTGAGTATGTCCGTCTGAAGCCAGCTTGTTCTCTAGGTTGATTACTGTCTAAAGTTTTTTTAACTCTATTTAGCAGAATTGAGGCAAACACTTTATATACTGTTTGTTGTAGACTAATAGGTCTGTAGTTTCCCAAGTCCTTAGGATTGCCTTTTTTGTACAGTAGAGTTATAATAGAGATGCCCCATTCTTTTGGTATTTTCTTGAATGTCAAAATGTTATTGAATAATTGTGTCAAAATAGGTACTAAGGAGTTGGAAATTGTTTTTAAAATATCGTTTGATATCCCGTCATCACCTGGGCTTTTCGATGTTTTGAGATTCTGGATAGTATTACGGACTTCAGTTTCTAAGATGGACGGTACGATATCCTCACACATCCCAGACTCATGTTGATGAAAGTTCCACTCCTTTTTTTCATAGAGCTTTTCATAAAACTCTGTAGCAGTTGCAATGACCTGGTTCCGATTTGATACTATTATGCCGTCATTGTTGTTTATAGACACAATCCAGTGTTTTGTTAGGTTTAGTCTTTTTTGTGCTCTTTTTATTGATGATCTTTTTTCTAATTCTTCTTCTATTATCCTATATCGATGCGCCTTGTGGTCTCGCTTAATTTGCTTCCTGATAAGTTTGTAGAGTGCTTTAAGTTTTTCTCTTTCAGATCGTGTTTTAGTTTCTTTATTTTTCAGTCTTTTTCGTTCATTTATAAGCTTCTCTACATACGCTGACAGTGGTGCTATGTTTTGTTTTCTGTTTTTTGATAGCTTCGCCACAGAATCTTTTATGCTCGTAATTAATTGCTCGTATGTTAGTTGAATGTCTTTACAATACATATTCTGCAAGTCATTTTCATATATGCATTTCAAAGATTCCAGGTCTAGTGGTGTTAGTTTAGGAATTTTGCACCCGTAATCTCTCCTTGACTTTGTTTTATTACAGTTTTTTATCAAGCTCATTCTAATTATTCTGTGGTCTGTGGAGAATGTTGTACCTAAAACTTGTACATCGGAACATTCTTTAATATTTTTAACTAAGAAAAAATCAATTTCATTCCGCGTTTTTCCGTTAGGTGATAACCAAGTCCATTTTTGTTTAGGGTTTTTCTTGAAATGTGAGTTTGCAATGTATAGTTGGTTTTCAAAACAGAACTGTATTAGTATATCTCCCCTCAGGTTTCTTTCACCGTAACCCCATGGACCCATTATCTTCTTATCTTCAGTTGTAGGTTTACCGATTTTGGAATTAAAATCTCCCATGATTACTATGTTGTTGCCTGTACTTTCTAGAGCGGACTTTAAATCTTTATAGAATAAATCTAAGTCTTCCATTGTTGAGCTTTCTGTAGGTGCATAACACTGTATTAAGTGGAACGTTTTATTACAAAGAAATATATCCAATCTTATAACTCTGTCAGATATAGTTTGGATATCGATTATGTTAGATTTTAGATATTTTTTAATAATGAAACCAACACCATTTCTGCCGCTTTTTTCTCCGTAGTATGTCATTATATAATTTTCAGTTTCCAATATTTCTTTCCCTTCTTTTTTCACTTCTGACAAACCAATAATATCCCATTTAAATTTTGTGATGCTATGCTCAAACTCTATGAGTCTTATCTCATTTACTAGTGATCTGACATTCCACGAACAAAAGTATAATATATTATTTTTCTTATTTTTATGTAGTTGGGCATGATTGCATTGGTTGGAGGGTTTTGGTCGAAACCTCCCGCGGGGACCAGCCGTATTGGGAGATGTTGTGTGTATGATGATGTCTTGGTTCGGTATGCTAAGTGGTGGAGGGGCGTGATTCAGTTTTTTGAGTTTTCCGGGGCTGCTAAAGTTGAGTCTCGAGTACTAGAATTCTGCTGTGTTCGCAAGTAGTTCGTTATGTTATATGGCTTGTTTTTCTTCTGTACTTGTACAATTTTTCCATGATTGTTACTTATGTCTTGGGGTTTTGTGGCCTCCGGTGATTCTGATAGAGATCTTTTACTTGCAGATTTTTCTGTCGAAGCTCGGAGTGACGTGTTCGGCTCTAACGTGATGATTTTGTCGTATCTTAGAATGACTTTTTGCCCAGATTCCCATTTTTGTTTTAATTCATTTTGTAGTTCTTTCCGTTTTTGAAGTACAGCGGGGGAGTAATCCTCTTTGATGTAAATATTTGCGTCTTGGAGTGATTTTTTCTTACGAAGAAGCTCTAATTTCCTACTTGTTGTTGTGATTGTTACTACTACTGGCCTGTTTTTTCCTGTCGGTTTACCTCTTCTTTTAACAGTCTCAATTTCAAACTTAGAACATTGTATTTTCATTTTTGAGTTGATGAGCTCCAATATCGAATTTACCAGGTCCTCATAGCTTCTTTCTTTTTCTTCAACTCCAAAAAAGAGAAGATTTTTTTTCCGTAATTGTTTGTCAATAAAATCAATTTCTTTTTGCTGCTGTTCTATCTTGTTTTCCAGCATATTTGTTTTTATTTCGATGTGGCTAAATTTCTGATCGATATTTTTGTTAATTGTTTCCATGATATTTTCCCCTATATTTTTCATTTCACGCTTCTGCTGTGCTAATTCATTTTGGATATTTTGAAGTGCTTTCATAATTTCCTCCATTTTTTTAGTACAATGCCCTCTAGTAGTGAGTGGCGTAACTACGTTTATGAGCTTCTAACTATATATCGAGCTGTCAGGCCACTGGTCGCTAGATGGCGTTGTCATCAATATATTACTGCCTCAGTAATGACTTGGAACTTTTGATTCGTTTGAGGTTATGTTTTTGTTATTTCGAGTTCAAGTTTCACTTTCAGCACTTTTTGAATGTGTGTTTATCTCAACTGACCTTATTATGTGCAATTTTCGATCTTTTCTGCAGTATTTCCGTGAAATTTCAATGTTGCGGCGTAAAAACTGTTGCAAACTGTTTTTGTTATTTCCAGCCCAATTTTAGCTGTATTTGGGCTTATAACAATCCCTCTTGCGTTTTTTCACTTGTTTCACAATATAGTCACTGATTTTGTAGAAATAAATGATTTTTATAATTTTAATTTGCAAAATATTACAGAGCCTATGTTTACATTGGCACAGCAGCGCCCTCAGCCCTAGTACTCTAATAAAGGAAATACTTTAAGATATTATACTATTCCCATTCAAAGGATTATTTTCGAAGTAACAACTTCGAAAATAATCCTTTGGATGCATTAGTCGGGTTCGAATACCGTCAGACAGAGGATTATTTATAATCTTTAATTGCAGTTCGACAAATTATTCTAAAATTAAAATCAAGCCATATTTCAGTTAAATGTTTTTTTTTTTAGTTTATTGTAGTTTCACATTTTATGAGTCGAATGTTATAAAATAACATATTTTACGTGTCCTAAGCACAACGTTGAAACGATATAATGATCTGCCACTACGTCAGCTACGTGCCAACTACGTGATATCAATTTTACTCCCTCAGGTTACATAACACCAACAAGACAGAAGGTAAACCTCATACGAGTATGTCCGAGCAATGGCGACGTACCACACTGACACGGAATCTTGGACCATTTCGTTCAAAAGCCCCTGTATCACCGACGACGATGAGCGAGAAGCGAGTAGCGATTTATCGCTCAAGAAACGTACAACCGATGTATTTTGTAGATCTCGTCCGTGTAAACAAAATATAATATGCAGTATAGAGCGAGTACACGCCGGCAGTGTGAACACTCAGCGATCAACTCGACTGCCTCTGTGGCGCGGTGGGAGTGTATCCGACTGCTACGCAAGAGGTCGTGGGTTCGATCCCCACCCAGGATAAAACTTTGTGTGATGAGCACGATGGTTTATTCTGTGTCTGGGTGTTATTTATCTATAAAATGTATGTATTTAGAAATATATAAGTATGTTTATCAGTTGTCTGGTTTCCATAGTACAAGCTCTGCTTAGTTTGGGATCAGATAGCGTTGTGTGAGTTGTCCCTAGATATTATATTATTATTATTATTATTATAACTATTAATACTCAACTATCTTGACTGGCCTGTAAGTTGGTCTAGTGGTTAGTGACCCACTGACTACTAAGCCGGAGGTCGTGGGTTCGATCCCCACCCAGGATAAAACTTTGTGTGATGGGCACGATGGTTTATTCTGTGTCTGGGTGTTATTTATCTATAATATATATGTATTTAGAAATATACAAGTATGTTTATCAGTTGTCTGGTTTCCATAGTACAAGCTCTGCTTAGTTTGGGATCAGATGGCGTTGTGTGAGTTGTCCCAAGATATTATTATTATTATTATAATACCTGTATCTCTTTTGTTCACACGGGATCTACATAAGTATGAACGTGTCTTGAGCGATAAAATCGCTACTCGCTTCTCTTTTTCTCGCCGTTGGTCGGACAGGTGCCTTAATATGTTCCGAGGTTTTGTATCTGTGACCGATGACTAGGTTGTGTGATACGTACGCGTTGTGTTTTGTTCTCCGTTACAGAAATGAAAACTTTCTTCGCAATAATAATTACTTCGAAAATTCTCTCCTACAACCATGGCAAAGTTTCTGCTAGCTCTTTATAACTATTTATTATACGGGAATTACCGCGCATTAAAATTGCTTTGCCTACCCTGATAAAAGTGAGGGTAGGTGAAGATTCATTGGCCTTACGGAGTCTAAATGCGGCGGTAGCTTATTGAATAAGACATCAGTCTCGCAATCTCGTGAGGTCTCGGGTTCGAATCCTACCCATTATACTACCAAAGTGAACCCACTCCTAACACAAGCCTTAGAGCTTAGATGGAGGGGTTAACAATATTGCTAGTTATTGGGACTCTATTCCATATTACTAGTTAACTTAAAAAAAAATAGAATTTTAGAGTTGCATGATTAAAATACCATGATTATTATTATTTTAAAAGACAGCTTCCGCATTTGTGTAGTGTAAAAGCTCTGTATCGAGGGGGACTTTACAAACATAGAAAACACGGACACAAAGAAACAAAAAATTGTGGATCACAAAGTGGGATCGAACCCACGACCGCTTGCGTTGCAGTTGCACACCCACCGCACCGCTGATATCCAGAACTGTACCGACTATTCAGGAGAGCCGACTATCCGGTCATTTATGAGTCACAGAACTCAAAGAATTGTGTGACGGCAACCACATGAGCGATTCATTCGATTACCTGTTGAATACGGTATTCTGCAAGGAAGCATCTTAGGACCAACCCTCTTTTTCATTTACATAAATGAACTTTGTCGTCTGCAATAGTTGCTTTTGACGATGATACTGCCATAATATTCAGCGCACCCACATGGCAGGAGGTCTTTGTACATGCACAAGTTGGTTTCAACATTGTATCTGGTTGGTTGGAAGAAAACATCTTGACCTTAAATTCGGAAAAAAACAAATTATATAACATTTACCAAACGTGGCCACCTACCTAATCATCCACGGGACATAGTTGTGCACCTTTGCCTGCAACCACGAGCCACAAACTGCCAATATACCAGCCCTAGACTCTAGAGTGTTAATTCCATTAAATACCTTGGAGTAGGTAGTAGTTGATAGTAATTTAGTAATTTCTCTTGTCACGTCGATATCTACTAGCTGCACGACTGTGTAAACTGATGTACGTATTTAGAAACTTACGAAAGGTGGCTGACCATTCCACCATCAGAATGGTATATGTGGCATTATGCGAATCGCTATTGATTCATTATGTTACAGTCTGGGGCGGCACCTACAAAACACATCTATTAGGATTAGAAAGAGCCCAAAGGGCTGTGCTCAAAACATCATTCAACCTTCCATATAGATTCCCCACCAAAGAATTGTATAGGCGATGCTCCTTACACCCAATTCGACAACTATTTATCTTGCACACAGTGTTAAAAAAATCACACTACTTTATATTATGACCCCTCTATACTATCAAGATGACGAAAGCATAATGTGGGTCCAAGAGAATCTTGTTCCCAATTCGCCCATAAATCGTTATTGTTCCTTGGGGGATTTTTATACAAAAATTAAATAAAACAATACAAATTTATACTAAACTAATACAATTGGTTAAGAAAATGGTAGCTAAATATTTACTTAGTCTTGATTAGGTATAAACAGAAAATGTTCTAATTGTGCTAAAATAAATAAATAAGTAGTTGGTACGTATAAACATTCTTGCACTTGCACACCTATCCACATAAACATACACACACACACACGCACACACTCACACACAACACACTCGCGCGCCTGCACACCTGCATATTATTATTATATTCTGTCACATTAAGAAGGAAGCCTGGTTATCCATAACACAGTATAGAATTTTATAAGCTACGGGTCTTAATCGCG
This sequence comes from Herminia tarsipennalis, assembly GCA_945859575.2. Lineage (NCBI taxonomy): Eukaryota > Metazoa > Arthropoda > Insecta > Lepidoptera > Erebidae > Herminia > Herminia tarsipennalis. Next base: position 11,931,560 of record OX243855.2, read on the forward strand.
TAAATATTTTATAGGTAGACTGATAGTCTACCCGTGACCACGGCCGTTGCAATACGGTCGAAACGTCGGGCAATAAACAAAGGTACCTATTTAGCCTTAAAATAAAATATTTACGCAATTAAGACCCGTAGCTTATAAAATTCTATAATGTGTAATTGTGTACAAATCGCGAAAGTTTACGAACATATTTATATCCATAACACAGGTTTTTAACCTAGCTTGGAGACCAGTCTCACTTAATTGTGTTTAAGGATGTTGGTTAAATCCTTGTGTACATTTGATTGTGTGAAAAATAAATAAATTTAAAAAAATGATTATATATATATATATATATATATATATATATATATATATACTACGGGTCATAATCGCATGAGTAATATAAGATAACCGTCTGCTACGCAAGAGGTCGTGGGTTCGATTCCCATACGGGACACCACTTTGTGTGATCCACAAATTGTTGTTCCGAGTCTGGGTGTACTTTGTGTCCGTGACTTGTATGTTTGTAAAGTCCCCCGCGACAATGGGCTTGTACCCTACTGCGGGAGTCTTTTAAATAAAAATAAATAAAAAATAAAAATGTTTATTTCGTTTTCTACATTTGGGTACATTACATTACATTTGGAGTTTCCATTTAAGATATATAATGCTTGTAGAGGAGAAATAAAAAAGAAGAAAGAAGTTCTTTAAATACGGCACACTAATGCACACATAGGTAATCTACATACCTATATATTGCAAAGTCACACTATTATAAAAAGTTGCGAGCGAAAAGGAGAAAAATGTTATCCGCTGCTTCGTTGCTCATGCACCCACGATGCAACACTGACATATAAAAAGAATATTGATAAACTTTTGCGATTTGTACACATTTTAAAATTATGTATACTACGGGTCTTAATCGCGTGAATAATTTGTTTATTGCCCGACGACGTTTCGACCGTATTGCAACGGCCGTGGTCACGGGTAGACTCAATAAACAAGGTATTTTACCTTAAGTTATTCACGTGACTAAGACCCGTAATATTCATTTATTTGCATAATGTATACAAATCGCGAAAGTTTATCAACAAATAAAAAAAAAACAAAAGTTAACAAAGAATTTTGATTTTCAATAAACTTCACATCACTTAGCTATATTGGAGTGATAATTAGCGAATGGATTTAGGAAATTTCTATAGAGACTTAGAAATAAGAAGAAAAATAACGTTTTTTATGATCGAGAAGACATAAAAGTCCCTTTCTAAATGAATACTTATTTCAGACTCAGTCTACATGAATGAATTAATTGTATAGATTAAGGAATGCTTTATAATCTAATTGATTAAAGTGAATAGGTCTTGAATTCAATTCAGCGGATGTTTCTGAAGATTCAAGTTGTAGGAAACGGATTTAGCCATCATTAGGATATTAATTCGACATTACTGCCAAACTTTTGAATTTAGAATGAATCAAAGAATTTCTTAGTAGGGAATTTATTGTAGAAAAACAACCAATGTTATGTCACCATTGTGTTTGTAGAACACAATGTACCGCTCAAAACCGGACCAATAACGTTTTTGCCTTTATTCTTTGACTGACACGAATAATAAGCCTAGTGCTTATTCCTAGTGCTCTTCAATAGATGACGAATGAACTAATGAACGCATCAAACGCCACCGCGCCACCGTGCGCCGTTGTGACCAACTCTCATAACGTTTTTTGCTTATGTACCAATATGATATAAGTAAGTATGTATACTGGTTAATATGACCACCAAGCTCATTATCCATGATAGATTACATGTAGCTATGAGCCCGATTACTAGTAATAGCTATCACTGAATGGATTTCTTTCAATAAGATTAATGAAACGTATAAGGGTTCCGCTTAATTTTGCGCCAGAATTATTTCTTCTATATATCCTTTCGCTTAAGTAGAGTCGTGTTCGTTTCAATTATTTTTTATTGGGTTTCTTATTGTGCTCAATGAAGTAATGATATCACAAGTAATAATTGTACTTACCTATCTAGTTTATTACACAGAGGGGTCTGTGACTCAGTGTTGACCGAGCCGATCATTATTATATTATTCCAAGTATTCCTACTGATAGGGATAATTGAAAATTTTATGTCCAAGGCAAGGTTAAGGATTATTAGCATAGTTGGTTCATAGATGAGCCAGTTCGAAAAATGTCACATCGGTCCCTTCGGTTGTGTCCAATTTCCGTTCTATCGGGCTTTAATGGCAAGGGAATAAATAGTAGGTAGGTACACCTACACTCGTGACTGCGCCTATCTAACACGACTCCCGCAATAGGGTACAAGTCCTGTGTCACAGGAGACTTTACGAACACACAAGTCAGAGACTGCCTCTGTGGCGCAGTGGGAGTGTAACAAATTGTTGTTCTGAGTCTGGGTGTACTTTGTATACAAAGTACACCCAGACTCAGAACAACAATTTGTTTGTTCAATTCAATTAACAAACGAAATTGGCCACCCGTGAATTTATAGTCGTTTTGGAGCCGAAAATTTTGAACTCCATATCAATAACCTAGTCTTTATAAAATATCAGTTTTTTTTAATAGAAATTGAAATTAATGTAATTTGCGGAAAAAAATGACTACTGTTGGTAACGCTACTCCATTTTATGTAATAAGAATAGGTACTACGATCATAAAATAGATGCCATTCACCACCCAAAAGTGGCCACGAGCTGCTTTACCCAATTTAAGGTTATTTTTTTATAAAAAATAATGTTATTATTTTATTAAACTTACATTTTTTTATAGACAGGTTATTGGATGATAGATAATATATTTTGATTCTGAGCAAACTACTTTCAGGTTTGCACTATACCAAAAATAACAGACAACTCACATAACGCTATCTGATCCCAAACTAAGCAGAGCTTGTAAAACCAGACAAATGATAAACATACTTATATATTTCTAAATACATATTATAGATAAATAACACCTAGACACAGAATAAACCATCATGCTTATTACACAAAGATTTATCCTAGGTCCCCACCTAGGATAAATCTTTGTATCGTAATCGAACCCACGACCTCCAGCTTAGTAATCAGGGTCAGCCTGTAGGCTTACCAGTCTACAGGTGCAGGACCTACGAATAACGTACTCTAATCTATACTAATATTTTAAATGCTGAAGAATTTGTTTGTTTGTTTAATCTCAGGAACTACTGATCCGAGTTGAAAAATTCTTTCATTGTTGGATAGCCCATTTATCGAGTAAGGCTAAAGGCTATATAACATCACGCTACAACCAATAGGAACGGAGCAGCAATGAGAAATGTTGCAAAAACGGGTAAAATTTACGCAGACGAAGTTGCGCGAGACAGATAGTTAGTTATATAATTAGAAGATGGATCTTCCAAGACTCGCGAATCTACAACAGGTAATTTGAGTCATTATTTGGTGCAAGTGAGGTGAGTCATGAAACCCAGGGAAATTCCGAAAAGGGTTTATCGCCGGTAATCAAGCGGCCATATATCTGGACAGTTCCCTCTCCGAAATATAATCCTGGGTACACCTATGATGCGAATGTTAGCAAAATTCGGATATACGGATAAATGAAAATAAATAGGTACTTTAGGTTAGGCGTTTCGGTAATAGTTTTCTTTACTGTTTACGCAGTAAGTACACTGTAATCGTTGGCTAGAATAGAATAATGGTTTAATATCTACTTTACAATAAACTAATATATATACCGTGATTTTGTAGTGATTGAGCCGAAAATTTTGAACTCCATATATTATCTATCATCCAATAACCTGTCTATAAAAAAATGTAAGTTTAATAAAATAATAACATTATTTTTTATAAAAAAATAACCTTAAATTGGGTAAAGCAGCTCGTGGCCACTTTTGGGTGGTGAATGGCATCTATTTTATGATCGTAGTACCTATTCTTATTACATAAAATAGAGTAGCGTTACCAACAGTAGTCATTTTTTTCCGCAAATTACATTAATTTCAATTTCTATTAAAAAAAACTGATATTTTATAAAGACTATAGGTTATTGATATGGAGTTCAAAATTTTCGGCTCCAAAACGACTATAAATTCACGGGTGGCCAATTTCGTTTGTTAATTGAATTGAACAAACAAATTGTTGTTCTGAGTCTGGGTGTACTTTGTATACAAAGTACACCCAGACTCAGAACAACAATTTGTTGTCTCTTTACCCAATTTAAGGTTATTTTTTTATAAAAAATAATGTTATTATTTTATTAAACTTACATTTTTTTATAGACAGGTTATTGGATGATAGATAATATATGGAGTTCAAAATTTTCGGCTCAATCACTACAAAATCACGGTATATATATTAGTTTATTGTAAAGTAGATATTAAACCATTATTCTATTCTAGCCAACGATTACAGTGTACTTACTGCGTAAACAGTAAAGAAAACTATTACCGAAACGCCTAACCTAAAGTACCTATTTATTTTCATTTATCCGTATATCCGAATTTTGCTAACATTCGCATCATAGGTGTACCCAGGATTATATTTCGGAGAGGGAACTGTCCAGATATATGGCCGCTTGATTACCGGCGATAAACCCTTTTCGGAATTTCCCTGGGTTTCATGACTCACCTCACTTGCACCAAATAATGACTCAAATTACCTGTTGTAGATTCGCGAGTCTTGGAAGATCCATCTTCTAATTATATAACTAACTATCTGTCTCGCGCAACTTCGTCTGCGTAAATTTTACCCGTTTTTGCAACATTTCTCATTGCTGCTCCGTTCCTATTGGTTGTAGCGTGATGTTATATAGCCTTTAGCCTTACTCGATAAATGGGCTATCCAACAATGAAAGAATTTTTCAACTCGGATCAGTAGTTCCTGAGATTAAACAAACAAACAAATTCTTCAGCATTTAAAATATTAGTATAGATTAGAGTACGTTATTCGTAGGTCCTGCACCTGTAGACTGGTAAGCCTACAGGCTGACCCTGATTACTAAGCTGGAGGTCGTGGGTTCGATTACGATACAAAGATTTATCCTAGGTGGGGACCTAGGATAAATCTTTGTGTAATAAGCATGATGGTTTATTCTGTGTCTAGGTGTTATTTATCTATAATATGTATTTAGAAATATATAAGTATGTTTATCATTTGTCTGGTTTTACAAGCTCTGCTTAGTTTGGGATCAGATAGCGTTATGTGAGTTGTCTGTTATTTTTGGTATAGTGCAAACCTGAAAGTAGTTTGCTCAGAATCAGTAACACAATCCAATGGGGTAGTTTTTGGACCATGTTATATTTTTCAATTAATTAGTTAATCAATCATTAATTGATTAATTAATTATTCTAACATGCGATTCACAATATGATGTGAAATGTAATTATCACTTATTTTCAATAATAACCATGGATTACGAACAACGGGACGAGATTACGTACAAGTCAACTTGAATGGCTTATAACTCTGATTTTTTTTAATATTTTAATTTCCTTTTTTTTATATGATTTCTTGAAGTAAAAATGTTGTTGAAGTGTCTGAGCTTTGCACTATACCAAAAAATAACCTTGTATATTATTATACTAGCTGTCCTGCGCAACTTCGTCTGCGTAAGTTTTCCCCGTTTTTGCAACATTTCTTATTGCTGCTCCGTTCCTGTTGGTCGTGGCGTGATGATAAATAGCCTATAGCCTTTCTCGATAAATGGGCTGTCCAACAGTGAAAAAATGTTTTATTTCGGATCAGTGGTTCCTGAGATTACCGCATTTAAACAAACAAACAAACTCTTCAGCTTTATAATATTAGTATAGACTAGCTGTCCCGCGCAACTTCATATGCGTACATTTTCCCCGTTTTTGCAACATTTTTCATTATTGCTCTGCTGCTATTGGTCGTAGCGTGATGTTATATAGCCCATAGCCTTCCTCGATAAATTGGCTACCGAACAGAAAAATATTTTTTTAATTCGGACCAGTAGTTCCTTAGATTGCCGCGATCAAACAAACGAACTCTTCAGCTTTATAATTTTAGTATAGATACTAAATCATAAACTTTGTCCAATCCAGTTGCACTTAAACTTTCACTTAAACTGTTACACCAAATAGAACCCTCTCAACCATGAATAAAGCAATGAAATATCATGTTTGGACCCATAATTTAACCCTTCTCATCTCTAAAGAGGTCGAATAAGGAAACTCAACCCTACGCCACAATGCAAATATACTCAGAGATTCATGTCTTGCTCTATAAAAGTTTATTTTAGTTTACTCTTTGAATAAATGGCCATACTTCATGAAGGTCGTTATTTATTTACTGAAACAAAAGATGATATCTTCAAATCGAATAGAAACTCTGTATAATTATTACTAGTTATGTTTATATCAATTGCTTTGCGTTAGTCTCTCAAAAAATGGTATCTATGGCTCGGCCAATTTGAATAATAATACTATTTTGGTTTTGGTATATCTTGCAGCTGTGTATAATATCATTGACTGTAGTCCTATGATAAGGGGGTGGCTAAGGATTAAATAAAATTTTATTTAAACCTTTTCTATCCCCTTATTAAAGGACTACAGTCAATGGAATTATACATAAGAACAGCCAAAGGGTGGAAAAAGTAAACATTGGTAATTTAGTAGGGGAGTTTCCAATAGTCTTAAAAAAAATTGAAAATGCCCGTGGAGCGTCATCTATTTTATTAAGCCATGCCAAAAAGTGACACAAAAAACATTATTACATTTAAAAATATCGTCCCATCCGCAATATGGTTCATTATTATAAAAACACTCTTAGTACACGAATTCTTCGAAACTCTATAATTTAAGTGAAAGCGTCAACTTTAATTTTGTCACTTGACAACTTATCTAAGGAAAGAATATTATTGAAGAAAGCTGAGGAAATAAAGGTAATTTGTGACGCTTCAAAGACCTTTACAAACAGTGTTGCGAGATGACCGTGTGCATTTCCCCCAACTTTTTTCAAAGCCCCTCCGAAAATTAGCTTCTTGAAAAAAATACCCCAAACTCAACATGTTCCTCCCAAAGAATATTAGCCCCCGATTTTCCCTCCAGATCTGAAATAAAACCCGAATTTGCAGGGAATCCCTCGAATCTGGCAACAGTGTTTACAAATTTACAATAATTATCATTTCCAAAGTTGAATAGGTACTTTTGCTCGCGATTATACTGAAACTCTACTCAAAACTGAATTTCAAATTTCAGGTTAAAAACTGGCGCGTAGCTATTTGAGAGACTTTATTACTATTTGATGATTTTCACGAACACAATTATATTAAAGAGGCAGAAAAAGTTATTTATTTAAATATACTAAAGCTATTCTAAACTATACTAAAGCTGCGATATAAAATGTTTACTAACAAACCAAATTATAGGGTTGTCACGCCACTGCAATTTTCGTAAATCTATTCTAATATTATAAATGCGAAAAATCATTGGTTTTATTTATTTATTTATTTATTTATTTATGTGTGGATTGATCAATTTGTTACTCAATCACGCCACAACGCGTAAATGGACCTGGATGAAATTGGAATTGGAACTGATATAGATTATAGTCTGGAATAGAATAGGCTACTTTTTATCCCGGAAACATGTTTCCATGGGATAAATTTGCTTATTAACATTTTCACGCGAACGTGGGCAACAGCTAGTTAAACATAAAAATAACAAAGATATTTTTATGTTTATCTAGCTGTTCACGTTCGCGTTCATGCTATGGTTTTATTTTACCATCTGTTTATGTAGCTCAAAGTAACTACGAAACAAATAATAGGTTATGAAATTGCCTAGAATAGATTATTTAGCAATTTCCAACTTTGATTAAACAAATGACAACCCTAACTTTGAGGATTTTGACAGTCGTTGCTAAGCGAAATTGTTACTAAACATTTCATATCGACTTTAGTTTCAACCGGCCGTGTACTATGGCGTTTGGACTGTAGAACAGGTATGAAAGAAATTCACATACCAGGGATGTAACGGAGCTTCGAATCCGACTCCGAAAGATCGGAACTTCCGATTGATTTTACACCTCCGACTCCGACTTTGGCTCCGAGGTTTTTAAATCGGACTTTTAATTGAAGGTAGGTATCGTGCGGCGGCTGCTCCTATAACCTAATTTATTCATAATAAATGTGATAATAAAGGAAAAATTCTCACGGATTTCCTATGATCGCGGCTCGAGTCCCGTCCGAGCGAACTTTCCTTCACACTTGTTTAATATATGACTAAATATTGTTTATTTTTTTTCTTAAGCTTTATCTCAACACTAGCTGACCCGCGCAACTTTGCATGCGTTAATTTTCCCCGTTTTTGCAACATTTTTAATGCTGTGCCGCTCCTATTGGTCGTAGCATGATGTTATATAGCCTATAGCCTTCCTCGACAAATACAGTAAAATAATTTTTGAACTTTTTTTCAAATTTAATTTTTATTTTTTTTTGGATCCGTAGTTCCTGAGATTATCGCGTTCAAACAAACAAACTCTTCAGCTTTATAACATTAGTATAGATAAATGCATTCTCTCAACGCCTCCGACACCGGTTCCGACTCCGACAAATAAATTTTAAAAACTTCGACTCTGACTTCGGTTCCGATAAAACCACCTCCGTGACATTCCTACTTACATACGAGTACGTTCGTAAAAGATTACCCCCTTTCTGGCGCAATCGGGTCAATAGTTGAACTACTCAGAGTTTCGGCATATATTTTAATGTAATTTATTTCCGGTCCCCTCGATTAAACTACGCATTTCTTTACTTAAAAGATTTAAGATGTTACTTTAATTGAATGATAAATCAGACAAAATGCCATAATTAGCCATATTACGCCAAAGTCACATTTACACCGAAGCGAAGCGGGCGTTCATTCGTAATTTATTGGATTTGCTAATTTCATTGCGTTGAAACGGGAGCATCGAGATTAATGCCTTACGTTACACCGATGAGTAACATTTGGATTTGGCAATATCTATAAGTACTAATAATATAAATCCGAAAGTTTGGATGTTTGTTATCCAATCACGCGACAACGGGTAATTGGATCTGGATAAAATTTGGCACAGATACCTATAGATTATAGTCAGGAATAGCACATAGGTTACTTTTTGTCCCGGATAAATGTTTCCGTGTGATAAATTTGTATTTCAAAATTTTTACGAGTACGAAGTCGCGCAGTAATAAGATTAAATTGACCTTGTTGCTGTTGTCTTGATGTTTTATGTAAGTATGATAAGTCTTACTAGCTCTGGTCCAAAGCTGTGCCCGTATAGAAGTCGGTTATCGCTTTATAAATATCTTAAGTTTCCCTTGGATACCATACTGTCAAAAAAATAATTTAAAGAAAAAAAATACCCACCTGCACAAAAAAGATGAAAACAAGATGCCATGATCCTCTCCATAATTATATAATTTCATGCAGTCGGCGGCATTAATGCATCTCCATGAACTTAGTAAAGTAGGGGATCTTGTTTCCATCTGTTTTGTGCAGGCGGGTTTTTTAATTCTTTATTTTTTTTATTTAAATGATTTTCAGTAGTTGTAACAACTAACTTTTATCACAATTATTGTCATATATTGAACTTGAAAAAAGATTAGTTGCTGACTAACTTTTTGACATGCATAAGATGAGCCCTTTAATTTGATACCCATATTGCAGTATTCGAAACAACTTTTTTTTCCACACCTCTTTGTTTTATCATCTCACAGCCGCCATGTTTGTTTTTTTTCAAACGTCACCTACCTAAGAACACTTGGGCTGTTAAGACGAATCTAAGAAAATTAATTGTATGAATCCGTTCAGTGGTTTGTGAGATATAAGGTAATAAAGAATATTACATACATACATACTTACATACATACATACAAGATACGCGCGAAAAACATAACCCTTCCTTACAGTCGGGTAAAAAGGTTATATACAGCAATGATTTTAGCATGGCTCTTACTGTTGGTGCAAAATTTTCACTACCTATTTCTTTTTAACTCAATGAGTAGGTAACAACAGCAAAATTGCAAAGCTTTAAAATTCTTATAACAAGAACAATCAGTTTAGATAAGTAGGTATCTAGAAATTTTACTGAAAAAAAAACTAGAGCTACACGATTTTGTACAATATTCACTTACAAACACAGTTAACAAATACGTCTTTTAAAAAAAAAGGCGTAGTTACAATGTATTTAACCCAAAAATAAAGGTCTAATGTGTAGTGTTGTATGTAGCGGCGGTAACCTAAAGACTAAGGCATCGGTCTCGCAATCGTGGGGTCACGGGTTTGAATCCTATCCATTATACTACCGACGTGAACACACTCCTAACTCAAGCCTTTGAGCTTAGATGGAGGGGTTAACAAGATTGCTAGTAATAATGTGGGACTCAATTCTACATTGCTAGTTATTTTTTATCAAATATAAAAAAATAATGATAAATTTTGTGAAAATATTATATTATAGTTGGTTGTTAAAGTGCAAATGTACGGTGTGAGTGACGTTCAAATTTTAAGCCGTGTCGGAAATTATGTCCAATGACATTATTCGTTATTATCGTCGTTTCCGAAACGAGACACACTTTTAGGACATGTCTGCCTTCCATCCCTCCAATCTAAGCGCCTAATATCCGATGAGGGATTATCACGCATTTCCAACATTGCTCGCAGAAATCTTTGGGAATATGGAAATTCTAAGACATGGGCTGACTCAGATTTTCTTGGTAATGAGAAGATGAAAGGAAATGGGGCCACGTCAGAATTATGGCTTACTTTTTTGGTGTTTATATATTACTTTGATTATTAAATAGAAAATATCTGAGAAATAAATGATTTCCATGTTTATTACATACAATGCAACTTGTAGCCAATTATTAATCAAAAGTAAGCATGTTTATTTGTTTTACTATTTTTTAAATTTAACGGTCACCCGTAACTTCATAGTTTGTCGGATTTTTTTTGACGTAATAACGTGTTATAAATCGATGAACGCCGGCTGCACGCACGACATAGTGTCACGTTCCGCTTGAGCCGAGCCTGCAAGCGAGAACGCGGTACTAGCGATAGAGAGGCACGATCGGCCTAAGACGTTAGGATGTTTTCTTATGATGTTATCTTGTAAAATTATCGTCCGTAAACCGACTTTACTGACAACCAATTTTTTTTATATGTTTGTATTATAATTAATATGTATAAAACGTGTAACAGAAAGATGTTGTTAATTTTTAACAGCGGACTGCTATCTCCCGTGGTGCAAAAGTCAAAAAAATAAAACGATCATTTATAATTTTTGGCATAATAATGCATAATGGAGTATTATGCCAATGGTTGAGAAAGTCGGTTTACTGGCAATAATTCATAACGTCATAAGAAAACATTGATGACATTGAATAAACAATCATGCCTGGGTCAGCTTTTTAATATTATTATTATTATTTTCATTTCCAATTGCATCGCATATCGCTGCAATCGCGAAAACATCGGTGACATTTATCTATAATATGTATGTATTTAGAAATATATAAGTATGTTTATCAGTTGTCTGGTTTCCATAGTACAAGCTCTCCTTAGTTTGGGATCAGCGTTAGCGTTGTGTGAGTTGTCCCAAGATATTATTATTATTATTGTAATAAACAATCATGCCTGTGAAAGCTTTCATGGCCACAATATTTCATTTTTTCGTGCTTGCACACGGTCATCGATTTATAAGACATCATCACGTCAACATGTCAAAAGTTATTAACTCTATCGGCAAAATATAATAGGCTCATATTTAAATTAAATTAGTTAAATAGGACATGGACTCAATTTCGATTACAACCGAGCAGCTTGAGATACCTGCAAGGTTAAGCAATGTTGTCACTGTCGGTCCATATTTGGGTGACTGTTTTCGAAAAAATATCACATCCCTCTCGTCCTGCGCCCTCTCTCTCCGGTCGTGTTGGATTTCCATCGCATCGGGCAATGAGGCTTCTTATAGTACGAGATACGGTCTAAGAAATATTATTTCATCCTATTATATATTTATTTAATTAAATTAAATAAAAAAAAATAATAAAAAAAACTGACGCATGATTGTTTATTAAATGTCATTAATGTTTTCTTATGACGTTATGGATTATCTTCCGTAAACAGACTCCCTCAACCATTTTTTAAATTTAATTACACATTTTTTGGCATAATAGTGCATTATTCATTATTATGTCAAAAATTAGAATGATCTTTTTTTTTTTGACTTTTGCACCACGGGAGATTACAGTCCGCTGCTAAAAATTAACCACATCTTTCTGTTACACGTTTCTACGGTATCCTCGATGATGATATTTTTTTTACTAATACTGTTCAATAAGGAATAAAATAACCTTTAAAATCATTAAACAATTAAATAAGTGACGTACGTATATTATTATTGCCAGTTTACAAAATGATCACGTGATTTAGCTATACAGCATAGCATTCACGTGATATAACCCAAATGCAACTTACTTATCAATCTGGACAATATTAACATGATAATCTTTGTTAGGATCAAATAACAGATAAGGATATATATATCTTAGACTATTATCAATTCTTGAATTAACTAAAACATATTTTTCTCCACACCTTGTGTAAAGCAGTATAGAGGCCTAGACCGTTGTTTTACGTACTTTTCGAGAATTAGCTAGTCACAAGTGGTTACTTATCAATAGAAGGGACAATGGCAACGTTACATAATGCTCATTGATATATCTACGAATTCGGTCAAACTTTTTATAGATCTCACTTCACCACAAATTCAGCTTTTACAGACATTCTAAGAATTACGGCTGCTGACTTCGAAAAGTTTTAAACTCCAGTCACTAAATTACATATAAGAGTTGATCAAACAATTTTCTACCTTATTGCGACGGTGATAAATGCCATAGCGGTAGTAAATGGAGTGGAACGAGGCATAAAAGAGGAGATTAAAAAAGTTGGGTTGTTATTAGTGGTAGTTTTATAGGGATGATCGTTAGTTACCCTTTAGTTTAGCGAAAGTGGTCTTTAGAACTGTGATTTCTTGATCTATTTAAACGTTTGCGTAAGGTTCCGTTTCTCTTGTCATTATGCAATGCTAACTATAGAGTTTCTCATTAATGGTGCACTTATTATTTTAGGTTTTTTTTTAAGCAGCTTTCAAAGACAGATGCCTATTCTGATTTTGGAACGAAGTTCCTTATCGCGCGTTGTGAAAGGGGGCTAGACGGAAAAAAACATACGAAAAGTTAACGACACTGTTTGCTATAGTAAGCTAAACTTATTATATATATATATATACATATATATATATATATGTATATATTACAATTCCTTCACTAATTAATCGAAAGGAACTTCGTTCCATCCGGGTGTCCTTTGACACCTCTCAAGTTTTTTTTAAAAGTATAACTAACAATATGGGGATAGGGATTGTGGGATACTTAAACTAGCAATCCTGTTAACTCCTCCAACCGGGCTAAATTGACTACAAGAAAAAAAAAAATTTTTTTACAAATTAGGCAATAATAGGTCTTGAAATGATTTAAAAATAAGTGTTTTTTTACAATTTAACATCTTTTTGAATTTCAAAGAATGAAAATGGATACTAAAAGTAATTATTTGACGATAGGAACTTACGACTTCACAGGTTGTTATTTCATACACATTTCTATAGAGCTTGTCGTTTTGACATTTCATAAAAAGAGACTAATTTGACTTGATAGTCAACATCCCCATTGTTAATGTTAGGTGTGGATTCACGTCAGTAGTATTATGGGTAGGAATCCTAACCACGACCTCAAGATTGCGAGTCACAAAATATAAAAACTAGCTGCAACACTTTTCATTGCTGCTCCGCTCCTATTGGTCGTAGCGTGATTTTATATAGCCTTCCTCGATAAATGGGCTACCCAACAGATTTTTTTTTCAATTCGGATCAGTAGTTCCTGAGATTACCGCGTTCAAACAAACAAACTCTTCAACGTTATAATATTAGTATAGATATGTTAAATGAAATTGCTCAAAGTATTTAAATAGGTGCAAATGTTATTCAAGTGTCACAACTTGTACAAATTGCATTAACTGCTTGAGAATCAGGGTTTTGGCAAAATCGCTTTAACTCCACAGTGAAATATCAATTTAACTTATCTCCTTTGGAAAGAAAAACTTTCCAACCAGTCGTCGAGAAGTTGGATTTCGATTACTCTCAAGGATGTCAACCGTATTTACCTAATTCAATTAAATAAAAAAAACTATCGACTCTCAACTATTTTTGCAAATCACACTAATATTATAAAGGCGAGTGTGTTTGTTTGTTACTTCTTCACGTCTAAACGGCTGGAGCGATTTTAATAAAATTTGGTATGGAGTTAGCTGACACCCTGGATTAACACATAGGCTAATAAACCGTGGGTAAAATCGCGGAGCACAGCTAGTTAATAATAATAACGTTTGGGAAAACTCACTCACAAATATATACAGGCTGATTTCTACTATCCACTTGTTTTTGAAGTTATGCCCTTACGGCCGGTCTCAATAATCTACCTATCGATGGATTTGGCTACTAGAGGTAGAATTTTGACATATTTTGTATGGAGCTTGTGTCAAATGGGAAACCTCTAGTAGCTAAATCCACCGATAGTTAGATTATTGAGACCGGCCGTAAGTCGCCAACAGACTATTTAACTGAAGTAAAAACGTATTCTTTTTTCAAAAAATATTTATATTACGAAGTTATTTGGTGTTATGTAAAGAAGCCAAGAGCGGGAGGTTATTAGTATATTAAAAATCACCTGTATAGTAACCAAATAACTGAATCCAAATGACTGTACCTATCAGTCACCAGTAACAGGATCTATAAGTGAGAATAAAATTCGCTTTTGACCCAAAATAAACACAACCAAATAACTCAAATTGAAATGAACGTTAGACACAGTTGACAGATACCACACAGTATGCACTTACAAGAACATTAAGATATAGGATGTTTGAACTACGACACCTCTATCGCAGTACCTACTTATGTATTCTGCAATATAGGTACTTAGATATTTGTATTAATATTAAAAATATATTTAAGTAATTTTTATAAGCATTTCATGCCAATTATTTACAAATACAATAATTGCATTTTTGAAAGACAGAAAATTTTTAAGTCCAGACCCAGGAATCGAACCCGTAGCCAAACAGGGGCCAGAAGCGAACCACCTATCTGGACTATGTTACTAGACCTCAAATTTTTCTATCCCTTGATGCTCACGAGTTTGGGCCCTCGCATGCGCCATCTAGTCGGTAGTTAAAATAAGAAGTCTCGGGTTCGATTCCTGGGTCTGGACTTCAAATTTTTCTATCTTTCAAAAATGCAATTATTGTATTTGTAATAATAAATTTGTTATGGCGGTAGCTTAATGAGAAAAGATCAGCGAGAGCGTGCCCCCAGTCCCTGCTAAAGTCCAAATGGATGTAGAAGAGCGCTTCATAAAAGTAGAAAAGAAGAAGCACTCCAGCCAAAACCATTGTACAGGCGTGACGGAACCTAACATGCGGCTGCGTTCCGAAATACTAACGACGTAGCTATATGTGTCTCGTCTGCATCACACTACGAAGGCAGAGGAGCTAATCAAGTACCTCAGAATCGAAACGAAGTCGACTATGAGGGTAGAGAAGTTGGAGTCGCGCCATGACGTCCGTTTACGATATGATGTGAGAATTAGCCTGAAATAAATGATTATTATTGTTACGAGTATTAAAACTTTAGAAAATACTAAGGCAATCATTATCGTGATATCGCAGTGTAGACGGGGTCGGAGTCGCGAGGTTAGGTACAGCTGGATTAAATACACAAATTACAAACAGACACACAATAAACAATCGTAAAATCATATGTAGATACAAAGATTAATGAAACCATGAAAATCGTATACAACGAGTGGATTGCTCTACAAAACGTATTAAGTCCTCCATAGACGGTTGACCGTTTTCGAAATTGGTTAGACCCTCACCCTCTCATCCGTGCCTCGGAGACTACGTTAAGCCGTCAGTCCTGCGCCCAATCTCTCTTCGGTCGTGTCAAACTATTAAAGTGAATAGAGAGTGCACTTGGGTTAAAATGTTAAATAATATAGAATTTTAGAGATTAACGCGTTCAAACCAACAAACACTCCAGCTTTAGACCAAGAAGTCATAGAACGATTTTTCTTATGCGTCTGCCGCGGTTTCGGAACAATAACACTCGTGCGCACATGTAATACAAGAAAATGATTTATGCCTGCGGCGGACGCTGTTGTTTGCATCGGCAGAAAACTTATAGAACCGCGCCGTTCGCGGAATTCGCGACATTGGCAGACGTCGGCGGCGCGGGCTTTAGTATTTCAGCGGAACAATCTCATAACCGAGCGTGTATTTATAAACTACATACACGCACCTAGTAGTACCTCTTTGCTCCTATTTGCTACCTTTGCCATCTCGACATCAAGATAGCGGAACCAAGCCTGTCCAACGGTTTATCCTCTAAGTTGGGTACCTGGACACCGTGGCATCGCAAGAAATGAGTTAGCCGACGAGCTAGCCAGAATGGGGGCAAAGGGGATGGCGTGGGGACCCGAACCCTTTTGTGGTATACCCAAATGCTTCATTACTAACTCGCTCAAAGGATGGGGGCTAACCCAAAGCATCAAGCTCTGGTCAAAGTCACCAGGCCAAGAGCACTCCAAAGCACTCCTAGGGGGCTTCAACGCAAAGTTCACTAAAGAGGCGCTCTCTATGAGTAAGAATCAAATCACAATTCTTACTAGAACTCTTACTGGTCACTGCAGACTAAACAAACACATGCACAAGATGCGTCTCACCGTTACTAATGTTTGCAGATTCTGCTATAAGGAGGAGGAAACACCTATACACATCCTCTGTGGCTGCGAGGCAACTCATCACACCAGAAGCCAGCACCTTGGAGGGCACTTAATCACACCTGACGACGTCAAGGCCACTCCACCAAGACACATAGTCGACTACATGGTCAGACTAAATCTTGGAGATGTCTTTTAAGGAAGAAAGAGGCGTCACAATATATCTTTCAGGTCGCAGCGACTTCCGGGCTATATATCCCGGCCTCTATCCAGATACAATACAACGGTTTATCCTTCCTGGGCACAATCCAAAGCCTTATTTCTACCTCACGATTATTTCTATGTATTATAATTTCAATAAATCGTTTCAAAAATATCAACCGTAAACTATGATCCCGCCATATTGACGCACACGCGTTTTCCGACAAGTTTGCGGACGAAAATCGCAACCGGGGCGGAATAAAATCGCGAAAACTACCCGCCTCGTTAGTTTTGTAATAAAATCGCTTTTGCGCTAAGGCGGCGGACGCGGGTAAATATCGCTCCGTGACTTTATTATATTAGTTAAGTACATTGAAGTATAGATTTACATTATAAAGTAAACAACGCGTTTGTTTCGTAGAGAGTATCCGAATAGATCATTAAAACTATCTTTAGATCTTATAAGATTTAAAACTGCATTTCTTTTAAAAAGTGATAACCCTAACATTTAACAAACAACGTCCGATTCCAGGACTTTAATGTCGGCGAATTAACACTCAGTAAGTAGGTACCTAAGTATTCTTTTAAAGACAACATTTTATTTTCGACTAGCTTACGTCCGCGAGTATGCCCGTTATTCAGGCCATTTTAATAGAGCTGTCTAATGTGCGACGTGACTAGTAAAACGGAGATCAAGCTGAAACAGGCGAATGAGGATAAGAAAATTGGAGTTTTTTCCGGGAAATTTTTAATTGTTTTTTCTTACCTTTCTTGAATTTCAACGAAAAAAATTTGTCTAATTGATATTAGTTTTGTTCATGTGTGACAACCATTTTAACTCACATACCATACGTATGTGTGGATAATTTTCTAAAGGTTCATTTCCGTGCATCGCGGCCGATCGCGAGCCGCGCGCGGCTTACGACAAGCCGCTGACGCTCGCGGCCGATGCGACAATAGTCAGAGTATGAGAATGTATACGATATATGAAATGAAATGAACCTTCAATGTTTAAACGTCAGTCGATTTTAGTTAGATTTTCGTAAGAATTTATCCATTTTAAGTATTTACGAAAATTTTAATGTAGTTGTTGTGAAACTTGTTAACCTCTGGTATTTTGGGTATTATCGTTAACATAATACATAAAATTTTGATTTTCGAGGGTTGTAATATAAGAAGTTTGCAAATAGGTTTACTTCAGATTGCTTCGTGATCTTAGAATACTTGGTACATTATTTATAGTTGTGGTTTATATCGTCAATCATGTCGGAATCTTTGTAAAGATTTTGGATGTTTAAAAGAACATAGACTTTGCCCCAAATTAACATACGCTATATAGTCCATAGTTACCTACAATTTATTTTAGGTGGGCAGGGAAGAGAAGTCCCTGACTCAGTGGTGACCGAGCTGATAGAGATATCTACGAGGTTAAGCTACATTACCTTTGTCGGTCCATAGATGGTGACGGTTTTCGGACATTGTCACACCCTCCGTGCATCGGAGAATACGTATAAACTAATAATATATACGGATAAATTATTGCTCCTGCGCCCAATCTCCGGTTGTGTCGGATTTCCGTGCTATCGGACTATGAGCGTGAGGGAATAGAGAGTGCACTCGTGTCTGCACATACGCTTGTGTACTATAATATCTTCTGCATAGTTGGCTGGTCTCTGATGAGATAAGCCGCCGTAATCGACATCGGTTATGAGACCATTATTATTGTTACGTATCAGGATCGTAGGTTCAAATAAAATGATAAATTCTGCAATGACGTATTTATTGTATTACTAATTAACACAAGTCACTGTAACAATGTACACAAAATCACAGTACAATTCACTGTCACTATTCCCAAACTATCGCCTCGATGTAGTCGCTTTGAGATCGCATTCAAAACTAAACTAACTCGCGTTGAGTGCAGTCCTTTTTATATAAAAATCCCAAGGCACAGAAAACTTTCGCTACGATCAGGCATATTTGGGAACGTCACACACACAAACAAGTTGTTAACATTTGCGGTGCGTAGGCACGCGCATCTCACGCACACATACATAGTTTTTTTTTTTTTGGTAAGCAACCGCATGTTATACTTATAGACGAGTTCGCCAGCGTACTCGCGCAAACTCTACGCATTCCGCGAACATTCTTGTTAGTTCGTGACTTTATTATTTTAGGAAAATGCAGCCTGCCTGCCAAACGCCATGATTTTCACGTTGCAGGATTAGAAATACATGCACGTACATGCACTATTTACCTACAAATTGCTTGATTAATCAACCAGGTTGAATCGGCCGTGGTCACCAGTGTGACCACAGCAGGTACAACCTAGTTGAAACTCGAACAAATAGTAGAAGAAGAAAAGTTATAGTAAAATAGTTAAAGTAGTGCACTAGAATCTACGCAAACTTATGTGCACTTACCATTCCCTTAATCTTAAGTTCGATGGAACAGAAACCCGTTATAACCTGGGGGCTTAGACAAGGTACATTGCCATACTAATCAGTCGCAAAAAAAAAAAAAAAAAAATTGTCTATGGTCTCCACCACAAACGTGAAATTCTATACTTACTTTAATTCTTTTCCATTAGCGATATCGCTATTCGAATATGATTTTGTCTAGACCCCCTGAGAGAGAATAGACGCTGGACCAACAAATAGTCTCCGATGCACATAATAACTACACTACAATATTATTAGACGTAACTGAACAAGTTGTAACATATGATGTCTTGTTTTGTCATGACGCAAATGAAGACTAACCGCGATTGCGGCGTGAACGTTATCTGCAAGTGATTGATGGTGGAACGTACAGACAGATATTGAGTGACTGGATAGAGCATACTTGACTACCTACTTACTTTTTTATATAATGCCTTTGTATACCAACTGAGTCTGGAGTTTATTACTCTGTTAGATAATATGTCTAATCATTTGAATACTCTTTTAGTATAAGCCAATACCATCTGCTCTGTGTGTGTAACTGTGGTAACCAATCAACTGATAAATATACTTAAATATTTCTAAATACATAGGTAAATATCATAGATAAATTACACCTGGACACAGAATAAATCATCATGCTCATCACACGTAGTAGTTTTAAGGACGTCAGATCCCGTAAAGACAGAGATGAAAGTATTGTTTTTAAACTTTCGCGATTTTTATATGTATTAGATATATTTCGGGACTTAATCGCGGGAAATATTTAAAGGTACGAACCTTTTATTTACCCGACGTTTTGATCGAATTGCCCGTTGACCCGTGACTACGATCGGTGCGATTCGATCGAAACGTCGGATAAATAAAAGGTACGTACCTTCAGAAAATCTTGCGATTAAGTCCCGAAATATATCTAATACTTTAATTTTGACTGCCTCTGTGGCGCGGTGGGAATGTATCCGACTGCTACGCAAGAGGTTCGATCCCCACCCAGGATAAAACTTTGTGTGATGAGCACGATGGTTTATTCTGTGTCTGGGTGTTATTTATCTATAATATGTATGTATTTAGAAATATATAAGTATGTTTATCAGTTGTCTGGTTTCCATAGTACAAGCTCTGCTTAGTTTGGGATCAGATGGCGTTGTGTGAGTTGTCCCAAGATATTATTAATATATTATTATAATAAGAGATGGAAGTATCTCAGGATTTGTCAGTCTTTTTTTTCTCCACCCTCCGTATATCGTCAAATTTACACGTTTTCTTTCATATCTCCCAAACTAAACTAAACTTGCAATCAAGTTGGAATAAATAGGAATTAATAAAAGAATAATGGTCAAAATGCGATTTCTAGTTTCGGAGAAATGATAGGACAAACATACAAACATTTCTGTTATTTCACTGTTTAGTAACCCTAACCGATCACCATATGTGAAAATCACGCAATTTCAAATAATAATTATTGGAATTGCGTGATTTTGTTATGATTGAGTTAACGTTATGATTAATTATTATTCATAACGTTAACTCAGTCATGATGATTCAAAAGACCAAAATAATTCGTTAGTAAATATGGCATTGATATTAATATGAGCAAAACATTCATTGTATTTCACCGAAAGATAAAATATTAATTAATTAATGTAGCTGACACATTAATGAAAAGAGATTTAATTTATTAATAACTAGCGGCCTGCTCTGGCTTTGCACGGACTTTTCTCCACGATATATAAATGCTGCTTTTGTAATCCACCTACTGGTGGAACCAGATATAGCTTATGTTACTTCTCGATAATGCAGCTAGTTATAAGTGAAAAAAATTGAAATAGGTCCAGTAGTTTTTGAGACCTTGAGTTAAATTATTGTAATTTTCGTAGGTAACTCTAATTTTTTTGACAATAAAGTATAGCCTATGTTACTCCCCATTATTGTAGCTTTCTAATGGTGAAAATTGTTTTGAAATCAGTCCAGTAGTTTTTAGGTTTATTTGTTACGTACGAAAATACAAGAATACAAATCTAATAGTAATAATTATAATAGTATAGAAGTAGGTACCTATATATATATATATATATATATATATATATAGTACCTGGATGACCGAGCTCTGCTCGGTACTTTCAGGGTTCCGTAGCCAAAATGCCAAAAACGGAACGCTTATAGTATAATAGTCTGTTCGTCCGTCCGTATGTCACAGGCATTTTACTCAAAGACTACACAATTAATATATTAATAAAATTAGGTGAAAAGGCGTTTTGTAGTTTGATAGCTAAATAATAAAAATAAATATTTTTTGGCATTCCATACATTTAACATAAGCTGAAAAAAAACAGCAAAAATCACTGTGTGGCATCATTCTACAGGCCCTTAAAAACATGTACGGTTTCAAATAAACTTTTTTGATTGAGTGAATATTATTGGACATAATTGCCCCGAAAGTTATATTTAGACAAGCATTACGTACTTATGAGGTATGAATAATATTTTTCGATCTTACCGACATAATAATAAAAAAATATGAAATAATAAAGCACAAATCAAAAAACCAAAGTTAAAATAAAAAAGGGAAAAAAATATCATAAAATAAAAAAGGATATATTTCATTCGGATTCGAACCGGGGTCATCTGCTTTGTGGATCACCTGTTTCCCACCTAAGCTATTAAAACAAAGGAAATCGCGGCAAAATTTACCTTCGTATTCTAATGATATTGTAGCAGTTTTTCAATACCTGAAAATGCAGATAGAACGACGTTTTTTAAAAATGAAACCTAGCTAGATCGATTTTTCGCCCCCGAAACCCCCTGCATACTAAATTTTAAGAAAATCGCTGGAGTCGTTGCCGAGATTCAGATTATATATAAATATATATATATACAAGAATTGCTCGTTTAAAGATATAAGATATATATATATATATATGTGTGGGTCCCACATTACTAGCAATCCTGTTAACCCCTCCAGCTAAGGTCAATAGCTTGTGTTAGGAGTGGGTTCACGGCGGTAGTATAACGGTTAGGATTCGAACCCGCGACCTCGCGATTGTCAGTCCGATACCTTAGCTATTAGGCTACTGCCGCTTCAAACTTTAGAATAATAGATGAAGATTTAGAATAATATATTTTGCTTTCACAATAGAATACCTGCAGAGAGTATTACTAGAAAACATTCAGTTCGCTTTGTAGTTAAAAAATGTGAAACAGTCTAGTGCCTTTTTCAGATTATAAAGTTCAACTTTTATCAAAAGGTAAAGTTGTAATACCCTTTATATTCAATACTAGCGGACGCCTCGCGGTTTCACCCGCGTAGTTCCCGTTCCCGTGGGAATAAAAGGATAAAAAATAGCCAATGTCACCCGGGGTTAGTGTAGCTTCACAACGATTATAGAATTTTTCAAATCTGTCCAGTAGTTTCGGAGCCTATTCAATACAAACAAACAATCAAATCATTTCTCTTTATAATATTAGTATAGATATAGATAGTATAAAAGTATAGACTAGGTATTCCGTGCTTGTTACTAACGTTCGAAATTTAGTGGAAAAGAGCGATCTAAATTTAGCAACTGTGGAACATTTTTTGATATTAATCTTTTGAAAGTTGTCTAATATTCTTTTCATCTCCTTCTCATCAGGGATAAGCTTATGTCTGGGCGTACATTTGTTAATTATAATAGGCATCTCCTGAGTAGTTGGCTAGTCTCTGATGAAATTGGCCGCCTTAAGGCATCTTTCCCACCAACGGCGAGAAAGCGAGTAGCGATTTTATTGCTCAAGAAACGTATATAATATACTAGGTTATGTCAAAAAAATATTGTTACCAAAATATTTTAATGACAAAGTTTCGTACTAACTTTGCACCCCAGTTTTACTTCCTTATGAGGTGAATTTTTAAAAATTCTTTCTAAATGCTTCCCTACGTTATAAAAGGAACCCCTGTCCAAATTTCAATAATTTTAACAATTTCTTACAGCTTAGGTAGCTGCGTTGATTTGTCAGTCAGTAAGTCAGCTTCTCCTTTTATATTTAAATAGATTTATGTAGAACCCATGTTAATAAACAAATGAGAGACAGATATTAATAGTAGATCGTTGACCGTTCACACTTCCCCCGAGTACTCGCTCTAAACTGAATCTCTTTTGTTACTCGGACAAGATCTCGAGCGTTTCTCGAGCGATGAAATCGCTAGTCGCTGTTGGTGGGACAGGTGCCTAAGCCGCCTTGCCGGTTAGAAAACCATTATCATTATCAAAAGTATGAAACTCACATTTTTCAAAAATATTTAACCAATATCTCTTCTAGCATTATTTTGCGGCATCCAAAATCATATCATATTGTATGATTGATGGAAAGGGGTTCTACTAAAAATGTATGATATTCGCGTTAGGGCTATTAAGGAATATAGGCCGTTGGTCACCAGGCTTGCAGGCAAATTTGCATTAGTATCTTCTATCACAGCTGTTTTGTACTCGGTACTTTATCTTGTCGATTAGTCCTGAAACAGGCTAACATACTTAATATTACTTAACATATGCTTGTTGGTCTAGCGTTTAGTGACCCTGACTGCTAAACCGGTGGTCGTAGGTTCGGTACCCACACGGGAAACCACTTTGTGTGATCCACAAATTGTTGTTCCGAGTCTGTGTGTACTTCGTGTCCGTGATATTTCTGTAAAGTCTACTCTACTGCAGTTCTCTACTTCTACTGCTCTAGGCAGCAGCAATTCGGACCAATAATTTCGGGCCATTTCACATATTTTTTCGTGTTCATTATCAAATCACAATATGGATTGGGGTGTTAAAGAAAATAGGATTGCGGTGATCGCCTTGCACAAAGTGGGTATGGAGCCGTCGGTCATATTCCTGACACTTCAAAAGCTTGGTTTCAGCCGTATGTTCATATATCGTACTATCAACAGATACAATAACATTTTCTCTGTCGAAGACCATAAAAGATCGGGGCGTCCTCGTGCTGTTAGAACTACAAAGGCTCTTAATGCAGTTAATGCCAGAATTCGTCGAATTCCTATTAGGAAGCAGAAAATCTTATCGCGAGAAATGAAGATTCCTGCTAAGACTTGTAGTGTATTATAAAACAAGACCTAAAGCTCGGCGTCTATCGTCGATATATTGGACATGCCCTATTACAATTAAAGATAGTGGATCAATCAAAACGCCTTTTGTCGCGATACGCATGTGAAAGGCACAGAAATATCCTATTTATCGATGAAAAAAAAAAAATCATGATTGAAGAGCACTACAATACGCAAAATGATAAAGTGTTCACAGTTCTAAAGAAGCTGCTCAAATGGTCGGAAAGGTCATCATCCTGCGTCAGTGATGGTTTGGTGTCTTATCAAGGCGTCACAAAGCTACATTTTTGTGAAAAAGGAGTGAAAACTTCAGCCAAAGTGAATCAAGAGACAGTCTTGGATTGTGTTGTGAAACTTCTCAGCAATACACTTTTTAAAAATGTACCGTGGACTTTCCAGCAGGACTATGCACCTGGTAACAAGGCACGAACTACCCAAGCCTGGCTTGAAACCAACGTTTCGGACTTTATAAGATCTGAAGACTGGCCCTCATCTGGCCCAGACCTCTACCCTTTAGAGTACAAATTATGGTCAGTTTAAGATGACATGGCTTGTTCTAAACGACACACAAGCTTTTGAAGTGACTGGAATATGACCGTCGGCTCCATACCCACTTTGTGCAAGGCGATCACTGCAATCCTATTTTCTTTAACACCCCAATCCATATTGTAATTTGGGATTCGGATAATATACGTCCAATTGTCAATACGTCTACTTGTCATTATGTCCAAACTTCAAACTTTAGTGACAAATTGATGAAGACACAAAATAGTGAACACGAAAAAATATGTCAAATGACGCGAAATCGAATGAACTTTAAAAAATTATAAACACGTTCTAAATTTAAAGTAATTAAAAAATTGATAAAAAGAAAAGTTTTTATGTAACAGTATTTATGGCCGGACTAGTTATATAAAAGACTGACTGGCTGACATATCAACGCAAGGCCTAAACTTTAAAAAGATGGACTAAACCTGGTTTGACGAAAATCCTAGTTTAAACCATGGATCTACGAAAATCTTTATTACAAAACGAGGTTCATCGCTTAATCGATGATCTTCTTTGGTCTATAGATTAGTCTTTCGATCACCCTAGTTTAACTATGGTAATAACCTTAAAATGTCAAAAACTTGACAATTTGAACGTTAGACCATTTACTATTTTGCGTATTTTAGTTTCAATGATTAATGACGAATAATGCGTGTTTAGTGACTTTAAATTGTTAACTAACTAAATATGGTGTGGCAACAAAATAAACGCAAAAATCGAGTGAAATGCGATGTGTGACCAAAGATTTATTATTGTTTTTCAAAACATTTATCACAGCTTGGAATTGAGAGAGAAGATTTAATATACAGAACTCAGAGATGGCCTAAAATTAAAGTGGTCTGTGCAATGTTTGGGTCAACCAGACTCGACGTGAAGTGTACCTACGCAGTGTGGAAAGTTGAAGATCAACACAGATTATTTTTGTTCGACAATAGTACTCTATGTGTGTGCTCTATGTAAAACAATCTGATGCATTCCACATAAAATATGTCACATTATTTATATTGAAGTTAGAAAATCACATTTGGAATTGTCTGATAGGTGGTCTGGAGTAGTGCGGCAAAAACCAATGTTGAATTTACTCAAAATGCACAAAACAAAGTAATAGAAACATCATTATGACAAAATTTCTTACCTAAAACTTACTACTGAACTATACATATAGTGGAACTAAATAAACATTGATCAATTTAAAATTTAGTTGGTAAAGTGTAACCATGGGTATACCTATCACTAGAAACAGATGTAAACTTAGGTTATAGGTAGGTACCAAGAACTGAATATTATGTTTATAAGAGCTCAGCTAGTTAATACATTGCTACAATGTTCCTTTAAACATAGTTTAAACACTAAACAGAGAGTATAGATTAGTTACAGGTTATTGAAATTGTGATGTAATAACTATTATGCACTACTTAACAGTTTAGATAATTATATTTAAGATTCTCTGATAGATGAACTGTGTTCTTAGGGAGAATAAATGGTATCTAATAAATAATGATTCTATGTATAATGTACCTAAAACTTACTAGTGAACTATATAGTGGATCTAAATAAACATTGATCAATTATTGATTGATTACTGTTTATATATTTATACATAAAATGCCTAAATACACATACCCTATTACTAGTGAACTATAAGGTGAATCTAAATATAGAATTATTAATTTTATTATATAAATATATTATTGATCACTGTTTATATATTATACAAAAAATGCATACAATTTAAAATTTATTGTAAAATAAATATCTATACTAATATTATAAAGCTGAAAAGTTTGTTTGAACGCAGTAATTCTTTTGAACTTTTTACTGTTGGATAGCCCATTTGTCGGGGAAAGCTATAGGTTATATAATATCACACTACAACCAATAGGAATGGAGCAGCATTGAGAAATGTTGCGTAAACAGGGAAGATTTATGCAGACTAAGTTGTGCGGGAAAGCTAGTCATCTAAATAGAAATAAGGGATATCAACTCAATATTCCTTTTCAAACATAGTTTGAACAGGGAATACAGAATGGTTACAGGTTATTGAAATTGTTAACATCCATTTTGTTGTCAAATGGAATAACTATTAAGTGCTACCTAACAGTTTAGATAATTATATTTATGATTCTCATGAAAATGAACTCTGTTACTAGGGAGAATAAATGGTATCTAATAAATAATGATTCTATGTTGTTATTTGAGAATTTCATTTCATAGCAAGCTCACTGATATTAAATAATAAATATATTCATAAAATTTGTTTCAATTGTTTGTTGTGATTCAGCCGAAGCTTCAGTACCTATGTTGAATCTAGGCATACTTTCCCCCAATACATTCAGAACAACGAGTGCAACAAAGAAAACAGTAAGTATATCAAAAATGGATTATCTTATTCAGTAAGTATCCTTCCATGCTAAGACCTGTTCCAATGAAACTAGCTTTGTAATAAAAACTCGCATCCAAGTTCCTCTAAGTGTTTGGGCGCTATAGTTACTCAGATTAAACTTATAACATCCATAATAATGTCTGAGTTAATTAAATTTAGGTTATCATCATTTGTTTACATTTTTAGTACTAATGACATTGTACTTATGTAACGTTCCGATCCTGACAGAATTTATTTGATTTTTCGTAAATTGCAGGCCGAGGGCTTTTATGTCAGGTTAATATTTTGAAAATTACGTAGTGCTGGCGAATAATTTAGCTATATAGAACGTCTAAATATTTTATTCTCAATGAAAACTATACTTTCAAATTATATTGGTATAAAACGGAACGTTATTTTTGAATGATAAGAACAATGAATGAACTAAATTGATTATAATCTGTGGCTGATTGCTAGATCCTTTGGTATCAGCTGGTCCACGGATTATCTAAGCTTTGTAATAAGACCAATAGTACTGTACTATATCCTGGACTTGAAAGTCTTCGTTTAAACCTTGATTTGATCTTTTCTTTGGAATAAGGCGGTAAGAATTGAAACTATTGAAATTTTGCCCAGGGGTTCTTTTTATAACGTAGCGCTATGAGTGGATTTTTGAAAATTCAGCTCTAAAGGGTGTAAAATGGGGATGTAAAGTGAGTATGAAACTTTGCTGTTGAGGTATTTTGGTAACAATCTGGTATCCACGCGGGCGAAGCCGCAGGCATAAGCTAGTAGACCGATAAAACAATAACATTGTCAGTTTACGACCTTCTTGAAGAGAACACTGAATTATATATAAAACTAGCTGACCCGCGCAACTTCGTCTGTGTAAATTTTACCTTTTTTCTTTTTTCTTCCTTTTTTTTTACAACATTTTTCATTGCTGCTCCGCTCCTATTGGTCGTAGCGTGATGTTTTAACCTATAGCCTTCCTCTATAAATGGACTATCCAACAATAAAATATTTTTTTAATGCGGCCCAGTAGTTCCTGAGATTATCGCGTTCAAACAAACAAACAAACTCTTAGGGGTATGAAAAATAGATGTTGGCCGATTCTCATAGATACCGGATAAGCACAAAAAATTTCATCAAAATTGGTCAAGCCGTTTCGGAGGAGTATGGCAACGAAAACTGTGACACGAGAATTTTATATATTAGAGATAAGAAGCTTTAGACAAAGTACTTACAAAAATTACATTAAATTATACATTACAACAATATAATCATTATTTATGAATACATTTTACTTCTTATACAAGTAAAACAATACATTTTTTTCGTTAAATCATTAAGATACTAAATTATTTTAATTATTTTAACAAGTTTAACAATAAATGATAATTTTCAAAGCTCTTTCCGATCACAATTTTCAAGCAATTGTATTCGCGGACAAATTGACCCGTTTAAAACGTTAGAGAAAATTGTTGAGTATATTTTATTATAAGAAGATGAGATTTGAAATTATAAATGTAAATCGTTTTATAACTTACGGTTCATAAAGAAGCAGCTGTTGTTTAAATATTAATAATTTTAAGCGATTGGTGATTTCGTAATAAGATATTATACCTTTATTTTATTACTTTATTAGAAATGTAAATGTACTTATAATACAAAATGCAACTCATAAATGAGCCTCTAACAAAATGTGGAATAAAACGATTCTACTTTTAATATCTAATGGAATAAGATACTTGGATGTGTACTACCGAGGTCACTAACCTTTATGCGAGAATTTCGTTTTACATTATACCGAAAAAAAAACGGACAAGAGCATGTCAGACCATGCACAGTGTAGGGTTCCGCAGGCTTGAATAATTACATCAGCAGACGAGCGTATGTTCATGGCACTTACGCAGTTTTTCGGCAATAACTCAATGACGATATATCTGACCATGTCCAAAATAATTTTAGTTTAAAGTATTTATTAAGCGCTATCATTGTGATTTTTTTCATATTTTTTGGTCATTTGGTCATTCAAAAATCAAGGGGGTGGCACTATTTATGCAACTCACTCACTCACTTCACTTAATCAAAAAGGTTTATTAGAAACCTTAAAATGTTTTAAAAGAACCTCTCGAATGATGTGCCACACGTTGATGTTTGCTGAAAAAAAAACTGCCACAGGCATTTTTCTGTTAGACAGACATACAAACATGACGAAACTATAAAGGTTTCATTTTTGCCGTTTTGGGTACCGAAACCTAATAAATGACGGTCTTGGACTGCGAGTTTAGTAATTCTATGATTAATGAATAAATAATTAATTTTAATTTTAATAAAGTAAAATATTATGTACTAGTGATGTACTCGTAAGTGTAAGGTTAATTTCAGCAATAAATTTATAGTCATACTAGCTGTCCCGGCGAACTTCGTCTCGACTCTTTTTTTTTTTGTAAATCGGGTTCAATTAGAATCTAAACCATCCACGAATCCCCTAGAACTCACACAAAAAATTTCATCAAAATTTCATACATACGCACACAAGAAATATCATTATATAAAGATTGGGAAATCGTCTTGTTATTTGAATTTCCAATAAAAGTTTCTGAGGAACAGCCCCGGTACTAGCTCGTCCAAGAGATACGTCGGTTGTTATAGTAGGTACCTAGATAAATGAAATGAGAAAATAATATTGTGATTAGGTATACCTAACCATGTCTTAAATTAGTGACAAGCCGTATAAAAACCGGTTGCCGATTCTAGCTTAAATATAATTATGGTAAATTGTACTCTTCTTCTTCTTCTTCTTTCCCTATTTCCTATGTCTCTTGGGGTCGTCCCTCCTAATCCTATTACTCCACTCTGTGCGTCTTTGTAAATAATTCTGGATCTACGTCCATCATCTTTGTATCTTTTAAATTAGTTCGCATCTAGGTCAACGGAGGGCGACCGAGGCCTCCTTTTTGTGGTTGTGCACTTGTTAAAATATTTCTGATCATGTTCTTCTGGGCGCCCCATGACGTATCCATGCCAACCAACGTAAATTGTACTTTTTTATACTATTATAAAGCTGAAGAGATTGTTTGAACGCGATAATCTCAGAAATTACTCGTTCGAATTAAAACATTCTATTACGATTGGATAGCCCATTTATCGAGAAAGGCAACAGGCTATATAACATCATGTTACAACCAATAGGAGCGGAGCAGCAATGAAAAATGTTGCAAAAACGGGGAAAATTTATGCAGATGAAGTTGCGCGGGTCAGCTTCAGGGTCAGAGTTAAGTAATAACTGTAAACCTTTCTAATAGCAAAAAACGCTATCATTATAAATCCAATGAACACGACAACCAGTACTTCATAATTAAGTTACATACTTTAACTATATACGAGACATAACAATATATGTAGAAACTTAACTATTCATCTCATCACTGCCCTCCCTCGTATATTTTATTCATGTCCTCACAGTTCTAAAGGGTTATCCAAAACGTACTTTTGTACATTAATGAGTTCTAAACAAAACTTTGGACCCCTACGTGTCTTGTTTATTGCTATCGTTAACGCCTGTGATTAGATTAAGAGCAAAACTTTTGGAGACTGTAATTAAGATAGGAAAGGAATGAACGGTATGAACCGAATGAACTATATCCCGGGTCTATCTTAACGGTATACCTGATCTTTGAGATACATAGATGTAACACAAAGTACACAGGTAAGATTTGCTCAGAGTGGCTACGTACATAGGTAAGCTGGTCGGCATCAATGGGCACTGCGAATCGAATATAATGATAATGTTAAATAAAAAAAAATGTGTGGCACTCGGGGACTGCCGCGGTTAAGCTATTGCATAGTATTTTTTATCAACTTATGCAATTAAAAAAAAAAAATCCACTACATTTCGGAACAGCTCGTCTCGATTCATGCGAGCTTCGTACAATCGTACCATATACATATACGTTAAGCGAACGCTCGGCCGAGCTACATGGTAGGCGGAGTGGGGGGGTTTGATTTTATTTTCGTTACGGAATTTCTTGATTCTGTCGCCGCGCTCAAAGCCCGAACCCGCAATAAAAGCTATACAATAGCCTAAAAATATATTGTTGATGAATGTTTGGGAAAAAGCCGCTTGGCTTTGCCGAAAATGTACTCTAGACCCGGCGATAGCGGAACGACATAAG
This sequence comes from Herminia tarsipennalis, assembly GCA_945859575.2. NCBI lineage: Eukaryota > Metazoa > Arthropoda > Insecta > Lepidoptera > Erebidae > Herminia > Herminia tarsipennalis. Next base: position 11,963,198 of record OX243855.2, read on the forward strand.
TCGTCACAGCAGCAATCGCACAAATACTGCCGAATCGAATGATGTGCCGACCATAATTAACTCATCATCTGTCTTATTTCTTTATAGTACATTCGTGCGCTAGCAAAGCAACACTGGCGCATCCTGCTGGTGGCGTACTGCATCCTCCCGCTTCAACCCTATTCCGTCTGTGCTTCATGCGTACCGTTACAGAACGATCCCTGTGTATCTATAGTAGGTAATTACTGGGAGTACTAACCCATTTATACGTGTTTGCTACTCATAGATAAACAAAAAATCCCCGCAAATATAGACACGCACGTGGACAACCTGAACTTGTGCCATTTCGGTTGAGATCTGACCACACCTTCTGTTACACCTCGTTGTAAGGAGCCGTCCCACTGTACCTGATCTTTGAGATACATAGCTGAAGGCCTTGAGTGTTGAATGGAACTTAGTTTTAGTAGGTAGGTTCGTAAAAGCTTAGACTTTCTCGTGTTATGTTGATTTGAGTACCTATTAATACTAAATTAAATAGAATTAGTACCTACAAAGAGATTGGGTAAGAATCTATTGACTTATCATAAGTATAACAATTTGGGGGTAGGTGTAAAAACAAGTAACACATTGTCGCGATTTCGGAATTTATTTAAAATTAAAATATTAAGTTTCAGTTGACTTGGACAACTTTTCTGTACTATTTACAGCATAATTACGTAGTACTTACGTTTGTACAGCATCTTATGCAGTATTAACTACTAATTTATACACCACCTACCAGCCTAACATTCACACAAGATGTCACAATTAAACGAAATTAGGTCCACACAAAAATCACTGGAAGAGACCTTCAACCGGAGGATGAATGAACTGGAAGCGCAGCTGAACAGCGGAGTGCCTTCCAGAGATACTGTAGCAAAAGTTGCCGAGGAGTTTCGCACCTTTCGAGAACTTGTGTTTGAGATGCTCGGTATGCTCCGCAATCAAGTAAATGACTGCCTCAAAATCGTGGATGAAATGGAGACAAGATCACGACGAAAAGTGCTCCTCTTCATTGGTGTGGCTGAATCTGATAAGGAAGACTGCACCACTGCAACACTTGACCTAGTGCAGAAGAAGCTGGGTCTCAAAGATATCACACAGGGTGATTTTAAGGTCTGCCACCGGATTGGAGCCCAGAGTCGAGATCGCCCCCGACCCATACTTGTCCGATTTGCCAGTACAGATCTCAGAGCAGCTGTTTGGAGAGCAAAGTCCGCTTTAAAGGGCTCTGCAGTTTCAGTTAGGGAATTCCTAACGAAAGCCCGACAGGCGGTCTTTAGCAAAGCTCGTCAGCACTTCGGGATGAGGGCTGCTTGGACACAAGACGCCGCTATCTACATCAAAGCGCCCGACAGCAGTCGCCACAAGTTGTCTTCAATGGATGAGCTGGACCTTTTGATGGAGAAGCACCCTGTTTCTACGTCTAAATCTGACAAGCGGGCCGGCACTGGTGACACGGGGTTGAAGCAGCCTTCTTCACGTAGATAACTTGCATCGCCTTTATTGTGCGTGATATTTTGTGTCGTGTAAAGTTTTGTTTTGTTGTTGCTCAGTGACGTAAGTTAATCGCAACCAATTGGTACCCCATAACTATGTAATTATCTAGTTTGTGCACTGTCCTTTAACAGGTAGGTTTTAATTTAATTAATTTCGATACCCACTGTTTTATTTCTCAGGAATTAATTTTTAATATTATTTGATTGACAGCTTCAACTTGACATATGACACAACAATATGCGGATGTCAGTTGATGTCAGTCCAATTGTCCAATTTGTTGCGTTCAGAAATGCCTTGTTCATCTAGTTTGTTGCGTTTAGTTTATTGATTGTTTAAAATGTATTGTATTTTTTTATTGTTATAGTTATTTCTAAATATTAATATTTTGTGAGTGTCGGCTGGCGGGTGGTGCAGAGAAGTATTCAGAGTAGATACGAGTTTAGTAGTAGTAGTAAATTCATATATTTACTTAATTAATATTTATTTAAAGAAATATTTATATATTATATCATTTATAAATTTATTTATTTTTTATTCTATAACTATAAATTCTTAGTACTAATGTCTGATAATGATTCATTTTATTCAGCAAACGAATCTGTTGGTTCATCGAATAATGATAGTTTCAGCTCGGTTTCAGATTCACTTGGGGATTTGTGCGAAAAACATTTAATGAGCAACACAAATGTTTATTTAATGTCTGTCACATCAACGCTCAAAGTATTCCTAGTCACTACAGCGACTTGGTTGATGCTTTCGCTAATTCCAACGTACATGCCATCTTGGTTTCGGAGACTTGGCTCAAGCCTCACCTTCTTTCTACTTCATACGCTCTCCCTGGCTTCGTTCTCATTAGGAACGATCGAGTCGATAGGAGAGGAGGTGGAGTAGCTATTTATCTGCGTAGTAACTTTTCTTACAAAATATTAACATTTCCTACTTCCAGCAACGGTACTACTGCGGAATTTATTTTTCTAGAGGTGTGTTTCAAGGGGGCTAGGGCCATTCTAGGTGTTGTTTATTCTCCTCCAGCAGCGGATTATTTCTCCAGTTTCGAAATGATTCTGGAATCTATAGGGTCAGAGTATACTCACCATATCATCATGGGCGATTTTAATACCGATCTCCTCTCGAGTAACTCCCTTCGTTCCCGTAAGTTACTCCAGATCGTTGAGTCTACTAGCTTTCATATCTTACCACTGCAAGCTACTCATCATAATTTGGATGGAATGGATACTTGGTTAGACATCATTCTTACCTCGGCTCCTTCTCTAGTCCGTCATCATGGGCAATCTTTAGCTTCGGGGTTTTCTCATCATGATTTAATTTTTCTCTCCTACAAGCTAAAACCACCAAAACCTTGTCCTAAAGTTATGTACGTGCGTTGCTTTGGTCGGATGAATGAGGATAAACTCCGCGAGGATGCGTCGGGATTGGATTGGGAACCGGTATTTGAGGGGGAACGTAGGGGACGTTAAATGATAAAATTGACGTTTTCAATGATTTGGTCGTGGGGTTGTACGACATTCATGCTCCTGTTAAAAAAGTTAAAATTAAGCGGCCTCCAGCTCCCTGGATGACGAATGGAATCAGGATGGCTATGCGGCGCAGAGACCGAGCTTTTCGCAAATTTAAGAAAGACCGGGACGATGATAACTGGGCCCTTTATAAAACTGCAAGGAATCGGTGTAATCAGATGATTCGCAACGCTAAACGCCGTCATATTCTTATTCATATTAATTCATCTTCTCCCAAGGGTATTTGGCAGTTCTTGGGGACTCTAGGAATTGGCAAACATGGAAGTGTTGATCCTCCGTTGACGGTTGGTATAGATGAAATCAATACTCATTTCACCTCCTTCGTACCTATTGATCATCTAACCAAGCGTCGTACCTGTGAGTACTTAGCAAACCTTCCTCGCCCCAACGTAGACTTCTTTCACTTTTCTTCAGTTGAACCTGGCGAGATCAATAAGATAATTATTTCTATCAAATCTAATGCTGTTGGTAATGATGGTATTAGCCGTCGCATGATTATACCCATTCTTGATCATCTTCTTCCTGCTTTAACACACATCATAAATTTTTCTTTAGATTCAGGGACTTACCCGTCTTCGTGGCGATATGCTTTTGTTATTCCTCTGCCTAAAATTTCAAATCCCACTCTTCCTAATAATTTTCGACCTATTTCTATTCTTCCTTTTTTATCTAAAGTGCTGGAGGCTTGCGTGCATAAACAAATGACACATTTTGTGCATCGAAACAATTTGTTGAGCCAGTTTCAATCAGGCTTCAGGCCAGGACATAGCACCACCACTGCGCTTCTCAAAGTAACTGGCGACATTAGAACTGGCATGGATGATACCAAAGTTACGGTTTTAGTTTTGGTTGATTTTTCTAATGCTTTCAATTCTGTCAGCCATGATATCTTACTCTCTATCCTATCTCATCTGATGTTCTCGGCAGGTTCTTTAAACTGGTTCTCATCTTATCTTCGGGGACGCCAGCAGTCAGTGCGCGTGGGTGATACTTTATCGAGGTGGCGCGATCTTGACGCTGGTGTTCCTCAAGGCGGTATTCTTTCTCCTTTATTATTTTCTATTTTTATCGATCTCATTACTAATGTCCTTCAGTGTGCGTTCCATCTTTACGCAGATGACTTGCAGTTATATGCCCAGGCCAATGTGAATAACATATCCGAGGCCATCACTAAGCTTAATGGGGACCTTAACGCTATCAAGACCTGGTCAGACAAGTTTGGTTTGACTATAAATCCGTCTAAGTGTCAGGCCATTGTGATAGGGAGTCAACGCCTCTTAACTCGATTAAACACCGGCACATTACCACCTGTTATATTTAACGGCTCCATTATCGCGTTACATTCTTCGGTTAAGAATCTCGGGATTTTCCTTGATACCACCCTCAACTGGCATACTCAAATAACAAATGTAAGTCAAAAGGTTACGGGTACTTTGCGGGCTTTATATCGTCTCAAGAACTTTCTTCCTTATAAAACTAAAGTAATGCTCGTCCAAACGCTAATATTCCCCTTGATTGATTATGGTGATGTATGCTATCTTGACCTGAATGCAGAGTTCCTTAATAAACTTGACCGACTTCTAAATAACTGCATTCGATTCATTTTCAATCTTCGTAAGTTTGACCATGTTTCTTCCTACCGTTCCGAACTTAAATGGCTCCCTATTCGCCAGCGACATAGTTTACGCGCTCTCACTACACTCTATTCTATTCTTAATTCTCCTACTGCCCCTTCTTACTTAACTTCCTACTTTCAGTACCTGCACTCAAATCACAGTAGAGATCTTCGATCTTCCGACAATCTACTTCTTTTATGCCCTGCTCATTCTTCTGGATTCGTCGGATGCTCTTTTATAGTTCAATCTGTTTCTCTCTGGAATGCCCTGCCCCCCGAAATTAGGATGGCACCCAATCGCCTTAATTTTAAATGGAAGGTACGCACTTTCCTTGATGGATCAGCTGAATCATCACAACATCAGTAACATAAATATTTGTCTGTATCTATGTATTTATTTATATATGTATGTATGTATGTATGTATGTATGTATGTATGTATTGTTGTAAGTACGTATACTATTGTATAGTTATGTATGTAGGTATATATGTATGTATTTCTGTAAGTATGTATACTATTGTATAGTTATATTGGATTTTAGTATTTATTTTATATTCTCTATCTAGCTATTTTTATTTGTGTATTATGTAAGAATAATAGGAAGTTTTTATTTTACAATTAGGTTACTGCACCTACACATTCCATTTCTACATCACCCTAAGGTAGACTGGCAGAGAATGCTTTTAGCATTAAGTCCACCTTTGTACAACTTTGTGCATAAAGTTTTAAATAAAATAAATAAAATAAATAACTTCTGCTTCTTAAGTGATTACCTAAAGGGTTTTAATTTTAAGTTTGAGCGCCTAATCGGATTTATTCGGCAAAAATTATAATGTTGCGTGTGTATTTATGTAAGCCGCGTTCTTTAGTCCTTAATAGACAGAGAACCTGAATACATTTTTTCCAGGCAATGACAGCGGCAGCTTACGGCAAATTAATAGGTATTATAAATGCAAGTAGTATAGAGGTAATTTCGATTTTACAGCTAAATCGTTTGATGCTTTATAACAATTTACAAATAGGCGCTTGAGTCAGAATGCGTACTTGTTTATTATTGATCGCTAAGAAAAGTTACTACACACAAAATCACTACATCGACTCGACGTCAACATCAACCTTTTTTGGTTTATTGGGTCAAACGAAGTCATGACGTGGCGCGCTGGGAGTATGTTGGACTGCTACGCAAGAGGTTCGATTCCCACACGGGACACTACTTTGTGTGATCCACAAATTGTTGTTCCGAGTCTAGGTGTACTTTGTGCCCGTGACTTGTATGTTTGTAAAGTCCCCCGCAACACTACTGTGGGAGTCGTTTAAAAAAAAATAGTAAGTCAACATTTTCGATGTCAATGTGATCATCATCAACCTTTTTTGGTTCATTGCTGGGCTCTCCTTGCCAAATTCGAGCCACAACTCCTGGTCCTCTTCCGTTCACACCCAAGTCCCTTCTAGTAACATTAGGTTAGGTTACTTATACAGTACTTTAAGCAAAAATTTAGTTAAAAAATCTCATAAACCATAAGCGTTTCAATTTGCTATCTCACTCAAAAAGTACTTACTTTGACTTTGTGTTTGAATAACACACTAAAGGCATTCAAATCAAGTACGCACAACAGGTTTCCTTACATAGAAAAATATCAACGTATTACGTAGTAAGTGCCGTAAATTCTACGCTTAGTTCGTTCCGGGGCACGGCTATTGCCATTGACTGAACGGGCGCTTCGTTTAAAAGCTCTTGCAAACGTTTGCAGAATTCACTGTTAGAATCAATGTGAATGGGAATCTGTTTGAATGGGGTACCTTTTTGGAAACAAAATTTCTATGGGGTACATCGGGTTCATGATAGTTTTACCCAGAGTTGTCTGTTCCGAATGAAATTGATTCACGAAATTTACTCTGTCAAACAAGTGGAATCTGTTGTGTTTTGATCTTACTTTACCAACTGTACCAAAGGAGAGTAATATTCTTAGAGCCTGTGTAGGTATATAGATAGACGTGTCCATTCCTTTGGCACTTTTTATGCGTAGTAATACTGAGTATTCTTTGCTCTAGGTATATCCCAAACGACTGACGGATTTTAACATGTAAGGTGTCTTTGGATTCATCTCAATTTATGGGAGTGACATAGGTTATTCAGAAATTTATACACTATACAGAGGAGGGGAGGGGTGAGGTTACTAAGGGGTTTAAGTGTATAGTATTTAAAAGCAAAATTCGATATGAATGTTTATGATGTTGGTAGATTTTTAAGCATATTGTCTGAACCCTCTACAAATCTATACTAATATTATAAAACTCAAGAGTTTGTTTGTTTATTTGAACGCGATGAAAAAAAATTTTTGTCTGTTGAAAAGCCCATTTATTGAGGAAGGCTGTAAGTTATAAAACATCACGCTACGACCAATAGAAGCGGAACAGTAATGAGAAATGTTGCAAAAACGGGGAAAATTTACGCAGAGGAAATTGCGCGGGGCAGCTAGTAACTAAATATAGAAATAATTTTAGATGGTTAAGATTCGATTGCATGTTATGTAGTTTAAGTAGCTTATGGGGCTGACATGGCCAGAATTGGGTCAAAGTCCCTTAAAAAAAAGATAAAATTAAAAAGTGTATGTTTTGATAAAATTTATACTTAACGAGGTTAACCACCCTAACCGAAATGCAATCAGCCACCGAATTTGTAAATATTTAAATGTACTTATGATAGAATATAATGACTCAGGTGCGACGTATACCTAATATATCTATCTCTTTCGTCTGGACGGATGTTCAAACTTCGTAAAACGAGAGGTGGATCCTCCACCGTAATTCAAGGACAAAGTTTTGATTTCAAGTATGTATTCCTAACGTGGACTCATCAACTCGTGAACACGAAGCTTTTAGTGAAGACTAGAAATCAAATTCAAAATACGTAAAGGCTTTTCGTATCATATGTTCTAAATAGCCTTCATTCTTTTTCTAAGTAGTGTAGTAGTGGCAGGGGTGAAAGAGAAACACGGCTCTTCGAAAGGCATAATTTTCGACGTCTCGTCTTCAGTAATGGTCTGTTCAGACGCGTGGCAAGCAGTCAGGTAAGCAGCCCGATACGTGCCGACGGCGGCGCGGCGGAGCTTATTCACAAACAGCCTAGTCGCCTATTCACGAGCTCGTGCTCGTGTTTGTGTTCGTTAAATCTCGCTTTGAACGCGAGCGTATAAATCCACCATTATGCCTGATGCAGACGCGCGGCACGTCGCCCTGTAAGTAGCCCAGCAAGCAGCCCGGCAAGCAGCTCGACACGTTACTGCTCGATGAATGACGCTTTGAACTCGAGCATGTGAAGCCACCATAACAAGTGACACATACTCATATAGATAGATAGACGAGCGAAGTCCAACGCACCTTATTTCCTGGCGCCTTTGTTTATGCAGCTATCTGCAGATAACAGGGTCAAGGCTCGGCGGTTTCTTAGACTAAACACACACAACTGTTTGAATTACATAACTAGATCACGCTGTTTTTGATAATACCGTCAGATGCTGAATTTGTTGTCGCTTGACCAATAGCTCTTATATATATTTATGTTTTAGTAACTAACTAAGGCTGTATTTACTAGCTTATGCACGCGGCTTAGCCCTCAGGGATGCTGGTTATGTGCTACGATTGCATGAAAGAAAAAATGGTTGTCTGTAAAGTCGGTTTACGGACGATAATTTACGTGATAACGTCATAAAAAACATTGATGACATATCGCCATTCGCGTTGCTTAGCAACCAGCCGTCGAACGAGCCGTCGAACGAGACGGCTACAATACTTCATCCCATCAGCAGGCGGAATGTTTTTTGTGAGTGCAGCCGGTCATCGATTTAGACGTCAAAAAAAATGATTTGTTTCGAACGATGCACCGATCTTTGTAGCGGGCAGCTTTAACGATTTGACTTTCAACTATTACAGACGCAGGAGAGCAGCAGTTTTACTCGTAGGTATAGTGTATAAGTGTTTTTTTCCCCGGCTCGGATAAAATGAAGGTTCACCACAATCGGAGAGAGATTACCTCTTGGAGTTCCTCGAGGCAACACATAATTAACAAAGTGGTAACCAATCTGAGGACCTCATAAAGGCATCGTTGTCTAACTTAGGTGGTCTTTTGATCGGCTCGGTTAGATAGCGTTGTGTTTAAAATGTGTTATAATGTCTCATCTGAGTACAATTTATTTTAAACTAGCTTTCGCCCGCGGCTCCGCCCGCGTGGATGTCGGTTATCGCGATAAAAACTATCCTATGTCCTTCCTCGGGACTCAAACTATCTCCATACAAAATTTCATCTAAATCGGTTTAGCTGTTTGAGCGTGAAAGCGTAACGGACATACAGACAGACAGACAGACAGACAGACAGACAGACAGAGTTACTTTCACATTTACAATATTAGTTGTATGGATAACCCTTTTTGTTGTGTCTTGTGTCATGACTACTCCAATAAAAACAGTCTCTCTCAAACATTTAATTTACTGAGCAAAGTTACAAAATGAGTTGTGATAATTGCGTCAAATTGAGTCAACATTTTCGCAATTTCACATTTAACGTGTTTAAAAGAACAAAATTAAAACAAATTGATTAAAATCAAAAGTTAATTGGGATACTTTAATTTTTACTAAGTGTCCCAATTCATGAAATTGGCTGGCAGGCATTAGCTGGAAAATCGGCTAGATGCTATAGATTCAAAAGTAATACGAAGAAGAAATTATTAAAGACGAGGTACTTTACCAATACTTTTTTTTAGATGTGCTATTATTATAATATAGTATGTGAGGGCACCTTAATTCTTTTGAAGTTTTAAACTTCTTAACTACAAAAATATGCAAATGAATGTTGAAACTGCCATACATTATGTAATAATAATAATAATAATAATAATAAAAATCATTTATTCACTTAGGAAGCAAAATACTACACTTGTGAAAAGTCGATTCTACATTTACTGGTAATGCCTGTTCGCAAACAATAGGTAAAGCCCGAGAAAAGAACAGGCAATAAAAACTCGTGGCCACTCTTTTCAAATTGCCAATGTTTACAATGTTTCTCTGTTTATAAACTGTATATGCAGGTAAGGTGCTGCCACCATTATATTATACACCATATATTAGAGGACTGATGCAAAAAAAAGAGGTCACTAATATTAGAAGAGTACACGAGATCGGATACATCAGCCTCAATGGGCACAACATAGTAGGAGCATCCACTTACGATGTAAAAACTTTATGTGCTTAAATATTTGCCAATTTACTGCTACTTAATGAATAAGTATACATGTTTTACAAAGGAAAGAAAAGAATGGCCGTAATTTATCACGCAGAATCTTTACTTACAAAAGTAAATCGTTTTCTTAACTAGTACCTAAGTAACATCATCAAACTGTGACAACAATATTCACCTAGTAAAATGCAATAAACTATACAACCCAATACATTAATAGGGAGCAACGAACTACATCCATTTATCTTTATCAGTTAAATAATCATCGATTGAATAGTAAGCTCCTTGTATAAGATGTCTCTTGACTACATTCTTAAATTTATTTACTGGTAGACTCGATATACTGACTGGGATTTTATTGAAAAATTTAACACCTAGTCCCATGAATGAGTTATGAGTTTTATGCAGCCTATGATATCGACCTACCAATTTGTGCTTATTTCTTGTATTCACAGAGTGAATATCACTATTTTTGTTATATAAATGTAAGTTTTGCTTTACAAACATAACGTTTGCATATATATATTGTGATGCAACTGTCAAAATGCCTATCTCTTTAAACTTTTCTCTAAGGGAAACTCGTGCTCCTAGTTGATATATCGCACGCACTGCACGTTTTTGAAGAATAAAAATAGTTTGTATATCAGCCGCCTTGCCCCAAAGCAATATGCCGTAGGACATGACGCTGTGAAAATAACCAAAATATACTAGTCGAGCTGTTTCTACGTTCGTAAGCTGTCTAACTTTGCTGACAGCATACGCTGCAGAACTGAGTTTTCCTGCGAGACATGATATTTGGGTGCCCCACTGTAACCTATTGTCTAATGTAATTCCCAAAAAAACTGTCGAGTCGACAAAGCTAATCACCTCATTATTTAAAATTATACTCGTATTAGTACTTTTCACATTTGGCAAACTAAACTTAATACATTTAGTTTTTTTGGGATTTAGAAGTAGGTTGTTCGTTGTAAACCAATCTTGAACTAGTGCGAGTGTTCTATTTATTTTCTCAAAATTTTCTAGTTTACGATCGATTTTAAAAATTAGAGAAGTGTCATCAGCAAATAGAATGATGTCACAAAAGTTATTAACATAAAATGGTAAATCATTAATATATACCAAAAATAAGAAGGGACCGAGTATTGATCCCTGAGGCACGCCCATACTAATTGGAGATCCAGACGACCTTACTCCCCCTATATCAACATATTGAATTCTTTCACTTAGGTAAGAGGCAAGTAGATCCAGCGCTGTACCTTTAATACCGTAATGCCTAAGTTTCAGGAGAAGTGTCCTATGCGCCACACAATCAAAAGCTTTAGAAAGATCACAGAACACTCCAATGGCATCCTGTGAATCTTCCCAGGCACTAAAAATATGTTTCAGTAGCTTAGTACCTGCATCAATTGTAGAGCGACCCTTTGTAAAACCATATTGATCGGGATGCAGTAGATTATTAAAATTAAAGTGTGATTCTAACTGCATAAGTATAGCCTTTTCAAAAATTTTACTAATAGCTGGCAAGATGGATATTGGTCTAAAATTACTAGGGTCATTCTTTGATCCGGATTTAAATAATGGTATTACTTTACTATGTTTCATCAGATCAGGAAACATTCCGGTATCAACACATTGATTAAAAATTATAGATAACTGTGGCGCTATGCCAGTAATTATACTGTGAATTAATTTTACTGAAATACCCCATAAATCAGCAGTTTTTTTTAAATTGAGTGACTTGAATATTTTAATTATTTCACTGGGGTATATATATTTAAAAGCAAATGGTACATTGCATTGATCCACATTATCTCTCAAGAGTGATTCGGCTTTATCTGGGCAAGCGTTCAAGGAGCTGGTTGTGGTTAGTGGTATATCAGCAAAGAAATCATTGAAAGTTTGTGCTAGGTCTAAATTATCAGTAACAGTCTTATTGTTAATTAATAATTCAAAGCTTTTATCCCGAGGCTTTGCCCGTCCGCTTTCCGAATTAATAATATTCCAAGTGGCTTTTATTTTATTATCAGATTTTTTAATATTTCTACTAATAAGTAAAGCTTTGGCACATGCACAAGCTTTTTTAAAAGTTTTTGAATAGTTTCTTACATACTGAATAAAGTTTTGATCAAAATTAAATTGTTTCATACCATATAACTCGTATAACTTAGCTCTACTTTTATAAATGCCGGTAGTTGCCCAATCACAAAAGCTAAGTTTAGAATTCTTATAAAAAGTTTTTGATTTAAATATATTATTGTATTCACTTTTGATTATATTAAACACTGAGGAGTAAAGATAGTTCGGATCAGAGTGGCTGAAATCTATACTGGTAATATTAGCAGAAACGTTAGAATTGAATTTTTCTAAGCGAGCCGTACTCATTGGCCTACATGTGATCTTATCTATTTTGGCCACTGTGTGTGAGGGAAAAGTGACTTTCTGCCCACAGTGATCTGATGTTAAATCACTCAATATTACCTCATTAAAATAACTACAGTTGCAGAATATATTATCTAAGCAAGTAGCAGAATGTGATGTAATTCTTGTTGGTTCATTAAATAAGTACACTAAATTAAATGATTTAAATAGGTTAACTAATCTGGTAGACAAAGATGATTGTTCAAGTAAATTTACATTGAAGTCGCCACACACTACTATATGCTTAATACCGTAACTTACCCTTTTAAGCACATCTTCCATTACAGATTCAAATAAGTTAAAATCACTCAGTGGTGGTCGATATGCACAAACTATAATATATCTCTCCAGCTCCACACATGATAATTCTATAGTACGCTCAACAGACAGATGTACTATATCCTTGCGTTCCTTACATTTAACATTGTTGCATACAAATATCATAGACCCACCATGTATAGCCCTTTCTCTTATAAATGCACTAACCATACAATAATAACTATTATTAAATATCAGTTCATTAGTTTTCAACCAATGTTCAGTTAAGCAACAAATATCAACACTGTGCATTTTAAGGAACAATTCGAGTTCCTCTATTTTGCTGGATAAGCCTTGAATATTTTGGTGAACTACAGTTAGACCACCTGTGGGCTTGTCCATTGTCTGACTTACTAGTTTAAACTAGGAGTCTTAATAACATTCAAAGTAGAACTGCTAACACTAAATGAATCCTGCAAAGTACTGTTTGTACCTAGGTCAGGGTGTAAATTAAATGCTAATAACTTAGCAAGTTGTCTTTTGTAGAATGTGGAAAGATACATTCTATCTTTCGTTAAAATAAAATTACGAATAAATTTATTCGTGTCAAAAAACAAAATATACTTACTATGTAAGTAAGTACTGTTATATAATAAAAGATTCAAGCTCTGTACATGCTTGTTTTGTAAATCAGATACTGACTGCGAATAAGGTAGACTACATAAAATAAACTTACAACCTACTTTTTCATGCATGTATGTAACAGTTTCTGTTAATTTAATTATGTCTCTCTTTGTGACTGAGAAGCTGTCACCATATAATACTATAACTGTTGACCTATTATCTAAGGTGGTATTATTTAATTTACTAATTAAATTACAAAAATTTGATCCTGTTGAACAATAATTTATGACCCTATACTTTGTGTGACCTATAATAAACCTGCTAAAATCTATACCTAATTGGTCAGAAAAAATCACAACTTTATTTTCTGTAAAATTCAGAGTATGCTGGTCAGATAACAATCTGCAGTCAGAGTCAGACTTACTGCATTTACTGCTCTGTAATTGCTGTGTATTGGTGTGAGTGTTGTGTTGACCGACAAACGGTGGTAGTGAGCAATTGTAGCATAGGTTGTTTTTAATCTGAGAGGTTAATTGTTCTGTTTCCTCTCTAGCTACTCTGGCTACCTCCTCATACTTGTTAATGAATACTTGAGTTTCTGTTTGGTGTTCAAGCATGAGAGTTGTTAGACGGGAGTGCAAGTTCGTTATTTGTGTGTTAAGCTCCTGTGTATGGCGGTCATACATTAACCTGCTGGCAATCATTTGATCTTTGCAGTTGTCCAAGTCTGACTGCAGTCTTTTATGTTCCTTTGTCAATTTAGAATTAATTTTAGATAAAGTTTTAACTTTTCCTAACTTATCACTTTGTTTTTTAATATTGCTTATTAATTTATTTAATTTTGAGTATTTTCTCTGTTTCTTGCGGCTAAGTAACTTAAGTTTTAAGTGCGACACCCACTTTACACCTAAGAGCTCACTATAGAGGTTCTGAGTCACGTTACTGTTTGTTGCCTGTATTGTGTGATTAAGGGAAACTATAGTCCTATGAGCTTCGTTCAGATCACGTTGTAATTCAGTATTGTGACTCAGAGACTCTGAAAACACTTCACTACAGTCACTAAAAGAGTTTATTTCCTGTTGAAGACGGCCACATTGTTCTTGAAGATCCATATTTTGTAAGTCCAGTTCTGTAAGTTGTTTCTTCAGTGCAGCTACCTTCTCATTTAGTCTCACAATTTCTACTTCACAGTCGCTGCGCTCTGACAGCAGTTGGGTGTTGTCCTCTTTGTATTTCTTCAATTCAAGTAGCGCTAATTTTAATTTATTTTCCATGTCCTTTGCTGTTGCCCTGCGAGTCATCATGTGTGTGCTCATTGTCAGATTAGTCCACTAGACTCCTGTAACACAATAAACAAAGCTAAGTACAAGAAAGAAAAAAGTTTAAACAATAAAAATGAGAAGGGGGTAGGTAGAATTTATATAAGATTACAGAATAAATGCAAAGAAGACTTGAAATACAAATTAATTCAACTATAGAATATAAGCAAGATATTAAAATGATAAAAATATATAATATATATAAAGACTAAAAGAAACACAATAGTGGATTCACAATTCTAGTGGATTTTTAAGATTTTGGGTATGAGGTAGGTATGTACCTAATTCAAAACTTAGTACCTAAACTATTGAAGACTAACATACAAAGTTTTATATCTCAATAGTATTACTATAGTGTTAGTTGCCTAATTGTACAGTAATTTTGTGTGTAAACGAGTGTGTGGGGCCAATTGTTTAGGTCTTCAATTCAGCTTCCACAATTTGTCAAGCGGAAAGAGATAAAAACTGGTGCCAGTGAGAGAATGACGAAGCTCATGCACAGATGAGACATGTATTTATGTGCTTGTGGAGTATTAGTTAATATCAAATAAGTCAAATACTCCCCAGGTTTTAAGATGAGCTTTTGAAAATTCATCCGTTGGCGGCAGTGATGATCGGCAAGTTTGTGCGTTCTCCAGGGACGACTCACTTTATACACTGATTAAGGCAATTCTTAATAATACTAGTCACTACTTTAAATATTAATAACTAATTAATTACAAAATAAAAGTTAATATAATTTAAAGAAATACAAAATTTACGTCTGACGTTTACAGTGTTGCCAGACCGACTCCATATCTGTAGATATGTTAAGTATGGGTACTGCGGGTGTAGTGTTGCCATTGGCCTCTGCCTGTCTTTAGTCATAAGCTGACCAAAATACACATTTTGGGTAACGTCTTGTAGCTATAACGTTCTACACAGTTACACTATATAAAGAAAATAAATCATATTCATATTCGCAATTAATGATGATACATTTCAAGAAATATTTTCTGTAGGTACTGTGATAAAATACATACTGTTAACAGTTTACCGACTACTTACCGATGTCGTTAATGGAAAAGTAGGTAGGTACTAAATGTATGGAATTGAAATATGTCACGTGGTCAATCCAAGTCGATGCGTGGATAAGCACTATTCCATTCAATGGATTACTAATCTAGCGAAAGGTGAGACCATGCAGAAAACGAAATTAAAAGCCGGATTTTTTTTTTTAAGAATTTGACGTTTGCGGTGAAGACCATAGGCTTTTTTTTATTGTTTTTTGCGAACGATCGTTTGGAATCGACCTCTTGTGGGCGTTAGCGAATTCGTCACGGAGCGAATGTACCTTGTCTTAGTCTCCCGATCTATTAATTACTTACGGTACTTATAAACATAAAGTATTCTTAATACAAAAGTTTCTTTGAGGTAAAAACTAGAAACTTCAATCCATTCGAGAGCCTTTAAGATGATTCAGTAAAAAGTTTTAATCAAATCGTTTAAGCGATCCTTGAGGAAATCGCTTTTAGATTTGGGCAACCTTTTCGCTAACTTTAATTTAAGAAACATCCGAATGGTACGCTTCTTCAGGTTTATTTATTTACTTGTACTACTTGTACCTGTGGATCCATTCCTGTTTTCATTTATTCTGTAAAAATATAAAATTTAGTTTAGGATTGAAAAGAGGAATTTTTTTTGTTTATTTTTATAGGCAAGAAAGTCTTCAAGTGATTCTTGGAAATTCTAGCCCTAATATATACGCGTAGTTTGTAAGGCATAGCATACTTGTGACAACGGCCATTGTAATACGATATAAACATCGGGAAATTAAAGGTTAAATTGGTATAACCTTAAATGTTCCTGATCTATGAAATCTCGAATAAAATGTCACAAATATTCAAACGATATTTAAATTTGAGTTATGCTCAAAATTGCTCGTTTTCGACTGATACTATTCAAAGTACTTTATTCACTTAGGTTAAAAATGCAACGCCAGACAAAATTTGGAATAAAATTATTTTACATTTAATGCCAAGTTCGCAAGAGTAAAGCCATGAGAAAAGAACTTGGCAATAAAATGAATGAAAGAAACTCACACAAGCAACAACCACAGTACGCAAAGTAGGTAATATATAACCAAAACATTTTAAATTAATTAGCTTCCTATGGCGTGGATGGGAGCATCAACTAACAAAAACTACAAAAAGGATACTTTAATAAGTAGTTTTTCTTATAATGATCAAAATGATTTTCACTACTAATTAAAAAATAAAGCCTATAAGATGATAATGACAAGGCCGATCCTCAAATGACACACGTTCACGAGTTTGACGCATGTGTCATCCATCATCCCCTTCGCCATATTGAAGGGAAGGAAGACAACCTGACCCACACCGCCATCACAAGCAATGACATTTTAGTGAACATGACCATCCCTGACATACATCTCATAGAAACGAAAATAACTTTAAATAATTTAATGAAGTTCGATCGCTAGTTTCCATTACTCATAATTTTAATTATCTAAGTACTTTGTAAATATACAATCCAAACAACATTTTAATAATTAACACAAATACATAATTCTGCATTTTTATATCTACGATCATGAAATTTACATCATCGAAGTAACCAGCTTTTAGAGTTAACAACGTCTCAAAACAGTAGACCCTCTGAGAAGAATTAGGCCGTATCTTAATATAGGTATACATAGATCTAAAACTAGTCCAAATGAGGTACTATTTTTATCCGAAGGCTGAAGGTTGTATTTTTCGAGCATAGGTATTTATTTCTTTGAAACGCACTTTAGCCAAAATATTTGAAAACGCTTTGGACGTTTACACATCATGTCATAAATCGAAAAAGGAGTTCAGGAAAAAACTTGTTATTTCGAAATTACAAACAGACATTCCAATTTACGTGTATTGAGTTAAACTTCCTGCAAATATATTGCTATTGCGAATGACGTTTTCTACCAATCAACGTTTGGGCGGTCTCGACATAAATGGGGCGGATGTAAAGAGATGAAATGTATATCGAACTTGTATACATGCCAATATGTATAGATTTTCCGAAATCTTTTTAATATTATCCGTAAGTCAGTGGTGAGCGAGCAAATTGAGAAATTAGCATGCGTAATGAATGTTACATAACTGAAACAACCTTTTCTGCAAATGTTTGACCATCCGTGCCTTGGATAGCTCTATAAGCCAATCTAAGGCCTAAGCTCTTGTTTGACTATAGGTACAGAAAAAGATAGACTGAGTGCATTTGTGTTTATTTTAATAACTCTTACTTGTGTCTAGAGTGATTGTCTTCTATGATCGAAACCGAAACAAAGTGATTTATTATAATAAGTTTAGATATGGGCCTATAAAACGAAGTTAGAACACTTTCCCCGAATACTCATACGATACTTCACTTTGAGTATAGCTCAAAAGTATTTCAGTCACCATTTTTTTTATTATTTTAAAAAGACGACTCTCGCAGTAGGGTACAAGCCCTGTATTTCGGGGGACTTAACAAACAAACAAGTCACGGACACAAAGTACACCCAGACTCGAAACAACAGTTTGTGAATCACACAAAGTGGTGTCCTGTGTGGGAATCGAACCCACGACCTCATGCGTAGCAGTCGGACACACTCCCACCGCGCCACAGAGGCAGTATTTATCTTTAAGTGTAAGGGACAACATTAGAGTCAACAGCGCGTTTCAAAACTGAGTGTTGTAAGCAGCCGTTTATAGAGAAGGCTTCCTTTGTATGGTAATTACAGAAAAAGTTTTAAGAAAGCTAGTAACAAAAAACTGGTAGAAACAAACTTACGCAATATAGTTTCGTAGTGTTTATATCAAGTTAATTAAAATGTTATTACTTTTGTATATTGATAGGAAAGATGTTATTCAAGAAGAGGTCACAGTTATCAGTAATTAAACAGTTGTAAAGGAGATTAGAAAGTCAATAGGTATGTAGAATTAATGTTATTCAATCAATAAATTAATATCAAAATATATGATATATTTTTAATTAAAATAAAACTGTAGATAAGTACATAGTTATACACTTTCATTGTATTTAACTGTCGAATACTAAAACCGCACTCAGTTATGACACAGATAATATAATACTATACTGTAGTTTGGCGATGATTTGTTAGATAAGTAGTAACTTTCGCCCGCGGCTTCGCGTGAATGTCAGTTATGGCGATAAAAATTATTCTTTTGTCCTTCCCCGGGACTAAACTATTTCCATACCCAATTTCATTTAAATCAACGGTTTACGTAACAGACATTCAGACAGACTTACTGATGATGTTGACAGTTTGGATTATGCTGTCACTGTCACCCTAGTGTACTGTCAAATAGTAGTGACAGCAATACTTTTGAGCAGCATTCAAATCGGAATATGGTGAGTATTCCGGGCTTGGATGAGCTGTTCTCTACAGCTCTACCCTTGGTTAGGTTGATTAACAACACAAAATATATGATTGCCTTTTAGCTCCTCCTTTATTAGCTGACTTTGACGTAGTTCTGCCAATTAAATGAAGTCCGCATTATGATAACCTATTTGAAGTTAAAATATTTGAGTTTCATTTACTTTATAGGTCTATAGAGATAGATAGACCTAAAAAAATAAAACAAGCACAAAGTCAAAACAAGTACAAAGTTAAAACAAGTACAAAGTCAAAACACACACACATGCAGTACACGCAAACCATAAAGTATTTGTTGACACATTGAAAGCATCTTTTATATAAATCTCTTGATTAGACTTTGCATCTGTTTACTCTAGATTTAATTTATTTAATTTTAATGTGTTCTTCGTAATTGACGTATTGTTCAGTCTACATTGTGAACAATAAAATTATTGTCAGCTGTGAAGAACCTTTGATGAGATAAAAAAAAGAATAAAAAAACAAGTACAAAGTCAAATATTATGGCTTCAAGTCACCATCTAATAATGGAGTCAGCATTTAGAGACTGTCTTTGTACTTCTTTTAACTATAAAGTACCTACCTATTTTCCAAATTACAGATTCTTAGACCAAGTAGTTTTTGAAAATCATCAATGGCATTTGGCTTAGATAGAGACAAAACATTTTGAAGACATGCTGTATATAATATTATGACTGAAAATTAAACTATCATTCATGTTTACATGTTCCTGTTGATGAATGTAAAGTGGTGATCTAAGCCAATTATAATTATCTCTAATAGACTGTCTCTCTTATAATTATAAGTAATTTTCTATGTACAAATTAATCGCCAACAGATCTTTGATCTGTGATGTTTTATTGAAAATATTTGGTAAACAATTTCGTTGACTCACTCTTGACCTACATTATGATGTGCGCGATTAACTGTTTTAAAAATAAATTATGTTCCTAATTAGGTATGTTTAACACTATTTACTACTACTTTACTACATATAGGAATGACTTTAACAATAAATTAAAAAACCAAAGTGTTACTTACTTATCATTAAAAAACAGCCGAAATCTGTCTCACAAGTCGTAGATGCCTCTGTGGCGCGGTGGGAGTGTGTCCGACTGCTACGCAAGAGGTCGTGGGTTCGATTCCCACACGGACACCACTTTGTGAGATCCACAAATTGTTGTGCCGAGTCTGAGTGTTCTTTGTGTCCGTGACTTGTATGTTTGTAAAGTCCCCCGCCACATAGGGCTTGTAGCCTACTGCGGGAGTCGTCTTTTAAAAAAAAAAAAAAAAGTCGGCCTCTTTTAATTATTATTTGTTTAAAAAAATATATTTACACACAGAGATACAAAGGTTAAACTTAGCCCACCTTTTTGTATAGGATTCAAAATAACAATAACACTTTTAGGTATACAACGTTATTATTGGTATAGTGAAAACCTAAAAGTAGTTTTCTAAGAACCAGTAACGTAATCCATTGGGGTAATTTTTGGACTATGTTATTCTTTTCAATTAAATTTTTTAATCAATAATTTTTTATTTTTTTTTAATTTGAAGATAACAAGCATTGTGGGATTGGGTCCCACATTACGAGCAATCTTGTTAACCCCTCCAACTAAGCTCAAAGGCTTGTGTTAGGAGTAGATTCACGTCGGTAGTATAATGGGCATGATTCGAAACCGACCTCACGATTGCGAGAGCCTTAGCCATTAGGCTTCTGCCGCTTTTTAGTTCATTAATTACTCCAACAGTCCAAATCCTGTTCACAATGTGATGTGAAAAGTGATCATCACTTATTTTTCAATAATAACCATGAATTATGTACTATGGGACTCAATAAACATGATAGTGCAAAGAATCCATACTAATATTATAAATGTGAAAGTAACTCTGTCTGTCTGTCTGTCTGTTACGCTTTCACGCTCAAACAGCTGAACCGATTTAGATGAAATTTTGTATGGAGATAGTTTGAGTCCCGAGGAAGGACATAGGATAGTTTTTATCGCGATAACCGACATCCACGCGGGCGGAGCCGCGGGCGAAAGCTAGTACAAGATAACTTAAATGGCTTATATTTCTGTATTTTTTCTTTTTTTTATGTGATTTCTTTAAGTAAAAGTCTTGTTGGGGTGTCTGAGCTTTGCACTGTACTAGAAATAACTTTGTATAATCAGATACAAAAGTCATTTAACATTCGCAAATGTCCAAAATCATTAAATATTTATCTCCTACCGCAGAATCACTTTCAAAATCAGTTTCAAACCAGATAGTCACCATTTTAAATTACTAAGTTAACCACCAGGGAATAGCCATAGCCGCATTAATTTTGAAGATTTGACGGTTTCAAAAGTTTGCTTCTATTATAATGTATTTATAGCGTACGCGCGTTCTTTGTTAAAGGCTCTCCAAAGATTTACATTTATTTCTCTGTTTCGATGTTTGTAACCAACTGTTTCTTCAACTTTTTTTCAACCTCCTCCCATGTTACCACCTTTCGTGGCCTTTCGACACAACGCTTTCCTGTCAACCCGATCACGTAGTAAAACAATGGAATATGTATATTTTGCTAGCCTTAATTTGTGGTGATAGCTGACAACATTGTGATGCAAAATGTCTATTCAAGAGCATAGGTCGTTCTTATCGAAGGTTTTTAAATTTAATATTCAACGTTAATTTAAAATAACCTCTAAAGTCACCTTTTAAAACAAAGTGTAACTGAAATGTGCGGTCAAATTTCATCAGCGGACAGTCTATCGCATAAGTATTCCATCGGCCACAGTACTATATTAGATTACCTTTATTGTGGCTTCACTAAAGCGTTTTCTTTTCGTAAATTTTCAGTTAATTATCATTACAGTAAAACATCTACTGCTGAACATAGGCCTCTCCCAAGGACTTCAACAACGACCGATTTTGAGCGGTCTGCATCCAATGGAGCCCCTTATCATCATCAGCAGTCCCCTGCTGGACATAGGCCTCACCAATTGCACGCCACTTTGTTCTATCTTCGGCTTCTCGCATCCAGCTCCTGCAAGCTGTTGTGCGTAAATCATCACTCCACCTGGCCTGAGGGCGTCCTACACTACGTTTGCCGAGCCTCGGTCTCCACTCAAGAACTCGTTTACCCCAACGGTTGTCGGTTCTTCGGCTAATATGGCCAGCACCTTAAGCAGGTAGTAACCTTAACCAGGTCGTCAGTTCATCTTATAGGGGACCGTTCTACATTGCATTTTCCAGCTCGTGATCGCTACTCGAGAAACAGCCGAGCCGAGCATCTATTGTCGGTTGTGCGAGAGATGTGCGCAGAGATTTGATGTCAATTTTCTTCTTACTGAAAATTGACGAGAAGAAAACGCTTTAGCTTCCTTTAGCAAACCATGTATCTACGGCATTAGTACCTATTCTACGGCAAACCATGTACGGCATTAGTACCTATTCTACAGAAAATCGTGTACAGCATTAGTACCTGTTCTACCTAATTAAAAAAAAAAAGATTTTACAGCAGGGGTGCTAAAAATATTTCTGTAAAATATTTTTTTTTAATTACAAAGAAAAATAAATATGTACCTACTTACATTTTTGATATTTTTATTGTTTTTTTATAATTTTTCTGTTTAAAGTACATTGTAAATCATGGTCCCATTTTGATTATTTACATTATTTCTTTCATAATGAAATTGTCAAAAATATCAAATGTCGAAGTATTGCCATTTAAATCCATCAATTTCAATGTCAGTAATTTTATATGGGACTTTTTTTATCTATACGTGTAGTTTAGGAATTAATACGTGAAGCGGAAACTTCAATGGGCTATCAAACAATAAAAGATTTTTTCAATTCGAACCAGTAATTCAACCAAACTAACAAACTCTTCAGCTTTATAATAACCATACTTCCATACTAATATGAAAGTAACTCTGTCTGTTTGAGATTGTTTGAGTCCCGGGGAAGGACATAGGATAGTTTTATTGATAGCGATAACCGATATCCACGCGGGCGGAGCCGCGGGCGAAAGCTAGTAGAGTATAAATATAAGCTTTTGTCAAATGTCGTGATACAATCAGATAACAATGTACGCATACATTATATAATTCTGCTCATAATATTTTGCGTTAGTTTTATTTATAAAATAAAAATCACGAAGCGACAGATAGTAAAGTTTATCTGTGGTGTTTATGGCCGTTAAGCTGAGAAAGATAGGCGAGGGGTTACGGGACAGGCCGGGGTATCAGTGACAGGGGTTCTCAACCGGTACGCAACTTTGTAATTAATTGTTTGGTTTAATCGATAACTGTGATGTTGGCTCCTGGAATTTGGCCTACATTTCTATAGGTAGATAGTAATATTATAATAAAATAGAATTTGGCGATAACTGCGCAGGCATTTCACAACCTGGCTGTTGGCCTAGAGGTTAGTGATTCTGGCTGTTAGCCAGAAGTCGTGGGTTCGATTCCCACACGGAACACTTTGTGTAATCCACACATTGTTGTTCCGAGTCTGAGTGTACTTTGTGTCTATGAATTGTATGTATGTATGTAAAGTTTCCTGCGACACAAAGCATATTTATATATCCTAGTAAAGAGTTGTATTTTAGAAATATCGTGAGATTCGATGTTTTTGTAGCTAAAGTGTACAGTAAATACTTGGCACTAGTAAAGGTAGCCCAAAAATCGACTAGATTGCCGTCAAATCGAAAATAACAATGAATTAGATAGTTTTGAATGTTTTCTTTCGACCACTTTTGATTTTTTAAATCTATACTAATATTATAAAGCTCAAGAGTTTGTTTGTTTGAACGCGGCAATCTCAGGAACTACGGGTCCGAATTAAAAAAATATTTTTCTGTTGGATAGTCCATTTATCGAGGAAGGCTATAGGTTATATAACATCACGCTTCGATTAACAGGAGCGGAGTAGTAATGAAAAATGTTACAAAAACGGGGAAAATTGACGCATACGAAGTTGCGCGGGACAGCTAGTGATTTATAAATTTAATGGCCAGCAGATCAAATAATAGTAAGTAACTGTTCCTAGCAATTATTACTAACATAAAGCAAATGGGCAAGTAGATTTTTCAACTCGCAGTAAATTATGTCATGAAACAATATTCGTAATCATTTTTTCATGGAATAGAAACAAAAATCTAACTTATTAATAAAATGCGTCTAAATATTCAATTCATTTATTTGCAAATATATTTACAATAGTACGAAATACTATCATTCATTTTAGAAGCTATGATACTATAACAAAGTTAAGCGTCACACTCAAAAAATCTCACTTATTTACATAACAGTATAAAAATACCGCCGTAAAAAGTAATATGAACTCAAGAGCATCCTCAGAACAGTTCTAGTATAACATATTAAGTCATAAATTTACATTGAAGTGTAGGGGAAGCATCCAATCGTATTTGCCGACCCGCTGACTGTAAACACAATTCTGTTTTACATACAAACAGACGCACGGCTGTTGTTAAGGTTCATACTCATGTTTGTAAAATAGGAATTATGGAAGATATTTGTATGGAATTCATTAAGTTGATTGCAAAGATGGTGCTGTTCTATCTGTTTGTCATATGTGAATGTTTGTTTTCGAAGTTTCGAAGTATTAAACTTCTGAGCGGACGTTATAATAATAATTTCTTTATTATATATGGTATATATATGGTAGGTACAGAGGTCATATAAAAAATAGACGTTTCACATATTTTACAGTATAAGCATGCAATAGAACAAAATCTGCATTCCAACATTAAACATCTATGTACTCTTACGTAATCTATACACTTTATTTTAATCATCTATGCCTATAAAACTCACAAGGATATTTTTTCAAAAACTCATCAATAGAATAAAAGCATTCTTTTAACAACCATTTCTTTAATTCGAGACAAAACTTTTTTTAATGGTATTTGGTTAATAACTTTAGGCAAATATATATAAATTAGAGAAGCCATAAAAGGGCAGCTTCGTCGAAAGACTTCTAACCTAGGAATAGGCATTTCGTAATCTAAATGTGTAACTATTATCTTATTTTGATTATCCTTGCGCTCAAATAGTGTAGGATCAGATCTTAAAAAACCGGCAACTTCGTGAATTGCGTTAAATTGCGTGGTACATTAATGTTTCACTATCTTGCTTTGTGCTGCCAGTTTGTCGAAAGATAACGTATTTACCGGCGTATTTATCTCATGGATGTACTGTCTGTAGCCACTGACCTTTATCAGTACTAGGTAGCTGGTCAGACTACCGGCGACAGCAACAAAACTCATTTAAATTTGACATTTGGATGGTCATTTGACAACATGAAATGGAAGTCTATACTTGTGTAACAAGGTTAACAGCAATGACCCTTTCTTTGTCTTATGTGTGTGTATCACATCGCATCCAAAATCCGATGTCATCCGAACATCAGATGACATCGATATGATGTTACGAGTCATCCGTTGTTCGACATTCGCTCCTTCTCTGTTGAACTTTACGTCCTCCCGTCTGTGTGAAAGAGATGAAACGAATGTACGTATGTAACGATATCCGATGCGTGTACGTCTACGCTCTTTGTGCTGAGTACGAGTTACGAACAGAACTTTTGGCTGTTTGTAGCTGTCGTTAATTTTAATCCATGTTATTCCTCCAAATGTTTTCTAAAATAGCTTTTAAGTGAAATGGATAAGATCTCATTTGGTATAAGAAAGTAACGAGGTTATTGTTTAAACTTTTGACATTTCTGTTAGTTTCCATCAGATTTTGGATGTCATTACCTGCTGCAATCGGCATCTAAAATCGGATTTCAATATCGATGTGAAATCTAAAGGTTCATTTCCGTGCATCGCGGCCGATCGCGAGCCGCGCGCGGCTTACGACAAGCGGCTGACTCGCGCGACCGACACGACAGTAGTCAGAGTGCGCGCGCAGCCTACGTCAGTCGTCGGCCGCGCGCGTCTGTCGCAGACCTCGGAAACGGCGCCATACATTCTCATACTCTGAGTATTGTCGCATCGGCCGCGCGCGTCAGACGCTTGTCGTAATGGCCCATGCCTAGCCAAAATGTTCACAGAACAGTCATTCGATTCGGCATTTGAAATTGCTGTCACTTTGAATCGGGTAGTAAGTCCAGCGTACTGGTACCTATTATATCGTACTATAACGGTCAGTGTCTGGTAGTCCAAAACATTTTGACATTGTGAGATGTTAAAAACCTTGCATTACCTATATGGGAGTGTATTAATGAAACCAGAAATATCAATTAACATATGAGACAAACATTTTAAATTGGCTTTGGATATGATATTTGAATACGTCTGTAAAAAAATAACAGTCCTATTTTTCTTGTCTATTGTAACATGACTAGAAAATAAGAAGTTTTATGTGAAGGTGGAAAGTTGCATGCAGCATTCTAGCTCTTGTGGGAGAATGGTTCTAGGGAAACCGATGACTTAATAAAAGTCATGGATATCTGCTGACACTGTGTGTCTTTAGGAGGAAACTTGTAAATATATTTATATAGTGAACAATGGTCCATCTGTTGGCTGAGGATGATGTATGATTGAAAGACATGAAGGAAACAATTATGACAACTGGTTTGCTATATACATTATAAATTCTTACAGTCTACGAAACAGAAAAATCAATTAACATATGAGACAAACATTTTAAATTAGCCTTGGATATAAATGTTCAAATTAGTATGTAAAAAAATAACAGCCCTTTTATGTAGGTGGAAAGCTGCATGCGGCGTTGTAGCTCTTGTGGCAGAATGATTTTAAGGATACCGATGACTTAGTAAAAGTCATGGGCATCTGCTGACACTGTATGACTATCCTTGGCTTATATCCATCAGTGGACAGTGGTCCATCTGTTGGCTGATGATGATGTATGATTGAAAGATGACATGAAAGAAGCACTTATGACAACTGGTTTGATATACACATCATAAATTCTTACAATCTAAAAAATATATTATTATATATCTATACTAATATTATAAAGCGGAAGAGTTTGTTTGTTTGTTTGTTTGTGTGTTTGTTTGTTTGTTTGTTTAAACGCGCTAATCTCAGGGACTACTACCGATTTGAAAAAATATTTTTTTGTTGGATAGCCCATTTATTGAGGAAGGCTATATAACATCGCGCTACGACTAATAGGAGCGGAGCAGCGACGATAAATGTTGCAAAAACGGGGAAAATTTACGCATACGAAGTTGCGCGGGACAGCTAGTTTAAAATAATCTAACAACACATTATATTAGTGTGAACCCCACGAGCCATTTAGGCTACAAAAAGTGCCAAAGAAAAAGAGATCTTAAAGTAGAACACAAGATCGGTTAAAACTCTTTTAAAACTGTTATGGGACTTGTAAAGTACTTAAACAGCTATTATACAACATTTAAACTGAATAAAACCTGCTTAAACAGCTTAGCTAGTTACACCAAACACAATACACAAAAACGTAGGTACACTTATATAAAATACACTCGAAAAAGTTTCGCTTTCTGGGGCAATCGGGCAAAAATATCATAAATTTCGTTTCTCTTGAAACACAATAACCAACCACATCTCATTTCCATGCGATTAAACACAACAAAATATCATCCCGTTCCATACCAGAATATAATAATTAAATAACAAAGCGACCCGGGTTGTACGCCTCTGATTTATTATTTTTGACGCGGCCGACATCCCTCGTTATCAAGATACTGTTATTGAGAGACCAGTTGCTGCAACTATACTGACGTTGTGATATTGACCATACTTTTATATAAAAAAGTATAAGTGATTTTGTCTTCGAATGTACTTGGAACAAAGTAGGTGCATTTTTTTATTATTTGCTTTATTAAGTACAGTTCAGCACAGTTTTGTTTTAGTGGAATATGAAATAATAATGTGATTATGATTATGTATTAGTTTTGGTTCCGTTTTTCGGTTTACTTGTGATTTATGTTGTGTCAATCCAGGATTCAGCTTATCTGTGTTTGTCTACTTGCCAAAATTCATTCAAATACCTGCAGCAGTTTTGATACAATTTACAATCAAGTTAAAAACTTTAACCTTTGTGATTAATATTGTTAGGATTTTAATAAAATATGTTAGCAATTATTATAATATTAAAATAAAGATCGCGTAGAATTACCTTCAGACTTCTCAAACGTGTTTTATTTTTGTGAGAAGTAACTTAGATCTAAATTTAGGTCAATGCCGAAATGTGGTGCGAGTAAATTAATCATTCAAAGTTTTATCACGTAAAGGAATCAGAATGAAATCGGTTGTACTATCAATGCAGCTAGTCAGTTGTTAGTTTAATATAGTATTGGGAGAAAATAAAATAAAATAAGTATATATTTTTCTCCGCAATCAAAAACTTGAAGCAGCTAGACTAAAGGAAGCTAAATTTCAAACGATTGAGTTAATCTACAATCAATAAAAGTCTCGTGATTTTACTTAAATAATAAATGGAAAACTAAAATCTTTTGCAACACGACATAATCTTATAGAGCACAGAAATGCTACGTGAATGTAGCAGAGTTAGGAATGAATAGAACAGGAATTATGTCAAACCACTTATCAATTCAGACGGTGGGGTTTGACATGTTAAAGTAGTTTGACAGGTTAATACTATTAAGCTCTTTTGTTTTCTCGTGTTGAATTTAGAATCATCCGTCTAAAAAGAGATAATAAATGCGATATTAAACTAATTTTTTGTAATGCTACTGTGGTTTTTAATAAGGTACCTCTACTTAGTACGCTCGGTAGGTATCTAAAAGTTTTCAACTTAATTGACAGCTACGTAATACCAAGACTGTGATTATAGTTTTGAGATACTATTTTCAAATTTTGATTGCTTTGTGGACTGACATGATGACAGATAACAGTTGACCATGCTTCGAGAAACTAAACACTTAACAATATATTTAACAGCTGATTATAAAGTTGATTTTTGGGTTGACAAGTATTTTAGAAACTTGGCGTTAGAGTTTGAATTATAGATAAGAGTTTATTACAACAATGAATTTACAAGTTTTAGTTATAAAAAACCCAGACAAGCTTCGTTATCACTTTATTGTACTTGTGCGTAGTCTGTGTAATTATCAATGTTATATATTGATAACAAGATCGAGGTGATGACCAAAATAATTGTTTATATTAACATTATCGTTTGTTATACCAAATAGTGCGAGATTCAAGATAATAGATTTTTTATTATGTAAATTTTATATTATTTTCCTTTTATGATTCTAAAGTAATTATAGAAAACCTTGGCCACAGCTAGTTTTACAAATCATCCAATTAGCTAAATGAATTGAAATAATAAGCGTTGATGATCTATTTCTATACTAATCTATATCTACACTATTATTTTATTTTATTTTTATATTATAGTTTGTATTGAATAGGCTCCGAAACTACTGGACGGATTTGAAAAATTCTTGCACCGTTGTGAAGCTACATTCACCCCGGGTGAACGGGAACTACGCGGGTGAAACCGCGAGGCGACCGCTAGTTAATAATATACTTGACAATCATTGAAGTTATCTTAAAGTGTACCTACTTGAAAATAATCTAGCAAAATCTTGATTAAGTTTGTCAAGATTTTGCAAGATTGCATTTTTGAAAAAAAAAAACATTATTTTTTATTTGTTCAATAATTCATTTTATTTGGAAAACAACCAGTTTATAAGAAACTTATTATTTTCCAAAACTTTAACAATACCTATAATTTGTTGATTATCGGATTGTTTTGACTATGGGTTGTAATGGTCTCTAAACGTCAGTAAAACAAAAGATAACTTTAGCACATTAGCGTCTCTGTTTGATATTATTTATTGTTGTATTTTGGCGACAGAATACGATCACTAAAGCTTATACCAGCATGGAAATGTAACAGTATTGGCGACAATTAAATATACCCCATACTTTTTTTCTAATTTAGAATCAGAACCAGAAATTATCTGCCCGTGTTCTTACCTACTGTAATCACTTCATTTACTTCTTTAAAGAGAAATCCATTTCGGTCAAATTTCAAAATCTATAAATACCTATATCTCGCTGTCTATTTATTCTTAGAACTGTATAAATCGCGCTGTTGCTATGTACAGGGAATGCAGTTGGTTGCAATTTGCGGCGTCTTGTGTAGCCCCGGGAAATAGTTTACACAACTCCTTCACAATACTTATATGGTTCAACGATGGTCCTTATTTATGACTGGGTTTCCTCTTTCAAACAGAAAAATGCTCTAAAAATCATGAAAAGTAACTAATACATAGTTACTTTTCATGATTTTTAAACTAATACATAGTT
Source organism: Herminia tarsipennalis (assembly GCA_945859575.2). Taxonomy (NCBI): domain Eukaryota; kingdom Metazoa; phylum Arthropoda; class Insecta; order Lepidoptera; family Erebidae; genus Herminia; species Herminia tarsipennalis. The sequence goes on from OX243855.2 coordinate 11,993,435, forward strand.
ATTTTTAGGGTTCGTATTTTATGCTCTGTTAGTGTTAGAGAATAATTGCTGGGTTATGGAGACAAAACATGCTGCAGATTAGATATATGATTTGTGAATTACTTTATGAAAAAATCAAGATTTATTTAGTGTAAATCCCGTAATAATTGTGACCCGCTTTCCATTGGCAGCAGTTTCCATTGGGACCTAAAACATACCAACGTGTCACAGACTCACACAAAGATAGACAGTGATGAGAAACTTTTTCTCCCTTACCCTTCTCTAGCTGGTCAAAAATACCTTAATTTTAAACTGTTAAAACTACGTCAAAGTTAACTCGACCAGCAACAGGTACCACGTCCGCGTGACCGAATTGTCCCATTCATTCCCTGACTGCGTGACGCAAAGTATGGACCTTCCAAAAAAATCCTAAACACATTTGGTTACATCACGATTTTTTCTGCTTATATTTCAGTGGAAGAGCAAGGCACATCAACAATAGACCCTGAAGCAGCGCCGGTACAAAATGGCGATAGCTCAGATCAGCAAGAAACCAAATTCAATGGACACCAGAAAATACTGCAAAGGCTGGAGACAGTGCCAGACATTAAGAGGGATACCTCTGGAATTACTACACAGTATATTGCTACCGGAATAGGTAACTTATTATCATTATAAAATAGGTAATGGTTTTTCTCTGTTCAATCTTAGCACTTTTCTGACGTTTGATATATGATACATTGAGAGTATACTGAAAAGTTGCTCTATATGTTTAAATGCTGTTATCATCGAGGACCTTGGGATATTTAGATGAAGTTTGGTTTGGAGGTGGAAGGAAGCTCGAAGAAGCTAATAGATTAAGCTTAGGTGAGTTTTCTTCTCCGTCAGTCGGATCACGAGGAGGAAAAGAAAAGCTAGTGGTTATATAATATGGCTTTTACTAAGAATATAATCCAATATCTCAAAACCTAAATATAAATGTAGCAATATAACATGTTTACTCGTGGTATTTACCGTCACCATTAAAGCCAGTGATAATTAACTAAGGCACTCACCCCAGTAATTACCCTTACCGTAACCTACGTCTCGGCTGTGAAAAGACTATATAGGTAAATACCTCTACAAGTCTAGATTAACATAACTTTTTAGCAATCTTTGCCTTTGAATGTCGAACATACTTTTTAATGAAATATAAAAGTCATCGGATGATTTTGATTGAAGAAAACTTCACAATGAAGTCTCCAAAGTTTTTAGCAAACAATGAAATGCTACGAAAGACACTGCGTTGATAGTTAGATAGCTATTAATAACCTAGACTTGCTTTTTTTTTATCTATACTTAATATTACAAAGCTGAAAAGTTTGATTGTTTGTTGGAACGCATTTTTCGAAATCTTTTACTGTTGGATAGCCCATTTATCGAGGAAGGCTATAGGCTATATTTCATCACGTTACGACCAATAGGAACAGAGTAGCAATGAAAAATGTTGCAAAGACGCGGAAAATTGACGCAGCCGCAGTTGCGCGGGTCAGCTAGTTTATTTATAAGACAACTTCCGCACTAGGGTACAATCCCGCTGAGGGATTTTTTAATAAACATATCGATTATGTACACAAATTACACCCAGACTCGTACGTCACTCAGGCATCGGTATCAATGTTGGGTCAGTTTGCTCTTCGTGAAGTTATCATTATGAGCCGGGGACCGAGAACTACCATGGCTGTAGTTTTTGAACATTTTATCGTAGTAGTTAAAACTTCCTTCCTATAGTACATATCAGTACTGCTGGGACGGGTCTCCACAGTATTACCTACTTACTATAAATCCTGGGCGTAAATGCTATAATCGCCACGGTCTTACGACTCAAAACTCCGATCCGGGCATAAAAATCTCATGTCTAATGATTATTCCATTGAATAAGCATTAGACATGAGATTTTTATGCCCTGGTGCAAAAGGAGGAGGAGGAGTATTTTAAGTTTTATGAGTACATCTGTGTCTGTCTATGTCATTAGATGGACGAATATACATACATATATGCGATAGTTTTGTTAGATTGCTATTTTAATTGGAATGGTTCTCTGACATGAAAATTCCTTTAGCCATTTTGATGATAAAATAACATACACGTTCTTTAATATTAAGAAACATTTTTTTTTTATCTGCTATCCCAAAATAAACCTAGATATTAAAGCTGCAATATTCCATAGTATTAATCCATGTAAAGCTTCTCCACCAATATTAGCTGATAATATTTCATTGATTTAGGAGTGCATTACGGCCTGTTTTGATTGATTGATTTGAATTTCAAATTGAAATATGGCTAGCTGATAATGGAAAACTGGATGCATGAAATTGGTTTCTAATGGCCATTAGCCGCGTCACACTGGACGACCCAGCGCGCTCTGATCGCGCGCTCATAAGGCGCGATCGGTGTGGACACAAAATAAAAGGGTACAGAAGGAACGTTCATGTATGTACCACAACTCATAATATCTACCCTACACGTGCACAAAACGAACTTGCGCACGGGACGTAAGCGTTGCACTTACTCTGCCTCTAGTTTGTCTTGTTCCTATTCTCCGCGTCTGTGACGATATCTATGAGTATATGCTTCAAGAGCGTTTTGTATTAAGCTTTCTATCTGTACGTAAGTAATCTGTGGTGTGGACGCACAGTGAGCGATCCAAGCGCATGCCTTGAAGCGCACTTTTTACCACGAATGATCCCGCGGACGATTCATTTTGGATCGCCCGATCCCGGATCCGGCGATACAAAATGACGGTGTGGACCTGGAAGTTTCTGCGCGTTAAAATGTAATAATTTACAATGTGTTGTGTTACAGTACAATATCTTTGTGCTGTATCTACAATCTCTACAATCTACATCACAATCTTATGTTCCTTATCGCACGTTCAGTATCTATTAAATGTTTTTACTATCTGTTATCAACACGAAGTCGTTAGTATATAAGATGCACCTTTAGATAATTATAACCAGACTATACTACATCTTTTGTCTCATTTATACCTAATCATATACTGCCAAGAAGTTTGGCAAATTGGTGACCCCGACGAACGAATACGCAGCAAGAAACATGGCACAATCACCGTGCAAGGCGAACATAAATCAGCAAGGAACACTTGAAGTAGCTGCTGGCACCTCGGTTTTATCCCGCATTCCGGAATTTTGGAAAGACCAACCAAGATTATGGTTCACGCAACTAGAAGCCATATTAGCACCACAGAAGCAAGGAGACGAATACAAATACTGTACAGTAATAGCAAAATTATCCAAGGAAGAAATACTACAGGTTAGTGACCTAATCACTTCACCACCGACTACAGATAAATACAAAAACATCAAGGAACGTTTAATTGATTGTTACGAAGAAACAGAACAGCGACAGTTTCAAAAATTAATATCAGAGACAGAACTCGGTGATCAAAAACCTTCGCAGTTATTACGTCAAATGCGAGTCCTCGGGAGAGGAAAAATCAGTGACGAAACAATTAAACTACTATGGTTCAGGCTGTTACCAACATCAGTTACTACGGTTCTAGCAGTTACGGAAGACATGGAAATTGACAAACTGAGCCAAATTGCAGACAAAATAATAATGAATTCAAAAGTAACCGAAATATCAGCTGTTAGCAACGACACTTCAAACGACAACAATACAGCATGCATTTTAGCCCAGCTAGCAAAATTACAGATAGATATTGACGCAATTCAGCAAGGTCAATATGGCTATCGACCCAACACGCACAATCATTTCAAGAAACGTCAACAATTCCCGATTATGAGGCCGAGAACAAACTATAGAGGAGCAAATCAATTTTGTTACTACCACGAAAGATTCGGAAAATATGCAAAGAACTGCATTAAACCATGCGGTTGGAAACCAATGACTTACGTACGGAACCAGGGAAACGAATAAGAGCACAGACAACGGCGAAACTCTGTGCAATCCACCCATCCAATCGCCTCACCATTACCGACCGAAAAAGTGGTATGAAGTTTTTGATTGACACGGGCGCAAATATTTCAGTCATTAGCAAGCAACAGAGACATTCAATTTTACAAAATGAACAATACACACTATACGCTGCAAATGGGACTAAAATTAGGACTTACGGCGAGAAGACGCTTACCTTGAATTTAGGACTACAACGATGTTATAAATGGAATTTTGTAATCGCCGATGTTACACAACCAATAATTGGAGCAGATTTTCTAGAGCACTATAAACTATTAGTCGACATAGCAGGTCGCAAACTTATCGACAAAGTTACAGAGCTGACAACGCATGTAATTTCGGAAAAAGCGACACAACAAACAATTCGTACTATCGCAGTGGGAACGAATCCACGTATTACGCAACTTTTAAACAAATACGAAGACATCACGAAAGAGTCCTCTCTCCGCAATGCGCCCAAACATAAGATTGAACATCACATTATCACTACAGGACCACCCGTCGCAGCTCGGGCAAGACCATTACCTCCAGAAAAATACGACATAGCCAAAAAGGAATTTCAAAATATGATAGAACTCGGAATTTGCCGACCGTCAGATAGCCCATGGGCAAGCCCATTACATATGGTAAAAAAGAAAAATGGCGAGTGGAGGCCGTGCGGAGACTATCGAATGCTCAATAGCACGACAGTACCGGACAAATACCCACTACCAAGATTAACTGACTTTACATACATATTAGAAAATAAGAAGATACTAAGCAAGATAGATATACGTAAAGCATACCATTGTATTCCTGTTAAAGATATAGAAAAAACAGCCATCATCACACCTTTTGGACTTTTTGAGTACTTAAGAATGCCTTTCGGATTACGCAATGCGGCACAAACATTTCAACGATTCATGGATTCCTTATTTAGAGATTTAAACTACGTATTTATATTTGTAGACGACTGTCTCATTGCATCGGACAACGAAGATTTGCATTATCAGCATTTAGAAACGGTTTTCAAACGTTTACACGAGAATGGAATAACCATTAATCACGAAAAATGCGAATTTCTCAGAAGGGAAATAGATTTCTTAGGTTATCATATAACGAGCCAAGGAATACACCCTACCGAAGAAAATTACAAAGCAATCATGGAATTTCCCAAACCGAAAACAATTCAAGAATTAAGAAGATTTTTGGGCATGGTCAATTTCTACAGAAGTAATATTCCACGCGCAGCGGAAAATCAAAGAATTTTAAACGAATATCTACATGGTTCAAAAAAGAACGATAATTCACCTGTTCCTTGGACAACGGAAGCAGACAAAGCTTACGAAAAATGCAAGGAAAGCATGAAAAACGCAGTGTTAACAGCGCATCCTTCCCGCAACGCATCACTAGCGCTCATGACCGACGCTAGTGCTACTTGCGTTGGTGGAGTTTTACAACAAAAATCCGGACGCAATTGGGAACCATTAGGATTTTTTTCACAAAAATTGAGCGAAACTCAACAAAAATATTCTACGTTTGACAGAGAGCTGTTAGGAATATACATGGCCGTCAAACATTTTCACAGATTAATCGAGGGAAGAGAATTTACAATATTTACGGATCACCGACCTTTGACATACGCATTCTCCCAAAAACCATCATCAAACGATACACCGCGACGGGTCCGGCAGTTAGATTTCATTTCACAATACAGTACCAACATTCAACACATAAGCGGACGTGACAATATTACCGCCGATGCCTTATCTCGAATAGAGGAAATATACGTGCCATCACCTATCGATTACGCTGAATTGGAAAAATGTCAATCAACAGATAATGAACTAAGTAAATTACATGACAATAAAAGATTAAAATTCAAAAATATTACGCTTCCGGGTTCCACAATAAACATCACCTGCGACACATCTACTGGAAAAAGCCGCCCCTACTTACCAAAGCATTTTCGCAAACAAATTTTCGATACCATTCATGGTATGAGCCATCCAGGAAAAAGAACTACGAGAAAAATGATAACCCAAAGGTATTTATGGCCGTATATGAACAAAGATATCAATAATTGGTGTAGATCATGTATAGCCTGCCAAAAATCAAAAATACAACGACATACGATATCACCTCCTGGTACATTTATGACAGCGCAACGTTTTGAACATTTACATATTGACATCGTCGGACCACTTCCGATTTCACAAGGGAAGAGATATTTAATCACAATCATAGATCGTTGTACGTCATGGCCCGAAATATTTCCGGTAGAAGATATAACTGCAGAAACAGTAGCCAAGACACTTTTCGAAGGATGGATTACTCGTTTTGGATGTCCATTGCGCATTACTACGGATCAAGGCCGACAGTTTGAATCAAGAATATTTGAGTCACTCTCACAATTTTTGGGAATACATAAAATTAGGACAACACCTTATCATCCACAATCCAATGGAATGATAGAGAGATTTCATAGAACTTTAAAGGCGGCGTTAATGACAAGAGAATCCAACGAAAATTGGTTAAAAGAAATTCCAACAGTTTTACTCGGGTTGCGGAGTAGCTTGCGAGAAGACACAGGTTATAGTTCAGCAGAGATGACATATGGAACGCCAATACGACTCCCTGGAGGATTTTTTGAGTCATCAGCAGCACAGTTATCAACGTACGAAGAGTTTGTAAAACAAATTCAAAAGGACATCACACAAATGACATCAATTCCGAAAAGAAAAAAACACAATCAAGCTATATTTGTGCATCCCGAACTCAAAGAATGCTCACACGTATTTGTTCGGTGTGATAGAATTAAGAAAGCCCTGACACCGCCGTATGAAGGACCCTACCCAGTAATTAGTAAAACAGATAAAACATTTTGCATTAGAATTAGGGATAAAGAGACAGTGATATCAATTGATAGATTGAAACCAGCTTTCATGATCAATGACGAATCAAACTACGTGCCAGATTCAAAGGATTGCGACAGGCATTCACACACGTACACTACACGATCGGGACGTAAAGTAAAGCCAGTAGTACGTCTATAAAAAATCGCTGATATAAGCAAGCTATTCGTATATATATTAACATAGATCTTAACATATACCATTAATTTACAACTAAGCGAACCAACTCCGTAACCTGATCCAGGAGGACTTACGGTGGACAAGAAATGTTGCAATGGGACAGATTATTTTAACAATCGGCGTGATCCTAATTTACGGCATAATGAAAACACTGGACAGAAGAATGAAGAGTTTAACGAAAAAAAAAAAATAATAAACACTCGTGCAACAGCTGAGTCAAAATTACAGACGTCAGCAAATCACACCACAACAGGCGTCATCAAATTCCACCGCGTACAATAGCATTATTATTTATATACATCAGCAAATAACTAGTAAGGTCTAGGTCAAATTTATATTTTACAATATAAATTAATTATATGGTAATAGTGTTTACACACTATTACCATAAATTTTTTAAAGGGGGGTGTACTGTTACAGTACAATATCTTTGTGCTGTATCTACAATCTCTACAATCTACATCACAATCTTATGTTCCTTATCGCACGTTCAGTATCTATTAAATGTTTTTACTATCTGTTATCAACACGAAGTCGTTAGTATATAAGATGCACCTTTAGATAATTATAACCAGACTATACTACATCTTTTGTCTCATTTATACCTAATCATATACTGCCAAGAAGTTTGGCAAATGTTGCTTTGAATTACTGTTCTTGGGTTTTGGTTACAAATTTAAAAGTTGTGAGGCTCAAGAGTGCAATGTAAACACTACGAATCGACAGCTGTTTATTGATACTGTTTCATGCGTTTCTGGAACGAAAAATATCGAACTTATTATTTTACACAAATTGTTGTTCGGAGTCTGGATGTACTTTTGTGTCCGTGATTTGTATGTTTGTAAAGTTTCCCGCGACACAGAACTTGTATATATGTTTTAGTATAATATCTCTGGTGTTTTATAAGCTAGAACAATGTTTTATACACTAAAAACCTTACCAAAAAATTATGCAGTCGAACGGCTAAAACTCCATCTAAATCGGATTACTACCTTTTGAGAAAATCGCGAACGTACACACTTGTTAAACAGAGAACCAACTATTTTTGAAGGCCGTTAACATATATGTAAAATGTGCAATGCAATGAATTCGCATATCACCACTTTGCAATATTTACCGAATACCTACCTATTGGAGAAGATGCAATCACCTACTAAGAACATAGTATTGGAGGCAATGTCATGTCTTTGATAAACCTTTTTGACTACGTCTTATAAATCGATGACAGGGTGCACGCACGAAAAAGTGTCACGTAGCAACGGTCATTGATTGGTTGCTAAGCAAAGGTCACGTTATTAATTGGTTGCTAAGCAACGCGAATGGCGGTATGTCATCAATGTTTTCTTATGACGTTATCACGTAAAATTATCTTCCGTTAACCGATTTCACGGGCCATTTTTTCTCTCAACAGAATAAATATATTTGCTAGTATTTTTAAAATAGCTGCCAATATCTTTGTTCACAGTGAATCTTGGCGCATTCGCCGGTGGTGTTTGTGTGGCGTGGTCATCATCGGTCCTGCCTATGATGATACACTTTGAATCTGCGGAGGTAAGCCTTTTGCCAACTTAATGACTTATTATGAAAATATATAATTAAATAAATTACGGGTCTTAATCGCGGAATAATTGAAGGTAAAATACCTTGTTTATTGCCCGACGTTTCGACAGTATTGCAACGGCCGTGGTCACGGGTAGACTCTGATCTTTAATGACTTATATTTCGATAACGTTGAACTCTTACAACAAACGAAAACAATGGGTCACTTAAAAACTTGGGAGAATATCTGAACAAAGAAGTTTTATAATATTTTTGGAAGGAAAAACTTCATCTTGAGAGGGATGCAAATTCGCAACGTTGCTATTCCGTTGCTATCGCTTAACCAACTAATCTATCACGTTCGTAAATCACCATACAGATAAGTAATTATTTTAATGTAAGTTAATTTTATTTAAATATATGATGTGAATAGTATAAAAATTCGCATTCAAATCCGTTTAACCGTTTTATACATTACTAGCTGACCCGCGCAACTTCGTCTGCGTAATTTTTCCCCGTTTTTGCAATATTTTTCATTGCTGCTCCGCTCTCATTGGTCGAAGCGTGATTTTATATAGCCTTCCTCGATTATTGTATATAATGATATACTACAATCGAGGAAGAGATGTCAAAATTATAACTTATGTAATTGTTCGCACGATGGTATAAAAATAAGCTTAAAATAAATAAGTAACGGAACGGAGCACTAATGAAAAATGTTACAAAAACAGGACAAGGAAAAATGACGCAAACGAAATTGCGCCGGGTCAGCTTTTAGCATTTTAAAATTTTAAAGTAACAACAGGTAAAAAAAGTTCTTCAGTATAGACAGTGTGAAAAAACTAGTAAAAATCTGAATAAAGTAGTTACTTTTCTAGTAATATGAAGATAATATTGTAATTTAAATACTGTTACAAATTTTATCAAAATCGGTCTATGTAGATACAACTTTAGGCCTTATATACACGAGCGTATTTTTAACCCGCGTTAAAAAAACGTTCAAGTAGAGCAAATGTAAGTTCAAACGGCAGCTTTTAAAACGGTGTCGTATTTTCAACGTTGGGCGTTGGGTATAAATCACATCACGAGAGGCCGAGTCACTGAGTTTTTGACACGCGTTAAAAAAGCGCTCGTGCGAATAATTAGAGATCTCAAATATAATTGTTGCTATATCCGACATACACACGAACAAAGCCGTGTACATTAGCTGGTATAATATACAGGTGCTAATTAACTCAATAGAAATCTTTACCCAAAATCAATACTCCAATTTTAGTACTAAACTACAAATCACTTTGAGAAAATCTTTGGGTTAACCTATGTATTTTTCCAAATTGGCTTGTAGTTAAGTGTTCTCCTGTGTATACACGATCGTGTGTAAAGGGTTAACTTAGTAGATTTACGGTTGTACGGTTGGTAGTGTAGGCGTGTCTCATAAATAATGTTTTCATTAGCGGGCACCGATAAATTAAGAGTCGGTTAGGCGCGTGGTTCGTTTGGTTGAAACAAACGGGCGGGTGAAACGCGTTTTTAGGGTTCCGGAGCCAAAATAGCAAAAACGGAACCCTTATAGTTTCGTCATGTCCGTCTGTCTGTTCGTTTCTCTGTCTGCCTGTCTGTATGTCACGGGCATTTTACTCAAAGACTACACAATGAATATTGAGGAAATTTAGTTGTAGTAGCCGCTACTCAGTTTGATAGCTAAATAATAAATGTAAATATTTTTAGAGGGGGCACTCATGTAATAGAAGCTAAAAAAAATTGAACTAAGATCAACGTGTAGCACATCATTCAACAAGTCTTTTAAAAACATTCTAAGGTTTCTAATTTTTTTTTTTAACCATGTTACAAAACATATGAAAAAACCAAAAGGTAGGAAGCTTAACAAATACTTTAAACTAAAATTATTTTGGACATGATCGGATATATCGTCATTGAGTTATTGCCGAAAAAATGCGTTTTTTAACAAAATCAAGTGCTCTGGCAATTATATGCTAAATCTGCTGGTGCATCATTCAAATCGGATTTTTTCATTCGGCAACGGCTCCGGAACCCTACACTGAGCATGGCCTGACATGCTCTTACCTGGTGTTTTTTTAGGCTAATATAAAGACTACTCCCGCACTAGGGTGCAAAATATTAAAATATTAAACTTTAATTTGACAGACATTTACAAGTCTTCGCTTAAAAATATAAGTATTAAGTTTAAATCTGTTTGTTCTGTCTACGGATTTACGTAATCACGAAGAAAACCAGGATATTGTTGTTATTTTAATAAAAATACAAAGGTAAAACAGTACTTATTATCGATGACGTACTTACTTATGAATTGGTAGATACTTGAGACGAAATCGTTAATACAAAATCACGATATTCTAATTCAAATAAAATTGTACCACAAATACAAACAGAATATCTTTATACAAATGAGTAATAGGCTTAGTTAAGTAAATGAAAGGAATATCAAAATATGGATTTCTACATAGTGGCAACTTTTATCGTGTACTTACATAGTGGATAGGGGGAACCCTGATTGGTTATAAATGCATTGCTTTTACTGTAAAATCAGACCAGAAAGTTTAAGTGATACATATTTCTGGTACATCTAACATCAGTTAAACTATGAACTATCAGCCTTTCCATATTAAGCATATTGTTGTGTCGTACAACTCAACCAACCAACGACTTAACTTGCTCTCTGAGGCACGCATTTTCCATCTCATCTCTCAATTAGCTCAATCTTTATGCTTTTATTGTTGCTTTATGTTTGTTTGCTTGTGAGGAAAACAATACATTTTGAATCTGTATTTACTATCATTTTGAGAGTTTTATATAAGAGCGGAGCGAATAAACACGATGTATCTAATGAACCGTGAAATCATTATACAATAACAAGATTGCTAAATAACTCCTAAGTGCGTCTTCTACAATCACCTAGTGTGTGATTCTTGTAAGACAATTTAATAAGCAATGAAATCTTCCCTTCATTTGAACGGGCGCCGAGCCCGTCAACTCGATTATGTAAATTCATGAAACTTGTAATCAAAGAACAAAAGTTTGGATAAGACTGTACAAAGACAACTTTTAAAAACTGCTCCCAAGTATATCCCGAAGGTGCTGTTGAAGAAATTATGCTCAATTCATATTTTTAACACGGTGAGAATTTTGTTTCGAAGAGTAATCAGACTTTGTATTATGAATAATTATTTTTATTTTGTTTTTTTATTTTTTTATAACACGTGTAAAGCTAGCCGGATGGTTAACTTATCACTGTATTTATCGCATATTCTAGACCACGTTTTGACATTGGTTTGAATTTAAGAAACGAGTTTAAAACTTAAATATTAAGGGAAAGAGGAAGAAGATTAAACTCCAGGTGTTAAATAATAATAATACATTTATTTCAGATACAATCCATATTTTTACATTATACATTGTAATCATTATAATTTCTTTATTTTAATTTATAATAAAAAAAGATATAGAAAAAAAAATGGTTAGAAGGTAAATATAATTAAAATTAAACATTCATTTAAAAAAAAAAATTACACTAGACACTAATTGCCCATTATAATATGCATCTACTTTTGCTGGATTGGACAATCAAATCCTAAAGGTAGTTTAAATTCCTTTCTTGACTCGATAGAAGTAATCTAAATACTTACATTTTTTTTTGCTCTTGTCCTTTCCACAACAGATGAGTATATCACCTTTATTTATACCGCAAAAGATTCGTAGAAGGAAGTTCCTATAAAAACTAACGAGGTTAAGGTTTTGTATTTGTGAAGGTGTACGAATTTATTTTTTATTTGATCTTGTTGAGCGGTTTTGGAACTTCCTCCCACGTACGATCGTAAAAATAGAACATTACTTACTTGATTACTGTTTATTTTGAAAGCAGGAAAACCCAATTGTATAAGTATGGTTTTGTTGCAAATCGTAAAACGTTATGAAAATATATAAACGAATGTGTAAACGACCTACCTGTTAAATATGGCAAAACATGGTTCCAAAGAGTGTTCAGAAATTGAAGTGATTTTTTGCTGCTCTCATTGACTCATAACGTTGTCTCTACTATCGTTTTATTATCCTAGCAGTTTCCTTCTTATTAACTCTGCTTTCATAACATCAACATAAAATGTAAATTTGTCAAAACATCGAAGACCCGTCTATCGGTATTAATTCATATTTGATATAGATTACAACTATTACAGTTTTTATTTTTAAAATCTACAGTCAAGTCAAACAATTACGCAAGTTTTAAAGGGTTTTGCGTAATAGAAATGAAAATAATAATTTCTTATTTGCTTGCTGTTTATTTTGAAAGGCGTTGTTTGCTATAATAATTGACTTATTCTAATCGATGGAATCGAACGTCGCGTCTCTACTTCAGGGCGAGAAACCTGTCAAAAATATAGGTTATACGTGTCACCTGGTGAATTGGATATAAATGTGATTTATTGTGATTGGTATATGTGATAAAATTGGTTGTTGAAGACTAGCAATTCTAGCATTTACTATCTATCATCTTAGCAGAACTATATTGGAAGAAACATTGTTGGTCGAGTGATTTGCAGGCCAAACCAGCCCTATACAGCAGGTCTGGTTATATAGTATGCATTCTTACCGCGCTCTAAGGCCTTAGGGTTAGGTAGGGAACATATTTTAACCTTGGTGTCATAGCACCCGTCTGCGAGCTTGGGTAAGTGGTTAAGACCGTAATTTTAGCTTAGTATATAAACGAAGCTAAGTAACGCTACCCTTTGGGATTCATTCTGGTGAGACAAACTCTGCTTTGGTATCCCTTACCACGGTAAATTCGTAGCTTACAGCAGTTTTAATTGTTATACAAGCATAGTTTAGCTGCAAATCCTAAAACATATAGAAACGACCTACCCGTTAAACTTGGTTCCAAAGAGCGTTCAGAAATTGTGGTGGTTTTTGTTAAAAAGTTTTTACCGGTTTTTAATGATACTTGGCGCCTCATACTAATGCTTTTACAGTATCTAAATGTGTACTTATATGCTTTTTTCGCGACACGGCAAAGCTCATTCAGCGTTAGTTACGTTCATTAAATTTTAGTAAAGCTAAAAGACTTTTCAGGTCCTTTAGAATATTCTTTTTACGTTTTTCTAATTATGCAATATTTTAGACTGAGTTTTAGCCGTCGGGAGTGACTGTTAAGCGAGTTTTTTAGTTCAAGGGCAATATGGGACGCGTCAAAGCGTATTTTATCCTGCACTGGCTTCGGACGCTGAACAAAACAAACAGAAAACTGAACCGTACGCAGTCTTTACAGAGACCATATTTGCATAAAACATAGAATAATTTCATAAAAACCAAGCGTTTAAACCACTCGTATGCTTGATTTAGAACTAGCTTCAGTGTAATTTCCAAAGTGAAACTTGGAACTTGATGAATCTTAGCTTTCTGGGTAAAATATCCGACAGCTTTAAATTAAATTTCACAGATTTTTGTTCAATAACCGTTTGAGGTTTAAGTATTTCTAAAAACAATGTTTACCTAAGCAAAACGAGTTCATGAATTTTAACTAAAATGCTGGTGTAACTGATTCGTTGGGAATTTACAAAGTACCTTTTGATTTATTTGAATAGGTACTTAAATTAGAGGAAAATAATTATAAAGTTCAAATATCACTTTGAAAAGTTACTATAAGCTACTCACGGTTTCATTCAGATGAAGAAAGAAGATTTAAACAACATTACAAAAAGTTTTTTCCGTAGTCCTACTAAAGAGACTGAAGGTACTGGTGGAGATCAGATAGAGAAGAAGAATTCCTAACATTTATTTAGTTTATATCTTCGTATTGTCCATTGACGTATAGACCTGGACCGTGCTATCCCTTTCAAATAAAAAAATTATATTGACAAAGCGTGAAAGAGAGAAAAAACTTTGACAGGTATTGTCCACAAAGTAGCGTTGTCTCTTTCTAGAGAGTGGTATTTTTTTTTAGGTTATGGTGCAGTTCTGGTCTCTATGTCAATAGTCTTGTTGTCGTTTTTAGGGTTCATCATCGTCCTTTCATCGCCTTTCGTCCGACTTGCACCTTACATAACTTTTAATTATTCTATTTTGTTTAACAATACGTATTAGGTACTCAGATGTGTGAAAATCATCGTCCATATCCATCTGATTTTTTGGGCGCTACTAATTCCAAGATTAAGGTAATTTTCATAGAATAGAATGGCGTAGTTGCGCGTTGCAAAACCGCGAATATGATAATCTATACTAATTAAATTTGTCAATTCGAACTATTAGTTCGAATTGAAAAATTTAATTAGCATCATGCTAAAGGTAAAAAAATGTTGCAAAAACAGGGTAAACTGACGCAGACAAAGTTGCACGGGACAGCTAGATTTTAATATAAGATTCATAGTTTTGCTAGTAATGATGTGTCTGTGAACAATTTATGAAGGTCACCTTCTGTACTCGTTATATATTGAGCATAATCGGCTAAACACCGCATAACAAACTGACACGCAGATCCACAAGTAAAATAATTACACTCTTCCTTTTGCGGCGGAGATCAAAAATACCAACGCTGACAATACGCGACTGGCAATCACTTAATAGAACATTGAACATCGACCCTAGACCCTAATCGTGTCTGGCGGTGATAACGTCCAGACGATTTATTTATTTGTTGGTTTATCAATGACATGATGTCGGTATAACATTAAAGGCGTTATAATGGGAGAGGAATCGGCCGACCGTAGAATTGGAGCAGGTTAGATACCTACCTACATGTTGAAGAAAACGGTAGACTCATTTTTTTTAATTTTGTTATAAACTGTCTAGTAATTTTAGTATTTACTGGCTGCTACCCTCGGCTTCGAAAGGGTGTAATTTTTCCGTACGATTTAAAACAAACTTTATGCAAACCTAGTCTTGACAATCCGATTAGGTGTACAAAATTGGATAATTCTTTATTGTCTTATGCATGTAAGCACATATTATTATGATTCACTACATTTCGAAGGTTCAATTTTAAGGTTCCGTAGCCAACATGGCAAAAAACTGAATCTTTATAGTTTCGTCGTGTCCGTCTGTCTATCTGTCCGTCCGTATGTCATAGGCATTTTACACAGAGACTTCTCAATGAAAATTGATGAAATTTAGTGAATAGGCGTCTTATAGTAGCCGCTACTTAGTTTTATACCTAAATAATAAAAAATAGATATTTTTAAGGGGTCACATGTAACAAAAGCGGATTTTTTTTTTCAGCTGACATTAACGTGTAACACATCATTCGACAGGTCTTTTAAAAACATTTTAAGGTTTCTAAATTGAGTAAATATTTTTGGAAATAATCGCTCCGAAACTTGCATAAATTGTGTCCCCTCCCCCTTAACTTTTGAACCGTGTGACCAAAAAATATGAAAAAAATCACAAAGGTAGCGCTCAAATACCTTAAACTAAAATTAACTATTTCGGACATGATCACCGTCACTGAGTTATAGCCGAAAAACTGCTTTTCTCAACAAAAGGGCAATTATTTAAGGCTGCGGAACGCTACACTGAGCATAGTTTGACATGCTCTTGCCCGTTTATTTTATATAAATAGATTATTAGGACACCTAATGATGTTTTAAGTAAATAAGTGTTGATAGGTTACATAAACAATATTCGAT
This sequence comes from Herminia tarsipennalis, assembly GCA_945859575.2. Lineage (NCBI taxonomy): Eukaryota > Metazoa > Arthropoda > Insecta > Lepidoptera > Erebidae > Herminia > Herminia tarsipennalis. The sequence goes on from OX243855.2 coordinate 12,009,657, forward strand.
GACCCCTTCGGCCGTCTACGAAACCGTAGTTTAGTAACTGGTTTCGATGAAGGAATTATTCTTCCTTGTACGTAACTAGTTTCGATGGACGAATATTTTTTCTCTTTACGAAACCACGGCTACTTATGGCGCAGTGGGAGTATTTCCGACTGTTACGCAAGAGGTCGTGAGTCCGATACCCATACGGGACACCATTTTGTGTGATTCACAAATTGTTGTTCTGGGTCTGGGTGTACTTTGTGTTCGTGACTTGTATGTTTGTAAAGTCCCCCGCGACACAGGGCTTGTACCCTACTGCAGGAGTCGTCTTTTATAAAATAAGAAAGAAGATTTTTAAATACGGCACACTATATATTGCAATGTTACACTATTATAAAAAAGTTGCAAAAGAAGGAAAGCATGAATTAATTATCACGTGCGAAAAGGAAATATATGTAATCCGCTGCTTCCATCTGTTAACGCGTATAAACTTTCGCGATTTGTACACATTTTAAAATTATACATACTACGGGTCTTAATCGCGTGAATAATTTAAGGTAAAATACCTTGTTTATTGCCCTACTTTTCGACCGTATTGCAACGGCCGTGGTCACGGGTAGACTGTGACTGTGAGTCTACCAGTGACCACGGCCGTAATCTCAGAATCAACGCGATAATCTCAAAGTATTTAATTAATCTATACTAATATTATAAAGCTGAAGAGTTTGTTTGTTTGTTTGAATATCGCGGTAATCTTAGGAACTATTGGTCCGAATTAAAAAACTTTTACTGTTGGATAGTCTTTTTATCAAGAAAGGCTATAAGATATTTATTATCACGCTACGACCGATAGGAGCGGAGCGGCATTTAAAAAATGTTGCAAAAACGGGGAACATTTACGCAGACGAAGGTGCGCGCATCAGCTATAATAATAATAATAATAATAAAAGCCTTTATTCTCTGACCTTTTTAACATGCATGCTATTCTTAGAAAACAGTATTCTTAAATCTAATTTACATTGCAAAAAATAATTTATTTATTAGCAACCACTTTGGTCAGGTTGTCTATCGACATAGGCCTCCCCCAATTGTTTCCATGTCTCTCTATCCTTGGCAGACCTTCTCCATCCTTTTGGTAGATCGTCTTCCCATCTTTTGATTTGACCTCCTCGTTGTCTTTTCCCGTTCCTCGGATACCACTCTATTACATCCTTAGTCCATTTTTCTTTATTAGTCCTCATTATATGTCCAGTCCAGTTCCATTTAAGTTTTCTTATTTTTTGTAACACGTCACTGACCTTTGTTCTTTTCCTTATTTTTGAAATTGTCCATCGATCACATAGTCTTATGTTAAGCATGCTTCTTTCCATGCTGCGTTGACAAATTACTAGTTTTTGGTTGTTTTTGCTTGTCGCAGGCCAGGTTTGACATCCATATGTAAGACATTTTTTTTTTTTTTTTTTTTTTTTTTTTTTTTAAAAGACGACTCCCGCACTAGGGTACAAGCCCTGTGTCGCGGGGGACTTTACAAACATACAAGTCACGGACACATAGTACACCCAGACTCGGAACAACAATTTGTGGATCACACAAAGTGGTGTCCCGTGTGGGAATCGAACCCACAACCTCTTGCGTAGCAGTCGGACACACTCCCACCGCGCCACAGAGGCAGTCAAACACATGGGAGAATACATGTGTTATATAATTTGCTTTTTATTGCCATGGGAATTGTTTCATTTTTAACTATTTCTTTTAGAGACCAGTACCGTTTCCAAGTGTTGCATATTCTTCTATCTATTTCTTTAGAATACTGGTCTTTTATTGAAATAAGTTGTCCTAAATATATATAATCATCTACATATTCTATAATTTCTTGTCCTATTACTATATTTACTTTTTCGGCATTCGTCATCACTTTAGTCTTCGTTGGGTTCATTGATAAACCTGCTTTCTTGCTTTCAACATCTAATTGTTGTAACATAGTTTGTAGAATTCTTGGTTTCTCAGCAAAAATTACTATGTCGTCGGCAAATCTTAAATGATTTAGGTTCAATCCGTTAATATTGATTCCAAAATGTTTCCAGTCTAAGTTCCTAAATATATTTTCTAACACTGCTGTGAAGAGTTTTGGGGAAAGCGGATCGCCTTGCCTAACGCCTTTTTGAACTTTAAATTCTTCGCCTTGTTGTTCAAGTTGGACTTTTGCTGTGGTGTTTTTGTAAATTTCTTTTACTATTTTTATGTATTTTTCTTCTACTCCATGGTTTTCTAGCGCTTTCCAGATATATGTATGACTCAAAGAATCGAAAGCTTTATTGTAATCGACGAATGCCATATAATACAGTTGCCCGTATTCATTGATCTTTTCAATTACTTGCTTCACAACGTGAATATGGTCGATGGTAGAATAATCGGCGCGAAATCCAGCTTGCTCTCTTGGTTGGTTTTCTTCCAGGTGTTTCGATATTCGCCCTAGTATTATTTTTGAAAACACTTTGTATAGATTGGACATAAGGCTTATAGGTCAATAATTATTGATATCATTTTTTTCACCTTTTTTGTGTAGTAGGATGATGGTCGATTTCGTCCATTGAATGGGTATTTGTTCAGTTGCTAGTATTTCATTAAAAACATGGGTCACATATTTGGATATCGCGGGTAGAGACATTTTTAGTAGTTCGTTTGATATTTTATCATCGCTAGAAGCTTTTCCACTTTTTTGTGATTTTATAGCCTTTGTTACTTCAGATTCTAGGTTACAAGGTATTTCTTCTTCTTCGTAAGCTTCCTTTTTTTCTTCTTCTGGCGTTGTTATATCTGTCTCCGTGTATAAGTTTTTGTAAAAATCTGTCGCTACTTTTGCTATTGATAGTCTCTTTGTCGTGACTTTCTGTATTTTCTTTTTGTTTTTAGTTTTCATGTTGGGTATCCATGGTGTATGATCTTTTAACTGTTTTAGACCTCTCTTAATTCCGCCTGTTTTTTCTATTTGTTCTTTCAAAACATCCAGTCTTTCTGCTTTTTTATGTTTTCTTATCGTTTCTTGAATTTTCTTACTAATACTTGCGATGTTTTGTTTGTTATCTTTTCGTTTGTCTAACATTTCTTTTCTCTCTTCCATCAATTTTAATGTATCTTCTCCTAACTTATTTTTCTTCACTTTTATCGTACATGATTTATTTATATTTACAAGTTCTTTTTCCAAAATATTATACTTCTCTTGCAATGTTTCAGTATCTTTCAATCTATTTAATGTTGTTCCTAGATCATGCAATATATTTTGTGGTATCGGTGATGTAATTGTTTTGTTCATGGTTGAGTGTATTATATGTTTTCTTGAATTGTTGTTTCTGTCTTGTATAACTCCTCTTACCATTCTATGATCTGTATTAAAATTTAGCTTATTAAGTGCTTCAATGTCATTAAATATATGTTTTTCTCTTGTAAGTATAAAATCAATTTCATTTCTATCTATGCCATTCGGTGCTAACCATGTCCACTTTCTCGACTTTCGCTTTTTTGAAAAAACTATTCATTATTTTAAAATTGTAAGCGAAAGAAAAATCTATTAGTCTTTGTCCGTTGTCATTTCTGTCACCAATACTGTACTCTCCTAAGACAAATTCATCTTTGTTAGATTTCCTACTAACCTTGGCGTTAAAGTCTCCCATGATAATTATGTTCTTCTTTTGCATCAACTCTGTCATGTCTTTGTAGAATTTATCTTTCGCTAATTTTGTATCTTGTTCTGTGGGTGCATGTACTTGAATAATCGACCATGGTTGTTTAGATTCTGTTAATTGAATGTTGAGTACGGCGATTCTATCTGATATTCCTTGGAAGCTAATTATTTTATTTTTTAAATATTTTTTTACTAGGAACCCCATTCCATGTATACCTTTTTGTTTACCATAAAAATAAAAAATGTATTTCTCATATTCTCTTATCTCTTCTCCTATTCTTCTTACTTCACAAAGACCTATGACACCCCATTTTATAGGAGTTATAGCTTGTTCCAATTCTTGTAGTCTGTTGTCCGACATTAACGTTCTAACGTTTAACGTTGCAACGTAAATCTTATTGTAGCTTCTATTTTGGTGTAGGGATGTATTTCTATGGGGGGGTGGTGGTCGTGCAACCCCACGGGGACCAGCCGGATTGGGGTTGTTCTGTCTCTGGTTGCCAATGTTTAGTTGCTACTTAGAGTTATTTGGAATATTACTAATTGAGCTTGACCTTGGTCTCATCAAATCAAATGCGTTCTTTCTATTTTCCTTTGTTATGGAACTGTTGGTAAATGTTAGCTTTTTGGTTTGATTCTGGTTATCTGGCGAAGTTACTTGGTCTCTTTTCCTTTTTTCTTTGATTGGGTTCCCCTCTTTCACTACCAGTTGATCGTATTTAATGTATGCAGTGTTTCCTTTCGTGCGTTCTTCTATTAGTTTTGGCTTGAGTTCCCTTCTTTTTTCTAGTACTTCTTTGGGAAAATCTTCAGTGATGTAACCATCTTTCAAGCTCCTTTTCATTTTCAATGTCTCGCTTTTCTTCCAGTTGTTTGCAAAACTAATGAGGACTGGTCTTATTTTATTGTCTTTGATGGGACCGATGCGGTGGATTTTTGATACATCGCTAGCTTCCAAGGTAATTTTCAGATCTTGTTTAAAAATTTCTTGGACTCTCTGAAGTAACTCAAAAGGAGAGTCCCTTTTCTCATTCAAACCAAAATATAGGATGTTGTTTTTCTTTTTTTCTTTTTCGAAATACTCAATTTTCTTTTCTAATATTTCTATTTTATTTTTTAAAATTTTGTTTTCCTTTATAAGTGGTTCTAGTTTTTCGTCCATTTTTTCGAATATAATATTTGTTTGCTTTTCCATCTCTATTTTCATTTGGTCGAAAAGTAGTTTGAACTGTCCCTCCATTTTTTTGTGGGTGTTTTATCTTCACTGGCAACACTGACGAGTATTTGACGTTTGATGTTATTGATAATCTGTGCTATGACATCTGTCGGCACTTCCGTCGAATGTCAATGTCAATGACATACGACTCACTTACTTTCTTATAACCTCAAAATACTGGAGTATAATATGATGTTATTTAAAACGTATTTACTTGTAACTTCACGGTGTCAATTTCCCAAGATGTTCGGTGTCACTTGATGTTTATGTTTATTGCAGCAGTTGATGTAGTAGCACTGGATAACTAGTTATTTTCAATTATTTTTGGCGGATGAATTGCAAGGTAATGTTTACTTTTTGACAACCACAGACAACTTTTGCGCGCATCAGCTACTTAGATATAATTGGCTGAAAGACAACCGCGCGGGCAGATACCAAATATAAGACCGGGTGTTGCGTTGTAAAGTAGGAGACGCCTATGTCAGTCAAGTAATTGACCAAAACAGACTGATGATGATGAATAATAAGACTTTATGAAAATAATAAAAGCTTATATGTTACTAAGCTACAATATTGTTGTTTAAACAAATTGAGTTGATTGGTAAATATATTATGAAATTTTATAATCTATCATTGCAGTACATACCTAAACATGGTTTCTTATTAAATTAGGTATGTCTAGATAAAATAATTTTAATTATTATACAGATTAATTAATATAAAATGCGTAGGTAGGTAACTTTGATAATGCTAACACTATGAAAATATTATATTCAGCCCGTTTTGTAATTACCCTTTGATCTTGGCTCCTATCTAAATAAGAGTAAAATGTAGGTACTAATGGCGAGCATCTACAAGAATGAACCGTTTGAATGAAACTGTATTTTTAATGAATATAAAGTGTTCTGCTAATATTCAGGTTTCAACAATTTGTTTAGACCGGGACTGCTGACATCGAATGTTTGTGTGACCTTAAATACAATGTGAAACAGAAAGGTGCGCACCTTTCTGTTTCACATTGTATCAAATTTGTGTAGATGACAATATAAGATCAAGGGAAATTTTATTAACCGTGAGAATAAATAATATATTAGGTGAAAAATACTGAGTGGGCGAAATAAATCAGTCATCCGAATCGATTCAGTACGCCATAATGTACTAAATCGATTCGGTTAGAACTGTGACCCCCTGCACGAGGCAAGCGTGCCGCGGCAGCAGCCGCCAAGTGCTTTCGCCCACTTAGTATTTCAGTACGCCATAATCAGTAATTTTAACACCCATAGTTTGAATGTATGTTCGTTTGTTTAAATACTACCCTAAGATAAAGTATTGCATCTCCTGGTATCTCCCGTAGGTACTGGTAAATCCGGAAATTTGATTTCTGAGTGTTTCCTTATTGTCATATTTCTGCAACGAGCAGTGTACACCTGGACCTCATGTACAAAAGCAGTTTGCATTAATGCGGCAAAGCTATCTTTAATTTTCTCTTATTAGTAGTATCATTACTTAATTGAGAAATAAATAAGTAAATGTCAAAAAAAAATCAGGGCACATAGATTTTCATATAAGGTACCGACAAACACTCAATTTATTTGGCACAAAACTTGAGAATTCTAACGTGAATGTGTTTTTAGATTCTAAATTAAAATTAAAAATAAAGTCATAGCGTCAGTGTTTACACGTTTTTAATATTATTTTACTTTTGAATATCTGCTTTCCACTGACGCGGAGTGGGGCGGAGCTGAACGTCAATTGAAAAATGGCAGTGCTTAAAACAATCTCGGGCACGATTTCAAGCACTGTGATTAATCAACTGACGGTCCGCTCAGCCTCTTCCAGTCAGTGGAAACGCACTCTTAGTCAGTGCTATTTTAATCGTTATTTTGACATCCGTCAAACGTTCTTCGACAGTCTCATTCCATGAAACTGCCTTCTACAGGCTTGTGGTAAACCTAAGGTCTTTACTTTCATCCTGAATTCCTTTGCGGTCGCCTCAAAATAATTATTAATTTCTTCAGTCACGAAACAGTTACCTGAACGTTTGCTGCGGTTACATCCTTTAAAGTACACCAACGACAAACTTGGTTTCGATGAAATTCCTGATTGGAACTCTGATTCCCTGGAACTGTAACTGCTCTTTGTTAGTTGGTTGAACGCAGCGAAAACTTAAGGACAAAAACTTCCGAAGTTTATCGAACAACTGACAAACGCCGCATGCAACAAAACCATGACTTACGAAGTTATGATATTGCATCTTTATTGCATAGGCATTTCAGGTAGATGCCAAAGCTTTTATGTCCTTGAACATATGGTTTGTTTTTGATTGACTCGATTGTATTGTTTCTTTTGTTTGTTGTTTTAACCTCCTAAGTGCGCAATGCAGGTGGGCTGGTTACATTTTGTGTATGCAGTAGTTTTACTTTGTTTTCTCCAACAATAATTTATCGTTATACAAGCCATCTGAATTGCTATTATCAAAGTTTAAAGGATTTTTGTCTAGTTTGAACACTTTAAAAGAAAGAGGAGTTAATTTAGGTGTAGTCAGTTTTTGCCCTCGGTTTTTGTTTCCAATTGGATTTACCTCCAAACTCAAGGAAAGTTCTTCGAATTCTTATTTTCCATTGTTAACTTACGGTTCAACATATTTCTATAGTTAATAAATAGTTTTCGTTTTATTATTTAAATTATTTGCTTCCTGTTGATATTAGAATTCATATTTTATATTTAATCATTCGTTAGTAGGACTTTGGCCAATATTTAAGCACATAAAGTTTTTACCTTTGTTGTAAGTGGATGCTCCTACTATATTGTACCCACTAAGGCTGATTTTAGTTCGTCTCGTGTTTCAACTTTTTGATAATACAATTTACATCAGTCCTTTAACATGGTATATAGTATATTAGTCGCAGCACCCTTACTTGATATGGGCTATCTAGTTTATAAACATTCAAACATTGTAAATATGGAAATTTGAAAAGAGTGGCCATTAGATTTTTTTGCCAGGGCTTTTTTCTCCGACTTAACCCATTGTTTGCGAACTTGGCGTTACATGTACATGTAGAATCCCGACGTATCACAAGAGTTGTTTAGCATCCTAAGTGAATAAAGAATTTTGAATATGAATATATATATAGATATATACCGAAACTGATCGCATGTTATCTTTACCCTGTATGTTTTTTGCCAATTTCGATTCTCATTCCCTTTACCCTTTGCGAACTTGAGTGAGGGAATAAAAGAGAGTAAACTTGTGTCTATGCATATACTTGTGCACTACAACCAGTTGACTAGTCTCTGGAAAGATTAGGCGCCGTAACCGCATTATAAAGACAGTACTCAAACGTTTTACAAGGTAAATAAGTATCGTAGACTAAGGTAAAAGATAGTAGATAAGTTCCGTTGAATGTAGAACTTTTAAATTTATGATACTGAAGGAGTTAGAACTTTGTGGTTTCAGTTAAGAAGTGCAATTCAGGGTAACTTTAAAGTTGTTTATTTGAAAAACAGAAGCATTTAAGTAGGCGTGAGTAGTTTACTGTACAACTTTGTGTGTAATTATTTTGAGGATATTAAGTACTTAGACATTCTTGTGAGTGGAAATGAAGTTTATAGCGATTTGTGTTTGTTTTATAACTTCTAGTGTTACCATTTTTTTCGGCTATTTATCTAACTGGTCCCTGGAGATCCCTGACTCAGTGGCGACCGATCAGATCGAGATATCTTCGAGGTTAAGCAACGTTACCACTGTCAGTCCATAGATGGGTGACCGTTTCCGAACATTGTCGAATCCCTCCGTGCCTCGGAGAGCACGTTAAGCCGTCCATCCTGCGCCTAATCTCTCTTCGTTCGTGTCGGATCTCCGTCCCATCGGACTATGAGAGTGGTGGAATACAGAGTGCACTTGTATCTGCGCATACACTCATGCACTATAATGTCCTGCGTAGTTGGCTAGTCTCTAATGAATGAGATAGGCCGCCGTATCCAAAAACCGGTTAGAAATTATTATTATCATTAAAGGAATACCATGTACGATTAAATAACTGGGCAACTACAGTTGGATCAACGTAACTAGGCCGGACTGAAGTAGGCGACAAGTGGTTGCGCAGATGCATTTTTTGGAAGTAAATGGTGACAGGAAGCGGAGGGCGGGGGCGGTAACTAAACCAAAAGAATTAGAGATGCGATTACGCATTACATTGTCATGTTTTTTTGTGATTATTTTCGTAAAGAAATTGTTTTTCAAAGTTTCTTTAGTATTTACTGTAACTGTTCTAAATTTAAACTTTTATGAACTTATTTAAATAGTGTTTTTATATTTTGAATTAAAATGTTGTTGGTATTTTTAATCGATTAAACATATTTAGTCGTTTTCGTAAGTAATTTTAGGGTCGCATCTCTATGACATGCGCGAAAGTGATAAAAACCTAACTTCAATCCGGTCAAGTTACGTTGATCGTACTGTAATGTTGTAATAAATATGGAGATAGTTAAAAATTCTTTCATGCTTAGAGTGCTCGCGGCGTCGCGCAGTGGCTAGCAGCTGTTATATCGTTTATAATCTCTACCCCGTGATTAATGTAACCAATAAATGCTTGTTTGTTTCAGGACAGTGACGTCACTACTCCGAGGAACTCCGAAGAACACGACTGGTTGAGTACTTCACAACTGAAGGTAAGTGATATACTCTCTCCATCCAAATTCATAACTTGGGTCGAATTTATGTAGAAAAAATACTTATAGAAAGATAAATAAAAGATTTATGTTAGTCTGTTTTTTATGATCTGTTTAGGTAGGTAACAAAAAGGTAGGTAGGTATTGTATTGTTTTAATATAACAAGTTAAATTTTTAATAATATACAATAAACAGGGTCCTTATTAATGGTCTTCATTCCGTGTCCGCGGCAAAAATGTACGCCGCGCATTCGCGTTGATGCATTCTAAGCGCAGCTCTCCGTTTCCATTATGGCAAGATTTGGACAGTTCGCACGGGCTTGCCACGAACACAGAAAAAAAGATCGTGAATAAAGACCCAGGCGTGTTTAAATTTAATTAACTGTAAAATTATATTAGCCTATGTCATGTCCACTACTGAGTGGAATACAACGACTTCTCCTATGCTGAAATCCGTCAAATCGTTTGGGAGGTAGTGTATTTAAGGAGGTAATTGACCTACATACATACGCTTGAAAAACATTGTTATCCTTTTGGCATAGTCGGTTAATGTAACAATAATATTTTGGGACAACTCGCATAACGTCATCTGATCCCAAACTTCAGAGCTTGTACTATGGCAACCAGAAAACTGATAAATATATTTATATATTTCTAAATACATACAGATCAATAATACCCAGACACAGAATAAGCCATCGTGCTCATCACACAAAACTTTGTCATGGGTGGGGATAGAAACCACGATCACCTGCTTAGCAGTCAGGTTCACTAACTACTAGACCAACGGGCCTGTCACAAATCATACCATATGAAGAATAAATTCATAATCTCAGGCGTGATATAGGTGCCGGTTTGGTTGACGGCAAAGGGACGGATCCCGTATGATCACGAGTTAGTTCGAATTCCACCCTTGCCAGTTTTCGTTTATCTTTCATACATTTAATTAATCTGACGTTTATTATACTATTAGGCACTCCTGTTGACCGACCACACGGACTTAGTGCGAAGACTAAAAAGAACTAAACCATTTGAGTTAGTGTAATTATAGTGAACAAATAAAAGCGACAGTGCTTTAAATTTATACAAGAACAAAGTGTTTTCATGTTATCAGACTCTAAGAAAGTGCAACAGACATTATTCTTAGTTATAAAAATAGTGTAAACGTCTAAAATTAGATAAGAGTAAAATTGCTTATTAGCCTTATAAGCTAGATCGAAATTAATTGTAAAGAATTATGTTCTTTATACCCAAGAATAAAAAAAAAATATATACTATTAAATTGTCTTAAAAAAGCCTGTTTCTTTTAGATGTCATCATCAGAAGCGTCATGGGTAGCTTCTTTACTATGTCTTGGAGCAGTTTGGGGAGCGGTACCAACCGGACTTATTTCAGAACACTTTGGAAGAAAGAAGACTTTGCTGTACTTGGCCTTACCGCTGCTTGTTTCATGGATACTTGTCGCTTCCAGGTGTGTAATGGCTCTGATATTTAAACGTTATTGACGACTCACTGTCTTATAAATAAGAAGAGAGTTATAGAGATAAGAAGAGAGAAGAAGTTTATAAAATGTAAAAATATTGCTTATAACTCTCTGTAAAAATAAGTTGGTTGCTAGTGAAACTTACCAGTTAACAGTAAAAAGAACTTACAGTTTTTTTTTTTTGAGAATTTTACTAACTAGCGTAGCCTAATGGCTAAGTCATAGGTCTCGCAATCGTGAGGTCGCGGGTTCGAATCCTACCCATTATTCTACCGACGTGAACCCACTCCTAAGACAAGCCAATGAGCTTACCTGGAGGGGTTAACAGGATTGCTAGTAATGCGGGACTAAAATCCCACATGGCTAGGTATCTTTAAAAAAAAAAGGATTCGTTATTCCGGAAAAAAATGGTTGTCTGTAAAGTCGGTTTACGGATGATATTTTAACGTGATAACGTCATGATAAAACATTGATGACATTGTAATAAACAACCATGCCTTTGACAGCTTTAATGGATCCGGCCACAATACTTCAGCCTATCAGCAGGCGGAATCGCCATTCACGTTGCTTAGCAACCAGTCAATAACGTTACTATTTTACTTTTTTTTAAACACTTTCGTGAGTACAGCCGATCATCGAATTATAAGACGTTATGACTTCAAAAAACTTGTTTCTTTTTCCTTATACTAAATAAAATGCTATATAAATTCGAATCGACGGTAGTTTATTTCGGTAAAGACATTTTGCAAATAAATAACTGTATTAAAATATAAACCAACTTCACATAAAGACTGACATAACACAAGTAACAATTTTCCTTATATACCAAATGTAATTTTTTATTGGTTTTATAATTATTCTCTTTGGTCACATCACTCAAAATATTTTCTTTTAAGCATACCTTCAACCACAAAGTATAGTAAAGTAAATAGGGTTTTTTAACTATTAATCAATTTATAATATTTATCTTGTATTTTTTTGTTTTACAGTCCAAACGTCTATGGCCTGTACGTTGGGCGTTTTGTCGGTGGATTAGCGTTGGGCGCTTTCAGTGTCGGTATACCACCTTACATTGAAGATATCGCTGAAACATCAATGTTGTCAACGTTAGCAAATTTTTACCACGTACAGTTTAGTTGTGGAGTCTTGTTTGGATACATTATAGGTACATAAAATTATATTTTTAAAGGTAAACAAATTGATCTGTGGAGTGATTACATTGCAAATGCCATCCTCCTGAAAAAAACATGCACATACAATTTAAAACTAATAACTGATTATTAAAAGTCAGCTAACTTGTAAGCGATTTAAACTGAAATATCTAATACTAACTATGACTTGTATTACAGGTTGTGCAATTGCACAAACTTTCTTCAGGCACTTGTATCTCATAAATTTATCTGTAGAATTGGCATTACTATTAATAAGACCTATATTGTTCAGCTTAGTTTTGAGAAATAAAACAATATTATTATTATTATTTTCAGGTTTGGTGGAAAGTACATCATGGCTATCCGTACTTTGCGCCAGCATACCAACCGCTTTCTTCGTTGCCTTTATTTTTCTACCTGAATCACCAGCATATTTGATGTCACAAGGCAAATTCCACGAAGCAAAGGCGTCCTTACAATACTTCAGAGGCATCGACAATGACATTAATTCAGAACTTAAAGCCTTGAGAGAACATTTAAGAAATGCAGCAAGAAACAGAGTGACTTTCAAGCAGTTATTTAGTACAAAATCTACGTTGAAAGGTCTTATAGTTTCTTTTGGTCTTATGATATTCCAACAGATGACTGGAATCTATCCAGTACTGTTCAACGCCACCAAAATTTTTGAAACATATAAAATTTCACTAAACCTTCCAGGAGCAGCTATTATTTTAGGCTTCTGTCTGGTTTCATCAACGTACTTTTCTACTATGCTTTTAAAAGTGATTAGAAGACGAGTGCTTTTGATGGTATCATTCTTGGCAATGGCAGTGAACTTGGGTTGCTTAGCAATATACTACAATATGAAAGCATCAAATATGAATGAAACTTGGGTGCCACTGTTCTCTCTATGTCTTTTTGTAAGCTTTTACGCTGCTGGTGTTGGTCCTATACCCTGGCTGATGCTTCGGGAGATATTCCCACCAAATGCTACTAGAAGAGCAACTGCGATAACTGCTGGATTCCATTGGTTTTTGGCCTTTGGGGTGACGAAATTATATGAGAATATGGTGGTTATGGTTAAAACAGGATGGACATTATGGCATTTTGCTGTTAGTTGTCTTGTTGGAACAATATTTGTGTACTTTTTTGTTCCTGAGACCAAAGGACGCACACTTGTAGAGATTTTAAATGAATTTGAAGGCATACATAAGAAGCGAAAACATAGACATGTTATAGAAGTAGAAAGCGTTTCAGAAGCTTAGAAGACAAAGACTGTTAAGATCATTTTTTATAAATTCCAAGTCACTAAATTTATTTATAAAGTGCTGAATAGCTTTTAACACTTTAGGTTTATAAGTAGTTACTTAATTTTACTAAAATAAGTGAGTCTTGTTGAGTAAATATAAATTATTTCCTTAATATTAAGGGGTTATGCAGTTGTTAGTGTTTGTTAAAGTTCAAAATAGTTTTTAATTTGTATGTATGTATTTATTGTAATAAATTTTAATAATTTAATGGATGTTCTCTGATATTTTTAATTTTCTGTTTGTATTATTTAGCTACTTCCTTTATGCCTTTTTGATAGCATCTTCTAATATATAAAATTCTCGTGTCACAGTTTTCGTTGCCATACTCCTCCGAAACGGCTTGACCGATTTTGATGACATTTTTTGTGGTTATCCAGTATCTATGAGAATCGGCCAACATCTATTTTTCATACCCCTAAGAGTTTGTTTGTTTGTTTGAACGCGATAATCTCAGGAACTACTGGGCCGCATTGAAAAAATATTTTATTGTTGGATAGCCCATTTATCGAGGAAGGCTATAGGTTATAACATCACGCTACGACCAATAGGAGCGGGGCAGCAATGAAAAATGTTGTAAAAAAAGTAAGAAAATAGAAAAAAACGGAAAATTTACGCAGACGAAGTTGCGCGGGTCAGCTAGTTTCTATATACTATTGAATCTGCTAAGGTTTGATCCTGTGGACACATTGGCCACGATAATAACCTGAGAGTACAGAAGCAACTCAAGCAACGCAATCAAAACATTTACAAACCCGGAGTCCCGGAATGCCTTCTGAGCAAACTCATCTGCAGTTGTTTGTAATTAATAATAATAATATCTTGGGACAACTCACACAACGTCATCTGATCCCACACTAAGCAGTGCTTGTACTATGAAAATCAGACAAGCTATAAACATACTTATATATTATGAAAATACCTTGTTTATTGCCCGACATTTCGACCGTATTGCAATGGCCATGGTCGCGGGTAGACCCGTGACCACGGCCGTTGCAATACGGTCAAAGTATTTTACCTTAAATTATTCACGCGATTAAGACCCGTAGTATTTATATTTTCATAATGTGTACAAATCGCGAAAGTTTATCAACATTTATACTTATATATTTCTAAATAAATACATATTATAGATAATTAACACCCAGACACAGACATCGTGCTCATCACACAAAGTTTTATCCTGGGTGGGGATAGTCGTGAGTTCACTCACGACCTCTTGCATAATAGTCGGATACATTGCCACCGCGCCGCAGAGGCAGTCATAATAGTTAAGTTACTAAAAACACTTTTGTTAAGATTGAGCTAATTCTAAAATACAAGTTCTATAAAAAAACTGGTTGTCTGTAAAGTCGGTTTACGGACGATAATTTTACGTGATAACGTCATAAGAAAAAAATGATGACATTGTTATAAATAACCATGCATGTGACAGCTTCAGTGGACCCGGGCCTGAACGAACACAATACTTATTAAGCCTGCAGGCGGAACCGCCAATCGAAAGAAAAGAAAAGAAAGAAAGAAATAAATTTATTTTGTCCTCAAAAGAAAAAAAAAAATACAGTAAGTAGTACAAATTCAATTAATAGTAGTATCGAGAGACAAAAATGGTCCTAGCTCAGCTAGATTGCAACTCCGCTTAATGAGGAGTTGCGCTGGTATTCTGCTAAGACCAAAGTGACGTCACGAAGACCAAAGTGACGTCACGAATCGCGTTGCTTAGCATCTAGTTAATAACGTGACTGCTTAGCAACCCATCAATAACGTGACCGTTGCCACGTGACACTTTTTCGTGGGTGCACCCCGTCATCGATTTATAAGACGTCATCATGGCTAAAGTGAATCATTAAATGTTTAAGGAAACCCATCGGATCTTCCAAAACTCGGAGCCCTTGTGAATGCGAGTTATGGTAATTTTAACCATTGCACAAACTGTAGTAAAGACAAACAATATGCCCAAAAGTATTCGTAATTTTAAAAGTTGTGTATGCCAACCCGCATTTGGCTCATGTGATAAATTACTTTATAAACCCTGCCATTATTTGACGAAACTTTTCCCAACCGACTTTATGTAGTATACGAGTACGAGGATATTATTTGTTGGTAAGTACTGAATCCCATAACGTCATGGTATAGAAGGTTGGGTCGAGTATTATAGCGCATAGATGAGACGCTTTTGAAAGTTTCATAGGTTTTGCATTGGTATGGAAAATCGGGAATCAATCGGCAGTAGTACTTTGTACTACTAATTGTCTTGTACGCGGCAAGTTCAGCTGTAATATTATTTTTTTTCTAGCGTATATTCAAAACATTAATATAAAGACTCATTTGATAAATTGCTTTTATTTCATTGTAATTTGTTGCTTTGCATGACTACAAATAGACCGTGAATTTGTAGTTGTTTAGGAGCCAAAAATTATAAACTTCATATCAATAACCTAGTCTATAACAAAAATCAGTTTAAGATAATATTTTTCTTTTATCAACATTGAAATTAATGTCGTTTGTGGAAAATAAATAAGCACTTGTGGTAACGCTATTCGATTTCACGTAATAAAAATAGGTACAATGATCATAGGATAAATGGCATTCATAGTTTTCCACCACTCAAAAGTGTCATTGCCGCTTTAGGCAATTTAAGCTTAATTAAAAAAATATTTAATTAATCTATACTAATATTATAAAGCTGAAGAGTTTGTTTGTTTGTTTGTTTGAACACGGTAATCTAAGAACTATTGATCCAAATTGTAAAATTCTTTACTGTTGGGTAGCCCATTTATATTACGCTATGACCAATAAGAGCAGAGCAGCAATGAGAAATGTTGCAAAAACGGGGAAAATTTACGCAGACGAAGTTGCGCGGGACAGCTATATTTTATAGGGGGTTCAAAATTTTAGGCTCCAAAACGACTACAAAATTACAGTGTATATAAAACACTAAGATTAATGCGATCGTGCAATATTTAATTTTAAATTGCTGGACTTGTCAACCAGGTTGCACCGGCCGTGGTAGCGGACTGCGGACTTAAAGCAGAATTTAAAAATATATAATGCATGTGTATATTTGCGCAGATAAAAAATATTTATTTGTATATTCGCTACGATAAAAGCACAAAAACTAGCGCCAAATACAGTAAAAAGGTGAAACACATTATCTTTGAAAAATGTTTCCATGTATCGTATCAGGCTCGCACTTATCACACAATGCGTCTACAAAAGCAGTTTGGCTCAATTTATTACCATATGATGTGTACGTTGCGGAGTTTTATTCTGCATTGTGCAATTTGGAACCGGTTGGATTGCGGACTTCGCCCAAAATTTATAACTGGTGCACTAAGTAATACAATTTGGGGTTTTATTTAAAAAAGTAACCTGTTGCCGCATGCGAAATTAACAAAAAAAAACAACTGTAATTATCGCTATTATATTAATCTCACTTTTTAGGGTACCGTAGACAAAATGACAAAATGGAACTTAGCTCAGAAGCTAAGCTGCGGACGAACGGACATGACGAAACTATAATGGTTCCGTTTTTACTGTTAGTGCTAGATGGCTGTTTTTTGCATGGATGCATGCATTAATTATGCCGACAGAGTGAAAGATTAAAATCTTTAAAAAAAAATTTTTTAGGGTACCTCCCCTATATGTAAAGTGGAGATATGTATAAGTTCAAATTTTTGTTAGAGTCAAGTGTCCCCCTCCCCCTGCCAACTGAATAGTTGATGCTTAACATGAGAAAAAAATCACGGTAGTAGAAATTAAAAGTAAAACTATCACAGTTAAGTAGGCTTTACAACTTAACGAGAAACAGCAGACCAAATTAGAAGTAAAAAAAATCGTACAAATTCCATTGAAAAATACTTATAAAACGTTATTAGAAGTATAAAACAAAAACAACAGAAAACTAACTGACGGATTCCGCCAGATTCAGGACATTGTTGAAACTTTATCACTGATTCAGATCCACGCAGAAGAAGACAAGAATTCTCACTTTCAGAGCTAAGTCAGGTATTAAATCTTTTACGCAAAACACGGTCGAAAAAATCCTGCAAAATGAAAATAAACGGCCCACTGCCAAAGTATGCATATAAGTTGGTTCATAACACTTTACCTACTAAAATTACATAACATTTATATGCCGAGTCGTGTCTCTACTGCTTTTCATTTAAACATTGCTAAGAATACCTCGCTTAAGTTTGCGGTAAGGTTTTTTCTTGAATTTTGATGTAATGCCGTCGCTTGTCTTGCCTACATACAAACATTATATTTGAAGAGAGTTAGGTGAGTATACACTTGAGTATTTACTAGTAACAGAACGTCGACCATTTGCTATTTTTAAATGTACTCAAACCCTACTTCAAGCATGACGCTCGACGTTTTGTTACAACCTGGTTTGAAAAAAAAACAACGAACGTTTTGGTTTTACGCTTTATCGAACAAATGCACGAGCACGGGTGACATAAGTGTATGGAAGACACAAAGAAATATGACACCTACGTACACTCGCCTTACATCAATTACCTTTATCGAACACAGCGTAGAGCATTCGCAAGAATGTTATATTACGTGGAAATACTTTAGGAAACTGGGCATTTGCCTTTATAACCATTTGCAAGAACCAAATGTTTAGGTGTATACTCACCTTTAGAGATATTAAAAGAAATTAAATTCTAAGTTATAACTCAGAATTTCATTTCTTTAAAAATAACAGATACTGTTATATCCATTGATTGACACTAACTAAAAATGTACACAGATTTAAAAAGTAAATATGCATCGAGCAACGTATGAATAACGTTGTTCAGTACAACATTATTCTCGTTAAGTTTATTTCGCTTTTGTTATATCTTGGGTAAACTCTACACGGATATTTGAACCCAAATCAGGTAGAGACTGCCTGCCTACCTGCTATGCCGAACAGACTTTTTTATAGATTCTGAATACATACATTTTATAGATAAATTACACTTAGACACGATAGTTTTTCAAACCAATTTTGCTCATTACACAATGTTTTATCTATGGCATTATCACTAGCCACTACACCAACAAATAGTATTAATTCACGGATATCCCTGTACTGTACCTCGGAAACGTGTCAGTTAAAGCAATAAAGATAAAAAAAAAACTTATGTAAGATCGACATGGGTTGAAAACATTGTCAACATATTGTACTAGCTGACCCGCGCAACTTCGTCAGCGTCATTTTTCCCCGTTTTTCCAACTTTTTTCATTAATGCTCAGCTAATTTTAGTCGCACCGTGATATTACTCGTATATAAGCCTTCCTCGATAAATGGACCATTCAACACTAAAATAATGTATATTTCGCACCAGTAGTTCCTCAGATTATCGCGTTCAACTAAACAAACAGACAAACTCTTCAGCTTTAAAATATTAACATAGATTGCCAATATTCCGATATAGTATGTCTCAGTAGGTAGTAGGTACACGTCTGAAGAGAGATGTTATAAAATCCTCATTGCATTCTTTAGTATTATTCTGCAAAATCTCTTTAAGTGCGAATAACTTACAAGATTTATGGTGGCAAATATAAGAGGTATTATATTTTATTTACTTTTCAAAACATTTTACTTCTTGCTCAAATTATAAAGACAATTTTGACCAAAAAATATATGTATATTAATAGAAATATTTAGGTAACTTTTAACGCTTAATTTTTGCAACATCTAATGTTTTCATTATTTTGATTTTAACCTAGCATTATAGACGGAAAAATCACGCCACAGATACACAGTATAAAGAAGAACAGTAATAAATCTATCTTTACTATAAACTTATATTAACTAGTACCATATTTTAAGAAAAAAAAAAGATCCATACACTATTTAAAAAATGGCGAAAATAATGTCCAACGCAAAATGCTCAGTATCATACCTAACTTGAAATTGCAGCTCAAGTATGTTAAATAAACGTGAAAGTCTCCGAGGCTTTAAATCGTTGAAACAACGCATATCATAGTTTTTCATTACAAAATATTATAAAACCTTCCGTGTAAACCATCTTCCTACCATATCATTTAATATTAAACTTTATTTTCAGTGTCATATGGTCCATTTTAAGTTATTCTAGTCAAGCATTATTTCAATATCAACATTCTGTCTAAGTCCGTGGGATTTTCGAATTTAAGTTCTTTGCCGTAAAACTTAGATTTATTTGAAATTTCATGTGCGATTTCAGTAACTGGCCCCATGTTTGCTTCTCTAGTAGAACTTGAACGATCGATGAAGCGCTCTCAGTTCAGATTTGCCATTTGAACTTGTATAACTTTATGTTTATCCTTCAAGCTGAATTCTCTTTTTGTTATTTAACTAATCATTTCAATAACTACTTCGATATTATCTAAATAAATAATATTGCTGGGTTTTAAATCATAGTTATGTTATTTTAGTAGTTTTGGTTTCACTGATAGGAATATAATAACTAAATTTCATGAAAATTTAAACAGATGTTTATAAATCGATTGTACGAGTAATTCTTTTACTAAAACACTATGTAATTTTGATTTGATTTTGATAATTATACTGTAAACAAGTTTTAGAAACTTGCAAACGAATAAAGAAGTTTTGATTTCGCTGGGAAGAAAATAATAACAAGTTATCGAGTTAATTTGAAATTCAAAGGAGACGACCATAAAATGGTGTTGTACAATTTGACGACTTTCTGTTAACAATTGTGACTTGTTTAATGAATGAACAATGATTGCCATATCTATTTTTGTGATGAAATAATGCTATAATTTAAGTTTATGCTATAATTTTCCAAAGTTAGTAAATCGGATGACTTTTCTAATGGCTATCATTAGGTGCGTGAGATCCATAAATTGTTGATCTACGTCTGGGTAGACTTTGTATTCGTTAAATGTATGTTTAAAAAGTTTCCGTGACACAGGGCCCGTAGTTATTTCAGAATCGAAGAAAAAGGGGCATGCATCTTATTGCCAGAATTGTTTTTATTTAAAATAACCAAAAAAAGAAAAAAGAAAGACCCGATTGGGATGATTGACATCTTCAAGACACAAAAATATTTTTTCATAAAGATTCTCTATTGAAATTCAGTTGCTGTCACCTGGACACACACGTAGAACCAAAAGTGTAAGTAAAACTGGGTGAATTAACTGATTTATATTCTCCACACGTCTGTCTGTATCTGTTCAATGTGTTCTGCTGAGACAGCTGTGATTGTGTATTTGGGTAATCGATCATTTCCTGCAATAGATTCGACAATAGGAGTTTCTGTTTGAAGTGTGGCTTGTACTTGCTGAAATTATTTCTTGATTTTTTAAAGCTAAGCTACTGGAACAATTTGGGTGAAATTGTGTAGCCTAGAAGTCAAGTATGGCGAAAGACTAAAGACACAAAAATAAATAAAATGACTCACAGATTATGAAAAAAACTCGAAAGCAAAGAAGCTGTAATTTGACAAATAGGTAGGACACGCCACCTTAGAATAGGTTAAAGTCTGTATGGTATAACTGCGGGAAATAGGTCGTTTAAAATATTTACCTTCGGCGTCAAAGGTGAAAGGGATAGTGCCTGTTCATATTTTGGTTTTATTAATCAGCTAAGCAAACAACATGATTGACACGGAAGGTGACATTATGTTATTTTTGACGGCTCCGCGATTCAGTAGAACTGAATAGTTGAGCAATGTTACAATAGATGGGTGACGGATACATTTCTCCAGTTCCACCATTATATTTAAATGAAGGAATATAGAGTGCAGTGGTGTCTACGCATATAATTATGCACTATAATATCTCCTGCGTCTTTGTGTATCTTTTTATGTGACAGGGCGGCATGACCGATATCAGTTAAGAAATAATTAGGTAATAGTTTTTGCGTTATCCCGATAAAAGCTATCATTATGTCCTCCTCCAAGACTGGAACTATCTTTATACCAAACTAGCTGTCCCGCGCAACTTCGTATGCGTAATTTTTCTTTGTTTTTGCAACATTTCTCGTCGCTGTTCCGCTCCTATTAGTCGTAGCGCAATGTTATATAGCCTATAGCCTTCCTCGATAAATGGGCTATCCAACAAAAAAAGATTTTTTCAAATCGGATTAGTAGTTTCTGAGATTAGCGCGTTTAAGCAAACAAACAAACAAACAAACTCTTCCGCTTTATAAAATTAGTATAGATTTAATTTTACATCGATTAAGTGGTATAAGCTAGAAGACGTTACAGACGGACTTTTTTAATACTACTTTTACATTTTTAAAATGTAATAGCTATCGCTCGCGGAATTATCCGCGTGGATGACTTTACAACTGATAAGGGTTCATTTTCGTTTTCGATCAAAATGCCGAAACACATAAAGGTTTATTTATCTACACACCAAAACCAAATACAAATTTTCACAAATCTAACTTCAAAACCGACGGAGCTTCATGCCAAGTTACACCCTCTTCTTCTGTTTTACCCTCTTTGGGGTTGATTTCCCAAAAACGATAAAACATTTGTTTCAATATTTTAAACCAAAAAGCTAAATATGAAATTTCCCAGACATAACCTCCAAACTAACGGAGTTTCATATAAACTTGGTATTTTACCTCTTTAGGGGTTGATTTTTCGAAAACGTTAACACCGTTCATTATTTTAAACCAAAAAGCCAAATACAACTTTTTTAGCGAATTAACTTTAAAGCGGACGAGATTTTAGACGGAGTTTCATAAAAATGTACAACCACTATTTTACCCCTTTAGAGAATGAATTTCTAAAAATTCCTTCTTATCGGATGCCTACATTATTTAAGGAATACATTCGAAATTTGAAGTCCCTACGATACGCGATTTAAGCTGCGTTGATCAGTCAGCCGGTTAGTCAGTCAGTCAGGACAAAGAATTTTATTTCAATAGATATATTCTAAATTCTCAAACGATATATAAGTTTAAGACATTGTTAGAAGTATTTCTGTCGCTACTATTTAAAGTAAACTGATAGTGACAACATGTTTTAATTAACAATGTGTCTTATTCGATGTAACAAAATTATGTTTGTAATGAAAGTAATAGTTCAATATTATATTAGATGCGGTTCTATATATCAACCACTAAACCAACTGAAATGTATCAGTTGCTCGCCTATTCAAGTGCTATTTGGATTACTGTGGAATTTCTGGTATGTAGAGTATTCCGATATGTCTATATCTGATTAATATGATGAAGTCAGAGTAGCAAATTAAGTAACGATGTCTAATTTAAACGTAGACAATGTTTTAGTGCGCAAATACAAAATAGTACTTATGCGCAAACATGGAGAGACTTTATTTCTTCTATTCTATTCTATTATATTTTTAGGGTTCCGTAGCCAAAATGGCAAAACGGTACTCTTATAGTTTCGTCATGTCCGTCTGTCTGTGAAGACTACTAAATAAATATTGATGAAATTTGGTAAAAAGGTGTCTTGTAGCAGCCGCTACTTCATTTGATAGCTAAATAATAAAAATAAATATATATTTTTTCAGTAATCTTTAACGTGTGGCACATCATTCAGCAGGTCTTTTAAAAAAAATAAAGTTTCTAACAAACTTTTTTCATGATCGGGTATACCGTTATTGAGTTATTACCGAAAAACTGATGACCGATTTTCTGTTGATGCAATTATTCAAAGCTGCGTAGTGCTAGTGTAGGGTTCCACACTGAGCATGGTCCCACATGCTCTTGCCTGTTTTTTTTTTTAATTTTAACATTATCCAACACGACTGAATAGATATTGTGTATCCTTTAGAAATTAACAAATGGAATGTGCTAAGCTTTTGAAATATTTGTGGTTTTCCAAGCAGTTTTAGTTTTTTGACATTAACCGAAACGCGTGAACCTCAAACTTGATATTTTAGTAATTTCCCACACATTTCATTTCCATGGTTTGTAGAAACGTTAAATAGTATATTTTTAAATGGTTTTGCAAATGGCTTTGCATATAACATTTTATTTGCCATACGCTGACCCGCCTTCGAACTTGAACATTCGTACGTACACAGCTAGATTCATTACTTAACAACTCTAGAATGATTTTCGAGACCTGAATGCATTTAATTTTGTTCGAAAGCGGTCTCCTAACCATGCATTTTATAGTGGTGATGTTGTTTTAGCTCGCTGATGTCTTCATCTTCTCTATCTCAAGGTACACATGGACATGTCCATTTTATGCAAATCCGACAGCTTCACCTCATTTTGAAAGGCCGATCGAATATTAAAACCTCGTTTAAACACTTCACCTTTGGGAAATCAGTTTCGCGTGACATGAAACTTTTCTACGGGAAACTATTTTCATGAAAGTTATATTGGAATCTCTGAAATATGTTATATTGAGATTGTTGAATATGTATATTGAAGTTTTGGTGTCGGTACTTGCTAATATTATAGTTATATTTATTTATTTTATGAGCTATACTAACGTTTCGACTCCTTTGATAGCGCAGTGGTCTAATGTATACCACTGCCACAGTTACTAAGTAGTGAGCGTTCTTAGGGAAGAATTTGTTCTTTTCATAGTTCCTCAAAATGAAGGAGATAATTATGATCTTGAAGCTGTGATGAGTTTTTTAAAGTAAGCGCAGTTAGAACCTTATTCGGATTAACTGATACACATTTTTATAAACGACGAAAATTTCGAAATAGATGACCACCTACGTGCAAATACTACTCTGTCAAGAAAGTCCGGTACTTTCTTGACAAGATCAATAATATACAAAATGTTAGTTATTCAGCCAAGTTTATTTTATCTCCTCCAAAGTATGCTCCTTTAGAAACGATATAATTACGCCAACGAATAATCCAATAATCAAAACAGTTTTTAAACGCTTTTTCCGGAATTAAGTTTATGTAGAAGTAGAAGACATTCTACCGAATAAAAAAGAAGCGTAGTGGTAATTTGAGTTTAGGAAAAAGAAAGAAGTTGGCTAAAACCACATCTGGTGAATACGGTTGTTACTCGGTGGTGTTATCGGCCTTGTGCGAAGGCGCATTATTGTAGTGCAAAATCTAAATTTTCTTTACACAAATCTCCCCTTTTTCGTCGAATTTGCTCTTTTAAATGCCGCATAACACTCTAAAAATATGTTTTATTTACCTTTTGATCTTCCAACAAGAACTCCGAGTGCACATCACCGCAATAGTCAACGAAAACTGTCAACATGACTTTTACTGTTGATTAATTTTGGCGTGGGTTTTTCGGTTTCGATTTAGTTGGAACGCTCCACTTCAAAGTTAGTTGACTAGTTTGCATGTCAAACTCGTAAACTCATGTCTCGTCACCAGTAACAATGCGTTTGATGAATGTTGGGGTCGGAATAGACTCGTTCTAGCATGTCCTCAGCGACTCTTTTGCAATTAAGTTTTTTGAGAAAAATCAGGTCTTTTGAGACTGATCAGCAGACAGTATGTTTTATACCCAACTGATTATTTAAAATGGTACAGATCGACTTGTGTTTCAGATATAATTCAGTGGCTATCTTTCACAAACTTGAATGAGGATTATACGTCACTATTTCCTTCACTTTTGCAATGGAAAAAAAATGTTGAAGACGTTGATGGCCTACCAGAGCGAGACAAATCTTCCATCACATCTCGACCACTTTTGAACGCTTTGTAACTCAGCGCGTGTTTTTGATAAAGTCTTCTGTAACATTTTCAGAGACTCCGTACATGAAATTTCATTGGCTATACGAATATTTAAGACAAACTCTTTGTTCAAAGTTTTTGTCCATTATGAAATTCGCAATACACACTAGATAGGATCTGACAAAAAAACAGCACTGTATTTAATCTCAATAATAGACGCAAGTCAAACTCTGCGCCAAAATGGAAAACAGTTGTGCCAATCCGACAATTATACAAAATCTCAAAAATTAAATTGAAACCAAAAACGAATTCCTGATATTTTTTTGATACGATCTCGTACACACACGCATAGAAATCAAAATTTCGGACCACCTTGGACAACTTTGTCCTGATGGTGATCCAAAATTCCGTGTTCGTGAGCAATGCTTATGTATGCATTGCTCCAGCTCAGTACTAACCAAGTAAAAGTCTGTGTTTTGTGATATTTGTAATTGTTTGCAATCAGGCGGGTCGTGTGTTTGTTTACAACATTTTTAATATAAAACAATCACGAGCTCATATAACAAACAACAGCTGTAAGATTATTCATTATGAGCCTCGAAAACATACAATAGAATCTCGTCGTGTACCAAACGGCTCCGACTGGGAATAATAAAGCAGCTAATGTGACGAGAGCGAGTAAATGTGGTGAATGTTTCAGTACCATCGGTGTGATAGGTACTTGAGTATAACTGCAGTAGTAAGCGGTCTCAGACCCAATGGTGATCGAGCAGGTCGAGAAATCTGTGAGGTCAAGTAACGTTACCACCTTCGGTCTTCGGATGAGTTATTGTTATCGAAAAATGTCATCGGTCCTGAGTCTGATCTCTCTCCAGACATATCGAATTTTCGTTCCAACAGAGTATGAGAAAGAGGGAATAGGTAGTGCTCTTCTGCACTAAAATACCGCTTGCTTACTTGCATAAATTATCTATACTAATATTATAAAGCTGAAGAGTTTGTTTGTTTGTTTGTTTGAACGCGGTAATCTCAGGAACTACTGATCCGAATTGAAAAATCCTTTCACTGTTGGATAGCTCACTTATCGAGGAAGGCTATAGGCTATATAACATTACGCTACAACTAATGGGAGCGGAGCAGCAATGAGAAGTGTAGTAAAAACGGGGAAAATTAACGCAGACGAAGTTGCACGGGACAGCTAGTTATATATATTTATGAATGACCCTAGAGTTTAAGTAAAATGAATGTAATTTTATTTCTTTTACAGTTGTTACCTACTCAATTTCGATTGCTTTAAGTTTGATTTGAACTGAAATTTGGTACCCTTGTTTAGCTCCTTCAAGGCGTAAGAGTGCATCACGAAATAAAAATAGAAGTGAAGTAAGACGGAGAAGCTAGGTAAGGTTTTTCTGCAATTTATTATTTATTTTTATAATTTCTAACGAATTGCAGTGTCTATAATGGCAATGTCATAAAGTATTGCAACTCGAAAACATAATATATTTCTGAGAAAACGATTACTGTTTTCGTATGCCGGTTAATCAAGGTCGTAACCAGGTTTAACCTATTGTTAAAGAACGTAATTCTGCTACTCGCCTACTAAACGGCAGCAGCAGATGTTTTTGATTAAAAAGCTGTGCTGTCGTGCAAGAAGACTCAATTCGGAGGTGTATAGAAGTACGCGCGTATGCTTTTTAAGTACTTTGTTATTTTTTTTAAACTAAATACAAAAAAATAGTGACTAAACAAAAGAAAAATACAAATGAAGATGACTGATAAAAACCAAAGAAGACGATAAAAAGAACGACTTATGCTTACGGAGGATGTCAAGAATTATAAAAATTTTAGAGTTGAAAGTGTAAAACTTGGTGATGAGATATGCGCCGCCTGTATAGGGGTTGGTGGCTTTATTGGCAATTTATGTGTAATTTAATATAGGTACGCGTACTCTTATCGCCCCCCGTGCGTAATCTTAAACAACTGTATGTGTAAGTGTTTGCAAATCCCATTTTGTGTTTTTTTTCTAATTACGCAAAATTATATTATTACAACGAATTGTTCCTTATAATCTATGTTATTAGATAATCTTCTAATTATCTTTTATCCTTGTGAAGTTTAATATACTACCTTGCCCTATAGTTAATACTTTTAATTTCACGTGTTACCGTAGTAACTAACTGTGAAACTGTGAACAGTGCGGCTTCATTAAATCCTAACGCCTAACTTTTGGGGGAAAATCCGTTAGACAAATAATATACCAGTGTACGGTACCAAGGGAAATAATTACACAGATATGTACTATACAAGTATAATTGTTGTGTTTATTTTAAACTAGCGGAATGCTCCGGCTTTGCATGGCCGTTTCTTCACTATCTATAGGCACACATAATATGCATGTATTAAATATCGGAAAATTATTAGATTGCTAATTGATTTCCGTTGATCTAATATCTGTTCTGATTAAATAGCAAGTCTATTGACTAAACATGGCAGCTGCAAGATAGATGGCCTTTTGTTTGACATTTACATTTGATAGTGCAGGTAGTGGGGCAGTTGGCCTCATTAGGTCAGTCTTAATCGAGCGATCGTAGCGACACGTCTTCCGATAGACGTCGCTATTTTTATAGTCGTGTGTACAAAGGGTTTGTGTAGTTATAGTGTCAGTAATGCAGTGGCATTTGTGTTATCGAAATGATTAAAACAGCTGGCAACTTAGCTTGCTCGAGGTATCCGCGTTTATATGATCTATTACGATAATGGCAATTCGAATATTGAGCCGCTAATACCGTATACAGCCACCATATAGATAGCACCGTGTGGTATCGGCCTATAAAGATAATAGTCCATATCACCCCCATCACTTCCCGCGGGTGTCGTCAAGGTGACTAAGGGATTTTACACCGAATATAGATAGCACCGTGTGGTATCGGCCTATAAAGATAATAGTCCATATCACCCCCATCACTTCCCGCGGGTGTCATCAAGGTGACTAACAGGATCTATAATTAGTAGCTTCTACTGGGGAGACCAGTGCTCAGTTTGTAACATTGGTGTAGCACTTCGTAGTGCTTTCTGTAGTCTATCGTAGCTGTAGCAAAGTTCGTAGCTAATGTAACTGCTACGGCGGATATTCTAAAGTTAGTGTATGGAGATATACCTTCATAAAACAACATTATTATTCGATTAACTAAATGTCAATGATTGCACTAATCCGTTATAAACCCCCATCTATTTGACCTCTCTAATGTATGGTCTCAAGTCGTATTTACCAATAAACTGGACCGATTTTAATGAATGTTGCAATATTACCTTTGAAACTAAAATACAGTAATCAGAATCTATAAATATCATATAAAAATTGTTGTCTGTAAAGTTGGTTTACGGACTATAGTTTTACGTGATGACGTCATAAGATTTTTTTTCCATTTCCAATAGTATCGCATGTTTCTGCAATCGCCAAAACATTGATGACATTTTTTTTTAATGATAATTAGCAATGTGGGATTGTGGTTCCACATTACTAGCAATTCTGTTAACCCCTTCAGCTAAGCTCTATGGCTTGTGTTAGGAGTGGGCTCACGTCGGTAGTATTATGGCCAGGATTCGAACCTACGATCACACGATTGCGAGACCGATGCCTTAGCTATTAGGCTACCGCCGCTTCAACTACAGGCATGGTTGTTTGTAACAATGTTATAAAAAACCATGCCTGTGACAGCTTTAGTGAAACCGGTTGCATGCACGCCGAAGCACACGCATGCACCCGACGGCCACAATGCTTCAGCCTATCAACAGGCAGTACGGAAGTGACTTGATGCAAACTGCTGAGCAACTAATCAATAACGTGAGCGCTGACGTCACACTTTTTCGTGAGTGCAGTCGGTCATTGATTTATACGCCGTTCATCACGTCAAAAAATGTTTGTTTCCTAACATGGTCATTTTTTATATTATGAAATGAAGATACCAGCAGATCCAGCTAGTATTCAGTCGTTGTATACTGCGCGCTAGTATTCAATATCACCCAAATCTTTGTTTGACAAAGATCTCAATATCACTGCACCGCATTCCTCATTTGAGACATTAGTTTCTAAGTCTCATTTGCCCAATAATTACACTTGCTACAGTGCTCTTCAACCGAAACACAGTGATGTGTGAACATCACTATTTCACGAAAATAAATTGACCCTGTTGTGGTAATCACCACGATGGTTTTTAGCTTAGACCTACCAAAGAAAAGGTTTCGTCTCGTTTTCTTAATTAGTATACCGAGCTAGTAATGAATATAAAACAGATCAAAAGTAAAAGCAACACGAAACTCTGAAGTAATCCCAGCTCTAAGTTCGACGTATCATCAAACAGAACTACGAAGTTTGCGGTCGAGAGCAAATACCGTACAATATAACACACGTTTTGTATTTCATGTGTACTTTATGAGTATTTCATATTACACATACGTTGAGTTTGTGAGAAGGCAGTAAGGGTGGTATTTGATAGAAGGTATCTGCTGTATAGTAACAGAAATGTTTTTACAAATGACTTTTAGTTCTTCGCGTTATATGATTTACACAATGTTACAAATTCAAGGTATTAATCATAAATTTTGACTTGTACATTAAATCTCTCTCAGCATGTTTACAAATTTAAATGTATGAAAGAAACATTTGTCTACATGGTACCGGCCAACTCAGGCATCGAGATATGTCCGTCAAAGTCGAATTTAGCCTCCACATGATACGATTTTATGGCAATCGTGACGTCATCCACCGTGTTCCTAAGAAAATTGTACGGCTGTGTAAGTTTCATTGCAGAAACCATTTCAGCACAGATTTTGACGCTGTGAAATTTTTAAGCAAAATTTGACTTTGGTAGACATGTCTCGGTGCCGTAGTTGGTAGACATGTCTGCAATGAAACTAACAGAGCCGTACAAGTTACTTAGGATCACGCTGGATGACGTCACGATTGCCATACAATCGTATTATGTGGAGGCCTTAGGGGTTCAAATACCGCCTGAGACGAATTTTCCATCCATATATTTAATTTTTTAAATAATTATTGTAAATTGTCCTGCCACTTTGAACGACATCTAGTAACATCTATATTTAAATAATGTAATAACATTTTGTTTATACATGCGGGTTTTTTATACTCTGAGAGTGTTTTTTTGAGCAGGGGTCGTGGAAGGAGGGCAGCCGCTGCCTGCTGTAACCTAGCGCAGGTACCCCAGAACACACATCAGGTACTATGCAACCTTAGTCCGAGGATGCGAAGACGAGTATAGGTGCTGACCATTTATACTCGCCTTCGCATATGGTGATAAAAATTCGGAACCCCCTGTTTAACTAACCGAATTCTCAAAAACCTGTTCTAAGCGTTTGTCTACTAAACGTGTAATAACTATCAATATGCCATATTTAAATATGTTCCTTTCAATTATTTGAGCTGTCTATACGAAAGACTAGCTGTTACACAGGTGGAGTAGCAGGGTTGACTTCAATCAGTTCAGGTCAAAAATCACATGTTTGTAAACAGAGTTGCTCTGTCCCTGACCTAGTGCGGCGATGTGTTTTTGATGACAATCACGCCCTATTTAAGGGTAAATCTTGCTATTCGTGATGCGGATTTGTCTTATAACATTTTATTTACAAGTACATGATATATGAATATAAAAATAGCGTCTTTGTTTATGTAAAACGTCTTGTACAGTGTTATACATTATTCCTAAATGAATACATTGGATTTTAGATACGACTTTTAGTTTTTCAAGTGTTTTTCAAATTTACTTGTACATAAAATCTCTACAATATAAGCTTAATAATTATTAATTTTTGTTTAACTAATTTTATACTTATAAACTAAAATGTATGGAGGAAAAATTTAACATGCGACCTTAGTACAGCTCACACAGTAGGTACAGTTTTATACATTAATCCTAAATTAATACATTGTTTTTTGTTGCTTCTTACTTGTTGACGATAAGTCACTAATAATGATAATGACGATAATGATGATAATGACAATAGTCTGAAGGCCCGTGCAAACGGTACCGTTTTTCTGGTAAAGAACTGGTGTTAACATAATAAAGTAAAAGTATACGTGTTTTTAATTTGGAGTCTCTCGGTGTATGTCTGTATCTGTGGCGCCGTAGCTTTTTTTAGCTTTTAACGGGTAACCGATTTAAATGCGGTATTTAAAGTTCTTGGTTAGCTTTTATCCCATTTGGAAAAATCCGTCATTCATCAGCATTTTTTTAACGTGTGGTATCGGCAGTAGTAGACGAGAGGTCGAAAGTAAACGACGTACTTCAGTTTCTAATCTGTATGTTCCTTACAGGTACTCTATGTTTATATACCCTAAAACTACGTGATAAATTCGTGAAAGTACAATCTGTATGCTTTCTATTAAATATCTCATTTATTTTCGGTAAGTGTGTGGTAATCTAAAATAGATATGTGACGTGTATGTCACACCACAGACGTTTCACTTCATAAATAAGCAACTTGATGCGACTAAAAATATTTCCTTGAACAGCCTTCCTTAAGAAGTCAAACGTATCTAGCTAATGCTATTTATTTCGATAGGAGCCACGCTCGTTCCATGTAATGGCCCATGAAAATTACGGTAATCAACACCAACCACAATTTTCTTACACGACAATATTTTTCGAAATTGCGTGCGAAAGTTGGATATCGACTTTTTGGGAGGTAGATTAAAAGCAAAAAATTTAGATGTCCGACGCGGTACAGACCTATTGATAAAATAATGTCAAAATATCGTCGATACCTAGAAACATTGATTCATTTGACATAAAAAGGGATAAAAGAATTCTTCAAGTTTTTTCATATATGTAAAATCTTAAAACATGAAATTTAGAAATATCATTCACTCAAAAAATCTTAAAAAACTACCAAATAAAACAAGCTGAAATTGGGCAAAAAGTTGTTAAAAGGTAGAAGACATTACGATGGGTTCTAGAGTTTTAATCCTAGGAGGCAAAAAAAGCAATTTTTTTTGTAAAAATGTTTTTTCGGTACATCATATCATGTTTGAAACGCATGTCAAATATGCCAAATCAATATACTAACGTTAACTCGTTTAGGTACTTACAAGTAGGCTGAATAAATTAAACATCTTTATTGTCCCAGAACGTTAGGAGACCGACTAGGGAGTATAATTTTATGGTATTAGGTTTTATTAATCCCCAATTTGCTGTTTACGTAACGTGTAAATTGTAACAGGCCGTCTCTTGGACGTTAATATATTGGTTTTCCATTTTTTAGATCTGTAGACTTTTATAAGCTACGGGTTACGGGTACGGCCGTGGCCACGCCCGTTGCAATACGGTCGAGACGTTGCGCCATCAAACAAAGGTATTTAGCCTTAAAATAAAATGTTTACACGATTAAGACCCGTAGCTTATAAAATTCTATAATGTGTACAAATCGCGTAAGTTTACGAACTTATTAGATATGTTAAACTGTGTTCTTTTAATGCTAGTTGATGATATAGAGCTTATTAGGATAATTTTAGTATATTTAAAATATAACTCAGTATACATAATCATTACCTTCTTTTATTGCATAGTATATAGCAAATTTGCTTCTATCGTCTTTGTTCTTTAAATATTTAAGCTAGCGAATTTGGAAATGGTTTCTACTAATATTTACGTAATTTCTATTTGTTAGTATAATCTTATCAAAAATATTAAATGTCTTTAATTTCTTACGTAAAAAGGCACGAGGAAAGCCCACGTGAAGGCCGGAAAATCTTTTAGAGCTATCTGAAAAAGAAGCATTGTTTGATGAAATTCTTTTTATTCAATCGTGCACACGTGCGGCTTGCCAATGCCAGTCAATGTTGGAAACTGTACACTCGAAGTTATTGTCTAACTTCAACAAAGAGGTCAATCGACGGATCCAACTCTTTTGACCAGCGCTCCGCAAATTACGTGTTTTCTCGTCCCATATCCCTCAGTGTCTAAAGACTGTGATGGCATACGGCACTGACACATGGTCCCTAACTGTTTACCTGATGCAGAAACTCAAAGTCACTCGACGTGCTATGGAAAGAGCTATGCTTGGAGTTTCTCTGCGCAACAGAATCCGTAATAGGGATATTCGCAGTAGCACTAAGTTTACCGACAGTTCAGAGAATTAGTAAGTTAAAATGGCAATAGGCAAGCCACATCGCTCGCAGAAGCCGTGCTGGACGGCTCCCACAAGATGGACTGACGACCTGATTGGATGCAGACCGCTCAAAATCGGTCGCTGAGGAAGTCCTTGGGGGAGGCCTATGTTCAGCAGTGGAAGTTAAATGCTGATGATGATGATGACATTCGACTTATTTTAGGATCGATTTATCAGATTGTTCCAACACCAATGTGCTTTTCATTGTTTTGATTTTGTCAAACTGACTTTTCGTGTGGCGACGTCTACAAAGTAGACTACACTTATTATGTTGTATGAATTCTTGTTATGTTCCATTATCTTCGAAGAATACATTTCCCGACATCATACAATATGACGTTTGCAATCACCCTAACCATAAAAATAAAGTAATCACATATTTTCAACACATATACGGCCTCCTTCACTATCTCATCGCACAAGACAAAGAAAATGAAAATAAAATAATCTTGAGCCATTCAGGAATATTCTTAAAGGCTTTCGCTCAAAGAGTATGGGTTTCTATTCACGTCACGTAAGCGAGTCCGGTCGGTATAGACACAGGGCAAGTGCACGATGAGGCTATCTGTGGTAATATGGAGTCGACTTTCGTGAAACTATTACCCAGTTTTTATCAAAAGTTTGTCAAAGTATTGTTTAACTTAACTTCACCATATAACATTTATTAAGCCGTACAAATTGATTATCTACATCTAACATTATTTTATAACTAAATATTTATTTACAAATATCATAAAAAAAAAAAAAATTCCAAGCTTTAATTAACTATACTTAAAAAATAAAAAATCTAAATTAAAAATGGTAGGCCTGTCTACGCGTCGAAATACTCGTCTCCATTGATCTTGTCTGGTAGCGCAACCAGAAGGCTGGCAGCATTGCCACGTTGGAGAGCAATACTTATTCTTTGTACGAAGAAAAAGCCTGTCCTCTTGTCACATGAATAACTGAAAAGCCGCTTGGAAATATCTTGTTTAAAAGTAAATGTAAATAAAAGTTGATGATCAGCTTAGCCATTTACTAGTATTTGCTTATCAGGAGGCGGTAGATAACTAAGCTAAAGATGTGTATCTGACCCACATACGCCTATAGCTTAGTTACGAGTTTTAATGTTCATACTAGTCAATACGAACATATGGATAACTTATTACTAAAATTACCTTCTTTTCTAAATGTTAATTTGTTTTGTATATTTTCTAGTATTACAGTTTTTATTTTTAGTTATTAAGTATAGTTACCTATAGTTTTAGTTTCGGAGAGTATTTATAAAAATATTTTTTACTTTCTAGCCTGAAACACAGGTTTCAACCTAGTTTTGGCAAATACTCAACTGTGCTATTTGTTGAAGTGAAAACTTCTTTAGCGACGTTGTGCACTTTTTGAGATGGGTAAAAAAATATTTAACTCGCGTCAGGACACGTGTCCTGATCGAAAATTCGTAAGACGGATGGAAAGTAAACTGCCGGCGCGGTGTAGGATAGGCAGTACTATCCCCCTCTCTTTCTACTACTGCTCGGTGAAAATGTATGCCTGCTCCTGCTGTTTCGTTTAAGCGGCGAAGGGCGCTTGCGCGAGTGTACGTGTGTGTTTATACTACAGCGTAATGAAGTGTTACATTTCTTATGTTATATAAATTGTCATGGTGTATGTACGATAGCGTAATAGATGAATATTGTATTTAACCACATAAATGATAGTACTTTTATACTGATAAATAAAGCAATCCATGTGGAATTATTTCTTAATTTTTTATTCCCTAACCATTCCAAAATATTCAAAAATGCACAACGCCATTGCTCAATTTTTCACTTCTGCCGGCACTCCCAGAATGCAACCTGTTGTTTTTTTGGATTATTTAGCTTTTATTGTACCTTTACTTTCATGAATAACCTTTTTGCTACTTCTGCGGCGCGGTGGGAGTGTCTCCAACTGCTACGCCAGAGGTCGTGGGCCCCACGGGACACACCTTTGTGTGATCCACAAATTGTTTTTCCGAGTCTGGTTGTGCTTTGTGTCCGTAACTCGTATGTTTGTAAAGTCCCCCGCGACACAGGGCTGTACAAGCCCTGTTTAGGCGTACTGCGGCAGTTCTTTAAAAAAAAAAATCAAGTGATCCTTTTCACGTACATAACTTAGCTAACTAGAACACAGCTTTGGAAAAATGTTTTTTGCAGTAGGGTACAAGCCCTGTGTCGCGGAGGACTTTACAAACATACAAGTCACGGACATAAATTACACCCAGTCTCGAAACAACAATTTGTGGATAACATAAAGTGGTGTCCTGTGTGGGAATCAAACCCACGACCTCTTGCGAAGCAGTCGATTACACTTCCACCGCGCCATCGAGGCAGTCAAAAAATTTATTAGTTTTATTGTCTATTCAAATTAGGTTCTAATTTATTTTAATTCATAAATTAACTCACTATTCATTTACTGTAGTCACTAGTAGTAGTAAACTTTAAATATACCTATGTTGAAACACATTTTTATTTACATAATAATTATTAATATATTTATTTTATTATTAATTATTTATATATTATTAATTCGGTATTTCTGTCGAGATTCAAATTATTTGAATCTCGACAGAAATACCGAATTATCATCAAGTTAGGAATAAAACAAAACTTTTTCCTTAAAACATAACCCTACATCTGCCATAATCGGGTAAAAGGTGCTCGTTATTTATATTTTCAATATTAGAAACTTCAGGCGCTTTCTCAAGGCGGCACACAGGCGGCTTATGTTAATGAACTCTAAAGTATTTTTCCAGTTTCGTTATAAAGACTTAAAGTAAAAAGATGCCGAGGACTGAATATTTATGGGAAGACGGATTTTGAAGACAGGCTATAATTTGACGTTATTACGTCAAATTGTCACTCGCTGTTGTAAAGGTAAACCATTGTGTTTATCTAATGAATAATTAAAGTTTTAGAAGACACCAATTAGGCAGCTGTTACTTACAGAGTAAGAGAAATATATTTTGTTTGTGTCATTAAACAGTTTACTTGGGTTAAAAATCGTTTCAGCTTCGAATCGGTATATAAAATCCGGGCAAGAGCATGTAGGTCCACGCACTATATAGGGTTCCGTTCCATACAGTATTAGGTACATTTTACAATAATGTAGTCTAAGAAGTAGATTTTTTGATGTGATAATTTTCAATTTATTTTTTACGAAAATTATTACATAACACTTTATCGGCAACCCCTCGTAAACTCGTAAAGCCTACTTACCTGTGATAGTCTTCCTTTTAATTTCGTTATAAAAAATAAAAACAACCATTTACCTGGGGGAGGGGGGACACTCGACTCTAACAGAAATTTGCACCTTAAAGCTCAATATTTCACCAACAGATCCATAAATCAAAAAATGGTCTTCACAACTCCTATTTTTTAAAAGACCTATCTAATATCTTTAGATAGCTGACAAAAAAGCCTAGGTTTTCTTTGACCACTTTGTCGGCATAAGCAATATGTACCCTATATTCAACCTAAATTACAAGTTTTTGTTCAGTACCTACCAAGAGCGTCTGAGCTGGAGAAACTATAAGGGTCCCTTGGTTTTTACGGAACCTTAAAAAGCTAGCTAACTGATTTTAACACACAGCTGTAACCACTGAATGTATGGTTTTGAAATACAGGTAGTTATTATGATGCAGTATTAAAATTTAAACCAATAATATAGGAATTGAGGCCTAATTGTAATGTTTTAAATTTTGTAGTGCTATCTGCCTACCAATTCGATTAGTGGACAGTTTCCACTACTCAACTTTTACTGTTTTTTTGCTTCATTAGGATTGGAACCTTAGAATTTTTATTGGTCCACTGGTCCCATGGAGCTACTGGGAATAAAGGGTCTTGTGCTTGATTTTTTCCATGAATTAAACAATAAATAAATACTACACCATACGCCATGTTTAGTTAGGGTGCCTTAACCGAATTCACTCTGAAGCCTTAATATCTATAAGTAGATAAGTACAAAACCGTCCAGTAAAATTATTATTATTAAACGTGAACCCACCCTGAACGATATGCTCTCAACCTAAACCAGAAACCTCAAATACCAAAATAATCTAATAACACCACGAAACCTATAACTAATAAACACGCTTTCCGTTAAACATCGAAAATAAATTACGGAGGGTTAATTCAAAAGTGGGTTATTAAGGTGGGTAAAGTAAGCCCATGGGATAACGGCATGATATGTGGATATTAGCACAAAATAAAGAGAGTACAGAAGCCAAACTCATGTATGTACTACGGATTTTATACATACACTCATCACATGCGTACATAAAACGAGCGTGACCACCGCACGAGCGTGGCACTCACTCTGTCTATGGGTGCTTAGTGCGAGTTTGTTTTATGCAGACACGGATACAGCGGAAAGGGGAGCAATTGCCCTGTAAGACTCAAGAATTTTCAAGTGTTCGCCAAACATTTGGTCCGCGTTGATAACCAAAATTTTCGGGTCAAAGTGCCCCCTCCAGAACATGGTCCCGGATCCGCGTCTGGTTTTACGTCAGCAATTGGCGAGAATAGAGAGAAATCCTATTGGGCCGCTGCAAGCTCTTAACCAATCACAGAGCCGAACGCTCTAAACGACTCAATCGCGTTAATGTGAAACAAACTCGCATTAAGCACACTGGTCGTTACTTATTCTAGTTCCGAGTCTCTGCGTCCGTGATGCTCAGTGACGCGCTCTTAACGCACGCACACATACAATTGTGTCAAGAGGGTTTCGTATCAAGCTTGTTATCTGTACATGTATAATCTGTGGTAAAATTTTAACCCTATCACTTTAACCGTTCACGGTTTTAAACAATAATACCCCAGTGTTTAACCCTTGGGGTATCTAAAGAGAAAGTTGGATTAAACTGAATGAAAATGGTTATCATAAACGATTATGTTTTTGCTAAAACATTATTCTTAAGGGAGTTCTTCGGTATCGGAATGAGTTTGGGTAAACAACAATATTTAAAGCAATGCTAGTTAAGACATGCTTTAATACAGGTCAAAGTTTTGCAAAAATGGAACACCATTCTTGGTCTTGTATGATACGCGTTAAACATGATACTTTTATAGAGATTCTTACTCAAGCACGTAGACTTCTATATAACCCGATCTCGGTTACAGTGTTATCGAT
Source organism: Herminia tarsipennalis (assembly GCA_945859575.2). Lineage (NCBI taxonomy): Eukaryota > Metazoa > Arthropoda > Insecta > Lepidoptera > Erebidae > Herminia > Herminia tarsipennalis. Next base: position 12,048,062 of record OX243855.2, read on the forward strand.
ATCGGTTAAGGTTCATTTCCGTGCATCGCGGCCGATCGCGAGACGCGCGCGGCTTACGGCAAGCGGCTGACGCGCGCGACCGATACGACAATAGTTAGAGTGCGCGCGCAGCCTACGTCAGTCGTTGGCCGCGCGTGTCTGTCGCGGACCTCGGAAACGGCGCTATATATTCTCATATTCTGAGTATTGTCGCATCGGCCGCGCGCGTCAGACTCTTGTCGTAAGCCGCGCGTGGCTCGCGACCAGCCATGATGCACGGAAATGAACCTTTACGTTGCCCAATCTAATTTGAGACTAGCCGACTACGCAGGAGAGATTATAGTGCACAAGTGTATGCGCAAACACAAGTTCACTATCTATTCCTTCACTTTCATAGCCTGATGGCACGGAAATCAAACCGGAGAGAGATTGGACGTAGGACCGGCGGCTGAACGTGCTCATCGAGGCATGAAGGGATATGACAATTATCAAAAACAGTCACCTATCTAGTGACCGATAGTGGTGGAGTTGCTTAACCTCTCATATATCTCAACCTGCTCGGTCGCCACTAAGTCAGGGACGTTCTACTCATTCAAGATGTAGTCAAATTCAAAGAAGAAGAAAAAGAAAGAAGAAAAATCGTTTATTTGTCACAGATACAAATATCTACTTAAAAATAAAAAAATTACAACTAAGTAGGTACTTGTACGTCGTATCAGCGACAAACGAGGTTTCCAATCAGCATAAATGCCATGCCACAGCGCTGGTTTTCAGTGTGAACCCCAAGTGACGTCCGAAACCATTAAGGTATATGATTAATCAAATAAATATTATATAATATATAGGTATTTGAAGCATCAAATACATAGTAAATAATAAATATGTTAGTAAATTTTATTAAACATTTTATATTATTATTTTTTTTTTAAAAAAAGATAACTAGCAATGTGGGATTTTGATCCCATATTACTGGCAATCCAGTTAACCCCTCCAGCTAAGCTTGTGTTAGTGTAATAGGAAGGATTCGAACCCGCCACCTCACGATTGCGAGACCGATGCCTTAGCCATTAGGCTACGATTTTACCATTATATTAGGCTATTGTAAATAGATATTAAACAAATAAAGGCACAGAAGATGTGAGGATGAAGAATGAGAGCCAGCTCAGTCAGAAGATGTGTGTAGGCTATTCACATTATAATATATATACTCATATGTTTACATTATAAATCCATATCTAATGATATACATGATTTATTTCCTACGGTAAAGGAAATTATGTGCACATGCTATTGAGTATTTGTATCTAATTTTATCAAAATCTCAATTCTTTCTTATCAATCTGCCTGATCTGTCGCATGTATACCATGTACACACGCTGGGTCACCGAGAGCAAGGTAATGAAATTGCTTTAGTATGTTGAATTGCTGCGAATATTGATGCCGAGGTGATCGTGCCTGGCGGGCCGCGGCCCAACGATTAACGTTGGGAACTTGTATATATAGTTGCAGCTGTGAATATTTCTATATGCATACATAAAAGAAAACTTTCAGTCGACACTCTTTTTAACTCACAATTAGAGATGATCCAACATGCTTAGGTATGTATAGTTCATAGGTATTATAAATATGTTGGATGTTTTTCTTTCTCTGTCATATATCTTAATTATCTTATACCTAGTTAGGAAAATCGCTGAGGACATAAGTCCAATAGCAGATGCCCTTTGAGGTAAGCCGAAATATTTTTTTCCTTATTCCATCTCATCTTAATAAAGATGAGATGAAATAATTATATGTAAAAATACTTATTTCGGCTTAAGGAAATCAAAATGGGTTAGCGCAAAACTCAAAACCAGCTGCACTTTATTATTGAAGGGAAAACTTCTTTAGCGGCGTTGTGCACTTTTTTTTGGTATGGATATAAACTGTTAAACTCGCATCAGAATCACGTGACCGTAAGATTGGTGGATTGGTGGGAAGACAGGTGAGAAATTGGGTGGTCTAGAAACCAGAATTTTTTGTTTTATAATTTGTGATTTAGTATTTTTATATTTTTTATTTAATTGCCATGGTACTCCCGGAGTGCAACCTTTTTTTAAAGTTTTCTTTCTTAAATCAGAGAAAGGATCTTTTAAAAAAATACCCACTAATACGCAAAAAAATAATTTTACTACCCTGAATGTTCTATTTAAATATCCGTTTTCTCCAGTAAAATGGTAGTCAAATATTAAGGTAAGTAAGTTATTAATGTAAGCAGTGTAGTTGGTATAAATTATATCGATATTACAAAAGAGGACATTGACATCACTACTGGTGTGTACGGGCCATAACTTATTAATTTCGTAGAAACACGGCTTCAATTTGTCGAAAAAAAAATGGCTGCACCATCTACACATCGTCGGCGTAATAATATAAGCCGATTAACTTTTGGAATACATATTTTTTCCATGCTTTTATATTATATAATATGTTATCTTTACAGGGTGAAATAATTCTGCTAATATAGGTTAAGATAATTTATATCTGAACTTCTAACTGATTTCGGTCACGGTACTTCTCACTCTCTCACAATATCGTCAGAGATAAGGCAACTACGTAGGAAATAGGATATTCTACTCTGTTTGAAAGAGTACCTTAAAATGTGGATTTCCTAATAAAAAGCCACAAGAAAATACTTCACAACAACAAAATAAACACGTTTTCTTGCTATAAAATTACTTTAAAGTTTAAACATTTTTTATTCCCGAGAAAACTTCTTTAGTGTTAGTAAGAACAGTGGACAGGCTAACACCAGCAACAACAAGACTTCGTCATTAGATTAAATTATATAAAAGTCTATACTCGTGTAACAAGGATAACAATAACGGCCATTTGTCAAAAAAGTTCACGACATGGTTCCTTTTTTTTTTATGGCAATCAGCCGATGCCCTTAGCAATTTCTGCCAGTGTCATGTAGTAACAACACATGGGTTTAAATGCTAACAATGTTGAATTATAATATATAAATTGTGGCGTTTTGATTTGAGACACAAACAGATACAGTTCACCAACAATAACACCAAAATCTGTTTAAAAAGCGCCCATAATCAATTTAAGAAAATGCTCCACATGTGATTGTCACCAACACTTACTCCTACATTCAACGACCTTTTTTGTTGTCCACGAGATGGTTATTCGATTCGGTATTTGAATTTGCCGTCACTTTGTACGGAGTATCCAGTTCGGCGTACTAGTACTATTAGGTCAGAGCTGATCTCTCAATCTGTTCGTTCAATATGTGTATGTGTGTGTGTGTGTATAAGATGTACAGTGATAGTATGTCATGGGACATACTATCACTATACATCACTTACATAGTATCACTTCCTGACCTTCGATTGGGCTCAAATTTGGTACACTACTGTATCTTTGACGACAATGTAATATTATGGTACCATAGACCTATCTGATGATGCAGTCCGAAGGTAGCCATAGAAACTCTGTAAGGTCAGTTTACGAACTATAATTTTACGTTATAAGACAACATTGATGCTATTGTAATAAACAATCATGCATGTAACAGCTTTAGTGGACCTGGGCTCCCGACGGCCACAATACTTTAGCTTATCAGCAGGCGGAATTTGACGGACCGTGACATTCAGCCTATCAGCTGGTGACACGTGACGGACCGTGACACTTTTTCGTGCGTGCAACCGGTTAAAAAAAAAGTAATACAAAAAGATAGAATTAAGATGGGTATCTTGTTTCTATATTTTTGCAGTACTTGTTTTCACATTTAATATCATGCAGTCGGAGGCAATGAATCTTGTTGAACTTAAAAATTGAAGGTGGTTGAACTGACACAAAATATATTCAGACTCTACCTAATACTTTTTCTAGTCTTAAAAATCTCATATAAGATGCTCTGCCATACTATGAAACACTTCAATGAATGAAAATGAGGTTTTAATGATGGTCTGAAAAGCTCAATCTCGGGTTACACGCCTTGATATTTGGGTCATTTAATTACGAGATAATTGCCTTTTGTTTCGAACAGCAGCTTTGATTTCGTGAACGGGTTTTAATGTTTCATCATTGAGCGGTCAGTATTGGGTTTTGGGTGAAAATGTATGGCTTCGTTGGCTTCGTGATGTAATACAAGTTCGGGAAGATTCTACGATGAATTTTGTTTTATGTACCGTCACCCTCGCACAGGCCGTGAAAACGGAAATACGACCGTGAATAAAGACGCTTTAAAAAAGGGGTGATATAAGTTTGTACTATGTGTAACTTGAAGCGGCGGTAGCCAAATGGCTAAGGCATCGGTCTCGCAATTCGTGAGGTCGTGGGTTCGAATCCTGTTCATTATATTACCGATGTGAACACACTCCTAACACAAGCCATAGAGTTTAGCTGGAGGGGTTTTTTATTGCTAGTAATGTGGGACCACAATCCCTCATTGCTAGTTATCTTTAAAAAAACTGTGATATTAAACTCCTACTCAAATTCAAATATATTTTTCCTACCTAAATCCAACACTGTGATTGTTTAAAAACGTTAATGTACACAAACCTCTGTTTGTAATGTCAAAATAACAATTTTCTATTAAATGCATATGATAGGATATATCGTCATAGTCGTAGAATAATGACGTATCTGACATTTATAAAACTTTACACTACAGCCATTTGAAATAATTTTAATAGTTTTTATGACATAACTTTTTTGATTCTGAATCTGTAATTATGAAAGTTGGCATACCATTGGGAAATAGGGTTTATTTCAAAACCTAATATATAAAACAACATATAATGATACAGTTTTCTAGAAAAATCACATGTGTTATTGTACTTTGGAGTCAATTTTACTTTTGAGTGCCATATAACATTATGCGACATTGTTCCTCGGAAAGTTACTATTCAAAGACTGATGTATGTTACTTTCCGATCATATTCCATGGACTTCATGGGTAACATTTTGACCATGAGTAAGTAGGTGGGCAGGCGGTCGGCAAGTAATAGTAATAAATATATAGTATTATATACTAAGTATGTTGGGCTAGTAGGGCATCATAAAAAAACACAGATTGTGATCGTTTTTCTAATCAATATAATTGACATTAAGGTAGAATTAGCATTGTTTTTGTATTAATTTGGTTCAGACAACTACTTTTATTGGTAAATATTATCTAAAACATGAACACTTATCAGTTATTAACAAAATTATAGATCACAATAATTATTATACAGTACTCCAAAAGTAATAATGCGCATAGAAATCTTCGGAAATCTTCGTCATTGTTCGGCAACGGTCGTATTACCCGAGCGTCGAAAGACGATATTTATATAGAGTGGTTAAGAGCAATTTCTCTATGCCTAATTTTATATATTAAGTGTTTTGTGCTAAAACAGATTTGATTTACCTGTAACGAAATTTGATTCGATAATTCCATGTAAGTAAATAGCGAAAACGCTACAATCATTGTTGGAGTGATTAGTTTTCAAGTGTCTTACCGAAGTTGGTGTAATTATGGAGGAAAAGGTTTAAATAACATAAGGTTTTATTAGAAGGAGAAAAAAACGTTTTCAAATAGAGGTTTACATAAAATATAATCAAAATCTCAGTTCAAATTTGTTTACAGCACTAATCATTCCAGAAAAATAATACAATTATAAAAAAAATAATCAGAATCGAGGAAGACCTCTATTCCCGACATCGCAGATTCATCAGAAGTTTCATTATGCTCTTGTTCATTTACACTTTCCTCACTGCTATCACCTGTGTAAATAATCAGTTCATCGGAATAACTATCGATTCTTGGCTCAAATTTTCTATATTCATCTTCGCATTGAACCGCATGATCAGAAACTTTTTTCCATTCTTCTGGTCCTATTTTATTGATTTTTTCTAATATAGCATCTTTAACTGACGTCACAGTCATTGCAATATTTCTCTTGGCCACGTGTTGCTTTATTTGGGACCAAATATTTTCAATAGGGTTAAAATCGGGATGATATGGTGGCAATCGTATAATTTTATGCCCATGTTCCTCCATTATACGGTCAATGGCAAATTCTGTGTAATTTTCTTTGTATCTTTGTATAATTTTATACAAATCGGGTTTCAGTTTCTTTGGGTCATGCGGAATGTTGTGTTGTTGTAACCAAGCTGTCATTTGTGGTTTAGATGTGTTTGAGTTTGGTGGTTTCACAGACAGCTTATTATGATTTGGGGCGTTGTCTATTACCAACACACTATTAGGAGGCAAGTTGGGAATCAATTGATTGCGTAGCCAAGTTTGATAACGTTCCGCGTTTATTTCTTTATGATAGTCACCTTCTGAGTCGACACATTTATGTAACATTAGAGCCCCTGGGACGAAGCCTTTTTCATTGCCTGCGTGTACAATAATTATTCGCTCTCCTTTGGAAATGGGTTGTTTGATACCTTTTTTGTTGCTATCTTGCCAAGTTTTACCCTTAGTATGTGATGTGTGCACATACGACTCGTCCATAAATACTATGTTTCTACCAGAACTCCTCAGCTGTTGTATTTCTCTGAGATATTTGATCCTTTTTAGGCGTATATCATGTTTTTCCATAAGTAATTGTCTGTTATTATCAGTTTTCAGAAACCTAAACCCCATGTCTTTCAAGATCAACCTTAAAGTCTCGGCACAGCCTTTGAAATTAATAGCTTCGATCAACTTTATTCTTAAATTATTTACAGTTGGGAGTTCTTTCAGCGTCAATTGAAAATTGTATATCATATTACGAATAACACAGTAGTCGAAATCATCAAGTACCAGCCGAAATCTACTTTTAGGTCTTCCTTTTTTCGGTGTAGAAAATTTCTTTGATTGATTATGTTTTTTTTCGTTTAAGATATTACTCAAAGTTCGTCGCGAAATTCCTGTAGCTTTTGTAACACGGTCTTGAATTTTTTTAAAATAACCATCATGGTCTCTGTTGAAAACATTGGCTTCATTTAAGAAATAAAGGTACACATTAAATACCATTTGCCGTGCTTGTGAATTAAGCGGTTTTCCACGTTTAAATTTATCCATTTTGGAAGAATTCGTCTGAAAGAAAATGGCATGGGCAGAGTTAGGTATATATTTTTTATGCATGTTTATCTATTTATTTAATTTAAATAAATCTCATTTTTTAAATGTTTTTCTAGTACTTAATATGTATTTAATGTAGGTATTTTATTTTTTTAATATTAAAAAAACGTGAAATATGTTATTTATTTTCCTTTTTTCAAAATATACTATTTAAATCTGAATAAGCTAATTAATGTTGAAATTATATTTACCAAGAAGGGTGTGTAATAGCAGCTCTATATATTTCCACAAATAGAGAACACGTGCAGTCACTACCAATATATAAAGACGACTGACAGACATTTCGCTGACCGGCGACAGCTGCCGAACGCCCGATTTGTTTTCGATTGTGCACACATGATATTGACTCCTATCTCTTTTAAACAAGGTGCAAAATGCAAATGCCTTGTTTAGGGCTCTTACGATTCCATGATTCGAGTGTTTCCGGGAATACGACAATTAGCGAAGATCTGCATGTGCATTATTAATTTGGGAGTACTGTACTTAAGTATAACTATAGTAATAACAACATTAATTATTAAATGAATATTTTTTATAAATCACACTTTCTGAGATCAATGATCAAAGTAATATCAACATACACCTAAAGCAATTGTACAATTATTCAGTCAGATTCATTGTTATCATTAGAAACATTATGTCCGTGGGTTAAGCTTCTGAAAAAGTTATGATATTTGGTAGGTATTATTGAGGAATCGCAAAGATGAATAAGATCCTTATATTTATCATTACTGATTGGAATTGGAGCCGTATAAGCCTTTTGTAATGTTGGAGTATTATAATTTCTAGTCTCTTTTCTAAGTACAAGGGTCATGTAGTCATCAGATAAAGCATATTTGTACCGAATTTTATTGCTCTGAATGCCATCAACACAAACTTCTTTTATGCTTGTCCAAGTAACTTTGTTGTTAGATGTATTTTTAACCCAATTCTTGTATTTTAACTGATCTTTAAAATCATACACTAACGACTGATTAACGTCTATGACTTCATAAGAATCACCTGTTACTTTAGCCCAACGTACAAGTAATTTCCATTCATCTGGTGTATAAATTGTCTTGCGCTCAGCAGCTCTTTCTATCACACTGTGAACAGAATCCCCCTCGTTTTGAGTGTGTCCTTTTTCAAGGAACCTATGAGTTATACTTATATCATATTCTTTAGCAGCAATAGCAAACATGTTAAATACTATGCGATTTCGATTCTGGCCAGCGCAATTATCTGACCAGAATCGAAATTCTTTCACACCCTTCGATACAAATTTCTTTATGAAGTCATAGACGCAACTGGCTACTTCGTTGGCCCCACGTTTGGCAATACCCTCATCCCACATATAGCAATAACCCTGTTTGCCACCCATATCGTATATAGTGAAATTATAACATGACAATTTTCTCTTGTACACTCATTTGTCCATGAGGACACGACAAAACCTTTTGAAAATCAAAAGTAGCGGAAACAATACGTCCATTAGAATTAATAGCATCAGTTTTATCATTTTGTTTCAGGGTTCTAGATATGTTTTTGTTATTTAAATGGTATGCATACTGTTCTCTAAGGTCGTTGGACGGATTTTGTGTTTGTTTGAAACTGTGACACTGATCACAAGTATCCTTTTTGGGCAGATGAAAACTCAAATTAAAATGTGTGTTAACTGTGTCTCTATACTGTCTAAGACTAGAAGCTGTATTTGAATAGTTATTGAGTTCAGACCATTCTTTGTATAAATTAAACATCCGAGCGATACTCAAGTCTCCATCTAGATACAATCTTTTGGACGCTGCTCTATTATAGTGAGACTCAACCGGTACAAATGAATCAACGTGGGCACAAACTGACTTCACCATTTCATCATCAACAATCCTATTATGATTTTCATGTTTACCCCTCATATCTTTTCCAATCAAAGTGCTTCCATCATATTTATCCCACGCTGTTCGAACTAATCTTTCACTAATTGAATATGTACTTAAAAACATTGTTTTGCAAACCTCAATTTTTGATAAGCCCTTTGGTAAAAAATACTTGTAAGTGAATTGACGATTATGCTTTAAATCTCTTTGTAGACCCCTTTTCTTCTTCTGTTTTGTAGTATAATTCACAGCATGTAGCCATTGTTTCTCACGATCACCTAATTTCCAAAACTTGTCAAATGCATCACGTCTTTCTTCGAGAGTCATCATAGTGTAACATTTATATCTACACGCGCAAGGCCTTCCTATAGTTTTTGCTGGAACGGTAACGCCCTTTTTGGAGGAGTATTCTTTTCCTGCATTCGTTAAGCGCTTTCTCTTAACTTCATTCCAATTATCATAGTTTCGGACACGTTTCTTGCCTCTACATCGAATAAGAGTCGCTGGAGACGACTGGCATGAAGATACCGCAGATGTGTTGATTGATGGGCAATCTTTATAGTATGCGTCATCGTGAGTGGCACAAAAAAAATCATTACATACGTCACCATGGGTTGTTACTGGTGATGGGATAGGTGTTTGCCCGTTGTTATCAACAGTCGGTGTAATCGGTTGGGGGAAAGGTGACAGATCGGGTATCAATGTGGAAGTATTTAAAGGGGTTAACACTGAGCTAATATTTGAAAGAGGCACGTCATCGTGCTGAATTTCTGATGAGAGTAATGGCGAGGATGCATTCTGATACACGGCTACAAAAGGATTTTCTCTCAGAACACAGGGAGGTGATGTTATGTTGGGATTAATATTTTCATCTGTTGGTTTTATAATTTCGCTGGTTCTCTGTACGTCGTCTGAAAAGACGTCGATATAAACGTCGCGCATATTTTCTATTGTGTTGAATGCTTCTGGGGGCAATGGAGAATGACATTCTGAAAAGATGTAAGAAGGCATGTAAAAATAACGCAGACACAGAAAACGATTCGAAAGTATACAAAATAATAAAATTTACGTCTATTTACTTATACAGGTAAATTATAACTCACATAAGATTATTTATTCATACAAAAATATATTAAATATAGACAAATAATCATTGTTTTTGAGTAGAAAAAAGACGTGAGTGAATTTAGTTCGAAGAATAAAGTACGATGGTCAGATACGACCATTAGATAAAAAATCGTATCCCCAGAATATCGTTGGTTGTGATCGTACGCCACTATCGTGTCCATAGAAAAACGTAATATTGTGACATATACCTTGAAAATTCAAATATAGTGAACTATATTATAACTCAACAGAATAATAATTGTATTATAAGATAGCAAATATTATTTTATGTAAATTAAATGCCAAATTGATTAATAATTCTCCATAGAAAACCGACGGATAGTCAAAACCAACACTTTAATTATTTACTTTGCAAAAAAATGTATAAATACAATAATTTAATAATTCTAAATGTTATTACATAATTCATTACTTACCTGGAGTTCCTGGTATGCAGTCTTCCTCATCAATGCACTGTTCATTAGCATAGTTCGTAGTTTGTACGTTATTGAATGTTTCTTGAACAAGTTTTAACATAAGCTTTGATCGTCCTGTTTTCATAATTGCACTCTTTTAACGTGAAAAATGGAAAAAAACTAACGACGAAATAATGAAATAACAGGTAAACAAAGATAAACTAGTGAAATCGTTAAAAAATGTAATTCAGTGTAATGCGTGCGTAAGTTCGACGAATAGTGGCGATAACGTGGATTCGTCGGGAGCGGTACGGGGATTCGGGGGATTCCCCGCGTAGTATAGTGACGAGTATACACATGCGTTATTTTTCTATGAGCGCCATTCAAATCCGTCAGTATACCGATTGATTAATTTGAAATACAAAATATATACTTTTTTTTTTTTAATGTAGTATTAATATTTAGATAACGTAGTATGCGAATCAGCTAAAAAGTGAATTTCGTGTTTTTTTCAAACCCGACATTATTCTACGATCATGACGATATGGTACTGATAACAAAAACATTTTTTTTTGTCAGTCTGTTTTTTAGTTCCGGTGTATCTCCAAAACGGCTGGACAGATTTTGACGGGACGTTCACTGTCAAACAATTTATGACATTTCATATTGCGGACACAACTTGCTTAAAATAGTTGGCATTTTCAAGTGTAAAAAAGTTCAGAAGAAGCCTTTTGGCTCTTAGCGCAGTATATTTTCTATTTTTATAATCAACTGTTGTATTACGTGTCATGCAGTATTTATTAAATACACTGTTACTTTATTACTACATTTATCGTTTTAAACAGTTTTTGGAACCCTTAGATAAATGGCATAAATACGACATCAATCTTTGTGATTGTCCTTCTATTCGATTAGGGTTTATGCCACTTGCCCAAGGGGAGCTGTTCATCGGCCTCCATTTGATTGGCGTCGCGACGCGTCGTCAAGTTTGGAGTAGGTACCGTCTGGATTGAAGTTCCGGACCAGGAGTGAAACACTGATTGCGTGACTATCTGTGTCAATATTGGTATATTATGCTGTTTACAGAAATATGACCCTTGTTGTCTTTATGACATGAAGTAATATGTATCTATAGTTCTGTGTATTGTCATCATTTAGTTGTGAAAGAAGATAACAAATTCATGTAGTGTTAATCAAAGGTAACTGACATTATAATTAAGTCAACTTGAAGTGAATAATTAAATAATTGTCATCAAGTGCTTATATAAAACACATTTATTTTTAGAAAAGAACATGAGATAGTAACACGAACACAGACAAACACATATTCATTGTATAGTATTAATATCTTGGGACAACTCACACAACGCTATCTGATCCCAAACTAAGCAGAGCTGGTACTATGGAAACCTGACAACTTATAAACATACTTGTATATTTCTAAATACATACTTGATATAGATAAATAACATCTAGACACAGAATAAACCATTGAAACCTAAAAGTGTTTCTGACAGTGTGTTTGTTACCTACTTTTCTTTGCGCGATAAAACGATTTATATTTGGCAAGGGGATAGATGATCCTGAAGAAAGACAAAGGATACGTTTATCGCGGAACATCCACACGAGCGTGGCCGCGTTTTGACTGTCAGTTACCAGAAGTTAAATATAAGAACAAAAATCTTATCAGGAATCAATAAGGAAACCATACTCATGAGTATTTTTAAAAGACGGAAATACGAACCACTTACAAAACCACACAAGCTATTTTGTTCCTAATATCTATCTTCGCTTCTACTGTCACGTTCCCGCTGTACCACCGTCCACATTATAACAAAGAAGAATATAAATCAACAACCGCAACAAATACGTCACATTTTACAATAACTCAACACAAATTGAGTACTCAGGTGGGAAGGTGGGAAAAACATCGTAGATTTTTTCCCAGAACATCTGTAAGAAGTTTCCTTGTCGTCATAATGCGTAGTACTTCTGATGACGCACATGATACCATGAGCACAGAATACCGAGAGAACAGAAGGTAACCTTTATATCTGCAACATGCGAATAGCTGGGCACACACCGGGCGATCCATTTTGCAGCGTCGATCCCGCGATCCGCACTACGCTGATCCAGTTTGTGAAAACTTGCGGTCTGTCACTGTCAACTCTCGTAATATTCATATCGCCGGATCGCGCAATCCACTTATAACCGCAGCACCGCGCGCGCCAAGTGACTAAGGTGCATTTGAGCCAAAACATAAAAAAATGACTGCGAAGAGATAGGCTCGATGCAAGGAGCGCGCGCTCTAAAATGTGCGCCTAGAACGCGCGCGGGACGTCCACCAATCGCGCTTAGGGAGCGCGCTGGAGCGTTCAGTTTGGACCCAGCTATTGAGCTATGCATATATACATAGATAGACATCGCTCATGGGTATTTTAGGACGGCTTCATAACAAAGCGGTCTGAAATGGTATGTAATTCTGTGATCGATGTATATGTGTATGTGACTCGAGCGAGGTACAGACTGCTACATAAGTCGTTAATACTTGCAAATTTTCAAACCTACTTAGCTTAAATATCTTCTATTACATGGCCGTTAAAATTATGAGTAGACAAGCGCCGCAGAAAAAAGGTTTATAACACCGTGTTTTTCTCATTCCTTTAATGATTTGAAATATTCCATTTGTTAAGCGATTGATGAAGATGATTGTATGTATGAAGGGTTATCTTCTGTAGTTTTGGTATTTTATGACATAAAGCTGTCAAGATTAATGGCGCAAAAATATAAAATCCGTGAGAGAAATTTTGGAGAACATTTTGATAATGATAGAGGATCAGTCATAATAGGAGAGAATCCCGCTGCTTGATGTGACTGTGCAGAGTGATACATGGTACGACATTTTTATGTGAATGTACTAGCTGCATCCCGTGATTTTGACTATGTGATAATGTTAAAAAAACGGGCAAGAGCATGTCGGACCATGCTCAGTGTAGGGTTCCGCAGCCTTGAATAATTGGGGGACACAATTTATGCAACTTTCGGAGCAATTTTTTCCAAAAATATTTACTCAATCAAAAAAGTTTATTATGAACCCTTTAAAATGATTTTAAAAGACCTGTCAAATGATGTGCTATACGTTGACGTTAGCCGAAAACAAAATTTTAACTTCTGTTACATAATGTAGGTAGTGCCCCCCCTATTGTTTGCGAACAGGCATTACAAGTAAATGTAGAATCGACTTTTCACAAGTGTTTTCTTTTTAAATGAATAAATAATAATTATTATTATTATTAAAAATATTATTTTTATTAATTAGCTATCAAACTCAGTAGCGGCTACTTTAAGATACCTTTTCATAAATATTCATTGAGAAGTCTCTGAGTAACATGACTGTGACCTACGGACGGACAGACAGACATGACTAAACTATAAGGGTTCCGTTTTTTTGCCATTTTGGCCACGTAACCCTAAAATCCACGCCGCCAAAGTCGATCAATATTCAAAGTCATTTTGATTGTTTTCATTTTGTTGTGCATTTGTAAGTCTTGCTGGAAGGTCTAACAATAAATAAAGAATATTAGTTGAGCGCTATGTGGCACTTAAGAAAGCAAATTCGACGAAAAAGGACAGATTTGTGGAAATATTTTTTTTGGATTTTGCACCACAATAATGCGCTTTCGCACAAGGTCATCATTGTGAACGAATTTTTGACCAAAAACTCGACAAATACCATCAAGCTGCCACCTTATTCACCAGATATGACTCCAGCCGACTTTCTTTGTTCATAAACTCAAATTAACACCACCTGTTTTCAGTCGATAGAAGACATAAAGGAGAATTCGCGGCGAGAACTGAATTCAATTGCGGAAAAAGCGCATAAAAAATGTTTGATGATGGAATTATTCGTTGGCATAAGTATGTCGTTTTCACAGGAGCATAGTTTGAAGGCGATAAAATAAATTTCGATGGTTATCTTACATATTTAAAACGTTTTCTAATAGTTTATTGACAGAGTAATACAGTCAGTAATTTGGAAATAAAATATTTTGTCGTTACAACTATATGTAATCGTGACAAATAGGTACGAGAAAATGATCTACCCGTTTCGAAAAAAAAATTGTGTAACCGCAATAATTTAAAGTTGAGCGTAGTCCGTAAGTGTCAGAATATTATTGCAGTAGAAAATCAACAATGTTCTTTACAACCGACTTCAAAACGAAGGAGGTTCTCAATTCGACTGTATTTTTTTTTGCTTTTGTATGTTTGTTCACCGATTACGCAAAGACGGCTGGGCTGATTTGAAAAAAATATTTTTATGTTTGAAAGGGTATACTTCCAAGTTGGTCCCTTTTTTATTTTCATTGTCATCAGATCACGATCTGATGATGGGATCCTGGAGAAATCGAGGGAACTCTTAAAATATTAAAGGCAAACCTACAGTGATTTAGATATATTTCATAATAATTCGTGCATTTACTCTTAAAAACAACCAATTGGTGAAGTGGAACTGATTATGAAGACTACAAATGACGAGCGGACCTATTCAATATTTCACTGTCTGCGATTTAGTTATATAACGTGTAAATGAACTTTAACCGTATGTTAATAGACCACATTTTTGGCTAACTGTACACGATCTCTTAGCTTGAGATAAGTCTCAGATTACCTACATAAACTAGGAACGTGCCAAGGTACATGTCAAGACGATCAAGGAGTTTTGAAGAAACCCGCGTACCTAGCGGTTTGACCTTTAAGGTTGAGGGTATCGAATTCTCAATCGAAACTATGTACAGTATAAACCCACTTGTTAAACTATTAAGGTGTCACTTATTCTATCTTTTGACACATTGTATTTTGATCTATTGTTTCAAGGTGTTTTGGATCAATGTATTAATTTTACAACTGAATGAATGCCGGCTTAAGAATAGTACCACCCCATCTCTTCCCGTGGGTGTCGTCAAGGCGACTAAGGGATTTCACACCGGAAGACGGGCAGCAGCGTCCTCTGCGTACTTAAAGCCTTACTGCGATCACCAACCCGCTCGCCAAGCGTGGTGATTATGGCAATTACCCCCAGGATCTACATACTAGTAGGTTCTACTGGGGAGACCCGTGCCCAGCAGTGGGCCATCATATGGGTTGATTTGTATGTATGTATGATATGTCACTGAATGAATAGACCAGCCGGTCGTGAGCCGATCACGTCAGCTAAGACTACTTGACTAGTCTGGTTCATAAGTCCATTTGCCCATTAATTACACTTGCTACAGCCCTTCAACCAAAAGACAGTAATGTATTATTACTATTTTGGGGTAGATTAACAAACGATGGTACCCACCAAGACGTCTATGACTCAGACCTAACCCTAAGTATAGATTTTGACCGTAGTTCACAAAACAGTGCTGTAGTTAAGGAACCACAATGTTAATCAACTTTATATTCCAATCATTGGTTCATTGCCCAATGTATAGACAGGAGATTTAAATAATAATAATAATAATAATTTATTTTCACAAACTTATTCACACTAAATTACACACATTATAATGAAGTTATAATGGGTAGGTACATATAGACATGACATTTTAAATGGTGTCTAGCACCTTTGCTGAGTTATTTAAAACTATCGGACGCCTCGCTGTTTCACCCGCATAGTTCCCGTTCCCGTGCGAATATAGGGATAAAAATTAGCCTATGTCACCCGGGGTTAGTGTAGCTTCACAACGATGAAAGAATGTTTCAAATCCGTCCATTAATTTTGGAGCCTATTCAAAACAAACAAACAATAAAACAAACACTCAAATCTTTCCTTTTTATAATATTATAAGTATAGATAGTATAGATAACTTGTATTAAAGGCGCGAGGCCCACAATTTATATGTACTTAATTATTTGTGTCAATCATAAAGTTTTTCGGATGCATTCAGTACATATGTATGTAATCTGGTACCTAATATTAATTATTTTGATTGAGATATATTTAACATTTGTGATTCTTTCAATAACAAAATTAAATGTGGGAAAATTAATAAAAATAACATAAAATAAAATAATAATATAAAATGAAATAAATGTGTGTGTGTGTGTGTGTGTGTGTGTGTATGTGTGTGTGGGTGGGTGTGTGGGTGTGTGTATGCATCTGTACCTAAAATGCGCAAAGAAGAGCTTCGGTTTCCTCGTATTTTTTTTGTTAGAAGCCACTTTCAAATTATATCCTTGCATGTGTGTGTAGGTAAAATAAACGCAAGAAAACAGTGAGGCGCACAGCTTTAATTTGAAACTTTTACAAATAGACGATATAAGACACAAGTGAGGTCTGACAAGAATTCAGACCTCACTTGTTTGAGTTGCCACAGAACATTGTTATAGTACCACTGATATATAGTAAGACTAGTACGCAGGGCAGACTACCGACGACATAACGACTTCCATTTGATTTGGACATTTGGATGCTCATTAGACAAATAATAACGACAATTTGAAAAATAAATGATAAGATATTTTCCTGTTCTAAACAATCTTTCTAATCACAATTAATACGTACTCTGAGAAACAAACACCTTAATTAAATTTTGACCTAATACTTTTTTTTATGACGTACCTACTTAGGTAAAATCAAAATTTTGTATTATTTTTACTTTATTTCTATGTTATCAATTTACTTCCTATCAAATTAAAAAAAAAATGTTTCCGTTCTTAAGCTAAAATATTTAAGTAAAATTAAGGAAAATCTGTCATTAGTCTCACTGTTTTGTTAATACAAGACTTGTGTGGGTTTATTATAACGCTTTATGAAAATATATATATTACGGATCTTAATCGCGTGAATAATTTAAGGTAAAATACCTTGTTTATTGCCCGACGTTTCGACCGTATTGCACGGCCATTGCAATACGGTTGTGTAATATTTTTTTTATTTTATAAAATATATATTTTCATAATGTGTACAAATCGCGAAAGTTTATCAACATTTATTATAACGCTGTTGGTTTTCAATAAATAAATAAAAATCAACGGTCATTTGTATAATCTGTCAAAAAAATCCACAAGGCGCTCATTGAATTTCACTTTGTAGAGGGTAGCCAGTCTACGAACTAGTACTATATAGAGTTCAGTGATTAGACTGATTAGTACTCATTACTATACTTTGGTTGTACTTTAAACGAAGTTAGCCGCCGTGATCAAAATTCGATCAGAAGCATATTACTTTCTAGAGAAGAGATTTAAAAGTAATCTAGAACTTGAATAAAGTGAAATTATTATTATACCCTTTTGTCAAACTTCTAAACTCCATACTTAGAACTTCTAAAACAACCAATCAAACTTTTTACATTAGATATATTATTCAGTTTTTTCATGACAAAATCCATTTTCCGGGATAAAACGTAGCTTAATGTCACTGATGCCCGTAAACGCTTTTTAAGCTAACGCTACATTGCTTCATTGCCGAAGCCGAGTGCCGCTATTTTATTTTATAACTAGCTGACCCGCGCAACTTCGTCTGCATAAATTTTCCATTTTTCATTGCTGCTTCGCTCCTATTGGCTATCCAACAGTAGAAGAATTTTTCAATTCGGACCAGTAGTTCCTAAGATTATCCCGTTCAAAGAAACAAACAAACAAACTCTTCAGCTTTATAATATTAGTATAGATATAATATTAATTAGTATAGATTATAGCTAGCTTTCTTCCGCGGCTTTGCCCATGTGTAAATAGTTTCAAAAACACATTTCATTTCTACATTACTCTAAGGTAAACTGGCAGATAATGCTTATAGCATTAAGTTGGCCTCTGTACAATTTTGTGCTTAAAGTTATAAATAAATATAAAATCTCGGCCTAAATTTGTTAAGTACTTTTTGGGTGAAAGAATAATAAACATAATACTCATCTTTTCATGCATTCTCTTATGCTTTACGTTTTTCTCGCTAGCACTCGCTTACCCTCTGTATCATTAGCGCTTTTCTCCTAGTACAGCAGTATAATTTTTTTTTCCCCAGATTTCAAAAATAATTTCTTAATGCTTCTATGTTTATTGCCATCTCATTTATTTTTAATTAACCTATAAATATAGGTATTTTTAATAACTTACTAGGTGTCCCGGCGAACTACGTACGAAAACTAAAAAAAAAAGAATGAATGAAATCGGCAAATATTTCTCTAGTTAACTCGTGACCATGGGACAAATGGATTTAATTTTAAATTTAAAGATAAATTTAGCTGACCGTCGCAACGTCGTCTGTGTCAATTTTCCCAAATATATTTACCAAAACAAAATCGTTAAAACTGGTCGAGCTGTTTCTTAGGAGTTCGATCACAAAGACACACAAGTTCGAGACACGAGATTTTTATATGGATGATTAAAATAATATTATTAAAATAGCTGTGTGTGCACCGAAATCTATGAATAAATTTTAATACATTTTCAAAATATAGGTGATTTTCATTGGGATGGTTGTTGATGATCTTACGATGACTTTAAAAGACTGTAAATAAAATCAATTGGACCTTTTTGTAAATCATTAATTGTTATCCTTAAGATTTTCAAAATATGTAGGTAACTTTAAGATTACCTATACAAAATGCCATTTGGGCGATTTGACCATCAGAAAATATTATATTTATTTCTCGTTTCATTTATATTTATAACTTAGAAAGTTGTTCAGTAAATAAAGTGGTAAGTAAATTTCGTTTCAAGATTAAATTTATGAGTAAAAACAAGTTTGGCATCAACTTTCTCGCCAAACTCGTTGAACTATCTAAAGTTAATTAAGTTGACCCCACTTTTGTTCCCATTAATTATAAAATAAATTGTTGTCTATTTTACTTTAGATTAATAAACTAGACAACATCAATTTTTCTAAATGATAAACAATTTTTTTGTCTTTGATGTGTCTTGATAACGAAATTACTTCGACAATAAATAAAATTGTCTTCGATGTTATCGTTTTGTACAGTTTTTGGAAGGTCATTTCAACTCAATGTGGAGTGACTATTATAGCCCTTAGAGAGTCAATTATTGACACTATTATTTATCTTTAAATGAAGGTTGATTACACGTAATTATGTATTAAACAATTGGTATATTAATAGGCAGGTATCATCTGCAATGCGCCATCTTACTACGTAATAATAAGTAATAGATTAAAAACTGACTACTCTTATCTTTCACATGAGGTAAAGTTAAAAAAAAGTAAGTACAAGTCAAAAAAGTGGCAAGTTCTTACTAAACAAACAAATAGATGGCAGGCACCACATGGGAAAGATTGGCGTGAAACCGTATATTGCGGCAAACTCTAGATTCGTTTGCTTTTTTGCAAAGAAGCAAGACAATCTTCACGTACCGGTGTCAAATGTTTGAATATAAATATATTGTAGTACTTAGGTTATTTAAATAAAGGCTTTTTTAATTATTATTATTATAGAACAAAGAATTAGAATGTTGAAGTAGGAGTGGGCCGGTCCACTACATTGCGCAAAAAGCCGATTACCGCTGCGGAAAATGGTTCTGGAATGGTGACTACGACTCGAAAAACGAAGTATGAGATGACCTCCTATAAGATAAACCGACGATCTGGTCAAAGCAGTCAAGGCCAAATAGATGATTCTCGCCCAGGATCGCCAGTTAGGAGTGGTAACGATGGTATGATAACATCTTAGATGGTCTTTGATAACAGTGGGCGTCCGTTCTGGTGGCTGAAGTGGGAAAAAAGGTAAAATAAATAAGTCAATTTAAGTCTCCAATATTCAATTAAAACTTATTTTAACGACTAAATTGAGCTACTTACCTATTAAATTACTTTTCGTAATTTTTAAGCGTTTTTATGCTAATTTTACCTATACAATTTTTAAAATGTATGTAGGAAAAATTAGTCTCAGGCGGGACTTGAATCCGTGACCTTAGGGGTACCGGCTACTCCGATTGCCATAAAATCGTTTATCATGTCTCGGTACCGAAGTTAGAAACGTTCAAGTCACACCTGAGACGATTATTTCCTCCATCCTTTTTAAAATTGTACTTATTAAATTACCTACAATCAAATATATAAATAACTTGATCAGTTAACAAAATTGTTTACCAAACAAATTACGGAGCACCTCAAATTTATAAATTCCAACATTTCAACGACAATCTCATTCAATCATTTGAGTAATGAACCAGTAAAAGCGAAGAGACTCGGTATTAAAAATGAATACGTCTCGAAGTTTCAAAGATATCACTTTATTCAACAGCTAACTTCTTAATATTCCCGCGTAACAGTTCAAACATAAAATACCAAGAGTACAGAATGTAAGCATTACGTAGTTACCTCGCTAAAGGCACGCACATGTAGATATCATAGAGTTACAGACCATTTTGTTCAGAAGACGTTCCGAGAATTATAAATGATGATTTGTATACCTGCGATTGATTTTAAATCCAGTTCTGTTCATAAAAAATATCAGTAACGCAATTTATGACGAGTTCGTGGCGAATTGTTTGAAAGTGTTTATTACGAATTGAGTTAATGACATAAAGCGTTTATGTGGACTCAGATATGCTGCGACTGTGACAAACAGCGTAAATGTCCAAACGCGTAAAGTGATGAATTACTTATCTGACACAGCGTGTAATTCAATCCTTTTGTGAGCGATGTCTATGTGCGTTGCTTGAACGCATTTTGTACGTAGGTTACCTTCTGCTTCTGTATTTGGTGCTTCCAACTTTTCCTTTCCTCTTTTTTCATTCCGCGGGAGCCACTTGACGACAATTACGCCTTCTTTTGTTAAAATACGGTACGGAAATCTTTGAAAATGTTCTGCATTGGAAACTCTTTGAGATTCAACAAGATACGGCTGTGCGCGCGGTTGCATTTTAACTAACATTTCTTTTAAGACTAAGAAAGTACGGAACAGTTTTTATGTTTGGTAAATGCTGTCCAAGAATTATTCTGTCCAGTGGCTGAATAAATATTTAGTGCTCATATCCTCAATCTACTGCATTTTTAACCCCCAATGCAATCATGCAAGTAAATGGGTGAATGGATTTGGATGGGTTGGCTGGGAAGCTAGTTTAATGGCTATTTAGCTGTTTAAATATATTCAAATTTATATCTCAAATGTCAGGATATTTTTTTTTATCTATTTAGCCGTTAGGAATATATTCAAATTTATATGTCAAATGTCAGGATATTTTTTTTTATCTATTTAGCCGTTAGGAATATATTCAAATTTATATGGCAAATGTCAGGATATTTTTTTTATCTATTTAGCCGTTAGGAATATATTCAAATTTATATCTCAAATGTCAGGATATTTTTTTTTATCTATATAGCCGTTAGGAATATATTCAAATTTATATGTCAAATGTCAGGATATTTTTTTTATCTATTTAGCCGTTAGGAATAAATTCAAATTTATATGTCAAATGTCAGGATATTTTTTTTTGTCTATTTAGCCGTTTAGAATATATTTAAATTTATATCTAAAATGTCAGGATTTTTTTTTTATCGTGAAGTATGTTTGATTAATGGTGTTACTTCTGTATTTTACTAATCTGATTGTTGGATAAAATACAACATCGTAATAACTAGAGGCCATAAATAATCTTTATTTACGTAGCAACACGTGTACACCTAATTTCGTTAGGTGTATTAACTACGTAATAAAAGGTTTTCTTATTTCAGACATCCTATGTATTGTACTAGATATTTAAGCAAAACATTGTATTAATTGTTATTTTTTTTGTTCCTATTAAATGTTACCTTCATAACAAAACTGTCTGTATATGAAAAATATTTGAGAAAACTAATGACGGGTCTTTAGAACCACTAAGGGCATCCACGCAAGCGGCCATTAGCTAGTAATTAATAAAACATAACGATGAAAATATCTTGGGACAACTCACACAATGTCATCTTATCCCAAAGTTAGCCAGTAGCCAGAAATGTCTGCCAGATAACTGATAAACATAATTCTAAATTTCTAAATACATACATTATAGATATATTACACCCACACACAGAATAAACCATCGTACTCATAACACAAAGTTTTATCCTGAGTGGGAATCTAACCCACGACCTCCGGCAGTCAGGTCACAAATTCAAGGTCCTTGATAATATGAAACATGCACATCAATACAATCTAAAAACTTCTTACGTTTTAAAGTCACTGCACACCGCCACAGGGATTGACCTTTATTAAAAAAAAACCACTCCAACACCAAAACTTTTCAAAAGTAAAATGCGAGTCGTAAAAGTAACCGTTTGATGAAATTAGCTCTGACCCAGAAAATACAGTCTGCGTCTTACGATGGAGTCGCGAACTTAATTACATAGAAGAAACCTCACAGGGCCTGAGTCACATATACTACAATACAATATAGGCCAGCTTCTTACAACAAGCGAAATAAAGCTCACGCAAACATAAATACTCACCTACACAAATCTCGGTAGAACTCGATAGAATCGTCAACAGAAACTGCGCAAATTGAGAGCCCCGTACGTGCGCATGTGTGTGTGTGGATTTTTTGTTCAGCTGTAAGCGTTCTACATGTGCCTGAGTTACCGTTAGAGGTATATAGGTACGTAGGTAGGTGTGTAGGTATGTATAGTGTTGTTTAATGTATAGGGTTGCGGGATGGCACTTCTGAACAATATAAATTAAAGCAGCCCCTGATAGTTAATGGGTTGTCTCCTTGCTAACTTAGTTACCTTATCACGCGTGTGTTTGTAGAATTTTTGCTTTGACTGTTGAATTGTTTTGCAATTCGATTACATCTGGAGTTTCAATTGTCTTGTAGATTTTATCTGAGACATTAGATATGGTATGGTGTTTCATTTTTAGAACAAACTTTTAAATCATTGTTTCTGATGAATGACAAGATAGCAAAAATTAACAAAACTTCACTGAATTGTAATCATTTGAAAACTCTGCATCTATACTATTAAAAATTGTAAAGCAGTGTCTGTACATTGAAGATATTAAAATTGAAGATATGAAAAAACTAACCTAGATCGACTAAATAAGGTTTTCTGAATCCAAGACCATGCTTAGTTTTTTTCGTGTCTGTTTTTTGCTTGTTCGGGGTTTGTGCAAAAACTACTAAACAGATTCTATTCAAATTTTGGAAGCATAATCTCCTACTCGTATGTCCAGAATAAGTTATAGGCTATATATCATTACGCTACTTTACTTAGGACCTAAGCGATAGCGTACATTGTCACGCAGGAGGAGCTGCGGGTATAAGTTAGTTTCAAATAAATTGACTCTAGTAATTAGATGCTACAGCTTAGATTACAATTTTCAGATTTGAAATCTAGTTACTGGAGTTAATTTCGCTTCACAAAATTAATCTCAAATCAAAGTAATCGCTAAAAATGTTCATAAATAAAAGCCACCAAGAATGTTTGAAATAATACTATAACTTGAGAACTAACTGCCCGATTAATTTGTCTGGAGTGTTTTTGTAATTGTGAGGACAAAGTTTGTATGAAAGATCAACAAATTTAAAATCTGGACAAGTGTGAGTCGGACTAGCCCACCGAGGGTTCCGTGTTTGTACGTACATATTATAAATAGTTCTGGAATTGAGTCCCGCAGTTTTTAAAATAACGGCCGTACCTTTTTTTACAATTACTTAGAAGTTTCATTTTTTCACAGTTTCAAGGGACTGTAGATCTGTTTATATGGTTTTTAACTCGATACCGTCTGTCTGTCAAGACATCCTCGTATCTAAAAGTAAAGTATCTCGGGAATGCTCCTCTCATTCCCGGGATAAAAGGTCTTGACAGACAGACGGACTGACGGACGGTTCCGTTTTTCCTTTAGAGGTACGGAACCCTAAAAAAGTTTGCTAATATTTTTGTATGGTTAACTAGTTAACTACATTTATTAGAAGCCAGCCGGCCTTTCTAGTTAATGTAAATAAGTAATGTAATGTAAGTTAAATAAGTAAATTATAAAACCATAAAGACATCGGTCTCGTAATCGTGAGGTTGCGGGTTCGATTCCTACCCATTATACTACCGACGTGAACCCACTCCTAACACAAGCCATTGAGCTTAGCTGGGGTTAACAGGATTGCTAGTAATGTGGGACCAAAATCCCATATTGCTAGTGATCTTTATAAAAAGAAAAAAAAATTGAAATGACGCAGAGTTTTCAACTTTTCATTCGTGACACAGAATGTTCTCGAAAATTTGTGGCCACTAAACGACATGCAAACGTTTTGGTCATACATCACTGCCATTTTAACGATCTTTTAAACGAGTATACGGAACTAAATTCAATGTTATTTTTGAACATAAATCATTCTTTGGTATGGGATGACAGGAAAATTAAAAGACAACATACTAAGTAATCTTAACATGGAGTCATTTTTCCTGTATGTTATTTGAACTTTTGAATAGAAAAATTATGGAAACGGTTAAGTCAATTTTGTTTTTTCATATAACATGACCTATCTGGATGATATTATATGTATAAGTATGTATAATATATATCTTCTAAAAACTAAACTGTACAAATTTAATTTTAAGAATTCAATATTGCAACCCCTATTACCTAAAACATATGGCCGTGTGGTACGGTTAAGAATAGTACCATCCCATCTCTTCCTGTAGGAGTCGTCAAGGCGATTAAGGGATGTTACACCGGAGGATGGGCAGCAGCGTCCTCTGCGTACTTTAAAGCCTTACTGCGATCGCCAACCCGCTCGCCAAGCATGGCGATTATGGCAATTACCCCCAGGATCTACAACAAGTAGGTTCTACTGGGGAGACTCGTGCCCAGCAGGATATCATATGGGTTGTTATGAGTATAAAATACATCAACTGCTAACATTTCAGGGTTGTAGCTCCATCGGTTTAGGCTTTGCGTTAATGAATCAGTCAGCTAAATTCAATATTGGATATATTTCGGGACTTAATCGCGTGAATTATTTAAAGGTACGAACCTTTTATTTACCCGAGGTTTCGATCGAATTGCACCGATCGTGGTCACGGGTCAAATTGAAGTTTATTAAGCTAAATAGCCAGTCAGGTTAAGTGATTATTATTGTAATGTTTAGATGTCCTGATATATTTTTGAGTTACGGCAACTAATCTAATCAGAGATAAACCGATAAAATTACGCTAGAGATGTTAAAGTGCACAAGTGTGTTCTGGGTATCGGTACCAAACCACGCTTTTACAAGTCATTTTTTAATTTCGTTATTTAAATAAAACAATATATGGGTCCAATCAGCGTACGGTAGGTATGCTGTACCTACCCAATTAAGTCTGTACTAATATTATAAAACTGAAGAGTTTGTTTGTTTCAACGCTATAATCTCAGGAACTACTGGTCCGTGTAGAAAAATATTTTACTGTTGGATAGCCCATTTATCGAGAAAGGTTATAGGTATGCTATATAATATTACGTTACAACCAATTGGAGCAGCGCAGTAATGAAAAATGTTGCAAAAACGGGGAAAATTTACGCAGACGAAGTTGCGCGGGTCAGCAGTAAACCATTTAAATATACCTGTTGTAAGATCGTGTCAGGTTAGGAACAAAATTTAATAATATATTGCTATTCCTAACCTAACCCGGTACCGGTTTAGGATTACGGGTCAGGTTAAGAATAATCCAATTGATGCATTGATAGCAGCCTTCTAAAATTAATTACAATATTAAGAATTTTAACATTACCGTTAAGATTTATGAATATTATCGAGAATATCATCCGAAAAATTGTAATATTTACTATTGATGATGAACTATCAACGGTATCCGTATTATCGATAGTATAAGCAAAAATAATAAGTTTTGTTATCTATCCATAGGGTAAGTGGTTATCTAACAGTACTTAATAATGAATCATCATCATCAGCCTATACCGTACTATTGATCAATTATTGCATAGATAGATACTAGTGGCAGAAAAATATAAAAACAAACCTTTGACGTTAAATATTTTTTATATGAATAATGATGTGCCTACCAATTTTCAGTACAATGCG
Source organism: Herminia tarsipennalis (assembly GCA_945859575.2). Lineage (NCBI taxonomy): Eukaryota > Metazoa > Arthropoda > Insecta > Lepidoptera > Erebidae > Herminia > Herminia tarsipennalis. The sequence continues at coordinate 12,074,506 of OX243855.2, forward strand.
AATTTTAGTTACCTGATGGAAACTACTTTGACCGAACTTACAAGATATATTATCCAGATGCATACTCTTTTGCGTAGAGGTTAAAAAGTTCTGACAGGTCTAGGTGAATTTTCTTTCTGTAATTTGACATTGCATTGATATTATTCGCTACTGCTGAATAAATATTATTACAACTTTTATTTCTACGATATTTAATTAACCATAATTTTTCACCTTTAGAACGTCTCAACAAAACTATCTAAACATTCTTGAACGAACATCGGCGTAAATTTACACAATTTTACCACAAAATATTGTAAGAAAAGAAGGCAACCTTTATACGTAACTTTTTTTTTTTAAGGCCGTCAAAAATGCCTAACGCACACCTCCAGCACCCAGGGCTGACGCTAGAGGTAGTGTGGGACCTACCCCCACTAAAAAATCGGCCGTGTACCGTCGCGCCACCTGCACGAACGGGCCGCCGGAATCTGTTATACCATCGGCGGCCAATTCAGTGGCAGCGCCCGGTGCGGCGAGAATCCGGGCACTCCTACTCCTGCGGTGTCCTGGGGTACACTGCAGGACGCCGACGTCGCGGAAGGCTACGAGTGGGGGGAAAAGGCCCAGTCAACACCCACCCGCGGCCCCACCATTAGGGCGGCATCAGGCGCAGATGGTCGCGCCGACGCCGCCCGGTTCGCCGGCGACGAAGCGGATCACCAAGAGATTCCTCCTCTCTGCGTCTCTCCGCCGCCTTCTTTTGCGAGAAGACGTCTCGCTGCGGACCATAGATGACACCACGATCGGCAGCGAGAGGTCACGACCCACTACAGCGGCGAGGACTCAACGTTGCTGCTCCCAGGCAGGACACTGCTCGTGAGTGTGCTGCGCCGAGTCCTCACCAAAATCGCAGTGATGACAGTCGGGACGCAATTCCCTTCTCGCAACCGAATTCAGGTACTTTCCGAAGCACCCATGCCCAGAAAGAACCTGCACCAGACGGAAGGAAAGGGTCCCGTGCTGCCTCACCGCCCACTCCTCCAGGACCGGCTGGAGCGCCTCCACGGTTCGGAAACCGGCACGTGGAGCCTCCAGCCGGGACCTCCACCGGGATATGATGTCCCGGTGGGCCTGACTGCGCCAGACGCGCAGTTGTTCGCATGGGGCAAGAGCCCCCAGCCCGGACCTCCGCCGCCCGCCAGTAAACGTCGGCGAGTACTTCCGCATCCAAATCCCACGGGGAGTTCCGGCCAACGCGCACGCCGCATCGGTGGACACCGTGCGGTAACTGCGTATGGCCCGAACCGCCATGGTTCGTTGGGGTCTCCACAAACGAACCCTATTCTGGGCGGACAGGGTCTCCGCCCACACGGGCGCGCCGTAAAGCGCCATCGACCGTACCACCCCCATGTAAAGCCGTCGGCTTTAGGCACTGGGACCGCCAAGGTTCGGCAAGAGCCGACCCAGGGCGGCAGCGGTAGCCTCAAATTTGGACACAAGGATGCGAAAATGCTCGTCGAAGAACCATCGCCCATCCAACCCCAACCCCAGATATTTCATCTGGGGGCGTATCGGTACGAACCTTTATACGTACCTCGCTCGAGAAATGCACAAATATACATCGCTTACGGTCACAGAATCTCAAGGTTCCCACACATTACCAGTCCGGCTGCAATCCGGCACCCTATCGGGCCGCCTGTCGTCCTAGGTCTGCATAATCCTCATCATTATAGTCGGCAATGGTTGAAAACCGGCTGTGGGGCAATACACTACCAGTCAACAGCCGGCAGTTTCAGGCCTCAAGATCACGCACCGGCAGTGGCCCGTGACTTTTCATACCAGCTGAACGGTTGTCGACCGGACTGTCAGCAGGGAGCACACACACTATGGTTGTCTAAAATATGCTATGGTCTGTTGCGATTAACTGACAGGCTGATATTAGCAGGTAGGCAGCCTGGTAGTAAGTGGGAACCCTCAGAACGCCTTCCGAAAAAAGTGGTCCGGATTGTTCTGAGATTCTGTATACGTAAACGATGTCTTCGTGTGCGTTGTTCGAGCGAAGTATGGATGTAAGTCACCTTCTGTGCTCTCAGTATTTTGTGGTTTTACACTCCAGTCTTCATAAAAATAAATATTTTATTGGTACATTCAACTTTCAAACCAGATTTGTTTATTGTTTATCGGCCACTAGCAGAACGTTTGTTTATGAAAATACATTTGACGGTTCATTAAAAAACAATTTTGAGTTACGATTTGCTTCAAGAGATCGTAAAAATATTATAGACGTTTTACTGACTTGAAGGGTTGAAAGGTATAGTATTCATTTTCATTTTAGTAGGTGTTCGTGGCTAAAATTGTTATACTTTTGAATTGTTTTGGTCATGAACTGTGCTATGGAAAGATTTCAACTTTCAGCGGTATTCAAAATGCTTATTTTTTGTGTTTGTAAAGTCCCCCGCGACACAGAGCTTGAGCATAACTGCGGGGAAAAAATCGTCTCAATTGGGTATTGGTATGAATCAATAACAATAATTAATTTTACTCTAACTAGGTAACAATATGCAATATTAAACATGTTTTAGTATTTATAAATAAATATTAATGGTAAATGATTTGACACCAAAACATAATGACGTCATAATGTTAAGTTATAGTAAGATACAGATCTCCGTAGAGCCCATGGAGATATAGTTATTTTATCTGTATGGTAGAACCAGTCGTTTTGACGTTTCATAAAAAGACACAACTTTGACTTGACATACATATTTTTTAAGTTATCTTTATATATCCTGTTACTTGTTTTCCTTCCTATAATATATTTTAGCTGCGTTTTCACTTCCACGCGAGCGTACATTTGGTTCTGAGTAAATATTTGAGTGTTTATTGTCTTGCTGACATATTATACGCAGGTGTTTTCGTTACTGCGTGAACAAACATTAGTTTCCCCAAAACTGGAGTCATCGTAATATATTTCTAATGTATAAAAATCCCGTGTTACGAGCCTTCTTCGACAAATGGACTATCCAAAACTAAAATAATTTTTCAATTCCAACCAGTAATTCTTGTGGCTGAACTGGTTCGAAACGGTTCGACCAATTTCTTTTTGTATGTTAGATAGGTTTGAGAATTCGTCGTAAAATATTCTTTTTATTTTTTTAACGTGATTTTATTACATATTTTTGTACGAATTGCAAATACAGAATAAAGCATCGTGCTCATCACACAAAGTTTTATCCTGGGTTGGGATCGAAGCCACAACCTCCGGCTTAGCAGTCAAGGTGACTAACCACTAGACCAACAGGCCAATGAATTGACGCAGACGATGTTGCGAGAGTCAGCTAGTAATATTATAGCGGTTAAATTTAGTACAAATCTACAAAGTGGCATTTATGATGACATCATAATTTTAATGGAACATAATCTTACATAGCTTAAATAGACGTAAAGTGCAAAGCTCAGACACCACAACAAGTTTTTCACTCTAAGAAATCATATAAAAAAAATGAAATGATACGACTCAGAAAAATATAGGGAAATGGCTTTTAAAGAACTCAAAAAGTGTAACAAGTTAAAAAAGGTTAGAAGCCAATGGTCTAAAACAATATGGAAGAAGTTCTAAACGCGCGTTAAAAACTAGCCTTAAAATTTATTTAAATATCCAATCAAATATCCTTAGTATCTACTATCTACTCTGTCTCTGATAATATCGGATATAAAGCGTACAAATTTCAATAACTTGTTATCAGTTATTGAAACAACGCAAAGACATCAGGGGTCATAAATCTTAGCCATCATACCTTTTGCTTCGCGCAGTTGGGTAATAAAATATTTCTCCATACACTTCCAATTTTATCGGCAGAGCAATTTACCGGGCTCCGTCATAAAATATTCGAATAGCAGATAGTGCCTTATCTGCATCTACTGTTTTATACAGATGTTTTATCATATTGTATACCTTATTTTTATATAGGTACCTTTATAGGTACTTACAACGTGTAACAGGAAAAAGGCGGAAAATTGCGAGTTGAATTCGCCCTCCGAGGGCTCCGTACAAATTAAAAATATGTAGTTCAGAAATTGATAGATCGGGTAGATGCTATGTATGCATGGGTACACCCATTAATTTTTTTTTTATTAATTTTTACTGTAAACCTCGTAAATGTTGGTACAAAGCCCATATATTTTTAACGTGTTGACTCAGGATCTTGATTTTTGTACACCTAATAGAGACTATAGATCTAAGTAGTAAGTCTGGTATAAATTTTAACTTGCTAGATTCACCCGCTCCTGAAAAAAATCGGTGGTGACACACAGACAGACAGACAGACAGACGGATAAACGGACAAGAGAGTCATCTTATAAGGAAATTTTTTTTTTAACTTTTGAGGTACGGAAAAACTACTGCATAATTAAATTTATTTATACAACTTACCTCTAACTTAAATTAACTAATAATATGAAGAGGACCATTCGTAGTATGACCTTTTTTTTTAATTGTTTTTCAATGTTTTATTTTCTGTTTATATAATTCTTAATCTCCTCATCCTCATCACAAAATTTCCGGTATTTTGGAATAATAGCTACATTACACACTTTTCATTTAAAATGAAAACTAAACAAACTGAAGAAAAAAATATGGTGGATAGTGAAGCACTATAACACGAATTAGGTAACAGGAGATGACGCTGAGAGTCATTTGTTTTTTATTTTATTCCGTTTTTAAATTTAAAATTTAGTTGCCTGAATAGTAGCACATGCTACAGAGTTTTATTAACCTATTTGGATAGAGCCTTCGTGTAATTAGGACAGAACTTCACGTAAGGTTCATTTAATCATCATTGTATGACTGCCTCTGTGGCGCGGTGGGAGTATGTCCGACTGCTACGCAAGAGGTCGTGGGTTCGATTCCCACACGGGACACCACTTTGTGTGATCCACAAATTGTTGTTCCGTGTCTGTCCGTGACTTGTATGTTTGTAAAGTCCCCCGCGGCACAGGGCTTGTACCCTAATGCGGGAGTCGTTTTTTCCAAAAAAAGAAAAAAAAAAGATAGCATCGTTACGGAGTAATCTATAGCATTGGCTTACATATACGTGAAACTTAAAACTTCTTACCTTTTTGCCTAGAAATTAAAAACGTATTATTAGTCTATAATAACTTCAAAATATACACACATTTTTCATTCACTCTTGCTCATACGTAAAAGATACATTACAGATATTTCACATATTACGCATATCCATTTTATCAGCTGGCAATAAGACGAGCTGTGAGGATTATAGATGAGCCTGTGCTTACAGGGGTATTGAACCCTTAAGCCTTCGGAGAGGATTCATTGCCCTGTATATGTTTAGAGGAACATTCGTTGATAGGATGCCCCTACGGGCAGTTTTTAACGAGAAAAAAGAAAGCTATGTTATTAAGTTTGAAGTCTTTATACTTGTATGGTGTGTGTATCATCGTGGCTCCTAAACGGGTGAATTGATAGGAATGCGTATTTAGAAATAAAACGTTGATTTCATTGCGGTGAAATAAAATATTCAGCAGTTTCTATTTTTCTCGCGTTGGAGAGCGTTAATCTATATCTATATTAATATTATAAAGAGGAAATATTTGTATATTTGTATGCAACAAATAAAATTAATAACGAATCGACTGATTAAAAAAATCTTTCACCATTAGAAAGCATTATCAGGGATAACATATTTTATTGTCAAAAATTTGAGTTCCCTACGAAAACTACAATAATGTAACTCAAAGTATAATAAACTACGATATGAAATCTAGCTAGTGATTAATAAACACTGTAACTAGTACCATTGATTAAACACAGTTAAAAGTTAGAGAGAAGATTTCCTTTTAAACCTGTTTTCAGGAGAAACGAACTAACTCCACATTAGTAACATTTGATAAACATAAAATTACTACTTACCTACGAATAAAATGTTTCCGATTCTTTTTTATTCTTTTATTGTACAATAAAAATTGATACTGGTTTATATTGTCTGGAAATTGACTCGATTGCCACAAAGTTGAAGTTAAGATGAATAAGAGCATTTTTTAGATAGTTAACTTTTGTTGTTTTAATGGACTACTTATGTAGTCCATTAAAACAACAAAAGTTAACGTTTCGATCGATTTGCACCGGTCGTGGTTACGGGTTATCCCGTAACCACGACCGGTGCAAATCGATCGAAACGTCGGGTAATTATAATGTTTAATGTAAAACCTTTAAATAATTCACGCGACTTAGTCGCGTGAATTATTATAAGACCCCATATACACTTTTTTTAATTAATAACTTCTTCACTTTCAATTTTTTTAGGGTACTCCGATTTTGATAAAATTAGGTATCTGCACTCAATATCATGGGTACATACCAACCCTTGAATATGAATACACTTTTCTGTTACAACCTGTATATCTAACTAGCCGACCCGTGTCATATCCATACTAATATTATAAATGTGAAAGTAACTCTGTCAGTCTGTGTCATATCCATACTAATATTATAAATGTGAAAGTAACTCTGTCTGTCTGTCTGTCTGTCTGTTACGCTTTCACGCTCCAACAGCCAAACCGATTTAGATGAAATTTGGTATGGAAATAGTTTGAGTCCCGGGGAAGGACATAGGATAGTTTTTATCGCGATAACCGACATCCACGCGGGCGGAGCCACGGGCGAAAGCTAGTTACTCTATATTTGAAACATTTTTCACTGTTGCTCCACTCCTGTTTGTCGTAGCATGGTGTTAATAGCCTTTAGCTTACCTCAATAAATGGGCTATCCAACAGTTAAATAACTTTTCAATTGGAACCAGTAGTTCCTGAAATTATCGCGTTCAAACAAACAAACAAACTCTTCTGCTTTATAATAAAACTTCATGTGCCTTGTTTAAATGAAAAAATAATGCTTTTTATATATTTTATAATCGTATTATTTTTCTATCATGATACCTACTTTTTATTCTCAAACTTCTAATAAAGTAAATCTATACTAATATTATAAAGCTAAAAAGTTTGTTTGTTTGAACGCGATAATCTCAGGAACTACTGGTCCGAATTGTAAAATTATTTTACTGTTGGATAGCCCATTTATTGAGGAAGGCTATAGGCTATATAACATCACGCTATGACCAATAAGACCGGAGCTGCAATGTAAAATGTTGCAAAAGTGGGGATCATTCACGCAGACGAAGTTGCGCGCGTCAGCTAGTTATAATATATTCCTCAACATGGTTGGCATTGATTTCTTCACAAAATTTAAATTTCGCGTTGAAACTTTGATAAAATTGGAAACTTGTGAGTTTTAGTAACTTTACGTCCACTTATTAAGTCATATTTAAGTTTACTTTTGTGGAACATTTTTGGTCTAAGGCGTAATTTATGCGTTTCAATCCAAAGAAATTTCAATGTAGTAAGTTTGATAAAATATTGCTTTTAGGTTTGTCAAATTAGGAAAAATATCTTGGAGGGTATGCATATTGATTGGTGTTATTTTTTAAAATAATAACTTCTAAATTTAGTTGTTAGAGGAAAAAATATCTTGCTTTTTGTGATTTTTTCCATTTTTTATGCTATTTTTTTCTATATCTATTTTTGCATTTCAAATGTATGAAGGATTTTTCCTTCATGTTCCTCATTCTGTAACTTGAAAGATAAGTTGGACGTTCTCAAGCGTGGTGTAGTAGGGATAGTACCTCTATGATCGTGAGTTCGAATTCCGCCTGAGACATAATTTTTTTCATACTTTTAAAACGTAAAATGGATCAATCAACGCAGAATCTAAAATTATGCATGTCTAACATAAGGATCGCTATTTCACTAACCATTACACTAACAAGCCATTCAATAGAATAGTTATAACATACCTATTTTTTTATTTCTTTTTTTAATAAAAAAGATAACTAGCAATGTGGGATTGTGGTCCCACATTACTAGCAAACTTGTTAACCCTTCCAGCTAATCACAATGACTTGTGCTAGGAGTGGGTTCACGTCGGTAATAGTAGGAATCGAACTAGCGACCTCACGATTGCGAGACTGATGTCTATTAACCTAGGCTACCGACGCTTAAAATACAAAAAATAATCATACAACCATATAATTTCTGTCAACAACTCATTACAAGTGTTGCGTTTTCTCCCTAAGTTTACTAAGAATTTTGATTTCGAATCATGAGAATATGATTGTTTTTAATTTTTCGCGATTTTTATGCATATTAGATACATTTCGGGACTTAATCGCGTGAATTATTTAAAGGTACGAACCTTTTATTTACCCGAGGTTTCGATCGAATTGCACCGATCGTGATCACGGGTCGACTCGTGACCACGATCGGTGCAATTAAATATCGTATACCTTTAAATAATTCACGCAATTAAGTCCCGAAATATATCTAACATGAGAATATGAACAAGGGTAAATCAACACACTCCTCATTGCCTTGGTAAGTCCGTTAAGCCGTCGGCTTTGAGCCTGAGCTCCCTTCAGTTATGTCGGATTACTGTCCCATCGGACCATGACATTTGTTAAGGAACAGACTACACCTGGGTACAAGTAGGTAATCTAATTATACACCGGTTGTGGTGAGACGATAGCGGATGTCTCAGGTTCGATATCTAGATTAGGGAGCCTAGACAAGTTCCATTTTCTTTAATAATAATAAGGGCTTAATGCAGAAGGCAGTACTTCTGGACACGGCTCGCATTGTGAGAAAGTTCCTTTCTCTAGGGCCGTAACCACCGGTAGCTTGGTTCCAGTACCCAATGCCGGTGGGACACTTTTTTATATTTTTAATTTTTTTTTAGTTATGTACTCAGTATTTTCTGACAAACAAACAAACTCTTCAGCTTTACAACATTAGTATAGATTTTGAAATCGATTTCGCGGGAATAGCAAATATTATAGCTAGTTTATATAAGTTTAATTATAAGTTTCACACAATTTATTCACTAATCCCATGACATAAAAATCTGGATTAAGGATCCCTTTAAGGGGACCCTAAATATAAATCAGTCTATCAATAATTTCACTATGTTAAATACATTATTTTTGTTGGTACAGTTATAGTAGTAGGTAATGACAGAACAAGGTAATATTTTTCGTTACAATAGGGTAGATGACTGTCAAGTCAAATCAGTATCTTTTTAAGAAACGTCAAAACGATGCGCCTCGTACTAATTTGTATAAAAAAATACAAAACAATGACGTCATTCTTTTGTATCGTCATATCATGTACTTTCAAATTCATGACAACATAAAATTGTAGAGAAACATTATTTTCTATAATATTTTTGCAAATGCTATTTCCTGTATAGTGTATAATAATTTATTGTTATTGTATTCATCTACCCAATTGTAGAATGTATGTACAAATTTACGAAATATAATTTTCCCAATAGATTTTCCGTAAGAAATTTCATAACCAATTCACAGTGTGAGTTATGATATAATATTTACTTTCAGTTTCAATGAAAACATTTCCTCTACTATCCAATATTTTTCTTCACAAGGGTCCTAATAAACAAAGGAATGCTATAAATCTAGGGACACAAAGCTGTGTCAAACTTACACTTAAGTTTGATTAATCTTTCACCCTTACTCGTGTATGGTGCGTTTTATAAAGTATACTACACATTGTTGAGAGAAATATTCAATTTTGTTGAAGAAACATAGTAATTTTGCCCACTCGCTGATATCCATTCACCTTTTAAAAACATTTTTGATGTGATAACGTCTTCTAAATCGATGACCGGCTTACGAAAAAGTCTCTATAAAAAACAAGTCACGTTATTGATTAACAACAGCGAATGGCGATTGCAGCGACATGACTTGCAATACAATTAGAACTTACGTTATTGATGGGTTGCTGAGCAACGTGAATGTCGATATGTCATCAATGTTGTCTGTTGTCTTATGACGTTTACATAAAATTATCGTAAAACTACATATCGTCCGCAAACCGATTTTTTTTTTAATTTATAAAAGACGACTCCCGCAGTAGGGTACAAGCCCTGTGTCGCGGGAGTTTACCAACATATGGACACAAAGTACACCCAGACTCGTGACAACAATTTGTGGATCACACAAAGTGGTGTCCCGTGTGGGAATCGAACCCACGACCTCTTACGTAGCAGTCGGACACACTCCCACCGCGCCACAGAGACAGTCATACATTTACATACAACCATTTTTTTAAAAGGGGTAACAGTGGCTATGTATCCAAACCCATCCAACTATTGGGATAGAGAAATCAATTTTGTGAATTTTGTGAATTTTGTGAAGTTATGGTGCGGTCCAAGTCTCTAAGTCTACGCAGAGTAGACATACAATTACATAGACCCACAAGTTAAACTTATAACACGCCTTCTTTTGCACCGGGGGTAAATAAAATAATCATAACTTCAAGACTAAATTATTTTAATTCACTGACTCAATAACAACCTTGTATTAACAAAATAAGGTAACCTGTCGGTGGCGATGCAAAGAGTTTACGTTTCAATATGATAGATGGCGACACTTACGATTATTCTCAAGGCATGTGCAATTTATTAAACGAATCATAAATCTTCGCAAACAGCTGTTTGAAATTGGTGTAAAATATTATATATTTCCTTCCTGCAGCCATAAACGGAAAATGAATCATTTAAAGTGCAATTTTTTTTTATTTTTCGCAGTAAAAGTCCGGATATAAACAAAGGAGTTGGGTGAAATAAAAATGTTATTTTATTTTTGTACGAGTTTGAGTTTAGAGTGCGTTGTTCACAATCCGACTTCACATTAGGTCGGTCGGAGCGACAGTTATAAGAAGGCGGTAAATGTAACGAGTGTGTATTGGCGCAAATGTCTTAATCCTAATTTACATTAGGGCGACACGATAAAACTGTCGGTAACGATACAGCTACGTGATCAGTGATCTTGATCCAGATTGACTGTGTAACGTGTTGGATTGACGGATCGCGACATGTTCCAACAAGCCGAAACAAGTTGTATCAATTTATTGCGATCCGCGATCTTGATCAGATCACGATCTGGATTGAGCGTGTAATGGGCCTTATAAATAGCAGAATCAAGACATATCAATCTATTGCAATCTATAGAACCCGAGACTTCCATATGCCAAAGTGAGGCCGGAATCGAACCATCTATTCAGGACTACGAGTATGTTACTAAACCTCAAATTCTTTTATTGGCATGAAATGCCTATAAAAATTGCTATAATGTTCTTAGCTAAGTTTTAATGTTCTAGACCGCCAGGAGGCGATACAGTGGTCATATTTCTCCAAAACGGCTATTTGTTTATGTCTCTTTCCTAAGCATGTTCTACTCAAGTTTTTAGTGTTTTAAAAAAAAAGGTTCATCATTTTAATATTACAACGGAATATAGGTATAGCCTTAGTCGATGAGGGTTTTAAAATGTTATTTGATTATTTTTACGCCCGTCGTGGGTTTTTTTCAACATTTTTCATGTTTTTTTTTTAAGAAAGTAATGTATTGAAACTAAAGAGTTTATTTGTTTGAATGTACTAATCTCCAAAAATACTGAGCAATTTGGATGAAATTTTACATATTTTTAGTTATCTACATATTTTAAATGAATCCGTTTACTATTTAGCTTCCATAAAATTAAAGATTTATTAACAAGATTAAACACAGTATTACAAATTTGTAAATAAACAACATACAGACATCGAATAAACCGAATATACTTTCACACACAGTGATATTGACTGTTAAAAGTTCAAAGAACTTTCAACCGCTAACGGAGTTATTTATTATTTGTTTTTATTTAAGTTTTACATTCAACCAGACGCTGTATGCCAAATCTAAAAATAAAATGAGAAGTAAACAAGCTACCTAATTATAATAAACCTGGATATATCACCAAATGTAGTTATACCACCTTATTTATAAGCTGACTAGCTTCAATCCGCGGTTTTGGCCGCGTGGGTTTAATTATTGCAATATAAACTATGCGATGACCTTTCCCGAGACTCAAACTATCTCCAAACGAAATTTTAACTAAATCGGTTCAGTGGTTTAAGCGTGAACACGTGCACAATGCACTGCCTCCTGCCTTTTTTAGAGGGTTGGTTTGTAATTAATCTTAGTACAATATAATCAAATTCTTTTACAAAACATTGCTTTTCTCGATGCAAGGCCATTAATATTTAAGGAGTTAACATGATAATTCACCATCAGCTTTATTACGTGGTGTAATAGTACTATAACGAGCATAAATTCCTACGCAATACTTTATTTTAAATAAATAAATAAATATTAAAGTCTCGCAGACCTGTCCTGATCATATTACCTAAAAATCAAATTAACTACGAAGCAGGAGTGACTAATTTTTAATTTGTCTATGAAGCAAAATGCCTAAATTGTTAAATTACTTGTTTTCAGAATGACTAATCTGTAGAAAGACTAAAACTTGAAATGACTACGATATAAAAAGACTAAAAAGTAAAATTACTACTATTTAGGCATTTTGCTTCATAGACAAATTAAAAAATTGTCAGTCGTGCTCTTGCCCGCTTTCTAATACAAGTCATTTTTCCTATGTGTATTATGACAAAAAACTTTTTTACATAAAAATATTACCGACTTCAAAAATAAAAACAAGGCAACTAAAAAGCAAAAAATAATATCTATCTAGAATAACAACAACACATTAACATTTTGAAGTTGGTGCCATAAAATAGTTGATTTTGTTCAATTCGGCACCAACTTCGAAATGTCAATGTGTGATAAAGATAAGGATTAACATTAAATATACGTTTTTTCAACCAGCGCATTTTGTTTAATAGCTGTAAGGGCATTATGATGCCTGTATTTAACTTATCTAATTGTTCATGATATCTTTTGTTAAATAAAACATCTGCTTTATTCCTGTTATTATTGTCGAATAAATCATTATTATTTTAGGCATTTTGCTTGGTAGGCCCCTTGCTCCTTAGGCACGTTTAGGCATAATCATGAGGCAAATTACTATTATGGCATACTGATTTTTAGGTAGTTTGATTTATAGGGATTTAGCTTTTTAGACATGACATGTAGGCATTTTGCTTCGTAGGTAATTTGATTTTTGGGTAATATGATCAGGACACGAGACTAGGTAAGTGTACGAACCACTAGGTATAAGATATATCTAAATCACTTTAAGTGTTTTTTAAATATTTAAAGATTTCCCTTGATTTCTCCAAGATCCCATCATCAGATGCTGATCTGATGACTGTGGACCAACTTGAAAGCATCTACCCTTACAATCTATTTTTCGACGAGGCACGCTTAATCCGATACAACAACAACATGCGGTCGAATTGAGAACCTTCTCTTTTTTGAATTCGGTTTAAGGGTAAATTTGTAATTTATTTTTTCAAAATTTTGAATACGAAGTTATTTAGTGTTATGTGTCTTACTCTTAGTAAGACACATAACACTAAATAACAGGAGGCTATTAGTATATTAAAAATCACTCTGTATTTAAATATTTGATTTTAAATGTACAAATAAATATTTATTCTCGTGTACAATCATCTTAACTTTATTTGTCTTAAAACTTGTCTAGTTTGAACGATGCGAGTTCTCATGACGCATAACAACGAAGTTCGGGTCTCGGGTCACGAGAAGGTTCAAAGAAAATCTTAATATGAAGGGTTATTTAATACTTTGAACTAAGTACAACAATACCGAGAAAACAGAAGGAAAGCTTCAAACGTATGAGTACGTATCTCGAGCAAATAGATCTCGTTCATGGATTTAACCTCAGACCACTTCGGATTACTTGTATTGCAGTATTGTATTAAATTTAGGTAGAGTCCGGGATGTAATACCTGGAAGTCGCTGCGACCGAAAAGAGCAAATATAACATCCCTTATTTCCTTAAACATTAATTTTAATATTTAATATCTTGGGACAGCTCACACAACGTTATCTGATCCCAAACTAAGCAGAGCTTGTACTATGGAAACCAGACAACTGATAAACATACTTATATATTTCTAAATACATACATATTATAGATAAATAACACCCAGACACAGAATAAACCATCGTGCTCATCACACAAAGTTTTATCCTGGGTGGGGATCGAACCCACGACCTCTTGCGTAGCAGTCGGATACACTCCCACCGCGCCACAGAGGCAGTCATTATCATATCCCCTTACACCTCGGCGAAGAGGACTTAATAGCATCTAGTGTGAGTAAGTGCCCTTCATGTGGTGGCTTCTCACCAGAAGCTGTTCGGATCGCTTTGGTCGATAGGTGTTCCGAGATTCCGTGTCAGTGAGCATTGTCTACATGTGTTGCTCGAGAGCGTTTGTAAGAACCTTACTTTCTGCACTGTTGGTGTTTTGTGGTAGTAGTTTCTTGCATTAAAATTACTGTCAAATAATGAAACTAACAGAATTGTCGCTGATTTAAATTTTGATTAAAATCTTTACTCTACTAGCAAAACCGTATTATAGTTTAGATGAACCGAATACTAACGGACGCCTATCGACCGACAATTAAGAGCCATGGTGATAATTAGCCATCATTTCTCTTCATTATTTTGTCGAAATACATTGATGCTTTTGTATAAATTTGTACAATATCTAAATACTTTCAACGCACCTACAAGAAATAAGAAAATCAAAATTTAAAAAAAAACTTCAACATTTTTTTCTAGCTAATCAAACAGGACATAAATCACTCGTTTCCAAAACTTAAACTGCGTAACTTAAAATTAGATCTGCCGAAATTTTCAAACTGCTCATTAGGGGCTCTTTCTGCTTGAATATAATCCGCCCATATACTCCTTGAAACTTTAAAAGTGAAATAGAGCCTTAAGGCCTTAGGGTGCGTTTATATGACAGGCTCTTTTCGTTTTAAATTACAAGAACGTAAAAATAATAAATTGACATATGTCCGTATTCAATTGAATTCGTCTGGAGATCGAAGCCTAGACCAGGTATAAGCTAGTGGCCAACTAAATGAAATCCATGAGAGGTCAGTGACAAAATGGGTAAGGCCAAAGATAAACGATGTTCAACAACGTTCCCACTGTCTGTTCATGTAATGGTGACCGTTTTCGAAAATGACACACTCTTTTTTGGAGAGCATGTTAAGCCATTGGATATTGCGCCTATACCTCTGGTTCTGTCGAATTTTCATCCCATCGGACAATAATAATAATAATATATTATATATATATTATTATTATTATTGTCCTATAATATCTTAGGACAACTCACACAAGGTTATCTGATCCCAAACTAAGGAGAGCTTGTACTATGGAAACCAGACAACTGATATATTTCTAAATACATACTTAATATAGATAAATAACACCCAGACACAGAACAAACCTTCGTGCTCATCACACAAAGATTTATTTTGGTTGGGGATCGAACCCACGACCTCTTGGGTAGCAGTCGGATACATTCCCACCTCGCCACAGGGGCAGTCAGAGACTATAAGACATAGACTATAAGAGGATAGTAAGTCCACTTGTGCTTTCGTATACAATTGCGCACGAAATATTTATTGCGTAGTAATCTATCATCGGATGAGATTGGCTGCCATGTCCAAAATTGGTTAGGAGACATCACGACCGCCGTTAACATGTGGTAAAACGCGAGGAACTGCGTGAAAATCGCGTGGCGGCCGCAAAAAAACTCTCGCGCCATGTAACCAAGGTCTTAGGCATCTTGATACGGGCTCGTGTTTTTCTACCGATTGTGCTTATTAACGTCTTGTCATGTTTCTTTTTGTCGTCTTAGAAAAAAAACTGTGTGAATTTTCACAGTATCTCTCTTTATTATTTATTTTGTTATTGTCTCTATTGGGTGTTTCTGCTCAATTTTTGTTGAAAGCCACGGAATTCGGCTTTTTGCGTAAGCAGGTATTTTAAGTTTACTTGTATGTGTTTCATTAAATTCTTACTAACTTGTAAATATGAAAGTTTATGAGGTTGGGTATGGATATGGTACAGTACATACTTTCATGAAAAAATGGTTGGACGTATTTGGATGAAATTCGGCACAGATATAGGTATAATAGCACAAAATATTTTTATCCTGGAAAAATGTACGAATACTATATGTTTTTCGAAATTTCTACTCGAACGATGTCGCGGGCACTGCTAGTTACATATTAAAGTGTAAATACAGGGATCACTAAATCAAAATACTATATTTCTACGCCATTTTTTATATATTATATATTATAATTTAAGAGTCTGGAAGAGGACGCAGCCCGAGATAAGACCGCGCACCGCTTAGCTGTGCGTCTTCTATAATTTGTTAATGTATTGTTATTCATGTATAATATAGAGTCAAAGTCTTGGACATCTAGATATTTATAGCTATGAAAGTGACCCGTTTTGTTTAGCCGCGTGGAAGATAACAAACCAATTGTTATAACTATCTATTATACGGGAATTAACGCGCATTGTTTACCTTAAAATTGCTTGACGTTTCGACCAGGTTGCACCGGCCGTGGTCACAAGCGGACTGTCGCTGTGTTAAGACTTTGTCAGGCCGATGAATCTTCACCTACCCTCACTTTTTATTTCTCGAAAAGTTAGGGTCACTGCACACTGCACTGATTTTGTCCATGTTAACCGACTGCGAACCAATACGAGGTTGTGTTTTACGAATCACTGGATTCCACGTCATGGATAGTTTGAAGCCCGCTTCCCGATTAAAAGTTTTATGTTTTTTAATTTCAATCGCTTCACGCACAATTCGTGAATAAAAATGGCGGTCTGTGAAGAGGGTTTGTGGACGATGAAACTCAATCCAGTGACTGGTGTTCGCTTGCAGTATGTGTTCTGCAATTGCCGATTTGTTCGTTTGCCGGTTATAAACGTCAAGCAATTTTAAGGTAAACATTGCGCGTTAATTTCCGTATAATAAATAGTTATAATCATGCAATGCAAAAGTTTAAATGTTAGTAAACCAATTGTTTTTTTTTAATTTTCTATACTTCTAAATGAAAAGACGAGCAGGTCGTGAGATTGATGGTAAGTATCACTCTATCCCATGACAGCTTATTTGGCAAAGATCTGTTTGTCATCGAACTTTGACTGCCTCTGTGGGACGGTGGTAGTGTAGCCGACTGCTACGCAAGAAGTCGTGGATTCGATTTCTACACGGGACACTATTTTGTGTGATCCACAAATTGTTATTCCGAGTCTGGATGTACCGTGACTTGTATGTTTTTAAAGACCCCTACTGCAGGAAGTCGTTTTTAAAAGAAAAATGAAAAATAAAAGAAAGAACTGCGCTCCTCATTTAAGACATTAGTTAGTAAGTCTTATTTGCCCAGTAATTTCACTTGCTTCAGTGCTCTTCAACCGAAACACAGTGATGGGTTAATATCACTATTTCACGTAAGAATAACTGACAAAGTGGTGGTACCCCCCAAGGCGGCCTATGGCTTAGACCTACCACTTAAGCGATTGTGGGACTGAATTCTTAGAAACAAATTTATTATATTTACAATAGAAATATACAAAATTACAATAGAAACCTTGTAGAAAAACCGGTAGAATAACCATAATACCAAGACTAACATTTAAACTTTCGCGTTGCATGATTATAACTATTTATTGGTATGTACACTCTGAAGTATATTATACCCCTGCAGACGCTAGGTGTCTATAAAATTGATTGCAGCTGCGGTAGTTCGTACATTGGCCAAACAAAGCGAACTATAGCAGAAAGGCTAAAATAACACATCGCAGCAGTGAAAAACCGGCAGACGAACAAATCGGAAATCGCAGAACATATATCATACATATATACTGCATTTGAACACCAACCACTGGATTGAGTTTCATCACATCCACAAACCCTCTCCACAGACCGCCATTTTTATTTAAGAATTGTGCGTGAAGCGATTGAAATTAAAAAAACATAAACGTTTCAGTCAGGAAGAGGGCTTCAAACTATCCGTGACATGGAATCCAGTGATTCGTAAAATACAACCTCGTGTTAGTTCGCAGTCGGTTAACATGGACACAATCAGTGTAGTGTGCAGTGACCCTAACTTTTCGAGAAACGAAAAAGTGAGGGTAGATGAAGATTCATCGGCCTTAAGGGGTCTTAACATCGCTGCGACAGTCCGTTTGTGACCACGGCTGGTGCAACCTGGTCGAAACGTCAAGCAATTTTAAGGTAAACAATGCGCGTCAATTCCTGTATAATAAATAGTTATAATCATAATACCAAGGTGACACCTTAGATGATCCAAGCGCTTTACAATCCCATATTAGCTCAAACTTGTAAATTGGCACAATATTATGTTACAGCTAGGCTGGTCTTTTCAAAGCTTTTCAGAAATATGAAAAATAATAATAGATAGGCAAGTCTACATGTACATCCATTTCCCATATATATTTTATCCAAGGCCTCATAGATCATAAATCGCTTAGGTTACAAAAAATATATCATCTGTATTATCAGTACAATACAAATGTTATACGAATATACAAAGGAAATGCCTATACATATATTACACATTGACATTGTGCCAAATATTTTGTCCTTCAATGGCCGTAAGATTTGGCAAATGTTTCTCCCCTCCGTTGTCATCAGACTCTTCGGCGCCAGCGTGGGTGGTACAAGGCTTTTATTTTGTCTATGACGTCAAAGTGTAGGATGACCTGTTATTAAAGCAGGATATATAATGATATTCAAACAAGAAAATAATATTCTCTTGTGCGATTTAGATAAAAAGACTTGTGTGAACTATATTAAGTGTTAAACCGAGGGGACATTGAACACACAACACTTTTTTTAAATTTGTATACTGACGATTATGTATAAAAATTATTTAATTCTCAAGGATGAGCTATTAATACGTATGCTCGCATATTCAATAAAACCGGGAATGTCGGGCCATACACAATGTAGGGTTCTGTTCTTCTGGTCATCTGAATAATGCGGCTTAAGAAGTGGGTTTTCTGTTGTTTTTGTTTCAGACTTACAACGTTAATACCTCTAAAAATCACGTCCCCACTTTACATATAGCCATATAGGGGAGGTACCCAAAAAATGTTTTTCTAGATTTTATTCTTCACTTTGTGTGTCTTTGTCTTTATGTGTAAAATTACAGGCTTTTAGTACTAACAGTCTCTGAGCTAAACTGCGGACAGACGGACAGACATGGTCAAACTATTAGGGTAGTACGAGGTTAGTATTCTTGGTGACGGCAGGTTGGCAGCAATAAGGATCTGAAATTAGAAGGGGAAGACCGGGACGGACGATTACCGGGTGTTTGCTGAAGTTATGGACTCATAACTGCAGCAAACACCCGCGTATCGCCCATGCTATCGTAGTTCCCAGATTTATTCATTTTTTAAATTTAATTTACGTTTTTACTTGCACTTGTGTACTAAAAATGGAATAATGGAACTACGCATTAAATACGCCGAGTTTCTCTCTAAGTCTTTAATCTTAGCGTGTGTTTAAAAGGTTCTTTATACCAATTTGGTTTTTGACTTACAGAGCTTTTATAAGTAAAGTTATTCCATTAAAAAATGTGCAGTCCTGATAAGAAAATGATTGATGGTCACATTATCTCAAATATAAAGTTGGCTTAGCGCCGCCATACTATATAGTAGTTAGGATCCAAACTTGCGAATCAAGGGATTTTCCTCAACGACTAAGAAAAACGTTATGCTTTTCATATTTTGTATTTGCTTATCCAAAATAACCTTGATATGATACCAGTTTTGGCAGAATTCCTCATACGTGAAATTGAGTTAGAAATATTTTTATTACCCTATTACTCACAAAGAGGCTAATAATATTATTGCTTGTTTCTTTATTACCTCTTGTAGTCTAAATAGGTTGACAAAGTCTGAAGTATAGAGTTCCATTAAAATATTTTATAGCTGGGTTGGTCATATTAATAAGAGGAATGAATGTTGGCAGCATGTTAAACTGCTGAAGCGTTTGCCAAATGATGTGATTATGGCTTTAGGTGACAGTTACTTATAGCAGTTACGGGTTTAGTGTTTAGTTTTTTGCTTAGCCCAAAATCGTTTCAAACGCCTAAGTGCGGTAAGTTTAAAATTACAGCCGAGGCGATATTGCTAACCCGAGCTATGGCTTGGGCTAGCAATGTCGCCTCGGCGAAGGCTACAAGAAAGCAGAGCTGTACTTCACAACATATTTGCGAAGAAATAAAAACAATACAGCAAAAAAAAAGCGCGCGGAATAATTTTTACTTGTTCACTGTTCACAATCAGCGCTTTTTTAAGGCAAATACACAAGAGTGAGACTTTTTACGAGCAAATGTGTTATAAAAGCACTTAAAGAACAACAAAAATATAATAATACCGCCGAATGTACATATTGGCGATTAGTAGGTATCTACATTCAACATACGTTTTATTGGTAGACGCTTCATTGTTGCACCTTGCGAATATTCGCTGTATCGAAAGTCCTGGAGCTACTCTAAAACAGCAGTTACATACATTCCGATTATTGTAGGAGATAAAATATATACCAAGGAGGTGTAGTGGTCTTGAGGCGAGAAAAAAACTGAACTGATTCTGAGCCTGGATGTAGTCTATATTTGACACCAAATCTATAAGTACTGCATAAAAACAACTTGTCTGAACAATCACATTACGTTTGAATACATTTTTAAAGACGTAAATAGTTACCTAACTTTTATTCTTCCGAAAACGTGCTTCAGGTAAGAGCTTTCTGAACTCGGCATTCATATTTCTAGTTCTGTTATTTCCGTAGTAAGTAGTTTTCCTTCAAGTTATATTCCCTTAGTTAGAGAGTCCTTTACCTTATTTTTCCTTTAATTTTATGTATTTTTTCAGTATTTTTATTGACCAGATCTGTGAAACATCATTTTCGTTTATGGCCTTATCCATGAGTTCTTAGTTTTTTGCATTTTTGTAGAGAATATTTTATTAAATAAGCACATAATTTATCAAGTTTCAAGAGAATTACAATCTCCATTATTTATGTTCATTTTTGCCTCCTTGAAAATGACTTTCCCACTCTTTGACCTTAGGAATAAACGAAGTGGAGTATTGGAACTTTGCCCAAAAGTACAACCTACGCGCCAAATGTTTCAATAATAAATCAACCTTTATAGATGTGTCGTGATCTTCTAAGATTTTGTTTTTGTATTCGCAGCCTTATTAATATGTTAATAGAGGCGCGTCTGGATGGAATGCGTTGGCATAACTCAGCGAAATTGGTTACCAATTCGAGGATTCAAGAGCTGATTTAAATGCTGAGGGGAAGTGACTCAAGTGCAAGTTATGTACAGTGATATTTTTTTAACCGATTGCGACTGCACCAAAAGTTTTGTAATAGTCTTCAAGTTAATAAGTAGTCATTTCATTAGCATGCTTCACATCTTATACCTACGGCTTGACGTATTTCGTAATTTGAGGTGTCGTTGGTTCGTGTGAGTAATATAGTTTAATAATTTTAAGCATTCAGTTTTTTTTTAATTGTTTATGAAGATCTACTAAAATAACATAAATAATTCGCCAAATATTAAGCCCAATACTTTAGCATGACTGGCCCGATTCGCTAAAGTTTTCTTTTTCAAATTTTCTTTATGAAGTCTTATTAAGAAAATAATTGGAAATTAAGTCCAAAAAGTTTAAAGATCTTTATTACTCAAAGAACATTACAGTCCACTTATTGAGTATGCATAAATAATATAAAACTAAGTAAAATAAAAAGACATTCGTTCGACCGTATATATGTTTAAGTCAATAACTCAAAAAAGTAATCGCAAACGTATAGTTTCTAATAGTAGTTTGCATTTCTTAATTTTTTGGTAAATGTAGGTGTTTGCAAAAAAATATTCATACTGAGTGCATCGACGACGCGTCGGTGTCCGCTCGAACAAAAGGTGTTTATTAAGGCCTATGATACTGTTGCAATACTTAATTTTTGTCTTTAATACAAACTTCATATTTCTTTTCCCCATTCAAACTGAGAGGTGAAGAGAGGGTTCCAAATTTCAATGGACTGCTTCGGTAGCACTGCGGGAGTGTGAGATGTGATTCCCAAACGGATCAAAACTTTGTGTGATCCATAAAAAAAATTGCATACAAAATAACTTTTATAAAGTTCCCGCGACACGGAGTTTGTTACAGGGTTGTATTGCTTAACTAAACGCGGGCAAAGCCGAAAGGAAACGCTAGTTATAAAAAGAAAAATACTTTTATTAGATTATATTAGTACCTATTTCAAATTAAAACACAATGTGATTAAGGAACAAATAAAGACATTTACAATCACAGGCATCGGACTCGCAATCGTGAGATCGCGGGTTCAAACCCTACCCATTATACTACCGACGTGAACCCACTCCTAACACCAGCCATTGAGTTTAGCTGGAGGGGATAATATGATTGCTGATAATGTGGGACCACAACCTCACAATGCTAGTTATTTAAAAAAAAGAAAAAATATTATAGCATCGTTATGTAAATCTTTCAATACAGCTGAATATGAAAGCCCATCCCTAATACTAGCGAAAATACTTTTATCCTAGTTTTATCCCACATGAATCTTCATACAAAATCTTTGCCCCATGATTCCCCAACACAATTTTCTCTTATTGTTATGACGGTGAGAACAGATACAGAATTGCAAGTCACGAAAATGCCCAGGGGAAATCGTCACCTTCGCGAGACGTGAATGCACAAACAACATGCTTACATTATACCTACGTATTTGTTCGATGGGATTGTGATATATTTCTTTTGCCTTTTAAATATTTTCTACAGATATGAATACATGCCATTTTGTGTTCGAGAAAGGATAGGTCGTAAAAGGTTTACGGTACAGCAAGCTGTTTCGATATGAACGGTTTTGTATGCATTAAGGTGTATCCAAATATAGCGTCGTTATTGCGCGCGGAATGTGACTGCTGTCGTTTTAGTTTTGAAGTCAACTAAATGGTGTCTTTAGCAGAATTGTGTCCTGCAAATACCGAGCGGCGCTGCCGCGCTATGTTTATGATACTAACTGTTGCCAGCTTCCTTTGACTTCCTCAGACTTCCTTTGCGTGGAAATTTTGAATTTGAACCATTTTTATATTTTTTTAAAACCATTTTTAGGGTTTCGTAGCCAAAATTGCAAAATGGATCCCTTAAAGTTTCGCCATGTCCGTCCGTCCGTCCATCCGCAGCTTGGCTCAGAGACGCTGAGTGCAAGAAGGTTATAATTTTTGCATAGATACACATACGAGTATTTCTTTCGCCGACAAGATGAACGAATAAAATGTTGAAACTCATTTTTTTTTAGGATCTTTTTTCACTTACCCCGTCGTATGGGGCATCATTAGATAGGCATTTTAAAAATAGGGTTGCGTAGACCATTTTTAGATTTAGGAATCCGTTTGTGAAATATGAAGCTTTAAAGTGCAATGTTTTGTTAGAATAAAGTGTCCCCGTTCCCCTTGCCAGCTAAATGGTTGATATTGCGTATTTAAAAAAATCACGGTAGTATCTAATATATAAAATTCTCGTGTCACAGTTTTCGTTGCCATACTCCTCCGAAACGGCTTGACCGATTTTGATGAAATTTTGTGTGCATATTGGGTAGGTCTGAGAATCGGACAACATCTATTTTTCATCCCCCTAAGAGTTTGTTTGTTTGTTTGAACGCGATAATCTCAGGAACTACTGGGCCGCATTGAAAAAATATTTTATTGTTGGATAGCCCATTTATCGAGGAAGGCTATAGGTTATAACATCACGCTACGACCAATAGGGGGGAGCAGCAATGAAAAATGTTGTAAAAAAAAAAGGGAAAATTTACGCAGACGAAGTTGCGCGGGTCAGCTAGTCTAATATATAAAATTCCCGTGTCACAGTTTTCGTTGCCATACTCCTCCGAAACGGCTTGACCGATTTTGATGAAATTTTGTGTGCATATTGGGTAGGTCTGAGAATCGGACAACATCTATTTTTCATCCCCCTAAGAGTTTGTTTGTTTGTTTGAACGCGATAATCTCAGGAACTACTGGGCCGCATTGAAAAAATATTTTATTGTTGGATAGCCCATTTATCGAGGAAGGCTATAGGTTATAACATCACGCTACGACCAATAGGAGCGGAGCAGCAATGAAAAATGTTGTAAAAAAAAAAGGGAAAATTTACGCAGACGAAGTTGCGCGGGTCAGCTAGTTATATATATAGTGAAATTAAAAGGAATACTATCATACGTAAGAAGGCTTTATAAGTTTACGAGTAACAGCTGATTTGTACAAATTCCATTGAAAATTATTATTATGTAGGTGTAACGTTGTCAATATGAAACAAAAACAACAAAAAACCCACTCTTAAGCCGCTTTATTAATAAGATAGGGGGGCACTACGGAACCCTACATTGTGCGTGGCCCGACATGCTCTTGCCCGGTTTTCTGGAATAAATGTAGCTAATTTACTATTACAGACTATAATCTATCTCTGTGGCAAATTTCATTCAGATATATTCAGTCGTTCTACAACAAACAACAAATTTCGCATTCACAATCGATAGTTCCCAACTTAGTTTTTCTTATTTTCATGGTATAGGACAAAAGTAAGAATAGCCGTAGTTTAAATACGACTAACTTTTAATCGTGATCACAAAATCTTAATTGCGTTAAATCAATTATAAGATTCGAAAATGCTTTTAAGGTTCCTACTAAGGCTAAGTTTAGAGGACCGTGCGGTACTGCGCAGAAGTACTATGTGGGGGGTACAAAATCTACCTATACAGTGTTGAATGGTTTACGTAACCGCGCAGTTGGCGCGGGCTGAGACCCGCGCGCCTAATCTTGCACTGAGCGGGTTTGCGCAATGCAAGATCTACAAACCTGTATCGATTTTTTTCACTCGATCCGCGCGGTTTAAGACGAATGGATGTATAGGTGTATATATATTCTCTATCAATGTTGATGCCAGACTGCCGCGCGTACAAGTTGTCATGCGAATGTTCCCTCCACGAACACCACGCGGTAATGTGAACTTAGCCTAAAAGACTAAATTAGAATTAAAATTGGAACTCTTCACCATCACTGGCCAGAAAAAAAATGAACCTACTTAGTTTCTTTGAAGTGAAAACTTCGTTGTGGACTTTTTGTGATGGGTAAAAAATGTTAAACTCTTGTCAGGACACGTGATCTGATCGAAAATTCGTAAGACGGAGGTGCTATAAAATTATTAGAATACGAATATACGAATATAAGGTAAATTTCGCCACCATCTACAATGTTATTATAGCTCAGATAGGAAATAGGGCGGTCCGGAAACCAGAAGATTTTCCCATTTTAATTTTAATTTTAGATTTTGGCTTTTTAATTTGTGATTTATTATTATGTCATTTAAGATCGATAAATTTTAATATTGTTCAAATTTTATCAGTATTTACATACTGATAAAATTTGATATAATGTCCAAGTTTTCACTTCTGCCCGCACTTGCCGAAGTGCAACCCGTTGTTTTTTTTCATAAGCTTTACAAGGAGGAAGTTTATACTCGCCAGTAGATTCCATCCATTCAATGAAAAGAGTTAACAGACAGGCATTTTATAACATATTTAGTTTTTTCCAATAGCTATGCATAAGATAAGTCGTAAAACGTGTAACGCGCAAGTTTTTGTTCTCTGTTTCTTGGTGAACCATATCCCAGGGGTGTCCCCTGGGATATGGTTCACCAAGAAACAGAGAACAAAAAAAATGTTGCTGACAGATACAGAGGTGATATTGTAGAAGGGACATTAAGGATTGTATTTTTATATCATCGAGTTTTCCTAATATGACAAAGACAAGAAAAGGTCCATTTTATCATCATAATCTTCCTGCCCTTTAGAACAATTAAATTATTTGGGGTCAGCTCCATACACTTTGCTTCCTCGTCCATTTATTGTTATCAAACACAGGGTTTTGTGTAGTAGTCTAGTAATACCAAGTACTTCGTCACACAAAATCTATGAGTGTTTTGAAGTGGAAATCCGGAATACATTTTGTGTAGGTCGCCGTATATCAGGTAAATGGATTCCTGAATGCGATGGCTAGGCTTGTATGTGATACTGCTACCGAGCTTTTAGCCCTAATTATTGGCAGAAACTTCTCTACGTGCGCTCTCTGTATATTTGTAGATGAATTGCGACTACTTAGCAAACTACTTGCGGCATAGTCAGAATTTATTATCCACAAGCTGATCCGATAATCTACGTATCACATAAAATTGAAAGTCATCCAAAGGGAAAATTCTCATACACAATTTTTGGTTTATTTTTCGGTAGTTATTTTAATTTGACAGTCGTGTGACTTTCCACTCATACTATTAAGGCTGTAATGTTTCTGAAGTCAACGATTAAGATAGGGCGAAATAAAGAAAGAATGCGTTAGGCATAGTACATACTAAAAATAACCTACTATAAATAGTCTTAAAGAGATTTTCGAATTGGTGAATATGGTGTATAATCGACTCCGCTATTCTCAGAAGTGTACAATAATAAAAGGATCACATATTATTTTCAAACATCCAACTATATGAACACACATTGGTGACGTAGTATGAATGGAGTCGGATGAGCTCAGTCTATGAATAAGCGACACCGTGTAAAAATAGAAGCCTGAAAGTAGGCCTTTATGTACTGACCAACGATGAATAGAATACTATGACGTCCGTAGATAATGACCGGTCATTACATACACTCACTGTATTTACTCATGTGAAATACCCTATAAATAATATATGATATACAGTAAAGAGGAAATAGATGTATGAAGATAAAGAGTCCCTTCAAATGGTGGTATAGAATTACGACGAATAATAACGACCAAACCATTTTAGATAGACTTGAATAAACCAGTAGCTCTGCAACGAGATGTCGTTTGTCCTTGCATTTTTTACAGAACCTGATAATCCGAGTGTTATGAAGAATTTCACCAGCTGGGTTTTACCACCGTACAATACGACAAATATTACAATATCGATCTCGATAATTGGCAATTCACTATAATGCATTTCAATCCAATTTTCTACCACGCACAATCACTTTGCAACTGTCGCCAGTGCTGTATTTCCAAGCCGATAGACCTAAGGACCTTCCACAGAACCCTTGCCTGATTACAAATTTAAAAACACAACTAACTCACACAAAACTAATAGTTATAGATCTTAAAAAGTTCAATGCTATTGAAAATCTAATCTAAAATCTATCGCACAAGAACCATGCAAACTATTCCACCGAGGCCACAATCTACATTAAAACCCATTCTTCAAAACCCAAAAGCTTTCAAGAATGTATTCACAGAACCTTTAGCATTAAAATATTATCCGTATTCACCGTTCCATTTTAAAAGAGAGACCATTTAATTCAATTGTCGGCCAAGTGTATTGAAGGCTGTATTAATAATTCATGTGAAGTCTGCAAAGGGTTTCCACGTTTAAAAGCCAAGATAAAAGTTTATCTTTCCTTCGAACTGTAAGTTTTATCATTAATTACGATAGTGAATTAAAATGGAGAGATGGAATATTTTAATTAATACTTGGTAGTTTCCTACTTTATTTACAATTTGCGTTTGTTTGTTTCTGTTTCTGACTTATCTGAACCATGCAGCGAATTTTGATACCGCGTTTTTCATATTCTTTCGAGTTTCTTCTATTTTACTAGTTTTAGATCGCGGCATTGCCCGCGTGCCTCTTGAACGCAAATTCGCCACAATGCTTTCTAACATCACAAAAGAAATATCTCGGGAAAATGTCAGCAGTTAGTTTCAAAGCTTCAAGACTGGTTAAAACATGAAACAACATCGATAGAAAGTTGAGACTTCTTAAAAAAAAACTAAATTTTAAATAGACAAATTAGGCGCTTAGTGATTAATCTAAAGAGAGCACCTTGGCGAAGGCTATCGAATCTCATAGCAACAGCAGCGAATATATTGACTATTTGATGTTATGGAGCGGATGTCATAATAAATTAGGTTTGCATAAATAAAACAAAGAAAACAGGCAATCTACCTTTGTAACTTTACAATCACACATAAGAACTATATTCCAAAGAATGAACAACTTCACACTCGTCTATACCAATACAAATATTTTATGAAAAAGTTGTCTGAAACTTTTTATTGTACCGTAATAAATAAACCTCTTTCGGCGCTTGTATACCTCATGTTCTGACATACGGCCGTTGTTCCAGGTAAAAAATATTGGGACATAAACCGGGTTGAGGTAAACAAAACGAAAATATGACTTATCGAAATATTGGGCACAATATATCAGAAAAGAAATATTTAATTTTGTTAGCTGTGCTTCTTTTTATGGTTTCGTAGCCAAAATGGCAAAACGGAACCCTTATAATTTCGCCATGTCCGTCCGTCCATCCTCAGCTTAGCTCAGAGACTGTTAGTGCTAGAAGGCCGTAATTTTGCATGAATCCACTATACCTACGACTACATATTACTTACGACGACAAAGTGCAAGAATAAAATTTAGAAAATCATTTTTTTTTAGGGTACCTCCCCTATATGTAAAATGATGATGTCATTTTTTTTCTCACGTAGGTACTCCATTGTATTGATAGGTCTGTTAAAACCGATAAAGGGTTGTGAATATCAATTTAGATTTAGAGATTCGTTTGTGAAATATTAAGCTTTAAAGTGCAAATTTTTGTTAGAGTCAAGTGTCCTAGCCAAATTCCATTGTAAATTATTATAGGTATAACGATGTAAGTATGAAACAAAAATAACAGAAAACCAACTCCATAAGCCGCATTATTAGAATGGGGGGTGGGGGGGGACTATGGAACCTTACATTCTGCATGGCCCGACATGCACTTGCCCGGTTTTTTTGTACTTCTGATTTCGGTCCTGGAAGTCACATTAAAGAATAGCACAGGAGATATTATAGTGTCCAGAAGTGTATAAGGAAAATTAAATAGAATTTAATTTCTGTACTATGTGCTTTCGTAGTCCACGATCTGAAACTTTCGTTGAGATATTAACGCGCTGAACCAACTGGCAAAAATGGCACGAAGCACGGAAGTGTATGACATTTTTTTAAAAAAATGGTTATTCATCATTAGTGATATAATAATAATATCTATAATAATAATAATAATATCTTGGGATAACTCACACAACGCTATCTGATCCCAAACTAAGCAGGGCTTGTACTATGGCAACCAGACAACTGATAAACATACATAAATAATTCTAAATACATAAATATTATAGATAAATAACACCCATACATAAACCATCGTGCTCATCACACAAAGTTTTATCCTGGGCGGGGATCGAACCCACGACCTCTAGATCCTAGCAGTCGGATACATACCCACCGCGCCACAGAGGCAGTCAATAATATTGTTTAACCTGAAATTTCGATCTGCTCGGTCTCCACTAAGTTACAGACTCGAAATCAAACGCCAACCCAATGTGGTTTCATCTAGAACTTTATGAGGCGTTAACCATGCGATGCTCTAATTTCTGCTAAAAAATTTAAATCCCACTAATATTTTTACTGTACATCTTGCTGAGAATTAAAGAGTAGGTAATAGGTTAGGGCGTGTAGAGTTAGGAGTTTAGATTTGCTTAAGATCTGATAACTTTTTAAGAGTGGTAGCAATATGAGCCTAGCCTAGCCTAGCCTAGCCTAGCCTAGCGAGTTTTGGTGTTAATTTACATAAAAATGTTTTAAGTGGGATTTCATTATTTCCGTGAGTTTATTCATCGTTTAAATATTGTAGCTTTTCACATGTGTTGCAATAGCGATGTTGACTGTCAAGTCAAATCAGTCTCTTTTTATTTAAATTCAAAACGACAATCACACTATAATAATATTATAAAGGCGAAAGTTTGTGAGTATGTGAGTGTGTATGTTTGTTACTTCTTCACGTCTAAACGGCTAAAGCGATTTTAATAAAAATTGGCATGGAGTTAGCTGACACCCTGGATTAACACATAGGCTACGTTTTACTGCAGGAAAATATCTTATTCCCGTAGAAAAATCGATGAAAATGATTTCTAGAAAAAACGTATATATCTGTCTCATTATCCCCTATCACACTCTGTCACTGATTGAAATACGTGCAAATAATGTGTTAAAATAAGACAGATATAGGTAGCAGTGTTGGTTCCGTCAAAATATCGATTTTGCCACCCATGTTTTCTTTGGTCCATCATGTTCTATTTACGCGAATCTGGAAATAGTCGTTTAATGTTAGTTATTTCCATTGTGGGTGTGACATTTCAAAATAGCCATGCTATCTTAACTGTCTATCAAGAAACTGTCAATTAGTTTTCTCAGTTATTGTTGTTTATGACCTTGAAATAAAAACTTTTTTGCATATGGTTTACTTCTACCTTCTTTACGAAAAAGTATTTTATTTCAAGGTTCCATATTTTTAGTTTTTAATCTGAGTCAACCTTATTATTGTTTTGACAACATTCACATATTGGGGTTATTATTCCTTGATTCGGTTCAAGCAAAATTGGAGTTTAATGTGACGAACATTTTCATTCCGCAACTGTAAATTAAAACACGATACTTAAAATCACGCCCAATCCCCCTAAGGAGTAAGCAGAAGATCGTTCAATGTAGATAGTACTTTGACACACCAATTGTTGCTTTAATTTAGTATGATTCATTTTACTGGAGATGCACAATACTTATTTGGTGTGATAAGATTCTTAAGGATTCAGCAAGCTTCGTTGGCTGTACCATGTCTATAATATGACTTCAATTATGTAAGTTTACTATTACTTGACAGATTTTACATAAAGTATGTACGTACACTCTTTGACCAATATTGAAAAGTACAGTAGACATGTTTAGATTTCGATATAAACCTACGCGTGGCCAGTCGCCTCTCGTGAAGTCGCGTCGCGAGCGCGGACGGCTGGACGGCCACCAGAGCGCGGGCCGCGCGGTGTGACGGAGGGGTACATCACAAACTACGCTGACCCGAACGGGCAGACATGTGAGGGCAGACGCCGTTGTCGGACGCAAGCGATTTATATTTTTTTGTGAAACAAAAAGAACATTTTTTGTTTGTTTTTGGGAAGTTCCTCAAGTAATAAAAAATCTTATAAGATTTGATTTTAAGGATTCGTTAAATAATAACTACAGGCACTGCGTAAAACGTATCCGTGGACAATAGCTGGGTGGTCCCATATTCAAATTTTTAACGCTCACACAAATGTGGAGTTTTGCAGCTCGGTCCAGGCTATTAAATATATATGTAAATACATAAATAACGGCAGTGACCAGGCCATTTTCACAGTGAGACAGGAGAGTAACGCTACGATCAACCCAAAGGATGAGGTGCAGATGTTTCGTGCGGGCCAATATGTAAGTAGTAACGAAGCGGCATGGAGAATACTCGATTTACCATTACATGAAAGGCACCCAACAGTGACCCATCTTGCTGTGCACCTTACAAACAGCGAGCGCGTGTATTTTACAGAGGCAAACCTGCGAGACCGAGTTGCAACACCGCCTATTACCACCCTCACTGCATTTTTCCGCCTGTGCCAGGAAGACGAGTTTGCTCGGACGTTGTTCTATGTAGAAGTGCCAAGGTATAACACGTGGAATGCGTCAGGAAAAGAATGGAAACGTCGCGTGCAGGGCGCACCCGTCAACGGTTGGCCTGGTGTTAAAGCCTCAGATGCCCTGGGTAGAATTTATACCGTACACATAACACACTTTGAGTGGTATTGTGTATGGTTCCTGCTGACTAGAGTACGTTTTCAAGCGCTCAAAATCGTCGATTGGCAGGAAAAGGCCACTTTCCGAAAAGCATGTGAGGCGATGGGGCTGCTTGAAGATGACGGCCACTGGGACGCAACGATGGAAGACGCCATGTTGTGCCGGTCAGCGACTACGTTGAGAGAGCTCATTGCGATTATGATAAGCACCTGCGGACTCTCCAATCCCCGGCAATTGTGGGACAAGTATAAAAACGTTTTGTCAGAAGATATTGCTCGCCGATACCAAGGGATAACACTAGCCAACGATGACATAATGTTTAACGAAGTGCTGAAACTTATCGAGGATAAAATTTTAGCGATAGTTGGAAAATGATTGCCCGATTTCAGTATGCCTGCCCCACAAAGAACGAAAGAGCTGTCCACTGATTTCGTCAAAGAGCTTGGTTATGATACTGCTGCTTTGGGGGTTAAAGTTACCCAAACAGAGCGCCTGTTACTACCAGAGCAAAGGCAAATTTTCAATTTAATAACAAACCGCGTAGCTAGCGGACAAGGGGGTATTTTTTTCTTGGACGCACCAGGGGGCACCGGCAAAACTTTTTTACTTAACTTGCTACTGACACAGTTGCGCAAAGACAAAATGGTTGCGCTGGCTGTTGCGTCCTCTGGAATAGCCGCAACCTTGCTGAGTGGTGGCAGAACCGCGCACTCAGTATTCAATCTCCCACTGAACCTTGCAAGTGAAGAAACGCCCATTTGCAACATCAGCAAAAGTAGTAGTCGCGGTGCTCTATTGCAATGGCGCAAATTGATCGTGTGGGACGAATTCACAATGTCGCACAAGCGAGCGATTAAAGCACTGGATCGCAGCTTGCAAGACATTCAGGGCAATCGAACCTTGATGGGTGGAGTGGTCGTCTTGCTGGCAGGTGATTTCCGGCAAACGTTGCCAGTTATCGAGCGAGGTACCGCGGCAGACGAGATAAACGCATGCCTCAAGGCTTCGCAGTTGTGGGCTAAGGTCGAGCGTTTACAGCTAAATACTAACTTGAGGGTTCAGCTCTTCAAAGATTAGGTGTCTGGACTCTTCGCACAAATGCTTCCCGAGGTCGGCGAAGGTCACATGCCGACGGATACTAACGGCCAAATAACTTTTGTTAGCCTATTTAGCAATGTTGTTAGCTCGGAAGATAACCTTATTAATGAGGTATTTCCGAGTTAGGTATTACCTAGCTAACGAGGAGCGTGTGTGCGAAAGAGCTATCATGGCCCCCCCAAAAACGAATTGGTAAGAAAAAATAATAAAAGAATATTAGAGCAAGTTCCAGGTGAGGTGAGGACCTACATTTCAATAGACACGGTGATGACAATTGACGACGTAACTATATACCCTGTAGAGTTCTTAAATTCCCTCGACCTGTCAGGTACCCTCCCACAAGTTGGAACTCAAAGTTAGTGTGCCTGTCATACTGACGCGCCCAGACTGTGTAACGGCACTAGGTTACGCATAACAAAACTAAGACGGCACGTCGTCCAGGCCACCATTCTTACTGGAGGGGCCAAAGGAGACGGTATTGACACCTAGAATTCCTATAATACCCACAAACTTACCCTTCCAGTTCAAACGCCTACAATTTCCTATAAAAGTGGCTTTCTCTATTACGATAAATAAAAGTCAAGGATAAACTCTAAAAGTAGCCGGCATTCACCTGGGCACCCCCTGCTTCTCCCACGGACAACTGTACGTAGGTTGCTCGCGTGTGTCGAGAGCAAGAAATCTTTTTATTTACGCAGAAAACAATTAGTCCCGCAATGTTGTTTACCGGGATGTGCTGCAGTAAAATGATTTCTAGCTCTCTACGACCCGAGACAAAAAACAATCAAATCTTCCTTTCTGTCAGTCATAACATTTTGTAAATTGTTCTTTCCTATCCTCAAATTTAAATAATTACTTTGCTTCTAAAAATGTAAATAGTTATTATTTTTACTGTTATACTAATACACAATTTATTTTCCCTAACCTAATTTTTTTTTCATCAACCGCGGGTAAAACCGCGGGGCACAGCTAGTCTTTATATAAATGTGTATGGAATAAGAACCTATGACGTCATAAATTTCTATCGTCAGTAAGTAATTCTGGCGGCCTCTGCGGCGCGGTGGGAGTGGGTTCGATTCCCACACGGGACACCACTTTGTGTGATCCACAAATTGTTGTTTCGGGTCTCGGTGTACTTTGTGTCCGTGAATTGAATGTTTGTGAAGTCCATCGCGACACAGGGCTTGTATGCCGGAGTCGTCTTTAAAAAAAAAAAGAATAAAAAAATACTTTTAGTATTCGTTATAATTTCAAAAACACGTTAAAATGTAAAAAACGACACATACTTACTAAATATTTAAACTAATTAACAGAATTTAATTTATGAATTACTGAAACATTGTTTTAGGTTGTAACACAAATGTTGTCGTAATTCATGTAGAAATAAGTTTGCTCAGGTACTATCTCTACTTAAGCAAACTCTGTTCGCAACAACGAAACGTGATGGAAGAAAAAAATATTAAAGGGAATATTTCCCTCAGGTATACAATAAAACGTATAACATTACCGTTATGGCCCGAGGCTCGTTTGCAACAAGCGAGTAATTGCTCACTACATAGCACTAACTTCTTTTTATTTGTATTCAGAAATAATGTTTGAAATTTAAATGTGCATTACTTTATAATAAACGGCTTAAGCCCGGAATACATTATTATGGTGAGTCGTGACGTGTCAGAAGCATATCGGTACTGTTAGAAACACATTATTAAAGCGTATTTTGCTGTCACATCACACTGCAATAATGTTTCTCTAGCTATACTAAATGTATGGGATCGATAAGCTTCTGACGCGTCTCGACACACCATTCTACAAATAGTTTGTTTCTGGCTTTAATATTGTCTTATGCGCTTATTGCACTACACTGAGTTAAGACAGTCTAACTGTACTAATTCGATATACACTGTCGGTAAGGAGTAAGGGTATTGGATGGGAGTAACACCAAACCAGTAATGTATTAAAATTAATAATCAAAGTAAAAATTCAGTGTAGAGAGATTGATCTGTCTAAATTCAGTGTATAATAAGCACATTATTTTAACCCATGACAAATAAGTGGAGTATGAGTTTTACATGTGGATCCGTTTGTCCGTCTGTAAAATCGTAGCCCGTAAACGGATAAAAGGATTTGGATGCAGTTCTTATATTAGAAATGTAGTTTAATCAAGATGGCTCTAGCTATTTTCGATGCAAATAGGTTGGACTATAACCAACTTTTTATAAGGGGTTCCGTAGCCAATATGGCAAAAAACGGAACCCTTATAGTTTTGTCATGTCCGCCTGTCTGTCTGTCTGTCTGTCTGTCCGTCCGTATGTCACAGGCCTTTACTTAGAGGCTTTTACTCAGAGACTTCTTAATGAATATTTATAAAATTTGGTGAAAAGGTGTCCTATAGTGGCTGCTACTTAGTTTGATAGCTAAATAATAAAAATAAATATTTTTAGGGGGGGGCACTTCATACATGTAACAGAAGCTGATTTTTTTTTCGGCTAACATCAACGTGAGGCACATCATTCGACAGGTCTTTTAAAATAAAATTAAGGTTTTTAATAAACTTTTTTGATTGAGTGAATATTTTTGGAAATAATCGTTACAAAAGTTGCATAAATTATGCCCTTAACTTTTGAACCGTGTGAACAAAAAATATAAAATAAATCGCAAAGGTAGCGCTTAAGAAATACTTTAAATTAAAATTAGTTTGGACATTGTCAGATATACCGTCATTGAGTTATAGCCGAAAAACTGCTTTTCTCAACAAAAGGGCGTAAGTGCCATGAACATACGCTTTTCTGCTGATGCAATTATTGAAAGCTGCGGAAACCTACACTTAGCATGGTCCGACATGCCGGTTTTTTCACATATTGCACGTTTGATGATGTCAATATTTACTTACATCTATGGTACTAGTACGCTGGCCAGGCTATCGCCGAAAACAGGACTTCCATTTCATTTTGACATTTGGATACGGTAATTTGACAAATAAAATTAACGTCTATTCTTGTGTAACAAGGTTAACAACAACGGCCATTTGTAATAAGTGTCAAAAAAGTTTACAGAACGGTCATTCGATTCGGTATTTGAAATTGCTGTCATTTTATACGAGATAGCCAGTTCAGTGTATAATGTAACTCACACATTGACATTTACTGGTCGAGTTCTTTGATGATGTATTTAAAAAAATAGAATTATTTGCTTATTATTACAAATTTCTTACCTACAAGCTACTTGACCTTATTTAGTGTTTAGTCAATTAGTCGAGTTACTAGGACAACCAATCAGACAACTTTGATTTAAACAGAGCACAATACAAAAGATGGATTCAGTAAAATAAAACAGAATAACATAGCACAAAACCAGAACCCCTCCAACTTCAAAACTACAGTAACGAACTGAGTTGAAACGATATTTTTTATTTCAATCGTCGAACTGAATGCCAGGTACACAGAATAATTTAAATCATTATCGTTTCCAACTTTCCATGTGCCGTAAAAGTTTAAACTACATACACGAAAAAAGTTCATGTTACCTTTTCAAAAGTCAAAAGAGTAGAATATTCTTATTAATGTAGACTGAGAAATATGGAAGAAAATATATTTTTGAAGACTAAAATTATGGAGAGAAAAGTAAGGTAAACGAGAAAATACTTTCATATAAGATTTTTTTTCTTGTTTTTATGCATCTGCAATCAGTTTCAGTACTATAAGCAGATTTGTGGAAAATTTTG
Organism: Herminia tarsipennalis; assembly: GCA_945859575.2. Lineage (NCBI taxonomy): Eukaryota > Metazoa > Arthropoda > Insecta > Lepidoptera > Erebidae > Herminia > Herminia tarsipennalis. The sequence goes on from OX243855.2 coordinate 12,111,004, forward strand.
TAGTGACATGTCGAGTGTGTCCTCCAGTGAGATCATCTACTCAGTAGTTGCTTGCTGCTGGAAATTCAGTTTGTTGTGTGAAATAAGAATGACCACAATATTCTTAACTAGCTGTCCCACGCAACTTCGTATGCGTAAAATTTCCCCGTTTTTGCAACATTTCTCGTCGCTACTCCGCTCCTATTAGTTGTAGCGTAATGTTATATAGCCTATAGCCTTTCTCGATAAATGGGCTATCCAACAAAAAAATATTTTTTTAAATCGGACCAGTAGTTCCTGAGATTAGCGCGTTTAAACAAACAAACAAACAAACAAACTTTTCCGCTTTATAATATTAGTATAGATGATGTGAATCTATGTCACTCATAAAATCAGTCCAAATCGAAGACAATGGAACAGTAGCGAACCTTACGAGTAGGCACGGACAAAAAAAACATTGATGATATGAGGTTTCCGTACATGTGCAATAGGGATATATTGCACACGTACGGAACCCTCGGTGCGCCAGCACCACTCGTACTTGGCCGATTTTTGATATTATCAGTGTTTTTTTTGTACGGGCCTATCCGCCAGGTTCGCCACTGCATCGGGAAAGTATTATCATCGCAGGGACTTATGAATACATAAGTTTCTGTAATGAAAATACCTCTCCAATGTCTGTCCCGAATTAAACATGACTCAAAATTTGACTCCCTTGGTTGCGCAGTGAAAGCACCTATGAATGACGATGTAATAGTGTACTAGTATGCAAGAAGTTGCTCGATTGCTAGGTATATACAAGATTGAGCATTTTTTAAATGTTTTGTTACCAATTCGGTATATTTGCAAAGTCTCCAGCGATATACAACGAAAACCCTAATGCAAAAGTTTCTTATACAAAGTAACTAGTATGCGAGTGATATTCTTGCTATTATCTATACTAATATTATAAAACTGAAGAGTTTGTTTGTTTGTTTAAAGCGATAATCTCAGCAGTGAAAGATTTTTTAAATCATCCGATTTAAAAAATCTTTCACTGCTGAGATTATCGCGCAGTAGTTGATCCGAATTAAAAAATCTTTTACTGTTGGATAGCTCATTTATTGAGGCTAACGGCTATATAACACGCTACGACCAATAGAATCGGAGCAATAAGAAATGTTGCAAAAACGGAAAATTTACACAGACGAAGTTGCGCGGGACAGCTAGTATATTACATAATGGATATCAGCTACAAGTGGTACGAGCCCTTGTGTCCCAAAAATAAGACGAAAAATAATGACTAATGACTAAACGGTGACTAATATAAGAACACCTAATGCGATAGTAAATCTATACTAATATTATAAAGCGGAAGAGTTTGTTTGTTTGTTTGTTTGTTTAAACGCGCTAATCTCAGGAACTACTGGTCCGATTTGAAAAATTCTTTTTTTGTTGGATAGCCCATTTATCGAGGAAGGCTATAGGCATATAACAGGATATAACATCGCGCTTCGACTAATAGGAGTGGAGTAGCGACGTGAAATGTTGCAAAAACGGGGAAAATTTACGCATACGAAGTTGCGCGGGACAGCTAGTCATGAATAAAATAATATCAAGACGAACTAATTAAAAAGAAAATTTAAGATAGGAGAGGTTGCGTTTTGACAACGGTCAAAACGGAGACGATCTATTTTATATTTCAACAACGGTTGAAGAATATAAAATGGATTCTCTCCGCTATGCTAAAGGCAAACATTTTCTTTACAAGTTTGGAAGTGGGACAGGTGACAATGCCTTCAGCCATGTTGACCCGTTTCTTGTAAGCTTTTTTAACTTAAACAACAAGTAGCCGATACGCGTCATGTTTTTAAAACAAGCCTTCAATTTCTCGTATCTTGGATTTAAATTTAGGAAGATTAGAACTTCGTTGTTACAAATTTAAAATATCCTGTGTATTGTGACTAACTTTTTATGAAAAATGAAATAAAAATCTACCCCCTTAAAATGGACAGCGACATGAAATTGTCAAGTTGTTCATTTTTCTAAAGTCAGGCACACACGAGTTTTTAAATTTAAAATCAAGGATTTAAATTTAATGCGTAACGAAAAATTAAGATATTCACGTGGGAGTTTTTGCTAAGCGTCGCTGTTCAAATGTTTGCAAAAATATTTTCAGCAAGAGTGTCACAATTTAAAATTTACAATGACAATATTCCGGTACATTTTTGCTAACTAATGACATAGGTTATTACACAAACTACGACGTTTCCACGGTTTACCATAGAATATAGTGAAGAATATGTTAGGTCTGAAGTAGAAAGTTTTTACTAATATTATAAAGCTGAAGAGTTTGTTTGTTGAACGTGATAATCTCAGGAAGTACTGATCCGAATTGAAAACTTCTTTCACTTTTGGATAGCCCATTTATCGAGGAAGGCTATAGGCTATATAACATTACGCTACGATCAATAGGAGCGGAGCAGCAATGAGAAATGTTGCAAAAACGGGTAAAATTTACGCAGATAAGTTGCGTGGGACAGCTAGTGTTCAATATAAATCTTAACTAATCTACGGAGCAGGTAGGGTCAGTCTTTTATCGGCCCTTCTGACGAAGAATACATCAATCTAAATGGAATGACGTCTGCCAAAAACTTATCATGAATGTCAAAAACATAATCCATTGAATGGACGTCGTTCGGTTTTGAAAGTCCAAGCTGACGTTCGTCCAGTCCACACGGACGTAGGTTGATATACCTAGGTCCGTTTGGATTGGCTCGGACCGCCACGTTATTTGGAAGAGGGTGCCTTCCTTAACGTCAGTGAGTAGGCAAATTAAGAAGTTTTTAGTAGATGAGTCTATGGTTTATCTTTTCTCGCAAAGAGACCCGCTTTCTCTTTCTGAGCAATACGTGAAACCATGGTTACCATAGTCCTGAAAGAGAAACGGAAAAACCGGTCAATATATCAAATTTGTTCTCGTTATAGGGTTGACACTAGTCTTTGGTATAAGTAACCTTCTCGCGTATGTCCAAATGGACAAAACCATCTTTTAAATGAAAGTAGGTCGCTCGCATTAAGATCTTCACCACCTTAGAGCTTAAGTTTACTAAAATACTTTTTAAACTTTGGTCCACATCATGAAGAAATAACTTTGAATTTTAGCTCCCGAGGTCTAAGACTGCGCTATAATGAGTGAAAATGTCAATAAGGTCTTTCATTTCTATACCTAAAGATTTATCTCCAACTCTGGCATAACACCTAAGACTCATACTATAAACGCCTATTCTCAGTCGTAGCTAAGCGGGCCAACTTTTCTACTCATTCGTTATTCCTCAGTAAGCACATGTACGACATAGACATAGCTCGAATATTTGAGTTTCCGCATAAAAACTTTATTAAAGAAGTTTGGCTGAGATTAAACGAAACCGTCTCCAAAATTCTCCTACAGAAGCGGAATTTCCAAGATAGATGAGGCTTTATGAATGATTAAAATTTACGGCGATTTAAAGAGTTGCAAAATGTTGGGAGTATTTCACTTTAAACATGTTGGTAAAGAGTGTCCTTCGGATAAACTGGAGTTAATATGATTACCATAATTTGTTGTAAAGTGCCGAAATTCCCTGTTGGATTGAGCACTTTGGAAAGATGACTATAGGTTTTTCAATATTGTGATTATCTTATTCTATGTTATTAAAAAGTTCAGAGAGGGAGATGTAGTATCCAGACTTATCATTGAGCATCAAATGGTTGTAGTAGGTACTCGATACTGACAAAAGACTAAGGAAAGTTTTAAATCTCTTAAAACATCAAAAATAAGATAATTTTTCTAAACACATTCGCGTAATCTTAAATGGTAATTATTTTTAAACCGCCAGAACGCATTTTCATGAAATTAAGCTAAGAACTATCAGTCTGAATAAATCCTAATAATTTTCAAATGAAAAACCGCTTCCAAATCCTTCTGTCATTCAGTTGAAACCTAACAGAAACACAAACGCACCACACATGGATAGGTACACCGACACACACGTTAAACCTATAACACCCCTCCTTTTGGGAAAGGTTAAAAAAAGGCGTACTCACGAGATTTATTTATTCCGATTTAGAAGTGCGGCAAGCGCAGCCCAGCAAGTAGCTTGGCCCGCCAAGCTGTTTGCCGAGCTGGTACAAAAAATGGCAGTGGTACAAAAAATCTATCCACAAAAAGCTTAACAGTACATTCACGTGTTCGTGCCCGTTGAATGTCGCATTGAACCTAAGCCTGTAAACCCACCAAAAGTCAAAGTCATCAAAATTTTTGAAACTGCGTTGCTAGAGTTAGTAACGGATTAGGGCCGGTACCTCTAAAGTCGCGGGTCCGGCGCAAGTCCTATAGACGAATATTTCCTTCATACATTTAAATAAAAATTACAAAAAGTAACTGAGTGATAAGTTGATAAGTACCTATCAGTGAAAAAGAGAGAAAAAAAGGGAAGGAAATGATGAAAATCAAGTAACATTTCTTTGTAGAAAACGTAGGTAACGTTTTCTTAGTCCTATTTCACATGTAGGCATAAGCACAGGTTTCTTATTAATAATAATAATAATAATAATAATTTAATTCAGACGAATCCATATTATGTTAGTAACAATTTACTTACGAACTAATGTTAGTATAACAATATTATAAGTATTTCATGGCACAGCATGTAGCCGCACCCAACGGCGCATCATCGGGGTCTCCCACCGATCTGTAAACACCCTTAGGATGGTATTGGTGCTGGCGCGGAGACGCGTCATCAGGGAGGCGCACCTTTTTCTAATTATGGCTGCAAAGCCGTCAATTTGCGCGTCCGCAAACATACCTGATGCGCTGCACCTCCACGGCAACCCCAACAGCACCCTAAGTGCGTTATTGTATTGGACACGCAGGTCGCTGTATGCCCGCCGACCATATCTCACCCACAGGCTGCACGTGTAGAATGACTGGCAGTAGGCTTTAAACAGCATAATTTTCACTGAGTTCGTACAACGTGCAAACCTGCGGGCCAGCATGTTACAACGCACAGACAGCGACCTGCGCTCCCTCTCTATATCCAAGTTATCACTTAGATCTTCGGTGACCCAGTGGCCCAAGTACTTAAACTTGTTTACCCTAGCTAAAGGTATACCAGAGAGCAACACATCAGGTATAGATGCGTAGCTGTTGCTCCTTGATTTAAAAACTAATAGCTCACTTTTTTCAACATTGTACTTAAGCCCGTGAGCCACCGCATACGACTCACAAATAGAGACGAGCCGTCTCAAGGCACTGATTGATGGGCTCAGCAACACCATATCGTCGGCATAACTGATATTATTAATACAAAGTCCGTCTACATGACACCCTATTTTAGTGTTGCTGAGCTCAACCATCAACTGATTAACGTAGAGATTGAACAACCGGGGCGAGGTTAATCCACCTTGTCTTACGCCACAGTTCAATGTATACATATTTGAAAAGGACTTTAACCACTTTACTCTATTCTTTTGGTGACCGTACCAATATCTTAGTATTGAAATGATCTCTGGCGGTACTGTAGTTTTTTGTTTCAGCTTTTCCCATAATGCATTATATGACACAAGATCAAATGCTCTTGATAAATCCAAAAAACAGGCATATACAGGCGTCTTTCTATCCGTGTAATATTGTACAGTCTGCTTGAGACACAAGATAGCGCTCTCGGTTGATAGCCCCGGCCTAAAACCAAACTGACTGTCATGTACCTTAATATGATTGGCTAATTGCTTATCAAGCAGACTGTCCAATACTTTAGCTATGATAGTCGCCAGTGATATGGGCCTGTAATTGGACATATCAGATGCATCCCCAGTTCTGTTTTTCACAATAGGTACCACCGTAGTATACATCAATTCACTAGGTAAGTAACTATGATTAACACACAAATTAAAAAATAGAGACAGTACTCGTGGCAAATGTACTCCCGCATGTTTCAGATGCTCGATGCTGAGGTCATCGTGACCAGGGGACTTACCTCTCTGCATCCGCTGTATAACTGAAGCAACTTCTTTTGCAGAAAATCTAACAGTAGTCTCCCCAATGACGCCCCCAGCATCGATCACCTGATTAGATGTATTTAGCGGTGATTGAACCCTGAAATGTTGCTGGAATACATTGGCAATATCAGTAGGGTTGTAGACACCCGCCACACTCACGGGGGGGCTCGATCTATGCTTTAATTTATTAGTAGATTGCCAGAAATCACGGAACTGTTTATTGTCATATTTAGTGGCTAATAAATCCATTTTTATCTGTTGTGCATTATCTTGGCAATATTTTAATTTACTTTTAAAGATCTTACTCGACACGCACATATTTTGGTAAACATAACCAGAAGTAGGGATAATATAATATATAATGCATGACATGACATGTCTACAACAAATGTAATAGTTTGGTAATACTTTTTTTATTCTATTTCGCAGTAGATTCCTTCAGTAAAATTTATGAGAATCTTAGTGTTGTACCTGCTTTTAACCGCGGCTTCGCGCGCATGGATGTCGGTTATGGTGACAAAAACCTCCTCGGAACTCAAACTATATTCATACCAAATTTTATCTAAATCTGTTCAACAGTTTAAGCGTGAAAAGGTAACAGACAGAGTTACTTTCACATTTAATAATAGTGTAGATTTAACCATCTGTGACGACATGCCATGATACATATTTAAATACTGCCTATACAACTTCCAAATCGCAGTATTATCTATATTACAAACTCGTCTATCATAACATGTATTAGTTACGTTGTTGCGGCATTAAAAATCGTTTAAATTGTAAACGTTGCGTGAATCAATATTAATTTTTCGCGAGACCAACAGCTGCAGCGATTCATAAGTTTTTGTCTGTTACGGTATTTTTGCTGAAAATACAAAATATATATTTTCAAATTATGTTAAAGCCATTTACACACTAGCTTGAGGCTGCGACTTAGCTTGCATTAAATTTGTTCTTAGAGCTCGATTTAAATTAAACCGTATCCATGGGCTACATTACGAGAAAAATCTCTTTGCAAAATCCAAGGATCTAGAGAGCTGAAATTTTTCAGCCTAAATTAATAAATTTTGGCTGAACATTTATTGGAGGTACATTCATAAACAACCAAGACATTCTGACTTATACAGTACTAGCTTTCGCCCGCGGCTCCGCCCGCGTGGATGTCGGTTATCGCGATAAAAATATCTATCCTATGTCCTTCCCCGGGACTCAATCTATCTCTATACCAAATTTCATCTAAATTGGTTTAACTGTTTGAGCGTGAAAGCGTAACAGACAGACATACAGACAAAGTTACTTTCACATTTATAATAGGCATTATTATGGATTGTATAAGTCATTTAAGAACCTCTCGCTCGTGGCTTAACCATCTACCTACTACTAACTTCTGTCACACAACCTCCTACGACATATCTGTGAGATCCAAGAGTAAAGTTTTATTCGAACTCATTTAAAACGTCTTTAAAAATAATCCAGAATGTACTCGTATACCATGACGTTTATCTTATAGTATCTATACTAAACGATAAAGATTGTTTGTTCAAATCCCCGATGCAGTAAGATGCGGCATTGATTAACAATTTAATCAAATGCGCCAACTCGGCGCCAATTAGTCATGAACGCGTGATGCAAGATAGATAAAAATATTTAACAGTTATTGACTGTGTACTAGCTAGAAGTTAAATGGATGAGTTGGTAAATGGAGTGAGTTGGTAAATTGAGTGAGTTTAAGTACTAGATTACTACTATATCACTAGATATCGTGGTCTCTATGTACCAAATTACATCCCAATCCCTGAAGCAGTTCGGGCGTAGTTATCAATAAATATAAAAAACTTTCACACCCAACGTCGCATTTCATGACTAAAGGTTTTTGTGCTTCATTTAAATAAAGACGAAGTATATTTCAATACGTGTTTGTTCGAAAATTAATAATAAAATTAATTTAAACATAGCACTTGCGTCATATTATGAAGTAGTGAGAAGTGTACTGTACTAAGCTAAACAGGGACTACCTATGTATGTATGTGTGTTCCATTGTGGCTATAGAGCCATTAAGGAACACATTTATCATAAAAATCGATATCGACACAACAATTTATCATGAAAATCGATTCTTTCTTCATCTTGCGATCGTCATGACAGCAATATGGCGACAGACGAAATTAATTCAAAATGGCGATAGTCAGACGCCATATTGTGATAGAGAAAAAATTAAAGTCAATAATTATAATTCATATGGGGTATATCATATGGGGTATGACTGCCTCTGTGGCGCGGTGGGAGTGTGTCCGACTGCTACGCAAGAGGTCGTGGGTTCGATCCCCACCCAGGATAAAACTTGGTGTGATGAGCACGATGGTTTATTCTGTGTCTGGGTGTTGTTTATCTATAATATGTATGTATTTAGAAATATATAAGTATGTTTATCAGTTATCTGGTTTCCATAGAACAAGCTATGTTTAGTTTGGGATCAGATAGCGTTGTGTGAGTTGTCCCAAGATATTATTATTATTATTATTATTATTATTATCATCATCGGGTAGGTATTTTAAAATGAGAAGGTTTTTAAAATGATTTTTCACTTAAAATAACCGTTTAGAATATATAGCGATTTAAAGTTTGTTAACAAGTATTTTCACTCCAATTTTCGGTAGTTACAGTTATTTTTATTACGTTACGTTAAGTAATCTTAAACGACGTTTTGTTACAACTAAGCACAAAAAAGTATTAAATAAAAAAAATAATGAAAAAATCAGAAAACCCGCCTGCTTATTTTTTTTTTTTAATTGCTACAAGATAACCCTAAATCGTGCAGTCGGAGGCATTTTAATAAGTTCACTGGGATTCATGAATACCTCTGATGAATGAATCAATCTTTTTCAAGCAGGCGGATTTTTAGATTTTATGTATATTTTTTTTTCAAGATCGATAGTAGTACAGATATAGCTAAATCGTTACTAAATTAAAAATATCATAATATCTTGGGACAACTCACACAACGCTATCTGATCCCAAACTAAGCAGAACTTGTACTATGGAAACCAGACAACAGATGCACATACTTATATATTTCTAAATATATACATATCATATATACATAACCCAGACGCAGAATAAACGATCGTGCTAATCACACAAAGTTTTATGCTGGGTGAGGATCGAACCACTAGATCTAAATTTATTGTAATTGCTTCGGTGGTTTATATAGGCCACCCTAAACCGAAACCGAAGCAATTTTGACGCATAGTTGTAACAATGCAAGGTTTAATCTCCAAAGGTCTCCAAGTCTGGCACCATTCATGAACGGCCAGTTCAAAATTATTTAGCCTGAAAATGGGTGTTTCAAAATCTTCATCGTTTCCTGAGCTATGCGAGGAGTTGTTCAGTTTTATTGATTATTGTATAAAGTTGTACATCTTCAAGTAAACATTTCATGAAAACACAATTATTATTTTTTAACCACCCTATACGCAGACAGGCAGTAAAGAGGAATTCCCATAAGCAGTATCGTTTGTATCTAAGTTGTGCCACAAGTTGATTAAACGTATAATTCTTGTTTTTAAACTTTCGCGATTTTTATACACATTAGATATATTTCGGGGCTTAATCGCGTGAATTCTTAACGTCGGGTAAATAAAAGGTTCGTACCTTTAAGTAATTTACGCGATTAAGTCCCGTAATATATCTCATACGTATAATTCTTGTTTCTAATTATAACATTTTCATAAAATGGTATGGAGTCTCACATTTACCCGATTAATGAAACGAAAATATTAGTCTTTTAGTATTTTTTGTATATATATATATATATATATATATATATATATATATATATATATATATATATATATATACCAATTTTGACGAATTTCAACAATTCGACAGCTAATTTATAATAATAAATCTCTATACAATTTTCGGTAACACTTTATACATAGAAGACATACCTCCTGAACTAAGTTATAAACTTGAATCTTCCCTTTCCACATATGCAGTCCTAATTATTTATGAATAATTTATTTATATTACTTCTAGATTTAAACAAAGTTTTAGCTTATAGTCGCTACATGACGAAAGTTACAACTACCCTTTTTAAACCTGTGTAACTTACAGTATACTTGTCTTCGTACATAACAACCCATATGATGTCCCACTGCTGGGCACGGGTCTCCCCAGTAGAACCTACTTATTAGTACCTGGGGGTAATTGACATAATCGCCACGCTTAGCGAGCGGGTTGGCGATCGCAGTAAGGCTTGAAATACGCAGAGGACGCTGCTGCCCGTCCTCCGGTGTGAAATCCCTTAGTCGCCTTGACGACACCCACGGGAAGAGATGGGGTGGCACTATTCTTAAGCCGGTGCCACACGGCTTGTCTTCGTAGTAGTAGGGTATGTTTGCGCGTACGACGTAAGCACAGGTATCTTGATTAGAGTAAGTGTACGGGCTGAGAGTTGTCGGGCTATAAAACAGGCGAAAATGATCTTAATATTTAAGGGTAGATTACGCGAAACAGGGTTCGACTCTCTCAAATATTTATATAGAAAATCTAAATATTAGGACACGAAAAAAATTGTGTCACTAGTCAAAGAGTTTTTCTAGTAGATGATATAAAGAAATTTAAGGATATATCTGAATATGATCCCGCAAATAAATCTTGAAGTTGCGGAATAATGCAAAAACGAGCATTTTCGTATTGTCATATGCGTTCGTAATCTAACATATGTACGAACGAATATTCTACTTTATTTTGACCTGCGCTCCTGCGCTCTGTGAAGTAATGGCTGTGTGCGGAAGAGCGAGGCTGGCGATCATGCCGCTGTGTACGTAGCGCTAAATAAATAATTCTCTCAGTGTAATGCCCCCTTAACGAAAAGTGAACACTTTACCTATAGCAAATTAATCAAAGTTTCTGATTTCACGAATTCATTTTTTACCCGAATGCGCAACGCAAAGGTAATGTATTTATCGCCTATGTATGTATGTGTGTTCCTTTGTAGCACTATGTAGACCAAACTTCTGAGCCAATTTTGATGATTCATACATTAATCTTGCGAGTGTCACTAAAGACATTACAGCAATCAAAATTCAAAATAGCGACATCCAAACGCCATATTGTGATAGAAAAAAAAATTAGCCAGCAAACTATGTCATGTGGGGTATTTTAGTGTAGGTATTTTAAAATCATGATGAGGTTTAATCAATGATTTTTCACTTGTAATGACCGTTTGAGATATATAGCGTTACCAAACTTTCGCTAAAATGTTCGGTAGTTACAGTTAATAACGTCTTTTCTAAGCACTAAAAAGTATTAATAAAAAATAAAAAATCAAGCAGTCCTATCCTACTAGTCTTTTGATTGCGCATTTACTATTTATATTTTAATTTTCATTCTTAAAAATGCAGTCGATTTTTCAAAATTGCATTTACGATAATTTCACATAAAATAATTTTACGGGGAAGTTTTGCTTTGTAGAAGTCATTTAACGGAGATGACTTTGTAGAGGTCATTTTACGTAGACAATTTAATTAGTAGAGAGTATTTTACATAGAAAGCTTATTGTGTAGAGGTAATTTTACTTGGATGTTTAATTTAAATTATTTATTATTATTATTTCATTTTACTTAGAAGTCTTACTTTGGAATTTTGGGTAGAAGTCTAAAGAAGATTAATTTACAGAGGTTTGTTTTGATTTTACGCAGAAATGTTAAATCGCAGACATCATTCTGCTAATAAGTTTCGCTTTGTCGAGGTAATTTTACGTAGAAGTCTTAATTGGAGTTGAATACTTTTACTAAAAATTCAATTACTAACTTTGTGTACATGTTTTATGTACCTGTAAGTACAACATTCTCTCTTGCATCATTATTATAATGACTAATCTTTCGATCAACAGTCGTCTGATCATCTATCTATCTATACTATAATAAACTATTAAAAAAAAAACAAATTTAATGGTTTCTGAATCCAAAATCATGCTTAGTTTTTTTCGTTTCTGTTTGCTTGTTTGTTCACGGTTTGCGGCCAAACTATTACTTAACCGATTCTATTTAAATTTTGGGAGCATGATCTCCTATGTCCAGATTAAGTTATGGGTTATATATCATCACGCTACTTTCCTTAGGACCTGAGCAATAGCGTATATTGTCACGCGGGTGGAGCCGCGGGCATGAGCTAGTAAAAGTATATAACAACATACCTCGACTTGACGATCATTTATTCCATAATTATTCAATTTCATTTCCGTTCTTATTTCAAACTTCTAATTATCTTTGTGATGAGGTAAGCTTTGCATGTCAAACTTTGACGGTGTAGGGTTGTACGTTGCGTATCACATCACGCCCCACCTTTCAATCTACGCCGGGCAAGGTCATGTCACACACGCTAGCTGTTAACTACCCTCACCCGGAAACATGATCGATCGTCTAAAAAAACAATAGCTTAGAGACTAACAAAATATTGGCCGGTCAACCTCACTGACTTTTGAATGCATAATATTTCAAATTACATTGTGAGTTTTGTTATAATCAATATTATTCTAATCCGTTGTTTATTATTATCAGAATTTAACTCAATCATATTATTAAAACGTTATTGAGATTTAAATTATGACGGTTTACATTCAAAATGTAAATGCCAGTAGTAACATCTCATGACGTTGACATTTGTTATGCGAATGTCACTCTGAGATGGAGAGGGAATAAAAAGATGGCTGTCACTTTGTGATCGCGTATCGAACAGTGCGGACGTTTGTGATAGTTGGAGTAAATCCGTTTATTAGTTTGTAATCCTACATATTTTTATTAAAGTCCGTTGGCACATGGCGTTGGCCGTCTTGATCGAAATCGATTCGGAGACAATTATCATTACCTACGCTACGTAGCAATAAGTAATATTCTTTGTCTATACATCTATGGTATAGATGTATAGACAAAGCACCTATCGAATCGATTTGGTAATATTCGTTGGATCATTGCCCTATTTATCGATTGAGAAATGCTTGAATTCCATTGACCGTTGTATACGGGGTGATTTTAATATAGTGATGAATTGTTAATTTGTATTTTTTTTTTATATATTTCGAAGTTATTTGGTATAATGTAAAGAAGCCAAGAGGAAGTTTTCAGTATATTACAAATAACCCTGTTTAAGTGTTTGCTTACGTTCTCTGCAACTACTCAACGTGGTGTCTGATCCAATTGATCTTTTTTCATGGTCACTGAGCAAGTTCGAACTGGCCACTTACGCTTTATTGTGTTAATAGGATAATTTAGTTGTAAGTTTATTTAATGATAATAATGAAAATTGTACTCCTTTACATTGTGTTAAGTTTTACCTGTAATTATGGTTGTATATTTTAAATAATGCGCCTTTTTTATTTTTTCTAATTTTGTTGTAGGTGCAGGTGCACTTGTTAGAGCGACACTGGGTAGTGTCGCTCTAACAAGTGAGATGAACCTAACGATACCTCTCAAGCTAACATCCACCAAGCCATTTAGGCTCTAGAGCACGCAAAAAAACATTCATAGGTACATTCAAAACATAAGCCTCCCGGCCTCCCTCTTGCACAGTCGGGTAACAAATAGGTCTGATTTGGTTGGTTGTCTATGTCTCTTTTTGGGGGGTTTTTTATAGTGTTTTTTTTTATTAGGTAGATAATGAGTTTTTTTTAAAGACGACTCCCGCATAGGATTCTAGCCCTGTGTGACGGGTCTTTACAAACATACAAGTCACGGACACAAAGTACACCCAGACCCGGAGCAACAATTTGTGGATCACACAAAGTGCTGTCTCGTGTGGGAATCGAACTCACGACTTCTTGCGTAGCAGTCGGACAGGCTCTAACCGCGCCACAGAGACAATTAAAAAAAGTAATTAGTTACCACATTACTAGAAAGTTGACAGATACAAAATGAATCAAAAGGCCATGTTTGATCACATACATCCTTTTTATGCTAACTGAACGCTATTACTAAAACCAAATAAAATTATTAACTTTTTAAGAAAAATGAACCACCTTCAAATCAAAAAATTACCAAATGCCAATTTCGCTGCCTCACTCCTTTAATTTAATCTATATCTCTGGTGTTTTATAAGCCAGAACAACGTTTTATACTAAAAGCTTTCCAGAAAAATATGCAATCGAATAGTGAAAAAGAAAATCGCGAACATACATGGAAAATAAATGTGTTAGAGATAGACGGTACACGCTGACTTTATGGCTTCTTTCTAACAAACTACCATATGTCTGTATAACAGCTAACTCAATATAAGTTACCGGTGTAGCTCGAGTCTACCTGCATGCATCGGAGAAACTATAATAGTTTAGATGTTGACTACTTACTGATGCTGTATAGGACAAGGATTGATTTAAGGTAGCCTTGTTAATCCAGTCAGTTACATTAGTTACATAATAAAATCAAAACTAAATAGCAAATACAGAAATTCACACTCTGTAAATACCTATTTTAAGTCTTAAATTCAAGAGACAAACGTCGAAAAAATAGCAATTTTTGTAAGCCTTCATTTTTAACCACTTTCAAAAAAGGTAGTTCTCTGTTTGACTCGTATATATTATGTACGTATGTTCTCGATGATTTGGTTTTCACTATTCGACTGCATATTTTTCTGGGAAGGGTTTAGTGTATAAAACGTTATTCTAGCTTATAAAACACCAGAGATATAGACTAAAAGAAAAGAGTGAGTCAGCAAACTTAGCATTCGGTGATATGCTTGATATTTCTTTTCCTTGAAGGCGGTTAATTTTTCTTGAAAAAGTTATTAATTTTATTTGGTTTTAGTAATAGCGTTCCGTTGGCACTACAAAGTTATTAATTTTATTTAGTTTTAGTAATAGCGTTCCGTTGGCACTATACAGATAATAATTGTATGTGGTTTTAGTAATAGCGTTCCGTTGGGACTATGAAAAGGTATTCATTTTATTTAGTTTTAGTAATAGCGTTCCGTTGGCACTATAAAAAGTTATAAATTTTATTTAGTTTTAGTAATAGCGTTCCGTTGGCACTATATAGTTATTAATTGTATTTGGTTTTAGTAATAGCGTTCCGTTGGCAGTATAAAGTTATTAATTTTATTTAGTTTTAGTTATAGCGTTCCGTTGGCACTATAAAGTTGGGCCTTCAAGATAAATGTACCGATATACTATACTATCTTTCAAACCACTGGACCAATTTAAACAATTAGACAATTGTTTAAATTGGTCCAGTGGTTTGAAAGATATGAGGTAATAAAGAATATTACATTTAAACATACATACCTACAAAATACTTAGGCATGAAAAACATAACCTTTCCTTGGGTATAAAGGCGAATTTCTGCCGCTTAAGTATTCCAGTTATTCATTTTAAGCCGTCGGGTTTTTTTATTTTGTAATAATTTAGGTTGTTTGTATCAATACTACAACACTATCACAAAATTTGCAAGCAAAATTTAGATTTATCCATGCACATTGCAGTCACAGGCGCTTTGTTTAAGCCGGCTGCATTCAGGGCTACTTAGCAAGCTTATCCTAACAGGCACTAAAACAAACCTGCACAGCGAAACTTAGAAACTGTGACTAATTAATGCCTACGTAAATAATATGAATCTGACTGAAACAGCTGGTATTTACATATTGCCACCGTATCTATATTATTTCAACAGGAATTGCTCTCTCAAAGTGTGCATCGAGTGCGGGTTTCTTGGTAAGGATATTATTTAAGCAATTTATGAGACACTTAAAATAAAAATGAACGCATTATAGTATTTGACTGCTTCTGGGGCGCGGTGGGAATGTATCCGACTGCTACGCAAGAGGTCGTGGGTTCGATTCCCACACGGGACGTCACTTTGTGTGATCCACAAATTGTTGTTCCGAGTCTGGGTGTACTTTGTGTCCGTGACTTGCATGTGTGTAAAGTCCCCCGCGACACAGGGCTTGTACCCTACTACGGTCTTTAAAAAAAAAGTATAATGTTTCTTTGCTCTATTTGGACATAATTATAAGTTTAAGATGTGCATATGATATTGGTGGCAGCAAATTCGTCCTGATGAGAATTCCTAAATTGAAACGTAGACAATTGGGTTCTTGACTACTATCAAAATAAAATATTTTAAAATAACCATGTAAAAATATGTCACAAAGTTTCAAAAAAAAAAATGTTTAATTAATAATTTAACTTGTATATTCCTTTTCTATACTTTATTATTATTATTTAATATTATAAAGAGGAAAGATTTCATTGTTTATTTGATTGATTGTTTGTATTGAATAGACTACGAAAGTACTGGACGGATTTGAAAAATTCTTTCACTGTGAAGCTACACTAACCCCTGGTGACATAGGCTACTTTTTATCCCTGTATTCCCCCGTAAATGGTAAAAGTAAATGATTTGACCATAGAAAACAAGACGTCATAAGCTAGCATTCCATACAAATTTGTACGGAGCGGGTCGTTCCTGAAGTTTTATAACAAGAGACTGATTTGACTTCATTTAAATACCCTGTTGAAAATGAATAGTCATGTTATTAATTGTCAACGGCTGATCACATATTTAATTGTGTCGCATTTGCTTCCTATCACAATATTTGTATAGTTACTAATCTTTTTTTTTTTTTTTAAAGACAACTCCCGCAGTAGGGTACAAGCCCTGTGTCGCGGGGAACTTTAATCAGTGCGTCCTACCCGTCATGACATACGGAGCGGAAACATGGACACTGACGGTACGGTCCACAAGTTCAAAGTCGCTCAGCGGGCTATGGAAAGGGCTATGCTCGGAGTTTCTCTTAGGGACAGAATCAGAAATGAGGTGATTCGGCGTAAACAAACCCGCCGTGTATCGCTCGCCACCTACTCGAACGGGCCGCCGGAATTTGTTATACCCGCCCAGTGGCAATGCCCGGAAGCGGCATCAGGCGCAGATTTCGGCAGAGAACCAAAGTTATCGACATAGCCCATCGGATTAGCAAGCTGAAGTGGTAGTGGGCTGGCCATTTTGGCCGAAGAACCGACGACCATTGGGGTAAACGAGTTCTTGAGTCCAGGTGGCCAGGTGGAGCGGCCTATGTCCAGCAGTGATGATAAAGTCGCATCTAGATTCCTCGAAATGCAAGAACATAATGTAAAATATATAATTTGAGACATATCATATTTAAAACTATTAAACATGATATGGCTGACAAGAAACTTTTGTTTAGCGGTATATAACTTTAAAACTGCAGTAAAGTCATCAAAACAAATAATCGTCATTAAAAACAGTTTCCATTTAAGAAACTCTTAATTAATTATCTGTACATTGAATGTTATATATTAATTGAATAAAAATTACTTATCTACTTACTAACTATTTAAAAACTATACTTAAACTAAAACCGAAGACTAATTAAAACTAAAATATATACTAAAAATTAGGACCCCTGGGCATGGTTCACAGACAGACTGGCAGCATTTCTTCGCTATAGCAATGCTGGGGAGGAAGCCACCAGCTCTACGGTCACCAATGAAGTCGACCATTTTTTTTAAAAGATCTTTAAATACATTTTATGCACTGAGACCCCACGGGCCAAGGATCTCGACTCGAATAATTTTCAATTGAATTTGTTTCTAAATTTTGTTACTACTCAATTGAACAGCTGTTACTCGTAAACCTGTAAAGCCTACTTAGCTGTGATAGTTATCCTTTTAATTAAAGTGTATATACTACTACCGTGATTTTTTTCACATACCCACTATCAACCTGGCAACATTTAGCTAGCAGGCCATCTAGAATTAGCCCTTTTAAAATTTCATAAACGGATCCCTAAATCTAAAAATGGTCTTCACAACCCCTAAACGTTTATAAAAGATCTATTTAATGAAACCCCACATGAAAGGGTAGGTGAAAAAAAAATAACATCCCCACTTTACATAATTAGGGTAGGAACCCTCAAAAAATTTAATCAATCAATCAATCAAATAATTTATTTGCCAGAACATGGTACATTAGATTTTACATAATTAATATTTTCGCATATTCTGCCCACATAAGGCGTGCAAATGTCATCATATATATCTATTTTATTTATTACAAATTAAATTAAATTTTACTTACATTATTTGGATATATTATTTAAATTTAACATCATTTTATACATAACATGTCACCACAATTAATATTAATATTACTTACAGCTACAGAGTTATTTTATCATCTAAATATTCCTTAGTGCTATAATATCCCTTATCTATCAGGAGTTTAAATAATTGTTTTTTAAATAATGTGATCGGCAAGTCACTTATGTTCTCAGGAAGATGACTGAATATAATTATACACATACAATATACATTTCGTTTATATAGCTCTAACTTTATCTGAGGCAGACGTAATCTATTTTTGTGTCTGGAGCGACTATTTTCATTATCACGCCATCTTTCAAAGAGGCAGGGATATTTTTTAACAAATATACAAATTTCATATATATATAAACATGGTAACGTCAACAGTCTGTGTTTTTTAAATAGAGGCTTACAGCTATCCAAGAAGGAGACATTACATAACGCTCGTATACACTTTTTTTGGGTTTTAAAGACTCTATCTATGTCTACGGAATTACCCCAAATTATAATTCCGTATCTAAGTATTAAGATGTTATTCTTTCATTTTGTCAGCGAAAGTAATATGTATATCAATGCAAAATTCAGCCTTGTAGCAGTAACAGTCTCAGAACTAAGCTGCGCACATGGCGAAACTATAAGGGTTTATAAATATTACGGGTCTTAATCGCGTGAATAATTTAAGGTAAAATACCTTGTTTATTGCCCGACGTTTCATAATCTGTACAAATCGCGAAAGTTTATCAACATTTATAAGGGTTTCATTTTGCCATTTTGACTACGAAACCCTAAAATGAACAACTTTATTACTTAAAGATAACGATACCCTATATACCCTTATTTGTCGGTTGCAGTTATTTTACAAAGAAATGTTTGACGTCACACGATATCTAGAAAAAATACTGTGATTGACAAAAATTGAATGCTTGAGTGGTTTTATGATGGGTTCCTTTACTTTCCCGAGTCGAGGGATATCTAAAAATACATCTGTATTGCTTTTTTATCAATATTTGCGTACGACCCGCGTAGAATAAAAAAGTTAAGTATGTCCTTTCTCCCAGAGGATTAAGAATAAAAATATTTAAGATTTTATTTAATAAACCCGAAACCCATTCCCTATTTATGATGAAGATATAAATTTAAAACTCTTTAGTCATTTAAAATATGAAGGTTAAGATTGTAAATTTACGTTGATGTCAAGTTCTTGAGCAATAGAAGGTAAAGCCGGAGAAAATAACAACAGTCATTTGAAATTGGCAAAACAACTTACATGTATACACGGTTTTTAAACAATGTCTGTTTAAAAATGTGTATACATGTAAGTTGCTGTCATTAATATTAACACGTTCGCATATGGTCTCAATTTAAGTTGTGTTCTAGTATGACATGATAAACCATGCAAAAAGATTTGGCTTTTCGATATGTTGGGTTGCGTGATATTACCTTTTTTAAAATTCGTTATGACATAAACGTTTTATCACGTCATGTCATACATTGTGTCTGGTCGTGTCACTATGCTCTTTGGTGTCACTATCATTTTTGAAATGGTAACTAAATAAGTCTACATGACAGTAAAGTTTAAAGTTCTGTATGTTGTGACACACGGTATGTCCATACATTGAAACGAATTTTTGCGTTTTCAAATTCCACGTCTTGCCGTATTTAATAAATAAATAATATTCTGTTTTTGAACTCATGTTCAAAACGTTGTGATTGTATGTTCTGCCGTTTCAAGATCTAAAACAATGACGTAAAATTACATACTGCCCGCAAATAGTATACCTATTGGTAGGGTGGTATAACAATCAAAATGTAGGTAACTAACAAATAATGGGATAGTGCGGTAGTGTTAAAAAAAATCCGTCGATTGCCCGTTACACTACTGCTTGGCACTACTAATAGTGTCAGGTATCTCTTTCTTAACCATGTATGTACCAAATTTGATGCAATGAAAATAATTATTAATTTTATTAACGACTGGACCAGATATATAAGTAGGAATGTGAAAGAAGCTCTGTCTATATCAGTTTAAGCAACACTGATAACACCGATGAACCAATTTAGATTACATTTGCTATGGAGATATTTTGAGTCCCGGGAAAGGACATGGAATCGTTCGGGATAACCGATATAAACGCGGACGCGGGCGTAGCCGCGGGCAAGAGCTAGTCTCCAAAATTTTGACGTCAACTATTTATAAAGTGGTCTCTATTTAGATAAGTTACATCTTGATAGTCTGATACAGACTGTGCATGCTTAAACTTCAAGCTTGTGAGTGCTGGTGTTCCACAAGGCTGTTTGCTATCACCTACTCTGTTTCTTCTGCATATCTATGAATTGGGAACCATACTATTGTAAATATAATATTGCAATCGAAAAACTGCAACGCAAATATTTTAGAGCTCTACACGCAAATGTTTTTTTACTACTCAACTTATGAGGAGTCGCTAACTAAATTTAAACAGTTAACCATGCAATCTTGACGCTTTCTTCTACATACTTTAACGCTTCATGGACTAGCACATAACAAGATTGACTGTCCAGAACTAATCAATAATATATTCTACATTGTACCAAGAACGACATTGCAGCATAATGAATATTTCCTTAATATTGATATTTTATGTGAACAAAAAATAGATTTAAAATAGCGATAATCGACTGCCTATCTCTATAGTAAACTGTGTAAACGTTGTGGATTGTGTAATGACCTATGTCATTTGTTAGTAAGAGGTAAAATGTATTGTACAATTGTTTGTTCTACCAAAAAATTAAAATAAAATAAAATAATAAAATATCATTGATATGTTATAAGCCTGTAGTATTCTTTGTTGTGCAGATGGCAGCACTGCAGGCGCTTCCTATGCTGGCTTTCCTGAAATTTCTCGGGTACATGTAATTGAGTCCCGAAATAAATTTGTGTCTGAAGTTGAGACTTTACTTTGCAAGGTGCTGGACTTAACTTAGTCCAATTTAACCCTACGAAGACACAAACATGCGCTTTTACCGCAAAAAAAATCTTTTGCCATAACCGCTCGTTTTGAGAACACTTCCCCGACAATTTCAGCCAAAATCAGGATCCTTGGCGTCGACATATCAAGCGATGTGCAGTTCCGCGTTCATCTAAAAAAAAGACAAACTGGCTTCAAAAAACCTAGGTGAGCTCAGTACAGTGGTCAGTATTTGACGGCGGCCCATAGCCTACAATTGTATAAGGCGCAATTAGGCCTCATACTACTCTCACCTATGGATAGGTGCACCTCAATACTAACTACTTCCACTTGACTGCATTTAGCGTAGAGCATATGTCGTATAAATAATATATATATCGTCGGCGACCAAGGCCTTTCCGATAGGCATGATCATTGGCATTGTGAAGAGATGTCTGTTCTCTTTGCACTTTTTATAGAACTTTCTATGGCGAGTGTTCTGAGGATTATACTAATTCCATCAGCTAAGTTTCGGCAACGGACAAGTATCCAAGTATTACTCTCAGCATCCCGACACTTGGCAATCTACCTCAGTGCGTTTTAAACGCCACTTTCTACCAAGCACAACCAACGTGTAGAATCACCTGTCCCCAGTGTATTTCCAGACCGATATGACTTAGGGACCTTAAAAAAAAAGAACCTACATAGTATTTTCTTAAAGACCGTCAATGCCAAATACATTGCCGGTCTCAAGTTTGATTA
This sequence comes from Herminia tarsipennalis, assembly GCA_945859575.2. NCBI lineage: Eukaryota > Metazoa > Arthropoda > Insecta > Lepidoptera > Erebidae > Herminia > Herminia tarsipennalis. The sequence goes on from OX243855.2 coordinate 12,132,787, forward strand.
TCTCAAGGCAGACGCGAATCAAAAAGTAAAATTTAGAAAAAAAATTGTATTAACCTATACGGGTCACCATTTTGTTGACGCCTTCAACTAAGCTAAACTTATTGTTTTAGGTATGGGTTCACGTTGGCTATCGATAGTATCAATGGGAGTCAAACCTTTGGCTTGTGAATTCGACAACTTAGCCTAATGGCTACCGCGATCTTTCACACTGACACATGTGAGATGTTATATGGCACATTTACAGAGCCACTATAAACCAATTAAGTACATACTAAATAAGTATAACTAAATCAATTACCGAGTTTAAAGAACTAAGTATTACTCGAGTGTGTTATTATCTCGTCTGGGTTTTTGATTATTGTTTTTCGTTTTTTTTTGTACTAAATTGAAGTCTAAGCCGTGAATTATCATGAGACTGCGCAGTGCCTACTATCATCTTTACCGTTCTATCATGTTTACCGTTCTGAAATCATAACAAAACTTAAGTAAATTGTGAGTAGTTATTATTTTTTAGTTCATTCAGGGGAAAACTGGTTCACCAGGTGCTAACGACCATTGCAATATTGACGAAATGTCAGGGAATAAATATCTACACAATGAAGACCCGTTGTCTATTTCATTATAAACAAAAGTTCCGTATTTAAGCTGCAAACTATGCCTTCCGTTTAGACCTTTACAGAAAATAAATACAACAATATCCCGAAACAAAACCGTCACAAAGAGAAAGAAACTTTCCACTTTGGATTAACCAATGTCATCACAGTACCGTTCATATTTCACAACCTGTCCTACTTTCATAAAACACATAAATCATCCAAAAATAACTCAAAAGCGATACAGTACCCGTACATCGGAAAACTCTATTCCGGTTCACATTAAACTTTCAGTGTATTAGCCCCACGGTGACAGACAGATGGAGGACATTGCTCGTAATTTTAGCTAATTGCTCCTAACTCCATTATATTGTTAACTTTCAGTTCCTCTTTGTGGCCATCCCTCGAGTAGCTAAAGGCACTCACACATCTGCATGGGCAATTTCGGAGAGTTGGTAATTAGACCACGTTCAGATGACGAGCTCTTAACGCGCGTTGATGCGTTTTGATAACGCTAGTTCACAGTTTGACAGTTTTTCCCATATTATTCTTTCAGATGACGCGCTCCTAACGCGCTTTGACGCGTTTTGATAACACAGTTTGATAGTTTCTCCTATATTGTTATAGGCATTTATATGGTAACGCGTTCTAAGTATAAAATTTCCCAACATATACCTAATCTTACACTGCATGACACAAAGTACAGAATGACACCTTCATACAAACGCGATCGGAAAGCTATACGGACCACTTTGTTTGAACCATGTCAATATTCATTGATAGAGCGAAGTAACGTATCAAGCATTCTGTACCTACTTTTGGCATTTTGTTCGTTGTTGATTGCCCCTGCCCCCTTCCACTATATCGGCCCTGCGGCTCCGTGAGTAGGTAACCAGCTTAATGAGTGTTTTCCACAACTTTATTATGATATGTACCTAGGCATGCCTGAGCGTATAAAGTGTTTTAAAGCCAATTATTAGACTCTGAGCTACACTTAAAGTAAGGTTCTTGGTGTTTGTTTTAGAATTACAAACAGTGTTTTGGAACGCTCATCTCTACATTTAGTGTGATTAAAAACTTTTAGGGTTTTAAAGTACCTATCGTTTAATTATTTAAGGGGTAATAATCTCTCGGCACATATTGTCAATTTTCTTATTATCTCTACAATGTGAAAAATGAAGTCCAAACAGTCTTGTCTTTCATATTTTTTAGAGATTACACACGGCAGATTTAGACGTGAGAGCATGCAGGTAGACGAAAGCTTTGTGAGGCTGAACAACCTGTGTGGCGGACTGTACAGTCGCAAGCAAAAGTATTACAAAATATTGTTAAAACAATCCAATTGCAGTTTAAAATCCTTTCGGTTAACCAAATGAAAAATAGACCATTATTTTTGTGCCTGCGTCGCTAGGAACTTTACAAATATAAAATTTATGGATACAAAGTACAATCAGACTCGGCATCAAAATTTGTGTATTTTTAAAGCTCTGTTCGATCTGGGAATAGAATCTTAGTGTGTGTGATCTCGCTTCTCGGATTTCTCCCTATCTATTAAAATACCACACTTACCCCGTTTTAGAGACTCAATCGTTTTCGGATGAGGAGCGCTTAAAGCGCGTTTAATTAACATGTTTGCAATTAAATATTTCTGCGCGTTATCCCGTAAATGCCCTGAATAATATGAAAAAAGTTGTAAATGAGCAACTGCTTTGACATTAATGCTGGTATCCATCAAGGCTCCGTGATGTCTCCCACATTGTTTCGCATATTGATGATAAGCTGTCAATTGACGGCATTCACTGCTGCGGATGACAGTACCGGTGACACATCCTATACGGGTCGTGCTTATACTTCTCGTTCCATTGTTGAGGAAAGCCGAAATAAACTTGTGTCGGCAATCGAAAAATCCTAGCCACAGTGGACACAGATTTGCGTTCACTGCTAAGTAACTTGCTCCTCAATTAAAGATACAGCCCTCACCATCTCCAAACACATTGGGTTCCTAGGTGTCGACATTTCCAGCGACGTCCAGAATCGATGTCATTTAGAGGACAAAGCCAAGTTGGCATCATAAAAACTTGGTGTGCTAAACAGGGCCAAGCAGTACTTCTCTTCGGGGCAAAAGCATACCCTGTATAGGCCACAGGTTTTGCCCCATCTGAAGCCAAACTACCAACTCGAGCCAAACACGCGCTGTAAGGATTCTCGACGCCAAAGATTACAGGTGGTATTGAGCTCTTATGCCTGAGGAGGGACTTCGCCTCTTAGTGTGTGTTCTACCGCCTGTACAACGGACTGTGTTCCTAAGAATTATTTGACATGGTGCCCACGGCTACATTTTATCATCGCATCTCTCGCCATCGGCAGGAAATTCACCCTCACATCTTGGAACCAATATCATCACGTACTGTACGATTCCAGAGGAACTTCAACCCACGTACAATCAGGCAGTGGAATAAGCTACCTACTTAGAGTTTACCCAAAAGACTACAGCATGGGATGTTTAAAAAAAAGAGAAAAAAGTTTTTATAAGGTCAGCAACGCGCAAGTGACACCTGTGGTATTGCAAAACATCCATTGGCTACGGTAACTGCTTACCATCAGGCGGGTCTAACCTTGTTTGCTACCTCAGTGGTATAATAAAAACGCAAAGCGCTAAATGTAAGCTAATACGAGTAAGTTCGAACATCACACCCTTAAGATACCTTTATTCTATAAATATTATGCCTAATAGACACTCAGTATATTTGTTACGAAGGCTGAATTTTCTTTTAAGATAAGTTTAGCTTAAACCTTGCTTAGACCTTGGACAGCCACTGGCCACTTTTATATTTCCAAGCAAATCCCCTACTATCTAATACGCTCTCTTGCTCAGATGACTGGTGAAAAATGAGTCAAATATATCTTTGCATAATCTTGTAGGGAGACGAACCGTATTATGTCATTTTAGTTTTATGTGTCGAGGAGGCTTAGCACAAAATACCGAGAGTTCAGAAGGTAACCCTTCATAGGTACATAGGTTAGATCGCTCACACACCCGAAATCTAGGGACGCCTTTCAAACAAAATAATCTAAAATGGTTTGTAATTAATTACGTGTCCGTGAACGATGTCTATTTTTTATACAACGAAATGAAGAAACGAGCAGGCCGTGCATTTGATGGCCAGCCCATGACAGTATCAATGCCACCCAAATCCTGGTTTGGCAATGATCTGAATGTCGTCGCACCGCGCTTCTTATTTGAGACATTAGTTTGTAAATTTCATTTGTCCAGTAATTACACTCGCTACAGTATCCTTTAACCAAAACAGAGTGACACACTAAGTTGCGAAGCGCAATTAAGTACATAGGGAAACAATAATCTGAAAAAAAAAAATGAATGGCCTTTGTTCAGCAGTCGACCGATAAAGGCTGATGATGATGATGGTTAATGGTTCACCATGAATATACCAGGCCAGAGGAATGTCGACGCTTTGTTAAGCGTGTCACCCTGACATGACAACCACGACCACTATGTCAGAAGGTGGCGACAAAAATAGATAAATAATATATATATTATGTAAACAATTTGACGCGGGAATAAACGCCTTTAAACTAGGTAAGTATATACCTTATGCTTGACAGACTTGAGGACCTTTCGACCGGGTTACACCGACCGTGGCCACAAGCTGGTTTCATCAGATCGATGTCTGTGTGCGTTGCTCAAGCAAGGTAGGTACAGATCGTTCAACACACCTGTGTGCGCGGCGCTATTTGTTGAATACAGTATATTATGTGTGTGACTGTGCCAGCGTGATACAGACGATGCCACAAAATGGAAATTAATAATGAAAGCTGTATATTTACAAGCACACGCATACATAGCGCCGCGCGCACAGATAAGTTGAACTTTCTATGCGTATGAAGTTTACTTTCTGTACTCTCGATATTTTGTGGGTATAGTGTGTTTGTCAACCCGCACGCCGCTAAGTATAATGTCACAGGAAAACAAGATTATTTCGGACCGAGTTCAGAGGGTTTACTGCAAGCTTATACGGGCCTTATTGTGCGAGTTTTATTTCTGACATCGAAATAACGGTGCGGCATTGTAAAAAGGTCGTTTTTACAGATGTTTAAATTAAAATAGTACTATATGGCTCTTTCAAAAGACTTAATTCCTAGCAATGGGAGCGTTTGAAGGCTTTGTAGGGTACCCACATTAATATACAGGTTGATTTTTTATATACTAATAACCTCCCGCTCTTGGCTTCTTTACATTACACCAAATAACTTCGTAATGTAATGTAAAAATATGTAGTCCGTGCCCAAATCGCAACAAAATAAACGTTTTCTTTTCTTTTTTCTTTTCTTAAAATAATTTTTGAAGAAAAAATTACAAATTAACGCTTCATCACCTACCTACTTTTGTTCTACAACCATTTACCACGTATCTAAAAGACCCTGGAATAAAATTGAGGGTCTAAGCCTCACAATAAACAAAGATTTTACTCCAGTAAATAGTCTGTAGGTTTTTAAGGTCAACTCCAAAAACATGTGGTAGGTGATTAAGGTATATTAAAAAAATTCCAAAACTGATATTACAAAGTTTTTTAGTGTCATGTAAAGAAGACACAAGCTTTTTAAGGAAGTTATAAGTATAATAGAATCACCTGCATATCACCCCGTTGATCAGATCGCGCAAGTGGAGTTCTGAGTGCTGCTAGCTATATTTAATACTAGCTATAGTTCTCATCGTTAACAGTTACACCGCGGCTCGTCAAGCACGATTATCTCGCCTGGTTAAAGGACTTTCTCCTTATATTGGAAAAATATAATACCTTGTACTGGTGATAACCGTTTTAGACACTAACTCTGTATTGTAGATAGGTACCACGGCTATGAATGCTAAAATGCATCGGTGCCATATCACGATTGTGTTGCCATATTTATGCCATAACGTCTGTCATTCAAATGACTCGATGTATAAATAGACTTACCTATATTTTTAGATACATTTGTCTTTTAAATCTAATTTTAACATAGACAATACTGAATGTCTATCGAAGCATTCAGATGTAAATAATCCGAGTTTCAATTAAATCTATTTAGATACTTCGAATAACGGTTTAATATAGAAATAATAATAATTTGAGCAGAAATAATACAATAATTACAATTTAAAATATAAGTGTAATTAAACTTTACTTCAATTACGTTTAGGTGCCCATTACAATAATACTGTTTCTAAAAGGTTAGTTTAATTTTATTGTAATTTGATCGCTGCATTTAGCCATATAAAGAAACACTCTGCTCAGGAAGATATACATCTAAGAACAGAATTAGAGAATAACTGGACTAATTCTTCTCGATTTTTGCATTCGATTTTCTTTAACTATGCATTAAAGTGGTTTGTTTTGGCGTTTTATTGCTTTAATTTTGTTAAGCTAAATTTTATCAGATCTTTAAATTAAATAATAACTTTTTTTCACTATAATTATGGGGATTCTTTAAATGTACCTACAAATATTTGACTATAGATAGTTTATTTTTTGCCTACTGAATTAAGGAATAGGTACAATTGAAGTAATTTTTATAGGAATTTCTTGCCAATTACTTTACAGATACAATATTCGGCCTGTGACATAATAATTTGTTAAAATGCTCTCTGTAACAAAGCAATAACAAAAGCCGTGATAGTTCTTTAACTACCGACTAGATGGCGCATGCGAGGGCTCAAACTCGCGAGCATCAAGGGATAGAAAAATTTGAGGTCTAATAACATAGTCCAGATAGGTGGTTCGCTTCTGGCCCCGGTTTGGCTACAAAAGTCTCGGGTTTGATTCCTGAGTCTGGATTTTAAATTATTCTAAGTTTCAAAAATGTAATTATTGTAATGGAGTACAATGTCATGGTTTACCTTCGTCTACAATCAAATATGCAAAACACTTTTTAGCATTTTGGGTATTTATAGAAATGGTTTTATGCTTGAAGGAGAGATAAATTAAAAAATAGTCACAGTTATACCGAATTTACTAAAAGTTTAGATGAAAAGTTTACCACTGGGTTCTAGGTAAAAGTCTTAGAGTCTTGGGTTTTAGGCGTTATGGTCTAACGGAACCGGCTTGATAGTGAAATGGGCACTTAACTCGGTTTCCTGGAGAAGACCGTGCGTCTGCGACAGGGCTTCTCGTTGGACAGCAGCAGGTGTTGAGTCGGACGCAGGGACCTTGGAAAGCAAAATAAAGGCTAAATGTATTGTTCACAGACTGTCGGTATGCTGTGGAGAAGATAATTTAGTCCGAATTTAAGACTTGGAATTGGACATGTGAGGTGAAGGTATGAAATCCGTATCTGGACGAAATATCCAGCAATCCTGTACTTTCAATGCCTGTACTCACCTTTTATAAGGGTTTTCTCAAGATTGCTTGTTAGTAGTGAAGAAGAAGAATAAATATGGCGTAAGGCATAGACTTCCGACACCATAGATAATTACTATGATGTTTTTGGACGATGTCCACTACCAAGATTATTAAACTTAGATTTTATTAAATTTTGAATTGCTTATTTAGGTGTAATTATTAACTTTTAAAGCTGTCACATCGTGATATTTTTTTATTATTTTTTAAAAAGACAACCTTTGAAGTAGTACAAGTGCTGCAGAGGACTTTACAAACATTCAATTTACGCCACAAACATCACACAATCATTTAAATACAGTTTTATTTGAAGAAAGTATATAAAAGTTAGTAAAACATAAACTTACTCGATCAAATCAACTGTAAATGCCTGATACAATAATAAGACTGCTAAATAACTCCCATAGCAAATTCTTAGAATAAACAGACGGAAACATTCAGTTCCTAAGCCCCATTAGGTTCCAACTCAAATAGAGTAAGTAAATTTGTGCAAACTACTAGTATCGTTTGTAAACGGAACTACAGGAAGTCTGAAGTATTAACACACAATCTCGTTTTATTATTACAGAAACAAGTGTTTACCATTTTGGCTGACTTCCAACGGAAAAGAGACGTTAAAATACTAAATAAATAACTAATAACCATTATTCTTGTTTGAACGATCTAAGGGTCAGTTCCGAGTAAGCTGTAAGAGAATGCCATTTGATATCCAGACTCAGGAATCGAACCCGAGACTTCCGTAGCCAAACCGGGGCCAGAAGCGAACCACCTATCTGGACTATATTATTAGATTTCGAATTTTTCTATCTCTTGTTGCTCGCGAAATTTGGCCTTCGCAGCGACATCTAGACGGTAGTTAAAGAACTATCACGGCTTTTGTTATTGCTTCGTTACAGAGAGCATTTTAACAAATTATGATGTCGCAGGCCGAATATTGAAGTAATTTTTATAGGCATTTCTTGCCAATAACTTTACTAATACAATAAAATTAAATGCATTTTTGAAAGATAGAATTTTTTTTTAACAAACTTTATAGAATTTTATAAACTACAGGTCTTAATCATCTGACCATTGACCAGTCTACCCGTGACTACGGCCGTTGCAATACGGTCGAAACGTTGGGCAATAAAACAAAGATATTTATCCTTAAAATAAAATATTTACGCGATTAAGACCCGTAGCTTATAACATTCTTTAGTGTGTACAAATAGCGAAAGTTTACGAACATTATTTAGTTTTTTTTTAAAGATAACTAGCAATGTGGGTTTGGGTCCCACATTACTAGCAATCCTGTTAATCTCTCCAGCTAAGCTCAAGTGCTTGTGTTAGGAGTGAGTTTACGTCGGGTAATATTCGAACCTGCGACCTCAGGATTCCGAATCCGATGCCTTAACCATTAGGCGACCGTAGCTTATAGCAGTTAGGAGTAGACCGCTTTTTGACAAAACAGTTCGCTATAAGGTCAGATATATATATAAAGGTATTGTTAATTATTTTCTAAAGTACAGTTATGCACGAAATGAGTAGCCCCGTATGATCCTCGGCACGTAATGAAGATTGAGATGTTTTGTTCAGAGGGGCTCCCTAGTCATTATTAACTGGGCTATTATAATTATTTTGGGTGCAAGAACTTTAAGTACATTAATAATATAGTGTAGTTGGGCTCGAGGTCAGTCGTCCCTTTGTGGTCCACTTTATACTGAGTATTAACCCGCAAATATTAATCAGTCTTGTGTAGCGAGGGACTGTGGTACTTCTTACAGAATAAGTACCTGGATGACCGGTTTTTTTTATAGACTGATTTATCGCCCAAGAAATCCCCTGTATACTAAATTTCATAAAAATCGTTAAAGCTGTTGCCGAGATTCAGATTTTTTTTTTTATTAGATTATGTATACGTACAAGCATTACTCGTTTATAGGTATTAGATTAGTTAAGTGATGTTTCATTTTGCATTAAGACCATTAGTAAGTAACTGTACTAACATTTACACTTTCAATAGATGCTCGGCATTAAAATTTAAGTTTATATTTAATATTAAAGTGGGGGGAGAAGAGTAGTCCTAATGTGTTATAAAAAAGGGGGTGTTGTTCTGGTCTAGGACCCCTGCGAAAAAAAAAGGATTTTATTTTCGCAATTCTGTAAGACACTGTCCGTTGTTATCATTATATGGATGTAAAATACCCATTTCATTTCACCTACATTTCAGTAGTTCTCCTAATGACTGCTTCTGTGGCGCGGTGGGAGTGTGTCCGACTGCTACGTAAGTGGTCGTGGGTTCGATTCCCACACGGGACACCACTTTGTGTGATCCACAAATTGTTGTTCCGAGTCTGGGAGTACTTTTGTCCGTGACTTGTATGTTTGTAAAGTCCCCCGTGACACTACAGGGCTTGTACCCTACTGCGGGAAATTTCTTAAAAAAAAAGATTTTTATTTTAATTAATCCGTGATGAAACAACAACTTTTTTACCACAATATGGCACCTGTTTGACGAAGGTTTCATGCCTAACATTTTCAGCAATTAATCGAAATGTTTGATGAATACATTAAGCCTATTTCTAACACCCACAAATTGACTAGTTAAATTAATCGACCCCGCGGTACAATAATATATTAGGCAAGTCGGTTGCTCTACCAAGCACAATTTCAGTGCCGGGCATCCACTGAAAAATTCATAGCAATCGTCTTACGCAGCCGGACCAAGAAGGCAGTAAACATTTAGATTACTCAATAATAAATGAAGCTAGTATGTATCTACAGGGAAAAGGCTAATTTGTAAGCGATGTTTTTGGGAATATTACATAAATAAAGCTGCATAAAAGCACGCTTAACCAACGGAGACGAAAATGTCAAAACATCTCGGACCCCTTGGTTTCGGAAGTGTAACGAAATTTCGTGTCCGAAAACGATATGTATCTGTTCGGGCGCTGGTCGTTTGGAGGTTACTTTATGTACCTACTCTCGGCATCTTAGTGATAACATAGTATATCTTGGGACAACTCACACAATGTCATCTGATCCCAAACTAAGCAGAGCTTGTACTATGGCAACTAGACAACTGATAAACATACTAATATATTTATAAAAACATAAATATTAAAGACTAGCTGTTCCGCGCAACTTCGTATGCGTAAATTTTCCCCGTTTTTGCAACATTTCTCATCGCAACTCCGCTCCTATTGGCCGTAGCGTGATGTTATATAGCCTTTAGCCTTCCTCGATAAATGGGCTATCCAACAAAAAAAGATTTTTTAAAATCGGACCAGTAGTTCCTGAGATTAGCGCGTTTAAACAAACAAACAAACAAACAAACTCTTCCGCTTTATAATATTAGTATAAATAAATTACACCCACTCATGATACCTAATTTTATAAGTAGTGGTTAGTTGTAGTTCGGTAGTACCTACCTATGATAATGCTGCTTAATATTTTGTTTCTCATTTATTTTAAATTATAAAGTTATATAATTAATAATATCAAAATGCAATCGGATTTTGCCCCACGGGAAGAGCAACACTCGTGCCATATCAAACACTATTAGTTGTTTAAACCTGACGAAAACAAAAAGCCTTAATAATACTTTTGACTATCTGCTGCTGAAATTTGACCACATCTTTCAGTAACTGTTTTTTTTTACATTAAAACAAAATCTTCCATTTCCCGTAAACACTTTTGTCGCCGCATTCCCATGTTTGTATGTGAATGGATCGCGCCGAGCATTGTGGACGCAAGACTATTTCTACACTCGTCTCCTCTTACGAGACACAAAAGAATACCGCGTTTGTACACAAACACTGTGTACGCTTTCACTATGAAATTTCTAAAGTTTGTAAAACACTCTGCGCTTTAGTTGGAATATGGTGACAGTCACAAGTGTGTCAGACGTAAAATACTATCATACTTTGAAACTAGAGTGGTGGCAAACTATTTTTCTAGTGTATGTTGAAAGAAATAAAGATTGAAAAGTTTCTTTGTTGTTATCTTGCTTACTTTTCATTGGTCGTCTTTATCGGTACCCCAACAGTGCAGTTATATTCCGTGAAATCGCGCTTCGTTTGGTTTTGGAATTCTAAATGGACGGCGTCCAGTCCAAATACGCCATTTATAAGGCCCGCATTTCAGTGGGCAAATCAAACTTTTAGTAATCGTGTCTATGGTTTCTCTTTTCTTTTCGTTTAGAAAGAGACCCACCTGCTCTTTCTTAGCGTAGTGTCAAACCATGCTTACTATAGTCACGAAAGAGAAAGACGGTCTCGCAAAATGACAAATTGATCTCTTTACTTTTGTGTTACGTGTCTATGGTTTATCTTTTCTTCTCGCTTAGAAAGAGACCCATTTTCTCTTTCTAAACAAAGTGTCAAACCATGCTTACTATAGTCACAAAAGAGAAAGACGGTCTCGCAAAATGACAAATATCTCTTTACTTCTACTGAAATAAATCTATAGTGTTGACAGTAGTCTTCAGTATACTTTCTTGCGGACGTTAACCCTACATCAGTCGCGCGGACTACATATGTAGTCCACTAGTACAAAACCGAAAATATCTCAAAAACCGTACACTTCAGTTCGATGAGCCGCCAGGTACTTTCAAGTGAATAAGCGAGACACGCGCTCAGTGCAGCGCAAGCGTCGGTCGCGTGCGCACGCGTTACAGTAGGTCCTCAAAACTGCTGGACTACACAGGCAGTCCGCGCGACTGATTACGTAAGTATTTTTGAAGTATATATTTTTTTGTTTTTATTATATTTTATGTTAAAATTGACATAGTGCCTAATTTAAACACCGTTTTATTATGTTCTGTAGTTGTAAATCAATGTAATTTTATATTTTCAGCATAAAAATGGATGCTCGACAAGCTGCAAATATTGAAGCATGGTTGAATGAAAATGACGGTTATCACGATGATTATCAAGCTGAGTCAAGCTCTGACGAGGAAATCGACAATTTAGAAGAGCAGAATCATGAATCTGAATCAGAGCAAGAGCTAGACAACGTAATTCAAGAGGCAAACGAAAGTTCTGACGATGATGAGCCACCTCCACGGCGACGACGTGTTGACTTTTATACTGGAGTTGACGGTACGATATGGTCACAAACGATTCCTCTGAACAGAGGAAGGACGCGCATGCATAATATAGTGTTTGTGCCTCCTGGTCCAAAAGGAATAGCCAGACAAAAATCGTCTATTCAAGACTGCATGTCACTTTTCATAGATGATAAAATAATCGAGCTGATAACAAATTACACCAATACAAAAATAAACAGCATCAAGCATAAATATGGAAGAGATAGAGACGCCAAAAACACAAATGACATTGAAATCAGAGGTTACATTGGCATTTTACTGTTGACAGGAGTTCTGAAGGTAAGCCGATCAAGTACTTCTCAAATTTTCGAACACGTAAAGCACACTGGAATTGATGCAGTATATTTGACTATATCTGAGCAAAGATTCAACTTTCTGACAAGGGTTTTACGCTTTGATAACATCGAAGACCGACTAGTCCGTGCAGCGATTGATAAACTAGCTCCAATAAGAGACATATTTCAATTGTGTCTCACTAACTTTCAAAGCTACTTTGTTCCAAGTGCCGAAATGACTTTGGATGAACAGTTGATTGCTTTTAGAGGTCGCTGTTCTTTCAGGCAATTTATACCCAGCAAGCCGTCAAAATACGGAATAAAAATATTTGCTCTCGTTGATGTCCATTATCCTTATACTTTCAATTTGGAGATATATGCAGGCCAACAACCCGAAGGTCCGTTTCGTTTGAGCAACGAAAGACATGATGTTGTCATGAGAATGGCCCAACCTGTGCTTGGCAAAAATCTGAATATTACAATGGATAACTGGTTTTCTTCCATACGAGTAGCAAAACAACTTTTTGAAAATGGCACCACCATGGTTGGTACTGTGCGAAAAGATAAACGAGAAGTCCCTCCCCAATTTCGTGTCGCAAGAGGTAATCCACTATGTTCATCAAAATTTGGGTTCCACTCACCATGTACTATGGTTTCGTATGTGCCGAAACCCAATAAAGTTGTTATCCTAATGTTAACGATGCACAATGATGCTGCAATTGACGCCGACACTGGAGATAAGCGGAAGCCGGAAATAATTACTTATTATAATAGAACAAAAAATGGCGTGGACCTGGTTGATAAAATGTGTTCTTTGTATGACGTTTCGAGAAACTCCAGAAGATGGCCTCTTACTGTGTTCTTCGATTTGCTGAATTTGAGTGCACTCAACGCTTTGTGCATTTACACAGCAAACAAAAATTATAAAAATGTTTGCCGTCGTGACTTCCTTATCGACTTGTCCCTGGCCTGGATGAAGTCAAAAGAGGATTGACAAAAAAACGTTGCCAAGGACCCTTACAATGAAAATAAAAGACTTTCTAGGTATTATGATGACAGAAAGACAACCACCAACCTCAGAGGCGACGACAAGCAACGTAGTGCGACGTTGTCATGATTGTGGCAGAGCGCGTAATAAAAACACTCGAAAGTCGTGCACGGCGTGCAAAAAATTCATTTGTGGGGATCATTCAAAAATTATGTGTCTATCCTGCGCAGAAAATATTATAAATGATTAGATTTTAAGTACTATTTTGATTGTGATCTCAATTAGAGCGATGCTAGTGATTTTTGTGCCAAATTTTGAAGGTTTTTTATTTTTGTTTGTTAATTATGATATAAGGGGTTCCAATTTAAGTTTTGTTATTTTATCTAGTTAAGTAAACTGTACTGATTATATTTTAAGAGTCAAAATATATAAGTAATGATTAATTGTTTTTTTATTTAATTTAAAAAATGGAACACATTATGTGGTCCACGCGACTGGTGCTGTCACATTTAGGTACGCGACTGGTGTAGGGTTAAAATGGGAGTATAGTCAATGGTCTTATAATTTAGCGTACATTCATTCGGAATGCGTCCATTCGGAAAGATTCCAAATGTCATGTCGAGAGTAGCCACCTCTACACCAGTTCTGGAAACCGTCCAAGCCATTCGGCTATTTAGCCTATAACCAGCTTTTAGTTACGGCAATTAACCACACTTGGTTTCGTGATTGGGCCATTGTGTCTTGCACAATTATAATTAAATATTTATAATAATATACATATACCATATTGGAGATAAACTAGCATTTACGCGCGGTTTTACCTGTGATAAATATACCTGTGTTTTTTTTAAACTAAGTATATTGAGAATTCGAACCAAAAACAGTGCCATTGGGGTTCCGTTTCACTGTTTTTGGGTCCAATTCTCGAAAAGATTCAAAACTGATACCTTTGTCGTAATACTTGATACCAAATTCCAACCCAATCTGTTCAATGGTTTGAACTTGGTTTCTTTTTTTACAACAGAATATACCTGAACACAGAAGAAATACGGGAATGAATGTTCATTATTTACCCTAAAATTGTTGATATTTCGACCAGGTTGCACCGGCCGTGGTCATAAGAGCTCGCTTGTGACTGCAGCCGGCGCAACCTGGTCGAAACGTCAAGCAATTTTTAAGTAAATAAGCGCGTTAATTCTTGTATATAAAATACTAGCTGACCCGCGCAACTTCGTTTGCGTCATTTCTCCCCATTTTTCAAATTTTTTTTGTCGTACCGTGATGTTTTATAGCCTACGACACTTACAAATAATGTGGCTTTCCATTGATACAATTACACATTATAAATTTATAATCATGCAAAACAAAAGTCTAAATAAATGTTGATAAACTTTCACGATTTGTACACATTATAGAATTATATATAGTACGGGTCTTAATCGTGCGTGAATAATTTAAGGTAAAATACCTTGTTTATTGCCCGACGATTCGACGGTATTGGAACGGCCGTCGTCACTTGTAGACTCAAGTCTACCCGTGAAAACAGCCGTTGCAATACGGTTAGGCTTAACAGTTCTGACCAATAGACCTATAAGCCAATAAGGAAGGTTTCGTGACTCAGTAGCCACCGAACAAGTTGAGAGAACTCTGAGGTCAAGCAACATTACCACAGTCGGTGCATAATCGAAAAACGTTATACCCACCGGGCCTCGGTGACCACGTTAAGCCGTCAGTTCTGTGTTAAATTGACGCTTTACACGATCGGAAACAACCGAATACCTACACTCTAAACTAGCTAAAACAACACTTCACACGATCAAAACTAAAAACTCATTTTAAATAAAACACTGTAGGCACAGTATTACCAATGTGTTTTCGTTAGAACGTCCTTTCAAAACCACGACCGATATAATACTGCTCCCTTATCGTCTAGATTACAACTCAAGTAAACGTTAAATGTCAGAGTGAGACAGAACATTCAAAACACAAATGTTTTAAACATTCGATATGGTGTTTCAGTGTTTTATATTTGACTAGCTGTTCCAGCGAACTTCGTACTGCCTCTTTTTCTGTGAATCGGCTTCAATTGTGAAACTAAACCACTGGAACATACTCAAAAAAAGATCATTAAAATCGGTCCGCGCAACTTCGTTTGCGTAAATTTTCCCCGTTTTTGCAATATTTCTCATTGCTGCTCCGCTCGTATTGGTCGCAGCGTGATGACCTTAGGCCTAACCTACCTCAATAAAACAATATCCAACAGTAAAAGAATTTTTCAATTCGGATCAGTAGTTCCTGAGATTACCGCGTTCAAACAAACAAACAAACTCTTCAGCTTTTTATAATTAGTATAGATAAAGATATTATACATAATTAAATATGATTAAATAATATTTAATTATTAAAGAATTATACAAACCAAACTATGCAAATTAGGATAATTCATATTTATTTATTTATTTAAAACTTCATGCACAAAGTTGTACAGAGGCTGACTCACAACATGGTTATAATATTTGAGTGACTTTTATAATAAGCACAATAATGAAATATTTAATAATTATGTAGGACTTTTAAGTGTATGATTATGATTAAGTAATAAAGAATATATATACACTCACATTGTATGCCTCAATTCTACAATCTGGCGCGACTTACACCTGAAGCCCGGAGCGAATTATAATTTTATGATGGCTTAAAATAGTATCTGCATTTTGTAATTATAGATACGATACGTTTACATTGTCTGAAACACTGACAGGTAAGTAAATTGGGGATCGTAGTGAATTGAATAAGTAATTTATTTTAAACTTTAATTATTCAAAAGCTGAAGTTTCAGAGGAAATACGTGATTGGATTCTAAATGAGCCGATGTCGATTGATGGATTAATTAATCAATCAAAATAACCCAATTGTTTAATCAATCGACGTTTTTATTAATGTTTTGAGGAACAGTAGGTTCTACTCCGTTTGCGCTTAGATTGGAAAGCCGTGTTTGAGAAATGATTGCATCACTTTAAGCACAGGCCTCACCGGGAACGAAGCGGTACAAAGCTCGGCTTAGCTTTGGATTAGTATATCACTAAATTACAATTGCTATGCAAGATTTGTACTGCGCAATGTGAAGTAAAGCAAAATATGTAAACGTGTTAAACGAACTTAGTTACGTTTCGCTTCGTTCACAGTATGAATTTAGAATTTAACTTGGCAATTTATTAAAAAAATAAATATTTTTTACAAAAAATATACAATGGTATTAAATATATAATAATATATTAGGACAACTCACACACGTTCATCTGATCCCAAACTAGGCAGAGCCTATACTATGGCAACCAGACAACTATAAAATAAGTTACACCCATACAGAATAAACTATTATGCTGCGCACACAAAGGTTATCCTGAGTTATCCTGAGTGGGAATCGAACCCACAACCTCTGGCTTATAGTAAGACTAGCTGTCTCGCCCAACTTCGTTTGCGTAAATTTTCCCCGTTACTGCAACATTTATCATTGCTGCTCCGCTCCTATTGGTCGTAGCGTAATGTTATTTATAGCCTATAGCCTGCCTCAATAAATGGGCTACCCAACAGAAAAATAAATTTTCAATTCGGTCCAGTAGTTCCTGAGATTACCGCGTTCAAACAAACAAACAAACTCTTCAGCTTTATAATATTAGTATAGATGATACCTTAACTACTATGTCTTGTGCTATACATATGCTCACAGGAAAACAGCTCAACATTTTGTTTTTACTTGTAAGTAAGATTAAAATTCAATCAGTATAAACGATTGTGGTAAATTTTGAAGTTTTAAAACACGAATCAAATTGACTTTATAACATCCATAAAAATGACCTTTTATCGGCTTTGGGTACTAGGCAAATCGACGTAGACGATAGTTATAGCTAAACTTATTGATAGATTTCACTTGGACACTTGTCCAACCGATAAAGATACGCTGAAGAGTTGAAATGAAGTTAACTATGTAACATTATATTTAAACTTAGATAAGTAAAAGCCATCAGCAGTCTCGGTGGGACCACAACAGTGTCAGTTAATTTTCTGTGAAATAGTGATGTTTATACAACATAACACATTCTGTTTCGATTGAATGGCATTGTAGCAAGTGCATTTTTTTTTAGTTACTGGTCGAATGATTAACGAACTTATGTCTCAAATGAGGAGCACGGTGCAGTGATTTGGGTGACACTGATACTGTTATGGGCTAACGTGACGCGTACCATCTGTTGGTACGTCTCATCATTTCTTAGATTAAAAAAAAACAAAAACTGCGT
The DNA here is from genome assembly GCA_945859575.2 of Herminia tarsipennalis. Taxonomy (NCBI): domain Eukaryota; kingdom Metazoa; phylum Arthropoda; class Insecta; order Lepidoptera; family Erebidae; genus Herminia; species Herminia tarsipennalis. Next base: position 12,150,425 of record OX243855.2, read on the forward strand.
GCGCCATAACCTCACAAAATTGACAACTCTCAAGAAAGAGACAACGCAACATTGTGAACAATACCTGTACAAGAGACAGGGCCGCACGAGTTTTTTCTCTCTTTCACGCTTTGCAGTCAATATTTATTTTTTAATTGAAAAGGTTGGCACGGTCCGGGTCTATACGTCTATGTTATACAACTATTCACAGGAGTTGTAAACATGGCGGCAAACTAACATGTCGCTATTTTTACAGCTCCGTGTTTGACGTGTAAAATCACAGAACTATTATACTCTACGAGTGCAAAATATTCGTGATAACTAGACGGCTGGCGAATGCACAGAATGTGCGAGCCAAAATCCCTACCGAGTAATATCGGCGGAAAGAAAAAAAAGTATTCACAGGCGGTATAACTGGGATACCTTTGCCGAATTAAAAATAAAATTCGAATAAAAATAATTACTACGAGACCCGCTATTGGGTTGCATTCATAGGCGTAGAACCTGCCTGACTTTAATACCTTTCTCGAATTAAAAAAAATACGAGCTCTCGTCCTGTTTTCAGAAATGCCAACACACAGGTCCTTTTCAAACATTCCGGTTTAAATCACGCCGGGTAGCCGGTGACGGGGTACTCCGCGGAGTGTATGGCAATATACGATAGCTTCGTTACGGCGTCCGTCCGGTCCGGCCGCCAAACTATCGCACCGAGCACCCGGCGCCGGACCGGAATGAAAATATAATAATCGACACTTGTCTTCAAAAAGGCATATAACACATAAATTCCAGCTTATCACAATGTGTTACATAACGAAGTACATTAAGTAAGGGAGCCAGTCTCGGTTTGTCTGCCAGTTATCGTTAACACGAGAGTACGTTGGTCCAATAATAAGCTGAAAGCTATAAGTAAAAAACAAGTGAAATTGTTATTGAAAATATTGTACCCATACGGTACAATATTTTCAATAACAATTTCACTTGTTTTTTACTGTGAAGGATATTTCGTAAATCTAATTAGCATGCGATGTTGCTGATTTTGCTTCCTTGTGAGCTATTTTGGGATAATTTTGTTTACATATCGTTGTATATTTCACTGATATTTTAATACTTACTTAAATAAAAAAATAAATTATAAAAATAAAAAAACCCGCCTGCACAAAAAAGGTAGAAACAAGATCCCACACTTTACTAAGTTCATCGAGATTGATTAATGCCTCCGACTGCATGAAATTGTATAATTATGAAGGGGATCTTGTTTCTATCTTTCTTGTGCAGGCGGGTTTTTTTATTTTTATAATTCATTTTTTTATTTAATACTTTTTAGTAGTTGTAGAATGTAACCGATGTAGCAACTTACTTTTATCACAGCTATTGTCAGGTATCGAAAATTAAAAAAAAACAATGGTTGCTTACTAACTTTTTTAGTATAAAAGTCATAATCATGTTATACCTTTTTGAAATGCTTAAAATGAGCTCTTTATTTTGATTCCCATATTACAGTATTCGAAACAACTTTTTTTTTCACACCTCTTTATTTTGACATCTCATAGCCGCCATGTTTGTTTTTTAAAAACGTCACCTATCTAAGAACACTTGGGCGATTAAGACGAATCTAACGACGTGTGAATTGTATAAATCCGTTCAGTGGATTGTGAGATATCAGGTAATAAAGAATATTACATACATACATTCTCCCTTCTTTACAGTCGGGTAAAAACTGTCTATAAATTTTAAATGCCTACCTGGGCAACCCTTGTACCTACAATATCTAACTATAGATAATTTATGTAGTGAAATAATTATCCTTAACTAATTTATAGGTTTTAGTTATTAATATTAGATTTAGGTATATTTATAGCTTAAAAAAAATGTTTACGGACGATAATTTTAAGTGTTAACGTCACAAGAAAACATTGATGACATTGTAATAAACAACCCGTTAACCCGCAACAAGCCGTTACTTCGCAAAGCATTTATTCGCTGTTGCTTAGCAACCAATCAATAACGAAACACTTTTTCGTGCCTGCACCCGGTCATCGATATATAAGACGTTATCACGTCAGAAAATATACATAATTATTATCGGGCACTCTTAAAACTTTCAGTAGACATTATACATTACATTCATGTCAAAACTCGTGACATTATGAACATTAAATATTTATCGCCTACTCACTATATGATAAAGTAAAGCGCCATAACAAAATGTACGTCGCACAAAATACCGAGAATATAGAAAATAGGTAGCCTTTATACGTACTTACAATCCCACACTATGTGTATTTTGCTCGAGAGCAAAATACACATAGTTATCACACAGACAAATCAGTCCATAGGTAAGTGGTATAAACGCTAATCGAATAGAAAGACGTCATTGCGCAAAACTACGAATATGATAATTGCTTTTATTTTAAACTAGCTTTCGCCCGCGGCTCCGCCCGCGTGGCTGTCGGTTATCGCGATAAAAACTATCCTATGTCCTTCCCCGGGACTTAAACTATCTCCATACCAAATTTCATCTAAATCGGTTTAGCTGTTTGAGCGTGAAAGCGTAACAGACAGACAGACAGACAGACAGACAGAGTTACTTTCACATATATAATATTAGTATGGATAGTATGGCTATATAGTAATATAGTATATAGTATATAGTATGGATTTAAATGAACTTGTGTAGACCATCCATTTAAGCTCTTCGGGCAACTTATTAAATAAGACCACTACTTGGTAACACGGACAATATTTTATTATTTCGAATTGAGGGTATATTAGTAATAGGAAGTCCTTTCGTCGAGTTTCTTCTCTCTTTTGTCTTTCTTCAGGTGTTTTAATATCTGACATAGAAAAAATATCTGACATAGGATATTAAGAAAATATATATATTACGGGTCTTAATCGTGTTATTGCAACGGAAACAATAACGTACGGATAGTCTACCCGTGACCACAGCTTCACGGGTAGACTATCCGTAAGGTATTTTACCTGAAATTATTCACGCGATTATGACCCGTAATATATATATTTTTATAATGTGTACAAATCGCGAAAGTTTATCAACAATTACTACTAGGATATACAGACTGGGCACCATTACTATGTTTAAATTTTTGAAGTTCACTAGTAAGTAGTAATTCTCTACAGCTCTCTGTTTGCGAATGATATTTTTTTAAATATGCGGTTTTGTGTCATTTTGACTCCATTCTATTCAATTTTCATTCTATTCGATTAGCGTTTATGCCACTTGCCTCGGAGTGCTCATACCCCTTTTGTTTGCCTAATGTTTTAAGACTCCGTGTTCGTGAGCGATGTCTACGTCGAGAGTTATTTTTATGAATAATTTCTACTTTCGAAATTTCAAGTGTTGAGTCTGTTCTAGACGGGTGATTTGGTGTGATGTGTGGTTGGTCCCACCGCGCGCCCATTAGTGATGGCAAACGCGCTCCCACCTGCCAAGGACGTTAAAGGTCAAATAATAATTTGATTTACAACATCCGTCTACACTGTTGGAAACAAGCAATGTCGTTTGGCGGTAACGCTTGTTTCTCGCCGTCTGGAACACGCTTTATACATGAAAGGTCACATGTGAGCGTGGGATTGTAAGTAAACAAGACGGCAGTGAAAAATAGCTTCACGATTGTGCTTTATTTATAGTGATACCAAGTTTAAGTGAGTGTGTAATTTGAGACAAGATTCTTGGTTATTTTTGAAAAGATAAAGTGTATTGTTATCTTATATTTAAGCCAGAAGAAGGGGACAGGTTTTTAGAGGCCTATTTATGTATGTATATGCCTTATGCTTGAATATATTTACCAATCTTTAGTTTAGTAGCAAAGTACGCTTACTGAACAGGCACCACATCACGACGCAACTGAAAAGTCACTGAGGGACTGGGAGAAACCCAGCTGCAGGGTTACTGCGCGAGCGTATGTACTTTTTTAAATTGAAATTAACCCTATGGTTAATTTCATGTACTGTGACTACTCCACATAATAGTCTAGATAACTTCTTCTGCATAATTGTTGGTTGTTTGTCAGTCAATCATATTGCTAAGCTTATTTCTATTTGTGTCAATTACTTATTGTATAGTATAGGTATAACACAGCCTCTCTCTGAAATTTTAAGTATTTTTCACGTTAAACGTTCAGTTTTGTTCAGTTTGCCACTATTTTCACAACTCCTGTGATAAAAGAGTATTCTTCTTCAGTAACAATTTCATTAATTAATTTTGCTTGCCTTTATGTGTTTTTACTCTCGCCTTAAACTTACACCACACTGTTACGCGAAATCGAGTCAGTTCTATATAATTTGATTGTGCCCCCGATCGGACGTGAGCCGATTCGTAAGGTGGGGTTCAGCTCGTCTTTTACGTTAGTAGGCGCGTGATGCCGCGGTGCAAATTGAAGCACATGCTTACAAAGACACTGGATTTCTTTTTGCCAACCTTTGTGCCTACATGACTTTAATTTACTTCAGGTGCGTTTAATTAAAGCCGCTTTTTACTCGACTGCGGTAAAATAAAACAAGAAGGTTTGTTTTCGAAAATTTATATTGTTTAAGCCTTTTGTATTTTGTATACTGGGCAAAATGAGACTTCAATAATTAACTTATGTCTTAAATGAGTATCGGGGTACGGTGATATTAATTGGGGACACTGGGTCCTTATTCACGTTCTTTTTTTTCGCTGATAGAATCATGTCATAATGGTAAAATAGAGTGCTGCGCTTAGAAATGCATCAACGCGATGGACATCTTTGACAGCACCGCGCATGACCAATTCGCGGGGGCTGGTCGCGAAAACGAAAAAAAAAAAAAAACCCTGATTTTGTCATGGGTTAGCATGAAGCTTACCATCAGGCGCACGACCTGCTCGTCTCCTCATCGTAGTGCAAACAAACTGATATACAGTAGACTAGTTAAGTTATAAATTACTCATCGGATTATGATGAATACGGCATCTACCTATAAGATATAATGGATGACGTAGGTTATGATACACCTGACGACGTCAAGGCCACTCCAACAAGATGGATAGTCGACTTCATGGTCAGACTAGACTCTGGAGATACCCTTTAAAGAAGAAACCGTCACTAAAATTTTTTATGTCGCACCGACCACCGGGCTTTACATCCCGGCCTCTATCCAGATACAAAACCAATTGGATTGAATTTCTTTGCCAATATGCCCCTTATACCCCCTGAAGGAATTATTTTTGGGCACCCCCTCCCTACCGGGCGTGCAACCCCCCCTGGTTGTAAACATCCAGCACTCACTATCCTGGATCCGCCCATGCCGATTGCCATATCGTTCTATCATGGCCTATAACCTTTCAATGTTTACGTGACCTATTAATAGTAATCCGTTACTGTAACATGTCTATTCAATTAATGACGTAGCTAGACATTGTCATAATCGGCCCGATTAACTGACTGATATAACTTAGTTAGAGCTACCCGCAATGTTAATGAAAGGCGCTCGCAAGGGATCACTGGGTTTAAACATACGTATGGTTTACATGAGAATAATACCTACTGGCCTAAGTTAAGCTATACGTCGACCTTCAGCTATCTGATAACCGGATGAGACAAATTTTGTATCAAATATTATTGATATATAAACACGACTATGACAGCTTGCCTTTTTTGCAAGCTTTTAAATAATTTGCCTGTGTTTGTGTGGGTCAAATCTTGGAAGCTATACACACAAATTTGAAACACTAGTGTATCTATGATGACAATGCAATAATATGGTACCATAGATCTGATGTGATGATGAAGTCGGAAGGTGGCCTTAGGAAATCCTAAACTAAAAAAAATAAAACCTAGCAAGTTTGGGCTCATTTGATGCAAAGTTAAAAAGTCAAAGTACTTTATTCACTTACTAACAATTCAATTATTTAGGTACTCTGTGAATATATAATACCAACAAATTTTTCATTTTTTACACAAATCCGCATATGTATTTCTATAACCATGAATTTTATATGATTCAAGTACCTACTTAAATAGTTAAAAAAAATTAGAAAGCTTGATACAATTTAAAAGTGCAAAAAATCCAATACATAAAAATAAAATGCTACTGTGTTTAACGTAACGATAAATACAGTAGCATTTTATATTACGAACATGGGTTTTTTGTAATTTTAATAATCATCTTTATAATAATAAGCTTTCTAAATGAGGACGTTTTTCATTTTAGATTTGAATTAATCAAATGGTAAATTCTGAATATGAACAGGTACCTTATTTTAAAAACGGATTCCAAGTCCCATAAATTAGCTATGAACCTTTTGCAGACAATTGCAAGGGACACACAATTTATGCCTATCTCCAGTATTGATGGAGTTTACACCACTATTTTTACTATACTGATGGATGTTTTGTTGCACATGTAATATATTAGCATATATATATATATATATAATAATATATCTTGGTACAATTCACACAACGTCATCCGATCCCAAACTAAGCAGAGCTTGTACTATGGTAACCAGACAACTGATAAACATACTTATATATTTCTAAATACATACTTAATATAGATAAATAACACCCAGGCACAGAATAAACCATCGTGCTCATCACACAAAGTTTTATCCTGGGTGGGGATCGAACCCACGACCTTCTGCGTAGCAGTCGGATACACTCCCACCGCGCCACAGAGGCAGTCAATATATATATATATTGAGAGGGAATAGTTAGTATACCTACGTCCTTAAATTTTCCCCTTAGCTAAACCTTAGCTCCAAGTTGATATATTGCACGAACTCTGAAGTGATAAAATACTTTCAATATCGGCGGCTTTGCCCCAATGTAATATTCCATATGACATAACGCTATGGAAATAGCTAAAATACACAAGTCTGACAGTGTTAATGTCTGTCAGTTAATGTAGTACCTTCCTAACAGCGTAAGCAGCCGAGCTGAGTTTATCAGCAAGACGAGATATATGAACCCTAAAAATACAGTGCCGCTAGCAGATTCCAATATTACTCGTAACTAATATAATGTAATATTAAGTCCAAGATTCTTCACATTGGGAAGTGCAAATTTGATACATTTACTTTTCTTGGCATTTAAAACTAAGTTATTTAGCGTAAACCATTTAGTTACCTGAGAGAGAGAGCATAATTCATTTAGTCAAAATACTCTCCGTTTCAATCTACTTTATAAATAAGAGATCCGCGAACAGTACAACATTATAAATCTATACTAATTTATAAAGCGCAAGAGTTTGTTTGTTTGCTTTGTTTGTTTGTTTGTTTAAACGCGCTAATCTCAGGAACTACTGGTCCGATTTGAAAAAATATTTTTTTGTTGGATAGCCCATTTATCGAAAAAGGCTATAGGCTATATAACATCGCGCTACGACTAATAGGAGCGGAGTAGCGACGTGAAATGTTGCAAAAACGGGGAAAATTTACGCATACGAAGTTGCGCGGGACAGCTAGTATTTTCTAAATAGGATGCTAAATCTAAACTAATATTTTAAAGTTCAAGATACTGATCCAATTTGAAAAAATCTTACACTGTTAGAAAGCCCATTTATCGAGGAAGGCTATAGGTTATATAACATCATGCTACCAATAGGACCAATAGGAGCGGAGTATCAATGATAAATATTGCAAAAACGGGGAAAATTTACGCAAACGAAGTTGCGCGGGACAGCTAGTCGTTAATATAAATCAAAAACAAAAATGGGCACGATGGAACAAAAATGGAATCTTGCAGCACGCCTAACTGAACCGGTAAGCCTGACTTCGTGCCCTAAACATCAACACATCACCAAATAAAATTATAACTGTAGATAAATAATCCAAATTAGTTGTTTCTAAACTATCAATAAGATCATTTAATATAGCACCCGGTGAACATATGTTTAAAACTTGCCGATTTGTGTGATTACTTATTAAATTACCAAAACCTACACCTATTTTATCAGAGAAGATATTATCTTACCTTTGGCATCAGATGGCTTGACTTATATATTAGTACTATGACTACCGTTTAGAAACGGTACTTTAATTGATTCAGACTCTAATTGACAGGTAGGTGACCGAGTTTGATTGCACTTATGACACAGGGAGTCATTGAAAGGAGACATCAGTTGTTTGGTGTTCTCTTTGCCAACTCTGGATACTATAACATACTTTGAAATGTACGCATGTGTATATAGTACATATTCATGAGTTATGATTGTCAACCTAGATTGTATATTAGAGATTTAACCTTCAGGAATCGCAATATTTTGATCATATAGTACACTACTAGAAGCTATCTGCTCATTACACTTTCTAAGTTTATTATCAATTCATCACGTTCATTTAACATAACAAAGAATTTTTGAAATTTACCATAATTTTTGATATCATGTGTAAGTTTCTTAACTAACCCGCTGGTTTTGGAATACTTCCTCGATTTCCTATGACTTTTAACATAAACAATGGATTTCTTAATATTATTTTTCCGTTTAAGAGTACCTGGGAGTTCGTATACAAACTTTGAGTGGCACTACTGTTGAATGCTTGAATAGTATTTTTTAATGTAAATATTGTGTTATGAGCTTTATTCAGGCTAGATTCCAACTCTGTAATGTGACTCAAAGATGATAAGTTGGTTTGAAGAAGGAACATTGCAGTTGCTACAAGAGTTGACACCCTTCTGCAGCATATCACGTTGGTTAACAAGTCCATATTTTTCATAAGTAGCTTTGCAAGTTCTGCAGCTGCTGATACTTTTTTTTATTTCTAGTAAAGCCACTTTCAATTTGTTTTCATTACCCTGAAAGCTAAGCCAAAGGTCATGGGTTCGATCCCCACCGAGGATAAAACTTTGTGTGATAAACATGATGGTTTATACTTTGTATTATATATCTGTAATATGTATGTATTTAGAAATATATAAGTATGTTTATCAATTATCTGGTTGCCATAGTACAAGCTCTGCTTAGTTTGGGATTAGATGATGTTGTGTGAGTTGTCTCAAGATATTATATTAATAATAAAGAAAATAAATTATGGGGTAAGTAAATAAAATGCGAGTTAAAATAAGTTCTAAATGGAAAATGAAGACTAAAGAATTTGTTTATATCAGATAAGAGTATAATAATCGTTAAATGTTGAAATTAAGTATAGTTGTGGGAATTTTTAGGTTTGGGCAACAGCTGTACGAGAAAGAAAATAAACATTGTTAGGGATTCAGTTCTCAAACTGGTTTTGCAATCATTTAAGTTCTTGGTGATTAGGTACTCCATTAAGGTAAAGTATAGTAATGAAATTGTTACGAAAGTTCAAGTTTGAAAAGTTATTTAAATTATACTTTCCTGGCTTTTGATGGTTTCGAAATATAACTCTGTTAGTACCGGTTGGCTCCAATTCTTATAATCCTTTTATTTGTGCATGTTTCAGGTCCCAAAGATTATTCCATACGTATTAAATAAAATTAACCTAAATACTAGTAATAAATACATTATTTTATACACTTTTTACATTTAATTTTAAGACTTTGAAACATGTCCTGTAAAAACTAAAAAGCAAAAAATAAATAAACAGCTAAAAAACTTTCTTAGAAACAATATTTTTCTTATATGCTGTCAAGTAAAAAGTTTTTTTGAAATTAATTCGTTACTATTGTTTTAATAAATTATTTACATCCATAAATTTGTTTGTACCATTTATATGATAGAAAAGCTTGTCGCGAGGTTCTCCTAATGTTGTACTGTACAATACACTAAATGTAGTGCAGTACTGTTGATCATTGGTCTTATGTAGAGAAGTAGGTCTCAATTTCTCAAATCGCTAGAAGGTCTTGGTGTTGACCGCGCGACATGCTTTTATGTCATTTATACGGTATGATGTAACAAATTATTGGAGTGAGATTAATTTTTGGTAGAAGTGCGTTCATGTCGGTAATATAATGGGTAGGTTTCGAAACCGCGACCTTACGATTGCGAGTTCGATGCCTTAACCATCAGGCTACTGCCGCTTGAGTTAAAGACAGACAGAAGTTGTTTAATTATCATAGTTAATCTCTAAAAATACTTAGATGAATTTGGTGCAATTTTGTGTAGAAGAATATGTTCTAAAGTAAGTACACAGTAAGTATCTCAATGTGCAGGAGCTGTCCTGGGGTTTGGATTCAAGGATGAACTAAAATACAGAAAATCCTAAAATAAAAGTCGAAATGGGTAATTTTGTATAAGAATTATTCACTTAGGTCTAAGAGCATTTCGGGGGTTACTAAGTTGAATGGGTGAACTCTTCAAGATCACCTAACCAAGCTTTAAACAATTAAAATAAAATATCTTAAAATTCAAACAATGAACCAGTTTAAATAGGTAAAGTACTTCATATTACATATAGGTGTAAAATAATTTTGTAACCAAGAATATATCAGCACGTTTCATGAGCAGAATCAGTAGCTTGTAGCCTTTTTATCTCGTCCTTCATATAAAAAATGTGTGCAAATACAAAAAGAATACGACGTAGTCACGTACGAGTCTGTTCAACATCAATCTACTTTATCTAGGCACGTTTCATAACTTGAATATGAGTCCATTGATCTATCTTTTATGTTGATTGTGCAACTTTGATCAACAGTAATAAAAAAACGAAATTAAAGATTTTGAATAACCCCACGACGGGCACGAAAAAATATCAAATAAAAATTAAAAATCCCCGACTAACAGGAGGTAAGTAACCTAAGTAAAATCCGTCGGGTTTACCATTTACTGCTTTGAATTGAACTTAAGTATTCTTATGCATTAACAGATTAGAGAATAATAACTAACAGAAGCTGATTTTTTTTTAGCAAAAATCATCGTGTCATTCGACAGGTATTTTAAAACGTTTAAAAGTTCTTAATAATCTTTTTTGATGTGAATATTTTTAGAAATAATCGAAGGTTGTTAACATCACTATTTCACGGAAGATTAACTGACAATGTAGTCGTACCCACCAAGACAGGGTATGGCATAGACCTACCTATATGTAGTATCTATAGTAAAGTAAAATGTCATTGGAAAATTCAGGGACCAAGAGTGAAGGTCTACACACGATCGTTGTCATTCGATCCATTAAAGGGTGATAGACTGCACCTACTTACTGAACCCACTCGATACGTCTTAATGGTTTTTTTTCTTCCTTTCTACCTCGAAGGTCACTCTAGGTTGTTTCCGGACAGTTTGCGGATTGGTCCGAATGTACCTACCATTATAAATAGGTTTCCTTAAAGGCTTCCTGCCTTTTGCCGGTCAGGGTTGATGTGTAGTGTAACCTTGTTGGTTCTTTTGATTAATTTTCTCGAAGATCAGTGAACCTACCGCTTATAAATGTAAGCTATTTAAAAAGAAGAATCATATTTATTGCCTACTTTTTGTATTTTGAGGATAAGAATGGAGGAAAATAAACTGTGTACGGCAGAAAGTTTGGCTAAAAGTTTGGCTTAAAGCTTAAAAAATAAGAGGTAGGGGCATAATTTAATTTATACAACCTTCGATTATTTTTTGAACCGTCTTACCAAAAAGTATGATAAAAATCACAAAGTTACCGCTTAATAAATACTTTAGACTAACATTATTTTTGACATGATTGGATTTACCGAAAAACTGTGTTTCTCAACGAAAGGGCGTAAGTGCCATGAGCCATGAACATAGAGCCATCTGCTAGTGCAATTAATCCAATCGATTATTTTTTATGTGTAGTGCATTTATTTGTAATAATGGCTGCGGAACCCTACACTGAGTATGACCCGACACTCTATTGCCTGGTTTTAGAAGTTATAGAAAAAAAAATTAAAAATTATAAAATAATGACAATGCTTGGAAAACCACGAATGTGTCAAAAGCTATTCTACATTTTTGTAGATTTGCGTGTTTGTGCGGCTATGGAGAGCCAGCATTATAATAAGACGGAAACAATAGTAGGTACTTCAATATTAGCAATAGGAAGGTAAATTAATTTAAATATTTGATAAATTGGACTTCAAAATGTTTCACAGTGTTGATTTATTTTACACCGAGAAGATAGATTGAGAAACGGAAGATTTTTAATAATATCTATCTGTTTTTGAAATATCAATCAATGTAATTGAGGGATTTCATTGTTTAAAGCGTAAGTAATAGATCTTTTCCCATCGAAATGGTTTAGATTTTGTTGCTGCGTTGTTTGTTGGAAATTCAGTAGAACGTTTTTGAATGGCCAAATCAAACTGTTCATAATATATTTCTCTCGATTTGTATGCATGACAGTGAAACCACGAGTCCTACTAACCAAACTTTTAGCCAAACTTTAATACAAACTTTAAGTCAAACTTTCAGCCGTACACAGTTTATTTTCCTCCATTCTTATCCTTATAATATAAAAAGCAGGCAATAAATATGATTCTTCTTTTTAAATAGCTTACATTTATAGACGGTGAATTCACTGATCTTCGAGAAAATTAATCAAAAGATCCAACAAGGTTACACTACACATTAACCCTGACCGGCAAAAGGCAGGATGCCTTTAAGGAAACCTATTCATAATGGTAGGTACATTCGGACCAATCCGCAAACTGTCCGGAAGGTAGGTTAGGTTAGGTTTTCTGTTGTTTTTGTTTCATACTACTAATAACGTAATGCTGCATTTTCATGTTTGCATTTTTTAATGGAATAGGTACAGAAAACATTGTTACTTCTCACTTAGTCGGTTATTAGGTACTCGTAAACAACTAAAGCCTTCTTGGCTGTGATAATTTTCCTTTTAATTTTATTATACATATATACTACTACCCTTTTTTTCACTTTTACAAAAACAACCATATAATTGACAGTTGAGACACTTGACTCTACCAAAAAATAAAAATATTTAAGGCTTAGTATTTCACTAACGGATCCCTAAATCAAAAAAAGGTCTATACAACCCTTTCAAAAAACCTATCCAACGTCTCCCCACATCACATCCACACGTTATGAGTAAAGGAGACTGAGGAGGTTATATAATTTGTCATTATATCGGCGTAACTCATTTAAGTATTTACGCCAAATTACAGTTTTCTAGTACTAAAGGTATCTGAGCTAACCTGGGGACAGACGGGCAGACGGACGGACGGACATAGAATCTTTATGGGCTCCGTTTTGCCATTTTGGCTACGGAACCATCGTAATTGTGTTACTACTGTTCGCGTTACAGTTACAAGGATAGTGAAATTGAGTTGCATTTGAATGTTTGACCATCAGAGTATGAACAGACTATCCAATTTGATTTGTTCCAACAAATTCCATTAATAAAAGGTATTCGTGGATCATTCATCAAATTATAACAAGGGAAAGCACTATGAGATTTAAAACGTACTATTAGAGATGATGAATACATTGAAAATAAATTATTTTTCACTAATCAGGCAATATATCTAATATCGCCTGATTAGTGAAAAATAATTTATTTTAACGTGACTCTGAATAAATAATATATTATTCTACAATTCAACTTTTTTTTTTATTAGGATCACGAGGATACAAATGATACACAGATCTTAAACAATAATAAAATAACAAATACATGCCTTGTCCTCATTCAATTACAGGCAACCACAGGTAACATAGAAAGTAGTTACAACACAACTCTGTTTTACTAAAACTAAACTAAACTTAAAAGAAACTATAAAAATGTGGATAACAAAATTGTGAAATCATAAAAACTAATAAAATTTAATAAATTGAATGTATTTATGAATTTATAGTCATCAAGATACCTACTAAGAATATTCCCTCGATTTTTCGACCCTCAATATTACGACGTCATGATTAAGTATTCCATAATAGAATTTTATAATTTTATTTTAAGGCTAAATACCTTTGTTTATTTCCCGACGTTTCGACCGTATTGCAACGGCCGTGGTCACGGGTAGACTAATTCAGCTCAGCGTCGCCTGCGAGAAGCGCGGGTTTCGATACCTACCCTCGCTTGATTTTTATCACTCACTATTACGGAACCGTCGGTACTTCGACACACAACACTAACGACATCTGCACACTGGCGCGTAATGTTTGTTGTGATCACTGGATTCCACGATTTTGACAAACGATATCCATCTTCTCGGTTGAAATTGACGTGTTTTTTTATTTCAACCGCTTCCCGCGCCATCCTGGAGTAGTAGTGACGGTCAGTGGAGAGGACCTGTGGTTTATGTAGTTCAATCCAGTGAAGACTTGTAGCTTATAAAATTCTATAATGTGTACAAATCGCGAAAGTTTACGAACATATATATTGCAAAGTATTCTATACTTACATACACACTTAGTAAGTATTCTTTGCTTACACGGAACGTATCGTTTTAACTTTTTATAAAAAGACACTAATTAGACTTGAAAGTCATCTGCCCTATTGTGATAAACGTTTTGTATCTTGCTCATCTCTTGAATTATTGCGGTTATAGCTCTCATTCGTCCAAAATCACAGGTAGCACATGACCAGTGACTATCACGACACTTTAATGATTTGGTTAATCAGTTTATTCTTAAGCAAAATACATTAACATAACCACAAAAGACTATTAAGGGATTCATATAACCACGGCTTTGTCTTACGGTAGACTTACAAAACATCTTCATTAGTAGCAAATTACACCAGTTTCGCGGTAGCAACTGAAGCCACAATTACATCCCCAAGATCCTGAGCAGGGGTCGCAAATCAGTATGGAGAACGTGGGGTCACAACATCCTCTGCAGACTGGAGGAGGAGGATCGACGCGTGGGGGCGGGGGACCCCCAAAAGGTGTTAAACAATCTCCACAACTCATCTTTGATTGTTTAATTTGAGAAAAATATAGTTTTGAGATATACTTGTATTTTTTTCGAGAATTTTAAATTATTTTTTGAGGTTTTTTTTTAGTTTTTTGTAGATGTTTACTATCCAAAAAATATTATCAGGTAAAATGACTTTGACCACAACAGCACCTCACTCTATGTTATTGCGACCTTTATTAACTACACAAGTTAACAAGTCGTGATAATTTTAAAATACTGAACTAAAATTCACCTTTTTTTTAAAATTTCATTTATTGCCTAATTCTAGTCTTTTCTTTATTTGGTTCAACCAAAGGAAACTTTTTATTCAGCCTCGTTGCAGGTGCTTAACTAAGTTTAGCATTTCTATGTAATCTGTGGAACAGGATTGTCAGATGGTGTCTTGGACAAGTTATGACAAGGTTAAGCAGCTTAAGACTTAGGGTAATATAATTGGACGCTGGGGACATTTCAGAATCTGTCTTAGAGGTATTGGTTTATGTAGATTATTGTATATTTACCTTTATTATAATAAGTAAGAAGGTATAAACAGGGAGATTTTTAATATACTAATAATCTTTCGCTAATGGTTTCTTTACATAACACTAAATAACTTTGTAATATCAGTTTTGGAAAATACGTTTTTGTAATTATGACTTTAACAACCTAAATATTATTTAACTGGAGTAAAATCATTGTTCTCACAATCGATGTTTCTTTGTCAGGTAAAGGGCCCAAACGTCTGTTTAGGCTCTCAACCGGACAAAATTTTTTTTTTTTTTTTTTTTTTTTTTTTTTTTTTTTTTTTTTTTTTTTTTTTTTTTTTTTTTTTTTTTTTTTTTTTTAAAGACAACTCCCGCAGTAGGGTACAAGCCCTGTGTCACGGGGGACTTTACAAACATACAAGTCACGGACACAAATTACACCCAGACTCGGAACAACAATTTGTGGATCACACAAAGTGGTGTCCCGTGTGGGAATCGAACCCACGACCTCTTGCGTAGCAGTCGGACACACTCCCACCGCGCCACAGAGGCAGTCATATTATCATTACCCACGTTTTAAAAAATACACCTCTCTTTTGCACCGAGGGTTAAAAAGCTACAATCCAAGTTAACACATGACTAAAAACGTCCCAAAAAATCCCATACATTTACCACAGAATACCGTACAGAACATATCGATTTTACTCCAGATTCTCTCATATGTGTGGTAAATGGTAGTGTGGCAAAAGTAGGTAGTGATTAGTTAACTTGAAATTATTTTTTCCCAAATATATGAAGTTAATTGGTGTAATGTAAAGAAGCCAAAAGCGAGCGGTTATTATTAGTACAATATAAATTACCTTATATAGTCTACGGTGTAATAATCTATCAAACCAATCTATAATACTAACAGATTTTTAACAATTATAAATTATGGCTAGTATTTAATTGCAAATAAAAAAATATTTTCAAATAAAAAAATCCCAATGCTAATAAAAAATACTGACTTGCCCAGCAAAATAGGTACCTCAAAATAATAATGATTAAACAATAATTGAAAAGCGATTTTTTTTTAATGATTTTTTATCTTATCACTCAGCGACCGCTGCCGCGGCACGCTAGCTCCCTTCGTGCGCAGGGAGTCACAGTTTTAACCTAACTGATCCGTTATAGTGTAATTGATATCCTTGATACCCTCTGGTTAATTTACTGCGCAATTAGTTTTTTGCTGTGCAATCGTTTTATAATTGATGTAAATAAATTGATGGGTGATAATTTGTTTGATGTGCATTTTATTCCATAAATTATGATTTTTTTAAATCTGTAATTTCTTTGAAACTGAACATTTAAAAAACAATAATTAAGTAGATAAGGTACCTATCTACTTAATTATAGTTTTTTAATGTTCACTTTGAGTTCATAAAATAGCAATTGCTATGATGATGCATACGTAATATATATCACACAAAGTGGTGTCCCGTGTGGGAATCGAACCCACGACCTCTTATGCAGCGTCGGACACACTCCCACCGCGCCACAGAAGCAGTGAGTGTTTCATAAATGTGTGAATTTATAAAAAAATGTCTGTGCCTAAAAATACCTACGTGGTTTATAAATATGGATTTTCAAGTGAAGTGAAAACATGTTTACATTTAAACAATACGCTAAGATCCATCAGGATGGATCTTCAAACCAGCTTTTAGATAAATAAAACCACATCCAAATACAACCTTCCCTTTGGGAGACATGCTGTCATAGAGAGCCAGAGACACAGGTACAAAATTACCCACATTTTTAAAAATACACCTCTCTTTTGCACCGAGGGTTAAAAAGCTACAATCCAAGTTAACACATGACTAAAAACGTCCCAAAAAATCCCATACATTTACCACAGAATACCGTACAGAACAAAAGTTTAATACAAACGCTCTTGACTCACGTACAGACCTGAGTCTGTACGTTTGTATAAGAGATAGATATAGTCACAGACGCGTAAAATCGGAACAAGACGGGCCACATGTGAGTGCTACGCTTAAATTTATTAGGAACTTGCTGTCCCGTGCAACTACGTCTGCATAAATTTTCCCCGTTTTTGCAATATTTCTCATTGCTGCTCCGCTCCTATTGGTCGTTGCGTCGTGATGTTGTATAGCCTATAGCCTTCCTCGATAAATGGACTATCCAACAGTGAAAGAATTTTTCAATTCGGACCGGTAGTTCCTGAGATTACCGCGTTCAAACAAACAAACAAACTCTTCAGCTTTATAATATTAGTTAGTTTAGATAAACAATAGATAAAATTGGCGGCACATGAGCATTCCTTCTGAACTCTCTTTATTTTGTGCCTCTACGGTATAAATTATACTTAACACTTTTTATACACATATACACATATAACTCGCCCAAACCTTGACCCTTTCAGATCCCTTGATCCCTTCAGCCCTATCTAACACTTTGTATATTCCGCAAATTTCTTCCTGCCGTCGGATCTGTTCGGATTTAGCAAATTGTCAGCGACTGACTTCTCATTATTCTAAGCCCTCTGTATCTGGGACCTTGCCAGACATATTTTGCGTTTCAATTGTCATAAATGTAATCTTTTCTTTTATTCTTTTGCGGCCTTTGTGGTTTCGTGTAGGGGAATGATTACTCATTGTGTTTGGAAATTTATTGTTTCAAATAAAAATGAGGGAGAAAGAAGCTTATTCGATTAAATGTTATAAAAATGTTTATTTTTATTCTTGGTATATACGATTTACGTTAGACCACTGGGTCTTTAGTATTATTACTAATCATTTTTATTATTAATCTTTTTCTTGTAATTAATTATAAGGATATTTAACAGAAATCATATAAAATTTAAGCGACAATCTGCATTTCACACCAAGAGCGCAAGCTATATTGTACATTTGTTATACAAACAGCTCAAGTGTGGAACTCTCTGCCGGCGTCAGCTTTTCCAATTAATTATAACCTAGACTGGACTTATAGGACCACAGTGCATACGCATCTTCTGAGTGCGCTCGATCCATCGTAAAAAAACTCGCCGAAAACATTTATTAAAAGTTAACTGAACGCGATCGGAAGTAGATAAGTAGGGTAAAATGATTCTGGGATCATTTTGCCCATCCTGTAACGGCATCGTTTGCCCCAAATGCCTCAATAACGATAAACTTCAATACAACCTATTCATTTCAAAAAGTGTTAGGAAAGACGGCTTATTACATTGCTCATTAGTAACATAAAATACAAACACATCTGTCACAATGTATACTAGATCATCTGTCATAATGTCAAATAACGGCTTACCTTGGATTAAGCACAGTCATTTTGAATATATTGTCATAAAAATCTTTCCAATGCCAACGACGCCATAACACTGATAGAGATTGCACGACTCGGCCACAGGAACCCGAAAAACATTTAAAATATCCTAGATTGCGTTATTAAGTCAGTAAAATAGTCTGGGATCGTTTTACCTTGAGGGATCATTTTGTGCCACTTTCCCTTACAACCGATGAGATTCACCTATAAAGTTAGTATATTCCGAACGTTCCCGGTCAATTACTTCAATCTTTCTACTTAGAACTATTGCTCAATCGTAGTTTTGACTAAGCCCATCCTTCCCATTGTAGATAAAAAGCGCAGTCTATCTAGCAATTTAGTCGAAAACTATTGACAACAATCATTCCCATCCGTCCAACATTTCAACGTGAAAATCTACGGGCACATAAAAACCTCACAATTTGCGTATGCATGAGTCGGTTTGTTGAAAATTGTTTTCAAACATATCATTCCTGCCTTTGTGTCAGAGTTCAAAGCCATTTATTGCTATATCCAAGAAGCAAACACAAGTGTACTATCTGTTTTCTTACTCGATGGGATGTAATTCGGACACGACTATAGAAAGATTAGACGCAGGATACGGGCGCAACGTGTGTCTGTGTAATTATTTAGATAAGTATAAATATGCAGGTGTTTAAATAAATTGTTAAATAAAGTTGTTATAGGAGGCAACCCATCTCTCCCCCTCGATCTGCAAGCACCTAGTGAAGGGATACCCTCAAATTTCCATCATTTTTCTATACGCTTACTATTTCAGAAGTGTCAATCCTGTGGCTGCTACCTCCTTTTAGAAAAAAACTTTACTATGAGATTAGCTAGGGGCACATAGCAGTACCTTCCAGCCACTAATCAATACAGACTCGAAGTCTCTAAGTTTCTTTGTTTTTATTCAATTTCTTCTTAGTTAGAACCTAAGCAAGATCACATTTTTTTAAATAGGTGTAACGCCTGCACTAAACTAAGTACAGGACCTGTGTGGTCGCGGGGAACGTTACCTAGATTCGCAATCTCACAAAGTTTAGTTTACATTGTGCCCACAACTTATTACACAACAGTCCTAGGCATTCCTATTGCACCACCGACGTCTAACTTGTCCACTTGGTCAATCGATACTATTACGAATATCGATTAATAAAATATGAAATCGATTACAGAAGTAGAGTTAAATAAAAACACTCATACTCTACAACTGGTACGCTTCGTCACAAACTTTATGCTATAACTCGCGAGAGTTGTGACGTCGAGTATTCAGCACAATGCGCCGTGTTTGCAATAAAAGAGCAAGCAATACCGCGTGCCCACCGCACGACCTGATATTTGGCACCGTCAACTTGTCTACAAATGTTGCATAGAGTTGGCATTTACAAAAATAGTCCATAATTGTGTAAATAACTAGAACCAAAAACTCGAATGTCTCATTTGTCTATCCAATCAACGGGGCTGGGCACGGTAGGATCACATCTAATAGATAGGAGACATTTAATTTAATATCGCCTCTCTCAGATAGGAGTTATTAATTTATGCCCCAGTAAACATTTATCTTATTACAAATTAAATTTAAAATAAAAACACATAAATTATTATCTCTCTCAGAGAGGAGATATTAATTGCAGTGGGAAGCTTTAGCTACAGGGTTGATAAACTATAGAAACGCGCCTTAAGATAGTGAAAATGAAACTTGCAGATTTTTTAGTAAATTCATTAGACGCAAGGCCTGGAGGCTTAGACAAATACCACACGATACTTTTTCCGCACACGCTAACGCGGGAAAATGTATGCATTTGACATATAGTTGCACACGTCACGTGACTGCTGCTAGATTGGTGGACCAAAAACAACAGTAGCGTGTGCCAAAAAAGAAGCGTGTGGTATTTGTCTAAGCCCCTTGGTCAATATAAAAAAGTCACTAAATATATTTTTACGAAAACTGAAGGCATTAGTCAGTTAAATTACAGTGTCATCAGTGCTTAATTACCAATGTGTACACAATGTCATGTTACTCGGACGATAAAAAATGAATAAAAAATGTTTGTCTGTAAAATCGGTTTCCGAACGATAATTTTACGTGGTAACGTCATAAGAAAACATTGATGTCATATCGCCATTGGCTTAGCAACCAGGCTATAACGTGACACATTTTCGTGAGTGCAGTCGATCATCTATACTAATATTATAAAGCTGAAGAGTTTATTTGTTTGTTTAAACGCGGTAATCTAGGGAACTACAGATCCGAATTGAAAAAATCTTTCACTATTGGATAGCCCATTTATCAAGGAAGGCTTAAGGCGATGTAACATTACGCTACAACCAATAGGAGCGGAGCAGCAATGAGAAATGTTGCAAAAACGGGGAAAATTTACGCAGACGCAGTTGCGCGAGACAGCTAGTTGATTTATAAGGCGTTAACAAACAAAATGAATTGCAAGACGCGTACTGTAACTACAATTGAAATTATTGTTTTTAAACTTTCACGATTTTTTCCCGAAATATGTCTTATATGTACCTATACATTAGATATATTTCGGGACTTAATCGATTGAATTATTTAACGGTACGAACCTTTTATTTACCCGACGTTTCCATGGAATTGCACCGATCGTGGTCACGGGTCGACTCGTGACCACGATCGGTACAATTCGATACCTACTACGTACCTTTGAATAATTCACGAAAATATATCTAATTAACAATTGAAATGCTACCGTTATTAATATGTTGTTATAGGAAAGTCGTCTATTCGGCTAACATTCCTCTCTTTCTATCGAACTTGAGTAAGAACTGACTTGCTGGAACAGAAATAAAGTTAATTGCACTGTATACATGAACTTTTTATTCCTTCTTACCTACACATTGAATTACATTAGGATACCTAATACGAAACTCCTACACTAAGAAATAAAGTAAGAATTTAAAATTTGAGGCTACTCCCACGTAGAAATACTGGAGCAACTGTTGAAAAGTTGATAATATTTTAAATATCTTTTAGATTTTATGTCTCTGCCTTCGTCATCATAGAAACGCTTCGCTAGAATATCATAAGATGAGATGAAAATAAGGGGACATGTTTCGCCCTTGTAATTTTTTTCTAGTCACACTTGTCTTTCACATACTAAAAGGATTTTGCGAAATAATTTTAGTAACCATATCAAAATCATAGTTAAACTTACAGGGTGTTTACACATAGGTATTTTATTATTATCGAGACTTAGGTAATGGGATAAATAATAGGTCGTACCTTTAAATATTTCACGCGATTAAGTCCCGATAATAATCTAACATATCAAAGTCATTTGTGTATTTTGAATGAACTGAGTACATAATCAGATGGACTTAGGTATTTAATTTGCAAACTGCAGCAAGATTTTTATGCAGTTAGTACCTAGTTCGACTGCCTCTGTGGCGCGATGGGAGTGTATCCGACTGCTACGCAAGAGGTCGTGGGTTCGATCCCCACCCAGGATAAAACTTTGTGTGATGAGCATGATGGTTTATTCTGTGTCTGGGTGTTATTTATCTTATATAATATGTATGTATTTAGAAATATATAAGTATGTTAATCAGTTGTCTGGTTTTCATAGTACAAGCTCTGCTTAGTTTGAGATCAGATAGTGTTGTGTGAGTTGTCCCAAGATATTATTATTATTTAAAGTTACCCTAGGTGATTTTTTTGGAGTCACTTTTGATTATTTTTGCCACATCTAAAGTATTTGTGTGTCTGCTCCCCGCCGGCATTGAGACGAGAGATTGTTGCAATATTGAAAACTTTGCATTTGAACGGAAGCGGGGCCGTAGTTGAGTTTTTATTCGGAAACGATTTCCCTTGTTCCGTCCCGTGCTCAGATTGCTAAAAATATTTTATATGCCTCACATTTGTGTTGCCTAAACTTTACATTTTCAATGTTTTTACCTAACTGCGGTGGAGGGTTATGTGTTTGACGTGTTTGAATGTGTGTATCCTTCTAATGTTCCTATGTCCGTGCATAACTCCTCAAGGGCTCAACCGATTTTAATAAATGATACATAATTAGATTTATCTCGATGACGTGACTATCACCGGGTACACAAAATTCTTACAAAATCCAAACGGCGGATTTTATGCCCTGGAGTGGGGTATTAAATTAAAGGGCTTTAAAAGGCGAGTTCGAAAATATTAATAATGAATGTTTAAAAAATGTTTTAAGTGGCAAATCACTGAAAAAAGAAAAAAAAGAAAGAAGTGTCAAATATTGTGCCTCCGACTGCATGATATTAAATATATCTTGTTTCTGTTGGCATCTTGTTTCTGTTTTTTGTAGGCAGGTTTTTGAGACTTTATTATACTTTTGTAATTTAACGATTTGGAAAGAAAGAAAAAAATATTTATTTCCACTAATATGGTGCAAAATATGCATCTTACTAATTTTAATAACTAAAAAATAATTTACGGTATTTTGTGTGACGTTATAATTGCAACAAATGGTTACAGTTCAGCTTTTTTGTTTGCAAGTTCTGTGACAAACATGCTGTTTTTCAATCATAGAGTGTATGAAGGTCTACCTTAAAAATAAAATTAAAACCTTGGCACAACAAGCTTTTTGTCCTTAGCTTAGATTGTGCGGTGTTTAGAGAGAGATCATCACTTAGACAACATTTCCCACACAAACACAACATTCATATCAAGTCATATGCTGTCACGGTTGGGCACAGGTCTTCCCAGTAGAACCTACTTTTTATAGATCCCAGGACCTTTAATAAGTAGGTTCTACTGTGGTTCTACTATGCTATAATCGCCACGCATGCCGAGCGGATTGGCGATCGCAGTATGGCTTTAAAGTACGCAGAGGTGGCTGCTGCCCGGCCTAGGGTGTGATATACCTTAGTCGAATGAAGACATCCACTGGAAGAGATGGGGTGGTATTATTTTGAAACGGGTACTACAAGGCATAACACAACACTATTATTAACACCCAATAAGTGGGTTGAGCCTTTCTAATTTGTGTCAGAACCGACACAGGCTGATTAAATATTTTATCTCAAAATTCAGCACCCAAGCTAGCGAAACCACAGACTAAACCTTTATAAATAAATTCGTCTTATGTAATTTATTTATTAACTTGTCAAGAGTATCATTGCATACTAACCAGACAGCGTCTGTCAACTGCTGAAATGGACATTTATCATCACGACTGATTGCAGGAAGCAAGTTTGGGCAGAGAACTTCATGAATGATTCAGTATTACTTCGTAAGGTTATTGAGTTAGTGTTAGGGGAAATCAAATCATATTTGGTTAGTATAAATGACATTTGATCTAACTTGAGACGGCAGTTAAGTTTGAGAGCAGCTATGAAACTTTTTTTAAATTGTGTCTTCATTACCAATTACGTACGTCATACTTAAACTCAAAATTCTTTGTTCACTTATGCTTGGAAGATAGGATAAAAAAAATCACCCCTTAGGGAACAATGATTCACCCCTAAGGGTTCAATTTTATAGGGAACACGCGAATGGAGTCCCGAGAAACAGCTACTCGCCTTAAAAAACCGAGTTCTAATCAGTATCAAACAATAACTTTTGTTTCTTTGTTTTATATAAATCATTATTGTATTAAAGCCACTTAATCCTAAGATAAAAGAAAATAAATCCATAGACTTAAATAAAAACTCGCCGAGAAAAAATATTTAACACTTACAGGCCGAGAAAAAATATTTCCCTCAGTTATAAGCCTTAACTTTTTTTATTTAAAATTCAAAATCCTCAGTACAGGACCGAGAAAGATCGTGAATTACAACCCTAAGATAATTTAACTCCTAAAATAAATATATTGCGTCAAAGTGAAATCAACTTTAGGTGATTTAGATAAAGTTTAATACGCTTTGTGTCGCGATTCGTCAAAGATCACGTCAAACAGTCTGAAATAACGTGAAACGTGCCTTCATTTGAATTTCAGTGTGTTCGCTTTCGATATCAGCGTAGAAAGAGGGTTTTTTTGGCGTTATCAGGATATTTATAAAATAAACACGAATTGTCACTTATAAGGTAAAGTGGCATTGACACATTCAATAGAAATGTGAAGCCAATTATTTATTAACAAGGTCGCAACTTGTTTAAAACGGGAAAAAATGGTTGAACATTTTCCGAAAGTCATTCTAATATATACAAAGCGGCGGTAGCGTAATGACTAAGGCATCGGTCTCGCAATCGTGAGGTCGTGGGTTCGAATCCTATAATCCTCGTGTTAGGAGTGGGTTCACGTCGGTAGTATAATGATACTACTGACGTGAACCCACTCCTAACACAAGCCTTTGAGCTTAGCTGGAGGGGTTCACAAGATTGTTAGTTATGTGGGACTCAATCCTACATTGCTAGTTATTAAAAAAAAAAATAACCGGGCCTCGATTAGCCACATTAAGCCGGTCGTCGGTCCTGCGTTAATCTCTCTTCAGTCGTATCGTATTGCCATCCCTTAGACTATACGAGTGAAGGAATAATGAGTGCACATGTGTCTGTGTACATACATTATCTCCACTTTAGCTAGTCACTAATGAGATTATCCGGTGTGACCGAAATCGGATAAAAAAACCCACACACCTCAGTGATAACAATAAGATACATTCAAATACATAAGTCGCTTAGCAAAAGCAATATTTCAAATCAGCACAGCTCCAAAATGAATGCGACAATCCATCCGATTTTTTTTTAAACATACGGCGACCATATTAGATATATTTCGGGACTTAATCGCGTGAATTATATAAAGGTACGAACCTTTTATTTATTTAAATAAAAGGTTCGTACCATCGGGTAAATAAAAGGTTCGTACCTTTAAATAATTCACGCGATTAAGTCCCGAAATATATCTAATATGTATAAAAATCGCGAAAGTTTTAAAACAATAATACGGCGACCACTTTTTGTTGTAATGTGATTTTAGCCACTATGCAGTAGGAGATACTAGTGTTGAGACAGTTTGAATATTTCAGTGTTAATTGACTTATGTTGCTGACTGTACCTTACCCGTTTACCTTCCGATTACCTAATGTAGGGGACAGACGGACGACAGGCCAGTGACAAACAAAAGGCTTCGATGTGTATTAATGCGTGAACCGGCCACCTGGTATCGACAAACAGGGCTGTCCTTACAACCCAGTGTTTGACTGCGAAGGTAACCTTATTATTAAATGGACATAAAAGAAATTGAGACGTCAGGAACAACTTTTTCTTGAGAAAGGTTCAGATGTTCTCAGAAAAGATTTAGACAATTTGTTTATTTGTAATTAAATTGTCATAGATTGAATTGCAATTTTTTACCATACCTATAGGTACAGATAGTTAAAATATTCAACCCATATAATTAGGGGTTGAATTTTTTAACTAAACAAGAATTATGAATTTCAATTCGGTCAGTAAAATTTATTTTTGTAAAGAAAAACTTGATGATTTTAAAAGAGAGAACTGCCGCCTAACCTCATTTTGTTTTTTTTTTTCAAACATATACATACATAATTTTATATTTTTTTTTAGTACTTATGTATTAATTTGACGTTTTCAAATAATCATTAACCTGATTTTACGAAATAAAGATATTTGAGTTTGAGTTCAATCAAACCCTATATGTGTTGGGTTTGGTTGAAATTCATAAAATTGCAATTCAATCTATAGCACGCAAATGCGCTGACACGACTACACTCAATATTCGCTTATTCTCATAGTCCGATGAGGCGGAAAGCCGACACAACTGGAAAGAGATTGGGCGCAGGACCGACGGCTTACCGTGCCCTCTGAACCACGAAGTGGTGTGACATATTTTTGAAAACGGTCACATATTCAAAGCAACATTACTTAATCTCGCAGATATTTCGATCTGCTCTGTCGACATTGTATCAGTTTAAGATATACAAGAGAAGAAGAAGATGTACAAGATGTAGAAGCTTATCTAAAATTAATTCAGTGGTTAGGTAGTGACTTAGTAGCTAACTAAGTACATTTGCTTTAAGATAGAACATAATACTGGATTATTATAAGCATATGGAAATCGATATTCACGCCTACGAAGATTATATTCCTCATTTTGCTTTGGCGTAGACATTTCAAACGAAATTAGTCCTTACCACATATATTAATAAGGCTCAAAATTTCTTGCCGTATTCCTTTTGAAATTCGGCAGAATCCGACAGTGTGGTTGTTTGCCCTTCCCTGGAGAGTCAACCGCTCAATTAGTGCTCAGTCATAAACGCCTCGGTTGTAGCCTAATTGTCAGGCTAATTGCCAACGATAACTGTTCTCTAGAATTTGAATTAGTGTCGTAAAATAAGAGGAAAATGAAAAACCGAGTAAATGAGGTATGGCACGATGGTGCGAGCTCAATTCGCACGTGTCCAATAACCAAAAATTATAAGCATATTTGTCCTAATAACATTCTTATAATTGCATTATAGCAGACTCCTTTACTTATTGCGCAACTTTGTCTGCGTAATTTTTTCCCGTTTTTGCAACATTTCTCATTGCTACTCCGCTCCTATTGATCGTAGCGTGATGTTATATAGCCTTATAGCCTTCCTCGATAAATGGGCTATCCAACAGTACAATATTTTTTTTTATTTGGGTCAGTAGTTCCTGAAATCACTGCGTTCAAACAAACAAATAAACTCTTCAGTGTTATCATATTAGTATAGACTAGCAGTCCCGCGCAACTTCGTAAGCGTAAATTTTCCCCGTTTTTACAACATTTTTCATTGTTGCTCCGCTCCTATTGGTCGCAGACGGATGTTATATAGCCTAAAGCCTTCCTCTATAAAAAGATTTTTTCAAATTGGATCAGTAGTTCCTGAGATTAGCGCGTTTAAACAAACAAACAAACTCTTCCGCTTTATAATATTAGTTTAGATAACATTCTGCGTAGTAAAGATCTTTTCTCGTACGCTCAACGTAGCGTTATATCATAGAGACTTTACAAAGAATTTCTACTACTCAGCCACTTTAGACATTTCCTAACAACCCTCGTACGTAGAAAAAGTTATTGATACTATTACGTGTAGAGGGGAATACAAAAGGGCATTATAAAAAGTTTAGGGTCATCCGATCTCTGGTAAGTTTTACTGTTAGCAGTTTATCCTATCGATAGTGGACTTTTAGGGGTCTGTTAAAAATAACGAGCCATTATGGTAAGTAATGGCCTCAATCTTACGGCTCAGAGAAAAAAAAAACATTCGCCATCGTTTTTTACGCAAGATTTGTTTTAGTATTGGAAAAGTCATTTTTACATTGGATCGATTGTGCTGGTGACAATCGATTCAATGCAAAAATGACTTTTCCAATACTATTACAATTCTCTCAAATTCATATCATCAAAACTCAGTCAGAGTTCAGCCCTCGCAGGAAACACCCGCGTTCGTTTTACTTATTTTTCTCGAGCTAAGCGCTGGCGCAGCGAATAACTCCGTCGCGAGTAACCTTCGTCGGCCGCCGCGATGACCTAGTTATTAATATTGTGCAGTGTTACGTGAATTATTATGACTAATTATGTGTAAACATTAAATAATAAAGTGTAATTATCTTTTAAACATGACTTCGGTATCTATCAAAACCGAAACGGAACGTTTGTTATTCAAACACCTAACGGAAGAAAAGGCTCAACGTAAACAGTTGGAAGTCCTGGTTAATGACTTAAAAGGTCAAATAGCAGAACTTCAGCAACAGCTGAATAAGGTCCAGGAGCATAATGTAACTCCAGCTACAACGTCCAACAATCAGGTTCTCGCTAAGCCAGTCCAGTATGAGACTGATGAAGAAGAACTCGCTAATGAGACTCAGTGGATTCGTCAGCAGCATAGGAAGAAAAGGAAGCTGAATCGATCGTTGACCCCACACAAACAACAAGGAGAGTGCTCCGATGATGACATTGATAAGGCGCCGAAAACTAAAAAGGCTCCTCAACCACCACCTATAATCGTGGAAAACATAAAAAACTACCAAAAATTCTACGACTTTCTGTTGGCAAATGTTTCTGGTGAGTCCTTTTTAATTAAAATGAGGGCCGGAGATAGCGTAAAAATAAATGCAAGTAATGGTGAGTCCTACAGGCAGATTTCTAAGATATTACTAGAAAATAACTGTATTTGGCATTCTTATGAAAATAAGCAAGAAAGGCCAATCAGAGTGATGGCTAAAAATCTGCATTCTTCATGCACCTCTGATAGAATAGTAGAAAATTTAAAGTCTAAAGGTTATAACATCCAAGACGCCGTTAACAAGCTGAACTGGAGGACCAAGGAACCTCTGAACATGTTCATGCTTTCATTCGACAAAAATGAAGATATCAATAAAATTTACAGCATCAAGGCTATTCTTGGATGCAAAGTAGAGATCGAACCATTAAAAACCTCTAGATTAATCCCGCAGTGCAAAAGGTGTCAAGCTTATGGGCACACACAAAAGTATTGCGCCAAAGAGCCGCGTTGTGTCAAATGTACAGGTAAACATTTAAGTAAAGACTGCAAAAAACCTGCGGACGTTAAACCTAAATGTATTCACTGTGGAGAACCGCACCCTGCCAGCTACCGAGGGTGTATGGTAGCCAAAGAGTTGCAAAACATTAAAAATAAAGCTACTAAAAAGGTACAATCAGCCTCTTCCAACCAGACACTGAAGGGCAACCCTGCAAAGAAAACAATAGGCAATCAAATGGTCACTAAAACCCAGTCTTTCGCACAAATAACCAAAGGTACACAAGCGCAAACAAAACCTCAACCAGGTGAGGAAACAACATCGTCTGTAGATGCAAAATTAAATAAAATATTAAGCATAATTACATCATTTGACGAACGTATAAGGAAATTAGAAAATAGCAATAAAACAGCTATATCCAAAAAGCACAATGAATAATTCTTTACAAATTATGGCATGGAATGCTAATGGACTTCTTCGACATCAATGTGAGTTACAAGCTGTCCTAAATATAAAAAACATAGATGTGTGCCTTATATCCGAAACACATTTTACCAACGAATCTTACATCCAAATGAAAGGTTATACAATTTACCATGCATTGCACCCACATAATAAAGCTAGGGGAGGTAGTGCAATTATAATAAAAGATAACATCTGCCATTACGAGAAATTTAAACATGAAGAGGTCGAAATACAAGCTGTCGCTATATGTGTTAAAACCAATCGTTATACTGTCACGCTGTCTTCAATTTACAGTCCGCCAAGGTACTCATTGAAAGCTACATACTACAAAAAATTTCTAAAGCAACTCGGAAATAGATTTATTCTTGGAGGGGACTTTAACGCTAAGAACACATACTGGGGGTCGAGACTAACCACTACAAAAGGAAAAGAATTGTTAAACGCAATCAGAGAAATCAAATGTGACGTTATATCAACAGGCAAGCCGACATACTGGCCTACTGATCCACACAAAATTCCTGATTTAATAGATTTTTTTATATACAAAAACTTGCCATTAGATCTTCTTAACATAGATGGCAATTTTGATATGAATTCCGATCATTCACCGATAACATTGACCTTAAGTGAGCAAATATTGCAAAAAGAGAATTATCCCACCTTATTTAATACTTTTACTGACTGGATAAGCTTTAGACATGATTTAGAGTCGCTCATAAACCTAAAGGTAGCTTTAAAGCACCCTGAACAACTGGATATGGAAGTGAGAAAATTCATCACAGATATTCAACAATGCGCCTGGAATAATACACCCGAAACGAAAAAAAAAGTTAGAAGTATCAACTACCCACTCGAAATTCGGAATCTAATAGCTGAAAAAAGAAAACAGAGGCAAAAATGGCAGCAAAGCAGATTTCCCGCTGACAAAACACTCTTAAATAACCTTTCAAAAAGACTCAGTAGACAAATTAAAAAATATCACGACGAATCTATGTGCACCTACTTAAGTCAGTTATCTGGTGATCGTACCACAGATTACTCATTATGGAAAGCTACTAAAAGCTTTAAAAAACCTATCACTCAAATCTCACCAATTAAGGAAGAGACTGGGCATTGGGCCGTAAGTAATGAACAAAAAGCTATTAGATTTGCGCAGCACCTAGAACAAATATTTCAACCAAATGACGCTGACAGTGATGATGCAACATTTGACCTCACCTCACCTATACAAAACGATAATACAGAAATAAAATTGACAACCCCAAAAGAAATCAGTAAAGAGATAAAACTCTTACATAAAAAAAAGTCTCCTGGTTATGATCTCATTACTGGAGTAGTCCTACAAAATCTCCCACGTAAAGCAGTAGTGAAACTGACTACCCTTATTAATGCAACACTTAGATTAAAATACGTACCTGACGTGTGGAAAATAGCTGAAGTGATAATGATACTAAAGCCAGGAAAACCTCCTCATGAAGTATCATCATATAGACCAATTTCGCTTTTGCCAATAATATCTAAGCTGTTCGAAAAATTACTTCTTAAAAGACTGAAGCCAATCATTGAAAACAAAAACCTAATTCCTGATTACCAGTTCGGTTTCAGAGAAAAACATTCGACCATAGACCAAGTCCACAGAATAACAAATATCATAGAAAAAGCACTGGAGAACCAGCAAGTTTGCTCTACTGTTTTCCTTGATGTAGCTCAAGCTTTTGATAAAGTTTGGCATAAAGGCCTGATGTATAAACTAAACAAAATGCTGCCGAAACAGTTCACAGATATTCTGAAGTCATATATATCTAACAGAATGTTCAGAATAAGACAAATAGATGCATATTCAGAGCTTAAACCCATTAAAGCTGGAGTTCCACAGGGAAGTGTATTAGGTCCGGTCCTGTACTTATTATACACTTGTGATATTCCAGAAATAGAGAACAATACTCTTGCAACCTTTGCTGATGACACAGCCATTATGGCTGTAGGGGCAACTCACAAGGAAGCTTCAGAGAAACTACAAACTGCAGTCAATACCATCACGAAATGGACGAAGAAATGGCGGATAAAGCTCAATGAATCTAAATCAATGCACATAGATTTTACTAACAAAAAGACAAATTATCACCCGGTACTTATAAATAACCTGACTGTACCCTATGTAAATACTGCCAAATATTTGGGCATGACACTAGACACAAAGCTCCGCTGGAAGGCTCATGTCAAAAAGAAACGGGATGAATTAGAACTTCGTTACAAAAAGATGTACTGGTTACTGGGAAAACACTCAGCCTTATCAGTACACAACAAAATACTTTTGTACAAACAAGTCCTTATGCCAGTATGGACCTATGGTATCCAGTTGTGGGGATGTACCAAACAGAGCAACACGCAGATGATTCAACGCTTTCAAAATAAAGTACTCAGAGGCATCGTAAACGCGCCCTGGTATATTAGAATGGACGATCTCCATCGGGACCTTAAATTGGACCTCGTCACCAATACTATAAAAAAAATAGCCGAAGCTCATGAACAACGACTTCATCACCATGTGAACATTGAGGCTATCCAGCTCCTCGACAACACGGACATAGTGAGAAGACTGAAAAGGACAAAACCTTTTGAGTTAGTGTAGTGACCATAATATAGTGTAACAGTGCAGTGCAGTGTAATTAAAGAACACAAGAACAAAGTGTCTTCATGTTATTAGAAACAATAAGAATGGTGTTAATGGACATGATCTTAAAATAATATTTTTAGTAGTTTACGTCAAACTCAAATTACTTATTAGTCTCTGTAGACTAGATTGTAATTACAATGGGGAACATCACGGTTCAACATTACAAAAAAAAAAAAAAAAAAAAAAAAAAAAAAAAAAAAAAAAAAAACTATTACAATTACGTTACGCATAATTCGCACTAATTAAACAACACTGTATTAACTTAAATTTAGTCAATTTTGAAATGATTAAATTCGAATTACCTATCTGCAAATAAAACCAATAAGCTATAGCACCATGAATCATCATTCATTATTTTATGCCGAACGGATTTTTTGATGATTTATGAAGCCGAACATGTGTACTTAGTAGTTGCTTCGAGCCGGCTTTGTTCGGTTCGGAAGTACTTGCCGAATCGATATGTGTATAGCCTCCGTTGCTAATCTTTAAATACGAAACTAAAAAAAAAAATAGTAAAACTTCGAACCGGCTGTTTTAACAACGTTAAAAGTTTAAACCACTATGCGAATTAATATCTTCAGTTAAAGTCTAGAAACTCATTCCACTAACGAAAACACTTGCAGAAGACCGAATGAATCTATTGTCACTCAGCCAATGGAACCAAAACACACCGAGTACGAAATGCTCAATTCTCTAGAAGTTGATTAACTAGATGACTGTGCAGTGTTGTCTTTGAGACAGCTCTGGGTCCTTATTCCCGATCTTTATTTCGTGTTCGTGACAAGCCCGTCCGAACATGTCCGTCTCGCATGCGCATTGATGCATTTCTAAGCGCAGCTCTTTATTTGCCATTATGACAAGATTTTGACAGTTCGCACGGGCTTGCCGCGGACACGGACAAAAGGAACGTGAATATTTATCGTGTTTATTTCCTGTCCGTGACAAGCCCATGCGAACATGACCGCCGCGCATGCACGTTGATGCATTTCCAAGCGCAGCTTTCTATTTACCATTATGACAAGATTTTGACAATTCGCACGGGCTTGTCGCGGACACGGAAAAAAAGAACGTGGATAAGGAGTCGAAGCCAGACCAACGTAAGATAGGGGTGACTATAAAAGCTACCTTAAGCTAAATTTAGAGGGCATGTTTTCTAGGTACGTATGTCAAATTTGTTCTGCAAAATTGTATGGGTCGTATAAAATCCCGGTCCGACTGATACATAGGTATCAGTAATAATAATAATAATAATATAATAATATCTTGGGACAACTCACACAACGCCATCTGATCCCAAACTAAGCAGAGCTTGTACTATGGAAACCAGACAACTGATAAACATACTTATATATTTCTAAATACATACATATTATAGATAAATAACACCCAGACACAGAATAAACCATCGTGCTCATCACACAAAGTTTTATCCTGGGTGGGGATCGAACCCACGACCTCTTGCGTAGCAGTCGGATACACTCCCACCGCGCCACAGAGGCAGTCAGTGATCGGTATATGGGAAATTATCCTACAAATACACACATGCAGGGCGACATTCAAAAACGAATGTGTACTATCTAATAGGATATTTACAAAAACGTGAACCTTGCACTCGCGTGGTACACCATTTTGAGTAGGTACTCGTCGTTGTTGAAGAAAAGATTTCTTTGTGCAAGAAAACTGACATTCATCACAAATAAAACAAGTTAAGAAACATAGGTTTTCAAAATAAAATGCGAACCCGCGACGGCCACGGAGACGGTATATGCGTCTGGGGTAAGAGGCGTTTGTGTGTGTGTGTGTGTGTGTGTCTGTTAAGTGTTTAGGCCCTAAACCTGACAAAGAAACATCAATTTGACTCCATGGTCTCATATATGTGTGGTAAATGTTTGTCTGACAAAAGTTGGTGGTAGCTGGTGAAGGTTTGATTTGTATTTTTTTTTAAATTATATTACGAAGTTATTGGGTGTAATGTAAATGAGTCAAGAGCGGGAGGTTATTAGTATATTACAAATCAACCTGTATAAGTAAATTATTGTTTTTAAACTTTCGCGATTTTTATACTTATTAGATAAATTTGGGGACTTAATCGAGTGAATTATTTAAAGGTACTATATAAGTAAAGATTGTAATGATAGATTTAGGACAAGTACTCAGTTTTTGAAGTAATTGTGACCGATTTGAAACTGATGTTTACTTAATTAAAAGCCTTTACTTACGTAGAATTTGGATAAATGTTAAATCAAAATCTTACATCGTATAAATATATTCAAGGTATTCGTGGATTTTCAAATGTATTTAGCAAGGGGGCTGAAAATACGCAATGAGTAATTTGAAGTTACACATTTATAAAAAAAAAGTATAATTATCTTGCTCCTAACTAAGTAACTAACAATGTCGTGGAATGTGAAAAGTCAATTTTAAGCTACTTTTAATTAACATATCGTAACAAAATTTAACCAATTTCTAATTTATAATGTATATAAGTGTATTTTTTATATTTTTAAAGCTATATTTTTTACTCAAGTACCTACCTAAATAAGAAACAATGGAAGAATGTTCATTTGAAACTTCTCAGAATAAACCCTAAATAAGCCAAAAGACAATTCTTACGCTAGATATAAACTAACATTGCACATAGCATCGAATGTGGTTTCTTTGTTATGGCTTCCACTTTCGCCACAAAACGGGCAATTTAGTTTACAATGTTGTAAAAAGTTTGAGTTCAGTCGCATAACTCGTAATATTTCAAACCGTAAAACTACCAAATCTGTCTTCACTTTGTCTTTATATGACGTTTGTCTACATATGGAGGTCTGTTGTAGCTGGTTGTTGTGTCTATTGTTCCAAAACTTTCGCGATTTGTGCACTTTATGTATTGTTATAAGCTACAGGTTCTAATGGCATAAATATTTTATATTTTATTCCTGCTTATTACTGTATGAATGATTATTTAGATGACAAAAATGCTTGGCCGTAGATATTATTATGCATAATAATGTAATGTATCTGTATTATGTTAAATCTATATACGGATGTATGGATAGATGTTTGTTCTTCAATCACGCCACAACAGGTAAACGGATCTGGACGAAATTTGGAACAGGGATTTGGAACGAAATTTGGAACGCAGTTTTTAATTAGATTATAGTCTGGAACAGCACATAGGCTACTTTTTATCCCGGATAAATGTTCCCATGCCATAATATTGCTTTTTAAAATTTTCACGCGAATGCTAGTACAGCTAGTATTGTATAAATTATTTATTCACAGAGTAAGATATCGATATTGTTAGTAACGGCATCTAGCGATCATACGTGATTAAAGATTTCAGCACCGTACTTACGGGCTTATATGTATAAAAAAGAATACCTGTATGTAAAAATTGGCCAAGAGTTTTCATTGCCAAGTTCTTATCTCACTGACTTTACTTTTTGGTAATACTACTCAAAATTTTAGTTTCTAATTTCTAAGTGAATAAAATATGACTTTGACTTTTCCCAACGTTTCGACCGTATTGCAACGATCGTGGTCACGGATGGACTGGGAATACGGTCGAAATGTCGCGGAATAAAATAAAGGTATAATTAAAATGATTAGGGCTCGTAGCTTATAAAATTGTATGAAGTACCTATGTTTTTTAACTACTGGCAGTAAAGGAAAGATGGTACAAGTTTAATGCATGTGTATCTGCACAAAATATAAAACAGATGGTAGTCTTCATAGAAAGCGCGCTCGACGCTCGACGACGGCACGGAATCTCGGCGTTCCTTCCGAACAAAGTGGTCTGATATTTTTGTCCGTGAACTATGTCTGTGTCCGTTGCTTGAACGAAGTACCAATGTATAAATATAAGGGTTACCCTATACCTATTGGCACCGGCAACGTAGCGCCTAAACGAATTGATGAATTTAGATGCTGTTTTTAGTTAGAAAATTACGTAACTAGCTAGCTAATTTGCTGACCGTCTCGCGAACTGCAAATGATACCTCATTGGTCACTAATAACGCTATTTTTTAACATGTAAAAACCAGGCAAGTGCATGTCAGGCCACGCCCCCCCCCCATCCGAATAATGCAGTTTAAGAAATGGATTTTCTACTGTTTTTGTTTCATATTTACAACGTTATCATAATAATATATATAAAACCAAATTAATGCTCATCCAGACGTTAATATTTCCACTGATTGATTATGGATGATGTATGCTATATTGACCTGAATGCAGACCTCCTCAATAAATACGATCGACTTCTAAATAATTGCATTCGATTTATTTTCAATCTCCGTAAGTTTGACCATGTGTCTTCTTATCGTTCTGAACTGAAATGGCTTCCTATTCGTCAGCGCCGTAGTTTGCACGTTCTCACTACTCTGTATTCTATTCTTAATTCTCCTACTAGCCCCTCTTACTTATCTTCTAATTTTTAATACTTGTGCTTCAGCCATGGTAGAGACCTCCGTTCTTCCAACAATATGCTTCTTTTATGTCCTGCTCATTCTTCTGGATTCGTCGGATCCTCCTTCCTTGTACAGTCTGTTTTACTCTGGAATGCATTGCCCCCCGAAATTAGAATGGCTGCTAATCGCTTCAATTTCAAGCTGAGAGTTCGTACTTTGTTACTCGATGGATTAGCTGAATCTCAACGTTAGCCACATAAATTATTGTAACGTATGTCCGTATGTTATGTATTTATGTATATGTTTATTTGTATGTATGTAATGTATTTAAGTTGGTATATGTATTTTGTATGAACGTAATGTATTTTAGTTTAGTTATGTATATTTGTATGTATGTTATGTTTTTAAGTATACGTATGTGTGTATATATATATATATATATTTATAATCGATTGTAATTATCTAGCATTGGCTGTCAACAATCTGCACCTATATAATTTTATGTCACATCACCCAAAGGTTGGCTGGTAGAGAATGCTTTTAGCATTAAGTCCGCCTTAGAACGATATTTTTGTGCTTAAAGTCAATAAATAAATAAATAATAATAATTTTTAATAGAATTTGAATGAAAATTTTGTTACTTCTCAATTGATCAGGTGTTACTCGTAAACTTGTAAAGCCTACTTAGCTGTGATAGTTTTCCTTTTAATTTCACTATATATAATACTACCATGAATTTTGGACGGATTGTCCATACGGATTGTCCATACGGGTTGGACGGACATAGCAAAACTTAAGGCTTCCGTTTTTCCATTTTGGCTACGGAACCCTAGAAATAGCTTTGTCCAGTCAGTTCTTCATATTATTAATCCACCTACCTCATGAATTATTACCTCTATTTTCGAAAGAAATTTACTCAATTTATCCCACAATACTACCTATTAATGATGGATGACACAACAATGAGCGACAATGACGTTGATGGATAGGACATTGAAATTGCGTTTACGTTACACAAACAACCCTATACAAAAAGGATTATCCTAGAGACGAATGAAAGCAGATGAGCCGATAAAATATAAACACGTCATTTTTGGAATTTGTACGAAATTATTTTAAAAGAAAACTACAAAAATACCGTAAGCGATATAAAGCTAGTGAATTCAATAAGGCATTCGTCGAGGTCGAGGTGACGAACTGACCCCCTCGACTAGTGCCATAAACGCTGAAGTAGAAGGCAAAACACTACTTTTTTTTTTCTTCGAAATCTGAGTTTATCCTATCAGTGTGACCTTTAACGACAAAATATACAACAAAGGTTTAAGATTGTTATTAAAAGGTTATTTGCATCAATAAAAATATTATTATTACTACCTGTCGCCGACGGCTTCGCCCGCGTAGTTGATTTTACCCCCTGAAGGGTTGATTTATCGCTTTCGATCAAAACGCTGGAACATATAAATGTTGATAAACTCTCGCGATTGGTACACATTATGAAAATATATATATTACGGGTCTTAATCGCGTGAATAATTTAAGGTATAATACCTTGTTTATGACCCGACGTTTCGACCGTATTGTTGCAATACGGTCGAAACGTCGTGCCATAAACAAGGTACGGTAAGGCCGTGGTCACGGGTAGACTAGTTCAGCTCAGCGTCGCCTCCGTGAAGCGCGGGTTTCGGACACTACCCTTCATACTAATACTAATAACTACCCATATTGCAAAATTCAAAACAAAATTTTTTTCACACCTTTTTATTTTGACATCTCACAGCCGCCATTTTTGTTTTTTTCAAACGTCACATACCTAAGAACATTCGGGTAATCAAGACGAATCTAACGAGACTTCTAGAAACCCGTATTTTTATAAATCCGTTCAGTGGACTGTGATATATCAGGTAATAAAGAATATTACATACATACATACGTACATTAATACATACATACATACATACAAGATACACGTAAAACATAACCCTTCCTTACAGTCGGGTAATGGCAAATAGCCGTTAAACGTGCAAAATCGCAAGTACCTATGAAAATTTTTATCTTTAGCTAATTTTGAGGACATGTAGGAGGAGAAAGCTATGGACAGGGAGATTTTTTAAACGTGCTGGGTATAGGTCTACACCATGAAAATAAAATGAAAAGCTAGCAAGAGTGTGTAAAAAAATGCGGCAATCTTTAAGTTAAAATCTTTCTTTAGGTACCAGCGGTCAACAAAATTTTATTGTACATCTTAAGATTGTGATAGATAAATCATGTGTTACTCCTTTATTTCTATTATGTATATTTCTGAGGCAATAAAGATTTTAATATTATTTCAGACCTCGATTTACTGCTATACTTGGATTTATTGTTTTAAATTTATCTTTTAATGAAATCAACTGCTCATTTCCTTTTTAGCTTCACTACACACATAACGTAATCGAGTAAAAAGACACTTGGAAGGTACAACGCCATCTATTAATTATGACGTTACAGTTATGTAGATTAATCTTCTTAGTACCTAATTACATGTTTTTAAGATACATAAATAAAAATCCTAATAATATTATAAACGCAAAAGTTTGTAAGTATTGTTCAATGTTTGTCCTCGCAAAACAACTATAAACCCGATTTTGATGAAACTTTACAATGTAATAGCTAATACAAAAGAGTGTGCAAAAGCTAGTAATTTATACATATAAGAATGACCGTTGATGTTTTTCTGTGTGACAAACAATAGCGAAAGTTTTTAATTTTTACATAGAAAGAGGAGGGTAGTCAATAAACTAAAATAAAAATAATTCCGAGATCCATTTACAAGACGCCCACTAAGATTTTCTGAACTTTACAAAGCTTAGAGAATCATAATATTAGAGACAACTTTAAAACACATTTTTTTCCGCGTTCCCTAGATAATAATAATCCCTAGATACAATAATATTCAAGGATTTCACTTTCTACCACGTTAAAATTTTACGCAAATTCGGGATATATTTTCGTAGCAGACTACCCGTGACCACGATCGGTGCAATTCGTTTCATATCTTTAAATATTTGACGCGATTAAGTCCTCATTATATTGTAATATGTGTAAACATCATGAAAGGTTAAAAACAATTATATTTTTGTTGACTATTATTTCACAAAGAATTTGACATTTGAGTATTTTCCTAAACTCCGTAACAATGAACAAAAGAAAGAGTTGTAAAAATGGTGGCAAACTAACATGTCGCTATTTTTACAGCTCCGTGTTTAAAGTGTAAAACAGTGTAAAATATACTTGAAAACAATGTGATAACTGGACATGAACGAGACTTTGTGATTGAAAGAAGAAAACTAGAAAGAAATTATACTTGAAACTGGCGTATGCACATAATGTGCGATTAATATTAGAGGGAAGAGGAAAAAAAAACAAAAGAAAAGGAATGAACGAACATAAAAACATTGCAATGAACGACCGTGCAAAAGATTGAATGAAATAATGAATGAACGAGCAATAAGCCCAAAGGAATATTAGAGGCGATTGCGTGAATAAGTCAGGGACAGGAGGTCGGCTTCATACAACGAACGGAAACAGGGCCACACACACAGGTGCGATGATGATGATGATGTGTATGGGCACACAAATCTTCGTTCGAAAGTCAAACGAGACCATCATTGACCTCTTTAATAGTACGGTGTACGCTGGACTGGCTATCCTGTACAAAGTGATAGCAAACTTTTGATGTGATAACGGCTTATAAATCGATGACTAGGTGCACGAACGAAAAAGTTTCACAGTCGCGGACCGCGACGTTCCGCCTGCTGATAGGCTGAAGTATTGTGCGCTAAAGCTGTCACAAGCATGGTTGTTAAGCAACAGACAATTGTTTATACAATGTCATGAATGTTATTACGTAAAATTATCGTTCGTAAACAATTGACGTATAGATCTAGACTGCGCCATAACCTCGCAAAATTGACCACTCTCTAGAAAGAGACAACGCTATTTTGTGGACATTACCTGTCAAAGAGAGAAAAAACTCGTACGTTTTTTCTCTCTTTCACGCTTTGCAGTCAATATTTACTTTTTAATTGAAAGAGATGGCGCGGTCCAGGTCTGTACGTCAATGCCGTAAACCGACTTTACAGACAACCATTTTTTTTAACTTATGACAAATGGTCGTCATTGTTATCATTTTTACACTCGTATAGACTTCCATTTGATTTTGTAAAACTTTCGCCATTTGTACACATAGTGAAAGCATCATAATAACGTGAATAATTAAAGGTATAATACCTTGTTTATTGCCCGACGTTTCGAACGTATTGCAATGGCCGTTCGAAACGTCAGGCAATAAGCAAGGTATTTTACCTTAAATTATTCACGCGATTAAGACCCGTAGTATATATACATATTTATATATAATTTCATAATCAAATGGAAGTGTTGTTATTGTCGGCGGTAGCTTGTCCAACATACTAGTTGAATAGAGGGCAGTGGAGACCGCGTACGTTGACGATATTCGTCTATGAGTGCGTGGATTTGTCCTTGACCCGTGAACCGGCCTTCTGTACCTATGTATTTTGTGACGTAACCCCATTTAAGAGCATTTTTTACTTCCTTAGTATATCGTGCAAAGATAAAGTCAAATTAGCTAGTAACAATGGAATAATGGAATGATTTTATCAAACTCTTGTTAAGGAAGTAAACAGGCTACGCCAGCTTTGCACTTTAGCACATAATTGTAGTTTCCAAATAGGAAATAAATATCATGGGACAACTCACACAGGGCAATCTGAACCAAAGCTGCAAGCTGCTGAAGCAAAGCATTTAAACTAGCTGACCCGCGTACGAGTAACTTCCTCTGCGTACATTTTCGTCCCATTTTTGCTACATTTTTCGTTGCTGCTCCGCTTCTACCAGTCGTAGTGAGATGTTATATAGCCTTCCTCGATAAATGGAGTATTTAACAGAAAAATATGTTTTCAATTGAGACCAGTAGTTCCTGAGATTATTGCATTCAAACAAACAAACTCTTTAGCTTTATAATATTAGTGTAGATATAATACCTACCTATACAAATATTTTCTACAATGTTATATAGAACAAATTTTCCTGTTTACATATAATAAATATTTGTAGATACATATCGGAACAACAAGGTTTCCCAGAACACACAGAACTCTGAAAAAAAATACAATCGACACAATACAATAGAAAGCTCTTTTTTCAAGGCGTAGTACATCTCTTAAAACAAGATTAGGTTCAGCGTATTAACAAAGAGCAAGCTTACATGGAGAGCTGCCGTTAAAAATCTCAAGACATACGTAAAAAAATAATGCATTACTAAAAAAATATAACCTAAAAAACTCGCTAACAAAATTAGCTAAGAGTCATTTCATAATGGCCTCTAGCCATATTCGCATACCTAAGCAAATAACATGAAAGAATATATTTTAATTCAAGTCCATTACCGCTTTAACGCAATCGTTGAAGCTATAGATCTGAACAAAGCACGCAAGGGAACCAGAAAGTTGCGATGTAACATTTAGGAATAAACGGGATACGTAACTCATTATATCATTTTCATTTCAAATAAAGCGTTTATTACAAATGTTATTTCGGTCTAGAGGCTTCTTGCCAAATTGATATTATAATGCTAAAGTAAATTATGAAGGCTTGTGAGAATCTTCGCTAGAATGATTAGCTCGTAGTACTAATGGAATAGAACAATATACCTAGAATGGCAAAATATATGACTCCGTGGGATGTCGAAGTCATGGAATTCTACAAGGTTTTATGCCATCGAATTCGCCATACCGATATAAAATAAAAGTTCAGTCCAACATCAATTCTTCTGACTATTAGATTAGACATTAATGGTCTCTTAGCCGATGTCTACAACGCAGGCGATATTATAGTTCACAAGTGAATGCCCAGACATCACTCTCTATTCACTCACTCTCATACCGTACGAAGAACGGAAACCCGACATGACCGGAGAGGAGAGAGATTAGGCGTAGGACCGAGGCACGAGGGGGGGACAATGGTCGAAACTTGTCCCCATCTATGAGCCGATAGTGATATGGCGGTACCCACATATAACAATATAAATAAACTGACACTTGACAGCTCGCGTCAAATCCTGAATCGCGATATAGAAGTTTTCACAGCTGC
Organism: Herminia tarsipennalis; assembly: GCA_945859575.2. Lineage (NCBI taxonomy): Eukaryota > Metazoa > Arthropoda > Insecta > Lepidoptera > Erebidae > Herminia > Herminia tarsipennalis. The sequence continues at coordinate 12,193,112 of OX243855.2, forward strand.
TAACCATAAATACAAGTTCCCAACGATAACCGTTGGGCCGCGGCCCGCCAGGCACGATCACCTCGCCTAGTCGGAGAATCCTCCCTTTGTGTTGGAGAGACTTAACACCTTGCCCTTCACAGTGGTATCATTCTTAACGTCGCAGATATCTCAGTTGCCACTGAGTGAGGGGGACCCCTCAGATTAGACGTTTTGTAATTTAAAAAACAAGCAAGAGCATGTCGAACCTTAAGCAAAAACGTGGAAACACTGAATTTTCGCGTAAATGACTCTCTCATGGCCTATATCCAAATCTGTAAAAGAACTATGTGTTACAGCTTCAGTGTTTTCACAATGATTTGGAAAGATTAAAAATAAACTGACATTTTATATTCTTTTTGTGTCGTTTGCCTAAAATTAATATATATTTTGTTTTTTTTTTAAATTAACAAACTAATGAAAGCAACTTGAACATTTTGCATCAAATGAATGAGTAAACTTCTGAATGGACGCTCATTAATTCATTCATAATTGTAATCAATAAGGATTACATTTATTTTTGATACTTATGTTTAAATTCCTGGCAGGCATACCCTTTTTTATACAACATGATCAATCGAAATTCTTACATATATCATATGCATCGACCTGTAACATAAAATCTATTCAACTAGAAAAAACAACCTTGATCCCTTTTGGCCGTAATACCAAAACAATGTTGATACAAATCAAGTTGCTCCAAATCGGTTCCTGATTTCTCGCACAGTTCGAGATTAAAAATGAATGAAAAAATTCTTCTGGAAGATAAAACTTGAACGGAATCTCGTTTCCACTACATTAAGGCTTAGTCTTGGCTAATGGCTTTGAGAAATCCCCACAACAGATTAGTAGGACTTTAAATAAAGAAAAAATAACAATGACCGAATTTCAAGCTATAAACACTGCTATAAAAGGAATTACAGAAGATTCGCGAAGTGAAAACGTAGGTAATAGATATTTGTATAGTACATTTAAGAATTTGTGTATTATGAACTTTGTCTTGTTATTTTTTGGTAAATGGTTGCTCGGATTATATTTGTGTGGGCGAGAGAACAAAATTTTCATTATAATGATCCGCTAAGCGTCTAACTACCTTCAAAAAATTTAGCTAGAACTGACTAAGAAAGTAAATTAAGGTAAGTATATTAGATATATTTCGGGACTTAATCGCGTGAATTATTTAAAGGTACGAACCTTTTATTCACCCGACGTTTCGATCGAATTACACCGATCGTGGTCACGGGTCGACTGGCAGTTCGATCGGTGCAATTCGATTTCGAAATTTGAATATAAAAAGGTTCGTACCTTTAAATAATTCACGCGTTAATCGCGTGAATTATTTATAGGTACGAACCTTTTCCCGAAATATATCTAATATGTATAAAAATCGCAAAAGTTTAAAAACAATAATTAAGGTAAGTATCTAAAGAAATAAAAAACTAAGCTATTTTTTAAATTTAATATTATACTAATATAATAAATAGTCATAAGAGACACCACTTTGCGTGATTCACAAATTGTAGTACCGAGTCTGGGTGTAGTTTGCGTTCGTTAATTGTATGTTTATAATCCCTTAGGCTATAGGGCTTGCGCCCTACTGCAGAAGCCAAAACCCTTAAGTATTTCGATAAATTAGTAAGATAACCTTGTTTAAAATTAAGTAGGTAGTATATCTATGGATTTCATACAAATTACTAACAATACAAACGTAAGATAGCATTGAAAAGCAAGATAACAAAGCTGCCATCAGTCGACCCGTGACCACGATCGGTGCAGTTTTATTGAAACGTTGGGTAAATAGAAGGTTCGTCTCGAAGGTTCCTTTAAATAATTCGCGCAATTAAATTCCGTATATCTAGCTAGGTGCTATAACTTCGTCTGCATCAATTTTCCCCTTTTTTACTACATTTTTCATTGGTGCTCCACTCCCATTGGTCATAGCGCGATGTTATAGCCTATAGCCTTTCCCGATAGATGGGCTATCCAACTGATTAAGAATTTTTCAATTCAGGTCTGTAGTTCCTGACATTATCGCGTTCAAACAAACAAATTCTTCAGCTTTATAATATTAGTACAGATAGTATAGATAAGCTCAGCAGTGGTTCCATACAGGCTGATGATGATGATGATATATATAAATACTAGCTCTCCCGGCGAATCCCCTTTAACACACAAAATTTTTCATCAAAGTCGGTCCAGCCGTCTAGGAGGAGTTCAGTGACATACACACGTACACAAGAAATATATATATAAAGATAGTAGTAGATTTAAAAATCCTTTCCCACAACACTCACAAAGGTGACATTATTCATAACTATGACGCCACACCTAAAGTAATTACAACAAACACGTAATAAGCTAACTACCAAACGAACTAAGTTTAACATGTAATATATATACCAATATTAAACACAGACAATCTAAATTTATAATCATGTTTAAACATAGTGAGAACTTGTAAATTCAGAACACGTAGACTACACCTGTCCCAATGTTCTTAGTAAACTCAGGAAGATTTCGGTGCTATTAGAGATTACTATAACTACATAGTTGATGTTACAGATGTGGCTTTCAATAGATGAGTCACTTCATTGGTGAGAAATAGCTGGGGAGCTTTACTCACTGTTTTTGGAGCTGAAAATTAGAAACGAGAAGGAACGGTGTGGCATTCAAAAATTGACTTTAACAAAAATACGCCGTTTTTTTACTCTTAAAAAGAGAAAAAACATACACGCAAAATATAAAATTTACGTTTTTAAACTTCGCGATTTTTATACATATTAGTTATATTTCGGGACTTAATCACGTGAATTATTTAAAGGTACAAACCTTTTATTTACCCGACGTTTCGATCGAATTGAACCGATCGTGGTCACGGGTTGACGTCAGTCGACCCGTAACCACGATCATCCCGAAAAATATCTAATATAAAATTTAAGATCGAAGATCAAGAGATAATATGTGATACTAAGCAAAGTTACCACAACCGGTCCATAAATGCGTGACCATTTTCGAATAATGGTTAATTCGAACTCATAATAAGTTAAGCGAGAGAGAGAAAGAACTTTTACAAAAAAAATCCCATACTCCTTAACCTTTGTTGCAAAAAGAAGATTATTATAAGCCTAACGTGTGTATCTAAGTGTCTGTCGGTGACACGTAAACGGATAGGCAGATTTCCGGAATGATCAGGGTCCTTATCCTTATTCACTATCTTTTTGTTCGTTTTCACGTCAAGCCCGCGCTTCTAACTGTCAAAATCTTGTCTTATTGGTATAAAGAGAGCTGCGCTTAGAAATGTATCACGCATGCGTTCGGACATCTTTGAGCGCATCGCGCATGCGCCAAATCGCGCGGGCTTGCCGCGAAAACGAAAAAAAACATAGTGAATAAGGACCCAGGAAGGTTCATTTGTGAAATTCGTTTAGCCATTTTAAAGATTTGTGCCATGTAAGTGGTTTTTAGGGTTCCGTAGCCAAAATAGCAAAAACGGAACCATTATAGTTTCGTCATGTCCGTCTGTCGGTCTGTCTGTCTATCCGTCCGTATGTCACAGCCATTTTACTCAAAGACTACTCAATCTTGATGAAATTAGGTGAAAAGGTGTCTTGTAGTAGCCGCTACTTACTTTGATAGCTAAATAATAATAATAAATATTTTTAGGGGGTTCAAACATGTAACAGAAGCTGAAAAATCAGCAAATATCAAAGTGCACGGCAACGGCACATCATTCGACAGGTCTTTTAAAAACATTTTGAGGTTTCTAAAAAAGTTTTTTGATTGAGTGAATATTTTTGGAAATAATCGCTCCGAAAGTTGCATAAATCGTGTCCCCCTCTTTACTTTTAAACCGTGTAACCAAAAATAAATGGAAAAAATCACAAAAATAGCGCTTAATAAATACTTTAAACTTAAATTTTTTAAAATTACTGTATAACGCATTTGTTCGCAGCAAATTAGAATATAACGCAATTGTCTGGGATCCGAAAGAAAGTCTATATGCGCTTATGATCGAGAAAGTCCAAAGAAAATTTGCACGATATTTATTTAAGCGCACATATGGTTACTATCCGTTTCTCTATCCTTCCTTATTTGTATCCGGGATGGTTGGGTTGGATACTTTGGGGCTGAGGCGAAAGTTTGCGCACATAATACATTATTACTTGATACTGGTCAATAAGGTAGACAACCCATTGGTACGGGAGAGCATCCATTTTTATGTGCCAAAAAATTACACTCGTGGCAGCGGACGACGACAACGTCCACTACTAACCTGTCCACCATCGTGGCGTCTGCCTCTAGCAGCTAACAGTCCCACGGGAAGAGCAATAGTGCTATTAAATAATTTTTTAAGTGCAAGTTCTGATGCAGATATATTCTTTGACCAAAAAAGTAAAATAGCTGAAAAAGTTTTATTATATCTGAACCGTATATAATTGTAATTTCCTAAGTATAAATTATAATGATAAATTATTGATATTATAAATTACTGACAAATTGAATTCTGTTAATAATGTATCTAATGTTTTGATAAATTTTAATTGTATTGTATTTTTAATTTAATATTTTAGTATGTATAACCAGTAGACTAAGTAGTATAACATATAAGTGCTTTGGTTTTTTACTGTAAACTTATATTGTTTTAAATAAATAAATAAATAAATAAATAAATAAAATAAATGATTTCAAATAAGATCGGATATACCGTCATTGAGTTATTGCCAAAAAACTGCGATTCTCAACAAAAGGGCGTAACTGCCATGAACATACGCTCTTCTGCTGTATGCAATTGTTCAAGGCTGCAGAACCCTACACTGAGCATGGTCCGACATGCTCTTGCCCGTCTTTTTTTAATTCGTAATAAGCTGTTCTTGTTAACTTTATATCTGCGTTCAATATACATACTAATAATTTGTATACTGAGACAATTCGAGTCCCTCATTGAAAATATGCTAATGGGAGAAACAGAAGGAATAATTATACTATGTCATTAGGCTGCAAAAGGTTTAATAAAGCGTAAAAGGATACATATTTAAAAAATGTAGGTATTATATGTATTTATATATTATTTTATAACTACTTCTTATTATTTTCTATTATGTACTTCTTCTTCTCCTTGTCCTGTTCCCATTATTTGGGGTCGGCTCTCCTTGCTATTTTTCGCCAGGATTTTTGATCCTGGGTAGTCTCTGTTAGTATTTGGGCTTCCTGCATATCTCTCCTTACAGTAGCCATCCAGGTGAGTCGGGGCTGTACATAATACGAAATAATCAGGAGTGCATCAGTTTTTAAACAATACCTACCTTTGTCGTTGTCAAATGTGTAACAACATAGAATGATAGCACAAAATATTTATGATGTAAAATATTTCATTGTCATTATTATTCATGCGAGTAAACCCTTGAATTAATTCTTCAAAATATATTTACATCAATGTAAATCATGTAAAAAAGATTTTCGCTTTGGATTTAGGTTTTTTCGGCCCCAATTTCAATCACGTATTACGACAAACTTATATCAAATCAAGTCAAAAATTCTTAGGAATCAAAATACTAAACTTGTGAAGAGTCATCATGACTCTACGAGTAGGTAAATGTACCTAATGCCTGTTCTCAAGTAATATGTAAAGAACAGGGCAATATAAATACTTTTCAAATTACCAATGCTTACAATGTTTGTTTGTTTATAAACTGTATATTTAACTGCCACCATTATGTTATACATCATATTCGAGGACTTATGCAAAAGCACAAGATAAAATAATTTTAAATGTGTCTAAACTATCTTACTACAGTCCGGTAGAATGTAAATATTTTTCTTTAAATTTAACAAATGCAAATGTACCATTCAAAACATAATGAATTAACAACTACTTTTCGAATTGTTATAAGGTGAGAGGTTTCACCTCTTGTAATAAACCAAAGACATACAATTATACTAAATCCTTCAAGTAATATAACATATGCCATAGAATGAGGTATATGTATAAATTATTTAGGAGACACGAACCAATTCTGAAACTGTCACGTTTCAAATTTCACGCTACTGCAAACGTATCATACAACGTTCACTTAATAACAGGTTTATGTATATTAAAATATCGGTATTTTGTACAGTTGTTATAAGTATCTGTATGTATAATCTAGGCAAAGACTTTGTAATAATAGACGGTCAATAAGAAACATTCGGTATGGCTTTTTAACCGACTATAGCAAAGAAGAAGGAACGGTTATATTTAAAAAAAAAAACAAAAACTAGCAATGTGGGATTGAGTCCCACATTACTAGCAATTTTGTTAACCCCTCCAGCTAAGCTCATAGGCTTGTGTAAGGAGTGGGTTCACGTCGGTAGTATAATGGGTAGGATTCGAACCCGCGACCTCACGATTGCGAGACCGATGCCTTAGCCATTAAGCTACCGCCGCTTTTTATTTTTTTAGCAGTCTATGTATGTTTTAACGTATGTTCCACTGTAGCACCTAAACCGTTCATCCGATTACGATATTTTCGATAGGCCGTCTTGATCGGTAGCACAACAGTGTCAGTTGTTCTTCCGTGAAATAATAATGTTAATGCATTACTTTGTGTCGGTTGAAGTGCACTGTAGCAAGTATATCTGCTGCAAATTAGCGGGGCCAATTACTCGATTGAAATAGACTTGTAAACTAATGTCTCATTTGAGGAGTGCGGTACGGTGACAATAAGATCTTTGCCAAACAAAGATTTGGGTGGCACTGATACTGTTAGTTTACTGTTTACTGTTCTGGACTAGCGTGACGTTACCATTAGGCAGACCGTCTGCGCGGGTGAGAGAATCGCGGTGATATTATCGTCGTCCCACCTATATTTATACACTGTCTTAAAACGTGTTTTCACGGCGATGTTATCGCGGCGTTGTTGCGACGAGTGCCTGAGTGCGAGAGAAACGCCAACGTATCGTCGCCCATGGTCGCGAAAGTGGCGATCTCGCAGCAAGCCCGCTGTCAAACGTAGTCGTTTCGCCTCGAGAAAGTGATAATCATCATCGAGGACTCGCGGCGATTGTGTAACGAGTCGCGAAGATTAGCTGGCGGAATAATCGCCCGTTCGTAGAGACTACGCGACGATAGTAGAGCGGTATCACCACGAGTCTATCGCCCGTGGAGACGGTCCCTCAGGTAGTATATGAATTAAAAGTCACATTTTATTCAATAAGCAAAATACTTTGGTCTACCTCAAGCTTGTATGCATTATATGAAAACCGTCTCGGTCAATTTTTGCTCGGGTAAGGAATAAATGAATAAGGCATTTTTACTTGTGACAGCTTTTAGTGCAAATTAAGAGAGAAACCCTGGCATCAATATTTCAGGCCGGTTACTCATAACGATCAATATCTGAAGCAAATGCGCCACAAATAGCGCAGACAACTTCGAGTTTCATCGTAATGACACAAAACAGAGAGAGTGCAGAATGTAACCTTCTCACAACACTGGCTCAAGCAACGTCCACATGGACACGGAATCTCGGAACGCCTTCCGATCAAAGTGGTCAGAAGTAGACTGAGTCCCTATACAAGTGGCATAAATCCTACCGAATAGAATGGAAATCGAATAGGCTGACGTCGATGCACTTGCAAAGCTGCGCAATAAAATGTTTAATATAAGACATACGTGGGACACTCAGAAAGTTTTAAGAAACTTAAAAACTAATACACATAATAAACTTCTATTCAGCTATTACAAGTGGCCAGTACCCTTAAAACTATTTTTCGCAAAACTTTCTGAGTAGTCTAGTATTCGATTACGTGTTTAGGGGGGAAATAATTATTACAGACCGCGTAAAATAATGATGTCTTATTTGCATTTCGAGGTAAGTAGGAACATATGGCGGTTACCTCACAAAATACAAAGATTACAAAAAGTAATCTTTATACGACAAGAATTCCAGCACTTCGGAACACTTCGTCGCGAAGGTGTTCTGAGATGCCGTGTCCATGAATAAGCGATGTTTATGTGTGTGTGCGATTGGCCTTCTGTAATCTCGGTATTTAGTGGTAACGGGTTCGTTTACAAGATGGAACCATTCACTGATTAAATGCAAATTTAGTTGTTAAGGCTTCGTACAGAATCGTAGTCGAATGTCTGAAACATGCCTAGCCTCGTTTTACAAATTAACTAATAAAGTAAAGTACTTTAAATTTAATAGCGCTCTTTTGTAGTTGTTGCCTTTTTACTTTTCTTTAACTGGATTTTACTGTTTTTATTAAGTACCCAATAAGAGGAAGAAAAACCGTATTTATATTTATATATCCATGATTCAGTGGTAACTGAGCAGATTGAGTAATAATAATAATAATATCTTGGGACAACTCACACAACGTCATCTGATTCTAAACTAAGCAGAGTTTGTACCATGGCAACCAGACAACTGATAAATATGCTTATATAATTCTAAATACATCCATATTATAGATAAATTACACCTAGACACAGAATAAACCATCGAGCTCATCACACAAAGTTCAATCCTGGGTAGGAATTGAACCCATGGCCTCCTGCGCAGCAGTCGGACTCCCAGCGCGCCACAGAGACAGTCAATACTACACCCAAGTAATCAGTGAGGTTAAACAAAGTTACCACTGTTGTTCCATACTTAAGTGGGTGACCGTATTCGATGAATAGGTGTCTTATCACTCTTCGGTTGTGAGCACTTTAAATCTTTGTCTCTGCGCAGTGTTTCATACCTAAGTGGGTGACCGTTTTTGATGAATAAGTGTCTTATCACTCTTCGGTTGTGAGCAGGTTAAATCTTTGTCTCTGCTCTGTGTTTCATACCTAAGTGAGTGACCGTTTTCGATGAATAGGTGTCTTATCACTTTTCGGTTGTGAGCACGTTAAATCTTTGTCTCTGCGCTGTGTTTCATACCTAAGTGGGTGACCGTTTTCGATGAATAGGTGTCTTATCACTTTTCGGTTGTGAGCACGATAAATCTTTGTCTCTGCGCTGTGCTTCATACGTAAGTGGGTGACCCTTTTCGATGAATAGGTGTCTTATCACTCTTCGGTTGTGAGCACGTTAAATCTTTGTCTCTGCGCTGTGTTTCATACCTAAGTGGGTGACCGTTTTCGATGAATAGGTGTCTTATCACTTTTCGGTTGTGAGCACGATAAATCTTTGTCTCTGCGCTGTGCTTCATACGTAAGTGGGTGACCCTTTTCGACGAATAGGTGTCTTATCACTCTTCGGTTGTGAGCACGTTAAATCTTTGTCTCTGCGCTGTGTTTCATACCTAAGTGGGTGACCGTTTTCGATGAATAGGTGTCTTATCACTCTTCGGTTGTGAGCACGTTAAATCTTTCTAAATACATACATATTATAGATAAATAACACCCAGACACAATAAACCATCGTGCTCCCCACACAAAGTATTATCCTGTGTGGGGATCGAACCCACGACCTCTTGCCTAGCAGTCGGATACAGTCCCACCGCGCCACAGAGGCATTCAAGAAATCAGGCAAGAAATAAGACAATTAAAAAATCTTAATAGCGGATTTTATGCGCTTTAATGTGCGGCCTGAGAAAAAAAACGTTTCGAAGGTGGAGTATCAAATTAAAGACGAGTTCGAAAATATATTTAATCCTTAAGTTTAAAAAAGTTTGAAGTGACAAATCATTGAAAAAACAACGTTAATAATAAAACAAACAGTTCTTATTAGATCGCTTTCTTATTATCTTATACATGACTGAAAAGTAGTAAATAAAAGAACTACATTTAAAAACTAAAAAAAATTTACTATAGCATTATAATGTCAATTTGGCAAGAAGCATCTAGACCGAAATAACATTTGTAATAAACGCTTTATTTGAAATGAAAAAAAACATGATACCCTTAATATCATGTAGTCGGAGGCATTAAGGAATTCTGTTGAACTTACCATCGTGCATTCGACTGTATTACATTAAATTAGAGGGGTATCTTATTTATCTCTTTTTGCAGGAAGGTTTTTTGTATTTAAAGGTATATAGCAATTAAATATAAGTAATAGTCCAAGATGGGCATGACAATAGTATAAAACACTAAAATAGTTAAACAATTATTGGCGCTTCTTCAAAACGTTTCGAAGTCCTCACTGAAACGAAATAACATAAAGATAAAAAAAGGTAATTTAAAAGACTCGAATTTCAAACGTGACCCTAAATAATTGAAAAAAGAAAACTGCTATAACTCAGAGAAAGAAACAAATCGGTATCAAGATCAGTTCTAGTATATATAAGTAACTCTAAAATCTTTTATAATTGCTTTGCGTTCTCTCTGAGGGACTTAAGGAATTCCTTTTAAAAATATTTTATTTCTATTTCGTGGAAGAATTTTGGTAGAATGATACAATTTATTTTATACTTTATTTTGATCGGATTTTTATATCGTCTAGGCTTTGGAAACATAATAGAAAACAATAACTTCCTTTGTTAAAAAAATGTTCAATTTCGAGTCGAACGAAGATCTGTAGTTTTAATTAAAAGGGTTGATATCCATAATTTTTTTTAAAGTTCGAATGTTTTGTTTTTTGTTTAATTTAAGATAACTCTACGTCTACGAGTATACCTACTCGTACTTGAAAAATCTTTCAAACTATTTTTTTTTTGTCATCTGTCTAGATGGACACTGTAGTAATACGGGGATTCCCTTTTCTTTTTGAGGTACAGAACTAGTTATGTTTTGATATAATTTACAAGCACTTAGTATCATATGGATGTTATTACTCCTAAATGTTACTTCATTTTCCTGTTTCATTATAAATATATAAAAAAATCTTGCAAATAAACTTCATATTAAACTAACTTCAAAAATAAATAGTAAGTAGGCTAACTAAAAGCATAAAATAATATAGGCACAAGCACAAAAAAATAAATAAATATTTTTAAGTTGGTGCCAGAAAAGTTAGTTATTGTGTTTTATCTTTGCATCGATATCTAACATCTTACGATGCCAATGCTACAACAAACCTATCAAGTCCAATAATATTTATTTATAATATAATATCTTGGGACAACTCACACAACGCTATCTGATCCCAAACTAAGCAGAGCTTGTATTATGGAAACCAGACAACTGATAAACATACTTATATATTTCTAAATACATACATATTATAGATAAATTACACCCAGACACAGAATAACCCATCGTGCTCATCACACAAAGTTTTATCCTGAGTGGGGATCGAACCCACGACCTCTTGCGTAGCAGTTGGATACACTCCCTCCGCGCCACAGAGGCAGTCAAATTTGGCTAAAAGCTTTTAAAACACCTCAGAGAAAATGAATTCTTTTGTTTCCAAGTCAATCATTATGATTTTACAATTTGTAATTTCCATTAATTTCTGAAGTCGAACAATTAACAAATTGACAATAGATAGAATATTAGTATCGTACAGAACCACAATTACTCATCTTTGACTTAATAATACATAAATTTATTTCAGGCATCAATGGTATATAGAAGTACTTACCTTACAGACTAAGTTATATAACTTAGCTTAAGTACCTATATACTTAAGATATTAACACAGAATACCGAAACTACAGAAGACAAATACATGCATAGAAAGCCCTTTTGATGCACGCACACATAGATAGCCTGGCCTCTTATTATTACATGTAATAATAAGAGGCAAGTTAAAATTAAACATTGTAAACATGGGCAATTTGAAAAGAGTGGCCACGAGTTTTTATTGCCTGTTCTTTTCTTGGGCTTTACCTATTGATTGCGAACAGGCATTACCAGTAAATGTAGAATCGACTTTTCACAAGTGTAGTATTTTGCTTCCTAAGTGAATAAATCATTTTTTTATTATTATTATTATAATAATAAAAATAGTGTCAAAGCAAAGATTTTGCTTAAGAAAGCCCGAACAAATAGATTTATAAAGTAGAATATGTAATTATAGCTTAAAAGAAATTGATTTTCCGCATGAATTCAATATCTGTAGTGATAAACGTTGTGACAATTGAGACCACATGCTTTATTAATGCTTTGTGCAACGCCGCCTCCGAGAGTCATACAATTGTTACATCGAGACAAAAGCAACCGGTAATCGAATGGAACAGGCATGTGAGTGATGCACACGGGGTAGCTATGGCTAAATATAGAGAATGGGTACTGTCGGGTAAACCGAATCAAGGATGTGTTTGGGAGGAGATGCCCGAGAGTCGAAGAATATTTAAATCACGTTTAAAGAGGTGGCAGAGCCAGATTAAAATGGATATTTTTGCATCTCACCATTTGAAGAGTGATTTTCATAGCTTCTGGAAAACTACTAATAGGCTAAATAAGAAGCCGGGCTTACCCGTGAGCGTCAACACGTCGAGTGAACCCTAATGTATTACGGACATATTTAGAGATGACTTTGTAGTAAAATCACCATTGGGACCACCGCGGTCATTCAGTGTGGATGGGTCACGTGGTCAGGAGATAAACACCAGATTCATAGTGAAGGATGTTCGTGAAGTCATAAAATCAATGTCGCGTCTACTGAATCGGCTATCTTGTGCCTAAAGCAAACTGTCAGGTACAACTCCTATTTATGCACGTTATCTAGACCTCTCGGGGGAGTTTGACCTGATTAGCTATAATATTTTATGGCAAAAATTAAATAACACTTCAATGCCTCTTGAATTGGCAGGAAGGGCTGACCTCGCCATCTGTACATGAACACGCTGATAGAGGAGTTCAGCAGTACCCTCGTCGGATGCCATATTGATGGTGTTTGTGTCAACCATTTTAGTTACCCCGACAATATGGTGGTATGTGGTTTGTCCAGGTTGCTAAGTATCTGCGAGCGTTACGCACTGAATCATGGGCTGCTCTACAATGCAAGCAAGAGTGAATGCATGGTCTTTCCGGCCCGGGGTCGGAGGTCCCTGGATTCTGTTCCACCTATTAGATTAAACGGTGTTGACCTAAAAAGAGTTTAACAGTTCAAGTATCTTGGGCATATCATGACCTCAGACCTAAGAGACGATGCAGACATCGATAGGGAGTGGAGGGGGTTGTCTATGAGGGCCAATATGACTGCCCGCCGGTTGGTTCGTTGTTCAGGGGCCGTAAAAGTAACTCTTTTCTGAGCATTTTATACGTCCCTCTACGCAGCCAGCTTGTGGATGTCATATACCCAAAAGCAGTACGACGCTCTCCGTTTACAGTTTATTAATACGTTCAGGATGCTGTTGGGGCTGCCCCGGCACTGCAGCCCGTCGGGGATGTTTGCCGATGCCCGTGTAGATTGCTTCTATACGACGATGCGCAAGCGGTGCACATCCAGCACCATTTTGAGCGTATTTGCGAAGAGGTTTCATTGTCAGTATATTGACCATTGTCATAATGGTTAATGTAATGAGAAACAAACAAATTATCAATAGAAGCCACATTTTGCAACAGCAGCCTTGGTAATTAAAGCAGTGTGAACGGGAGCAATGTTGTGGAGAAGTTGAACACCTCTGCTCCGTTTTCCACGACGCTTCTGCTTGATCGCCTCTCGTAACTGCTCAATAAGAGTGGCGTAGTATAGCTGACATTTACTGGAGTATTCCTTTTTATGTCAATCATTCATTAGTGTTATGTGACAATCCCAGAATACCTCTAACCAAAACATGCCAAAAACAAGGTGTTAAATAAAGGTTTTTCGAATTCCGCAATATAGGTATTAAACTACCTTTAGTTTAATACCCATATACCAATACCGTAATTGGTATTAGTAAACATTTCAAAAAGAAATAACATGATTATGACTGTAATACTAAAAAAGTCAATAAACAATAATTATTTTTTCAATACTTGGTAATAGCTGTGATAAAAGTTTGTAGTTACATTGGTTGTATCCTACAAAACTAAAAAGTATTAAACAAAAAAATAATCTATTTAACGCAAAAAAAGATGCAAACAAGATCCCCTACATATGAACTACAACTAATACCAACAAAAACCTACAAATATTATGAAATAAAAAAGCTGTATAAGGCACAGTAGTAAGTTCATCGAGATTTATTAATGCCTCCGACTGCATGATTACATTACTGCATGACATTAGGTAGAAGATCTTGTTTGCATCATTTTTGCGGAAGCGTGTATTTTTATTTAAAAAAATGTTAATTGACTGTGTCTGTCTGATGTAGTGCATTCCACAACCGAACAACCACTACGGTAAACGATTTGTCCATAAATTTTGTGGAATGTGTTTTCATCTTCAAGCTCAAATACGAGTAATTTTCAACATCTTCTAGGTAGGAGAGGGAATTGGGATTGAACAAAATATTGTTAAGTAGCATCAAAATATGAGTATTCCGGCAAAAGCCTACTGGAAGGCGTTTGAGTTTATTCGCGAAATTCAGAAGAAAACTATGTTAGTAGGCTTCACTTGTTAGTACTTAGTTTTTGTACGATCCTGTGGTCCGTGTTTATAGTAAGTAAATAAATAGTTATTGATGTGAATATAAGTCATTATTCAGTAGATGGAATGTGGTTGTAGCAAGCGTGATTGTGAAACAATCTCGATATTCTATTAGCGTTTCGATTTATGGTTGAAATGAAACTATTTACATGACAGATTCGATGAATGTAGATATGGTTTAGTACTTACTTGAAGTCTAAGTACAGTGCAGTCAGTTATTGCGACTCCTACTTATTCCGACCGACCGTTTTAACGACGTATTTTTACACAAAATTAGTCACATCTAATAACTCACATCTGATCTGCTAGTGTTTTCATACTTCGGTGGGAGTGTATCCGACTGCTACGCAAGACGTCGTGGGTTCGATTCCCACCCAGGATAAAACTTTGTGTGATGAGCACGATGGGTTATTCTGTGTCTGGGTGTAATTTATCTATAATATGTATGTATTTAGAAATATATAAGTATGTTTATCAGTTGTCTGGTTTCCATAATACAAGCTCTGCTTAGTTTGGGATCAGATAGCGTTGTGTGAGTTGTCCCAAGATATTATATTATAAATAAATATTATTGGACTTGATAGGTTTGTTGTAGCATTGGCATCGTAAGATGTTAGATATCGATGCAAAGATAAAACACAATAACTAACTTTTCTGGCACCAACTTAAAAATATTTATTTATTTTTTTGTGCTTGTGCCTATATTATTTTATGCTTACCTTGCCTATTTTTCTTGTCAACTGTGTAATGTATAACATGATGTAATTTGTGGAGATGAAATAAACATTTTTATCATTTTATCATTTTTATCATCTATAATATGTATGTATTTAGAAATATATAAGTATGTTTATCAGTTTTCTGGTTTCCATACTACAAGCTCTGCTTAGTTTGGGATCAGATAGCGTTGTGTGAGTTGTCCCAAGATATTAAAATTCGCAACTAAAATAAAGTGCAGTGCCTCATAGTTTATTTCAAATGTACTTTGTATATTTATCTTGAACTCGTCAATCAATATTAATAAATACGTTATGAATGTGATAATTTTAATAAATAAAAAACAAACGTTAAAGTTGCCAGTTCATTTAATACGTCGTCCGGTTAGTACGGCGTAATATCATCGGTCCCTTGCGCATCGCTATGTATTTGACATCGATTCCTACCTATCTTTCTCTTCTAAACGAATATTCAGACGTTAGAAAGAGATATACAGTCCTCTAAATTAAATAAAGAACAAACGTCAAATACTTTAACTTTACGTTTGTTAAAGTTATAGTAAACTCGAGTATCGATGGATGAAATTACATTTTGGAATGATTACACGGTAAAAATAAGACTTTTGATTTTTCTTCTATGTAAGGGAAAACGCAGCTACAAGCTAGTTCGACATGGTACTGTTATAACAAAAACGTACCTTCATAAAACACCCCAGAATTGAGGATTATACAGTATCGATAAGTAATTTATAGACCGCTTCGTGACACCTGATGGTGAATAAATTCTTCAGTGCTCGTAAAGTGTTCCGATGAAAGATTATTTTAATTTACTGCTAACAAAAAAGCTTTATATGACTTTCAAAAAATATTAACCGATTTTATATTTTACGGTCTTTAAAATAAAGTCTGAATTCGTTTGAATAGCATCAAATTTTAATGCTTTGGTTAAATGAACAATTCATCAGCATTTCGATGTTCTATTTATCTAGTCTATTCTGTTTTTAAATTATTTATGGTCTTAGCTAAATAGTGAGTACAGGGGGCTTAGACAAGGTACATTCGTTCCGTGGTGAATTTGCTAAGGCCTACAAAATGTCGATTACAAACGAAGGTTCGCAAAAAATAAAAAAAAAACTATGGTTTCCACCGCAAACGTCAAATTCTTAAAAAATAAAATCCGCCATTTTATTTCGTTTTCTACATGGTCTCACCTAAAACGAAGTAATTACTTACTCTGTAGTCTCACCATTGGCGTATAGACCTGGTCCGTGAAAGGGATGGCCCTTTCAATTTAATTATGGCGCTGTCCTGGTCTCTACGTTAATGGCTATTTATCTTTGGTTCTCACCTTTCCCTAGATTAGTGACCAATCATGGATTGACCCTGTTACATATTTCGATTCCATACATTTTGTAGCCTTATTATTATGTAGCCAGGTATTAGCACTTGTTAATAATAAAGCCTACTACAAAATTCAGAGAGTACAGAGGGAAAGCTTCATACCAACTCACACTCTTGGGGTGGCAACATTTGACCGGTCAGTCAAATGTTGCCACCCCCAGAGTGTGAGTTGCTTTCATGACGGAAAGGGGGGAGGTTGAATTGAATTCAACACAGGTCCACCACCACCAAGGGAGGGGAAGGGTATTGCCTGCCTAAACATTCCGATCCAATGTCAAAATTCTCAATATCCCCAAAAAAATACACGCCTGCGCACAAAACGAGCATCCGCGCATGAGTGTGGCACTCGCTCTGTCTCTAGTCAGTCTTGTTCCGGTTCTGCGACTCACGCACACATTGATATCGTACGTGAGTCTGTGACGATATCTATGTGTACATGTGTGAGTGCCTCCGATTGTTTGATGATAAATTCATAGGGTATCTTGTTTTTTGTATTTTTACAGGCGGGTTTGTTTAGTTTATTTTTATTCAGTACTTTTTAGTTATTGTAAAATAATTACAATGCGATTTAATAAGAACGGTTTGTGTTGTTATTAACGTTGTTTTTTCAATGATTTGTCACTCCAAACTTTTTTAAACATAGAGATTATAAATATTTTGGAACTCGCCTTTTAATTTAATATTCCACTAGAGTGTCTTCAAAAAAAATAGATCCGCATGAGACCCGCCATTAAGATTTTTTTTAAATTTTTTGTAGGTGTCCATTGACACTCACGATATCGAGATGAATCTAATGACCATCTCGTTTATATATTCTATAATCGGTTGAGCAATTGAGGAGTTATGAGCGGACATAGGAACATTGGAAGGTTACATACATTACACACAGAGATACGTGTCAAACACATAACCTTCCTTCGCAGTCGGGTAATAATACACTATCGCGCGCACAAAGTTCACCTATACTTAGAACAACATTTTTTGTAGATTACAGGTAATAGAGTAAGATCCCAGAGCGATAAGACACAACTTATTTTCACATAAATGAAACCTCATGTTCTCAGTAGTGTCTTATGTGCTCAGAATACCTGCGCGCTTGTGGAGCTTGCCGAGTGACACCTGGGCAGGTACCAGGTGTGAAAGGTAACTAAAATTAATAGTTACCTAACTTAAATTTTCATAGCTGATTTTTAAATATATTTTGTAGAGTGTTATTATAAAGTTATACCATAAGCGTCAGACACTTTTCGTGGGCCAGTACTTTTGTCAGACGCTTTAAAGCTCTACAAAAAATAAATTAACTTAACTTATTTTTACATGTCTGACATTTAAATATGTTGTTCAGACAATTGTTACGAAGTTATATTTAATTAGTCAGACAAAATTGATTGACCAAACACCCCCTAAACAGCAAAATTATTCTGCCGTGAGTATGAGCGCGAAAGCATTATAGGTGCGTTTCGGAGCGAGTGAGACGGTCTTACTAACTCAGTTCCCCTTCTCTCATTCGTGTAATTCTTCTGTGTATTGTGTATGTGTCCTTTGGGTACAACCTAATAGTATACAGTATAGTTTGGATCTGTGAGACCACATGTTTTTGTTGTTTACGTCGTGTGATTTGTGAGTTATTTACATTACTTATTAACGTGAAAATCATGGAAGAAACAGAACCAGCAAAATTAACGTGTACATTTTGTGAAAAATCTAGTGATAAATTAATATTATTTACCGAGATAACATTAAAAAAGTGTAAAATTATTTTACAATGAGCACAGACAAGAAGATATTTTCAAGACTATTCAAAAGTTTATCTGTGAAATCTATGGTGTTCCTGATACATACGATGTTAACGCTGCCCGTCTTCAGCTATTTTTAAATAATTACAGCGTATCTAATATAAATGAAGAATTTAACCGTAAAAATTTAAAAAACTTTGATGCAAGCAGCTTACCACCGTGTAAAACTGAGCTATTTCAACAATTTCTACGAGCTAATTACATTTCTAGCATATGGAATTATGCTCATGAAAAACAACCAACCATTTTTACTCCTGAACAAAATGGATGGAGGTTAGAGGAAAACCAGTTTCACTTTCATTGGTTTGATGGTGACCAATTACCAAGGGACGTTGGTGAATCTCTTCAACAATCAGGTACCTACTATAATTAGAGTTCAAGATTAAAATTTATTTAACTAGTAATTTTATGTATTTTAATTCTTTTGATTATTTTTTGCAGAAGAAGATGTCAGCAACAACATAACTGATGATGATGAAGATGATGACTTAGTTGGACAGTATCGTGATTGGTTAAATGATGAAAATTCAAATAATTGTTATGATGATTGCGATGATTAAACAATAAAATAAATGCTTATTTTAATTAATTATGGGTAAATTTTTTTATACAAAAATGATTTTGTAAAAAAAATAATTTCAAATGATATTTTTAACAATGAAATAAAAAATTTTCTAAGAAAAAATAGCTCTGAACAGATTTATTATACCAGAAATATTAAATGAATTAATTTACTTTCATACTGACTAATTATTACGTTAATATTGAAATAGAGATGCAAAAATTTTATATCGGAAGCTGTACCGTAAGTATTTTTTATATATTTACTCTAAGACGCATGCGCATAATGCTTTCGCGCTCATACTCACGGCAGAATAATTTTGCTGTTTAGGGGGTGTTTGGTCAATCAATTTTGTCTGACTAATTAAATATAACTTCGTAACAATTGTCTGAACAACATATTTAAATGTCAGACATGTAAAAATAAGTTAAGTTATTTTATTTTTTGTAGAGCTTTAAAGCGTCTGACAAAAGTACTGGCCCACGAAAAGTGTCTGACGCTTATGGTATAACTTTATAATAACACTCTACAAAATATATTTAAAAATCAGCTATGAAAATTTAAGTTAGGTAACTATTAATTTTAGTTACCTTTCACACCTGGTACCTGCCCAGGTGTCACTCAGCAAGCTCCACAAGCGCGCAGGTATTCTGAGCACATAAGACACTACTGAGAACATGAGGTTTCATTTATGTGAAAATAAGTTGTGTCTTATCGCTCTGGGATCTTGGACTATAACTCTTTCACAGCAGTCGCACACACCCCCACTTCAACACAATTGACTGCCTCATTGGCAGTCAATTGTCACTTTAGTCATCAATCAACCTGACAATGTTTTGAAATTCGATGTCCGTTAATGATGAGGATGTGTGGGCGTTTTGCTCGAGCAAAGTAAGTATAAAACATTCCTTCTACACACTCGATGTTACTACAAATACAAAAACCCGCACAGTGAATCCATTGCGGAAGTAAAGGGTTAACACCTACTAAAATAACACGGCATGTGCCTACTCGCCGAGTATGTGGGCGGATCGTTACAACTTGATATATTACGTTGGCCATCGAAGTAGTTCGTACCCCACAAACCCTCTCAGGTACTTATGGTAACTTGCTACATCGCGGATAGCTAACCCCCTTCAGCCCCGGATTATATCCCCGCCTCCTTCCCCTCAAGTATTCGGGAATGTCACCAAACGCAAGGAACATTGTTAATACTTTTTTTAAAAATAAACATGATAAATTTGAGTTCAATTAAACACTTATGAAAAAAACTTGAGAGGTGTCAAGGGACACCCGAATGGAACGAGGATCCTTTCGATTAATTAGTGAAGAAATTGTAATATATATATAATAAGTTTAGCTTACTATAGCAAAAAGTGTCGTTACTACTTTTCGTATGATTTTTTTCCATCTAGCAAGTATACAACGCGCGATAAGGAACTTCGTTCCAAAAAGCAAGAGTTGTGCTAAGTCACTGTTTATTATGTAGCTTTTTGCAATTGGGGGGGGGGGTCGCAACCCTTAAATTCATAACTGGGTATGCCTATGCATGTAATGTCTAGTTCTCAAAGCCATAGCTAAAGCCGGAGAGAAGAACAAAGAGAAACAAAACAATAAAAAATTCCTGCGCTTATAGATGAAGTGCTGTCACACCTACTAATGGAAATTGTATAATACAAATTGGAACTCAAAATTGCTATTTATCAGCCACTTAAAGCCTTAATTCCTTTTGGTATAAAATATATTGATATAATTCATGAGTCAAAAGCCGGGAGCCCAAACAAAATGCAGTAGCCCTACTCTGTTTCTTTAAAATGAAATTCATCCGTTTCCGTTCCCTTAAATTTCTTAAGTTTACAGGGACTATTCTAATATTTTTTTGGTTTAGAACGCGAAGTTCGAACTCATGGATGATTTACTGTAACTAGTTGATTGAATAGATGTTCCTTGTTATGTATAGTACCACCTCATTTTTGATCAAAACTTCGTTTTCATTAAATTAGAGGCCGTCAGGACATCTACCGACCGCACGTGGGCGTATCGGTTTTGATCAAATTCGACCGTTTTCAGCAAAAGGGGTATGTGTAACTAAGTTTATAAGCATTCACGGCGATTTCCAGTGTCATCTGATTTTCTCTTCTATTTTTGAATAGTATAAAATATGACAAATGACGTTAGACGATTTCCGCTGTCTGTACGTTTAGATCTTTTAACTCACTTTTCATTAAACAATTTGTTTATATGTTTATTACATGCATAATCTCTATTAACATATGTTAACGTCCATGCGAAACCGGAGTAGGCCGCCAATACCCAGGGCTGGATCTAGGAGGGGGAAAACCGGGGCACTTTGCCTGTGGCATGTTGACGGGGCGCCAAATCGAAGGTGAAGGGCGCCATCATCAGTTTTTAGATACGGCACTATCTAGTCTACTAGATGTTGCATTGTAAAGATGTGTCTCTGTACATTATAGACATTAAATAAAACTAATCAAGATTTAGGTACTAATAAATGGTTTCTTAGTCCGAAACTTTGTTTTGTTGTTTGTACCTATCTGTTTGTTAGTTCTAGTTTTATGTAAAACTTAGTAAATAGATTTTGATTTTCTATATTATTGCAGTTTTAAAAGTAATATTCTAACATAAATACTGCTATGAGGTTCATCATATCTGACATCATTAAGGAGGTTACTAAGCCGAGCCTTTTTATGAGATATCAGATTTCAAGTATCTGACATTGTCTGTCTGATAACTAGGTTACATCTTAAGCCTTGTTTTAAATATTTATTGTTAGTATATAAGCATAAAATAAGTTGAAATTATTTACTAGTATTTAACCTTTCTAGTTACCTCACATTTATTACCTTTAATGTAGCATAGCAGTTAATTTCTATTGCTTCACTAAACAAAGCGAACTATAGCGGAAAGGCTAAAAGAAAACATCGCAGTAGTAAAAAACGGCAAACGAACAAATCGGCAATTGCACAACACATACTGTAATCAAACACTATTTTTATTCAAGAATTGTGCTTGTCCTGTTGCTATCAGCTTGATCCCCGTTTTACTAGCCGCGTCATACATCGAAGAGCTCAAGTAAAATAGTGAAATTATAAAGATTTATCACAGATAACACGCCGGTAGAAATAATAACAATAATATTTATTCAAATTTCAAGACTCTTTACACAGAATAGTAAGTACTTAATATAGATAAAAGATAATTTGAAATTCAAACTACAACTCACTGTTGTAGAGTACA
This sequence comes from Herminia tarsipennalis, assembly GCA_945859575.2. Lineage (NCBI taxonomy): Eukaryota > Metazoa > Arthropoda > Insecta > Lepidoptera > Erebidae > Herminia > Herminia tarsipennalis. The sequence goes on from OX243855.2 coordinate 12,215,289, forward strand.
CAAATTGCGTGCAACTGCAGCTTGTAATCTACAACAGCGAGCTATAATGGAGCAGTCCAGACGATCCGCGAGTGCAGCCGGCTTGTGTTGGAGCTCTTGCGCACTCGCTGCACCAACTATCAACCTCGTTTGCGCATTATAGCGTAGAAGCAATCCAAGCGGGCCTCCGCAAACATTATTGATACGCTGCAATCGACAGGAAGCCCCAACATCATCCTAAGCGCATCATTATACTAGACGCGAAGGGCACTGTATGATTTTTGCGTGTTAGTAAACCATAGACTGTAAGTGTAAAAGCTAGTGCAGTAGGCTTTAAAAAGAGTTATTTTTACATCGTTAGAGGAGTTAGCAACCTGCGGATGACTATATTTGCTCTAACCGATAGCGCCGTTCGTTTGCGTTCAATTTCCACGTCATCGTCTACGGCAGGTGTTACTAAATGGGCTAAATACTTACACATATCTGCCAGGGGAGCCATTAAGTTTTATTGGTGGCATTTCTTCTACTTTTCTAGGTCCGCCCTGAAAAGTGATACACTGACTTTTTTATATAATAGAGTAAGCCGTAATCACCGCCCCTAACCGTAACGCGTAACCCTCACAAATGCATATTAGATTTCTCAGGCCACACTCTGTGGCGCTCAACAGTAGCTAATGTCATTGAAAGTAGACCCGCGGGCAAGATCTAGTATTTGTTAAATTATCTTTTACACAAAACATAAATGTTTCACGTCTTTTGTTTACGTGGATAGAATAAGGGTAAACCACCCAATCGTCAGGACTTGTTCAATTATCGGCACTTTAGATCTTACTTTAAATATAAACAAGCTAAACATTTATTTTGACGTGATGTCACTCAATGATATTATAGTAAAAAAGTGCAATGGCTTCTCTTAACATCTATTACCAGAACGTCCATGGTTTGCGTACAAAAACGACCAATTTGTTTAATAACGTATGTCTTAACTCTTACGATATTATTGTATTCACTGAAACATGGCTGACGATATTCATAATAGTGAACTATTTGATGGTCGGTACCTTGTATATAGACGCGATCGCGATTACTCTCGTACGGCCCAAAAGAGGGGTGGTGGAATTTTAATAGCCGTCAAAAGTGAAATAGCTGCAATTGAGAGGCGGGAATGGTGTAGCTCGGCAGAGGATATATGGGTGTCTCTTATTTTAAAGCAGTCGAAGCCACAAGTAACCTATCCAACACATATTTGCGCTCTTTATCTATGTAAAGAAAATTTAGGTAACTCCTATTACACACAGTTGCATAACTTTTCACAAAAACTAAATCATTTAGTTTCGACTCATCCACTGGATAAATTTATAATTATAGGTGATTTTAATTTTGGCAACGACGTTGATTGACGCGTTGTTAACGATACCGAATTATTGCCAACCAATGTCACGAATCAACAACTAATGGAATTTTTCGACACTACTCAAACCTGCAACTTATCGCAATTTAATGGTGAATGGAATATAAACGGTAGATTATTGGACCTAGTTTTTTCTAACGATTCTGCCATTGTTACTGAGTGTAGCAACCCATTAGCATTACCTATAGATTTGCATCACAAAACGTTAATTATTGAATTCAAGTTCTTAGAATATCATAATATGCAATCAGAAAAGTCAACTAAAAAATATATTTTCTCGCGTGGAGACTATGCAGCTATCAAGTCGGAACTTAATCAGGTGAACTGGCCTGAGTTCTTAGTTGCGGATACATTGGATGATGCTGTTACCAAGTTCTACAAAAAATTATATCAACTTAGAGATAAATATGTACCGCTTAAATCATTTAAACAGTCAGCACACCCACCATGGTACAGTACCGCGATGATTAAATTATTAAAAGAGAAATATAAATTTCATCCAAAAAAACAAAACATATAAAAATATTTCCGATTACCACTCATTTTCCATCTTACGCCGCAGAGCCATCGACTTGGAAAATTCTTGCTTCAATGCGTATATGGATAGAATCGAAACTTCTATTATGAAAAATCGTAAGTCATTCTGGTCATACGTAAAAAGTAAAAGAAACGCCGGTGCATTTCCTAATGTCATGCAATACCAGAATATGACAGCATCCGCGGGGGAAGCGATCAGTGACTTATTTGCTATTTACTTTAGTGCAACTTTTCAAGAACCAGACCAAGGTCTCTCTGACCAGAATGTATCTAACGATTCGTGCCATATAAATAGTACATCATCTATTAACTCCATCCATGTTAGCCAATCCCGAGTTTTACATCTTCTTAAAACCCTAGACCTCTCAAAGTCTGGAGGCCCGGATCAAATACCACCGATATTAATTGTGAACTGTGCCGATAGTATTGCCTTACCCATATGTATCCTATTTAAGGGATCACTATCAGAAGGAATAGTACCAAAAATCTAGAAATCGGCTTACGTTACCCCGATTTTTAAATCAGGGAATAAATCACACGTAGAAAATTATCGTTTGATATCAAAGATATGTCTATTTTCAAAGATTCTCGAAAGAATAGTGTATACCGATATTTATGATGCAGTAAAGTGTAGTTTAGGCAACGAACAACATGGGTTTCTAAGAAAGCGCTCTTCAACATCTAACTTAATTCTATCTCATGAATTTATATCAGAGGGAATGGATAGTCGTGCTCAAGTTGACGTCATATACACTGACTACAAAAAATGTTTTGACCGTATTGACCATCGTGTACTGTTACATAAATTATCTTATGCCGGAATACATGGTGATCTGTATCGATGGTTCTGCTCCTATATTAAGAATCGGACTCAGGCGGTGGTACTTCAGGTACTTTTGCCTCTCGGTGGACTACTATCCCCTCAGGAGTACCTCAGGGTTCAATCCTGGGTCCATTGCTATTTATATTTTTCATTGCCGACATTGGTAGTTGTTTTAAATACTCTTACATGCTTCTTTATGCAGATGACATGAAGATACATAAAACGATACGAAGTATATCTGATACTCATGAGTTACAAGATGATCTCAACAGGTTTCAATTATATTGCACTCGTAATAAACTTAAACTCAACGTATCGAAATGCCATCATGTATGCTTCACTCGTCTAAAATCAACGATTGGTTTAGGCTACACATTAAACAATGAGGCAGTCACTAAAGTCGACAGTATTAGAGACCTTGGTATTACACTGGACAGCAAGCTTCTCTTTGACCAGCACATAGAGAATATTGGAACGAAGGCCTCAAAAGCCCTAGGTTTTGTCTTGAGGACCTCCGCCTGTTTCCGATCTATCAAAACAATCAAAATACTTTATTGTTCTTTTGTGCGTAGTCATTTGGATTACGCTTCTTAGGTTTGGAGCCCTCAAAATGAGACTTACAGGTCCCGTATAGAGGGCATCCAGAGAAAATTCATGCGTTACCTGAACTTTAAGGCACAGGTTTACTCACGTGATTACAACCATCGTTGCAAGCGATACCATTTTCTGCCTCTTGACCGTAGGCGTTACATCAATGATATATGTTTTTTGATTAAGATCGCAAATGGTTCAATTGACTGTCCCGAGCTTATTGCAAAACTAGGATTACGGACTCATCAAACTGGCCTTCGGCAGCGTCCAATCCTAGACGTACCATTCACAAGTACAAACTATAGACGCAATGCCTTCTTTCATCGTGGTATGAGGGAATTTAACCAATTACCCAGTGAATTAAACATAGACCTATTCTGTACTAGCGCGAGAGTTGCGGGTTTGATAGCGAGTAGCGACCTTGGCTGTGGTGTTATATACTGTACATATGGTAGCGGTAGGGTGGGTAGGGTTTCCTTTTAGATTTTCTGTATTCCCATTTTTTTTTCTGTATTCTTAATTTTTTTTTTCTGTTATTTATATTTTTTTTTTTGTTGTTAAATTGTTATTTCCGTGATTTGCTTTTGTGTTGAATTGTATAATCTTTAAAATGCATCTGTGAAAGCTTGTTATTAGCAACATGTTTATCAAGTAACTGTATAAATACTAAAATTGTATTAGACTGTAAGCTTTCCTAAGAGAGAATAAAAAAAAAAAAAAGTAATAACGTCTTATAAATCGATGAATCGCACTCACGAAAAAGTGTCACGTTCTGTCTACAGTCATGTTTCGCCTGCCGATAGGCTGATACAAGTCAACGTTCGGCCAAGTGTCACGTTCCGCCTGCTGATAAGCTGATACAAGTGGCCTTAATTGGTTCTTAAAAGTACCAATAATTGGGTGGTTTACCCAATTATTGGTACTTTTAAAACCTATATTTTATATCTATACTAATATTATAAAGCGGAAGAGTTTGTTTGTTTGTTTAAACGCGCTAATCTCAGGAACTACTGGCACGATTTGATTTTTTTTTTGTTGGATAGCCCATTTAGCGAGGAAGGCTATAGGCTATATAACACCGCGCTACGACTAATAGGAGCGGAGTAGCGACGAGAAATATTGCAAAAACGGGGAAAATTTACGCATACGAAGTTGCGCGGGACACTAGTAACTTTATAAAACTATGTATATTTTAGTGGTTGCCGATATTGGTAAACGTTTTACTTCTTTTGTTTCGAATTATAATTTGGGGACAATACAAATAGTTTTTTTTTTTATTTGCACTAAAATAAGGTTGATACGTGTTATTGATAAGTGGTCTTATGAATAGCTAGATGACCCGTGCAACTTCGTATGCGTCAATTTTCCCCGTTATTGCAAACTAGCTTTCGCCCGCGGCTCCGCCCGCGTGGATGTCGGTTATCGCGATAAAAACTATCCTATGTCCTTCCCCGGGACTTAAACTATATCCATACCAAATTTCATCTAAATCGGTTTAGTTGTTTGAGCGTGAAAGCGTAACAGACAGACAGACAGACAGACAGACAGACAGAGTTACTTTCACATTTATAATATTAGTATGGATGGATAAGGATTATATCATAAATCATAATACACATTGCGTAGCAATTGTTTTCACACGGATTACTCCTAGTGTTGCAGGTGAATCGAGCTTACGATCCATCCATTATTATATTAGATAAAGATTAAATTTTAGCGAGTAATGTGTATATGTACTCAATAAGTTGTGATGTATTTGTTTGTTTAATATTTCAAGAATAAACATTATAGTCGCTTGGTGCGAAAAATATATATTTTATTTGAATGCCTGATATCAGTTTCTGAGGTTTGATTTGGTTTTCAACAATTTCTTTAATTTTTATTGTAAATTAAACAACCTGATTTTGCCATTCAAAAAAATATTCTGATAAAAATTATATTTTTCTTTTCAAATGTATTGCATTTAAAAAAAGGGACGGAGGCAAACGAAGTGTTAAATTCTCTTTGGCATTGAGCATCTGTTTTTGACGTCAAAATATTTAACTACATGTCAACTTTAGTAATATAATACAAGATCGTGGAATGAAAAGACACATTTCGACGCGTTTGTAAAAAAATCTATAAAAATGTTAAAACACTTTGCAGTAGAAATTGTTAAAGTAGTCTACGAAATAAAATTACTTTTAAATAGAACGACTTTTAACTTCGTTCAATAAGTAATAAATAAATCTTTAGTTTACATACTGAACAAAGTATTTGTCAGTATTTTAGAGTAATTGAAGTCGCTTTAGTATTCTTCTTTCAACTGTAGTTGGGCAAATGTTTAAATCTTTTCAAAAGTGTGTCAAGGTCGAAGCCCACCGAAAGCTTTCGTTTTATCGTCCGGATGGTACACTTAGCTACCACAAAAAGCTTTCATAATGTCGTCCGGATCGTACACTTAACTACCACAAAAAGCTTTCATATTGTCGTCCGGATCGTACACTTACCTACCACAAAAAGATTTCATATTGTCGTCGGGACCGTACACTTAACTACCACAAAAAGCTTTCGTTTTGTCGTCCGGATCGTATACTTAGCTACCACAAAAAGCTTTCATATTGTCGTCCGGACCGTATACTTAACTACCACAAAAAGCTTTCGTTTTGTCGTCCGGATCGTACACTTAACTACCACAAAAAGCTTTCATATTGTCGTCCGGACCGTACACTTAACTACCACAAAAAGCTTTCGTTTTGTCGTCCGGATCGTACACTTAACTACCACAAAAAGCTTTCATATTGTCGTCCGGACCGTATACTTAACTACCACAAAAAGCTTTCGTTTTGTCGTCAGGATCGTACACTTAACTACCACAAAAAGCTTTCGTTTTGTCGTCCGGATCGTACACTTAACTACCACGAAAAGCTTTCATATTGTCGTCCGGCTTGTACACTTAACTTTACCACAAAAAGCTTTCGTTTTGACGTTGGGTACGTCAACGGAGATTTGACATTGCGTTCGTCGGTGTACCTCTCAGATCAAATACTACTAGATATGTACCTAGCGTTTTTCTCGCTTCCACATTTGGTGTTGCCAAAAAAGCAAAAAAGTCACTAACCTGTTATTTATGGTAATTTTGTCATATGATCAATTGGGTCAAATATATGAGACGTCAATGATTTCAGCGTGCCCAAGGCAGCCCGGTGGAGCGATTAAAATACTTATTACTTGTGTACCTAACTAATATGAATTAATTGCATAATGGGTCAAATACCACTCACTGTTGTTACCTACGATTTTTATTTTTCCAACTTAAGTGTAAAATGCGCAGCTAAGTTTTCAGAAATGTCATAAAAGGACTACGTAATTGGTTCTCACGAACGGCTGGCAGCCAAAGTCATTCTATCGGCTTTCAAAAAGTATCTCTTCGTTTTATAACTTAGAAAAAAAATAGAACACTTTTATAAATATCAAAAAAAAAATTAAAAATTACATTATTTTCAAGGTTTGTTAGTTTTATAAATGTCATAATTAATAATAACATTATTTTTTCTTTCTGAATTAATAGGGAACCTAAAAGGAAAAACAGGTTTATTAACAGTGATTGCCAAATATTTAAAATATAGCTCAGTTTTTGAAGTGCATGTGTTTACTGTTTAATCTTAGATAGACGTTCCCGTGATCGGATTTTTTGTATACGTACAAAATTTAAGTTCTCCCAATATTTTTTCTTTTAAAACTATTCCAGTATTCAAAACAAAAAAAAGAAAAGAATTATTGAAATCGGATAAGCCGTTTTTGAGTATAAGCTAATTTACAAACAGCTATTTATTTTTAAGCGGAACCCTAAAAATAAATAGCTGTTTGTTTACCCAAAGGGTAAAAACGGGACTCTATCGCCACCAGGTTGTATCTCATGAACCGTGATAGCTAGACAGTTGAAATGTTTACAGATGATGCATTTTTTTTGCCGCTAGAAAATACTAAAAACAAAATAAAGTGAATATTTAAGTGGGGCTCTCATACAACAAACGTGGTTTTGCCGTTTTTGCTCGATATTATAATGTATATTTGTACGAAACCTTTGGTGCGCAGGTCCGAGTCGCACTTGGCCAGTTTTTTAATTAAAGTTTCATTCCAGTGAAGACAACCCTACTGATATATTTAAACTTAAACCCACAGCAGATGGAAAACTCAATTAATACTGAATTTAAAAAAAAACAGCTCCATAATTTAAAGCTGTCATGTACAGAGATATTGCATCGATTGCAAATAACCTACTTTCCATTTTTTTAATAATTATTCCATTTACATATCGCTTCTTCATTTTGTGTTTCAACTGCATTGCGAACTGCTCCATTTACTCTGTACTTTTTATATTATTATGAATTGTATCAGTAAAAAGTAGGTCAACAGTCACCAACCATCTTGAATATAAAAATTACTTAAGTCAGGCATTTGCCGATGGTGGTCAAGTTGACTCAGTGTACAAAGACAATCACTAACTGCTTTGTTACAATTACATGTGCGAAACATTAATAAGTTCTGTACTATATCATTTACACTAATATTATAAAGCTGAAGAGTTTGTTTGTTTGAACGCGGTAACCTCAGAACTGCTGATCCGAATAGAAAACATATTTTACTGTTGTATAGCCCACATATCGAGGAAGGCTTTATAACATCACGCTAAGACTAATAAGAGAGAAGCAGCAATGAGAAATGTTGCAAAAACGGGAAATTTAGTCAGAAGAAGTTGCGCGGAACAGCTAGTTTACTAATAAACGCAATAAAATTTAGAGGGACTAGAAGATATTGAGGGTCAAGTAATATAACGGTCACAAATTGTTAAAGACTTAGGAGTTCTTTTTGACAAAAAGCTATCATTTTGCTCACTACAGTCACCTAATATCTAAAGCCAACCAACTTTAAGGCTTTGTTTTAAGAACTACGAAAGATTTATACTGAAATCTTTCGTAGTTCTAACGTTGTCGATGCGTTAATAACGTTAGGGCGGGGGGAGGGGCTACACAAATAGATATTTTTTAATGATTGTAATTAAATTAAGTCAAGTTTATCAAAATTTCAGATTTTATTAAATACTTTTCATTTTATTTTATATATTATAAAAATCGAATTCTTACCATATTTAGTTTTCATAGAATAATAGTTATAGTTTTTTTTTTATTAAAAAAATACGGAATATCCCTAGACTTTGTTGATGTGTGTATATTTTAATAGTAGCCGAACTACAGAGTTCACATGAAGTCGAACGTATACAAAAAATCCGATCACGGGAACGTCTATCTAAGATTAAACACATGCACTTCAAAAAAAAAAAAAAAAAAAAAAAAAAAAAAAAAAAAAAAAAAAAAAAAAAAAAAAAAAAAAAAAAAAAAAAAAAAAAAAAAAAAACACAGCTATAGTTTAAATATTTGGCAATCACTGTTAATAAACCTGTTTTTCCTTTTAGGTTCCCTATTAATTCAGAAAGAAAAAATAATGTTATTATTATTATTAAATGTATAAAACAAAGAAACCTTAAATATAATGTAATTTTGTTTTTTTTTTTTGATATTTATAAAAGTGTTGTTAGGGGTCATAATCATGTAAATATTGATATATATTTTTTGACATAATATACCTATTTTTTTAAAGAGACGACTCCTACAGTAGTATACACGCCCTATATCGCGGGGGACTTTACTAACAAACAAGTCACGAACACAAAATACACCCAGACACGGAACAACAATTTGTGGATCACACAAAGTGGTGTCCCGTGTGGGAATCGAATCCATAACCAAGAGGTTAGCAGTCGCGTAGAGCGTAGCAGTAAGACTCACTCCTTTATTTAGTTGCCCGACGTTTCGACCGTATTGCAATGGCCGTGGTCACGGGTAGACTGTAGTCTGACGATGAACATGATCGTGTCTCAATGAAACAGTTACTGCTCAAATGAAAACAAACAAAATACGGCGGAAAACAAGAGGAAAGAGCTTGTGTCAAACGCTGTAATTCGTTAGCTCTAAATTATAGGAACATGGCGATAAAACTGATAAAACTAATTTATTACAAAATCATAAATTATTAAAGGTCTTTTTTTGGAAATTTTTCCTTGTTTAAATGCCAAATAAAATCGTCTATTTATCGGTGAAACAAAGCAGGCAAGATATTGATTTTCAACATCATTAATCACTATCCGCGTTTCTTCCTTTCGTTTCTTTACAATGTCCATTCGTTACAATGAGGGCCTATTGGTATATCAGTCGAAAATCTATTTGCTCATTTAATCTTTATCTATACTAATATTATAAAGCTGAAGAGTTTGTTTGTTTGTTTGAACGCGGTAATCTCAGGAACTACTGATCCTAGTTTTATATAATTATTTTGCATCCTATCATACTAATGGTTAAATAGGCTAGCACTAATTAATTAGGTATGTAAATCTTTACTAATATTATAAAGCTGAAAAGTTTGTTTGTTTGTTTGAACGCGGTAATTTTAGGAACAACTGGTCTGATTAAAAAAAATATTTTACTGTTGGATAGCCCATTAATCGAGAAAGGCTATAGGCTATATAACATCACGCTACGACCAATAGGAGCGCAGCAGCAATGAGAAATGTTGCAAAAACGGGGTAAATTTACGCATACGAAGTTGCGCGGGACAGCTAGTAATTGATATTAAGAATTAATGAAATTAAAATTAAAAAATGTGTCTTGAGTTCATGCAGTATTAATTCTAAAGACTGACAAACAAAAAGATTTGTATTGCTGAACTACTAAGCCTGTAATATTACTGCACTGCCTTACTGCAATCTGCATTACTTACTGCAATGCCAAAATATGCATCAATGAACTTCTGAAATCTACTTTGCCGCTCAACATAAATATGCGTTGCAAAATTATTGTTCTTTTTTGAACCCGCGATGTAAGTCTTATGACATAGGTTTATGCGTGTTATTCCTGAAATACACTTTAAGGTTATAGAAGTTTTTAAAGTGACAGCTTTTTTAGCGGCGTTGTGCACTTTTAAAAAATGTAAAACACGCGTCAGGTTCACGGGACCTTGTTCGAAAATTCGTAGATCGCGTGATCCTGATCGAAAATTCGTAAGGCGGAGGGAGAGCAATGAAAAACGGCTACAATATCATTAGAATACGAAGGTCAATTTCGACACCGTCTGCAATGTTATTATAGCTCAGTTGGGAAATCTGGCGGTCCAGAAACCAGAAGACCTCTAGTTCAATATATACATAATAATAGATACACATATTACTTACGCCGACAAAGTGAAAGAATAAAATCTAGAAAAAAAAAAATTGTAGGAGCTCCCCTATATGTAAAGTGGGGTTGTGTTTTTTTTCTCACCCACCCCATCGTGTAGGGTATCATTAGATAGGTCTTTTAAAAACGTTTATGAATTGGGAACATGATTTTTTAATTTTGGGATCCGTTTGTAAAATATTAAGCATTAAAGTGAAAATTTTTGTTAGAGTCAAGTGTCCCCCCCCTGCCCGCTAAATGGTTGATGTTGGGTATGTGAAAAAAATCACGGTAGTAGTACCTATATATAGTGAAATTAAAAAGAAAACTATCACATCTAAGTAGTACTCGTAAACTTGTAAAGACTCTAAGCTGCAAGCTGATCAAACAAGTAACAACATTTTAGTACAAATTCTATTGAAAATTATTATTAAATAGGTATAACGTATACGTTGTAGTAGTATGAAACAAAAACAACAAAAAACCCAGTTCTAAAGCTGCACCTGGACTACGGAAACCTACATTGTGCGTGACCCGACATGTAATCACACTATCACACTAATATTATAAAAGCGAAAGTTTGTGAGTATGTGAGTGTGTATGTTTGTTACTTCTTCACGTCTAAACGGCTGGAGCGATTTTAATAAAATTTGGTATGGAGTTAGCTGACACCCTGGATTAACACATAGGCTAATAACTGCGGGTAACACCGCGGGGCACAGCTAGTTGTTTATATTTTTTTTATTTCAATTTATGATTTTGGTTTTTTATTTACTATTTCATATAATTTTAATAATATCAGTAAGAACGAAAAATACTATTTTAATTCCATCAGTGTGAATTTTTTTAGAGAGATTACCTTTTTGATTGTCATATCGTTGTCATTTTTTAAATTGGCATATTTGTGTACGATAGCGCAATAGATATACATATATTGTATTTAACCACATGAACAATATAAAAAATGTAAATAAAAACTGATAAAAAAACCCAAAAAATAAAACCCTAACCATTCAAAAATATTCAAAAATGCACAACGTTAATGTTAAAGTTTTCGCTTCTGCCGGCACTCCCGGAGTGCATCCCGTTTTTTTTTACATACAGCAAAATGAAGAGACCAGCAGGTCGTGCGTCTGATGACATGCTTCACGCTAGCCCATAACAGAATCAGTGCCACTCAAATCCTTGTTTGCCAAAGATCTGAATGTCACCGTACCGTGCTCCTTATTTGAACCATTAGTTCCTAACTCTCTTTTACCCAGTAATTACATTTGCTACAGTGCCCTTCTACCGAAACACAGTGATGTGTTAACATTACTATTTCACAGAAGAATTACAGATACTACTGTGGTACCCACCAACATCTTTAATCATAATATCTACATTCTACAGTATGTATATTTAATCCCTGTCCGACCCGTTAATGTGTTGTTAGGTATCATATTCCCATTCGATTTATGTCATTTAAAATAATGATTAAAGTAATTTATAAAATTATATGACGAAAAAAAAAACAGATATTTTTTTCTTTATAGAAGTCATATGGGAAAACATATGTAGGCGGAAAAGATTGTTTTGATTGTAACGAGGCTTTATGCAAACAATGTTGATAAAAAATCTTGTAAAAAAATTTACACATTTAGACGAAATTGGGTACTAACTTAAATCGTAAATTTAAATATTAACTTAAAAAATAACGGATACCTATATATTTTTTTCATATTTTTCTAGCATTGTTAACAGAATACCTACACACTACCCTTTCGGGTCGGACAGAGATTCATTTACACTTTGTATAAACAACATTAAAACCGTCTAACATTAAATTCATAGTCTTGAGGCGAATTATTACTTTAATTTACCTTTCATTTACATACTTTAAATATAATTTTCAACAAGAGCCTATCGACCTAGCTCCCTATTTAGATGTTTCAGCAAAAGGAGAAGTATCTCGGTAAATATTTCATACTTATTTCTAGAACCTCACTCAAGATCTTAACACTTAAAATACGAGACTGAAGACAAAGGCATCATGTTGTAAGACGGGAGCGATAAACGGTATTCTGAGTGCTGAAAATGATCACTGTAACACTAGAGATTATGAACTTTCTTTTTATTCGCAACTTCGTCTGCGTAAATTTTCCCCGTTTTTGCAATATTTTTCCTATCGGTCGTAGCGTAATGTTATATAGCCTATAGCTTTCCTCGATAAATGGGCTATCCAACAGTAATTTATTCTTTCAATCCGAACCAGTAGTTCCTGAGGTTATCGCGTTCAAACAAACAAACTTTTCAGCTTTATAATGTTAGTAAAGATGTAAACAGAGATCCATACTATTACATGTGAAAGTATCTCTGTATGTCTGTTACCTTTTCACGCTTAAATCCTTGAACCGATTTATATCAAATTTATATGAAAATTTTTGATCGTGATAACCAACATCACGAAAGCTAGTATGTTACGTATTTGACGTGTGTATCAGTGTGTCTGTTTATCGCGTCGTAGCATCAACACTGCACTGATTCAATAAAAATGGCTCTTAGTTATGTTAAATGAAAATCTTGAGCACAGAATACAGACAAAACGCTCTTAACGCACTCCCACATAGATATCGTCACCGACGTGGATAATCGGAAGAAGACGGACCAGAGACTAGAGCTAGTGCCACGATCGCGCTACGGATCCTCGTTAAAAGATCGCTTTACATACATGAGCGTTCCTTCTGTATTTTCTTCATTTTGTGCCCGGATTCAACATCTCTGTGAATCAGATAATCTCTCAAGCTACCAAAGCATCAGCTATAAAATAGTACACTTTGACCAATATTGTTGCGTGTATTGCAAAGCCCAAATCTTACCTACAAAAATATTCCGACTTGTTGTGTTTGTTTGATACCGTTCGTCTTTGCTGTTGCCATGATAGATGGAGTTCCATTCTTTTTTTTTTTTTTTTTTTTTATAGATGGGAAATCATCAAATGACTTCTCCCGCTGTGGGCATGAGCGGAAGGGCGTGTCAGACTCTTACTGACTAAAACCCATCTGTGTTCCTTCTTTCGCCCTGGTGTTCCGGGAGCACGGTAACTCTTTCGAACGATCCCGCACTCCCGGTGGGCGCCGGCCCAATGGGGCCCCGTCACTTGCTGACACCTCTTTGAGGCGCGCGTGGAACACTAGCGCGCCTTCGACCCGGGCCTGGTCCTAAGCTGGACGGCAAGCTACCCACTGCTCGCCGTCCGTAGGCCTGCGCCTAGGGTGGCCGGATGTCGTCCCTTGGCACCCGTCGCCCAGAGCGTGCCGCGCGGCGGCCGGGGCGTGAGGACCGTCTGTCTCTCACGCGTTCCGCCGTCTCCTTCTGCAGCATCACCTTCTCGCAGAAGGAGACGACTGCCTCCCATTCCCTCTCGCTTCGCAGCATGGCTCGAATGAGGCCCGGACGCGAGAGGTCACCGCCGCCGATCGCTGCCACGAGGGCAAGCCGCTGCTCAGCCCAAGCGGGGCACACCTCCACCGTGTGTTCTACTGTGTCTTCCGGCCGGTCACCACAATGGTGACACCCAGGCGTTTCCTCCCGCTTGATGCGATGCAGGTACCTCCCGAAACACCCGTGTCCGGTGAGTACCTGCGTCAGGCGGTAGGTGAGGACGCCATGGCGCCTCTCCAGCCACTCCTCAAAAAGGGGGCTTACTGCTGCTATCGCGGTGTGCCCTGCTCGTGGTTGCGACAGTCGGTCCCTCCACGACGCCATGAGATCGAGCCGGAGCTCCCTCCGCCACACAGCAATTTGTCGCGGCAGCGGAGTTTCGTCCCGGCTCATCGCCTCCTCTCGCCACTCGTATGCGAGTGCTAGGGCTATCGCCTCCAGATCCCACGGCGCCATTCCGGCGAAGAGGCAAGCTGCCTCGCGGGAGACCGTCCGGTATCCCCGGATGACCCTGATAGCTGTCACCTTTTGGGGCGAGTTCAGGAAATGGGCGGCTCGTCGCCCCAAGGACCGCGCCCATACTGGGGCCCCATATAGGGCCATCGACCGCACAATCCCCGCGTATAGCCTTCGGCAGGGGGCGTTTGGACCCCTCAAATTGGGAAGGAGCCGCTTTAACGCGGCCCCAGCCCGTTCCAATTTGGGAGCCAAACGTCGGAAGTGCTCTACGAAGTTCCACCGGCTGTCAAGGACGAGTCCCAGGTACTTCATCGTCGACTCGACGCCGATGTGAACCCCCCCTACTGCCACCTGGAATCCCGGAGGTGGTCCGTTCCGCCGGCCATAAAAACACATAGCCTCGGACTTGTGCAGAGCCACCTCGAGACCCAGTTGCCGGATTCGGTTAACAACCGTTGCAACCCCGCATTCCATCGCTGCGGCCGCCCCTGAGTACGACCTCCCTTGTGCCAGGACCAGCGTGTCGTCGGCGTAGCACACTACGCTGACACAGCTGGGGACGTCAGCGCGCAACACCCAGTCGTAGCCGATGTTCCACAGTAGCGGCCCCAAAACCGAACCCTGTGGAACACCGCACGACATCTCTCGCCGGTTCCAGTCCCCGTTAGGACCGGGGTAGATGACGGCCCTGTCCGTTAGATAGGCCCTGACCACGCGACGGAGGTAGGTCGGCACCTGGTAATACCGGAGCGCCTCCCCAATGCAACTCCAGGGCAAGGTGTTGAAGGCATTGGCAATGTCTAAAGACACCGCCAAGACGACCCTACCCCGGGACACCGCGTCCCCCGTCGTAAGAGCACGGACTCGCATAATGGCGTCCACCGTGGAGCGTCGCCTGCGGGAACCGAACTGCATCTCAGATAGGTTCGGTCCAGCCCCTGACAGGTGCGCGACAAGGCGGTCTGCAATTACTCTTTCAAAAAGCTTGCCCACCTCGTCAAGCAGCACTATGGGCCGGTATGCCGACGGAGAGTCCGCAGGGCGTCCTGGCTTCCGTATCAGGACCAGCCTCCCCGTCTTCCAAAGAAGCGGGAACTGGCCCCTCTCCAGGCAGGCGCTCATAAGCCCCCTCAGTCGAGGCCCAAGAGCCTCTAAGGCCAGGACCAAGGCTTTCCCCGGAATGCCATCGGGTCCTGGGGCGGTATTCTTCGCTTTTAACCTACCTACCGCCGCTCCTAAGTCTGCCCCAGTCACTTCAGGGACGTCGGCGTCGTTGGAGTGGTCCGCTTCGGGCATCGCAGTACGCGGGACCATGCGCGGAGGATTATGCTCACCGCGCGCAGGGAACAAAGCGCTCACCACGCCTTCCACCAGCTCGGGCCGGA
The DNA here is from genome assembly GCA_945859575.2 of Herminia tarsipennalis. NCBI lineage: Eukaryota > Metazoa > Arthropoda > Insecta > Lepidoptera > Erebidae > Herminia > Herminia tarsipennalis. The sequence goes on from OX243855.2 coordinate 12,231,147, forward strand.
GACTTTGCGTCAGCGGGGGAGCCCAGGGATGGATCTTGTCCCGCACCATCTTGTACGGGCGCCCCCACGGGTCCCTGTCGAGAGTCTCCAGCATTTCCTGGCGGGCAAGGATCTTGGCCCGACAAATTGCCTCCTTAAGGGTGGTCTTTGCTGCTCTGTATTCCTCGTATAGATCCACCTCCCTAGCCTCCGCATTCGGGGGACGGATGCGAAGCCTGCGATGTCTAGTGTACCGGCGGCGCGCAGTGACGCACGCCTCGCGCAGCGAGGCCAGCTCCCGCGACCACCAATGCACCTGGTGCCGAGCGCGACCTGGCCGGACTCGAGGCATTGCCACGTCGCAAACCTCCGACATGGCCTCCTGGAACCACTGGGCCTCTCCGTTGACGTCGGCAGGCCTATCTGGTGATGACACCCAGGCCTGCACGATTGAGGCTACCAGGAGCAGCTCTTTGTCCAGCCGCTTCAGTGCCCACCGTGGACCACTCGGGGCCTGTGGCAACGGCGCCCTTGAGGTCTGGGCGGAGACGTCGAACCTGATGTACCGGTGGTCAGAATAAGTCTCCACCTCCTCCACCACGCGCCAGTCCACTACGCGCGGTGACAGTGCGGGGCTGGCAAACGAAATATCCACCACCGATTCGCCCCGCATCCGCACTAGCGTGGGGACAGAACCCTGGTTTAAGACTACCAAACCTGTCTCCAAAGCCCAACCCTCTACCATCCTGATGGAGTTCCATTCTGATTCACTAAATACCTACTATAGTATATTTTATTCATAGTCAAATCCAACTAGAACCAAGATCAGGCTGTACTGTACAATAACTTTCTCACATAACATTATCTATACTCCATTCTCAGTGGCAAACCTGGCGGGTAGGCCTGGATAATACAATTCACTGATAATAACAAAAATCTAAAAATGCGAAGAGTACTCGCGCACTGAGGGTTCCGTACATGTGTAATTTTCCCTGTTGCACATGTACGGAACCCCCTCGGTGCGCGAGTACCACTGTTCATTCTCTCAATGACTACTTAATTTCATCATCATCATCAGCCTATCGCAGTCCACTGCTGGACATAGGCCTCTCCAATTGCACACCAATTTGTTCTATCTTCGGTTTCTCGCATCCAGCTCCTGTCAGCCGTTTTGCGTAAATCATCACTCCACCTGGCCTGAGGGCGTCCTACACTACGTTTTCCAAGCCGCGGTCTCCACTCAAGAACTCGTTTACCCCAACGGTTGTCGGTTCTTCGGCTAATATGGCCAGCCCACTTAATTTATTTGCAGAAAATTACAACATCAAATCTCAAGTAAAGTTTTCTGAATAGTAGGAAGTACTCTTATGTTTCGATCTGGTCTGGTCAGGCCATGAAATAAGAATGATATAACTCGCTGTTCCCTTTCTAATGTAATCCGTTTCTAACAAAAGCTTTTAGTTTTCAGCCCTAAACGAAATGCAAATCGAACGGTTTGATAATAAGACCCCGTTTAAGATAAATATTGTTCAGTTATAAAGCGTGTTCTTAGAAACACTCAATTAAATGAAGTAAGCCTTCACAGTGCCACGTTTGATAATCTTACATCTTATGTTTCGAAGCAATTAGTTTTATTGTATTTAGAGTAATGTTGTTTATTGTTAGGCATTAGACAGCTTTGTAGTAATGCATTTTTTGTAATTCTTTTTACGACCACTGAAAAAAAAATTATACCTACTGCTTCTTCAGTTATGCTGAAGAAACGAAAATAACCTTAAATAATTATAATGGAACGTTGAAGAGTCGGTTGGTGTCGGTTAGCTCGCTATTTATACTATAACTTATTTGATAGTTTAGTTATCTGTATGCACACCTTTTTTGTATTTTTTCTTTTCTCAGTCGTGCTTTTCAAAAACAGCACGTCTATTTCCTACGTAATGCATGCCGTGGTAGCCTATAATTAAGGCAGCACTTCTGGATGTATCCAATATTGTGTAAATTTGTAAAGTTTAAGTGTATGCTTTGTTGGTTGCCCTTAAATAAATAAATAATGAAGTACGATCGTTATTTACCGTTACTAATAATTTCAATTATCTAGTAACTCTGTGAATATACAATGCAAACAACATTTTAAAATTTAACACAAATACCTACATTATTCTGCATTTTTTCATTTTTGCGTTTCTCAACAAAAGGGCGTAAGTGGCATTAACATACGCTCTTCAGCTGATGCAATCTTTTATGGCTGCGGAACCCTACACTAAGCATGGTCCGACATGCTCTTGCCCGGTTATTCATTTGATCATTTTACTTAGGTATTAGTTAAGAAAACGAATTACATACTTAATATTAATAAGTAAAGATTCTGCGTGATAAATTAAGGTCATTCTTTTGTTTATTTTTCAAAAACATTTATAATTATTCATTAATTAGCAGTAATTTGGCTAATATTTAAGCACATACCTATAGTTTTTACATTGTAAGTGTAATCTCATGTATTCTTTTTTTAATATTTTTTATTTCTTGTTCTTCCATCAGTCCTTTAATATGGTGTATATAAACAAAGAAACATTATAAATATTGGCAATAAGAAAAGAGTGACCGATAGTTTTACTGTCTCGTTCTTTTCTCCGGCTTTACCTATTGTTTGCGAACAGGCATTACATTTACCTACATGTAAAATCGACTTACACAAATGTTGTATTTTCCTTACTAAGTGAATAAAGATTTTTTTAATTATTTGGTATTTTTATTAAAAAACAAGTTGATCATGCTTTATGCTGCTTCCCGTTGCTGTGCCAATACTGGCTAGCCGTGTGGTACAGGCTTAAGAATAATACCACCCTTTATCTTCCCGTAGCTGTCGTCAAGGTGACTAAGTGATTTCCCACCAGAGGATGAGCAGCAGCGTTCTGAGCGAATTTTAAAGCCTTACTGCGATCACCAACCAGCTCGCCAGCGTGGCGATTATGGCAATTACCCCCCCGGAGTAGAAGGTTCTACTGGGGAGACCCGCTCCGGTTCAGTGAATGATATTATGTAGCACACCACTATAATTTACAACACAATACGCAAAATATTTTTTTTTTTAATGTAACCTGTACTCTCACTGGGAGAGTGCGCCAGTAAATCTTCCCAATACGCTTCCAAACTGCCTAGTCTGGATTTCTCCCACATCAGTCAATCAGGCCAGTGTTTAAGCCCTTTTTGTAAAGCGAAACCACTGGTTTTAACCGGTTGAAACCGGGTTCTTGCCAGTCAAAAGTAGTTATGAATGGGTCCGTTTCGCTCTTGGTGGAAATCGGGCTTGAGGCCTGCTTTGACCGCGAAATTGATAACTAATTGCTAAGCAACGCGCAAGGCGATGTGTCATCACGTTATTGACTGCGCCCGGGTCCACTAAAACTGTCACAGGCATGGTTTTTTTACAATATCATCAATGTTTTGGCGATTGCCGCGACAAGCGATACAATTGGAAATAGTATAAAAAAAAGCTGTCACATGCATGCTGGTTATTTCAATGTCATCAATGTTTTCTTATGGAGTTATCACGTAAAATTATCATTCGTTAACCGACTTTACAGACAATATTTTATTATATAACCACGACGTTTAAAAACAAACTCATTGCTTCCACAGTCCGTCGCGTCGCCATAAAATATATTTACCTAATGGATGTAAACAGTCGGCTCTCGTGGAAATTAAACGTTGATTCATTCGACGTTTGTTATAATCAGTCACAGTTTACATTTGCAAATGGATCACAGTTATCGCGATGATACGTGGAATCGAGATCAATGTTATACGAGTACCTCAGGTTTGCTTTCCACTTGAATATTCATATAAAGAGTAATATTTTTATTTGGGGATTAAGGTTGAAAGCAAACATTTTATGTTATTTTGTAGAATAATAACTGAAATATGTTTTATGGTATTAAAGGTGAGATTTGTAGAGGTGTGCCTCAGGGATCAATTCTAGGGCCACTACTGTTCATACTCTAAACAAGTGTTATTGTTACTACCATCATCCACTCGAAGTATCATCTATTTGCCGACGATCTGCAGATTTACACATCCTTCTTGCCACTTCTTGTCATGAGGGCATTACTAAAATGAATGATGACTTGATCAGGATAGAGGCATGGTCTCAGAAAAAAATACTGGTATTATATCCTGCAAAAACAAAGTTCTGGGTTCAAAGGAATTCATAAAATCAGTGACTGCAATCCTGAGGTAAAGATAAATGGATGTGTCATAGAACGGGTATACGAAGCCCGCAACTTAGGAGTTATTTTTGATGGTCAGTTACATTTTGAGTCGCATATTTTAGAGGTTGTGAGTAACTGTTTTTATCGTTTGAAACTGCTATATAGGATTCGGCCATATATCAGTGTTGATGTGCGCATAATGCTTTATAAATCACTGATATTATTCAAGCCAAATCATGCCGACACTATATATGGCACATGTATACTAAGCCAGACAGAAAGGTTTCTACAACGGGTACAAAATGCTTGTGCGCGTTTTTGTTTAATATTCCTCCTCGATCACATGTCTCTGCCTTCCTCAAATGTGGGGGCTTGATGAATATGTCCTCGAGGCGCAAGCTTTATTTTGCTTCTTTAGTATTTAGCGTGATAGGCACAGGCAAACCAGTATATCTTTATAAAAAACTATCATGGTCAAGAGACTATAATAATAGTATGCAACAAGAGCCTACGAATATCCCGTGTCTATCCCCAAACATAAGACCGCTGCTTCCAGTTGTTGGAATGTGCTGCCCCCCTCCCCCTTCTATTACACATACTATACTAATACTCGGTCTTACGGGATTTAAAGATATGCGTTCTTATTTTCATATGTTAATCACGGGGATGTGAAAATAATGACACTATTTTCATAGACATATACTTACATACCTTTGACTTAGTGGAATGTTCCCAATATCGGTTCATAGATATGTGACCGTTTACGGAAATACTCACAATCCTCCGTGCCTCTAAAACATGCCCAGTGCCTAATCCTGTAGTCGTGTTATATTTCACTAGCTGAGACGCACAATTTCGTCTGCCTTAATTTTCCCCGTTTTTGCAACCTTTTTCTTTGATGCTCCGCTCCTATTGGTTATAGCGTGATGTTAAATAGCCAATAACCTTCCTCAATAAATGGGCTATCTAACACTAAAATATTTTTTGATTTAGAACCAGTAGTTCCTGAGATTATCGCGTTCAAACAAACCCTTCAGCTTTATAATATTTAGTATAGATTCCATCGAACTGCGAGCGTGAGGGATTAGTCGCATATAAATATGCATTATTAGTTTATTATAAAAATGAAAAAGCAGCTGCAGATAAAATCAAGTATCTTTGTGTGCCGTAATTTGTATAAAATTCATTTTGCAAGCGAAACCCTGCAACTTGTTGCATCATTTGAAGCTCTACATACCTACTCGCGTTCAATGAGATTCAATTACATTTTCATTTAAATAAAGCCAGATATAAATCGCTTCAGTGTTAATTAAATTTGTAAAACAAAGGTTTGTGAATGATGTTTGTATCAGAGGTTTTATAAATACTAAATCTCCTTAATAATAATAAAAAGCGGCCAAGCGCGAGTCGGACTCCCGCACGAAGGGTTCCGTACCATTATTCCTTACTATTGTTCCTCTATAAAACGGCAAAAAGCGACTTTTTGCCGTTTTTATAGAGGAAAAGGAAGGAATCTGTTGTATAGTTACCTTAAATATAAATTTTAATTATTTATTTTTACAGTGAATAATATTCAAGCGTCTACCTGTTGCCGTTATCAATATCGAGCAAAAACGAGCAAAAATATCACATTTTCAACAGAAATACATCATCTGTGAAAATTTTAACTGTGTAACTGTCACGGTTCATGGGATACAGCCTGGTGACAGGCGGACAGACGGACAGCAAAGTCTTAGTAATAGGGTCCAGTTTTACTATTTGATTATGGAACCCTAAAATGGAATAATAATTTATATAAATGCGGCAAAAGCCAGCTACTTACACACCTGAACAGAAGCGATTTTTTGATGGTGATGTTAGTGTGTGTAGTTGACGGTAATGCATTTAATCGTATAAGTGGTCTTGTTTGTGCCTTATAGTAGGTATTTGAAATAAACGTTGTGTTTGCTTTGGAAGTAATTTTGAGTTTTTTATTCCAAAACAAAGATCCCTTGTACAGGAATCAGTACCAGCCTACAGGTTCCCTAATCGTTACTGCACCTACACACTAGGTACTTACTTATATAGAAAAGAAAGTAAGATTTTGCAATGTAATATGCTCAAGTGATTTGAAAACGACGAATTAAGCGATTTTTGTCGTCTACTGCATACAACGATTAACAATGTAAGCCTCTTTATATTTTTTTCTCATTGATAAAATCGATTCGTCACGGACACTGAGTCCGGAAGTCGTAATTTATGCATAATTAGGTACCTACCGCCTTGTTGGGTACGCATGGAAATATAATTGCTTCTTTACTTAGCCTTACTTCCTACCGATGGTATATATGAGGCATTCTAATAATATTGACGACCCGTTGCAACTGTTCCTACTTAGAATAAAAATTATTGAGTTTGATTTGCGAGTTCAGTGGTGTGTTTTTCGTTCAGAAATAAAACTAAACATATTCTCCTAGCAACATATAGTATCCGGGGTGCGGTTGGGGTGTGTCCGACTGCTATGCAAGAGGTCGTGGGTTCGATTCCCTCACGGGACACCACTTTGTGTGATCCACAAATATTGTTTGTTCCAAGTCTAGGTGTACTTTGTGCCCGTGACTTGCATGTTTGTTAAGTCCCCCGCGACACAGGCCTTATACCCTACTGCGAGAGTCATATAAAAAATAAATTCAGTCATTTTACAATCATGTTATTTTGTATACCAAGTTGACTCATTTAAATCCAGAGAATTTGCTCACACAGCCGTTTCACAATCTAAACCATACGGAACTAATCCATGCTTGGTATTGTAAAGAACTAAAATATATGTAGTAGGCTGAGAATGTAGTTTAAAAGACTAAATAAAACTACTCTTTTTTTTAAAGTAAGCAGTCGTATTACTAACTTCAATTAATTAACAGTGAAATCAGACTAGCCGACCTAGCTACCTACCTAAAAAAACTGGAATGTAAAATCTTAGTTTTTACCTGACGTACTGCAGGAAAAATTAGGATTGAGTCCCACATTACTAGCAATCTTGTTAACCCCTCCAGCTAAAATATATGGGATAAAAACAATGCCGGAGAGGTCTTTGAAGACCATTACCTGACTGCTTCAAAAAGGACATTAAAAATCTATCCCTCCGCTGGTAGAGACGCATCGATAGCATGAGTGTATATTTTGATTGATAGGAATAAAAAAAATATATAGGTATATATAAAAAACCGCACAAGTGCATGTCGGGCCACGCACAATGTAGGGTTCCATGGTCCCCCCCCCCTAGTATCCGAATCATGCGGCTAAAGAAGTGGGCTACTACTACTAACAACAAAATAAACTAAAATACATACATACATATCAACCCATAAGATGGCCCACTGCTGGGCACGGGTCTCCCCAGTAGAACCTACTAGTATGTAGATCCTGGGGGTAATTGCCATAATCGCCACGCTTGGCGAGCGGGTTGGCGATCGCAGTAAGGCTTTAAGTACGCAGAGGACGCTGCTGCCCGTCCTCCGGGGTGAAATCCCTTAGTCGCCTTGACGACACCCACGGGTAGAGATGGGGTGGTACTATTCTTAAGCCGGCACCACACGGCAGGCTAAAATAAACTAAAATACTTACAACGTTAATAATTTTAAATGGAATTTGTACGAAAATTTATTTACTTCTCAATTGATCAGCCGTTACTCGTAGACTTGTAAAGCCTAGTTGCTAGCTGTGTTTTTTTTCTAATTCAACATACTCAACATCAACCATTCAGCTAGAAAAGGGGAGGGGGGGACACTTAACTCCGACAAAAAATTGCACTTTAAAGCTTATTTCACAAACGGGTCCGATTAGGGGAGGTATCCACAAAAAAAATGTTTTTCAAGATTTTATTCTTTCACTTTGGCGACGTAAGTAATATGTGTATTGATGCAAAAATACACCTTTCTAGCACTAATAGTCTCTGAATTAATCTGCGTACGGACGGACATGGCGAATCTATAAGGTTCCGTTTTGCCATTTTGGCTACGGAACCCTAAAAAATGACTAACTTTCCGTACTATACGGCAATTTCATACATAAAGACCTAATATAAATTCCGTCATGACTTCTAAAGATCTCAACGGATTTAGATCTTTCAGGTAATAATAGATTCGATAATTGATTCTAGGAAAACTAGGTTTTTTGTAAAAAAAGCAATATGGCAGTCGTGAGACGTGATTAAAGTCACATTCCATTTATTTTTTCTTCTGATTGGATGAATATGGGGTATCAAAAATAACATTTTGCGGGTTTGTGTTAGTTACAAGGTGAGACGTGTTTCTACCCGACTGCGCAAGAAGGAGGGTTATGTTTTTCGAGTGTATGTATTTATTATAACTTTTAAACTTATGCGTTGCATTATAAAATGCAGTCAGCTTGTGACCACGGTCGGTGTTACCCGGTCGAAACGTCAAGCATAAGGTAAATACTTTACCTAGATTAAACACGTTTATTCCCGTGTCAAATTGTATGTATGTATTTATGTTTGTATGTATATATGTAGGTATATTTCTTTGGCACGCTCTAAATGGTGTGAGAGTGACACTGGGTACATCAAAATTAGATAAAAATAAAATGGCTGACTTTTGGCGCCCAAATATTTTAGTTATTAATTTTAAATAGTCGGGTTTTTGTTTTGTAATAATAATAATATATATTGTAAAAAAATATATCTTGGGACAACTCACACAACGCCATCTACTCCCAAACTAAGCAGAGCTTATACTATTGAACCATACAACTGATAAATGTAGGTACTTAAATATTTCTAAATACATACACATCATAGATAAATGACACTCAGACACAGAATAAACCATCGTACTCATCACACAAAGTTTTATCCTGGGTGAGAATCGAACCCACGGCTCCGGCTTAGCAGTCAGGGTCACTAACTACTAGGCCAACAGGCAAGTCAATAAATCCATACTAATTTTATAAATGTGAAAGTAACTCTGTCTGTCTGTCTGTTACGCTTTCTCAAACAGATAAACCGATTTAGATGAAATTTGGTATGGAGATAGTTTGAGTCCCGGGGAAGGACATAGGAGCTTTTGACGCGATAACCGCAGGCGAAAGCTAGTTTAAAATAATTTAGTTTTTTCATTTGCTAATTAAGTTCTTGTTTCCATTTTTGTTTTTTAAAAGATGACTCCCGGTGTAGGTCACAAGCCCTGTGTCGCGGGGGACTTTACAAACATACAATTCACGGAGACACAAAGTACACCCAGATTCGGAACAACAATTTGTCACACAAAGTGATGTCCCGTGTGGGAATCGAACCCAAGCTTGCGTAGCAGTCGGACACACTCCCACAGCGCCACAGAGGCAGTCAATTCACTGAAAACTTTGAAAAACATGTCATAAAAGCCAGTTGAACAAACACAGGTGATAGGCTTTTACAAAATTATCTATTGTTATGAAAGCTTATCAATTATAATAATACCGGGTTATCAAACGAGCTATACCTATATACAATGATAGAGATAGAAAAATACAATACACCCAATGATATCTATTATATTAAAAAGGACCAGACAATAACAACGCTTAATAAGTTTATACGTAACAGATACGGCTTAAATAAATATGTAAAGTACCAAAACATTCGATGTGCCATTTGCCTGTATTTTGCTCATAAAATTGTGGTTTCATCATAAAATTAGGCAGTTTGAAGACTATATTAATGGTGGCTCCACACGATCACTTTTAACAGTCAGTTTTAAATGACAGTCAAACTTGTTGACTGAACTGATAGTTTTTATACACACACTCATTTTAAGATGTTCAGCTAAAACTGACAGTTAAAAGCGATCTGAGTAGCCACTATAAATTGCAGAAACAAAAAAATGATAAAGTATTAAAGAATTACTAACTTGAAATAATTTATATAACAATCATATTTAAATTTAGAATATCAACGTAATTGTTTTTATTTTAAACGTTCGATTTGCTGTTGACTGAACAGTGAAAATTCCTAATTTAAATTCAAAAGCATTGAAAAAATACTTTTTACTTAATTGTTTTTAGATTCCGAATTTGCTAATAGATTTTAATTATATGAATTGAATGAAACTAAACAGAAACAATATATGAGTATAAGCGATCGACTTTAATTTACCTGATGAAAACATGCTTTTAAAAACTAGCTACAAGAACAAAAAACAACGTCTTAAAGAGGAGAAAAGTAACATAAAATGTGAAAAATAAACAGATACAGTATCTAACAAACACAATGCATTTGTAATTGAAAGCGCAGGTAAAAGCGAAACACTAAAAATAAAGCATTTGGCATTTCTGTCAGTTTTCCACTGCGCACGCGTGAGGAAACCGTTCTCGTTCAGTGGCGGTAAGCAAGCGTCGAGCATAACGCGCGTCGCATTGCTGAGTGGAATAATATCGCGAAACATTTAAACTTTTTGTAACATAAATCGAATTTAAAACAAAAGAGTTTTTATTTGGAAAGTGAGTGAAGAGGTTTTATTTTTCAGCCAGTGCTGTTCTTTTTATGAAATTTGTTTTTTGTGCAGTGATTTGTGTGACGTTTGGTTGCTGTTTTAGAAGGTAATTTAAATTAAGAAAATTATTATTTTTTAATTATAATTATTTAAAAATAATATAAATTAAAATATATTTTTTTAAATATAAATAAAATTGAACATAATTGAGTAGTTCTAATCAAAACTTAATTACAATTGAATATTTAAAGTTACAGACCATAAAAAAGGTAATTCATATTAAATATTATTTCTACCTACCTGCTAATTAAAAAATATTTTTAATCCTTGTAAAAACTAAATGTAACTGGATGATTCCAGTTTCTCGCTCATTCAACTATTAATCTACAAGTGGTGTTTAATTAGTGCGAGTCGTAATTTTTGAGAGTTACAATTAACTGTCGTAATATTTTTTATCGCTCTGTTCAATTAAGGGGAATAAATTGTTGTAAAAATCCAACACGGACGAGTTTTATTAGTGGAGGCTTTAAAAAATATAATTAAAAATGTTTCTTGTTAACTCGTGCGTCTGGCGTGATGACCTATGGCCTTAGCTCTCTTATTAAGTAAGGTTAGTTATAACTAGCTATAGTTCTACATTAGCATTCTGCATATGAAACACTTTAGGTTACCTAAGGTGTTTTACTAGGTAACTATTCTCCATACTATGGATACTATCCTTTAAAAAAATATGAGATCTAACACCAGGTCTTTTTGCGTGGTGGTTAGTGGTTCATATCACTACTAGTCTAAATTTATTAATATTATATATCTTGGGACAACTCACACAACGCTATCTGATCCCAAAATAAGCAGAGCTTGTACTATAGAAACCAGACAACTGATAAACATATTTATATATATATTTTTAAATACATACATATTATAGATAAATAACACCCAGACACAGAAAAAACCATCGTGCTCATTACACAAAGTTTTATCCTGGGTGGGGATCGAACCTACCTCCTACCTCTTGCGTAGCAATATATGATATAGAATTTTATAAGCTACGGGTCTTAATCGCATAAGTATTTTATTTTAAGGCTAAATACCTTTGTTTATTGCCCGACGTTTCGACCGTATTGCAACGGCCCACTCTCCCGCGCTCCACCTCGCCACAGAGGCAGTCAATTCCAACCATAATTACATAAGTATTTGTAAGTACTATTTTCTTAATAAAATTGCTGTCGTAAACTAAATTATAAGCTGCTTTTTTGCTATCTAGCCTTTTTACAAGCTTCTTTCTGCCAATTTAATGCACACACTTTATCTGCCTGTACAAAGTATTTTTACATGATAAACGAGGAGCTGTAAAAATAACAACAGGTTAGTCTGCCACCAATTTACAACTCTTATTATTAGTGCAATCGCAATACGTGTGCTATCATATTATCAGTTTTCTAATCTATCATCAATCTTTACCAAAGAAGGAGTTAAAGTGATCCTTTTTCTCTATTGATTTTTCACTCCTACTGCTGGAATACAGATCTCCTCTTTAAAGAAGGCTACGGATTGTAATTTACCATTCAGCACTGCTGATTGGTGGATTTCACATATCTTAGATTATTTGATTCTAGGAAATGACAGTTACCTCATGATGTTTTCTTTTTACCAATTATGACCATCGATAACGCCTATGCTCAAAGCTAACCAAAAACAAACGAAAAACAAAAAATAAAAATGCTTTAATGACTGCCATTTGTTTGCAATATTTGTTTTTGCTTATAACAAACGCTTATTTGTGATATTTCACAAATTCACAAAAGATTTTTGATTCTAGGAAATTGCAGTTACCTCATGATGTTTTCTTTTTATCAATTATGAGCATCGATGATGGCTCCAGTGCTCGAATCTAACCAAAAACAAACGAAAAACAAAAAAGAAAAATGCTATAATGACTGCCATTTGTTTGCAATATTTGTTTTTGCAACAAACGCTTATTTGTGATATTTCACAACTTCACAACAAATCCTAGCTATAATGACTAGACGTCATAAAATTAAGATTGATTGCGGCATTTCGTAACAGTAATTGATGACGTCATTTATATCAATTGATACATCCATTTCTTTTCCTGGTAGTCAAGGCTGAAAAGAAAATCGTCTGAGGGATTTTCCCTATGCATCGCTTTCATTTAGACATTTTTATAAAAATCCTAAGAATTATATTAGTACGAGTAATTATCCTTCTGACTGCTATCATGGTTAGATGGATGACGAGGCAGATACACATTAATTAAAAGTATCTTAAGCACTTAACTAATACTAAGACGACATATTTATAAGCCTCGCATTGACAGCGTCATTAGCACTGAACCGTGGAAAAAGGCATAGAATTTTCAGAGGAGCTGTGAAAATTCTGTATGCATTTAATTGAAAATACATGAAAGATAGACAAAATCTGCAAGACCGAGTATTTCAACTTTACATTGTACAAAATATATGTACTTGCCACTGTCAAAATGTATTTTTTAAATTACAATTGAAGATTATAATAATATATCTTATAAAAATATAATATCTTGGGACAATTCACACAACGCTATCTGATCCCACACTAAGCAGAGCTTGTATTATGGAAACCAGACAATTGATAAACATACTCATATATTTCTAAATTATAAACATACTTACTTATATATGATAAATAACACCCAGATACAGAATAAACCATTGTGCTCAACACACAAAGTTTTATCCTGGGTGGGGATCGAGCCCACGACCTCTTGCGTAGCAGTCGGATACACTCCCACCGCGCCACAGAGGCAGTCTAATTATTAGATTGATGTATGATTTTATTGTTTCATGTTTTCATTATAACATAGCACCCTGTGTTTATATGAGATACTACTATGCGTTTCAAATGAGAAGATAATCGCGATCGCGTCAACTTCACTCTGTACTTGTCAAAATTGTACCGCTAGCAACAAAAACTCCCAGGTCCCAGTACGTAAAAGAAATAAGTAAATAGGCAAAATATAAGAATATTCTACACTTTAGTGGCCTTTCAGTCAGACGTAATATTTTTTTACCTAAAACATATTAAATAGAACATAAAACATATAAAATACAGTGCTTAAAAATTGTTCATTAGAGTAAGTAGGTACTTCTGTCTAATGACACCTTTTTACGAATCATTTTATTGCTGACCTTACGTTACACAATGAAGTTGCAGTCGTATTGCGAAACAAAATATCATCATGACAGTTATCAACTCATTTGAAACGCATAATAAATACTGCTACAAAACTAGCTGTCACGGCAAAGTTCAGACCGCCTTATTATGTTTTTTTTTTCACGTAAATACCTTCTACAGAGTATTAGGTAAACTCGTTCTATGGATTTCTCGTGACCTAGGGAAATAGGGATTCATTTTTATTTATATAGATTGTATTTTTTTTTAAGACAGTTCCCGCAGTTGGGTATATGCCCTGGGTCGCGGGGGACTTTCCACATATACAAGTTACGGACACAAATTATACCCAGGCTCGGAACTACAATTTGTGGATCACAAAAAGTGGTGTCCCGTGTAGGAATCGAACCCAGGACCTCTTGCGTTGCAGTTGGACACACTCCCACCGCACCACAGAGGCCGTCGTTATGAGTGGTTGTTTCCTAAATTGTAATTATTTTATGTTACAATAATGACTTAGCCCAAAAATAATATGAATTACTCCAGAAGTAAATTACGAACAATTGTGACAACTTTCTGAAATACATTTTTGATAAGATAGTGAAGGCTTTATTTTATCACAATAATATTTATATTTTATCAGAAATGTCAATACGCTGCGCATTAAAAAGATTAGAGAATTTTCTATTTATGTAAGTGTATGTAATTTTTTAGTGTTATTACATTATTCTTTCGCACCGTACCTTTTTGTCAAATAGAGCGGTTTTTTATTGTTTGTCGAGCCTAAATAAACACACTGAGACAAAAAAATTAATACAAACGCGCTTGAGCCACATAGATATTGCTCACAGATATTTAGATAATCTTGGACCACTTTTTCCGAAAGTGTTCCGACATTTCGTGTCTGGGTATATTATTATTTTAATTATGTATTAATTTCATATTATATGTTATATACAGGTTGATGGCTATGGCATCGGTCTCGCAATCGTGAGGTCACGGGTTCGAATACTACCTATTGTATAATATAATAGGAGTGGGTTCACGTCAGTAGTATTACTGACGTGAACCCACTCCTAACACAAGCCTTTGAGGTTAGCTGGAGGGGTTAACAAGATTGCTAGTTATGTGGGGACTCAATCCACTAGGTACACATTTCTATAGAGCTTGTCATTTTGACATTTCATAAAAAGATTCTGATTTGACTTGACAGTCGTCATCCCCAGTATAGACTTCCATATGATTTTGTCAAATTTCCAAATTTCAAAATGTATGGAATAGAAATTGAAGTATTGCTGTGTCCAGTGTCCTACTACTATGAGGTCAGTGGCTCATGGAAATAGTCTCAGATGACATAGGATCACTTTATTCGAAAGAAAAAAAACTGTTCTGTAGTCTTGGTGTTTTGATGTGTGCATGGTCTATGACGGCTCATATCTTAATCATATTCATTGACTGCCTTTGTGGTGCAATGGGAGTGTATCTGACTGCTACGCAAGAGGTCGTGGGTTCGCTCCCCACCCAGGATAAAACTTTGTGTGATGAGCACGATGGTTTATTCTGTGTCTGGGTGTTATTTATCTAAAATATGTATGTATTTAGAAATGTATAAGTATGTTTATCGGTTGTCTGGTTTCCATAGTACAAGCTCTGCTTAGTTTGGGATTAGCTTTGTGTGAGTTGTCCCAAAATGTTATATTATTATTATTATTATAGGAGAGGTCTGTATCCCAGCAGGCGGATTTTCATAAGTTAGCTAAACAAAAGTCCTTGTGAAATCTCCACGCAAATGAAACTGCGTGCAATACCTAGTTAGCTAAAATTAAAACTGGATTATACATAGATATTGCCAATTATAAAAAGTTGACAGTAGACTGGCGGTTGGCTGGAGGCTTCTGAGCGACAGCCAATTCCAATTTGCATGCTTAATGCCTTCGGCACAGCCCGATAGATATTTTATTTCTGAGCGATATTCCAATACATTTATATTTCTAATAAGGAAAATATTTTTATCCAATAATGATATTTAATATCTTAATAATGATATTCAATATCATTATTTGATATTAGCAGTATGCCACGGCTTGCAATTTATTAATGAAAAACTCATCCATTTTTATTGAGGTTTCCCAAAACTTTACTGTTTTCTACTTGATGGATTTTTCATATTTTTTTCTTTCAACCGGTTTGTTGTTAGGAAAAAATGAGCATTCAGTTGTACGCTACAGAGTGATTTCTGCCTGAAATTTCCAATGGTCTAGAATACCCCAGGACTTTTGATTTTCAACTGATACTTGATTATAGTTTAATGGATTTGGTCCAAGACCGGGTCCATAATCACTTTCTTTTTTTCCATTGTATTTCCATTGATTTTTTGTGTACCGAATTTCTTGGATTGTATTAAATTTCTTTGCACATTAGCCTGTTGTGCCCCCCCCCCCCCAAACGCTGTTTTTCGGGGCACCCAGCCCCCCCTTTGTTGTGCGTGCAAATCAGACTTGACCGGTATTGGGTGAAATGATATGACCCCCTCCCCCTCGGCACTACCATTCGCCCCCCCCTCCCTAGAATGGAATCTTGGATCCGCCCCTGCTTATCTCGTTAATTCTGTATTCGACTAGCTCTAGCTTGTGACTCCCCCCGCGTTGATGTAGGTTATCGCCGATAAAAAAACTAACAAACTATCTCCACACCAAATTTTATCCAAATCGGTTCAGTTAAAGCGTGAAAATTTAACAGACAGACAGAATTACTTTCAGATTTATAATATACTAGCTGCCTGCCCCGGCTTCGCACGGGTGTCATATCGTAGTTTTTTATACCTTGCGTTTACATTATAGCAATTTTCGTAGCGATTTCTAATTTTGACAATAAAATAAAGCCTATATTACTCCCCCCGATAATGTAGCTTTCTAATGGTGAAAGAATTTTTAAAATCCGTTCAGTACTTTCGGAGCATATTCAATGCAAACAAACAATCAAATCTTTCCTCTTTATAATATTACTAGCTGTACCCCGCCACGCTTCGCTGTGGCACATTGTGATTGAATGGTTGCGAAATGAGAAACAAAACAAAGAATACATGTCATATAAGTTTAATTTTGCAATACTTGTGGATATACAATATTTTTTGTTTTTCCACTGTCTGCGTAGATATAAAGACTATCTGGTTTGCCGACTCGGGAACACGCAAAATACAGTTGTCTATATGAAAAGCAATCACTTTTACTGCCTCTGTGGCGCGGTGGGAGTGTGTCCGACTGCTACGCAAGAGGTTGTGGGTTCGATTCCCACACGGGACACCACTTTGTGTGATCCACAAATTGTTGTTCCGAGTCTGGGTGTACTTTGTGTCCGTGACTTGTATATGTTTGTAAAGTCCCCCGCGACACAGGGCTTGTACCCTAGTGCGGGAGTCGTCTTTAAAAAAGAAAAAAAAAACGCATCTAAATCTAAACCACACAATTCTAAAGATTGACCTTGAGCTTTATTGATTGTGATTGCAAATGCCAATCGAATTGGGAGTTGCAATCTTTTAAATTGAAATGGTGTATCGGTCGGGATCATGGGTATTCGAGGAATGAGAACATCTTTACCTTGGAAAGGCCCCGTTAAAATTGTTGCTTCCAATACGTTATTCATCAATTTCTTAACTGCAAGTCGCGTGCCGTTGCAGAGTTTCGGCTGATTAATATTCCGCAAGAGGATAATTGGCACACCTATTTTCAATTTAAGTATGTGTGGTGGTACCCCTGGCAGATCAAGTGAGTTTAAAAATTCCGTTGGATAATTAACTACTTCATCTGCTTCCACAACGGTGTCTATGGGCTTATAAGTAATTTCATCACTTTGAATACTGGATTGAATACCATTATTAACTTTATAGACATCTTTATTCTTTGCGGCAAGGATAGCTCTCTCACTGAGCCAATCGTGATTTCTGAGAGCACAAACTTTTGATATAAAATATAACCACTACTTATGATTTGGTGAAAGGCGCAGTTCGATCACGACACGATCACACAAAAGTTCCTTGATTTAAGTGAATATTTAATTAAGATTGTATAATAATCAGAATCAGATGCAATTTTTTTTGTAAATGAATAATTTAATTGGGAATATTGTTTGTCATGTGACCCCGCTATTACTATTGCGGTTGTCAGCGAGTGTTTCCTCGCTTTCGGCAGATGGCGTGGTCATTGGTACACAGCTGAAATTAAAAAAACTGTTTTTTCGCGGTCGCGGATATGTGACTGATGCAAAAATTAGATAAAAACAATCCTTGATGCGGATTATATATCATAACTATTTATTATACGGGAATTAACGCGCATTGTTTACCTTAAAATTGCTTGACGTTTCGACCAGGTTGCACCGGCCGTGGTCACAAGCGAACTGTCGCAGCGATGCTAAGACTCCGTCAGGCCGATGACTCTTCACTCGATCCACCCTCACTTTTTTACTTCTCGAAAAGTTAGGGTCACTGCACACTACACTGATTTTGTCCATGTTAACCGACTGCGAAACAATACGAGGTTGTGTTTTACGAATCACTGGATTCCACGTCACGGATAGTTTGAAGCCCACTTCCTGATTGAAAGTTTTATGTTTTTTAATTTCAATCGCTTCACGCACAATTCGTAAATAAAAATGGCGGTCTGTGGAGAGGGTTTGTGGACGATGAAACTCAATCCAGTGATTGGTGTTCGATAGCAGTATGTGTTTTGCAATTGCCGATTTGTTCGCTTGTGGGTTTTTTTCACTGCTGCGATGTGTTCTTTTAGCCTTTCCGCTATAGTTCGCTTTGTTAAGTCAATGTACGAACTACCGCAGCTGCAATCAATTTTGTAGACACCTGGCGTCTGTAGAGGAGTGCCCACCAAGTTGCCCACTTTAGCCACCGTTGTGTAGATCGTACGGATCGAGTACTTTTTCATAATTGATCCGATCTTGTCTGTCACTCCTCTGACGTAGGGCAAATAAGCAGGTAGTCTGTTCATCTCCGGAGGTTTGTCACGTTTTGGGATATGCTTCATTCTTCGGTACACCTGATATTCGATTTTCTTGAGGCCTCCTGAACATGGACTAGCTCTTGATCCACATGATCAGGGTCACAGAGGTCAAAGGCTCTGTTTTTCAATGACGTCATCACGGATTGTAGGTGACGAAGATGGTGATGTGACGTAGCATGCAGGTATCTGTCAGTGTGTGTAGGCTTTCGGTATACACAGTGTGATAGCGATCCATCAGCTCGCGCTGTTATCTTGATATCCAGGAATGACAACAATCTATCCGTCTCCATTTCGCATGTAAATTTCATCTTCGGATGAATGGAGTTAAGGTGCCCCATTTACTGATTCACATCATGTTGGCTTCCTCTGACGACAGCAAACACGTCATCTATATACCTCTTCCATAGTTTGATGATTGGTGGACCCAGAGTTAGTGCCTTCTCTTCAAAATGCTCCATCCAGAGATTAGCTAGTGTCGGGGCTATTGGGCTCCCCATTGCGACACCATCTATCTGGAGGTAATATTGACCATGAAAGAGGAAGTAGTTTCCTTCCAAACAGTGATTCAGCAGATCAATATAATTGAACGGTAGCTCGTTGTTTCAGGGTATTTTTTTTTTAAAGATAACTCACTCAGTCTTTCTCTCACCACATCCAGACATTCCTTAATCAGAACGTTGGTGAACAATGACTCAACGTCAAAACTCACCATTATGTCTCCCGGTTCCAATTTGAGATTTTCTATAATCTAATAAAAAAAAAAAACAATAATCTAATAAAATATATAGTCTTCTAAATAGTTATAATTATATATGTAGTTATAGAAGAAAGATAGATATAGTACTAGCGGACGCCTCACGGTTTCGCCCGCGTACTTCCCGTTCCTGCAGGAATACAGGGATAAAAAATAGCCTGGAGGTTAGTGTAGCCTCCCAACGGTCAAAGAATTTTTGAAATCGAACCAGTAGTTTTTGAGTTTATTACAAACGTACTCACACACAAAATTACAAAAATACAAATCTTTCCTCTTTATAATATTAATAAAGATAGACTAGCGGACAACCGCGACTTCGTACGTGGATCCCGTTCCCGCGTTATTTATCCTACTTCTGATTATTTACATATAAACCTTCATCTTGAATCATTCCATCTATTGCTCAAAACTGCATTAAAATCCGTTAAATAGTTCAAAAAATTTAAGCGCTCAGACAGCGGGAGCGACTTAATTTTATACTATGTAAAGAAGTAGATCTGGATTACACTAACACCGGCTCCACATGTTGGCACCAACGTTGGGACGAATGTTATTCTAGACCATTGGAGGGGTGGCATTGGGACCGACATTGGGTCAACGTGTGGAACCGGCATAACCCAATTTATTTAATGCTATCTTCCATTACATACCAACGGAAACAGTTTAATGCACATCTTCGGTCATAACGGTTACCCGAAAAAACAGGGAATTTTTTTTCAGCGGTTTTATACCGCTTACATCTACGTCACGTCCGGGCGAGTTCCGTCCTAAGAGATTACAAAACATAGATTGATTACAGGGGCGTATCCCATTTAACCAGAGACAAGTGAGAGCCCCTAATAGACTTGTAATGTGCCCGCCACGATTGCCAACTTAGGGTTTTTTTCCCTAAAAGGTGGAAATAAGTATACCCCCATTGCAAATAATTATCCCTAAATTTTGGAGTATAATATTTTTAGAAACTTTTTGGGATATTAGAATCAGCTTTTAGAGTCACTTTTTAGTCACACTTGGCTGGCGTTGAATCATTAAATCAATCTACTCCCTGTTGTACGAGCGATTCACACTTTACTGGTGTTGAATCATTGAATCAATCTACTCTCTGTTGTACGAGCGATTCACACTTGGCTGGTGTTGAATCATTGAATCAATCTACCTCCTGTTGTTCGAGCAATTCCCACTTGGCTGGTGTTGAATCAGTCAATAGCAGTCTCTCCCCTCCCCCCTCCGTGCAAGCGCTTGCACTTTGTTTATGATAACTAGCAATGGGGGATTCCGATATTAGTAGCAATCCTGTTAACTCCACCAACTATGCTAAATTGCTTGTATTAGCTGTGGGTTCACGTTAGTAATATAGTGGTTAGGATTCGAACCCGGGACCTCACAATTGCGAGTCCAATGCCTTAACCATTAGGCAGCCGCCGTTTTCCATTAGAAGGATTATTATATTTCTCGTAAACAGTTTTAGGGATTTTGATTTTAGGCTGGCCTGTTGGTCTAGTGGTTACTAAAATTGACTGCAAAGCCGGAGGTCGTGGGTTCGATCCCCACCAAGAATACAGCTTTGTGTGATGAGCACGATGGTTTATTCTGTGTCTGGGTGTCATTTATCTATGATATGTATGTATTTAAAAATATTTATGTATGTTTATCAGTTGTCTGGTTGCCCTAGTACAAGCTCTGCTTAGTTTAGGATCAGATGGCTCTGTGTGCGTTGGCCTAAGATATTATTATTTTTTTATTTTGGGGGAATATAAATCAGGGTTGGCAACCCTGGTGCCCGTGATCATTTGTAACAAATTGAAGCAACTGGTTTTTTACATGATATAGCAAATTGCTCGGTAATCTATAACTCGCGTGCTGGTAATCATCTTATCAGACACATGCCTTTTGATTGTAAGGTATATGTGTCTGTTTAGGACAATTTGTAACTTAGCTGCGATCGAAAAGTTACATTAATTGAATCACTTTCTTTAATATATTACGAAAAAATATAGGTTTCAATATATCTCTAAGTGGCGGAATCTCCTAGACTCTTTAGTATATCTATACTAATATTATAAAGCTGAAGAGTTTCCTTTTTTATTTGAACGCGGTTTTCTTAGGAACTTCTAATTCGAATTAAAAAATCTTTCACTGTTGGATAGCCCATTTATCGAGGAAGGCTATAGGCTATGTAACATCACATTAAAACTAACAGGAGCGGAGCAGCAATCAAAAATGTTGCAAAAACAGGGAAAATTTACGGCACAGCTAGTTATGAAATAATAAGACAACTCCTGTTTTTTGTTAATTATATGGTAACCCGGTACAATAATGTATCTTGGTAGACACGGTTCTTTGTACCGTAAATATTAAGTACCTAGAATTTCAATGGGAAACCGGTAACAATGGTGTTCTAAGGCTGTTCGCCACTGCTATGTTCAGTGTGGGAATCAAACCCACGACTTCAGGCTTAACCGCTAGTGCAGTGGTAGCAAGTAAGACTGCTACGAAAAAGTCGTCCTTGCGTAGCAGTAGCACTATTTGCCACAATCTCATTAAGTATATGTGCATAGAATGTTAGGCTAATCAGGCCTTAGTTACAAGTGAGGAATGTATAATAGCTTGGGGCGTGTGTAATCATGCATTCCACTTTCATTGTATCTCACGTTGGCTGAAAACAAGACAAGTTTGGCTAAGAAATTAGAGCTTGTCATATTGAGAATGGCCATGGCATATCAATTTAAATATTTATTAAGCTCTTAATAAACTTACTCAAAAAAGTAGTAACTCTTTACATACTATTACTGAGCCATACGATTACTGTGCCACAATGGCTGTAAACAAGCATATATTTGAGCATTTACTTTAGAATGTTTTCGTTTCGGGATCGAAACACCATTTTTGGTGATCCACAAATTGTTGTTTGTGTCCGTCAATTGTATGTAAAAATAACCCTAATAAAATAACCTGTAGTTATCCAAAAAGAGCTTAATGACATATATGTTTTGGAAAAAACCAAGCAAAATTTAGTTCTTTGCGATTAGATTTCCTAAAACTAGGTTGATTGAATTTAATACCAATACGTTAAAATATTTATATTAGAATAAGTCAGCTGTTTCCTGTTTGTATATTTTACGATGACTCAAAATGAGTCAGTTTCTTTAAATTTATATTTAGGTTATAATTACAGAGTAATGAACTAGTCATAAGAGGTGAATTCATTTGGTCACTATGCTACTGAAGGCAGGTTATATATAAATAGAAAACACACACTGAATATTTTATTTTACACTAGCGGACGCCTCGCGGTTTCACCCGCATAGTTCCCGTTCCCGTGGGAATAAAGGGATAAAAAAAGACCTATGGAACCCGGGGTTAGTGTAGCTTCACAACGATGAAAGAATTTTTCAAATCCGTGCTGTAGTTTCGGAGCCTATTCAATACAAACAAATAATGAAATCTTTCCTCTTTTTATATATAATACTAGCTGTCCCGCGCAACTTCGTCTGCGTAAATTTTCCCCTTCTTTATTTTTATTTTTTTGGATTATATCCTATGTTACTTCTCATACCTCCAAGAATATGTGTACAAAGTTTCATGATGATCAGTTGAGTAGTTTTCGCGTGAAAACGTAACAAACAAACATTTATGTATATATTAGTATAGATATATTATAGTATAGAAGTATAGATGAATTAATATTTTCTATCTCTTTCTTGCAGTGGTAGGTCTAAGCCATATGCTGTCTTGGTTGGTACCAAAACAGTGTCCGTTATTCTTCCGTGAAATAGTGATTTTAAAACCTCACTGTGTTTTGGATGAAAGGCACTGTAGTAATCTATACTAATATTATAAAGCGGAAGAGTTTGTTTGTTTGTTTAAACGCGCTAATCTCAGGATCTACTGGTCCGATTTGAAAAAATCTTTTGTTGGATAGCCCACTTATCGAGGAAGGCTATAGGCTATATAACATCGCGCTACGACTAATAGGAGCGGAGAAGCGACGAGAAATGTTTAAAAAACGGGGATAATTTACGCAGACGAAGTTCGGGACAGCTAGTACCGAACTAATGTCTTAAATGAATAATGCGGTGCAGTTGCATTCAGATCTTTACCAAACAAGGATTTGGTAGCAGCACTCGTGGCACTGATGCTGTTATGGGCAACGCATGATGCTTATCGTTTTGTCAAAAAAAAGATTAAATATTTATTTCACATCCCATAAGCCGTCTCGTAGGTAGAAATAGACCTCCAAAAAGGGGTACGCAAATTTATTTTAGGGACAGGAAGTTGACACCACTCTTAAAATAAAACGGATAAGTGAGACTCGACTTCGAATAAATAAAAACGAGCAAAAACATAAAACCGCGGTAGCCTAATTACCCATTATACTACCAAACGCTTAGCTGAAGGGGTGAACAGGATTGCTAGTAATGTGGGACTCAATCCCATTCTTTGACATTGCCATCTTAAAAAAGTGAGAGGTCTCTTATGGACCCGGGTGTGTTAATATAAACTAATTATTTAAAAAAATCTATTAGAGTTTTTTTTAAATAATACAAATAATAACACATTTAAAGAATTGTTTTACACATTTACACATAGCATAGCACAAAAAAAAAATCAAAAACGGGAAAAATTTACGCAGACAAGATTGCGCGGGTCAACTATATTATTATTAAGCTAAAGAGTTTGTTTGAACGCGATAATCTCGGAAACTACTAGTTCGAATTAAAAAAATCGTGTTGGATAGCCCATTTATCGAGGAAGGATATGGGCTATATAACATTACGCTACGACCAATGGAGCGGATCAGCAATGAAAAATGTTGCAAAAACGGGGAAAATTTACGCCGACGAAGTTAAGTCGGCGAGTCATAAATAATAGATTTTTACTGATGTCAAAATGTTACGATTTTTTGATCGATGTCAAACTGTTGTTTTGAATTTAAGTAGGAATTCATATTACTCATGCTAAATACCACACGTTTTTAGTTACATTATTTGATTACGCGGTTTCAGGAATACCACAGTTATAAACATTGTTGACCTACACATTGTTATTCACAAGGACAACCATAATTAACTATACCTACGTATATTATAAATATTTTTTATAAAGGTTGAATTTCGGTCTCTTTCACACTGTGTTATATTTTCCTCTTCCTCGTCGTAGAAAGATAGAAACAGATACATTCCTAACGTTTTTTTTTTTTATAATTATATCTTGGGACAACTCACACAACGCTATCTGATCCCCAACTAAGCAGAGCTTGTATTATGGAAACCAGACAACTGATAAACATACTTATATATTTCTAAATACATACATATTATAGTTAAATAACACCCAGACACAGAATAAACCATCGTGCTCATCACACAAAGTTTTATCCTGGGTGGGGATCGAACCCACGACCTCTTGCGTAGCAGTCGGATACAGTCCCACCGCGCCACAGAGGCAGTCACGTAATTTCTTGAAGTCAAATATTTCAACT
Source organism: Herminia tarsipennalis (assembly GCA_945859575.2). Taxonomy (NCBI): domain Eukaryota; kingdom Metazoa; phylum Arthropoda; class Insecta; order Lepidoptera; family Erebidae; genus Herminia; species Herminia tarsipennalis. The sequence goes on from OX243855.2 coordinate 12,256,223, forward strand.
TTAAATAGGTTTAGGAGAAATATTATTCAATAGGATTGCATAAAATCTCCGCTCCACTCTAGTGGACCATCTTATTGGTTAATATTTCTCCGCTACAATGGACAATCAGCCTTAGGTCCTTTTCTCACGCTCTGGTTTCAAATCCGTAGGCGAATGTAGGTATAGCGACCGGAACGGAAAGACGCCGGACCGTGTGAAAGACCGGGTACCCGGTCGCCGGCTACCCGGCTCCGGTTGAAACTGAACGTGTGAAAAGGACCTTAGTGTAGTTTCAGATGAAGTAGAACACCCATTTTAATGGCCCATACCCCTGAATTCTTAAAACGATACATAACTTTGAGTAATATTCAAAGGTAGATACTTTTGCTCCTATTCTTCTTCTTCTGAACTTATACCTATGTGCGAGTTACCAGCATTTCAAAATTTCATGACGTTTTAATAGAGGTCGCTAGTCGTAGTACGCATGTCACTGTCTAAAATATTTTGTAGTCACCAAGAAATAATTAGGCGTGAATCATATCTAACCGAAGGTTGTGGGTTCCATCCCCACCCGGGATAAAACTTTGTGTGATGAGCACGATAGTTTATTCTGTATTTAGGTGTTATTTATCTATATGTTATAGATAAATAACACCTATATTTAGAAATATATAAGTCTGTTTATCATTTGTCTGGTTTCCATAGTACAAGTTCTGCTTAGTTTGGGATGAGTTGATGTTGATGATGGTATGAGTTGTGTGAGTTGTCCCAAGATATTATTATTTATTACATATCACAGTGACAGTAACAAAAATATGTGTCATTTTAATACATTAATAAAATTTTTGTTTATTTTTGTATATAGATAAATAAACAAAAACTTTATGAATGTATTGATGTAATAAATAATAATATCTTGGGACAACTCACACAACTCATACCATCATCAACATCAACTATAGTATTATAGACTGTGATGTGGTTGATATAAATAAAATCTTTGGCATTCACTTAACGCCAAACGTCAGTAGACTAATGGAAATTCATTGTAGGAACTTTTTTTTTCAATGTTTTTTTTATCATGTTACTATCGAATCTAGCTACTAAATTCAGCTTTGCTGGGTGCAATTTAATGACAAACTGTCAATGTTTTTAATGTGAAAACCATGTGAGTTGGTATTTTTTATGTCTTAGCTAATAGTCGGTCTAATTGTCGTATTATTTCAGCCGACTGCGGAGGACGGTTATGTGTTTAACGCGTATGTATGTATGCTTCTAACGTTCCCACTCAGGGCCTGAATTGATACATAATTATAAGATTAGATACATCATTATATTCATAAAAATTCCATTTTCTGATTTTATGATATATTAAGAGTTAATGTGCGGGTTGCTTTCTTTTTTATTTTTTAAGGCCGTCGAGTGGGGTATAAAATCAAAGGGCTTTAAAAGGCGAGTACGAAAATGTATTTAATGTTTGAAACATATTTAAAGTGGCAAATCATAAAAAAAAAACAATTAGTTCTTATTAAATCACCCTCCCATAACGACTAATAAGTAATAACAAAAAAAAAATAAACACTAAACATACCTGCCTGCAAAAACAACAGAAACAAGATATCCTTTTTAAAATCTTGCAGGCGGGTTTTTTTAGTTTTACAGCCTATGTATATAGGCAAAGCAGCTGGCCTCGTATTCATATTTGTTTTAATTCGGCAAAGGTATTCCAGCTATACAGCCTGTGATCACAGAACATGAGTTTTGTTCCGTGTAGATATGGAATAAAAGCCAACAGCCGCTGTCACATTTATAACTTTTTTTGAGCAAAAGGGATCTTAGTTATGCCAGTGAATTTTATCAATATTTTCCTACAAATATTCAACTGATCAAAAACACAAAACCAGAGGGTTTCCCATACCAACAACATATTTTTCAGTTTTTTGTTTAATCATAAATACGAAAATACAACTTCAATAACGAGCTATGCCATCATAAACCTGTTAATAAATGACGGTTTAAATGATATTAAATTATGGTAATACATACATACTAAAGTCACACATCGAACGCTCTCGCCAAAATGTATGAAACAAACGCATCATAATCTATATTTAACATGTTATTACTCGTAGTTTGGAGAGGAGATGTTCCTTCTTGGCTGGAAACTAGGTGGCAACTAAGACGAGGCTGCTGTTAGGGTATGGAGTTTTTTTATAGTACGAAATGAAGAGACGAGCAGGTCGTGCGCCTGATGGCAAGCGTCGCGCTAGCCCTTATCATTATCATCATCTCTATCACCCAAATCTCAAATCAAACCTCTTTGGGAAAGATCTCACCATATAGCTCCTCATTTGAGACATTAGTTCATAAGTTTTATTTACCCAGTAATTACACTTGCTACAGTGCCCTTTAACCAAAACACTGTGATATATTAACATACTATTTCAGGGAAGAATAACTGACACTTTTGTGGTACCCACGAATACGGCCTATGGCTTAGACCTACCATAATACCTGCTATATTTTTTCTAAGTGATAGGGTAGACCAAGGTCGGTTATATAACAGGGTATTGAAAAAACAGTCCTAATACATTTATAAACAGTTGCTGAAAGAAGAAAGAAAAATCATTTGCTGTAACAGATACAGGCATAGTTCATACTTAAATATAGTACCAAAATGGGTTTTGTTTTTGTGCACGTCGTATTTTCTACTGTTTGTTTTTTTTGTATTTGAAATTATTCATACATGCAACAGTAAAATTATGTACGATAATGGCTCTAGTAGCTTACGTTGTGGCAGAGCCATTAACGCTCAACTTACGGATAAAACACAAATAAATCACCGATAAAACAGAAACAGAAAAGGACATAATATGATTCTTCATCTCAGCATCAAGCTATGTTGTGACATAAGCCACAACACAGCGCTGTTTTCGAGGAAATAAACTAGTAGCGCGGACATTCAAGGAAGGAAAAATGCGCTTAAAATTAGCCCGTTTAATCGTTGATTGGTGTCAGGTTTTATGCGTACGATATCAAAAGAATTATCCTCATCAAATCTTTCTTCTTAATATAAAATACTCTGTATGTTCGAAAACTTTCGCGATATGTACACATTATAGAATTTTAGGTCTTAAGGGGGCATTACACTGAGAGAATTATTTATTTAGCGCTACGTACACAGCGACACGATCGCCGGCCTCGCTCTTTCGCACGCAACCATTACTTCACAGTGCGCAGGAGCGCAGGTCAAAGTCAAGGTAGAATATTCGTTCCTACATATGTTAGATTACGAACGCCATGACTATGGCAATACGAAAATGCTCGTTTTTGCATTTTTCCGCAACTTCAAGATTTATTTGCGGGATCATATTAAAACATATTCTTAGATTTCTTTATTTCATCTACTAGAAAAACTCTTTGACTAGTGACACAATTTTTTTCGTGTCCTAATATTTAGGTTTTCTATATAAATTTTTGAGAGAGCCGAACTTTTTTTCGCGTAATCTACCCTTAATCGCGTAAATATTTTATTTTAAGGCTAAATACCTCTGTTAATATGGTCGAAACATCGGGCAATAAAACGAAGGTATTTAGCCTTAAAATAAAATGCCTACGCGATTAAGACCCATGGCTTATAAATTTCTATAAAATACTGTGGTTAAGTTGTTGTTGTGGTGATGAAAAATATCAACCCAGCCCGGTGTACCCTCTGATATTGTATTGAACGTATTTATACTACAGCAACTGTTTACTAGTAGTCGAACCATGCGTTTGTTTGCTTCCGTATAAAGACCAGTGAATTGATAAATCGTTCAATTGTTACAATCATCCTTGAAATATAAAGTAACGTGTTTGTTAAAACAAACAAAAAAGGTTGTGATTAATCTGTTTGTGTCGATATCTCAGACTTAATTAACGTATAATGTATGAATTATGTAATAAATATGACTGCCTCTGTGGCGCGGTGGAAGTGTATCCGACTGCTACGCAAGAGGTCGTGGGTTCAATCCTCACCCAGGATGAAACGTTGTGTGATGAGCACGATGGTTTATTCTGTATCTGGGCGTTATTTATCTAGAATATGTATGTATTTAGAAATATATAAGCATGTTTATCAGTTGTCTGGTTGCCATAGTACAAGCTCTGCTTAGTAGATAGCATTGTGTGAATTGTGCCAAGATACAGATAATTGTGGTTGGAAAATAAATATCATATAGGCTAATGGTCAATACTGAGTAGGTACGACAGTACGGCTCCGACTCCGACTTTAAGAAGAGGTTGTCTGTAAAGTCGGTTTACGGACGATAATTTTACGTGTTAACATCATAAGAAAAAACATTTTAACCATTCACTGTCCGGCAACCATCAAATCAACATTGAAGAGCACTGCCATGTTGCTGGCCACAGCATTGCCGCCACAAATCGCCGTAAAAAATGGCCCGTTTAGACGCCCCTTAAAGATGAGTAAAGCCAGAAAGAAAACCATCAATTTGCTTAATTTCAAACATATTTGAATTAAAATGTGAATTACGTATTCTTGCACAAACAAATTTTTTTTTTGTGAAAGTACCCGCATAACATACAGAAAGAAATCGCTTACAATTAATTGAACAGTATGTATACCTAACTAATACATGCAAGCGAAAACAATACTTTGCCGGTTCATCAGTGCAAGAAGTAATGCAAAAATATTAATGTTTGTTATCGGTAACATCAAGAGATGTTATTGTGACTAGCTGTACTCTTCTTATTATTGGTTGCGACTCAGTGGGGAATCCTGGATTTTGGTATGGAGATAGGGAACATTTGATCCCGATAATGTTTTTTTTATTAATATAAACAATATAAAAAAAACCCCGCCTGCACAAAAAAGATGGAAACAAGATCCCCTACATAATTATATAATTTCATGCAGTCGGAGGTATTAACGAATCTCGATGAATTTAATAAAGTGCCTCTGACATCTTTTTTGTGCAGGTGATTTCCTTTTTTTTTTAACTTTTTTTTTTATTTATTACTTTTGAGTAGTTGTACGATGTAACAACTAACTTTATCACAGCTATTGTCAAGTATTGACAATTGAAAAAATATGCAAAACAACTTTTTTTTCATACCTCTTTATTTTGACGTCTCACAACCGCAATGTTTGCTTTTTTTCAAACGTATCACATATCTAAGAACACTAAGGCGGTTAAGACGAATCCAACGACGTTTTAATTGTATAAATCCTTTCAGTGGATTGTGAGATATCATAAAGAATATTACATACATACAAACATACATGATACGCGCGAAAAACATAACTTTTCCTTACAGTCGTGTAGAAAGCACACGTCAATGAGATAACACAAATCGTTATAGAGATCTTAATCCCATGTCTCCTTTAATTCGTGTCACGTATGAGTAGTTTTTGAAGGCCCAATAGAATTTATTTGCTGTGAGACAGCTCTTGCACTAGGCTACAAGCCATGTACCACGGAAGAATTTACAAATACACAGATCACAAATACAAAGTACACCCACACTCGGGACAACAGTTTGTAGATCACACAAAATAGTGTTTCGTCTGGGACCGTCAAATCCTTGCAAACCAAACTTGCGCAGTAGACTACGCACTCCTGCTGCATCAAGGGAGTCAAATATTGACTATCTATCCATAGTAATAGTTAGTTAATCTTTAGTCTAAGCAACACTAGGATTACGTCAGGAAACTCTATCACTCTTAGAACAGAAGCTGGTGAAACATTTTAAACGGCGGCCTCTGTGGCGCGGTGGGAGTGTATCCGACTGCTACGCAAGAGGTACGATTCCCACACGGGACACCGCTTTGTGTGATCCACAAATTGTTGTTTCGAGTCTGGGTGTACTTTGTGTCCGTGAATTGAATGTTTGTAAAGTCCCCCGCGACACAGGGCTTATACTCTAATGCGGGTAGTCTTTTTTCATCTCTTTTCTGAACTAAATATAGTTCAAATATTTTAAATTCTAGTAGATATTCAATAATGTAGATTAGATTTAGTTACTATTTTCATGGTTTTAGTAGAAATATGTAAATTCGATTTAAATTCAATTCGAGAACAGAATAAAATCGTCATTTTGTCTCTTGCAATTGTTGTTCAAAGAGACTAATTTACTTTTCGCAAATCAGCAGGACTCCATTTGTGGGGAAGTCTCGTAATGCGGTGACTGACAGCCTTTACCTTCCAAAAATGTAAATTGCTTTAATTGCTTCACGCTGTACAGACCCTTTTCACAACGGCATAGAGTTTATTTTTGCTTAACTGACCTTTCCGGTGCCCAAATTTGGTCGAATTTGTTGTGACCATAAACGGGTAACGCATTTATGTTTTAAAACGTTTTCGTGACATTCTTGAGGGCCAACACTAAAAGCTTCGTAGAAAGTATCTCCTTTTTATAGAAGAAAATAAGGTAACGTGTTTCATTTGGACTATTCCAAATTTGGTCTTGAATTGTTAATTGAAACGGACAGAATTGAATAATAAATGAACCTAGGAATACGGATAATGGACATCAAATTGAAGCTACATTAAATATATTACTTCTAAGTACAGTTCAAGTATACTTTTATGTACAAATAGCCGTTTCCCAGCTCTGCCCGCATTAACGCGATAATTACCTAATTTCCATACAAAATCTGTATTTTTAGGGCCCCGTACCAAAATAATGAAACGGGCCCCTATTACTAAGACTTCGCTGTCCGTCTGTCCGCCTGTCACCAGGCTGTATCTCATAAATCCGTGATAGCTAGATATTTGAAATTATTTCTGTTCCCGCTTTAACAACAAATACTAAAAATATGATTGTTTGTCCTTTTTGGGTCGTTATTTTAATATAAACTGTAGGTATCTCATGAACCGTGATAGCTATAAAGCGTTAAAATTTTCACAGCGTTCTGTTGCCGCTATAACAACAAATACTAAAAACAAAATAAAATAAATATTTAAGCGGGGCTCCTATACAGCAAACGTGATTTATTTTTGCTCGTTTTTGCTCGATTTTGATAACGGCAGTAAGTGACGCTTGAAATATTTACAGAATTTTAAATAAAAATAAAATTAATATTTAAAGGGGCTCCCATATAACAGACATATTTTTTTGTCGTTTTTATAGATAACTAGCTGTGACCCGTGGTGTTACCCGCGGTTTATTAGCCAATGTGTTAATCCAGGGTATCAGCTAGCTCCATATTAAATTTTATTAAAATCGCTCCTGCCGTTTAGACGTGAAGAAGTAACAAACATACACACTCACATACTCACAAACTTTCGCCCTTATAATATTAGTGTAATGGTACGGAACCCTTCGTGCGCGAGTCCGGCTCGCACTTGGCCGTTTTTTTTTACTTCTCCCAACCCTTTCCATTACCCTTTCCACCTCTAGGTGTAATTCTCAAAAACCTGCTCGTTACTGACGTCTTTTACCTGTATGCTATCTATCTGCCATATTTCAGTTTCATAGATCGACTATTTTTTGAGATTTGGTGACATTTTGATTTTAAGCCAATTGTAATAATACGGATACACATAAATAATTTTTTTGGCTCTGAAATAGGCATAGAATACTTCCATCCACATAAAATGTACGGTGCCTGTGAGATTATCATACAAAAGCTACAACTACAAGCTAGTGAGAGATGGTCATTTGATTCTGCGTTTGAAACTGGAGTGCAGCGTACTAGGTACACTAGGTGTAGAAGCAGTCAGTGGACCAGGCAAAGCTATGTTTCAAAAACAATAGATATAAAACAATTTTTCAACGAATTCGATGTTTGAATGTATGCTACCCATTCAGGCTTGGAACCTGGATGCGGATTACTTTACGGATTTGGTTGAAATTAATCCTGGATTAACGCGCCCAAACTGAAATCCCGAGGACAGAACAACAAAATACTCGGCTCTAAAGGTTCATTTCCGTGCGTTGCGGCCGATCGCGAGTCGCGTGCGGCTTACGACAAGCGACTGACGCGCCTGACGGCCGATGCGACAATACTCAGAGTATAAGAATGTATGGTGCCGTTTCCGAGGTAAGCGACTGACGCGCGCGGCCGACGACTGTCGTAAGCTGCGCGCGCACTGTGAATATTGTCGCATCGGCCGCGCGCGTCAGACGCTTGTCGTAAGCCGCTCGCGGCTCGCCAACGACCAGTGGCTATATGGTCGTTGCGGCTCGCGAACGGCCGCGATGCACGGAAATAGGTATCGCTGACGGGAGCGGAATCTACGAACGCCTTCAAAATAAAGCGGTTTGAAGTGGTTTGAGATTCTTGTCCATGAATTATGTCCATGTGCTCAAGTAAAGAACGTCCGGTACCTACTGTAACTCTAGGTATTTTATGACGGAGCAAAGGGACAGGCGGAGGGGTTGACCTCTCCCCTGAAATCGTTGAGTACACCATACTCATTTGGCTGGTTTTTAGGCAATTATACCACGTAAAACTCCGTCCCAAATTACAAACCCCGTCCGAAAAATGATTATTAATCGATATGTACTAAAATCAAAGACAAAAACCTGTTTTTTTATTTCTTAATAAGATAACTAGCAATGTGGGATTTTAGTCCCACATTACTAGCAATTCTGTTAACCTCTCTAGCTAAGCTCAATGGCTTCTGTTAGGAGTGGGTTCACGTCAGTTGTATAATAGGTAGGATTCGAACCCACGATTCACGACCTCACGATTGCGAGACCGATGCCTTAGCCATTAGGCTATCAACTATTAACACCGATGGTATAAATAAACTAAAAACCTAGAGACTCTTGGAGTAAAGGTTCACAGTTTACGTATTTCTATCATTTCTACGACCTATAAAGTTACAATTCCAGCCTATTTGAAAGGTTTAAGACCTTTTTGGGCTTTGATTCCTGTGCCTCGGATTTGTCGTCAGACGTATAAAACATTGAGTTCAATCTCGGCAGCGAGCAAATAGTGATTGCTATCGCTTTTGACGCTTCGTGTCTACACAAAACATTTAAAGTAAAGAAGGTAACTTTCATATGTACTTTGCTTGTGCAACGCACTTACCGATAGACATCGTTTATAAGGAATAACAGACCACTTCACTTTGTTCGATAGGCGCACACTGACACCTCACTATGGGGCGTGCTCAATATTGATTTTTCAAAATGAAGGCAGAATCAATAAACTTTTGTTATATATACAGGGCAGATACTTCTTGCGTGTGTTAGCGATATTTAAATCATTCACTTTTAGATGCAACTTAACATAACTATACTTGTATAATTTATCACGTAATTATAGCAAGTATTTAAAATTAAAAATGGTCAAATCACAGGTTTTTTAAGGATTAAAACTATAATATCTAGCACAAAAATTTTAATGCACAGTGCACGTTTTCATCTACAAAATAATGTAATCAAGGCTATCCCACATTGATTGCAAACTAGATTTTTTTTATATCTTGATTTTGTTCTCCTGTAAAGTATTTTTTTTTAGCTGCATAACTTTTCCCAGAAGGCACAGAAATAATTTATTCGCTAGGTTACAAATTGCAATTCCTTTGACGTCTGACGAAATTTGTAAGAGAGTGAGAAAAGAATTGGGCAATAAAAACTCATGACCACTCTTTTTAAATGCCGATTATTACAATATTTATTTTATAATAATTTTATTAATAATAATTTTAAATATCGTAAACGATAAAACTTACATAAGAAAAGCGTTTTTATTATCTTGTTCTTTTCTCCAGCTTTACCTACGAGTATTACATGTAGATTCATTACTTTTCACAAGTAGTATTTTGCTTCGTCGAATATTACTAGTATATTAATATATTATCTGTGCTAGAGTAAAGATTGTTTGGATATAAATTTAAATAACAATGTATGAAGGTTATCTTCTGTACTCTCCGTATTTTGTGTTGTCTATGCTTGGAAATTCAAATAAAACGGTTCGTATTACCATTGGAAGAGCGCGAGTGGGCGAATGGATTGAAAGAGGCTTTATGTGTAATGTTCTGTGCGTAAACGTAGTTGAAAACCGCAGTGTAAGGGTGTTGATTATGTTCACTGAAATGCAGTTTTGTGTTCATAAAAACTGAAAATATAATGAATGACAAATAATAACTTATTTGCGAATAAAAAAATTGAACCTTACCACGACCCCTCTCTATCACGTAAGATTTGGTGAGATTTGGCTCGAACCCCCCTCTCTTCCCTAAACGCCTTACATAATTAATGGACGCCCCCATATATATGTGCATTAGATAGAATAGTAGAAAGAAACAGTTACTTGATATAAAAAAAATAACGAAGTTTACTAATAGGTAACAAAAATGCCTTTGACTCCGTCAATCAGTTAGGTCTCTACGATGCCACAGACATACAAACTTAGGCGTCAAACAACCCTTTTTAGTCAGTGGTTACAAACACGTCAAAACTTTTAACTAAGATAAAGGCGAGAAGTTATATGCTCTTTCTAATATAAACTCTAAACACATAATGTATTAAGCTTCAAATTGAATTATCAAAGCATCATCAAGGAACGTACAGTCAACAACATAGATCGCTTAGCAATTATTTTTTCATATCAAAGCTTCAAAATGAGTAAGACAAGACTTGGTATTTGGCTTTTTAAATAGTATAGTTTACTACAATAATTTACTTTGAAAAAAAAAAATAAGTTCAGACCCAGGAATCGAACTTCAGACTTCTGATCGCTTTACCGGAGCGCGACCGAACCGAACCTTATATAACCTGAACTATGTCACTAAACTTCGCAAGCGCCATCTAGCCATGGTCTGAACTTCAAATATTTCTTTCAAATGGAATTATTTTAATAATGTAATTGCCAAGAAATGCCTATAAAAAATACTATAGGATCGTTTACTGTGAAGTGAAATTACTTTTGAAATGTCAAAACGAACGAATAGGCTTTGCAAAAAAAATATGAAATTAACATTGTCACGTCAAAAGTTCTGTCAGAAAAAAAAAACAATAAACTTTATTACCGACCAACTATGATCTGATTAGTATAAAATAATATATTTCTATCGTAGTCTAGTACCTAATGGTTTTACAGCTATTCTTAGAATACAATGCAGTAATAATGGTTTTCTAACCAATGTCGGTTACGGCGACCAATCTCTTTAAAGACTAGCCAACTACGCAATAGATATTATAGTGCACAAGTGTAACAAGCTAACTCTCTATTCCCACACTCTCATAGTCCAATGGGACGGAAATCCGATACGATCGGAAAGAGTTTAGGCGCAGGACCGGTGGCTTAACTTACTCTCTGTGGCTCGGACGACAAAGATAAAGATAAAGATAAATTTATTTGTCTCAAACATGTGTACAATATGGTGTTATGGTAATTAAATAAGTTCAAACATGGCTGTGTCTATATTATCAGACGTACAAATATTAGTGTAAAAAAAAATTATAAAAGAAAAGGACATACAAAATTACAAATTACCTTACTTATTACTGTTTGCTTAAATTAAATGTACATTTCATAGTATTAAGCAGAACATTTTACAAATCAGAATCTTCAAGGAAATCCTTTATGTTATACGAGTAGTAACACTTACTACATCACAAATCGTTTAATTTTTTCTTAAATAAACACAAATTTAAATCTTTCAAAGTATTTGGTAGGTATCTTATTGAAGATCTTTGGAGTCATACAAAATATACTGTTTCTTAATAACGTTGTTTTAGAGGAGTGCATGCACAATCTTTTATTGTCTCTTCGGTTGCATACTACGACATCTGACATACGACAATGTTCGAAAGTGATCACACATCTATGGACCGACAGTGGTAACGTTGCTGAACCTTACAGATATTTCAATCTGCACGGTGGTCACTGAGTCAGACTAAAATAGAATGTAGTGAGGAGTAGGGAATAGAAAGATATATACATACATATATCCTACTAGCTTATGCCAGCGGCTTCGCCCACGTAGATGCCAGATTGTTATCAAAGTACCTATTTTAACGGCAAAGTTTTCATATTAACTTTGCACCCCCATTTTACCCCCTTAGGGAGTAAATTTTAAAAAATCCTTTCATAGTGCTCCCCTACGTTATGAAAGGAATCCCTGTGCAAAATTTCAAGTTTCTAACCCTTATAGCTTAGACCCTGCGTTTATATGTCAGTCAGTCAGTTTCTCCTTTTATTTAAATAGATTTTTTCTATGCTAAATAGATTAGAAATTTTATAAATATTTTTCAATTTATGTTGCTGACGGTACTAACCACAACCCGCGGCGTCAGTTAAGTCAACGAAGCTAAAAACAGCTATAAATAGATCCTTCAACGCGATATACAGGGTGTTGTTGAGAATAAGATTAATGTATTTACGTAGGATACAATAAAATTAATTACTTTTAGGGCCTAAATACACATAACAGTTTTCACAAGATGTCCGTACGTGTTATTGTCGTGAACGAATTAACTTTTGCTGATGTTATTATTGCTTTATTTATTACCGCACACGACCCAATATTAACGGCTGATTTTTTTATAAATAGAATGTAATTTTAATTACAATGTCCTGTACATTGTAATTAAATTACCAAAGGATAGATTACTTATCAAATACTGATTTTATTCTAGTTGTAGTAAGTTTCGTAGAGCAAGTTAAGCCGACAGTCCTGTGCCTAATCTTTCTCTAGTCGTGTTGGATTCATTACTATAATATGTCCTACGTATTATTGTTATTAAACTTTCAATATTTTTACACATATTAGATACTAGATTTAGCTCGCGGCTCTGCCCGCGTGGATGTAGGTTAACGCGATAAAAACTACTCGTATAATAGATGTCCTTCCCCGGGACTCAAACTATCTCCATATCAAACATCGGTTTCGCTGTTTGAGCTTGAAAACGTAACAGCCAGACAGACAGAGCTACTTTCACATTTATAATATTAGTATGGATATATCCGGACTTAATCCCGTGAATTATTTAAAAGTACAAACATTTTATTTTCCCGTGGTTTTGATCAAACTGCACCGACCGTGGTCAATCCAGATCATGGGACGACTGTCCAGTGACCCCTGACCACGATCGGTGCAATTCGATCGTTTTTTTTATTCCGTTTTCGTTCCGTACCTACCCTAAGGGTAAAACGGGACCTATTACAAGGACTTCGTAGTCTGTCACCATGCTATATCTCATGAACCGTGATAGTTAGATAGTTGAAATTTTTACAGATGATGTATTTCTGTTGCCGCTGTAACAACAAAAATACTAAAATACAGAATAAAATAACTATGAAGGGGGCTCCCATACAACAAACGTGATTTTTTTTGCCGTTTCTACAGATAATGGTACGGAACCCTTCGTGTGCGAGTCCAACTCTTACTTGGTCGGGTTTTATTATTACCTTTAAATAATTCACGCAATTAAGTCCTGTTATACATCTAACATGTCCTAGTTGTTGACACGTGCATATTTTATGTAGCTAAAGTACTGAGATTGGCTGTCGTAACTTAAATCGATACGAAAATATTATGATTAGTATTAATTTACTGTTTATTTATATTCCTTCGCAAAACGACCTTCAATTTACAGCTAATATATTGCATACATTGCTTTCTAGATCTACACAAGTAAACACGTAGTATTGAATGCGGCCATCATCATAAATTAGCCATCATATGCACCATTCTGTGCCATATACAAATGATATATTATGTTATCTTTATGGCTCAATTGAATTATACTGTTATAAGTGTTATGATAATGTGTTGTTGGCCCCTGCTTCTGTTATGAATATCTATTATAATATAAATGGGTACCTTTGTTGTTGTTTTTAACGTGTCAAAGTCAAAATAATTTATTCATTTAGGTTACAAATGCAACGCTAATGAACGTCAGACAAAAACTTGGAATAGAATGATTCTACATTTACTGCTAAATTCGCAAGAGTAAAGCCGTGAGAAAAGAACTTGGCAATAAAAACTCATGGCCACTTTTTTTAAATGCCATTTTTTACAATATATTTGTATTTATACAGTAAAGCCGGTAAGGTGCTGCAACCATTACACCATGAAACTCTCGCAAGCAATAACCATAGTGTTAGTAAGGTGCGACAGAAGACTTGTCACAGGGCGACAAGACGCATGTTACGGATGAACACGGATGTTACGAAGCTTCAATTCCAATTCCGAAAGGTCGGAACATCCGATGACTGACCGATGATCCTAACTTCGGCTTCGACACTTTTAAATCGGATGAGTGTAGCTAGCTGTGCCCGCGACTCCGCCCGCATGAGGTTGCAGTGCTGCTAGTGAGCAGCACTGCAATTTCACGCGGGCGAAATCACTCCCTACACACTAACGTCTGTAGGGAGCACTCCCTACAGACGTTAGTGTGTAGGGAGTGATTTCTACAGACGTTTGTGTGATGATAAAAATTAAAACTAAGTTACTCCTTACATCATCGGCTGTCTCTTATTGAAAGTCCCGTCAAAATTCTTCTAGCCGTTTTGTAAATTAGCCGGAACAAACAGACAGACCGACAAAAAATTAAAAATTGTGTTTTTGTCATATATGCATTTAGATACAAAATATTATTTTTACATTACAAACAGACACTTCAATTTAATTTATTTGTATGAATAAATGTATGAAGGAAAAATTCTCACGGATTCTCTATTATCGCGGGTTTGAGTTCCGCCGAGCGAATTTTTCTTTCACACATTTTCTCGTGTCACGGTGTTTGTAATTTAACTCCTCCGAAACGGCTCGACCGATTATCATGAAATTTTGTGTGCATATTGGGTAGGTCTGAGAATCGGACAACATCTATTTTTCATCTCCCTAAATGTTAAGGGTAGTCCACCACTATTTTTTTTTTTTTATTTTTAGAAATTTTTTTATTTATTTATGATACCGGATTCAAAAATACATACAACCCTGAATTTTCACCATTCTACGATCAACCCCTATTTTTTTATTTACCCCTATTTTGCAAATTCTCCTCATGCCCCTACTTATCTAACGCCTCACTTTCTATTTCTCTGCTCTAGCCATGATCGGAATCTACGCTCCTCTAATAATCTGTTGCTTCTCTGTCCTGCTCACAGCTCCACTCTGGTGCATTCTTCCTTCTCTATTCAATCTATTCTCCTTTGGAATGCGCTCCCTCTCGAAATAAGAATGTCTACATCTCGTGTCACCTTTAAGTTCCAAGTACGTAATTTCAATACGAAGTTATTGGCGGAATCATCACAATTATAGTAATCTATGGTTATATATGTATAATATGTATGTATTTGTATAGTTATGAGTATGTATTATGTATGTAAATGTATGTATTGGTATGTTGTGTGTGTATGTACCTATGTGTATTTATATATTTATATGTATGGTATTGTTTTTATAATTATTTATTTATTATTATTACTTTTTTTTTTAATCACTTTCTTGCTTATTTAGCATTAGAAATGTAAGTCGATTAAGCACCCACCTCAAACAGTTCTCTGCATCACCCTAAGGTTGACTGGTAGATAATGCCTAAGGCATTAAGTCCGCCTTTGTACAAATTTTGTGTGCAAAAAGATAAATAAATAAAAATAAAAATAAAAACGGGTTAATTTGACGTAGACGAAGTTGTGAGGGTCAGCTAGTAGTAATATATATAATATTGAATAAGCAATAATTTATCTTAAAATTTCTATAGTTCGAGTCCGTTCCTATGACATTACAAGAAAGCGAGAGCAGATAATGACTTGGTACGAGAGGTATGCGGGCGGAAGAACATAAATCCCTCCATCGCCCGCCCACCGCGCAATCTCCGCCGTCGTCTCCTCCCGCTCCTCTGTAACACTGCAGACAAAAACTGAGTTAACAAAGGTTGAGTAATAGCACTTATGGTTACCTACCAACACTGGACCGGCTACCACCGACAACAAAAAGACTTCCATGCGATTTTGACATTTGGACGGTCATGTGAGAAAGACAAATGAAAGTTTATACTTGTGTAACAAGGACAACAAGAACGGCCAGTTGTCATAAGTGTCTAAAAAGTCCACAGGATGGTCATTCGATTCGGTATTTGAAATTGCTTTCACTTTGTAGCCAGTCCAGTGTATAATACCTACTATAAAAGCACGGTAACGGTCCCGTAATACAAAGGCCAGGGTCCTTATTTTCTATCTTTTTTTTCGTTTTAGCGGCAAGCCCGCGCGAACTGGCGCACGCGCGGTGCGCTCAAAGATGTCCGCGCGCATGCGCGTTGATGCATTTCTGAGCCCTCTATTTACCATTATGACAAGATTTTGACAGTCCGCGCGGGCTTGCCGCGAAAAAGATAGTTAATAAGGACCCAGCGGTATCTACCTACGTGAAATTTTGGATATTGCCACAAAGTCAACATGCTGCATGACCAATGATCATGTGTTCAGCTGCACTATGTACACTAGTTACGGCAAGTCACGTAAATATAAATAGATACAGAACACAAATTTAAAGCTCACTCCTTACCACTTAGACCACACTTACCTTTTGTATTCCTTTTTTGAAAAACATAATATGAAAGCCAAACAATGATCAATTTTTCGGTCAACCACACTGATTGTCAGATCGATCAACTGACTGACGAAACAGCTGGGTTTAGAAGCATAAATCATGCAGTTTTCTTTGATGACACAATGAGCAATACGGTGGAATTTTCTCTCTGCTTGTACCTCATCAGCGCATCTCATGGTAAGCGTCACGCAAGCCCATGATAGTATCAGTGTCACCCAAATCCTTGTTTGGCAAAAATCTGAATCTCATCGTCTGGGCAAATAATAACTTAATATAATATATCTTGGGACAACTCACGCAACGCTATCTGATCCCAAACTAAGCAGAGCTTGTACTATGGAAACCAGACAACTGATAAACATACTTAAATATTTCTAAATACATACAACACAGAATAAACCATCGTGCTCATCACACAAAGTATTATCCTGGGTGGGGATCGAACCCTCTTGTGTAGGAGTCGGATACAATCCCACCCCGCCACAGAGGCAGTCAGATGAATGAAATGAGACCTATTCTCACTCATTTGCCCAGTAATTACACTTGCTACAGTGCTCTTCAACTGAAAGCCAATGACGTGCTAACACCACTATTTTATGGAAAAATTACACTGATGTGGCACCCACCAAGATGGTCTATGACTTAGACCTACCTCAGTAAGAATCTTTTGAATATTCCGGGCATTTTTTTTAAATCCGGGTCTTTATTCACTTTCTTTATTTTATTGTCGTGACAAGCCCGTGAGAAATGGTGCATGCGCGGTGCGCTCAAGGATGTCACCCGCGCATGCGCTTTGATACATTTCTAAGCGCAGTTCCTACCGCGAATGCGCGGTAGACATATTTGAGCGCACCGCGCATTCGTCAGTTCGCACGGGCTTGTCACGACAACGAAATAAATATAGTGAATAAGGTTTTGATTCTGATCGGTACTTAGTCCATCAGTAATATTCTACTTTTGTACCTATATAGATAAAGATTTTCAGGCTGTGGCTGTATAATCAATAGTCAGACTATTTCATTGCGTGTTTTGGTGTAGTACAAATTCCTATTTAGCAAAGTAATACTGATTGATGTCGTTCTATAGTCTCGAAGTCACTATCAATCATTTGTAAGCACCTCTCGTTTTGATATTGAGTATCAAATAATTGGCTATAGACAATAAGAAGATAAGTAATAATTGGTTGTGGAAAATAAGGGGATATCTGTACCTACCTATTTACTATAGACATGTCCAATAACGACTTTTTAGGGTTCCTTAGCCAAAATGGCAAAACAAAATCCTTACAGTTTCGCTCGGTCCGCCTGACTGTCCCCAGGTTAACTCAGAGATCCTTAGTACTAAAAAGCTATAATTTGGCTTGGACATACATATAGGTAACTTACGCCGACAAAGTGGTAAAATAAAAAAAAACCATTTTTTTTCGGGTACCTACGGTACACGTAAGTGGGGATGTGTGTTTTTCTTACCTACCCTATCGTGTAGGGTGTTGTTGGATAGGTGTTTTAAAAATATTTTAGGGATTGGAAATCTTAGGGAACCGTTTATCAAATATTAAGCCTCAAATTGCAAATTTTTGTTAGAGTCAAGTGTCAAAAATAACCATTTCACTGGCAGGGGAAAGGGGGAGGGGGATTCAGATTAGTAGTATATGTAATGAAATTATAAGGAAAACTATCACAGCTAAGTTGGCATTACAAATTTACAAGTAACAGCAAACCAGAGAAGAAACAACATTTTACCGCATTATTGTGCTGGGTATTTATGCTGGGTTCATAACCACTTTCTTTTAATTTTTGTTGTCGCGGCAAGCCCGCGCGAACTGTCAAAATCTTGCCATAATAGTAAATAGAGAGCTGCGCTTAGTAACGCTAAAACGCGCATGCGCGGCAGACATCTTTGAGCGCACCGTGCATGCGCCAGTTCGCGCGGGCTTGCTGCGAAATTGCCTTACTACATTCTCACGGTTCTGTTCAAAGCGATTTTCAACGGAGCCGAACACAAGCGCAGGCTTGTAAATGTGCTGTTTGGCTGTTTGTAAACAGCTTGTTTGGCCCGCCAGCCCGTGTAAGCCGTGTTGCTTTCCGGGCTGCTTAAAGCTCGTCTGAATGCACTATAAAATGCCACGCTGCATGACACGGGGATAGGCGTAAGGTACGCGAATGTTAGGCTTGATGTTGTGTACTGCGGTTGACCACATGGTCACATTTATTCCATAACGTGTGTTATTCTTATGTCAAATATATACTGTGTTAAAATTAATATCTCAAACCGAATTAACCGCTCTTTTTCTCATTGAGAACAGTCCGTCACCTTCCGATTTGAGCACAGGTGGTGCGGGTCAGCCGAACACTTTACGTAATTTCATTTATCGATACTGCTCGAAATCAATGAATAAAGAAAATAAACCGAGAAAACCCGCATGTCCTGAAAAAATTGTAAGACATATGACATGCACAAGTCCGAACTGGGCTCGAGTGGGTTGATTACAGCCCCTTACTCGGTCACAGAGAGGACGCTTGATAGGACGCAATGATTATGTTCGTATAATAAGAATGAAAAAACAAGAAAAGGTAACTCCGCCATTAGAGTTCAAGCTTTGTGTCGCGAGGGACTATACAAACATACTAATCCGGACACGAAGTATACACCAGACAAGGAACAAAATTTGTGGATCACATAAAGCGGGACACCGCTTTATGTGATCCACAAATTTTGCGTGGGTATCGAACCACTAACAATCTAATGCTTAGCAGTCAGGGTCATTAACCGCTAGACCAACGGGCCAGTCAAAGCCGTTTGTCCACTGCAGCCCGTCAATGGGATGTCAACAGGAAATCACCGTGAACGAGATTATTTTACTTCGGCTCGCGGGACTATGACGAACGTGCGGTGGACAAATGGCAATAGTAATTCTAGGTATCGCTGCTTCGGCAACGGTGTACCGCCCTTTATATCCAAAATAATTTATAAATGTGAAAGTAACTCTAAATGTAACCGTTAAGCTGATTAAAATTAAATTTGGTATCGAGACGAGAGATGTGATAGGTTATATCGCGATAACTGACGTCCACGCGGTCGGAGACACGCAAGGGCGAAAGGCAAGTCTTAATATATTATTCATTAAATTTGTTATTATAATAAAAAGAGGTAATGTTTGTGAAGTTGTGAGGTTGTAGGGGGTAATCTCTGGATCTACTGAACTGATTTAAAGATTATTTTACCAATCATTGCTATTTTGGCAAGTTATATGTGGGTTTGGTCTGTTGAAGTTCGAATCGGAGTCGGAGTCAAAGGAAGCGGAAGAAGACAAATATGTTAAGATATGACTTAAAAAAAAAATAAAAAAGAAACATTATTTCGTCATCTTAAATGTGTGATCGAAAAATTCGCTCGGGTGGGACTCAAACCGGCGATCATAGGGAATCTGTAAGAATTTTCCCTTCATAACATTTATCTACTTAAACTTATATTATTTTTGTGATATTGTGAGTTTGTGAGGTTGTAGGGGTAAATCGCTGGATCTGCTGAACCGATGTTAAAAACTTTCTTAGGAGCGGAGCATCAATGAAAAATATTGCAAAAACGGGGCAAATTACGCAAACGAAGCTGCGCGGTCAGCTAGTATGTTGTAAACTGATATACACGGGTGGAGCCGTAGAACGAGGTGCAGCTCGTTAGTAATAAAAAGTAAATAAAGGCCTGATGCGTTTTATTGCATGCTGACATCATAAATCAACATTGGTACTAATGGATGAACAATATAAACTTCATAGCTAGATAGCGCTAAGAATAACTCTGACTCAATAAAGAATTGCTATTGACGCGATATATTAGAGTGCGAGGTCCCTAATCACCATCTTTATTTCATTGTCGTGACAAGCCCGTGCGAACTAGCGCATGAGCGGTGCGCTTAAAGATGTCCGCCACACATGGGCGTTGATGCATTTCTAAGCGCAGCTCTCTATTAACCACTACGATAAGATTTTGACAGTTCGTACGGGCTTGCCGCGGACACGAATAAAAAGAACGAGAATAAGAACCCAGGTAATTAAATTTCATTTCAGAAGCGGTAGCCTAGTGGTTCAGATATTGTCATGAGGTCGCGGATCAGATCTTATTACACTGACGATATGAACTCACTCCTAATAGGGGCAGCTAAAGGGATTAACAAGATTCCTAGTAATGTGCTACCACTATTATTAGATAATTATCCTCTACGGATTAACAAGATTCCTAGTAATGTGCAACCACCAATAATAGATTAAAAAAATAAAAAAAAATATTTATTCGTTGAGATAACGCACACAACATAATAATTATGGTACAGTACAGTACATAACAATAGGCAGGTAGATAGCAAAACAAACACACATACATATTTACAGGTTACACTGAGTAACACATACAAACACAAGCGAGATGATTATCCTCTATAAAAAAAAAAAACGTTTGGATGGACGTTTAGAACGGCTGAACGGATCTGAAGGTAGATTATTTACCTATAGTCTAGAATAATACATTATGCTATATACAATTATAAGGTTATACATTACGTAGTACTCAGGCACATATGTATGCACACACACACAGACACACACACACACACACACACACACACACACACACACACACACACACACAAACGCGCGCGCGCGCGCACGCACACGTTTGTCACGTTCTATTGAGTTCCAGTTGAAAACCAGCACCAGGTTCTGTCAACTTGGCAAAATGCTGAACTGGACACCCATTTGTTGCAACCACGGGGCACAACTTTTATCATTATAGTGTTTTAATTGTAAATAACTTCTGTAAAGCAACAGCAACAGCAAAAGCAACAAATAAATGCTTCTTTTCTTTTTCTTTCTTTCTTTTAACCCGTAAAAATGGTAAATTTCCATGCGAACTGTGTCGCGAGCAATAGCTTTGTTTCTCTAAGTATATGTAGATTGTTGTTTGTTGTCGGCCTATTAGATATATTTCGGGACTTAATCACGTGAATTATTTAAAGTTACAAACCTTTTACCCGACGTTTCGATCGAATTGCACCGATCGTGGTGAGTACCATACAGTCTGCGAAGGGTATTAAAAAATAGCTTATATTCCAATCCCCCGCCTCATTGTAACCGAACCCTCTTTCATATCGTACTGTGCAATGCAAGGAACGTAGTTTTCATTTCCATGAATGGATAACACAGCTATTGCTGAACAAAATCGAGGCTTATAAGACAGGTAGGCATCATTTATTCATATCTGAAGCAGTAATAACCCAGATTGTAGGGTAGGCATCCAACAAATTACAGATATTGAGAACATGTGGTACGAAGTAATAGACGTATATTACCATAATGAAATCATATTAGTTGTAATAATACTTGATATTGAATTGTGTGGTATTGTTATTTGTACAAGAATTTAATAGAGATTCTTTCTTAACCTCCTTAAATATACTATAGTGTTAAGGGCTTCGTGTCACTTTGGCAACCGCATAACAAGAAATTGACGAGTTTAAACAACATTAGGTTCCAGTCAGTCGACCCGTGACCACGATCGGTGCAATCCGATCGAAACGTTGGGTAAATAAAAGGTTCGTACCTTATAAATAATTTACTCGATTAAGTCCCAAAATATATCTAATAAACATTAGGTACACCGTGCTTTATAAGGGGCGTCTAAACGGGCCATTTTTTACGGCAATTGATGGCGGCACTATTGGCAACTAATTGCTCGGCCAATAATGTCAATATGTCTACAATTGTATGGCGCATGATCCAGTCTCCTAAACGGGCTACAAACCCGGCAAACATAAAATAGAGCGCGGTTGAAACAACAACAAAATTGGCCGGGCAACATTGCGAACAATAGATCGCTCAGCGATCGTCCGGCAACCATCAAATCAATAATGGAGAGTACTGCCATGTTGCCGGCCACAGCATTGCCGCCACAAATTGCTGTAAAAAATGGTCCGTTTAGACGCCCCTTAAGAACATGAAAGATTTCCATCTCATCGGACTATGAGAGTGAGAGAGTGCAATTGAGTCTGCACACACACATGTGCGCTATAATATCTCCTGTGTAGTTGGCTATTCTCTAGTGAAATTTCCGCCGTAACCGATATCGGTTAGGAGACAATTCATTCATTGTTATTCGTAAAGGAGTTTGGTAGAGTTTCTTCAGAAGCTAGCAACTAGAATACGAGTCATTCTAACTTCAGAATCATGCGAATAAACCTGACATTTATGAATTGTTAATTAGCATTGTCCTGTCACGGTCGCCATCGATCTGCCGTTTAGCAGTCGGACACACTCCCACTACGCCACAGGGGCAGTAATGTAAACTATTTACTTAAAACATAATAGAGCTTAGCTAGTGTATGTTTATTGTTTTTAAACTTTCGCGATTTTTATACATATTATATTTATTTCGGGACTTAATCGCGTGAATTTATTAGAAGTCGACCCGTGACCACGATCGGCGCAATTCGATCGAAACGTCGGGTAAATAAAAGGTTCGTACCTTTAAATAATTCACGCGATTAAGTCCCGAAATATATCTAATATCTAGTGTATGTTTATGTTATCAGATTTCAGGTTATTTATAATCCGCTATACGATGCGACGCCATCATTCCCTGCCGGCTGTTAAGAGAATATACCTAGTCTTAAATTAATATTTGTACCTAAGGGAAAGTTATTAAAATTATTTTCGGTATTTATAGGCGTCAGGGGACCGCTAAGTTAATAAAGTAAGTTAAGTTAAAGACTTGGGCTCTGTTTTTGGTTATTGCGGTATTGTTTTCTTACTTACGTAGCTACTATGAGTATCTTACTCTTATTTTATATATTTATTACTTGATATGGAGAGGTTAACAAGACTGCTAGTAATGTGCTAGTTATATATTTAAAAAAAAAATAGATTTGTTTTTTGACGTGATCACGTCTTATACCTAAATCGACGACCGGGTGCAAGTGTCTAAAAAGTCACGTTATTTATTGGCTGCTAAGCAACAGCGAATGGCGATATGTCATTAATGTTTTCATAACACGTCATGACGTAAAATTATCGTCTGTAAACGGACTTTACAGACAACCATTTTTTTGTTTTCTTAATAGCCACTCGACTCTAAACTTTAACAAATATTCGGTCAGGGTTGGCCTTAAAAAAAAATTACTTAGTTTCAACCAGGAAAAGATGACTATTAATGCTGGAAATTAATTCTGATAGGGTAAGACTGGCACATGACTTTCTTGGCAGCTTCTTTACTTGGAACTGCCCCCTAACTTCATTTGTTTTTCAAACAAATCATAAATTATTTTATTAAGTATTAATTTGACGATTCCAATATTCATTGATTAGTATTAATATTATATTAGTATAAATAATAATTTATACTAATATAATATTAAAAAGAGGAAAGATTTGTTTGTATTGAATAGGCTCCGAAACTACTGGACGAATTTGAAAAAATCTTTCATCGTTGTGAAGCTACACTAACCCTGGGTGACATAGACTATTTTTAATCCCTGTATTCCAACGGGAATGGGAACTACGCGGGTGAAACCGCGAGGAGTCCGTTAGTACGAAATAAAGATGTTACAGTTTGTAAGCATAAGATCTGCAAGTACCCCTCTTTCTTTACTTATAAAAATCAACTATTACGTACCTCTGATTCCTATCAAAGGAAGCCTTAATATTACTTGTTTAGATAGAGTCATCATAATCAACTTTCATGGAAATACTCACCAGTGAGGCAACAACCTTACAAAGAACCCCAAATCTTACATAATATCACCATGATAATATAATTCACGCATTACGAACGTAAGGCTTCTGTATCACTGAAAGCGATTTGCCGATGCTTTCTGTTTCCGACCCGACGTAAAAGAGGGTAGTGTGTTTTCAGCCCATGTATGTATGTATATTCCTTTGTGGCACTCTAGATACCAAACGCATGGGCCAATTTTATTTATTATTCCATCAATTGATTCGTCTCACTCTTGAGAATGTTACTAAAGTTATGACAATCAAAATTCAAGATGGCATCCACCAGACACCATCATACGATATCCACCAGATACCATCACGAACTATGTCAAGTAGGATATCATTGAATAGGTATTTAAAAATAATTATGACGACTATTTAGGATATATAAATGATGTTAAGCTATTAAAAAAATAATATAAACTTGTGTTAACGTTTTTATTTAATTACATTACTTTTCACAACGACTAAAAATTATAAATTAAAAGAAATACATTTTTAAAATCAAAAAACTTTACAATTTTTTTTAAAAAAGACGGAAACAAGATGTTCTTTAATTTAATCTTGAATGAATAATGTTTTGTGTAATACCTCTGACTGCATTATATTAATACTCAAAAAATATATCGTTTCTATTTTTTTAGCGGGCGGGTTTTTTTTTCGTTTGAAATATGACACTCGCTCTCAGTAAGACATAAGCCTAACACAACGAAGAATTAATTACTCCATTTTCATGACAAGAAAGGTGCGGAAAGACAGCTTATTTTTTATGACAAGGGATGACAGGAGGCTTAGTGAATGCGTGATTTCATTTAGCTAATTGCCGCCTGTGTTTAATTGTCAACGTTGCTTGCGATTGTGCTTTGTAGTAATGCGAGTTTTTAGGTTAACAAATTAATGTGTACTCACGTTTAGAAATAATAAGATTTATAAATGAATACAGCTTTTTTGAGTAACGTACATACACACGATGAGTCATAATAGTAGAGACCAAGAAGGTGGTCTACCAGTTATCACAAAACTTTCTGTGTAACCAAAAAGTCGTTAAAGTTGACATTAGTAACTGTCAGAATATTGTTGCAAAGGAAAATCAACCTTGTTGTTTTATGAAGCGCAAATGAACTTCAACCGTAGGATGATAGATCATATTTTTCACCTACTGTACCTACCTAATGTTTTATTTTTGTTTTAAGCCTAGTCATGGCACCTAGATATAGTGCTTGTAAATAGATTGGTGGCTTTTAAGGTAATGAGATGATACTACAACTAGGTACATTTGTTTTTATTGTAGGAGTGATTTCTTCCACTACAAAAACACAAGTTTTAATGGATGTACGTTTGTTACTCAATCACACTGGAACGGAAAACGGATCTACATAAAATTTACGAGAAAAAGGTTATAGTCTGGAATATAATCTGTATAAAAATAATCGGCGATAGCCTAATGGCTAAGGCATCGGTCTCGCAATCGTGAGGTCGCGAGTTCGAATCCTACCTACTGTACTACTGACGTGAACCCACTCCTAACACAAGCCTTTGAGCTTAGCTGGAGGTGTTAACAAGATTGCCAGTAATGTGGGACTCAACCCCATATTGCTAGTTATTTTATTTAGAAAAAAAACATAGCATTCGTGATTTTATTTTTTTAAACTGTCTGTTCGGTCTTTCGAAAAAAACCACGTTCTAGAAATGTTACCTACCCATCTAAAACTATAACTTGGAAACGTTGCTTTACCTTTTATCGATCTGCTTAGTCATCGCAGCGTCACGAGCTCTCTTATCAGCCATTCTTAATTCATTATTTATTCGTAAACTCACTATTCGTGCTAAGGAATAAATTCATCCAATTACATTGGCTTATTTTACCCAAATCAATACTGAGACACCCCTAGGACCTCCCTCAATAGTTAGTAAATAAAAACATTAGTCTTGTCTTCGCAAAGGAAAGGCCATTATGAAATTGAATTTTGCCCTTTTACTTGGCACCAAACGAAATACCAATGAAAGAATTGGAATAATTTATTATATCTGATTTGTTGTGATGAAATAACTTTGGAATGAATATTTGCTGTATAGTTTTATTCTTGTACTAGCTGACCTGCGCAACTTCGTCTGCGCAAATTTTACCCGTTTTTGCAACATTTTTTATTGCTGCTCCACTCCTATTGGTCGTAACGTGATGTTATACAGCCTATACCATCCTCGATAAATGGGCTATTTCACAATAAAATATTTTTTCAATTCGCATCTGAGATTATCGCGTTCAAGCAAATAAACAAACTATAGATATACAAGCTCTTTATCGCGAAAGACTTTTACAAATAAACAGTTATCGGGTACATGAATTAATGTCCTAATTTGCAATAATACTCAGGCAATTATTTCCTCTACCTAAATCAAGGTCCATCTGTGTTTCTGTATGACTCTTATGGTCCTTTCTATTACAAAGGTATGGTTTCATATCAAATACTTACCGAAGTTTACAATGCCATTTAGCAATCAAAAAATATACATCTATCTATAAATAAACGTTATCGAAAGGATACACTCGTTTATGTCTGTATATATTGACACTCGCAAGGGTATAATCTTTACTAATATTATAAAGCAAAAGAGTTTGTTTGTTTGTTTGCTTTGTTTGTTTGTTTAAACGCGCTAATCTCAGGAACTACTGGTCCGATTTGAAAAAATATTTTTTTGTTGGATAGCCCATTTATCGAGGAAGGCTATAGGCTATAAAACACCGCGCTACGACAAATAGGAGCGCAGTAGCGACGTGAAATGTTGCAAAAACGGGAAAAAATTACGCATACGAAGTTGCGCGGGACAGCTAGTTAATATTATAAAGCTGAAGAGCTTGTTTGTTTGAACACTATAATATCAGGAATAAGTGGTTTGAATTGAAAAAATATTTTCCTGTTGGAGAGTCCATTTATTAAGGAAGGCTATATAACATCACGCTACGAATGGAAAATGTTGCAAAAACGAGAAAAATTTACGCAGACGAAGTTGCGCGGGTCAGCTAGTATCTTATAAAGTACTGCCATTGACCTAAAAGTATTGATTTTATATTTATACCTACGTTTCGTGTCGTATTATCTCTGATTTGGCTATTTCTGCTGCGGTAGGTAATGAACCACCTCGAGATCGGGCCGAATAGCTAGCTAGCTAATAGCTAGTACATTAAAGTACTATGCGTTTCAAATGAGTTGATAACTGTCCTGATGACATTTTGATTCGCAATACGACTGCAACTTCATTGTATGACGTAAGGTCAGCAATAAAATGATTCGTAAAAAGGTGTCATTACTATTACACAGAAGTACCTACCTACTCTAATGCACTATAAATAAGCACTGTATTTTACTATTTATTAGGGCGTAGGGCCGGGTGTTGTGGCGTATAAATTAGAAGAGGCTTATATCTAGCAGTGGACCGATACAGACTGATTGATTGATTGATTGAATCAATACCAACGATCGCTATCCCGATCGTGTCTACAAGCCGTGTGTCCGTTATGCTAGCGTACACCAGAGCTATATCGAGTTGGTTACTATGCCATTAAACTCTGCGTAAATACTGCCTAATTAGGGTAAAAATAAAAAAAAATCAGCCTCTTTAGTTTAGAAAATAACCACCATTTTCACTGTGTACGCTGGCGTCACGATCAAGCTAGCGTACACATGGCCGTACTCGAAAACGGCTAATTGTAAAGCAACAGAGTTTACACACAAAAATACTGCTCTAATACTTCTTCCGCTATGCTAAATTTCATAACGATTGCTCTTGTAGGAGCAGAGATATAAAAATCAAGACTTTTCAATGACATTCGGAGCTGGCGTTATGGCAGCGTACACATAATAGTTCTTAAAGAAAGGGAACTCTTTTAATAAATGCTATAAGTACAAATAGTACGTGAAATTCTGACTCTAATAGTGTAAATACTTTAAGCGAATTTGCAGTGGAATAATCAAATCCAATTGTATTGCATGTCGCTGCAATCGCCAAAACATTGATGACATTGTAATAAAAAAAACATGCCTGTGACAGCTTTAGTGGCTCCGGGTGTATGCCCACTATACCACCATTACTTCAGCCTATCAGCAGGTGGAATTGACATGAACTAGATCGAAAGTGTGACGTGACGTCACACTTTCGATCGATTTCACATCGATTTATAAGACGTTATCACATCAAAAATATTGCCATATAAACATTAATACATACAGTCGCAATCGTATTGGGATCAGTACATAATCTGCAACAAATAGGTCCATGGTCGTATTGATGTGTTGCGGCGAACATCAAAACGCTGATTTTAATACGAGATAATGTACAAATTAATTCGTAGAATGCTTGAGAATTTGCTCAAATTCTAGAGTCAACGACGTTGTGGTTAATGATCCTGACTGCTAAGGTCGTGTGTATGATTCCCAACTGGAATGAATCTTTTGTGGTGATCACGATTGTTTATTCTGTCTGGGTATAACGTACTAGCAGACCCACGTAGCTTCGTATGCGTAAATTTTCCCCGTTTTGGCAACATTTTTCAATGCTGCTCCGCTCCTGTTGGTCGTAGCGTGATGTTATATAGCCTATAGCCTTCCTCGATAAATGGGCTATCCAACAGTTTTTTTTTTAATTCGGACCCGTAGTTCCTGAGATTATCGCGTTCAAACAAACCAACAAACTCTTCAGCTTTATAATATTAGTATAGTAATTTATAATCTATACTAATATTAGTAATATGTATATATTTATGTGTATCAGTTATCTGATCGTCACTGTAGTTTCTACCCATTTTTTTTTTTTTTTTAAGACGACTTCCGCAGTAGGGTACAAGCCCTGTATCGCGGGGACTTCACAATCACGGACGCAAAGTACACCTAGATTCGGAACAACTATTTGTGGATCACACAAAGTGTAGTAATCGAACCCACGACCTCTTGCGTAGCAGTCGGACACACTCCCACCGCGCCACAGAGGCAGACAAAAATTTTGGCATCAGATAATTGTGTGTGGGTTGTTCTGACGTTCATAAGCGTTGCATTTGTAACCTAAGTGATTAAAGTACTTTGACTATGAAATTTATTTATCTTATTTCACGAATTTGTACACTATTTTGTAGTAAATATAGATCAATTTGCTATGTGGGAATTTCATAGAGGTAAATTGAGCGTTCTACTTACATTTATTTCTTTATTAGTTATGTACTATTAGATATAAACAATAATCCTTATCTTTACGACTATAATAAATTACCTTGTATACCATTAATTGACTTCAGACGGCTAATTACAGTAATAACGATATCTAATAGGTGTATTATCAATTGTTTTGTTTGTTCGTTCTCGTTATCGTGATCCCGAGCGGTCAATCACTGGTTTTTTTAATATTTTATGAGAGGAAAATGAATGATTCATTTTATCGACTGGCCTGTTGGTCTAGTGGTTAGTGACCCTGACTGCTAAACTGGAGGTAGTGGGTTCGATCCTCACCCAGGATAAAACTTTATGTGATGAGCACGATTGTTTATTCTGTGTGTGGATGTTATTTCTCTAAAATGAGGCAGTGGGAGTGTGTCCGATTGCTACGCAAGAGGTCGTGGGTTCGATTCCCACACGGGACACTACATTGTGTGATCCACAAATTATTGTTCCGGGTCTGGGTGTATTTTGTGTCCGTGACTTGTATGTTTGTAAAGTCCCCCGATACACAGGGCTTTGTACCATAAAGTGGGAGTCGTCTTAAAAAAAAAAGTTTGTGTTTAGAAATACATAAATATGTTTATCAGTTGTCTGGTTACCATAGTAGGTACAGGCTCTACCTAGTTTGGGATCAGATGGCGTTGTGTGAGTTATCTCAAGCTATTATAATTATATTATTAAAGATGATATGGCAAGTACTTTTTTGTTTTTTGAAATGAAAACTTCTTTACAAAAACGGCGTTGTGCACTTTTTTGGTATGGTAAAAAATGTTAAACTCGCGTCAGGTTCACGTGACTTTTTCACGTGATTTTTTCCACATATCCAACATCGACCACTTAGCTGGCAGAGGGCGGCACACGTGACTCTAACAAAAAACTGTACTTTAAAGCTGAATATTTCACTAACGGATCCCTAAATGTAAAAAATACCTATCTAATAGTACTCCACAAGATGGGGTATGGGTACCCTCAAAAAACTCAAAAAAATGTTTTACAAGATTTTATTCTTTCACTTTATCTATGTGAAATTACAGCCTTCTAGCATTAACAGTCTTTGAGCTAAGCTGCGAACGGATGCATGGGCGATCATGGCAAAACAATTAGAATTCCGTTTTGCCATTTAGGCTACGGAACCCTAAAAACGAATAAAAAATTTCTGCGTAGTTGTGTATCTTCAATTGGCCAATCAAGCCAGTGTCGGATTGCTGTAGTAGTAGTTAGCATTATGTTCATTTATGTGTGGTACTTAAATTAAGCTGTAGGGCGCACCTTGTAAATAATATTAATTATATCATCATTCGATTGACTGATTCATCGAGAATCGAATCGAACAGGTACAATAAATCCGTCACAGTCAGACGTGTAACGATAAATGACACGCCTTACATACATAATGATATGAATCGATTTCGGCCTCATTTCATTTAGATATGAATACATTATTGGTACTTGTATTTAAATACTTACGAATACTTTTATGGGAGTTATAACGCTCGATTCTACTTTATTAATCCAAATAAATCTATTAAAAGATCTGTTTCCACTCTTATCCATCGATTTAATAACGACATAGATTGCTCAACCTGGCTGGGCAGTACTTAAACTATATTGCATGAGCGCACCCAGGATTATTTTTGGGTGTCAAAAATAGTAATTTCGGGGGGTCATCATTTCAAGGGAGAGTTAGGTTTCATCATTTTTCAGGCCAGGCATCGGTCTCGCAATCGTGAGGTCCTGGGCTCGTATCCTGCCCATTGTACTAGCGACGTGAACTCCTGATACAAGCCATTGAGCTTAGCTGGAAGGGTTAACAGGATTGCTAGTAATGTGGGACCGCAATGCCACATTGCTATTGTAGTTAACTTTATATAAAAAACTAGCGGCCCGCTCTGGCTTCGCACGGGTATAAAATATATGGATGTTATGATATATATATAAACCCTCCTCTTCAATCACTCTATCTAGTAAAAAAACCCGCATCAAAATCCGTTGCGTAGTTTTAAAACCATTTTAAAGCCAGTTTGGACATATGGTATTGAGCTTTGGGGAACAGCATGCAATAGCAACATCGAAATATTGGAAAGATTTCAGACTAAAGCTATGAGGTCCATGTTCAACGTTCCTAAATGCATACACAATAAATATATACTGCTCGACCTGGGTCTCAACACTGTGAAACAAGAAATCGCTGCGCGTAGCAAAGACTACCAACAAAAATTAACAACACATGTTAATGCCCTAGCTGCTAGACTAACAGGTTCTGGAAGTATAATTTACTCAAGACTGAGAAGGAACAGCGTTCCAAATCTTATAAATCGATTCCCTATAAAACCGTGAGAGTGGTCAATGGACGACTCCTCGTGCTCCTCGAAATAAATACCCAGACATAGTTCAAACAAAAGAATAGCTAAATGTTTATGACAGATTGCTGTGCTAAGCAGGATACATAAAAAAAAAAAAAAAGTTTTAAAGATTTAAGCATACATAGGGATATAGGGACAGAGAAAGCGACTTTGTTATATACTATGTAGTGATAAAAAAAAACTACTGGTTAGGTAGAGTGACAATAGCTCTCCTGTAAGTAATATGGGATTCAGAAATCTATTATATAAGAATGAAAGGAGACCTTATTCCAGGATTTATATACTTTATTCCGTAAGAAATGACTTTGACTGGCCTGTTGGTCTACTGGTTAGTGACCTTGACCGCTAAGCCGGATGTATTGACTTCGATCACCACCCAGGATAAAACTTTGTGTGATGAGCACGGTGGTTTATTTTGTGTCTGGGTGTTACTTATCTATAATATGTATGTATTTAGAAATATTTATGTATGTAAATCAGTTGTCTGGTTTCCATAGTACAAGCTCTGCTTAGTTTAAGATCAGATAGCGTTGTGTGAGTTGTCCCAAGATAATATTATTATATTTATTGTATATTTATTGTCTGGTTACCCTAGTACGGGCTCTGCCTAGTTTGGGATCAGATGGTGTTGTGTGAGTTGTCCCAAGTTTTTATAAGCTATTATAGAAATGGCACACGGTTTGTATATTATACAATGAATCGTTACACTTTGATAACAAATAACTAAATTCACGGAATTAAATTCATGAGTTACTCGAAGAAATGAATGAAAAAATGGGTACTTCCTTATGCTTCATCTGGTGCTTCACCTGGGTGAAGCAAGAGGAATTTTTACGTCCTCGAGCTCCAACTACTGTTAAGTACTGTAAAGTGAAAAAAAATATTCACTGTTAAACTATATTAGCTGACCCGCGCAACTTCATATGCGTCAATTTTCCCCGTTTCTGCAACATCTTTCATTGATGCTCCGCACTTATTCGTCATAACGTGATGGTATATAACCTATAGTCTTCTTCGATAAACGGGCTATTCAACAAAAAAAGAATGTATCAATTCGGACCAGTAGTTCCTGAGATAACCGCGTTCAAACAAACAAACAAACAAACTCAGCTTTATAATATTAGTATAGATATATAATAATCTTGTGTCACGGTGTTTGTAGTCGAACTCCTCCGAAACGGCTCGACCGATTTTAACGATTTATTAGATAGATAAGATAGATCGTAAAGTATTTTTGAAATAACGAGCGCAAATTAACACAGACGAAATAGCGTGGGTCATATTCATCGATCATCGAGTTTCATACTCTTCGGGAAACAACAGCTTATATTTTACTATTTAAAAATTAGATAGAAACAACATAGTGGTCCATTAACCATTCAAAGGTTGGTGAATTTATCCCAGCAATGAAACAGCCGTGACGTAAAACCTACCTACGCTGGTTGAAACTTGATATTTGCTACCAAAGAGCAAACACCCAGTTTATTTAGCAGTGTCAACTGACAGAACTGTATTTATTTTGTTGAGGAGGAACTGATTCTGAAATCGGCTGGGTATTTATATCAACGGGATTTGAAATTAAAGTGCAATGGGTAGAACTGTTGCTTAGCTTCCTATTGAATTACAATGTTATTATTATTGAATCACAATGTTAGCAACTTACATCATTACAATATATGAATGTAAATTTTGTATTATGTACTATATGTATGTTTTTTTTTAATGTTTATGTATTTTATTTAATTTATTTAAAACTTTATGCACAAAGTTGTACAAAGGTGGACTTAATGCTAAAAGCATTCTCTGCCAGTCTACCTTAGAGTGATGTAGAAATGAAATGTGTAGATGCAGTAACCTAATAGAAAATTAAAAACTTCATATTATTCTTACATAACACACAATAAAAAATAGCTATATAGAGAATATAAAATAAATATATACATTTATATCTAAATATACAGATACTGACAAATATAAGTTATTAATGTTATGTATTTATGTTTATGTATATACGTTTGTATGTACTAGTATTATTTTGTATATGTATATTACATTTTTATTTATATAATGGAGTGTATTTTAATTTATTTTATTTAACCAAGATTTTCTCGTTTTTCCCAGCATTTTATCATCGTAGAGTCAAGCTTTCTGCTTAAACTTAAGATTAACACATTCGTGAGGTGAGCGACATACTATATGAATTACATAATTGAAAAACACTAAAGTCTCGAAATTCGCGTCTTCGTACTCTTGTCAGAGTTGGATTTATCCATGACAGGCTGGCTTTAAACTTCAAAAGTAGGAAATTCCGGGGCATCAACCGTCATCGCTTGT
The DNA here is from genome assembly GCA_945859575.2 of Herminia tarsipennalis. Classification (NCBI taxonomy): domain Eukaryota; kingdom Metazoa; phylum Arthropoda; class Insecta; order Lepidoptera; family Erebidae; genus Herminia; species Herminia tarsipennalis. Next base: position 12,290,389 of record OX243855.2, read on the forward strand.
TTATACAGCGTTGTTTGTTGTTCTACTTCATCAATTATTGCAGATCCGATATATATGTCTACTAAAGGTATAACGAATAGTAGGTCTAAGCCACAGGCCGTCTTGGTCGGTACTACAGTCCACAATAGTGTCAGCCAATCTTCCGTGAAATAGTAATGTTAACGCATCACTGTGTTTCGGTTGAAGGGCAATCTAGCAAGTGTAATTACTAGGCAAATGAGATTTAAGAACCAATGTCTTAAAAGAGGAGCGCGGTACGGTGACATTCAGATCTTTGCCAAACAAGGATTTGGGTGGCACTGATACTGTTATGGACAAGCGTGACGTTTACCATCAGGTGCACGTCCTCATCTCTTTATTTCGTTAATAAAAATAAAACTATTGTACCATAGGCTGCCCCAATCCTACTCTGACCCAATATTGTTAATATCTCATAGAGCTATGCCTCGTGTGGCATTCAAAAACTTCACAAAGCACAGTGGTCCACTGTGCTTCCACTGTCAGTGGAACCACTGCCTCTTGCTCAACAGTTGTATGCACTCCTTCCACTCTTTGACTGGCCTGTTGGTCTAGTGGTTAGTGACTCTGACTTCTAAACCAGGGGTCGTGGGTTCGATCCCCACCCAGGATAAAACTTTGTGTGATGAGCACTATGGTTTATTCTATGTCTGGATGTTATATATCTATATTTTTATATATTTAGAAATATATAGGTATGTTTATCATCAGTTGTCTGGTTTCCATAGCACAAGCTCTGCTTAGTTTGGGATCAGATAGCGTTGTGTGAGTTGTCCCAAGATATAATTATTATTCTCTTTCAGTTATCATTGCCATGATGTGAAACTACACCCGAATTGCTGAATGTATTTAGACGTTTAGTACATCGGGAATACGGTCAACAAGGCAAAGATAAGGCTTATGTAAAGTTTTGAATTTATCAACGTTAAATTGTAAAAGCCACTATAAAAATAAATGACGTATTTTAATTTCATGCAGAGATACAATGGTTTTTTAAGTAAAATGGATCCATAAACCAAAGAATAGTCTTTCAAAAAACCTCTTAAAATGTTGATTTGAAAATGTTTTTAAAAGACCTATCTAATGATACCCCACACTATGAGGTAGGTAATAAAAAAAATCACATCCCTACTTTACATAATATATGGAAGGTACCCTCATTTTTTTTTCTAAATTTTATTGTTTGACTTTGCAAAATTACAGCCTTCTAGCACTAACAGTCTCTGAGCTAAACTGCGTGAAAATGACAATCGAATACAAAGACGTCTTTGCGCATGCAAACCACGAATATGAGATTCGTGGTTATGAGCGCGCAACGACGTCATTCCGACGTCATTTCATTCGATTAGCGTTTAAGCCACTTGTCTAAGGGGGCAGTACTTACTATAGAGGTTAGTACTCGCTGTATAGGTACAGGTTTCTGTTCTCTTCGTATCATGTTATCTCTACAGTGACTCACTGAATCATTCATCATTAAATCCTTGAACAAAAATAGATACTTATAAAATAAAATTACGTACGTTTATGTTATCACATCCGGATACTTCGATTACTATTTATATTTCCCGGACACGATAGGAGATAATGTTCTAAAATTGAAACATCAGAGGATTTCGCTGCATCGCGGACGGTGTTAACCCAAGCGGCGTCAAACGAATTAATATTCGTGAAAGACGTTTCTAGACGAGGAGTTATTATTTTGATGATTCTTTAGAATTTTCATTTAAATTATGCTATCATGTTAAATATGGCAATAATTTTTTTATGCAAGAACATTGCTCCTTGGCCGAGGCCTATGTCCAGCAGTGGACTGTGATAGGCTGATGATGATGATGAATCTGTGCAGCCGCTTTGAAGATTTGTTTTTACCACTGAGGTAGAAACAATCTTATGGCCCGTCTGATGGTAAGCAGTTACTGTAGCCTATGGACGTTTGCAACACCGTAGTTACCGACCCTGTAAAAATCTTTTTTACTGATTTTTATTTGAAGAATCCCATTCTGCAGTCTTTTGGGAAAATCTCGGCACGTAGCTCATTCCACAGCCTGTAAGTACGCGATGATATTGATTCTAAGGTGTGAAGTTGAATTCGCTGATTCGGCAAGAGGTGCGATTATAGAATGTGGCCGTGGTAGACATATCAAATAATTCTTCTGAACACAGTCCGTTGTACAGCCGATAAACGAGGAGGCGAATATCATACTTTTTGTCTGACATGTCAGGAGTTTATTAATTACCTGCCATCAAATGGTTGTTCTCTGCTTGATCGGTATTCAATTTTCTCGCAAGCTAGAAATCTGATTGTCCATATCAATCAGATTTCTAGCTTTCTGGCTTTCGCTATTCGACTGCATATTTTTTTGGGAAGGTTCTAGTGTATAAAACACCAGCGATAGAAACTAACGCCGGCTCTCAACGCCATTCGTCCAACGTGTGGATCTAGAAAATTGCATTGGCGCCAACGTTGATACTAAGGTTATTCTAGAGCTACACGGTGGACGAGTATCGTTGGGACCGACCGTGACGTTGGGCCTAACTTGTGGAGCCGGTGTAAAAGACAGGAGTGAGTCAGCGAAATTTGCATTCGGTGATGTGGTTTATATTTTTTTCCTTGTAGTCGGTTTATTTTGACTGCCTCTGTGGCGCGATGGGAGTGTATCCGACTGCTACGCAAGAGATCGTGGGTTCGATCCCCACCCAGGATAAAACTTTGTGTGATGAGTAGGATGGTTTGTTCTGTATCTGGGTGTTATTTATCTATAATATGTATGTATTTAGAAATATATAAGTATGTTTATCAGTTGTCTGGTTTCCATAGTACAAGCTCTGCTTAGTTTAGGATAAGATAGCGTTGTGTGAGTTGTCCCAAGTTAATATTATTTCTCTTCATCTCTCTTTTCTTAACTCTGTATTTCAGCTACAAATGGAGTATATATTTGTTAATAAATTTCATAAACACAAATTAAAGGCTTTTATCGTATTTCTTTATTAAAAATTTACTTCCAATGAGACTATAAATAATAGGATTTTAATAAACTACTATAAAACTTAGTTTAACGTAAATTACCTACTTTATTTATTCCTCGACGTTTTATTTAGACAAATAGTTACAGTCGGGAAGACATACTGCCTTACTTAAAAACGTCTTTTAATTCTTAAGCAGCTCTCACAGTTTTGTATTCTTGTAGTGTATTTAAATAGCTTATTGTAGACTGGAACAAAACACTAAGCAAACAGTTGTTAGTACTATCTTTTATTTACTCGGCTGTGCAAGAAGGAGGTTAAAGTTATAAAGTTTTATATAATCCTAATCGTGTGAATATTTTATATAAGTAAATACTTTTTTTACTGCCCGACATTTCAACCGTATTGCAACGGCCGTGGTCACGGGTAAACCGACCACTGCAATACGGTCAAAATGTCGGACTCTAAAAATGTTTGACTTAGAAGCATTTTACTGTAACAAAAATGTGCACTTTAAAGCTTAATATTTTACAAACGGATCCCTAAAACTAAAAATCGTCTTTTCAACACGTAAACGTTTTTAGAAGTCCTATCTAATGATGGGGCATCATTAGATAGGACTTTTAAAAACGTTTACGTGTGCACGATGGGGTAGGTAAGAAATAAAAATCACACCCCCACTTTACATATATGCGTAGGGTAATTGTAATATAGAGGTACCCATAAAAAATGATGATGAATGAAAGATTTCATTCTTTCACTTCGTCGGCGTAAGCAATATGTGTATCCATGCAAAATTACAGCCTCTTAGCACTAACAGTCTCTGAGCAAATTTGCGGATGGACGGACAGACGGCCGGACGGACATGGCGAAACTATAAGGGTTCCGCTTTGCCATTTTTCTACGGAACCTGAAAAACATTGATGACATATTGCCATTCGCTTTGCTTAGCAACCAGTCAATAACTCTAGTTCCAATTTTATCGCAAGCCGCTGCAATAGCCATTTGCTGTTGCTTAGCAACCAATCAATAACGTGACCATTGCTACGATACACTTTTTCGTGCGTGCACCCCGTCATCGATTTATAGGAAGATATCACGTCAAAAACAGTGTTCCGTGAATTTGCGTCCGGGAAAGATGTCTACGTGGGCGTTTCTCGAATGAAGTACGTAGTGTAACTACCTAGTCTAGCCATAAATATTGTTACGAAGAAAAAACATTTTTTTTTATTGCAAATAATATTTATTACTTTTACAGTGTGTTAGTTTAATACATAAATAAAAAACAATTCAAAATATAAAAAGCTTATTCGAAGTGGTCTCCATTGGCTGCAACACAGTCCTTTAAACGTTGAGGCCAGTTATCAATAGAAGCACGCACTCTTTCCATGGGAAAATTCTTCACTGCCAATCGTATGGATTGTTTTAGGGACTCCAAATTATCATGGCGTTTAGAGCAAGCCATACTCTCTAAAACTGACCATAAATCATAATCCAGCGGATTAAGATCGGGACTAGACGACGGCCAGTCTTCAGCTCTGATGAAGTCCGAAACGTTCACTTCCAACCAAGACTGCGTGGACCGAGCTTTATGACCCGGCGCTGAGTCTTGTTGGAAGGACCATACTTGGTTATTGAACATGGTGTTGTTAAGGGGTTTAACTACCTTCTCAAGAATGGTATCTTGATACACTTGTGCCGATGTTTTGATACCTTTTTCACAAAAATATGGCTCAGTCACTCCTTCATAGCTAACACCCCACCAAACCATCACTGAAGTCGGATAATGCCCACGTTGCACTCTGTCGACTAATTGGGAAACTTCCTTAGAGCTTTGAGCATAAATACGGTCATTTTGTTTGTTAAAATGTTGCTCAACTGTAAAGATTTTCTCATCCGTAAACAAAATTTTTCTGTGACCTCCCTTTGCGTACCGCTTCAGTAGTTGCTTCGATTTTACCACCCTATTCTTTTTTAAATTATCAGTTAAAAAATGACCAGTGCGTCTCTTATAGGCTGCAAGTCCTAAGTCATCTTTTAAAATGCGTGACATGGTTCTGGGTGCTATCTTCATCTCCCGAGATAAAATCTTTTGCTTTCGGACAGGATTTCTTCGAATTCTTTCCCTTACTGCTTTGACCACCATTTTCGTACGAACACTACGTGGACGGCCAGATCTTTTTCTGTCACAAACAGAGAAGGTCTCATTGTACCTATTAATAGCCCGGTACACAAACATTTGACTAATACCAAGCGTATGGAGAGTTTTAAAAATTACATTCGGCTCCATACCAACTTTGTGTAATGCAATCACAGCGATTCGGTTTTCTTTATCACCCCACTCCATTTTAATATAGCAAAATATTGTACAATGTATTGGCGCCAAAATTAGAAAATACAATGAACAATCGTATAAAAATGACAGATTCCAAATTCAAATGTAATATCTTTCTTATTTTTAATTGTAACAGTATTTATGGCTAGACTAGGTATACATACTTATGTATATCTTATGTATTCTCAGTATTTTTTTCCTCAGACTATAAATTTAATATATTCCTTTGCATTAGCCCAGCGTTTCCCAAAATGGGTTCTGCGGAACCCAGGGGTTCCTTAGGGAAATTACCAGGGTTCCACAAAATAAGTATCTACTGTGTGACCGTAGTGATTGTCTGCGTAAAACATCAATGTGTCCAAATATCATAATTTATTTGGATTACCAAATTATTTCTAGATATTTGTACAAATATAAATGTACTGAGTTCTTTGACCATTTGCCTCTTATTTATCCGCCCAGTCCCATCCCTCGTCATTTATATTATAGCTCAAAAACGCTGCATACGATCTATAGTCGGTATTGCTCCTGATATCTCATGACGTCCGTAATTCAAAGTACTAAATGACTTGTCTTTACATACTAGAAGTGTGAAAATTTGTGAATAAGAACTCTAGTCTCTTCAAACAAGCTAAAGATGTTATTAAACCTAATAATATCTGAAACCCAAATACATTAATATTTAATGTAGTCCCTAAAACCGAAAAAAATAAAAACAATTGCTACCTAATATGCAAAAAATATACTCGTATATATTAAGATTCCGGAAGAAATAAAACAGCTGCCACTGAGCAGGTTTACCAACATATATTTGAAAAATGAGTTTTAGAAAACATTTTATTCCATTAATATATAATGTCACGAAAATGTACAATGTGTCTAATAATTTATTGTTTTTTAATGAGAGATTAGCTAATAATAATAAAAAAAATATTAAAAAAAGAATCCATTATAATTATTACTTTTTTATACAATATAATGAAAATGTATAATATCACAATTTTACTGTATTGCAATGTTATGAGAGATAAAATAATGTAATTACTTAATAATAATAAAATTGATTTGAATGCTATTATCATAGTTAAATAGCTTGAGCTGACATTATTATACTTCAACACCTATTTATGTATACCCTATGTACTGCGAATAAAGTTAATTTATTTATATTTGAACTTGGGGTATTCCATTATGTTAAAAGTTTGGGAAACCCTGCATTAGTCTATCTCAGTACACACTAGCGGACTAATCCCCAACATCTGTTTATACCGATTGTCCGGCTTGAGCATGCAATCCGGTCTTGACACCGGCCGACGAAGGATTTAACTTGGACCGTAAACCTATTGTGGCGAGAGACACTGCTTCAACTGAATGTAAGGACGAAAATATGAATGGGCACTGTATAAAGGATTATGGAGCCAGATTAGAATTGTATACGCGTGAATTTCTATGTTAATTTTGCTTATAATTTAATTTAATTCGAATAGCCTATTAAATGTAGAAAAACCAGGCAAGTGCAATAATGTGGCTTAAGAAGTGGGTTTTTGTGTTGTTATTGTTTCATACTTACAACGATAAATCTACTTAATAATATTTTTAATAGAATTTGTTCGAAAATTTTATTACCTCTCATTTGATCAGCTGTTACTCGTAAACTTGTAAAGCCTACTTAGCTGTGATAGTTTTCCTTTTAAGTTCACTTTTTAAACTACTACTGTGAATTTTTAAAGCTTAATATTTTACAATCAGATCCCTAAATCTAAAAATCCCTTAAACGGTTTTAAAAGACCTACCTAATGATATCCCACTCGATGAGTTGGTAAGAAAAAAATATAACACCCTCACTTTACACATAGGGGAGGTATCCCAAAAAATATATTTTTTTAAATTTTATTCTTTCATTTTGTCGGCATAAGTAATATGTGTATCCATGCAAAATTACAGTCTTTTAGCACTAAGAGTCTCTGAGCAAAGGTGCAGACGGACGGACGGACGGACATGGCGTAACGCGACGGATATTAAGATAGGCTGCCTATAATAGCCTATCTTAATATCTGTCAAAGCGGTTACGTAGCGTATAAATATGATTTTTGCAGCCTTGCAAAAATCATATTTATACTCAAAAGTACCAGATTCTGGGCACACGCAGCGACTCCACAAAATTGGCAATACTTCAGCCTATCAGCAGGCGGAATCCCCATTTGCGTTGCTTAGCAACGAGTACCTACATAACGTGCGCGGTGACGTCAGACTTTTCCGTGAGTGCAGCCGGTCATCGATTTATAAGGCGTTATCACGTCCATGGGCGGATCCAGGAATTCATTCTTGGGGAGGGCACGAGAGGCAAATGGTAGTCCCGGGGGGGGGGAGGAGCATTTTGTTTCGCCCAACAACGGCCAAGTGTGAGTTGCACGCACTATGCCCCGACCTCGTTTTGGGGGGGGGGAGGGGGAAAAACCAACCGTCTGGGTACGTTCCCTTATGCCCCCGTGCCCCTCCCTGTACGATTATGATCAAGTCAATAAGATTAAGCGTGTAGAGCGAGCCCTAACACAATATAATAAATTCAAAAGAGGAACACCAAAAGCCTGTACACAAAAGTAGGTTAACATAACACAGAGCTTAGTAACTGTCCTGAAATCACTTAGAACACATGCATACGGGAAATGCATTTGCAATGCTAATGCTTCGCGCTTCGCTGTTTCTTTGGCTAAATTCGTTGTACCACCTTATGTCACGTTATAAATGTCATCAGAGTGCTGATTTATATTTTGGAAACTAGGTTAGGTTGTATTTAAAAAGCCCAACCTAAAGTTGGTTTTATGGCGGACGCGTTGTTGTCAGGTGTGTTTAAAACTGACTTTCGATGTTGGTCTTAGTAAGTGAGATGTATTTAGGAACCATCAAAGAGTGTCAATTTTAAAAACAACATTTAAAAGAAACATCGTTTCAAAATTGTTTAGCAATCTAGTCAATGGTAAGGCTAAAATCTGTAAATACTTGTAATTTTATAAATACAATAATTGCATTTTTGAGAGATAGATAAATTTGAAGTCCAGATCCAGGAATCGAACCCAAGACTTCCCAACTCGCGAACATGGAAGGATAGAAAAAATTGAGGTCAAGTAACATATAGGTGGTCCAGATAGGTGGTTCGCTTCCGGCCCCGGTTTGGCTTACGGAAGTCTCGGGTTCGATTCCTGGGTCTGGACTTAACATTTTTCTATCTTTAAAAAATGCAATTGTTATATTAATAAAGTAATTGGCAAAAAATGCCTATAAAAATAAAATTAACCTGTAATTTTGTTTAATGCTAAATAATAATTTCCGTTATAGGTCTAATTTGACGTTTAAAACGCCATATTTTCTCATGCTATAAAAATTAGACGGTGAATAGGATGACGACCACTATAGGTATCTCCAATATTTCTAAACTATGCAAAAGGATGACCGCTAATATTTCTGAATTATATATCTGTAACTTATTAAATAACTATATGTTAAATTGCAAAGATAGCTATACTTTAGAAAAACTGTCGCAGCATCATAGAAGTGTACTACATAAATCTTACAGGATACACTAGCACTCGTTTATGCGTTTTTTATGCGCCGCCGGCGAAAAGCGAGTAACCAACAACTTTTCGATCGTTCAAAAAACATACAATAGATGTCTATTAAAGATCCCGTTCATGTAAACAAAAGAGATATAGGTAGTATAGAGCGAGTATTCACCGGCATTGGCAGTGTGAACGATTAGCGATCAATTATTAATATCTAAATCTCTTTACTTCACACGGGTTCTACTTAAGTACATTTCTTGAGCGATAAAATAGTTGATAGCTGCTCGCTTTCTCGCCGTTCGTCTGACAAGTGCCTTAAAGTCCTCCAGGTGTTGTAAATCACTAAGATCTGTACCAAGGAGTGAAATAGAGAATCGATCGCAGGCAAATTCGACAATCTTCTTTTACGAGCTCGGTGCCAACTATTCACGGAAAGTACGTTATTTATTAAGCGAGTTATCGGCTTTATCTTGTTATTGTAAAGTACATCCAATGACACTTAATTGAAAGCTTTAATTTGAATAACAATTACTCAGCTGTATCGAGGCATTGTTGCATATCATTGTTTATATTAGACAGAATTTCTAACTTTGAAGGTAATTTGACAAAGATATTGATGGGTGTAATTAGTTATGTGCCATTAGGTACGACCAATTTTTAGTGCCCTATGTCTGACCTTTTAAAAGGACAGATCGTAGTGTGATGACCTTTGGAAGTAGCGTTGATTGAATTCTTTGAGAGGTTACAGATTCAGTGTACCCAATTATTATATCGTTATTATACCTTTTTGTCTGCTAGGACACAAACCTCTCAGAAGGACTAGGAGTATGAGCGAGAATATAACACCGTCTACTGTCTTTATGCCTTGCCTACAGGGAAATACTGATACAACTGTACAAAATAATACCTTTTATTAGTCTTTGAAAAGCGTGCACATGACATGTGTATAATTACGCTTTATATGTTACAGATTTTAAGTATTACAAAAATTGTTTAAGAAATTAAGCACATAATACACATGGACGTGCATGAATGTTACATTCTAACAACGTGTATTGCAATATACGCAAATCAGAAAAATATTATGGAGATTTTAGATATACTTTGGGCCTTCATCGCGTGAATTATTTAAAGGTGTAAAAAAGGGTATTTACCCGGCGTTTCGATCGAATTGCACCGATCGTGGACACGAGTCGAATAAAAGGTTCGTACCTTTAAATAATTCACGCGATTAAGTCCCGAAATATATATTTCGGGACTTAATCGCGTGAATTATTTAAATACCTACCATTTTTTTCGCGATTTTTATACATATTAGATATTTAATATGTATAAAAATCGCGAAAGTTTAAAAACAATAATAATATGGAGAATTTGTAAATCAAATTTTAGTCACGGCCGTCACGCGTCAGCTTCACACATAAGGGTACTTCTCTATTTATTCGATTGTCCTCAAAATCAATTGCAAAAAAATATTATTAACGATTGTAGCTACGATATTTTATGTAACATTAAGTAAATATGTTAAATCCGCCAAATTTGTAACCGGGTGAGTGAGTCAGTGGTTCAATTTTGCTTGCAAACACATGAAATATAACACACATTCTAGTAGTTTAAACATGAAATCTCTAACAGAATACACATGTTTGCTGTAGTTTAATTACGTTGCTAGTTTACATACCTACTGTATTTGGAATTTCAGTGACTTTTGACATTTATCCGAACAATTTATTAGTAAAAATGGTAGGTATTAAAATAGTTAATACATGTATTTAGGAAAGGATGGTATTTGAAACATATTGTTACGTCCAACATTAAAACTTAACTCTTTTCGTTTGTATATGGGCTGTTAAATCCAATGTTTGATTGCGTAGTACGATGATAGATTTACATTTATTACTTAGTTTTCTATATTCATGCTTTTAATTTTAATAGAAGTGAATAATTGTGACAGTTTTTCACAGTCTGTATTGTGCTAGTCATGCGTTAATAATTTTGGTAAAAAAATTGATGAACAGCATTAAGCCCCACGGAAACAATTTTTGTTCCTATTTTTAGAATTTTACTCTATTAAATTTATCGACAAGGCCTAGTTTTTTTAGAAGATAATAAAAAACAAATGTGGTGAGGCCAATTAACTATTTGTGGCATCCTAGTGGAGCGATTGATGTACTAATGTGCTTGCTGGCTTAATGCTTTATGAAAAATACTTGTAACAAGTACATACACGAAGGCATAAACTGTCTTGTATGCTATGTAGAGAATCATTGAACCGGGTGATGAGGTTTTCTTCAGAGAAAATATTTCTTTGATCCCTAGTCGATGGAGCAGCTCTAGTGGAAAGAACTGGATTTTTTAATTACATTGAGGTTTGATTCTTTATTTTATGCTGAAGTGTAGACGGAGACTAACTAGCCATGATTTCTTAGATATCCTCCTATAGTATAGTATTTTATAGGCATTTCTTGCTTATTACTTTATTAATACAATAATTGCATTGTTGAAAGATAGAATAAATTGAAATCCAGACCCAGGAATCGAATTTGAGACTTCCGTGTGCCAAACCGGGGCCGGAATCGAACCATCTAACCGGCCACTATGTTACTAAACCTCAAATTCTTCTATCCCTTCTTGCACGCGAGTCAGGCCCTTGTTTGCGCCATCTAGCCAATAGTTTGTTTGTTATTGCTTTACAGAGAGCATTCCTCCAATAATGCAATCCTTCTATAGTGTTTCAAGAAAATCAATACTTTTTATTTACAAGCTTTTATTTAATTTGCAATGTTTGTGTGTACGGCACGAATCTTGGAAGCTAAATTAGAATCACTTCCCGACGTCGATTGGGCTTAAATTTGGTGTACAGTATCTTTGGTGACATTACAATAACGTCCTTAAAGCTGGTCTGATGATGGGCTGGAAGTTACAAGCTTTTATTGATTCTTAACTGCTTTGACTATAAGGAGCCATTGGAGACATTTTAACATTGGCAACAGCCTAATGTACAAAGCACGGGATTTGCAATCACGAAATCAGTTTATACTATCAATTGATATATAATCCTACTCCTATCACCATACGTAGATTAGTTGGAGGCATTAACAGAAGATTGCTAGTAAATACGACAAAAAATGCATTCTAATTTTGATGTCTGCACTAAGTCCACGTGTAAGATATGTGTTTGTTTACAAGTATTCTGATATTACCGCTCAGGCATACAAAATACCTACATATTTTTTAGTCTAATGAAAACCTTACACTATGAAAGTGTACTTTCATATACTGCGTCTGCCATTATTGTAAATTACTTGTATCAATTACGAGCTCGGGTCGCCTCCAAGTCTCATATAATTGAGGTCATTCGTAATCACCATAGAACGTAGCGTTTTATACCGAAGCGTAAATAATATAGGTTTTTTTTTACATTGTAATACTTATATTCATTTATTTTATAAAATACTAGCTGTCCCGCGCAACTTCGTATGCGTAATTTCTCCCCGTTTTTGAAACATTTCTCGTCGCTTCTCCGCTCCTATTAGTCGTAGCGCGATATTATATAGCCTATAGCCTTCCTCGATAAATGGGCTATCCAACAAAAAAATAATTTTTCAAATCGGACCCGTAGTTCCTGAGATTAGCGCGTTTAAACAAACAAACAAACTCTTCCGCTTTGTAATATTAGTATAGACTAGCTGTCCCGCGCAACTTCGTATGCGTAATTTTTCCCCGTTTTTGAAACATTTCTCGTCGCTTCTCCGCTCCTATTAGTCGTAGCGTGATGTTGTATAGCCTATAGCCTTCCTCGATAAATGGGCTATCCTTTAAAAAAAGAATTTTTCAAATCGGACCAGTAGATCCTGAGATTAGCGCGTTTAAACAAACAAACAAACAAACTCTTCCGCTTTATAATTTTATAAAATACTAGCTGTCCCGCGCAACTTCGTATGCATAAATTTTCCCCGTTTTTGAAACATTTCTCGTCGCTTCTCCGCTCCTATTAGTCGTAGCGTGATGTTATATAGCCTATAGCCTTCCTCGATAAATGGGCTATCCAACAAAAAAAGAATTTTTCAAATCGGACCAGTAGATCCTGAGATTAGCGCGTTTAAACAAACAAACAAACAAACTCTTCCGCTTTATAATATTAGTATAGATTTGTTCATAATTTTTATCTTAATGTAGTAGCAGCGCGAAATATATTTTTTGTCGGCCGAGAGAAGGAAAAGCTTTTAAGGTGTTAAAATATAAATGTTATGTTCGAAAATATTCTTTAACATTTTATGTAGAAGTGGATCAGAGGCGAAAGGTTAAACATTTTCTGAGGTAACCCGATACAAAAATACACCTTGCCGAACATGGTAAACAACCATGTTCGGCAAGGTGTATTTTTGTATCGGTACCTATAATACTAAGTAACTACAATGCAAAGGGAAACCGGAAGTAATGGTGTTATAAGGACCTTCCGCCACTGTTGTCTGACCTGTTGGTCTAGTGGGTAGTGACCCTGACTACTAAGCCGGGAGTCGTAGGTTCGATCCCCACTCAGGATAAAACTTTGTGTGATGAGCACGATAGTTTATTCTGTGTCTGGGTGTTATTTATCTATAATATTAGCATTTAAAAATCAATAAGTATGTTTATCAGTTGTCTGGTTTACATAATTCAAGCTCTGCTTAGTTTGAGATCAGATAGCGTTGTGTGAGTTGTCCCAAGATATTATTATGTGGATACAAATGTATTAGCTGGATAGTGATGCGGCTATTATACTTAATTTTTATGTACGGGATCCGGAAACGGAATCTATTGTATGAATGAAACGAGAACTTCAACCCAGTAAGATTACACTTTATTCTAAAGATATCTAAAAATGTATATATCTTACAGAATAAAGTATAATCTTATCTTAATAAATATATATATAATGTAAGATAGATACGGCGTTTACTTATAACATTAAATCGTAACGCTTTGATAACAAATCAAAAGAAAATAATTCAGCCCATCTTTTCTTGAAGTCGGCTCTTTTAGATATGTCGTTCTCCAAATTGTTTCACTTCTACCTTTTTATTTGAAAAACTAACGAAGTTTGGAACGAACGCTGATCCACACAGTTCACAATCATAAAAATTTATATGTGAGATCGCCCACAGCAGCAACAGTGGGTACCGATATTTGAAGGGTTTCATATTCTGCGTATTTTTGCCTACAATTATTCGGGTTGCATATTTACAGATATGGCGTAGTTATACGCTAGATAAAATATTTAATGTAAAACTACGCTAGATTAAAATCTCTTTGCTAACATTCCTAAAACCGTATTTGAGGAATGTTAGCATTAAGAATGTTAGGAATGTTAGACTTTTATGAATTACAGCAAAGAGAGGTTAAGTGCACTTATAGTTGTGATATGTTCCGGAACACCTTGTACCTGTTGTATGTGTTACGCCAAAACGTGTGTCAAATAAGTTGTGTTATGTTCCAGTACACCTTGTAAGTGTTGTATGTGTTACGCCAAAACATGTGTCAAATAAGTTGTGTTATGTTCCAGTACACCTTGTATGTGTTGTATGTGTTACGCCAAAACGTGTGTCAAATATGTAAGTTGTGTGATGATTTTTAATAATTTATATTAATTTCTAGCATTTTTAAGTTTGAAATCATTTAAATTATGTTTTAAACTGGCAACACCGTCACTAGCACGTGATTTGCAGGTTTGAATTGGCCAATCAGATACGATTGCTACTGACCAATCAGAGCGTTCCTGTGTGAATCAATTGAGTGAGGTTACCTGTAACGGATTTTGTTCAGAGAGTGGTCATTCTAGTGCTGGATTGAAGACGAAAAGGTTGTCTGCCATATTTCGTACTGTGTATATCATAAGTACCTATTATGCGAATAATGCAAAGTGTTGTGTAAAAAGAAATAAAAGTGATCTGTACAACAAGTGAGTTTTATTGAGTTATCAAATCTCAGAAGTTGGATATACAACGCCTACAGCTCGATAAGGTACGTTCAAAAGTATTGATTTGACAATAATTGATTGGAATTGGCATTTATTTTTTTCATTGTTATACGTTTGACTGAACTTTTAAATTTTATGCAGTATATTAAACGAGATTAACACGGCTTAGTTAAAGTCGTGGTATAGTTTATGGCCGAATTAGTTCAGGTAGCAGCTGGAATAGCATTTTGATCAAGGCTACTCTTTGATAATGTTATTCTCGTAAGTTGGGGGTAGCGGTAACGTGAGCCGTTTGGTCAAGGCTACTCCTTGATAATGTTGCTGCGTGGCTGCACACCTAACGCTTCCTTGGCCTAGTAAGAGGCTAATTATTTATCTGCTTGTTAATTCCGCGGTATAGCATGGAGGATCGAATGCTTGTTCCACATAGTATTTTATAGTAGCAGTGCCATATGTGAGCTGCAAGATTCTAGACGGGTTTTAGGCATGCCCAGTGGAACTATGTACGTTCTACATTACTAGATATGTACTACAAAACTATGTATGTTCTGTGGTATGACTGGATAAGTGCGCCGCAAAGCTATGTATGTTCTGCGGTATAGTGGGCTATGTATGCCATAGACTATGTATGTCTACAGTACAGTTTGATGGGCTATGTATGCCATAGACCATGTATGTCTACTGTACAAGACCCAGAGCTATGTATGTTCTGCGGTATAGTGGGCTATGTATGCCATAGACTATGTATGTCTACAGTACAGTTTGATGGGCTATGTATGCCATAGACCATGTATGTCTACTGTACAAGACCCAGAGCTATGTATGTTCTGCGGTATAGTGGGCTATGTATGCCATAGACTATGTATGTCTACAGTACAAGACCCAGAGCTATGTATGTTCTGCGGTATGGTGGGCTATGTATGCCATAGACTATGTATGTCTGCTCTGCCAATGTACAGTTATGTGTCATCGACACAACTACGTATGTTCCAGATCAGCTTTTATGGCTATGTACGTTTTGATTAAAGAATAAACTACGCAACTAAGCCTTTTAAGTAACTTGGAAGTAAAGTATAGTATTGTGAATAATGTGCTATGTTAAAATTATAGTATATTAGTAGCAGCACCTTACCTGCATATACAGTTTATAAACATATAAACATACAAATTTGAGAATTTCAATCTCTTCGTTTCTTCTTGTGTTGTGAACTTTTATAAATATATATGGACACAGGATTATGACGCATCACGATTATTAGTTTGCTTTCTAAGTGAATAATTAATTGATTTTGAATTTGGTCGACTTAATATTTATCGTTCGAAATCGGCTTCTAAGCACATCAGATAATTTTTATTTTGGCAACAATACTAATCTTTCTTTTTCTTTTACCGAAACTATGGAGTCCAACAAGGAAGACTTTGAGCAAAACCGAATGAGTCGCGAACGAAACAGGCGTGACGGTAAGAGACTACGAAATCGGTCGCCGTCTCCGTCAGTAGCGAGACGTGCTCGCAAGGCGCCAAGAAAAGCAGAGTGGGTGATAGAAGAAATACAACCAAGTGAACATTTAGCGTCACCATTGCTGACACCTGTTTAACCCGAGCCGCTTCGGGATCAACCCAAGGACAATCATGCAAGTTTTACTGTAGACGAGGTATTTCAACTCTTATCCTCTTTTAAAAAGGTGGAAGGGGCCAAACCTATCCACCTTAATAATAACCATGTTAATAATGTAGTACCAGAGTTCGATCCATCTAGTAAAGCTCAAAATGTAGACAGTTGGCTAAGGAAGGTAAACGAATGTGCCTGTATTTATGGCTGGGATCAGAGGCAAACCATACATTTTGCTCTCCAGAAGTTATCGGGCCTTGCGAAGAAGTGTATTGAAGCTTTGCCTTCAGTAAATTTTAATTGGGACGAGTGGCAGGCGCGACTGCGTAGGGCTTTTCCTAACGAGCAGAATAATGGTCGGCTTCTTGAGGAAATGCTTGCGCGCACCACGCGTTATAATGAAAATTTTCGAGAATATTTCTACGACAAACTTACTTTATTGAACCGATGTGAAATTATAGGTCAAAAGGCAGACTGCATTATTCACGGTATCCTTGGTAAGTCTGTTAGGAATGGTGCGCAAGCATTAAATGGTACGGAGCCGGAAGATCTCTTATGTTTTCTCAATTCGCAGCGGCCCACTGATTTGACTTACACCAGAAAGCGTAATGACAATTTCCAATCCAATCGTCCCACAAATTCCGCTTCCAACTCGAACGAACCACTTGTGACTTGTTTTAATTGTCGTTCAAAGGGGCATACTTTTCATAAATGCCCGAATCATGTTCTAGAGTAAGACACGATCTAGCAACTTGCAAATTAACTCCCCTGACCCCTCGACAGGCATTTGAAGGTAAAACTATAACCGAAAACCGCAAGATTCTGACTATTTCAACTATTAGTAATACCAATGACAAATATTTTAAGAAAGTTATTGTTAATAATCATGACTTTGTGTCTTTCATAGACTTTGGCAGTGAGTGCACTTTAATGCGTGAAACTGAGGCGCGAAAATTAAATTTACCTAAATTTATCAATGAACTGCCAGCTATTAGAGGTTTTGGAAACTCTTCTGTAGTACCTAGCTACAGGAGTTTTATTACATTAAAACTTGATGATGTCGAGGCTTATGTCGAAGTTCTTGTAGTACATGACGAGTTCTTACGAACTCCTCTCCTTATTGGCCAAGATTTCACAGAATTACCGTTCGTGACTGTTTTAAAGGACTCTAATAAACTCCTCTTTTTACAAAAGTCCAGTTTTCAAAGACCTCTCCCACTCCGACAAATGCATAAAACTTATGACGGCAGACTTTGCAGATGATATATATAAGATTGGGATAGTTGAGGTGTATGTTGAGGACCCTGGTTTCTGTGGCGACGTTTACATGGAGGGTTACACTTGTGCTGAACCGGGCAAAGAGTATCATTTACATCAGGGCGTTTATCGAATTAACCAAGGCAAGGGCCATATAGTGATTATTAATTTGAAATCGGAAAAGATAGTCTTTCCCTCAAATACGTTGCTAGCTCGGGCTTTACCTTTTGTAGAAAATAAAATGCTTAACGTCAGTAGGATTCATAAAAATTCATCAACCATGGAACCGTTAGAGCGAACCGAAATCAAAGTCGGTGAAGGTATTAGTGATGGGGATACCAATAAATTATATAACTTACTACAGTCGTACCGGGACTGTTTTGCTATGAACCTTTCAGAAATAGGCCTTGCAAAGGACGTAGAAATGAAAACGCTTTGGCGCTCTGCGTTAGCTTACCTAGATGACATTCTTGTCCCATCGGAAAATCTGGAACAGGGCTTTCAGAGACTTGAGGATGTCCTTGAGCTCTTACGTAAATACGGATTAACTCTAAAGTTGTCAAAATGTAGGTTTTTCAATAACGTCATAGATTACATTGGTTACGAAATTTCACTTGAAGGGATACGACCTAATGAACAAAAAATTTTAGCCGTAAATGAATTCCCAGTGCCTAAAATTGTTCATGAAGTTCGTCAGTTCTTAGGATTAGCTACTTTCGAAAATGTATCAAGGGGTTCGGTGAAATCGCACGGTCTCTAACGAATTTGTTAAAGGAAGAGGTCCCCTTTCAATGGTCTGAAAAGGAATCTAGGGCGTTTATTCAACTAAAAGATAAATTAGTAGAGCGTCCGATCCTGTCTCTTTATAATCCTAAGTTAGATACCGAGCTCCACACAGACGCCAGTGCTTTAGGGGTAGGAGGTATATTATTACAGTGGCAAGAAAATCCACGAGTACTAAAACCGGTCGCCTATTTTAGTAGGCAAACTACGCCTGAAGAACGTCACTTACATTCCTATGAGTTAGAAACTCTGCCTATTGTCTGTTCACTCAGAAAGTTTAGGGTATATTTATTAGGTATTACTTTCAAGGTAGTGACAGATTGTCATGCTATAAGGACAACGCTTACGAAACGTGACCTCGTACCTCGCATTGCCAGATGGTGGCTTCAAATCGAATCGGCTTCGAATTCACTTTTAGTATAGAATATAGACCTGGTTCCCAAATGGCCCAGGTAGACTCCTTAAGTCGCAATACTAAATTGACTGACCTAACTGATGAGTTTACAGTTAATAACATTGAGACTAACGATTGGCTTTTGACTTTACAAATGACTGACCCTGACATTGCAAGGATAGTTAAGATTTTAAAGCCTGAAAACGACGAGGAATCAAAAGATATAAAGAAAAATTTTGTTGTTAAGGATCATAAAGTTTATAAAAAAGTAGATGACAAGTTATGCCTTGTGGTTCCTCGTAGTGCACGATTTCAGGTTTGCCAATCAAATCACGACGAAATCGAGCACTTAGGTGAAACAAAAACGATCGAGAAGATTCAGGCTCTGTATAGGTCCCTAAGTTACGCAAATTTGTTAAAAAATATGTACGATCCTGTATTCAGTGCGCGTACAATAAGGATAATGCTAAAAATCAGAAATCTGGTCAATTATACCCAATTCAAAAGGTGAACATTCCCTTTCATACTGACCACATTGATCATCTGGGTCCATTGACAAAAAGCAAGAAGGGGAACTGCTATATTTTGACCATAGTTGATGGCTTTACAAAATGTGTTTGTGAAACCTGTGAAGGATACGAAGACTAAAAGCACCCTAAAGGTTTTGGAGAGCATATTTTATGATTTTGGTCCTCCATCTAGAATAATATCAGATTGCGGTACATCTTTCACTTCAGGGGCTTTTAAAAAGTTTTGTGACCTTCACGGTATTAAACATATATTAAATGCAGTGGCTTGTCCAAGGGCCAACGGTCAAGCTGAACGCTTTAATCAGACTATTCTAAATTCCCTAACAAAGTATAGTATAGGTAAAAATGAACGTGATTGGGACACTCACTTAGGCAAAATACATTGGGGTATTAATAATACCGTAAATACTTCCACTCGGAAAACGGCATCAGAGGCTCTATTTGGTTGTAGGCTTCGTGACGGTCTAGCCAATAAACTTGGAATCGCTACTAATGGCACATCAGAAAGCATTACGTTAATTAGAGACGACATTAGTGCTAATATAGAATCCGTTCAGAAAAAACAAAAACAACGTTATGACAGTAGACGAGCGCCTGCTGCCGTTTATAAAGTAGGAGATTTAGTTAAGATAACTAGAACCAATTTTTATAACAAAGGAAATAGCAGTAAGCTGTTGTCCAAATTTAAGATAAGTAATATTCCTGGTTTCAACAGGAAGAGGAAGTCGTTTGAGACCGTTGTTGCTGCAGACAGAGTAAGACCTTGGATAAATTTAAATAATCTAGGTTCTAATACCAAAAATCCTGATTCTGAATCAGACTACGACAGTGAAGATAACCTGCCTTTGTCTGAATTGCAGCGACGGCCACAAGCGACTGCAACTGCAAATGGTCATTGAAACCGAATGTGATGAAATATGGTTAATACAAATACTTATACTGTCACTGCTATCAATTTGTTTTTTTTTTACAAATCAACAATTGTTTATTTATATTCTACATACTTTTATGATCTTAAACTGATTTTGAGCTTGTCGATGACTATAATGCCATTTGATTATTTGTTATACTTTTATTGTTATTGATTCTTATAGTTAATGTTCTAGAGATAAAGCGCAAGTATTGTGTAATAATAAATTTCCGTAAACTATCTGTAGTGGATGACGTGCACCAGGAGGTAGCACTTGTACGGATGGCCGAATGTGATGATTTTTAATAATTTATATTAATTTCTAGCATTTTTAAGTTTGAAATCATTTAAATTATGTTTTAAACTGGCAACACCGTCACTAGCACGTGATTTGCAGGTTTGAATTGGCCAATCAGATACGATTGCTACTGACCAATCAGAGCGTTCCTGTGTGAATCAATTGAGTGAGGTTACCTGTAACGGATTTTGTTCAGAGAGTGGTCATTCTAGTGCTGGATTGAAGACGAAAAGGTTGTCTGCCATATTTCGTACTGTGTATATCATAAGTACCTATTATGCGAATAATGCAAAGTGTTGTGTAAAAAGAAATAAAAGTGATCTGTACAACAAGTGAGTTTTATTGAGTTATCAAAGTTGTGTTATGTTCCAGTACACCTTGTATGTGTTGTATGTGTTACGCCAAAACGTGTGTCAAATAAGTTGTGTTATGTTCCAGTACACCTTGTATGTGTTGTTTGTGTTACGCCAAAACGCGTGTCAAATAAGTTGTGTTATGTTCCGGTACACCTTGTATGTGTTGTGTGTGTTACGCCAAAACGCGTGTCAAATAAGTTGTGTTATGTTCCTGTACACCTTGTATGTGTTGTGTGTGTTACGCCAAAACGCGTGTCAAATACGTCAAATCTGTAACCACATTATAGGAATTATTATCTAAAATCCTTATCAGAAAACTTCAGCGAAAATCTTGATAATCTTTCAGCAAGGGATTAAATTGTTATCTACTTGTCGAAGAAGTTACAAAGTTTCAAAACGGTTTTGTCGATTTTGTTGTATTATAATATAATGTAATATGCATTAATATAATCATTCAATTGATTAGTAAAAATAATTTTGCTGATAGAAATAAGTTTAATAATCGCTTAGATTACCATCACCAAAGAAAAAAGAAAAAAATACCAAAACGGATTCTGATAACATTATTCATCAAAGTGTCTACAAGCATTGTGAAAGCAAAATCAAAAATGAAGGATAAAAAATGATATTTTTTTCCTTTTTATCTGAATGAATAATTTATAACATGTCTCTGTCTGTCTTTACAATCTTTCTTCACGCGTGAATTACGTCACTAAGAAACCGTGGATATAGATGGCCGGCTTCCTACAACAAGCGAAAACAGGCTGACGCAAACATACACGCACACAGACACAGATCTCAGTCGAACTAGTTCGAACTCGGTCGAAATGCCAACCAAGACTGTATATGTGACATATCTATGTCTATGTGTGTGTAGTATTTTTGTTGAGCTGTAAGCCGGACTCTATATGTATGTATTTTATGCCGTGCAGTATAGGATACGCGACTCTTATCCAGTGACACAAGGATTCAAGCATTCTTCCCTGACAATGATTTATTATGATATGAAGTTGCAATTGTGGTTGGCATAAGGATGTACGAGTATATACTCAGTATTTTAGTATACTCGCTTTTATGTAGTATAGTGTGTGGAGATTGTGACTATGTAGCTTTTAGTGTAACTAATACAATATTTGGCTTATACATATCAACCCATATGATGGCCCACTGCTGGGCACGGGTCTCCCCAGTAGAACCTACTAGTATGTAGATCCTGGGGGTAATTGCCATAATTTGGCTTATGTCTCCTTAATTTAGTATTGTATTGTAACTATATAAACCCAGGCGGGACTTAAACCCGCGACTTTAGGGGTGGCCTTAAGCCGTTACCAACTCCGGTACCGAGATATGTCCGTCAAAGTAGAATTAAGCCTCCAGATGAAACGATTTTATGACAATAGTGACGTCATCGACCGCGCTCCCAAGGAACTTGTACGGTTCTATGAGTTTCATTGTAGAAACCATTTAAACACAGATTGTTGATGACGTGCCCCTGAACATTACATGTTGTAATTTTTAAAGCACTTTTAAGCTAATTTTATACATATAAATGTATGCAAGAAAAAATCGTCTCAGGTGGGACTTGAAACCGTGACTTTAGTGGTACCGGCCCTAAGCCGTTACCAACTGATGTCTTGTCTAGTCTACAGCAATATCAGAAAATAGCGCAACGTATTTTTAAGATTTTAATCTTAAAAATAAGTTGTGTTATTTTCTTTGATACATTCTTAAATACATTGTGATACATTCTTTAGAATGTAGAACATGTTATAAAAAGGTGTGGTGTTACTCAAAGATCGTAAGGTACATAGTACTTACTGTAGAGTGGCTTAAATTTAAGTATCATTGGAGTATTCTGAGGATATACTCACGTCCGCAAAAAATATTTTTGTAAGTCACTTGTGGTGAGTCGCAAAAACTTTACATCTAGTGAGCTACAGGTATGCATGTTTGTTATTGCCACTGCAATTTGTAAAAAACCCAGATACCACAAAATACACAGAGAACAGAAAGCAATCTTCATAGAATGCGGGCTCGACACACACTCGTATAAAACATCACCCACAGTTACGAAATGTTGGTACGCCTTCTCAAAAAAGTGATCCGAAGTGCTCTGAGATACTATAACTACTCCTACGCGTAAGGTCGGAAGTCGGTTTATAGTTAAAATTACATTTTGGACCCAACAGAACAACAATCTATCATACTGTGCATTTATATAATCATAATATAATAAACTTCATTAAGTAATGAGATTTTGAAGTGCTAATAGTCTCAAGACCCGTACAAATGCTAATACAAAAATAGCTCAACTGAAAAAAAATTACTTTTTTGTTACGACTTATGCGTAGAAGCCGTCGACTTGTCCGTAAACGATTGCTCGAGTGAAGTACGTATAAAGGTTACCTTTTGAATTCTCCGTATTTTGTACAAATACTTCTGCAACATGGTTCTATAGAAGCCGTAACTTGTCGAATAATTAAACAACATTGTATCTAAGCGCAACAAATCGAGTGTCCCTTAATAGGCCATTGTGCGAGCCGAGTTTACGACCAATAAATCTGCCAAGCGGGGAATCGAACCAGCTTTTTTATTGTTATATTTTTTCATGATGTGTTGGACGATGACACATTATATATACGTAATCTGACTAGCGTATTGAAAGTGTAAATATTTACAGATATTACGGTTTATCAACAAGATGTTTGAACCTAACAAAACCGTCTTCTTGGTGTTTTCATTATCAGCTCTCTCTCTTTTCTACTCGTATAATTTTTCTAATTCGTTTTGCTCTGATGTTTTCATGACGTGATAATTTTCATTGAGCAAGACGAATCAGAAAAAAACGAATGATTAAAATTTATTTTAATAATTCTTTCAAACTCTTTTTTTTTCTTTTATTGTTACACTTCCGACTACTTTTATAAGTATATCTTTCTACTCTAGAGCTCAAAGGTTTGCTGGTAGAATACTAAATTTTGAGTTAAGCTCGCCCTTGTACATAATTACTTTTATTTTGTACTTATTGTTTGTATATTTTTTTCTTTGTGTACAATAAAGTATTTAAAATTTGAAACTCTTTTATGAGTGGTGATAATCGGATTACAGCAATAATATTATTGAAGTCACACATAACGTAACATTACAACTAATTTTTTTATATCATAATAACGTTAAAAAGTGTATTTATTACATCGTCACGTTATCACATAAAATTATCGTCCGTAAACCGTCTTTACAGACAACCATTTTTTTAAAGGTAAAACCCTCACTAGGGTATATACAAGTCATATGTCGCTGGGAACTTTATAAACATATTCGTTTAAACTCTTAGAAGAGTGGTGATAATCGGATTACAGCATTAATATAATTGGAGTCATACATAATGTAACATTACAACTTATCGTTTTGTCGTAATAACTTCAAAAAGTTAAGTTGTAATGTTAACGTTATGAAACAACATTATAATCGATGCACGTACGAAAAAGTGTCACGTTCCGTCACCTTCCGCCTGCTGAGGCTGAAGTGTCGCAGGCATGGTCGTTAATGATTTGGCGATTGCAGATTGACATGCGATACAATTGGTAAAAATAAAAACTGTCACAAATATCGTCGGTAAACCGTCTTCACAGACAACCATTTTTTTAAAGGTCAAACCATATGTCGCGAGGATCTTTATAAACATACGTATAAACTGACTCCTAACAACAATTTGATGACCTGTAGAGCGGTATCAGTGTGGGAATCAAACATATGACCTTTTGCGCAGCAATCTTACACACTAGGTACCAATACGCTACAGAGACATGCTTCTTTAAAAATTGGCTTTAAAAAGAATGAATTCAGTCATGACTTACCTACTTGCATATAAATTCAACGCTGTTATTTGTTGGCAATGAATTCTGTTATTTATTAAATCCTTCTATATCAAACTTAATAATAAAGATTCCTAATCCTTAAGGTATTCCCGTTAGAAAACCGAATGTAGACGTGACGTTTATATAAAACAAAATTTAAAGCTGGCCACCGACTTTAGCATTTTAAAGTTAGCTAAAGGGCCTCACTGACGATGCATCTATCAATCCTCCAATCTATAAACCTCAAAAACGTAATCCATTTGAATGGACGGCGTTCGATTTTGTTTTTTTTAAGTTAACCAAAAATTTGGGATTTGGGTCCCACATTACTAGCAATCCTGTTAACCCCTCCACCTAAGCTCAACGGCTTGTGTTAGGAGTGGGTTCACGTCAGTAGTATAATTGCGAATCCGATACCTCAGCTTAACTTAATATTAGGCTACAGACGCAAACTGACTTTCGTTTTGTCCAAATGGACGTATATCACGCTACGCCATCTGAAAGGGATCCGTATTCTTAGTGAGTGGGCAAAAGCAATTGGGGCTATGACTAATCGTTTCGTTTCGTTTAGAAAGAGACTCACCTTCTCTTTCTAAGCATTACTGTCAAACCATGGTTATCATTGTGATAGAAAGACGGTCTTGCAAAATGACAAATTAATTTTCTCTTTACTTCTTCTGAAACAAATCTGTGTTGACAGCAATCTTTATTATACCTTTCTTGCGTGTAACCAAATGAAAGACGTCCAAATGGAAATATAGACTACAATGGTGCCACAATTTTGCGTACATCCATTTAAAATCCGTCCATTTGGAAGCCTTCCGAAAATGGTCTCGTCAGTGGCCACCTTTATACATCACACGATATAAAGTCTCAGCAAAACGCCCATATACAATGTGTAACAGAAAGGTGTGGTCATATATGCATACCAATCCTCGAAGGGCAGGTATGTGCCCATGATACCAAGTGCACATACTTAATTTTATCAAAATCGAAGTACCTACTTACCCTAACATTTTATTTATTATTTTTTCTTTCGTTTATTTACTAAGAAAAAAAGTATGACTTAAAAATTCTATGCCATAATAGTCCAATCGGATTTAGCACCAGAGGAGGTGATACATGAGAAGTAATACATATGCCATGCGCCTTACGCTACTGAAATTTGACAAAAAGAATATGCTTTGACTAATGTAATGATTATGGCAACATAGTAGATGCAATACTGTCAACATACACTATCCACTACTAAAATTTGACCATACCTTTCTGTTACGCGTTGCATAATGTCCATCCATAAAATATTTGCCTACATCAGTAATAAACGTTGCGATTGTCCTAATTGATACCCAGAATATGTGAATGAAAAAGAGATTTCCTTTTCATTCATTCACCTAGTATGTAATGTTATGGATGTAAGTTATCATACGCTAAAACTTAGACCAAAAATACCACAATAAACACACGCCTCAGGGATTAGGTAACGACGTTTTTTGAGAATAAATTTATCAGTTGTGAATAAGAGGATGCACACACTAAGAAACACTAGCGACTAAATACCTACGGGCGGACACTCTAGATTATAGATATCTCTTTTCTGAACCCTCAAACGGTGATTAACTTGACAACCCTGAATCGACAATCTTTGAGTCGTTCTCAAATGTAGCGCGGTACCCTTCACATTATAGTAGGTACCATTTAGTAGTAACATGCATAAGTGTCGACATAACAAATCATGCTACCCACGAATGTTCGCTCGTATAGGTCGGTCGCCGCCTTTATACAATCTACTCTATATTCTGGGTGTCATAGAAGAAATCCCAAAACACTTACACTTGAAACAAATAAGGGTCAAGCCTGCTTGCCTTTTTTTCAATCTCTAAGAAACCGCAACGTGTTTGTACATTTTTTATTATAACTACAGCAGTACGCAGTTTCTGATTAACTTCAATGCGGGTTTCAGGACTGTATTGTACTGGGTGGGTCACCTTGGTTTGGTTTAGGATATTTTGTCTTTATTTTTAGTCCCTGATAGAAAGGGATGATATAAGTTTAAAACTCTGGTGTCGTAAATTACTATTCAAAGACATTTTGTTCTACCTCATGCGTTGCATGACGCTTGTTGTAGAATACGTCTTTATGAAGAAGTTTTTTTTAATTATCGCACGGGGCATCACAGGCAATGTATGTATTTATACTATTATTACATTTATACTAGAAACCTATATTCCGAAATCAGGTAAACGTTTTTGGCTAGGTGTTTGAGGTGCGCTAAAAATCGTTGTCTACTTCTTCTGGAATATCCAAACATATTCGTAGAACCGCAGACCTAACTAAGTGATAGCGGGGCTAAATCAATTCTGCGATTCTAGCCTAATGGCTTTAGGGACAGTGGAAGTAGTGTAGGATTTGCATCCACTAAAAAATCCGTCGTATACAGTATGCCACCTTCGCGAACGTCCACCGGATTTTTTTTATACCGTCGGCGGCCGTTGACCAAAGGTTTAATCAAACCGTTTCCACTCCTGACGTGCCTGGGCCATAATCATCCATTTGAGTCCGGCTGCTTTGACTAGTTCGTCGATCCATCTAGTTGGAGGTCGGCACAGACTGCCGACCCGTGGTCGCCACTAAATAATATAATAATAATATCTTGGGACAACTCACACAACGCTATCTGATCCCAAACTAAGCAAAGCTTGTACTATGGAAACCAGACAACTGATAAACATACTTATATATTTCTAAATACATAGATATTATAGATAAATAACACCCAGACACAGAATAAACCATCGTGCTCATCACACAAAGTTTTATCCTGGGTGGGGATCGAACCCACGACCTCTTGCGTAGCAGTCGGATACACTCCCACCGCGCCACAGAGGCAGTCTCTATTCCCCATTGGTTATTGGTTCTTTGAGCGATGTGGTCTGCCCATTGCCATTTCGGCTTGCTAATTCTCAGCGCTAGGTATATCGGGGAATAGTATTCGTCAGCGGATTTCTTCATTGCGAATCTTGTCTTAAAGCTCAGTTACACAAAGCATAGCTCTCTGTGTAACTTAGAGCTTGTTTACGAGGCCATTATACCTAATTAACCATAATTATACCAAGCATTCTTAAACTAGAAAACTTCCCAAAAAAATCAAAGTAACATAATCAAGCAGTTTAGCAATTGTTACAAAAGAACTCCTCACTTTTTCACGTTTTTATTCAGAACTACATCCCGGAAAATGTTCGCACAATTATTTGCAAAACCTCGAACCAGCTAATGGAGTGTTCCGTTCTTAAGTCAAAAAAGTAACACCAAAATATAAAATCCACGCAGTAGATAACATTTTACGTAATTAAACTCCATAAAGATTGGAATACCAGAAAATAACGATAAAAGTATCTCCACGTTTTCTCTTCAGAATTAAAAAAATCACTTTCCGAGCGGTTTTTGGCGTAAATTAACGGTTCGGTATATCACAGTGGTCGTTAAGCTGTCACGAATGAAATAATGATCCTTTAAATATATACTGTGTTAAGGACTTTATATATATTAAACGTTGAGGCTCTGCTGAACTCAGAATAAATTATGATATCCTTAATGTTAATGTCGGTTTGACAGATTGCTGGGAACCCTCTTCTGATAAATTTTATCGGTTACATTTCAGTTAAGGCTTTATAATTGTCTCAATTATCATCTGCTTCTTTATATATTTGAAAATGTATGATATTATAGCATATTTTGGTTAAAAGAGAGATTGTAATAACTTTTTTAAAAGACCTGCACATAACCACAGATGAGACATAAAGGTTTTCTTCAAAAAAACCAACGGACTTATAAACTTTCGTGATTTTTATACATTCTTACTAATATTATAAATATTAAAGTAACTCTGTCTGTCTGTTAGATTTTAATGCATAAACTGTAACAACTTAAAAACTTAACACAAACAATTTAGAAAAATTATAGTAATTTTTATTGACATTTCTTGCCAATCACTTGATTAATACAATAATTGAAAAATATAATACAAATACAAAAATTTGAAGTCCACACTCAGGAAACGAACCTGAGACTTCCTTAAGCCAAACCGGGGCCGGAATCGAACTACCTATCTGGACTATGTTACTAGACCTCAAATTTCTCTATCCTTTCATGCTCGCGAGTTGGGCACTCGCATGCGCCATCTAGCCGGTAGTTAAAGACGGCTATTGTTATTGCTTCGTTACAGATTTCCTGGGTCTGGACTTCAAAATTTTGTATCTTTCAAAAATGCAATTATTGTATCGATTTAGATGAAATTTGAAACCGATTTAGTTTGAGTCCCGGGGAAGGACATAGGATCGTTTTAATCGCTATAACCAAAATCCACGTGGATGAAGCCGCGAGCCAAACCTGATAGATAATATCGGTACTTAATTGTGTCAATAATTTAAACATCTAACAAACCTAAGAACTAACCCAAACAAAGCAAATTTCAAAAAAAAAAATTGCATCGAAATTCCGTCTCTATTCAACGCATACGTACTGAACTTCTAATAGCGAGTTGTGTAATTGATGACCAAAGCACGGACGTGTTTGATTAGAAGTAGGAATCGTAACGAGCTATGGCTATTTACGTGACACATTTTCTAGCAACATCGTCATCCCTCCCTGAAGCCTGCAACAATTTGTGGAAACTGCTAAACTCCTGGGAGTGTTTAGGCTTGCTAGAATGAGAAGAACTGACATGACACAAGTACGCACAATAGCCCAATCAAGAGGCTAAGTATGATATTACAGTCCCTTTAAAATAAACAAGAAACAAACATGGCTATTTGCGTAGATCTTGATTGCGAATCTGTAACCTATTGTTTAAAATATCGGACTCGCAATCGAGAGAACGCGTGTTAGAATCCCACACATATACACTGACGATTAAGCTTAGTTTAGGGTTCACAAGACAGCGTGCATTCCACATTGAAAAATGCTTTAAATATTACAAAAAGTACAATAGGTACTGTTTCACCTTATCTATGTTTCAATATGATAGGAAGTCCTGCAACATAATTACAATATTTCTCGATTTTCCGCTTGAAGCACAATCTGTTGGAAGGAAATCGAGAACGTTTCGCTATATCATTCTGTCGTTTGTCTGTGCCTCGTAAGATTGGAGAGGTTCACACAGGGTTCTACTTACTGACTTCTATAGTACGTCATATGATGGACTGGTTACTCCTTTCAAAGTGGCAGCAATTTCAAATGGAGAATAGAATGACCATCCTGTTAACTTTTTAACATTTATGACAAATGGATTGTATTTTGTTATCCTTGTTACACAAGCTTTAGAATTCCATTTGATTTACGGCCGGTCTCAATAATCTATCTATCGATGAATTTGTCTACTAGAGGTATATATTTGACGTTAGCTCCATACAAAATATAGCCAAATCCATTGACAGATTGAATAATGAGACTGGCCGTTAGTGGAATGACCGTCCAAATGTCAAAATGAAATGGAAGTCTTTAATTATTCGGGAGATTAAGACCCGTAGTCGTATGCGGTATAAAAATCATAATATTTATGCCCCCCCCCCCCCTCAGGGAATATCTGCCACACCAGAGGCATAGCAGATGCGTTGCCAGCCTGTAAGAAAAGAGAAGGCTCCTTTTAGGTGATTTGAAATATTGTTAATCAACGGTGTATGTCACCGCTTTAAAAAATGTAGATACAGTAATAGTCGTTGTACAAGGACTTTTCAGACATTTACACTTACCATATTATAAGACTGCCTCTGTGGCGCGGTGGGAGTGTATCCGACTGCTACGCAAGAGGTCGTGGGCTCGATCATGATAAAACTTTGTGTGATGAGCACGATGGTTTATTCTGTGCCTGGGTGTTATTTATCTATAATATGTATGTATTAAGAAATATGTATATAAGTATAATGTTTATCAGTTGTCTGGTTTCCATAGTACAAGCTCTGCGTAGTTTGGGATCAGATAGCGTTGTGTGAGTTGTCCCAAGATATTATTATATTGGCGCGGCAATCCAAAGGGGGCAACATGGGCAATTGCCCCCCCACCCTATCCCAGACTCGTGAATTTTCAAGTGTTCGATATACATTTGGTCCACGTTGACTTGCAAAACTACCTACACTGGGCCGGTTTTGGGTCTAAGTGCCCCCCCCCCCCCCGAGCCTGTGCGCGACATTAAAAAATAAAAGTCAGAACGAATTGTTTGCATGTATTTTTCTTTATTTTTATATTCGATGGCTTGGAGCTATATTTCCTGCAACGCCAGTAAATAAAAAATGTAAATGAAGAGAAACGGAAACAAACTACCGTTAATGGTCGGCAATGACGTGTAAATCCTTATTTTTGTACAAAAAGTTTTGATAAAACATTCGACAAACATTTGTGGAACTGGTGCAAAAGGATTTTGTGCGTTTGCTCAAACATTGAGCTAGATATGCTTTTGTTGTTTGTTCTGATACCATTTGGATTTGAATTTGATTTCTTTTCATCCAACTCCGCAGTCGGGTAAAAGGTATCTTCAACAAGAATATAATTAAAAATTTAAAAAAACATGCCTTAGTCCCAATTCATACTGAAGTCGCAGCGGCCGGCAGCATACTTTCATGTGTGAAGGAATTTTAATCTTTATTTACATAGGTACTTAGTTAGTTAGTTAGTTAGTTTTACCTGGGCGAACAAGAAAACCGCACTTAGCCTCCCAATTGGGCCATTGTGCGTGTTCTACTTATCTTTCTGTCACTCCAGCCAACCGATGCACTCCCAAAACGCCAGCAGCTTGCCCAAATTGCTGCAGGCTTCCTGAAGGGATGTTGGTGATGCTAGGAGTCGTGCCCGTTGTTCTGTTACACTGCCACACTCCGTGAGCACGTGTATTGGTGTTTCTTCTGCCTTCATACATCCTCTACAGAGGGGACTGTCCGTCACCCCTATCCTGAAAAGATGCTTGTTTAGGGGACAGTGGCCTGTGATAATGCCTATGGTTTTTCGCAACTTGTCCCTGGTCAGCCTGATGAGATTGCGAGTGAGTCTTTTGGACATCATTGGAATCGCCTCTTTCGTGTGTCTGCAGTCATCGGTGTTGTTCCATTCTGCTTGGTGGGTAGTCTCAGTTTTTTCTTGCAGCCATGATTTTATTTGAGAAGTGGGCAGGGGCAGTAGTGGTTCTGGTCCGTATGTGATTAAATTAGATCCCTGCCTTGCCAGTTCATCTGCTGCGTCGTTGCCTATTGAGTTGCTGTGCCCTTTGATCCATTGCAGGGTCACTGTGTTGGGTCCAGTGATCTCCTGAAGGGCCATGTGACAGTCCATGACAAGGGCTGAATTGATTGTTCGGTTTTGTAGTGCTAGGAGTACAGAGGCACTATCCGAGACAATTTTTATGTTGAGACCCTTGATGTCTCTTGCCGCAACCGCTTGGGCCGCTCTGGTGATTCCAATACATTCGGCCTGGAATATTGTGTTCCTTTTGTCTAAAGATGTTGACAATCTTATGTTGAGGTCGTCCGAGAAGACACCGGCTCCGGTTCCCTTAACGGTTTTGGACCCGTCTGTGTATATTCTTACCGTGTTTGTGCCTTAGCTGTCTTTCGCTTCTGGCATCAGTTGGATTCTGTATCCTCGGTTAAAAATATATTGTTGTGGTATTTTATCCACTGGGGCATCAAGAAGAGGTTTCTCTTTGGTGATGCCTGATAAAATTTTCATGTGTGTTGGTCTGTTGTCTTTTTTCCATAGTTTGTTTGATCTAAGTCTGAGGGCCGCTGCCATTGCCTCTTCCTGAATGACCAGGTGTAGTGGTTTCAGGTTTAAGAGACATTCGAGTGCTGCTGATGGGGTGGTCCTCATACATCCGGTTGCCGCAATGCTGGCCAGGCGCTGTAGGCTCTGGAGTTTGTTTCTCGTGGTGATTAGTTGTGTTCTGGGCCACCACACTACTGAACCGTATGTTATTGTTGGTCTGATAACTGCACCGAATAACCATAGAGTAATTCGGGGATTGAGGCCCCATTTTTTACCAACTAGTCTTTTACACTGCCAGAAGGTTATGCAGGCCTTTTTCAGTTTTGTTTGTAAGTGACTCGCCCAATTCAGCTTGTTGTCTAGGATGACACCCAGATATTTAACTTGTGTAGATAGAGTTCACTTTTGAAGAATTTTGGTAATTGGAGCTCTGGTAGTTTTCTTTTGTTTGTGAAGAGGACTAGTTCCGTCTTATTTGGGTTTACTGAGAGCTCGTGTTCAGCACACCATTCTTCTACTAGTTCTAGGGCGGAACGAAGTACCTTGCAAAGTACATTTTCTGCAGTCCCGTTTATTAATATGGCTAGGTCGTCTGCATAGCCAATGGTTGTGTAGCCTCTTACGTTCAGTCTTCTTATCAGACTGTCCACGACTATGTTCCATAGTAACGGTGACAGGACTCCTCCTTGTGGGCACCCCTTTGTTACCTTGGCTCTAATGGTGGAGTTCACCGTTACCTGAACTGCCCTGTTGCTTATCAGTTCTGTGATCCAGTTTCTTATGACTGGTTCCACATTAAATTTCTGTAGGGCGTGATTTATGCTCTTGTGCATAGTTTTATCAAAAGCTCCTTCTATGTCAATGAAGGCGGCTAGTGTTGATGCCTTGTTTGTGATAGCTGTTTCTATCTTGTGAACTACTAGGTGCAGTGCTGACTCCGTGGATCTGCCTTTTCTGTAGGCATGTTGTTGGGGATGGAGTGGTCTTTCGATCAGCGCTCCATCCCTTATATGTCTGTCCACTAGTCTCTCGAGTGTTTTTAACAGGAAGGAGGTTAGACTTATGGGTCTGAAGGATTTCGCTTCAGTGTAGTCTTCTTTGCCTGGTTTTGGCAGAAAGACCACTTTTGCTTCCCTCCACTGTTTTGGTATGTATTTGTATGCGATGCATGCTTTGTATATTGGTGACAGGATTTTTGTCACCTTGTACATAGGTACTTATAAGACCACTATCGCTTGAAAAGCTCAAGCAGGTCATCTGCTCGTGGCCGGGTGTAACCGCACAGCCGTCAAACGATACTAGTATTTTTAATACGTAAATAAAGTTTAAAGTTCTTTGACACTGAAAGTGCTCGCCGCCGCTGCCATTTCGGTGTAAATTGAGCCTTACCTTAAGTATTATGTACTAACACACTTGCTAAGTATCATACCTATAATACAGTTTGAACTAGCACAGGAGGTAGGGAACCATATAGTTATCATAATTTATGTTTATGACAATAAGGATTATTATAATAAAATATATATATATATATATATATATATATATATATATTACGGGTCTTAATCGCGTGAATAATCCTTATTATTAACGGCCGTGGTCACAGGTAGACTGAGTCTACCCGTGATCACGGCCGTTTCAATACGGTCGAAACGTCAGGCAATAAGGTATTTTACCTTAAATTATTCATATATTTTTATAATGTGTACAAATCGCGAAAGTTTATCAACATTTATGGATTATTATTATATTGAAATCGTCCTAATATGGTTTAATTCGATATATTGGCAATGGTGATCAAAAGAAAAAAAACTTTAATCACGTGTGACGGTAGCCATAATTAATCTATAACCCTCAAAAAACATTACATTTCTTTTTTGAAGCATTCGTATAAAAAACAAGGCTATAATAAGACCTCGCTCTCCTTAACTTCAAAACCTTTTTTCACCATCTGAGCTTTTAACTTAGGGTAATGTTCTTTGTTCCCACCAATTGAAAACGACCTTTGCAAAGGACATTTCCTGAGGCAACGGCGGCCACAGAGGCGTCCATCTTAGCTCCTATTTCGCACTCCAATGATTTTTATACCGCGTCTCGTGTCCCGATAATGATAAATCTGCACGCTGTGGTGAAGCTGCTGCAAGTGTAAATGATGAGAGGTCGCGTTTTAAAGTTCGCAAAAAGATAAGGCATTGACAAATAATGCGGGTTATGCGCGGAATCAGGCGCGGATCCAGAAGTTAGTTCAGGGGGTCAACATTTGACCCCACCGTTTCAGTGTAAGTCGCTTGCATGGCAGTGGAATTTGATTTAACACCGGTACACCAGCCACCACCGTCTTTGGCAATTGCCTGTCAAAACACACCGGTACCACATTGTTTGAGTCGGTTCTGGGGGGAGGCAATTGCTCCTGTTGCCACCCCTCCCTTGGATCCACGCAATGACAGATCCGCGAGAGTTGTAACGATGAAACTGCGGCGAACCAACAGTCAACCGACCATAGGCACATCGCAAACTACGCCCTGCCTATCAGGTTATGTACCTTTTTGCCTAACTACGGCGAAGCCAAGAGGCGTATATGAAAATATGTATTTATTAATAACTAGTCATATTTGTATAAAACCCACCAATATTCCGAATAATGGGGCTTAATAAGTGGGTTTTCTGTTGTTTTTAACATGTGATTTTTTTTACATACCCACATCAACCATTTAGCTGGCAGGGGCGGTTTACTAATGTTTGTCATAATTTAAAATGCCATAATTTCACATGCCATACCGGTATTTGCCATAATTTCATTAGAAATAACGCTTCAGTTGCCATAATCGTGAAATGACATAAAATGACTTTCACTAATTCCATTGGTCATAATCGATCAAGTGTCATAATAATTTAAATCCATAAATGTATTTGCTATAATTTTCGTTTTCAATAATACCATTTTCCATAACTTTTATTTACCATAATATAAATAAAGATAATATAGTATAAGCGCCTGCAATTTTTATGTTAATGAGTAAGTTAATATATTTTTAGAAGAGTTTTTGAGAGCTTTGGCCTCCAACTTAAATTTAAAATAATGTTACTTTCAGAATTTTTTTTTTATTACTTATCTATACTTGAATTATGTTGATTAATAAATGATTATACGACACAGATTTTTTATTTACAATTAAACCTGAAACTAAACCTCATATGGCGCCTACTTACTAAACTCGACGGAGCCCCGCTTCGCGGGGCTCCTACTTTTGGGTGGTTTAAAAAAAAAACCTAACACGAAGACTAAGGCGGGAGCTCCGCTTCGCTTCGCTCCCGCCTTAGTCTTCTAACCTAACCTATCCGAGTCGGATTGCTCTGAGTCGGGGTGTTAAAGATAATTAATTTCGACCTAACAATATTATGTATTATTTTCATAATTATATCAAATTTTGATTATGTCAAGAGTCGATTATGAGACGTGTTACTTATGGAAACTAATTATTATGATATATGTTGCTATGGAAAGTCATTTTATGGCAAATAAAAGTTATTACTGTTGAGTTGTTAAGGCAAACGTTATTAGTATAAATGATAATAGTGCAAGTAAATATTATGATCGGGGACGATTATGGCAAACAATATTAGTGCAAATTAATTTATGGCAAACGAGAGAATACCGGCAGGGGCGCTTGACTAAATTTGCAGTTTAAAGCTTAATATTTCACAAACGGATCAATTAATCTAAAAATGATCTTAGCAACCCCTAAACGTTATTAAAAGACCTATCTAATGGTACCCCACACGATGGGGTAGGTGACAAAAAAATCACGCTATGTATTTACTGTAGTGAGCATGAAAGCAAGATAAATAAAGCAACCCATTTTTTTAGGTAGACTTCCTCATTTTTGCTATATAAATCAGTAGATTTTTAAAAACCAGCTAATCCTAGACAAATCGTAGATCTACTGCTAAATCATATGGTAACACTGCAGCCATCTTTAAAAGCTCCAAATCGCTCTCTTTCATCCATTAACCCATACAATAATATAGTATAACCATTTTATATTACCAATTTAAATAAACACAGAGCTCGTCACGTGTTCAAAGGCTCTGAACAAGACCGACATTTGTAATTATCAGGTCGACAGGTGCCACCAACAATATGTAATTTAGTAATTAAATGTGCTACTAATATCTTTTGTTGAACCTAAACAGGCAAGCTATAGTATGAAATTGTTCTGTATTTGTACGCAGGTGTGGTAATGAAAAGGAGCTATTTCTATTAAAGGGTAGCGATGATTATAATTTTTTTGACTCTATAATTTGATCACGACTTTCTTTGTGTGTCTCACGGGTGTATGGCACCTGTCCCACCAACGACGATGAGCGAGTAGCGAATTACCACTCAAGAAATGTACAACGTTTGTTGAGCGATTATATTTTAAATATATTATTTGAAAATATTTTGTAGATCCAGTAGTAAACAAAAGAGATGCAGTATAGGGCGTGTAGGTACTCGCCGGCAGTGTGAACACATTAGCGATCAACTATTAATATCTGTATCTCTTTTGTTTACACGGGATCTACTTAAGTATGTACGTGTCATGAGCGATAAAATCGCATCTCTTTTTCTCGCCGTTGGTCGGACAGGTGCCTTAGACACAGAATAAGCAAATGTGAATGTTTATAAACTGTCGCAATTTCTACACATTATAAAATTATGAAATTGTTGATTTTTAATATACTAAAAACCTCCCTCTCGTAACTTCTTTACATTACACTAAATAACTTTGTAATATTAGTTTTGAAAAATATAACCATAAATTAACCTCCTACTTGAGTCACACCACCACCTACACGTCTGTGAGACCCTGGAGTAAAATTGTTATTTCTTGTCAGATTTAGGTCCTAAACTTCACAATAAACAACGATTTTGCTCAGGTTAAATAGTCTGCAGGTAGTTAAGTAAAGGCCTTAACTTCAAAAACAGGTGGTAGGTGGTTTAGAGTTAAAATATTTTTTAAAACTGATATTACTAAGTTATTTGGTGTAAAGTGAAGAAGCCACGAATGAAGGTTATTAATATATCAAAAATCATACTGTTTACTACGGGTATTAAGACGTCGGCCAATAAAAAAGGTGGGTAAACCTTAAAACATTCACACGATTAAGACCCATAGTATATATAATTTTATATAAACAAATGTGCTCATTTCTCAACGATTTATCGTGGGTGGGAATCGAACCTACGACCTCTAGACCAACACTAACTAGACATCTAAAGTATATAGGTCAAAAACTATGCTGTTGACATATGACGTATATTTTTCTCAAATTTTAAAAAGATACGTAAAATACTATGTATTCATTACTGGCTCTGTGGCGCGAAGGCAGTGTATCCGACTGCTACGTAAGAGGTCGTGGGTTCGATCCTTACCCAGGATAAAACTTTGTGTGATGAGCACGATGGTTTATTCTGTGTCTGGGTGTTATTTACCTATAATATGTATATATTTGGACATATATAAGTATGTTTATCAATTGTCTGGTTTCCATAGTATAAGCTCTGGTTAATTTGGGATCAGATAGCGTTGTGTGAGTTAGCCCAATATATTATTATTATTATTAGGTGGAATGAGTGGTAAAAAGTGGCCCCGGCATATGTGCCAACAGTTTTTTTTATAAACCCAAGCCTATACAGAGTAAATAACAGCTTTTATAAAACAGAATATAATATAAACTGCTGAGCTAGCAACACATATCTTTGGTTAACACCGTTATGTCATGTATGCAGATTGGGAACGACTGACAACCTTGCCACAGGCATTGTCGGCCGCTGCCCGCTGACACATCACTGCCTATTATATCACATTGTGTTGACGAAGTTGACTTGTTTATTATATAGCTACTTAAAAACTTTGGGTTTATTTTTCAAAATTTTGTAAAATATACATACGTACATTATACGACTGCCTCTGTGGCGCGGTGGGAGTGTATCCGACTGTTACGCAAGAAGTCGTGGGTTCGATCCCCACCCAGGATAAAACTTTGTGTGATGAGCACGATGGTTTATTCTGTGTCTGGGTGTTATTTATCTATATTAAGTATGTATTTAAAAATATATAAGTATGTTTATAAGTTGTCTGGTTGCCATAGTACAAGCTCTGCTTAGTTTGGAATCAGATAGCGTTGTGTGAGTTGTCCTAAGATATTATTATTATTATTATTATTTGTACATAAAATTTTGGGCCGAACTTTTTTAAATGATAGTGAAAATTGGGTGCCAGCTCTTCTACTATAAGCATAATAATATAATTGGATTTTTTTTTAAAGAGAACTAGCAATGTGGGATTTTAGTCCCACATTACTAGCAATCCTGTTAACCCCTCCACCTAAGCTCAATGGCTTGTGTTAGGAGTGGGTTCACGTCGGTAACCCGGAAAAATTAGCCTTTATAAGCCTTTATAGCCTGTACCTACTTGCATTTTTTGGCGCTGCCCTCTTGGACTATAATATAGTCAAACCTGAAAAGTAATCTAACTTTTGGCATTATAACTAACATCATAAAAATCGATGATTCTGCTGCACTCACGAAATTATTTTTTTTTGGACACGCCATATACACTCACGTTATTTGGTTGCTAAGCAACATCGAATGGCGATTGCAGCGACATGACATGTGATAAAATTGGAACTAACATTCTTGATTGGTTGCTAAGCAACGCGAATAGCGATATGTCATCTATGGCGGAAGCCATAGTACATAGTATATAGATTATGGTAAATAGAAACGGACAAACGTGCCGTATAATAATTATAAGATAACACGTACTTAGAATTGTAAACTTAAACTTAAATTGTCACGCACATAATATTGTTAATTTAGCATAATGCCCTACCACTAAAATCAATTGTTTCTTTGTTTATAATTTGTATAAATACTCACAAAATAAATTAATAAACCAGTCAACATTTTATCATCGAAACGTCGTATTCATTTGACTCCCTTTTATATAGCAACACGCTATAATGTTTTCATAAGACATTATCACGTAAAATTATCGTCCGTAAACCAATTTAACGACAACCATTTTTTGTTAACAATAATGTTTGAGGTTTTATTTGCCAATTAAGTGTCTATTATGGCATATTTGGGATTCGCGCAGAAATATCATACTTAATACGAAAAAGAAATATTTCATAAATGTGCCTTCCAATTATTTGGTTAAGGCTAGCTTTGTTCCATAAGTTCATTATACAGTAAAGCCTCTTTCTCATAACAATGGAAAACTAAATAGCATTTGGCACAGTCTGGATATAGCGGGACAAAATGGGTACCTATTAAGTACCCACCCGGTTAAAAACAAGCAAAGGCCGGGGCCAAGTAGTTTAATTCCAACTAATTCTCTGCGTACTTAACAGTACAAATTTCTTCTGAAAATAATGCAGTGCATTTTGCCAAAGTTGGATAAACAGAGTTTCGGTTAGTACCTCCGCAATTTCTGACCGGCTAATGCAATCATAGGGTTGTGTCCGATTAAAATAAATTGAAAGCAAATAAACACAGTAAGCCAACCGATTAATTTAGTTTTTGATACGATAAAATGATGCCTGTGTGTTTTTTAGTTTGAAGAAAGAAAGAAAAGAAAAGTTTGCTTTAGTTTGTGGCTATGAAAGTACGAGTTGGTTTTTTTTTTTGACGTGATAACGTCTTATAAATCGATGACCGGCTGCACTCACAAAAAAGTGTCCAAAAAAGTCACGTTGTTGATTGGTTGCTAAGCAACAGTAAATGGTGATTGTAGCGACATGGCATGCGATACAATTGAAATTAACGTTATTGATTGGTTGCTAAGTAAAGCGAATGGCGATATGTCATCCACCAATGTTTTCTATTGACGTTATCAAGTAAAATTATCGTCAGTAAACCGACTTTACAGACAACCGTTTTTTTTTTTAAATAAAGGCAACACACGCTGTATGGACTATTTTTTGTCAAACCTACGCGGTAGGTATTTGTTTGTAACCCTAACAATTTGCAATAAATTTGACCATAGAAAAAGGTGTATTTTAAAGCCGGAGTTTCAAGAGATGGTAGCCTCCTAACACTGTAGTAAAACGATGGCTCCGTGCGTCCTGTAGCTACCAGAGCCCTAAACGCAAAGTGGCACAAACGCTCATGGAAGAGAATGACAATCGAATAGAACGACGTCGTTGCGCTTGCAAAACCGCAAATGTGTGTTTTTTTATTATGAGACACGCGCAACGACGTCGTTTCGACGTCATTCTATTCGTTTAGAGTTTATGTCACTTAGACATTGTTTATGGACACGAAATCTCGGAACATTTTCAGAAAATTGATCTGAACTGAAATTTCTTGACCGTGTTGTTGACTGGCCTGTTGGTCTAGTGGTTGGTGACGCTAACTGCTAAGCAATAGGTTTGATTCGAACCCAGGAATAAATTTTGAGATCGAACCCGCGAACCCGCCTTATGTGAAAAAGAACCATTCTGTATCATTATGACACCAATGCAAAGGGTCAGTCATAGTGTTATAATTTTTTGAAATAACATAGTATCTTAAATAAAGAGCAGGCTCTGTTATGTTATATTTAGTTAGATAGGCTTTGCCTAGTTGAGGATCAGATTGGCGTGTGTAGTAAACAAGAAAAAAAAAGAACGTCGCTCTAGCTCGTATATGAAGCTTCAGTACTCCAGGAGGCCTACTCTAATTCAATGAAAACGAAGTTTCGATCAAAAATGAGGTGATAATATACAGAACCAGGTGCATCTATTTAATCCACTCATTCCAGTAAATCATCCATGAGTTCTAACTTCTTGTGCTTATCCAAAAATTAAGAAAATTTAGAATAGTCCCTGTCAACTTAAGAAATTTAAATAAACGAAAATTCATGAATTTCATTTTAAAGAAACAGAGTTGGCCTACTGGTATTTTATACATGTGTAGCACTTAAAACCGGCTCCCTACAACGAGTGAAAACAGGCTCACAACCATATAGACGCGCATATAACTCGGTCGAATAAAAACCGAAACAGCGCAAGTTGAGATCGTACGTATATACTCATCTAAGTGTGTGTGGGTTTGTTGTTGACTTGTGAGCCGATGTTCGGTTCCTACCAATGTATTTTGTATACATAGTGAGCCAACGTCTAATTGGCTTATAGTATAATGGATCACGACCTACTAAGAAGGGATTTTGTGCTTACTACTGATCCTTACGTCTACGACTTTAATTACTATTACGAGAGTAGTTAACGTTTTACTAATGGAATTATGGTAATTGTAAATGTAGAGGTATTTTCTAGTCAGATAGGTATTTTTAGCAAGTTTACTTTTAACGTCTACAAAACAAAAGGCGTTATTTATAAGTCGTTGATGAATATGTATCTGTGACATCTTTGGTATGTATGTCTGTATCATCTTAGTTTCCAAACGAAAGCACCGATTTGTATGCAGAATTTATTAAAAATGTTAAGAATCAAAAACTAGCCTGCTTAAAAAAAGATGAAAACTAGCTCAAAGTTCACTGGGATTCATAAATGACTGCATGATTTTAGTTTAGGTATCTTGTTTGTTGATTTTTTTTTTTTTTATTTAATACTATTTAGTGCTTATTTGTAAGATGTTATTAATTGTAACTACCGAAAATTTGAGTGAAAATAGTTGGCAACAAACTTTAAATCGCTATATCTCTCTATCCTAAACAGTTATTTTAAGTGAAAAATGATTTTAAAATACCTACACGAGATGAAAACCGACATGACAGAGTTTGTTGACTTTATTTTTTTTTCTTAACACAATATGGCGTCTGGCTGTCGCCATTTTGAATTTTGGTTGTTGTCATGAAGTGACGATTGCAAGTTTAATACGAATCGATTGATGTATGAATCATCAAAATCGGCCCACGTATTTGGTCTATATAGTGCCACAAACGAACATACAGATATACACGTCAAACACATTTTCCTCCGCAGTCGGGTAAAAAGCTAAGAATTATTTTTAGCTTTATTTGATGAAAATGTATTTTTCTTTTTGTTATCAACCTATTTTTATCTCGCCAGTTTCTTGGTATTTCGACACATTAGCTTGGTATTTCGACACATTACTTATTTACGTAGACAAACCAAAATATTATGAGCTTAGATGGAGCCCGTATTTGGGAAAAATTGTCTAAGATGGAGTCAACACGACCTATTTGACCCACCTGGTTTATGAACGGAGATGAACGGAGACAAATGTCCAAATTTGGGGTAGGTACTTTTATAAAGTATAATGGCGTACACTCTAAATCTAAATTACCTTCCTTTCCAATGATGACGCTGGTCATTTGATACGAAAGGCCTTTTTTCGTCACATTTCGAAGTAATGGTTCATCTATTTCTCTCTACACCGAGGTCTTCAATCTTATCTGAGATCTATGTCATCTGTCTAATGCAGGAGTTGCGACTTGAAACTAGTTTTAAAACGGTCATTCGTTCTTTAACCCTTATCACAAATGGGGGTTATTTTCAGTTTAACGTGTATGTCTGTGACATGAAGTAGGCTAGGCTAGGCTAGTAGGCTGAACGGGTGAAGGAATGTTAATATCTTCAACTGATCCCAAACAGGTAGAGCCTGTACTATGGCAACCAGAAAACTGATAAACATATATGATATTATAGAAAATTATATATTATAGATAAATTACAACCAGACACAGAATAAGCCATCGTGTTCATCACACAAAGGATTTTAGACCAATAGGCCAGTCATTTACTGCCGGTCTCAATAACCTATCGATGGATTTGGCTACTAGAGGTAGAATTTTGACATATTTTGTATGGAGCTTACGTCAAATATATACCTCTAGTAACCATATCCATCGATAGGTAGATTGTTGAGATCGTCCGTTAGTAATATGTGGTGTTTCAATTTTAATGTAAAAAAAAAACATCAGAATTCTTATGATGACTCTCGCATTTGTACCACTAGCTATAGTTTTCATTCGTGTGGATGTCTGCTATCACGGTAAAAAGTATCCTCTGTTTGTTCCCAAAATATCTATATATTTTTTATTTTTTTTTAAAGACGACTCCCGCACTAGTGTACAAGCCCTGTGTCGCGGGGAACTTTACAAACATACAAGTCACGGACACAAAGTACACCCAGACTCGGGACAACAATTTGTGGATCACACAAAGTGGTGTCCCGTGTGGGAATCGAACCCACAACCTCTTGCGTAGCAGTCGGACACACTCCCACCGCGCCACAGAGGCAGTCAAAGTATTTAAGATTCGTTTATCCGTTTCGTTGTGCAAAGGGAACTAGCAAATTGATAGACACTTTCACATTAATTATGGTAGTTCACAAAGCGCTTCGGCTTCGCACAGACTTTTCTCGATTGTTTATACACATAATTGACATGTATTAAACGCATCAAAATCTACTAAAGGCTCATTTTCGGGCAGATGATCGCGGCCGCGCGCGACGCTGACGACATGCAGCTGACGCCCGCGGCCGATGCGACAATAGTCAGA
Organism: Herminia tarsipennalis; assembly: GCA_945859575.2. Taxonomy (NCBI): domain Eukaryota; kingdom Metazoa; phylum Arthropoda; class Insecta; order Lepidoptera; family Erebidae; genus Herminia; species Herminia tarsipennalis. The sequence goes on from OX243855.2 coordinate 12,334,491, forward strand.
ATATGGGAATGTATATTTTTACATTCAGACACAATTGTATAATTGTTTATTGTTGTATGAATGAATTTAATTGAAAAATTTATGATATATATATACAATTTATGTCTCGCGCGGGGCCGACATCTAACGTAGGCCGCGCGCGCACTCCGACTATTGTCGCATCGCGCCGCGCGCATCAGCCGCAAGTCATCAGACGCACACTTCCGCAATCCGCCGCGATGCACGAAAATGAACCTTAAGCGTATTAAAGAGAGCGGGAAGCTACTTTGTTTTATACTATGTAAAGACAAAGTACCTACATATCTATGGATTTAGTTGCCATACATTCTTTCTGATTCATCTTATTTTCCGAAATAAAACATTGAAAAACTGCCAACCCTATAAAGAAGAGCTAAGTGACGTTAAACTTAAAACAATAGTTGTACTCCCCACCTCCCCCCCACCGCAATGTCCAAGAGTTAAGACTTTGATGTGCACTCTGCCGAAGCTTTGTTATATACCTACATTGTTATATAACGGTCTCGGAAAACTCAGTGCGGTTATAATCTACTCGTATCTAACTTTTACTACGACTTTGTGGTGAGTTTTACCGATATGTAGAAGTTAATAATTAATTAAACGATCGGTAAATTAAAGGTTCCATACTTAGATACACGGTTAATAACCGAATACTCCAAAAAGTGGGTCATAATCTATCGACTTTTAATCGCTTATAGATAGCGAAGCCCCGAAGAGTTAGTATCTAATTTTATCTATCTATATTAATATTATCAAGCTGAACAGTTTATTTGTTTGAACGCGATAATCTCAGAACTACAGGTACGAATTGAAGAAATATTTTACTCTTGGATAGCCCATTTATCGAGGAAGGTTATAGGCTATTTGACATCACGCTATGACAAATAGTCACGGCGCAGCAATGAAAAATGTTTCAAAAACGGCAAAAAATTAACGCAGACGAAGTTTCGCGCGTCGGCTAGTGTAGGTATAAAATAACAAACCCAGGGAGAAGAATTAGCAGTGCGACGGAAATCAATCTTGAATAGGTTATAACTTTTAGAAACTAAATTAATGAAACCTTATTTTTAATTACTTACCCGCCTCGTCAACTAATATAGTATAACTTTATGAGACAAGAGGTAACATGACAGACAGGTACTGAAACTACATGTCCTGTATGTATTTAAGGTGGGCTAAAAATATTTGCAAATAACAAAATTTTATGTCTTAAAAACCGTTGGAGGGAGGGGCACGGTTGGCGGGAAATTGTCACTTCATGCAATTTATGACACAATGCCTTGCTTCCCAGGAGAAATTTTACAAAAGTAATGATTCTTACCGATGCTCGCCGCCTATTTTGATTGCATTACCATTATACGATATTGATAAGTGCCCAAGCGTTAATTTAATTAAATCATGGGTTAAAAATGTTTAAGCAACCGATTTAATTATCAATAACAATGAAACAGGGCATGGCTACGGAGCAGGAGGAGCGAAGAGACCGTGGCGCAAGTAAACGAGTCTGGGGGCTTAGACAAGGTACAATAGTTCTGTGGCGAATTCGCTAACGGCTGAGAACTAGAGGTCGATCCAAACAAGTGTTCGTAAAAAAATAAAAAAGTGTCTATGGTCTCCACCGTAAACGTCAAATTCTTTGAAAATAAAATGCGCCATTTTATTTCATTTTCTACAAGGTCTCACCGTTCGCTAAATTAGTGATCAATCGAATTAAAAAAAAAGGCGAAGATACTGTCGATAGTACAACGCATCTACGCATCGACTTAGATTGACTACGTCACATATTTCAATTCCATACATTTGGTACCTATTTTCCATTAACGACATCGATATCCATATTCGAATGTGACGTTGTCTAGGCCCCCTGTGCGGTACGATTCAATATTGACTACACGCAAACGTTCAGATGCTATGGCGATACCTCGAACGAGTTTGCGTCGATTTTGAAATCAGAATTAAAACTGTATCCCTTTATGGTACAGTTGATGCAATAACTGAAAAAAAAAATGTAATTTTACGAAAAAACTTCGTCGATACGATGTTTGAGCGGTGTAACAATTTCAATAACATTTTCTGACGAAGCTCATTTTCACTACAACGGGCATGTCAACTAACAAAATTGCCGATTTTGGAATAGAAAAAACATCAAAGACCATTTCAAACTCAAAAAGTCACAGTTTTGCCGGCAATATCCTCAAAAATGCACAGTTTTTTGACTAAAAAATTTACCAGCCAGATTTGAGGAATACCAGTGGCGAGATGACGGCCACCTGGACGATATTATTTTGAACAAATAAAAATCCCATTAATAATCTTTATTTTAATAAATAAATATTTGAATACATAGAGCGTATCGTTTTTTTTTTTAACAAAAGTGCAATAATTTATCTTTACACCCATAATATATCTTTAGTTCCTGTATATTCGCGGTTTTGCCTAGAGGCTCGGATTTGTTTGTCTGTGTCAATTTTCTCTGTTCTTGCAACATTTTTCATTGGTGCTCTGCTCATATTGGTCGTTGTTGGTGTTACTGTTAAACATTAATATTATAACAGTAACACAGGAAGTAAACTGTTGTGTTACTGTTAAACATCAATACTTTTTTTTTTTTTTTTTTATAAAAAAAGACAACTCCCGCAGTAGGGTACAAGCCCTGTGTCACGGGGGACTTTACAAACATACAAGTCACGGACACAAATTACACCCAGACCCGAAACAACAATTTGTGGTTCACACAAAGTGGTGTCCCGTGTGGGAATCGAACCCACGACCTCTTGCGTAGCAGTCGGACACACTCCCACCGCGCCACAGAGGCAGTGTTATGTTTGTATTTAATATATTTGTTTCATCCCATGAGTTAGTTCCTGTAGTTGTGTCGCATGTCATGTCGCTGCAATCAAAATTTGCTATTGCTTAGCAACCAATTACAAACGTGACTTTTTTAGACACTTTTTCTTACGTGCACCTGGTCATCGATTTATAAGACATTGTCACGTCAAAAAAAATGGGTGTCTGTAAAATGGGTTAACGGATGATCATTTTGCGTCATAAAGTCATAAGAAAACATTGATGACATACCGCCATTCGCGTTGCTTATCAATAACGTTAGTTCCAATTGTATCACATGTCATGTCACTGCAATCGCCATTCACTGTTGCTTAGCAAGCAAACCATCAGTAACCTGACTTTTTTTAGATACTTTTTCATACTTTAAGATTCGTTTATCCGTTTAGTAGTGCAAAAGGGAACTAACTAACTGATAGACACCTTTACATTTATTAACTTAATTTACAACCCGCTACGGCTTCGCACAGACTTTTCTCGATTATTTATACACGTAATATACATGTATTAAACGCATCAAAATCTACCTATTGCATAGTTTAGAAGAAAATAATTTATTTCCGGCAAAAGTCTAAAGGTTCATTTTCGTGCACCCGGTCATCAATTTTTAAGACCTTATCAAATCAAAGAGAAAAAGCAGATAATACAACAACAGTAAAATGCTGAAAAACAGAACACTCTTGCCTTAGTTGTTCAGAGAGTTGTAGTTAGTAATTAAAACTTCTGACTTAAGCAGTAAGTAGAACTATAACCCAACCAAGAAGTGAAGAGTTATTACTTCGTCCTTAGAATATATTGGTTAAATGAATACTTATAAAGAAATAAGTAACTACACAAATAATATCTGGCGACAACTCACACAATGTCATCTGATCCTAAATTAAGCAGAGCTTGTACTATGGCAACCAGACAACTGATAAACATACTTATATACATATTTCTAAATGCATACATATCTATACTAATATTATAAAGCTGAAGAGTTTGTTTGAACGCAATAATATCAGGAACTACTTGTTCGAATTAAAAAAAAAAACGTTTACTGTTGGATAGCCCATTTATCGAGGAAGGCTATAGGCTATATATAATAGGAGCGCAACAACAATGAAAAATGTTTAAAAAACGGGAAAATTTGACGCAGACGAAGTTTAGGGTGTCAGTTGAGGCATTTATTAAAATTAAAAAAAAACCAAAATTCTTTATTCACTTACTTACATTTCTACATGTATATTTAATGCCAAGTTCGCAAACAATAGGTAAAGCCGGAGAAAAGAACCTGGCAATAAAAACTCGCGGCCACTCTTTTAAAATTGCTAATTTTACAATGTTTGAATGTTTATAAACTTGATATGGGGGTTAGGTGCTGCCACTAATATACTGTACACGATGTTAAAGGACTGATGCAAATTTAATGTAAAAAAATAGATTGACACAATTTACGGAACGGTTAAACTGTTTTGATGGCACTTTCACTTGACATCTGGAATTATAAAATCTAACATTAGCATTCAACACTGGACCATTCCGTCAGAAAAAAATAAGTTAACTATAACTAAATTAATGATTTTCATTGCAGGTAATTATTTAACTTAGAGGAAGTGACGAAGCTAGTAAGTAGAATAATCAAGTCTGATTGATGACAAAAATACTACTAGGTAAGTACTATAGTATGTATAAATACTAGGCAGTTACGTACAGTGAAATTAGTCTCGAGAAATTTTTGCATATGTAGTGGTGTGTATGTTACTTAGATATTAGAGCGCGTTTCCACTATATCGTTCTGGCCCTTACAAAAATGTTTCAATATCCTAACATTACTATTTAATTTAATACTTATCCCTAGCAACACTCTGATTTTTGTTTTCAATAAAAACAAGTTTTTATTTTAAAGAAAAAGGTTTTGACTTTATTAAAAAAAATATGTCATTCAATTTCACGTCCTTGAGCAAACGACAAGGCGACTACCGTGAAACAATAAAATATCGTGTCGTTCTTTAGATGATAGTAGTTTAGCTATAGGTAAAAAGTTTTGACCATAATAATTACGAAACAAAACAAATAAATAAATCGTCACTTGATAGTGGAAAGTGGAAACACGCACAAAACCAGAATAAACCAGTTTACTCTGTCCGCAGGTGCCACGTGCAGTCTGACGTCAGTCGCTTGATACCGTTAGAACATAAAGCACGCATTTCATTAAAAAATTATAATTATTAGATACGTAGTAGTTTCATTGTGAAATTTTGTATTTGTTGATTGTTGTTATTGTTTGTTATTATTGTTAAAATATTTGTTGAAGTGTTTAATTTCAAGTGTGTAAGTGTTGTAACTTTATATTGATAATTCAAAATGGCTCCAGTGTTAAAACATGGTCGAGGCAAGCCTTTGACTTCTCAAACTAAGGAAGTTTTGTACTGTTTGTACAAATATTTCGAAAATGAGTGTAATAACAACCCGAGCAGTATTATGACCCCCACTCAATTAGTTGCTAAATCAACAGGAATTTCAATAGCATCCGTCAGAAAGGTAGTATCAGAAAGCAAATGTCGTCCTTCAGATCAGGAAGTAACATTTAAATCTCCTAAAAAGAAACCGAATCGTAAACCTACAATAGTAATCGATAACTTTGATCAGCAAGTTATCAGAAGAACAATTCATGACTTCCACATCACAAATAAAGAAGTTCCCACTTTAAAAACTTTGCACTCAAAATTGAAAGAAGATATCGATTATAAAGGTTGTGTCAGCACGTTACGAAAACACGTCATGTCATTAGGTTTTAATTGGAAGCAAACAGAAGATAACCGGAAACTTCTTATGGAAAAACACGAAATTAGATACTTGCGAATTAATTATTTGATGAAAATTGCTGAATATCGTGAACAACGCCGACCAATTGTTTACACCGACGAAACATATATACATACATCACATACCCTCTCGAAATCTTGGTCAGATGAAAGCACTTCAGGTTTGAAGCAACATATATCGAAAGGCAACCGCTTAATCATTGTTCATGCCGGTGGTATCGATGGCTTTATACCAAATGCATTGCTTATGTTTAAAGCCGACCAAAAAAGTGGAGATTACCACAACAATATGAACTATGACAACTATTCAAGGTGGATTCAAACTCAATTAATACCCAACTTACAACCAAATAGTGTTGTTGTTGTTGACAACGCACCATATCATAACTCAATACAAAATCCTGCACCGAATAGTAATTCTAGAAAACAGCAAATGATAGACTGGCTGACATTTCGAAACATTGAGCATTCATCCACGTTGCTTAAGCCTCAATTATATGAACTGATTCTGCAAAACAAGGCGAGATTTATAGAGTACAAGATAGACGAAATATTACGACAGCACGGTCATACTGTGCTGCGTTTACCACCATACCATCCGGAGTTTAATCCTATAGAAAATATATGGGGGATAGTGAAAACATATGTCGCAAAAAAGAATGTCGCAATGAATATGAAGGTTATAATGTCATTAGCTGAAGAAAAAATGAACGCCATAACTGTAGAGGAATGGAGAAAAGTTTGTTTGCATGCTATTGAGGAGGAAAGCAAATATCAGGGTAGAGACGCAGCTTTAGACACAATATCAGAACGAATCATAATTAATTTAAATAATTCATCTGATGAAAGCGAGGATGGGGATGATTGTGATATGCCTGGGGTTGATGAATTATTAGAATAAAACATTTATGGCCGGAGAACACCTAATTCATACACGTCTTCACTGAAGTGAAAACCGGCATTCAATGCTTGTAATGTTTGGAACTGGCTTGTCTGCCTCATACAGTTCCATAGATTACAATGCGGTGGATACACATTTTCACGACCGTATTAGTACGTAGTGCGTATGCGTAGACGTGCACGCATTTGGTGTGCTCCAGCCACAAACGTATATTACCTTTAAAACAATAAAAACTAAAAATAAAATGTTGTTTTTTTTATTTGCTGACCATACACTACTACAAACGCAAAAATTTCTTCAAGCTAATTTACCTGTACACATATGGTTTTATCTATACATATACAGGGTGTAACAGAAAGGTGTGGTCATATTCAAGGGTTGGTATGTGGCCATGATACTGAGGGCACATACCTAATTTTATCAAAATCGGAGTACCCTAAAAAAAATATTTTAATGAAAAAGTTATTACTTAAAAAAAGTATGACTTAAAAAAAATAAAGAATTTTGTACCAGGGGAGGTATCATTTTTATGCCACACGTCTTTCACAACAGAATTTTGACAAAAAGAATAAGCTATAACTATGTAATAATAATGCAACCAGCTATGGCACCATGGTAGATGCAATACTGACAACATACCCTATCCGCTGCTGAAATTTGACCACACCTTTCTGTTACAACCTGTATAATCACTTGTCCTGACTGACTAACTGACTGATTCATTAACGCAGAGCCTAAAGGGAGGGGGGAGGGAGGGATAAAATAGGGTTTGCAAGTTTCTATCAAACTTCGTCAGTTTTGAAGTAAGATAAATGAAACTTCGTATTTGGATTTCTCATTTAAAATAAAAAACACGTGTTTCAGTGTTTTTACCCGACTATAAGGAAGTGTTATGTTTTTCGCGCGTATCATGTATGTTACTCTTTATTACCTGATATCTCACAATCTACTGAACGGATTTATACAAATAAGACGTTGTTAGATTCGTCTTGATCGCCCAAGTATTCTTAGATATGTGACGTTTGAAAAAAACAAACATGGCGGCTGTGAGATGTCAAAATAAAGAAGAATAAAAAAAGTTGTTTTGAATACTGCAAAATGGGTATCAAATTAAAGGGCTCATCTTAAGCATTTCAAAAAAGTATAACATGATTATGACTGTGCTACTAAAATAAAAAAATAAATTATAAAAATAAAAAAACCCACCTGCACAAAAAAGATTAAAACAAGATCCCCTACATAATTATATAATTTTATGCAGTCGGAGGCACTTCACTAAGTTCATTGACATTCATTAATGCCTCCAAATGCAGGAAATTATATTGTTATGTAGGGGATCTTGTTTTTACCTTTTTTGAGCAGGCGGGTTATTTTATTTTTATTTTTTATTTTTTTGGAATATCAACCCTTAGGAGGATAAAATAGGGGTTGCAAGTTTGTATGGAACTCAATTAATTTTGAAGTAAGATCTGTGAAATTTCACTTCTACTGTTCCTTTTTTTACACGAGCGAAGCCGTGGGCGACAGCTAGTTACTTTATAAATTGGTTGACGTTTCGAGCCAGATTTCGCCGAGAGACAGTCGTTGACAGAGTTGTGATACTGATCACAACTCTGTCAACGAGTTACTTATTTACTTTTTACAGATTATTATAACTGTATAATAATCTGTAAAAAGTAAATAACTTAGTGGTGACCAAGCAGATCTAGATATCTGCAAGGCTAAGCAACGTTATCAGTGTCGGTCCATAGATGGGTGACCGTTTTCAAAATATGTCATACCCCTCCATACTATGGAGAGCAAGTTAAGCCGTCGGTCCTGCGCTCAATCTCTTTCCGGTCGTGTCGTATTTCTGTCCCATCGGAGTATGAGAGTGAGGGAATAGAGAGTGCACTTGTGTCTGCGCATACACTTGTGCACTATAACATCTGCTGCGTAGTTGGGTAGCCGCCTTAACCGACATCGATTAGGATATCATAATATAATGATAATGATGAATAATATAATGATCGAGAGACGATAAGTCCGTCTTGATAAAAGAATGAAAGATAAAAATAAAGTTTTGAAAGTTATGTATAATTTAGGTACAAAAGCGCTAATAGACCAGCTCGCCTAAATCTAATTTATGGTAAAAATGAAAGCAAACAAAAATAATCAAAATTGCGAAACGGTTTTAAGTGAAAGAGACTAATGGTTGCCTTGTAATTGGCTAGTTTGTTTTTATAAGAAAATTTTAATATAATAGTTATATTTTTATGAAAAGAAAAACAACGTAAACATTTTAAATAGGTGTAGTTATTACGTTTTTTTACCAAACGATTTTTCTTGCTGCCCAAACCAAAGTACTAAAACTTTAATAAAAATATCAAAAAATCGCAAAAACAGCGGCGAAATTAAAAATCAAATTATTCCAACGTTTCTTTTTTTAATTAAGCTACCACTTTACCTCCAGTTTATTAAAAATGATTATTATTCTGCGGAGGGGCCCGATAAAAAGATTCTCGTTTCATACTTTCGTCCCACAAAAGATTATGAATCGAAACGTTTTCTTTTTCAAACCTTTTCTTAACAAAGCTTTTGTTTTTTCACCATTTTTAATGGCATAAAATTAGTTATGATTGCGGAATGAATTTTAACACAGCCATTCTGAAATTAATTGTACCAATTTCGAGCACTTTGGTACTTTTTATTTATTGAAAATGGATTTTTATGACGTTAATTACCACAAAGTACCGAGAATACAGAAAACGCAAACTTAGACACTGTTCACGGAGAAAAATCTCAGACCATTTCTGGCAATGTAAGTAATGCAGGGTAGTCTAGAGTACGACATACTACACCTTGAGGAGGTGTAGTATGTCGTACTTTAGACTGCCCTGCATTACTTACCGTGAGGGTTTTACCCCTTTAAATAAAATACTCCACTAACCCCTTTTTGGTGTATCTTTTGAACCCTTGGCAAAGGGTGAAAGGCAAGTAATAATTAAAATTGTATTATGGCGTACTAACTCACCCCGTACTAAATTTGTATGGCTATTGGCACCAGCTAGGTACAGACATCACGAAAAATGCAAACTAGCTACATAAAATGTTTTTCGATTATTGCGATTAAAATTTATAATTGTGTTAAACGCAGAAAGCAACCTGAAATTTGCAAAATAGTCTTTGTTGACGGTACTTTTAAGTTAAATTTCATCCAATCCATTTTTTAATTTTTTTTTAATTCATGGCGACTTAGATAGCATTGAATAAAGCAACAGTATAAACTATTGGCGTATTTGTTATTGAGCAATATTGTTATTAAACTTAATAGCCTCTGTTGAAATTTTGCCTGCCTAATTGCCCAAGAATTAATAAAAAAACCTGGCAAGAACATTTCGGATCACGCTCAGTGTAGAGTTCCGTAGCCGTTGCCGTATAAAACATGGTACATCCGCCCTTTTGTTGAGAAACGCAGTTTTTGGGCAATAACTTAATGTTTCGTTGTTCGTTGTGGGTTCGTTGCTTGAGCGCGTGTTGTATGAAGCTTCCCTTCTGGCTTTCTGTATTCTGTATCACTACTGAGTCATGGAAAATACCTTATGGAATGAAAAGGTTAAACGTATTTTGGGTAATATTTTCTAGGGAAGGAATAATACTGACGCGGCTTAAATTAGGAATTATTGCTTTGTGCTACTGTAATATATTCCGCTTTATTTTGCAAATAATATAACAAAAGTACCTACATACCCTAAACCATGTTGGAAAGAATTCAATATGGATTTGGTTAGTACATTTGTTACAGTATAAATAATTTATATTCATATCCTTAATATGATGTGTTCTAAATTCATTTTTTTTTTCTAAGTGAATACTGTAATGGCAGTCAAACACATTTTTTGTGTAAGATTTATCTTGTTACATAAATAAACGGTTTGTTGCGTTTTTTTAATTGCATTATTCTATAAATTGTATCATGGTAAAGTCGCCTTTCAACACTGGCTGATTGTCGCGCACAATCAGACAGTGTCGAAATCAATTTGCATATTAATATCACATTATACTACGCAACTGATTTTGAAGCGGTTTTAATTCAATTTTGATATATTTTTTTCTATTTACTATAAATAAGAAAAAAAAATTTATACGAAATATAGTTTTAATGCCATAAATCATTTCTTAAGGCCGTGTCCACGGCAAGCCCATACGGAATTGTCAAAATCTTATCATAATGGTAAATGGAGAGCTGCGCTTAGAAATGCATCAACGCGCATACGCGGTGGACATTTAAGAGCGCGCCGTGCATGCACCTTGATACATTTTTACGCATGGGCTTGCCATGGATACGGAATAAAGATCGTGAATAACCCAGGAAAGGAGGTACAGTAAATAGTATAACACTCTATTATTTAAACTGGAGTTTAAATAGCAGGAATAGTGGTATAATGGATTATACCACTATTCCTGCTATTAGTAAAAGCAAAGTGTAGGTGTAACATACTCTAGAAATAAAAACCCTTAAAATAAAATTTTTGCAATGAATAATACATTAGCCAACGGGAAATGTACAGAGATAAAACGTAAGCAAATAGAAACATCTGTATTATTTAATGTATGGAGGAAAAAATTGTCTCAGGCGCTAAGATTGCCGTAAGATAACATGTGAAGAAAAAAATCGACCTCCACATATTTAATATGAAGCATAAAAAAATTGCATAAAAATGCTTTTTAAATTATAAAAAGTAGAAACATATGAGTCGTTGAAATCACGTGCTAAGCATACGTTACATAATGTTACTTTCACTTGTTATATTTGAAACGTTGTTGTGAATAATGTATCTCCTCCTTGGAGATACATTATTCACAACAACGTTTTGAATAATACGTAAAGGGTTATACCTAACTAACTTTACAGGAGGTCTAAGAAACGTACAGCATGCTTAAAGTTTATGGAAGAACACAAGTGATTTATTGCTAGAACACATAAATGACTGCCTCTGTGGCGCGGTGGGAGTGTGTCCGACTGCTACGCAAGAGGTCGTGGGTTCGATTCCCACACGGAACACCACTTTGTGTGATCCACAAATTGTTGTTCCGAGTCTGGGTGTACTTTGTGTCCGTGACTTGTATGTTTGTAAAGTCCCCCACGACACAGGGCTTGTACCCTACTGCGGGAGTCGTCTTTTAAAAAAAAAAAAAAAAAAAAACAAAAAAAAAAAAAAAAAAAAAAAAAAAACGCCACCTGGGTCCTTATTCACGATCTTTATTCCGTGTTCGTGGCAAGCCCGTGCAAACCGGCGCATGCGCGGTGCCCTCTAAAATGTCAGCCGCGCATGCGCGTTAATGCATTTCTAAGTGCAACTCTCTATAAATAGAGAGTGGTAAACCACTATTACAAGATTTTGACAAATGCAATATTTGCATTTGTAATTGGCAAGAAATGCCTATAAAAATTACTTCAAGATTTTGACAGTTCACACGGCTGAACTTAGCATTACATGTACATGTAGAATCCCGACATATCACAAGTGTTGTTTTGCATCCTAGGTGAATTTTCATAAGTTTATATAGGTTGGGAAGTAACAAAACCCTCCCACCATTTTATTTTATAGCATTTTGAACATAAAATTAAGTACCCACATTAGGTATACACCGTGGTCCGTTTTGTTTACTCAAGTGTTAAAGCGGGTAACATAATTATGTCCAAAGTTGCAACCCCTAACGTGATTATCTGCTATTTATTCAAAGCGTCTCGAATTACTTGCTTGTAACTGAAATTAATACGGATTATATTACTTATCATGAGTGTTTTGATGATGAGATTGGAATTAACTTGAGGATAATTGCCTGAGTGAAATTGCGTACAAGATACTGCTGAGTTAGAGGTTTGGGTTTTATTTATATACGAGACAGAGTTTTGTGACATTCATAAATGTTGGTTCCGCGTCTTGGTGGACTTTGTGGCCGTTTGTGTATTTGTTACGTTCCCCCAAACTATTCTTTTGTTTCCGTATTCCTTAGTGAAGAAGTTGCCTTTATCTGAACTAAAAAAAAATGTCTTTCGTCTGGTCACAGTTGAGATTGGCTACTGTGACCAAATTTAGTGATGAGGACATTATTTATTGTTATTATAATTTCAGGCAATAGTACATAATCGAAGTGTAAACTCTATACACATCTACTGATAATACCCGAGTAGTATATTGTCTAAAATTCCCAGAAAGCGATGCTAAAATACGCTAGAACTGTAACCGATACGCCGCGCTGGTCATTATTTATTGTTATTATAATTTCAGGCAACAGTATATAATCGTACGTGCAAACTCTTGTATGTACAATTATTCATACACACATCTACCGATTATACCCGAGCAGTATATTGTCTAAAATTTCTAGAAAGCGATGCTAAAATACGCCGATACTGTAACTGCTACGCCGCCGCCACAGTTTCAATTTGAAATGGAGTACGCATTTCTGGCAATCCTAAGTCATACTTCGTGTAGTAAAACCAATACATTTGATATCTCGATTGTACAACCTGTTGCTGCCTTGTGCTCCGACAAGTGTTGCTGTAATTTGTTTCCTAGAATTCATATAAGTTTTACATTTACAGTAGTAACAGGATTACCTATGTCAAAGCATTGATATGTTCTCAGAATTAGGAAAATTCTTGGAAGTGATACAAATAAATATTTTATTAGGGGTGATTTAATTACATTAGAAGGGTTTAATTAAAGGTGAACTATGTTTGTTAATGCTGAAATGATAACTCATTTTATGCTACGTTTAAACGCTTGTCGAGGCTTGACAAATGTCCACAAGCGACAAGTCTTTACAAACACTTGGATACCATTTGCACGCCAGACAGGCAAACTTAGCAGACGTGGACGTTGAAGTTGTGTCGGCTATTGCGTTTGGCTTTACATCTTTTATATCCATTTTTTCGTCGTTTGACTAACTACTCATGATCTATACGCGGTCGTACACAGTAGAGCGTAATCACATCCGACAGCGTGATCGACACTGAATACGCTCAAACGCTTGCCGCAAGCTTTCTTTCATCTGTGTTCGTAAACCGACTCTAGTCCGGATTGCGACAAGCTTACGCAAGCCAAGCCAAACACGCCGTTCACATGCTTGTGTTTGTGGACACTTGTCGAGACTTGACAAGCATGTAAACGTAGCATTATACTAACTATATAATAATGATATATAGTAATGCTATCGAAAACATTATGTAAAATAGAGATTAGTCTTGGTGTGAATTCCAAATACGCACACAAAGCGCTGTTTTCTAGGCTGAATTTCATTAACTAAACGAAGATACAGTTAAGATTACCTAATGCTAAAACAGCTTATAAGCTGTCGTCTCTTGATATTTGAAATTTATATAGAGCAACTTCTTTATGGACTTGACTCGAAAGTTGAGAATTTTACGATGGATGATTATTGTATTATTTTTATAAGTGACTTTGATTTCAACAAATCTCAAAACTATTCAGAGATAATAATTAAAATAAGAGAATCGCTCCTCAGAATAAATCACACTAATATGATTCTATGCGTACCGACTTATAAATATAGCTATTATAGTACGATGTACAATTACAGGGTAGAAATGTTCAATAATCTGTTGTATCATGACGTACAAAGTTATAATTATGCAATATTATTTGACTCTAATCTAAACTTGACTTGTGATTATTCTATGTTTTCCAAAAATAATGGTAGAGTCAACAACAATGGAATGAAAAATATTATTAACCATATTCATATGAACGTTATTGAAAATTATGTAAGAGGCACCTGTAATGAAAATGAAAATGAAAATGAAAATAATCCATTAGAAATTGTAAATAAAAAACAATGTCTTTTTCGTGAATAAAGGTAAGAGGCAATATTCATCAGAAAATAAACACACATTGACATTATTTCATCAAAATATTGCTGGAATTTTAAATAAAATTGATATTTTTGATCTAACGATCACAGATCTTAACACACAAATAGGTAGAATAGATTTTATATGTCTTAGCGAAACATTCATAAAATTTGGGCATGAAAGCAACTTAAAAGTGTCACACTATAAACTAGCTTCATCTTTCTCCAGAAAAGCTAAAAAAAGAGGTGGATCCTGTATACTGGTTAGAGAGGATATTGCGTGCAGGTCAATAAAAGCTATTGAACAAATAGCTAGTACAAACCATTTTGAATGTTGTGGAATTGAACTACTGGAATACAATTTAATTATAGTAGTTATTTATAGGGTTCCGGGAACAGATATTAAAATCTTTTTAACGAAACTCGAGGAATTATTAAATAAAATAAATATGAATAAAAATGTTATACTTTGTGGAGACTGGAATATTAACATACTAAACAATAATAACCAGACTAAAGAATTACAGTCACTTATTACGAACTATAATATTGTTACGCATATCAAAGTTCCAACCAGAAAACAATCCAGTATAGATCAAATAGCAAGTAACATTGAGCTATCGAATGTCACAAGTAACACTCACAATTTAGGTCTATCAGATCATAACACTGGACAGTCTTTGAAGTTTGAAATTCCAAAAAAAAATGAAAGACAAAAATTTACAGAACACTGGTACGAAGATAAAAGAGACTATTGTAGGGAAAATATGACAAAATTTAAACAATGTATGGCATCACTATCATTCACAGAAGTTTACGAAGTAAAAGGGAGTGACAAAGCTTTTGACATATTTCATGACCTGTTTATGCTATTCTATAAACTTTGCTTTCCTGTAATACGCAGTAAAACAGGATACAAGGAAGTTAAAAATAGGTGGATAAGTAGAGGATTAAAAATTTCATGCATCAAAAAAAGAGAGCTTTACCATCGCTATCGAAATGATGTTATCGATAGAGAAGGTAAGAAAAAAGTATATGTTACTTACACTAAACTTTTAAAAAAATGTATACTAAAGTCCCAGAATATTAATAATAATAGACACATTACTAGGGCCAAGAATAAATGTAAAGCTGCGTGGACAGTTATTAAAAACAATGTTAATACAAATAATTTACATATGGACATTAAAGAATTGAAGATTAATGATAAAATAATTGATAATCCTACCGACATTTGCAAATATTTTAATGACTATTATATTGATTTAACGAGTAAACCTACAAATATACCCAACAATGAGACAAAAAATACCCACTTCGACAAAGAATACAACTCTATGTTCTTGACACCAGTAAATGAATCGGATGTAATTCAAATTATAAAATCTCTAAACGATACTAAAGCAACGGGTTACGATGAAATTACTACGAAAATAGTTAAAGATAACGCTATAAATATAGCATCGCCCTTAAGTTACTTGCTAAACAAATCGTTTGAAGAAGGAGTGTTTCCCACAAAGATGAAGGTATCAATTATTAAACCGATGTTTAAGAAAGGTAATCCTACCAACATAGCCAACTACAGACCAGTAACTCTGATACCGATATTTGCAAAAATATATGAAAAGGCAATGCATCAAAAGCTAAATAGTTTTATAAATAAAAATAAAATACTGGTGGATAATCAATTTGGATTTAGGCAAAATAGTTCCACTTCGTTAGCCTGTTTCTCTTTAATTAAACAAGTGACAGAAGCACTAGACAAAAAGTTAGCGGTCTTATCGGTCTTCCTAGATATGAGCAAAGCTTTCGATTTTGTGCCACATAAACGCTTGCTCTATAAACTAGAGAGATACGGCATAAGAGGAAATACACACAATTGGCTAGAAAGCTACCTAACCAACCGTATGCAAAGGACAGTCATCTCAAAAACAATCAATCAATCAAGAATAACATTTACGTCACAATTAAGAATAAATAACTGTGGAGTACCACAAGGTAGCATTCTAGGACCTCTAATGTTCTTGTTGTACATCAATGATTTTAATAAATGTCTCAATCATAGCTGTATATTGTTTGCTGATGACACAACACTATTAATTAAACATAAAAATAAATCGGATATAGAAAACGAGGCACATAAAGAACTAAATGAAGCTATGGCATGGTTAAAAAACAATAATTTACATATTAATATTCAGAAAACAAAAATAATAAATTTTCAAACCTATAACACAGAAATTAGACAATCAAATATACAGATTAACAATTCAGTCATAAAATCGACAAACTCGACTATGTTTTTAGGGATAACAATTGATAATTTGTTAAATTGGAAGGAACACACGGAAAATTTATGTAATAAATTAGATAAGTTCGTATATCCTCTAAGGAGATTAAGATGGACTGTGAATAGAAATACAGCCTTATCAGCATACCATGGCTATATTTCGTCAATACTGCGGTATGGCATTGTAGTATGGGGAAACTCAGTTCACGTGCAAAATGTTTTCATTGCACAAAAAAAATGTGTTCGAGCTTTATACGGGGCACAATACCTAGAACATTGTAGACCTATATTCAAAGAATTAAAAATTTTACCATTACCGTGTCTCTACATATTTGAATTGTGTATGTTGGTACGAAGGAATCCAGAACTGTTTCCTTTACACAACGTAGTAATGAATAAAAGCAATGCTAGAGACCCTGCCAAGCTACTGGTGCCCCAACAGAGACTGCACCTTTATTCACGAAATTCATATTGTATGGCAATTAAAATATATAACAAGTTACCTATCAAAGAGAGAGCCTTGCCAACAAATAAATTTAAGGGATACTTGTTTAACTGGTTACTAGACAGATGCTTTTATTCAAACAATGAATTTTTAGAATTTAAGTGAATCATGTTTATATAAAGAGCCTTGCTTATAATATTATTTTGACATGTGATTTGAATTACTTATTGACATTTCTTATAATTAATTAAATTATTGACATTGATAATACAGTTTTAATCATATATGAAATTTACAGTTTTAATCATATCAAGATAACATAATGAAATAGAATAAAACAATTAGATTATTATAATTAAGGAAGACTCGTAATATTTAATATCTAATTCAAACGCAGGCCTTACCTATCAATGTTTCCACACCATCTCTAGGTAGAATATGTGTAATTTATATTAATTTTAAGATCTTTGTAAACCATATTCCTGGAAATAAATAATTATTCTAT
Source organism: Herminia tarsipennalis (assembly GCA_945859575.2). NCBI lineage: Eukaryota > Metazoa > Arthropoda > Insecta > Lepidoptera > Erebidae > Herminia > Herminia tarsipennalis. The sequence continues at coordinate 12,352,164 of OX243855.2, forward strand.
TCTATTCTATTCTATTCTATTCTATAAAATCGATCTTCCTTCTTATTCCCGATCTATAAGAGTAATAGTACATTTGTGTTCTGTTTATTCTATTTCGCAATATTACACAGTGGATGAAGATGTTACAGTACAATATCTTTGTGCTGTATCTACAATCTACATCACAATCTTATGTTCCTTATCGCACGTTCAGTATCTATTAAATGTTTCTACTATCTGTTATCAACACGAAGTCGTTAGTATATAAGATGCACCTTTGGATAATTATAACCAGACTATACTACATCTTTTGTCTCATTTATACCTAATCATATACTGCCAAGAAGTTTGGCAAATTGGAAAAATTTGCAAAAAAAAAGACATATTCGTACAACATACCTATGAGCTATGCGCAGCACACAAGCCAAACCATATATTTAGCCAAGTATTTTGAACACAAGTGGTTTGAAGTCAAGTCGAAGACGAAATGATAAAATAAATGGAAGCTCTTGTCTCTATTCAAAAGGTAATCGGGTTAGAAACTGCGATGACGTCATCTTACAGCTCCTTGAATTTGAATAGATACGGTAATCCGAAATGAAAATGGTGGAAAGCTCAACGTATTTCATATTGAGACTTATGAACAGTGAGTCATGGATATGTTTGCCTACTGTTGCTACCAGGCAATATTTTCAAAGTTGGTATTTTTGTGAATTATTTAAAGGTACGAACATTTTATTTACCCGACGTTTCGAACGAATTGCACCGATCGTGGTCACGGGTCGAATTTTATCGAAACGTCGGGTAATTAAAAGGTTCGTACCTTTAAATCATTCACGCGATTAAGTCCCGAAATATATCTAATATGTATAAAAATCGCGAAAGTTTAAAAACAATAATGGTATTTTTGACCAACCGTTTTGACGAGATAACGTCTTATAAATCCATGACCGGCTGCACTCACGAAAAAGTGTCTAAAATAAAGTCACGTTATTGGCTGGTTGCTAAGCAATGTGAATAGTGGTTCCGCCTGCTGATAGCCTGAAGTATTGTGGCCGTCGGGCTCATGCGCCCGAGTCTACTAAGGCTGTCACAGGCATGGTTGTATAATACAATGTCATCAATGCTTTGGCGATTGCAGCGACATGCGATACAATTGGAAAAAAAAATGTCACAGGCATGATTTTTTATTACAATGTCAGCAATGTTTTCTTATGACGTTATCGCTTAAAATTTTCTTTCATAAACCGACTTTACAGACAAATATTTTTTTATATTTTCAATATAAACAACAGCCAATAAAATCAATTCAAACAAAGCAATTAAATGAGCCAAAATAAGCATTTTTTATACCGCCGGAGTTCAATAGAATAATACTCGTACTAACGCATTCATTCCAAATCATCTAAGCCTAGACCGAAAAGTTTATCATGTAATGGATGCAAAAGATAAGAAAGGATGTTACCTCCTTGAACCAAAAAAACGATTGTATGAAAATAAGTCATCTCGTCATTTTCAATAGCCATTTTCAACTATTGTCAAATAATGATCTATCCATACTTCTATAATAAAATTATAAGCGAAAGTTTGGATGTATGAATCGATGATTGTTATTCAATCAAGCCACAATGGGTAAACAGATCTGAACAAAATTTGGAATAGCATATAGGTTACTTTTTTCCCGGGTATAAACTTGTTTTTTAATATTTTCACGTGAACGAATCGCAGGCAACAGCTAGTGATAGTAGGTATGTGCCAACTGACTGCCTCTGTGGCGCGGTGGGAGTGTGTCCGACTGCTACTCAAGAGGTCGTGCGTTCGATTCCCACACACTTTGTGTGGGACATCACTTTGTGTGATCCACAAATTGTTGTTCCGAGTCTGGGTGTACTTTGTGTCCGTGACTTGTATGTTTGTAAAGTCCCCCGCGACACAGGGCTTGTACCCTACTGCGAGAATCGTCTTTGAAAAAAAAAACACATAAGCTGTCGTATTTATTTCAAAATGTCGGTATCTATACAATTCCCAAAGAAACAATCAAGATGACCTTGACTGTGTCTTTCTAGCTAGAGTTACTAAAATGAAATTGACACCACAATGTCCAAGTAATCATACAAAAACAAACTAACAAAAATCCAATTTATCTTGTACTACTCAACCCAAATCCGTATTACGTTTTTATACTACAAAAATATTATGACCGGCTTTCGCATTCAACTAAACCCTAAGTAACAACAAGACACGTACATATAAAAGAACTTCGTTCCTTTACATTGACACTAAGAACATCACGTAATACTACAAAAGCAGCTTTTATAAACATTTCTACTCAAGATTCAGTACACAAAACATCATTTTTTATATGAGAGAAACACTCAGTGAAGAAAGGCATAACTCGATCAGCGGATATATTAAATTACCCAGGAGAAATAGGATTTTTGTGTCGACAGACAGAGCTCTTATTGATTTAGTAGTTCTCTTCTTCTCAGTTGACATTTGTACTCGTTTAAACATTATTGTTTTGATTGTACATTCGTTAGAGATGTTGTTTTGTTGGTGTGGTGTTGACCACTGACTAAAGATACTACGTATATTATATGTAGGTCTAAACCATAGGCTGTTTTGGTTGGTACCACCAGTTATTCTTCTGTGAAATAGTGATGCTAACACATCACAGTGTTTCGGTTGAAGGAAGAAGAAAGAAAGAGAAAGAAAGAAAAATCGTTTATTTGCCACAGATACAATACTCTTCATAGAAACAAATAAAATTACACTGAGTTTGTGCTTGCACGTCGTATCTGCGACAAACGAGGTTTCCACTCAGCTTAAATGCCATATTGTGGCATGAGCCACAAGACAGCGCTGGTTTTCAGTGTGAACCCCAAGGACACTGTAGCAAGTAAATTACTGAGCAAATGAGACTTACGAACTAATGTCTCAAATGAGGAGCGCGGCTCGATGACATTCAGATGTTTGCAAACCAAGGATTTGGGTGGCACTGATAGTGTTATGGACTGATACTGAATGACAGTTTTATTTGAAAATCGCATAATCCAGACTCGACTTTTTTTTAAAGAACATTCTGTGTTTAAAAGCGAATTATTTAATACCACTCCGTACCATCTAATATATAAAATTCTCGTGTCACAGTTTTCGTTGCCATACTCCTCCGAATCGGCTTGACCGATTTTGATGAATTTTTTTGTGCTTATCCGGTATCTATGAGAATCGGCCAACATCTAATTTTCATACCCCTAAGAGTTTGTTTGTTTGTTTGAATGCGATAATCTCAGGAACTACTGGGCTTCACTGAAAAAATATTTTATTGTTGGATAGCCCATTTATATAGGTTATAACATCACGCTACGACCAATAGGAGCGGAGCAGCAATTAAAAATGTCGTAAAAAAAAAAAGGAAGAAAAAAGGAAAATTTACGCAGACGAAGTTGCGCGGGTCAGCTAGTAACATAATAATATTCTATGTTAAAAAGTGAATTATTAAGTACCCCGCGTGCGACGCAGCGATGCCCGCCGCGTGCTCTGCTACAAGCTTGAGGATTCGCCGTAGACACCGCCACACTACCCGATACGCATCTCTATAAACAACATCATATATGTCACATGTTTGTGTTTACGCGTGCGATGACAGAAAAGACGTCTAAAGCGACGCGAGACGTAACGCCACACGCGACGCGCAATGCCCCGCGTCTCCGTAATAAAGGCCTCAGTTTTAACCAGATGGCATTGTGTGAGTTATCCTAAGATATTATTATATTCATTATTATTTTCAAATCAGTTTGTCATTATTGCGTAATTTAAACGGAGTAGCAGTCAAAACGGACGATTTTTAATAAATAAAACCTAAAATAACCTGACCCAAATTCACCACTGCGTCAAGGACCCTCATAAATCAAAATATAATATTTATTAATGTTAAAATTTAATAATATCTTCGATAGAATATAACATAGGCTTCGTTCACACCAGGGTGTGGTTGAACGTTGACGAGCGTATCGAATGCTCGATGACTGAACTTTTGAAACGCTAATATTCAGTATCTGACAGCTTAGCGTTAACGTTGCATATAACATATACATATCAACACATATGATGTCCCACTGCTGGGCACGGGTCTTCCCAGTAGAACCAACTTATTGTACATCCTGTGGTATTTGCCATAATCTCACGCTTGGCGAGCGGGTTGGCGATAGCAGTAAGACTTTAAAGTACGCAGAGGACGCTGCTGCCTGTCCTCCGATGTGACATTCCTTAGTCGCCTTGACAACACCCACAGGAAGGGATAGAGTGGTAACACATTATGGCCACGTGGCAAACGTTACTTATGTCGTAAGATAATCGAAAATCCCAGGATATTTCCTTATGAAAGGATAATAGATAACTAAGATGCATTTTTGCTATCGTCCTGCCTCTGTGACGCGGTGGGAGTGTATCCGGCTGCTACGCAATAGGTCGTGGGTTCGATGCCCACCCAGGATAAACCTTTGTGTGATGAGCACGATGGTTTGTTCTGTGTCTGGGTGTTATTTATCTATAATATGTATGTATTTAGAATTATATAAGTATGTTTATCGGTTGTCTGGTTTCCATAGTACAAGCTCTGCTTAGTTTGGGATCAGATAGCTTGGTGTGAGTTGTCCCAAGATATTATATTTATATTATTATATTATAATATATATATATATTCAGTATAATTGCGCAAAACCTGGGGCATTGGAAAGTTAAACGACGAAATTACCCATAATATAGTGAAATTAGTAAAATAAAGTAGGTATAATAAATAATGAAAAGTAAAATTTGTTCTTTGGCATCTTGACTGCCTCTGTGGCGCAGTGGGAGTGTATCCGACTGCTACGCAAGATCTCGTGGGTTCGATCCCCACCCAGGTTAAAACTTTGTGTGATGAGTAGTTTATTCTGTGTCTGGATGTTATTTATCTATAATATGTTTGTATTTAGAAATATATGACTATGTTTATCGGTTGTCTGGTTTCCACTGTACAAGCTCTGCTTAGTTTGGGATCAGATAGCGTTGTGTGAGTTGTTCCAAGATATTATTATTATATATAGTACAAGCTCTACTTAGTTTGCGATCAGATAGCGTTGTGTGAATTGTCCCATGATATTATATTTATTATTATTACTATTATTTGTCCTAGGATTTTTCTATAAATCCTGTTACTGATATTACATGCGTAAGTTGTCCGAACGCTCGAATAAACCGCATGTTCAACGAGTGTCAGTGTAAACAGGACCTACCTACCTTCGCGGTGACTACCTGAATCCCTTCAGGACTCCCCTGAGTATTTCAGATATAACTTTATTATTTCAGTCCTCGATAAAACACTCCAATTCTCTTATTTTAAAGCAAAAGTTTGTTCAAATCCCAACGGCAAGAATTTTGCATAATGATTTTGAATTAAAAGAAATATTTGAAGTTTACGTTAACTACTTGGCAAAATTATAGAGCTGAATGAATAAAGATGAGATCATTTGTATAAGGCGGTGGTTGAAATAAGGGGTAAGATTGAAAGAGTTTTAGAGATGGTGAATGAAACAAAAAAAGGGCAAGAGCATGTCGGACCATGCTCAGTGTAGGGTTCCGGAGCCGTTGACGTATGAAAAAATCTTCATTGTTGAGAAGTGCAGTGTTTCGGCAATAACTGAATATATTTTCTATAATAAAGTCCAGATAGGTGGTTCGCTTCTGGCCCCGGTTTGGCTACGGAAGTCTCGGGTTCGATTCCTGGGTCTGGACTTCAAATTTTTCTATCTTTCAAACATGCAATTATTGTATTTGTAAAGTAATTGGCAAGAAATGTCTATAAAAATTACTTCAATATTTTGTGTATATCTGGCCATGACGAAAATAATTTTAATTCAAAGTATTTATTAAGCGCTACCTTATTTTTTAGTTGCTTTTTTTCATATTTTTTGGTCACGCAATAACTGAATATATTTTCTATAATAAAGTCCAGATAGGTGGTTCGCTTCAGGCCCCGGTTTGGCTACGGAAGTCTCGGGTTCGATTCCTGGGTCTGGACTTAAAATTTTTCTATTTTTCAAACATGCAATTATTGTATTTGTAAAGTAATTGGCAAGAAATGCCTATAAAAAATACTTCAATATTTTCTATACATCTGGCCATGACGAAAATAATTTTAATTTAAAGTATTTATTAAGCGCTACCATATTTTTTTTATTGATTTTTTTTCATATTTCTTGGTCACACGGTTCAAAGGATAAGTGGGGGCACTTTATATGCAACTTTCGGAGCGATTATTTCCGTAATATTTACATAATCAAAGAAGTAGTAGAAACTTTAAAATGTTTTTAAAATAGCTGTCGAATTATGTACTACACGTTGATGTTTGCTTCACTTCTGTTACACGTATTGCCTTAAAATATTTATTTTATTATTTAGTTAAGTTAAAATAATTACACCGAACTGCCACTAACAACAAATTTAACTTGAGAAATGCTCAAAGCATGTCTATTCTGTAATATGCAAGTTAGCACACTTATATTAACACTATTTATCGATTTACTAATACATATTTGCCTGATTTGAATAATACGTTTAAGTTCAGTTTGTAACTGGAAATCGTTATAAATAGAAGCAGAAACACTGTAAATGCAAATGCCTAGCGTCGTAGCCTTCTGTTTATTTAAGATACTATATCACAAAATAATTTCTTTGAATTGGGGTCATAAAAATACAGAATGATGCCTTTTCACGTTAGGTGGGTTCGATTACCGGTTCAGACAGGCAATTATTTAAAATAAAAATGTGTTGCACTCGGGGACTGCCGCGGTAAAGCTATTGCATAGCATTTTTTATCCACTTATGCAATTAAAATTATTTATTTATTATTTATGCAGTTTTTTTTTTTCTTTCGGATCAGATCGAGACGAGCTGATCCGAAAGAAAAAAAAAACCTTAAAAACTTAGAGTTCAAAATCAAAATGTAGTCTTCCTTCAGTATAATGCACTATGGTACTTTCCTTTCGTGTGGCGGACTTTTGGGACACCCTGTATACTTCTTGATAACAAAATCATGAAGATACCCGTCTAAAATAATTCTATATTATGTATACCTACTTGTGTTTGTACATTCATGTGGATATCAGTTATCGTATTAAAAAAGTATCCTATGTCACACGAGCTACAATGACAAAAAATCGGTTTTGCTGTCGATACTAAGTATCAATTTATAACTGACTATTTGTTGCGGCTTTAATTGATGTTAGATTTATCGCATTTACCCGTTCATATACGAGTATGGCATTTGCCCTTGCTTAAAGGCACTACCACATCAAATTTCTTATAATAATAATAATAATAATATCTTGGGACAACTCACACAACGCCATCTGATCCCAAACTAAGCAGAGCTTGTACTATGGAAACCAGACAACTGATAAACATACTTATATATTTCTAAATACATACATATTATAGATAAATAACACCCAGACACAGAATAAACCATCATGCTCATCACACAAAGTTTTATCCTGGGTGGGGATCGAACCCACGACCTCTTGCGTAGCAGTCGGATACACTCCCACTGCGCCACAGAGGCAGTCACGTCTTCTAAATTTGCTCTGCATTACTTCAGCGATTAGCGCCTTTAGACAAACAAAACAACTCTTTTTTTTTAGAGATCCGTATTATAGTTTCGCTATGTCGGTCCGTCTCTCTTTCCCGTTCTATTTCAAACAATATCGTGTACAATCGCTTTCCATAAACGAATTCATACAATTGACATTTGTTTGAATTCAGGGTCCCTAGACAAATGGCATTCTATCGAGCTTACGCTAATCGAATAGAATGACGTCATTGCGCGCGCACAACTGCTATTCTCATATTAACAATTTTCGTATTTACAGTGTTGCGCGCGCAACGATGTCATTCTATTCGATTAGCGTAAGCTCTAGTCGAATAGAATAACGAAGGGGCCCTGTGCGGGCCGCACCGCCTAACACTACGCGTGACGCCCCTCGTCTCTGTAAATGAGGCCATAGACTGTGGTATAGGTATGCAGAGAGCCTTAGCTAATAAATTATAATATATACAACAATACAACCTAAAGTTTTTCTTTATAAGTCTTTTGTGACCTTATATAAAAACACCAGCAAAGTGCGAATCGAAATAGTACACCGAAGGTTCCAGACAAACTTATTTTACTACAAATTTTTCGTTTCTGATTTTTCACTTTACCTGCTCGGATTTGCCCACTATTTTGGGCAGTATTCGATAGGTCTTAAATCCCTTGCGAAATCTGTTTGGAAGGGAATAACACCTTTTACCGTTCGCAAAAGCTTAGAGACCTTAAAGTGCGGACTATATACAGTCATATAGTCGAGTATATTTAAGATACCTTTAATTAAATACGAGTATTTCACGCAATTAAGCTCTGATAATATTCTAATATGCACACATTAGCCTATTCCATTTCGAGGGAACCCTAAAAATACCGTGTACATAAATTAGTCTCGTTATTTTAGTGTCAGTTAGTACAGCTGACGCTTTTGTGGTTGGTATCAATGTCAGGCTCAGATTGCGCCGCAAATATACCTAATTAGCTTTTTGTATCACATTTTTCTCTGAGTTTGTGAATGTTCTGTTATTCTTACTTATTATAGTGCGAAAATGTTTCTGATAATAAAAAAGGTACAGGATCGTTTGTTTGTTTGTCTGAAAGAAATAGCAATCTTTGAAATCGAGCTGAGTGAAAGAAAAGAAGTGCCCCTTAATTATAAGCTACGTCTATGTGATAATGAAAAACATATCAAAATACAATTAGTGACTAACACCCGTTTTTATTATTCTATCTATAGATTGATTTGATTACTAGAGATATATCTCCTAAGCTAATATTATAAAGCTGAAGAGTTTCTTTATTTGTTTGAACACAATAATCTCAGTAACTACTGGTTCGAACTGAAAAATGATTTTACCGTTGGGTAGCCCATTCACCTAGGAAGGCCATATGCTATATAAGACGCTACGACCAATAAAAGCAGAGCAGCAATGAAAGATGCAAAAACGAGGGAAATTGACGCATACGAAGTTTCACGGGTCTTCTAGTTGGACATAAGCTGTAGCTAAATATAGATATAGCTAAATTCTGTTTTTATTTACCAAATTCATCGATAGATAGATTACTAAGAACGACCGTCGGAGAAATCGTAGTAGTTTCTCAAAACTACTTATCCGAATATTGGATAAGGTTTTCCCATTTTTGCATATTTTCTGGAAAGGTTTTAGTACGTTATAAAACACGTTAGATTATAAGTCAGTGTTATGTACATTAGTTTTCAAAAATCCCTTAATTTTACAACACTTACAAATTCGCTCGATGTCACTTATTTTTTTATATCTATACTAATCTATCTATTCTAATATTATAAAGAGGAAAGATTTGATTGTTTGTTTGTATTAAATAAGCTCCGAAACTTCTGTACCGATTTGAAAAATTCTTTCACCATTAGAAAGCTACATTATCAGGGAGTAACATAGGCAATTTTTTATCCCTGTATTCCCACGGGAACAGGAACTACGCGGGTGAAACCACAAGGCGTCTGCTAGTTATAAATAAAGGTACAACGTACCTACGCAGAAGTTTTGTTACATAGCTATCACTAATCCCCTGAAACAACTCCTACGCTTCCCTAAACAAACCATCAAACTCTTCAAACCTTTATCTCTACGTTCTACAGTAGGTAATTAGCGATGTGACGTCATAAAGATTCAATCGGCTATGACGTCAGATACGGAGCGATCGGAATGCCCATTGAGGCCTTTTATGTAGATATCGAGCTCTAATAAGAACCTGATTTACTCGCAGAGCTTTGGATAAGGAATTTTCTCGCACATTTCATGAAGCGTTATATTTTTTTGGAGGAAAATGGAGGAACATTTTTAGACTATCTTGTGTTTTGACAGGTTTCAACCGATCTTTGTTACGTTAGTTAGAAAGAAGCGTTTCTTGGATATTACGAAATAACATATTAATATATTGAGTTCATTTTTTTATCACTTTTATAAATTGCTCTGATTTACCTACACCGTTGTATGTAAAATAGAAATATAATAATTTTGTGTGTTTTGAATTATTCTTTGACTGCCTCTGTGGCACGATGGGAATGTGTACGACTGCTACGCAAGAGGTCGTGTGATTCACAAATTGGAGTTCCGAGTCTGGGTGTACTTTGTGTCTGTGACTTGTACCTATGTTTATAACCTTGTCCCCCGCGACACAGGGCTTGTACCCTAATGAGGGAGAAGTCTTAAAAAACACATATTTAGGTTAAGAATACCTAACAGATTCTTAATGGCTGAGTCTACTGTTCTTGGTTTTGAGTAGGTACTTTTTTTTATGCAACGAAATGAAGAGACAAGCAGTCACGCTAAGCTTCTTAATGGTAAGCGTCACGCTAGCCCATAGCAGGATCAGTGCCACCCATAACCTTGTTTGGCAAAGATCTGAATGTCATCGTAAGTACTGCGCTCATTTGAGACATTAGTATAATCTCATTTGCCCAGTATTTACACTTGATACAGTATTCTTTAACCGAATTACAGGGATCATCAGTGATATGTTAACATCACTATTTCACGAAAGAATAACTGACACTGTCGTGGACCTACCAAGACGGCCTATAGCTTAGACATATCACCGGTAAAGTATCTAAGTCAGTTTATAATTTTGTTGTGATATTATGGCTTAAAAAAAAGAATAGATGTGTCTAGAAAAAAATCGCAACTCAAATAAATGTTTTGTTTAATCAAAATCTGTATAGTTTACTATGAGATTTATCAGGATTTTTTCTTTAATCCAGTATCCAGATTGTCAAAATACTCCTTACTTATAACCATGATTAGTCTATAGTCCGATGAACAAAAAGAGTCGGCCCGTGTCAGGCTGCTTGCCTGCCTGCTTGAGCTCGGCAATCAGCCTGATACGGGCCGCAGCCTGACCCAGCTGTATGCCTTGCGTCTAAACGCATTTTCATGGAAGCACCTTTTTTTTACACATACTCACACTGCGTAGCTATAAACAAAACCATCAGACAACCCTGATGGTTTTGTTTTCCCAGTTTCAAAAGTATTAATTAGATTGTCAGAGTAATTACCTTTCATCTGTATAGCTTACAAACAGTTCAAGTTCAAGAACATTGCGTTACCTTGACGAGTTGAGGCCTTCAAATGTTCTGTGTTGAACGCTGCAGGCTGCTAATGTTGTTTTAAGTTATATTTAGCTGGTAATTACTTTCTAATTTATGTTTGATCAACGGCCGGTCTCATAACCTATCTATCGTTAACTGTCTGTTAGTTATATAGTTAACTCTAGAGAAAAACTGACATGTGTGCGTTTCAATAACCATCGATAGAAAGAAAACCCGAAAGACTTTGGCCCCAATCAAAATTTTAAATTATTTGATCACTTAGGATGCAAAACAAGACTTGTAGTACGTCGGGATTCTACATGTACATGTAATGCCAAGTTCACAAACGGGTAAAACCAAAGAAAAGAACATGGCAATAAAAACTCGCGGCCATTCTTTTAAAATGGGCAATTTTACAATGTTTGGATGTTTACAACCTTGATATGGCTGTAAGGTGTTGTTACTAATATACTTTTAGTACACCATGTAAAAAGTCAATTGTTAAAAAATATTATATTACTTAATATGTTTCATGTTAAATGTCAAAAGTTCCTAAAGGCGCTCTTAGCCTAGGAAACACTTGTAACTTAGTTTAAAGAAACAATTAGAATAAGATCAATTGTTTACTGTCTTTGTAATATTTTATAAATAAAGACACTTTAAAATCAATCAATCAAAATAAAAAGTTGGAACATGAGATAAAATAAAATCAGCCTTAGTGGGTACAACCAAACAAATCTACTTAAAACAAGGGTAAAAACGATATGTGCTTAAATACTGGCCAAAGTATTGGTAACGAATAATTATTTAATACAAAATGTTATCAGGCCAGAAATGTCAGTTTTGCTACTAGAGTCAGGTGTCTTAACAGCCAGTAACGGTAGAAATACCCTGTGGTACCTACTGACTTAAGAATAGTATCACCCCATCACTTCATGCGGGTGTCGTCAAGGAGACTAAAGGATGTCACACCGGAGGACGGGCAGCAGCGTCCTCTGCGTACTTTAAAGCCTTACTTAGTTCTCGGTGCAGATCAATTTTTAAATGACACGTTAAGTTAATTTGATCTCGAAAAAATATGGAGGGAAATTCGAAATTCGAACAATGGTATTTTTACTTTTAAATGGCCAAATTTTTCAAATTAATTACAAGTGGCAATAAAAACATTTTTTCGCAAAACTTTCTGAGTGAACAAGTACATGCGTAGATACAAGTGCACAAGTTCTCTGAGGCACGAAGGAATGTGACTGAATTAATATGCACTCGTGTAGCCGGGGTGGGTAGCTAATAAATATAAAACCGGGGAAGAGCATTTCTACAAAGAAGTGCACTACATATAAAAAATACATAAGAATTGAAAAAGTTTACCAGCAAAAGAACGTATTTAATAAGCGTTACCTTGGTATTTTTTTTCATATTTTAACCCTGCGCTTTAAAAGTTAAAGGGAAACTAATTTTGCAACTTTCGGAGTGATTATTTCCAAAAATATTTACATAATGAAATAAAATTGGAAACCTTAAAATGTTTTTAAAAGACCTGTCGAATGATGTGCCACATGTAAATGTTTGCAAAAAAAAAATTGCTTGTGTAACATGCCCCTCTAAAAATATTTATTTTTATTTATTTAACTATCGAACTAAGTAGCGGCTTAAACAAGACACCCTTACGTACTCCAAATTTGATCCATATACATTGTGTAGTATTCCGGTGACATACGGATGGACAGACATGACGAAACCGAGTTCCACTTTTTCCATTTTGGATACGGGCCCTTAAAAAAATTCTTTAGAAATTATATGACGTCACAAAGGAGGGTGCCAATTTGACGTTTCTTAAAATTAAACTGATTTAACTTCAGACACATTAAAATATTTGTTTATAAGATTAAAATTAAGTAACATATTTCTTTGTTTCAGAAACTACAGAGTTGAACTGTGTCAGAGTTTATGATCTGTGATTAAGACTTGCGATAGAATAACCAAGGAAGAGAAACTAGGTAAGAATATACTCCATTTTTGTCAAAAGAAGGTGTGCAAAGAATTTAACGTGTGTACCTAGACAGGAACACCTAAAGAAACACAGTTGTCTATCTTTTGGTCTAAATGCCAGCCTGCGGCATCGAAATACCCAGAGGTATTTGGACAGTAAGGGCCGAACCACACGACGCTGTCGAGACCGCTCCGGCACCGCACCGCAAATAATTCACCGCACAGGCATTCACACTGGCGGTGCCGCAACAGTGTTGGACATACAGTTTGTTATTATGTAAACGCCCTTCCTTCTGCCGCGCAAGCAACTGCTGTGCCGCAACGCTTACCGCCCTACCCGCCTCGTCTAGGCGCCGCGCCGCGTCGCTTTGTATGGCATACCATAGATTTTTAAATGCAGGACGCCGCAACTGCACTGCTCAGGCGTCGCACCGTCACTGTACCGCGCCGTGTGGTTCGGCGCTAACAGGGGTCCCGACGAGCTACCTACAAGCCGAATTCTTCTCTACTACTACAATAGGGTATTACACCTATTTTTAAAAAGTGTCTAATTTAATTCTATAGTAGTAATTAGTCACTAAAAAAACACAACATTTCAATTCAATCGATAAGTGTCTTAAAAATACATTTAAATTTTACGTTTTTCATTTTCCCACCTAATTTGACGAAAACGCTGGACGCAGTGGACGCCATATTTCTCTGTGGTCATGACGTCAGTTGGCTGGTTAAACAAATGTGTTGACATTTAGAATGACAATTACACCGATCAGTTGACCCTTTTTAGTTTACACAGCCGTATGACGTAATAACAAGGCAGCTACTATTAAATGTCATGGTGTAATAAAACAGATTGAAAAAACTGAAAACTTTAAATTGAATTTTTAAATTTATTAAGTTATTTTATGAACCTAAACTATCTCAAAAATATATTTATAGATTTTTCTCTTATAAAGTAAAATACCCTATCATAAAATCGTGCGCAAAAATTGCATTACAGTACCTACTATAGGTACCTATGTCATCCACTTAGATTAGATTTAGTTATCTTTTCTCTAAGGACGATCCGAGTCCGGTACACTTATAGGTACTTAAAGAAAAGCCAAAAACATTTTTGAGACATTTCCTTATAGCTAGTATATAGTCTCTGTGGAGGTTTATCTTGAAAAGACGATGCCATTCAGTGGCTTGACGATGACATTAAGATATCAAAAGTGTATTATTAGGCGTTTCGTCGGCTGCGTTTAGCAAACTATCGCCAAAATAGATGTCTGATGGTGTAACCGGCTGCAAAAATAAGCAGTACTTAACTGCATATTTTCTTGGTAGTTTTAGTACAAAACTTTCCCCTAGATCATATCAGATACCAGATTAAAACGCAGGAGTAAATCAGTGAAATTTCCATTAATCGTTTTTTTTTTAAAGACGTTCCCGCTGTAGGTTACAAGCCTTGTGTCGCGGGGGACTTTACAAACATACAAGTCACGGACACAAAGTACACCCAGACTCAGAACAACAATTTGTAAATCACACAAAATGGTGTCCCATGTGGGAATCGAACTCACGACCTCTTGCGTAGCAGTCGGGCATACTCCCACCGCGCCACAGAGGCAGTCAAACGATCAATCGATGATGTATGTGCCTGATATTCTTTAGCACCAAAACCATTAGTAGACAGCTAAACATATTTTAAGGAGGTGGCGAGTAGCGGTCACTGAGCGGTCAGCACCGGACCGCTTGTTACGAGCATAAATGAGTGAAAAGGGCAATCCGCATTATGCGTCTAACCCACGGTTGGTTAAAGGCTTGTATGTTTTATTTAACTTTAATTTATGAAAATTGAAGTAGGTACCTACAGTACTTAAATAAAATTCTTTATTAGAGAACGTTGGCTTGGAACGTTT
Organism: Herminia tarsipennalis; assembly: GCA_945859575.2. NCBI lineage: Eukaryota > Metazoa > Arthropoda > Insecta > Lepidoptera > Erebidae > Herminia > Herminia tarsipennalis. The sequence continues at coordinate 12,367,225 of OX243855.2, forward strand.
TTAGGGTTTCGTAGTCAAAATGTCCGCAGTCCGCAGCTTAGATATTACTAACGCCTAAACTAACGATAAAGTGAAAGAATAAAATCTTGAAGAATATTTTTAATATTTCCCTATATGTAAAGTGGAGATGTGTTTGGTTGTGAAAAGCATTTTTCTATTTAGGGATCCGTTTGTGAAATATTAAGCTTTAAAGTGCAAATTTTTGTTACAGTCAAGTCCTTACCCCCCTGCCAGCTAAATGCTTAAAGTTGCGTTATTAAAAAAATCACGTCAGTAGTATATAGTATAAAGTGAAATTATAAGGAAAAGTATCACAGCTAAGTAGTTCCTGATTAAATGAGAAGTAACAAAATTTTCGTACAAATTGTAATGAAAATGATTATTAAGTATAGTGTTGTTACCACTTCTTAAGTCGCACTATTCAGATAGAGGACTACGGAACCCTACTTTGTGCATGGCCCGACATACACTTGCCCGATGCCTTAATCGAATTCAACGTAAGAGTTGATAGTAAAGAACGTCAGAGAAAATTTTGAATTATATGGTAGGTATAAGTACATGTTTTCTGAACATTGCGCAAACGCTAATGGTATATTATCTAACGCATACTACTACACAAATAGACTTAATATAAACTAAATGAATCAATTGTCACCTCATTCAACATCAGTATCGGGTATAACATCTATAAATCCTCATCATCATTGGCCTATATCATCTTGATCAGATGATTAAAACAGCGTCACGAGAGCCTCAGCATTTTTGCTGTTGACTCCCCTTTTCACGGACGCTGTATCGCCTGGAACGCGATTTAGGAGGCGCAAGCATGCCCAGAACTTGGGTTACCCTTTCGACCCAACTGATGGAACCCACCGGAATGACTAGTTTATACGACGCCAGATCGGTTGCAAGACCTGACTAATGTCTTACGGTAGGTACCCTTGCGAGGTTTTGTTTCGCAATTCCCTTTCTTCGCATTTTTTATGTTTGCGGTGTATTTTCCTTAATTGCCTCTTACCCCTTAAGATGAGATGGGGTGATGACACTTTGTATTCTTACTCCGTCACCACGCGGATTCAGATATCATAAATACATACATACATATACTGCTAAAACATGAACTTTTCTGTTTGGCGATGCCGTAGTCGAGTAAAAAATTACCTTCTTCATAAATCATACATAACACAGTTTCTTCTCCATGCAAGCCAACTTCGCACATCAAAACGGCCGTAACTACATAATGAAGTAAGTAAGTGCTATGTTACCCCACTAACTTCATTAAGTAGGCAAGCCTTGCCAGGCCATTGCGCATGAAAACCACAAGTAATTTAGCTAAAGTACCTTCACCTCTTTGCTGTAAAAGTTAATAGCTGAAACCTGAAACTATTATTTTATTGCCAGACCTTATATATTATGTATTACAGTACCTTTGCCTCTAAATAAAACACTTGCCCGAGATTGAAAAAGTCAATTTCATTAGTTGTATTAAGAATCGACATGACCCTCCGAAAAAAAAGACTGTCTCTGAAAGAAGTGGAAATAGTATAAAACCCAAAAATGCTTCTAGATTTAACAGTTATAGATATCTTGGAAAAACTCACACAACGCCATCTTTTTATTGTTTATTATTAGTAGAATCTTAAGTATAAACTTCATTTTTCATTTCACATTGAATAAAGTCAATCTTCTGCGAACCCTACGAGTCTTTTTCAATCTTGTATTAGTGATGCGATACATAATGGAATCTCCCCAGGTTCCACATGTAACAAGACGTATATACTATAGATACTGAAGGTGTACATCAGTCCGAACCAGAAAAAGATGTTAATAATGACAGGAAAGTCTGCATTGAGTCTGCTTTGTCCGTTTCTGCGAATAGTGTGCGGTACCATGGTCTTTAAATTCATATTTAATTCATTATCTGCGGTGCTAATATGATCTCAAGAGAACGGACATGACGTTGCGTGCGGCTGATTTACAATGACTAAGCCATAGTAAGCCTTCACGAAAGCTTGGCTTAATTCACCAAAAGCATTGCTCAACATCGTTTTTGCCTTCATCATTTGACCTAGGACCTAGGGTCGTGGTGGTCACACATGCCACGCAAACTACAAAACTGGAAATAGTAGAAATCAACAATGTGAACCGGGACAATGACACCCATGCCTGAAGTTCGTTCAGAAACTGATGGTCCACTCAATAAAATACTTCAGATGTTCCAGTTGTTGTTTCGTTACCTTATGAATAGTGGTTACACCAAACACATTAGATATATTTCGGAACTTAATCGCGTGAATTATTTGAAGGTACGCACCTTTTATTTACCCGACGTTTACCAGTCGACCCGTGACCACGATCGGTGCAATTTGATTGAAACGTCGGGTAAATAAAAGGTTCGTACCTTTGAATAATTCAAGCGATTAAGTCCCGAAATATATCTAATATGTATAAAAATCGCGAAGTTTAAAAAAATAAGAAAAATACACCAAACACGTCCTCAAAGTTGGGTAAATTAAACTCCTGTCGATTACACAATCTAATAATAACGAGTTTGCTGCCCCCTGCGTGTATTTTTGTTTAATTCTATATTTAACATTTTCATACAACTCTGGTTCGTACCCATCAATTACTAACGGGTTTGATGTGGTCTTTAAACTAATAGTTCTCTAAGCTTGTAATACCTTCAAAATGCACATGTACATCGGCTTCCATCCCAAACTACGCAGATCCGGTACTATGGTAACCAAGCAACTGATAAACGTACTTATATATTTCTAAATACATACATATTGTAGATATTACGAGTATATGTATAGATAAATTACACCCAGACACAGAATAAACCATCGTGCTTACCACATAAAGTTTTATCCTGGGTGAATCGAACCCACGACCTCTGGCTTAGGAGTCAGGATCATTAATCACTAGGCCAACAGGCTTAAAAATATACAGGATTTTTAACCTCTTAGGGAATGACTTTTCAAAAATTTACTCCACTAAGAAGTTCACTAACTCTAGGTTACTCAAACGATACATAACTTCAAATCATGCTTAATTGTATGTCTGTCGTTACGACCCACTTATAGATGACAGATAACAACCTCTCAAAACTGAGTTGGCTGTTGGACTATAATATAAGTCATTTAAATAAACTATGTACAAAATTAGATTATAAGCCCAGCAGTTCCAGCTGTACTTAGATTGGTCAGTCAGTATGCAGTCAGTTTTGTATTATTATCAACCTAGCGGTTCTCCGTATGTGTATGATTTAAACTTTGATTTGAATGGAATTTCCTAAAACTCATTATAAACTGTTCCTCCTATCTACAAACTCCCTACCAGGTCAATTTCAGCTTTTTAGGTCGAATCATTTTCAAGATATCGCATAGTCAGTAAGTCAATGACACTGCTTTTATGATATTTTTTTGTGTGAAATCCCCTTACGTTGTCGAGATCTCAGACAAAAACAAGTACAAACTAAGAACAAGTCACATTAATAATCCCCTACCGACAGACAAATGAACAACTTTTTTCGCACCACTTAGCTACGAAATAACTTATTGGCTGTTAGTAACATGTTGCCAAGAAATGTCGGGCGATTGGCCAGCATCGCACTCGCGTAATGCACTCCACGGTAAATGATGAGATAATACTAAAATGAATAACATGTTATGTGTCCTAATTGTATTCTAGCGACAGGCATTATAAAAACTTAAATCTTATGGAGATTTTAGATTTAGAATGCCAAAACACAGGTTTTTATAAAGCCAAGATTTTCAAGACTTTTATATACTTCTGAATGTCATTTGTAATTCGCCAAAGAGTGTAAAAATACAGGTTTTGCATATTTTTGAGAGTTACATTTACTTTTGTATGTCATTTGCCAAACAATGCCAAAATACAAAGTTATGATTTTCAAGAATATCATTTACTTTTGAGTGTCAGTTGTAATTCACCAAATAATGCAAACATAGAGATTTTCAAAAAATATTTATAAGACAATTAATCTCTTTTGAATGTCAGTTGCAATTCGCCAAAGAATGCAAAAGTAAAAGATTTAATTCCAGAATGTAAATTGTAGGATGTCATCAACTTACGATTTTTAATTCTATCACTTAGTTTAGGACATTTTTGATAATCAAGTTTTGCCGACAGTACAATCAGACAATTTATCGGTAACTTATTCAATAACTTACTTTAGGAACATTGTAGCATTGGCTAGATTTTCCACAAATATCATGAAATAGTTTTGAATTGAATGTACTTTTGCCGTTGACTGTGCATACAAGAACACAATCGCTTTAAATTGTCTCAAAGTTCTCTCCTATAGTTTAATCAAGTTAAACATGCACGGAACCGATTTGCAACGCAAGCACAAACACAATATATACTGCATAAACTTATTACCTTTGTTCACGACTGTACATTCCATTAACAAAACGATATGCGTAATGTACGCCAGCCAACTATTCGCCTACCGTACGCCAAATTAATTGTACCACAAAAACCTCGAAAATTAACTTTATCGGTCGTGCTATAAAGTCCAAAATCGATAGTTAATTATACAGCGACTAAAAGGAATGCTGTCGTGATTGACAGGCATTCGAAACTGTCTCTATTCATATAGCAATTAGGATCAAATTCCTTTGACATGAGGATGCCGTTGATATAGGATCACCTGTGGTGAATTAATCGTCTGTAGTCAGTTGAGGCGCTAATGTACGATAATTCAGGGCAAATTTACGACTGGACGGCTTTATGGTCGTATAATTGGATACCTGATTTACTGTAATGCCCGCATATATTAATTCGTTAACAATCGATTAATTTTGATTATTATATTAGTATTGCTGCAAATTAAATTACACAATGAAAAAATAGTTCATATAAATGTCTCAGTAACGTAGAAAGAAGATAGTTGTATATAATGTCGTGGTGGCTGGTGTAATCTTTGCTGGAAGTTATGGGTTCGATCTCCCACAGGAACAAAGTTTTGTGAAATCGATAAATAAAGATACTGAGTCTGAATAACATTGTTTATATAGTAATGGAAATTTTTGCGTTAACAGTTTACAGACGTACAAATAATATTACTTTAAATGAAACAATGTGCATATATAACCAGGGACCCTAATCAGTGTCAACGTCAATAAGTTGTCAATTTTGAAGATTACTTTATTGATTTTTAAATTAAAGTAAGTATGGTTTTTTGCTTTTTGATATAGTTTTTATTTATTTTTTCTTAATATAGTGATTTTGTTTTTGTGAAAGGACAACTTTTTCACAAATACAAAATCACTAAGTTTAGAAAACACTTTGCTGAGGAAGAGAAGATTTTGGATTTGGGCAGGGGTAGTTTTTTTAATGAAAAAATTAAGAAATATAAAATCACGCTAACTCGGAAGATACCTTTGGGGGGGAGAGAGAGAGGAAAATTGAGCACCTAAGGTCTAGCCTAAAGTGATAAATTTATGACATTGTCCACGTCACTTGGTCATTATACATAATATTTGATAATTAATCATAATCGCCAAAAACACAGATTCTTATAGATCAATATTTGTGCCTGAACTAGGAAGTTCAGGCAAAAGTATTAATCTGGACATTTAAGTAATCATTTGTATTAATTGCTATACACCTGTTATCTTCTGAATATTGAATAAAATTGATTTTTTTTATAAATAATGTCTTGGGACAACTCACACAACGCTATCTGATCCCAAACTAAGCAGAGCTTGCACTATGGAAACCAGACAACTGATAAACATACTTATATATTTCTTAAATATTATAGATAAATAACACCCAGACACAGAAAAACTACCGTGCTCATCACATAAAGTTTTATCCAGGGTGGGGATCGAACCCACGACCTCCGGCTTAGCAGTCAGGGTCAAAACCACTAGACCAACAAGCCAGTCAATTGCAATCACGTTGGCCGATAAATAAGACATTTACAAGGTTTTGTTAGTTAATGTGACATTTATTTGAATAGAATAACAAACAGTAAATTATTATTATACATACATAAATGCAAAAAAAAACGAAAATTTCTGACTAAAGATGAACCAACTATAAATGGCAAAAGCTATCAAACACAGCCTTTTATAAATATTTACAAGAGGAAAATTTCACGAACCTACGCAAAAATACTTTGTACAAATACTATCCATACACAACTACGTGTGAACCATTCAACCTTCAACTACCGAAACGATTAAGCGACAAAATTGCAATGGCACCCGTTTCCAAGCGCGCACATAATAGAGCAATGTCTATGCAAAGTAATAGCATAGTAATAGCATTTGTAGCAATCGCTGTGCCTCATTATGTGACGTATGACGCACTGCTATCGACCGATTGAAAGATACGACGGTATAATACATGAAACTAGGCTTTTGTCCCAATAATATAATCCATCTGTACTAATATTATGGATGCGAAGTTTGCATTCAATCACGCCACAACGGGTAAACGGATCTGCGCAGATGGCACAGAGATAGATTATATCAACTGTATTTAACCTGTGGGCTGAAAGTGGCCCGCCAGGATTTTGTAGTCAAAATTCAAAATACTTTATTCACTTAGGATGCAAAACAACTCTTGTGATACGTTGGGTTTCTACATGTACATGAAATGCCAAGTTCGCAAACAATAGGTAAAGCCGGAGAAAAGAACCTGGCAATAAAAACTCGCGGACACTCTTTTCAAATTGCCAATTTTACAATGTTTGGATGTTTTTAAACTTGTTTTATTTTAATTATATATTCAATCATTAATTAATTAATTAATCATTTTAATAGTCAAATCTTGTTCAAAATCTGACGAGAAATCTAATAATTTACTTAACTATACTAACATTATAAAGCTGAAGAGTTTGTTTGTTTGTTTGAACATGGAAATCTCAGGAACTACTGATCCGAATTTTTTGAATAGCTCATTTATCGAGGAAGGCTATAGACTAAACTCACGACTAGTGACTAACATCACGCTACGATTAATAGGACCAATGAGAAATGATGCAAAAACGGGGAATATTTACGCAGACGAAGTTGCGCAGGACAGCTAGTACTTAATATAGACTAACTACACCAATATACAGAAAAAAATATAATGCTCATCATAAAAAGCTTTATCCTGGATAGGAATCAAACTGGACCTCAAGCTTAGCTGTCAGCGTTACTGACCATTAAATCAAACAGCACTGGCATTGGCGGCATGTGTGGCGCGGTGGGATTGTGTCCGACTGCTACGCAAGAGGTCGTGGGTTCGATTCCCACACGGGACACCGCTTTGTGTGATCCACAAATTGTTGTTTCCAGTCTGGGTGTACTTTTTGTCCGTGAATTGAATGTTTCTAAAGTCCCCCGCGACACAGGGCTTGTACCCTAAAAATTCAAATCAGATAAAAAAAAATCTGACTCAATCAGTGGCGTAACTTTCAAAAGTGAAGCTAGCTCCCCGAGTATCTAAGTACCTAAGCTCCTCAAGTTCAAAGGGTCCTACGGCCAAAGGACTTCAATACCCCTTAAAAAATACAGTACGGAAGGAAATCATCAGCGTACGAGCCCGGCTCGCGATCGCTTTCTCTGCTTTCGTTATTTTGTGTGTATTATGCAGGTTTGACCACGAGGCTAGTGAAACTCTAAGACAACATTCTAAATATAAACATAAGTGTACGAAAATTGTTTGACAGCCCTGCCTCCCAAACCAAGTGGCATGGCAATGACACCATTGCGCGTGCAAAACCACGAATATGAAAATTACCTGAACATCAAAATTTCATATTCGCGTTTATGTTACTTGTCTAAGACGGCTGAGACTCCAAAGTTTGGAATAAAAGAGACAGCACTAAAACTAAACATATACATAAAGATGACCGCAGTGTTGCAATATTCTTAATCTAGGAGACGTTATTGTTTCATATTCTTGGTATTTCAGGACCCAAAATATTGAAGGGACGGGTCAATGACCCTATTGTCCCCGAGGCGTCACATTAAGACAGTGCCGCCATTATGCTCGACGTCCATTCAATAAACTACAACATAAAGGGCAGCGATGAAAACTTATAGACTAATTCATGGTTAGCAAACTATTTGTGTATAATAGTTTGCTTTATAAATACAATAATTGCATTTTTTTTTTAAAGAGAGAAAACGCAATTATTGTATTTATAAAGTAATTGGCAAGATATGCCAATAAAAACTACTTTAGTATTCGGCCTGCGACATCTTAATTTGTTCAAATGCTCTCTGTAACGAAGCAGTAATAAAAGCCGTGATAGTTCTTTAACTACCGGCTAGGTGGCGCACGCGAGAGCCCAACTCGCGAGCATCAAAGGATAGAGAAATTTGAGGTCTAATGACATAGTCCAGATAGGTGGTTCGATTCCGGCCCCGATTTGGCTTACGGAAGTCTTGGGTTCGATTCCTGGGACTGGACTTCAAATTTTTCTATCTTTCAAAAATGCAATTATTGTATTTATAATAATATAATACAATAATAATTAATAAAACAATGCTATTATAGTAATTTTTATAGGCATTTCTTGCCAATTGCAAGAAATGCCAATAAAAAATATAGTTTGCTGTTTACAACAAGCGTAGGTACTTAAATTAAAATGCAATGAAATGATTGAATGAATAATTAACACAGGCGAAGCCAATAAAAGCGTGTTAAAATCAATACATACACAGAGTGATTTGTAATTGTAATATACTAACTACTAACCTCCAGCTTTTATCAATTACACTAAACAACTCTGTTAAACCTGACAAAAAAAAACAACGACTTTTTTCAACACCATTTATTTATTTATTTATTCATATTTTACGTTCATTATACATGCAAGAAAAAATACGTAGGAATTTCTATGTATCGTAAAATAATGATACTTTTTAAACAACACCAGCAAATAGTCTGCCACAAATTGTTCGCTAAGTAAGAACTTGTTAGAATATGAAGTAACTAAGTAAATAAAGTTAGTCCGTAGAAATATGTCTCAAGTGTGTTTCAAAGCACATCACGTAGCTTTAAGAGCATAACTAATGTCTGTCCTACTATAAGATTGTAGTATTAGTTTTATTGTGAAATAAAAGTACCTACGTACATACTTACTTGTAGTACTAGTATAGTATTATATTATCTGTGCTTGTAGTAAATATTATTTTTATAGCTTTTAGTGAAGAAGGTACTTACTATGAACATTTCCACTGTGAATTTGTAACTGTTTTGCAGTCGAAAATTTTGAACTCCAAATCAATCAGATTACAATATATTTGGTACAATTTGTTTCGTGGGTTTGAAGAATCTCTATGTTACTGATATTTGCGGTTTCCCATACTTGAATCCCGTATGTTCAAACAGGATTTAAGAAAGTTTTGTTTAAAATAAGGGATGCTTATAAAAAAAAAAATGTGGCACTCGGGGCATGTTTTATCAACTTATGCAATTAAAAACAAAAAATCTTTTTATTACATTTCGGAGCAGCTCGTCTCGATCCGTGCGAGCTTCGTATAGTCGTACCATATACCTACATATACGATAAGCGAACGGTCGGCCGAGCTACATGGTAGGCGGAGTGGAGGGTGTTAGATTTTATTTTCGTTACGGAATTTCTTGATTCGGTCGCCGCCCTCAAATCCCGCGATAAAAGCTATGCAATAGCTTATATATATTAACTGATATTTTTACTAGACTATGTTTGGAGCCGAAAATTTATACTCTATACCAATGGAGTATGGTTATTATTATGAGTATGAGTAGGTATATTTATTGTACCGCTCGTGTCACCGATCTTAAGAACACTGCGAATGAAATAGGTACAGCGGGACCGTACACGTATTTGGCGACAACAATAGGCCATAATAACATAAAGTACAAGTCAGTTTACAATAAAAGCTACGTTTTTAGCATTACGTGGGCATTATTTAAATTCATGATGATAAAGGCCAAGCCCGCGCTACCCAAACAAGGGAAACCGGTCAACCGAAAAGGACCCTAATGAAAGAGCCAACACAAAAGATTATACGCTTCATTTGACTGCAATAAAAGTTGGGTAAGTAATTATGTTCGTAATGATTTAAGAGGCTTTGAGGTCAATGACTTTGAGTCAAAATTAAGTGCTAATTGTTAAACAAATTAGAAGACATTTATGTCTACATATAGCTATAGAACGATGTTCTTTAAGAGGCAGGTTTCAGGAGCGAGTCCTGAGACCGTACCATAATAAATATCTTGGGACAACTGATAAACATACAACATTTCTAAATACATACATATTATAGATAAATAACACCCAGACACAGAATAAACCATCGTGCTCATCACACAAAGTTTTATCCTGGGTGGCGATTGAACGACCTCTTGCGTAGCAGTCGGATACACTCTCACTGCGCCACAGAGGCAGTCAATTGCAGATGAAAAATAAACTGTTCTGCTAATTTAAATAAAAGTCCCAAACGCGAGCGCGTACTTGCATACACTATTTTACAATGTTTGTTTAAGTAAGGAGAAGGCACTGTTTTCTGTAATACAGTGTAGGTATACTAGCACAGGAGACAGGGTTATCATATATTTTTGTATTTGTCCTTTTATGTCAATAAAGTTTTTTTTTTAATTTTTATACATACACTCTCCACGCACACTCAACACACACACACACACTCGCACACACATACACATAATCGCTCTTCACAAAATGTAACAAAAAATATTATTATTAATGTAGGATGCTTTCTAAGTGAATAGACAATGTTTGGTACTTTTTTCAAAAATGTCAGTTTAGTAGCATGCTCCGATCACCCGCTGTACGGATTCGACTGACTAAATCGGCACTATATGTGTATAAACGTATGGTAGTTACGTACGTAGATTTTAAACTAAATTGTATGTCCATTAAATTTCATGTTTTTACATCAAAAATTGTCCATTCTCTTAACAGTATGTCCATCCCAAGGTTGGATGAGATCGCAGCCTGCGATAACACCACTTATGGTACCACTAGTTTTAGTACCATCTATATAACTTTAGAATTACCTAAAATTGGTGTACAATAAAGAGATTCTATATATCTATATAGAATAAACAACAATATTTTTTATTGCGTCAAATTCGGCTCGTCAAATATTTATTCAGCTCGATCTCAGACTAAGAATGATAGATAAACTTTCGCGATTTGTACACATTATAAAATTATATAAACTACGGGTCTTAATCGCGTGAATAATGTAACGTAAAATACCTTGTTTATTGTCCGACGTTTCGACCGTATTGAAACGGCCGTGGTCACGGGTAGACTACTCTACCCGTGACCACGGCCGTTGCAATACAATACAAATTAAAAGACCCTTAAAACTAAGACCCGTAAAATCCGAAATTTTATAACAATTATAATTTCAACTAGATACCTCTTGAGAAAAACTGTCTTTAGATACAAATACACATCCGAACGAACAAGTGATCGCAATTGAAGGTTTCTACGAAGCACTTGTAAACTTTGCTCTTGAATAAAAGAATATTCAAAAAATGATCCAATTACCTCCCACCTAACAAGGATCCTAAATAAATAAGAAAATTGACGCTGACGTAAAAGCAACTGCCATAAAACATCAGAATCGAAGAGATAAGACATTTCGCGTGTTTTTCTCTAGTGGTACAAATTGTTTGTTAACCCTGATTGGATGCCATTCCAATATTTTAGGCAGCCACTGAATTATTGGAGTGGCATACAATCAGGTTCTACAAACAATTTGTACCTTAGGCATAGATTGGGATCTTCCTTATACTAGTATATAGTATAAAAGACAGTCGCTTCCCGCGTCTGTCTAGGTTTATCAGCCAACGCCTCCTAACGCACACGACGGATTTTAATGCAGTTTGCGCCATCAGTAAGATAATTTAATTGAAGAGGTTTATATGTATATTATAAACATGTATATTATGTATATAGGAGAAAAGTCTTTGCGAAACCGGAGTGGGCCGGGGAAGAGTATGAAAAACAACCATGCCATTTTTTAGATGTTTATACTTGATATATGTACATTGTCTGTCTTTTTAACCTCAGACCCAAAAGGAGGGTTATACGCTTAAAGTGTATATATGTATGGGTGTCTGCCTGTGGAATCGTAGTGCCTAAACGGATTTTATTCTGGTTGTATTTATAACATAGCTAGTTTTATCAGGATTATTCTTAGTTTTGTTTGATCAAAATCCGTTTAGTAATTTTGAAGATATTTAATTTTTTATCTCACGTATCAGAGCTTTTTAGGGTTCCGTAGCCAAAATGGCAAAAAATGGAACTCTTATAGTTTTGTCATGTCCGTCTGTCTGTCTGTACGTCTGTCGGTCTGTCCGTCTGTCTGTCTGTCCGTATGTCACAGGCATTTTACTCAGAGACTTCTCAATGAATATTGATGAAATTTGGGGAAAAGATGTCTTATAGTGGCCGCTACTTTGTTTATTAGCTAAATAATAAAAATAAATATTTTTTAGGGAGGGCACTCATGTAACTGAAGCTGTATTTTTTTTGGGCTAACATCTACGTGTTCACATCATTCGACAGGTTTTAAGGGTATTAATAAACTTTTTGGATTGAGTAATATTTTTGGAAATAATTGCTCCGAAAGTTGCGTAAATTATCTCTTTACTTTTAAACTGTGTGATCAAACAAAATGAAAACCGGTAGCGCAAGCTAAAAACAAAGGTAGCGCTTAACAAATACTATAGACTAAAATAATTTCGGACATGATCGGATACACCGTAGTTGCGTTATAGCCAACATTTGCTTTTCTCAACAAGTGCCATGAACATACGCTCTTCTGCTGATGCAATTATTTAAGGCTGCGGAACCCTACACTGAACATGGTCCGTCACGCTCTTGCCCATTTTTTTATGTTTAGTAATCTTCTTCTAATATATAAAAATCTCGTGTCACGGTGTTTGTGGTCGATTTCCTCTGAAATGGCTCGACCAATTTCAATGTTATTGTATATTTGGTAGGTATGAGAGTAGGTCGTAAAGTATGCATTTTTTGTACGCATTGCAAAAACGCGAACAACAAATTGACGCAGACGAAGTTGCGAGGGTCAGCTAGTTATACCTATAAAAAAATTACAAATATACAAAATATCATGCTGTATTTTTTATTACAAAATAAAACCCAGAACACAAAACCGCACTCCCAACGATATAACTTTTAACATTTCTTAGAACGAAGCCGCCAAAAATAAACCACATAACGCAATTTGAGACGATATTGTCGGCAATCTTAGTAGTTTCCGGGAAAAAAGATGTGAAAAACAATCTGTAACACGTTTCACCATTTACGTAACTGTGAACAACCGTAATGATATCAGACATATCTTGAAGAAGATAAAGTTACGGGACCATTTGTGTCAAGAATAAATCGAGGGTGGTAATGCTTTGTGTCCACAGGGATTATTTCTTCTGTTTATGATTGTATAGAGAGGTATCTAGGTACTAGACCTTCTTATTTTGAAGTTCATGGCAATCTAAACTATTCCTCACCAAACTTCTCCCAATTTGAAGTATTAATCGTAGTCCTAATTCTAAGTATGACGGGGCTTTTTTTTATTTCCGCAATCTGCGACTATCTTCAAGTAGGATTTTAAAAATAATAATTATATCTTGGGACAACTCACACAAAGCTATCTGATCCCAAACTAAGCAGAGTTTGTACTATGGAAACCAGACAACCGATAAACATATATACTTATATATTTCTAAATACCTACATATAATAGATAAATAACACCCAGACACAGTATAAACCATCGTGAACATCACACACAGTTTTATCCTTAGTGGGGATCGAACCCGACCTCTTGCGTAGCAGTCGGATATACTCCCACCACGCCACAGAGGCAGTCAAAAAGTATTATTTTGATTTTTTATATTCCACTTGAAGATAGCCGCAGATTGCGGAAATCAAAAAAAAGCCCCGTCAAACCACATTATTACGAATCGACGTCAAAAAAACCAAAGAGAAATTATTGGATTATCAACAAAAAATAATGGAATATATTTGTATTAAAGAGGTCATAACTTAGATAAACTATCGATACCTAAAGATATGGGCACGCGTGTCGTGTCATCGTTACTAATTGAGTGTTTAGCTGATCGGTAGAGAAAATGATTATAGAGGTGTACAAAAATGATTTATGACATTCGACAATAAATAACCGATGCCTGTGAAAATACGAATTTATGAAAGTAATTTTACGAAACTAATTTGGAATTCCCACGTGTAAAATTGGAATGATTAAACTGTATTATACTTGCCGTGTGGTGCCGGCTTAAGAATAGTACCACCCCATCTCTACCCGTGGGTGTCGTCAAGGCGACTAAGGGATTTCACCCCGGAGGACGGGCAGCAGCGTCCTCTGCGTACTTAAAGCCTTACTGCGATCGCCAACCCGCTCGCCAAGCGTGGCGATTATGGCAATTACCCCCAGGATCTACATACTAGTAGGTTCTACTGGGGAGACCCGTGCCCAGCAGTGGGCCATCTTATGGGTTGATATGTATGTATGTAAACTGTATTATAATTGCAATTTGTGAAGGCTTAAAAGTGCTAATAGACGAATTTTTGGTATTGCGCGCAACTATCAATACCATTCGCATATTGTTTAATTTTATGGCCAAAATACGAACGCTTTTATCGATATAAAAGTACCAGCTAAGATCACTTATTTGCAGTTTCAGAATGGGGCCGCAAATTAAGAATGGCACAATTCAACCGAGACGTCTACAAACATATTTTATTTCTGAACGTTGCGATCGAGATTCGTTCTTGCATTTATGTAGGCTTAGCTATAATAATAATGACGTACAAATAAAGAAAAGCTCAATTTAACCAAGACGTCAAACGTTCTTTAACTTCAAACACGTCGATCAAGATTCGCTCTTCCACTCGTGTAGACTTAGCTTTAGTACTAATGGAATCCAATCCGTGTAAGTGGCTACAAATTAGTTCGATTGATCGCTGGTATAACTGACCGATGGGGTCACTAATACCCCGTGACGCGTTGATACGGTGCGATTAATAAGCGTCGATACAGGGCGATTAGTACGTGTTGCTTTGGGTCGAATAGATCCATGACGTACGATTAATCGCATGATCGCTTGTTTGTTCGACAGCCGGATTGTTTGATTGAAATCGGTCATCAGTGAATGATTGTAATACATTTCATTGGGCAAAGCGGAGAGAATATTGGTAATGTCTTATCTCTTAACACGCCATGTTAAGCAATATTGCTTCTGACAAACATATAAATGTGTGGGCATGTTCCAATTATAATTACAAAAACCACTACTAACAAAAGCCATAGAGCTTAGCTGGAGGGGTTACCAGAATTGCTAGTAATGTGGATACCACAATCCCATAATTATCTTTTAAACAATATATATTTTCTTCATTTCTTGATTTAGCTTCTCTTGGAAATTTATTTAGACATACCTACTAGAAGTATGTCTAAATAAATTTCCAAGAAAAATTGTCTTAAATTTCCATTTTTCTATCGATTTAAATCGTTGCAACTATGTTAAATCTATACAACAACAGGTTAAATATTAATGGTTTTCTTACCAATTTCGGTTACGACGGCCAGTCTCATTAGAAACTAGCCAATTACCTACGTATAAGATATTATAGTGCACAATTATATGCACAAATAAGTATTGTTACTCTCACATTCCGATGAGCGGCAATTTGACACGAATAGGAAAATATTAGTTTTTTTTAAGCTATTGCATAGATTTTATCACAGGCTCGGGCTTTGAGCGCGGCGACCGAATCAAAAATTCCATAACGAAAAATTCCGTAACGAAAATAAAACCTAACACCCCCCATTCAGCCTACCATGTAGCTCGGCCGAGAGTGCGCTTAACGTATATGTATATGGTACGACTGTACGAAGCTCGCACGGAACGAGACGAGCTGCTCCGAAATGTAATGTGGATTTTTTTTTATATAAATATATTTTTTTAATATTGTGGTTCACTGAAGGACTAAGTGCGGAAACCAAAACCCCTAACATAGAACGTTGGTGAACCCCGGTAAAGTCTCAAACTGCTATTCTTAGTCCCTATTGAATCACACGACCTTATATATAAAACTTATGCTATATAACTTAAGTTTAAGATACTCTAAGTAGGTCCTTTATAAATTGGGTCTATAACAAAACATCCAACTAAGTTGGATAATGAATCTATGAAAAACTATAAAGTAATCCTAACGAGAGATCTCAGCGATCTAAACTTTAACGAGGGTCCTGTTATTTCAATGTTTTTAGAAGATAACTTAGTTAAGTACATAACTTAGGCTTATCTAGACAAGCTTAGACATGTTTTTTGATCGTATAACTTGAAATGGAGTATCACTTATGCTAAGTAGACATTTTCAATGAAACTATAGATTAAATCTTGCTTCCAATATTACTAGCCCTTTGAGGTCATATTTAAGTTGGGCGAAAGACAAAGCTAAATTTTGGTTCTATATTATATATCTGTCAAAGTGCCAGGGCGGCCTTAAGAGCTATTAGCGGCCCAATACTCGAATTAATATTAAGGTAATCAATCATATGAACGCAGTTACATCGAGCAAGGTAAATACAGTTCTAATCATTTCGATTACACAAATGCCCCTGTATCACTGACATTATAACCATACTTACACTTTGCACAGACGTCTATAAAAATAGCGACGTCTATCAAAAGACGTGTTGTCGCTACGACCGCTCGATTAAGACTGCCGAATACTAGCTTCCCCACCACCGGCACTTTAACTTGTAAACGTTAAACTAAAGTCACACAGTCTGCGGCCACGTTTAAATGAGTCAATAGACTTGCTATTTAGTCATAACAGATGTTAAGTCAACAAAAATCAATAAGCGATTTAATAATTTTCCGACATACTTAAATGATTAATTATATGTGCATTTCATTAGATTTGTCCCTGATCAAGATATCATTGTCTTTCAGTAAATAGAACGGTGCCCATTTTCGAAAAAGCTCAAATTCCTCCGTGTCTCAGAGAACGCCTTAAGCCATCGGTCTTGCGTCTTCACTTCAGTTGTATCGGTCCAATCCGCGTATAAACTTGAGCATTATATCTCTTGCGTTGATGATTAATGTCGGACGAGATTGACCTCCGTGACCAAAATCGCTTGGTAGATTATAATTACTGTGTACATTTTACAGCAATAAAACCAAAAACAACGCTTTACAAAATCCATTTATTTTACTCGCAGTCGAGTTTTTAAATTAATTTATACTCGTTTATCGGATACCCCGCTATCGGCAGCGATGTCCGGTATTCCGAACAATTTACATTACTTTTTCATTTCATTCCGTTTGTGCCGGCATTGTTTCTCGTAGTCGTACCGACGTAGGTATGTGTCGAATGTACCAGCAAGGGGTCGACATCGTATTAAGCGCTTATACAAACAATTTATCGGTCAATTAATTATCGTTTTAAGCATTTATAAAACGCTTTTATTAGCCTGACAATAGCATTAAATAATGAAATGCTTTCGATTTAATTTTCGGCCACTTGGAATTATTTATAATTGTGAACACAGAATTGATGACAGTGTAATAATATCGTAACTACGCGACTGAACGGAAAATCGACGAGGTTAAGCAACGTTTTCAGAACAGTTGTCACACCTAGTAATAATAAAAATCGAACGTAACGTAGAAATCAAAAATATGAAATACTAAGTCACAAATTAAAAAAAAAACATAATTAAAAAAAAAGGGAACAAATAATCATTTAGACTCGAACCAGGGTCATCTTGTTTCTAGACCGACCGATTTTCCACCTGTCTTCCCACCAATCCACCAATCTTACGGTCACGTGATCCTGACGCGAGTTTAACATTTTATACTCATACTAAAGAATGTGCATTTGTTTCTGTGAATATACTTGTGCAGGTCATGACCGAAATCTGTTAGGAGACGGAATAATAATACTATTTTCACAAAAAATGTACTACGCCGTCCACGAATAGTAAATAACACATAGATGCGGCTCTACATTAGTCCTGCAAATCTCCGCGAATAGGCAGTGCAACGTGAATGTAGATGTTTTTCGCGGGGTTCAAGCGCGTTCACGCCTGTTCCCCTATCGGATTTACTTTTTACGGTTCAAAGGTCATTCACGCGGTGTTTACGCGCACACATGGCTAGTTTACCCCTGACTACAGATGTGTATGGTAGTTTTGCAGCAGCAGCCTGTGAGACCCGTGACTGTAGAGGGCACTATACCTGCCGTGAAATAACGGCGCGAATCCACGACACTAGTATAAAGCCGCCGACACATTCGCACAAATAGACGAACCCACAAGCGTTGACACATACGGTATTACAGTACGATCAACGTATCTTGACCGGATTGAAGTTAGGTTTTTATCACTTTCACGCATGTCATAGGTCGTTTTCGTAAGTAATTTTAGGGTCGCATCTCTATAGATGCGACCCTAAAATTACTTACGAAAACGACTAAATATGTTAAATCGATTAAAAATACTAACAACATTTTAATGCAACAATATAAAAACACTATTTAAATGATTTCATAAGAGTTTAAATTTAGAACAGTTACAGTAAATACTAAAGAAACTTTGAAAAACAATTTCTTTATGAAAATAATCACAAAAAAACATGAGTTAGTAATACTAATTATGACAATTTGATGTGTAATTGCATCTCTAATTCTCTTGGTTTAGTTACCGTCCCCGCCCCCTGCTTCCTGTCACCATTTACTTCCAAATAATGCATCTGCGCAACCACTTGTCGCATTCAGTCCGGCCTAGTTACGTTGATCCTACTGTACAACCAGTGACAGTAGGTATTACGGTACAACGCGCGAACCTCTAACGCTCTCGAGCCCTTCGCGTAGTCTTTCATGGATTATAAACATTCATCGAAAAGCGATTATTAAAAATAAATCGCAAATGAGTTTGAAGATGACTATGCGATGTAGGTACATTTGATATACGTCAACTTGTTCCTCATATGCGTGTAATCATACGTACAGGGTCCTTATTCACGTTCTTTTTTTTCGTTTTCGCGGCAAGCCCGTGCGAACTGGCGCATGCGCGGCGCGCTCAAAGATGTCCACCGCGCATGAACGTTGATGCATTTCTAAGTGCAGCTATCTATTTACAGCTTCAAACATCCAACAATGCGCGGCATCGATTTGCAGAGAACTGAGCCCCCTGCTTGGTAACAAAAACCTTTGTAACAGCTTAAATATAATAGTTACTGTTAAAATAAAAATACTCAAAAATAGCTAGACGATTATAGATTGAACTTATCTAGTTAAAAAGTTGGATAATAATAACCTTAAATACTTAAAATGAGGTTAAACATAAATTCCCGAGTGAAAATAGTTTTTTTTTTTTGTTAATTTGTTCCGTAAGCATAAAATATAGACTTTTTCCCACCAAAACACTTTAAAAAGAAACTAAATTAAAGTCTCTTTATTACACTGGGTGGTGTACGAATCTTTGTACGCAATATTAGCCGTGGTTTCACCAAGCCATAAATAATACGCCAGCATCTAGTTCTGCATTGGCAGTCTTAAGACCTAAACTACAACTACAGATATCACTTGACGGTCCAGCCCGCTAACCACTTAATCGAGCCATTGTGGAGATATAAGCTCTATAATAGAAACCATTTACAGGTTTTAATTAACTGACAAGAAAGTCCCCGACGTATATAAACATGCCTTAAAGTATAAAGATTGTGTCGTACTTGAAGGTTGTACGCGATATTGAAGATATGGCCAGCGATAACTTTTAAAATTCTATAATCAAAGACTGAAGATCCTGCCGAGAAAAGAGTATTTGTCTTTGTGCTGGTAAGGAGGCTTTACTCTGGCTGACCAATGTTATTACGATCATGCGTATAGCGTATGGTAATAAAGCCAAATTTACTTTACGAGGGACATAGGACTTCTTAGAATGAAAGAGAGAAGAACTTCCAATTTTTTAATAATGTAATTTTCATCAGTCCTTTAACATGGTGTATAGGATTGGTGGCAGCGCCTTACCCCCATAACAACAGTGAGCATTGTAAAATTGGCAATTTGATAAAGTGGCTGCGAGTTTTATAGGCATGTTTTTTTCTCCGGCTTTACCTATTGTTTATGAACTTGGCATTACATGTATATGTAGAATGCCGACGTATTGTTTTTTGTTGTGACAAGTTAGGTTTTTTTTTTACTTTTTTTTGACAAAGAAGGAAGTCAGCAACGGTTAATTAATATCATTATACATACCTACATACCTTGCGCATTCTTTTATATGTAGGGGGTAAACTAACAAGCGGTTTACCTGATGGTAAGTGATTACCACTACCCACGGATATCTGTGATACCAGAGGTATAGCAGATGCGTTGCCGGTCTTTTAGAAAAGAAAGTTTTTTGAGGTCCATAAACCATACCAGTCAGGAAATATTCTGGACAAACATTAGAATTATAGGCATTCTTGGTAATAACCTGCACTGATATGACCAAGGTAGATCGCAGTGAAAAAAGTACTGTTCGGTTCACCAATGAATCTATTCCTTGAATTCCAGTAGGTACTCATTAGCGATAGTCAGTTCACACTGTAGCAGCGGCCAATCGCACAATATGCGGTACCTGCCGACTTAGACTTATCTACATACACTTGAAGTTCGTTTTGACTAGGTACCAACCAATTTAAAATATTTTTAATGTAACTGTATATGTGTCATCTGTTACGATTAATTCAGAATCAATTATCAGTTGGCAAAGCGTTATGGTATTTTTTTTTATTTCTATAAATTATTTTAAATATAAGTTTTCTGGTTTCACACGTTTCAAGATTCGCATTCCAGATAAATTGAAACTTATTGCCTACCTACATATTTTTGTCACTTTTCAGGTATAAAAGAAAAACAATAGCATCTCACTGGAAAGCCAACCTAACCACATTTTTATGACAATACCTTTATGAGCTATAAAAGTCGAAAGGACGACTATATGAAAATAAAAAGTCTATTTGAAACATTGTCTGTAAGACATAACTAGATTATGAGTATGACGCAATAAAATTCAAACGACTTTTAACCCTTCATAACTGAATAACTTTTTAAATGTATCTACCTATTTAAATCTACCTGAATGTAAATTTAAAAAATAATCTGTATATGTGTTTCGTTCAGCCTAAAGGTCTGACAACCTTAATAAACTTTTCACTTTAAGAAAAAAACCCGAGCAAGAGCTTGTCGGTTCATGCTCAGTGTAGGGTTCCGCAGCATTGAATAATTGCATCAGCAGAAGAGCGTATGTACATGGCACTTACGAACTTTTGTTGAGAAACGCAGTTTTTCGGCAATAACTCAATGACGGTGTATCCTGTCATCATCATCTCCAAAATAATTTTATTTTGAGAGTTTTGTTAAGCACTACCTTTATGATTATTTTCATATTTTTTAGTCACACAGTTCAAAAGATTTATGCAACTTTCGGAGCGATTATTTCCATAAATATTTACTTAATGAAATAAAATATTTTAAAAAGAAACCTTAAAAACACGTTGATGTTTGCTCAAAAGTTTTTTTTTTAGTTTCTGGTACACGTATGAAGTTAAAACGCAGACACCTGATAAGAATACCTCCTTTTTTTGCTGAAAACTGATCAAACAATTGATTTATCATCGCAGAGTCTGCCTAAACTGCTGAAGTCAAAGCTGAAGCATGGAAAAGGGGGCTGAAGATATTCTTTTTGTTTCCACCATAGATTAAAGGGGTTAAGGCTCACAGTACTTTCATGCGTTCAAGTAGTAGCTGCAAACAATGAATATTAATTATGTAAAGTTTAAATAGGTTGTTTATTTATAGAATAATTCTCTAAACTTTTCTCTTGGTACCTTTAAAATGATGACGAGGGATGTCGAGAGTAAAGTTAGGACAGTTTGATAGTTTCTCGTATATGAAAGAGGTGATTTACTTTAATACACTGGCTATTCTTTGTCTATCGTATGTTATTCCGCTTAGTGCTCAGTGGAGGGATACCTAAGTAAAGATATAATATCTTGGGACCACTCACACAACGTTACCTGATTTAAAACTAAGTAGAGATTGTACTATGGAAACTAGACAACTAAAAAACATATAATTTTTTTTAAAGACCACTTCCGCAGTAGGGTACTTTACAAACCTACAATTCAGGGACACAAAGTACACCCAGACTTGGATCAACAATTTGTGGATCACACAACGTGGTGTCCCGTGTGGGAATCGAACCCACGACCTCTTGCGTAGCAGTCGAACACACTCTCACCGCGCCACAGAGGCAGTTATTAATTGACCGTTGCCGGCGGCTTCCTTCTCTCTTTCATTCTGAGAAGTCCTATTTTCCATGTAAAGTAAAGGCTTTATTACCATCAGGCAATACGCCGATAGCGGTCCACTAGAGGCAAGCCTCCTTACCAGTAGCTACAAAGACAATGTTTAAAAGCGGCGGTAGCGTAATGGCTAAGGCATCGGTCTCGCAATCGTGAGGTCGCGGTTTCGAATCCTACCCATTATACTACCGACGTGAACCCACTCCTAACACAAGCCACTGAACTTAGCTGGAGGGGTTAACAGGATTGCTAGTAATGTGGGACCCACAATCCCACATTGCTAGTTATCTTAAGAAAAAAAAAGCCAATGTTTTTCGGCAATCGTAGTAATCTCACGCCCGAAACCCAATGGGCGGGCGGGGTAACCATTTTGAGCGTGCTCCCTATGGTTAAAGTCTTCGCGGCTCGTTACCACGAGCCGGTCCTTGGGTATGGGCCGCAACCCTCGAGTCGGCCAGCCAGGTGAGTCTCCTTGGGGAGAGGCCCGGCTAGCCGCCTACAAGAGGGCGCGGGTTTTTCGGCAGGATCTTCAGTCTTTATTTATAGAATTTTAAAAGTTTTCGCTTACTATATTTCTAAATACATACTTAGTTATGAAAAAATTACACCTACATGCAGAATAAAACATCGTGCTCATCACATAATGTTTTATACGGGGTCATTATTCACGTTCTTTTTTTTTTCGTGTTCGTTGCAAGCCCACGCGAACTGTCAAAATCTTGTCGTAATGGTATATAAAGAGCTGCGTTTAGAAATGGATTTACACGAATGCATATTGATTGAAGGTGTCATTCGCAACTTTGAGCGCACCGCGCATACGCCAGTTCGCGCGGGCTTGCCGCGAAAACGAAAAAAAATAGCGGTATAAGAACAAGAACCCTGGTTGGGGATCGAACCTACGACCTATGTCTTAGCAGACAGAGTCACTAACTTCAACAGGCCGGTACATACACTGGCTATTGCTTGACTTTCTGATGTTAATATTGAATTTTTTAGGCTAAATACCTTTGTTTATTGCCCGTTTCGACCGTATTGCAACGGCCGTGGTCACGGGTCGAGTCAGTCTACCACGGCCGTTGCAATACGGTCGAGACCCGTAGCTTATAAAATTCTGATGTTATCTCGCTAAGAGCATTATTATTCAGCTCTATTGTTTAGGTTTCACCTTTGTTATATATGTCTAATCGTGTTTAGGCACTAGTGCTCGTTGCAAAGACAATGTAGTCAATACATGACAAGATAGACAGCCATTGAGAAACATTTAGTACGGAAACGCCGTCGACTATCTATTGCGGGGTAAAGGGTTAACTAAATGTCTCGTATCAAATGAACCATTCACGTGTCTGTTTACCATCGCCGCTCTCCTACTAAAAGTCATCTCAGTGACTGAAAGGTAACTGAATTGAAATTAGCGGTCATAATTTTAAGGAAAAATTCGGCGGCCAAACGGGCGAAGATACCGCAATACTAGTATACTAGTATCAATGACTAGGTGACCCGCGCAACTTCGTCTGAGTAAATTTTTCCCGTTTTTGCAATATTTTTATTGCTGCTCCGCTCCTATTGGACATAGCGTGATGTTATCTATACTAATATTATAAAGCGGAAGAGTTTGTTTGTTTGTTTGTTTGTTTAAACGCGCTAATCTCAGGATCTACTGGTCCGATTTGAAAAATTCTTTATATGTTGGATACCCCATTTATCGAGGAAGGCTATAGGCTATATAACATCGCGCTACGACTAATAGGATCGGAGAAGCGACGAGAAATGTTTCAAAAACGGGGAAAAATTACGCATACGAAGTTGCGCGGGACAGCTAGTATAGCCTATAGCTTTCCTCGATAAATGAGCTATTCAACAGTAAGATAATTTTTCAATTCGAGCCAGTAGGTACGTAGTTCCTAAGATTATCGAGTTCAAATAAACTCTTCAGCTTTATAATATTAGTATAGATAAGGGGCCCCCAGGCTACAGGGGCCCCAAACGTGTGGAGCAAATGCCCCTCCCCCCTGTGCCAGCGACACACACTAAAGAGTCATTGCGAATTTGTACGAGGGTCTCAAATAATTTTGATACAGGGCCCGCCTAAGGCAAGCTACACCCCAGAGTATCACTCAGTAGTCTATACAATAAATAAATTGTAATAAACTTTTATTTCTATATATACTTGTAAATAACTAGCAACTTATATATTAAAAATTATTTTATTTCTGACATTAAAACAACATCTCTCTTACCGTCCTTGAGCGGTAATTCCTCAAAGCATATAATATACTAGCTGTCCCTCGCAACTTCGTATGCGTAAAATTTTCCCGTTTTTGCAACATTTCTCGTCGCTACTCCGCTCCTATTAGTCGTAGCGTGATGTTATATAGCCTATAACCTTCCTCGATAATTGGGCTATCCAACAAATAAATATTTTTTCAAATCATAGCCGTAGTTCCTGAGATTAGCGCGTTTAAACAAACAAACAAACAAACTCTTCCGCTTTATAATATTAAGTAAAGATTTCGATTTAAACAAGTGACCACTACTTATTTAGGTAACAATCACCTCGTGAATTTTATCCTTCGAAGAAATTCTAAGCAGATAAAATACCGTGATGTATAAATACGCACAGGCAAACAGAAAAGACGGCGCCATAAAAATGATGATCGTTCTCACAAATTTGCCATCATTAAGCCACAAATTACTTTATACCTATATTTGTACCAAAAACAACAGATAAAACATTGGAACATCTATTTTTGTTTGTTTACAAAAACAACACTAATTACGAGATCTGTCCCATTTAAATTTCCTAAAAGCGTGTTGACAGAAAAGGGTTAGGGCCACTTTTGTCATATTTTATGCCTACGTAACTTTTAAAGTGTTGGGTTTTTAAAACACTTATTTTGGAATTGTAGGCTTTTAAAAGTTGAAAAATGACATTTTTAGTAATATTTTGTGACGAATTAATGTACATTGGTTAATCATCAGCCTATCGCAGTCCACTGCTGGACATAGGCCTCTCCAATTGCACGCCACTTTGTTCTATCTTCGGCTTCTCGCATCCAGCTCCTGCCAGCCGTTTTTCGTAAATCATCACTCCACCTGGCGTAAGGGTTTACATATACATTGGTACAGTTGTAAAACTTTAGTAAAATGGAAACAATAATTAGTAGGTAGGTACTTTGTTTTCGGTGTAGTTACTTAAATTTAATTGTTTAAAAGCGTATGTAAATACTTAAACTTGTTGATGCCAATGACCAATGATATAAACAATGAACATTTAAATTATTTTCAATGCAGGTTAGTTCAACTCCATATTATTTCAAATTAGCAGGACAGTTTATTTTTCGTCTTAAATTGAGCAACTATTAGATTTCGTGATACGACATCTGTATTCTTTATTGATCAATTATAAGATTAAATGGTACGGCCCTGTATTATTTATTGATCAACTATAAGATTTCATTACACGGCCTCTGTATTAATTATTGTTCAACTATAAGATTTCATTGTACAGCCCCAGTATTCTTTATTTATCAACTATAAAATTTCATGGTACGGTTCCTGTATCCTTTATTGATCAACTATAAGATTTCATTGTACGGCCCCTATATTCTTTATTGATCAACTATAAGATTTCATTGTACGGCCCTTGTATTCTTTAATGATCAAATTTAAGTTTTCATGGTACGGCCCCTGTATTCTTTCACTTGTATCTTCGCACACACTTGTGCACTATAATATCAGTTAGGAAACCATTAATTAAAATAGTAAATTTTATAGAAAGAAATAATTCATACTCGCCATTAAATTATATTTTGTTCGAGAAATATAGGTACCTATATAAATTATAAGTTTGAATAATAAAATTATACTGAAATTTAGTATCAGTAGATGCTAAGGTCGTTTATATTTAGCTTAATTAATCAATATCTCTAATTGTAGCGAATATAAAATACTTAAAGCCAAGTTAGGATTTAGGATGAATTTAGGCCCAAATAAATTGAAGTAGCTTAATCCGTTTAATTTTCTAAGAGTTCGTGAATGGGCGAGTCTGAAACTAAAGGAAATTTCAGGTGCTTGAAGTCTAGGGACAAAAATGTAATGCTTGCACTATTTTGAAAAATCAAAATGGGGGTAAGATTGAAATTATTAAGCTCAATACTAAATTCAACGAAAAGAAAAATGTATTAATTAATTAAAATAAAAAAATAAAATAAAGCGACGATAGCCTAATGGCTAATTCCTAACACAAACCATTGATTTTAGTTGGGTGCTTAGACAAGGTACATACGTTTCGTGGCGAACACGCTAACGCCCACAAGAGCTCGATTCCTTACAACCAACGTCAAAAAAAAGTCTATGGTCTCCACCGTAAACGTCAAATTCTTAAAATAAAATCCGCCATTTTATTTCGTTTTCTACATGGTCTCAACGTTCGCTAGATAAGTGATCAATCGAATGGAATAAAATAGCGAAAATACTGATAATAGTGCAGCTTATTTACGCATTGACTTGGAATGACCACGTGACATATTTTAATTCCGTACATTGTGTACCTACTTTTAAATTAACATCATTAATGTAAAAGTAGGTACAAAATGTATGGAATTAAAAAAATCAAATGTTATTTGGACTAGGGCCCCTGGAGGGATTAACATTATTGCTAGTTGTCCTTTAAAAAAAAGAGAAAATAAATAGATAGTCTAAGCTGAACCTTCGCTTTTGGTATACCAAATTGGAACCACAATAAATAATTGATTTGAATAATTGATTAGATTTTAAGGGTGTAAAGCACATTTGATAGTTGAGTTTCATCTCGAGATTTGAGCGCTGTTTTATAAAATCGTTCAATCCTCATATTTTTTCAAGGGCGATTAATATTTCCATAAAAGACGTTATTTATGTTAGACTTTCTATGTAAGACGATTAATAGGTAACCTATTTAAATTCTAAAAGTTTGTTAGTTTCAGAAAGGCTTTTAGTCTACCTAATCTGTTATGTTTAACCCATATGATGTCCCACTGCTATAAAAGATATTGCTGTGTTTACGGATATCTGAATAAAACGAGTAGTGAATCAGAACTAACATATTTTACAATTCCACTGCGTCATCGAAGCATCGAAGTACGTGTAAAAGCAGCTGCAGCAGCCAGTCGTTCTTTTTAAATTCCTAAGATCCTTGAGTACTTATTAATAGTTAAAATAAAAATCCTTAATTAATTGTAGAAAAAATTAACTAGGTACAAAAACTTCTCAAGAGACAACCCCGTGCGGACTTCGCAGCTCGGTCATAAAACTGAGGCGCACAAAGAAAATTCTCGGTTCGCGCGCGGATATAAGTTTCAATTTAACTTGCAACTTGCGGGTAGCTCTGGCGAGTCTAGGTATATTTTTATACCTAAACCTGACTTTGTTAGGGAGTGAACCTTCTGTACGTAGTCCTATTACTTATTCTGTGGTTGTGATACTCGCGTACCAAACCCTTTACAAAAATATTTTGTTTATAATAATATAATGCAATGCAAAGAAACGAAAAGCGGCACCTGCATAAGTATTAACGATGTGAACGAAACCATAGCGCGATCTAACTCAATGGCACAACGCCATCTATCGACTCTAGTATAAACTAATTTTTTTATTACAAATTATTTTTATTGAGTTTTAGGTACTATATAAATTACTTTCACAATATTTAGGTGGACATAATATTACTTAATTAAATATGAAGTTTAAAACTATATTAAAAACTAAACTTCATACTCACTATTGCAAAAGTTTGGGTTAATGTTAGTTTGTTACTAAATCACGCCAGAACGACTGTACCTATTTTAATGAAATTTGGCACAGGGATAGATTACAGTCTAGGATAGCACATAGGCTACAACAAGCTATTTTTAAACGTAACAAACTTTAATAGTGTTTCTAAATTAAGTAGTATGAACTATATATATTCGTATGTTCTCCCGTGAGTTGGAACCCCTTCTGATAGTTCTTTAAGTTTTAGACATGCTCTCTTACGACTTGGATTTGGCGACTACGGTCGAAACGTCAGGCAATAAACAAGGTATTTTACATTAAATTATTCACGTAATTAAGACCCATAGTATATATAATTTTATAAAATTTCAAATGCTGCAAGTCACAGGACAAAAATATATTGCTTGCACAATTTTGTAAGTCAAAATGGTGGTAAGATTGAAATGAATATGCTCAATACTAAATTCAACAAAAATGAAAAATGGGTACAATGGTACTCTAGCGTGTTTTACGCTGTGGCTGTAGTTCGTCCAGCTACATTGGGTAACTCTCTAGGTCATTGCCTTCTTCATTTTCTTCTATCCATTTGCAATGTATTGAACTTAGATTATCTATATTTTTCCACTCAATGATTTATCTTTCCAGTACTATGACCAAGAATTAACCACCGCTAAAACTATGATAATCGAATCGCATGTTGCCTTTACCCTCTTCTGTATTTTTGTAAGTTGATGCTCCCATCCACACCGTAGGAGACTAATTCATTTAAAACTTGATTATACCAGTTTACGTACTATGGTTATTGCTTGCGTGAGTTTCATGGTGTAATGGTTGCAGCACCTTACTGGCTTTACTGTTTTTAAACAAATATATTGTAAAAAATGGCATTTAAAAAAAAGTGGCCATGTTTTAAATAAATTATTATTTATTATGTAGAATCATTCTATTATCATTAAATGTAGAATCATTCTATTCCAAATTTTGTCTGACGTCCATGTTTATTACCTAAATTTGGGTTTTTACTTTTTGTCATTTTGAAACGTTGGAGATCATTTAATTCTCTATTTAGGCAGCAATCTACCCCTACCACCTCGCCCCACCCCATGCTTTTCCCATGTATTAATCTAGCTTAGACTCTCTGAACTCTCTGAGATTGACCGTCACAAGCTTCAGACTCTGCGCCGCGCTTGTTTCTGAAACAAAACTGAAATCATCATCGGAATCTACGTAATCACCTTCGAATGGAGATATATTCAAAACATCAACATTTTTTTTTTCTTTCAATACTAAAACACAACTTATGTACCATGTTAGGACATTGACATTGGATGTAAGCAAAACAGAATAGTCTGACATTGTACTATACAAAGAATCTAAAAGCGATTAGTTGTGGCGCAAGTATATTTCGCAATTGGGTAGTTGACTACAATAAAAGTAAATTATTTTATACTAATCAGGAAATAGTAGATCTTAAAATGCTCTGAAAATAACTGTTTTTTACTTATTAACAAGTTTTTAAATTTAAAAGCATGAAAACAAGTACTAAAAGTAATTATTTAACAATAGGAATTTACGACGTCATAGGTTGTTATTCCATACACATTTCTACAAAGCTTGTCGTTTTGACATTTCATAAAAAGAGACATATTTGACTTGACAGTCAACATCCCTATTATTCAAAATGTATTACGTTAGTCAATCGGCCATACTTTTGGAACCTAAGTATTTACGGAATTTGTATTAATGACCACGATTAAACTTGATTGGATTTACCAGTCCTGCAACGTGAGCGGACCTCTTCATTAAAATCAAACCGCACTATAATGATACTGTTGTGACAAATTTAAAAAAATCAAAAAACCAAACTGCTTAAAAAAAGATTGAAACAAGATAACCTTAAATTATGCAGTCGGAGGCAATGATGAATCTCAGTGAACTTACTAAAAAAGCAGGAATTTTGAATTTTTAAATTTATTGGTTTTTATTGTTTTTGATTGTTTTAGTACTTAATTGTAGGACGTTACGTAACGTAATAACCGTAACTATCGAAAATTTGAGTGAAAATAGTTGGTAAGAAGAAGAAGAAGAAATAATTTATTTCGACATAAAAAATACAATTTTACACACCTAAAATAACAACACATTACCAATATCAAAGAAAAATAAAAAACACGTACCTACTTATATTTAAACATATAATTATATCGAAAATAGGACCTAGTTCAGCATATGGTAACAAACTTTAAATCGCTAAATATCCTAAACGGTTATGTTAAGTGAAAAATGATTTAAGAATCGTGTAGGTATTTTAAAATAATGATGAGGTATCATTATTTTAAAATACCTACACGTTAATGTCCCACATGATATAGATTGTTGACTTTATTTTTTTCCTCATCACAATATGGCGTCTGGCTGTCGCCATTTTGAATTTTGATTACTGCATTGACGTATAGACCAGGACTGCGCCATCCCTTTCAATTAAAAAGTAAATAATTACAGCAAAACGTGAAAAAGAGAAAAAACTCGTGCGGCCTTTGACAGGTATTGTCCACAAAGTAGCGTTGTCTCTTTCTAGAGAGTGGTCAATTTTATGAGATTATGGCGCAGTCCTGGTCACTACGTCAATGGATTGCTATCATGTCTTTAGTGACACTCGCAAAATTAATAAGAATCGACTGTCGTATGAATAATCAAAATCGGCCTACTCGTTTGGTCTATATAGTGTAACAAAAGAACACACGTATATACATACACGTCAAACATATAACACTCCTCCGCAGTAGGGTAAAAAGGGTTAGTTACTACACTTTTTTACCCTACTGCGGAGGAGTTAGACATTTTTTGTACTTCGATTTCCTATGACAAATGGAGTCAGGAGGCTTTTTATGTTTAAAATATAATTTAGTATACATAATAATAGACCTATTTAAATTATGTAAATCTTAATTGAACGTTTCAATTTTTGGTATGGTATAGAATCTATACAATATTAACAATTAAAACGTAAAATTACTATAGATGTACCTACTTGATATCTAGTGTAAGATAAAGTAATATTATAAGTCTACTAGCTTTCGCTCGCGGCTCCGCCCGCGTGGATGTCGGTTATCGCGATAAAGTCCTCGATGTGGTTGCGATGCTGTTGCAAGTCAAGCTGCCCTGACTAAACGCCGCCAAACATTAAGCTAACTATGCTAAAATGTCAAGGGCAGATAAAGATGGCTTCATCAAAGTGGGGAGAAAGAAGAATAAGCCGTCTAATCGTAATCAGTTCGGTGGCGGACTGACTGGAGCCAGCAGCTTACTGCAACCAGCCACACCAACTACGCAGCTGTACTGGTCCCGACTTAATCACTCTACGAAGGTCGAGGAGGTCGTAGAGTGTATCCAGATTAAGTGGAAGTAGACTACTGACAAGTGAATTTGAGAATTTTGACACTAGATCGGCATGCATGCAATTGCATGCAGGCCCACCCCCGCGTCATGCCAGAAACTTACACTAGAGTTTAATCAAATGTTGCCCCCGCATAACAAACTTCAAGATCCGCGCCTGTACTGATTGGCTGTCAATTGTCTTATTTAAGCTTATCAAAATCGGTGTGAAGTATAGCTGTATAGCTTCATCTCAAGCAGTAGCCTAATGGTTAAGTGATGAACGTGAACCCACTCCTAACACAAGGAAAGCTGGTGCTAACACGATTGCTAGTAATGTGCTACCTACATTGCTTGTATTTTTATTTACAAAAAGAAACTGTTTTAATTACCGTGCCATATATTAAAGAACTCAAGTAGAATAGTCAAAAAACCCGCGGGCAAAAGCAAGTATAAAAATAATAATATCTTGTTAATTAACCCTAGTAGCTATTTCTCGAATTACCAAGTAATTAATCACTCATAATACGTCAGTTAGACGGTGCAATCACCCTCATTCATTCGATCTACTTCGACCGACTCAAGTGGCGTACAAACTCACTGATTGGCTGTCAATAATCGGTAATGAGTCGGAATACATCGTGGCAGCTCAATATGTGCAATTAATAAGAGTCGATTCGTGCCATGGTTTATTGAATTTAGGGATAGCTGATATACGCATTGATTAGTTAAATGTACCTATTATGGAAAAACCGGGTAACATCTCGGGCCACGCACGATGTAGGGTTCCATAATAATGTGCAATGTAACCCTATCAGAATAATGTGGCTTAAGAAGTGGGTTTTCTGTTGTTTTTGTTTCATACTTACCACCTGTGGAAGTTGATATTGAGGTACACCTTCCCATAGGTGAAGTAGAAGTATTCTAAATGGGGCACCTAGACACAGAATAAACCATCGTGCTCATCACACAAAGTCTAATCTTGTGTGGGGATCGAACCCACGACCACCGGCTTAAAGTCAGTGTCACTAACCACTAGACCAACAGGCCAATAGATTCAATCCACTTCATACATAAAATAAATTGTTATTGTATTGAAAACCTTTACAAAAGACACAAGGCATGCTATACCAATCAAAGGGGCTTTACTAAACTTCTTTCAGCAACAAACATTGTAATAAAATGATGATAATAAATTTTATTGTAAGGGGCCACAAATATTGCCAAAACTACTTTACCATTGAATAGGTTTTATTGGTTTTTGTATCGAGTTTTGTTGTAAACTGTATTACGAGACTCTGTGTAATGTGACAATTGAGTAAAGGACACTCTGTGTAATGTGACAATTGAGTAAAGGACACTCTGTGTAATGTGACAATTGAGTAAAGGACACTCTGTGTAATGTGACAATTGAGTAAAGGACACTCTGTGTAATGTGACAATTGAGTAAAGGACACTCTGTGTAATGTGACAATTGAGTAAAGGACCCTCTGTGTAATGTGACAATTGAGTAAAGGACACTCTGTGTAATGTGACAATTGAGTAAAGGACGCTCTGTGTAATGTGACAATTGAGTAAAGGACGCTCTGTGTAATGTGACAATTGAGTAAAGGACACTCTGTGTAATGTGACAATTGAGTAAAGGACACTCTGTGTAATGTGACAATTGAGTAAAGGACACTCTGTGTAATGTGACAATTGAGTAAAGGACACTCTGTGTAATGTGACAATTGAGTAAAGGACACTCTGTGTAATGTGACAATTGAGTAAAGGGCACTCTGTGTAATGTGACAATTGAGTAAAGGACACTCTGTGTAATGTGACAATTGAGTAAAGGGCACTCTGTGTAATGTGACAATTGAGTAAAGGACACTCTGTGTAATGTGACAATTGAGTAAAGGACACTCTGTGTAATGTGACAATTGAGTAAAGGACACTCTGTGTAATGTGACAATTGAGTAAAGGACACTCTGTGTAATGTGACAATTGAGTAAAGGACACTCTGTGTAATGTGACAATTGAGTAAAGGACACTCTGTGTAATGTGACAATTGAGTAAAGGACACTCTGTGTAATGTGACAATTGAGTAAAGGATACTCCGTGTAATGTGACAATTGAGTAAAGGACACTCTGTGTAATGTGACAATTGAGTAAAGGACACTCTGTGTAATGTGACAATTGAGTAAAGGACACTCTGTGTAATGTGACAATTGAGTAAAGGACACTCTGTGTAATGTGACAATTGAGTAAAGGACACTCTGTGTAATGTGACAATTGAGTAAAGGACACTCTGTGTAATGTGACAATTGAGTAAAGGACACTCTGTGTAATGTGACAATTGAGTAAAGGACACTCTGTGTAATGTGACAATTGAGTAAAGGACACTCTGTGTAATGTGACAATTGAGTAAAGGACACTCTGTGTAATGTGACAATTGAGTAAAGGGCACTCTGTGTAATGTGACAATTGAGTAAAGGACACTCTGTGTAATGTGACAATTGAGTAAAGAACACTCTGTGTAATGTGACAATTGAGTAAAGGGCACTCTGTGTAATGTGACAATTGAGTAAAGGACACTCTGTGTAATGTGACAATTGAGTAAAGGACAAGGAATCTTCAGTTCTTCGTCTATCATGAAGTTGTATACATTTTTTTCGACTTTTCGTGCCATGAAACTTAATCGTTCCGAAATCAGATGTCCGCATTGTTAGGTCGATAGAGAAGTAGCCGAGTTTGCCAAGTTATAAATTTAAAATGATGATCAAAATTATTAACATGATTCACGAGAAACGTAACTAAACAGATCCATCGAAATCGAATTTGTCGATTAACTCATTCCGATTAAGAAAAATTATTAAGAAATTATACGAATTATTAGATATTAACTAGAAAAAATAAAAATTGAAATAATAAATAATTCTACGAAAATAGTACCTCATTTGGCATAAAAATAAACCAGTTTTTAAACTCCGGGCAAGATCCACTTATCTTTAATTTATTGGTGCCGAGACCGTGTTTAGGTTACACAAATAAATTAAACATAAAAAATTTCATCGAATAAAATGATATATTTTTAAACAAAAAAAAAATATCTCACCATCGCATAGCCCTACTAACGAATTGCCATAATGACCAAATAAAATATAGGTACAGTAGGTATTTATTTTCATTTTGGAAAACGTAACAAATCCAGTCGTATTCGATTTATTTATGTTAATTTGCACTGACCCGGGTTGAATTTGAATTCCAGTTAACGTACCTATTTGGATGTACCTAGTTTATCTATTCCGTTCACATTTTACCCAATCCTGGGATTGGGGGTTTACGGTAAACATTTTTCAAATGTGTTTTCAAAAATTACTTGGCTAACATTTTTGAAAGTTCCACCGATTTAATGTTTAAAAATGTAAAAGTGACTTAATTTTAAAAGACAGTTTTTACACCGTTTGTTTTTTGTGGATACAAGGTGTAGTTGCAGTATCTGACTTGATATGGTAGGTATCATGGGCGTACCCAGAGGGGGATTTGGGTATACCCCCCCCCCCTCCCGAAATTGCATAGAAATGTAGGTTCACAGTGCACATTTTTCCGGTATTTAGTCAATTGTGCCATCTAGCTCACCACTCCGAAATCTCGAAAAGTCAACCCCCGCCCCGTAAAATGATCCTGGGTAAGTATTAGTTTCAACCAACATACACCAGCCGGATGCATTATTAAGGCAAAGTTAAAGCATTTTTCAAACCATACTTGTTACTAGCTTACCGGTGCCCACATCATTGGGTTTTGACACAAAAAACGTAATTTTGTATTGGTAAAAGTATTTTTAAAATCGGTTCAGTAGATCCAAAAATTACCCCCTACAACCTCACAAACTTTATCTCTTTATATTAATATATTAACGACTAGCTGTCCCAGCGAACTTCGTACCGCGACGTATATTATTATTTGTTTCGTTATTTTTTAACGTAAGAACCTTCTACAGAGAAATAAAAATCTAAAAAAATAAAAATACAATGAATGAAATCGTTAAAGTCGTTCTCTAGATATCTCGTGACCAAGGGAAACAGGGATTCATGTTAAAGATATAAATTATAGACGTACCTCTAAAGTAAACTTCAAGGGCAATTATTTAACTTTAACTAAAGTTGCTATTCGTGATAATGCAGGTACTCCATTTAGAGTACATTACGAATGCTGATACATAAAAGCACTCATTCTCACGTGTTCGTATCGACCTTTGAATTTGTGAATTACACCTTTCTTTTAGACGTTGTAGAGAATTAATAACTCGGAGTTTTTAACCGAAAACGGTCGTTTAGGCGGAACAACCGTTTCTGTAAAAATTCTCTGAGTCGCGGATCTGCTGGCAAAAGTTCGTAAACTATAACAAACTCGTTAAACTACATATATTTACAGGTCAGGATTAGCCATAAACTAATGTTTTATTGTTGTAGAAAATGAACATTATTTGTCCATAAATACTTCCTCTATTATGATAAATGGGGTGTTGTCCGATCCCTATCAGTCACGAAAATGTTCACCGAAATAGGTTTGGTAATTTTTCATAGCCCAGTTTTTGGATTAGATTGTTAAGTAGACCGAAGTAATCAAGTTTCATGGTTTAGTAGGTAACCTCGAAGAACATATAAAGCCATCGGTCCTGCGCCTACTTTCTCTTGTGTGTGGTGCATAATTTGCTTGTCTTTAATGAAATTTGCCGCCATGGCCGAAATCGGTTAAGAGATCATTATGATACTCGAAATTCACCGTTTTTTACACTGCTGCCACTGAACTCAGATGATGATACTCATTCGGAAAATCAGTTAATAATATGCTACGACATCGTCGTTGACAGAGAAAATTTTAGAACAACTACATTTTCATATCTCCAACGTAATTTTCTTGTATTTAATGAAGTTTGCCGCTATGACCGAAATCGGTTAAGAGATCATTATGATATTCGAAATTTACCGTTTTTTTTTTCACACTGCTGCCACTGAACTCAGATGATGATACTCATTCGGAAAATTAGTTAATACATAATATGCTAAGACATCGCCGATGACAGAGAAAATTTGAGAGTAACTACATTTTTATTAGTTCCAAGATCTAAACACACGTATAAAACGACATTTTTCTATCACAATTTTATAGGTCTGGTAGAATTGGTAGAGGTATTACTTGGTACAACAATAACATCTTTTTTTCTTTAGTTCCAAAAATCTAATAGAAAGATTCTTCAAATTGCTACTATTTTCACGCGGGGACGTCGAGATGATAGATCAATTCCCAGCAGGATTCGGCCAATTCGGGTCACTGTGTCATATCACAACATGACTTTATTAATATTACACATGTTGGAACATTTTAAGGAACGTTCAAAAGCTTTTAACAAAGTTAAAGAGGCAGAGAAACTTTGAAACATTTGTTCAGCAATAAATTCTTCGGCTCAAGTTTTAACTTTGAGCAGATATTTTGTACTTTGTACAGTATGTTTATCTTTCAAAGTCTCATTAATCATCGTCTTGAACAGATGGAAAACGTTGTCGTTATGAAAATTGCTCCTAATGAATAAAGGAAATGATAACTTTTTGGTTCAAAGATGTTACGTATAAATTATTATTAGATAGGTACCCGTATGAATGAAATTTCGTCAGTATTCAATCAATCAGCCTGTATCAGTCTACTGCTGGACATAGGCCTCTCTTAACTTACGCTACAACATCCGGTTCTCCGCCTTCGGCATCCAATTCATCCAGCGACTTTCTTTAAGTCATCAGTCCATCTGGCTGGCGTCCTACCTTACGTTTGCCAAGTCGCCGTCTCCACTCTAGGACGTAATTGCTCCATCAGTCGTCGGTCCTTCGGCAAATGTGGCAAGCCCATTGCCACTTCAGCGTGCTTAACCTGCGTGCTATGTTAGTAACTTTGATTCTTTGTCGGATGACCTCTTTGCGTATTTTATCCTTCAAAAAGAATCCTTCTGTCGACTTATTTCTCGAAGTTGTTTCTATAATGGTCCGTGTGGTGGTGGACGTTAAGAATACAAGAGTTACCATCCCATCTCATCCGGCGGGTGTCGTAAGAAGCGACAAAGGAGGTAAAAGGTAAACAGATGCAACCAATGCCTAGAGAAGGAAAACTCTAAATTAAATTCCAAACCTACCCGTCTGGCCAGCGTGGTATAAGTAGGCCAAAACCTCAAATGGAGCCACACTGTCAGTATTAATAAATCTGTAATAATAATATAAACTAAAGTATTTGTTTTTAACGTCAATTGTCACCATAAAACAGGTTTATATATATATTTTTTTTTTTGTTTCAGGTAATCTCTAAAATGCCTGCACCAATTTTAATGGGACTTTTTCTAGCAGGTAATCATAAAGAGTAATTTTCACGATTAAATTATTTTCTATACCACGTGGATGAAGTCGAAGCCAAGAAGGTCGCAGCTAGTACACATTTATTAATCATAATTTAACCAAACGTGCAGTCTCCCAAACACAATAAAAATATTTAACAAACAATAGTAATTAAGTATCAATATCACAACTCCGACCATTTGGATTTCACCTACTGTGCAAACGAACCGTTTTCTTTCGTTTAACCAAATTCGGTTAAAAAAATACGGTCTGCATACTTTGTCATCGGCTTAATTCAAATCAGTCAATAATCCCCGGATTGATATACTTACGATTGACATAATTATTTTTTGGTAAAGTATGTACCAATAGCTCCCATTATTGAGCGGCGGAGGCATTGGACTTGCAATCGTGATGTCGCGGGTTCAAATTCTACTCATTATACTACCCACGCCAACCCACTCCTAACTTAGCTGGAGGGGTTAACAGCGTTGCTAGTAATGTGGGTCCCACAATCCCACATTGCTAGTTATCTTTAAAAAAAATGTGCAATTATTTAAAAAACGGCCGGTGTTTTAAATAAAATAGGTACGTACATATATATATATATTATAATAAATAACCTTTTTAGGAAAAGTGAACTTATGTAAATTTCGTTGACATACTCCTACGCATAGGTGGATCCAGAGGGGGGGGGGGGGCACGGTGACACGTGCCCCCCAGACGGTTGTTTTATGTACGAAATTTCTTAGTCTATTTGCCTCTTGTACAAGGATTTTTTTTGGGGCACTCACGCCCCTGTCTTGCATGCAACTTACACTTGAGCGATATCGGGTACAACGATATTCTGCACCATCCGACATTGTGCTCCCTCGTGCCCCCTCCAGAATGAAAAGTTGTATCCGCCTTTGCTCCTACGTATTAGTGCATCGGTCTTGTAATCAAGGATAACGTTCTATAAACTACCTACAACCTTTTCAGAAAAAATGTGCAGCCGAATAGCTGATCAAGGAAGTGGTTTTTGCGAACATATATACACACCGGCCAAACATACAAGCTGGTTAAAAATGTTTTCAAATTGGAATATTAATATTGATAAATATCTATTAATATTTTTTCTATCAACTGTTTTTTAAAATAGTTAGGTAAAACTTTAATACGTGTACGAAGTCGGACGATTTGATGTGGAAAATAAATGTAATAATGTCCTTACTCAAGAATTCGGTTAATCCAAATCAGTCAGTAGTCTAAAAGAGGTTTCTTTGTAAATGTTCGCACTTCGTCCTTTTATCTAGTAGGTACATCTTTTTGCAAATTTTCAATACCCTCCTCCACTAATACCTTGATAAAGCGGGTTTACAGTTTCTTAGGTGTCAAGTTTTCGGTATTTCGTTTCACAAAAGTTTGGTCCGTTTTAACACCGTTCCAAAAATGAAACAAATTATTTTAGGCTTAGTGTTTTGGAATTGTTTTTGCTTACAAATGAATGCTGTCTTTATTATGCCAAGTTTTAGTTTCCTTTGTTCAATAATTCCTCTAAAATAAAACCTGCTTTACATTTTAGTGATATAGGTACTACATAGTACTACACGTCATTATTATAATTATACTCATGACCCGTACAGACATACGTATTTATCGTCTATTAAAAATGCTCTGTGTGAATATGTTTTGTTATTTAGTTTTTAAATTTCAAATAATGTAATATTTTTATAAATGTGACATCCTAGATTATTTTAATAGCTATCCATTGATGCCATATATACGATTATGCGAGGCTTACAAGTTGACTTCAGGGGTCATTAACGTAATTTATAACTGATACCCAAATGAAGGCATTTTATTAAACACTAGCACGCTCGTGCAATTTCGTTTTTGTAACATATTTCATTGATGCTCTGCTCCTATAGGTCGAAGAAGTGATGTTATATACACACTTACAAATAACGTGGCTTTCT
This sequence comes from Herminia tarsipennalis, assembly GCA_945859575.2. NCBI lineage: Eukaryota > Metazoa > Arthropoda > Insecta > Lepidoptera > Erebidae > Herminia > Herminia tarsipennalis. Next base: position 12,407,072 of record OX243855.2, read on the forward strand.
ATTGGTAAAATATTTTTCAAAATCGGTCCAGTAGATCCAGAGATTACCCCTACAACCTCACAAACGTTACCTCTTTATGGGTTTAAAATTTTATGGGTTGCCACAAAGAATGCATTCCATAGACGAAAAGCCTGAACCAGGAAAGAGGAATTAATAATGGCTGAGTTATGAGACTGACAGAGAAGTAGAAGGGTATTACAAGATCGAAGACAAATATTGAAAGTGAGAAGAAGAATAAGTAGGAGCATTCAAAGAGTAAAGAATAGAATAGAGCAAGGTCAGCGCCCTCAGACTACGGCTCTGAGGAATAGGTAACCGTATCAGTTGGGAGCGGTAATTCCACACATGGTCGTATTTACGAAGGTTGAATATGAATCAAATGCAATTGTTGAAAAGACGATCAACATTGTTGAACAGATCTGCATTCAATTCGAAATAATACATATCACCATAGTCAATGATAGAAAAAATTAAAGCCTGCACAAGCATTGTCTTGGTTTTCATTGGAAAGAAACAAAATAAGTTAGTAGTTTTTAAATTACTATATGTGAGATTTCATTGTAACGGAGTGTAGCATAAACTAATATATCTTGGGACAACTTACACAACGCTATCTGATCGCAAAATAAGCAGAGCTTGTACTATGGAAACCAGACAACTGATAAACATACTTATATATTTATAAATACTGATAAATAGCACCCAGACATAGAATAAATCATGTCATGCTCATAACACATCATTTTATCCTGGGTGGGGATCGAACCCACGACCTCTGGCGTAGCAGTCGGATACACTTTCACCGCGCCACAGAGGCAGTCTGCTAACATAGCTTGTAGACATTTAAAACACTGCCGTATCTACACGAAGGCCATGATATCCACAAATGTTTCAAATTTATTCTTTTGGGGTTTCGAAATGGCCGTATCTGGAAATAGCATCTGTTAAAATTATATCTGCATTATGACATTTCTGTTTGATACGAGGCCTGACGTTCATTTAATTATAAAATTCAATAATTGTAACTAGTGTGGCACGCGTTTGCAGCAATTATTTCATTTATCAGAATTTATTTAAAACTTCTTGGAATAACATGGCAATAGGTGTTAAATTACAATAATATTGTTTTTATTTCAGATAAAAATTTCAGTTTCAAAGTCCATAGATAATAATTACAGTAATTAAGTCTAAAAATGTACCTAAAATACCCAGGAATACCATGCTTAAAATTATTAAGTTGCATCCGCCTCTTCCTCATTGGTGACCAGGCGCGGATCCAATGAGGAAAACACCCCCCCCCCCCTTCCAACACTCATGAATTTTAGCCATAAATTTGCTTCGCATAGACAGGCAAAACTACTAACAATCGGTTGGTGTTGGGTCAAAGTGCCCACCCCAAAGTGAACTTGATCCTGGATCCGCGCCTGTTGGTGACTGCCATACATAGGTAGGTAATTACATAGCATTACAAGTATAATTATTATTAAACTAATTTTAATAGGTACAATTATTAAAAAAACTACAAATATAATTATTAATTAATTATAAGTAGGTTGATAATGATGTATAAAACAATACATTACAGTAAGTACTTTTTCAGTTCAAGATTATATTATTTTATCACCTATATATTTTACCTACAGTGGAAACATCGAGTCAAATGACATAATTTTCATTATGAACATAAAATAAGGCCAAATGTTAAGTTATGTTTTATTCGTTTTACATAAATATATTTTATTATGTAATATTATGCCCACATTATCGGTGTTAAAGTCATTTAAAAGGAAAAACTCAATAAAATTGATTTGCCACACATATTTTAATTTATATTGTATCCGACAGATGGCGCTGTGCCAACGAGCTATATTGCGCTATGGTTTCGTTCACATTTTCCACACATAAGCCAGCGTTGTACACATTCTGTGAGAGTGAAACAAGGGATACTTTACTTGTTTTTGCGCATATTTTTTTAAAGTGTTGGGTGCGTGAGTATCTAAACACTAGTAGTTATATTATCTTATGTGACTGTGAAGCGACCAGGTCATTAAAATCCAAAAAATAATAAGAATAACATTGAGCTGACGCCCGTGGCTATGCCGGTTATAATGACTATAATATTATATGAGCTCTGTAATGTATGATAGAACTAATAAATTGGGGTTCAAGCCAGTATGGTAAAGTTGTGTGGAAGAAAACTGGGATCTTAACGTTTCCTGGGCAATTATTCTGCTTATAAGAACCTTCTCCGGACATTATACAAATATTGTACCAGACATCTATCATAAATATTGGATGATCAAACAGTTGATCCCGTGTTTTGCGTTTAGCAACATTATTTAGCGGTTAGACCAAACCAATGCCCGCTGGAGGGAAAGTACTCTAAACATTTGAGTTAGCAATTTTTTTATTTAAAGTAAACATTCTTTAAGTAATTTTTTTATGGCATTTCTTGCCATAGAGAAATTTGAGGTCTAGTAACATGCCTAGTCCAGATAGGTGGTTCGCTTCTGGCCCCGGTTTGGCTACGGAAGTCTCGGGTTCGATTCCTGAGTCTGGACTTAAAATTTTTCTATCTTTCAATAATGCAAACATTCTTTAATTTTTAAATTATAAAGAACTGCACTCAAAGATTTTTTTAAAGTAATTTGCCTGAGCCAGGAATCGAACCTGGCATATGCAAAAAATAAACATACTGTGTTTTTAAGATACCGATTGAAAGGGTCAATATGGTGAGAAACAAATCTCTCTAACAAACATTATATCTAAAATTTGAGGAAGGACATGTTTAACAATAAAATGTATAAATGTGGGTACTCAGACAAGCGCAAGAAGAAGCAGAAGCACTAACTATTGGAAATAGCCACATAGATCGAGACGTGCTTTTAAATAATTATTCATCATACCTATCACCTTCAGCAAGGTAATATGCAATTGATTTAAAAAAAGATATAGACGTGCTTTTAAATAATTATTCATCATACCTATCACCTTCAGCAAGGTAATATGCAATTGATTTAAAAAAAGATTTAACCTTTGTATCGTGCCAAATGATTCATATCTAGGTTAATGATATTAAATTAATTAATTGAAATAGTACGCTTACTTGTATTTATTTTGACTATTAGGTACCTTATCTTTAGATTTTATGGTAGATGCAATGTTTAGAGATTTGCCCTTTTAATGAAGCGGCGGTAGCCTAATGGGGTTCGAATCCTATCCATTATACTACCGACGTGAACCCACTCCTAACACAAGCCTTTGAGCTTAGCTGGAGGGGTTACCAAGATTGCTAGTAATGTAGGACTCAATCCCACATTGCTAGTTGTCTTCTAATATATAAAATTCTCCTGTCACGGGGTGCGTAATCGAACTCCTCCGAAACGGCTCGACCGATTTTGATGAAATTTTGTGTGCATATTGGGTAGGTCTGAGAATCGGACAACATCTATTTTTCATCCCCCTAAGAGTTTGTTTGTTTGTTTGTACGCGATGATCTCAGGAACTACTGGGCCGCACTGAAAAAATATTTTACTGTTGGATAGCCGATTTATTGAGAAAGGCTATAGGCTATATAACATCACGCTAAGACCTATAGGAGCTGAGCAGCAATGATAAATGTTGCAAAAACGGGTAAAATTTACGCAGACGAAGTTGCGCGGGTCAGCTTATCCGGTATCTATGATAATCGGCCAACATCTATTTTTCATACCCCTAAGAGTTTGTTTGTTTGTTTGAATGCGATAATCTCAGGAACTACTGGGCTGCACTGAAAAAATATTTTATTGTTGGATAGCCCATTTATCGGGGAAGGCTATAAGGTTATAATATCACGCTACGACCAATAGGAGCGGAGCAGCAATGAAAAATGTTGTAATAAAAGAAAAAAAAAAAAAAAAAAGAAAAAAGGGAAAATTTACGCAGACGAAGTTGCGCGGGACAGCTAGTTTTTAGAGAAAAATAAAATCTGCGTTATAAAAATACCGAATGTAATGAAAAGAAACAATTAGCGTGTTCAATGACTTTGAAAAAATCTTTAAATTGAATTCTTTTATTTAATAAAAGAATGTGTCCTTTGGGTAAAATTTGCTAACTCAAATGTTTAGAGTACTTCCAGCGGGCATTGGTTTGGTTCACCCTGTAGATAATAAAGGTTATTCCAATCGCCAAGCTTAGATAAATAATTTAAGTAAAATGATTACATCTATACTAATATTATAAAGCGGAAGAGTTTGTTTGTTTGTTTGCTTTGTTTGTTTGTTTAAACGCGCTAATCTAAAGAGGAATTAATAATGGCTGAGTTATGAGACTGACAGAGAAGTAGAAGGGTATTACAAGATCGAAGACAAATATTGAAAGTGAGAAGAAGAATAAGTAGGAGCATTCAAAGAGTAAAGAATAGAATAGAGCAAGGTCAGCGCCCTCAGACTACGGCTCTGAGGAATAGGTAACCGTATCAGTTGGGAGCGGTAATTCCACACATGGTCGTATTTACGAAGGTTGAATATGAATCAAATGCAATTGTTGAAAAGACGATCAACATTGTTGAACAGATCTGCATTCAATTCGAAATAATACATATCACCATAGTCAATGATAGAAAAAATTAAAGCCTGCACAAGCATTGTCTTGGTTTTCATTGGAAAGAAACAAAATAAGTTAGTAGTTTTTAAATTACTATATGTGAGATTTCATTGTAACGGAGTGTAGCATAAACTAATATATCTTGGGACAACTTACACAACGCTATCTGATCGCAAAATAAGCAGAGCTTGTACTATGGAAACCAGACAACTGATAAACATACTTATATATTTATAAATACTGATAAATAGCACCCAGACATAGAATAAATCATGTCATGCTCATAACACATCATTTTATCCTGGGTGGGGATCGAACCCACGACCTCTGGCGTAGCAGTCGGATACACTTTCACCGCGCCACAGAGGCAGTCTGCTAACATAGCTTGTAGACATTTAAAACACTGCCGTATCTACACGAAGGCCATGATATCCACAAATGTTTCAAATTTATTCTTTTGGGGTTTCGAAATGGCCGTATCTGGAAATAGCATCTGTTAAAATTATATCTGCATTATGACATTTCTGTTTGATACGAGGCCTGACGTTCATTTAATTATAAAATTCAATAATTGTAACTAGTGTGGCACGCGTTTGCAGCAATTATTTCATTTATCAGAATTTATTTAAAACTTCTTGGAATAACATGGTTTGCCAAACTTCTTGGCAGTATATGATTAGGTATAAATGAGACAAAAGATGTAGTATAGTCTGGTTATAATTATCTAAAGGTGCATCTTATATACTAACGACTTCGTGTTGATAACAGATAGTGGAAACATTTAATAGATACTGAACGTGCGATAAGGAACATAAGATTGTGATGTAGATTGTAGATACAGCACAAAGATATTGTACTGTAACAGTACACCCCCCTTTAAAAAAAAAAAAAAAAAAAATATGGTAATAGTGTTTACAATATAAATTTGACCTAGACCTTACTAGTTATTTGCTGATGTATATAAATAATAATGCTATTGTACGCGGTGGAATTTGATGACGCCTGTTGTGGTGTGATTTGCTGACGTCTGTAATTTTGACTTAGCTGTTGCACGAGTGTTTATTATTTTTTTCCGTTAAACTCTTCATTCTTCTGTCCAGTGTTTTCATTATGCCGTAAATTAGGATCACGCCGATTGTTAAAATAATCTGTCCCATTGCAACATTTCTTGTCCACCGTAAGTCCTCCTGGATCAGGTTACGGAGTTGGTCCGCTTCGTTTTGATTGAGGCAATTGTCCGTATTGTATGTTATCTGGTCCTTAGAACTTTGATTTCCCATTTTAGATGTCTTGTTGTTACGAGTAGTTGTGAATTAATGGTATATGTTAAGATCTATGTTAATATATATACGAATAGCTTGCTTATATCAGCGATTTTTTATAGACGTACTACTGGCTTTACTTTACGTCCCGATCGTGTAGTGTACGTGTGTGAATGCCTGTCGCAATCCTTTGAATCTGGCACGTAGTTTGATTCGTCATTGATCATGAAAGCTGGTTTCAATCTATCAATTGATATCACTGTCTCTTTATCCCTAATTCTAATGCAAAATGTTTTATCTGTTTTACTAATTACTGGGTAGGGTCCTTCATACGGCGGTGTCAGGGCTTTCTTAATTCTATCACACCGAACAAATACGTGTGAGCATTCTTTGAGTTCGGGATGCACAAATATAGCTTGATTGTGTTTTTTTCTTTTCGGAATTGATGTCATTTGTGTGATGTCCTTTTGAATTTGTTTTACAAACTCTTCGTACGTTGATAACTGTGCTGCTGATGACTCAAAAAATCCTCCAGGGAGTCGTATTGGCGTTCCATATGTCATCTCTGCTGAACTATAACCTGTGTCTTCTCGCAAGCTACTCCGCAACCCGAGTAAAACTGTTGGAATTTCTTTTAACCAATTTTCGTTGGATTCTCTTGTCATTAACGCCGCCTTTAAAGTTCTATGAAATCTCTCTATCATTCCATTGGATTGTGGATGATAAGGTGTTGTCCTAATTTTATGTATTCCCAAAAATTGTGAGAGTGACTCAAATATTCTTGATTCAAACTGTCGGCCTTGATCCGTAGTAATGCGCAATGGACATCCAAAACGAGTAATCCATCCCTCGAAAAGTGTCTTGGCTACTGTTTCTGCAGTTATATCTTCTACCGGAAATATTTCGGGCCATGACGTACAACGATCTATGATTGTGATTAAATATCTCTTCCCTTGTGAAATCGGAAGTGGTCCGACGATGTCAATATGTAAATGTTCAAAACGTTGCGCTGTCATAAATGTACCAGGAGGTGATATCGTATGTCGTTGTATTTTTGATTTTTGGCAGGCTATACATGATCTACACCAGTTATTGATATCTTTGTTCATATACGGCCATAAATACCTTTGGGTTATCATTTTTCTCGTAGTTCTTTTTCCTGGATGGCTCATACCATGAATGGTATCGCAAATTTGTTTGCGAAAATGCTTTGGTAAGTAGGGGCGGCTTTTTCCAGTAGATGTGTCGCAGGTGATGTTTATTGTGGAACCCGGAAGCGTAATATTTTTGAATTTTAATCTTTTATTGTCATGTAATTTACTTAGTTCATTATCTGTTGATTGACATTTTTCCAATTCAGCGTAATCGATAGGTGATGGCACGTATATTTCCTCTATTCGAGATAAGGCATCGGCGGTAATATTGTCACGTCCGCTTATGTGTTGAATGTTGGTACTGTATTGTGAAATGAAATCTAACTGCCGGACCCGTCGCGGTGTATCGTTTGATGATGGTTTTTGGGAGAATGCGTATGTCAAAGGTCGGTGATCCGTAAATATTGTAAATTCTCTTCCCTCGATTAATCTGTGAAAATGTTTGACGGCCATGTATATTCCTAACAGCTCTCTGTCAAACGTAGAATATTTTTGTTGAGTTTCGCTCAATTTTTGTGAAAAAAATCCTAATGGTTCCCAATTGCGTCCGGATTTTTGTTGTAAAACTCCACCAACGCAAGTAGCACTAGCGTCGGTCATGAGCGCTAGTGATGCGTTGCGGGAAGGATGCGCTGTTAACACTGCGTTTTTCATGCTTTCCTTGCATTTTTCGTAAGCTTTGTCTGCTTCCGTTGTCCAAGGAACAGGTGAATTATCGTTCTTTTTTGAACCATGTAGATATTCGTTTAAAATTCTTTGATTTTCCGCTGCGCGTGGAATATTACTTCTGTAGAAATTGACCATGCCCAAAAATCTTCTTAATTCTTGAATTGTTTTCGGTTTGGGAAATTCCATGATTGCTTTGTAATTTTCTTCGGTAGGGTGTATTCCTTGGCTCGTTATATGATAACCTAAGAAATCTATTTCCCTTCTGAGAAATTCGCATTTTTCGTGATTAATGGTTATTCCATTCTCGTGTAAACGTTTGAAAACCGTTTCTAAGTGCTGATAATGCAAATCTTCGTTGTCCGATGCAATGAGACAGTCGTCTACAAATATAAATACGTAGTTTAAATCTCTAAATAAGGAATCCATGAATCGTTGAAATGTTTGTGCCGCATTGCGTAATCCGAAAGGCATTCTTAAGTACTCAAAAAGTCCAAAAGGTGTGATGATGGCTGTTTTTTCTATATCTTTAACAGGAATACAATGGTATGCTTTACGTATATCTATCTTGCTTAGTATCTTCTTATTTTCTAATATGTATGTAAAGTCAGTTAATCTTGGTAGTGGGTATTTGTCCGGTACTGTCGTGCTATTGAGCATTCGATAGTCTCCGCACGGCCTCCACTCGCCATTTTTCTTTTTTACCATATGTAATGGGCTTGCCCATGGGCTATCTGACGGTCGGCAAATTCCGAGTTCTATCATATTTTGAAATTCCTTTTTGGCTATGTCGTATTTTTCTGGAGGTAATGGTCTTGCCCGAGCTGCGACGGGTGGTCCTGTAGTGATAATGTGATGTTCAATCTTATGTTTGGGCGCATTGCGGAGAGAGGACTCTTTCGTGATGTCTTCGTATTTGTTTAAAAGTTGCGTAATACGTGGATTCGTTCCCACTGCGATAGTACGAATTGTTTGTTGTGTCGCTTTTTCCGAAATTACATGCGTTGTCAGCTCTGTAACTTTGTCGATAAGTTTGCGACCTGCTATGTCGACTAATAGTTTATAGTGCTCTAGAAAATCTGCTCCAATTATTGGTTGTGTAACATCGGCGATTACAAAATTCCATTTATAACATCGTTGTAGTCCTAAATTCAAGGTAAGCGTCTTCTCGCCGTAAGTCCTAATTTTAGTCCCATTTGCAGCGTATAGTGTGTATTGTTCATTTTGTAAAATTGAATGTCTCTGTTGCTTGCTAATGACTGAAATATTTGCGCCCGTGTCAATCAAAAACTTCATACCACTTTTTCGGTCGGTAATGGTGAGGCGATTGGATGGGTGGATTGCACAGAGTTTCGCCGTTGTCTGTGCTCTTATTCGTTTCCCTGGTTCCGTACGTAAGTCATTGGTTTCCAACCGCATGGTTTAATGCAGTTCTTTGCATATTTTCCGAATCTTTCGTGGTAGTAACAAAATTGATTTGCTCCTCTATAGTTTGTTCTCGGCCTCATAATCGGGAATTGTTGACGTTTCTTGAAATGATTGTGCGTGTTGGGTCGATAGCCATATTGACCTTGCTGAATTGCGTCAATATCTATCTGTAATTTTGCTAGCTGGGCTAAAATGCATGCTGTATTGTTGTCGTTTGAAGTGTCGTTGCTAACAGCTGATATTTCGGTTACTTTTGAATTCATTATTATTTTGTCTGCAATTTGGCTCAGTTTGTCAATTTCCATGTCTTCCGTAACTGCTAGAACCGTAGTAACTGATGTTGGTAAAAGCCTGAACCATAGTAGTTTAATTGTTTCGTCACTGATTTTTCCTCTCCCGAGGACTCGCATTTGACGTAATAACTGCGAAGGTTTTTGATCACCGAGTTCTGTCTCTGATATTAATTTTTGAAACTGTCGCTGTTCTGTTTCTTCGTAACAATCAATTAAACGTTCCTTGATGTTTTTGTATTTATCTGTAGTCGGTGGTGAAGTGATTAGGTCACTAACCTGTAGTATTTCTTCCTTGGATAATTTTGCTATTACTGTACAGTATTTGTATTCGTCTCCTTGCTTCTGTGGTGCTAAGATGGCTTCTAGTTGCGTGAACCATAATCTTGGTTGGTCTTTCCAAAATTCCGGAATCCGGGATAAAACCGAGGTGCCAGCAGCTACTTCAAGTGTTCCTTGCTGATTTATGTTCGCCTTGCACGGTGATTGTGCCATGTTTCTTGCTGCGTATTCGTTCGTCGGGGTCACCAATTTGCCAAACTTCTTGGCAGTATATGATTAGGTATAAATGAGACAAAAGATGTAGTATAGTCTGGTTATAATTATCTAAAGGTGCATCTTATATACTAACGACTTCGTGTTGATAACAGATAGTGGAAACATTTAATAGATACTGAACGTGCGATAAGGAACATAAGATTGTGATGTAGATTGTAGATACAGCACAAAGATATTGTACTGTAACACATGGCAATAGGTGTTAAATTACAATAATATTGTTTTTATTTCAGATAAAAATTTCAGTTTCAAAGTCCATAGATAATAATTACAGTAATTAAGTCTAAAAATGTACCTAAAATACCCAGGAATACCATGCTTAAAATTATTAAGTTGCATCCGCCTCTTCCTCATTGGTGACCAGGCGCGGATCCAATGAGGAAAACACCCCCCCCCCCTTCCAACACTCATGAATTTTAGCCATAAATTTGCTTCGCATAGACAGGCAAAACTACTAACAATCGGTTGGTGTTGGGTCAAAGTGCCCACCCCAAAGTGAACTTGATCCTGGATCCGCGCCTGTTGGTGACTGCCATACATAGGTAGGTAATTACATAGCATTACAAGTATAATTATTATTAAACTAATTTTAATAGGTACAATTATTAAAAAAACTACAAATATAATTATTAATTAATTATAAGTAGGTTGATAATGATGTATAAAACAATACATTACAGTAAGTACTTTTTCAGTTCAAGATTATATTATTTTATCACCTATATATTTTACCTACAGTGGAAACATCGAGTCAAATGACATAATTTTCATTATGAACATAAAATAAGGCCAAATGTTAAGTTATGTTTTATTCGTTTTACATAAATATATTTTATTATGTAATATTATGCCCACATTATCGGTGTTAAAGTCATTTAAAAGGAAAAACTCAATAAAATTGATTTGCCACACATATTTTAATTTATATTGTATCCGACAGATGGCGCTGTGCCAACGAGCTATATTGCGCTATGGTTTCGTTCACATTTTCCACACATAAGCCAGCGTTGTACACATTCTGTGAGAGTGAAACAAGGGATACTTTACTTGTTTTTGCGCATATTTTTTTAAAGTGTTGGGTGCGTGAGTATCTAAACACTAGTAGTTATATTATCTTATGTGACTGTGAAGCGACCAGGTCATTAAAATCCAAAAAATAATAAGAATAACATTGAGCTGACGCCCGTGGCTATGCCGGTTATAATGACTATAATATTATATGAGCTCTGTAATGTATGATAGAACTAATAAATTGGGGTTCAAGCCAGTATGGTAAAGTTGTGTGGAAGAAAACTGGGATCTTAACGTTTCCTGGGCAATTATTCTGCTTATAAGAACCTTCTCCGGACATTATACAAATATTGTACCAGACATCTATCATAAATATTGGATGATCAAACAGTTGATCCCGTGTTTTGCGTTTAGCAACATTATTTAGCGGTTAGACCAAACCAATGCCCGCTGGAGGGAAAGTACTCTAAACATTTGAGTTAGCAATTTTTTTATTTAAAGTAAACATTCTTTAAGTAATTTTTTTATGGCATTTCTTGCCATAGAGAAATTTGAGGTCTAGTAACATGCCTAGTCCAGATAGGTGGTTCGCTTCTGGCCCCGGTTTGGCTACGGAAGTCTCGGGTTCGATTCCTGAGTCTGGACTTAAAATTTTTCTATCTTTCAATAATGCAAACATTCTTTAATTTTTAAATTATAAAGAACTGCACTCAAAGATTTTTTTAAAGTCATTTGCCTGAGCCAGGAATCGAACCTGGCATATGCAAAAACTAAACATACTGTGTTTTTAAGATACCGATTGAAAGGGTCAATATGGTGAGAAACAAATCTCTCTAACAAACATTATATCTAAAATTTGAGGAAGGACATGTTTAACAATAAAATGTATAAATGTGGGTACTCAGACAAGCGCAAGAAGAAGCAGAAGCACTAACTATTGGAAATAGCCACATAGATCGAGACGTGCTTTTAAATAATTATTCATCATACCTATCACCTTCAGCAAGGTAATATGCAATTGATTTAAAAAAAGATATAGACGTGCTTTTAAATAATTATTCATCATACCTATCACCTTCAGCAAGGTAATATGCAATTGATTTAAAAAAAGATTTAACCTTTGTATCGTGCCAAATGATTCATATCTAGGTTAATGATATTAAATTAATTAATTGAAATAGTACGCTTACTTGTATTTATTTTGACTATTAGGTACCTTATCTTTAGATTTTATGGTAGATGCAATGTTTAGAGATTTGCCCTTTTAATGAAGCGGCGGTAGCCTAATGGGGTTCGAATCCTATCCATTATACTACCGACGTGAACCCACTCCTAACACAAGCCTTTGAGCTTAGCTGGAGGGGTTAACAAGATTGCTAGTAATGTAGGACTCAATCCCACATTGCTAGTTGTCTTCTGATATATAAAATTCTCCTGTCACGGGGTGCGTAATCGAACTCCTCCGAAACGGCTCGACCGATTTTGATGAAATTTTGTGTGCATATTGGGTAGGTCTGAGAATCGGACAACATCTATTTTTCATCCCCCTAAGAGTTTGTTTGTTTGTTTGTACGCGATGATCTCAGGAACTACTGGGCCGCACTGAAAAAATATTTTACTGTTGGATAGCCGATTTATTGAGAAAGGCTATAGGCTATATAACATCACGCTAAGACCTATAGGAGCTGAGCAGCAATGATAAATGTTGCAAAAACGGGTAAAATTTACGCAGACGAAGTTGCGCGGGTCAGCTTATCCGGTATCTATGATAATCGGCCAACATCTATTTTTCATACCCCTAAGAGTTTGTTTGTTTGTTTGAATGCGATAATCTCAGGAACTACTGGGCTGCACTGAAAAAATATTTTATTGTTGGATAGCCCATTTATCGGGGAAGGCTATAAGGTTATAATATCACGCTACGACCAATAGGAGCGGAGCAGCAATGAAAAATGTTGTAATAAAAGAAAAAAAAAAAAAAAAAAGAAAAAAGGGAAAATTTACGCAGACGAAGTTGCGCGGGACAGCTAGTTTTTAGAGAAAAATAAAATCTGCGTTATAAAAATACCGAATGTAATGAAAAGAAACAATTAGCGTGTTCAATGACTTTGAAAAAATCTTTAAATTGAATTCTTTTATTTAATAAAAGAATGTGTCCTTTGGGTAAAATTTGCTAACTCAAATGTTTAGAGTACTTCCAGCGGGCATTGGTTTGGTTCACCCTGTAGATAATAAAGGTTATTCCAATCGCCAAGCTTAGATAAATAATTTAAGTAAAATGATTACATCTATACTAATATTATAAAGCGGAAGAGTTTGTTTGTTTGTTTGCTTTGTTTGTTTGTTTAAACGCGCTAATCTCAGGAACTACTGGTCCGATTTAAAAAAATTTTTTTTCGTTGGATAGCCCATTTATCGAGGAAGGCTATAGGCTACATAACATCGCGCTACGACTAATAGGAGCGGAGTAGCGGCGTGAAATGTTGCAAAAACGGGGAAAATTTACGCATACGAAGTTGCGCGGGACAGCTAGTAGTAAAATAAAATTCAAACCTAAACGATTAAATTGAAAGCCTTTCTGCAAATTACAAACTTTTAGAATATAAATACTAATCTTTGATAGACAGTTAAACATCTATATCTTTACTTTACTAAAGAGGAAAGATTTGATTGTTTTTTTTGTATTGAATAGGCTCTGAAACAACTGGACAGATTTGAAAAATTCTTTCATCTTTGTGAAGCTACACTAACCCTTAGTGACACTGGCTATTTTTGTTCCTGCATTCCAACGGGAATGGGAACTACGCGGGAGAAACCGCGAGGCGTCCGCTAGCCTATAAATAAAGCGACCGATCAAAAATCTAATATAACATTTTTACGAAAATATTCTCGCTCTCGAAAAAATATGAGCAAAAAACGATTTAATAAAACAGCGGTCGAATCTCGGGCAACTATTAAATGTGCTTTACACCCTTGTAATCTTACAATTGACGTTCCAACTTTGTAATCATAAAACTTTTGGTTGCAAATCATCTCTTAGAACGGTCATGCGTAAATGGAGACCTTTTTCATCCCCAATTTTAACCCGTGACTTGGTCTACGTTTGGTCAAATGCTTGCTGTATGTAGCTTATTGGGCGGTCAAAGGGTTGGACTTACAGCGGGTTATCTCAATCTCGAGAGGGTTAAGAGGCAATCTGTCAATGTTTACAATTTTTGAGACCATTAATCACATAGATGACTGGCGAAATATAATCTGTGCACACGGCATACTTTTAAAATAACTTCCCGAGTCATGATATTAATCATTTTCCTTACGTACATCACAACCAACTTTGTAGATGACTTTTAACAAAATATAACATACCTAAACTTTTAACCATTCTCGGTCACGATGTAAAACTAACGACAAATTAACATGAGCAGCACCATACATTAAAATGCTCAAGTGCTTGGTCGCAATAACCCCCACGCGTGTATAAGTATAACATATTTGAAAAAAATAAATACCTATATTTATATCTACACTAATATAATAAAGGTTTCATATGGAAAGATTTGATTGTTTGTTTGCAATGGCTTCAAAATTATTGGACCGATTTTATATAATTATCCATTAAAAAGCTACGTTATCGGGGAGTAACATAAACTAAATTTTTATTGTCAAATAGTTAAAGATCCCTACGAAAATTACAATAATGTAACTCAAGGTATACAAACTACCATATGACACGCGTGCGAAGCCGGGGCCAGGCAGCTAGTAATAAATATAGATAATAAATCAAAAATTCAGCTTTGCTCTCCTTATCTTCTGCAATTTTTTTGAGATGATTATAACAATCCATTTTTTATTCAAAAGTAGGGGATAACCCCTACTTTAAGTAAATTTACCAGATGTATCTGTGTGTATGTTTGTGCTATCGTAGCGCTTAAACGGATGAACGCATTTAGTTAACTTTTTTTATATTAAACAAGTTTAATCGGGTTGGTATCTTTGTGAAGACAATCAAGTTTCTTTCACGTGTATCCTGTGTAGGAAAAAATAAACTTCAAATTAAGAAAAGTTTCACTACAAAGTTGGAAGTAAGGAAGCTCGGTAGCAAAGCCACAGACCACAAGACCAAGACTGGTCGGTACCCCAACTCTGTCAGTCATTCTTTCGTGAAATAGTAATGTTAACCCATCACTGTGTTTCGGTTGAAGGGCACTGGGCAAATGACATTTACGAACTTATATCCTAAATGAAGAGCACGGTGCGGTGACATTCAGATCTTTGCCAAACAAGGATTTGGGTGGCACTGATACTGTTATGGGCTAGCGTGACGCTTACCATCAGGCACACAACCTGCTCTTCATTTAATTGTATAATAATTAAAAAATATATAAAATTAGCCCTGTATAAAAACCGACAAATTGATAGATGCAAACTTGCACCACAAAGCAAAGGTGTAGGTACGGCCGACGTATTACTGCGGCACGGAAATAAGCAACGCCCCCGTATCTCGGCCGGTCGTGCTTGACCCCATTCCCGATTAAGTCACTTCGTTAACCAAGACACAGCTGTGTGCACCTTAATTTATTAATATAAAACGTTTATATAATTAAATATTATTGCTCCTACGAAATATTACGTATTAACGGTTTATGTGTTTTACCTGTGTAAAGCGCGTTTTAAACCTATTTAGAAAAGGAGGTTCTCAATTCGTTTGTTGTATTTTTTTATGGTTCCGTAGCCAATATGACAAAAACGGAATCCTTATAGTTTCGTCATATCCGTCTGTCTGTCCATCCGTATGTAAGCGCCATGAACATACGCCCTTCTGTTGATGCATTTATTCGAGGCTGCGGAACCCGACACTGAGCATGGTCCGATATGCTCTTGCCGGTTTTTTAATAATTTATTTTCAATTTTTATTTTTAGCACCTAAGTTTTTACCATTCAATTTCGTGTTCATCGCTAAATCAAGAGCCAGATTTCCGTCCTATCGGTCTATGAGGGTGAGGGAACAGAGAGTACTTGTGTCGGCGCATACACTTGTCCACTATCTCCTACGTAGTTGTTAGTTTTAGCAATTTACCCAAAAGTCAATTACTTTTGGGTAAACTAGTCAACGTAAAAAAAAAAATACATTAAAAAAGTGCTCTGTCAAATTAAGGGTTAAACTAACTCGACCAGGCCCTTACTACTAATCATCGTTTAACTATAGTTAGTATAATCAAACTACTATGCTCGCGTTCAGTGATTAACGGTTAGAAATCATATTACCCGTCAACATAACACGCGATTGTATTTGACTTCAGATCGATACTAGCACGTACACAGATATATTTATTTTAAAGGTACTTGATTGTCATCGAAGAGTTACGTTCTATTAAGCGAGACAGTTGAACTTTAGTAATTATTAAAAAAATATATATATTAGTAAGGTACCTACATATTCCATCCTAGCTCCCGGTCCGGCTTCATACAGGTGAAGAAAATATTATCTAGCGTCTTAACAGTTAGACAAAAAACCAATGACAGAGTTTTGTTTCTTTGATGCGGAACCTTAAAAGCAAAACAAATTAATTAATATCAATTACGAGCATTCTTGACAACAATACATTGAAAAACTTTACAAAAACAACCACTTGTTACTCTAAAATGTCTCATTTGTCCTAAAAATTGAACAGAAAATGAATTGCCCCGTTTAAAGATGAGCACACACCGACGAACCGTTAGGATGGGCAAAAAATTTGCCCCCAGCCAAGACACGCAGATTTATTTATTATTCGTGATGTCGCAAAAAGCCCAACCCGGGTGTTCCCCCAGTCAAGTGTGAGGCGCTCGCATGGCCACACTACACGACAGGTGCATTTGATTCAACACCGGTAGACCTTATCCACCACTACCGAGGGCGGGGGGAGAGGCAATTGCATGCCATAAACACTGTCAAAATTATTGAATTCCTTTAAATAAGGTCATTCAGTAAAATCTGGCGAATCTGGTGGGGGATGGGGGCAATTGCCTCTGTTGCCCCTCTTGTATACGCGCCTGATCTGATCCTTCTTTAGAAATCAAAATCAACCACTCTGCATAATTTCAGGTCTTTAAATCCAAAGCCTGGAATGATTTAAATTGGAACGAGCCAAGACTCTCATTGTTATATAAAAGGTTAAGTACCACTAGATACGTATGAATTTATCATGCTAAATTTGGACCACCCTGCCCCGTCCGCCGATGTGCGCTGGCCATTATTCGGCGGTATTTTGGCACCACTCTTGGCTATTGAATAATTTCTTTCTCCTCTCAAATGAAATATTCTTAAGGGTTCTTCACGTTTAATAACCGCCCGTAATGGCTATGGGTCGCATAAGGTCGATGGCATAGCGACAGGTTAAAGCTAATTAAGCTATAATTACTCGCTTTAAGTTAATGTTACAGTGGTTCGCGTCATTAACTTCGTAATATTAGGACAAATTAAAGCGTTACCACCGTGACTTAAATTTTAGTAGATGGTTTACTGTTTTCTAAAAATGTTATCCCGTGGCTCATAGACTCAGAAAGTTGGTTAAGCCGTCGGTCTTGCACCCAATCTTCTTGCAGTCGTGTCAGATGTTTATGCCATCGGTAAAATAATGAATGTTATTGTGTTGTGTGAATTGTACGCTTGAAATGACTGAATTACAAAAATAGTTAGAAAAATAGACTTGTAGTTAACTTCATATCAGTTACACCCCAAAAATATTTATTATTGTATTCGGTCAGCAGAGAAGTAAAATGAATAAAGATAAATATAGAAAATATATTATTATTATAACTGAAACAATATAATGTTCTTCGAACGGAATTCATTGCTTCTTGTCAAAATTAATATCAAATCATCTGACCTTCTCTATATTAATGGGACGGAATTTTATTAGGTAATACGATAACAATAAAGAACAAGTATGAGCGTCGCAGTTCTAATAATATCGATCAAAAATAAAAAAAACTATTTATATTTTAATTATTAGGTATTAATAATGATGGAATACTATCAATAATAAGTCGACCCGTGACCACGATCGGTGCAATTCGATCGAAACGTCGGGTAAATAAAAGGTTCGTACGTTTAAATAATTCACGCGATTAAGTCCCGAAATATATCTAATAAATATACTGCAAGTATTAAAAATGTCAACTGTCGGCAGACCTATCAATATTTTAAGTAATACTATTGAAGACGAGTATGAGTATAAACATGTTATATAATATAAGTATCGATATACGACTGGTGATCTCACGACAGCATCGGCAACCTATCGATAGGCATTCGATTTAATCGATAATTATGCAACACTACTATATTCAATCAGTATTTATCAAGACATGTTGCAGGATACCACATGAATATTTTATATACAAGGAAAATGGCGATAAGATGAATTCGTCCCTACATTTGTCAGACTAAAGGATTATGTATTGCTTCCCGAACTTTTCCTTTTTGTTTGTTCCGTCAAGAGCCTACAAAAGCCTGAATATATCAATGTGTTTGTAGAAGAGAGTGTGTTTTGGTTCGAGGGAAAGTAGATGTACTTTAAGTGAACGTATTTATATGTGTCAAACATTGATAGGTAACTCGAGTAGTTCTACAGATGGATCATTAATCAAATGTATGAATAAGGAATCCTAACTGACCCTGCAACTGTATACCCTTTATATACATTTACCCAGCGTAAGTAAAACCAGAGTCATTTCTGCACACGAATACAAAAAAATCGTGGCGTGGTGGGACTGTGTCCGACTGTTACGCAAGAGGTTGTGAGTTCGATTCCCACATGGGATACCAATTTATGTGATCCAGAAATTCTTATTTCGAGTCTGGTTGTACTAAGTGTTCGTGACTTGTATGTTTGTAAAGTCCCCCGCGATACAAGGCAGATCCTTAAAAAGACGTATAAGTACCGCGGGAGTCATCATTTTAAAAAGAAATAAAAAACACGTTTAAATATTTTAGCCGCATTTTGTTTGAGTTACGCTATACCTAGGTATTAAAAAGGTTAGAAAAAATTTATAGTGATAAGCACTAGCTTGCGACTGAAACTTGGCTTTTCTCTAGCCCTTAGAACGGAAAATAAAAGTCATTTTCGACTCTACAAACGTACCTTTATGTACTTTTCCCATGTACCTTCCGGTTTGAATCCGGGCACCGATTGAAACTGGAACGTGTGAAAAGGAGGTACAATCGGCCTACTCGGCGGTCGTACACCCCTAAGGCTATAATGGCTTGCGAGAAACGTCCGCTCTCTACGTAAGCGCACTCACACAGGCACATCTGCGCCTTATCGGATGCAAGGGGCGGGGTCCTTGTTTTTTTTAGTGCGTTGCGTTGTTGTTGGGCATATTTCGAACCGATTAGAAGATTGTAAATACTATTATAGGATTGTGACTTTTGTTGTAAGCGCGCTTTTTGCAGTTGCGCGAAATAGCAATGAATTATTTTATTGTAATACATACAAATCTACATTAATGTTATAAATAGCTTATATTGTATATTTATTTGTTTGTGTTGTTAAAATATTAAAGAAGAAGTTTAAAGCTTGGAGAGGAATATAGTATATTTTGCCTAGATATTAATATTTTTTTAAAATACTTTTTGATCTCTAATCTATCTTTTCTATAAATATGAGTTAATAGAGGAGTTTAAAACTAGTGCCTGTAATTTATGACCTATTTTCGTTGTTTTATATTGTGCGTATGTTTTAGTATGATTCTGTTATGTAGGTTCATCGAAAATATTTAATTTAATTTTTGTAAAATTATTTTGCATTTTTGAGACATATCCATACTAATATTATACGTGTGAAAGTAACTCTGTCTGTCTGTCTGTAACGCTTTCACGCTCAAACAGCTAAACCGATTTAGATGAAATTTGGTATGGAGATAGTTTGAGACCGGGGAAAGGACATAGGATTGTTTTTATTGCGATAACCTTTATTCACGCGGGCGGAGCCGCGGGCTAAAGCTAGTAATATATGTTTCAAAAATGCAAAATGATCGTTTTGTAACATATAGGTATGTTACAAAACGATCATAAATATTTTTCAAATATTTTAGTCTTTATTTTGGCTTGCCCTCCGTAGGTATTTAAGAGGTAGTTCAACTCACCAGCAACTATGAGTTCAATGATTAATCTACACTTAAATATAGTAATATAATATAGTATATAGTTTGTTTGTTTGAACGCGATAATCTCAGGAAGTACTAAGTCAAATTAAAAAAATCTATGACTGTAGGATAGCCTATTTATCGAGGAAGGCTATTATACATCACGCTACAACCAATAGGAGCAGAGCAGCAATGAAAAATGTTGCAAAAACGAGGTTAATTGAAGCAGACGAAGTTTACGGGTCTTCGTCTGCTTCAGTCAGCTAGTATGCTATATATAGTTGTTCCCAGTGACTCCGCTTGCGTATATCTTGATTCGAGTGATAAAATCCTACGTCCTTCACCTATGCTTTGAAACCTATATCATTTTGTAAGTTCTTTGTTTTAGGTGTTTTATCTAAATTTAATTTCAAATAACCATTGGATTGATTTAACGAAGTAAAGATATTTGAAACTTAAAATTTAAATCGTGCTAGTAGCTTTAGGGTAAACATCTACATACAACTTTAACTCTTTAATAATAATAGTATAAGTATGGTTTTAATTCAGCAAGTTATATTTAATATTTAACCACAGATTATTTTAAAAGAATTAAATGTATTACCTGGAATGAGGGCACGAAATAAAGAAAAGAGTCAATTGTTTTATTAATTTTATGGATCAGTCAAACAATTTCATAACACATTTGTGCATATATAAATCATTTAATACTTAATTATACTTTAAAATTGTGGATGAGGTATGCAAACTAAAACAATAGGCCAAAATCATATTAGTTAACAATAACGATATATTTTTAATATTATTAAATTATTATTTTATCATGCTATATAGTCATCAAAGTGCTAAATCACCAATTACTTCATCAACAAATATTATATTAATAACGTCTTAGTTAAGAAAATAGTTTCATTAAATTAAGTAACAATGTATAAATTATTAATTATCTCAGATGCTAGCTTATATTTATAACAGTAAAATAACCAATAAGTATAATTTAGATTACAATTTAAAATAATTACAAACATTTAATTTCAATACAATCCATTGGCTCTACCGTCAATACATATTAATTGTGCTGTTTCGTCCTCACATTCAGATTTCCGGCTTTACATTTCTGGGCTTGTATCTAGTATTATTTACAAGCCATAAGTTCTGACTAATGTGTGCACTTGATTTAAAAAAAAATGTCTGAAAATTTAGCGTGTGATAAATCAAAACCTCTGTACTCGCAAGCGAAACGCACTCTTGCTTCTTGTAGTTCTTGTCCTAATTTTTGTAGCGGAATAATGCACACATTTCTTATAGCCTGCATGCCGCAGTCAAATAGTCTAGCGAACGTCGACGTCTTGGTAAATGGCTGCACTTCGTATGTGCTGACTATTTGCGTTACGTGATCCGACGTTAAGACAGTCCTCCTCAGCATCCTACTATAGCCAACGGCACGCTGTAGCTCTCTAAAAAAAAATACGAAGTTAAAATAAATGTATAAAAGATCTTCGATGCCCACTCATTAAAAGTCTGAATGAATAGAACAGTAAGACAAGCACATTTTTAAAAAAGGTGTTATTTTATTATACCTAATATTATTTCTTTACAAATCAACAGACAATGAACGAGTTGTCACTGATAAAATTAGATAATAGTTCTTAAATAGTTGAAATATGATTGAAAATAGAATAAGCGTTAATATGAGAAGCTACCGACTGCGAAAACAAATTCGCATGCAAACTATTTTCAATTCTATTAAATTGATTTTAAAGATGATAATTGCCTTAATCGTTTCCAGTTTTAGGACATTTATTGTGCGTAGGTATCATGAACCTATTTTTTCGGCAAACATATTTATGGCACCTGGAATTACCGAACCGTGGGAAAGCAAAAACTTATTGTATGCAAACTATTTTCAGTTCTTGTGTAACGATTTAAAGACGATAATTGATTAAAGGATTCTCAGTTTTACAACTTTTACTATGGGGATCATTTAACTATTGTTTTATCAACACAATATACGCTTTATGATTTCTAAAATTTACTAAAGCGTGTGAAAGAAAACAATTTATTTTGTCAAAAGTAGTTTAAATGAATTAGGATTTTCAATACTTCAAAAAATTTTGCATAATTTTTTTTTTTTAAACATAAATATTTTAAAAAGAGTTATGCATAACATCTTTAATGTGAGAAAAATAAAAATGAAACACCATGATTTAATAAGGGTGGATTTAAGTATGAATCATAGAAAAAAAATGTAAGTATATAAAAGCACGAAATTCCTACTCTTCACATTTCAGTAGAGACAGCCTTTTATATGTTGCCACTCGTTATACAAAATAGTTTTTGTTCCGATTAGTACTACGTTTCGTTATTATATTTCAGATTAATTGAACGAGTGAAAGCCTAGTTCCAAGAAGTTCACCTTTAAAAAATATACGAATTACCAAGTGACTCAGAACACTATGTTTAAAGTAAACTAAATGTAAATATTATTGGACATCAAAAAATGTAAATAAACTTTCACTTTACATTGATTTATGAAATAAATCATATAAAATATTATTTATTTGTTGAAAATAATAAGTAGTCCTATACCTATGTATGATAATACGTGTATATATATATATATATATATATATATATATATATATATATATTAATGATTTATATATTTTCTTATAATTTCGGTAGAATATTAGTAGAATGATTTTTCGACAATTATCGTCGTATTTGAATATATTTCATAAAATTTTAATAAACTAAGCACTTAAATCTTTCTCACCCATTGCACCGTCTATTATCAAAAACCATTTAGTAGTTATTGTTTTTTTTTAATTATATACGTAATAAATACATTTCACTACACTACATAGTAAAATTAAAATAATAAGTTTATATAAAATATTAGGATTAAATAACTGCGAATGATGAAACAACTAATCCTAATGTCTGCCATCATCATTGAGAATATTATTATATTATAACAACGAAACAAACCTTAGGTATGAAATTAACCATAGTCTTCAGAAATATTGATTATATTATTATTTGGTCTCCCCCAATTACTTTTTAACCAATAGCCAATTCTATTGTTAAACATAATTAATATAAATAAAATTATTGTAATAAAATATAATAATAAAATTATTGTAATAAAATATAATTTGAATTTGACTTACCGTAACATTTAACTCCCGCGATAGTTGGTAAAGGTTTGTCCTGTATCCTTAGCCATAAAGATCCAAAATTTGATTCCCGGTTTAAATTTCGGTTAATTGTGAAGACTCGCAGAGGTCAGCAAGAAAGCACCCAACAGTCCAATAAAACACAGCCACCATAGGTAAACAGATGAAGAAGAAACGGTCCACTAATTCACACCACAAGTCAACGAGAGTTCAATCAGTAGTTTTGGGGTCAACAAAATGGCAAGATATCGGAATCCATAAACAGAACAAGTCGTGAGCAAAATAGTAAACACGCGCGCGTCATCGTACAAGGAAGTGCAAATTGCAACTAAGTTAACAAAAATGTTTTATGTTCCCGTTCCCACACTTTAGCCCCGTCCTAATTGGTTGGAAGTAAAATGTGGGAGTGGTTTTTGCGTTTGTTTGTGTGACCGAACCGTTGTGAACCGTTCATAGTAAAATATTTTCAGGTGGTCGAGCATCAAGTGGGCCGATTGTACATACTGCAACCGCCCAGATTAGTGACTGGGAGGTCCATAGCTACTAGCTTTTACTGACAGGGATCCGGTCTAATTATCTTCAAATATTTTAAAGCGTAAGCAATCAATAAATGGTGACAATAAATACACTTATATGACATATTGATATAAAATCTATCTCTTCTGCAAATGCGTACTCCACGACGTGTTAAATACCCAAGTCCGGCCGTCCAGCAGGAAAAATGTCTTTGTCGCTCCTGCGTAAATATAATAATTATATTAATATAATAATATGTTGGGATAACTCACACAAAGCTAAGCAGAGCTTGTACTAAGGCAACCAGACGACTGATAAACATACTTATATATTTCTAAATACATTTAAAATAGATAAATAACACCCAGACACAGAATAAACCATCGTGCTCTTCACACAAAGTTTTATCCTGGATGGGGATCGAACCCCCGACCTCTTGTCAATATATTGCATCCCGCTCGCATAGATGCATCAACCGCCTTCATAAGGCAAGTATTTTACCTGCGAAAGTAAAGTCTCTTCTTTTACGCATGTGTTTTTTTCATTGGCCTTGACTATATTATTCAATTTTTAATAACGAACGTTAGGAATTCCATATTGGGATGCGCAATGGTCACTCAGTTTTTGGACACATTGTAATTGTTTATGTGTTGTTGTTTAGTTTTAATTTTTATGTAATCTTGTCACATTACGTTAGTTGTTAAGTTTTCTTCTCTGTTTTAAAATGGAACTGGCGCCGTCTACCTCGAACCCATTTAAGGAGTTTAAAGAGAAATCCAATGCTGCAAATGTAACGGCGGTAATTAGTGAAACGCACTTGATCATGAATTTTTAATTTCAAGTGGGCTGTCAAAAATATGTTAATTGACATAATATCTGCACAAAATTCTTCCTGCTCCTTTAACAACGTAATAATTTAATATTAATTTCCGTCTAAAATATAATCAAATATTTACGGTTGTCAACCCACGGCTTTAAACCTTTTGAATTTAAACACAATAAAACTACAAAGCTCACTCGCTTAAAACTTTAAGACCTAAACTAATATTCATATAGGGTTGTAAGAGAACCTACACTAGGTATACAGCCCCAGTGAAGTGCCACCACGAGTGCCAAGCTTTGTGCCTCGAGCGCTCTGAAACTATACTCAAGCTACCATTGTCGCTTCCTCTGGACTATTGCCTTAATTATTCCCGGTACTTTGCGGTACTGTGAATTTAAATTTATTCTTAATTTACATTCAATTATAATGATAATATTTTTAGAGTAAATTTAATTAGCGCCACTTTGTTAATACAGTGGGATCGACAAATTTCGTAATTAATTGTTGGTGAAATGTGTTACTTTGGAATATTTTATGACATTTGTTTTTTGTAATTTGAATTTGATGAAACAATATTAATTTATGGCCACAGTTTCCACAATGTGCCAGATGGTCCGTTCTGGAGGTAAGTCTTCAGCGATTTTCTGGCTACAATAAATATAATTTAATTAATATAAAACATGACGTTAAGGATAAATTAAATTGTCATGTTGGCGATTGTGAATAAATACAGTTTAGGTTTTTTCAGCTATATAAATATGATTTTTTAAATATACTAGCTGTTCCGGCAAACTTCATACCGGCTATTTTTTTTGTGAATCGATTTCAATTGTGAATCTAAACCATTCTCGAACTCATTGGAACACACAAAAATTTCGTCAAAATCGGTCCAGCCGTTTGAGAGGAGATCAGGTACATACACACGTACAGTAGAATTATATATATAAAGATTTTTAAAATATTCGCAAGTTATAGCAAAACATACAGTAATGTTAAAGTCCATTACTCACATGATTTGGATTGCTAGGTTTACGTTACGGTCTTGGGTCATCGCCGGTTAGATTCAGAAATCTTAAGTCTTTCGATATGGTTGAATCCAAGTAGCTGACGACCTCTGCCACTCTTATCCTCTTCTCCTTTTCCTATTCCTTTTTTATTGGTGTGTGTATTATTCTTCTTCAAAGCAGCACCATAGTTTTAAAATTGTCTCTAATGAAACATTTTGAAGGCTTCGGTAAACAAAAACAGGTCAGACGCGGTGCCGCTTCAAGTCATGAATGCACTAATTTTAATAGAAAGCTAAATGAATTATTAATCATTATAAGAGATATAAACAAAAACCCACGCCAAACTGCGTTGCCTTGAACGTATTGTGAAGATATTTTATATGAGATGCATCGCGTTATGAGATGAGATAAATGATGATGAATTGAATCATGATTATTGATTCATTATATTACAAACCGCACAAACCTGACATCACCCACTACTGACCTGCTTCTGATTTTCCAATGCCTTTAACCTCCTCTTTTTAACACGGCTATTACACTACCCAGAATCAGGGTCCTGAATCATAGGGGGCCTTGAAAATTTGTTGGAGAATTAGGGACCAAACTCTTAATACACCTCTCGTTTTAAGGGTTAAGGATTCCTTATTCAGTGTAATGTAACCTAAATATACAAGATAAAGTGAATTTATACACTCTGTGAGACTAACTATCTCCACGAAGATCAGTTTAAATAAAACGGAACGACATCCTAACGCAGATGCAGCTGGCAATATCAACAAATCTTTTGCCATTAAATTAAATTACGGTCCAGTTGGTGTCCTAAAATAAAACATTATTGCGTTATAATATCGACCACCGTTCCGTTTTATTGTTGGATACTTTAGTTTATATTGCTGTGTTCGATTGTGACTCGAAGGAAAATTGCTTTAAAGGTAGTTTCATGGGTCGAATGAGCTATTTCTGTTTGCGACGATAATAATTTGGAGACGGTATTTTCAAGTAGATACATATCAACCCATATGATGGCCCACTGCTGGGCACGGGTCTCCCCAGTAGAACCTACTAGTATGTAGATCCTGGGGGTAATTGCCATAATCGCCACGCTTGGCGAGTGGGTTTGCGATCGCAGTAAGACTTTAAGTACGCAGAGGACGCTGCTGCCCGTCCTCCGGAGTGAAATCCCTTAGTCGCCTTGACGACACCCACGGGAAGAGATGGGGTGGTACTATTCTTAAGCCGGTACCACACGGCCATTTTCAAGGGTTGCACAATTTTAATTAAATTTGATAATTTTACTAAGAATTAATAAATATATTAAGATAATTTTACTAATATTTTAGATAAGAAAACGATTTACTTTTGTAAGTAAAGATTCTGCGTGATAAATTAAGGGCATTCTTTTCCTTCTTTCGCAAAACATTTTAATTCAAGCGATTAAGACCCGTAGTATACCTATATAATTTTATAATAAGTAGAAATCGCAAAAGTTTATCAACATTTATTTAAAGCATACCGTTAGAGCGTCGAGCGAACAAATTCACCGGTATGTCCGGCTGAATGTTGGACCCGTATTTAGAACGGACGACCGTACGTCCGTCAGACGCTTGGGAGGTTCATAATCTTCATCAAAACATGAGAAGCCTTGTTAGCCGCAAACAGCGTTCATCATGGTACAATTCATGTCCTCTTCACTTCAAGTGTCACTTACGTGTACTTAATCTAATATTAAAATATTATCATTTGCATCTATCTGCCTTTTGATCACAAAATCAGCATACTTTCAAAAGAAACGCCCTGTCTCACAAATTACGAATAATATTTCACTGAATCAGAGATTCAATTCATCAGAACCGTGGCTCAGCAATATAATAGGAGTAAAAGAGAGGGGAAATAAACAAAATTGGTATAATCTAGAGATTCAAACAACACGCCAAGGAAAAATGTATACCTTAGCAAACACACCGTAGCTTGGAATAACGAACAAAGTAAAATATTCATAGCTTACTTTATTGGTGTTTTCATATTTTTCTTCATAGAATGGGTCATGCAAACTACGGTTGAAAACAAAATTGACAGTATTTTATGGAATAAGTTCCACCATAGTCTTTCAAATTTGCATTTTTTTGGAACAGCGCCAGGATTTGACAACGTCAAACGATATCTGATAAAGTTAAAAGTATTCTTCATGTCGGGATGACTTCTATGTAATCATGTCGTGTAAATGAACGAACAGAACACTTTAGCTTCACATGTGTATCTAGGTCTTTTGCCTTATTTGCCTTTAAAAATCCATGCAAAATTTACTTACCTAAAAATTTGATGACAATTTCATTTGTGGAGAATTCAACCGCGATCGTTTTTAACAACGAATGTGTAGATAACAAAACATTTGACGTAAGTATATAAAAAAAGTGACACTGCTTGGAATACGTCACGAATGTGTCAAAAACTTAACTCAATAATTAGGTAGTTCACTATAATTTAAGTAAACTATTTCACTTAAAATATTCTAAAAATAACTGTTCTTTTCCATTTCAACACGTTTTTTAATTTAAAATCATGAAAACGAATACTAAAAGTAATAATTTGACGATATGGATTTATGACAAATCACATGTTGTTATTCCATACACATTTCTATAGAGCTTGTCGTTTTACCATTTCATAAAAAGAGACTGATTTGACTTGACAGACAACATCCATATTGGCGAATGCCTTTCTATACTTATTCGTGTGACGTAGTGGACGAACATGAAACCCCAGCCAAAAAACACTTAAAAATATGATGTCATCAAAATTCTCCAGTGTGTCACAATTTCATTGTCATTCCTCAAAGAGGGTAGCAACCGCCTGTGAAATCTCGATCCGCGCCTCGAGGTAATTCTTAAGTTAATTACCGAAGGGAGACGGGTTATCCGTGTTATCCGTACAGCCGGATAGCCGGTCGTTTTTGCTATGCCTAACTGTAACTGAATTATGACGGAATATGATTTAACTCGGACAAGGGCTGTTGCTTCTAAAGGACTTTGTAAAATGGTTTTTAGTCTCAATGTAAGTTATGATATATTGTATAGATTTATTTTCATTTTGTGACTTTAAACCGTAAATGTTGCTATTATTAAGTTCCAATGAAGGTTTATTTCTTATAATTAGTACTTTTCTATTGATTATAAAGTTGTGATTTATCTTTGGAATGCTAGTTATTATAAAATGCATATCATCGCTCTGTATTTTTTATTACTTGTTATGTCTATTGTTGAACTTTTCGACATGATAACATCTTATAAATCGATGACCGGGTGCACGCATGAAAAAGTGTCACGTTCCGCTCACGTTCCGCCTGGTGATAGGTTAAGGTCATCAGCCTATCAGCGAATGGCGATAGCAGAGACATACAATTGGAACTAAAGCTATCAGCCTATCAGCGAATGGTGAGTCTCAACATCGTTGCGATAGTTCGCTTGTGACCACGGCCGGTGCAACCTGGTCGAAACATCAAGCAATTTGAAGGTAAATAATGCGCGATAATTCCCGTATAATAAATATTTATAAAAAATGTAAGGATGAATTTTTAAATTATATTTTTTTACTAATAAGCCAGTTTCTACATGATGCTATTCTCTACTAAACAATGTAATTTCTCAGAGCTACATTTAGAAAAGTACCTTTATAATACCTATTTCCCAAAGTCTGTTGTTGGTACGTTTTAATAGGTCTTCTTTCTTTCTTTTCTTACCTTTAGGTTATAATGTCAAAAGTATTGGATACCTAATTCTACTTTCATCCATTTTTATTGGTAAAAATTGAAACAACTAAATGTATAACTCGAAAAATATTTATTACCATGTTATAGATATTATAACGAAAACTTGAAAATTCTAGCCATAACATTGTTTTTTGCGACTGAATCGAAAGACGAGCAGGGTCCTTATTCACGTTCTTTTTTTCCGTTCTCGCGGCAAGCCCGTGCGAAAGAACCAGCTTGAGAATCGTCCTAACCCATCAATGTGCGTTGGGTGTGTATCCGACTGCTATGCAAGAGATCGTGGGTTCGTTGCCTACACGGGACACACATTTTTTTTAAAGCTGTAGGTTACAAGCCCAGATTCGTATAGCCAGACTCGAAACAACATTGTTTACTGCTTTAATTAGATATATTATTATTATTATTATTACTAAAAAGAAAAAAAAAACCTTGTCTTAAAAGATCTGGAGGCCTACTCTAATTCAATGAACTCGAAGTTTCGATCAAAAATGAGGTGGTGACATACAGAGCCGGAAACAATAATTCAATCGACTCGTGTCTGAAAATCGTCTGTGGGTTCGAGCTTCTTGTGCTTATCCAAAAAATCATTAGAATAATCCCCGTAAACTCAAGAAATTTAATCAAACGAAAATTCATGAAATTCGTTTTAAAGAAAAGAAGTAGGCCTACTGAATCGCTCTGTGTTCCTCATTCTGAGACGTTAGTTCATAAGTCTCATTTTCTCAGTTTTGCAAGCCTCATCGTGCCCTGATCAGATGTATCACAACAAGTGATTACTTGTTGTGATACATCTGATCAGGGCACATATACATACACATATACACACACATATACATATAGGATACATCTGATCAGTTTTGCAAGCCTCATCGTGCCCTGATCAGATGTATCACAACAAGTGATTACTTGTTGTGATACATCTGATCAGGGCACGATGAGGCTTGCAAAACTGAGAAAATGAGACTTATGAACTAACGTCTCAGAATGAGGAACACAGAGCGATTCAGTAGGCCTTCTCCTTTTCTTTAAAACGAATTTCATGAATTTTCGTTTGATTAAATTTCTTGAGTTTACGGGGATTATTCTAATGATTTTTTTTTTTAATTTAGAATCAAAATATATGAAGATTCATTAATGCAATATCATGTCTACAATTTTTTTTGCAACTTCACCCGATGGCGTCATTAATACATTCAAAAAGGCACCCGTTTCCCATCTGTTGATATCTTAAGTGTGCATCAATGAGTCTCTTAATTTTTTATGTTTAACATATTCCATAAGGATGTTCTGGACATCGTCTAATGTGCCACAAATATCACAATTTGGTGAATTATTTTTTTTCATTAGGAAGGCAAACTTTTTTGATGGATAGAGCCTCGAGCGCAAACGATTTAATGTTACAATATATTGCCTATTTAACTTACTACTAAAAACCATGGTTTTCGAGGAGATTGACATAGTATTATTTTAAACCAAATTCCTTTTTTTTTGGCTCCGGTCATCAAAATATTTCTTAAAGGTATTGTAGCATTTTTGTTTAACTAAATGTAAAATTTCAGTGTAAAATTGAATATCGTAGTAGTAGTCGTATTGTAGATTTGGCTAACCTGTCAGCCTCCTCATTGCCCATGTAGTGCCCTTTGATCGCCACACAGTAATGTGGTGGTACCTACTAAGACAGCCTACAGCTCAGACCTACCGATAAATGAAAAAGGATGAATAAAAATTTCCAGGATTATCAGAATATTTTGGTAAAAATAATTTCTAAACACATTGTGTTGAACTATTAATAGCGTTCTACTTGACGTGTAAATAGAAACGCACATAACTGTATATAAATCTATGTTCAGACAGTCTACTATCTAATACACCTTGAAAACTGTAATTATTTTCAAATCAGATACTGATCTGATTCGAATATAATTACCATTTCCCAACCCTATTTAAAAATAGTACTTAATTACAACACTAGTATAATATCCGTTGAAGGAATTGTTGTAGTGACGTGCCAAGGTCGATTTAAATCGATACAAATACCAAGCGTATACCATCGATGAATTATACATGTGTCTAGTATCAGGTTGACTATGGGTTTGCTCGACTTGTTTTTTTTCGTCGGATTTGAGTGAATGAAATCCGTTCAGCGTTACAGTGCGGTTGAGTAAAGGTCATTGCATACAAACATGTCAACTTGGAAGCTAATCGTCGCCGCCTTGCTGAGGGTCGGAAGTTGTCCTGAGGCGAAAAGGACAATGTTGATTAGCAGCATTGGCGTATCTAGGGTTATTTTCCAGGGGGTCTGGGGGCGCCTGGTCCCTGATATGCCATACTTCGCGCGCACACTTTTAACAGCCTTCAAAAAAGGTGGTTCTCTATTTGACCCGTGTTTGTATGTATGTTCGCGATTTTCTTGAAAGCTGGGATTATGTGGTTTCTGGTTTTATGGTTCTTAGGTGTATAATCCAACATCCTAGGGTGGCCACTAGATCATTCTGGGGTGGGCACGCCCCCTCTTTTTATGCATGTCGGTTGTTTTAACAGTGGGACAACTGCGGAGCAAAGATTTTGGAAAACAAACTAAGTTCATAAAAATTAAGGTACGGAACCCTAAAAAACAATAAAGGTGCTATTTATTGTTAGCTGTTACTCGTAAACTTGTAAAACCTACTTAGCTGTGATAGTTTTCCTTTTAATTTCACTATATATACTACTACCGTG
This sequence comes from Herminia tarsipennalis, assembly GCA_945859575.2. Taxonomy (NCBI): domain Eukaryota; kingdom Metazoa; phylum Arthropoda; class Insecta; order Lepidoptera; family Erebidae; genus Herminia; species Herminia tarsipennalis. Next base: position 12,439,166 of record OX243855.2, read on the forward strand.
ATTTTTTTCACATACCCAACATCAACCATTTAGCTGGCAGGGGGGGACACTTGACTCTAACAAAAATAAAGGTGCTCTTTATTGTTTTTTTTAAATCCCTTATTTTTAAAACTTAATATTGTTTAAACCTAAACCTTTCTACGAAACCCTACATTGTGCGTGGCCCGCCATGTACTTGTCCGGTTTTTTTTTGTTTTCTCGGTAAGCCCGCGCGAAGTGGCGCATGCGCGGTGCATTCAAAGATGTCCGCGCGCAATACGCATTGATGTATTTTTAAGCACAGCTCTCTATTTAACATTATGACAAGATTTTGACAGTTCACTTGGGCTTGCCACGAACACGAAAAAAAAGAACGTGAATAAAGACCCTGACCTAATACAGCAACATAAAAAATACCTTTAAACTTTTTTGTTTCTTAGCTACTGTAATGGTATACAAAATAGAAAGGTCCTAACGCATAATTTATAGGATAGTAAATCAGGATATCAATACAAAGGACCCTTACTCCTTTACATAAATTGATCTTCTATTTGTACTATTTTGGTCGTGGAATTTTATCCTGGACGTTTCATTTATAAACTTGCAAAAATATATTTTCTGATTTCCGTTCCTAAGTCGTTACACGAGTATATTCATATCAAGGGACTCGAATAATCAAGTACTTTCCATGGAGACATTTACCCCCTTTTTGCTGCGTTTAAGGGTTGAAATTCCGAGAATCCTTAGCCAAAGAGCTGTTTAATCCACTAAACATGGCGGAAAACTGACCCGTCGTTATTTTTACAGCTCCTCGTTTATCATGTAAAAATACTTTGTACATGTAGATAAAGTGTGTTGTGTACTTGACCCTGGCAGAATTAGCCTTTAAATTGCCAAAAAATTTACTTAAAAAAAACCAGTACTTTTTGAAAAATCATGTTTAGTCAGTGAGCGAATGAATCACTATTATGCCTACTAGCTGTTCCTCAATCTACCCACATTTCAGTACTTAAGTTGGATAATGCGGTAAAATGTACCTCAACTTTATATACCAAATTTTATTTAATTCAGTCTTATACTGTAATAGTTTAAAAAAAACCGATTATTATAACTTAATAAACAGACTTTATCTTTTTGTACTAAACTAGCTTTCGCATGCGGCTCTGCTGGTGTGGATCCTGTAGATCCTATTTCTCCATACAAACGTTGGACCTTTTGGATTAAGTCATAACTATCTGCCTGCCAAATTTCAGCGCAATTCGTTCAGTGGTGTCTATCACCCCAGTAGAACTTACTTATTATAGATCCTGGGGGTGATTGTCATAATCACCACGCTTAACAAGCGAATCAGCGGTCGCAGTAAGGCTTTAAGTACGCAGAGGACGCTGCTGCCCGTCCTCCGGTGGGAAATCCCTTAGTCGCCTTGACGACACCCACGGGAAGAGATGGAGTAGCACTATTCCTAAGACGGCACCACACGGCCTAAGTTTTACTATACTGACCGCAAAACAACATAGAGTTAAGTACCTTCTAACACAAGTCAATATTTATATAAATAATGATAATAAACACATCGATGTTAATAATTAAATCGATTCTGCGTCCTTGTATTACAACACCTGACGTCAAATCGATACGCGTTATGTGAATACCTAGTCATTAAAGCGTTTACTTGTATCGGAACTTCGAACCACCTTAATGTATCAATCATAGTGCTAACAGCTAATATGATTGGGTTGCGTGCCCTCTTTGTATACCATAGACTTAGTAGTAGTTAGTGGTCTATGTTTTAAACGGTGACGCAATAGTAGGTTTTATTTTAATCGTGTTTATCTCTGCGTGTGTGAAGTCTGTGGCGTGTACCGAGGACAGACATTCAATTTTGACAGAGTCATTCAATTTTGTCGAATCTATACTAATATTATAAAGCTGAAGAGTTTGTTTGTTTGTTTGAACGCGGTAATCTCAGGAACTACTGATTCGAAATTCTTTCACTGTTAGATAGCCCGTTTATATAGGAAGGCTATAGGCTATATAACATCACGCTACGACCAATAGGAGCGGAGAAGCAATGAGAAATGTTGCAAAAATGGGGAAAATTTACGCACACGAAGTTGCACGGGACAGATAGTATATTACTAACGCCATAATCTCAGAATCTACTGGTTCGTATTGAAGAATTATATAAAAAAATTTCGAATATTTCAGTTTTGGATAGTCCATTTACCGAGGAAGGCTACTGGCTATATAATATCACGCTATGACTAATAGGAGCTAAGCTGATGCAGAGCTCAACTCTCTCAACAACTTTGTCTGCTTCATTTTACCCCGTTTTAAAAAACGGTAGTTGTCGAAAACGGGCGAATAAGTTGCGCGGGTCAGCTAGTGGTAAATATATTAAACATGGGAATGAACGCACATTTTAAAAGTCTTTATGTTATTAAGTCCCTGTGAATTAGAATAACGCTTGTCAAAATATGAAACTGCAATGACGTCACCTCTAACTGCAATAAACTAGTGTTGTACATCGTACTCGTACATCAGAAGTGTCGACATCGATAATACGCTGGGTCGTCGGGTCGGACTCGCCGAACCGTTTCTTCCATTAACAGCCGAGTTAATTGAAAAAGCCGACGTTCATCCACCGAGGCCTGTCCGATTGTTTTTTTACAAACGAAAATGTAAGAACAATATGAATGTTATGTTTGAGGTACGCAATGTACAAATAGGAAAGAATTATATAGATTAAAGGGGAAAACAGACAGGTAAACTTACATATTACAAGTGACATTATTCGTACAACATGATTTGAGACGAACTTTACGTTACAGAATTCGAATCACGACTACTCAGTATAATTTAACATGAGGGGCCCTGAGTCAGTGGAGACAGATTATATCGAGATATCTGCGAGGTTAAGCAAAGTTACTACTGTCGGTCCATAAATGGGTGACCGTTTTCCAATGTTATCATGCCATTCCGTGCCTCGGAGAGCACGTAATCCCTCTCCGATCGTGTCGGATTTCTGTCCCATCGGACTATGAGAGTGAGGGAGTAGAGAGTGCACTTGTGTCTGCGCATACATTTGTATACTATAATATCTCCTGTGTAGTTTGCTAGTCTTTAATGAGTTTGACCGACATTGGTTAGGAGACCATCATAATTTTACATATTATAATTACAAGAGAATGCCATAAATTTAAAAATACATAATCATTTTTTAGACTAAGAAAATACGCATGTTAATAAATTGCACTTATTATAATGTACTTGACATTTAACTAAACCCCTTATAAGTTATTCAATAGAATTCCACGGTATACAAACTACAAAATGAACAGTAGGTAATTTACTAACCTACAAGATCATTATAGCTAACGAAGTTCACCCACAGTTATTGGTGCACAAATTCCATTAGTAACTATAACATTATATTAATTAATACGATCAGAAACGAACCCCGTCTAATCAACAGTCGATTCACAGGTGAACTTAAGATTTATGGTGGCAATTAAAATGGCGTTTCTTATCGAACGTATACACATTAATTCAAATTTCGAGCCCCAACTTATGCGGTCTCAACTTATCGAATTAAACTTTCTTATCGATATCGACAGGGCGCGGGTCTATTTGTTACTGGCTTGATTTCGGTTTTTTAAAAGTTGGTGAAAAAATGGTCTCCTTAAAAAGTATTTTGCGGTACATGCAAGATGGATTAACTCGATTATTCCCGATTGGTATCTTCTTTTTCTATCTGCAAATTGTTTGTAGTGATCGATGTTAAGTAATAATAATAATATACTCACACAACGCAATCTGATCCCAAATTAAGCAGACAACTGATAAACATACTTATATATTTCTAAATACATACATATAATAGATAAATAACACCCAGACACAGAATAAACCATCGAGCTCATCACACAAAGTTTTATCCGGATCGAACCCATGACCTCTTGCGTAGCTGTCGGATACACTCCTACCGTGCCACTAAGGCAGTCGTGTAAGTAGATAATGAGTACAGCGCATTAGGTTATAGGTTCGATTCCCACATGTGACACCACTTATTAGCCGTCAGCATACTTGTAGGGTACAAGTACTGAACTGTCTTTAAAAGAAAATCTGCTGTGAAATCCTCTCCTTTAAGAGCTAACTAACCAACTTGACAAGGAAAATAACTTACAAAATACCAGAAAGAAGAAGTGTTTTTTTACAAATAATTAGTGACGTCAGACTCAATCATAGAGTTACAACACTGACAGTAGAGGAATTTAAAAATCACCGATCAACATTCTGGCCGTGTCTATGTGCTACTGAAACGTTCAGAAAAGCCCAATAACAGTTTTCCTCTGGCAAGGTTAACGAAGCAATTATGAGAGGAGCGTGTGCCCAATTTTTGCCAAAAGCCAGGCCATTTAACAGGCTAAGGGTATCGCAAATTATCGGGCACCCCAATCTTATAATTAACATCCACTGGTGTTACTTAACCCGATGAGATATGGTCTCCCATGGCATAGATTATGATGACGATAAGGGTTATGTGGTGCAGTGAAGGGTTGGAAAATAACTAATCTGTGTCTGCAGCATTTGTTGGTTAATTACTCTGTCCTATTTACTTAAGTGACTAATGCGAGGCAAAGCAATAAGATAATCATGCAATCATTTGTTTGAAAGCAGGATAATTATAAGTGTAGAGCGAAATCCATACTAATATTATAAATGAACGAAAGTAACTCTGTCTGTCTGTCTATCTGTTATGCTTTCACGCTCAAACATCTAAACCGATTTAGATGAAATTTGGTATGGAGATAGTTTGAGTCCCGGGGATATAGGATAGTTTTTATCGCGATAACCGCCATCCTCACGGGCGGAGCCGCGGGCGAAAGCTAGTTAGGAATAATATCACAATTGCTAGATAAGTCTTTATTTTATTCAATAACGAGCTTCGATTCCGGCTTTGCCCACGTGGACCGAATTGGGATAAGCTTCAAACTATCTCCATATCAAAAACCTTTAGTTTAAATAAACAAGCTCCTTGTACCAGGTGCCTTTTTAAAGAAATATTTGCCTCCATCTTTAAATAAATGAAAACACGTAAAACTGGGAAGATTTTGAACCTTCCAGAAAAAAAACATAAAAACCGCTTCAAAAGAATCAAGACCATGTCGATTCATGCTCAGTGTAGGGTTCCGGAGCCGTTCCCTTATAAAATTTGATTTAAATAATTGCACCAGCAGAACAGCGTATGTTAATGGCACTTACGCCCTTTTGTTGAGAAACGCAGTTTTTCGGCAATAACTCAATGACGGTATATCCGATAATTTTTTCAATAACTTTAATTAAAAGTGTTTGTTAAGCGCTACCTTTTCGAACTTTTTTCATATTTTTTGGTCACACGGTTAATTAATATTCATTGAGTGGTATTTGAGTAAAATGCCTGTGACATACGGACATGACGAAACTATAAGGGTTCCGTTTTTGACATTTTGGCTACGGAACCCTAAAACCACGCACAAAATAAAATCATGTTTAACAAAAAAGTGGCGTGGGTAGGTAATACCCCGTAATACCTAAATGTGTTCAGCTCAATGTCGTCTCATCTCCACTGAAGCCTTGAAGGAACCTTGTCTAATTTTATCCTAGTAACACTAACTTTATTCTAACATAAAAAAATATCTGCTAAGCCCAGTCGTCCGTTGCCTCGTTATTTTAAGATAAAAATACTCAGTGTATTTCTAATACATAAAAGCATTATGTAACCTTTGCTAACTAAAGCAATTTGTTTGCAGATAAAATTAAGCTTTTATTTAGGATTCTACGTGAATTTTGAACTAACAAGCTTAGTATGGAATGAATTTTAAAATAATTTATCGATTCTAGTCCTGAGTTCTCGGCTTATTTCTCGAGACCAGTTTTATAAAAAAACTATCGGGCAATTCACATAGGCATCACTCCTGAACACAGTATCTTAAGACACTTTTGAAATAAAGTGCTCTATAATGGTCCGAGATTCCATGTTAAAAAGAAGTACATATAAAGCTTGAAGTAATTTTTATAGGCATTTCTTGCCAATAACTTTACAAATACAATAAATGCATTTTTGAAAGATAGAAAAATTTGAAATCCAGACTCAGGAATCGAACCCGAGACTTCCGTAGCCAAACCGGGGCCAGAAGCGAACCACATATCTGGACTATGTTATTAGATTTCGATTTTTTCTATCTCTTGTTGCACGCGAAATGCGAGCAACAAGAGATATTATTTCTTCATTATTATTTCTATCTTTCAAAAATGCATTTATTGTAAGTATAGATATCTATATATATATAGTTTATCGGAACCGCTAGATGGCGCTGTTTAACTAAAGACGTACTTTACGAACTCTGTGTTATTTTAATTACAATAAAATATATTAACACGTTATAATTATAAAATTACAAGTAAAATTGGTAAACAGTGGTGTGATAAGCGTGTGTGAGTGTTATCAAGTGAATCAAACCAACAAATTTATGACAATTAAGTAAAATATAGTGAACATTAAAAAGTGTTAAATTAAACTAAATCACAACTAAAACAATACAATTACAACATAATCTTTACATAAACAATCAAAACCGTGTTCCTATTTCCTTACAAGTATTATAAACTGTCGTTTTTAAGAAAATAAGTCTTGTAAAATTACTCAGCGAAGTGTCAAGAATGTGGTAAAAATTCCAAAACGATGTGTCACTATAACTGACTTTACTGATTTCAAAATTCTAATTACTACAATACCGATGCTTTATTTCAACAATATTCATTAAGAATACCGCAGCCGAGTGGCTAAACGTTGTACCTGTCTGCACCGTAGGTACACAAAGTCGACGGTTCGAATCCCAGAACTGGAAACTCTTTTTGTGATTAAAACGAACTCAATATATCTACGAAATGTCAGATATAGAGGTAAATAACGTGACGATTCGTAAACCACAACGAACAAGTTCTTTGAATGATATTACTTCCATTCAAGATAATAGTTCGTTATTCGATTCAACTCTGGCCAGCCTTCCCGACGATTCACAGTACAACAAAATTGTGAAAGAACTAAATGACAAAATTATCGAACTCAAAAATAATTTACTGAGCGCACACAATGAGATTGATAACTTGAATGGCGAGAACAGTCGCTTAAAAGAAGATCTACACAAATCGATGCAGCTTATCAATACATATAAAAACCTTAACTCGCCGATAGAACAGATTATTAGAACACCTAGATCGCGTCGGATAAGAAGTAAAAAAGTACAGAGATTAATTCCGATTTCGTCGAAACAACAAATTAGTCCATTGTCAAACAGTTCCCTTGTGGAGAGCTGTCGTCTAAGTACGAACCAAACTAGTTCACCGACTGCAGTACTAGATGGCGCTCCTAGTACTGAGACTCAGAAAAATACCTCACAAAAATCATGCACCAATTTAAAGAAAAATAAAATATGTATCATAAGTACAGATAAACATAATAAAATACTGTCACTTGCCCAGAACGTTATGCCTAAATATGACCTATGTCATTATATATATCCCAGTTGTGGAATAAAAATTTTACTGAATGGCTTAAAATCCAAACTAGTTGATTACACAATGGATGATTACTGTGCCATCCTTATAGGTTCTGAAGATTTCACTATGACAAGGGACTATGTACAAATGGTCATCTGTTTAAGAAATATGATAAAAGATATAACTAACACCAACTTAATAATATGCCTGCCTACCTATAGATGCAGTGTCCATGCAAATAGTATTTACAACTGGAGAATTGAAAACTTCAATAATTTAATATACATGGATTTAATGACTCATGAGCATGTCTACTATGGATTGGATTCGAACCTTAATCTCAAATATGACGAGACGATGTTTAATAAATGGTCTGGTTTGATTACAAAAAGTGGAATGCGAACCCTACTTAATGATCTAAATGACCTGATAGAAGACATACGCATAAGTAATAAGACGGCGGGATTTGTTACCTCATGTGACGTTGTCCATAATGAAAATACAGTTAAAAATCTAGAAGAAAACACGTTTTTTCTGTAATAAATACTTACACATAATACATCAAAACATTGCAGGGTTATTAAATAAATGTGACTACCTTGCCGTATCTCTAGAAGAACTGTCAGAAAGAAAAATCTATGTTGATGTGCTTTGTATAACCGAGCACTTTATGATGTCTGGAATGGAAATAAACCTCACATTACCGAATTATCATTTAGCGGGAACATTTTGCAGAAAAGATAGAAAGAGGGGAGGTGTATGTATCCTAGTAAAAAGAGGACTACAATATTGTGAATTACCTGAAATTGCAAAACTGTCAGTTTCTGGTATTTTCGAATGCTGTGCCGTAGAAATAATAAATTGTAACCTCATTATAATATGCGTATACAGAGTTCCAAATACCAGTAACATAAATTTATTTTTTGATAAGATGACTATGTTATTAAATATCATGTGTAATAAACGTAATAAAAAGATTGTCATTGCTGGCGACTTCAATGTCGACATATTGAACAAAAATAAAATAACTTTAGATTTTGAATGTCTACTATGTCAATTTAACTTACAATTTGCTATCTATGCGCCTACTAGAATAATAAGTAACACTTGCCTTGATAATTTTCTGCATAATTTTGTAAAACCATGCAAAACCAAAATAATTGAACTGTCTTTGTCTGACCACACCGCACAAATTATTGAATGCCCAATAAAAAAAGAAATGGAAATGAAATCTTGGAAAGTAACAAAACGTGACTATAATCGAGAAAATCTTGATAAATTTGCATTATGTATGAAAAGTCTCTCATTTAATGATGTTTATTTAACTGACGATCCTAATGAAGCCTACAACTCGTTTATAGACACCTTTACATTGTTCTATAACCTATGTTTTCCCTTTAAATATGTTACTATAAAATCACAAAGTAAACCTAAATGGATATCGCGTGGAATCAAACAATGTAGCACAAATAAAAGAAAACTTCTGTGGAAGTGTAGGTTACAACCTAATTATACCAATAAAACAAACTATAAAACATATTCTGCGCGATATAAGAAGATCATTAGACTGACCCAACGTGCTCAAAACATGCATAAAATAAAAACCTCTAAGAATGTATCCAAAACTTCCTGGAGCATAATAAATAAGTCAATTCAGACTAAACACGAGGAGACTATCACTAAAATAAAAACATGTGAAAATAAAATCATCTCACACCCGCAAGATATAGCAAATGCTTTTAATGATTATTTTGTCGACAAGGTTGTTCCCGTTGCTAACTATGGGGTCAATGTTGCACAACACATTGACAAAAAAACAAAATCAATGTTCATGCAACCCTGTCTACCCACGGAGATTGAAGTAGTTATAAAAGCGTTAAAAAATACTGATAGCGTTGGGTATGATGGCATATCTACTCGAGTCATTAAGTCTGCGGGTCATTATCTATCTAAACATGTAAGTCATATTATTAATTTAAGTATATGTGCAGGAGTTTACCCGGAAAGACTAAAAATGTCCGTTGTCAAACCACTTTTTAAAAAGAATGATAGAGAATCCATGACTTGTTATAGACCAATCACACTAATACCTATAATGTCAAAAATTTTTGAAAAATATATTTACAGTCAACTCTATGGCTACTTAGAAAAAAACAATATCTTGGCTGAGGAACAAAAAGGTTTCCGTCAGAATAAAAGCATCAATCGAGCCATTTTCGATTTTTTAAAAATAATAACTTCAAAAGTTGATAGCAAAATACCCGTGTGCGCTATATTCTGTGATATGACCCAGGCATTCGACTATGTGGATCATAATATATTACTTACTAAACTCGACGCGTATGGCATTCGTGGCAATGTCCAGAATTTAATTAAATCATATCTAACGAATAGAAAACAATACGTTCAACTAAAGAATATAAACCACGATACAAGAGAAGAACAACTATACAGTTCTCATGTACGTACAGTGAACTATGGTGTGGGACAGGGCAGTGTGCTCGGGCCTTTAATTTTTATTCTGTATATTAATGACATGCCTAAAGTAACACCATACCCTTTAACATTATTTGCCGATGACAGCACAGTTGCAATAGATTGTAGAAACAGAGATTTATATGAAACGGACATTAATAACACATTGACAACAATAATAGAATGGATGGATAATAATAATTTCAAGATTAATATCAATAAAACAAATATAATTCAATTTTCACAAAGAATGCCTCGAATAGTTGACTTAGATGTAAACTATAAAAATGATAAAGTAAATGTAGTTGATTCTAATAAATTTTTGGGCTTGACAATCGATAGTAAAATCAATTGGAAAACTCACATTGAAGAGTTATGTAAAAAGATTAGCTCTACAGCGTACGCTTTATATAAACTCGCTCCTATTCTCAACACGGATGCTCTGTTAATGGCATATCATGGTATAACTGCTTCAAAATTGAGATACGGAATCATATTCTGGGGTAATGCAATAGACAAAGATATTATTTTCAAGGCTCAAAAGCGATGTATAAGGGCCATGTTTAAACTTAAGACTACGGATAGCTGTGCGCCATATTTTGTACAATATAAAATTTTGTCGTTACCTTGCCTATACATATACGAGTCAGCCGTTTTTGTAAAGACGAATCCGGAGCTCTTCGAAAAACTCGCAGACACTGTTAATCGTAACAGACGTTTTATCACATGTGACAGACTGCGTATATGTAAAAGCAAAACGGCTCTGATGCATAAAAGCATATTCTGTATGGCGCCTGTGATATATAATAAAGTTCCTAGAGAAATAAGAGATCTCAAGGTGAATATGTTTAAAAAACATCTGAAGGAATATTTAATAAATAAATGTTACTACAATGTTAAGAATTTCTTAGACGGTGAATAATATTATTATTGTAATTAAAAAAAATGTAATTCTCTTATTTCGGATGTCCAATGATTATTAAAATTAATTTAATTGTTTGACATGTCACTATTTTTAATCTTTTATTATTATCACATAAATTTAATTTTTTTTGACATAAATACGAAATAATATTACTCAATAGCAATGTATAATTTTAATATAATAATTTTGCATGCCGATTGGTGGAATATGGAGATACCTACTATATATTTCATAAGAGCTTACTGTACCCATGTTCGCAAATAAAATATTTGATTGATTGATTGATTGATTGATATAAAGCTTACCTTCTGTACTAATATTTTTTGTGTCGTATTGAAAAAAATTGTAAACATTTTTTTTTTTTATTTATTTCTCGCGACGCTTCAGGCATACTCAATAAATGTAACCGTGCTGTTGCTAGTGACAGTAAGGCGCTTGTCCTACCGCCGGCAAGTAGCGAGCAACAATCACCTATTTTAACTCTTAAGAAACGTACTCGTACATTAAATGTATATTGTAGATCCCGTTCGTGATAACAAAAGATATACATTATAGAGTACTCAGCGCCAATGTTAATGTTCAGCGATTTTTTTTTTTTTAACTTTGCTGTGATTATGTGTTTTTTTTTAGGTTCTATATTCTGTTTTTTTTTTTATTATTATCTCATTTATGAGTCGAAACGATGTGGTGAAAATCGGCGTTGTTACATGCAATCTCGTATATAACAACATAGCTGTCCCACACAACTTCGTATGCGTCAATTTTCCCCGTTTTTGCAACATTTTTCATTGCTGCTCCGCTCCTATTGGTCTTAGCGTGATGTTATATAGCCTATAGCCTTCCTCGATAAATGGGCTACCCGACAGAATTCAGCAACATTTTTTTAATTCGGACCAGAGATTAACGCGTTCAAACAAATAAACAAACTCTTCAGCTTTATAATCTTTACATATATGTACATATATTTCTTGTGTGCGTGTGTATGTCACTGAACTCCTCCTAGACGGCTGGACCGATTTTGATGATTTTTTTTGTGTGAGTTCAAGGGGATTCGAGGATGGTTTAGATTCACAATTGAACCTGATTTACAAAACAAAAAGAGTCGAGACGAAGTTCGCCGGGACAGCTAGTATTAGTATAGATTTGCTAAGCTCGTTCCTTTTGCCACAACACGATATACTTAATTATTAGTTTAAATTATGAAAATAACTGTAAAATATGTACTCACACGTGTTCGGATGGCAATAGACATTTTCTATTCTATTCTATCATCTATCTCCATTTTCTTTACACGAGATCTAAGGTTTTCGCCGTTGCCGGAAAAGTGGAAACAACGTCTTCCAAACGGTTGGATACAAGCCTTATTTTCAACCATCTATAAGACGCTATTTTCAACCGTCTATAAGACGCTATTTTTAACCGTCTATAAGACGCTATTTTCAACCGTCTATAAGACGCTATTTTCAACCGTCTATAAAACGCTATTTTCAACCGTCTGGAAAACGCTAAAATCACGTGCTAAATACCACAATATACTCGTAGTTCGTAAACTAGACAAAACAGAATTTATACATCTCCATAATGACATGATATAATTAGAATTGCCTAACTGTTTCATAGACGGTACTCGATTAATTTTGGTTTTCGATTCTGTTTTATTACCCATTGTCTTATGAAACGTTTTTTATATTGTCATTCGATATCGAATATCGATACTATTCAGATGTTATAGAAAATTTCATTGTTTCTCGTATAAACTCAATAAGACAATGCCGTATTTGGCAAATGGCAAATTTTATTAGGGTTTATGCGCAGTACTAAAATTTCTTCGATAAAATTGAGGTAGTCATGCTTTGAATATTTATATTAAAGTCTGAAGAAGCTTCGTTTTTTGATAGTACGGTTAGTTTGCTATCAAGAATCTAATTGAAGTGAAAAAAGAAATACTTAGGGAACATTTTTTTTATATATATATTTGTTTATTTTGTTAAATAATACAATATAAACAAGATATTTACAAAAACGAAGGAGGATACAAAGCCGTAAACATTTTCATGGATATCTATGGAATGTTGGTTGAAGAATACAATTTAATTCTTCAAGAAAAGACAGAGATAGCACGAATAAACACAAAAACAAAAAAAAAAAAGAACCATGTCTGTGTCCACATACGGCGAAACAGCCGTGATTTTTTTACGGCGATGATTTATTCGCTATGTGTAGACACGATCGTCAGTGTTTTATGGGCCACTATGTAAGGGCAGCACGACGACGGCAGGCAGCCTATCGTAGCGTCGCCGTATCTGTGAAGCTTTATGGTCTGAAAATCATTAAATTTTGCAAAAAATGCAACTATAAATCGTTAATTAAGTTTTTTTTTAAGAAAAGAATAATAACAAAGTAGGATCGGGTCCCACATTACTAGCAGTCTTGTTAACATCCTGTTCACGTCAGTAGGTTAATGGGTAGGATTTGAACCCGCCACCTCACGATTGCGACACCGATGCCTTAGCCATTAGGCTACCTGAGCTACCGCCGCTTGATATTAAAACTTTTGCAATTTATTTATTTTCCATTTAGTAATTACAATAATAGCTCCCGAGTAACATTACCGCAACGTAACCCTTAACCGCCTACATCAAATGAACTCCAACGCGTGGGTATATTTTACACCCAACCCGTAGGCTGTATAACCAAATGACAGTTACTTAGTAGCGAATACTCATTGATGTTAAAATATACAGTTACGAGAATATTGCCTGAGGCGCTTACCGTGTGATCCTAAGTTAAAATAGGTACAACAATATTCCCGTAGGAGTTCGTAGGAAGTCATTTATAAGATGTCTAAGGAACAGTGCTAAGTAAAAAGTCAATAATGTATAATGTTGGAAGCGCTGTTTCTCCGCTTGCGAGTATCTCGGTTTTACATTTTAAAAAAATATTATTTTATTATCATAAAACAAGTCACAACCAATACTGCTGAGTCCAGAAGCATTGGTTGTGACTTGTTTTATGAAAATATATAGATTACGGGTCTTAATCGCGTGAATAATTTAAGGTAAAATACCTTGTTTATTGCCCGACGTCTCGACCGTATTGCAACGGCCGTGGTCACGGGTAGACTACCCAGTCACTCAGTCTACTTAGTCTACCCGTGACCACGACCCTTAATATATATATTTTCATGTGTACAAATCGCGAAAGTTTATCAACATTTGTGACTTGTTTGATCTTATAATAGACTAGCTTTGGTAACTAATAATATATCCTTAGAGCTCCTTAGGGACCTAAGTAAAGTCCTTTTTTACCCGACAGCGCAAGAAGAAGGGTAATGTTTATCGAGTGTAGTATATTTCTTTTGCATGCTCTTGAGTCTAAATGGCTTGATTGATTTCAGCTTGAAAGGTATCGCTAGATTTGTACCAGTTGTGAGGTGACACTCGGTACTATAAAATTAGAAAAAGAAATGCAGTTTTTTGGGGCAAAATATTTCAGTTATAAATTTTAAGCAATTTGGCGTATTATATTTTGTCAGGTCAATGCTACTGTTGTATAATTATAATAATTATTATAATGTCTTGGGACAACTCACACAACGCTATCTGATTCCAAACTAAGTACAGCTTGTAATATGGCACAACTGATATACATATAGACAATAAGAGGATAATTGTCTTATTACTTTACCTATTGAGTCTTTCCCTATATATTTTAGGGATAGATTCGAAATATTCTGTATGCATTTGCTTTATGCATACAATAGAACGAGTACCTAAGTAATGACGCGTGGGCTGAACACAATAGTTTAACCACAAAAAACAGAGACTACAGAAGGTAACCTTCATACCGCCGTTTCGTACTTAATCGCTCGAGCAATGCACACAGGCATTGATCATGGACACGGCAATACATGCCATTTTGTGTGGAAGTGCTAGAAGAGTTATATTTGTGTGTGCATTGTGACAGTTTTTTTTTGCAGTCACTTTGTTCTTAGCTGGTTACCTGCGCGACTACTCATTAAGTGTAGTTGCGATATAGTTAAGTTAGGACTATTTATGTCTCTCACTAATATTCTTTTATTTTTCTTCGATTAAGTTCCTACTTACAATTGTATTTGGTTGAAAACAAAATAAATATATATTCTCTTTTTCTTTTTTTCATTGCTCGAGCCATGTTTCACACAAAACGCGCTCGAGAAATGTTCCCTTCTGTACTCTACGTAATTTGTGGTTTGGCCAAGTATATTTGAACACCTGACCTTTCGCCATCAGTGAATACGACCGACCGTTATGCTGTACGTCTATATTACGTTAATATGCAAAGAACTTAATTAGGGCTTCATTTTAGTCTCTTAAGTATTGCTGCTCTTACAGAATAGTTTTAAAATAAGGCTGAAGTACATCGATCTTACTACAACTACTTCATGAAGCGGCGGCAGCCTAATGGCTAAGGCATCGGTTTCGCAATCGTGAGGCCGCGGGTTCGAATCCTACCCATTATACTACCGACGTCAACCCACTTCTAACACAAGCCATTGACCTTAGCTTAACAAGATTGCTAGTAATGTGGGACTAAACAAGATTGTTAGTTAACAAGATTGCTAGTAATGTGGGTCTCAATCCCACATTGCTAGTTATCTTTTTAAGAAGAAAAAAAAGAAGACCACCTGATTAAATTGGCGATTGAGTACTGGAATTGTGACTCCTAAGGGAAAACCCAAAACCATCTAAACAGAAATAGTGCGCATGGACATGAAAGCACACAATGTTTCTGATGACAATGTTAAAGACAAGGCAAAGTGGAGGAAGAATACGAAAAGGGCTGACCCCACCACCTTATGGAACATAAAGTCGGGAAGAGAGAGAGAGAGGTCCTTACAATCATATTCACTTTTTTTACAAAAAAAAACAATCTAACTGACTTCAATCACAGTTGATTTTCGAGGAGTTCTGTTGTCTGTCTCCGAAACCTATCATCAGATCTTTACAAAATGTATGTAGGACCGTTTCGGAATAAACCTTTATCGAAAAAATATTTAATTTTGAAATTCTGTCTACACAAGTTTATTTTTGGTATAGTGCAAAGTTTAGACACCCCAGCAAGATTTTTACTTCAAGAAATCCCATAAAAAAAGAAATTGAAAATATGGAAAACTTGCAGTTATAAGTCATGCAAGTTGTTTTGTGTTCTTCGCGCTATCGTGCTAATTGCATCGTACTTAATCCATGGTTATTATTGAAAAATAAGTGATGATCACATGTCACAACACATTGTGAACAGGATTTGGACTATTAGAATGATTAAGGAATTAATTAATGATTGATTAATTAATTAATTGTTGAAACTAACATCGTTCATAGATTACTCTAATGGATTGCGTTACTGATTCGGAGCATTGAGAACAACAGTTTTAAACTGACTTCAAAAATAGTGCAAACCTAAAAGTTTTCTTTAAAAGGCTACTCCCGCATTAGGGTACAAGCCCTGTGTCGTGGGAGACTTTCAGTCACGGACACAAAGTACACCCAGACCCAGAAAAACAATTTGTGGATCACACAAAGTGGGGCCCCGTGTGGGAATCGAACCCACGACCTCTTGCGTAGCAGTCGGACACACTCCCACCGCGCTACATAGGCAGTCTTTAGCACAGAGCATTTTACTTTCAGGTTTACACTATTTTTGAAGTCAGTTTGAAACTGTTAGTCTCGCAATCGTTCAAAAATGGCTTAATGATTTTTTTTATTGTTTCTAATAATGTTAGGGTAGGTTACGAAAAAAGAAAATTAAAAATCATTAAAAGAACAGCTGCAAAATTAACATTATTGAAATATGTAATTTTTTATAAGAATTACCACTTCTAAGCGGCTATATTTGGCTAATTATTTTGTTGTTATATTTATTGTAATTGTTATTTTTTACTTGCCGTGGCTTTAAAAGGGTGACACTTTTCATACGATTTATTTAAAAAATAATTAAAACTAACCTTATCCTATCAGCTTAAAAATAGTAGCAGCCCATCTCTTCCCGTGGGTCGTCGTCAAGGCGACTAATGGAATTCACATCGAAGGACGGGTAGCAGCGTCCTGTGCGTACTTTAAAGCCTTACTGCGATCACCAACCAGCTCGCCAAGCCCGGCAATTATAGCAAATACCCCCAGGATCTATAATAATTAGGTTCTACTGGGGAGACCCGCGCCCAGCAGTGGGAAATCATATGGGTTGATATGGTATGATTGATTATCCTAACAAAAACGAACACAGCAATATAAAAATAATTGTCCAATTTGGTGTAATCGTACTAAAGTTAAGCGCGTATATATATTTCGGTGATTCATTTTTAACTATATCGAAAATTTGCTAACATATTCGTACCTACTGCAAAGAGAAGATCTTTCAAAGGCGGGACGGGCATTACAAACCTTATGTATCATCTATACTAATATTATAAAGCGGAAGAGTTTGTTTGTTTGTTTAAACACGCGCTAATCTCAGGAACTACTGGTCCGATTTAAAAAAAATATTTTTTTATTACATACATACATATCAACCCATATGATGTCCCACTGCTGGGCACGGGTCTCCCCAGTAGAACTTACTGGTATGTAGATCCTGGGGGTAATTGCCATAATCGCCACGCTTGGCGAGCGGGTTGGCGATCGCAGTAAGGCTTTAAATACGCAGAGGACGCTGCTGCCCGTCCTCCGGGGTGAAATCCCTTAGTCGCCTTGACGACACCCACGGGAAGAGATGGGGTGGTACTATTCTTAAGCCGGTACCACACGGCCAATTTTTTTATTGGATAGCACATTTGTCGAGAAAGGCTATAGGTTATATAACATCACGCTACGACTAATAGGAGCGGAGTAGCGACGAGAAATGTTGCAAAAATGTCGTATGATAAAAACAACTACATTTTAACCTGCCCTCAAGTTTTCGAGCTTTTAAGAGCTATAACGCTCCAGACAGCCAGACACGGACATCAAAAATTTCAATCTTTTTCTCCGTTTGCGTTTAAAAATAAAAACTAGTCTAATTAAAGACCCGAAAAGGACACTTTAATTAGACCCATTTCAGCTGTAGTTGCCACCCTTTAGAACTGACAGGCTACACAGGCATTACGTGAAACACCACGTGACCAAACACACAATCAGAGCCGAGGTTGCGAATAAGAAAAAATCAGAAAAATCGTATTAATCATCAATTTATATTACACTAGCGGATGACTCGCGGTTTCAGCCCTGTGGGAATTATACGGGATTCCCACGGGAATACAAAGATAAAAAGTAGCCTAAGTCAACAATTAAAGATTTTTTGAAATCGGTACAGTAGTTTTTAAGTTAATTCGTTAGATAATAATAATAAATATGAAACAAGTTAGAATTGGCGAAATATTATCAGAGTATCGCGAAATACATAGCGGTGTACCGCAGGGCTCGGTCCTGGGTCCAGTGTTATATATACTGTACACATTTGATCTTCACCATTGCCTGCAAAACAATGTCAGCATCTTTGCAGATGACACCAAAATATTCGCAAATCCACTGGTTGACTATGACCGTCTACAAGATGATCTTCATAAAATAGCAAACTGGTCTAAGGAATGGTTAATCGATTTCAACACTTTAAAATGTACGGTCTTACATATAGGGAGTCGGAACCCCCGTCTAACCTACACAATGTGCGATGTCCAACTGCTAGACGTTAAGGTACAAACAGACTTGGGAGTTAAGATTACAGAGGACCTAAAGTGGGAACAACATATCACTATGATCACGAAGAAAGCCAAAAGCCTTATTTATCTTGTCAGAAAAGCCTTTGGAGTTTTGACACCAGAAATGATACTTCGGATCTACAAAAATTTTATTAGACCAATCTTGGAGTAGGCATTTCAAGTCTGGAGCCCCTATTTTGTGAAGGATATTGAACTCCTGGAAAAAGTACAGCGCAGTTTTACTAAAATCCCGCGAGAGCTAAAACATAAATCATATCAGGAGCGACAGACTACTCTCAAACTCACAACCCTAGAAGATCGCAGAGAACGTGGAGACCTAATTGAGACATATAAGATCCTAAACGGACATTACGATCTGCAAGACTTTGATAAAATATTCAGGCGTAACGAAAATGTACATTTAAGAGGTCATCACTTAAAACTATCTACCAACTTGTCAAGAAATAATCCACACAAATATTTTTTGAGTAACCAGGTAGTAAGAGCATGGAACAGACTCATAGAAAACGTAGTCTCAGCTCAGAGCTTGAATATCTACAAAAAAATCATACAAAATAGAAAAAAGGAAAATGACATCTGTCAAGATGAAACCACACGAACTACAGAAATGCACGATTTAAACTATGATAACTCGAAGCAGAGCCCCGTTACATCTACAAGCACACCCTCCACCCCCGGACTCGTCGCTCCGCTCCGCCTCGCAACCACAGGATTCAACACCAGCCGTTGCTGAGGCGTCGAGCTCGTCGAGTGACGAGTATTTCTCTCCGACAACGTCGCCACCACCTGTACGTCGGCGAGAGAGAGGCCGGCCGCCGACCAGCTTAGGACCCCGAGGCCCACCGGCCTCAAACAGGGTCCCCGCTGTCGGTGGTGATGTGCGCCGCATGCGATGGACGACATTGATGAACGACAACGTCATGCGGGCATATTATGCGGCTACAGAGGGGGGAACTAACCTTACTGTGTACCGTGAACAGATGCTGCCTCTGTTTCAGGTGCTTGAGCCGACTGTCAACGTTTCGGCACAACGATTATCGGACCAAGTGCGGGCCATTCAGCGCTGTCATCTGCTAGATGAGGCCGCACTTGAGATACTACGCTCGGAGTACGCCCAGACTAGCCGCGAGATCCCTGCCCCGGTACAGGTTCCTACAAATGTAGTTGACTGTGAAGCTACGGGGCCGGATACCGCGGCTATTGTGGTAAGTACTCAGTGCAATGAGGAGATTAAGGCCGCTTTGGAATTTGCGCTTCGCGAATATCGGTCCACGCCTCACAATATTAGGCCACGCCTGCCTCGGTTACCTATGCATAGACGGAACATTTCGCTGGTGTGTGCTCTAGATTCGTTATTGCCTACTTACCTAGACAATAGCGAAGACCTCGGCGATACCCACTCAATCCTGTATTGTGCAGCTGTTGCGGCATGTCGTATAGGAGGTGTTAAGCTTTTAGCAGAAACCCCTACTATACGAACAAGGTGCGCCGTACCCGCGTGGCAATGTAGGATTGAGCGCCGTATTGACGGGGCAAGGGTACTCATCGGCAAGTTGTCCTGCTTCAGGACCGGGAACACTCGCCCGAGAGTGATGCGCTTTGTGAAACGGGCATTCTTGGGGACTGACATCAGACCTCAGGATTATATGTCGCGTGTCACAGAGCGCATCGACTTCCTGAAGCAAAAAAATCTATGCGTGGGCAAACCGAATACGCAGGTACAAAAAACGCGTGGACAGGTATAACGTGAACTGCATGTTCCAAAGGGACCAAAGGTGGGTGTATAGAGACTGGCAGCGAACGGATCAAGGTGTGGATGGCGGGCATCTACCAAATGCTGAAGCGACAAGCTCGTTTTGGCGTAACATTTGGGCGGTGCGTGCCTGTCACCCACACAGAGGGGGAATGGATGCGTGACGTTGAACGAGCGTGCGGACTTATTCCGGAAATGGAAGATATTAACATTAAAAGCACAGACGTAGCCAGTGCAGTCCGTCCTTTTTCTAATTGGAAATTTCCAGGCCCAGACGGACTGCACAACTTTTGGCTGAAATGGCTACGCAGTTCGCACGCTTGTTTGGCATCGCAATTCCAGTCCGCCCTAGAATCTGCGTCGCTGCCAGCCTTTATGACTAAAGGAGTGACCTACCTGCTCTATAAGACCGGTAGTACCTCGGACCCTTGAAATTATAGACCGATAACTTGTTTACCATCGATCTATAAACTTCTTACATCCATTCTGAGAGCTAAAATAAATAAACATATACACACAAACTCCATCATGTGTACCTCTCAGAATGGATGTAGAAGTGGGGCCCGGGATACTAAAGAGCTTCTCTTCATTGATATGACTATTAGCCAGCAGGTTCGCCGCTATCGAAAGGATCTATCAGCATGTTGGATAGATTATAAGAAGGCGTATGACTCCGTGCCACATACATGGCTTCTGAGGGTGCTGAAGTTGTAAAAAGTTAATACAACTTTATGCACCTTCTTGAAGTCGTGTATGGGACAATGGAATACGGTTCTTACCTATCCAGGGTGCCGAGGGATCCAAGGAAGTGGCGGCGTACCTATAAGGATTGAGCGGGGTATATTCCAGGGTGTACTCTGAGTCCCCTTTGGTTCTGCCTAGCACTGAACCCACTTAGTACCTTACTAGAGAGTTCAGGGCTAGGTCGCAGGTTGCGACGTGGTGGTCAGGTCATATCCCACTTGCTGTATATGGATGACTTGAAGCCCTTTGCCCCCCACCAGCTCACAGCTAATAGCGTTACTGAAGGTAACTGAAACCTTTAGTAATTCTATTAGAATGGAGTTTGGTGTTGACAAATGTGCAGTCGTTCATATAAAGCGAGGGCGGGTAGTGGAATCCGAAGGGACTCAACTCTCAGATTCCATTCACTTAAGATCACTTCTCGCAACCGAGACCTATAAGTATTTGGGTATATCGCAGGCACTGTGCATTAATGAGGTTGACATGAAACAGCTGTTGCGAGAACGTTTCTTCGGTCGCCTGAAAAAAGTGCTTAATAGCCTTTTGTCAGGTGTGTGTACCGATAGTCGTCTCCGTTAATGGTTTGATTGCCAAGAGCCTCGACCGACACCTTGAGAGGCTCGCGTTAGACGGTTGGATCAAGCGCTTGATGCAGAAGGCAGTACTTCTGGACACGGCTCGCATTATGAGGAGGTTCCTTTCTCTGGGGCCGTAACCACCGGTTGCTTGGTCCCTGTACCCGATGCCGGTGGTACACTATTTTTTATATTTTTAAATGTATTTTTATATATATATTTAAAAATGTAATTTATAAAAAAAAAACTAAATAAAGAGAATAATAATAATAATAAACCCCTCAGGGCTAATCGTTGTCTCCCTATATGAGATTAACGCAACACTCTGAGGGCATAGTAGCAGCTCTTGAAATCCTTATGACACCAATAAAAAATGTCTCATGATGGTGAAATAAGAGTACACAAACCGCAGGGCAGCTTTGTGGCGAGCTGAATGTGCGTGGCGACACTGCGGTCCCGATGCCTCAGAGAGTCGGTCAGGGCCTCGTCTCCCGCTTGCCTTCACTGGCCGGCGGGAGTGAAACATCAAGAGCGCCCGCAGGACTCTCAACTCTGTCTTGTCTTAACCGGCCGGCCAGAGGGAGGTCGCCAGAGCTTGTATGCTCGGGGGTGGAAGTGTCATTTTCAAGGGCATAACTACGGGGAAACCCGCTCACGGGCCTTCTTCGTGATGGTGAAACCGGCGCAGCACCGCTCGACACCCCAAGCTGCTCACACCCATGTTGCTCCCTGTCGCCTGTTTGGCTGTATGCCTGTGGCGGCCAGAAGGGGGCCCATCTAGTGAGTGGCGAGTCACCGCCTGCCCATTTGTCCATGTGTTTTGACCATGTGTTGCAGGGCAGGCGCCATAGTCCTTCAATAGTACCAGCTAACCATTCCACTAACACATCACCTCCATAACCCAGTTTCTTAGCTACTACTTTTTGACAATAGTTTTTACACTAACGGGGGAATGTCGGTGGGTACATTTATATAGTGTATACAACGATATTCGCCGGTTTGTGTCACATAGCCTTTAGATTAAAGTGTCTAACGGGCCTCTACGTGTTGGCTTCGGCCCCACGCACGCCTCCCAAATGACCGGGACTCCATAGTCCCGTGATATGGAAATGACATACATAATAATAATAATAACTAAAATACAAATATTTCCTCTTTATAATATTAGATACCAGATTGAAAAATAAAGAATTAATAAGGAATTTATTCGCACTGCCACACGCACTAAACTTAAAATAAAACCTTTTTGAGTTAGATACGAATATAATTGAACAAATGCTGATTTCCAAATATAATGCATTGGCATCATGCCGAGAATTCACATCATTTGTGAGGCTATAATTCAACTGCAAACTCACCGGATTTACAATCACATATTTTACAAACGATAAACAAACCAAATTTAAACAAACGGGAACAACTAATACCTTATCGTTAATCAAAATATTTGCTTACCAGGTTAACCCTACAATTAGAGGGTTAATCCAAAGCGATAGCCTGACCAAAAACATAGTTTTGTAAAGCGATTAGAAAGTCAAACAAAAGCCTCCAACGTTGTGAGGGTTAATTACTGAACTGGCTCACTTGACCCTGTGTGGAGTGTGGTACAAGAGTATGTTATATAAATTTAAAAAATAATATCGCACTTACTTGCTTATCATAAGTTATATGATTGTTTTAGCGCAAAATGTAGCCTAAGTCGCTCAAACCATAATACCGAATTGCTACCTCGTTCAATGAAATCGGTTGAATAATTTAGGCGACCTTGTAGAACATGAATACAGGTTACTCCTTGATAATACAGGTTAATCCTTGATACAGGTTAATTAAATAACCTAGCCAGGAATACAGTACCTCACACATACGGTTAATATAGTCTTTGTACACCTTAATACTGAAATTATGACCAAACTGGGACGTATCGTGTTAGAGATACTTTAGTAGAACATCACGACGGTGCAGCAACAAAAATAAAACGGGTCGGGTGTGCCGGCAGAAGTGAAAACTTGAACATTAACGTTTTATATTAACATACTGATTAAATTTGAATAATATTTTTCGATCTTACTGACATAATAATAAAAAAATATGAAACAATAAATTACAAATCAAAAAAACAAAATCAAAATATGAAATAAAAAAGGGAAAAATCGTTACTCGGACTCGAACTGGGGTCTTCCGACCTTTTAATAACATTGTGGATGGTGGCGAAATTTACCTTCGTATTCTGTATCTGTAATCTGTATACTCTAATGATATTATAGCAGTTTTTCATTGCTCCCCTTCCGTCTTACGATTTTTCGGTCAGGTCAAGTGTCCTGACGCGAGGTTAACATTTTTTACCCATACCAAAAAGTGCACAAAGCCGCTAAAGAAGTTTTCACTTCAAAAACTTTAAATTACTCTTCCCTGCATGAATGAAGACCTCTACAACCTCTTCAAAGATATCTCCTCAAAGTATTTTCTCTTACCGATTTGAGAAGAAATATAATCGTCTTTATTCTTGTACCACTCCCAAACCTTCCACTATAATATGTAGTTCGAATGCTTATGTGCTGATCTGAGTTTAGTTTAATTGAGAATCAGTATCGGATTTCACGTGCTTGGTCCTTTGAAGCGATACTATGTAGTCACGTACAACTAACTGTTGAGGATATTAACACGGCGTGTATAGCGTGAAATTAATGAGTTTCATGTTTCAGTATTAGTTTCATTATAGGTCAGTTAAAATTAGTTGTTGTCAATGTCAAGTATTTAAAAATACTAGGGGATTGTTCTGATTATATAAGGTGGACCAAACGTGGTTTAGTAGTAACGCGGGTTGATGTGGGGACCGCACAGTTCATGATTGAAGAAATTATATGAACTACTGATCGCCCAGTGGTCAAAATTTTATATATATTTTTATATATATAAATATATGTAAATAATAAAATATATATATAAATATATGGGATTGAGTCCTACATTCCCAACCCCTCCAATTAACCTCAAAGGTTTGTTTTGAAAGTGGGTTCACGTCAGTAGTACAATGGTTAGAATTCGAACCTGCGACCTCACGATTGCTTTTCTGCTGCTTTTTTTCTCGTGTCTATATAAATTACTAGCTGCCTGCCCCGGCTTCGCACTTATGTCATATTGTAGTTTTTTATACCGTAAGTTACATTATTACAATTTTCGAAGGGATATCTAATTTGATGACAATAAAATATAGCTGTTACTCCCTGATAATGTAGCATTCTAATGGTTAAAGATTTTTTCAAATCAGTATAGTAGTTTCGGAGCCTATTCAATGCCAACAAACAATCAAATCTTTCCTCTTTGTAATTTCATACTCCGTCCGTGCAATTCTCGTTAAAAGGAGTACATCCTTTTTGCTTCACATATATTAATTCATAGATGATACATGTGATACAATAATTCATATAATTGCGGTATGACTGTCCCAATTCATAATAAGAATGATAGCATTATGTATAGTTGCCGATGCCGTAACTCATCTATATATTTAGTCATACTATGCCAAAGCGTTTTAATATCATGTACTCCTAATTATGAAGTTTTGACTGCGCTGTTGGTCTAGTTGGCATCACTAGACCAACAGCGCAGTCAAAACTTCATAATTAGGAGTACATGATATTAGGCCAGAGGTCGTAGGTTCGTTTCCCACGCGTAAATCTTAGTGTGATG
The DNA here is from genome assembly GCA_945859575.2 of Herminia tarsipennalis. Lineage (NCBI taxonomy): Eukaryota > Metazoa > Arthropoda > Insecta > Lepidoptera > Erebidae > Herminia > Herminia tarsipennalis. The sequence goes on from OX243855.2 coordinate 12,464,581, forward strand.
TGCACAAAATTGTTTATACTGTATCTGGGTATAATTTGTCTATTTAGAAAAATATGTATGTTTACCATTTCTCTGGTAACCATACTACAGGCTCTGCCTAGTTTCAAATCGGATTCATATGTATGTGAGATATCCCAAGATATTATATTATTATTTTGGTAACGGCGGCTGATCTGTAAGTCCACTAAGCAAGATATATTATACTAAACCTAATACCTAAAAATAATAATAATGATTTTCTAGCCAGTGTCGGTTACAGCGGACAATCTCATTAGAGACTAGCCAACTACACAGGCGATCAGCAGCGAGGACTGACAGACAAAGAAAGGGAAGCTGAACCATAGGCGTAGCCGGTTGTTAGGGGATAAAGGTTCATTTCCGTGCATCGCGACCGATCGCGAGCCACGCGCGGCTTACGACAAGCGGCTGACGCTCGCGGCCGATGCGACAATATTCTGAGTGCGCGCGCATCCTACGACAGTCGTCGGCCGCGCGCGTCTGTCGCTTACCTCGGAAGCGGCACCATACATTCTTATACTCTGACTATTGTCGCATCGGCCGCGCGCGTCAGACGCTTGTCGTAAGCCGCGCGCGACTCGCGATCGGCCGCGATGCACGGAAATGAACCTTTAGGGCTTCACCCCAGGTAGAAAGGAAGCCGAAAAGAATGGTGTTCTGAAGACCCGCCGCCACTGCAGGAGATATTATAGTGCACAAGTGTGTGCGCAGACACAAGTGCACTCTCTATTCTCTTACTTTCATCACTACCGTAGAAGCTAAAAATATCGGTTTAATAAAATGGTACTGTTTTCGGTTGAACTTAGCGCTATAGACGTAGAGTTTCTCTGAAAATATATTTCTGTCTGGCTAATATATTTTAAGCACAGAACTGAAATGAAATTTTGTAAGGAGGTCGCCTGACCCGTGAAACTGAACATGACTGTTCCAGACGGGTGAATTTGCAGTTATAAACTCGTTACAATGTATCTATAGCAGCATTAGATGTTACCTCATTTTTACCCGACTGCACTAAAGGAAGCGTAATGTGTTTCAAGCTTATGCATGTATACATAACAACACATAAGATGTCCCACAGCTGGGCACTGGTCTCCCCGGTAGAACCTATACTTATTATAGGTCCTGGGGATAATTGTCATCATCGCCATTGCTTGGCAAGCGGGTTGGCGATCACAATAAGGCTTTAAAGTACGCTGCTGCCCGTCTGAGGTGGGAAATACCTAAGTCCCTTTGAAGACACCTACGGTAGGAGATAGGGTGTCTATTCTTAAGCCGGTATCATACGGCTGTATGTACCACAAAAATCTTTATTTAGTCCATTTCTTTGCCAAACTCAGTAGAGTTTGGCAAAGAAATGGAGTCTAGCGGTTGGGGCTACTGCCGTAACCGCTAGACTAAACAAATTTCATCATGTGAGATGTCGTTAGATTCGTCTTAATTGCAAGATTGAAATAGTCTTTATTGTTCTATTTTACAGTTAATCATTTGTAAGTAGTTGGTTTTGTTTCATTTTTATAATAAAATTCCCAATATGCATCTTCTTAAATTTTATCAGAGGACAGTCTATGGCATAAGTATTATACCTACCTCTCTATGGTGATAACACCACTGATTGCATTATTAAACTTTTTTAAATTATTAACTAACTTAAGTTAAGATTTTTGAAATGAAAACTTATTTAGCCGCGTCGAGGAAATTTTGGTGTGAGTAAAAAATCTTAAACTGGCGTCAGGGCATCGCGTCAGGACACCTGACCTGATCGAAAATACGTAAGACGGAGGGAGAGTAGATCGCCGGCGCGGCGTAGAAGAGGAAGTAATATCTCCCTTTCTTTCTACCGCGTGGCGAAAATGTATGCCTGCTCCTGCTGTTTTGTTTAAGCGGCGCAGAGCGCTTGCACGAGTGTGTGTGATAGTTAAATATTGTATTTAATCACATAAATTATAGAACTTTTATACTGATAAATAAAGAAATTCGTGCGAAATTATTTCCTAGCCATTCCAAAATATTAAAAATGCACAACGTTAATGTTCAAGTTTTCACTTCTGCCGGCACTCCCGGAGTGCAACCCGTTGTTCTTTTAATTAAATTCTCTCAGATTTTGAAAAAATAGACCTAAGTCTATTTTTTGAAGAAATGAAGAAAAGTAGCTTTCCGCACCAGATTCGCACGGTATTTTCTCCACTATCTATTTAATTAATATGCATTTATTATATATTCAACTATCCAGAAGCAATTATCTATCTGATCGTGAAAACCGCAAAATCCGTTTCGTGGTTTCAGGGCCAGTAGATAGTAGATATACAGACACACGCGAAAATGACTTTAAACTATGTAAAGGTAAAAAAGACGATTCTTACCCTTCATTATGACCACACCTTTCTGCAGGGCCTCCTTCGTAATAACGTATTTTTTATGCGCGTAAAAAAGCGCTCTAATTGAGTGAATGCATTCCTAAGTACAAATAGTAAGTTCACACGGCAGCACTTTTTTTTAAGGCGACGTATTTTTATCGCGCCATGTCGTATTTTCAACGTTGAGTGGTAGGATAAGATCACATAATCACATCGAGAGGCTGGGTCGCCGGGTTTTTAACGCGCGTAAAAAAAGCGCTCGTTCGTATGTGATATATCAGATTAGGCCTTACACAATGTAGATTCTTTTACATTATATTTTGTTGATACACAATACTATACTGTTATCAAATCAGGGCCTCTGAGTTTAGCTATTTCATCACTTAGTAAAGTTTAGCGAATTGAAAGTTTGTATAGTATTTACCGAAATTTCACTTACTGACGCAGTTTATACAACTTTCTGAACTCACTGAACTTTCTGAAGTAACCTTAGAATGATGAATCGCAGAATAAAAGACAAACACAAAGTAGAATCAACATGAAATGATTATAGGAAATAATTTTCTATACTAATATTATAACGCTGAAGAGTTTGTTTGTTTGTTTGAACGCGGTGATCTCAGGAACTACTGATCCGAATTGAATTTTTTTTTTACTGTTGGATAGCCCATTTATCGAGGAAGGCTATAGGTTACATATATATAGCGTAATGTTATATATATATATAAAATTACGCTATAACCAATAGGAGCGGAGCAGCAATGAGAAATGTTGCAAAAACGGGGAAAATTTACGCAGATGAAGTTACGCGGGTCAGCTAATAGGAAATAATACTCAGCTCGATGATAGTTATATTTTCAAAGAGGAAATTTTTATTTTCATTATAAAACAGGCTTTATTTAAAATTTCTTGTTTAACTTTATTGGTTCATCAGACAAGTCGAATCAGCCCATTTGTCATTCTATTTGATTGGCGTTTATAGCTTTGTCTTGGGGGCTGTTATTTTTAAGAAACGTCTAAAACAATGCGCTTAGTACAAATAAAATTATAATACAACAAACTGGTATTTTATTTAAGAACTTTTAAGGCAGTGGTTCCCAACCTTTTGTTAAACAGGGACCAGTTTTAGTTCTTTGTTGTTTGCATGGACCACTTCTAGGTATTTTTCGTTTCACAAGGACCACCATGTAGCTATATTATTTGAAGAGTTCTCTACACTAACTCAATCCGAAAATAATCTTTAATCAAAAACTCAAAGAAGTTTGCTAGCTTCATAATTTCAATAAAAAACATACTATTTTTTCTTAAGAATGTTATTTTTGAGCTTATTCACGCAAAATTTTAAATCGTTCGCGGCCCATTTTTTTTATTCTCACGGACCACTGAGTGATGCCGGTGAGTTTTTTTACAATCGTATCGCATGTCGCTGCAATCGCCAAAACATTGATGACATTGTAATAATAAACCATGCCTGTGACAGTTTTAGTAGACACGGCCACAATACTTCAGCCTATCAGCAGGTGGAATCGCCATTCGCCTTGCTTAGCAAACAGTCAATAACGTGATTGCTTAGCACCAATCAATAACGTGACATTTTTTTGTGCGTGCATCCCGTCATCGATTTATAGGACATTATCACGTAGAAAAAAGGAAATATAGCTCATACACACTTTTCTGTAAATTATAACTGCGAAATGTGACGTTGAAAAAATATATTAAGCATTTTTCTGACGTCAGCTGCGTCTCATAACTACGAGTAGGTACATTGTCATTTGTGGCATTGACCGTTCGAACAGCATTCTATTCCAATATTAACTATTGTGACGTACATTAGATGCATCATATTCAAGTATCATTAAATTTGTATTGATTATATTCTAAAATTAGTTTACGGTCGTACATTAATTCTAAATAGGCATACATTTGCTTTTATAATGCTATTGTGATTGTGCAGTGATCGTCCAAAGGATTTGGGACGAATGTTCATTGTATTTTTCATGCGATCTTTTATCTATACTTAGATAAATTGAAAGAGAAGCATGGTTCTCACACTGAATAAATACTTTCTCTAACGAAATCTCAAAAAGGAAACAATTATAAAAAAAATGTGTGGCACTCGGGGACTGCCGCAGTAAAGCTTTTACATAGCATTTTTATTCAACTTATTAAATTAAAAGCTTCGTACAGTCGTACCATATACATATACGTTAAGCGACCGCTCGACCGAGCTACATGGTAGGCGGAGTGGGGGGTGTTAGGTTTTATTTTCGTTACGGAACTTTTGGTTTCGGAATTTCTTGATTCGGTCGCCGCGCTCAAAGCCCGAGCCCGCGATAAAAGCTATGCAATAGCTTAAAAAAAATACTAGTATTTAATACATAAGCAGGAGATATCAACCTAGAACGGAGTTTTGGGCAATCCAACCCTGAAAAGGGCCAAAATTGTTTATGGCAAAAACGCGGAAAGAGTGATCTATCGATTTAAGATAGAGTTGTAAGAGTGTTGTTGGTAGGAGTGTTGTGTTGTAATGGCTAAAGTTCAAAATTGATGCAATCTAAATAGATCGCGTCAGTTTTAAACTAAATGAATTATTTATTGCGCATCTCTCGTTTTAATCTTGCACTTTAAAGCACAAACAGATCTTTTAATCTAAAAATAATCTTTATAACTGTAACGTATTTAAAAGACCTATCTAATGATACCACACAAGACGGGGTACTTTACTTTGCATATAGTGGAGGTACCCTAAAAAAAAAAGTCTTTTAAGATTTTTTGGCGTAAGTAATATGTGTATTACAGCTTTTAAGCACTAACTGTCTATGAGCTAAGCTGCGGATGGATGGACATGGCTAAATTTTATGGGTTCCGTTTTGCCATTTTGGCTATGAAACCCTTAAACTTGATAAAGCACGTGTTGACCGTTGACTATATAAATTTAATCTTCTAAGATTATGCAAAGCATGCGCTATGATCAATAATTACAACGGTCAGCAAATGCTTTGTTAAGATTTTCTTCAAGTTTGACATATAACTACGCTTGAGTTAAGCCAAAGTCCGCTCTATAGATCTCAGCCTACAGGGTAGCCAGTCCAGCGTACTAGTATTAATTAGCAGCGTATTAGTATTAGAAGTCAGCGTACTAGTATTAGAAGTCAGTGGTTGTATATCAATGTCAGCGTACTAGTATTAGAAGTCAGTGGTTGTATATCAATGTCAGTGTACTAGTATGAGAGTCAGTGGTTGTATATCAATGTCTCAAAAAAGGTTTTATTTATTACAGGCAAGCACAATGTCAGTGACAACCTAAAGGCGAGCGGGCGATGCGCCGCGCGGCGAGACGCGCGCTGCGCCGTGCGACGCGCGTAATATGCGCTCGCTGAACGAGACAGCGTGCGCGGCGCTGCTTGACGACGTACGGTGGGACGAGCCGACCAGCCTCGTGAGCCTTGCCGTGCTTGCGCTCATCGATGTACTTGTTATTGCTGGTAAGATATATCACTCAAAAAAAAATGGTTAATAATATCTTGGGACAACACACACAACGCTATCTGGTCCCAAATTAAGCTTGTACAATGGAAACCAGACAACCGATAAACATACTTATATATTTCATAATACATACTTAGTATAGATAAATAACACCCAGACACATAATAAACCGTCGTGCTCATCATACAAAGTTTTATCCTGGGTGGGGATCGAACCCACGACCTCTTACGTAGCAGTCGGATACACTCCCACCGCGCCACAGAGGCAGTCGCCACAGAGGTTGCCTGTAAATTCAATTTACGGATGATAGTTTTACATGATAACGTCATAAGAAAACATTGATGACATATGGCCATTCGTGTTGCTTAGTAACCAATCAATAATGTAGTACCAATTGTATCGGATGTTATGTCCCTGCAATCGCCATTTGCTGTTGCGTAGCAATCAATCAATAACGTGACTTTTTTAAACACTTTTTATGAGTGCAGCCGGTCATCGATTTCGAGTTAGTGTTAGTGTTAGTCCAAAAATTACAAAATTAGTTAAGTAAAAATATATAGCATTTATGATCAAGAAAGAATCGCGGTATTTTTTTTAAACATGTTGTGTAAAAAATGACAGCAACATTACAAACAAGGTGACTTCTGTTGCCAGAAAATATCTTCAACACAAAACTTACCAACGCTTTGATAGAATACGCGTCTTTTCTAAAAAAAAAACAAAAAAAGTTAAAACTTTACAATATTTTTGCTTCCAAAACTCAGAAATTTCTACGAGTATGTTGACTACACAAGTTGATAACAAATTACCACTCCAGTTGCCAATATAAATTAACAACGAAAACTACAGAAAAGCTGAATTATATTACCTATTCAACAAATGCCAACAAAGTGTCTGTTACTCCAATTTTCCAAAATTTCTATTTTCAACATTATAACATTCTAAAATTATTCTAATTTATAAATAATTTGAGAATATTAAAATGTTTAATTATAAAATTCAACGATTCTAATCGTTGAATAACAAATATGAAATTTTAGGTACAGAAACCCCCTAAAATGTAAATACTAATGATATAATATAACAAAGGGCGTCTCTTGCTGTGTAAATTTTAAACGCTTTACAAATTAAACCGCCCAAATTGATTAACAATAAATTCTTAAAATATATGCAACAAACAACATCAAAGCAAATGGTTAAATATACCTCAAAAATTAACATAGCCTTTGAACATGTTTTCACTGCTTTACAAAGCAAAGAAGATACTGCTTATCTCGCCCTTAAAGGGTTAAAATACAAAGAGTAAACATGTAATTCTAATTGAAACAAGACAACAAATTAAGTACTTTGATTTAACCCTCCAATACTTGGTATCCAACTGTTTTCATTCCAATACACTCAAAATCCTTTCATCTTATGCAACACAGTACCTTTGTTGCTTAATCCCATTTCTTGTATCTACGCTTCTACGCCGTAGCGCCTCACATCGTAGCACGTGCTACAGTGCTACGTGGAGCTACGTGATTTATATTGCGAACATGCAGTTTATTTCTGATTTAGCAGAGATTTGCTTTTGTGTGAACCAGTGTGAACGAAATGAAAACGCGAAGAGATATGTCTGAAATTGTCTGAATAACAGATGGAATTCAATATGATATGTTTCGAAAATTGACGTTTGCGTTTAGAACTCAGTTTATGAAAGAATTTCCGAATATCGAACATAATAACTACATCGAGAACTAAACATTTTCTATTTATAATAATGACGATTTTCTTCTTGCCAAACTCTATGGAGAATATTCATCTATCCAAAAGACATTATTGTGCAATGCACTTTCTATTAGCGATTGAATGGAAATCTGACACGGCCGGAACGAGATTAGGCGCAAGACTGACGGCTTAACACAGAGGGGTGTAAGACTTAAGAAAACGATCTGTGGATACAAAAGTGATAACGCAGCTTAATTCAGAAAAATAATGACACCACATTTTATGAAAGTATATAATATATACTTACCCGTAATACATTATATTATGGGTAAGTATATAATTAAGGTAAAATACCCTGTTTACCCGTGACCACGGCCGTTGCAATACGGTCGAAACGTCGGGCAATAAACAAGGTATTTTACCATAAACTATTCTAGCGATTAAGACCCGTAATATATATATTTCCATAATGTACAAATCGCGAAATCTACATTTATACCACATTTTCTCAAGTGATAAATTTTTGTAAACAAATATATACGTATCCGATATCCGTAGAGCAAAGATAAATAAACAGTCTCAGTAAAAGAAAAACAGAAAAGCCTTTGCCAGTCAACATTACTTTAAAGACAAGTCGATAAAAATAAAGTGCACATATTATCCCATATGATGTTGCACTGCTGGGCACGGGTCTCCTCAGTAGAACCTACTTATTAGATCTTGGATGTAATTACCACAATCACCACGCTTAGCGAGCGGGTGAAGCCAGCGCCCAGAGGACACTGCTTCTATGTAGTCCTCCGGTGATTTCACCCATAGTCGGCTTGACGACACTCACGAGAAGAGATGGCTTGGTACTATTCTTAAGCCGGTACCACACGACCTAAATGAACTCAATATATAAAGTGTGTAATGTAAAAAATGGTACGAACAATTTATAGTTACACCCAGAGATTGTGCCTCCAATATTTTTATACTTATTGCTGTGCTAACGGTTTTCGATGTTAAATACCTATTTATTGCCTTACTCAGTAATAAATTGTCATTCTATTTTATTAAAGATATTTCAGCATCTAAATCGATTTTGAATTTTATGTTGAATGCAGCATTTTTTATACCCCATAAAATAATGTAATAGTTTCAGATTTAATGTATATTTTTTTATAAATTTCATAATTTAAACCATAGTTTCTAAACCTGATCTAATTTAAATTCGCAAGTGCTATTGTCACAATCGTTTAATGACTGCGGGTAGGTAATCCAGTAGTCAGTTTTAAGGTTTTTTTTTAAAAAAGCAACTTGTCTGGCGAATTGCAGATTTTTTCGTTTCTATTTTTCATCGTTTGTTCCTCCTGCTTTCAGTACGTAATTCCCCAATGAGCTCTGTCACCTGTCATCCATATTCATTCGGAGAAACGAAACATCAGGTATACGGCGATCTACTGTCCCCTTTGCATCAGTATTTAAAATAAATTGACATGCCGATGGTTCAAAAGGATTACTAATAATGTTATGCATAATCTTTGAAAGTAAATTATATATATACATATATCAAAAGATATGATGCCCCACTACTGGACACGGATCACCCTAGTAGAACATACGTGTCCTGAGGATGATTGCCATAATCGTCACGCTTGGCGACATCCACGGGAAGACATGGTATAGCACTATTCTTAAACCGGTACCACACGGCACACTAACTAAATTGAAAAGTCAAAAGTTAATTTTCAATCTTACTCTTATTACCAATAGGTACGTATGTAATTGTCTTAACTTATACGTAGGTCGGGTTCAAAACCCAGGCAGGCGCTTAGCTAGTTCAGTCAGTTCCATTAATATTGCTCAAAATTAATAAAGACAAGATATATTCTAGAACTACAAATTCCATGACATTTGCATCCACGACATGTAGTTTGCGACCCGTAATCTCTATCAGACCAGGACCCTTGTGATACTGGGACCATTCAAATTCAAAACTCGTAATGCTAAGTTTGCAACAAAAAAAAAGCCGGAGAAAACAACAAGGCAATTAAAAAGCTGTACAATTCTAAGACTGATGTAATGTAGTCAGTGTTATAGTAGAGAAACACTACTTTGACATAAAAATAACTAATTCTATGATACATAAAAGATCTATTACAACCTTAATCCCCCGCACATGTAATCCAACCGACCGCTATTCCGTTTTAAGCATATCCAACGCAAAACAAATCTCTGATTCAAATACATCTACTTCAAAATAAAAGCCCAGACTATTTTTACCTGCCTAGCGTATTCATTTATTCGAGAGGTGAGAGCCACGGAGTGGACGGCAGACTCCATTAGGCGATTACATCGGGGACGATACGTTTCAATCACTGAATAAACAGTGGTTATCTTGTTAAAATGGTTGCGTTAACTGGAGTGGATATTAGGCGTTCTGTTGAATATTTAAAGGTTTTATAAGATTATTGGCTGTTAATTTGCATTTTGTTTTACGCATGCTTTGAATGGTGTAGCTACAAATATGGTGTAAATTCAAATGTCGTCAACAACATGACGTCTTGATATCTGGTCTTACGGCGATTCGAGCTTTGTAACTCAGGGTATTTTTTTTTTTTTTTTGTTTCCGCGGCAAGCTCGCGCAAACTGGTGCATACGCGGTACGCTCAAAGATGTCCGCGCACATGCACGATGCACTATAAAGTGCAGCTCCTTATATACCATTATGACAAGATTTTGACAGTAAAACGCGTGGGCTCGCCGCGAAATTGAAAAAAAAGAATGTGATAAGGACCCTGTACTCAAAAAAACTGTCCAATTTCAATAATAACTTACAGACTTTAGACATTTCGACATAAATTCGAAAAAAAATATAGATATAATTTTGCCACAATAAAAAATACATAAAATATTTTTATCGCATAAATAACACAGAACCTATCCGAAACAAAGCGATTTTATCTGTTCACACAAATGGAGGCAATACAAAAATTATAGCGTATTACAATACCAATGCCTACAAAAGCCAGAATAAATCTGAGGAATCAATCGAATGGTATGCCTTTATTGAATCGGGAACAGCTTTCAATAACTCTTATCACTAATATATAACGCAAACAACAATAAATAAAATAGAAGTCCGATAGAAAATTTCAATACGTTACAAAGAAGAGTTATATTCAATAAATAATAACGCGCTACTTTTTCACATAGAGTAATAAATCATTTAATCGATACGAAGACGTAAAGGCATCTGTCGATTTAGATAAATGTTGTACAACGCATTAATATTTTATGATCACATTGTGCTACGTTTACAAAGATTTCATATTTTCGAATAGTTGATATCCTAGTAATCAATGTTAAGCAAACAAAGACTAGGCCAGATATATGACAATGTATTTTTACAAATACAAAATTGCATTTTTAAAAGATAGAAAAATTTTAAGTCCAGACCCAGGAATCAAACCCGAGACTTCCGAAGCCAAACCAAAAATGCAATTATTGTATTTGTAAAGTAATTGGCAAGAAATGCCTATAAAATTACTTCAATATTCGGCCTGCGACATCATAGTTTGTTAAAATGTTCTCTGTAACGAAGTAATAACAAAAGCCGTGATAGTTCTTTAACTACCAACTAGATGGCGCATGCGAGGGCGCAAACTCGCGAGCATCAAGGGATAGAAAAATTTGAGATCTAGTAACATGGTCCAGATAGGTGGTTCGCTTCTGGCCCCGGTTTGGCTACGGAAGTCTCAGGTTCGATTCCTGGGTCTGGACTTAAAATTTTTCTATCTTTCAAAAATGCAATTATTGTATTTGTAAAGTAATTGGCAAGAAATGCCTATAAAAATTACTTCAGTGTATTTTTAATCCGTCATGTATGTATTTACCTGTAATTGAAGCAGTTTTGAATGGTAAACGGTAATACAGTTATATCTTGCTTGACGCTGATTTCTGAAGCTCTCTATATTGCAAATGGAATAGGCGGCATTGCTAGCTATTCTTTGTTTTTATTACAACATATTATTACCCGACTGCTCAAAAAGAAGGGCCTTGTTTTGCGAGTGTATGTATGTATATTTCTTTGGCTTCCCCCATAGCCTAAATGCTTGATGAATTAGCTTTCTTCAGTTGTGAGAGTAACACTGGGACATCAAAGCTAGAAAAAATATAATTGGGGTATTTTTGGCGCCAAAATATTTCTGTCGAATTTATTGCTTTTATTTCTATCTTTTCTGTTACTTTCTAAAAAAACTACGCTTGCATTTGTACACATATGTAATGTATGTATGTAATATGTTATGTAATAGCAAATACTAACTTACATTAGAACATTAACAGGTATGAACAAACATACAATAAAAGATCGAAAGAATAACGACATAATCTTATGAAAGATTTAGACTTCTACCCTTACTCTTTGCAAGATAGTCGGGGGTACTTCAAGGATACACAATGGGTCCTTATCTATTCACATACTATACCGATTTGATGATATAGAATTGCTCAAAGAAAACTGGTACAATGGAATAGAATAAAATACGGCGTTTGTTAACCAGGCTCTGAAATATATTATTTATAACATATCTTTAGAACAAACGAGATTATTCAAAATAGCATTCAGCGTATAAGAAAGAGACGAAGAATAATAACAACACTGATTCTAAAGTTATGAAAATCTATAAATATCTCAAAACAATTTCTAGATATGGCAGATCACATCACACTTTAGGAGCAGTTTGAATACTATTCACCGTAAATAATACTAAATTTTGTTCACAGAAAATCCAGCAATATTAAAATCAGAAATTGATATCTCAATCACTTCCAAAGATTCGACCAAATTATGACTTGGTATTTCTTTAATATTATATTGATCGGAGTACTATTGTATAAATCACAATACCGCTGGAATATGAATTACACGTGTATACCCAACAATGAAATTGAACAGCCTATTTTTAAACCAGCCACTCAAGCGGGGACAGCTAAGGTAAACTTTGAATATTGATTCAAGATGGCAGCTAATAGGGGAGCACTCTAAACAATCAAAGACGACCCTCGCTTCCACATATTATACATCAATCGGCCGGCTAAAAGCTAGTGTCATTCATAATTTAAAAGTTCCATCTATTGGCCAGACAAAAATACCTAATAAAACCTTTTCATAGACAACAAGGGTTCTATTTAGTCGGTCCGAGGATCGATCGACACTTTATTTATTCAGAAGTTTTTCAATATTTTCTTTTGCTTGTCACCAGCATCTGTTGTTTGGATTACTTCATGAAAAAAAAACAACAAATTCTAGAGAGTAGGGTCTCTGAAGTTTTACGGCAAAAAGCTTGGATCCATGAGATAAACATGATGGATTCGGGTGTTTTATAAACCGTTATACTCGTATACGCTGAACATGTTTATCCACAAAATAGGTTTACTTTAGGAATAGAATGTTGTGTAGCACTTAAGATGATAAAAGCATACAAGTGGACTCTTAAGACACTTATTTCGACACAAGATGCCTTCAGGACATTTGCGACTTATTCAATCTCAACGGATTCTAAATATAGAAATTTATTCTTGAATTCCAGACAGGGTTGTGAATATCTATTTTTTATTTTATCTATACCAATATTATAAAGCTAGAGTTTGTTTGTTTATTTGAACGTAATAATCTCAGAAACTACTAATCCGAACTGATTTTTTTTTCACTGTTGGATAGCCCATTTCTCGAGGAAGGCTATATGCTATATAACATCACGCTACGATCAACAGGAGAGCGGAGCAGCAATGATAAATGTTAAAAAACGAGAAAAAATTACGCAGTCGAAGTTGCGCGGGACAGCTAGTATATTACAAAGCTAAAGAGTTTGTTTGTTTGGTTGAACGCGATAATCTCGGGAATTACTGGCCCAAATAAAAAATATTTTAGTGTTAGAGACATTTATTTAGGACGGCTATGTGTTTTATAACATCAATAATATTGCAAAAACGGGGAACAATGACGCAGACGACTCAGATACCTTGAAGAATAAAATGCACTAATGATAAAAAACGTAAGTAATAAAGGAAGTAATGCAATGGATGGATAGGTATACCTTACCTTATACCTATGTAGGTAGGTTTACCTTACAAATCTAAATGACGGATGCATCTTTCCACTTGTTGCACAAAAAATAGTAATGATTATTGCTCATTTTTCTTTGCAACTAGTTTCTCGATATTTATGTGCTAACGTGGAGTCGTCTAAGTGGGCTTATTTATTTAAATAGTACTTAATTACTAAAGACGTAGGTAATATTCATTAGAAATGAATTAAAGCCATTGCGTTTTAGTTGTTTAATTATGTTTATTGGCTCTCATTTGACTTCACTTGATGTTACATTCATTTGAAGTTCAATTATCACAAAAGACTGAACTACGAATGCAGGGCTGACCGTAAGCCGAAAATTGAAGGTGCTACCTCACAGAGTAGCATAACCATAAAAATGTTCATTTTCCTGGAAAACCAACCACAGAACACAATTCACTCGCAGTCGTCCCTGTCATTACGAAGGGACCAAGGAGAAAATTGCCATAATCACAACACCCTCCTGCCGTTGGCTGGTTATCGCATGTCATTAGGTCACAGGTAGACCTCACCTGTTTTCCTGATGCTACAACCCTGATAACACCTCTATAGAAAAGGTAAAATCAAGATTGGACGACAAAAAAATCAATTTCTTAGAGTAGGCTAGCAGGTTTTTTTGGCAAAAATTGTTTCACGAACACACCATTGTTCTAAATTTGAAACACCATTTGAATTTTAATATTTAAAATAAAATGAAAAATCTTTAACTCGTTGCTTTAGATCTGTGCTAGGGCCCGGCTACCCACTCAATCTTACTTGCAAAAATTCTTGTTTGTACAAATCAACATGTGCATTAGGTTAGGCGAAATGGTATACCGCACAAATGGCTTGCACTATACGCTGATTTGTACAATGTTGATTTGCACAATTAAGCATGTATGTGAAACGTTTGCACCAACCAGTTAGTGCAAATAAGAGTGCAAACTGCTTGTAGCAAACCTTTAAGACCCAAGGCATCATATAAAGATGTTTTATCATTTTTTGACATGTCATACTAGCTGATCCGCGCAACTTCATCTGCGTCAATTTTCCCCGTTTTTGCAATAGTTTTCATTGCTGCTCCGCTCTTATTTGTCGTAGCGTGATGTTATATAGCCTTATTCAATAAATGGGCTACCCAACAGTATAATATTTTTTCAATTCGAGCCTGATTCAATTCGTTCCTGCGATTATCGCGTTCAACCAAACAAACATACAAACTCTTAAGCTTTATAATATTAGTATGAATAAGTCAGTAGATAAGTAATTATAACTTGGTTATATAGATACAATCATAGTACCCACAGCTAAAAGATGAAGGACTTTTTTATATTTTGATGACGTCACGAAAATCGATTAGCAAACGATCAGTTACAAACAATTTGCCTAAAGTAAAAATGCCGATGTAAGTAAAATGCCGAGCTTAAATAAATTGTCACACTCATCGTTCGTCGACTTTTCGTATATATCTTACTTAAGCAACGACTTCTGAAGCCTCTTTTTCATCCGACGAAAAAATGCCGACTCTATTCAGTTAGTTTAATAGAGTATGCGAAAAATTCATGATAGATTGACTTCGCACGCTAGCTTGTCAAACATCAATGGATTATATTTTTAATGTAGAAAAATGGTGTTTTATCTTCTATATAAGTACATATCAATTTTTACAGAAAATTTGCAGCTTAGCGTCTCTGCATTTCGTGTATTTTTAACGCGCAGATGTAAATGCAGACAGTACTTTTGCACACGTTCAAAAATGTTGTGGCGCGATAAAAGCGCATCTGTATCGATACCAATGTACTGATACGGCGATACAGACGCTCTGCAGTCGCGCGTATGTATCGTAAAACAGAAATCTCTACTAATTCTCTAATCGAAACGCAAATAAATGCGATAAAAACGAGCTTTGAACGCGCTTCCTGCGCGTGTTTGAATCGATTTCCACGCGCGTTTCAATCGATACAAATGCGAAAATCTGCTTTTAGGTCATCTAAAATTGTTAGACGAGTCGTCGGCTCTTTAAAAATATGCCGTCTGCTTCGGCACTAAGCGTATAGTTGTTTGTAAACTTGAAATTGCAATCGCAAAACTCTGGAACTACCAATTCCATTTCTAAAAATATTGTGATAACAAAATAAACAAATTATGTGGTTGTCGTAACGACCGCATAGTTTTTTATTATGTGATCATTTTGATCATGATTTTGACGTGCAATCTACAAAAATCTGTTGCTGTGATGCGTTAGTTTTGCAAATCTTGATAACGACTCTGTCGATTTAAATATTTTTGTTTTTAGTTTTGTTCGCCTCTATTCTGAAAAGGAAATAAAATAATTTAAGAAAGACTCATAGAAACAGGTCAAAAATTGGGACACTCAAAATGTGCAATATAGTAGGAATGGCAATTGCTACTTCCTTTTACTTTTTTTAAATACTACCATTCGTGATTTTATTTTTTTTATGTATGCAGTGACTTGGTGATATCCTTATGTGTCTATCTGTCGAAACGGGCTGCGGAGTTTCAATCCAATTTCATCGGCGGTAGCCAAATGGTTAAGGCATCGGATTCGCAGTCGTGACCATGATACTATCGACGTGAACCCACTCCTAACACAATTTCCATTGCACTGATCGTGGTCATGGGTCGTCGGACAGTCGACCCGTGACCATGATCGGTGCAATTCGATCGAAACGTCGGATAAATAACAGATTCGTACCTGTAAATAATTCACGCGATTAAGTCCCGAAATATATCTAATATGTATAAAAATCGCAAAAGTTTAAAAACATTAACAAGCTATTTAGCTTAGCTGAAGGGGTTATTGGGATTGCTAGTAATGTAGAACCCAATCCCACATAGAAAGTAATATTTAAAAAAACTAACACCTAAGAATAACCTGTCGAATACATTCTAATAACTTAATATTTATTTCCCATGTGTAACATATTTCATCCATTCGAAGAGGCACTTATTGTTATAAATCAAAACAAAACCAAAGAAAAGGCACAATTCACAACTAAGTTATTGGGGCGTGCCGAACCGTGCGTGTTTGTTTCTTTCAAATAAGTTACGTATCCTACGCACTGTAGGGAATTCCATCTTTGAATAAGGCATTTATTTAAAAAGATGTTTTTATTTTTTTTATTAAAAAAAGACGACTCCCGCAGTAGGGTACAAGCCCTGTGACGCGGGGTTTACAAAACATACAAGTCACGGACACAAAGTACACCCAGACCCGGAACAACAATTTGTGGATCACACAAAGTGGTGTCCCGAGAGGGAATCAAACCCACGACCTCTTGCGTAGCAGTCGGACACACTCCCACCGCGCCACATTCAAAGTACCTAGTTAGGAGTATATTGGAAAAGGAAATACTCTTAAAATGTCTAAAATTGTTCGTATATCGCACATTTATCAACCGATTTATATATCTAGCGACTGTAAGATATCAACGCTTGATAAATTCCACTTTATAGTATTCAAAGTTTTAAGAAAATAAAATATTTTTATAAAATATGAATTTTAAGAATATCAAACAAAAATATACCAATGACTGCAATGAAAATAATTTATTCATTTATATTATCAGTAAACGCAATGTTTGTAAGTTCCGTACGTATAATGTCACATCCAAAAAACGCGTAATAAATACGTCAAATATGTATTCGCTCTAAGACATAATGAAGAGTAGTCAGTAACTTGACGTAGTTAGATAACATTTCTACTTATCGATTAAAATTGTGCGAGAATATCGAATAAACAGCGAAATGGAAGACATGAAATCTTATTTAAAGTACGATTCACGAGCATGAGTAATTGAAAACATAACATCCTTAAACGATTTTATTAATATAACGAGAGATAATAACAAATCGGTATATATCGATATATTAGTAATCGTTTTCGTTTGTCAAAAGGAATATACCCACTGAAATTCTCATTACATAAATCAATCGAATCCAATTTCATTCAGTAATTGATATCATCGAAACTGCAAAGTTGATATAACTTCCGTAACGATATGTCGAGAAAAACAATTTTCTTTGCAAAGAATCGATTAAAATCATCCGAGAGAGCTCTCGGTCTAACTTATTCGTCGAAAGTTTTGCGATTCCTATGTACTCGTACAGCGTGGGGGTGGTGGCCAGGCTTCCATTAAGAAAATGTAAGAGACACTCTTACTTATACTAATAAGTTGATCTTGAGCTAGAATTTCTTACATTTAATATTTAAACTTAAACTCATAGTACTTCAGGTACTCAGTTTTAAGTAAATTAATTAGCCGAAGGGAATGGACATGACTACAATTAGCAATTACTTCTAAACTATACTCACAGCATAGGCGTACGTTTTACGTCGGGATTTATGGTTCCGTAGCCAAAATGGCAAAAACCGAACCCTTATAGTAGTAGTAGTAGTAGTCTGTCAGTCTGTCCGTCCGTATGTCACAGGCATTTTTACTCAAAGACAACCCAATGAATATTGATTAAATTTGGCGAGAAGGTGTTTTGTAGTAGCCGCTAGTTAGTTTGATAGCTAAATAATAAAAATAAATATTTTTAAGGGGGGGGCACTCCATACATGTAACAGAAGCTGAAAAAATGTTTTTTGAGCATACATCAACGTATGGCACATCATTCCACAAGTCTTTAAAAACATATTTAAGTCTCGAATAAACTTTTATGATAAAGTGAATATTTTTGGAAATAATCGCTCCGAAAGGTGTATTAAATGTGTGTCCCCATTTTTTTAACCTTGTGACAAAAAAATATTTAAAAAATCAAAAAGGTACCGCTTAACAAATTATTTAAATTAAAATTATTTCTATAATAAAAGGGTATACCGCCTTTAAGTTATTGCCGAAAAACTGCGTTTCTGGACAAAAAGGGCGTAAGTGCCATTAGCATACGCTTTTCAGCTGGTGCAATAATTCAAATCGACTTTTTTTACCCTACACTAAACATGATCCGACATGCTCTTGCCCGGTTTTTTTTATTGTTAACGTCAAGTACAGGCTCCACTTATTTATCCCCCCTTATATGTTCGCAAACTTTTGCGATTTGTACACATTATAGAATTTTATAAGCTACGGGTCATAATCGCGTAAATATTTTATTTTAAGGCTAAATACCTTTGTTTATTGCAATACGGTCGAGAATAACACACAAACGTCGGGCAAATATTTACGCGATTAAGACCCGTAGCTTAAAAACTCTCCTATTATTCCTGGATATGTGTGCATGCATTATTTTATTCAATCCAATTTTATTATAAGTATGTAAAATAATTTGCAGCAGTCTTCTAACATGGTGTATAATATATTAGTTAGAGCACCCTGTATTTGATAATTTTACTTACGTATTAGTGATAAATTAAGGCTTTTTTTTTCTTTCTTTTGCAAAACATTTATACGTATTAATTAATTACTTACTGCTTGCAGTACTTAGGGAAATATTTAAGAACGTAGGAAGGTATAGTTTTTATCTTAAACTCCTCTGAGGCTTTTACAATTTTTTTTTACCCGCAGTAGGGTAAGGGGACTTTACAACGATACAAGTCACGGACACAAAGTACACCCAGACTCGGAACAACAACTTGTGGATCACAGAAAGTGGTGTCCCGTGTGGAAATCGAACCCACGACCTCTTGCATAGCACTGGGACACACTCCCACCGCGCCACAGAGGCAGATTATGTTTTAAGTAAAAATGTGTGGATAGGTTACAAAAACCACATTCGATCTTTTAAAACGGCAAACTAATGCACACATAGATAACCTATTTAACACAATGTCACACTAGTATATAAAGTCACAAATGTATAAAAGCATGATTTAATTACTACGAGCGACACTGACATATAAAATCTTGGTCAATTGTAAAAACGTATAAATACATTTTATAATGAATATTTTATCACAGAAGGTAACTGAGATTATTAATCAGCACGGCAGTCTTCTGCCCTAAAGTTAATCGCTTGGTCACTATTGATCCATCCAGTATATTTACAGTAATTGGACGAAAGCAGACCACTCTCTTTCGATTTCTTGTCATAATGAATTAACATTACGCTTCATTGAGAGAATTTATAACGATGGCAATTTTTAGACTAAATGGAATCAACATTGTTAAAAATGTTCGTTCTATTTTTATTTTTATCATAATGGTGATAAAAATAGAATGAAACTCTAATCGCTTTCCATGTGTACATGAAAAACAGTGACCGCCTTATTCCAAAAGCTGGACTAAACCTGGTTTGACGAAAATCCTAGTTTAAACCATGGATCTACGAAAATCTTTATTACAAAACGAGGTTCATCGCTTAATCGATGATCATCTTTGGTCCATAGCTTAGTCTTTCAATCACCCTAGTTTAACTATGGTAATAACCTTAAAATGTCAAAAACTTAACAATTTAAAAGTTAGACCATTTACAATTTTGCGTATTTTAGTTTCAATTAATAATGACGAATGTTGAATTTAAATAATTAACTAACTAAATATAGTGTGGCAACAAAATAAACGCAAAAATCGAGTGAAATGCAATGTGTGACAAAAGATTTAAAAATACATGCTTAATATTGTTTTTCAAAACATTTATCACAGCTTGGAATTGAGAGAGAAGATTTAACATACAGAACTCAGAGATGTCCTAAAATTAAAGTGGTCTGTGCAATGTTTGGGTCAACCAGACTCGACGTGAAGTGTACCTATGCAGTGTGGAAAGTTGAAGACCCACACAGATTATTTTTGTTCGACAATAGTATCATTAACTGGTGCTCTATGTAAAACAAACTGATGCATTCCACTTATATGTCACATTATTAGATTGAAGTTGGAAAATCACATTTGGAATGTCTGATAGGTGGTCTGGAGTAGTGCGGCAAAAACCAATGTTGAATATACTCAAAATGCACAAAACAAAGTAATAGAAACATCATCTTACCCAAAACTTACTAGTGAACTATATAGTGGAACTAAATAAACATTGATCAATTTAAAATTTAGTTGGTAAAGTGTAACCATGGGTATACCTGTCACTAGAAACAGATTTAAACTTAGATTATAAGTAGGTACCAAGAACTGAATATTATGTTTATAGGAGCTCAGCTAGTTAATACTTTGCTACAATGTTCCTTTAAACATAGACAGAGAGTACAGATTGGTTACAGGTTATTGAAATTGTGATGTAATAACTATTATGCACTACCTAACAGTTTAGATAATTATATTTAAGATTCTCATGAAAATGAACTAACACTGTTTATATAATAAACAAAAAATGCATACAATTTAAAATTTATTGTAAAATAAATAACTATACTAATATCATAAAGCTGAAGAGTTTGTTTGAACGCGGTAATCTCATGAACGACTAATTCTTTTGAACTTTTTACTGTTGGATAGCCCATTTGTCGAGGAAGTCTATATAATATCACTCTACAACCAATAGGAACGGAGCAGCAATGAGAAATGTTGCAAAAACAGGGAAAATTTATGCAGACTAAGATGTGCGGGAAAGCTAGTTATGTATAAAGAAATAGGGATATGAACTCAATATTCCTTTTCAAACATAGTTTGAACAGGGAGTACAGATTGGTTACAGATTATTGAAATTGTTAACATCCATTTTGTTGTCAAATGGAATAACTAATAAGTGCTACCTAACAGTTTAGATAATAATATTTATGATTCTCATGAAAATGTACTCTGTTCTTAGGAAGAATAAATGGTATCTAATAAATAATGATTCTATGTAGTTATTTGAGAATTTCATTTCATAACAAGCTCACTGATATTAAATAATAAATATATTCATAAAATTTGTTTCAATTGTTTGTTGTGCTTCAGCCGAAGCTTCAGTACCTATGTTGAATCTAGGCATACTATCCCCCAATACATTCAGAACAACGAGTGCAACAAAGAAAACAGTAAGTATATTAAAAATGCATTATCTTATTGAGTAAGTATCCTTAAACTATTGAACGAATTTTCATCCAACCATGCTAAGAACTGTTCCAATGAAACTAGCTTTGTAATAAAAACTCGCATCCAAGTTCCTATAAGTGTTTGGGCGCTATAATTACTCAGATTAAACTTATAACATCCATAATAATGTCGTGAGTTAATAAAATTTAGGTTATCATCATTTGTTTACATTTTTAGTACTACTGACAGCTATATATGTAACGTTCCGATCCTGACAGAATCTATTTTATTATTCGTAAATTGCAGGCCGAGGACTTTTATGTCAGGTTTATATTTTGAAAATTACGTAGTTATGGCGAATAATTTAGCTAATAGAACGTCTCAATATTTTTTTCTCAATGAAAACTATACTTTCAAATTATATTGGCTTAAAACGGAACGTTATTTTTGAATGATAAGAAAAATGAATGAACTAAATTGATTATAATCTGTGGCTGATTGCAAGATCCTTTAGTATCAGCTGGTCCACGGATTATCTAAGTTTTGTAATAAGACCAATAGTACAGTACTAAATCCTGGACTTGAAAGTCTTGGCCTAAACCTTGATTTAGTCTTCTCTTTGTAATAAGGCGGTGAGAGTTTATTCCTATTTTTGTAAAGCTAGCTAATAATAGAATATAATAGACTAGACGTTACCCTGCCTCCGCGTGCTTTCCCAGTGTTTACCATACAAAGTTTGATTACATTTTTAACTGTTGAAAACAAACGAAAGAGGTTCTCAAGTCAACATGCTATTTTTTATCACGCGTGTCTTTTCACAGAGTTTTTGTAGTGAAAACTTATTTAGCGGCGCTGTGCACTTTTTTGGTATAGGTAAAAAATATAAAACTCGCGTTAGGCTCACGTGACCCTGATCGAAAATTCGTAAGACGAAGGGAGAGCAATGAAAAACTGCTATGACGTTTAAATAAGATATTAGAATACAAAGGTAAATTTCGCCCCCATTTACAATGTTATTCTAGCTCAGGTGGGAAATCGGGCGGTCCAGAAACCGGAAAACCCTAGTTCGAGTCCGATTAACGATTATTTTTTTCCCTTTTTAGGATTCTGTAGCCAAATTGGCAAAACACCCTTATTGTTTCGCCATGTCCGTCCGTTTGTCCGTCCGTCCGCACCTTTGCTCAGAGGCTGTTAGTGCTAGAAGGCTGTAATTTTGCATGCATACACATATTATTTACGCCGACAAAGTGAAAGTAGGCTTTATAAGTTTACGAGTAACAGCTGATCAAATGAGAAGTAACAAAATTTTCGTACAAATTCTGTTACTTCTCCCGGTACTCCCGGAGTGTAACCCTTTTTTTTATGTTTCATTTGGCATCAACTAGGTAATCATCAACAAATTTCCAAGTTGGCGTCATCTCTAACTTCGAAATGATTATTTATTTTTTGGTAGTTCTGTATCGTTTTCTGCTCTTTAATTACCTTGTAATTACTATTGAAGTCTGCCATATGATTTTTTTTTTTTAAATTACCTCTCTTAAGGACGACATTTCTAAAAATCTGTTCTTCGTTGCCGTGACCTACCTATAAACGCAGTACTGCACAAATCCTTATCGATTTAAAGTTTAGACAGTGAATGAACAAGTGAGAAATAATTAATGTATAAAGAATAACTATGAATTTAATTACCTATATCTGCTTTGTGGATGAGAAGAGGTCGTGAGCTCGATCCCCACCCAGGATAAAACTTTGTGTTATGAGCACGATAGTTTATTGTGTGTCTGGGTGTCAACAATTTTGGTTACAACGCTGCAGTATTTTATGAAATACTAGCGGACGCCGCGCGGTTTCACTCGCGTAGTTCCCGTTCCCTTGGGAATACAGGGATAAAAAATTGCTTTTGTCACCCGGGGTTAGTGTAGCTTCACAACGATGCAAGAATTTTTCAAATCCGTCCAGTAGTTTCGGAGCCTATTCAATACAAACAAACAGTCAAACAAACACTCAAATCTTACATCTTTATAATATTAGTATAGATATAGATATATACAACGTTATTCTTGGTATAGTGCAAACCTGAAAGTAATGTAGTTTTTGAACCATATTATATTTTTACCCGACTGTAAAGGTTCATTTCCGTGCATCGCGAGCCGCTCGCGGCTTACGACAAGCGGCTGAGGTAAGTGACAGACGCGCGCGGCCGACGACTGTCGTAGTCCTGCGCGCGCACTGTGAATATTGTCGCATCGGCCGCGAGCGTCAGCCGCTTGTCGTGAGCCGCGAGCGGCTCGCGATCGGCCGCGATGCTCGGAAATGAACCTTAAGGAAGGGTTATGTTTTTCGCGCGTATCTTCTATGTAAGTTTGTATGTAGGTAATATTCTTTATTACCTGATATCTCACAATCCACTGAACAGTGATAAAAGTTAGTTGTTACATCGGTTACATCCTACAACTACTAAAAAGTATGAAATTAAAAAAATATATATAAAAATAAATAATCCCGCCTGCACAAATAAGATGGAACCAAGATCCCCTACATAATTAAAGAATTTCATGCAGTCGGAGGCACTTCACTAAGTTCATCGAGATTCTTTAATGCAGGGGATCTTGTTTCCATCTTTTTTGCGCAGGCGGGTTTTTTATTTTTAAAATTTATTTCTATTAAGTAATTAATCAATCATAAATTAATTAATTAATCAGTCTAATGTCCTAAATCCTGTTCACAACGTCATGTAAAAATAATCATCACTAATTTTTCAATAATAACCATGGATTACTATGGGACGCTATGAGCACGATAGCGCGAAGAACATTATACAACTTATAACTCTGCATATTTTCAATATTTATATTTTCTTTTTCTAAATGATTTCTTGAAATAAAAATCTTGTTGGGGTGTCTGAGCTTTGCACTGTGCCAAAAATAGCTTTGTATATCATTTGAGTACTAATTATCACTTTTTAGCTTCCATTTAGAATTTCCAAACATCTAACGTCTTTTACTTATAAACAAATTTTAATGTCACAAGTAGTTTTTGGGTTTCGTGTTTAATCAGAGACGACCTTATGCATCGCATCTCCGCCTGTGTGGACCTATTGTTGTGTTATATAAACCTTTATAAGATTTTGGCCTAATTTAAATATTACTAAGCGGTCACCCATTTCCACGCCTAGGTTGCTAAACTTCACTGGTTTTCTTCTCGTTTCGTCTCTTCATTAATGGCCACTAATGTGTAAACCGCCACTGAGAAAAAGACAAAAAGTTGTATTCCCTAATTCAAGTTCTTTTTTTTCGCGGCAAGCTCGTGCGAAAAAGAACGTGAATAAGGACCCTGTTACCTTATAAAAAGCTTAAGGTACAAGCACCGCATCGCATCAACTGGTAAGCCAGTAATATGCCCAGAAGGCTGATATGTTTGGCACGTATGAATTACTAGCTGACCCACGTAGCTTGGGCTATCCAACTATATTTTTTTTTATTCGGATCAGTAGTTCCTGAGATTATCGCGTTCAAACAAACAAACTCTTCAACTTTATAATATTAGTATAGATTACGTTAAATCTTTCAATGAAATACTGTCCACGAGAAAAAACGAAAAAACGAGGTTCGAAAAAGTCGAGTACATTTTGTTTTTACATAATTAAATTTACCCACAGAACATTTTTCTTTTTTTGCATGCGTTAATATTCATTTAGATATTAATGTACACACATACGATTTCATATTTTTAGTTGGTATCAAGATTCGTTTTCTTATTTTGTGAAAGTGAATGCACAATAATGGGTTTCAAAGATATATCTCTCAGTGATAAGCATGATTGTTTATAATGTATGTTTATCAGTAGTCTCGTTGCCATAGTACAGGTAAATGGGTAATAATTCATTGAAATCCGTTAAGACGTAATAGACCAACAAACATAATTAATTAATTAATATATACTAAATCAATTAAATTATAGCAAACTACCGTTTATAAAATGAATCAAGCAGAAACCGAACGACTTTAGAGAAATGAAGGACTTGAGACAGATTAGACGCGGGACGACCTACGGACTACGTGATGATGGGTCGTTCGTCATTCGGGACCGGGACCGTGGTTCCGTGGTTTTTAAAAGTGAATTTAATTTAATTATTTCTTTTCATTCGTCATATGGGACCACAAATAAAAACAAAAGTTTTTGGCTCGGGAAAGTGCAGTCGACACAAAAAATAAAGCGTCACAAAAATAATAGTAAAATAATAAATATTTATTTCGAAAAAAATTATATTTATCACAGCACTTATCACATAAAAAAGTCTTAGATAAAAATAGTATATGATATTAGGGATACGTAAATCATCACAGCTTTAATTTAATATTGTTTTGGTTATTACTTACTTACCTAAATAACCTATATGCATATTATACAAAAGTATTGTTAACATAATCACGTAAAATATAAAAAATATTTAGTAGTAAGTAGACTATTAGAGTAGCAACTGTTGTATCAGGGTTTTTTTCAATATTTTTTAAACATTTCTTTATTTCAGATTCTATTAGCTTCTCTGATGATGCAGTTTTTAGTAGAATGGATGTGATTAGCACATAGGTGAATAATTGTTCCATTCCTATTTTGCAGATAGTCTTGTTTCGACACCCTTATAAATCTGATCTATTTTTGTTAGTCCTCTTGTGAAAAATACGTAGTAATGTGGAACCCAAACCCACATTGCTAGATATCTTTTTTTCTAAAAAAAAAGTTTAAAGTTATACATTAAATATATAACATACAGAGGTCGAACGATTACTCTGTTGCAGCTTCCAAATAACTTCTATATAGCCAACGTACTTTATTTTTAAATACGAAACAGCTGGTGGACAATCTGATTTCCACAGGAAACGCATTCCAAAGACGAAAAGCTTTTTAAATGAAGAATGTATAATTCCAGAGCTGTGAGACGGACAGAGAAGTAAAAGGGTACAAAATGATACATCCTTATCTTTTGTCAACAGGTAACTGCTTGGTAATAGCAGCAGTACTCTGCTCCTCAAAGCTGCGGAGTGTGACGAACCTCTTCATAGTGTCACTGGCAGTAGCTGACCTGCTAGTTGGTGTTGCTGTTCTACCATTCTCCGCTACAAGAGAAGTTTTTGAGGTAAGTCTTGTTTTTATTACGGTCCCCATCACAGAAGGTTTTAGATCTAGTTGTCATTGCATACAGAGATATCGCTCATGAACAAGGAACTACGGAACACGTCAAACCAGTGTCAGAGCGAGATTTTTGAGGAGAGCGGCAAAAAATGCAAACATTTTATAAAGGTTGATATTTTATATTACGTCACATTTGTAGAGTAAAGAAATACCCTTCCGTCAGTCAGCTGGATTCCTTAGCGTTTGGCGTACAGGACTTTAATCGGCTACTGACAGCATCTGTTACATAGTTATACTGACTGTTTGTGGTTCTGATAATATAATATTAATCTTCACTGGATAATGGATACACTAAATTTCAGATCACGCATGAGACCAGAAGTAAATGGTTAAATCGGGCCTTGCACAGAATGTGTCTGTATTTTATACACAGATACGTTAAACTTATACTTATAACACTCTGTTACATCGGGGATTAAAAATAGCATACAAAACACCCTTCAAAACCATTCATAATAGTACTTCTCCAACTTTTCTGATGATGATGAACTCATAATACCGAAATTATATCTAAAGACCTTATAACGTACTCATAGGTATTTCGCGTACAACTGTTTTCTGCGTACAATATAACAAATGAACATCATAAAAGGTATAAAGGTACTATCATTTTCAGTAATTAGAAGCCTTAAGAGCTGCAACAGATGCTACGAACATAAAACCTTTAGATCCACAACTACAACTTTAAACTTAATGTCGCTGATAATAAAGCTCGTTTTCGAATGACCTTATATTCGATATCATTTTAACTGATTTTAAACTTTGTTCTCAAAGATATAGACGCTCGTTTGCCATGTAATAAAATTGAATTCTAGATTCTTCAAGACAGAATTTGAAATTTATGGTGTTAAATTTAAGGTTTATTTTAGAATATGGACTACTATACAGACTTGTGTTTTCGATGATGTTATTGAGCAGCGCTATATGCGGCTATTTCTAGGCTATTGCGTTTGTTGAGGCATGAAGAAAGTAAATATGTTTAAAGTTCTGTTTATAATTAAATAAATATGTTAATAAGTATATTCAAAACAGGAACTTCGTGGTGGCGGCCGAGTAGATCGACTGATCAACAAGTTTAACCACTGTCTGGTGCTATCATAGATGCTAAAATGCGTAACTGTTCTAAAAAAAGGTCATGTTTCTAGTACCTAAAAGTTCATCTCTGTAATATACAGTTCATAAACAGAGAAACATTGTAAACATTGGCAATTTGAAAAGAGTGGCCACGAGATTTTATTGCCTGTTCTTTTTTCGGGCTATATATACCTATAGTTTACGAACAGGCATTACAAGTAAATGTAGAATCGACTTTTTACAAGTGTAGTATTTTCCTTCTTGAATTAATCATTTTTATTATTATTATTATTAAGCCGCCAAGCAGTTCAACACCTAATCTCTATTCGGCTGTGTCGGATTCCCGTTCCAAAAAGTCAAATCAAAATACATTAGATAGAAGAGTCAGTTGTTAGAGTATCTCTCTTCTTCAATTCTCAACCAGTTTGGTGTAGACCTCCTTCTACTGACCTCTATAGTACCTACTAGTACGCTGCACAAGCTACCACCGACAACAACAAGACTTCCATTTGATTTTAAAAAGTGGAAGTCTATACGTACGTATGTAACAAGGATGACAACAACGGCCATTTGAACGAACGATCGTCCTGGAGGCCAATTCACGTATTTAAAGCTGTGCAGTTACGATTAATACGCCATTTTTGTATTCTTGTTACTATTGGATCGGTCTCAAATAATTGCACAACTGACCACCGTACTAGAATGTATACTTCCGTACTTGAGACGTATACTTGACGCAAGCATATTTGAGATCGAAATCCAAAGTCACAAGAATACGAAAATGTCCGTTTTATGAACGATCGTCTGCGTAATTTTTCCCGTTTTTGCAACATTTTTCATTGCTGCCCCTCTCCTATTGGCCGTAACGTGATGTTATATAGCCTATTTAGCCTTCCTCGATAAATGGGCTACCCAACAGAAAAATATTTTTTCAATTCGGACCCGTAGTTCCTGAGATTGCCGCGTTCAAATAAACAAACAAACTCTTCAGCTTTATAATATTAGTATAGATTAGTGTAGAAGTGTCTACAAATTTGGACGGAACCCTTGACGGCAAGTCCGAATCGCAGTTGTCCGGATTTTTTTCAAAATACTTTTGTACGATTTTAGACACGGCCAAAAGTAAAGAAGTTTTCAGAGTGACCATGACCCCATAGTGGTGCTTAAAATGCTTTTATCTAAAATACAATAGCTAAACTACTACCATTAAGTACGATCGAAAGGCCACATATACCATACAAAGGCAAAACCCGTGAAAAGTAAAGGAAATTGCTAAGGAAGTTGGCTCAAACATTTATAGATACAAGAGTGTTTTATAACCCTTCATAGACACTCCTGCTTTCATTCCTTTTTCCAACCCCCGGTGTATAAAAATAGGTTATACGATTTGACTGTCTAACGGTCGAATTGTCCCTTACTTTGTTTTGAGATATCATTAACTCTTACAAATCTGTGATGAGTCATATCCTATTTTTTTTTTTTTTCTTTTTTTTTTTTTTTTGTTTAGAAAAGACGACTCCCGCAGTAGGGTACAAGCCCTGTGTCGCGGGGGACTTTACAAACATACAAGTCACGGACACAAAGTACACCCAGACCCGGAACAACAATTTGTGGATCACACAAAGTAGTGTCCCGTGTGGGAATCGAACCCACGACTCTTGCGTAGCAGTCGGACACACTCCCACTGCGCCACAGAGGCAGTCCACTAGCAGAGCATATCCACTGAAATATTATCTACTGTTAAATATAGAAGAGACATCGATATCTAAGTTTGTGTACTAAGATATTGTTAGTACCAGTAACGACATTTTTTTTAGAAATGGCCTATTGGTCTAATGGTCTCTGACCGCTAAGGCACGGGTCGTGGGTTCGATCCCCACCAAGGATAAAACTTTATATTATGAGCACGTATTCTGTATCTGAGTTAACTTAGAAATACATAAATATGTTTATCAGTTGTCTGATTGCCATAGTAGGTACAGGCTCTGCCTATAGGGATCAGACGGCATTGTGTGAGTTGTCCCAAGATATTCTTAAACAAAGTTATTCTTCAGAGCAAACCTGTAAATACTTTACTCAGAATCAATAACACGATCCAATAGGATAGTTTTTGACCATGTTTTAATTTTCAATAAATTATATTGACAATCAATAAATAATTAATCATCCTATGAGTCCAAACCCTTTTCACAAGATGATGGGAAATAAAAATCATCAATTATTTTAAACTAGCTTTCGCCCGCGGCTACGCCCGCGTGGATGTCGGTTATCGCGATAAGAACTGTCCTATGACCTTCCTCTGGACTCAAACTATCTCGATACCAAATTTCATCTAAATCGGTTTAGCTGTTTAAACGTGAAAGCGTAACAGACAGACAGACAGAGTTACTTTCCCATTTATAATATTAGTATGGAAGTATGGATAATAAAAAACACAAGACGACTCTAATGGCGTAAAACGATGTAAATTTTCAATGTTTTCATATTCTTTTATTTTCTATAATTTCTTGAAATTGTTGGGGTGTGTAAGATTTACGAAACATAACATTGCACATTATTAAATTCAAGGAGAGTTTTTGACAATTGTGTGTAGCCATGCAGATAGTCTGAAAATAGAGACCACACTATAAATACCAGGTCAAAATACTTTGATACCTTTCTATCTCCCTCGACTGAACAGATTTTCAGACATCGTAGAAAGAGATAGATAGTATACCTATACAAAATATTTTAACTTTAAATATATAATCACACTAATATTATAAAAGCGAAAGTTTGTGAGTATGTGAGTGTGTATGTTTGTTTGTTTTGTTCTTCACGTATAAATGGCTGGAGCGATTTTAATAAAATTTGGTATTGAATTAGCTGACACCCTGGATTAACACATAGGCTAATAAACCGCGAGTAACACTGCGGGGCACAGCTAGTATACTATATGTTTGTTGCCTTCACTTAGCCGTTTTGAAGATAATTATTACATAACGGATATCATTTTAATTATAAACTAATAAGTAGGTAATCAAGTAATCATCATAAGTATTATGATGATTACTTGATTACCTACTTATTAGTTTTTGTTACTTCCTAATCTAATAGGAACCTCAAAAAGTTTATTAAAGAATAAACTTAAGTACCTACATCTAAAAATAGCATGATAACCATGAAGCGAGCTGCAGAAAATTCTCCACGAACACGTAGTGATTGATATTCTTAAGGTCAAGAGGAAGTGTCAAGGTTGTTGACAAGCACTGAAGCCTTCGTTGTGAATGTGAGAGCCGTGACGTCACTATATCGATCATTCTGGAACACGAAGCAGAAGGAATGAGCACAGTTTCTTACGTAAAACTACACAATTATGGCTTTAAAGGTATGATGCAGAACAATGATGTTATAAGTAAAAACCGGGCAAGAGCATGTCGGAACATGCTCAGTGTAGGGTTGTGCAGCCTTCAATAAGCATCAGCAGAAGAGCGTATGTTCATGGCACTTACGCTTACTTTTGTTGAGAAACGAAGTTTTTCGGCAATAACTCAATGACGGTATAACCGATCATGTCCAAAATAATTTTAGTTTAAAGTATTTATTAAGCGCTACCATCGTAATTGTTTTCATATTTTTTGGTTACAAGGTTCAACGCGGGTAAGCCAAAAAATATGGGGTGACACAATTTATGCAACTTTCAGAGGGATTATTTCCAAAAATGTTTACTTAATCAAAAATGTTTATTAGAAACCTAAAGATGTTTTTAAAAGACCTGTCGAATGTAGTGCCACCCGTTGATATCATATTCTGTTACATGTATGGAGTGCCCCCCTAAAAATATATTTTTTAATTATTTAGTTATTAAACTAAGTAACGTAAAATGCATGTGACATACGATCAGACAGACAGACAGACAGAGGGACATGACGAAACTATAAGACCCGCCTGCGAGGGCCCAACTCGCGAGCATCAAGGGATAGAAAAATTGAGGTCTAGTAACATAGTCCAGATAGGTGGTTCGCTTTTGGCCCCGGTTTGGCTACGGAAGTCTCGGGTTCGATTCCTGGGTCTGGACTTCAAATTTTTCTACCTTTCAAAAATGCGATTATTGTATTTGGAAACTATAAGAGTTCCGCTTTTGCCACTTTGGCTACGGAACCCTAATAAGTAGAATAACTGGTGTGAGAATAAAACGCTTAATATTGATCTTATAGAAGCACATCTTACCTGAAACCTAAAAGATCCGCAGGACCAGATGGTCTTCCACCGTACTTATTTAAAGATTGTGGGTTAGTGTTAGCCGAACCACTACTGTACATTTACAACAAATGCTTAGAGGCGGCAGTGTTTCCGGAGATGTGGAAATTAACCCGCGTTGTTCCGGTTCCCAAGACAGGCGCGGCAGAGACTGTGGATGGATACAGACCTGTCACTGTATTGTCAACGCCGGCAAAAATTTTTGAAGCGGCTATCCATTATAGCATATTGATACAGGTGAAGCCGCAACTAGCAGACGCTCAGCACGGGTTTTTACCAGGAAGAAGTACTATGACTAACCTTCTCTGTCATATGGCTCATGTTGTACCAACTGTGGATGGTGGGGGACAAATTGATGCCGCTTACTTCGATTTCCAAAAAGCATTTGACTTAGTTCAACATGACATGTTGCTTAGGAAGTTGGCGAGCGTTGGTTTCAACCCACATTTACTACACTTTTTCGCCAGTCATATGACAGATAGGAAACAGTATGTGGAATATGCTGGGTACGAGTCTGAGCCGTATTTCACTAGGTCAGGGGTGAGTCAGGGCAGCAATCTAGGTCCACTTATGTTTCTGCTAATGATAAATGACCTCCCACAAGTGGTTAAGGACGCCAAGTGTCTACTCTTTGCAGACGACCTAAAGTTATCTCTTGCGGTACAAAATACGACGGACTGTATTAAATTACAAAGGGACATTGATAGGGTAGTGAACTGGAGCAATAATAATTTATTGCAGTTCAATAGTTCGAAATGCGTGACAGTCTCTTTTTCCCGCGTACGTAGTCCTATCCAGTATCTTTACTGCATCGACAATAGTTCAATGAAAAGGGTAACAGAAATAAAAGACTTGGGAGTAAATTTTAATACCGAATTGAACTTCAGAGATCACATCATACGCTGCTGCAAAAAAGCTTATAGGAACTTAGGTTGCATGCTCCGCCTAGTGCGTGATTTCACCAACATTACAGCAGTGATCACCTTATATAATACATTGGTAAGGAGTCAGCTTGAATGCAACGCAGTCATTTGGGCTCCACATGAACTTAAATATAAGCTCATGCTGGAGCGCGTACAAAATAAATTTGTAAGATTTTTATACTTGCGACTATATGGTGTATATCCGTTCTTTCCACTACTGTACCCAACCTTATTTGTGCTGGGCATGGTGGGGTATAACGAGCTGAGAGTCAGAAGAGAACAAGCACTCGTTTCATACATGTTCAGCTTACTTAGGGGGAAGGTGCATAATGCGGACATCTTAGCGCAGATGGGGTTATACGTGCCGGATAGATACGTGTGGCGTCGAAGACAGCCACGGCTGTTGGCGGTGCCGCGCGCTCGTACTAATTTGCTAAGCGAGGCTCCGCTAACGCGTGCACTCCGTACCCTCAACCTAATAGCCGTAGAGTTAGACCTATTTATTTGTACTCTAAGTGAATTCACAAGGGTTTCATTATATATTATAAGTTATGTTAAGTTAGTTAGTTAGTTAATTTGTAATAAGTATACATACAAATATAGATAAATTATATAGGATAAGTAAATGATTTTGTTACACTATCGCTTTGGGTTGAACCTGTAATGGTAGTTGTAAGAATGGAGTAAATAAATAAATAAATAAATAAATAAAAATAAATAAATAAATCTTTTCTTATATATTATAGTTTATTATCTGAGGAAAAAATATCATGAAAGTTGAAAGTTAATATTGTGGGTACTCAACGGGGAGTCAAGTAGGTACTTTGACGATTTATGTTCATACTTATAACATAACATACGAGCATATCTTTTATTTAAAGGCAAATCCTGTACCTACTACATATTACATTCCAAGGTCGAGGATTTTTGATGTGAAAACTTCTTTAGCGGCGTTGTGCACTTTTTTGTATGGGTAAAAAATTTTAAAGTCAAAAAAAATCTGTTGGTATTGAATGGTTTTGAAAAATATTCAACTCCCACAGTTGGGGACAAGCCCTGTATCTTAGATCTATATCTTATAACTTGCTATACTTTTTTATCCTTTAACACTCGGTCTTAATAACTTATCTACCGTCAACAGTCTGTTAAATAGAGCTAACTCAAGTATCCAACTGTCATTTATGCGTTTCGATAACTGTCGATAGATTGAATACCCGAAACGTTTTTTATGTACACACTTAACTAAAATATTCTTTATTTAACAGGCAGTTAACGATAGATAAGTTATTAAGACCGGTTGTCAGATAATTTTGACGATAATGATGATGGTTATAGTTATTGTGTCTATGGTCTATTTCGTCTCGCTTATAACCCACCTTCTCTTTCTAAGCAAAAGCACCGATAGCCTAATGGCTAAGGCATCGGACTCGCAATCGTGAAGTCACTAGTTCGAATCGTACCCATTATACTACCGACGTGAACCTACTCCTAACAAAAGCCATTAAGCTTAGCTGGAGCGGTTAACAGGATTGCTAGTAATGTGGGACCTACAATCTATAAATGAGGCGCAGTGCCAAACCATGGTTACCATAGTCACGTTAGAAAGAGTCTCTATTGAATAATAATAAAAAAACCCGCCTGTAAAAAAAGATGGAAACAAGATCCCCTACAAAATTATATAATTTCATGCATTCGGAGGCATTAATGAATCTCGATGAACTTAGTAAAGTGCCTCTGCCCTTTATCACAGCTATTGTCAAGTATTGAAAGTTGAAAAAAGAACTAAGTTTTTTGGAATTCGGCCGTTAAACTTCCTAGCGAGTGGACGTGTGTCGCTTTTTGTCATAAAATCGTACCTCTAAATTTTGTGATTGGCTAATTGTGTAAATTTTGATTCCTTGTCGCACTTAAAGAGTTTAAATTAGTAATATACACCCACTGGGCGGACCTAGAAAGAGACAGATCTATTTGTGACAGTGACTTTGAAATATTGTTGGAAAAAGTGTACGTGATTTGCTGAGGCTCGAACCTCCGGCGCGACGAACGCAGTTGCGAAGGGGCGAGCGCTTATCCACTACGCCACCAAGTGAGTGAGAGCGCCGCGTGAAATAGCGCGCTACGTGTGGCAAGCGACATCATTCACCGAGCGCGCGCAGCAGTGACTCATCGTAGCGGCAGTCAACGTAAGCAACGCGCGTGTCGAGTTTTGTTGCTGTTACATGTTACGGACCAACTAGATAAGTTATTATACCAATACTACATACGTAATACACCTGTTACAATATTATCAAGTATAATGTCAAAACATACAAAGTCAGAACCTGATATCAACACTGCAATTGCTATGAGTGACTATGTCACCAATAGAAACAAGCGTCCTAGACCTGAGAACTCCCCGCCAAGTGAATCTGATATGTGCCCTCAAGAACTACGAGCTATGCTATCAAAATGGCAGAAGGAACAGACTACATTGATATCAAAACTTTCCGCCGACATTAGCGAGATTAAAAGCCAGAATATAAAAATACAAGAGTCTAACACAGCAATATGCAAGACAAACTCAGAGATCGAACGTTCCATGCTCTTCATGAACCAAACCTTCGAAGAGCTAAAAAAAGAGGTAGAGGAATTAAAAAGTGAACGATTAGAGCAACGACGCTATATCGAGACTCTAGAAAAACAAATCGTCAATCTGCAACACCGCTCACGCTCCTCAGGAATTGAGATAAGGAATATCCCATTCGTGAACACTGAAACCCCTGCTGGTTTATTGAAAGCAGTCTCAAACATTGGAAAACTTGTAGGACTAACCATACCAGAGTCGGAGTGCCGAGATATATACCGCTTACCTGGCAAACCTACCTCAACAAATACTTCACGCCCTATTATTGTAGAATTCTCCTCAGTTCAAACAAAGACAAGAATGCTGTCTGCTGTCCGATCCTTTAATAGGAGCAAAAAAGATAAGCTAGACAAGCTAAATACGAAACAGATAGACTTACCTGGAGATACCCAACCGATATATGTGGCCGAACAACTTCCGACTAGTACCAAGAGGCTGTTTCACTTAGCTCGGGACTTTGCTAAGAATAACAACTATCAATTCTGCTGGATTACTAATGGCAACCTATTTCTCCGTAAGGCAGTGGGAGAGAAGCAGGTATTGATAAAGACCGAAAAATGTCTTCAAGATCTTGTCAACAAGAAACTATGACTATTACTGCCGTATCACAGATTGGTATCTTATCTTTCTATTGTTATATTATCTTCTTATTATAAAGCTAACTTAGAATTATTTCACAAACAAATATATACACTTTCAACAAATTACACAATCATATACATATATCTTAACAAGAATTATTTATCTACAAATAAAACTAATATTTTATACATATCTACGTATTTACTTTATAGAAATTATATTAAAGGAATACTTATGAAACACAAGTATGGTTTGATGATGCGATGTAGTCCCCACGCTGATCAACAAGCGCTATATAATAACACAGGGCTAATTACTATTTATTGGTTAATAAACATTTTAAAATGGCTTTATTAAATAATATAAATAACGAACTCGATAACATAAACTTTGAAAACTCTTTCTTATGCGACCCTGAAGATTGTGTAAAATACATCAGTTCATGTAATACAGATTTATTATTATTACATGTAAACATACGAAGCGTAAACAAAAATTTTGATAGTCTTCAAGTTTTATTGAGTCAAACTAAACTAAATATTGACATCGTTATCCTAACAGAATGTTGGCTCAGTAAAGTAAAAAATATGCCGATTCTTGATGGCTATCAGTCTTATCACACTGAAACTACGTCAAATCAAAATGAAGGTGTCATTATCTATACTAGAGATGGGTTGACTGTCACGGTATGGGAGCCTAATTTCACAAACGCCAACGGTCTTGTATGTCAAATAGACCATAATATTGCTATAGTGGCTATCTATAGATCCCCTTCATTCTCCTCTGAGGACCAATTTGAAAACTTTCTGTCCAGCCTAAATGAGGTGCTTGCTAAACTGTCTTCGTATCCAAATATAGCTTTGGTAGGAGACTTAAATGTAGATATTGCTATAGGTAATAGAAACAACCGTAGTTTAGACTACCTTCTATTAAACTCGTCCCATGGATTATTACCTGCACATCTATTGCCAACCAGAATAAACAACTGTCTAGACCACACTCTTCTCAAGACCAAATTATCTACTATAACCTTAGTTCTAGAATCCCATATCACAGATCACAAACCCACTTTGGTAATGTTTGCAAATTCAACCCTCCCAAAGAATAAAAACCGCACGATACCACGTCCTAACTATTGGGATATCAAACTAGAGATGGAAAGCACCAATCTCACAGATATCTATGCCTGTACCGATCCTAATGATGCCACAGAAAAACTAATAAATATAATATCAAATACTATCAATAGCCATACAAGACAAATTAACTTGCCAAGGAAACAGAGAACTATCAAACCCTGGATAACCCCGGGTCTATTAAAATGTATTCGAAATAGAGACAAACTGCACCAAAAAACTAGACGAGCACCCGATAATATAATATTAAAAATTACATACTCACGCTATAGAAACTTTTGTAATGCTTTACTTAAAAAACTAAAAGAATACACGAAAAAGAAGAGTTAGACAAATCAAAAAACAATCCTAAAGCCCTTTGGAAAACCATCAAAAACATTACGAATAATCAAACCAACAAAAATTGTCCTGTAGAACTTTTAAAAATAAAGAATAACACTGCTTCATCAATAAATCATGTGTGCAAATTCTTTAATAACGTAGGTAAAAATATGGCGGATAAAATCTTACAACAACAACAACAATCACACATGACCCAGTCTCATAATGATGGTAAAAAAGGAGCTCATCCACCGATTAACTCTCTGGCAATACTTGAAGTCGATGAAAGTGAAGTTGAGGCAATTATACTTCATCTTCGCAGCGACTCCGCCACAGGCTGGGATGGTATACCCACGTCATTGATTAAGATATGCCGTCATGTGCTGGTACCGCCTATCACTTATATATGCAATCGGTGCATACAGACAGGCGTGTTCCCAAATGCTTTTAAGAAAGCTATAATTCACCCAATTTACAAAGGAGGGGACAGAAACTGTGTCACTAACTATAGGCCAATTTCAGTTTTGACTTCATTGTCTAAAATTCTGGAAAAAATTATTAGCAAAAACCTTCGGCAATTTCTAGATAAATACCATCTTATAGCTGACAATCAGTATGGTTTTCGCACTGGAGTCTCAACTGAAGATGCAGTAACAGAGCTGACACAACACATTGCCAAAAAATTGGACAGTAAAACCAAATGCCTAGGCATATTCCTAGACTTGTCTAAAGCCTTTGACACGGTTTCTGTTCCCAAATTAATTTTAAAATTAGAACATATAGGAATACGTGGGATAGCTCTTGACATACTTAAAGACTACCTAAAAAATCGCCGACAGCAGGTCAAAATCGATACACACTTAAGTCATGACGAAACTATAACATACGGCATCCCACAAGGCAGTATATTAGGGCCATTACTCTTTCAAGTATACATCAACGACCTCTGTTTGATGGAGCTCCCAAATACCAAGATAATCGCTTACGCTGATGACACTGCTGTTCTCATTCACGGCAATACCTGGACAGAAATCAAAATAAAAGCAGAAGCAGCTATGCGAACAATCATGCAATGGTTTAACACTAATCTGCTGACGCTAAACCTCAGCAAGACGAATTACGTTCCTTTCGCAATTCGTAATAACATGAAACCACTGCCATTGTTCAATATAGTAGCACACTCCTGCCCTGACTTTGCTTCATCCTGCTCTTGTCCAACTATGGTCAGGACAGACAGTGTTAAATACCTGGGAGTATATATTGACAGCGGTCTAAGATGGGACAAGCACCTCGACACACTAACGAGTAGAACAATGCGCCTTATACCGATTTTCAGAACTCTTAGGGAATCTGCTGACTATGATACCCTAAAAATGGTATATATCGCGATATGTCAATCGGTTATAGGCTATTGTATCACTGTGTGGGGAGCAGCTTCTAGGACCAACTTCCTGAAGGCAGAGAGAGCTCAGAGAGCCATACTCAAGGTCATGATGAAGAAGCAGTATAGATATCCAACGGTCCAACTATATGCTGACTGTAAGGTCTTATCGGTCCGGCAGCTCTTTGTTCTTCGATCGCTTCTTAGAACACATACTACACTTGCACCCCCAAAAACCATAAGACGTATAGATAAGCTTGCCGGCATACGTCACAAAACAACTTTTGCTCAACGCC
Organism: Herminia tarsipennalis; assembly: GCA_945859575.2. NCBI lineage: Eukaryota > Metazoa > Arthropoda > Insecta > Lepidoptera > Erebidae > Herminia > Herminia tarsipennalis. Next base: position 12,503,942 of record OX243855.2, read on the forward strand.
AACACTATGTGATAAGTATCCACATATACAAAAAAATACAGAAACAACTTAATATATTACACCTAAACGTACACGATCTAAAATCTAAAGTAACTCTATGGCTATTACAACAGGACTATCACCAAACAGAATTACTGCTAACATACATAGTCTAAGTATTTATTTATCGCATCACTTAAATATATATTACTCATTAACTCACGCCAATACGCGCACACACACACACACACACACACACACACACACACACACACACACACATACACACACACGCATACGTTTCACATAACACACATTCAAATCTACTAGCTATTATCACCGCTATCTGATCTCATTCCTGAAAATGTCACAGTCCATCTGACATACATTATTACTTTAATTAAATAAATAAAACCTTGTTAGTGCCGAATACTGTCTTTTAAGATACAGGCATTCTGCCTAGTTTAAAAGACAGCGTTTAAAACTGTTAACTCGATATTATTGTTATGTAATGTTAATGAAATGTCATAGTGCAGTTTTTATATTGTAATTGTTTTTATGGTGATTAATAAATATTATTATTATTATTATTAGTATTACAGTCATAATCATATTATACCTTTGTGATGCTTAAGATGAGCCTTTAAAATTTGATACCTCTTTATTTTGACATCTCACCACCGCCATGTTTGTTTTTTTTTCAAACGTCACCTATCTAAGAACGCTTGGGCGATCAAGACGACTAACGACGTCTTAATTGTGTAAATCCGTTCAGTGGATTGTGAGATATCAGGTAATAAAGAATATTACATACATACATACAAGATACGCGCGAAAAACATATCCTTCCTTACAGTCGGGTAAGAAAATATTTCTAGAGAAAAGTCTCTTTACTTCATAAGAAACAAATTAAAGTATTGACAGCAGGCTTTAGTATAACCTTCTTGCGTACGTCCAAGTGGAACTATAGTCAATGATGCCATAATTGTACGTATCCATTTGGAAGGCTTCCAAATTCACGTATCGAATAGGAAAGATAAAGGTCATAAGTTCATGTGAATTCTGAAGCTCAGCTTAATTATGTTTTAATATTATAATAATATGTGTATTAGGCGTATGTTTCTGTGGAATTTATTTTGCCTTAAAGCTAATAAATTAAGGAACGGATCTATTTGTATTTAGCCTCAGGGAAGGATGCCTTAATTAACGTTTAGACTACTTTCATATATTGAAAGGAAATAAGATATGTATGGAAGAAAATTTTACTCAACATAACTAACTGATGCTAGTAACTTTGCCTACTGGCTTTTCAAATAGATATATTACAAGATTTTCAAGCGTTTATCCCTTAAAATGATATCTAATAATAGACTGCGGCTCGGCAAGTGTAGTGTAGGACGCCCTCAGGCCAGGTGGAGTGATGATTTACGCAAAACGACTGGCAGGAGCTGGATGCGAGAAGCCGAAGATAGAACAAAGTGGCGTGCAATTGGAGAGGCCTATGTCCAGCAGTGGACTGCGATAGGCTGATGAGGGAATAGTAAACTTTATTTACGAAGAAATATACCTACAAACAATTGAGCATTTAATCTTTACATAGTTTAAAAACATTACCCTTTCTTTTTGGCTTCGCCATAGTCGCGTAATAAATTCGCTCTTGCTGTTTGTGCGCTTGAATCTTTTGAACTATGCAACGGATTTTAATGTAGTTTTCAGCAATACATAGAGTGACCAACAAACCAACGGGCCAGACGTTTTTTAGAAATGAAACCTAACTAGATCGATTTATCGCCCCCGAAACCCCTGCATATTAAATTTCATGAAAATCGCTGGAGCGGTTGCCGAGATTTAGATTATATAGATATATTAGAAGCGTTTAGAAGCGGTGGTAGCCTAATGAATAAGGCATCGGTCTCGCAATCGTGAGGTCGCGGGTTACACTACCCAGACTACCGACGTGAACCCACTCTTAACACAAGCCATTGAGCTTAGCTGGAGGGGTTAACAGGATTGCTAGTAATGTGGAAATATATATATATATATATATATATATATATATATATATATATATATATATAAATAAGAATTGCTCGTTTAAAGGTATAACATAAATTAATTTACGCACTGTAGTACATAATAAATCAATGTGTTTTCGGAAATTTTGTTTTTTTTTTTTAATTTAAAATTGTCAAGCGTAACACCTAGATATTTCATATGATTTGTTTTGGTCAAAGCAATACATGTACAAAGTACATTAAAAGTGACGGTAACCTAATGGCTTTGGCATCGGACTTGCAATCGTGAGGTTGCGGGTGCGAATCCTACCCATTTGATTTTTTTTTTCAAACAACCTTTGACTTCGTTTTACGAAATAAAAATATTTGATGTTGAAGTTTGAAGTTGCTTTTAGGAGTAATACAACTACCGTCCAATAAGTACTATAACTTTCAAAACGTCTCATGCTATCACTTTTACTTAATTCTAAATAATAGAGACAGAAATATCTTTGAACCAACTCAATGTGACTCAAGACAACTATCTGATTTTTCCTAATACTCAAACGATACTTAAGTATTCAGAGGAATCATGCAGTAATAAAGTGGTGAATTAAATATAATTGTGTTTGTATTAAAACTAGTAAACCATTGACATTTAAATCATTGACTGAAGTAAAAGCGGTCAACCGTTAAACACCACGTAATTACATTTCACATATAATTACAATGGCAATCATTGAACAACATTTACACGTTACTGATTTTGATTAAATTTCTAATCAAGGAGATTAAATTGAATAGTAATTAGAATACTAGAATCATATTGGGTGTTAAATCACAAAATGTTGTTGGTCTAGTGGTTAGTGACATTGACTGCTAAACTTGAGGTCATAATAATAATAATAACAATAAAAAATGATTTATTCACTTAGGAAGCAAAATACTACACTTGTGAAAAGTCGATTCTACATTTACTTGTAATGCCTGTTCGCAAACAATAGGTAAAGCCCGAGAAAAGAACAGGCAATAAAAACTCGTCCTGTATTTGATCCCCACCCCGGATAAATCTTTGTGTGATGAGCAAGATGGTTTATTCTGTATGTATTTAGAAATATATACGTAACACTGGTTCCAAACGTTGGGTCCAACGTTTGTCCCAACGCTACTTGTCCAACATGTGTATCTAAAATATAGCATTGGCGCCAACGTTGGGACGAGCGTTATTTTAGATCCACACGTTGGACAAGTGGCGTTGATACCGACGAGGAGCCAGGAGTCTAAATAAGTATAAAAATAATAATAATAATAATATATTTAATTATAATAAATCTATAGATAACTAGCTTTGGCCCGTGGCTCCGCCCGCGTGGATGTCGGTTATCGCGATAAAAACTATCCTCTATGTAGATACTTTCCGAGGACTCAAACTATCTTCATTCCAATTTTTTTGTAAATCAGAGGAGAATTCTCTTTTTTTTAGGGTTCCGTAGCTAAAATGGTAAAACAGAACCCTTATAGTTTCTCCATGTCCGTTCGTTTTAGCTTTGCTCAGAGACTGTTAGTTCTAGAAGGCTGTAATTTTGCATTGATACACATATTACTTACTCCGACAAAGTGATAAAAACTTGAAAAAAATTTTGTTCGGGTACCTCCCCTATTATGTAAAATAGGTATGTGATTTTTTTTACTCACCTATCCCATCATGTTGGATATCGTTAGATAGGTCTTTTAAAAACGTTTAGGGGTTGGGAAGACCATTATTAGATTTAGGGATCCGTTGTGAAATATTAAGATTCAAAGTGGAAATTTTTGTTAGATAAAGTATCCCCCTCCCTGCCAGCTAAATGGTTCATGTACTCGTAGGTAGAGTATGTGAAAATAATCACGGTAATAATATATAATAATAATAATAAAAAGTCTTTATTCACTTAGGAAGCAAAATACTACACTTGGGAAAAGTCGATTCTACATTTACTGGTTATGCCTGTTCGCAAACAATAGGTAAAGCCCGAGAAAAAAAAAGGGAATAAAAACTCGTGGCCACTCTTTTCAAATTGCCAATGTTTTCAATGTTTCTCTGTTTTTAAACTGTATATGCAGGTAATTGCCTCTGTGGCGCGGTGGGAGTGTATCCGACTGCTACGCAAGAGGTCGTGGGTTCGATCCCCACCCAGGATAAAACTTTGTGTGATGAGCACGATGGTTTATTCTGTGTCTGGGTGTTATTTATCTATAATATGTATGTATTTAGAAATATACAAGTATGTTGATCAGTTGTCTGATTTCCATAGTACAAGCTCTGCTTAGTTTGGGATCAGATGGCGTTGTGTGAGTTGTCCCAAGATATTATTAAGATATTAAGATATTAAGGTGCTGTCACCATTATATTATACACCATATTAGAGGACTGATGCAAAAAAAAGATGTCAATAATATTAGAAGAGTACACGAGATCGTATACATCAGCCTCAATGGGCACAACAAAGTAGTAGCATCCACTTACGATGTAAAAACTTTATGTGCTTATGAAACTAGCTGACCCCCGCAACTTTGTATGCGTTAATTTTCCCCGTTTTTGCAACATTTTTCATTGTTGCTCCGCTCCTATTTGCCGTAGCGTAATGTTATATAGCCTATAGCTTTTCTCGATAAATAGACTAAGCAACAGTAAAACATTTTTTCAATTTGGACCCTAGTTCCTTAGATATTCGCGTTCAAACAAACAAACAATCAAACTCTTCAGCTTTTTATTATTAGTATAGATTAAAAGAAAGACTATCACAGCTAAGAATACTTTACAAGTTTACTTCACGTTTACGAGAATTATAATATTAACTTCTATTCAAAATTATTATTAAGTAGGTAAGTATAACGTTGTAAATATGAAACAAAAACAACACCGACGCATAGCGCACCCCAAAATGTAAATAACTTGTTTGTGTGCGTGACGTTCCCGAATCTGGTTACTAGTATGTGGTCAACTTTTCTAGATCATGGATTTTTTTATATTAGGGCGGTTTCTCGACTCAAATCAGTTCAGTTTGAAATACGATCTTAAAAAGTTAAGTTCGAGGTGATAGTTTGTGACTAGTGTACAGTGTTTTATGCAATGATTTAGTATTATTAATTAGTGTTGATCAGAGAACATTGTAGTAGTGTTCTTTGTGGAATAGTGATAAGAAATACGTCATTGCGGAATTTGGCATTTTATTCGAACCTATCATCCTGACACGTAACAATAATATAAAGCTGAAGAGTTTGTTTGTTTGAACGCGATGATCCCAGGAACTACTGGTCCAAATTGAAAAATTATTTTACTGTTGGATAGCCCATTTATCGAGGAAGGCTATAGGCTATATAACATCACGCTAAAACTTATAGGAGCAGAGCAGCAATGAAAAATGTTGCAAAAACGGGGGAAAGTTACGCATACGAAGTTGCGCGGGTTAGCAAGTGGTAAACATATAGCTGCGCTTGGAAATGCATCAACGTGCATGCACGGCGGACATCTTTAAGCGCACCGCGCATGCGTCAGTTCCCACGGGCTTGCCACGAAAACGGAAAAAAGAACGTGAATAAAGAATGGTTTAAGCGTAAAATCGTAACAGACTATGACATTTCACTAGTTATAATATTTTACACAAATACTATATTATTTATCCTTGCCATAGACCTTTTAACACATTCTCTATTCCAAACATTGAACGGCAATGATAATACTCCTAAATCCTTTATATGTACAAGGATCACAATTTGCGTCTGTACAAAAGCTTCTTATAGCTTTCAGATCGACTTTCATATATGTACTATACAACTACATATAACTAGATACTATGGTACATGGAACGAATTGATTTTGTTTCTCTCTTAGTTTTTAACCTCAAACTCAAACAGGGTTAATTTGGGAATCTGTGTATATAACTTAATTTCATATTTACTTTCTTATCTTAAGTAGATTATAAGGGAGGGATCCCACCACCCACCCTCGATCTGTGAATCACCACGATTGAAGTAGTAAGAACATGCCCTTAATACAACAATCGAAATAGATTGACAGACCGCACTCAAAAAGAGAGACCTGCAACAAAGAAAATTAGGGACAGGTACTCTTACCAAGTCGAGCGGTATGCACCTCCGGACCCTTGACTTGCAATATTCCGCTTCCACGAAGTGAAACTTCGACACGAGTTTCGCCTCTACACAAGGCATCTTCAGGGCTCAGTCGGTGCCAAACAGTCCTTACTACTTCAATCGTGGTGATTCACATATCGAGGGTGGGTGGTGGGATCCCTCCCTTATAATCTACATAAGATGGATTTCCGCCATGTTACGCCTGATTCAATCGGTTATTTCTTATCTTATTTGTCTAACTTAGCTTTAAAGATACCAAGCCTTTACCAGGCTCTAAAAACGTTAATATATTCTCCCATAAAGACATTGCTGCTATTATAATACCAACGTGGAACGTTGAAGAGTCGGTTAGGTGTCGGTTAGCTCGATATTTATACTATAACCTATTTGATAGTTTACTTATTTGTATGCACACATTTTTTTGTAATTCTTCTTCTCTCAGTGGAGCATTTTTTTTCCTACCTAATGCATGCCGTGGTAGCCTATAATTAAGGCAGCACTTCTGGATGTATACATTTTTATGTAAATTTGTAAAGTTTTAGTGTTTGCTTTGTTGGTTGCCCTTAAATAAATAAACTCCGTCAACGTAGCACATGAAGAGATGTACTGAATTAAATATAGAAGTCTTTTTTATAGGCATTTCTTGCCAATTACTTTACAAATACAATAATTGCACTTTTGAAAGACAGAAAAAATTTAAGTCCAGACCCAGGAATCGTACCTTGGGTCTGGACTTTAAATTTTTCTATCTTTCAAAAATGCAATCATTGTATTTGAATTAAATATAGTTTAAACTGCCTTAAAAAGGTGGTTCTCTGTTTAATTTATATGTATTTTTGTATGTTCGCGATTTTCTCGAATGCTAGTGATCTGATTTAGGTGCAGTTTTCGCTATTCGACTGCATATTTTTCTGTGAAGGTCCGCCATGTATAAAACGTTGTCCTAACTTAATAATGATAACAAAGCCCTTTATTACGAAATCAAATAGTTACAATGATAGAGTGGTAAACCAAAACTACAAAATGTCTCTGATTTCGGTGTTCTTCTTGGCATAGGCCCCCTCCAACAGAGGCCGTCGCCGGTGGAGGAGTAATGTTGGCGATATCGCTCGATATCGCCAACGCCTTCGGGTCTCTGCCATTCAGCTGCATCAACGAGGCGCTCCGGTATCATGAAGTGCCCGCGTACCTGAGGCAGCTAGTGGCAGACTACCTCGAAGGCAGGAGGATCCTGTACGAGGACCGAGAGGGTGAGGTAATCCGCAGGGACGTCTCGTGCGGTGTTCCACAGGGCTCTGTCTTAGGGCCCCTCTTGTGGAACATTGGCTACGACTGGACCCTGCGGTGTGGCTTCCCGCCCGGGATAGGGGTTATCTGCTATGCGGATGACACCCTCATCACGGCCCGGGGTGGGAATTTTGAGGAGGCCGAATGGTCGGGCGCATCGAGGCGCTGGGGCTTAGGGTGGCCCTTTCCAAGACGGAGGCCCTATTATTCCATGGACCCCGTCGCGGTCCACCTGCTGGCGCCTCGATAGCCGTCGGCTCGGTCCTCGTACAGGTCCGGGCCCAGATGAAGTATCTGGGCCTGGTAGTAGACGGGCGGTGGCTCTTCGACGAGCACTTTCGCATTTTGGCGCCAAAACTCGAGGCTGCGGCGTCCGCACTGGGGAGACTGTTACCGAACCTGGGCGGACCCAGTGCCTCGAGTAGACGGTTGTACACGGGGGTGGTGCGGTCAATGGCTTTGTACGGCGCACCCTGTATGGGCGGCGTCCCTGACCGCCCAGAATAGGGTCCGCTTAGGGAGACCCCAGCGGACCATGGCGGTCAGGGCCATACGCGGATACCGCACGGTGTCTGCAAAGGCGGCGTGCGCATTGGCCGGCACACCCCCGTGGGATTTGGATGCGGAAGTGCTCGCCGAAGTACATCGGCGGGCGGTGGCTGTTCGGTGCCCCTGCCCGAGGAGCTACGTGCTTGGCGCGGTGAGGCCCACCGGGCAGTTATGGCCCGGTGGCAGGGCCGGCTGGAGGCTCCACGGGCAGGTGTTCGAACCGTGGAGGCGCTCCGGCCGGTCCTGGAGAAGTCGGCAGGGCGGCAGCACGGGACCCTTTCCTTCCGGCTGGTGCAGGTCCTTTCCGGACACGGGTGCTTCGGGAAGTACCTGCACACTCGGCTCGGACTCGGCGCAGCACACCCTCCAACATTGTCCAGCTTGGGAGGGGCAACGTCGAGTTCTCACCGCAGTGGTCGGAAGTGACCTCTCGTTGCCGGCCGTGGTTCTGTCCATGATCCGGGGCGAGGGGTCGTGGAATGCGGTCGCATCCTTCTGCGAGGACGTCATCTCGCAGAAGGAGGTGGCGGAGCGCGTCAGGGAAGAGAGTTCCCTGGCGGACCCGCTCCGTCGCCGGCGAACCGGGCGGCGTCGGCGCGCATACCTGCGCCTGATGCCGCCTTAGGTGGGGCACCCTGTGTGTATCCAGGGGCCGCGTAGGTGTGAAATGCCCGGAACGCAACAACATCGCGTCCGGGCATTGCCACTGGGCGGGCCGCCGACGGCATAACAAATTCCGGCGGCCCGTTCGCGAAGGTGGCGGGAGATACACGGCGGGTTTTTTAGTGGGTGCAAACCCCACACTACCTCCACCGTCTTCCCCGGATGGTAGAGGTGTTCGTCAGGAATTTTTCCCGCCAAAACAAAAAAAAAAAAGGCCTCCTCCAACAACCTCCAGTTAGGACCCGCTGCCAGCTTGATTTCCTCCTCCCATCTAGTAAAAGGTCTTACCACCAAAGCTTAAAGCTATATTTAAAGCATACGAGTGAGTCAACAAAATTTGCATTCGGTGATATGCTTGATCATATCTTCATAGTGTGGATTCCATTTGGACACTATTGCCATGATACCAACTTGTTAGCTACGAATATGTACATTTATTATTGTTATTAATAATAATAATATATTGGGACAACTCACACAACATTATCTGATCCCAAACTAAGCGGAGCTTGTACTATAGAAACCAGACAACTGATAAACATACTTATTTATTTCTAAATACATACATGTCATAGATAAATAACACCCAGACACAGAATAAACCATCGTGCTGATCACACAAAGTTTTATCCTGCGTGGGGATCGAACTCACGACCTCTTGCGGAGCAGTCAGATACACTCCCATCGCGCCACAGAGGCAGTAGAAAGCTGATTTAAATAGAGATATGAAGATAGATATAAAAATCCGCAAAGATATAACACATTCACATATACCATAAAACCCTGAGATACACAGTTATCTTTTGTATCTCGGGGCTTTAAGCTGCGCACACACACATTAGTTTGTGCTTAAACTATATTTTTCTTTTTACAAAGACATATGTAACGGAAGGCTTTTATCCCTATGTCTTAAGGAATACAAAATTACGAATCATGGCTGACGCACACAGAACGTCGAAACTACAATAGGTATGTCCAAAATGTTGTCCCGTTAGGGAATCGAAATTGTTGAGATTCAAAGGTTTATAAAAGCGGTACTTTATTGACGGACCAAAAGTTACATCAAACTCTCTGATCTATTGATCTGGTCAACCACTGTGGCGTCATGGACCTCTCGAAGCATATAAAAGGGTATCAAATATGAAATTGAAGTAAGATCTTCAAAGGGCTAACACACAGGGGCGGCCTTAGAGCGGTGTAATCGGTGCAACAGCGCACAAGCGTAAATCTAGAGGCCATTGAGAACAGTTGTCCCCTATTTTAGTTTAATTCGGTCGATATATGAAATCTAACCTGGCTGGTTCTTGACTTATTACTAATAAGGTTAATTATATTTTAATGAACCTTACAATGTTCGCGCAGTTGGGATATAAACCTTCTCTCCAATAGTATAAAAATGTGGGCCATAATGCGGGTTCACTGATTGTGGATTGATAAATGACATGTTTTCTACTTTTTAGTTTTCGAACCTAAGGCTTTTTGATCATGTTTTCTTTTACCGATTTTAAGAAGTGTCGAAGAAATGAATCACAAAAATGTGCGCTCTCGCCTGAGCTACAACCGGTGACCTACGGTATTTAAGTCTGCTCTATTACCACTAAGCCACCACTGCTGCTTCGATAAAAATAAAGAGATTTTCACAGTAGCCTCTGAGTTCCGCCTTCTTATAAGTGCCACCAATTTCTTTGTTTCCACAGTCAGCTTAATCACGAAACAACAATAACTATAAGAAGAGTGTCACAAGAGTGGGGGATTAAGACCTCGCACCATATGAAATGTTCAAGCCGTCCCTGTGAACACAAACTATGTTCAAATGTCATCGCGTATAATTTCCTCTCGCCATCATTTTGAATTTCCGACGGGATGCGCACTCAATACAGTCTTACCCTTTTTTCGATCGAAGAGTTTCGTATTATACTCGTAGAATGTACTTGTATATTTACATATGTATTTTAGCCACTAATGTTAAGAGAAATCTAAAATCAAGTGGTATTGTTTGACACAAGTAATTATATTTTCAATCTCAACCATTTTACTTTAGTCTTTCTCATACATATGAACCAATATGATGTCCCACTGCTAAGCACGGGTCTCCTTAGTAAAACCATCTTATTATAAATCCAGGGAGTAGTTGCCATAATCGCTACGCTTGGCGAGAGGGTTGGCGATCGCAGTAAGGCTTCGAAGTACGCAGAGGACGCTGCTGTCTCCCTTACTCACCTTGACACCACGGCAAGAGATGGGGTGGCACTATACTTAAGCCCATCCTTAGTCATCATTAGTCCCTAACTTGAATATCTAACATTTCTTTTGAATAATAATAATAATAATAAATTTATTAAGTAAAAATTTTTACAAAATAAGATACAAAAATAAGGCAGTAAATACATTATAATATCAAGATAAATGATAACATCTCAAGACATACCTACACGGTCATCTGATCCCAAACTAGGCAGAGCCTGTACTATGGCAACCAGATTTTTAAATAATTGAAGACCCTTACAGTGCGTGTCGAGCCACGTACAATGTAGGGTTCGGACCCCCCCCCGTCCCTTGTCCAAATAATGCGGCTTAAGAAGTGGGTTTTTCTATTGTTTTTGTTTCATACTTATATACCAACTTATTAATAAGTTTCAATGGAATTTGTACGAGAATTTTTTCGTTTGATCAGCTGTAGTCGTAAACTTGGAAAGCCTGCCCAGAAAGTGAAAATAAAAAGGAAAACTATCACAGCTAAGTGATGTGATAGTTTTCCTTTTTATTATCACTATAATAATATATACTACTACTGTGATTTTTTACATACCCAACATCAACCATTACTAAGCTTAATATTTCACAAATGGATCCCTAAATCGTAATCTTAACACGATGATGAGAAAAAATCACATCCCCACTGTACAAATAGGGGAACTACTCTCAAAAAAAAATGTTTTTTCACGATTTTATTCTTTCACCTTGTCGGCGGAAGTAATATTAATATCCATGCAATCTAGCACTTCCAGTCTCCGTCTAGTTCTTCCAGTCCTTCCAGTGTCCGTCGGACGGACGGACGGACGGACATGGCAGAAACTATAAGGGTTCCGTTTTGCCATTTTGGATACGGAACCATAAAAATGGGTACCTACATTACCCTTAAAACAACTTGTGGATCAATTCCCTAGCGGGATAGTTTGTGAGGTTCGTATGTAGGTTGTTAGTTTCTGAATGTACTTTAATTTGTGTACTGTACATTTATTTGTGTTTGTAAAGTCTCCCATGACACTTGCTTATGAAGAGAGTTGCAGTGAGATATTTTGTCTCAATCATTCTTATGAAATCAAAATACCCTGTCATTATCATCTTATAGGTTTATAAATAAAAAAAAATAAAAAATAAATAAAAATAAAAAGCGTTTATTGTCGTTAGGTTACAATTTCAATTTTGTTTTATCCTAATCTTACTTATAAATGTAGGGAAAACAAGAGATACAGATTCTGTTTCCCAAACTAAGCAAAAGCTTGTATCTTGGGAAACAGTGGTTTGGTCGTGTTAGTATTACATTTATATATTAAGTAGTTTTGCTAACATTAATCGAATCGCATGTTACCTTTACCCTCTTCTGTAATTTTTGTAAGTTGGTACTCCCAACCACGTCATAGGAGGGTAATTCATTTAAAACTTCATTATACCCAAAGTGGGTATTGCTTACGTGAGTTTCATGGTGCACCTCACTGAACAAATATATTGTAATAATTGGCATTTTTAAAAAGTGGCCATAAGTTTTTATTGCCAAGTTTTTTCTCACGGCCTTACTCTTGCGAACTTGGCATAAAAAATAGAATCATTCTATTCCAAATTTTGTCTGATGTTCATAAGCGTCGCATTCTGTAATTTAAGTGAATAGTTTTAATTGTTGGCTCTCGCACTAAGCTTCTCAAAGATATAGACAAATTCAAATATTATGTAGTTACAGACTAATAGCACCGGACATTCTATAGCATTGTTATGTAATTGTGGCTTGGTCAATGTAATTCTAAATGCGTAGGCAGCGGCTATTAGAAATTGAAATTGGATGCTATGTGGTGCACGTGGTTGATTACAATTCCGAGTACAAGAGATATACAGTAGTGACAAGAACTTATACAACTGTTACATAAGTTCTCACTCATTGTGGTGGCAACACTGTTACTAAGTGAACTTCTTCTATACAATTCCTTGCACTTATTAATATAAATTCTACGTTTATTGAGCTAAAAGTGTATCTTAAGTGAAGAGTACTAAACAAGGAACCTGTGGCATCGTTATCTACGCTTTACTACAACGACAACCTCAAGAAATAAGCAAAAGATAAGTCGAATTTTATACCCGCATATTTACCACAAACTGAGTCATCTATCTACATATCCAGTTACCCCCAATTCAATCACTTTTATGAGCGTCAGATACGATTGACAGCGTCAAATTTCACTTTGACAAGTGTCAAACTCAACTGACTCTGTCAATTTTGACATTGATACACCGGAAAGTGTTGCCATTTGAAATAAAATAGATGCTGATCGGGGTAATTTTAAAATATGTCAGTCTGCACTGAATGTAACAAGAAATGATGGACGACTTTGACTATGTAAATTCTCAAAAAAGGCAGAATAAAAATGCTAATGCTAGTGATTTAATTATGGATGTTTCATATCAAAGTCTCTCAGAGAGCTGTCACAAAGAAGAATACTTACAGCTTAAGGAGGAAATGGTGAAATTGAAGTCCGAATTGCTAAGCGCGCATGCAGAAATAGAAAATTTACTTACTGAAAACACGTCAATAAAGAAGAAAATAGAAGAGCTTCAACGGACGATACAATTTTGTAAATCTGTAGGACTAGCTGAAACACAAATATCACAGACTATTACGCCATTAAAATTTTACTCACCACAATTTCGAAGACGCTTCAAGAGTTCTATTACCTCACCTAGAACATCATTTTGCGATCTAACAGAATTGTCTACCCCAAAGAAAAGAACAACTCCCCAAGTAGAAGCAAAAATAAAAAATAAACCACTTGACCAAGAAATTGAAACTGTTCCTATTTTACTCTCTAAAGAAAAGCAAGACCTACTTGAAGCAGAAATACCAAATAGCGTGGGATGTCAGTCTTGGGCCACTCCGCGTCAAAAAATTATTATTATTGCCGATCAACAAGGACGTTACATCCAGAAAATTCTACAAAAACTCGTGGGTCAACAATTTGAAGTTACCTGTTACTGGAAAACAAATGCACTACTACAAGAAGTGCTAAAATCAGAAAGGTTAGCTATTTCAAAATTGAATAAGAAAGATCATGTAATAATTCTTGGCGGTATTAACGATGATAGCCCAAAAGAAATTGAAATGGGTCTATATAACTTTTTAAGTAATACTAAGAATACTAATGTTACGGTCTCCGAGGTTCCCTATAACAAGTATCTAAATGAATCGAAAATTAACTATTTGTTAAAGTTCATATGTCTCGGTTTTAATCATGCCTCATATATTAACATGAACTATTTTCATTATATACCTAAGTATAATTTCTTGCCACTATATATTTGTCAGTCATTGCTAAAAGAAATATTACGTAAGGATTATAAACAAAAGTTTGAATGTTTTTCTGCCCAAAATCAAAACTCTACCTTTATAGTACAGAAATATGTTGAAAAATGTACACAGACCGATTGTATTATACAGGAAGAAATAGTTAGTTCATCACCTAGGAAACCTTTTTTTCGTTTGTAATTATCTAAATTTACTTCATCAAAATATAAACGGTTTAATCAGTAAATGTGATGAATTAACAGTATATCTGGATTCTCTTTGCAACGACCATATAAACCTAGATATATTATGCATTACCGAACACAATATGACTTTGGCCGATGTAAAACTATTAAAAATACCTAATTTTGTACTAGGTTCCTATATGTCACGTAACAATAGAAGTGGAGGCTCCTGTATTTTACTAAAAACAACACTAAAATTTAAAAAAATACAAATAGCAAATACTTTAAGTGTGTGTGGTGTCTTTGAATGTAGTGCTGTTGAATTGATAGATCAAAAAATTATTATTATATGTATATATCGACCTCCACGAAATACTCAGGACAATATAAATATATTTTTCGATAGACTTAACACATTATTAAATAATGTAGGCTATGCTAATAAAAAAATAATTGTGTGTGGGGATTTTAATATAAACAGATTAAACCCAAATAATACTTCACATGATTTTGAACATTTACTTACTGCCTATAACTTAGAATTATGTATAAATCAGCCCACCCGTCTAAGTAGCATGACCTGCATTGATAATATAGCGCATAACATTAAAGGATCTGACTCTAAAGTTTTGGAGTCAACATTGTCCGATCATACTGCACAGTTACTAACATGTCCTATTAAGAAAACCTATACTATTTCCCATTGGTTTAAAAAGAAAAGGGATTACTGCAACGAAAATGTTGCCAAGTTTGTTAATGGTATCAAGAGTCTAAGTTTCATAGAATCTTATACTTGTGAGGACCCTGAGGTATCGTACAACTCATTTTATGCTTTGTTTAAATTAATATATGACCTTTGCTTCCCTGTAATTAAAGTCAAAATACCTATCACTAAAAAAGTAAAGTGGATAAGCAAGGGTATAAAATTTTGTACAAAAAGGAAACATCAGCTTTTATGGAAATATAGATTATCACCTAGCCTAGAGAATAAGCAGAATTATAACAACTACACAAAAAGACTAAGAAGCATTATAAAGAAAACACAAAAATCGCAAAATAATTATTATGTAAATACAGCAAAAAATAAAAGTCAAGCAATATGGAAAATCATAAACAATAATTCTAAATCTGCGTTACCTAGGGACGAAATAAATGAACTTAATATAAATGGGAAATTAATTACGGAACCCAAATCTATTGTGAAATTTTTTAATGACTATTTTATTGGTATTACGAAATCTGACGGGAATAATCCAAACAACATAAAATGTAATTATAACAAATTAAATTCTATTTTCATGAAACCTACTGACCCTATAGAGATAATGAACATTATAATGAACCTTAATAATTCTAATAGTACGGGTTATGATGATATAAGTACGAGAGTAATTAAAAAAGTGTCTCGCTATATTGCACCTATTCTGAGTTATATCATAAATTTGAGTGTTGAGCAGGGTGTTTTCCCATCTCAATTAAAGACCACTATAATCCATCCATTATATAAGAAAGGCGATAGGGCTGAACTGAACTCATACAGACCTATAGCTTTAATATCCGTTATTGCCAAAATCTTTGAGAAGGTCATCTATAATAATTTATACATTTACTTTGAAAAGAATAATATTTTTGCTAAGGAACAGTTTGGTTTCCGAAAAGGAAAGTCCACAAATACAGCGCTGTATCATTTTCTATACAAAATTATGTCAGCTCTTGATAACAAAAAGCGTGTCGCTGCTGTTTATATGGATATGACAAAGGCTTTCGATCATGTAAAACATAGTGTTTTGTTATACAAACTAGAAAAATATGGTATCCGAGGTAATTCTTTGACATTAATTAAATCATATTTATCCAATCGACCACAGCAAACAATAATTAATAGATTAGAGAAGGATAGTAAACTAGAGGTTAAATATGTCTCTAATACAAAAATTGTCAAATATGGAGTACCACAGGGTAGTATACTTGGACCTCTACTATTCCTGATATACATAAATGATTTTCCACAAGCCATACCCCAAGATATTGTATTATTTGCAGATGACAGTACCGTGATCTTCACTAATGATAATTGTAACGGAAATTTTGAATTGTGTATTAATAAATCATTGGCTGACATGATTAATTGGCTAGACCTAAATAATTTAAAAATAAACATAGTCAAAACTAATTATATGACATTTAATCTTAGAAATACAAATAATGATAATCTAACCATCAACTACAGAAACAAAACAGTGAAGAAGGTCCAGTGCACAAAGTTTTTGGGGTTTCATATAGACGCAAACCTAAACTGGAAAACACATATTGATACTATTTGTAATAAATTGAATTCAATTTCTTATGCCCTATACATGCTTAGGAAAGTTGCAGATGAAGACACTCTAGTAACAGCATATCATGCAAATGTGGCTTCTATACTTCGTTATGGAATTATGTTTTGGGGTAACTCTACCAACAAAGAAAAGATCTTCAAAGCCCAAAAAAGATGCGTCCGAAGTATATGTGGTCTTGGTCAGATTGACTCTTGCAGGGATTCATTTAGGCGATTAAAAATATTTACACTACCTGCGATGTTCATATACGAAGCTGTGATATTTATAAAGAGCGATATTAAAAACTACAATACCCTTAAAAGCTCAAGGCACAAAAATTTACTTTGTGTTAAGAAATGTAGGACCACACATTATCGCAATAGTGTATTTGCTATGAGTATTGTATTATATAACAAACTGCCAGATTCTATTAAATCCATTGAGCCATTAAATGTGTTTAAACGTAAATTGACAGAATTTTTAGTTAGTAAGACATATTATTCGATTAAGGATTATATTAATGATAAACTGTGACTTTCTTTGTAATGTAATTATTATTCAAATTGTATTCATGTTTAAAAATAAGTCTTTAATTATTATCACTTTTTTGCAATGCCTAAATGGGCCCATAATGAATCACAATTCAATATTACCACCTAAGTTTACATTGTGGAAAGCAAAATAAACTGATTTGATTGATTGATTGATTGATTGTTCTATGTAACAAATATTTGAACTATGCGAGTTCAAAAAGCCAATGTAAAAAAATACTAGTTTAACATAATTTCAGAACTGTAAAAAATACAACGAATGTACAATTATTTACATAAATTTAATCTAAAATGTAAATTATGTAAATAATTGTACATTCGTTTATACGTATTTAGCTGGAGCAACGCACATACATATATGTACACTAGCTGTCCCGCGCAACTTCGTGTGCGTAAATTTTCCCCGTTTTTGCAACATTTCTCATTGCTGCGCCGCTCCTGTTGGTCATAGCGTAATGTTATGTAACCTATAGCCTTATTCGATAAATGGGCTATCCAACAGTGAAAGATTTTTTTAATTCGGACCAGTAGGTGCTGAGATTACCGCGTTCAAACAAACAAACAACAACCTCTCCAGCTTTATAATATTAGTATAGATGTCGTTTACGGACACGAAATCTGTGTTTACCTTTGAAACTCCTTGGGATTCCGTGTCCGTGATTAATGACAAATGTTTGCGTTGCTCGAACAGCGGTGTCTCGGGAGTCCGTTTCTACACAGTATGGCAGTACCCGCGGTGGGGCTACTCTGAACCCACCGCACTCGTTGATTATAATATGCTTTGGGAGTCGGCTATTGTATCCCCTAGACTAGTGTCTGAGCTCAATGAAGTCTTGCTTTATAAGGCCGTCAAGAGTCTCTCTCGCACCTCGGCCATCTAATGATGCGCCACTGTGAAGCCTATAATATCCTATAATAGCAACGAGAACCGTTTGTACAAAGGTCACCTTCTTTACTCTCGGTATTTAGTGCTAGATGTCACGCCTCTAGAGCCCTCGTACAAAAAAATTATGTTGAGTCAAATGATTCGCACCGCACCTTCGTCACGGAAGGTAAACTTAAGCGATATAGGGTGAAATGATGAGCACCTCTCCGTCGCGCGAGGTACAGGAATTTTGCAACGTTGATGTCGCCAATCGCGCAGGACCGATGGCTTAACGTCCTGACAATTTTTGAAAACGGTCACCCATCTATGGACCTAGTAGTGCCACTGATTCTGGGACCTTATTACCTACAGTTATGCCTAGTTGTCTGAGTGACATGGCATTTTAAAAAGCTATACCTATTACAACAGAAGTAAAATCTTGTTACCCCAGATAGCATTTCAATCGGATTGCGACCATCGTAAGCTCCACTCAAGTGGCTAATCTGACAGTCGTAGTATTTAACGGAGACTCGGATACCGCTCGGCTTTGTGAGATCAATGATCAATGCCATCTCGTTTTGCGATTGCGCGATGTATTTGTCAGTTAATTATTGTGATGTGTTCCCGACCAGCTTGCAATTGCATTTAGGACGTAATATAAGTAGAATAAATTGAGACGTATTTTTTTTTTTATTTGATTACATAAAGTTGGGAAAAATGTTTGCAGCTACTGAGGTCTCGAACAGACTAACTGGTTTTGACTACTTGGGGCGGAATACAGTCAAAAAATGTTTATACAAAATTGAATTTGAATAGTCTTCGTAAACAAACCCATTTTTAAACTTTTGAAAGTTAAATAATTTTAGTTTTTCGGATCAGGCTACAGGTTTTGAGCTAACTGATCTGATCTGATCTAGGTCTGTAATATTAGGAACATAAACTTATACCAAAAAAGGGTCACCAGCCCCGTCTTAGCAAGAACAATTTGTGACAGCATAAATACCATCGAAGGGATCCCATGTCCTATAAATTACTAGCAGACTTGCCATGGACACCAATTCCTATAATACCAACATGAACATAAACTAAAACCTCTTACAAACTAAAGGCTCTAGCCCTATTATTTATGCATGGTGTTAAAGGACCCCTGTTTATCATAGTTAATATATAATGTATGAGCCATCTTTAAAGGGTCGATTTGTGAACGGTGACAAAATACCAGAAGAAGACAGAAGGGAACCTCCAAACAACGCGCGCAATAGCAACGCCCACATACATATCTTTCATGTACACAGAATATGAAAGAAAAGCATTTATTTTGGCAATAGAAATAATACAAACAATGCACACAAGAAGAAAAATACAAACTAAATGATTGTAGTGTCACCGACATGCCGATAATTGAAAAGAAATAAAAAAAAAATATATATATTTGGCGCAGAACCATACATTTACAATTATTCAAGTCTAAACTTAAAACTAGCATATCTTAGGAAACTGTGACAGATAGGTTCACACTCAGCGTATCGTTGTGTTGCGGCGAACTACATTACAGCGCTGAATTTCAGGGTGAACCTTAGAGGGTCGCACGGACAGGTTAAGTTATCCTTATAACGAACATTTTACAGAGATATGTGTTCTAGCACAAATTAAAAACATAAGCAAAATTAACAAATAATTAACAAAAAAAGGATAACGAAGAAAAACCAATACCTTAATTATTTACACTTATACCTAGATATAGCCACTTAGTAACTATATTTTTAAAGTCGGCTTCCGCATTAGGGTACAAGCCCTGTGTCGCGGGGGACTTTACAAACATACAAGTCACGGACACAAACACCCAGACTCGGAACAACAATTTGTGGATCACACAAAGTGGCGTCCCGAATGGGAATCGAACCCACGACCTCTTGCGTAGCAGTCGGTCACACACCCACCGCGCCACAGAGGCAGTCTACTATGCATACCTACTTATAACTTTACCCTCCACTAACTGCATTCCAGAGGCTGCATTATTCATTCGAATCTAGCGCCACCTTCCGAGCAAAGTGGCATTGAGTGGTCTTTAATTCCGTGTCCGTGAACGATGTTTATGTGTGCGTGACTAGATCGAGGTACGTATGAAGGTTACCTGCTGTAGTTTCAGTTTTTTGTGAAGAGCCGTCTAGTAAATATCTCGGTTTACGATGTAATGGATAATATCTCAAACAGAATCAGACACTTTGAGGTTTGTTTATACGCAAATGATAAAAGTGATTATCTTATAATAATTCATAATGTCTGGGCGTTATCTTTATAAAATAAGCAAATTGTTTAATAGGTAGGATTGATTGATTGATTTATGGGATTGACTCGGGAACGTATTCATAATGTCTGGGCATTATGATTCATTCAGTGTCAAATTTATTCATTATTCATATTAGTTTTAAAATTGATCAAAATTATAACTTGTAAAAAGTATACTGCTATTATAAAGTTCCACCGTATGTCTATCTTTCTCTTTTGTGACCTGGATGCCATCATTTTTTTTATATAAAAAGATAACTAGCAATGTGGGTTTCGGTCCCACATTACTAGCAATCCTGTTAACCCCTCTAGCTAAGCTCAATTGCTTGAGTTAGGGGTGGATTCAGGTCGGTAGTGCGTTCAAGTACCAGCGGTAACAGCCCTGCTAATGATGACGTCAACTGCTTTGATGGAAGGGGGGACGCAGTTCCGGGAGGGTCCTCGTCGAGAAATCAAACTATCAAGTCCCACTGTGACTTACTTTACATTTATTTCAGAACACTTTCTAATTTCAACAAACGACCTACTCGCCTATCGGCTTTGACGGTTCTCCCTTTCTTGTTTTTTCTTTACCCTTTTTTCATAAGCTTCAAATCCGGCTTTTAGAACGTCAAAGCAAATAGTTCACAAATATTAATGAGGTTTCGTATGAGGCGATCGTATCCTCGATCCACCTGGCACAGTGCTAATAATGGGTAGGATTCCGTGATCAACCGTGAGAAACCGTGATCTCACGATGGCGAGTCCGATTCATTAGGCTACCGCATTAATTATCATCACATACTTGCGAAATCTTATTTGAGGTGGCTAATCGATTTCCAAGATTTTTACATATTAATAAAACTAATTATAAGCGTAAGTACAATTTACTGTCAATTGTAAAATGCGTAATTAATCCTACTTTGAGTTTTTACGATTCATCTGAAGTAGCCTTTTAAATGCCTTGAAAGTCTACTGCACGCCACTGTATTAAAAAATAATGGTATCCGCCCAGTACAACGAACATAATAACAAAAATATTGTTACGAACTTTTGACGCACGCTGTCGTTATCTCACTGACGGCACTGAGGCATATTTGAAACACGACATTCACGACATTCATTCACTTTATTGCTTTAGAATTGTGATTCACGTGATGTAAAAGTCCAATACTGTTAGGCGGTGCGTTTGAAAATATTTTTATCAGGTTTTAATTTCAAATATTTTGTTTTCTAATAGTAATTTTATGGCAATCCATTTTTTTATCAATTAGTTTGTCAATTTCACTAAATTCCAATAAATATAAAATACATGCACATTCCCTATTTTCTTTAAAGTTAACTAGCAACGTGTGATTGTTGCGTGTTTGCTGCCAAATAAGTTTGCATTTGCAGTGATATCCTTATTTTGAACAATTATAATAATGGTTGATCGTGGCAGCTAAGCTCAATAGGTTAGCTGCCACGATCAACCATTATTATATCACGCAAGCCATTGGGCTTGCGTGAGAAGTGGGTTCACGTCAGTAGTATAATGGCTAGAATCTGAACCCGTGACCTCACGATTGCGAGATCGATGCCTTAGCCATTAGACTACCGCCGCCATTGCTTTGCTTTTTAGGGAAACCGAGATAATAATGCACAGTACGGCTATGGCCTAGCATCCGTAGCGCTAACGGTGTGTTCCAACTACGCCGCGACGATTAATATATAGTGTCTGACAATCTGTCGTCACTTCAAAAATGTCGTGGACGACAGTTAATTGTGTCGTCCTCTATGTGTACACCTCCATTTAAACACACAAGCCATGATTAAACGACACGATAATCTAACGGTATGACATATTGGAAACGCTTCCTAACAAAGTGGTCCGTTATGTATCCCTGAACGATATCTGTGCGTGTTTTTTAAACTTTTCTACTCTGTGTTTTATAGTCGTCGTGTACGGTGTACTGGGCGCCGACCACAATTCATATTGCGTCACAAAATTGTCACGCGTACCACTTACATTAGTCGACCCATAAACAACTTGTAAGATCGATATCGGCACACAAAATAACCATCATTAACCACAACCATTAATTTTGTGGGTTACTCGTAAATAAATATTATTCATTCACATTGCTTTCAGTTATGCGTGTTATGAATGGGAAATTTTAGTTGATTTTATTCCTTGCTATAGTTTATACAACATGTAATAGAAAGCTGTTGTCAAATTCGTACAGCAACTAGCTGTATCCGCAACTTCGTCCTCGAGAAATTGAAGTACTGCCCACTCCCTATACACGCTGACAGTGAAAGTCCCGTTCTGAGCATATGTTCATGGCACTTACGTCCTTGTGTTGAGAAACACAGTTTTGCGGCAATAACTTAATTACTACCTTATTACAACCTAGACATAAATAATAAAAAAACTAAAATAATACAATTTAAACCATACCAAAAACAAAAACTTGACATCACTACAGTAACACATAACATTAACATAGAAGAAGTAGACCATTTCACTTTATTAGGACTTACTCTGGACACCCACCTAAACTGGAAGAAACACGTAGAAACCACCAAAGCTAAAATGTCTCAATTTCTGTACGGGCTCAGTGTGCTAAAAACGAATACAAATACAAAATGTGCACTATCAGTGTACTATGCATATGCCTATGCATGGTTACGCTACGGGATTATAATGTGGGGACACAGTACAGATGTCCAAGAGCTATTCATCGCTCAAAAAAAGTGCATACGTATAATTTATAACATTCGACCACGAGAATCTTGTAAACCTCACTTTGTAAGAGAAAAAATATTAACTTTGCCATCTATAGATGGCAAAGTTAATATTTTTTCTCTTCTTTTTTAATCTTGTAAACCTCACTTTGTAAGAGAAAAAATATTAACTTTGCCATCTATAGATGGCAAAGTTAATATTTTTTCTCTTACAAAGTGAGGTTTACAAGATTCTCGTGGTCGAATGTTATAAATTATACGTATGCACTTTTTTTGAGCGATGAATAGCTCTTAGAAATAGCCATATTTGAAATAGCCATATTTGTTAAGAAAAATATACATTTATTTAATTTTGATAAAAATAAACGCCGAAACAATAAATTAGCACTCCCAGTACCCAGAATAGAAATGTATAGAAATAGTCCACAATATCGATGTATAAATATTTATAATAAGCTGCCAGATTCCTTAAAAAGCACAGGAAATATTAATACATTTAAAAATAAATTAAAACTGGTGCTATACGAAAAATGCTATTATACCATTAGAGAGTATATGGAAGATGCATTATAATATTATATTTGTGAATAGTATGTAGTTCCTAATATCTTGTTATTAACTTAGTTCGATTTTTTTTGTTTCTTCTTTTCTAGTTATTAATTTAATTAGTTTGTAAGTTTTGCAGCACCCTTACGGGGTCTATGTATGTTTAAGGACTGCCTGTAACAACATTGTGCAATAAATGAATAAATAAAATACTGTTTATCCGATCATGTCGAAAATAATTTTAGTTTAAAGTATTTATTAAGTGCTACCTTTGTGATTTTTTTCATATTTTTTGGTCGCATGCTTCAAAATATAAGGGGGGGGGGGCATAATTTAGCTAACTTTCGGAGCGATTATTCACTAAATCAAAAAAAATAGGAATCTTGTAATATTTTTAAAAGACCTGTCGAATGTGCCACACGTAGATGTTTGATTTTGATGTTTGATTATTTAGCTATCAAACTAAGTAGTAGCTACTACAAGACACCTTTTCACCGAATTTCATCAATATTCATTGAGTAGTTTTTAAATAAAATGCCTGTGATATACGGACGAACAGACAGTCTTTGCCAGTTTGGCTACGGAACCCTCAAAATAAACCTATTATTTATCCGACGTTCTTGAAAATGTGTAAAAATCGCCAAAGTTTGAAATCAGATAGTGTCATTATCTATACTAATATTATAAAGGCAAGAGGCCGGACGGTATGTCTTTGCTGCCTTTTGAAGATAGGAAGACCTTTGGTTGTGAGATGCAACCTGCGTCGACACCCTAGCGCCTTCCCATTTTTCAAACACTGCAAGTTGTGCCTGCGCTGCTGCTGCATCTGCCCATGAAAGCCCATGGTGGAGACTCTCAAACGGCGCAATTATAGTAATCTAGTGGGTTTGAGACGCCATGGGATCCAATTGTTCGCCTTTTATTCAAAGATATTTCCCAGCGTCTTGTCAGTGCATCTCGCGACCAGAAGGCTGGCCTTTTCTTTGCACAGAGAATAAGCATTGCCATACAACGTGACAATGCTGCCAGCCTTCTGGACACTTTACCGGTTGACATCGATGGGGACTCCCTTTTTATGTAATCCTTTTTTTGTAGTTAACTAGGTAAGTTGTAAACAATGTTAATAGTTTGTATATAGTTCGTTGTCCGTAGTGTAATTTAGCATAATGTATTTAATAACATTGTAAATTTTTATTTTAATAAAATATTATAAAGCTGAAGAGTTTGTTTGTTTGTTTGAACACGACAATCTCAGGACATGCAGGTCCGAATTTAAAAAAATATGTTACTGTTGGATAGCCCATTTATCGAGGACGGCTAGCTATATAACATCACGCTGCGGCCAATAGGAGCAGAGCAGCAATAAAAAATGTAGCAAAAACGAGGAAAATTCACGCATACGAAGTTGCGTGAGTCAGCTAGTTACTAACATTATTGTTGGCAAATGCACTGTACATTGAAATATAGTGCTTATCGTAGTGTATATCGCGGTGAACGAGGCCACGGGTGGCGGTCGCTCAATAGGTTTTAACTAATGGCAATGTTTGTTGTTTCGTGCTGATATTAATTATAGAGCTCTAGTTGACGCACTCTGCTAAACTTCGTATCACCTAAAATATAATTATTAACTGCCTCTGTGCGCGGTGGGAGTGTATCCGACTGCCACGCAAGAGGTCGTGGATTCGATCCCCACCCAGGATAAAACTTTGTGTGATGAGCACAATGATTTATTCCGTGTCTGGGTGTTATTTATCTATACTTATAATAAATCTGTAGAGAGGTCAATTTTGTACATGAAATATATTTCCAAAATAACTATCAGGGGGTGATTAGGGATCGATACTGATGCCAAAAATGCAATCAGTAAAATTTTTGTCTGTCTGTCTGTCTGTCTGTATAACCGTTATAGAAACAAAAACTACTCGACGGATTTTAACGAAACTTGGTACAATTATTTTTCATACTCCTGAGTAGGTTATAGTATACTTTTCATCACGCTACAATCAATAGGAGCAGAGCAGTGAAGGGAAAACGGGAGAAGTTACTCCATTTTTTAAGCTTTCGTCGCGTGTGCAACCGTAATGGTTAAAGCTACACAGAAATCATGTATGACGGAAATGTTCTCCTTAAAATTATATAAAAAATATCCCACAACTGCATATGTCTATCTTTTATGGTTGACTCACAATATCACGTGTAACTCTCGATAGCTTAGTAGTTCGAAGCTTTCTGATTATATTTGTCTACTCTTACGTTTATAACACACTCAGTCATCCCTAATTAAACAATTTAACATAATTAACTATTCCATAAAAAATACTAATAGAAATCGGTATAGAAACACGAAAGTTATACATGAAATACGCTAATAATAAGCCATCGCGCGTGAATACTGAATCATGCTATCTATCTATAAAATAGTCAAAATCATGCTAACTATCTTTATACATATAATAAAATTGTAAATTTCACGTTTCTGTACATGGCCGAACATAGTGAAAAAAAATATTGGGAAATGTTCGAAAAGAGTATTTAAACACATTCCTACATTTTTAGAAATGTCTGTCTGTCTGTCTGTCTGTTTGTTTGAACACGCATCACGCAATAACTATTGGACAGATTCGGTTGAAATTTTGTATGTGTATTCTAATAAGTCTGGATTAACATATAGATTATAATTTATCACGCTATTTCCCATAGGAGCTAAGCAATGACGGATAATGTCTGTAGCTATTTATCGTTATAAAACAATAACTACTTGACGGATCTTCATGAAAATTTGCAGTTTTATTGTAAATACTATAGGTCATTACTTGCACTATAAATCATTATGCTATCGTCTATGGGGAGTGAGCAGCAACGTATGTTTTGTCGAACCATTATGGTTTTTCACAATTTTTTCCACAATAAGACATTATTTACAATTGTAACCCATGGAAACAATAACTTCACGCTGAAACTATTAGGAGCTAAACACAACATTTTCAATTTTCTTAAGATCAGCTATTTTAACCGTGTTTGCATCAGCTGAGATGGTCTATTGGCACAAGTAGCGGTATTAAACGAGCGAGGTCGGAGGATCGACTCCCTAATTGCGAGTCTCTTTTTGTGTTGTGTTAAAATTATTTTTATTCTTTTTTTTAAGTATTTTTCTAAATGTATACTTATTTATACAAGCTTTTATTTTCGACTTTAACATGTTTACTTTGTTGAACAAATTTTCATATTAATAATCACTTCTAATAGCACCTTTATCATTGTTTTGCATGAATAGTGATTATGTTATAAATGTAGAAATGAAAAACCATATTACATTACAAATAAACAGTAATTACCAGATATTTTCTAGAATTTATAAATGTTAATTGCTTAAAAAAATGAAAGATTAAGTCCGCGTTACATCAAAATAAAACACGTGGCGCCATCTGTGATTCGATTTCTTCTGAGTGCCAAAATTGCTTACCTACAAAAATGTTAATAAACTTTCGCGATTTGTACACATTATGAAAATATATGTATTACGGGTCTTGATCGCGTGAATAATTTAAGGTTAAATACCTTGCTTAGGTACCTACGTTTAATATGCATGATAGTTTTATATAAAATCATCAAGTATAAAAATAAACTTATCCAGTTTTGAAAATAGATGGCGTTTAAATACAAATTAAAAAGAATCAGGAAAATTGATTTAAAAAAAAAACTGAAATTCTTACGTAGATAATATATATGCATATATGATGATCTTAATTTGCGACAGGTTGACACACCTATTTTTAAATTCACCAATATAGACATTAAAAAATAATATTTTAATTTTCTAAAGTGAGTGAAAAAAAATATTGAAATAAGTTTAGAAATAGTATTTAAACACAAAAAAAGATATCTGAGTATATCTTTTAGAAACGTTTGAATGTTGTTTGTTCGTTTAAACATTGCATTCCCGCGGTACAAACACGGACACAAAGTAGGTGTACTTTAGAAAAAGATCGCTCGGGCAGGACATAACCTGCGATCATAGGGAATCTGTGAGAGTTTTTTCCATCATACCTTTATTACCTATGTATAAATTATCTTGAAGGAGCGGCTAGGTACCTCCGATTAAAAGGTCCGATTTAAAAGTGTCGGAGCCGAAGTTGGAGTCGGAGGTTTAAAATCAATCGGAATTTTCGACCAATCGGAGTCAGAATCGAAGCTCCTTAACTCAAAATTTCGCACGAGTAATTGGGCGGTTTCGAGCTTCATTTAACTCGAAACCGCCCCAGTACTCGCGTGGTGGGGAAATTTTTCAATATTAATAGTATTTGATGTGATGCAAATCACTTTTTTGTCAAGGTGTGGTCGTGGGAATTTTAATAATTTGTCTTCTAACCGTCTGGCGCCATAAACTTTGTCGCCCTTCATTTTGCTGCACTGGGCATTTGCTTGGCTTGCCCTGCCATATGTTGGGCCCTGATTAAAGCTAGGCCCAAATATCCATAGATGCCACAGAGCATTGTGGAGCATGTTTACAATATGTTTTACACAGAAGTTGAATTGTAATATAAACTACCTTAATATAAACCCAACTTCCACGCGAACGAAGTCGCGGGCACAGCTAGTCTATAATATGTACGTATTTAGAAATAGATATGTAACATACACATATCAGTTGTGTGTTGTGTTTTTTTTTATATCTTCTGTCTTCTTATTTCACTCGTCCTTGATCTAACTCTTATTCTACTACTGCCGAGGATCGTGACACGGTATGAACCGGTTCGTAGTCTTGTGGAAGGCGGCGCTAACAGGTACTTAACTCCAGCTGTTTTCTATAATTTTGGTCCAAAGTGTTCCTAACCATATACATATACACCTCGCTCGAATAATAAATCATCACAGAATCTCAGACCACTTCGAATTACTTTGTTTGGAAGGCGTTCCGTGAATTCATGTTCGTGAATAATATATGTTACTCTAGCGGGTTTATATAAAGTATTTTAGTACTTGCGGTATTTTGTACCAAAGACAGAGGCGTAGCTACCGTTATATCAGCAGTATCAATTCTGCAGGGCTCCCGGCTACAGGGCCCCGAACGTGCATTATCAATTCCACCCCCTCCCCCATGACTTTGTGCGTTACTCTAGCGGGTTTATTTAAATTATTTCAATACTCGCGGTATTTTGTACCAGAGACCGTGGCTACTGTTATATCAGCCGTATCAACTTTGCAGGGCTCCCAGCTACAGGGGCTCCGAACGTGCATTGTCAATTCCTGCCCCTTCCCCTGTGCCTTGCATATCTGTGCGAGAGACTCACATTAGTCATTTGACCCTTTGGCATCTGGTCAGGGCAGGGCCACTCTAAGGCAAGTTACGCTACGCAATAAGAAAGGATTACAAGAAACTCCGACATAACTTAGTTCATAATGGTAGTAGGAACATACAGATTGGCAACTAGATTCGTGCAGGCATTCACCGAGAATTTTGTTCACAAAACTATTCTAGATATTTGATATGCCATGTTTGCATAACCTCGTAAACTAGGCCGGCGTGTTGTAAAGATGCGACTTGGTTTTATATTGAGCGTCTAAAGAAAATCTTGGTTATTTTAAGTCGTAGACATTGTAAATAGACTCAACCTCGTCAGGCCAATGGTAAGAGTCACCCTTAAATCTTTGTTTGGCAAAGATCTGAGTGTCAACAACTCGCTCTTCATTCTGAGACATTATTAATATATTTGTTATAATATTGGGACAACTCACACAAAGCATCTGATCCACAAGTAAGCAGAGCTTACACATACGTATATATCTCTAAATACATACATATTACTTACAGATAAATTACACCTAGACACAGAATAAACCATCGTGCGCATCACAAAGTTTTATCCTGGGTAAGGATCGAACCCACGACCTCCGGCTTAGCAGCAGGGTCACTAACCACTAGACCAACAAACCATTCCAGCAGTTAGATCTGTCAACATTAGATCATGCTATAAATCAGTCAACCCAATTCCCGCCGGACCAGTGAAATATATCCTCTAGACAGAATATAATCGCTATAATATACCCATCAATTTAATACGGACGTTAACACTAAAACGCTAAGGTATTTCGTCTCGCAGCGATCATAAAACGGGGCCCTTGAGACCCCACTTGATACTTTGTCACCCATAAACACAAGGAAATAAGGTGTCAACATGACAAGGGTTAATATGTTGCACACTAGCGCCACCAACGCTATTTATTTGACATTCAACATAACAGTACCTTCACAAAGTTCGGTGTTAATTCAGTTTGTAAATTATAGTTCGTAATTAGCAAAGTTTATCATTATGACAGTTCACAAAACACAGAACTCCCCTCCTTCGTCTCTTCTCCCACCATTATTCTGGTAAATTATGACACTAAATCAGATCAAACTTACTTTGACATCAATACTATCAAGCTGAAGATTTTGTTTGGTTGAATACGCTAATCTCAGGAACTAGATACCTTTTGGTTTGAAGTGTAAATTATAGTTAAAATATAATCATCATCATCAGCCCGTATCGGTTCACTGCTGGACATAGGCCCCTAATTTCCGCGATTTACATTATAATTAAAACATATTTTTTATAATTTAGATTAACCCAAACTTCTCTACATTTTATAGTGTATGTTCTATACCTACACCGTAATGATATATGTATACTATATATCTGACGCAATACTTTTTTAGTATTAATGCCACAAAATGTACGAATATGTGTATGATGTGGTTGTACTTACTTAAATAAATAAACGTACCGGCTCAAGAATAGTATCACCCCATTTCTTCCTGTGAATGTCGTCAAGGCGACTAAAAATTCATTTCGGTGCATCGCGGCCGATTGCGGCCGCTCGCGGCTAACGACGTGCGGCTGACATGGCCCGCGATGCACGGAAATGAGTCTTTTGGGATTTCCCACCGGAGGACGGGCAGCAGCGTCCTCTGAGTATTTTTAAAGCCTTACCGCGATCGCCAACTCGCTCGCCAAGTTGGCGATTATGGCAATTATCCCCAGGACCATCAGTAGGTTCTACTGGGGAGACCCGTGCCCAGCAGTAGGACATCATATGGGATGATTTGTTATCTATATATATATGATTGTCTATGGATTTTATGTAGATACACACATAAATATGTCCTTATAACTATAAAAACTATTCTTAAATGTGATCGAATAACCGATAAGTGTTCCTAGGCGTTGAGTATTGAGTAACATGACAAGCACTTAGGTCTCAAGTGCCCAGGTAGGTGCATTATCTTGCCACATCCTCACTTTGTCTCGTAAAAGAGTACCTAGATGGCAAATAACATGATATACTTACTATTAGTTATTGTACTCGTACTTACTATTACGTATCTTTCAGAAGACTTTCGCTTGTACAGTCGCGGAATGAAAATGTTCGTCAGTTTTCAAATACACTCATTTAACGCTTTGCAAACACATGTTACCTTTTCAAACTATGTATCAAATTAGACAGTTGTATACTCGTATATTGTAAATTGTGCTTAACTGTTTGACAACGGAGTTTAATATTATTGAGATCAATATCCCTTAGTTAAACTAAAACCTCTCAGATTAATAACTAAATGAATAGATGGAACGTATATATGTATCTATCTTACTATCTCTGGCATTGATTATAATACGTGAAAATAATGTGTTAAAATAGGACAGACTTTCATAAGTGTTTACTGTAACCGATCTAAATTTAAACTTTTATGAACTCATTTTTATACTATTTGTATATTCTTGAATAAAAATGTTGTTAGTATTTTTAAACATAATTAATCGTTTTCGTAAGTAATTTTAGGGTCGCATCTCTATGACATGCGCGAAAGTAATATGAACCTAACTTCAATCCAGGCTCTTAAGTCTAGCTTATGCTGAACTGGACGCCCATTCGTTGCAACCGCGAGGCACAACATTTTATGTAACTTAATGTAATGCAACGAATAAATGTATCTTTTCTTTTCTTTTTTTTCTTTTTCAATCCGGTCAAGTTAGGTTGATCGTTAATACTGTATGTAGGTATCGTTAGAGTAATCGAAGGTAAGTTACTACTTAACACTTAAATAATGCATAGGTGGTGAATACTTGATAATATTGAGAAATCACTCAACCGAGAGTTTGTTATTCATGCAAATTATTATCATAACATGTGGTGCTGATGAATAAATCATTATTATTGTTCATGTGTAAACAGCTTCAAATCTAAGGTAGAATTACAGATACAGTATTTAGTTCTTTCGATCGAATATTTGAAAGGCATTAATACACTTGCAACCTGGTCGAAACGTCAAGCAATTTTAAGGGGTTCTCTATTTTTATTCCTACGATTTTATGTCATAATTTAACATTGCATAATGTTTATACTCCTAATATTAGTTACGCATAATTCTCATGCGTCATAACTTTTTTAATCATAATTTTTTAATCCTAATCACTATAAGCATAATATTTAAAACGCATACTATGCCAAAGCATAACTTTACTTACGCATAACGACGCATAACCATAACTATTATAAGCATACAAACTATATGCCGAAAAATTAACTACAAAAGTTTTAATAACAATATTACACTATTTTATACATTGCTATCGTCAAACATGTAGGCGCATAAAATTGTACTATCTTCGACGGAGCCCCGCTTCGCGGGGCTCCTACTTTTGGGTGGTTTAAAAAAAAAACCTAACACGAAGACTAAGGCGGGAGCTCCGCTTCGCTTCGCTCCCGCCTTAGTCTTCTAACCTAACCTATCCGAGTCGGATTGCTCTGAGTCGGGGTGTTAAAGATAATTAATTTTGACCTAACAATATTATGTATTATTTTCATAATTATATCAAATTTTGATTATGTCAAGAGTCGATTATGCTTTACAACTTTATGCATATCAAAGTTATGAATAAATATAATAGGATATATAATATTTATGCTTAATAACACAGTATGCTAAAAACCAGTTATGGCACACTATTTTTATGACAAAGAAAATTATGCCTAATTTATTATGACAATTTTAAATAGGACAAAAATCATTATGAGTAAAAAAGGTATCCCATTTTAAGGTAAACAATGCGCGTTAATTCCCGTATAATAAATAGACACTTGAATTAGTTTGACTATGGCTCTTTTTATCAGACTGCAGCAGAATGAAGGTAATGTGTTTTGAGCTTATTTTAGATGTATGTCCATTGATTTGGTACACGCTATATCCCAAACGGTTTGACGCACGGACCTATA
This sequence comes from Herminia tarsipennalis, assembly GCA_945859575.2. Taxonomy (NCBI): domain Eukaryota; kingdom Metazoa; phylum Arthropoda; class Insecta; order Lepidoptera; family Erebidae; genus Herminia; species Herminia tarsipennalis. The sequence continues at coordinate 12,536,811 of OX243855.2, forward strand.
TACGACTAGTACAGTTGGATCAACGTAACTCGGCCGGAGTGAAGTAGACTGGCTACTTTGTAAAAAGTAGACTGCAATTTCAAATGTCGAATATATCGCATTCACACAGTGACGTATAGACCTGGACCGTGTCCGACTGCTACGCAAGAGGTCGTGGGTTCGATTCCCACACGGGAGTCTGGGTGTACTTTGTGTCCGTGACTTGTGTGTTTGTAAAGTCCCCTGCGACATAGAGCTTGTACGCTACTGCGGAAGCCATCTTGAATGAATTCATCATCATTTTTTCAAATTGATAAAAAAATGACTCAAAGCGTGCAAGAGAGAAAAAACTCGTGCGGCCTTTGACAGGTATTGTCCACAAAGTAGCGTTATCTCTTTCTGGCGGTTATGGCGCAGTCCTGTTCTCTACGTTAATTCACAGGACGGTATTTTGACACTTATGACAATTGGCCGTTGTTTGTAAACCTTGACATTATTCAAAGAGTTTTCTACTCAATGAGTCTTGATGAAATTTGGTGAAAAGGTGTCTTGTAGTAGCCGCTACTTAGTTAAATAGCAAAATAATAATAATTATTATTTTTAAGGGGGGGGGCACTCCATACATGTAACAGAAGCTGAAAAATATTTTTTTCATTAAACATCAACGTATGGCACATCATTCGACAGGTCCAAAACATAAAAACAGGAAAGGAAAGTAAATTTTGGCGCTTCGATGACATTGAAATGATGATGCCTTACAAGATGGTAGTATTAGTTCTGATTTGAGCCACCTGCAAACCAATGAGGTAACAAAACTAGCCAATGACACTTGGGTGATATTGACATGAGGGCGCTTTACAAGATGGCGGCGTTAGTTCTGATTTTGGCCACGCTCCAAAACATCCTTCTAGTACTATATCATGTGAGAGTGACATTGTGACTGTGGGTATATTTTTTTAAAGTACCTATTTAATTATTTTTAAACAGTAGGTAATAATAATTCGCAGAAATATTTTACACTTTTTGAGACTACAATTAAATTGAATATAAAAATGGCAACATTGTTCATTATAAAATTAAATAAAGTCAATTAAAATCAATCTTCCCACATGTGTCACTTCCGCTGTTATAATTTGCCGTACCTAACCTACGGTTTTCGTTTCGTTTTCACTTTTATGAATTCGACTTAGAAAGTTAGATACATGTATGCTCTAATTTAAAAAACCAGCCAAGAGCATGTCGGACCATGCTTAGTGTAGGGTTCCGCAGCCTTGAATAATTGCATCAGTAGAAGAGCGTACACACTTACGCCTTTTTGTTGAGGAACGCAGTTTTTTGGCAATAACTCAATGACGGTATATCTGATCTGATATCATATACATACATATCAACCCATATGATGGCCCACTGCTGGGCACGGGTCTCCCCAGTAGAACCTACAAGTATGTAGATCCTGGGGGTAATTGCCATAATCGCCACGCTTGGCGAGCGGGTTGGCGATCGCAGTAAGGCTTTAAATACGCAGAGGACGCTGCAGCCCGTCCTCCGGGGTGAAATCCCTTAGTCGCCTTGACGACACCCACGGGTAGAGATGGGGTGGTACTATTCTTAAGCCGGCACCACACGGCATGTATATCACATGCAATATCTGATATCTGATATGAAATAATTTTTGAAGTTTTTATTAAGCGCTGTCTTTGTGATTTTTATTACCCGACTGTAAAGAAGGGTTATGTTTTTCGCGCGTATCTTGTATGTAGGTATGTATGTATGTATGTATGTAATATTCTTTATTACCTGATATCTCAAAATCCACTGAACGGATTTACACAATTAAAACGTCATTAGGTTCGTCTTGATCGCTTAAGTGTTTTTAGATATGTGACTGCTGCGGCTGTGAGATGTCAAAATAACGAAGTGTGAAAAAAAAGTTGTTTTGAATACTGCAACATGGGTATCAAATTCATGGGCTTATCTTAAGCATTTCAAAAAGGTATAACATGTTTATGACTGTAATACTAAAAAAGGTAGTTGGCAACACTAGCCAAAACCCAAGCGAGCTATTTTCAAGTATTGAAAATTGAAAAAAAGATTTTTTTTCAATTTTCGATACTTGACAATAGCTGTGATAAAAGTTAGTTTGTTACATCGGTTACATCATATAACCACTAAAAAGTATTAAAATAAAAAATAAAAATTATAAAATAAAAAAAACCCGCCTGCACAAAAAAGATGGAAACAAGATCCCCTACATAATTGCAGTCGGAGGCACTTTACTAAGTTCATCGAGATTCATGAATGCCTCCGACTACATGAAATTATAGAATTATGTAGGGGATCTTGTTTCCATCTTTTTTGTGCAGGCGGGTTTTTTTATTTAGATATTTGTTGGTCTTACGGTTCAAAAGTTACGAGGGCGGGACACGATTTATGCAACTTTCGGAGCGATTATTTCTAAAAATATTCACTCAATCAAAAAAGTTTATTAAAAACTAAAACGTTTTTGAAAGACCTGTCGAATGATGTGCCACATGTCGATGTTTGATGAAAAAATAAAGCTTCTGTTACATGTATGGAATGCCCCCACCCCCCCCCCCCCCAAAAATATTAATTATTATTATTTAGCTTACACTAAGTAGCGGCTACTACAGGACACCTTTTCAAAATTTAATCAAGACTCATTAAGTAGTCTTTGAGAAAAATGCCTGTGACATATGGACGGGAAGACAGACAGACAGACGGACATGACGAAACTATAAGGGTTTGGTTTTTGCAATTTTGGCTACGGAACCCTAAATGGTAGATCCGCCGGGACCTTGGATTCAAAACAGTCTACATAGGTATGCATTTACTACGATGTCCATGTCGTATTCTCACAGCCGTTACAGTACCACTTGTTCTCTAGAATACGAAATTTAAGCGTGTCAATTTAATTGCGACTTTCTTCTACTAACTTCTCTGTTCTTCATTTTGTTTTCATATCTACGAATTGAGTTCGAGATAGAAAATTTTGGGATAATGGTGATGTCAATTTGTTTACATTACCGTATCTTGTATGTACCTATGTATGTATGGTATGTTTGTAAATATGTAATATTCTTTATCACCTCATATCGTTTAAACCACAAGAAGGATTTAAATAATTAAGACGTCGCGTCGTTAGAATTGAAAACATGACGATGTCAAAAGACATACAAGAGTCAAAAAGACTGGAAAAATAGTGCTAGAAAACCTAAATCTATAATAATATTACGAGTATAAACTTGAAGAGTTTGTTTGTTTGTGTGTTTGAACGCGATAATCTCAAGAACTACTCGAATCGAATTAAAAAAAATATTTTACTCTTGGATAGCCCATATATCGAGGAAGGCTATAGGTTAAATAACATTACGCTACGGCCAATTGGAGCGGAGCAACAATGAAAAATATTACAAAAAAACGGAGAAAACTTACGCACTAAGTTAAGCGCGGACAACTACTTAATATTAATCAGATTTGCATACGGCTACTGTTACGACACGATTCGATATTAATAACAGCAACAATTTTACAAATACAATAATTGCATTTTTAATGGAATTATTGTATTTGTAAAGTAATTGGCAAGAAATGCCTATAAAAATTACTTCAGCAACAATTTTAATAACAACTAACTGCAGACTTTTCCATCGAAGAAACTTAAACGATAGTTAGTAATTTTTAATGCCATTTCAGTTTGCTTTCAACCAACTCTACAAATCGTAACCCGCATTTAAAACAATGAAATGTTTCGTTCAAAATTGTACGTATATTATTAAAACGGTTGTATTGAACGGGTAATCGAGGCAGGTATTTTTCCTGGCAAGGTAATGATCTAATAACAGCCGTAATAGCGAACCAGAGGCAGAGTCGACAAGAAATTATGGACTAACCATTAATAATGGCCGCGCATTTACCATCGCACTTCTTGCCGTGAGCGAGTTAATAATCCAAGTTGAAATCAATATCGTCCCATGTTGTGTATTTCAAAATAAACCTTCTTTTACCAAATTCAGAGAAAAGAATGATTAAAAGTAATTAGATAGTTTGACTACCTCTGTGGCGCCGTGGAAGTATATCCGACTGCTACGCAAAAGGTTCGATCATTACCCAGGATAAAACTTTCTGTGATAACCACGATGGTTTATTCTGTGTCTATGTGTTATTTATCTATAATATGTATGTATTTAGAAATATATAAGTATGTTTATCAGTCTGGTTGCCATTGTACAAGCTCTGCTTAGTTTGGGATCAGATGACGCTGTTTGAGTTGTGCCAAGATATATTATAGTTAATGGAATTAGTCAGACAGACCAAATTAGAGCGTTCATTGTACAAGTTCATAGCAGATTACTAGCATGACCAGTGAGCACGTCTATGATCAGTGATTTGATTACATAAAAAGTAAAGAATATGGAAACATAAAAAGATTTTATTCATGGTTTCACTTTGTTACACTGTTTGATTAGCTACGCAGTGAAAATTGTGAGCACCTCGCGTGGGGAAAATCAGATTTCTTATTTATTTATTTAACTTAATGCTCACAAAATTTGTACAAAGGCGGACATAATGCCGTAGGCACTATCTACCAGTCAACCTCAGGGTGATGCAGAGAGCACTGTGAAGTAGGTGCTTAATCGACTTTCACTTTCTAATACTAAAGTAATAGTAAGCATGAAAGTGGATAAAAATATAATTACGTTAGTATCTAATAATATTTAATAATAAAATATCATAATTTACCGATCAAAAAAATTCACGATTGAAGAGCACTACAATTTGCAAAATGATAAAGTGTACGCTCACAGTTCTAAAGAAACTGCTCAAGTGGTCGGAAAGGTACAGCGTGGTCATCATCCTGCGTCAGTGATGGTTTGAGGGGGCGTGTCTTATCAAGGCGTCACAAAGCTACATTTTTGTGATAAAGAAGTGAAAACTTCAGTCAAAGTGTATCAAGAGAAGATCGTGTTGTGAAACCTCTCAGCAATACACTTTTTAAGAATGTACCGTGGATTTTCCAGCAGGACTCTGCACCTGGTTCTAAGGCACGAACTATCCAAGCCTGGCTTGAAAACAACGTTCCGGACTTTATAAGAGCTGAAGACTGGCCCTCATCTAGCCCAGACCTCAACCCTTTAGACTCAAATTATGGTCAGTTTGAAAGGACATGGCTTACTCTAAACGACACAACAGTGCGTGAATCCATAGATTCGTGGCCAGACAAATTTAGGCCTGTATAAAAGCCAAAGGTGGTCATTTTGAATAAAATATTGTTTTTATTGTTTTTATGTAGGTACATATAAATTTTAGTAATATTATATTACTTCATTAAAAAAAAAACATTTTCATTTGAAACAGAAGTTATGGCCGGACTAGGTGTAAAAATTGAATCTCGGCAACTGCTCCGGCGATTTACATGAAATTTTGTATAACCCCTGCATTTTGTATACCCCCTGCAAAAAGACTATAATAATAAAGCTATATCTATCTTAACTGATAGCCAAGCAGCTATTCTAGCTCACAAAAGATCGATTCTAAATTCGTTAAAGAGTGTTTCCAAACCCTAAACAAACTCGGCGAAACTAATAAGGTAGCACTAAGCTGGGTACCTGGGCACTGTGGCATAGTAGGAAACGAATTAGCCGAGAACTAGCCAAAATGGGGGCAGAGGGGAGAGCGTGGGGACCTGAACCCTTTGCGGCATACCCAAATGCTCCATTACTAACTCGCTCAAAAGATGGGGGCAAAGCATCAAGCTCTGGTCAAAGTCACCAGGTCAAGAGCACTCCAAAGCGCTCTTAGTGGGCTTCAACGCAAGGTTTACTAAAGAGGCGCTTTCTTACCAGAACCCTAACTGGGCACAGCAGACTAAACAAACGCATGCATAAGATGCGTCTTAACGATACTGAAGTTTGCAGGTTCTGCCACAAGGATGAGGAAAAGCCTATACACATCCTCTGTGGCTGCGAGGCAATTCACGATACCAGAAGTCTGCACCTTGGAGGGCACTTAATCACACCTGACGACGTTAAGGCCATTCCACCATGGTACATAGTCGACTTCATGATCAGACTAAAACTTGGAGATATCCTTTGAGGAAGAAAGATGCGTCACAATAGATCTTTTAGGTCGTAGCGACTTCCGGGCTTCATATCCCGGTCTCTATCCAGATACAATACAAATACCCCCTGCATATTAAATTTCAATTTCGGGGCGATAAATCCATCTAGCTAGATTTCATTATTAAAAACGTCATTTAAAAAAAAACGAACGAAGTAAGGTACTAAATAGACATATAAATACCCCACTTTTTTTTCAAAAAGATAACCTGCAATGTCTGATTGTGCTCTCTCATTACTGGCAATCCTGTTAACCACTCCAGCTAAGATCAATGGCTTGTGTTAGGAGTGGGTCCACATCGAACCGTGGAGGCGCTCCAGCCGGTCCTGGAAGAGTGGGCGGGGCGGCAGCATGGGACCCTTTCCTTCCGGCTGGTGCAGGTCCTTTCCGGGCACGGGTGCTTCGGGAAGTACCTGCACGCGGTTGCTAGGAGGGAACCGAGTCCCGCCTGCCACCACTGCGACTGCGGTGAGGACTCGGCGCAGCACACCCTCCAGCATTGTCCAGCTTGGGAGGGGCAACGTCGAGTTCTCACCGCAGTGGTCGGAAGTGACCTCTCGCTGCCGGCCGTGGTTCTGTCCATGGTCCGGAGCGAGGGGTCGTGGAATGCGGTCGCATCCTTCTGTGAGGACATCATCTCGCAGAAGGAGGCGGCGGAGCGCGTCAGGGAAGAGAGCTCCCTGGCGGATCCGCTCCGTCGCCGGCGAACCGGGCGGCGTCGGCGCGCATATCTGCGCCTGATGCCGCCTTAGGTGGGGCTGCGGGCGGGCGTACGGGGTAATCTGCCTCGCCCGCGGCCTTCCGTGGAGGCGCGGCGCCCTGTGTGTATCCAGGAGCCGGGTAGGTGTGAAATGCCCGGAACGCTACAACATCGCGTCCGGGCATTGCCACTGGGCGGGCCCCGACGGTATAACACATTCCGGCGGCCCGTCCGCGAAGGTGGCGAGCGATACACGGCGGGTTTTTTAGTGGGTGCAAACCCCACACTACCTCCACCGTCTTCCCCGGACGGTGGGGGTGTTCGTCAGGAATTTTTCCCGCCAGAACAAAAAAAAAAAAAAAAAAAAAAAAAAAAAAGGAGTGGGTCCACATCGGTAGGGTAGGACTCGAACCCACTACTTCACGATCGCGAGACCGATGCCTTAGCCATTAGGCTACCGCATAATTACTTTTAAATTGATAAATAAATTAAAGAACTCTTTTGTTATTGCTTCGTTACAGAGAGCATTTTAACTACTACTTTACGATGTCGCAGGTTGAATATTACAGTATTTTTTATAGACATTTCTTACCAATTACTTTAATAATACAATAATTACATTTTTGAAAGATAGAAAAATTTTAAGTCCGGTCCCGGGAATCGAACCCGAGACTTCCGTGCACCAAACCGGGGCCGTAATCGAACCACCTATCTGGACTATGTTGCTACCTCTACCTCAATTTTTTCTATTCTTTTATGCACGCGAGTTGGGCCCTCGCAAGCGCCATCTAGCCGATAGTTAAAGAACTATCACGATAAATAAATTAATTAAATAATAATTAATCAAATTTTAGAGTAGGTACCCATAATATGATAACATTAGGTACCTGTTATGCGTTACAAATGAGTTGATAACTGTCATGATGACATTTTGATTCGCATTACGACTGCAACTTCATTATTTAGCGTAGGGTCAGCAATAAAATGATTTGTTGAAAAGTGTGATTAGTATTACACAGAAGTACCTACCTACTCTTATAAACTATATATAAGCATTGTATTTTACTATTTATTATTATAGATATATTTAAGTTAAAAAATATATCACGTCTGACTGAAATTCCACAAAAGTGTAGAATATTCTTATATTTTGACTATTTACTTATTTCTGTTTGGTGTTTATTAAATAATAACAAATTCTAATAATATTAAAATAAAGACAATTACGTTCGTTCCATTACCATACACATACGTAGTTTACAACACTTGGTAGTTTTTGTTGCTGGCGGTACAATTTTGACAAGTACAGAGTGAAGTTGTCGCGATCGCGATTATCTTCTCATTTGAAACGCATAGTAAGTACAAGCACTCAGTGTCCTCCGTATGTAACGACCCTTGCCACACCTTTCAGTTACCTTGCACATTATATATCTATACTAATATTATAAAGCGGAAGAGTTTGTTTGTTTGTTTGTTTGTTTGCTTTGTTTGTTTGTTTGTTTGTTTAAACGCGCTAATCTCAGGAACTACTGGTCCGATTTGAAAAAATCTTTTTTTGTTGGATAGCCCATTTATTGAGGAAGGCTATAGACTATATAACATCGCGCTACGACTAATAGGAGCGGAGTAGCGACGTGAAATGTTGCAAAAACGGGGAAAATTTACGCATACGAAGTTGCGCGGGACAGCTTCGTAGTTTCTCATAAAAAACTCGAACCAAACAGAACTAAATAGTTGGGCCGTACCTACAACTGTTAACATATATTAAATAGATTTGTGGTCGCCACCCTCATCCCTCACGGCAGATATTAGCTAGTCTCACATATGATATAATACACATATTCCTTTGTAAATGTGCTCGCAAATCTGTAGATAATTCTACGTAAATAGACGCTATTAGTTCAGGCTACACTCGCCACAAACGTTTAAGTGATAAGGCTTGAATAATGATCTAGGCTTATCTGAGTGTTGTGTTTACTAAGCACTAAGTTGACTGTACAAAGTTAAAATATACTTAGTTGTTTTCTTGTTAATATTACTTTGACATTGTTCTTTTGTAAAGAGGGTGTTTATGTTCTTTTTCAACATTATCATCCTGAAAACGTCCACTGCAGAACATATTATGTAAGGTAAACTTTGATGGATTTGATTTTTTAAATTTTGAAGCTGGTAAAATCGGTAGGTATAGTTCTTTAACGAAGTTTTGAATAAGCAAAGCAAATTATGGATGTTTTTTTTTTTTTTAATTCTTGTTTTATTTGGGGCCTTTCGTCAGTCCCATCAGGTTTAAAGGTTACACATTCATTTAATTTATACTAGCTGTCCCGTGCAACTTCGTCTGCGTAAATTTTCCCCTTTTTTTATAATTATACGTTACTTCTAATACTTCCAAGAATATGTGTACAAAGTTTTATGATGATCGGTTGAGTAGTTTTCGCGTTAAAGCGTAACAAACAAACTTACATTCACATTTAGGTATATACTAGCTGTGCCCCACGGTGTTACCCGCGGTTTATTAGCCTATGTGTTAATCCAGGGTTTTAGCTAACTCCATACCAAATTTTATTAAAATCGCTCCAGCCATTTAGACGTGAAGAAGTAACAAACACACACTCACATACTCACAAACTTTCGCCTTTATAATATTAGTGTGATTAGTAGGGATATGTAGGTACAATAAAGACTAAAACACATAACCATACTATGGGTTATAACACTGATACAAGGCTAACTCATAAAACATTTTAGCTTTACTAGATATTGGTATACACCGACAACACTGAATTATACCAACATTCAGTCGATTAATATTAAGCTGTCGCATCAAATGGTCCCTATATGATTGGTTCTTGGAACACTCCATTAACAAGTGTTGAGCATCGTCAATTTTATCACAGAGTTCACAGTTTGGTGAAATTGCTTTTCCCATAAGGTGATCAAACTTCCTAGATGGAATGTGCCCGGAACGCAATCTATGTGCAGCAGCAATTGTTACATATTTTCGACTTATTACATTAGCTTAATCTTATTATTATTATAAAGGTGAAAGTTTGTGAGTATGTATGTTTATTACTTCTTCACGTCTAAACGGCTGGAGCGATTTTAATAAAATTTGGTTTGGAGTTATCTGACACCCCGGATTAACACATAGGCTAATAAACCGCGGGTAACACCGCGGGGCACAGCTAGTCTATAATAAGCCTAATCTAACGATAGTAGTCAAGGCGATTAAGGAATTCCCCACCAGAGGACTAACAGTAGCGTCCTCTGCTAAAGCCTTACTGCGATCGCCAACCTGCTCGTAAAGTTTATTATCATCAGAGCTGGACGTATTGTAATCCCACACAGTCATTGTATAGCTGTCTGCCCCGGCTTTACACGGATATACCTACTAATAAAGAAAATAGGATCAAATCTCCCCTTATTAGAATATTATCGGGACTTAATCGCGTGAAATATTTAAAGGTACTTACGAACTTTTTATTTACCCGACGTTTTGATCGAATTGCTCCGATCACGAATGGTCACGGGTCGACTGATGGCAGCTTAGCGATGTCTCAGTGAAGCGTGTTATTTTCAAAGGTCGGGTAAATTATAGGTACCTTTAAATATTTCACGCGATTAAGTCCCGATAATATTCCAATATGTGTAAAAATCGCGAAAGTTTAAAAACAAATCTCCCCTTTACAAAACGATTATTTAAATTATTTAAAAATGTTATCTAATATATTTTTACATATTTTCTTTACTACATTGCAGCCGTTCAGGCATATATTTGTCATTAAAAGACCCGTAGACAGTCAATCTGAACACGATCAAAAGCAATGATCTCAATCCAGTATCACTCTATTGAAAGCCGACAATCAATCTGGATCCCGGATCGATCTAGATTGACTATATACTGCCATTATAAATGGACACACAAACTCGAACCAATATTTATAGACCTTCCAATAGCTAACCCGTGTGGAAAGCGAACCCACAACCTCTTCTACTACGGTCGCATGCACTCCTTGCTCTTTCGAAGCCGTCATGTAATTTAATAATAGGCTATATAACACCACGCTATGGCCAATAGGAGCGGAGCAGCAATGAAAACTGTTGAAGAAGCGGAGGAAATTTACGCAGTCAGCTAGTATATACATATAAACACACATACATCCGTTAGAAGTTATTTGAATGATAGTGAAAACCACATCTGAATCTAATGCGTAGTTTAGAAGATTTAAGCATACAGACAGGGGAAAGCTACTTGGTTTTATACTATGTAAGTGAAGAAAAAATGTGAATTGATAAGTTACTTTCCAGCTTCTACAAATCAAATAGATTGTAGAATTGTACAGCAGCACTAAAACCCTAGAAGTCTGCCGTACACAAAGTCGCGTGTATTCAAGTTTACAAGCGAGCCAAGTAAGATTGCAGTATTACCATACTAAATCACCTGTTTAAAAGTTCATAAAATAGGGGCCAGTGTTGCCAGCGCCGAAGTTGCCTCTTACATTTGTTAGTCACGAGACTCACGAGTGCCGCAAGAAGTTACGTAAGTCCCTCCCCGAATGGTAAAATATCGTATGAATATGCTTAGAGTGGTTAGAGTTGATGATAATTACTCGTATGCATAATGGCGAGTGTTGGAGTAAGTCCTTTTGGAGACGTTAAATTAAAAAAACCGGGCACGAGCATGTCGCGCCATGCTCAGTGTACGGTTCCGCATATTACAAATAAATGTACTACATATGAATAAATCCGATTTAAATAATTGCACCAGCAAAAGAGCGTATGTTCGTTGCACAGTTGATTAATATTCATTGTCTACACAATGAATCAAATTTGGATCATAAATGTTCTTGGAGTAAAATACCTGTGAGATACAGACGACAGACAGACAGTCAGGCAGACAGACGGACACGACGAAATTATAAGGCTTCTGTTTTGCCATTTTGGTTACAGAAAACCGGGCAAGAGCATGTCGGGCCACGCACAATGTACTACATTGGTCCATAGCTGACCTGCATAAGAATGCAGTATAAGAAGTGGGTTTTCAGTTGTTTTTTTTTTTATACTACTAAGAACGTTATTTTAATATTTTTTAATTGAATGGTAATGAATGGTAGGACGCCCTCAGGCCAGGTGGAGTGATGATCTACGCAAAACGGCTGGCAAGAGCTGGATGCGAAAAGCCGAGGATATAACAAAGTGGCGTGCAATTGGTGAGACCTATGTCCAGCAGTGGACTGCGATAGGCTGTTGATGATGATGAGAATGGTACAAAGCGAAACTATAAGGGTTCCGTTTTGTCATTTTGGCTACGGAACCCTAAAAAGTGACTGTAATAGTATGCACTATTTATGTATTGATTAGTAGGATTTATTGGTTATATGGCAATTGGGTTTGAGCTTAGACGGGGAGATCAAGACGATAGGTATGCGTCCCTCTGTCAGATACATTCATTTTTTTATATAAAAAAGATAATTAGCAATGTGGGATTGAGTCCCAAATTACTAGCAATCTTATTAACTCATCCAGCTAAGCTCATAGGTTTGTGTTAAGAGTGGGTTCAAGTCAGTAGTATAATGGGTAGGATTCGAACCTGCGACCTCACAATTGTGAGACCGATGCCTTAGCCATTACGCTACCGCCGCTTCGCTCCTTTCGTTGGTAGGATTTATTGGTTGATATGACAATTGGGTCTGAGCTTTGATGGGAAGATCACGACGATAGGTATGCGTCCCACTGGGAGCTCTGTCAGATACATTAATTAAAGCTTACATAGGTACGTTTTTGACTGCATCACACTAATATTATAATGGCGAAAGTTTGTGAGTATGTGAGTGTGTATGTTTGTTATTTCTTCACGTCTAAACGGCTGGAGCGATTTTAATAAAATTTGGTATGAAGTTAGCTGATACCCTGGATTACCACATAGGCTAATAAGCCGCGGGTAACACCGCGGGGCACAGCTAGTATTTTACTAAACACGAATTCGAATATTGTCACGATTGACCTGTGTCTAAGAATCGCAGCACGACGATGCGTTACGTCATTAGCTTTTCAGTCAATGCTTATCATCTTTTCATAATTCAAAATTATTTTTTAAGTTAGGATGCAAAACAACACTTGTGATACGTCATTATTAGAACACGTTTGTGTAAATGTAATGCTAACTTCGCAAAGCCGGAGAATACAACAAAGCGATTAAAACTCGCGGTTTCTCTTTTCGAAACGCAATTTTTTACAATGTTTGTTTAGGCCTGTTGGTCTAGTGATTAGTGACCCTAACGGCTAAGCCTGAGGTTTGATCTACCCCCATTAAAAAACTTTGGGTGATGAGCATGATGGTCTATTCTGTGTCTGGGTGTATCATCTATTTGACTGCCTCTGTGGCGCAGTGGGAGTGTGTCCGACTGCTACGCAAGAGGTCGTGGGTTCGATTCCCACACGAGACACCACTTTGTGTGATCCACAAATTGTTGTTCCGAGTCTGGGTGTACTTTGTGTCCGTGATTTGTATGTTTGTAAAGTCCCCCGCGACACAGGGCTTGTACCCTAATGCGGGAGTTGTCTTTTTTAAAAATAAAAATAAAAAATCTATACTTATTATTGATTAATAAGCTGACGAGTTTGTTTGTTTGAACGCGGTAATCTCAGGAACTACTGATCCGAATTGAAAGTGAAATATGTTGTCAAATAGTCAATAATATGTTTGTATTTACGGTTGGTTGCCATGTTACAGGCTCTGTTTAGTTTGGGACCAGATAACGTTGTGTGAGATGTCCCAAGCTATTATTATTATAAACATAATATGAGGGGTAATTGCCTGCCATTAATATACACTATATTAGAAGAATATTGCAAATTATTTAAAAATAAAAATAAAAATTGGACTATGACAACTGATAACATTTTAATATAATCAGTCTCAGTGGGTAGATAGTTAGGTAAAACATAGTAGAAGCATCTACTTAATAGTAATAATAATATCTTGGAACAACTCACACAACGCTTGATCCCAAACTAAGCAGAGCTTGTACAATGGAAACCAGACAACTGATAAACATACTTATATATTTCTAAATACATACATATTATAGATAAATAACATCCAGACACAGAATAAACCACAGTGCTCATCACACAAAGTTTTATTCTGGGTGGGTATCGATTGAAGTCACGACCTCCGGCTTAACAGTCAGGGTCACTAACCACTAGACCAACAGGCCAGTCATTACTTAATACAAAGATAAAAACTTTAGTTGACTAATTAAATACTGCATTAGTTGTCATGAGCCAGGGGTGATGGCTAGTGTCTATGGATAAAGTTAGCGCAGAAAAACCTAGCGATGTTAACGAAGGTATATAGAAACAAAGCTCTTTGTTTCTGTATACCTTCGTTGACACCGCTACTTCTTTGATCTCGTTTTAGCTTAGCATCAGCTACTTAAAAGACTTTTTTAAGAATAATGAACCGCGTTCCAGAAATGTGTGGTCATATTCAAAGGTTGGTATGTGCCCATGATAGTGAGTGAACATACCTAATTTTATCAAAATCGGAGTACCCTATAAAAATATTTATTATTTTTTCATTCGTTTATTTATAAACAAAAAATGTATTAATTAAAAAAAGTATGACTTAAAAAGATTTATGCTATAATAATTCAATCGAATTTTGTACCAGGAGGTATAATTCTTATTATATTACTATTAGCCTTTCACTACTGAATTTTGACAAAAAGAATATGCTGTACCTATGTAATAACAATGCAACCAGCTATGACACCATGGTAGGTGCATTACTGATATCATACCATATCCGCTGCTGAAATTTGACCACACCTTTCTGTTACATCCTGTATACAAGGTTATTTTTGGTATAGCTCAAAGCTCAGACACCCCAACAAGGTTTTCACTTCAAAAAATCATATAAAAAAAGAAAATGAAAATATTGAAAACTTGCAGAGTTATAAACCATTATAGTTGCCTGGTGTTGTTCGCGCTATCGTATTTATTGTGTTACGTAGTACGTATCCATTGTTATTATTAAAAAATAAGAGATGATTACATTTCACATCATATTGTGATCAGGATTTGGACTGTTAGAGTGATTAAATAATTAATTAATCAATGATCTAATTATTAATTAATTGAAAAAACTACCCCATTGGATTGTGTTAGGTACTGATTCTGAACAAAATACTTTCATGAGTTATACTTACATGTGTTTTATATCAAGGGATTCATTTATCTAACTCACTCCTATGTTTTAGTCTATATCTCTGGTGTTTTAAGCGAGGACAACGTTCTATACAATAAAACCTTCCCAAAAAAATATGCAGTCGGATGATGAAAACGCCATCTAAATCGTATTGCATACATACATACATACATACGAGATAAACAGAGAATCACCTTCTTTGAAGGCGGCTAAAAATGGTACAATTAGGACGGACCTATACCTACTCGTTTTTTTTCAACGTGAAATCTAATAATGACACCCACACAAGTCACATTGTAAAAATATTTATTATTCGTATCGCGTGTACCAGTTATATTTAATTTTGTAAATGCAATAAACAGTAATATCCGCTCATAAAAATAACTCATTTACTACCTCCAATAAGGACTTAATTAGTTCCACATGCGGAGTTTTTGAAACATTTAATGAATACTGGTTTTAACAACATAACATGGTACGTGTGGCTAATCTGTAATACCTGTACTACTAGTATAGTATTATATTATCTGTGCCTGTACCTAATATTATGTACTGAATGATATTACATTATATTATCTACACATTAACTGGGAAATATATTTAAAACCTTCACTGAAAAATCTGACTGCCACTTTTTAGGGTTCCGTAGTAAACACTCTCTGGCTCAAGCCATAAGAACGGGACCTACTGAGTTAGTCATTTATATTTATTTTATATAATAATTATATATTTGTATTTTTGCCTACGGTTCTGTATCTTACTTTAAGCATGTCATTGTAGTTATGTAGTCTGTGCCCAAATCGCAAGAAAATAAACGTTTTCTTTTCTTGTAATAGTTGTCTTGGATAGCCCTGTCCGTCTGTCCGTCCATCCATAACTTAGCTCAGAGACTTTTAAATCCAGAAAGCTGTGATTTGAAATAGATATATATATATATATATATATATATATATATATATATATATATATATATATATATGTATATATATATATATATATTTTATTAAGAAAAGATAACTAGCAATGTGGGATTGAGTCCCACATTACTAGCAATCTTGTTAACCCCTCCAGCTAAGCTCAAAGGCTTGTGTTAGGAGTGGGTTCACGTCGGTAGTACTGGGTGGCGCAAAAGTAAAGACCCTATTTGGTTCAGCTATAACATTTTTTCTAAATTAGAAAACTAGATTTAGATTTTTTTAAATGTATATTTGTGCCATTAAATTTCGTACCATTAGGATTTAAAGATGATGTCTTTTAAATGGTGACCTCCAGAGTTGATACACATTTGAGCCCTATTTATGACATTTTGCATAACTTGCCGTAACACTTCCTGCGATATGTTCGTTATTTCTTGAGGAATGTTTTCTTTTAGAGCTGCGAGAGTCTGTGGCTTGTTCACATACACCCGAGATTTCAAAAAACCCCAAAGAAAGAAGTCTGGACTGGTCAGATCGGGTGATCTTGCAGGCCAAGGCAAATCGCCAAAACGAGAGATAACTCGGCCTGGAAAAGCGTCCCTCACTAAGTCCATAGTGTCGCGCGCTGTGTGTGCCGTAGCGCCGTCTTGTTGAAACCAGATGTGCTCCAGCCCCAATTCGTCCAAACTGGGTATCAAAAACTCACGTAACATGGTTCTGTAGCGTTCTCCAGTGACAGTTATCGCATTGCCTCCAGCGTCTTCGAAAAAATAGGGTCCGATCACTCTGTCAACACAGATGCCACACCATACAGTAACTTTTAGTGGGTGTAGAGGTGTTTCTTGAATAATGCGCGGATTATCAGTGCCCCAGAACCGAGTATTCTGCTTATTGACATGCCCTGAGAGATGGAAATGCGCTTCGTCACTCATAACCAATTTTGAAGGAAAATCATCCTCTTCAAGGTTGAGGTTTATGACGCGCTGGCAGTAATCTAGACGAGCTCGGTGGTCAGCAGACAGCAGCTGATGAGTCATTTGAGTTTTATACGTGAACATCTTTAAGTCTTTCACCAAAATACGCTGCAGGGTCCGTCTGGAAATGCCCAATTGCGTGGCACGTCGCCTCGTTGATGTTTCTGGACACTCTTCCACATCTTCGCGCACAGCATCGATATTTTCAGCTGAACGGCCTGTTCTTGGTCTCCCAGACTTAGGTCTATCCAATGTTGAGCCAGTTGCTTCAAGGCGTGTGGCAAAGCGTCGAATTGTGCGACCAATCGGTGCCGGACGGTGGGGAAATCGTCGACGAAATTCACGTTGTGTTCTTATCACTGATGAATTATTCCGTAAGAACATTGACACAATTATTCCACGTTCTTGGGGAGTAAAACGGTCCATGTTTATTTTCAATGTATTTTACATTTGTTCACTACACAATTTTCAACAACAGAAGGACAGAAAATGTCATATAAAAAAAAAAAAAGGATTTTCTTTAGTGCCAGTACTTTTGCGCCACCCAGTATAATGGGTAAGATTCGAACCCGCGACCTCACGATTGCGAGACCGATGCCTTAGCCATAAGACTACCGCCGCTTATACTTTATTACTTACGCCATTAAGTTACCTCACCTAGTCGGGATGTGACTTTTTCTCAACTGATCAATTATATGGAGTATCATTCGACAGGTCTTTTAAAATTAAGTAAGTTATTGAATGTTACCCATACCACAATTACGTGTCAAGTTCAAGTTAAAGTTGCATACGAAAGATACGAAAGAAACAATTTATTTCTTATTTAAAGATGTCCTTTAGTTTTTATCATATAGTATAAAATATATGTGTCTACCTATTACGGTCCAAAAGATACAGCTCTGTGACAAGGACAGACAGACAGTGAAGACTAAGTAACAAGGTTCCGTAGTCTTTGGGTAGGTAGAGAACCCTGAGAACCGTCAAGTAGTCAAGTACAGTCAGCTACATACGTCGCTTAATAACAGCCATATTACAAATCATCACAGCTCTAAAAGTAATGGTAACCATCATGCAGTAGGGGGTAGGTATCTGTGCTAAGTCGGTTTGAATATTCGCAAATATTATGCAACTTATGTAGCTGACTGTACCTACAGATTTCTATAATAATAATAATAAAAATGATTTATTCACTTAGGAAGCAAAATACTACACTTGTGAAAAGTCGATTCTACATTTACTGGTAATGCCTGTTCGCAAACAATAGGTAAATCTATAGGTAGGTCTATTTTGCCAATTCACCTTAAAGGGGCATATGTTTTCTAATTGCGTTTGTGTATTCGGCTGATAATCTATCAATTGATCTGGAGGCCTACTATAAGCGAAGTTTCGATAAAAATAAGGTGGTAAATACAGAGCCCGCAACATCTATTTAATCCACTCGTTCTAGAAAATTGTTTACGGGTTCGAACTTCTTGCTTATCCAAAAATGAATCGGAATAGTCCCCGTCAACTTGAGAAATTTAAGTAAGCGAAAATTCATTAATTTCGTTTTAAAAAAAGAGAGTAGTCCTATTGAACCCCGAATCGAATGAAAATAATCGAATAAAATATTGTCGTGGCTCTCTCGGTATTGCACACGCAACGTCATTCTATTCGATTGTTCTTCGATTAGCGTTTTTCCACTTGTCTAGGGAGGCATTATCAGGCAGTCTCTACTACAAAATGTTTAATATCATTGAAGGCCAATCACTCGATTCAAAGCAGATGCAAGATGCAAAGCATAGTTGTACCTCCGAGAGTTAAACAATGGGCATACGCTGCATGCGATGTAATTCCATCAATTTGCGCATCACGCGTTCAATCTAAGGAGCTTAAGCCATAAGCTTCTCAAATTGGAATCAATCGGTATGTTAACGGCCGATCGTATTCATTAGAAAACTTACCTTGAAGGTAGTACGTGTATGTAGAAGTACCTAAGCTGTTTGATAACATAGCAATTAATCATTAATCAGAGTCTTGTCAAAGAATATTACCTAACACTATTAAATCTAATAATTGATTTGTTACTAGCTGTCCCGCGCAACTTCGTCTGCGTAATTTTTTCCCGTTTTAGCAACATTTCTCATTTCTACTACGCTCCTATTGGTCGCAGCGTAATGTTATATAGTAGGCTATTTAAATCACGCTACAACCTATGGGCTATCCAACAGTGAAATAATTTTTCAACTTGGACCACTAGTTCTTGAAATTACTAAGTTCAAACAAACAAACTCTTCAGCTTTATAATATTAGTATAGATAATATTTTGTTAGATGGCGATGTACTGACGTACAAAAATTTTTATAACTAATTTCATTCTATATAATATATAGAATGAAATTAGTTATAAAAAAATTTATAAAAGATATTATCTTTAACTAGCTATTGCCCGCGACTTCGTCCGCATAATTATCGAATCAAAAGTAGTATGACTCCACTTCTAGACGGTGTATCGTACCTATCAGTTCTTTAGTGAGATCTATACCAAAAGGTCGTAGTTCTTGCGTGATGCGCGTACAAACATGCCGACAGACAAAAACGGCATCACGGCCGTTGCAATACGGTCGAAACGTAGGACAATAAGACAAAGGTATTAGGTAGCCTTAAAATAAAATATTTTCGCGATTAAGACCCGTAGCTTATAAAATAATATAATTTGTACAAATCGCGCAATTATATAATTTGCGCAAAAAATAAACTATTGTTTTGCCTTCTGTGTGTAGGTACGATTGTTATTTATAAAGAGAAAAACTGTATGTAGAGGGCTACATAAAGTTTTTTGAATTTCTTCTATCAACAATAAAGTAAGGTTGACTGCTAGATAATGTCTAAGGCATTAAGTCCGTCTTTCTACGGATTTTGCGTACATGAAGTTAAATAAATAAAAAATACAATTAATAAGGCCTAAATAAATAAGGCCCTACTTAAAAAATAACTAGCCGGATTTGCAGATTCGCAAATTCTGTTGTCGAGTTAGACGAAATTTGCCTTCGAAAGATGATTTTTGGAACGTCAAAATCCGTTATTTTCTTTAGATAAATAACAAACAATATCATTGATACACTTTTAAGCCCTGCAGGCAAATATATGTGTGTTAGAGACACGCGAGGCATATAACGCAGAAATACCTACATTTCACATCAGAGCGTGAGATCTGGGATTACGGAAGGACTGCATTTAATTTTCTTCTGGCTTAGCTATTCCTGGTGATATTATACAGTACAATACAGATATACAAATACTAAAGTAACTTCTAAAAAAACTCTTAAGTTATTAAGTAGTTAGTTATAAAGGTATATAACCTCGTATCTACATTTAATTAACTATGATATAGTTTTATTTAGTTACTTTCTTACGCTCATTCATAAATGTATTCATCCTTACAACTATTATGGTTTTAAAACTTGTAGCCTAAGTACACAATACAATTCGGTATTTAATTTAAGTTAAGCAGCCACTTTTTAAAATTTTGACGTTTCTTAAAAAGAGGCAATTTTATGAAATACTAGCTGTCCCGCGCAACTTCGTCTGCGTAAATTTTCCTTTTTTTTTATAATCCTATAAGTAACATAGGATTATAAAAAAAAATAACTTAAACCTCCAAGAATATGTGTACAAAGTTACATGATGATCGGTTGAGTAGTTTTCGCGTGAAAGCGTAACAAACAAACTTTCATTCACATTTATATATTAGTAGGGATTTACTGTCAAATCATTTACTTTTGATGTTTCTTTTATTTATTAAAAATTAATAAACACGTTATTTTATAGCTGAACATATTTTTTCAGAACAGTTTATTATGATAGTAGTCAAATACCCAATTACCTAGACTCCCGATTATTTGGCACGCCAGGAATTTGCTGTCTGGGGAGATATAGTAAGGAGGTCTAACCGCTCGGGGTATCTGAGAGGTTAGACCTCCTTACTATATCTAGGCATAAAAATCCATTCAAATAATCAAATAAAGGAAATTTTAAATAAATCTCGAGTCTTGGAAATGTGCCAATAGGGTAGTTGACTGTCAAGTCCAATCATTCTTTTTTAGAGTAGGTACCGTAGCCAAAATAGCAAAAACGGAACACCTATAGTTTCGTCCCGTCCGTCTGTCTGTCCTCTTTGAGTTATTGCCGAAAAACTGCGCTTCTCAACAAGAGGACGTTAGTGCCATGAAGGTACGTTGCTTTTGCTGGTGAACTTTTACAGATCAAATTTTTCACATGTACTATATTTTTTTGTGGTGATGGAACCCTACGAAACCAAACAACCAAAATGACAGCGTCGTTGTTTATATTAAATCGAACTTAGAACATAGAGTAGAGGAACCGCAAATGCTGGATTCGAACTGTTTGGTTAGTAGATTGTAATGAAATAGCCATAATATCAATTTATCGATCGCCATCATATCGACAACTTGACAGAACTCTACAGTGAGCATGGTCCAACATGCTCTTACCCGGTTTTTTTATGAAATGTCAAAACGAAAAGGTCTCTTGAGATTTATATAGATTAAATATTTCAAAGAGTAAACTACGGAAACAGTATTTTCTAACATCGAATGGTATAGTAGGATTTCATTTTGATGAAACATATTAAATTGTAAACTAAAATTAACTTTCAGAGCATTTTAACACTTATTTTTAACTACCCAATCAGTTACCAGTTTTTAGATACATTGCATCCATGACTCAAAATGCTATTTCTTCATTCCAGATATGGATCTTCGGCGGCGTATGGTGTTCGGTGTGGCTGGCAGTCGACGTATGGATGTGTACCGCATCCATTCTAAACCTGTGTGCCATCTCTTTGGACCGCTACGTCGCCGTCACAAGGCCTGTGAGCTATCCTAGCATCATGAGTAGGAAGAGAGCCAAGGCTTTGATAGCTGGCCTCTGGGTGCTGTCGTTCGTGATTTGTTTTCCTCCGCTGGTCGGATGGAAAGATAAAAAAGTAAGTTATTAATCATAGATTTTATATATATATTATAGAAGATACTACAGGCAAAGATACTACTACAAGATATATATTGGTATTCATATCATATAAAAATAATTGAAACGCTTTGAAAGCTATTAGCGTTTTAGTTATTTTCTATTCGGAAAAAAAAAACAATTTCTACCAAAATACAACCAAAAGACTTCTGTTGTTTTTCTTTCCACCATCTCATTCTCAGAACATATGTATCAATGTTCTGTGGATATAGCAGGCGTATCTAAGCCCAACCCCCCCCCCCCCGGGATACGCGCCTGCAACAAGGGCAAAGGCCTCTGCAGACTCATGAATTTTCAAGTATTCGCCAAACACTTGGTCCACGTTGAGGGGCAAAACTACTAACACTTGGCCGGTGTTGGGTCAAAGAACTTGATCCTGGATCCAGGATCATGTTCTGTATAAGATAGTTTCTGTAACAGGGCTTCTGCAGTGACGCTATTGGATCATATATTATAACAACGTGGCAGTTAATATATAACAACATTTTGCATCAGAGATTTAGAAATAAGCTTTTAAGAATATCCTGGTCTAAATCACCAAAATCTTCGCCCGCAGCCCGACGAAGCAGATAAAGACGGCTGGTCTCCAAACCCTCACTGCCCCTGGACTTGTGAGCTGACCAACGATGCCGGATACGTGGTCTACTCGGCGTTAGGCTCCTTTTACATACCCATGTTTGTGATGCTGTTCTTTTACTGGAGAATATACAAGGCAGCTGTCAGAACTACCAAAGCTATTAATCAGGGTTTTAGGACTACGAAAGGTAAGCCAGGTACGTTATAGCCAGTTCTTTTTAATCATTGCTAGCAAATAGGCGCAAATTTCGCAGTTACTTCATCCTATAAAAGTTAAGTTACATCATACTAACCTTCAAAACCATTCGGCGCCATTATTTTAAATAGTGTTTTTTTAAGAACAGCAGGTCATGGAAAGTTATGGAATTTTCATCCATGCCTATAATCTCAGAAACTCTCTTGTGCATTGATGACCCTAGAAAACACATTTTTTAAAATACCCCTAACCTACCCTTAACCGAACCATGACTATACTCATCCATATCTACCGCGATAATCAGTAGGACGGGTTTCTCCTACAACCGCAGGGTAAAATACCAAGATGAGGGGTTGAACTGTCGGGGTTGAATATCATAAGCCTTACAAAGATTAAATCCCATTTCCAGAGATATCTACGAGTATGAAACTGCTTAAAAAACCAGAAAGAGAGTAGAGAAAAACCTTTAAAATGAAAAAGGTGTAAAATGGGGTGAAAGCACTTCACTCTTACAATAGGCAATAGCCGAGTGAGAGAAGGATTCACCCACGAAGATGTCCCATACCCCCGACCGTTCTACCTATATTTAATGAGGCATAAAAACTCCATGGGTATTTACGAGGACCACGGATTTTGTATGTTTCTACTGCAGAAATTCTGAGAATGGTAATACCATGCCATTGTTTCAAGTGAAAGTTTGGGGAAGGTTTGTAACCCAAAAATCTTCCCTACATATCAAATTAAACAGGCTTTTCTGTCAATTTTCCAGGAAAAGGCCTTGGCAGTCGTTTCGATGACAACCGTCTAACATTACGGATACACCGCGGTCGAGGATCTAACCGACCACATGGTTCTCCTTTGTCAACCGCTTCCAATCACTCCACCAGCACATCACTCAGTGCTTCACCTGAACGACTGAGAAGGTAAATACCTTATTTATTTTTATTATATTACTAGGTGGCTAACTTCGTCTGTGTAAATTTTCCCCGTTTTTGCAACATTTTTCATTGCTGCTTCGCTCTTATTGGTCGTAGCGTGATGTTATACCTATAGTCTATTTACTCTAGCCTTTCTCAATAAATGGGCTATCCAAAAGTAAAAGAATATTTTCAATTCTGATCAGTAGTTCCAGAGATTATCGCTTTTAAACAAATTTCTTCAGCTTTATAATATTAGTATGAATTTTTAATGCCTGGACTACAGCATGTCTATGTGTCTGAGGATGATCTTTGGGGTAGGCCTAGGTTCAGCAGTGGAAGTCTTTCGGCTGAAACGAACAGCACCTAGTTCTGAATTTACGGGTAGAGTATAAAAAGCTCGTAAAGATTGTATTAGGCACTTCTAAGTTCAAAGGTGGCAAATAGCAGTTGCGGATTTAAGTAAGAGGTAATAACGGACTTAACCCCCAAAGAGTATTTAATTCCAAACAAACTGATGCGATATCAGTTGAATCCATACCTTGAAAATATTTTATCTTCTGAAAATTCTGTGCCGTCTGCCTGCTTGTCTATCAGTCTTAATTAAAACCCAATTTTTAAGAAGGACCGACAAACCGAAGATGGAATTTATAGGTTTGGCACATGTATCCATTTAATAAAGAACCATTAGCTGGCACTCTTTGTAAAACGAGTCATAAAAATACCTAGACTAAAATTTTTACATCGCCTTAAAGTTTAGTGTAGCCTCTTCAGCATGTTTTAAACATAGTATTCAATTGAATAAGTTACCGGTCTAAATATGTATGTGGATTCTAAGATCCTTTTTGACTCACAAATTAAATGGGCAGTCTTAATTATGTTTGAGATACTTTTAGCTACCAAATGTAATTAAATAAAAAGGTACAGTTATAGAGTGAAAACGTGTCTTTGTTTTAAGAGGTGTCTGAATTAATAGGAGTGGGTGTTTAAGTGAGGATATTTACAGATCTGATAGAAAAATCATAGGTTTATTTATTTTTTAGTAGCGTCAGTACCTAATAGCTGCTATTGTCATTGCTCAGAGGCATAAAAATAGCATAACTTTGAAAGAGAGGATACGTTTGTTTGAATCAAGTAATAGGCAATTCTACTCAGTAAATATATAAATTATTATAATTCTTACTTTAAAATATCCAAGAATAAGATTACAGATAAAATTGTTACTACAAAGTGGGCTGATAATTCGTTCATATCACATAATCTAACTGTAGAAATCTACTATCTACCGTAGTGGATGGTTGGTGGGTGCACAGGGTAGGTGGGTAGTCATCTTTTAGTATAACAGATCTTTATTTAGTTACTGTAATTATTTTTATGTACAAAATTGATTGTTATTTATTGTCAAAATTGTTTGTCTAATAAAGTAAAACAAAAATAAAATGAATGCTACGCACTGGCTCAGCATTTATTTTACGCTTGGCACAGAGCGTCACATATAATTAGCTCATTTGCTCTTTTTCTTGGTCTCGAACCTCATTCGGTCGCAGTAGAAACCTATTTGTAGATTAAATAACCCCTTCTACTTAACCAATCTTTGTCAATAATCTGATAACAGGACGACATCTTGCAGACACTCAAGCGCGAGACGCGCTCACGAGAAAGTCAAGATCTCCGTATCATATCCCTCTTCAGAACAAATATGTCCTGCTCATGAGAACTCTAGATCTTCGAGTAGATCGCCAAGCCCTTCGTTGTACGCTGTACATTATGAAAGGGATGGTCGAGAGTTAACTGAAAGTCGACTGAGAGTACGGCCGTCTCATCATCTTGCTCCAGGACCGCTGTATGATGAGTATGACGATAAGCCTAGGACTACTAGAAGAATGGGCAAGAGGAACATTAAGGCTCAGGTAAGATTATTTTATTGATATAATTTCGGACATTGATTGCACTTTTCATAATTCAGCACCATTTATGTTAGCAGTGGATAAGTTAGTAAGAAACTTGTGGAGTACCTTTCTATGAAAGTCCATTACTTGTTCTAATCATTTTGATTGCACATATGCCACTGCATCACTGACACTAAAACCACACTAACACTTTGCACACACGACTATACAAATAGCGTCATCTATTGGAAGACGGTTGTCGCTACGACCGCTCGATTATGATTGCCGAATAAGGGTCTGACTGCCCCACTACCGGGACTTTAAATGTAAACATCAAACTAAAGTCACGTCACGTCTTGCAGCGGCCATGTTTCAATGAGTCAATAGACTTGCTATTTAATCAAAACAGATGTTAGGTCATCGAAAATCAATTACTTAGCGATTTTATAATTCTCCGACATATACTTATTATATGGTTTTACAATTCTGTGCAGCAGTAGTCTACTTACTTACCTATTTCGAACACAAAACGGCAATCAGTTTGATTGATTAAATAATTACTATTTGCTGGTTGGGACTACAATTATACTAATTAATTCTCTTTGAGAGTGTATATGTTTTCAAATAGGTATAATTACTTAATTTGATATCTATGCCTTTAATGGTACTACATTTAGATGGCTACAGAAAATAGTATTATGAGATAACTTTTTCACGCTAACTTCCTTCTCGCAGGTAAAACGCTTCCGTATGGAGACGAAAGCAGCCAAAACCCTTGGGATCATAGTTGGCGGCTTCGTGTTCTGCTGGTTGCCATTCTTCAGCGTGTACGTGGTGCGGGCCTTCTGCGGAGACTGCGTGCCTCCGATCATCTTCTCTATACTGTTCTGGCTTGGTTACTGCAATTCTGCCATTAACCCACTCATTTATGCGCTGTTTTCTAAGGATTTCAGGTAAGAAAAATAAGTTAAAATGCGTAATATATAATCTATGTCTGTACAGTATGTACCTACTTAAAAGCCTACGGACAATCTTACAAAGCAGTCTGTATTGCAAGGACTAGCTACATTTATCAGATTATGAAAATAACTAAGGATATTAGGAATACAAAAAAAAATAGTAATAATCCAGGAGTGGCAGCAGAAGTGAAAAGTTGGAAATTAACGTTGTAACATTTTTGTATATTTTTTTTTTATCAGTATAAAAGTACTATCATTTAAAAGGTTAAATACAATATTCGTCTATTGCGTTATCGACAATTTAATAAATGATAATGACAACGACATGACAATTAAACAAAAAATATGAAATATACATATTTAACAGACATTAAAAAACAAAAACAAAAAATTAAAATAAAAAAGGGAATAAAATAATCATTTGGACTTTAACCGGGTCCTTTTGGTTTCTACACCGCCCGATTTCCCACCCCAGCTATTATATATTCTTATTCTAAGAATCTTACGGTCACGTGATCCTCACGCGAGTTTATCATTTTATACCCATACCAAAAAAAGTTGACAACGCCGCTAAACAAGTTTTCACTTCAAAAACAGCAGAAACTGCACAGCAGTGGCGGAGGGTCCTTAGAACACCATTCTTTTCGGATTCCCTTTGAATTGTAGTTACTTAATATGGTATAAAGAACCTTGTCCACAATGTGTTGAACCTTGTTGACAGATATTTGGTTACCTTAGATTTATTAAACCCTTCGCTACTGCTGCACAGAATTGTAAAAATAATAAGTCCCTACTTGCCAAACAAGGATTTGAGTGGCCGATGACCGATACTGTTAAGACTAGCGTAAAGCTTAGGTACCACCAGGCGCACGTCCTGCTCGTCTCTTCATTGTATTGTATTGCGTAGTAAAATTTTCCTAATTTCGAAATTACAGATTCGCTTTCAAGCGCATAATATGCAAGTGTTTCTGCGGGAGCGGAGGACCACGTCGCGAGTCTGACGGTGAGGGCTCGAGGAGACAGAACCATCGGCCCACTCACTCGCACTCGCTGGAAGAACATGATGTCCACAATCATACCACTGCACCTGCTACTACTGCTGCGGATAGGTAATACCGAATATTAAGTACCTTAATACGATGCATAGGTAATGTGGTATTCATCCGCATAATTAATAAAAAAATGCTCGTCACAATGCCAATAGTGACGAATCGTGTCAAATCCTGTGTCACGATATAGGAGTTCTCACAGCTGCTGGCTATTTTATGCAAGTTCCCGACGTTTACTGTTAGGCCGCGGCCCGTCATACACGATCACCTCGCCTGGTCGGAGGATCCTCCCTTTGTGTTGGAACGTAACACCTTACCCACTACAGTGGTTAAGACTCCCTCGTGCAAGGCATGTAAATATTACAGACACGGAATTATGGACTACGTTATTCGGAAAGTACGCCTGGACTAATTAAGTTTGACTAATGTGAGGCTGACTACCTTGCTAAAAGCAAAGTATCGATCAGTATGGTAAACCATTATTTCCAAAGTGGGTAAATAAAGTACCTACGTACCTACGAAAGCATGACCACTTTCTTGGGACGTCACAGAGTGGAAAAAATACTTTCCAAGGCAACTTCAGTGATGACAAATGATTTCAATTCAATTGAGAAACTGAACATACCTATACACCAACGTGCAGGCGCGGATCCAGGTGAAGAGGGAAATTGCCGCCAGAAATTGGACTTAATTACTTTTTTTCGGGGATTTCAAAGTAGACCATGGGGCTTTGTGCCTCTGAAAAGAATAGAACATCAAACTTAAGATGTTTCATCAGAAGTTCGACTAAATTTTTATTTGGAGTTATGCCATTTATGTTGTGTGGACGTAAGTTTGTAATTTTGTTAGTTTGACTCATTGGAGCACTCATTTGTAGTAGGATGTTGGCAATCTTTTCAGATTGTTTCTTAAACAGATGTTCAAGTGTGGGTGAGGTGTCTATTGATTTTGTGGTATTTTGGCGAAGTGGTGTCATTTGCAGTTTTCCCAGTGCCGCAATCTATTGTAACCGCGGCACTGTTTTTATATATACTGGACCTCATAGTATTTTATAAATACAATAATTGCATTTTTGAAAGAAAGAACTATCACGGCTTTTGTTATTGCTTCGTAAATGCTCTCTGTAAAGAGAGCATTTTAACAAATTATGATGTCGCAGGCCGAATACTATAGTAATTTTCAAGGCGAGCCGGTGAATTTATCAGAGGTTTTGATAGATTCAGGTGGCGGGCTGTCTGCCATCTTTTTGGAGTTCCCATTTTCCGGCACTCTCTGCCATGTGGGGGGACCGGTTACCCTGGGGCTACAAGTGCAGATTTCTACGCCAGTTGTTCCACCGGTTGTAGTTGATGGGAATGGATGACTCACAGATGAGGAACGGGGTTGCGAGATGAACAAGCTTGGATGGAATACTTGTTAGACGAATTTCTCGGTACTGCTGCCAGTAGTATTCATTAGCACAGGTGCCTGGTCGCCTACACCTGTACAGTCTTCGATAACTTAATTCTCACCCGCTGGTTCGGGTACCTGTGAGCGTCGGATGTTAGCCGGATCGCATGACATCGCATTGTCTTTAACTGACTTTTCCATTTCCCACGCACTTTTCCAAGGTATTACAGCCCTACTTTTGGAGAAGATTTAGTTCTTCCAGGCCACGGGAGACCTATGTATTGACAGGTTACTTAACCGCCGCATGTAACTCGGCGTTGTTGCTCGTTTAGCACCACCTGGGCGGCGCGTGTAAGGTGGGCCTTAGAAAAGGTGGTAAATCCTACGGACGCGAACACCTAATGTAACCTGTGCCCCCAAAATTAAATTATAGCATTTATTATAATTTGTTTTTTCTAATCTTGCTCATGTTCACGGCGTATGAAGCGCTATCTATGTAGTATACAATTAAACAATAATTTATTGAGTACAGTGCCATCTGTTAAAAAATATGGTACTAAAATGAAACAAAGTTGGATTGAATGAGGTCAATCCAACTTTGTTTCATTTTAGTACTATATTTTTTTAACATGTGTGCATAGAGGTCTCTTTGATCATAATTGTAGATTTAAAAAAAAAACTGTGCATGAAGCAAAATTATTGTATCCAATTCAATATTAAGAAATAAAATATATTTTATTTTTTATAGGTGACGTCAAGCTATGCGACGGCAGAATCCACAGTTCCAGACCACCGTCGCATGTGTATAGCAATTAAAATAACGTTATTAGCAGTGATCTATCTGTGTCTACAATAACGTTCAACAGTCTATTAAAAAGTAATCTTACCCTATATGTATTGTTACTAAAAGCGTCCTACTTTACGTAAACAATTAAATTCTTATTAAAATAAATGATTTAATTAAATGTGTGTATTTAAATTATAATATAATTATAACGGATAAATAACGTAGTTATTTTAACGTTATAACGAACAAATTATATTACGCCTATAATTACGAGCTATGTAAAACTATATTGATGTGTGTATTTCAGTGAATGTTAATAAATGTGAATTTATTTATTGAAAAGACTGTCAGAACTTAATATTGTACCTAATATTATTGTAAAAATGATGTTAGATAATTGTTCGTCATTTAAGAGGAACTGTGTAGAGATAAGCTGTAATATTTAGGTAGTAATTAATTAAGACTTGAGAGTGTACGGCATATTTGATATTTTGTAACAATATCAATGTACGTGCATGATCTAAGTCTGCTATGGAAACTCCAAATCTATAAACGCTTGCAACTGAAAGATAGTACTTATCCTAATTATTTTATCCTTGACTCAATTCTAAAGAGTAATATTCAAATAATAACTAAGTAGACACTATGATACCTTTCCCATAAGTAGGTAAGCTAGAGGCCCTTTAAGGCTAACGTGTAGAACCTTATAGTTGTTTCGTATTTTACTGTGTCATTGTTTCTATATATTTCACAAATCTGTTTTTCAAATGCGTCAAACTTACAATTGTGTTTTGTATCCTTTACCTCCAAAAGTCTATCCAATCCTCTAAACCCTAGAGCATAATTATGGGGCATTTAAATTTAACGAGCTGTTATCAGACTACAACTACATACTATAAAAATAACTCTAATAGTAGAAATATCCTACGAATACATATACCTATCTAATAATTTTGTACCGAACCATTAGAAACTACAATAATTACAAGAATTCTTAAAACATTTAGACAACTAGATAAGCAATTCCTATTTGATATTATTCAACTTAACCAAAAATAATAAATTCAATATTCTTTGTATAAATATGTAATGTAATTGAAGTTTGAAAACTGACCAGAAAGATCGGTGGCTGACAGTGCCTGTTTTTATATAAGTAATTAAACTGTACCTTCGGATTTATATTAGGCTATGCGATTAAACACAAATAACTCCACGAATGAAATACGTACAAAACCCTTCTAGATACACATAAAACAGTTAAGTCAGTACTTATAGAACTAATTGTCTAAAACTGTAGCAAATGAATTTCTAATGAATAAACGTATTTAAAAAAACTTGTCTATCTACGTCGATTACCATAAACGGGTATTAAAATAGTCAATGGGTAATTAAAGATCTCAACGTTCCTCAAATTTATTAAATTGTGTATTCGATGTTTTAACATTATATTCGTTAGGTGAGAGTTGTATGTTTATGTGTGGACGATATCAATATAAATATGGATTAATATACGAGATGTTACCTATTTGTTGTTTTATTTATGTGTTATACCTAAACATACCAAACAGCAAATATCAGCTGCATGCAATGATTCTGAAGAGAAATGAGGACACCAGTTATGTCCACTTTGTTTACCCAGGTGATTATTACTCAAGCGAACAAAGTGGAATAACAGACATTTCATCATAATGTTAGTTATTTCCTAAATAATTTGGTTAAAAATCCATAATAAACTAAGATCGTTAATAATGTCGCACAAAACATAATTAGCTTAAACTAGTATGTCAGTCTTTAGTGCTTAGTGACACCCAGGATAAATCTTTGAATGTTAAGCACGATTACTAATTTTATTTATCGGTAGGAACATACTAATACATTTAAAAGTTGTCTAATTGAAGTACACGTTTAGCTTAGTTTGAGATCAGATTTTTAATGCCTCGGTGACGCAGTGGAACTGTGCTCGATAACTGCTGCGCATGAGGTCTTGGGTTCGATTTCTACTAATTTTGTTTTTCGAAGTTCGGTTGTAATTTATGTCCGTAGATTGAATGTTTGTGCCCCACGACATGGTTCTTGTACCTACTTGCTTTAAAAAAAGAAAATAAAGAGAATATGGAGGTGTTTTAGTATTTCAAAATTTTATTTTAATGCTACGCTAAATTATATTAAAATTAATGCGGCATTATTAAATTGTCGCAAATTCTGACTGCCGCACTCAGAGTCATTTAGAGCTTGTTAAATCATTCATGAATAATTATTTTATTTTATATGACATAATTTGAAAAAAGGAATGATTTAAGTAAGTAGGTAAGCATTAAACGACTGTGAGTACGGCAGTTAGAGCCTGAAATAAAATAACCGTGTTATATTAGGCATGTCGATTATATATTAAAAAAACATTATTTTTCATCCCATAAATGTAAAAATCTGAAGACTAACGGCCGGTTTCAATTGTATGGAGCTTATGTCAAATATATAACTCCAGTAGGCAAATCTATCGATAGTTAGAGTATTGAGACCGGCCGTAAGTGCTATAAATTAATTTTGCCATCGAAAAACGATTTTATTAAATGTTAATAACAATAACGTTATAACCACAGCTAACGAACAAAAACATCGCACCCACGTCGCACCCCTAGTCGACTTAGCATCGGTCAATGCCATCGTTCACAATGTCATTCAATACTCATTCAGTTGAGCGCTCACTTTCGCTGATATTGGATGTGAATTTAGTTGTAATAAACAAGTTGTTATTATCGAGAAAGTATTGAATAATATCTTATAAAATTGTGTTATAAATCGCGTTACTTTTACCTGTGGAAGGACTATCATTTGGTGATTTCAAAATGTTTTTCGGAGGCGTTGAAGGGTAAGCAATTTATTTGTATTTTATATTTTTATAGGTACGTAAAAGTATACAATACTTCGTATAATATCGAAAGTTGAAAGGCTCGCCTTGAGAATAGCATGCCTAGATTTCGTAAGAGTTAAATAATGGTTTAATTTTTTTATAACCTATAAATATGTGATGAATTATTTTTATTTTATAAAACTTTTCCGTCTGATATCAAAATGTCAATGCCAATTTTTATGGATATAAAATGTTTATTTTGACTGGTTTCAATGTTAAACACATTTAATTAACACGAAATTAGACGCCAGTTCCTATTTTGATCATAGTAGGTAAGACAACATCATTGTAGGAACTTAGAAAGTATTTTTTAATGCTTGAGTCTTGAGCATACTTGGGAAACTCAGCCATAGATAAAAAAATGGTGTATCGACCTCTTCATATAAGTATAAAACTAAGTACCTACCTACCTACTTTGGTACATTACTTATGTTACTTTAGTAGATGCAAGTATCTAACTACAGTACGATCCGCAACCGCAACCACTTGTCGCCTACTTCAGTCCGGCCTAGTTACGTTGATCGTACTGTACATATTGAGTTTTATTTTCTAAACAATAAAAAACAATTTACTCACGAATATAATAAAACTATGAATCCACGAATTCGTATCATACTTAAACACAAAACGTGAACTTATAAATAATTTATTACTCATTTCGTATTTAAAATAAACCATATTGTGAAAAATTAAAAACAAACAATGCATTTCACATGCCCACAATCGCAAGCGTAATTTCTGGCCAATCAGCGTTCAGTATTTAAGCGGCTTGCCAGCCACGCCGACAAAATTAAAACAAGTCAAAATGAACTCTATGCAGTTGTAATAAAGTAAATAATTAATTAAATTCATGCAAAACAATTCCAAGTTATTTCATATCCCCATTTGTGGACGGCCTTGAATTTTTATAACGATTACTTTTGTTGATCAAATTGTTATAAATGTCAACTGGTTTAATGCAGTTGATAGTTTTATATGTATACTTAAATTATTTAATAGATGTGGTATATAGGTACGAGGCTTTGATTCAGTACCTACTCTCATTCAATCGACCTTTGTGAACGCGCAACATTTAAGAAATAGTTTCACTGCGGCCTTCTATAATTATTAGATAAGTACCTACCTAAAATACTTAACGTAGGTACTTACCTAATTTCCTTCCAAGAAAAGAGTTGCTTGAGCCAGTTGCGTGTACTTATATGACCAATAAAGATTGATGTTATTGTGTATTGTGTAATAACATTGAATGTTCCCGACATTTCATGTGATGTCCATAGTCCTGACAAACAACCAAATATCCCGACAAAACGCCCTTTGCAGCCCCCCCCCCCCTTCGTGTGCGATGTGGTATAGGGTGAAATGACTTACAATCCCCCACCCGTCACACGATCTACTTAAGCTCTGTACTTATCAGGTGAAATTACTTGCACCCTGTTGCGTAATGTACTTAGTTGGTAAGGCGGTATTGGGTAAAATGACAGGCATCTATGCCCCCCCCCCCCCAGGGTCTCGTCGCGCGATGACTCATACCTCCTTGTATTTCACTTGGCCGGTGTTGAGACAAATGCACTCCCCCGTGCGACGAAATTGCTTAACCCTAAAATTAAAAAGTGCAGTGCCTTCAATGTCCTAGAATCCAGTAGAAATAACGTTTCTTACCTACTACTTAATTCTTTTATTTCGGCGCAAACATACAGTACGAACAACGTAACTTGACCGGATTGAAGTTAGGTTTTTATCACTTTCGCGCATGTCATAGAGGTGTGACCCTAAAATTACTTACGAAAACGAATTAATCGTTTTCGTAAGTAATTTTAGGGTCACACCTCTAATCGATTAAAAATACTAACAACATTTTATTAATTACAAAAAAACATGACATGTTAGTAATACTAATTATGACAATGTAATGCGTAATCGCATCTCTAATTCTATTGGTTTAGTTACCGCCCCCGCCCCCCGCTTCCTGTCACCATTTACTTTCAAAAAATGCTTCTGCGCAACCACTTGTCGCGCGTTTGGTCCGGTCTAGTTACGTTGATCCAGCTGTAATCGTTTCGACCCTGCTCTAAGTCACACCATTTGCGACTTAGAGCAGGCATTCACCCCTGACTATTGAGTACAAGTAGTCATACCTATACCCACTAATCGTGCGGATATAATCGGCTTAGGACATATGGGTCATGACTTCCAAAGGTTCTTTACCTGCGTAAATAAGTTCCTATCGCCCGCATAATACGTTGATAAGAATCGCAATCAAAATCCTTGATAGAGGCAGTCTGGATCTTATCTGTTTATGACGGTAAACAACTACCTAGTTGAATGTTCCCCACTACACGGCAAGTTTATGTGCTGAAATATGATGACGTATGAATATAAACGGTTTAGGATTTGCCAATTTCTGACTGGAGGAGTCTACCAGCGTTCGTGCTTAGGTTTGGTGCATTTTAAGCAGACGGCCAATATCAACCATGTCGTCTTTTAACTCCTTAAAATGATTCTTCATAACGTCCCGATAGTAAACATTGAATGATGACATTAAAATTTGACTGCCTCTGGCGCGGTGGGAGTGTATCCGACTGCTACGCAAGAGGTCGTAGGTTCGATCCTCACCCAGGATAAAACTTTGTGTGATGAGCACGATGGTTTATTCTGTGTCTGGGTGTTATTTATCTATAATATGTATGTATGTATTTAGAAATACATATATAAGTATGTTTATCAGTTGTCTGGTTTCCATAGTACAAGCTCTGCTTAGTTTGGGATCAGATAGCTTTGTGTAAGTTGTCCCTAGATATTATTATTAATTTAATGATGTCCCATGCCCATATATGAATGGGACCCAGAAGGCGCTAGGCGCCCTACTATATTATCGGAGGCAGCCATCAAGTCCTCCTGTGTATAGGGTTGCTAGGTTGCCAAACCTAATAGCCGGACAGATCAGCCAGTTTATCTACCATGTCCGGCTTTATCCAGACGCCTGGTAAAGTGCAGGTGGTCAGGCACACATGACACGATGTAAAGTAGATCATTGTTATTAGTTACTAGCTGTCGCGCGCAACTTCGTCTGCGTAACTTTTCTCCGTTTTGTAACATTTCTCATTGCTGCTCCGCTCCTGTTGGTCGTAGCGTGATGTTATATAGCCTACAGCCTTCAAAAATTAAATAAAATTAAAGAAATTTACGCATACGAAGTTGCGCGGGTCAGCTAGTATATTATACAATCACACGGCTTTAAATTCGACTAATTAAACAGCTGACGTAAGATCCCGTCTATTCACCTCACTACACAGAAATGTTGCTCCTCAGTTTCCTGTTTCATAGTTTCACCAATTAAACTGCTAGCGAGAGTGGTTTACCGGCTCCTAATATGTTATTGAAAAATAAGTTAGATTTTTCATAATTTCTGGAATTCCCAGTATGGTTTTCTCATAATATTCCTTGAAGTATTGAGGAAAGGCCCAATACTTCACATAATTTTGTGACGTAGGCTAAAGCCAAGACTTCCTGCAGTAAATCTAATCGAAAAGATAGCAATATGGTTTGCGCTAGTAATAATAGTCTTTATTCAGACACAAAAGATATATTTACAAACTAGCTGTGCCCTACGGTGTTACCCGCGGTTTATTAGCCTATACGTTCGACACTTCTGAGTCGAAGACATCGACAACTTCGTCTGTTTGCCCAACTTTGTCAAAGGCCTCCTCCATTTCTTTCCACTCTACTTAGTTTAGTGCTTTTCTTTGTCCATAGTTTTCCTGCTATCGCCTTTATCTGCGCTTACAGAATAAACCATCGTGCTTATCACACAAAGTTTTATCCTGGGTGGGGATCGAACCTACGACCTTCGGCTTAGCAGTCAGGGTCACTAACCAGTAAACCAACAGGCCAGTCAAATATATATAATGTGCGACCACCATTTATAGATGATTAGCTGTGCGCCGCGGTGTTACCCGCGGTTTATTAGCCTATGTGTTAATCCAGGGTGTCAGCTAACTCCATACCAAATTTGATTAAAATCACTCCAGCCGTTTAGACGTGAAGAAGTAACAAACATTCACACTCACATACTCACAAACTTTCGCCTTTATAATATTAGTGTGATTATCCTCTTTAAGAAAAAAACGTTTGGATGAATTATTAAAATATATATATTACGGGTCTTAATCGCGTGAATAATTTAAGGTAAAAATACCTTAAAGTAGTCTTACCGTATACCTTATTAGTACCTTAAGTAGCCAAAGTAGTCTTCCCGTGACCACGGCCGTTGCAATACGGTCGAAACGTCAGGCAATAAACAAGGTATTTTACCTTAAATTATTCACGCGATTAAGACCCGTAATATATATATTTTAATAATGTGTACAAATCGCGAAAGTTTATCAACGTTTGGATGAATGTTTAGAACGACTGAACTGATCTAGAGATAGATTACCTAAAGCCTTGAATAGTAGGTACATGGGTTAGGTACTTTTTATCCAGTAGCATAGTAGTATGTATCCATAGCGCTAGTAGTAAATCACAGTTTGATGTTTGCCTAGACAGGGTTGGATGGTGACTTTATGGTGTCCTGGGCTTAAGGGTCAACCTAATTAATTAAATATCATTTTCTCAAAAAAAAACTGTGTATAGGGAAAAAAACTATTTTTTCCTTTTTTTCTCCAATATTATCCTTGTTTTCAATAGGGGGGCCAGTGTCTTTTGTTTTAAATCCGCAAGGCCTAAAAAGGCTGCATTGCAACCCAACAAACCCGACAAAGATATACAAATCACAGTTTGAAGTACCTAAGTTTATCTAAACAGGGGTGGATGGTGACTTGGGGTGAACCTAATTAATTAAATATATTTTTTTCAAAAAAGCTGTGTATAGGGTAAACCTTACAATTGTAATTTTTATTTTTTTCTCCAATATTATCCTTGTTTTCAATGGGGGCTCAGTGCCCTTTGTTTTAAATCCGCAAGGCCTAAAACGGCTGCACTGCCCCCAACAAACCCTACAAAGATATACCCTTGTGCTTGGAGATTAAAGAGTTCAGTCAGGTATCGTCACCGGGATATAATATGTGTTTTGGCGAGTAGCAGGTACTTCCCACAAAGCCTAAGTTATCGCCAAAGTAGGTAGCCTGATAACGTAACATAAATAATATATAATATTTATCAGCAATCAACACATCGGTGTCGATATGATATCGTACTATAGGTACTCCAAAAGACTTGCACTGTAGAGTAGTATTAGAAAGACAATATTTACACAGTCACCTCATCATATACCTAAGTTTTTAATGCTATAAAAAAACCAGTATACCTACCTATAGCCTGCTTGCGGCTTGCTTGATTAAAAATACCAAGGTAACTTTAAGTATTGTTACCCCATTAGGCAATTACAAACAATTACAAAGTACTACCTGCCAGTTCAGGTAGCGAAGGATGCTGTTTTTTTTAAATATAATTCAATTTTACGTATCGTTTATACCTATCGGCATATTCAAAACTTAAAAAAAAATACCATACGATAAATGTTGATAAACTTTCGCGATTTGTACCTACACATTATGAAAATATATATAGGTATTACGGGTCTTAATCGCGTGAATAATATAAAGTAAAATATCTTATTTTTTGCCCGACGTTTTGACCGTATTGCAATGGCCGTCACGGGTAGATTGGAACAAGGTATTTTACTTTAAATTAATCACGCGATTAAGACCCGTACTATATATATTTTCATAATACCATACGATAGTTTCAATATCTCAAAGAGAAAGGCGTAAATACTAGACAACATACCAAAACTGAGATAAAATACTTATAAATCAAGTCACGATTTTTATATTACACATAGATACGAGCATTGCATTGAAAGTACCTAATGAACATACCGGAGCGAGTGTTCTGACCGAAGATAAATGCGTCAACTACCGATGTCTGATGATAATATATCCAAAGTATTTTTACCCAACCAATCTATATAAATAAACATATTTTTTTGTATGTTTGTCCTCTATGAGTAGGGAACTCATAGAGGATAAACCATTGATCATATTGTTATGAAACTTTGGCAGGGTGTTCTGGGAACGTCCGCGATGATTCCTGGCCCAAAAAGCCACAGCGAAGCGGGTTGTTTTTATTTAATAGATTTGGGTAAAAGCCGGATAGCCTTCCTCGTTAAATGGGCTATCCAACAATATTTTTTTTTTTTTTAATTTACCAAAAGGTTCTAAGATTATCACGTTCAAACAAACAAACAAACTCTTCAGCTTTATAATATTAGTATAGATATAAACGTGAAAGTTTCACAGTATTATCTATATTAATAAAATAAACCTATTGTTTATTTTAACGCACCAATCTTACGTATTTCACTTCCGAAAGTATTCAGATTCTTAATTGCTCATTGAAAGCTTTTGGCTATATGGAATGTAGAATTATCTGTCGTAAAATGAGACAAAATACTCCAGACCTATTCAACTGATAAGCGTTTTTAAAATAAGGTGTGAATACAAATAAAAACACAAAACACATAACCATATTAAGAATAGATAATGCATCACAGGTTTGTAAGCTTTACAACACTACATATTTATTTACTGATAGATAACATGATAACGATACCTAGTAGTTATCATGAACTTGGCCTTAAGTACTTTCTGTAATCAATCGACTTGATCCAATAGCAAAGTACCCAATAAATGAATAAAAAGTGCAAAACAAAGGCATAAAATACGCTTGCACTATGCAATTTATTGCACTAGAACCACATACACTGACAACATTTTGTGGCCCGAACAAAGTGCAATTGGAAGTCGATAGTTTGAACTAGGGATGTTACGGAGTAATGTTTGGGCCGCCGACGGTATAACAAATTCCGGCGGCCCGTTCGCGAAGGTGGCGAGCGATACGCGGTGGGCTTTTTAGTGGGTGCAAACCCCACACTACCTCCACCGTCTTCCCCGAACGGTGGGGGTATTCGTAAGAATTTTTTCCCGCCACATCAAAAAAAAAAAGGATGTTACGGAGGTGGTTTTATCGGATCCGAAGTCGGACTCGGAGTTTTTAAATTTAGTTTGCCGGAGTCTGAATCGGAATCGGAGGTGGCGGGTGAAGACAAATATGTTGAGATAAGTCATAAAATAATGAAATAAAAAAAAACATTATTCAGTTAGGTATTCATAATAAACGTCTAAAGGAATAAAATCGCTCGGGCGGGATTTTAACCCTCGATCATAGAGAATCTGTGTCAATCTTTCCTTTATACTTTTATTAAAGGTATATAAATTAGCTTGAAGGAACGGCCGCTGCACACTAGGTAGATACCTCCGACTTAAACGTATCGGAACCGAAGTCGGAGTCGGAAGTTCCGACTATTCGAAGCTCCGTAACATCCCTGGTTTGAACTTTTGAAGGCGGAGCGATCGTGTAGGTTTATCAATTAAATTACAAGTGATAAGATATTTTTCGCTTAACTAGTTAGTATTTCTTAATATAAAAACTTAATACCTACATACTTCAACTATCGTACATTTAACAGGATATTCGAGTGAATTTCTTCATTTGTGTAGGTATATATTAATGTTCGTGACTGTTTTCCGACCTAAATCCATGCAAGGGGAAGTACCACAGACCTAGTCACGGATCCAGCATATATTTCTGCTAAATACGGGTCATGAATTTCAATTTTAACCAGCGGTGACAAGTGCTATTTAAAAAATAATTACGAAAACAAACATCGTATTTAACAATTCGTTTTAAAGTTATGCGCTATTTTCTTTACTCTCATCTATACTAATATTATAAAGCGGAAGAGTTTGTTTGTTTGTTTGTTTGTTAAAACGCGCTAATCTCAGGAACTACTGGTCCGATTTGAATAATTCTTTTTTTGTTGGATAGCCCATTTATCGAGGAAGGCTATAGGCTATATAACATCGCGCTACGACTAATAGGAGCGGAGTAGCGACGTGAAATGTTGCAAAAACGGGGAAAATTTACGTATACGAAGTTGCACGGGACAGCTCGTATTCTCATAAAATCATAAACGCACTGTACCCTCGATGACTGTACCTAGGGTCACTGGCCGCACGCATTTAAAGCAGCTGATTCTAATTTTCCTATCACATTTCTCAAACTTTGACTGACAATTAATACACACGATCCACATAAAAGTTTTATGTTCAATTGTATTTTTAGGTGAAAAAAATAACGCTCAAAAAACATTTTTTTTTTGTATTTTTATTTTTAACTCTATTTTACAGTAGGTAATCTATGTTTAAACTCATATTTTGTTTTTTTTAATACTATTATAATACTAACACATTAACACTGGTGTTAGTAATTACCTAAGTATAATTATGTAATTTTTATATACTAATACAACTAACCAGCATAAATGGTGCATACTGTGCGCACAAGCTTAGAATTACAATCTACTTTTCTATTGTAAAATTCTTGTTGTACTTGTTTAATGATAGTAATTTGTTTAGTGAGCCTAATAAATAAAATAAATTTTGATAGTTATTTGATACCTATCATGTACACGAAATTCTAGATTCTCCCTTTCTTTTGAAATCAGTTGAAAGGACTACACAAATAAATCTGTGAAAAATAATTTTGTTTATTCATTGTTACTAGTGAATATGACTTCTATGAACTTGTTTAATATGCGAAATAGTGACATCACATCCATTTTAGATAACAGCTATTGTGGTTTTATCCTTGACAATGCCAAAGTGAATTAATACTTGGTAATATTATTAGATGCTTTACTACGTGAATTTTGGCTCTACATATTAAATGCCTATAAATTATCCAAGGTAAAACTTATCCAAGCTATCTTATATAAGCGAGCTTGACCCAATCAAATTGTTCTCAATGATTCCATTTATTTATCGAATTATATCAACTTGACCAATAATCCAATACACAATGCCAGCTTTATTAGAAGCTGGTATTGTTAAAAACAAAAGGGCTGGAGCAAGAGAATAGTTTTTCATTAACCAATTAGCAAAAAAAAGCAGCAAATTGTTACGGACTCTAAATTTGTATGACTGCCTCTGTGGCGCGGTGGGAGTGTATTCGACTGCTACGCAAGAGATCGTGGGTTCGATCGCCATCCAGGATAAAACTTTGTGTGATGAGCACGATAGTTTATTCTTTATTCTGTGTCTGTGTGTTATTTATCTATAATATGTACATGTATTTAGAAATATATAAGTATGTTTATCAGTTGTCTCGTTTCCATAGTATAAGCTCTGCTTAGTTTGGGATCAGATAGCGTTGTGTGAGTTGTCCCAAGATTATTATAGCAACAAAAAAGCAGCAAATTGTTACGGTCACCAAATTTGATTTTGATTTGGAGTCGGATTCCGCTATGTGTTGTCAAATGCCAGCTTCATGCACGTGTTACTTAATAATAATAAAACTAACAATAATAAAAATAATTTATTCACCTATGAAGCAAAATACTACGCTTAGTTAAGAATAATAATAACAATAATAAAAATGATTTATTCACCTATGAAGCAAAATACTACGCTTGTGAAAAGTCGATTCTACATTTACTTGTAATGCCTGTTCGCAAACAATAAGTTTAGCCCGAGAAAAGAACAGGCAATAAAAACTCGCAGCCAATAAAAAATATTGTTTGTTTACAATATTTCTTTGTTTATAAAATGTATATGCGGGTAAGGTGCTGCCACCATTATAGTAAACACCATTATAGAGGACTGGTGCAAAAAAAGAGGTCAAAATATTAGAAGAAGAGTACACAAGATTGGATATAGGTATCAGCCTCAATGGGCACAACATAGTAAATGTGCTTTAATATGATATAGGTATCTGTGTAGATCTTTACTTTTAATGACTATAGATTTCTTACGTATTTGGGCAATTGTTCGCGTAAACTGTGTGACATGTGAATTTCCATATGGCATGTGTTAGTTATTCACAGATACCGTTAGACGTCACAGTTGATTGGTCTAGCGTAAAATTTAACCGTATTTGTTATCTACATTCTAAACATATGGCAAACAGTGGTCCCATATGTCTGTCGATAATGTCGATCGTGTCATGTTTAGAATAACGTACATGTCATGTCCATTTACATGTTCATAGAAATGATTAGGTACATTATGAAGTGGCTGATCATAATAGAAAAATATTTAAAAATGTTTAGCACTATATTAGATATAGTAATTTACTATTATGAAATACAAATATTGAAGAGGCCTATGTCCAGCAGTGGACGGCGATAGGCTGATGATGATGATGATGATTATGATATTAGATATATTTCGGGACTTAAACGTGTGAATGATTTAAAGGTACGAACCTTTTATTTACCCGACGTTTCGAGTGTGTAGAAGTACCGACAGTACAAATTATCAAAATTATCAAGACCAGGCGAGGGTAGTTGAAAAACCCCGCGTCTCACGGAGACATCGCTAAGCTGCCATCAGTCGACCCATGACCACGATCGGTGCAATTCGATCGAAACGTCGGGTAAATAAAAGGTTCGTACCTTTAAATAATTCACGCGATTAAGTCCCGAAATATATCTAATATGTATAAAAATCGCGAAAGCTTAAAAACAATAAGTATATGACCAATTATTATTACCTATACTAATTACAGACCCTATTAAGCCGTGATCAACGTAAAATTACGCGTGGTAACATATCTATCACACGTGGTAGACATTAAATCGAAATCTAGATTATTAATTTTCTTTATCGTATGAAGCAGATAGCCAAAATAAACACTCGATATTTATCATGTTTGGCAAAATGATTACGTCAGTCATATATAATGTATGCAGATTATACTAATATGTGAGTGAGACGTATCTATCCTAGTGTTCGTCCAAATCACGTCTTAAACGGCTACACACTACCCTAAATCAGGGCCCTAAATCGAGATGGCCTTGAAAATTTGTTAGAGAAAGGGCCCTAACTCTTATTACACCGCTCTTTTTAAGGGTTTAGGGTCCCTGATTCAGTGTAGTGTAATAAAAAAACGGTTTCAATTTCAAGCTGAAAGTTCGTACACTGTTACTCGATGGATTAG
Organism: Herminia tarsipennalis; assembly: GCA_945859575.2. Lineage (NCBI taxonomy): Eukaryota > Metazoa > Arthropoda > Insecta > Lepidoptera > Erebidae > Herminia > Herminia tarsipennalis. Next base: position 12,580,490 of record OX243855.2, read on the forward strand.
CTGAATCCTAACGTTAGCCACATAAATGACTGTAACGTATGTCTGTATGTTATGAATTTAAGTTTATGTTTATTTGTATGTATGTAATGCATTTGAGTATAGTTATGTATATCTGTATGTATGTTATGTTTTTAAGTATACGTAGGTATGTGTGTATTATATATATTTATAATCAATTGTATTTATCATAAATAACTAGCATTGGCTGTCAACAATCTGCATCTATATAATTTTATGTTACATCACCCAAAGGTTGGCTGGTAGAGAATGCTTTTAGCATTAAATCCGCATTTGTACAATATTTTGTGCATAAAGTCAATAAATAAATAAAATGCACCTAGTTAATAGTAATGCAAGTTAGGTCGGCTAAGGAAGTTAGTTTCACGTTACAGCAGACCGCCATGAAACAGCAACTTTAGTTGCTGTGAATGATATATAATGTCAGAGCTTATTAAATGTTAGCTTCTGCGTGGAGATGGTTCTTCAGGGTTCTTATAATAGCATCAGACAGTCTTTAATACAAGGAGCCCTTTTTGCAGTAACTTCTAAATAAAATTGGACAACGACTGCCTTTGTGACGCGGTGGGAGTGTATCCGAATGCTACGTAGAGGTCGTGGGTTCGATTCCCACCCGGGACACCACTTTGTGTGATCCACAAATTGTTATTCCGAGTCTGGGTGTACTTTGTGTCTGTGATTTGTATGTTTGTAAAATCCGCCGCGACACAGGGCTAGTAGGTACCCTACTGCGGGTCGACACCCATCTTTTAAAAAGAAAAAGAAAAGTGCTTCCAGTCTCTAGACTACGGCACTTTACCTACTGCGATAATTCAAATTCCCGTATATTTATATGCCACATAAAAAGCGAGCGGCTGTTATTCACTATCATATTAAACAATTTATACGGTATTGGTTACACATATTATGTTTATCGAAACGAAAAGTGACCGTGAAATACAGTCACCAATAAAACCAGTTTGTTGAATTTATAACTACAACTTGACATGCAGAATTATCAAATACTGACTAGGATTGCATTTTTTCTGATAAAAGGTAGCTTATGCATTCTCCTGATAATTCTCATCTGTAGGCACAAAAAAGAGAAATGCTTTTGCCATTTCTATTGTATCTGCAGTAATTTTGTTATCTATACTAATATTATAAAGCGGAAGAGTTTGTTTGTTTGTTTGTTTAAACGCGCTAATCTCAGGATCTACTGGTCCGATTTGAAAAATTCTTTTTTTGTTGGATAGCCCATTTATCGGTTTACTAATGTTTGTCATAATTTAAAATGCCATAATTTCACATGCCATACCGGTATTTGCCATAATTTCATTAGAAATAACGCTTCAGTTGCCATAATCGTGAAATGACATAAAATGACTTTCACTAATTCCATTGGTCATAATCGATCAAGTGTCATAATAATTTAAATCCATAAATGTATTTGCTATAATTTTCGTTTTCAATAATACCATTTTCCATAACTTTTATTTACCATAATATAAATAAAGATAATATTACTTACTAAACTCGACGGAGCCCCGCTTCGCGGGGCTCCTACTTTTGGGTGGTTTAAAAAAAAAACCTAACACGAAGACTAAGGCGGGAGCTCCGCTTCGCTTCGCTCCCGCCTTAGTCTTCTAACCTAACCTATCCGAGTCGGATTGCTCTGAGTCGGGGTGTTAAAGATAATTAATTTCGACCTAACAATATTATGTATTATTTTCATAATTATATCAAATTTTGATTATGTCAAGAGTCGATTATGAGACGTGTTACTTATGGAAACTAATTATTATGATATATGATGCTATGGAAAGTCATTTTATGGCAAATAAAAGTTATTACTGTTGAGTTGTTAAGGCAAACGTTATTAGTATAAATGATAATAGTGCAAGTAAATATTATGATCGGGGACGATTATGGCAAACAATATTAGTGCAAATTAATTTATGGCAAACGAGAGAATACCCCATTTATCGAGGAAGGCTATAGGCTATATAACATCGCGCTACGACTAATAGGAGCGGAGAAGCGACGAGAAATGTTTCAAAAACGGGGAGAAATTACGCATACGAAGTTGCGCGGGACAGCTAGTCTATACTAATATTATAAAGCTTAAGAGTTTCTTTGTTTGTTTGAACTCGATAATCTCAGGAACTACTGGTCCGAATTGAATTATTCTTTTAATGTTGGATAGCCCATTTATGGAGAAAGGCTATAGACTATATAACATTACGCTACGACCAATAAGAGCGGAGCAGCAATGAAAAATGTTGCAAAAACGGGGAAAATTTACACTGACAAAGTTGTGCGAGTCACCTAGTAATGTAATAAAAAATAATAAGGTATTTACCTTCTCAGTCGTTCAGGTGAAGCACTAGAGGCTATATAACATCACGCTACGGCTAATAGGAGCGGAACAGTAATGAATAATATTGCAAAAACGGGGAAAATTTACCCAGACGAAGATGCACAGATCAGAGCAATAAATAGAAAACAAACAAATCATTGTTTTAAACCAAAGACCTTTGTGAATGCCCTCAGACACATCAACTAGACGTAGAAATACAAGTTTTGTTTTGATGAGCACCACGACTTGACATTTCGAATAGTACAACTGCACGCCTTCTCACATTTTAAATGTGACTTGAAACTAGAGATTCGAATCAAATGCCACATAAATAAAAGCCGACCTGTTGAACTTTGTTAAGCAATAAATTTTAAATCAGATATAATCAGCATTTAGTGATGAAAATTTAACAATCATGGCACAACATCTTTCCAATCAAGCTACATTTTCTAATCTATTGGAATTTGCGAAAAAAAATGTTTTCGACGACCTGCAAACCAAAGCTGCAACGATATTCCAAGATTATTAGTACATATAAATGTCATATTTTAAGAGCGGTGTGCTTATCACTACATAGTATAAAACAAAGTCGCTTTCTCTGTCCCTATATCCCTATGTATGCTTAAATCTTTAAAACTACGCAACGGATTTTGATGCGGTTTTAATAGATAGAGTGATTGAAGAGGAAGGTTTATATGTATAATAACATCCCTTAAATAGTGGAGAAATAAGGAATGCTGCAAAAACGGGAAAAATTTACGCAGACGAAGTTGCGCGAGACAGCTAGTTAACTTATATGTGTAAAAGTCAATAACAGAAACCCCACAGCATAACGCCATTATTATGCCGTTCATCATTATACTATCGATAAATCGCAACTGCTACACAGCATTTAACATAGTCATCCATCTCAGCACAATTATTCAAAGCATGCTTTTCCTCCCACAGAGGCGCCACTCACTCCAACCTCGTGATATGCGACGCAACTGGTCGAGTGGTTGGCAAAGCCAAAGGCTCTGGCACCAACCATTGGACCCTCGGCATAGATGAGTGTGCCAACAGGATCCTCAGTATGCTACAGGATGCTAAAGATGACGCATGTATACCTAGAGACCAACCTTTGGATTCCCTAGTAAGTCCATGTTTTTGATTCATTTAAGGGTAGATTAAGCGAAACAGGGCTCGGCTCTCTCAAAAATTTATATAGAAAACCTAAATATTACGACACGAGAAAAATTGTGTCACTAGTCAAAGAGTTTTTCTAGTAGATGAAATATAGAAATTTAAGGATATGTCTTAATATGATCCCGCAAATAAATCTTGAAGTTGCGGAAAAATGCAAAAACGAGCATTTTCGTATTGTCATAGTCATGGCGTTCGTAATCTAACATACTTATGTACGAACGAATATTCTACTTTATTTTGACCTGCGCTCCTGCGCACTGTGAAGTAATGGTTGTGTGCGGAAGAGCGAGGCCGGCGATCGTGTAGCTGTGTACGTAGCGCTAAATAAATAATTATCTCAGTGTAATGCCCCCTTAACATACAGTTAAACTTTATTTAGGTCTAGCGGACGCCTCGCGGTTTTACCCGCGTAAAGCTAGTATGGTTCTGTTTTGGGTTCTAATGTTCTGACACCTGGGTCAATTATAAACGTTGCACCTTAATTGGCCCATATAGCACTTTGGTGAATGACTTTATAAATGAATCACACCACTGCTTACTCACGAAATTAGCGCAAACCGCGAATCTCAACAATTACTCCAATCAGCTCCACAGTAAATCACAATACAAGTAATTTATACAATGAGTTGTGTAACGAACGCTTCATCAATTCAACCTTCAATTCCCAGGGGCTAACGTTGTCTGGGTGTGAGCAAGAGAGCAGTAACGCAGAGCTGGCGGCCCGTGTGAAGGAAAAGGATGAAAACTGCGCAAGGGCAATTTACGTTGCATCAGATACAGCCGGGTCTCTGTTTACGGGAGCGACTGATGGAGGAATGGTGCTTATTGCTGGTAAGATATCTTCGTGATAGCTTTTCAATTCCGTATTTATGTTTAAAAGCTTCCAAGATTATATATACATGCTATAGATTGCCCGATATACTTCGAGATTCAATCTGAGATTGAGACGAGTCACTATTTTAATCTAGGTACAAAATTACAGCGTCCAGCAATGTCTACTTCTGTGAATATTCGACTTATGTCGCTGCATTCGTATTGTCAAGCTGTTTTTTTTTTTTTCATTTCTCTATCCTGATCGAAAAAGATTGGTCTTATATTGCAATTGACAGATAAAGACAGTGGAAAAAGAGTAGGGGCCTTTGCCCTGAAGCGGGAAATACAGGCTAATAACAATAACTATTCTGTACTTGCGAGCTCTGATAAATAACATTAACCAGTTACTATATACGGTATCAATTAACGGTTTAAATAACAGGTTAAACTTTCTTTTATAACGCTACAAGTAAATGTAGGTACGCAATACGTCAAAATTGTGTCAAAATAGTTTTTTTATTGTGAACGTTCATATCATAGAATGGCGATTAATGTTATAAAAAGAAACATATACTCGTATTTCTTCAGAATTTAAGATATCTATTCTATCATACTAATATTATTAATCCGTTAAGTTTGTGAAATTGGATGGATGATGTGGATGTTTGTAGCTTTTTTGCGAAAAACTACTAAACAGATTTTGATGAAACTTTGTAATTTATACATCAGACTAGGACATGGGCTATTATCTATTCTAATATGTATTATAAAACTGAAGAGTTTGTTTGTTTGTTTGAACGCGATAGTCTCAGGAACTACGGGTCCGAATTGAAAAAATATTTTTTCGTTGGGTAGCCCATTTATCTAAGAAGGCTATGTAACATCACGCTACGGCCAATAGGAGCGGAGCAGCAATGAAAAATGTTGCAAAAACGGGGAAAATTTACGCAGACGAAGTTGCGCGGGTCAGCTAGTAAAATATAACGCAGGTGAAGCCACGGGGAAAACTAGCAAACTATATTTCATAAAAATCATTAGTTAGTAGACAGATAAGGCTTCTTTCTTTCTTTTGCATATCAAATTATATTGATGATGAAGTGCCGAACTCATCCCCGCTCTAAAAATCAGTAGTGTAATGACCTTTGTAATAGTTCGATGAAATAGAAAGGCATGAAGGCTAGGTAATTGACTAACAACTACGTTATAATGCACCGTCTAAAGTGACGAGATGAATGATTGTTTCTTGATGACATAATATTCATTCTTATATCACCTTTGTACAGATGTTTGCATATTGTATCCATACAATGTGGATATTTATGCGTTCTCAAGTGAATGCCTACTATAGTTGATAACGAGGTACCTACCTACAATAAAGTTTAAAGTTCACTTTACACTTGACTACCTCTGTGGCGCGGTGGGAGTGTATCCGACTGCTACGCAAGAGGTCGTGGGTTCGATCCCCACCCAGGATAAACCTTTGTGTGATGAGCACGATGGTTTGTTCTGTGTCTGGGTGTTATTTATCTATAATATGTATGTATTTAGAATATAAGTATGTTTATCGGTTGTCTGGTTTCCATAGTACAAGCTCTGCTTAGTTTGGGATCAGATAGCTTTGTGTGAGTTGTCTCAAGATATTATATTATATTATATCTTCTTTTTGAAGCAACTAAAAGTTGCTTGTCTGTGTGTTTGCTATATTTTAGGAACCTGAGTCTAAAACTGATTTTCAATTTATTTTCCGAAACGGCAGAACTGCCAGAGCTGGTTTATTTGTATGACAGCATGCAAGAGCTCTTTTCTCGGAAGAGAAATAACATAGCTTCTTCACCCTCGATTGTTTTGATGTCTTTAAAAAGCTATGCCCTTGTTGAGAAAAAATCAACAAGCACGGAATAGAAAACACCTTGGTACAAGGAGGAACGAAATCCTCGTTGCACGAGTCAAGCCAAGACGCTTGGTCAGTTTTTAACCAGACGTCATTCGAGATCATTAACCCAAGATGACTAACATAACAAACATCGTATAAATATTTTCCCTATCGCATAAAAACACGAGTCGTGTAATACTGCGGAATAAAAACAATAGGTAGGTACGTAAGTAATCGTTTGTACAACAATTAATTGATACGATATATCGAGTGTTGGGTGTTTGTACATACCTATGTTCGATTAGATATCGATTGTTAGTTTAATCCAAATGATATCGGTATTATGCATTGATGTTTTATTATTAAATATTGTCGAGAGGATAAGTACACCGCAGTGGCGAGGAGGCCTTACAACACCATTCTTTTCGGTTTCCGTTTTAATTCTAGATACCTATTTAATATACGTATGAAAAACCGTGTCCATCTATTAACGAGTTACCTTAGGATGGTTTTAACTCTTCGCCGCTGGTACAAAGTGTTTCTTAGTTTAAATGAACAGCGAACTAATCAAGTTACTCCACCTGAGAGACCGCAGAGAAATGTATTTGAAGTGAAAACTTCTTTAGCGGCGTTGTGCACTTTTTGGGATGAGTAAAAAATGTTAAACTCGCGTCAGGACACGTGACCTGATCGAAAATTCGTAAGACGGAGGTAGAGAAAAACTGCTACAATATCATTAGAATACGAAGGCAAATTTCGCCACCATCTACATAGCTCTATACCACCATCTACAATATATAGCTATAAAGCTCAGGTGAGAAATCGGGCGGTCCAGAAACCAGAAGACTCCAGTTTGAGTCGAGTGACGATTATTTTTTTTCCCTTCTAGATTTTTTTTTTTAATTTTTGATTTTGGTTTTTTGATTTGTGATTTATTATTTCATATTTTTTTATTATTACGTCAGTAAGATCGAAAAATATTATTCAAATTTCATCAGTATTTAATCTTTAAGTTTTCACTTCTGCCGACACTCCCGGAGTGCAACCCGTTGTTTTTATTTTATTTTAGGCAGTTTTGTCTTCTGCGAATGACTAATGAGTAAAGGTGTTTTGCGGCTAAACTAAAGCTTCGTTGCTGTACCGCCAATATCTGTGGCATGCAACTCGGTTGCTGGCTATCTATACCACAGAATAAGTAATAGTACTACGTATCTAAACTTACCTAAGCAGTTACCTAAAAGTAATAGGTATTAGTAAAAGGTACTAATAGGTACTAACCTATCTGTTATGAATTTATGAATAACTCCTGAATAGGTTTGGTAACCTTATTTCATCACAGGCATACACCAAGTTATTTCATTGAGTCCATTTTGGTACCTTAAGATGTTTCCCCAATTCCTTAATTTGAGTGTGATTCCTCTAAGTAACTAAGTACATTGGCTTCTCATTATCTGCTGACTATCGAGTGTTTGATAATCGAGTTTTTGTTTGATAATAGTCATCATCACCGTCAATTCGATAAGATAAACGGAATCGATTATGCTTTCGAATTTCGCTATTCATGTCTAACCAGTTATTTGTTAGTAAACAATACTTAATATGGTATCGAATTAGCATTTCTAGAAGTATACATTTAATTCAATACCTAATGTCTGAACGGGTTAATAAACTTCATACATAAATGTAAACATTTCACATGATTCTGGGCCATATTATGACTTATGAGATATCGGATGTTTTAAACAGCTGGGTAATTTAATGATAACACGACGCGACATAAAAAATAAATAAGTATCGCGTTTCCGTTATCTATCCGATTTAAAAATAAAATCGTGTTTTGAAAAAATATCACTGTTTTTTTATATTAGATAATAAATACGTTTTTTCATGTTCTTAATAAAATAAAAACAACAAATCAAAATCTTTTATTTATTTAAAAATATAATAGCCCCAGACGGACATACTTACGTATGTAAATTTGTAGTAAAATAATAAATAATCAACTGAATTGCTTAATTATTTTTCTACTACAAAATTTACACCCGTCGTCGGGTTTTTAATTAAAAATCATTTAGTTTTTAACTACTTCATTGTCATATTCATGGTCCACGTAGTCAGGTCACACACTTATCAATATTAAATGCATTAGGTATACCTACTTACTAACAACTTAGTAGTTATAAAACCGTTGACGTTATTAAAAATATCATATGCATCAGGAAGCAATTATAAAAACCCTGACACAAATTATTTCAAACCAGTCGGCTCAATGATATTTTGCTGGTTGTAAAACCTAGTATTTTGATTGATCGACAGATCAATATAAGCTAAATTGTTGCGATCATGGTCACTTGAGGGCTAGTCGATGTTTCTACAATACAAACGGGCATAAGTAAAGAATAAGTTAAGATTACTTTACTGTAATAAGTCGTAAGCTTAACCTAAAAAATAATATAAATTCGATTTATCATAAACTAAGCTTGTAAAGCGATAATTGAAAATAATTTAATATTTTTATATTTATATCTTGCATATTGTATATTATATAATTCTTAATTTAAATAACTAGTTAAATAGTATTTATGACGAAATACATAGGTACATATTATAGATAAATAACACCCAGACACAGAAACTTTAATTTATTTAATGATAAATCGACTAGGGCGCCAAAAATTACTAAGGCTGAAATCTATGTGCTTAAGCAGCTTAACTCCAATTTAGCTTCCGTAATAAGTAAAGCATTACAAAAATCTTGACGACATACCAGTGATTTTATAAAATGCTGTAAAACCAAATAATTGTAACTAGGGTTGCCACCCGTACTTTGTAATATTGTACTTTATTTCGGGTAATTATACACTTTATGAGAAGTATAAAGTACGCAAAAATACTTTATTTTACATGATTTGTTTCTCGGGAATTCAATTTCCATATTTATTAAAAAAATATATACGTAACATAAATACAGACTGTAAAGATGCTTGATTATGATGAGGTATTTACTAAATGTTGTTAAAAATAACGAAAAATATTGTAAGAAAATAAAATAAATTTAATTGTACTTTATTTTGCCACAACGCACTTTTTTCTATTTTTAATAACCATCGTGAGTACTTTATTTGCACCAAAAAAGGTGGGAACCCTAATTGTAACCATCAGTAGGTACTCACATCCTTTGTCAAGTTTTTGTTACGATTTACCTAAGCCACAGATAATATAATACTATACTAGTACCTAAGCTAAGTTTGAGTTAAGCATAGGAGACACATGAGAAATGGTACTTCAAAGATTGTCATTTAATTCCACCTTTCGGTTGCACACTCATAATAGTAGCGACTTCTTGATAATTAGATATTGTTGAAGGCGACCCCAAACACGATTGTTTTCTGGTAATTAATAATTATGTTACGATAATGCGACATAATAGCTATCAAGACAATGAGTTTTAATGTTTAATAATGGTATTCACTTCTTGAAACAAATCACGTCAACAGCTAATAGCCTGTTCACATCATGATACTTTTGAGTAAGTAATTGATTTGTATAAATTTGCTATAGTTAGCCAACTTATAATGTAGTACCACAGAAGAAACATGGTTGATTTCTTTTGGATGAATAATAATATCTTGGGACAATTCAAACAACGCTATCTGATCCCAAACTAAGCAGAGCTTGTACTATAGAAACCAGACAGCTGATAAACAAATGTTTGTCTGTATGTTCTCTATGCGTTCCGAAAACATTGATCAAATTGTGATGAAACTTTAGCAAAATGTTATGGGAAGGCCGGCGAGTGGTCCTGGCTTTAAAAGCCACAGCGAAGAATGGCCGAGTTCAGCTAGTACATATATTTATGTTTATTTCTAAATACATACATATTATAGATAAATAACACCCAGACACAGAATAAACCATCGTGCTAATCACACAAAGTTTTATCCTTGGTGGGGATCGAACCCACGACCTCCGGCTTGGTCACTAACCACTAGAGCAACATGCCAGTCTTAGATTATATTTACTATAAGGGTTGGATGAAATATATATAGGACAAATGAGAAACTGATATAAATGCAAATGAAGCTGCAAAGGCTAAAGCTGACAATATTTTGTTCATTACCAAGACTTACAATAATTACAAGCCAAAAACAGAGTCAGCAATAATGTCTCAGCATCAAAATTGGTGACAATAACACTTGAATATTACCAATATTATACATACAAATACCTACTTTAAATAAATTGTCCTCAATTAAACTTCATGATACGTGACTGAAAAACTGATCATATCGAGGTTAGTGGTTCAAATTATTTAGCTGTATGTATGTAGGTACAGTCGGCCAAAAATATGGTCTATCACTTTACGGTTGAAATTCATTTGCACGTCATAAACTGCAAGGTCGATTTTCCTTTACAATTATATACCTACTTATAGTTACCAATTTCAACCTTAACGCTATTTTGGTTACAAAGGAAGCTTTGTCAAAAGTGGTAGACCACTTTCTAAAATCGGTGGGTAGGGCCAAAATATAGGTAGTTTAGGTAGATATAATTGTAGCTAGGCGATGGATATGAATCTACCGCCTATCCACCATGAGGTTTAAGACATAAAATCCGCAATCCAAAGTCCGAATTCCAAGAATTACACAACCAGCAATATTGCAAGGATAAGTTACGTTAGAATGCTAGTAGGCAATGTGGGACTGTGTTTTACGATACGATAAGATTATTTTAAGCAAATTTGGCAATCAAAGCAAATAGTTGACGATCTTAGTAATTTGTATAGTACTTAAAGCTAAAATATTGACTTATTTATTCGTCCACATTAAAATGTAAAAAGCCTTGTATTGAATAGTCAGCATTCCTAGATAACTTAACAAAAGGAAATTAAGCAATTTAAAGGTCGGATACATTCATCAGATTGCCTTGAGATGTATAGTAGTGAGATAAAACTAGTATTCTTAGATTATTCACATAATAAAGCTAGAACTACATTTGGCTGAGATAAGAGAATTGCATTTATTAGCCATTAGGCTTCCGCCCGCTTGCTTTGCGCGCGCTTGTCATTCTATTTAAATAGTGTTTATGTCACGTGTCTACGGGGCTGTCCCGTGTAGGAATTGAACCTACTGAACGCGAAACAATCAAACAACTATAATACTTGGTTGGCTTATGGTTCATGGAGTGGGCAAAGAAGCTAAAGTCATCACCTTTCCCCGTTGCCCAAAGTATCTGAATCCCTACCTGTATGGTTGGTTTTAAGCGTTTGCATTAATAAAAACTACCCTAAGCAATAGGGATGTTGACTGTCAAGTCAAATCTGTCTCTTTTTATGAAATGTCAAAGCAACAAGCTCTATAGAAATATGTATAGAATAGCAACCTGTGACGTCATAAGTTCCTATCGTCAAATCATTTCTTTTAGTATTCATTTTCAAGCTTTTAAACTTTTTACTTTTATTGTTTTCAACTACCCAATTCCACGGGGTCAAATTTTCACCAAATCAAAATCTTAGATTCGCCACTAATTTACAATAAGAAGACCCTGGAAGTTATAGCGACTTACGGTCGAAATTTCATTTCAGAAACGTCGGAAAAAAACAAGGTGTTTCACATTAAATTATTCACGCGATTAAGACCCGTAATATATATTTTCATAATGTTAAAGTTTATCAAGACTTTACACAGTTCAACCTAGACGTTAGCTACGGTGTTCTGTGCTATGTACTCGTAGGTTATGAAAAAAAAATACTATGCCAAGTAACGTGCAGTCTCTGTACTCCATCACCCTGCAGACGCCCACTACTGAACAAAACATAGGCCTCCCTCAAAAGACTTCCACAACAACCGATTTTGAGCAGTCTACATCCAACGTCACCACGATACATAAATCAGGTTTCTGTCATATTGTGTGGCACGACTCCCACTTTCATTGAATTGATGCAATATTCCTTATGTCTTTGCAGTGCAATCTTTGTGTCATCATCAGTCCACGGCCAAAGGCTATCTGAACGTTAACCGTGGCCGCCGTCCTATTTAACTTGTCCTACTTTGTAATCATAACAACACTGACGCAGAGACTTCATTAGTTAAGTTCAAGTATTAAGATGGTTGCCATCCATTGCCACAGTTCTATAATTTCTTCAGATGGTGCCTTCCTAATTATTAACCTTTCAGTAGAAACTCCTTCCGACATCCGTGTACCTTTGTCTGCAGTATCATGTTTAAAGAGTTGGACGATTAATATAAATGCGTCTTTTTAGGATTCGTATCTCAAAAGGAAAAAACGGAACCACTTTATTGTCCGTCTGTCTGTCAAGAGCATTTATCTTAGGAATGCGTTAGGTATCCAGTTGAAATTAAAACCATATACTCAGGTCGCCAGTCCCTTGAAGCTGTGGAAAAATAAAACTTCTAAGTTAACGTAAACACAAACATAAGTACGGCCGTTTATGCCACAAAAACGTACATTTCGACAAACTCAAAGGAATCTAAATTTCGATTATGATTATTATTTTATCTTGGGTTTTTTTAATGAAGACCTGTTTGACTGTTTTAAAGAAATCAGATTTAAGTGCCGAGGGGTTAATATGTGAAGGAAAGGTCATTTGATGTGCAGTAAATAATGTTTTTTCCCTAGCGTGGATTTTAAATATTTGCAGACTCTGAAATCATGTATCGTATTAGTCATTCCTAAACGGATTTCGGCTTCCGTGTGTTTCATGTGATAATTTAGGACGAATTTATGTTAAACTAGCTTTCGCCTGCGGCTCCTCCCGCGTGGATGTCGGTTATAGCGATAAAAACTATCCTATGTCCTTCCCCGGGACTCAAACTATCTTCATACCAAATTTCTTCTAAATCGGTTTAGCTGTTTGAGCGTGAAAGCGTAACAGACAAACAGAGTTACTTTCACATTTATAATATTAGTATGGATCAGTATGGATTGCATGCAAATATAGCAGCAGTTAGATGTCTCCAGTCTTTAAATTTCATGAAATCATTTATAGAATACTAGCTTTCGCCCGCGGCTCCGCCCGCGTGGATGTCGGTTATCGCGATAAAAACTATCCTATGTCCTTCCCCGGATCACAAACTATCTCCATACCAAATTTCATCTATATCGGTTTAGCTGTTTGAGCGTGAAAGCGTAACAGACAGACAGACAGAGTTACTTTCACATTTATAATATTAGTATGGAAGCATACAATCCTACCGAACTCCTCTGTGGTTTGGTGGGAGTGTATCCAACTGCTATACAAGAGGTCGTGGGTTCGATCGCCACCCAGGATAGAACTTTGTGTGATGAGCACGATGGTTTATTCTGTCTGGGTGTTATTTATCTATAATATGTATGTATTTAGAAATATATAAGTAGGTATGTTTATCAGTTGTCTGGTTTCCATAGTACAAGCTCTGCTTACTTTGGAATTAGATAGCGTTGTGTGAGTTGTCCCAAGATATATTATTATATGTTTAGTCTTTTACACTATCGAATTCGACATAATTATCGTGTGTTGTTGTACAACAACAAAGCAAAAGCACTGATCGAAAACATAATCAGTTTCTGTCGCAACTCAATATAAATCGTATCAGAGAACAGGTTTATCACACACACCCACTTTATTGTATGCGCCTGCGGCTGTGTATAATGTTTATAGTACCCGTTTTATGCGTCAACAACATTCTCTACTGTGCCTATAAACGCACTCGAATGAGGTAGGTAATTCTTTTAAAAGATCACGATCTTTTTTTAAAATTTTGAGTAAACTCCTGATCGACGCTTCACGTGACCAGAGGCTGGCCTGTACTTCGCTCAGCGAATCAGTATCTATACAACGCGGCAATGCTGCCAGCCTTCTGGGCACGGTGCCGGTCGATAGCGATGCGGAGGAATTCTATGACGCCTGCTTGTTTTAATTTTATTTTATGTATTAATTTGTACATAGGTAGTTTAAATATTATTATTATTCTATTTATAATTTAGAGTAGTTTAAAAATATATTGTATCATTAAAAATGAATATATATTTATTTTTTTGCAATTCGAGTATGGTGCAGTGTCAAGTGGTCGAATTAATTACTGCGAATCAAAGTATAGGATTGTTGTTTTTCACTTGTTGTGATGCACGCTAATGAGATGTATTTTCAACCGACTTCAAAAAGGAGGTTCTCAATTCGACTGTATGTTTTTTTTTGTCTGTTGTTTACGTTTATTAAGTATCGTAGTATACAGTGATTAATTTGCGCTAATTGCCTTTTAAAAGGTGAAGCTGCGGTAGCCTAATGGCTAAGGCATCGATCTCGCAATCGTGAGGTCGCGGGTTCGAATCCTACCCATTAAACTACCGACGTGAACCCACTCCTAACACAAGTCTGAGCTTAGTTGAAGGGGTTAACAAGATTGCTGGTAATGTGGGACCCAATCCCAATTGCTAGTTATCTTATTAAAATTGCCTTTTAAAAGGTCAGATGAATATGATGCCAAATAAAAAAATACCTATCCAACGACACCCCATGCGATGAAGTTAGTAAGAAAAAAAAATCACAACCCCACTTTACGTGTAGAGGAGGTACCCTAAACCTAAATTACAGCTTTTTAGTACTAAGGGTCTCTGAGCTAACCTAGGGACAGACAGACTGACGGACATAACGAAACAATAAGGGTTTCATTTTGCCATTTTAGCTACGGAACCCTAAAACATAAAAGAGAAATAATACTAAGTAAATACTTCGGATTCTTCTAGAATAATGTTGTGACGTTGTTTTTTTACGCATTTATGGGACCGTAACATTTATTTGGTAGAATCCCTTCGTATTTCACCCCTTGAGGTGCGAAATTAAATGGCAAATTCTCATACGGGCAAACCAAGGCAAATTTCTTAAGCTATACGTAATGTTGTATCGGATTGCTAGGTCGCAAGGTCAGACGCACTCATTCTACAGACTGTTGATGTTGATAACACTGGTAGTTGACCTCAACATGATAACTGAATGAATGGCGCAACGGTTAAGGTTAGCAGTCGATTGTGTGTCGATGTATTTTGGGGTTCGATTCAAAGAGTATCAGGCTGTAGGGAAGTGGTTCCCAACCTTTTCGATTTTGTTACCTTTTTTGAGTATTTTAAAAGCCATTTTACCCCAACACGGCCAATTGTGACTAGTGATCGCTCGAACGAACGGCTGGAAAGGAGGGTGCAAATGAATATCACAATATTGTGCCCAAATATTTATTGATGTGTTGGAGTTAAAATGGCTGATAAGTTTTTCAAAAAGGGTAACCGAATTAAAAAATACAGTTATTATGGGTAAATACCCATACTAACTGTATTTGTAGTTTTTTGATTCGGTTACCCTTTTTGCTTAAAAGCCATTTTAACTCCAACACATCAAGTGTGACTAGTGCGAGTCGCTCGTACATTGCCAAAGTAGGGTGCATATGAATATCACAATATTGTGCCCAAATAAATACCCATAATAACTGTTACCAACCTTTTTGATTCGGTTACCCTTTTTGAAAAACTTTAATGCTGTTTTACCCCCAACACATCGTGGCCAAGTGTCACTAGTGTGAGTCGCTCGTACATTGGCAAAGGAGGGTGCAAATAAATATCACAATATTGTGTCCAAATAAATATCACAATATTGTGTCCATATAAATACCCAAAATAACTGTATTAGTAGTTACCAACCCTTTTGATTCGGTTACCCTTTTTGAAAAACTTAAAACCCATTTTACCCCCAACACATCACGGCCAACTGTGACTGTGTGTGTGAGTAGCTCGTACATTGACAAAGGAGAGTGCAAATGAATATCACAATATTACCAAAGAAAGCAGTTTTATCCCCGCAGGGGGGGAGGGGTAAAATTTGCACTCTCCTTTCCCGTCGTTGGAGCGACTAACAGAATAAATCTTTTTGCAATATCGAGTGGATTTCAGCCCCAAAACACTCCCTTCCCCACAGGAACGCCCATGACCGAGAGATGTTTGTTTTCTAGAAAAACATTTACAGAAGTGAGATATTTGAATCACACTATAAAAACTGCACGCTTGTTGCATAAAGAAAGTAGTCGCAATGCTGAATACTGATTGCACCTATTGCGTGTGTTGAATCACGTACGCCAAAAGAATATTTTTTTTAAGTCGTGATGCTTTTCCCTGTCTTAAGAAGCATCAATATGCAATTGAACTACCTAATCTAAAATCTTCACAAATTGACATCTAGTTTGGTTTTATTTTAATAATAATATAAGGAAAATACTACTTGTGAAAAGTCGATTCTACATTTACATGTACCTAATGCCTGTTCGTAAACAATAGGTAAAGCCGGAGAAAATAACAGGCAATAAAAACTCGTAGCTACAATTATTGCAAATGTTTACAATGTTTCTTTGTTTTTAAACTGTATATGCAGGTAAGGTGCTGCCACTATTATATTATCTATACTAATATTATAAAGCTGAAGAGTTTGTTTGTTTGAACGCGGCAATCTCAGGAACTACGAATTGAAAAAATATTTTTTTATTGGGTAGCCTATTTATCGAGGAAGGCTATATGCTATATAACATCACGCTACGACCAATAGGAACGGAGCAGTAATGAGAAATGTTGCAAAAACGAAGTTGTTGCAGCTAGTACACCATATTAGAGGACTGATACAAAAACGAGATAAAAAATGTTAAAAGAGAATTATTACATGAGATTGGATATGTCGTCAACCTCAATAGGCACAACATAGTAGGAGCATCCACTTACAATGTAAAAACTGTATGTGCTTAAATATTGACCAAATTGCTGCTAATTAATGAATAAGTATAAATATTTTGCAAAAGAAAGAAAAGAATGGCGTTACTTTATCCCGCAGAATCTTTACTTACAAAAGTATATTGTTTTCTTAACTAATACCTAAGTAACATTATCAAACGGTGACAATAATATTTACCTAAGTAAAAGACAATAAACTGTACAATGAAATACATAAATAAGGAGCAACGAACTACATCCATTTATCTTTATCAGTTAAATAATCAGCGATTGAGTAGTAAGCTCTTTGTTTCGCAAATAGGATGTGGTCAGCGTCTAACGACCCACGTTTCCTTTGATTAGTACTGTTACCTGACGAGGTCTGCCAGAATGTCCTAAGTAAATGCCTTAAATTCTGACTGACTGACCTTAAACTCTGCTGCAGTAAAACGTTGATGATACCTACGTGATTGCGGCAATGCAACGCGAAACGCAGCACTTAATTTTGACATGGATGACTTATAACTAATAATAATATCTTGGGACAACTCACACAACGCCATCTGATCCCAAACTAAGCAGAGCTTGTACTATGGAAACCAAACAACTGATAAACATACTTATATATTTCTAAATACATACATATTATAGATAAATAACACCCAGACACAGAATAAACCATCATGCTCATCACACAAATTTTGATCCTGGGTGGGGATCGAACCCACGACCTCTTGCGTAGCAGTCGGATACACTCCCACTGCGCCACAGAGGCAGTCGAACTAGGTAAAATGCAAAAATAATTTAGCTTGATTATCCACCTACCTAATAAATGAGCCTAATACAATAATGTCCACTAACGGCCGTTTTCAATATTCTATGCATCGATCGATTTGGTTACTTGAGATATATTCTTTGACATAAGCTCCATATAAAATGTCAAAGTTCTATTTATAGTAGCCAAATCCATCGATAGATAGATTATTAAAAACGGCCGTAAAAAGTATCACACGGTGCAGAATGTTCCACTAAAGGCAGTGACTGTGTTTAATGAAAGGCACTAAAGAGTTTGATTTTTGCGAAGTTTGCTTTATTTTATCACTATTTTTATTTCTTTCAGGTACGGGATCTAATGCTCTCATAAGGACGCCAGATGGCCAGCAATACGGATGTGGTGGATGGGGTTACATCCTAGGAGATGAAGGCAGCGGTATGTAAGATGATTTTTTATTATCATTAATTCATTCCGCACTGCGCTTGTGCATACGAAGGGCATCGGTTCGGTTGAAGGGGGCCACTTATCTTGCTCGAAACCTCGAGTGTTTTCCGCAGCGTCGAAAGATTATGAGCTGTTTGAAAGAAAATCCCTGCAAAGAAGAATACGCTATAATTTTAGCTGACGTGCACTATATATGAGGAGTCGGCGCTGATCGGTCAGCGTCACTCAGAAATGTTACATTTAATTACATACAGCTTTAGCCAGTCAGCGCCAACGATCAGCGTTAGAGGAAAACCAGTCTTTGGTATCACTGCCTAAAAGATTAGGTGATAGCATAGCAGTTATTAGTACAGTATAAAAAAGTCGATATATGCATATCGGAATTATACAATGTTGTGTACCCACCTTGATGTAGTCAGCAATCTTGCAACATTTACAAAAGACAAAGTTCGTCTTCGTATTAACCTTTTGTAATGTATGTTGACACATCACCGTGTTTCGGTTGTATGATAGGTACACACTGTAGCAAGTGTAATTACTGGGCAAATGTGACTTGTGAACTAATATCTTAAAAGAGGAGCGCGGTACCGTGACATACAGATCTTTGGATTTGGGTGGCATTGATGCTGTTACGGACTAGCGTGACGTGCGACCATCAGGCGCACGACCTGCTCCTCACTTAATTTAGTAGCAGGTATATAAAAAAAGCCCTGATTCGTTTTGACTTATTAACGCCCAGCTGAAATCTGTATAAAAAAAGCCTGTATGTATTGGTCTAGTGGTTAATGACCATGACTGCTAAGCCGGTCGTGGTTTCGATCCATAAAGGATAAAACTTTATGTTACGAGTATGAACACAATGGTTTATTCTGTGTCTGGGTGTTATTTATCTAAAATATGTATGTATTTAGAAATATATAAGTATGTTTAACAGTTGTCTGGTTGCCATAGTACAAGCTCTGCTTAGTTTGGGATCAGATGACGTTGTTATTATTATATATTATTATTAGCTGTTGAGGTTTCTTTAGTGATGTGAACCATGTTCATGAGAAAGAATTTCAAAAAAACTAGTTAAAAGAACCGACGTGAACCTACTCCTAACACAGCCATTGAGCTTAGCTGGAGGGGTTAATAGGATCGCTAGTAATGTGGGTTGACCATCCCACATTGCTATGTATATGCACAGGCCTTAACAATAACACTTAAAATGAATGCCCATCATAATTTCATTTCCACAGCTTACTGGATAGCTCATAAAGCGGTGAAGACAGTTTTCGACGATGTAGACGGGCTGGAACCGTCTCCTTACGTAACGGATCGCGTGTGGGAAGTCATCAGGGAACATTTCGAGGCTGACACAAGAGCGGACCTATTGCCACATACTTATAAACATTTTGACAAGAGCATGTTTGCTGGTAAGTGCATTATGTGATTATACGTCAAAATGTTGTCAAACTAATAAAAAGCATTTAGATATACACTTGAGCATTTACTTGTAACAGAACATCGAACGTTCGCTGTTGTTAAATTTACTCGAACCACACTTCGAACATGATGTTCGATGTTTTGTTACAACCTGATTTTAAAAACCAACGAGCGTGGTGTAACGTTTTATCGAACAAAGGCACGAGCGCATGTGACGAGAGTTATGCAAGACAGAAAGAAATGTTACAGGTAAATGTTCACTCGCCCTACAACATTTACTTGTAACAGGGTATTTGACTATAGTCAATTAAGTGTCTTTTTAAGAAACGTCAAAAACAACTCGCCCCGTATAAGTTTCATTTTCGATAATGAAATTAATTACTTTTAGCATTTCTTTTGATGAATAAAGAATAATCTAATATATTAAATTCTCGTGTCACAATGTTCGTTCCCATACTCCTCCGAAACGGCTTGACCGATTCTCATGATTTTTTTTATGCATATTCAGTAAGCCTGAGAATCATACCCCTAAGAGTTTGTTTGTTTGTTTGAACGCGATAATCTCAGGAACTACTGGGCCGCATTGAAAAAATATTTTATTGTTGGATAGCTCATTTATAGAGGAGGTTATAACATCTCGCTACGACTAATAGGAGCGGAGCAGCAAGGAAAAATGTTGCGAAAACGGGGAAAATTTACGCAGACGAAGTTGCGCGGGTCAGCTAGTAAATACCTAGTCTGGCCATAAATACTGTTACAATTAAAAATAAGAAAGATATTACATTTGAATTTGGAATCTGTCATTTTTATACGATTGTTCATTGTATTTTCTAATTTTGGCGCCAATACATTGTACAATATTTTGCTATATTAAAATGGAGTGGGGTGATAAAGAAAACCGAATCGCTGTGATTGCATTACACAAAGTTGGTATGGAGCCGAATGTAATTTTTAAAACTCTCCATACGCTTGGTATTAGTCAAATGTTTGTGTACCGGGCTATTAATAGGTACAATGAGACCTTCTCTGTTTGTGACAGTAAAAGATCTGGCCGTCCACGTAGTGTTCGTACGAAAATGGTGGTCAAAGCAGTAAGGGAAAGAATTCGAAGAAATCCTGTCCGAAAGCAAAAGATTTTATCTCGGGAGATGAAGATAGCACCCAGAACCATGTCACGCATTTTAAAAGATGACTTAGGACTTGCAGCCTATAAGAGACGCACTGGTCATTTTTTAACTGATAATTTAAAAAAGAATAGGGTGGTAAAATCGAAGCAACTACTGAAGCGGTACGCAAAGGGAGGTCACAGAAAAATTTTGTTTACGGATGAGAAAATCTTTACAGTTGAGCAACATTTTAACAAACAAAATGACCGTATTTATGCTCAAAGCTCTAAGGAAGCTTCCCAATTAGTCGACAGAGTGCAACGTGGGCATTATCCGACTTCAGTGATGGTTTGGTGAGGTGTTAGCTATGAAGGAGTGACTGAGCCATATTTTTGTGAAAAAGGTATCAAAACATCGGCACAAGTGTATCAAGATACCATTCTTGAGAAGGTAGTTAAACCCCTTAACAACACCATGTTCAATAACCAAGTATGGTCCTTCCAACAAGACTCAGCGCCGGGTCATAAAGCTCGGTCCACGCAGTCTTGGTTGGAAGTGAACGTTTCGGACTTCATCAGAGCTGAAGACTGGCCGTCGTCTAGTCCCGATCTTAATCCGCTGGATTATGATTTATGGTCAGTTTTAGAGAGTATGGCTTGCTCTAAACGCCATGATAATTTGGAGTCCCTAAAACAATCCATACGATTGGCAGTGAAGAATTTTCCCATGGAAAGAGTGCGTGCTTCTATTGATAACTGGCCTCAACGTTTAAAGGACTGTGTTGCAGCCAATGGAGACCACTTCGAATAAGCTTTTTATATTTTGAATTGTTTTTTATTTATGTATTAAACTAACACACTGTAAAAGTAATAAATATTATTTGCAATAAAAAAAAATGTTTTTTCTTCGTAACAATATTTATGGCTAGACTAGGTATATATAAAATTAAGAACGAACACATTTTTTCAGAATATTTTATGACATATTATTGCATGGTTGATACAAAATAATTTATTATGATACTAGTCAAATACCCAGTTACGTCGAACATAGCGTCGAGCATTCGCAAGAATGTTAC
This sequence comes from Herminia tarsipennalis, assembly GCA_945859575.2. Lineage (NCBI taxonomy): Eukaryota > Metazoa > Arthropoda > Insecta > Lepidoptera > Erebidae > Herminia > Herminia tarsipennalis. Next base: position 12,602,288 of record OX243855.2, read on the forward strand.
ATTACATGGAAATGCTTTAGGAAACTGATCATTTACTCGTACATCGTACTGCAGTAAGCGGAGGGTCTTTCGAACACCATTGCTTTCGGTTTCCCTTTAAATCCTAAGTAGTTACATGATATTAAAGGAACAAAGAACCATGTACATCTAGACATACTTTTGTATTTCTTATTAAAAAATTTAAAGGTAACCTTTGAAAAAAATTTACCTATCGCCTCTGCTGTACCATTCGTAAGAACGTTACATTACATTGTAATGCTCTATCAAATGCTCAAGTGTATCAACTATTCGTAGTCTAGTAATATTAGTCTGAATACATTTAAACTTTGTTGGTGTGATTCGTTGTTTCAAAAGGTAACATGTGCTAGCAAAGCGTTAAATGTTTGTCTCAACGTAAGTTGGCCGGATTGAACTTGGCAACGTGGCAGTGTGGTTGCGCAGATGCATTTATTAGGAGTAAATGGTGACAGGAAGCGGGGGGCGGGGGCGGTAACTAAACCAAGAGAATTAGAGATGCGATTACGCATTACATTGTCATAATTAGTATTACTAACTCATGTTTTTTGTAAATAATTTTTTTTAAACTTTACTGTAACTGTTCTAAAGGTAATGCCCAAGTGACTATGAAACTTAGTATCACTACAAATTTTGTTGTGCCAAGATGAAAACTACTGATTTATGTAGATATTAATATATACTTTCAGAAAAAACAACAATGATTTACCTAATTTGCCGGGTTTAATTGAAATGGGTGGATGAACTTCAAAAATCAAAATATTTACATACATTTTTTTTAAAATAGGACATAACTGTGATGTTGCGTATTAAATATGTTTTACACATGATGTGTAACACTAGTTTATGGCTATTAATTCGGCTTTGCAGTGATATATATTATAATCCGAGTCTCTATCTTACAATCACTTCACAATTGGTACGAGTCTCTGTCTCACAAAATATTTCTGATTGTTACTATGTATGGAGTCTCTATCTCAAACACAACACGAGAAATATCAAAAGCTGTTTGTTATTATGCTATAAACTGTTTTCGTATGCGCCGGCGCCAAACAAGCATTAAGCACATACAAACAAGTGACATTACATTTCACTGTTGCCATAACTGTCCTACACAAATCGATTTTTTTATTATAATTCATTAATATGTTCTTATTTTTAATGAGCCGGTTCAATCTAAAGGTATCAAAGAATATGTTTTCGTTTTATATTTAAATTATAGTGTATGAATATTATCGTTCCTTACATTCAAACGGTGCAACAAATATTAATGTATTTATAATTATAATATAATTACAAGAACCAAATTACATTTAGTGATTCTACGACTTCCTAATAATTAATTAATAATAATCGTTAATTCCTCATCGATATTAAGATATTATTTTTGTAATAGTGTTAGCACCGTTAAAAATAACTTCATACGAAAAAATTCTAAATGAATAAACTGAAAGACTAATAATTTTTATTAATCCGACAATTGTGAGACTCCATATAAAAATGTTATAATTAGAAACAAGAATTATACGTTTAATCAACTTGTGGCACAATTTAGATACAAACGATACTTCATATGGGCATTCCCTCTTAAACTGTAAAGTAGTATTTTTTATATTGTTGAATTGAAATTGTGTTAGTATTTTTAATCGATAATTATTAATTAATCGTTTTCGTGAGTAATTTTAGGGTCGCGTCTCTATGACATGCGCTAAAGTGATAAGAACCTAACTTCAATCCGGCCGAGTTACATTGAGACAACTGTATTTGAAATCTGACGAACATTTTCATTCGGCGACTATACAGTTTATACAAGTTAGTGATGTTATAATACCGGTCGTGTGAATCACTATCAAGGCAAAACCAGAAGTGAAATTCGATAGCTATTGCGATTTCCAGATGCCAATGGATGTTAATTGCACTGCATTTTATGTAATCACTTAAGGGGGCATTGCACTGAGAGAATTATTTATTTAGCGCTACGTACACAGCAACACGATCGCCGGCCTCGCTCTTCCGCACACAACCATTACTTCACAGTGCGCAGGAGCGCAGGTCAAAATAAAGTAAAATATTCGTTCGTACATATGTTAGATTACGAACGCCATGACTATGACAATACGAAAATGATCGGTTTTGCATTTTTCCGCAACTTTAAGATTTATTTGCGGGATCATATTAATTAACATATCCTTAAATTTCTTTAAATTATCTACTAGAAAAACTCGTTGACTAGTGACACATTTTTTTTCGTGTCCTAATATTTAGCTTTTCAATATGAGTTTTTGAGAGAGCCGAACTCTTTTTCGCGTAATCTACCCATAATATACGCTTACCTCGAGTAACTTTTAATTCGTATTCACTAGTATGTCTGCATTTTTATGAAATTTTGATACGAAAATAACGTCTAACTCTTTTCTAAATTGTTTTTTTATCGAAACAATTTTTTTTTTTCTAAAAATACAATAGTAGGTACTATTTGTGTTATATTATTTAGTCGACATTTGTAAAAATATGAATATTTTTTTTAGTTACTATCTACTTAAAATGAATAAATTAAAAACTATTTACTAATGTCATAATATGTATGAGAGCCCTTAAAGTAAAAATTTGGGAGATTTCTATTAATTTTAATAACTTATTATTGTCGTTTTACGCATCAGGTGACGTACCTACTTTCAATATCAGTTTAAAGTTTTTTCATATCTATACTAATATTATAAAGTTGAAGAGTTTGTTTGTTTGAACGCGGTAATCTCAGGAACTAGTCCGAATTTAAATAATTTCTATTGGGTAGCCCATTTATAGAGGAAGGCTATAGGCTATATAACATCACGCTACGACAAATACGAGCGGAGCAGCAATGAAAAATGTTGCAAAAACCGGGAAAGTTGACATATATTTACGAAATCGTTGCCTGTACACACTTAACGATTACACCCAGTAGGTATGTTTATCAGTAGTCTAGTTACTACAGTACAGACTCTGCCAGTTTAGTCGCAGAATGTCCAATTCGCAAAATGTGCAGCAGTCGCAAAATGTCCAATTCTCAAAATGTTTACACCGTAGAATGTTCAATGTTAATACGCCTTAAGATTAGGCAAGGTAATTAGTAATTTTTTTAAACATATTTTTACGGCTTTTTAAATCAAGCCCTGTTAATTTACAACGTTAACGTGATGACGAATATTGGACATCATTGCTAACTGGACATTCTGCGCCTAAACAGCTCTACCTAATTTGCGATAAGATGGTGTTTTGTGACTTGTCCCAAGTTCTTATATTATTTATCCCTACAGGTGTAACATTAAAACTAGCTGCCTTAGCATATCAAGGGGACGCCCTATCACTGCACCTATTCTCCTGCGCCGGAGCCGCACTAGCTTCACACGTGGCTGCACTCGCCGCTCGCTCCAGTGCTAAGAAACTTCGTGTCGTATGTGTTGGGTCTGTGTGGAAGTCCTGGGATATACTTAAGCCTGGAGTATTGAAGGAGTTGGCTAGGAAACAGGTTGGTGTTCTATACTGAGTCTTTATGATATTTAAATTATTTTAAAGTTAAAGAAGCGGTGCGGTATTGAAATGTCGTGTGAACTCAAACTCAAATATCTTTATTTCGTAAAATCAGGTTAATGATTATTTGAAAACGTCAAATTAATACATACTAAAAAATTTATAAAATTATGATTGTTTAAAAAAAACAAAATGAGGTTAGGTGGCAGTTCCAAGTGTAAAGCTCATGAGAAGAAGCTGCCAAGAAACTCATGTGCCACTCTTTTAAAATCATCAAGTTTTTCTTTACAAAAATAAATTTTACTGAATGAACCAGTGTGTTTGGTGAGTGTTATCGTTTATAAAATAAGGATAACTAAATAATAATACTATTAGTAACTCTAAAATGAGTATATATAAACTTATTCAGCAAACACAATACTTCACTTAGCAAACACAATACTTCACTTCCAACTGAATTCCATCTCCCTACGCTCCACTCGTCGCGTGAGGTAATCACACTTGCCCATCAATGGATCGATAGTGGTAACGTTGCTTAACCTCGCAGATATGTCGATCTGCTCGGTCATCACTGACTGGGGGGTGTCCCTCCTGATGTCTGTCTGAAATAGAAGAATACTGATTATACGGACGAGCAATAGAGTATTCTACTCCGTTTTAAATAATAGTTTAAAATATTGCTTTCGATAATAAAAGCCCACAAAAACAAATATTTCGACAAAATAAACACATTTTCCTGCTATAAAATTACATTAAAATGTAAACTTTTTTTTTTAAAGATAACTAGCAATGTGGGATTGAGTCCCACATTACTAGCAATATTGTTAACCCCTCCAGCTAAGCTCAAAGGCTTGTGTTAGAAGAGGGTTCACGTCGGTAGTATAATGGGTAGGATTTATTTTATTGCCGAGAAAACACTGCTGCCATGTTTATATCATATCGGCATAGACCAATCAGATTGGTGTGAGTCTGCGTCAAATACAGTGTCGGCAGTGCCATTTATGCTGGCATCAAAAACAACGTAATCTTTATTCAGATACCAAGAACACTAGATGGCGCCACTTTCTATGCGCTTTTTTGCCGCCGACTGTCTCAGAGACAGGTTGAAAGATGACAGCAAATTGGGTTTTGCCTATATTACGACACACGATGGCGGCTCGTGTTTCATGTCACGTGATAAACAAACATCAAAACTTTATACAGGGTGTAACAGAAAGGTGTGGTCATATTCAAGGTTTGGTATGTGCCCATGATACTGAGTGCACATACATAATTTTATCAAAATCCGAGTGCCCTAATAAAATATTTATTATTTTTTCATTCGATTATTTATGAATGAAAAAGTTATTAAATAAAAAAAGTATGACTTAAAAAGTTCTATGCCATAATAATCCAATCGAATTTTGTACCAGGGGAGGTATAATTCTTATGCCATACGCCTTTCACTACTGAATTTTAACAAAAAGAATATGCTATAACTATGTAATAATAATGCAACCAGCTACGGCACCATTGTAGATGCAATATTGATATTATACCCTATCCACTGCTGAAATTTGACCACACCTTTCTGTTACACCCTGTATAGATCTCAATTATTGTTTTTAAACTTTCGCGATTTTTATACATATTAGATATATTTCGGGACTTAATCGCGTGAATTATTTAAAGGTACGAGCCTTTTATTTACCCGACGTTTCGATCGAATTGCACCGATCGTGGTCCACCCGTGACCACGATCGGTGCAATTCGATAGAAATAATTCACGCGATTAAGTCCCGAAATATATCTAATATCTAATATACCAACTTTAAATGTTATAAAACAATCATGCTAATTTTGGACCCAAAATAAACCTAGATAGGTATCTAGGTTTATTTTATATTTTTTTATAATTTATTGATCACTACCAAAAAGAACCATCACTCACTATTTATTTTTTTCTTTTTCTTTCTTTCATACTGTTTATCACTATGAGTTATGTATTTTACTGATACTATTATATTATACTATAGGCCGACCGCTTAACTCGTATATCGCCTGCGCGGTGAGAAGGGAGCGCGGGGTGATGTTAACGGGTGGGTGAGCGGTGTGCGCGGGACAGAGAACTCCCCGCGCACACCGCTCACCCACCCGTTAACATCACCCCGCGCTCCCTTCCACCGCGCAGGCGATATACGAGTTAAGCGGTCGGCCTATACCTACTATAGTATTGCTCCAATAAACACTACAATACAATTCTGTGTCGTTTTACAGGTTAAAACTGAACTCGAGTTAGTAAGACTTAGAGTTTCATCTGCGATGGGGGCAGCCGGACTTGCAGCTAAGCATGTCAACTACGATCTACCACGAGACGACTCCGCATTCTGCACTGTATTCTATACTTACCATCCAGAAGAGATGGCAAGCAGTGTGGGAAATGGCAATGGAGTGGCAAACGGTAATGGAGTGGCAAACGCTAACGGAGTGGCAAACGGCAATGGAATTGCAAACGGCAACGGGGTGGCTAATGGTAAATCTGTCAATGGCAAAGTTAATGGTAATGGAATCACAAATAGTGATGGCATTCATTGCGATTGTAGCTAATGGTTGTTATGTAGATTAGTTGCGTAATTTTTTCAAGAATTTTAGCGAGTGCCAAAATTAAAATCATTTTGTTTTTAAATTATAAATATTGGCCTTATGGTTTTAGGAACTGTTATTTATTATCTGTATTTAAATAATTGTATTCAATGAAATCATTTTAAAATGATCATTTATTGCATAAAATTAGATGTTGACAAAACTTGCAACCACATAATTTTAAGTGCTATACAAATGATAAAAAATACATTTGTATGCAAAACAAACCTAATAAATAGGATTTTTTTGTAAAAATTACGTATTAATTTAAGTATAGTAAAGTACCTAATCGATTTTAATAAACCAAATAGAATGTAGTAAAAATATATATTTTTTTTGTCAAATTTGTAATCAATTAAGTAAGAACTGTAACTGAACTTGAAAGGTAATCAATTAAGTAAGAACAGTAACTGAAATTGAAAATAGCCAACTAAATATGTTTTTGATTACTATTATTTTCCATAACATTTTTTTTTTCACAAATAATTATTTAAGAAATTACAAGTTCTAATTTGGTTTTTATAACGGTCATAGTAACATGACTAGGCTGTATAATTGGTTTCATTTGATAAAAATCATTAAAAAAAAAACAATATTTTTTTTATGACATTTCAATCAATAAAATTGCAGCATTTTGAAATTGTGTAAATTAATAAAAATGCTTCTTATTTAAGACTAAATTACAAAACATCTTGCATAAATACCTACCGTATGCGTAAATTTGCATAATCGGGTCATTATTTTAAAGTTGCTAAGATGTTTTTCATAGGTACCTACTGCAGTTGTCTCAATGTAGCTCGGCCGGATTGAAGTTAGGTTCTTATCACTTTCGCGCATGTCATAGAGATGCGACCCTAAGATTAATAACGAAAACGATTAATTATGTTTAATCGATTAAAAATACTAACGAAATTTTAATTCAACTTATAAAAAAGTTTAAATTTAGAACAGTTCAGTTTAGTAACATAGTTCTGCGGGTCAATTCACGTATTATAAGCAAATCAGTTGCAGTTAAGTTTCAAAGCAGTGCAGTTGCAGTTAAGCGAATAAAACGGCCATTTTGTATTCTTGTAACTTTGAGATCGATCTTAAAAACGTTTGCGCATCGTACTAGAATGTCGTTATTGCGCTCTCGAGACGCTTACTTGACGCAAGCGTATTTGAAATCCATTCCAAAGTTACAAGAATACAAAAATGGCCGTTTTATTCGCTTAACTGCAACTGCACTGCTTTATTTACGTGAATTTACCCCCAGATTAGAAAGCGATCGGGTCTCGGGTTCGATTCCTGGGTCTGAACTTTAATTTACTGTTATTGAAGAGCCTATTATTAAAAATAACTGTTTGGATAAAATTTGGACCAGCTAATAAGTGTTAATGTTAAATATAATGACATGAAGTATATTAAATACTTATCTATACTAATATTATAAAGCTTAAGAGTCCGTTTGTTTGAACGCGATATTCCCATGAACGTGGGATAACGCATTAATCGAGGAAGGCTATAAGCTATAAGTATAACATCACGCTACGACAAATAGGAGCGGAGCAGCAATGAAAAATGTTGCAAAATACTGGGAAAATTTACGCAGACGAAGTTCGCGCGGGTCACCTAGTATATATATATGAATGTAATATAATCTAGTCCAGTAAATGATTGGAGAACTATCTGAGTTATATCTACTTACTAACAAGTGAAAATGACTTATGATTTTTTAAGCTATTGCATAGCTTTTATAAGCTTTAAGCGCGGCGACGGAATCAAGAAATTCCGTAACGAAAATAAAACTTAACACTCCGACTACCATGTAGCTCGGCAGAGCGTTCGCTTAACGTATGTGTATATGGTACGACTGTACGAAGCTCGCACGGATCGAGACGAGCTGCTCCGAAATGTAATGAAAAGAAGAAAAAAAGTACTGCATAAATAAAAATTAATAAATAATTATAATTGCATAAGTTGAAAAAAAATGCTATGCAATAGCTTAACCGCGGTAGTCCCCGAGTGCCACACATTTTTTTTTTAAATAAAATCAACGTTTTGTAAATTGTAGTGAAATTCAATTAAGTAACATAGAAAGCTGTCACAAAAGGTTTACAATCTATGCTTGTAAATAAACCCCTCCCCTGCTGTGTGAGTGAGACGGCAATAGACCTATTAGATAGGCGCGGATCCAGAACTTCGTTCTGGGGGACAACATTTGCCTCAACCAGTCAAGTGTTAGTCGCTCGCATGGCTGGGGGGAGGGTTGCATTTCCACCACCATCGAGGGGTGGGGGTTGAATTAACTGCCTAAATATTCCGATCTAGTGTCAAAATTCTCAAAAAAGGTAAATTCAGTCGAGTCTGAGGGGACCCTGGTTAATCCCCTCTTGTTTTCGCGCCTGTGCGGAGTAAAAAGGTTTAAGATTTATATCTTACAATGGCGGCGTGGTTACAAGATGAACCTTCTGTATGATAATTAATACTATATGCTCGTTTATGTATCTGTATTGATCAATTATTTTTACTAAATATTTTGATTGGCTGCCCAAAACGCGCGTCACTATATAAAGACCTAATATTAAGTAGAGGTACTCAACAGGGTATTCCCCCCCCCCCCCCCTTATATAAATCCAATAGTCCCTTACTGGCTCCCCTACTGAAGTATTTCACGCGATGAAGTCCCAATAATATTCTAATTTAATCTGTGTTTTTAGTTAACAATACTAATTGCCGCCGAGAATGGCATTCGGAGATGTAATAAAAATATATGATTACTATAGATAGACATAATAATCTTTTTCGCTTTGTTGAATATAAGCCTTTCTAAGACATATCGTTATCGATCTGATTGACTATAATATTGGCGGTAAAATACATTTTTATATTAATTTTGTAATAGATATAGTTCCTATTTTTATTTAGGAATATGTAAACCTTGTTTAGGTAAAGTTATAATATGGATAAGTTACTGTAATATAGTTATTTTGTTTTATATTGTATTGAAAACTATGAAAATATAATTACTTTTTATCGATGATATTTTTTTATTCTACCTCCCAAAGTAAAATTTTATAATATGAAAAAATTAAACCAAGAGTCTCGATGGAAATAGAAGCAGCAGAATTGGAGGATCTAATAGGTATTTATTATTTTTATATAAATTTTATTCGTCAGAAAGAGTAAGCGTAACTGACCATCTGAAATGATTCTGAGGCATCAATAGGTCTTTAGAACGACCATACATATTCTACGTAATTAAATTAATCTACTAATAACAAAAGGCTTTTTTTAAAGCTGTTTTCCACAGTAGGATACGCCCTGTATCAGTCAAAGAAACAAAGTACACTCAAACTCGAAACAACAATTTGTGGATCACACAAAGTGGTGTCCCGTGTGGTAATCAAACCGACGACCTCTTGTGCAGTCTGACACACTACCACCGAGGCTAACGAGTATGTTTCTTTAGTTGAAGCGATAATCTCGGAAACTACTGGTTCGAATGGAAAAAAAGTGTTGGATAATTCACTTAACGAAGAAGGCTAATTGGCTGTATACACATGACGCTGTAACCAATATGAGCGGAACATCAATGAAAAATGGTGTAAAACGGAAATTTGACGCAGACGAAGTTGCAAGTGTTAGCTAGTCTATACTAATATTATAAAGAGGAAAGATTTGATTGTTTGTTTGTATTGAATAGGCTCCGAAACTACTGGACGGATTTCAAAAATTCTTTCATCGTTGTGAAGCTACACTAACCCCGGGTGACATAGGCTATTTTTTATCCCTGTATTCCCACGGGAACGGAAACTACGAGGGTGAAACCGCGAGGCGTCCGCTAGTGTATAATAAATTCAGATTTTCCAGCCAATTCTGCTGTTAGATATGTATCAATATCACACATAGGCTCGGTCTTACGGAATTTTTAGTTTTTAATATTAGTATTTTCACACGTTAAATGCAGAACTGTGAAAATAATGAAAGCATAATTTGCCGCCATTTTCGTAACTTCATAACTTAGTTTTTAGTTCGTTATATTTTTCAATTATAAAACATTGCTTAATAAACAGGTTTCTCATAATCCGTAATTTGCATTAACATGTTGATAGGTACGGAAATGATTCACGACGGACAAAACAAGATGCCTATTTACCCACTGCACACCCACAACGCATCATAAATTATAACAAAAGTAGTAGTTTTACTAGGTAAACTAGTTCAAATGTTGGTTTAGTTCCCGCCTCAGGCCAAACAAACAAACTTACCAATGCAAGGTCATACGAATGGCAAATAAATTAAACTGGTGTCAATATGAAGTTCGTTATTCTACTATTTTACCTGTAATAAGGATTCTATTTTGATGTGATAACGTCTTATAAATTGATAACCGGCTGCACTCACAAAAAAGTGTGAGGTCACGGCTCACGTTTTGGTGACGTCAAAAAGTCTGACGTCACCGCTCACGTTCCGCCTGCTGATAGGTTGAAGTAATGTGGGTCTAAAGCTGTCACATGCATAGTTGTTTATTACAATGTCATCAATGTTTTGGCGATTGCAGCGACATGCGATAGGTACAATTGCAAATTAAAAAAAATAAAAAGAAAAGAATAAAGTGTCACAGGCATGGTTGTTTATTTAATGTCAACCCGGGAATCGAACCCGTGACTTCCGTAGCCAAACCGCGGACGGAATCGAACCACCTATCTAAATTATGTTACTAGACCTCAAATTTTTCTATCCTTTGATGCTCGCGAGTTGGGCCCTCGCATGCGCCATCTAGCCGGTTGTAACGAAGCAATGGCAAAAGCCGTGATAGTTCCTAAATTAGTTGCCCAGAAATAATGTTAGGAACAGGATAGGATAATGTTTACAAAGGAATATCTACACTTAAGGAAATGTACGTTTGTAATTCTTATTCTATTATCTTATAAGTAATAAATTATCTAGGTACAAAAACTTCTCAAGTGAAGTGACAACCCCGTGCGGACTTCGCAGCTCGGTCATAAAACTGGGGCGCGCAAAGAAAACTCACGGTTCGCGCGGTTTTAAGTTTCAATTTAGCTTGCAGGCACCCGCCTGCAAGCTAAGTTGAAACTTAGCCTAGGGTGCCTAGCTCTGGCGAGTCTAAGTATATTTTTATACTTAAACCTGACTTTTGTTAGGGAGTGAATCTTCTGTACGTACCTGGTACTAATGTACTATTATTTATTCTGTGCTAGTATTTAGTCTTTATTATAAATAATATATAAAGATAATTTAAATATATAATATATAAATTATCTTTATTATAAATTAGAATTATTATATTTATCAGTTGTCTGGTTACTATAGCTATAGTACAGGCTCTGCCTAATTTGTGATCAGATGACGTTGTGTGAGTTATCCCAAGATAATATAGTAACAAATATTGTTCTTCAGATAATGAATGAACTGATGTCATCAAATCATTCGTTTATTTCTTATCTGTGCAAAATAGCGTTATAAAAATGACCAAATAACGAGTTATAATAGCAGAACCCCAAATGAAAATGGACTACACTAGCTATTTGGTAGACAAACGTCAGATTTGTTTGTCATTCTCGCAATGTCACTCTCACTCACAATCGTATTGACAACTCCGCTGTCAACAATGAATATTTCGAGATTTTCTCGGTTAATTCAAATAAAACCTGTTCTAAGTATTAACTACAGATGTTCTTGCCGTGTTATTCAACCGTCTAATAAATATAATAATAGCCGCGAGACTAACAACAATTATTTTACTGGAATTCTTGCGGCAGCCGCCGTCGTAATAGGTTATGTTAGTGTTAAAGAAAAGTTACTCGCAGCGACTGGTTTTAATGACTTGAAGGGTAGGAGACAACAGTTTAACTTTATTTCTGATGTAGTGGCTGTGTCAGCGCCATCGGTAGTGTATATCGAGATCAAAGATTCTCGTAGACTTGACTTGTTTTCTGGCCAGCCAGTGACTTTGTCCAACGGTTCTGGCTTCATTGTGAAGGAAGATGGGTTGATATTGACCAACGCTCATGTTGTGGTGAACAAGCCTAATGCTTTAGTGAACGTGCGGTTGATGGTAAGTGTGTTAACTTCAAGAAATTGTTGTCCAAAGTTCTGTTTTTTTTTTAAACAAGGGCATTAAAAATTATAATTACTAAGTGTGCTAGTCATTTTGACTTTATAGATGGAAAGGGGGAACTTGAGCATCACTAAAAAGTGCCATTTTTAATGTATATATTGTAAGTTTCATACATGATTTTTTTAAACCTTAATAACAGTTAAAAGCTTTATTTGAAAATATGGTCTGAAAATCGCTGGTTTTGCTGACAAGATCACCCGTGTTTGTGTGTGTGTTGAAAAAAAAGTAATGAAGTACTATGAGGTTGCACAATAATTGTTTAAACTTTCTCAAAAATTTAATTGTATTGCATCATTTTATTTTAACAACACTTTCAATAAGGATTAATAGATACGAGTCTTTAAAACATCAATGGATAAAGACTTTCTGTATATATTAATTTATTTTTTTTATTTCATTAAATAACCTGCGGTGTAACCCACATTTATTACCCTATGTGTTAATCCAGGGTGTCAGCTAACACCATTCTAATTTTTATAAAAATCGCTCCAGCCGTTTAGATATGAAGAAGTAACAAACATACACACTAACAAACTTTCCCCTTTATAATATTAGTTGTTTGTATGTGGAAAAAAAAGTAATGAAGTACTATAAAGTTGCACAATAATTGTTTAAACTTTCTCAAAAATTTTATTGTATTGCATCATTTCATTTTAACAACACTTTCAATAAGGATTAAAAGATATGAGTCTTTAAAACATTACTGGTTAAAAACTTTCTTTATATTTATATATATATATATTTTTATTTATTTATTTAAATAAAGGCTTACCAACTAAATACATACATGGCATTATCTTTTAACTATGTGTTACAATATTAAGTTCTTGTATGCATGTAACTTAAGGGTCTATACAATATCTAGATAATTAAATATCTATGAATACTAGTGTTAGGAGTGTGTTTACGTTGGTAGTATAATGGGTAGGATTCAAACCCGCAACCTTACAATTGCGAGATCAATGCCTTAGCCATTAGCTTAATCACTTGCATATTTGACACTGTTATTAAATTTAAATTATTTCCTCTGTTAAGGGACCATTGGTATCAAATAACATTTGTTTTTACCATCAAAATGTCTTGTGAAATATTTTTGACCACACTCAATACATATTTGTTCATAATATAACTATTTCTTGTTGCACATTGTTTCGTAGTAGTCTGTCATTATTTCACTGTGCATGAAATAAACGGATAACCAACTCCCAAGCCCTCTTGTCCCTTCTAAAATGCTTAATTGGCATTTGTTTTAGTTGAGGCGCAGTAGTTGAAAAGACTACATCTGTATGTTGTCAAAATGTTAAATTTCCGTACTTTTCTAGTTAATAAACTAAATTTAGCGGCATTAAAAAAAACTAACTAACTATTTCTGGTCCAGTTCTATTTTTTGAACTTGAGGCCATATCATATTTTAAAGCAAGCACGAGTTGGTTAAAACAAACAAAGTCAAGACTACTTAAGACTGTAGGTACATAAATATGTTTGTGCAAAACAATACAGTTCTTTTTCTGAAAAAAAAAAAAAACCTTTTCCCGAACACCCAAACCTATTTTGAGGCTAAAGCTTTGCGAACAATATTGTTAACTCACTGTATACCAATTTTCAGGATGGTTCCATGCATACGGGGTTTGTAGAAGATGTAGACATGAAATCTGATCTTGCAACTCTCCGAATCCCTGTGAAGGGTCTGCCGATTATGAAGCTTGGGTCTTCGGCGGATATCAAACCTGGCGAGTGGGTTTGTATTTTGTATTATATTTGTGACTTATTCCAGCTTCCATTATTATCATAAAAATCCTGATTAATTGTAAATAGCTTGGTCTTTAAGAACTTGATTAATTTATTTACTCCCTTGCAACTTCATCTGCGTCAATTTTTTTTACAATTCATACAAAATTTTACAAAAACTTTACGACCCTTATGTACCAAATATATTATTATTACTATTTATTATTGAGGCAAGCAGTTACATAAAAAAAAACTGGCACAAGATTTTTATAAATATACGCCTGCCACTGCCAGATAAATGGTTGATGTTGAGTATGTGAAAAAAATCATGGTAGTAGTATAAACATAAAGTGAAATTGAAAGGAAAACTATCGCAGCTAAGTAGGCTTTACAAGTTTACGAGTAACAGCTGATCAAATGAGAAGTAACAAAATTTTGTACAAATTCCATTGAAAATTAGCGAGACAGCGCCAACAAAAGTATTTATAATTACTTACTGGGGATGTCTCATTTATACCAAAATGTATGTAACTGTTTTGAGAGAAATAAATAATTTCAATATAAAAATTTCAGATAATTTATAGTAATAGTTTTTTTTTTTTAATGACACATAAGGTCACCTTCATACAAACTCGTTTGAGCAACATACACAAAGACATTGTACATATACACGGAACGTTCAATCTCTCGAGTCTCTAATCACAGTGATCTGAATTGGGTGAAGATTCCATGTCTGTAAACAATGTCTTGTATGAACTTTATTTTCTGTACGTTCAGTATTTTGTGCCTATACTTGCTGGATCTTCTCTTTAACCAACTTCAAAAGGAGGAGGAGGTTTTCAATTCGACTGTATTTTTTTTAAATGTGTGTTACGTTATTACTCACACAAAGCTGGACTGATTTGAAAAATAACTAAATACACAAAAAATTGAGAAGGATCCTAAAACATTAAAACTACATTTCCTGGCACCAACTTCAAAATGTTAATTATTAAAAAATGTTAATTATATAATGTTAATTATTTTTTGTTGTTGTACCTACATTATTTTTTGCTTTTCAGTTACTTTATATTTATTTTTGAAGTCGATTTTTATTTTTTTGTAAAAAAGCTTTTATTAAGCTTCATGACCATCTTCATTCTTCAAATTGAATTTTAAGAAATAACATCTCATCACTGTTCTCCAATATGTCTTTAAAATACTACCTCAAACTAGCTTTATTCTTTTTTTTTACTACGTAATGAGGAGACGAGCAGGTCATGCGCCTGATGGTAAGCGTCACGCTAGCCCATAACAGTATCAGTGCCACCAGAATCCTTGTTTGGAAAAGATCTCAATCACCATAGTCACTATACCACGTTCCTAATTTGAGACATTAGTCATCTCACTTGCCCAGAAATTACACTTGCTACAGTGCCCTTCAACCGAAACACTGATATGTTGACATCACTATTTTACGGACGAATAACTGACACTATTGTGGCATTGACGACCAAGACGGCCTATGGCTTAGAGCTACCTCTATATAACTCTTGAAAATTGACTGACTAGTCACAGTGTCGAAGTGTTTTTAAGCTTTAAATTGTTTGTTCTTTCCTTTTATAGGTGGTTGCAATGGGCAGTCCTTTAGCTTTGAGCAATACTGTCACTGCAGGTGTTGTCAGTTCTACACAGAGAGCCAGTGAAGAATTGGGTTTAAGAGGTCTGTACTTGGTCAATTTGATACTCAGAAGTGGTATAATAAATTTATTTGAAAAATATTTCATTCATGGCCTACCTATACTAATATTATAAAGCTGAAGAGTTTGTTTGTTTGAACGCGATAATCTCTTAATTATTTTAGTGTGGGATGGGCCATTTGTTGAGGAAGGCTATAATAATAATAATAATAATAATAATAAAAATCATTTATTTACTTAGGAAGCAAAATACTACACTTGTGAAAAGTCGATTCTACATTTACTGGTAATGCCTGTTCGCAAACAATAGGTAAAGCCCCAGAAAAGAACAGGCAATAAAACCTCGTGGCCACTCTTTTCAAATTGCCAATGTTTACAATGTTTCTCTGTTTATAAACTGTATATGCATGTAAGGTGCTGCCACCATTATATTATACACCATATTAGAGGACTGATGCAAAAAAGACCATATTAGAGGTCAATAATATTAGAAGAGTACACGAGATCGGATACATCAGCCTCAATGGGCACAACATAGTAGGAGCATCCACTTACGATGTAAAAACTTTAAGTGCTTAAATATTGGCCAATTTACTGGTACTTAATGAATAAGTATACATGTTTTTCAAAGGAAAGAAAAGAATGGCCGTAATTTATCACGCAGAATCTTTACTTACAAAAGTAAATCGTTTTCTTAACTAGTAACATTATCAAACTGTGACAACAATATTCACCTAGTAAAATGCAATAAACTATACAACCCAATACATTAATAGGGAGCAACGAACTACATCCATTTATCTTTATCAGTTAAATAATCATCGATTGAATAGTAAGCTCTTTGTATAAGATGTCTCTTGACTACATTCTTAAATTTATTTACTGGTAGACTCGATATGCTGACTGGGATTTTATTGAAAAATTTAACACCTAGTCCCATGAATGAGTTATGAGTTTTATGAAGCCTATGATATTGACCTACCAATTTGTGCTTATTTCTTGTATTCACAGAATGAATATCACTATTTTTGTTATATCAATGTAAGTTTTGCTTTACAAACATAACGTTTGCGTATATATATTATCTCATCTCTTCTCGTGGGTGTCGTCAAGGCGACTAAGGGATTTCACTCCGGAGGACGGGCAGCAGCGTCCTCTGCGTACTTAAAGCCTTACTGCGATCGCCAACCCGCTCGCCAAGCGTGGCGATTATGGCAATTACCCCCAGGATCTACATACCAGTAGGTTCTGAGTATATATTTTAAGGTATAATTTAAGGTAAAATACCTTGTCTTCCCGTGACCACGGCAGTTGCAATACGGTCGAAACGTCGGGCAATAAACAAGGTATTTTACCTTAAATTATTCACGCGATTAAGACCCGTAATATATATATTTTAATAATGTGTACAAATCGCGAAAGTTTATCAACAGTTTGTATATCAGCCGCCTTGCCCCAAAGCAATATGCCGTAGGACATGACGCTGTGAAAATAACCAAAATATACTAGTCGAGCTGTTTCTACGTTCGTAAGCTGTCTAACTTTGCTGACAGCATACGCTGCAGAACTGAGTTTTCCTGCGAGACATGATATTTGGGTGCCCCACTGTAACCTATTGTCTAATGTAATTCCCAAAAAAACTGTCGAGTCGACAAAGCTAATCACCTCATTATTTAAAATTATACTCGTATTAGTACTTTTCACATTTGGCAAACTAAACTTAATACTTTTAGTTTTTTTGGGATTTAGAAGTAGGTTGTTCGTTGTAAACCAATCTTGAACTAGTGCGAGTGTTCTATTTATTTTCTCAAAATTTTCTACTTTACGATCGATTTTAAAAATTAGAGAAGTGTCATCAGCAAATAGAATGATGTCACAAAAGTTATTAACATAAAATGGTAAATCATTAATATATACCAAAAATAAGAAGGGACCGAGTATTGATCCCTGAGGCACGCCCATACTAATTGGCGATCCAGACGACCTTACTCCTCCTATATCAACATATTGAATTCTTTCACTCAGGTAAGAGGCAAGTAGATTCTGAGCGCTGTACCTTTAATACCGTAATGCCTACGTTTCAGGAGAAGTGTCCTATGCGCCACACAATCAAAAGCTTTAGAAAGATCACAGAACACTCCAATGGCATCCTGTGAATCTTCCCAGGCACTAAGAATATGTTTCAATAGCTTAGTACCTGCATCAATTGTAGAGCGACCCTTTGTAAAACCATATTGATCGGGATGCAGTAGATTATTAAAATTAAAGTGTGATTCTAACTGCATAAGTATGGCCTTTTCAAAAATTTTACTAATAGCTGGTAAGATGGATATTGGTCTAAAATTACTAGGGTCATTCTTTGATCCGGATTTAAATAATGGTATTACTTTACTATGTTTCATCAGATCAGGAAACATTATTATACGGTATCAACACATTGATTAAAAATTATAGATAACTGTGGCGCTATGCCAGTAATTATACTGTGAATTAATTTTACTGAAATACCCCATAAATCAGCAGTTTTTTTTAAATTGAGTGTCTTGAATATTTTAATTATTTCACTGGGGTGTATATATTTAAAAGCAAATGGTACATTGCATTGATCCACATTATCTCTCAAGAGTGATTCGGCTTTATCTGGGCAAGCTTTCAAGGAGCTGGTTGTGGTTAGTGGTATGTCAGCAAAGAAATCATTGAAGGTTTGTGCTAGGTCTAAATTATCAGTCCACAGTCTTATTGTTAATTAATAATTCAAAGCTTTTATCCCGAGGCTTTGCCCGTCCGCTTTCCGAATTAATAATATTCCAAGTGGCTTTTATTTTATTATCAGATTTTTTAATATTTCTACTAATAAGTAAAGCTTTGGCACATGCACAAGCTTTTTTAAAAGTTTTTGAATAGTTTCTCACATACTGAATAAAGTTTTGATCAAAATTAAATTGTTTCATACCATATAACTCGTACAACTTAGCTCTACTTTTATAAATGCCGGTAGTTGCCCAATCACAAAAGCTAAGTTTAGAATTCTTATAAAAAGTTTTTGATTTAAATATATTATTGTATTCACTTTTGATTATATTAAACACTGAGGAGTAAAGATAAGTTCGGATCAGAGTGGCTGAAATTTATACTGGTAATATTAGCAGAAACGTTAGAATTGAATTTTTCTAAGCGAGCCGTACTCATTGGCCTACATGTGATCTTATCTATTTTGGCCACTGTGTGTGAGGGAAAAGTGACTTTCTGCCCACAGTGATCTGATGTTAAATCACTCAATATTACCTCATTAAAATAACTACAGTTGTAGAACATATTATCTAAGCAAGTAGCAGAATGTGATGTAATTCTTGTTGGTTCATTAAATAAGTACACTAAATTAAATGATTTAAATAGGTTAACTAATCTGGTAGACAAAGATGATTATTTACATTAAAGTCGCCACACACTACTATATGCTTATTACCGTAACTTACCCTTTTAAGCACATCTTCCATTACAGATTCAAATAAGTTAAAATCACTCAGTGGTGGTCGATATGCACAAACTATAATATATCTCTCCAGCTCCACACATGATAATTCTATAGTACGCTCAACAGACAGATGTACTATATCCTTGCGTTCCTTACATTTAACATTGTTGCATACAAATATCATAGACCCACCATGTATAGCCCTTTCTCTTATAAATGCACTAACCATACAATAATAACTATTATTAAATATCAGTTCATTAGTTTTCAACCAATGTTCAGTTAAGCAACAAATATCAACACTGTGCTTTTTAAGAAACAACTCGAGTTCCTCTATTTTGCTGGATAAGCCTTGAATATTTTGGTGAACTACAGTTAGACCACCTGTGGGCTTGTCCATTGTCTGACTTACTAGTTTAATAACATTCAAAGTAGAACTGCTAACACTAAATGAATCCTGCAAAGTACTGTTTGTACCTAGGTCAGGGTGTAAATTAAATGCTAATAACTTAGCAAGTTGTTTTTTGTAGAATGTGGAAAGATACATTCTATCTTTCGTTAAAATAAAATTACGAATAAATTTATTCGTGTCAAAAAACAAAATATACTTACTATGTAAGTAAGTACTGTTATATAATAAAAGATTCAAGCTCTGTTCATGCTTGTTTTGTAAATCAGATACTGACTGCGAATAAGGTAGAGTACATAGAATAAACTTACAACCTACTTTTTCATGGATGTATGTAATAGTTTCTGTTAATTTAATTATGTCTCTCTTTGTGACTGAGAAGCTGTCACCATATAATAATATAACTGTTGACCTATTATCTAAGGTGGTATTATTTAATTTACTAATTAAATTACAAAATTTTGATCTTGGTGAACAATAATTTATGACCCTATACTTTGTGTGACCTATAATAAACCTGCTAAAATCTATACCTAATTGGCAAGAAAAAATCACAACTTTATTTTCTGTATGCCGTGTGGTGCCGGCTTAAGAATAGTACCACCCCATCTCTTCCCGTGGGTGTCGTCAAGGCGACTAAGGGATTTCACTCCGGAGGACGGGCAGCAGCGTCCTCTGCGTACTTAAAGCCTTACTGCGATCGCCAACCCGCTCGCCAAGCGTGGCGATTATGGCAAATACCCCCAGGATCTACATACCAGTAGGTTCTACTGGGGAGACCCGTGCCCAGCAGTGGGCCATCATAAGGGTTGATATGTTATGTTGTATGTTATTTTCTGTAATATTCAGAGTATGCTGGTCAGATAACAATAACAATCTGCAGTCAGAGTCAGGCTTACTGCATTTACTGCTCTGTAATTGCCGTGTATTGGTGTGAGTGTTGTGTGACCGACAAACGGTGGTAGTGAGCAATTGTAGCATAGGTTGTTTTTAATCTGAGAGGTTAATTGTTCTGTTTCCTCTCTAGCTACTCTGGCTACCTCCTCATACTTGTTAATGTATACTTGAGTTTCTGTTTGGTGTTCAAGCATGAGAGGTGTTAGACGGGAGTGCAAGTTCGTTATTTGTGTGTTAAGCTCCTGTGTATGGCGGTCATACATTAACCTGCTGGCAATAATTTGATCTTTGCAGTTGTCCAAATCTGACTGCAGTCTTTTATGTTCCTTTGTCAATTTAGAATTAATTTTAGATAAAGTTTTAACTTTTCCTAACTTATCACTTTATTTTTTAATATTGCTTATTAATTTATTTAATTTTGTGTATTTTCTCTGTTTCTTGCGGTTAAGTAACTTAAGTTTTAAGTGCGACACCCACTTTACACCTAAGAGCTCACTATAGAGGTTCTGAGTCACGTTACTGTTTGTTGCCTGTATTGTGTGATTAAGGGAAAGGATATAGGCTCATTACATCACGCTACGACTAATAGGAGCAAGCATAAATAAAAAATGTTGCAAAAAGGGGGACAATGACGCTGACAAAGATGCGCGGGTCAGCTAGTTTAGTCGTATTTGGCAATATGTCATAATGATGGCCAACATAGCTTGGTGTCAAACTAAAATAATAATATATAAATATATACATATATCGGAGTGCCATGGTGGTTGTATAGAATATCGATTATAATGTGGTATGCAGATACCTCGAGCATGGTAAAGTCCGACTATATTTCTAATCATTTCATCATCGATTTCACAAATGCTACTACAATACTCGCACTATAACTACGTTAACACTTTGCACTCGGCTGTAAAAATAGCAACAAGTCTATCTCAACACTTGTTGTCGCTTCGACTGCCCTTACTCTCGGCATTTTAAAATGCAAACGTCAAATGAATGTCATGCCACCCAACGGCGGCCATATTCAAATGAGTCAATACACCTGCTATTCAATCAAAACAAGTGTTTGCTGGAGATGGTTCTTAGTACCTGTAATATTAAATTGAATTCAAAGAGAAGCCTAAAAGAATGTTATTTTATAGACTCTACGCCACTATAAATGTGTTGGTCCAGGATTATCTACAACCTAACTATCGACCAGCTTGCTTTTAAAAAAGTATTAAAACTCTATAAAGAATATATATTTTTTTTTTACAGGCAAAGACATGGTATACATCCAGACTGACGCTCCAATCACATTCGGGAACAGCGGTGGCCCTCTCGTGAACCTCGACGGTGAAGCGATAGGCATTAATAGTATGAAAGTCACCTCAGGCATTTCATTTGCTATACCGATTGATTATGTTAAGGAATTCTTGGCTAAGAGTAAGTATTGTATGTTTTTAATGCATGCGTTTTTAGCTTAACAAAGGAGACTAATTTTGACAAGTAGCTTGGAAAAGGAGACTAATCTTGACAAATAGCTTGGCAAAGGAGACTAATTTCGACAAGTAGCTTGGCAAAGAAGACTAATTTTGACGAGAATTGTATCATTCACGTACTAGAATTCAATTTTATGTATTACACTGACACATTATTGCTTTTTAACTTTCTCGATTTTTATACATATTAGATATACAGAGTATAACAGAAAGGTGAGGTCAAATTTCAGCAGCGGATAAGGTATGTTATCAGTATTGCATCTACCATGGTGCCATAGCTGATTGCATTGTTATTACATAGTTATAGCATATTCTTTGTCAAAATTCAGTAGTGAAAGGAGTATGGCATAAGAATTATACCTCCCCTGAACCACACCTATCTGTTACCCCTTGTATTTCGGGACTAAATCGTACCGAATCAAATTGCACCCATCATGGTCACGGGTCGACCACGATCGGTGCAATTCGATCGAAACGTCGGGAATAAAAGGTTCGTACCTTTAAATAATTTACGAGATTAAGACCCGAAATATATCTAATATACACAGACATAGTTGTAAAAAACTACACTCATATTTATTAGGGTTTTTTGTGCTAGTTTTCTATTTTTATATATCCATTTCTTCCTTTTTCATAAAATATATTTTATGAAAAAGGAAGAATACTTACTTAAATGTAGTTCTTTTAGCCTGGGGTCCTAGACAAAGTCACATTCAAACAGCGATGTCGTTAATGGAAAAGAATTATAATATAGTGTTGGCGCCTAGCCATATTTGAGAGACGCAAATAGCAAGTCCTTTTTTATTGCAAACACTTTCGTATTTTTTATTTGTTAAAAACTTGAGGGTATATATTTTTCAAAAAAAGACTCCTAGAATCATCGACACGATATCTACGCTCGCGAAAGAATTGTACAAATTAATTATTTTTTCTGGCAATACACTGTTAAATTCGTTAAAACATCGAATTTAAGTTTGAAGTACAAACATATAGAATTTGACGTTTGCGGTGGAGACCATAGACATTTTTTTTATTTTTTTTTGCGAACGATTAGTATGGCGTTATTGAATTCGCCACGGAACGAATGTATCTTGTCTAAGCCCCCTGAGCAATGCACATAGTGACTTTTTATTTTTTTAAATCTAGGCTTCTTAAAGTGACACTTACGTACTATGCAAGCTTTTCCCTTCCCACTTAAATCATTGTTTGTAAAAAAAAATCGACATCACTTGCACTTTATCTTTGTTAATAGCTTTGAAATTACTTAAAAATATATATTTGAATACACTTTTGTACTGTATTTTAATACTGCGTCGTAATTAGACCGCTCTACAGGGACCACGAAGTCACCTCAAGTGTCGCGGCGATACCTCGGCATCACAATGTTGTCGCTCACTCCTAACATACTCATGGAACTGCGTATGAGAAATCCTGAAGTGAGTATCATCATTTACGTATCCTACTATTATAAATACGAAAGTTAGATAAACGGATAAAATACTTTTTTTACAAAAACATTTAGCCGACTTTAATCACGATTAATTGGCTGGCATTTATTGAAGAGTTTCGATGTCTGTCTCCAAAACTTAAATGGAAAATCAGGCACTTACGATTTTTTTATGGGACTATTTCGGAATAAACCTCTTTCGAATAAAAAAAGTCCGGGTTGCACTCCGGGAGTGCCGGCAGTACTGAAAACATAAACATGAATTGAACATGAGCGTTGTGCATTTTTGAATATTTTGGAGTGGTTAGGAATATTTTTTTTACGACAAAAAGTTTGTCTCTCAGAAAAAAATACATACTGATGAAATTTGAATAAAATTGTTCGATCTTACTGACATAATAATAAAAAATATGAAATAATAAATCTCAAATAAAAAAACTAAAAACAGGACTCTAAAAAAAAATTTGTACTTTGAAGCTTAATATTTTACAAACGGATCCCTAAATCTAAAAATTGTCTTACCAACCCCTAAACGTTTTTTAAAGACCTATCTAATGATACCCCTCACGACGGGGTAGGTGAGGAAAAAAAAACCCACTTTGCATATAGGGGAGGTACCCTAAATAAACCCTTTTTTTTTCAAGATTTTATTCTTTCACTTTGTCGGCGTAAGTAATATGTATATTTATGCAAAATTACAGCCTCCTAGCAGTAACAGTCTTTGAGCAAAGGTGCGGACGGTCGGATTTATAAGGGTTCCGTTTTGCCACTTTGGCTACGGAACTCTTAGAAAGGGAAAAAATAATCGTTACTCGGACTCGAATTTGGGTCTTCTGGTTACTGGACTGTCCGATTTTCCACCTGAGTTATTATAACATTGTGGCAGATGGTGGCGAAATTTACCTTCGTATTCTAATCATATTGTAGCAGTTTTTCATTGCTCTCCCTCCGTCTTACGAATCTGCGATCAGGGTGACATCATTTACGAATTTACGAACAGGGTCACGTGATCCTGACGCGAGTTTAACTATTTTACCTATACCAAAAAAAGTGCACAAAGCCGCTAAAGAAGTTTTCTGTTCAAAAAATATTTTGAAAATCCTATAAGACGGAGTTTGCCCGAACACACATAAAAAATACAAACATCCGAATTCCCCTCCTTTTTGAAGTCTATACATCAGAATATAGTAGTTAATGTAGTTTATACATCAGAATAGCCCATACAGCCCACAACTCGGACCACTGATTGGATTGAGTTAAAAACTCTCACACAGATAGTTATTATAACTTAAAAATAAACAAAATTGAATAAAGAGGAGTTTCTTAACACTATTATTCGCTACAAAACAAGACTAGCTAATCACCCCAATAACTTAGCAGCTCAGTTAATAATATTCAATTCAATTTTCAATTCAATTCATTTTTATTTGCTACATTAGGTACTGTAATATACTAGAGCGAAACGCGTTTGTAACGGCGTGTTATCCTGCAACTTGACAATAGAGTCTAGTAGGTATAATGTTCGTAAACTTTCGCGATTTGTACACGCTACGGGTTGCGATTTGTACAATTTTATAAGCTACGGGTCTTAATCATCTACCCGTCTATCCGTGATCACGGCCGTTGCAATACGGTCGAAACGTCGGGCAATAAACAAAATAGCCTTAAAATAAAATATTTAAATATCTTATACAATTCTATAAATAGAGTCTAGTCTCATCGGATTTGCTTATAATCCAGGACTGATTATAAAATACACACACAATAGAATAAAAATATAGTTATTATGACATAAGTACTCGCATAGAAGGGATTGAAATTGAAATCACCTAATGAAGGGGTAAGACGGTGTTCCAAATGTCTATCGAAATCGGACTAACTCACAATCTGTGGGGTAACTCTGCCGACCGTTGTATATTTAAGATGGTAACTCGTATAATCGATGGGGTAACTCCATACTGCTGGCAGTATGGGTTATCATGGGTTATTCCTAACTGGCTACCCTGGTTAATAACTCTATAATGGACGGTATAATGCCATACTCATATTTACTTTGATATTTTCAGATGCCGTCGGACATCGAACACGGTATTCTCGTTTGGAAAGTCATTATCGGATCACCAGCTTACAAGTGAGTAGCGCGTTTTATTTGTTTCAAATTTAAGTAAAAAAAATTGAACACAAATTCATCTTCAAGAATTAGACACAGACCAAACAGAAATTAGAGAATGTTCTTTATAATGTATGAATAGATTTTTATAAAAAAAAGTTAAACATCCGCCACGCCTGGTTAGTTTGTGTATGCCGTACCTTTTTAGTCAAGAATTAAAAAATAATTCCCCAATAGAAATTAATAAAATCTACACTAATATTATAAAGGTGAAGAGTTTGTTTGTTTGTTTGAACGCGGTAATCTCAGGAACTGCTGGTCCGAATTGAAAAAATCTTCCACTGTTGGATAGCCCTGAAGTTGCGCGGGACAGCTAGTATTTTATAATTTCCATAAGAATATAAAATTAAATATACTTTCAAAATTGTAACGGTCATATAATGTTTTGTGCATCTGCCCCGGCTATTTTGTCTCTTGTCTTGTATTTTGTACATTAGTTTATTGACTAGTAGTTACAGATCATAACTACAATAATTATTGTTCTTTTTGTTTGATAGTGGAGGCCTTCAACCAGGAGACATTGTGATCAGTATAAACGGGACCCCAGTTCACACTGCCACCGATATCTACACTTTACTGGAGAATACAAGCGGAAGTTTACTTATAGAAGTTGTTAGGGGTCGCGGGCGCATGCATTTAAAAGTAACACCTGAATTACATTGACGATAAGATGCTGTCTAGAATAAAAATACTATTATAAGTATTTTACGTGTATTGTATTTGTATAGTGAAATGCTATCTTCAAAAATTTAATTTGTCATATTTGTGTGTAACTCTGGATAAAAACTGTTTATGTATTTAAAATTTAATTTGCCATTTTTAGAGTGGGGTAACTCAGGCCAAAAACTATTAAAGTATTTTATTTACATACATTAAATTTCACTTTCTCAAAATTAAATTTGCCCCAATTTAGATGGGGTAACCTTAACAAAATGTTTTACCGGTTACAAATATCGGTTGCCGATTTGATGAAGCTATTTCGTTTGTTTTAGCCAGTCTCGATCTAGTTTTAAAGAGTGCAACACGTATCATTGTTATACTATACTTTACCCCACATCTTTCGAATATAAATATAGTTTAAAAAATGTACAGGAACACTCTTTAGTTCAGTATAATAACGAAAATGGAACTTGACTATCTATTAGTAATAGACTTTATTTTATAATAAACTGACGAATTTAGTAAAAATATTAGTTCATAGTTGACAAATTACTGCCTTGCCATCTGTTCTTAATACGTATGTAGAACTTTATTTTAGATTTTTTAGACGATAGGGAGTTAGTAAGATTGTTTTGAAATATAATTTAATTTTATTAGAAAAACAGATTTTGACCGGCCGTGTACAAACAAGGAAAAATTGGTAAGCCGATAAGTAATTTTAAACTGCTTCCAGAGTCCACAGCCCGTCCGTAACTCGCAATGTCAATCACTTTCACAGTGGCATTTTCACCGTAAAAGAGTTGTCAAGTTGTACTCTGCTATTTCCTGATTTTTAATGGGGCAAAATTATATTACCCCTGGTTATGCGTCTGGGGTAAGGGCGTCTATATTTAGGCCTGTGTTTATCGACACATCGTTCATCGAAAACTAAATATTATGCATAGGAAATTTTATTTAACTCCGGTTTAGCTGTGCGAGATATTCTAAATTGTTTTTTTTTTTTTAAAGTTAATGTATGTATTAGGTTTGATTCAAATTATTAAGTTTTGTTTTTGAGAGTCGTTTTAATTTTATATGTAAGTAGTTTCTTGTTATATTTTATACATAGTGTTGATAAGTGTGTAAGTATATTATAGAAAATGAAGATGAGTTCTTGGTTTTATTCAGACCCTTAATTTATAAGACATCGTGAGCATATCTTAATTATTAATGGCTGGCTTTTCGTGCTTATTAAGTAGGGAGATTTTATCGACAAAGTTCTTTTCCAAAGTATAAAGTAGTTTTAGTTTTTAATGAGCTAACGGAACGCCTGGGTAGTTAAAATTTTTGATGAATTTATTATAATTGCATTTTTGAAAAGGATAAACAAAATTGAGGTCTAGTGATGTAGTCCAGATAGGTGGTTCGATTCTGGCCCCGGTTTGGTATACGGAAGTCTCGGGTTCGATTCCTGGGTCAGGACTTCAAAAAATTAGTTAATATATATAGCTGTAAATCCCATGTTGAAAATAGCACGGTACATAGATTGCATACTGAAGGACATGAACGTTTCTAAACACATACAAAAATTGCTTCAATTATTTGTGATAGATTTTTCAGTATGTGTAATGGAATCCCTGTAATTAGGGTTAAAATTTGACGATGTTCCCATTACGAGGTTACGAAATAAAATTTTCACATTGTTAGTAAAGTGGTGTTTTAATTAAAGTATTTAAAAATCCAGCGTTTTTGCCGTCAAAATGTGGTTATGAAATTATATAATGTAAATCGTCGGGCTTCGGTTTATTCAGTTCTATAGCAATTGCTATAAACCATTTACCAATGGTTTCATAATATAAAAGAAAAGAAAACAGCTATTGTATTAATAAAGTAATTGTCATTATAAAAATTACTAGAATTTACTTTACTTATTTTGTTGTAAAAGTTGTCAGCGGTATTTTCCTAACCAAAAAAAAATCCGTATCATTTATATTACTGAGGCTCTTGTTACGCTGTTTTATTTATCTGAACAAGATGGTATAATACGGGAATAGGCTTACTCGTATTTCCAAGGCAAACAAAAAATCTAAAAGACTAATTAGTAAATAAAACTGTAAGCAGAGCTTGTACTATGGAAACCAGACAACTGATAAGTATGCTTCTATATCTCTAAATACATAAATATTATTGATAAATAACACCCAGACAGAATAAACCATCATCACGCAAAGTTTTATCCTGGGTGGGGATCAAACCCACGACCTCCGGCTCAGCAGTCAGGGTCACTAACCACTAGACCAACAGTTCACTTTGTGTGTAGGTACAATAAAAAAAATAATTTGATTTGACTAGAAAAAATAGTGACGTCATAGTCCGGTATTTGTATGAGATCTCCTTAAGAAGAAATCTGCGTGTTGACATTTCATAAAGAGTTGTTTTGACTAGTAGGAAACTAGCCCATTCAAGAAGTTTTGACGTCTGAAGATATGTGTTATCAAGACAAAAAATAATCATTTTGGGGTTAAAACCGACCCCTCCCCCGAAATTGGGTATTTGACTACTATCAAAATAAAATATTTTAAAATAACCAGGTAAAAGTATGTCATAAAGTGTTGTAAAAATATGATCATTTATTAATTTAATGTTTTACTTAATTTATAATCTTATAGAGAAACACGAAAGTAAATAATTTGACCATAGAAGACGTGGCTTCACATGCTAGCATTCCATAAAAATTTGTACAGAGCGGCTCGTTTTTGACGTTTCTTAAAAAGAGGCTGATTTTACTTTAGTCAAATACCCTATTGCAAAAAAGTGCTCAGTAGTTGTTTAGTCCATTGTACCACCTAAAGAAAAATGATCCTTGGTACACCCAAACCAACCCACATCACAACCCGCACAGATCAATGATACAAACGTACAGTTAGCATTATAAACATATTAATTCCAATTGTCCTGTGTTTGATTTCCACGGGTGTAGATATTCCTTTGTAAACACTTCTATCCTGTTCCTAATATTATTTCTGAGCAACTTAATAAGGATTTTTATTTTAACTAAGTATTACTAAGTACTTAAGGACCTAAGGAATTAAAAAAGAACGACTGGCTGCTGCCGCCGCTTTTACACGTAGGTATTTCGATGACGCAGTGGAATTGTAAAAAATGTTAGTTCTGGTACACTATTCGTTTTATTCAGATATCCGTAAACACAGCAATGTACAACACACTGTACCTACACACAACCCGCACCCCAGATCACGAACACATGATCTGGGGTGAGGGTTGTGATGTGGGTGGTCCCGTGGTGGATTACACCTATGGGCGAAGGACCTATTATAGGTATTTATTTTGATTTTTTGTCCACATTGATCCCATTGGATTTTTCTGATTGGGCTTTATCAGTTTTGGACCTTTTATATTCTACACAGTCACTTGCAATTATGTAGCGTAGTGGCATGACAAATTTGTAATATCTACTTTTTTGAGTGCCGAGTTACTGGGTTAGGTATATGATGAGTAAAAGTAAGCAGTCAAGTGTGAGTCGGGTTTGTGAACATTGGAACTCGTTGTTAAAACCTACATTGTCTCGTTTTCTAACCAAAGTCAAATTAAAAAATATAAAGTAAGTGTTTACGTGGGTATAGAGGTATTGAAACTTACTTAATTTGATGAATTTCGGCTTGGTCTTTGGGTCGGTTTTTATCTGACGGAAAATGCGTCGAGCGCATCTGTTTACTAGTATAGTATTATATTATCTGTGGTATGGTCGACGCACTAATGCATCATCGGTTAGGTGTAAATGGTTAAATGTTTTATTGGATACTAGCTGTCCCGCGCAACTTCGTCTGCGTAAATTTTCCCCGTTTTTGCAACATATCTCATTGCTGCTCCGCTCCTATTGGTTGTAGCGTGATGTTATATAGTCCATAGCCTTCCTCGATAAATGGGCTATCCAACAGTGAAATAATTTATCAATTCAGATCTGTAGTTCCTGAGATTACCGCGTTCAGACAAACAAACAAACTCTTCAGCTTTATAATTTTTCTTTACGCGCTATGCTTTACGCGGCCGATATTACGCGACGCATTTTCCGTCAGATATATACCGACCCTTAAGGTATAGCATTCGTGCATGACAATCTTTAAACAAGAACGATTTGCGAAGGCTCTCGAATGATTTAGTCGCTTTACCGTTTCAGGACTGATCTGAGCCTCCAGACAAGTGGCATAAACCCTAATCGAATATCATTGCGCTTGCAAAACCGCGTATATGGATTTTTTTAAGATGATTCGCTGTTGGTCTCCGATTGCAAAGCCGTAGGGGATAACCTTAAAGGTCTTGTGTTGGATTCCCACCTAGGATTTTTTTTAATTCTTTTTACAAAAAGATTACTAGCAATGTGGAATTGTGGTCCCACATTACTAGCAATCCTGTTAACCCCTCCAGCTAAGCTCAATAGCTTGTGTTAGGAGTGGGTTCACTTCGGTAGTAGGATAATGGGTAGGATTCGAACCCGCGACCTCACGATTGCGAGTCCGATGCTTAGCCATTACTAAGCAACCGCTAATGCTACCGCCGGTAAATTCTTATCTATGTGTAAAGGCCGCGATTAGTTGATATGTGACGGTGTAATTGATCCGGTATGTATTTAGAATTATAGCAATATGCGTACTGCCTTTTTTTTTTTTTGGCGGGAAAAATTCCTGACGAACACCTCCACCATCCGGGGAAGACGGTGGAGGTAGTGTGGGGTTTGCACCCACTAAAAAACCCGCCGTGTATCTCCCGCCACCTTCGGGAACGGGCCGCCGGAATTTGATGACGCGAGGCGTACTGCCTGTCCCAAGCTATTATTACCTAAGGCTATTTTTTATTTTTTTAAAAAAGACGACTCCCGCATTATAATACAAGCCCTGTGTCGCGGGGGACTTTACAAACATACAATTCACGGACACAAAGTACACCCAGACTCGAAACAACAGTTTGTGGATCACACAAAGTTGTGTCTCGTGTGGGAATCGACCTCTTGCGTAGCAGTCGGACACACTCCCACGGCGCCATATATACTGTGTTGGCTATTTTCAATGTATCTGGCACACGGAACCCTAGAAAAGTTTATTGTTTATTGAAATATTCCTACTTAATTGTTAATTGCAATTATAACGGTTGATTGACGTTTTAATTTTCAGAGTAATCGACTTTCAATCAAGTCGATGGTGTAGTGTGTGGATATGATTTATAATTGAATATGATTTTGTTATATATTTTTATTTTGGTAAGTATGTTAACCCAAGATTAATATTATTTATTATTAAGGAAAATACTAATCGAATAATATACACATCATAATAAATAAAAAAATGGTACCTATTTACCAAAAATGAAATCATCAGAAATCATGAGAATTTGTGAGGAACTAGGTACTGAACGGATTTTGATAAAACTTTATAGGATTCTGCTTTATGCATCAGCATAGCACATATAACTTTTAAACTTACACGTTACATTATATACACAATTTGACACGGAAATAAACGCGTTTAAACTAGGTAAAGTATTTAGGTACTTTATGCTTGACGTTTCGTCCAGGTTAAACCGACCGTGGTCACAAACTGACTGGGGCGGCAGGGCGTGCGTCACGACTCCGGGTATGACGTTTCTTCATCCACCCTCACATATTCTTGTTTCTTCCAAATACCCACGCACACAACACAACCGTGTCCCTATTCTGTAAGTCGACCGACGGGTGCCTATTCTGATATTTACCCAATTGCGAACTCGTCGGTAGAAGACAACAGTCAGCTTGTGACCAAGGTCGGTGCACAGACTATATAGGGATACTTGGTCGGTGTAACCCGGTCGAAAAATATTTACTCGACTAGGGCCCGTAGGTTATAAAATTCAATAATTATAATTATTTACCTGTGGCAGGTTTAAGCCTTAAGCTGTCTTGCTGAGAAAGGAAGAATCACGGAACAACAGTGTCAGTTATTTTGCCGTAAATTAATAATGTTAACACGTCACTGTGCTTAGATTAAAGAGCAAGTGTAATTACTGGGCAAATGAGACTTATGAACTAATATTTCAAATAATGGGCGCGGTACGGTGACATTCAGATCTTTGCTAAAAAAGGATGTAGGTGTCAGGTCTGTTATGGGTGACGACGCGTGATCTGGCGCACGACCTGCTCATTTCTTCATTTCATGTCTAGTATTTAAAAAAACAACCTGTAATATTATCGTTTTGTAGCATAAGTAGCTACAGGTACCAGCAAAGAATGTTGAGAGTATAGAAGACAATTTTGATAGTAACGCTGTTGTCGTACGCACACATAGATATTGTTCACGGACAACAAATTACAGAACACGACAAACTAGTGTAGTTGTAGGCATGGCTAGCTTCAAGTAGCAGTTATAGGAATTATTATAAATTTAATAACATAAGACAAAGGGTATCTATTCTCAGATATCAATCATATGATTGTTTTTTTTTTAAAGACGACTTCCGCATTACTGTGCGGGACTTTACAAACATACAAGTCACGGACACAAAGTACACCCAAACTCGGAATAACAAGATCGGAACAATAATGTAGTTTTACCCCTTGAAGCGTTCCTAGAATTACCCCACCATTGGGGTAAATTAATTTACTTTAATTTAGTTTTCATTCATTTTTTCAGATATTTATTTGTCCCATAAGGCCGCAAACATTTACGGACAAAAATGGGTTCCCCAGCTTCCGTTCGAGTAAGTTTTTATTTACTGATGTACTTACTAAAACTATATCTAAAAAGTTTTAAGGTTCCGTAGCCAAAATGTCAAAACGAAAGCCTTATAGTTTCGCCATTTCCGTCCGTTCGCAACTTAGCTCAGAGTGGTAAAACAGAATCTTTAAAAAATGTAGGGTACTTTCCCTACATGTAAAGTGGGGATGTTATTTTTTTTTCTCAATTACCCCATCATGTAGGTATCATTAGATAGGTTTCTTAAAGATATTTAGGGGCTGTGAATATTATTTTTCGATTTATGGAACGGTTTGTGTTTTAAGGCTTAGAGTAGATACATATTATTGTTACAGTTAGTATCTCTCGCCTTGCCAGCTAAATGGTTGTTATTGGAAATAAGAAAAAATCAGACTAACAGTATACAGGATGATTTTTAATGTACTAATAACCTCCTGTTATTGGCTTATTTACATTACACCAAATAATTTAGTAATATAGGGTTAGCCTAATTTAGTAAATTAAGTCAAAACTTAACAACCTGAAATAAAGAGATATGAAAAAAAAAGTTGTCTTGAATACTGCAATATGGGTATCAAATTAAATAACTCATCTTAAACATTTCAAAAAGGTATAACATGATTATGACTGTAATACTAAAAAAGTTACTTAGCAACTGTTATTTTTACAATTTTCAATTCTTGATACTGGTTACATCCTATAACCACTAAAAAGTATAAGAATAGCAAAAAAGATAATATAATTCCATGCACTCGGAGGCACTATACTAAGTTCATCGAGATTCAGTAGGGGATCTTGTTTCCATCTTTTTTTGCAGGCGGGTATTTTTATTTTTATCACACTATAATATTACAAAGGTAAAAGTTTGTGAGTATGTGAGTGTGTATGTTTGTTACTTCTTCACCTCTAAACGGCTGGAGCGATTTTTATAAAATTTGATATGGAGTTAGTTGACACCCTGGATTAACACATAGGCTAATAAACCGCGGGTAACACCGCGGGACACAGCTAGTCTATACCTATATATATTTAATTTTCATGCTGTGTACCTGTCTACACATGTCTTTGGAATACTGTCTCGAACAATACTTTGTAACATGTTATGACTGAATTCTGTTTTGTGTGCCTAATATAATCTATACTAATATTATAAAGCGGAAGAGTTTGTTTGTTTGTTTGTTTAAACGCGCTAATCTCGGGATCTACTGGTCCGATTTGAAAAATTCTTTTTTTGTTGGATAGCCCATTTATCGAGGATATAACATCGCGCTACGACTAATAGGAGCGGAGAAGCGACGAGAAATATTTCAAAAACGGGGAGAAATTACGCATACGAAGTTGCGCGGGACAGCTAGTAAATAAATATAATCTTTGAA
Source organism: Herminia tarsipennalis (assembly GCA_945859575.2). Classification (NCBI taxonomy): domain Eukaryota; kingdom Metazoa; phylum Arthropoda; class Insecta; order Lepidoptera; family Erebidae; genus Herminia; species Herminia tarsipennalis. The sequence goes on from OX243855.2 coordinate 12,636,603, forward strand.
ATACATATTAACCCTTTATCACCTACCATCTACTTTTGCCACAACCACACATCTGAGAGACCCCGGAGCATTTCTTTGTCAGGTTTAGGGCCTAAACCTGACAATAAACAACGATTTTACTCCAGTAGGTACATACGTAATATGTCAGTTTTAAATGAGCATTTTGTCTGTAGGTGTAATTAAAGATGGTAAACCAATATTGCGTGGCGGTGGACCAGAGCCAGAAGAAGATGTAGAGCCAAGTGAAAACAATACTTCTGGTAAGTGACGCACTACTTCCTTTATTTATATAAAGTCTAGATACCTAATACAGCATCTAAAATTGAAGCATAGAACTGTCAAAAAGTATGGTCAAATGGACGTACTTTTTGACAGGTAAGAAGACTCATATCAGATGTTCTAGTTTAGATAGTTATTCTAGCGCGCCATTTTTAACGAGTGTCAAACGTCAAAAATAGTAGCTTAATCTTTTTAATAGTCTTACTGAGGGAATGCTCCATCTAGACAATATATAATCAAAGACTTATATTCAACCGCCCAGTGTCAAAGTGGCTAAAACGAAGCGATTACTTCCTCTGTGAAAGTGGCAGTGTGTATATCTGAGGTATTTTACATTTTAAAAAATCACTCCTTAAGAAAAACAAATAGCAAAACCACCAAATTAGCCATTGCATCTTAAACTGAAATATGACAAATGGCGATGTCGCGCGACTTCGGCCGGCACGCTGCATGAGCCCATAATATCGCTACTATACTATATATTTTAAATTCCAGACAAAAAACAATTCTGATGGTGTATTGGGGTCTCAATTTTTTAAAAAATAAAATAAAAATAAAATATGATCGTCAGGAAAATTAACAAATTTTCACGAAAGTTTAATTGTCTGTCATTAACTATCACAATAGTTATATACTTATACAAAAAAATATAATACATATTTAAAACCCATTAATTGTTCTATACAATACAGCAATAACAATCACAGTTTTGGTGATAAAAAAAAACTGTAATCCATCGAAGCGGACCTTGAAATCGACCTATTTTCAAATTCTCGATGATTATAAAAAAATAAGTGAGCTATTGAAAAATATAATCACTACGCTTTTATGTATTCGATACCTATACGATCATGCACTATTTTTAATGAAAGCTTTTTATATATATAACCGATAGGTATATATTTTTTTTTTATAAAAAGATAACCAGCAATGTGGGATAGTCGTCCCACATTACTAGCAATCCTGTTAACCCCTCCAGGTAAGCTCTATGGCTTGTGTTAGGAGTGGGTTTACGTCAGTAGTTTAATGGCCAGGATTCGAACCCACGACCTCACGATTGCGAGAACGATGCCTTAGCCATTATCCTACCGCCAATTGTATTAGTAAAAACTTAGGTATATTTTGTCTGTAGATGATGGAAAATCAATATACGATGCACTACCCAAAGAAGCAGAAGATATAGACCAAACTGAAATCGCTTCTACACGTAAGTACCGCATTATTTATACCTACAGACCTACTTTATGACGTGATAACGTCTTATATATCGAAGACCGGGTGCACGCATGAAAAAGTGTCACGTTATTGTCTGGTTGCTAAGCAACGGTCACGTTATTGATTGCTTGCTAGGCAACAGCGAATGGCTATTGCAGCGACATGGCATGCGATACAATTGGAACTAACGTTATTGATTGGTTGCTAAGCAACGCGAATGGCGATATGTCATCATTTCATCAATGTTTTCATAAGACGTTATCACGCAAAATTATCGTCCGTAAACCGACTTTACATACAACATTTTTTTTACACAGACGAAATTATTAGGCGATTAATCGATTTGTCTACTTACGCCTAATTATGAAGTATGATGGTATCTATCTGATTATATTTTTTTTTAATAATCCATTAAAAATAATAAATTACAAAAAACATGAATTATTTGAAAAAAAAAACTAAGCATAAATTTAAAAACGTTTGTACAATAAAAGACCAAAAACAATTACAATGTTTCCGCCCGGGATCGAACCGGGGGCCTTGTGCGTGTGAAGCACACGTGATAACCGCTACACTACGGAAACTTATTTAGAAGCGGCAAAATTATAGATCACATGCCTTTATAATGCAGTAACTACTTTAGTTCAATGTTAACTGGTCCTAAAACTCGCTCTGGGCTAATTTGAAGAGTTAATGGAAGGGGCATTCAGTGGAGTCATGCCTCCCAACACCTTCCAAAACTAAATTTGTGGATCTGCCACTGTGCTCGTACGTTATCATATTCGAGGGTGATGGAACTCAGGTGATGTCTGTTGTAGGTGAACATAGTCGAATAGTGGCCTATGTGTGTGTGGTTTGAAGGGTCTTTGACTCAGTGGTCATTGAGCAGATTGAGATATCTGCCAGGTTAAGCAATGTTACCACTGTCGGTTCATAGATGGGTGACCATTTTAAAAATATGTTACACCACTCCGTGCTTCGGAGAGCAGTTAAGCCGTCGGTCCTGCGTCCAATTTCTCTCCAGTTGTATCTTATATAAGTCCCATTGGCCTATGAGAGTGAGGGGATAGAGAGTGCACTTGTGAAAGCCACGTTATTTTTGAGTGTCATAGGCTATATAACATCACGCTACGACCAATAGGAGTGGAGCATCAATGTTGCAAAAACGGAGGTAAAATGACGCAAACGAAGTTGCGCGGGTCTGTTAGTGTTTAATATTTTTAAGTAGGTAGTTGATAGATGCTGATTAATGTAGATAACTGGGTAACCACGTTTTAAACTACGAGTACTAATATTATAAAGCTGAAGAGTTTGTTTGTTTGAACGCGGTAATCTCAGGAACTACTGGTCCGATTAAAAAAAATCTTTCACTGTTGGATAGCCCATTTATCGAGGAAGGCTTTGGGCTATATAACATCACGCTACGACCAATAGTAGCGGAGCAGCAATGAGAAATGTTACAAAAACGGGGAAAATTTACGCAAACGAAGTTGCGCGGGACAGCTAGTAGTGAAATAAGTAAACAGGCAAACTTATGTAATTGAGTAGTTAACTGCAATTCAAATAAATCGCTTACTTATTGCAAGATCGTCATAACGAAAAAATAAGTACCTACTCATTTTACAGGAGGCCAATTTTAACTTTTTTTTTAAAGAATACTAACAATGTGGGACTGTGGTCCCTCATTACTAACAATCCTGTTAACCCCTCCAGCTAAGCTCTATGGCTTGTGTTAGGAGTGGGTTCACGTCGGTAGTATAATGGGCAGGATTCGAACCCACGACCTCACGATTGCGAGACCGATGCCTTAGCCAGTAAGCTACCGCCGCTACGAATTTGATACATTTCACAAAAATATAACACAGACAGGTTAAACTTTTTTGGAATGTTGGTTAAGACGCTGACAACAGCTACTGAACTTCGATGTTTCACTATTTTAGCCACGCCCACTATTTCTCCGATGTCCTAGTGCCATTGATAAAGGACGGTAAAAACAGCGAACTACCAACACAAGGACGCGGTCAATAATAAACAATAAACCAATAGATGGCGCTTTATTTTTTGTTCTATATGAAGAACTAGAAAGAAATTAGACAGGGCGATTAAAAAAAACAATAAATATTTTTTATACGTTTGTATTTTTAATTATTTCAGGAGACTTTATTTGCTATGAACTTCAAAACAATATAAAAGAAAGAAAAATAAAACTCGAAAATATATTAGCAACATTTTAAATATTTTCGCATAATTATAATTTATTTGCTCTCGAATATTTGCCGGAACAAACAGACAGACAGACAGCCAAAAAAAACTGTATTTTTGTTATCAGTAATTATTAAGGATATAGGTATGTTATCCTTAATAATTAATATATATGCATAAAACTGTTATTTTGATATTACAAACAGACTCTTCAATTTTATTTATTTGCACAGATAGTTAATAATATATATTATTTTTTATTAATAATATTATTATTTATTTGACATAAGGTAAATTTAGAGCTGAAGAAAATTCTTCCAAGTTTGAAGTCCTCCGAAAATTGATAACATACCTGCTACAGCACAATAATTGACTGGTAAATAATTTTCGTCACTGGAATCACTTTTAATGATAAATTTTAAATTGCACATCCTACACAAAAGAGTGAACTTCGACAAGAATCCATTTATGTTTTCTCCTACCAAATTAATGTGTTTTAAATTACAACCCAAGGGTTTAGGGGTAAGTGCGAGAAATATTCTGAAGATTTAAAAATAAATGCGATAAGTTTATTCGTCGTCCGATGTAATAATAATAATAATATTTATAAGGATTTTTTGTTGTGCAGGGTGACTTGTAGCAGTCTAAAAAAAATAATACTTAAAGCTTACCTATGCGTTAGTAACTAAATACTAACTGCCAGATTTTATCTTCGACAACCTGTTCAAAATAATAATATTTACCTCAAGTTTAGGAATATTATCGGTGGATTCAACTGTCTCAGATTCCTTTGCCGATACTTCAAACCAGTGATGGAAAAAAACTATGACTCACAATAACATAAGAAGTATAAGAACGATCATGAGGAAGTTTCATATCACTTGGGCATCATCTTTACCTGGTAACATTTTCTAGAGGAATTATAACATCACTTTCTAATGTAACTGCAACAGCCACATTTCCTAATCTGTACAAAATATTTATTACATTTAAACTTAGAAAAACTTTCTTTAGCACTAATCTTACCTATTATGTCTAACTAGCTGTAGACTAGCTGTGGACGTAGCCTAAGTTACTCCTTACATCATTAGCTGTCTGACAGTGAGTCCTGTCAATCTCCGTACAGCCGTTTTGGAGATTTGTCGAAACAAACACACAGACAGACAGCCAGATAAAAAAAAACTGTATTTTTGTTTTAAGTACTATGCGTACTTTCATAGCATTTAGTAAAAAACTGCTATTTTGACATTAGGAACAGACACTTCAGTATGTATAGATCGCCATATATAGGTAAAAAATACTAAAACCTACACAACTATTTGTATGGAAAGGGCAAGAAACAATGGATAAAACTACAAGTATTTTAGGAGTATTTTCCTATTAGGCCAGTTCTTAGATAGTCGTAGGTCTATGCAAATGTGATAGTTTATCATTATACTTGTTTGTAACTATCTTTCTAAAATGTAAAGGGGATCCTCTTTGTCCATGTGGCGATTCTTTTTGTGTAATGTGTTAATGTACCTAATATAAATAATAAAATTATTATCTATATTAGTATGTAGGTACTTATTACAAACTTATTGGTGAAAAACTTTCCGAAGTTTCACCTGCTTCTGAACTATTCGCCAAACGTCTCTTTTTACTGAAAAGATAAAAGAAAATATTAAAAATAAATACAAAAATTGAACAGCGGAACCTAGGTTTCGAACTCGATACTTGATATTCTGAACCAACGCAGATACCGCTAGACCAAACGAGCTTCGCAGTGGCAGATGAATTTTCGCTATACGTTGTACAAAACAGCTTAGTGTAGCTTTTTGGTTTGGTTACGATTTCACTTCTGTTCGTGCAATATTTTGTCAATATGAAAAATATAATACTTACTTTACTACTTCCATGAGATGTTTTTGTTTGTTGGTATAGAAGCGCTTTTTGCTGGCCTCCGACATTTTTGTTTGTTTCCCAATTATAGTAACAAATATTTTTAAACTTAGAACTAAATATATTTAAATTAACAACTTAGATAGTATAAATTAATAGTATATTTATTAAACTTATATTCTTTACCAATGTCTATAATTTTTCAAACAACAAACAAAATATGAAGTGAATGTATGGCGAGGCAAAGCGACATACGTCCGTCTAGCTGCGCGTCTCTGCGATCACTGTCAGATTGCTTATAAAAGAAAGAGAAGCGCGATCACGCAGCGCTCGTAACTAATTATAAACCATAAAACAATTAATTACTTGAAAATAAGTCGAGTAGTCGAAAATAAAAAACAACCAGATTCTGTATTATAACATGATACGTTATTGTTAATTATTTTACCAACGTACGTTGTTAAGTAATACAGATATTTTTGTTAGAAGATCATTTTAAGAGGTTAGTTTGTATTTTTTTTTTATCGAGAAAAAAAATCAAATTCGTGTTTTGAATACAACAGGGTTCTTAGAAATATGTTCAAGATTAACATATATTTTTTCTGCCGTCACAAACTACATAGATTTGGCTAAAAAATTGTTTAGGATAAGCCTATTTGGCTGTTGTCAGCGCCTTAATAGTGCTTTAAATCATAACATCAAATTATGTTATACTTTATATATTATGTTATATTTAGGTACTGTTTTTAAACGCACGTTGGTTCTCGCGAACACTTTTTCGCCACTGAGATAGAACTTTATTCAAATGTACCTACACATACCATCATTACGACACTTATCGCCACCTAGCGACCGCAAGTGACATAACGTGTTTGTCATTATTGTAATAAAAAAACCGTACAAGGGCATGTCGGACCCCCGGACACGATTTATGCAACTTTCGGAGCGATTATTTCCAAAAATACTATATGACACCTTTCCACCAAATTTCATCAATATTCATTGAGTAAAATTCCTGTGACATACGGACAGAGAGACAGACGGACATGACGAAACTGTAAGGGTTCTGTTTTTGCCATTTTGGCTACGGAACCCTAAAAATACTAAACTTTGCCCAACAACTTTGCCCTCTTAAGCAAAAAATCAAGATTTTGAATTATGACGGTCTTGCATTCAGTGAGAGATATTACTTTATACTAATCAGGCAGGCTTAAAATGCTCTAAAGATAGTTGTTCACAATTTAATATGTTTTGGACTTTTAGTCATCGACAAAAAGTAATAGTTTGACAAACTTATTTATTTATTCATTTGCATAAATGTGGTACATTTTACAATCTTTATAATACATAATATTGAATCAGCACACTTGCCAATAATGGCATGCAAATTACATCATTGGTATAGGCAAAATTTATCAAAATAACAATGAAATATATTTAAAAAGTGAAATAGTATTAAAAAAAAAAAAAAAATTAAATGCACACCAATGTAATAAAATCCGGTCACTTAAATTTCACATGTCTCCTTTCTAAATTATAAAATTTACATGGGTATTTATTTAAATATTCTTCAACCGAGTAAAAACATTCGTTTACCAACCAGCTTAGTAACACACTGCAGAACTTTTTATATGGTAGATTTTTTATTGAATTAGGTAAAGCATTAAAGATTAAGGGAGCCATATAAACACAGCTGCGCCTGAACAGTTCTAACCTAGGAATAGGGATTACAAAATCCAATTGCCTCGCTTTTCTATTACGTGTATTATCCCTTAATTCAAATAATGATGAATTCGATTTGACTAACTTTGCTACTTCATAAATATATATGCAAGGAACTGTCAAAAGTCCATGAGATTTATATATAGCTCTACAAGATTCGGACCACTCCATATTAAAAATGGCCCGTAAACATTTTTTTTGAGCGATAAACACTCTTGTTACCTCAGAGGAGTTACCCCAGACTACTATGCCATATTTAATTACTGAACAAACATAGGCACGATACACCATTATAGAAGTATGTTTAGAAGTCACGTTTTGAATCTTTTTTAGGGCAAATACGAACGAGTTTATTTTTTTACAAATTGTATCTATGTGATTCTTCCATAGTAAATGTTTGTCTAGCGTTAAACCTAAAAATTTTGTGCTTTCTAGTTGTCCAATATTTTCTTTACTATTGTTAATTATAAATTGCGTATCTTTACTTTTACATGTTTTAAAGTGTACTAAATGAGTTTTTGAAAAGTTTAATTTATTATGACGTCATAGTGTGATTTTGTTTCTTGTGGTCCACCACAAGAAACAAAAAAAATGATTTTTATTTATTTATTTATTATATTCCATACAGTGCCGGCCCTAGGGTGGTGAGAGCGGTGCGACCGCACCGGGCGCCATCAAGGGTCCCTACCCTTGATGGCGCCCGGTGCGGTCGACCTACCTCCGAAACCAACCGAAATGTGAGACGTTTCCATTTAAAAAACATATCTACAGAATGGAGCGACCGGCCTAGGCGACCGCGGCGCCCTTAGCGCAGAAAAAATCACTTTGCTTAAACGATATTAACCTTTACTTATTTTTCTTTACTTCTGAGGTACCTTAACTACTTCAGTTATAAAGAGTTCGCCAGCGCCGATCTGTGATGTCTAGGCGCCCTCTAAGACATGTTAATCCTGTTTTTTTGTAAAGGAATCTGCTTAAAAAACGCCGATCTGGGTCGTCTAGCAGCTCTCTAAGACTAGTTCATTCTGTTTTTTGTTAAGGATTTTAACAGGTTAATAAGCATCGATCTTTGACGTCTAGGCGCCCTCTAAGACATGTTAATCCTGTTTTTTTTGTAAAGGAATTTGCTTAAAAAACGCCGATCTGGGTCGTCTAGCAGCCCTCTAAGACTAGTTCATTCTGTTTTTAGTTAAGGATTTTAACAGGTTAATAAGCATCGATCTTTGACGTCTAGGCGCCCTCTAAGACATGTTAATCCTGTTTTTTTTTGTAAAGGAATCTGCTTAAAAAACGCCGATCTGGGTCGTCTAGCAGCCCTCTAAGACTAGTTCATTCTGTTTTTAGTTAAGGATTTTAACAGCTTAATAAGCATCGATCTTTGACGTCTAAGATATGTTCATCCTGTTTTTTAGTAAATTAATCTGCTTAAAAAACGCCGATCTGGGTCGTTTAGCAGCCCTCTAAGACTAGTTCATCCTGTTTTTAGCAAAGGAATTTAGCTGCTGAATAAGTACCTCTTTTGGTAGGTATATAATTTCCTCCAAAAACAGAAGCGCCCTGCCACAGCGGAAGCTGCTGGTGTTCTGTTTTTGACAGATGCAGCGCCTCAAACACTGACGTCTATTCTACATAGGTCAGTTACTATCGGAAGGAAGAGTATCGGAAGTTTTGGTGGACACTAGGAGAGGATACAGGCTGATGATAGACAGTCAGTTACTAGGTGCATTTCAATTGAAAGACTTACTGTTAAACATTGAATCCCCCTGAGATCGCCACAATGACCTATCCTGCGCCATCTGTATTCATTCGTTTTTCACGACCTTTAAAAGGTTGTCCCTTTCATGGACATAGCGTCTGTCTCAATCTGGCAATTTTTAGGGATAAATCGGCAATCTTGGTTCTTCTGCGGATCTCTTTGTTCCTGGGGGAAACGCCAAGTATGGGCTATGCTTGGTTCCTCCCTATTGCAAATGAGTGAATTTCAGCTTTCTTAACGAGGCCTAATGTAAAGGGCACACACACTGGTCAAAACTTGCGTTTTGACGCACTATATGGAATGTGAATTTTTTCCGCTTTAACACCTAGACTAGTTGATCGGTTAGTCCCTTGAAGACATATTCCAACGCAAAAGTAGACAATGCCAACAGTGAAATAACATCTCTCTGTCTTACTTCTCGCTACAGTTGACTAGGTTCCGAGAGCGCGGAGAGCTGTAGTTTTACATTACCCCCCCCCCCCTCATGCGACTGACTCACACTTGATCGATATGGGGGCGACAAAATTTGATCCAGCCTAAATCTGACCTCAGACCAGCGCTGACCCATATTAGACGACGGATCAAGGATTTGACTCAAAGGCGGTAGCCTAATGGCTAAGGCATCGGTCTCGCAATCGTGAGGTCGCGCCATTATACTACCGACGTGAACCCATTCCTTTTTTTTTTTTTTTTTTTTTGGTCTGGCGGGAAAAAATCCTGACGAACACCCCCACCGTCCGGGGAAGACGGTGGAGGTAGTGTGGGGTTTGCACCCACTAAAAAACCCGCCGTGTATCGCTCGCCACCTTCGCGGACGGGCCGCCGGAATTTGTTATACCGGCGGCGGCCCGCCCAGTGGCAATGCCCGGACGTGATGTAGTTGCGTTCCGGGCATTTCACACCCACGCGGCCCCTGGATACACACAGGGCGCCGCGCCTCCACGGAAGGCCGCGGGCGGGGCAGATTACCCCGTACGCCCGCTCGCAGCCCCACCTAAGGCGGCATCAGGCGCAGATATGCGCGCCGCCGCCGCCCGGTTCGCCGGCGACGGAGCGGATCCGCCAGGGAGCTCTCTTCCCTGACGCGCTCCGCCGCCTCCTTCTGTGAGATGATGTCCTCACAGAAGGATGCGACCGCATTCCACGACCCCTCGCTCCGGAGCATGGACAGAACCACGGCCGGCAGCGAGAGGTCACTTCCGACCACTGCGGTGAGAACTCGACGTTGCCCCTCAAGCTGGACAATGCTGGAGGGTGTGCTGCGCCGAGTCCTCACCGCAGTCGCAGTGATGGCAGGCGGGACTGGGTTCCCTCCTAGCGACCGCGTGCAGGTACTTCCCGAAGCACCCGTGCCCGGAAAGGACCTGCACCAGCCGGAAGGAAAGGGTCCCGTGCTGCCGCCCTGCCCACTCCTCCAGGACCGGCTGGAGCGCCTCCACGGTTCGAACACCTGCCCGTGGAGCCTCCAGCCGGCCCTGCCACCGGGCCATGATTGCCGGGTGGGCCTCACCGCGCCAAGCGTGTAGCTCCTCGGAAAGGGGCACCGAACCCCCTGCCCGAACAGCCACCGCCCGCCGATACACTTCGGCGAGCACTTCCGCCTCCAAATCCCACGGGGGTGTGCCGGCCAATGCGCACGCCGCCTCTGCAGACACCGTGCGGTATCCACGTATGGCCCTGACCGCCATGGTCCGCTGGGGTCTCCCTAAGCGGACCCTATTCTGGGCGGTCAGGGACGCCGCCCACACGGGTGCGCCGTACAGAGCCATTGACCGCACCACCCCCGTGTACAACCGTCTGCTCAAGGCACTAGGCCCGCCCAGGTTCGGCAACAGCCTCCCTAGTGCGGACGTAGTAGCCTCGAGCTTAGGTGCCAAAATGCGGTGTTCGTCGAAGAGCCACCGCCCGTCTACCACAAGGCCCAGATATTTCATCTGGGCCCGGACCTGTACGAGGACCGAGCCGACGGCAATCGAGGCGCCAGCAGGTGGACCGCGACGGGGCCCATGAAATAGTAGGGCCTCCGTCTTGGAAAGGGCCACCCTAAGCCCCAGCGCCTCGATGCGCCCGACCATTCGGGAAATCCCTAGGTGGGCCAGGCGCGGATGTGAACCCATTCCTAACGCAAGCCATTGAGCTTAGCTAGAGAGGTTAACAGGATTACTTATCTTATGTGGTCCCAAATCCAGATTGCTAGTTATATTTACAAAAAAAAAAATCCAATAAACCATATTAAGTACTAAATTCATGTAATCATTTGTTTAAAATTTCTAATTACTTTCAGATAATAATAACATCGACGAACGAAACTCTGCAGAAATAAAAAAACAGCATCTTCTTGAAGACATAAGCGTGCTTATCGAATGGTTGGTCGAGAAATATGGATACAAGTTAGCTGTTAAATATAGACGAGGTATGTATTACCAGGTATTATTTAACTTGCGATGTATGTCTTACGGTAAAAGTGATTAATCTGTCGCCGGTCATTATGCATAATATAAATTGTTTTTGTGGCAGATAGACCACCCATCGGCATTTATGCCACAAAATATTTCGACATCCGCTAGGGAATCAAATTTTATACAGTCCTTCCTGTTGACCTAAAACTACGAAATTTGTATAAGTAATGCCATCTTAAACTACAAGTATGGGGAAAACTATACATTGTAGAAAATATAGTCTTCCAAAAACTGCGAGACTCGATTTCTGAATTATTTATAACGAGCGGCCTGTTCCGGCTTCGCACTAGATTCCTATTTTTTTCTAGTAATAAATATAGCCTAATTTACTCAAGGATAATGTAGCATTCTAATGGTGAAATATTTTTTGTAATCGGGCCAGTAGTTTTAGAGTTTAATCGTTACAAAAATATTAATCTTCTAAAATATCGTAGACATTTGTACGGAGCCCTCGATGGGTGAGCCCGACTCGAACTTTTCCGTTTTTTTTTTTTAATTTCCATTTTGTATTGCCGTTGATGGCTAAAGTGAGATCGTTTGTCCTACTATTTCCATTGAGGTTTCGCGAGGTGTTTGTCGCTGTCGAATTTTAAATCGACGTGCACACAGGAACTATATCATAATTTTTCTTCAGATAAAATTACTTTAAAAAAGTGTTTTTTATCCTCTTTATGAAAAACTAGATGACCCGCGCAACTTCGTCTCCGTAAATTTTCCCCGTTTTTGCAACATGAAATATGTTGCTGCTGCTCCGCTCCTATTAGTCGAAGCGTGATGTTATATAGCCTGTAGCCTTCCTCGATAAATGGGCTACCCAACAATAAAATATTTTTTCAATCCGGACCAGTAGTTCCTGAGATTACCGAGTTCAAAAAACAAACAAACAAACTCTTCAGCTTTATAATATTAGTATAGATTAAAACGTCTATCCCACATTTTAGCAGGCCATATGTATTGTGAAATCTCCCTTACCATTTGCGATTTGTCGTCATGGAAACAATGGAATTTAAATAAGAAAAAAACCGGGCAAGAGCATCTCAGACCATGCTCAGTGCAGGGTCCCGCAGCTGTTTCTACAAATAAATGCTCTACGTATGAAAAAATACGATCTGAAACATGCACCAGCAAAATTTTGAGCAAGGTTTACACCTCGTCACCTGTTCAAATTGAAGATACACGACTCTATCGTGGAACCGTTACTTGTCATGCCCTGGGCAATGGTCAAGCCGGAAGAATAGGAAGAAAACTGGGCAAGAGCATGTCGGACCATGCTCAGTGTAGGTTTTCGGCTTCTGTTACATGGAGCCCCTTTTAGCTATCAAACTGGTTTAAAAATAATTTAAATATCATTTATTTTAGATGAAGGAGTGACGGGGGAAGATCTTTTTTCGATGAGAGCTCGCCATAAGAAACGTATGTTATTTTAATATTTATTTAAACTAGCTCATGCTCGCTACTTCGCTCGTTCATCCCCCTTGGTGCTTGAGTTGATATCACAAAAAAAACGCGCGAATCTTAGGTCCTTTTCACGTGCTCTGCTTGCGGGGCAGCCGATGCCGAGTATCCGGCAGCGAATGTATAGGACGCCGGAACGTATCGTACATGGCCATACATTTCGCCGGCGAATCCAGCAACCAGAACGCTTGAAAAAGACCTTACAGTAAATGTTATGAGTAACACCTGACGTCCAACTCTAGCACCGCGCGTCTGAATGAAAACAAATGAGCGCGCATTCCGAATTTGAATTTAATTTCCCTCTTCAAGAAAACATTTTCATAGAAACCGTGAGGAATGATGTTACACATCAAAAACCTTTGTAATATTTCAGCTCGGTAGGTTTGGGCTGGGCTTTGAAGAGTGAGTTAATGGGTCAGGACTTGTTTTCAATTACACAACAACTCAATACACTTCTGAAGACTTAAATTATGCCAGAATCCGTTTCATATAAAATGTCTTTTTTCTGTTTTTTAAAATGGTGAATTTTGATTTCGTGACTTACGTATTATATCACCATTTATTTTGCCCTCATATTAATGAGGGCAAAATAAAGTTGTTATATATCTTCATAAATATCATCTTTATAAATATACATCCTTTGGGCAGGATACGTTTTGATTTTTGTGAAGTACGATATATACAAGGCTATTTTTGGTATAGTGCTGTGGAGGGCAATTTGGTATAGTGGTGTTAAACCTCCGACCGGGCGAGATGATCATGCCTGGCGGGCCGCGGCCCAACGGTTAACGTTGGGAACTTGTATTTATAGTTAGCCGCTGTGAAAACTTCTTTATCGCGATTCAGAATTTGACGCGAGCTGTCAAGTGTCAGTTTATTTATATTATTATATGTGGGTACCGCCACAACATCAAAAACATTAAAATTCGGATACCCCAACAAGATTTTTACTTCAAGAAGTCATATAAAAAAAGAAAATGAAAATATTGAAAACTTGCAGAGTTATAAGCCATTCAAGTTGTCTTGTGTTCTTCGCGCTATCGTGCTCATTGCGTCTCATAGTACGTAATCCATGTTTAATATTGAAAAATAAGTGATTGTCCTGAATTAATGAATGAATGAATTATTGAATAATTGAAAAATAACATGGTCCAAAAACTACCCCATTGGATTGTGTTACTGATTCTGAGCAAACTACTTTCAGGTTTGCACCATACCAACCCGCCATGTATCTCCCGCCACCTTCGCGAACGGGCCGCCGGAATTTGTTATGCCGTCGGCGGCCCGCCCAGTGGCAATGCCCGGACGCGATGTTGTTGCGTTCCGGGCATTTCACACCTACGCGGCCCCTGGATACACACAGGGTGCCGCGCCTCCACGGACCCATACCAAGATTAACACTGTATTACTATTTCTATCCAAAATTCAATACAGATTCATTCAATCGTTTTTGCATGATTAATAAATAGCAAAAAATCGAGATAGCCCCATGTCACACTGACTACTAGTACGCTGGACTGGCTTACCCGTACAAAGTGATCGAAATTCAAATGCCTAGCCGTACAAAGTGGTCGAAATTCAAATGCCTACCCGTACAAAGTGATCGAAATTAAATGCCTACCCGTACAAAGTGGTCGAAATTCAAATGCCTACCCGTACAAAGTGATCGAAATGCAAATGCCTACCCGTACAAAGTGATCGAAATTCAAATACCTACCCGTACAAAGTGATCGAAATTCAAATGCCGAATAGAAACCCGTCCTGTTTACTTTTTTTGACACGTATGACAAATCACCGTTGTTGTTGCCCTCATTGGATTTTGACAACTTACCGTCCAAATGTCAAAATCTAATGGAAGCCTTGTTGTTGTCGGCGGTAACCTGTCCAGCAAATTATAGAGATCATTGAAATTTCAGTATCTTTTTCCATTTCTATTTTATCTTTCTCTATTTCCTTTGTTAGGACCTGTTTAATAAATGCGCTGATGCATAATAAATATTTTTAGGTAAGAACAAGAAGAAGCAGTCCAAAAAACACAAGGGATCAAAGGGCCGCAAGAAAGATAAACGTACGTCTAACAATAATAATAATTCTGATACCAATCATTTGTATGATGCTTCTTCAGAAAAAAATAGTAATGAACATGAGAATACTGCTAATACAAATACTAAAAAACCAAAGACTAAATATATATTACCTGAAAGTTCAAGTACTAAAACTATATTGCCTGAAAATTTAAATGCTGAAAATATTATTACACGAACTGGAGACAATATTTATGATAAACATAATGAAGATGATCATTTAAGTAAAGATGCCAATCACAACAAAGGCTTAAATGTTGAAATAAAACCGATAGAAATGGATTTAACGGATATTGTAAAAATGATACGTAGCAATATGCCTAATATTGTATATGGAGGTCAAGAAAACTCAGATCCACCCTCTGTTCTAACAGAGTTGGGCAAAAAAATGCCGAATGTCTCGATTGCATTTTCTGTTCAAATATAATAAAGTATAAAATTCAAATTATGGTTTGTTAATGTTGGTAACTATCCAACTGCTATTACTGTTAATACCTATAGTGATATCTGTGTTGGTAACGGCTTAAAGATTATAGTTATTTTATAGGCATTTCTTGCCAATTACTTTATTAATACAATTGCTTGCTTAAAGATTACCTCAGAGGAAGCAGAAAACGGCTCGTGAAATTTTCTGATGATATTTAAAATATAGTTCTTATTTCGTTTAAATGAGCTCATGAGCTCCTGTTGTATTTCTATTTGAACTAGATAAGGACAACAAGCTATTATAGTGATTGATTAAATACTGTATTTAATCTACCACTAAAATAGCTTTGAGTTGTCTTTAAACTGTAGGTACTTTGTTTTTCATCACTGGCTTTTAACACGACGTTGTGTGAATTTAGGTATACGATATTTACCATTGACTGATTGAGTTCTTATATATTTCATGTAGCTATTTACGGTTAGATAAGATCTGGTCTAAGAGGCCTGGTTTTGGAGAGAGAGAGTTCTCGCCATCAGTAAACTATTAATATTTGTATATCTTTTGCTTACATGGATCTACATCTTGAGCTAAAAACTGGCCAAACGAGTATTGTGTACCTACCATTTTGCAATTTGAAGGGGGGTGGGGTCAACCCCCAAATCCACCCCTGGGTAGGCCCATGCTCTGTTGGGTACACACACTTATGCAATGTAGACATACAAGAAGACTAAATGTTCAGAATTACGCGCGTCCTTGAATTGCAACAACTACGTAATAATATTTATTATAATAAGATTTAGGTGTTCAATTTGGGGTAAGTACGTTAATAATATCCAATTTTGTACTTTAAGTTGTATATTATTATTATTAGTTTTTGCCCGCGACTTTAATCGTATTTACCTACCTACTTCATGTCAATAACTCATTCCCAAATGACATAACATAAAATCAGTTGGAGAGCTACTTGAAATCAAAATATTTGACGTTGATGGTCTATCTGTCTCTCTCGTCTGTATGGATGTTATCTATACAGACGAGATCCATATGTGTAGAAGGTTCAATAGACTTTTTACGTCATCTACAGCCCCCAGGATACAGGGGCCCCGGTCGTGCGTTACCAATTGCACCAATCTTTTAACAGGGCCAGTCAAAAGCATGCTACGCCCCTGTCTCCACAGTAATCAAGATCAAATGTTTTGACTTGAAGTAGGTACTCATATACAGGATTCTAGATTTGAAAAATAACAGGCGGGTTTGTTTCGGGAATGCTTTTAATTCTTAAAATTAAAGTCTGTGATGAAAACATAGTACCTACCTACAACAGTGTAGTGTGTAACAGTAGTAGTCAGAATGAAATACTTTTTAACATTATTTGGGTAGTTACCGATATTAAGTATGGCCAATTTTGCAAGTTGGTATAATTGTTGACCGTTCATACACCTTTTTATTAGATTAAAGCAAAGTGAAGCCGCGGGCAAAAACTTAATTATAAACGACACTAGGTGGCGCCACTCTCTAGACTTTCTCATTTTTCTACTTCTCATTCAAGATATTTTAAACTTTTAACCTACATAATGTTAAATTCTAAATCAATTAAATCAATCATTGACTAATTATAATGTTAAAGAACCATGCTCAAAATGCTAAAAACTACAAACCTGAGTGAACAGACACATGCGGTAGCTTACAATGTTAGTGATATTTTAGTGATAACATTTTTGAAATATTTCTGTTAAAAATATTATCATGAAATAGTCTTTGTTTTGGCTACTACCAGTATAAAACACACTTCATATAATATGATCAAAGACATGAAGATCACTCCATAAGAAAATCAAATAGCAAAGTCATACTGGCTGGAATTTGAGGCTGAAATATTTAAAGGTTAATATAATAATATAATTATTAGCTGCATTTCGTGTATATTGCTCTGTCATGCTATGTTCTGGGTTTTATTGAGCTTTGTTTTTTATAATGACAATTATTGTAGCGTATATTCCCGCGATGCAAGTGGCGCCCTCTTGTGTTTGGATTTATAAGAAATAAAAACTTATTTATTCGTTGAATTATCAAAACGGCTGACATGAATGTGGCTGTGCTTTGACAATTTGTTTATCTCCTCTTATTTAATTGTATATATTCTTTGGGTATAGGTAACTCCACAACATTTTTCACATAAGTCAGTAACACATTGCATGCATGAGTTTATTAAGAGTTAATACTTTTTTTTAATAAGAGTTAACTGCACCGCAAAATAGTATGAGTACGGCAGACGCTTCCTGAGGTCTCTAGCTTTTGAACCCCGGGCTGCCTGGGTTCTGCAATAAACTCTATTGGCGCAACGGCAGGATATTTTGAGTCTCGACTAGACCAAAAAGAATTTAACAAATTGGCTGCCATGTTGACATTTTGAGTAGTTCCAAAATTGACACTAGGTGGCGTTTCTGTAAATGTAGACATATGTCTATAGATTTTTTGCCATATTGCTATACCTAAGATAATATATTATACTTTACTGTTATCTTTCTTACGGTACGGAGTGAGAGTAAAATAATGAAGTTTGATATTTTAGGTCGAGGACACAGTAAGAAGAATCGACACAAGAAAAAACGTATGTTACTATTGTTTTTTTTAAACGGCCACCGTACACATTGTGTTTTAACCTCATTCTGTTTTGAAATAGAACCTTCATAAATTGAAGTTACTAATACTTATTTTCTTAACGATTCACCTGATACCCTCATTGACCATAAATTTCAGGTAAAAACAAACACAAACATAAACCACAGCGCAGGTTCAATAGTAAGTATAAACCTGAAGTAAGTCCAGAATGCCTTGACCCCTTTTGAGCAATCCAGGATGGTTTGGCAGGAGTTTGATCTCAATGGGCAATTCAGAATTATGGTTTTAAATTGGAATTATTAAACTTGGTAACCGCTGAGTCGATTTTTCATTTTTCAGAATTGTCACGGATCCTATGTTTTGAGAGATGGTATAAGGGGGTCATTTAGGTAGTATTTTAGTCATTCCCCCTCCCCTTGTCATCAAAAATAAACAAAGCAAGATGATGTATCGTGACTGGGGTAAGGAGCATTTGATCGATACCGATGCACCGGCTAAGTGCGAATCGTAAGCATATGACGAAGATATGAATCTTTGTCATATATTTGCGACTACGAATTTATGAATCTTCGTTATATATTTTGCGAGCTCGGGGGGAATTGCTCCCCCCCCCCCCCCCACACACACATGAGTGTGATGCGATTCCGTCTGAAATTGAAATCTCGTGGCCAAATTAGTTTACCAATGTAGTTTTATTTTCTTTTGGCCACAAGGCCTATTAACTACTTTGAGCACGTGGCTCCTCGGTGTGGCCCCAGCAAAGCTCTGATTTTCTAAACCCTATCTTATCCCTTGTCCACACTATGTTAAGGACAACTCTCTGGAAAAATGTTTTTTTGTCCAGAGAGCTGTCAGAAAATCTTTGTGGTGTTTTGCTTTTTACGTTTAACTGATTGGGCTAGGCGTTGATGAGTTAAAGAGTGAATACTAAATGGTACGTACGTAGTTACAGTTGGATCAACGTATCTAGGCCGGACTGAAGTTGGCGACAAGTGGTTGCGCAGATGCATTTTTTGGAAGTCAATGGTGACAGGAAGCGGGGAGGCGGGGCGGTAAATAAACCAAGAGAATTAGAGATGCGATTACACATTGTCATAATTAGTATTACTAACTCATGTTTTTGGTGATTATTTTTTAGGGGAAGATAAAATGTAATTAGGTATAGATTATAACGATGTAACGTCTCTGGATGGTTTGACTTAATAATTATTGTGTTTTTTTTGACATTCTAGGCTATCAAGCTAAACAATTTGTACACAAGGAAAAACGTAAGTTAACAATAAGTACTAGAAAATTTGACTACCTCGGTGGCGCGGTGGGAGTGAGTCCAACTGCTACGCAAGAGGCGGTGGGAGCGATTCCCACACGGGGCACCACTTTGTATGATAAACACATTGTTGTTCCGAGTCTGGGTATACTTTGTGTCCGTAATTTGTATGTTTTAAAGTCCCCTGCGACACTGAAACTTGTACCCTACTGAGGGAGTCGTCTTTAAAAAAAGTTTCTATTGTTGTTCTATTTGTTAGATTTGATCAGCTTATCACAAATTTGACCAGATATTCAAATAAACATGCGTTTCATCGTGCATTTAACACGATTTAAATGAAACACATGTTTATTTGATATTTATAATTTCCACATAGGTAATCCCCGTTTTTTTGGGCTCTGATTTGCATTTGTAGTCTTCTTATTTTTGTATGAATTGTAAAAACGGGGAAAATGGACGCAGACGAAGTTGCGTAGGTCAACTAGTATAATAATAAAACACGACTACTGATAATTTGTCAAGCAAGCAAAATTTGATAATCAGATTATAAAATTGGTCAAGCCATTTGGTATGAATAGCGTACCAATGAAATACATACATACAAGCCTACTGGACTCATACATGCGTACGAAAATCATTACCCTATTTTTGGCGCAGTTGCGTTTTTGAGAATCCATTCAGATATGAGATTTGGGTCACAGCAGACGCAGCTTGTTTGCCGGACCTTGTATCAAAATTTGTTGGGGCCACGGATGCCTAAAGGTTCAAAAGCCAAAGGACTAATGTAAGAAGCTCGCATAAATTGGCAATTGACTCCGGCAATAACACTTTCCATGTTTCTGTCCATTCGGGGACAGTAATTCGGTTCCTATTCGGGGTCCCTGCAGCATGGGGCCCCGTATAATAAAACAGGGCTCCTAGGCTACAGGGGCCCCGAACATCAGCAAGTGACAGAAGCAATACGGCGGTACCTACGGCCCTGAATTACTTAGGTATTTTTATTTGTTTCTTTTTGTAGTACCTATAGTATGTATTCAGTACCTAGGTACCTACTTATTATATTTTAACGGTTTGTTATTATTTTAGAAAGGGATCGCAACCGGATAAAATCATTTAAAAGGGGGGAGCGACAACGAGAAGATATGTGTAAGTTTCTTTTTTTTACCACCGTTAGGGGTAAAACGGCTTTGAAAGGACTGAAAAAGGCTGAAAAACCACTGGTATAATATAACGTGAATTCTCCTTCTGGATGGCACTACAATAATTGTGATGAAAACAGCTCTCATGCACAAAAGCATTTTTTGTATGGCATCAAAATTTTATAACCATTAAAGATTGTAACATGATGGAATTTAAACATAAATTACATACATTATTAATCGATAAATGCTACTGTACAGTAGACGAATTCCTTTCCGATAAACTCTAATTTATTGTCTCTTCTCGTCTGTCTCTGTCGTCTAAACCAGACTTAATACCTACTCGCCAAAATCGTACCTACCTTACTTGTTTAAAAGAATCAATGAATGTGTTTGAAATATATTTATTTACTTTTTTTTCAGACGAAGAACCGGACCTACGAAGATACATGAGAAAATCTGTGAAAGGTAAGTACCCATCCTTAAACACATTAAAAGACGACACAAACATATACTTATATTTCTAGCTTTATAGATAGCCTATTGTATCGTATGTCTTTACTCTCTCACGCACGAGAGAGTCAATAAGAGAGGGACAGAGAGAGAGAGAAAGAGGGAGAGATGTTAAGCAACTTTACCACTGTCACGCCTGGGTCCTCATTCACGTTTTTTTTTCCCGTTTCTTCAGTAAGCTCGTGTGAACTGGCAAAATCTTGTCATAGTGGTAAATACAGAGCTGCGCTTAGAAATGCATCAACGCGCATGTGCGGCCGACATCTTTGAGCGCACCGCGCATGCGACAGCTCGCACGGGCTTGCCACGAAAACGGAAAAATAGAACGTTACAAGATCGCGTTTCTTGTTTTGGGAGCACGACGTCACATAGTACCTACCTACCATACGTTACTGGGCCTAAATATCTCAGGTCGTGTCGAATTTAATCCCAATCGGACTATGAGAGTGACGTAACATTTGGGTAGGTGTTATAATATGTATTTCTTACGTAGTTTAAGAAGCAGCGGTCGCTTAATAGCTAATGGCATCGGACTCGCAATCGTGAGATGACGGGTTTGTCCTAACACAAGTAATTTAATATAGCTGGAGGGGTTAACAGGATTGGTGGTAATTTTGGACCCACAATTCTACATTACTAGTTAAATTGAAAAAACAATCTATTAGGATTAGCCACAGCGGACGGTGTGCGATAACGGACGCTGAAGGTAGCGTCACAGCGTGGATGCCAAACTGCGAGCGTGACGATTCCATTAGCGCCACGCTCCTGTTGTATTCCTGCCGATCGTGTCAGCGACTGTTGCCACCGCTAGTTGAGCGCGACTACTCTTTGTAACAGTGTGACATTTTCTAAATGAATAAGTGCATTACGACTACAACTACTAACGTCGCGCGTCGCGTCGCCGTCCCACCCCCTTCGGTGTGTGGCGAAGGCTTAAATCTATAAGAACATAACACTTCTAACAATCGTAAGGACCAATATATTTTTTAAGAATTCATCAATGTATGAAATTCTACAGAGTGGGATTTGGAACAGATGCGGATTCGGCCTCAGTTCGATTCATTGAAGGTATACCTACACCTGGAACAAATCTTAAATAATTTGGCCAATGGTAGAACCAAATTTAATTCAAAAAACACAGCCAAAGTTTTACACGAAACCAAAACTCGATCATTGCCCGTAAAATTAGCATCTACACTTTTATATTTATAGTGAAATTAATTTCATTTCAAATCTAAGAATCATAACAGAATATTATTATAAAATCGGAAGCCTAATGATTAGTGACTCTTGACTGCTAAGCCAGAGGTCGTGGGTTCGATCCCCACCCAGAATAAAACTTTGTGTGATGACCACGATGGTTTATTTGTGGGTGTAATATTATGTATGTATTTAGAAATAAATAAATATGTTTATCAGTTGTCTGGTTGCCATAGTAGGGGATAGGTTCTGGATAGTGTGGGGTGAGGTGGCGTTGTGTGAATTGTATTTTATTTACCAGTGTCTTGGCAAGCAAACACTATTAAGATATATAGTATATACTAATACATGTTAAGAAATATTTGTACCTACAATTTAAACGTAATTTTTTTTTTTTTTTAAATGGCTCTACTACCGATGTCGACAATTCTGCCAAAGTCAAAAGTAAATATTATTGTTCATAAACAATTTAATTATGTTTTATGTCAGATTTAGAAGTTGTAGCTGATGTGGGTAAATGTAAAATAGGTAACAGACGTTACGCAATGTGATCGTGAGTTTTGGGGATAACTCTATTGTTTTTTTTTTAATAAAGTGTTATAAAATGTGTTTTACTCTAACCGCTATAATAAAAATAACATAAGTTTAAAAATATAGAACCAATATGGAATAAAATAAAATGTATTTTTTTTTTGGCGTGGGAATAGATATTTGAAATGTTCACTGAGTGTGTTATATGCTACTATATTGTAGGTTTTAGTTTTTAAGGTTCTTTAAATATAGTACACAGTGATCCGACTCGCACTTGGTCGATTTCTTTTTCTTAGTTTATGAAAAAATTAGGACAATTCATTTTATTTGGAGAAGAGACTAAACAGTAAGTACCTATGTAATGAGTGGTATTATTTATTTGTTTAATTAGCAAGGCATCGGACTCGCAATTATGAGGTCGCGGTTTTGTACCCTACCCATTATACTACCGATGTGAACACAAGTATTAGAGATAAGCTGGAGGGGTTAACAAGATTGCTAGTAATGAGCCCAATCCTGCATTGCTAGTTATTATTTAATTAATAAAAAAAATAAAAAATAAACACAGTTATTTAGGTAAGGACCAAATCTAAGTAATGACGTTCTTTAAAAGACTAACATGGTTTTCTGTCGTTATGTATAGTTACCGATAAGCGGTAGCTCAAGGTTCGTGGTGGTAATTAGAAGCAAATGAACCAGTCCACAATATTCTTAAATTATGGTAAGTAATTGGTACTCGCGCAGCAAGCAACTATCGAGAATCAGTCCCTATTGTGCGTGTCTAGCAGAGGAAAAGGGTTAAAAAAAATCCTAAGGTAACCCGATACAAATATATGCCTAGATGTCTGCTTTTTGTACCTTTTACAGTATGTGACTAGAACCCAAATGTCTAGCTGGATACGGTTCTTTGTACCTTTAACAGTATGTAACTAGAACCCAAATGTCTAGCTGCATACGGTTCTTTGTACTTTTAACAGTATGTGACTAGAACCCAAATGTCTAGCTGGATACGGTTCTTTGTACCTTTAACAGTATGTAACTAGAACCCAAATGTCTAGCTGGATACGGTTCTTTGTACCTTTAACAGTATGTAACTAGAACCCAAATGTCTAGTTGCAAACGGTTCTTTGTACCTTTAACAGTATGTAACTAGAACCCAAATGTCTAGCTGCATACGGTTCTTTGTACTTTTAACAGTATGTAACTAGAACCCAAATGTCTAGCTGCATACGGTTCTTTGTACTTTTAACAGTATGTGACTAGAACCCAAATGTCTAGCTGGATACGGTTCTTTGTACCTTTAACAGTATGTAACTAGAACCCAATGTGAACATAATGTGTACAATTTATCAACATTTATTATCTATGTATCTATATCTAGGTAAATTTATTGCTTAAGTACTAAATTGTGCTTGAGCAGTAAATTTTTTGCCTACGTGACGTTATGTTACGTTTATAATTATATTTACATTTATAATTTATTTTATTTTTTCCGTTCATTAGCCAAATTACCAACAAGGAAAACATTGGCCTTACTTTTAAGAATAATTTGTAAATTAATGTTACCCTATACTGTATCGCTGTTGGTTTTCGAAATAAATAAACTATAACCGAATTACATAATGTGCAAAATTATACATACTTAGGTAGGTACGCGCGCTCAGCACAATGGAGCCCGATTGCAAGAAGAATGAATCACTGGAAGCTAGGATCCAATGGTAAATATTTTTAATGCTTGCTTATTAAGAGTTCCGATTTTTATAATTACTACTATTAATTGATATATACTACGGGTCTTAATCGCGTGAATAACTTAAGGGAAGAACGGGTAGACTCTACCCCTGATCACGGCCGTTGCAATACGGTCGAAACGTCGGGCAATAAACAAGGTATTTTACCTTAAATTATTCATGCGATTAAGACCTGTAAGTGTATATAAATTGTATAATTACTATTGTCAATAATACTTCGTCAGTATTTCACTTTCAACTCCGTCGCGAGTAACCTTCGTCGGCCGCCGCGATGACCTAGTTATTAATATTGTGCAGTGTTACGTGAATTATTATGACTAATTATGTGTAAACATTAAATAATAAAGTGTAATTATCTTTTAAACATGACTTCGGTATCTATCAAAACCGAAACGGAACGTTTGTTATTCAAACACCTAACGGAAGAAAAGGCTCAACGTAAACAGTTGGAAGTCCTGGTTAATGACTTAAAAGGTCAAATAGCAGAACTTCAGCAACAGCTGAATAAGGTCCAGGAGCATAATGTAACTCCAGCTACAACGTCCAACAATCAGGTTCTCGCTAAGCCAGTCCAGTATGAGACTGATGAAGAAGAACTCGCTAATGAGACTCAGTGGATTCGTCAGCAGCATAGGAAGAAAAGGAAGCTGAATCGATCGTTGACCCCACACAAACAACAAGGAGATTGCTCCGATGATGACATTGATAAGGCGCCGAAAACTAAAAAGGCTCCTCAACCACCACCTATAATCGTGGAAAACATAAAAAACTACCAAAAATTCTACGACTTTCTGTTGGCAAATGTTTCTGGTGAGTCCTTTTTAATTAAAATGAGGGCCGGAGATAGCGTAAAAATAAATGCAAGTAATGGTGAGTCCTACAGGCAGATTTCTAAGATATTACTAGAAAATAACTGTATTTGGCATTCTTATGAAAATAAGCAAGAAAGGCCAATCAGAGTGATGGCTAAAAATCTGCATTCTTCATGCACCTCTGATAGAATAGTAGAAAATTTAAAGTCTAAAGGTTATAACATCCAAGACGCCGTTAACAAGCTGAACTGGAGGACCAAGGAACCTCTGAACATGTTCATGCTTTCATTCGACAAAAATGAAGATATCAATAAAATTTACAGCATCAAGGCTATTCTTGGATGCAAAGTAGAGATCGAACCATTAAAAACCTCTAGATTAATCCCGCAGTGCAAAAGGTGTCAAGCTTATGGGCACACACAAAAGTATTGCGCCAAAGAGCCGCGTTGTGTCAAATGTACAGGTAAACATTTAAGTAAAGACTGCAAAAAACCTGCGGACGTTAAACCTAAATGTGTTCACTGTGGAGAACCGCACCCTGCCAGCTACCGAGGGTGTATGGTAGCCAAAGAGTTGCAAAACATTAAAAATAAAGCTACTAAAAAGGTACAATCAGCCTCTTCCAACCAGACACTGAAGGGCAACCCTGCAAAGAAAACAATAGGCAATCAAATGGTCACTAAAACCCAGTCTTTCGCACAAATAACCAAAGGTACACAAGCGCAAACAAAACCTCAACCAGGTGAGGAAACAACATCGTCTGTAGATGCAAAATTGAATAAAATATTAAGCATAATTACATCATTTGACGAACGTATAAGGAAATTAGAAAATAGCAATAAAACAGCTATATCCAAAAAGCACAATGAATAATTCTTTACAAATTATGGCATGGAATGCTAATGGACTTCTTCGACATCAATGTGAGTTACAAGCTGTCCTAAATATAAAAAACATAGATGTGTGCCTTATATCCGAAACACATTTTACCAACGAATCTTACATCCAAATGAAAGGTTATACAATTTACCATGCATTGCACCCACATAATAAAGCTAGGGGAGGTAGTGCAATTATAATAAAAGATAACATCTGCCATTACGAGAAATTTAAACATGAAGAGGTCGAAATACAAGCTGTCGCTATATGTGTTAAAACCAATCGTTATACTGTCACGCTGTCTTCAATTTACAGTCCGCCAAGGTACTCATTGAAAGCTACATACTACAAAAAATTTCTAAAGCAACTCGGAAATAGATTTATTCTTGGAGGGGACTTTAACGCTAAGAACACATACTGGGGGTCGAGACTAACCACTACAAAAGGAAAAGAATTGTTAAACGCAATCAGAGAAATCAAATGTGACGTTATATCAACAGGCAAGCCGACATACTGGCCTACTGATCCACACAAAATTCCTGATTTAATAGATTTTTTTATATACAAAAACTTGCCATTAGATCTTCTTAACATAGATGGCAATTTTGATATGAATTCCGATCATTCACCGATAACATTGACCTTAAGTGAGCAAATATTGCAAAAAGAGAATTATCCCACCTTATTTAATACTTTTACTGACTGGATAAGCTTTAGACATGATTTAGAGTCGCTCATAAACCTAAAGGTAGCTTTAAAGCACCCTGAACAACTGGATATGGAAGTGAGAAAATTCATCACAGATATTCAACAATGCGCCTGGAATAACACACCCGAAATGAAAAAAAAAGTTAGAAGTATCAACTACCCACTCGAAATTCGGAATCTAATAGCTGAAAAAAGAAAACAGAGGCAAAAATGGCAGCAAAGCAGATTTCCCGCTGACAAAACACTCTTAAATAACCTTTCAAAAAGACTCAGTAGACAAATTAAAAAATATCACGACGAATCTATGTGCACCTACTTAAGTCAGTTATCTGGTGATTGTACCACAGATTACTCATTATGGAAAGCTACTAAAAGCTTTAAAAAACCTATCACTCAAATCTCACCAATTAAGGAAGAGACTGGGCATTGGGCCGTAAGTAATGAACAAAAAGCTATTAGATTTGCGCAGCACCTAGAACAAATATTTCAACCAAATGACGCTGACAGTGATGATGCAACATTTGACCTCACCCCACCTATACAAAACGATAATACAGAAATAAAATTGACAACCCCAAAAGAAATCAGTAAAGAGATAAAACTCTTACATAAAAAAAAGTCTCCTGGTTATGATCTCATTACTGGAGTAGTCCTACAAAATCTCCCACGTAAAGCAGTAGTGAAACTGACTACCCTTATTAATGCAACACTTAGATTAAAATACGTACCTGACGTGTGGAAAATAGCTGAAGTGATAATGATACTAAAGCCAGGAAAACCTCCGCATGAAGTATCATCATATAGACCAATTTCGCTTTTGCCAATAATATCTAAGCTGTTCGAAAAATTACTTCTTAAAAGACTGAAGCCAATCATTGAAAACAGAAACCTAATTCCTGATTACCAGTTCGGTTTCAGAGAAAAACATTCGACCATAGACCAAGTCCACAGAATAACAAATATCATAGAAAAAGCACTGGAGAACCAGCAAGTTTGCTCTACTGTTTTCCTTGATGTAGCTCAAGCTTTTGATAAAGTTTGGCATAAAGGCCTGATGAATAAACTAAACAAAATGCTGCCGAAACAGTTCACAGATATTCTGAAGTCATATATATCTAACAGAATGTTCAGAATAAGACAAATAGATGCATATTCAGAGCTTAAACCCATTAAAGCTGGAGTTCCACAGGGAAGTGTATTAGGTCCGGTCCTGTACTTATTATACACTTGTGATATTCCAGAAATAGAAAACAATACTCTTGCAACCTTTGCTGATGACACAGCCATTATGGCTGTAGGGGCAACTCACAAGGAAGCTTCAGAGAAACTACAAACTGCAGTCAATACCATCACGAAATGGACGAAGAAATGGCGGATAAAGCTCAATGAATCTAAATCAATGCACATAGATTTTACTAACAAAAAGACAAATTATCACCCGGTACTTATAAATAACCTGACTGTACCCTATGTAAATACTGCCAAATATTTGGGCATGACACTAGACACAAAGCTCCGCTGGAAGGCTCATGTCAAAAAGAAACGGGATGAATTAGAACTTCGTTACAAAAAGATGTACTGGTTACTGGGAAAACACTCAGCCTTATCAGTACACAACAAAATACTTTTGTACAAACAAGTCCTTATGCCAGTATGGACCTATGGTATCCAGTTGTGGGGATGTACCAAACAGAGCAACACGCAGATGATTCAACGCTTTCAAAATAAAGTACTCAGAGGCATCGTAAACGCGCCCTGGTATATTAGAATGGACGATCTCCATCGGGACCTTAAATTGGACCTCGTCACCAATACTATAAAAAAAATAGCCGAAGCTCATGAACAACGACTTCATCACCATGTGAACATTGAGGCTATCCAGCTCCTCGACAACACGGACATAGTGAGAAGACTGAAAAGGACAAAACCTTTTGAGTTAGTGTAGTGACCATAATATAGTGTAACAGTGCAGTGCAGTGTAATTAAAGAACACAAGAACAAAGTGTCTTCATGTTATTAGAAACAATAAGAATGGTGTTAATGGACATGATCTTAAAATAATATTTTTAGTAGTTTACGTCAAACTCAAATTACTTATTAGTCTCTGTAGACTAGATTGTAATTACAATGGGGAACATCACGGTTCAACATTACAAAAAAAAAAAAAAAAAAAAAAAAAAGTATTTCACTTTGACGACAAGAACAAAAGTGCAACGACCAATATTGAATGATGCCTCTTTAATTGACAGAAAATACACCCAAAAGGACTTTGGGCGATCCGCAGTTTTTTTTTAAATTTATTATTAAGTTAGGGTTCAAAAATAACATTTACATAGTAAAGTTGCAAACATGTTGCAGTTCTATATCGCACCCTTAATCAAAAAGTGAAATAATTCAAAATATGCGATTTTTCTGTTTTTGACATTTAATGAAATAACGTTGCGAGGAGAATGCATACAATTCAATAATCATGTCTACATGATGAAATTTTTTTCGTAACTCATCATCATAGTGGTACCGCACGAGGATGTGCTCGATCTAGAAATCGATGCATGGAAATCCACTACATTCAACATTCATTTGAACGTTTATTAACTCATTTTGGGTAGAATAGAGAACTGAAACGAATGTATTGATGTATTAACTTAGGTTAAAGACAAATCAATTGAATTTGTTACATTATTTTGCTGGTACTTAAAACAAAAATGTGCAGAAATCCTAATATTCATCAATCCTACGTCGTTCTCACTTAACAATACCATATTTCAAATGTGAAACGAGACTAACACGGGATCTCTACGTACATAACTGTTGCTTAAAATAATCTTCCAACAATTTATGCTTTGGTTTCGTAAATATCGAATAGACATACACAGAATATCTTTTCTTTAAATTACACTAATTTCTCAACCGTAGCTTAATGAAATAGTATTGACTTGGTTGCCTAAAGGTCAAAGACTTATTTTTCATTTTCTTCTACTTCTTTACTTTTGTTCTTCTTCTCCTCATTCATCATCCTCTGTTCTTTTCCTATGTCATTGATCAGTTAGTCAAGTGTATACTTTTACTCTTTCAGATTCTTATATATTTTGGATTCAAGTACTTACCTGCTACTATTTAAATCAGAAACAAACTAACATTTAATTCTTATAACAAAATAAAGCATAATATACTAATATCCTTTCCGTAGTTCCAAACATTTTTGATCCTGTTACCCTATTGACTACTTTAAAACCTATTTTTACCCCCAATATTGGTTGAGTGTAAATGTTTCCGTTCGGACGATGCGGACGAGGAAGGTTATACTACTTTCATTACCCTTAAAGAATTGCTATTTTACCCTCATGGAAAAGTGGCTATACACTCTCTATGGCTGTACCATCTTTATTACCCACAAAATAGCTATTTTACACCCGCAGTGGTCAATACTCACAAGTTTATACTATACCAACACTTTTTGACTTAAAAACATGTAATAAATTATGATTTTCGATTATAATAGACACGACAAGAAATTATTCTGAGAAATTGCAAGGTTTTTAAGTTAATATGGCATAAAATCAAAATATTACATTTACTTGCGAGATTATTTCGAAATTAAACCGCAACATTTATAATTAGTACACCAGTATCCAATATATTGTACTATGTATTTTGTAAATAGTGAAATAACTACGAACTTTTTTTAAAAGTATTTTAGTAGAGGACTTAAAGTATTTCACCAACTTCCAGTTGTACAAAATTACTGTCTCTACAATCATCTTATAGATTACTAGCAGTCCCGCGCAACTTCGTATACGTCAATTTTCCCCGTTTTTGCAACTTTTTCATTGCTGCTCCGCTCCTATTGGTCGTAGCGTGATGTTATATAGCCTATAGCCTTCCTCGATAAATGGGATACCCAACAGAAAACAATTTTTTTTCAATTCGGACCCATAGTTCCTGCGGTTACCGCGTTCAAACAAACAAACAAACTCTTCAGCTTTATAATATTAAAGTATAGATTAAATGAAAATCAAGTTCTTTTGGATTTAACCTAAATTAATGATCAATTCTTCACGTTCGTTAAACGGCCAAATTTTAAATTCCATTTCATAAATTTTTTAAATTATGGATTGCTTCACTTTTTGATTAAGGGTGCGAATAATGAGCTGCTAATAATTTTATTCATTTTGCATTATTTGCCATTGCGTTCAACGTGGTTAAACTGCGCAGCGGTTAACTGCGTCCTCGACTGGAAACCGAAGAGGCCTTAAGGTTCATTTCCGTGCATCGCGACCGATCGCGAGCCGCTCGCGGCTTACGACAAGCGGCTGAGGTAAGTGACAGACGCGCGCGGCCGACGACTGTTGTAGGCCTGCGCGCGCACTGTGAATATTGTCGCATCGGCCGCGAGCGTCAGCCGCTTGTCGTGAGCCGCGAGCGGCTCGCGATCGGCCGCGATGCTCGGAAATGAACCTTTAGGTTTACTTTGCATTGCACTATTAACATATTTTGACAAAAACTCCAAGTAGGTATTTATCGACGAACATGACTTTCTATTTCATCATAAGACTTTTTGATTGTTCCCAGCATTTAAACGCCAGAAGACAAGAAGAATGTATGGCCAGTTCTCGCGATCGAATGGTAGAATTTTTTTTTTACTTATTCACTAACGGTTTGATGGCGGCTGACGCGCGCGACCGATACGACAACTGACGTAGGCGGCGCGCGCACTCTGACTATTGTCGTATCGGCCACGCGCATCAGCCGCTTGTCGTAAGCCGCCCGCGGCTTGCGATCGGCCGCGATGCACGGAAATGAACCTTAAGAATGTTGTGAGTTATTGGTGAGTAAACTAAAAACAAAACACCAAATCACCCAATGCCAATGACTATTTAGATATAGAACGCGTTTTACCGCACCCGGTTTTGGCAAGAAAAATGCAAGGTAAACTGCCTTAAACGCACTTAGTTCGAGAGAGACGCTTAGATTGTCTTTTACGTGAGAGTGAAAGAGAGAAATATATCGCAGACAGGTCTTTAAGTAAAACATTATTGCCTTAACAATAAAAGATAGTCACTTGGTCACTAAAGTCCATCTATTTGAGGTCGACGTGTCATTCGACTACGACAGTATTCCCATAGTGTCATCTATGGCAAGACTCGTGGCAATGGCAAGAAGCCGTTGTGGTGCAAGCATCGAATTATTTGTCTTTCAAAGTTTTTTATGTCATACTTTAAAAGTTATTTACGTGTCCAGATATGAATATATTTTTTATGAATACGTAAGGTATTCATCGACAACAAAACTTTCTGTTTCAACATAAAGATTTTTTTATCATCCTCAGTATATAGAAGGCAGCAGCCGGGAGGAATGCATCGCCAGCAGCCTGGAGGAACAAATAGTCAGCGGCCAGGAGGACCACCTGCCCAGCAACTGGGAGGAATATACGGCCAGCGGCCAGGTGGGCCGGGGGGAACACCTGGCCAGCGACCGGGAGGAACGTCTGGTCAGCGTCCAGGAGGAACACAGGGCCAGCAGCCAGGAGTGTCATCTGGGCAGCGACCAGGACGACCATCTGGCCAGCAAATAGGAGGAATACTTGGCCAGCGGCCAGGAGGGCCAGGAGGAACACATGGCCAACAGCCAGGAGCGATATCTGGGCAGCGCCCAGGACGACCACCTAGCCAGCAACCAGGAGGAATACATAGCCAGTGGCCAGGAAGGCCAGGAGGAACACTTGACCAGCAGCCAGGAGCAACATTTGGGCAGCGGCCAGGACGACCAACTGGTCAGCAACCAGGAGGAATACAGGGCCAGCGGCCAGGAGGGCCCGCTACATCTGGGCCGCGACCATTAGGTACAAATGGCCAGCAGCCAGGAGATACTCACGGTCAGCAAGTAGGTGGAATATCTGACCTGCAGCCACAAGGATCATCTGAGCAGCAGCCAGAAGAAAAACCTAGCCATCGACCAGGAGGTACACCTGGCGAGCGGCCAGAAGGGTCATCGGAACAGCAGCTACAAGGATCATCTGATCAGCAGCAAAGTGGAACACAGGGCCATCAAGAAGGAGGAGCATCTGGCCAGCAGCCAGAAGGGTCATCTGAACAGCAACCACAAGGATTATCTGAACAGCAGCCACAAGGATCAACTGAACAGCAGCAAGGTGGAACGCATGGCCATCCATCAGAAGGAACATCTGGTCAGCAGCCAGAAGGGTCATCTGAGCAGCAGCCAGGAAGTACAAATGGCCACCGACCAGGAGGTGCAAATGGCCAGCAGCCTGAAGGGTCATTTGAACAGCAGCCAGAAGGATCATCTGAACACCAGCCAGCAGGAGCAATTGAACCACAGCCAGAAGGAACACATGGCCACCGACCAGGAGGCACAAATGGCCACAAACCAGGAGAAACATCTGGCCAGCAGCCAGAAGGGTCATCTGAGCAGCAGCCAGGAAAAACATCTGAACAGCAGCCAGATGAAATACATGGACACCGACCAGGAGGTGCAAATGGTCAGCAGCCAGGAGGAACTTATGGCCCGCAGCCTGAAGGATCATCTCAGCTGCAGCCAGAAGAACCATTTGAGCAGCAGCCAGAAGAAACACAAAGTCACCAGCCTGGAGCTTCAAATGGCCACCGACCAGGAGGTGCAAGTGGCCACCAAATAGATCAGCGACCAGATGGTACAAAAGACAACCGGCCAGGAGGTACTCATGGCCAGCAGCCAGGAGAGCCAGAAGGAACACAAGGCAGCCGTCCTGGAGGTACTCATGGCCAACAGCCAGGTGGACTACTTGGACAAAGACCAGGACGGCCAGGAGGAACACAAGGTAACCGGCCAGGAGCTACTCATGGCCAGCAGCCAGGAGGGCTAGGAGGAACACATGGACAGAGACCAGGAGGAATATCTGGTCAGCGGCCAGGAGGGCCAGGAGGAATACAAGGCAACCGACCAGGAAGTACTTACGGCCAGCAGCAAGGAGAAATGCATCGCCAGCAGCCAGGAGGAACGCAAGGCCACCGGCCAGGAGTAACACAAGGCCACAGACCAGCAGTAACACAAACCCACCGACCAGGAGGTATATATAGTCAATTGCCAGGAGTAACACAAGGCCATCGGCCAGGAGTAACACAAAGCAACCGGCCGGGAGGAACGTATGCCCAGCAACCAGGAGGAGCACCTGGCCAACAACCTGGGAGACCATCTGGCCAGCAACCAGGAAGACCACCTAGCCAGCAACCAGGAGGATCCCCTGGCCAGCAACCTGGAAGACCACCCAGCCAGCAACCAGGAGGACTACCGAGCCAGCAACCTGGAAGACCACCTACCCAGCAACCAGGAAAACCACCCAGCCAGCAGCCAGGAAGGCCACCTGGCCAGCAACCAGGAGGACCACCTGGCCAACAACCTGGTAGACCAAATGACCAGCAACCAGGAAGACCAACTAGCCAGCAACCAGGAGGACAACCTAGCCAGCAACCAGGAAGACCACCTGGCCAGCAGCCTGTAAGACCACCTGGCCCGCAGCCAGTAAGACCACCTGGCCAGCAACCAGGAAGACCACCTGGCCAGCAACCAGGAGGACCACCTGCCCAACAACCTGGGAGACCATCTGGCCAGCAACCTGGAAGACCAACTAGCCAGCAACCAGGAGGACAACCTAGCCAGCAACCAGGAAGACCACCTGGCCAGCAGCCAGTAAGACCACCTGGCCCGCAGCCAGTAAGACCACCTGGCCAGCAACCAGGAAGACCACCTGGCCAGCAACCAGGAGGACCACCTGCCCAACAACCTGGAAGACCATCTGGCCAGCAACCTGGAAGACCACCTACCCAGCAACCGGGAGGACAACCTGGACAGCAACCAGGAAGACCACCTGGCCATCAACCAGGTAGACCACCTGGCCAGAAACCAGTCAGACCACCTGGCAAGCAACCTGCAATACCACCTACCCAGCAACCAGGTAGACCACCGGGCCTGCAACCTGGCAGACCACCTACCCAGCAACCAGGAAGACCACTGGGCCAGCAACCAGGTAGACCACCGGGGCAGCAACCTGGAAGACCTCCTACCCAGCAACCAGGAAGACCACCTGGCCAGCAACCAGGTAGACCACCTGGACAGCAACCAGGAAGACCACCTGGTCAGCAACCAGGTAGACCACCTGGCCAGCAACCTGGAATACCACCTAGCCAGCAACCAGGAAGACCACCTGGCCCGCAACCAGGAAGACCACCTGGCCCGCAACCAGGAAGACCACCTGGCCTGCAACCAGGAAGACCACCTGGCCTGCAACCAGGAAGACCACCTGGCCAGCAACCAGGTAGACCATTGGGCCAGCAACCTGGAAGACCACCTGGCCAGCAACCAGGAAGACCACTCGGCCCGCAACCAGGTAGACCACCTGGCCAGCAACCTGGAAGACCACCTGGCCAGCAACCAGGAAGGCCACCTTTCCAACAACCAGGAGGATTATATGGACAACGGCCAGGAAGACCACTAGGCCAGCAACCAGGAGGAATATATGGACAGCGGCCTGGAGGACCACCTGGCCAGCAACCAGGAGGAATATATGGACAGCGGCCTATAGGAGTACCTGGCCAGCAACCAGGAGGTATATATGGACAGCGGCCAGGAGGACCACCTGGCCAACAACCTGGAGGAATATATGGTCAGCGCCCAGGAGGACCACCTGGCCAGCGGCCAGGAGGGATATACGGCCAGCACCCGGGAGGGATATATAGGCCGTACCCAGGATACTACCCAGGTAACTATTTTAATGCTTGCTAATTTACAAAATGTATTAAATAGGTTTTAAAAATCAGGACTCATAGTCCTGATTTTTAAAACCTATTTAATACATTTTGTAAATTAAATACAGCACTATGCACTACAAATAATAATACTTCGTTAGTGTCTCACTTTGTTGACTAGTACAAAAGTGCAGTGAATAATATTGAACAATTCCTCTTTGGTGTTTGGCTTGATACAAAATACACCGCTGTTCTGTCCGATGAAACTTCACAATTGAATTGTGTTCATAGAGGGGTGCCCAGCTTACGGCCCCGTGGATGCAAAGGGCCCTCCCATTAGTATCAACAGGACTGGAGACAAAACCCTAACATGGGTTTTGCACTGTACTAAAAAAATGCAGTGCAGAATTAACTTCTTGGTTTGCGTTTAATAAAAACGAACATGACTTTCTATTTCAGTACAAGGTTCATTACAATTTTTTTATCTTCCTCACCAGGAATGCCGACTACTACACAAAAACCGAATGGTAACTCTTTTGTATTTCCTTATTAATAGTTCCCAACTATTCTAAAGCGCCATCCAGACGGTTGGAAACAAGCATTCCCGCCAAGGTGACCTTGCTAGTTTCCAACAGTGTAGACGGGTGTTGTAAACCAAATTACTTGGTACTTGGTTTGCAACAGCCGTCTACACTGTTGGAAACCAGCAAGGTCACCTTGGCGGGAAGGCTTGTTTCCAACCGTCTAGAAGACGCTTCATAGAAAGCAATTCAGTTTAGCTGGAGGGGTTCAATAAGTCGTGGGTTTTGTATCTGTTAAATGTGTCTAACAAGGTTTTATAAACGACTGAGCTTCAACCGTCGGTGTAATCATATGTCACTATCACGGATCATTATCCCTGGAATTATTCTTTGTATATACTAATTTTATAAAGCTGAATAGTTTGGTAGTTTGTTTTAACGCGATGATCTCAGGAACTACTGGTCCGAATTGAAAAATTATTTTACTTTTGGATAGACCATTTATCGAGGAAGGCTTTAGGCTATATAACATCACGCTACGACTAATAGCAATAAAAAATGTTGCAAAAACGGGGAAAACTTCCGCAGACGATGTTGGTCGGGTCAGCCAGTGTAACATCTATATTAAAATGTTTGTTTGAACACGATAATCTCAGGATCTACTGGTCCGAATTAAAAAAAATACATACTACAGAATTGTTGGATAGCCCATTTAAGGAAGGTTATGGGCTATATAACATCACGCTACGACCAATAGCAATGAAAAATGTTGCAAAAACGGGAAAAGTTTACGCATACTAAGTTGCGCGGGTCAGCTAGAAATATATAAATAGTTGCTACCATTTTAAATAAACGTTTAGATTTTCATCAAACGTCATTTTTGTCTCTTTACTTAACGTTTTTCTTTATCATTCACAGTAACAACAACCACAGAAGAACCAGGTATGATTATTATTTTTTCTTTGTAACTTTCTTTTATGTTTTAAGTTGCGACTTATTACTTAGTAAAATAAGCACAATACACTACAGTGTAACCTCAATATTACGAAACTTAAGGGAACTTGAAAATATTTATTAAACCAAATAATTTGTTAGATGAGGTTCGCTAAAGAGCATGATTTGTAATATACTAATAAACTCCCGCTCGTGGCTTCTTTACATAACATTAACTTTGATTACATTCGCATAGAAAGTCGAACTATTCTTATCGTATGATGATTATTATATAACTTTGTAATATCAGTTTTGGTAAATAACCAAGAAACTTACTATACACCTTCATTTTGGTGTTCTAACAGTTGTCTTGCAGACTTTTTATCAAAGGGTCCAAGGTAGAGGCTTGGACCCTTTGATAAAAAGTCTATCATGTCATGTTCAACTTTGTCATATTAAATATATTTCGGGACTTAATCGCGTGAACCTTTTATCAATCGTGGTCACTCGACTCTCGAGTCGACCCGTGACCACGATCGGTGCAATTCCATCGAATTGTCGGGTAAATAAAAGGTTCGTACCTTTAAATAATTCACGCGATTAAGTCCCGAAATATATTTAATATGTATAAAAATCGCGAAAGTTTAAAAACAACAACTTCGTCATGGTCAACTCTTTTAATGCAAAAGTTTAGGTATTCATCGACATCATGCCTTTCTTTTTCAATATAAGGTTTTCTTGATCGTTACTAGAAAGTTCAAGCGAGAGCACAGAAGAAATACAGGACAAGAGTCCAGAATATAACGGTATGTAGCATTTTTATTAATTGTGTAGGTACTTATGTAACACACTCACTCACAGTCGATTTCTCTTAGAAAACTGTTTTTGTTATCATTGGGCCGAACACTGTCTCCTAAGTTACAGGCCTCTCGGCCTAGTTTTACTTATTGTGTCCAATTATATCACCAAAAATTGTAAAATAGTTGAATCTAAAAAAAACTTTCTGTCTGTGAAATAAATAAAATAATTATTATTTTTAAATGAGGGTTTTAGGAAATTACGCCCACTAGGTGGCAGCACTAAGACGTTAGTCCAGAAACCTGTCAAAAATGTCAGAGAGCCTATACTTTCGTGTCTGTTATTTTTTGGATTTTTTAATAAAATTAAGTAAGTACAATAAATATTCTCTCAAAATTTAAATGCTACAATGTTGCGCAATTACTATGTGTTAAAAAAAACGTGAAGTTATAAATTTCCTAAGAATAAAATACGTTTAAAACAATGGCTTGTAGCCATTCGTAGAGATCGGTTTACGCCTATAAATAACTGCGTTACAAATGTGAAAAAAAATAGTGCAACTGCGTAGAAAGAAGACCTCTTGTCAAAGTGGCGCCAACTAGTGGCGAAAATTTTCGTTAAAACCCTCATTGAACACAGCATAGATTACTGTGGCTTGGTGCATCACAAACATTAACAGTTTGTCAGTTTAACGAATAAATTAATATAGAAGTGCAACGACATAATTATATCAAAAATTACACAGGAAATGCCGGGAAATGCCCATTCTGCTTGTTAGGACTGTACACTGTTTGAAGGAGCAATTAATTTTCAACCGTACATTCAGTCGAATATTTTATTTTGCAATATTTTTTATTGTTTTCGATGGGGTTAGAGGGCCATTTATATCCGCGAGCCCTGGACTGAAAACTAAAAGCCCTAATGTTTAAATTTAATAAAAAGTTCAGTTTGGATCTAGAGGATGAAAAAAAATGGTTGTCTGTAAAATCGGTTTACGGGCGATAATTTTACGTGATAACGTATTAAGAAAACATTAATAACATTGTAATAAACAACTATGCCTGAGACAGCTTTAGTGGACAAGGCGCCCGCGGTCGACGGCCACAATGCTTCAGCCTATCAGCAGACGGAACGTGACTGTGCCACTTTTTTGTGCGTGCACCCATGCATCGAGTCCATCGATTTATAAGACGTTATCACGTCCAGAAGTGTATTTTTTTTAAATTTTAGTGGTCTTATCAATTCTAAAAAGAAAAAACTACTTATTTTTCAAATTTCTTATGCCCGGCGCGGATTGGGGGGTTAATATCGATCTCTAGATCCGCGCCTGAGTTCAGATATTTACTGACGACATGTTTTTTTTTTAATTATAACTAGCAATGTGGGTTTGAGTCCCACATTACTATCAATCCTGTTAACCCCTCCAACTAAGCTCAATGGCTTGTGTTAGGAGAGGATTCACGTCGGTAGTATAATGTGTAGGATTCGAACCAGAAACTTCACGATTGCGAGACCAATGTCTTAAGCCATTAGGCTATTATATTTTAACATAAGGTTTCCATATGACTTACAGTGACTGCGAGTAAAGGCGTTGGAGGAACTAAGGGCAGGCGATTCAATGGTAGCATTTTGTTTATACTTACTTACGGCCGGTCTCAATAACCTACCTATCGATGGATTTGTCTACTAGAGGTAGAATTTTGACATATTTTGTACGAAGCTTATGTCAAATATATACCTCTAGTACCCAAATCCATCGATAGTTAGATAATTGAGACCGCCCGTTAGAGTTCGTCTTAGTAACTTTTAAATTAAGACTTAATAATTTACTAAACAATAAATACATCTCAATAGGTACGCTATAAACTCTCGACTGCTCGGAGGCGCAGTGTTTGTTCTGACAACTGCGCAACAGGTCGTGGGTTCGATTCCCATACGGGACAAAACTTTGCGTGATCAATAGATGTGTATGTTTGTATATTTCCTCCCGATAGCCATGCGAATATGGGAGTGTACAACTATTTAAAAAAAAAACTTCGTCATCTCATGGTCTCCTAATCGATTTCGGTTACTGCGGCCAATTTAATCAGAAACTACCCACCTAGGTTAAGTTGTTTGTAACTTTAACATTACGTGACTAAAATTTATAGGGAAGCCGGAGGAATGGTGTACTAAGGGTCTTCGCCACTGATGGCCTCACCTATCTACCTCTATACCCTAGCATATAGTCTCAAAACTAGTTATGTTGGTAATCGTAATATTATCTAATTTTAATAATTATTCATACAGACTACTTTAAAGAAGTCATTGAGGACAAAAAGAAATATTTTGGACGAGAATTTAATGATCATCTAGGCCGAATAACGAAAATACTGAAAAAGTTAGGTCATGACTATGCATCAGGCAGAGCAATAGTCAAATATTTAAGATTGGATAAACAATTGCCATTAGTTGGATAAACTATGTATATTTTTTATTTCGATCTTTTATAATCTAGTCCTTTTTATATGATTAAAGTCAGTATCAAACTCAAGCTTTTTTTTTGTGTCCTATTTAATGGCTCCTACATTACTAGCAATATTTTTAACCCCTCCAGCTAATTATATACCTGTACGCGTGAATATTTTAAGGTAGGTATTAAGTAGGTCAACAGGTCGACTAGCCTGTTGGTCTAGTGGTTAGTGACCCTCACTGGTAAGCCGGAGATCGTTGGTTCTATCCCCACCCAGGATAAAAACTTTGTGTGATGAGCACGATGGTTTATTTTGTGTCTGGGTGTTATTTATCTATAATATGTTTGTAATTAGAAATATTTATCAGTTGTCTGGTTTCCATAGTACAAACTGCTTAGTTTGGAATCAGATAGCGTTGTGTGAGTGGTCCCAAGATATTATTATTTTATATATATATGATACTGGAACTTTTGAAGGCCCACCTAATTACAAGCCATCATAAATTCAAGAAATAGCGCTATTGAAGTACGCAAGTGTTTTAAATATATAATGAGTTTATTTAAGAAACCTTTTAAATCAACTTAGGGTTTTTAGAAACAGTTGTTTTCACAGATGATGTATTTCTGTTGCCACTTTAACAACAAATCCTAAAAAATGACTAAATTTATTATTTAAGGGGGGTCCCATACAATAAACGTGATTATTTTGCTCGTCTTTGCTCGGTATTGATAACAGCCACAGGTACACGCTTGAAATATTCACAGAATGTTTAGTAAGGTATATATTCACTTTAAAAATAAATAATTAAATACAACAAATAACAACAATTATTCAAGACAAATATTAAAGAGGGGCTCCCATACAACAATTTGTTTTTGCCGTTTTTATAAATAATCATATGAAACCCTTCGAGAGCGAGTTCGACTCGCACTTGGCCGGTTTTTTTCGTATGAACGCAATCGCAATATTTAAACTTTCGCGTTGCAGAATTAAAATATGTTAAGACTCCGTAAGGCCGATGAATCGTCACCTACCCACACTTTTTGTTTCTCGAAATGCTAGGCTCACTGCACACTGCACTGATTGTGTCCATGTCCCTAATATTTCGAGAAATAAAAAAGTGAGGGTAGGTGATGATTCATCGCTGTGACAGTCCGCTTGTGACCACGGCCGGTGCAACCTAGTCGAAACATCAAGCAATTTAAGGTAAGTAATGTGCGTTAATTCACGTATAGCAACTATTTATTTTTAGGATAGAAAACATTTTAAAATAGATTGAATAACAAAGACTAAACTTTCCATAGTATATACATATGTCAATAAGTAGATTATTACGAATAATAATGTTGTTGTCGTCATTGTAAATTTTGTAGACAGTTCTTGCCAATTACTATATCTAGACATTAATAAATAATACAAGTTCAGACCTAGGAACTGTGTCCTTAAATAGATTAAATAGACCCAGGTTGAATCTATCTAATTCAATTAGCGTATAAGAAACGATTCTTAATGTTCTTTCTACGTCTCGGTCACGGCACGACGACCAGTTTCGTCATTTTATCAAAAACTAGACACGTAGTTACTCAGGAGATTTAGAGCGCAGACTCAAGTGCACTTTGGCACTTATGCATTCACTCTCATAGTCCGATGGAGCGGAAAATATGTCCCAACCGGAGTCATTCTTCGCAAGATCGACATCTCAAGGTATGGAGAAGTGTGACATTTTTTAGAAAACAGTAACCTATATACTTACAGTGGTAACGTTGCTTAACCTAGCTGGCCTCTAGGCCACCACAGAGTTACGAATCCCTTAGGAAATACTCGACTGCGACTGTGTCGTTGTCGTTGAATTCGCTTCTATTGTGGGAAATGGGCTACATCATTTTTTTGTCAATTAATTTTAAGTCTTTTAAACTTACACGTAGCATTATATAGCTACACAATTCGACTGTGATGTCAGTCTGTGACTACGGTCGGTGTAACCCGGTCGAAATGTCAAGCCTAGGGTAATGTTTACCTACCTAGTTTATACGCGTTCATTCACATGTCGAATTGTGTATTATTTTGAGCTGTTTGGTTTTTGTTGTGTTAATTTAGTTTGAACATTTTATATGAAGCTAATATCCACTTTTATGACATTCAGGCCCAAGGAGAGAACCAGATTGGAAGTATAAGTTGAAAGCGTTTATGAGAGACCTGATCGGTCGTGTACCACGAGAAAGCATGGATAGGTACTCCAGGCCTGTCATTAGAGGTAAGATTATTTATACCTATATATCTATATATAGGTGCTATTATAACATTAAAAGAGTCTAATTTGAAGATAAAAAAACGAACCAATATCAACTAATTAAAGGTTACTCAATAGGGATGTTGACTGTCAAGTCAAGTCAGTCTCTTTTTATGCAATATCAAAACGACAAGCTCACATGCAACCTATGACGTCATAAATTCTTATCGTCAAATAATTACTTTTAGTATTAGTTTTCATACTTTAAAATTCAAAAACATGTTAAATTGTAAAAGAACACTTATTTTCAGAGCATTTTAAGATCTACTATTTCCTGATTAGTATAATTTACTTTTATTGTAGTCAACTACCCAATTTAAAAGTAGATTTGCTTTGTTATTCGTGTCCGTTTTATGTTTCGGGTTGATGCAAAACTCCATGAAAGGTTTAATTATTTTATTAAAGACCAGCAACAAGTTTCATCAAAATAGATTTAACGGTTAGAACGGTAGTAACAGAGCTAAACAGCTTGATCTCCGCTTTACTAGCCACGCCATGTTGCCATACATCGAGTTCAACTAGAATCGCTAAAATTAACCGCGATCATAAGCCATTAAATTATAAAAAAGTTCTAGTTAACTGACTATGCAGCGCTTTTTCTAGTTCCCTAGCTTTTTTAGCTTTCGCTAGTTTCTGCGCAACCGTAGTATGCACTATCATTGTGCATAACTACGGCTGCGCAGAAACTAAACAAAACTACAAACGAAACTATGTTTTCATATGAATTAAAATAGGTTTCTTTGGTTTTAAAATGTATATCATCGCCATCGTCACCATCTTTCAGTTCTTTGTCATTTGTATCAGACACACTTACATCAGATACCATCTCAGTACTACTACTTTTCATAGGCGAAGGCTTAATATTTTCCTGAGTCAAATCGAAAAAAAAAATTACATCTTGCTGGATACGGTTCTCTATACCTATAATAAAATAAAATAAAAATAATAAGTAATTCAAGAGGAAACCGGGGTTGGGGTGTAGCAAAGGGCGATGCACTAGAAATATATATCTTTAAATATTGATAAACATAGGTTTAAAAAACAAGTTTACAAAAAAAAACTTAAAAAAAATTTCATCAAATTAGGTTAGGTTAGAACTGTGACCGCTTACGCACGAGGCGAGTGCGCATGCCGCGGCAGCGGCCGCCGAGTGCCAGAAACATCTCCATACTAATTTTGGTGAAAAGTCCCATAACTTTTTTTTGTCTTTTTGTTTTTGAGATCTATGTTTTTCGATATTTTGAGAAAAAAAAGACATTTTTTAGTGCACCCCCTTTGGTACACGTTGACCGAAACCGGAAAGAATGGTGTTCTAAGAACCCTCCGCCACTGCTCCCCTTCCTGCCATGTCATCTTTCATACAGTTTATCCATCTTTCCTTAGGAGCTTCTACTTTTAGACCTTTCTACATTCATAACTAGTACCTTCTTGCCGTAAGCCAAACCGGGGCCGGAATCGAACCACCTATCTGCACTATGTTACTAGACCACAAATTTCTCTATCCTTTCAAGCTCGAGAGTTGGGCCCTCGCATGCGCCATCTAGCCGGTAGTTAAAAAACTATCACGGCTTTTGTTATTGCTTCGTTGCATCGACTTCAAGTTTTACTATCTTTCAAAAATGCAATTATTGTATTTATAAAGTCATTGGCAAGAAATGCTTATAAAAATTACTATAATATTCATTATTATTTATTTCCAATATAGCAGGAATAAAATATTTTTTCTTTTATCCCTTCTTATAACATGTTCATACCATGACAAACTTACGCTTCTCAACTTTTCTATTAGTGAAGTCACTTTAAAAATGTCCTCTAATACACTTATTCCATTCCTTTCACTGTTAATTTTCGATTCGGAATACTTTCCAATACCTACTTACCATCATTCCAAAGAGAAAACAACTTATATAAGTTGTAATTTAGTTAATTGTTTTCTGTGAGTTTGTTTAACTGTCTGTTATTTGTTTCCATTTCAGCTGTAGAAAAGGAATTTAATGTAAAAGTGTCCGATATTGACGGTAATATTTTTCGTATTATTTAAATTAAATTATTCTTTTTTTGCGATTTTTTTAGTAGGGTAGGGTTAGCAGGTTGAGCAAATTTTCCTTCCTTGCCCGTGTTAGGTACTACCAGTGCTACTACCAGTAGTAATATTGTTAATTTGTTTTCCTTTCTTACCACTGCAGTAGTAAATGGTTAGAAGGGTGATTACAATTTGCCCGGAAATATATTAAAGTAGCAGTCACCCGCG
Organism: Herminia tarsipennalis; assembly: GCA_945859575.2. NCBI lineage: Eukaryota > Metazoa > Arthropoda > Insecta > Lepidoptera > Erebidae > Herminia > Herminia tarsipennalis. The sequence goes on from OX243855.2 coordinate 12,681,492, forward strand.
GCTTCGCCCGCGTAATTGATATTATTACCCCCCGAAGGGTTGATTTATTACTTTCGATCAAACCGCTGAAATACTTGTTTCCTTATTTACAGCTAACAAAGCCAAATACGAAATTTTACATATCTAACTTCAAAACTGACGGAGTTTTACACCAACTTGCAACACCTATTTTACCCTTAAGGAGATAATTTTTGAAAACGCTAAAACACTTGTTTATTTTTTTTAACTAATACATAATTTTACAGATCTAACCTCATAACTAAGGGAGTTTCATACAAAGTTGCAACCCCCAAATTATCCCCTTAGGGGCTCATTTTCAAAAACGCTGAAATTAAATGATTTTAAACCAAATACCCAAATACGAAATTTCACACATCTAGTTTAAAAACCGCTGGAGTTTATACAATCGTACGGAGTTTTACATAAGCGTTAGAGGTTGATTTCCCAAAAACACTGATACACGTGTTTCTTTATTTTATGTACGGTTTATGGTTTCTAAGATACTTTTTTGATTAAGTGAATAATTTTGGAAAAATCGCTCCGCAAGTTGCAAAAATTATGTCCCGGTCAAAATTAAACACTTTCTTCTTCACTTTCTCGTCTTTCACTAATAACTCAATAAAATGTAGAAAGTGCCATGAAGATACGCTCTTTGTTAGTGCACTTTTTCATATCGTATATTTTATAGGTATATCGTACCCATATGCTCAACTTGCCCCTCCCCACCTTACAAAATCAGTTCATTCCAAAGGCACTGATCCAATAACGGGAAGAACGCGAGCAACTATCAAATATTTTGTCGCTCAAGAAACTTCCAAAAAATGTAGATCCTGTGTACATAAAATATAATAAATAATAGTTGATCCCACATTGTTCATACTGGCGGCGAGAACTCGCCCTATCTCTTTTGTTTACACAGGATCTACATCTATTGTTCGTGTCTTGAGCGAGAAAATAGTTGATTGTTACTTACTACACGCCGGCGGTGGGACAGGTGCCTAAGGAATTAATCAATTAAGTATGATTTAAACGAAGCCAGTGCTGGCTTGACTCGTATTGTTTAGATGAAGCTAATTCTGTCTGGATTTTTCTTGTCATGTGCACATGTTTGATGTTAAAAAATAATGATTTCGTGGAAATTCTAAACACAAACAAACGCCAACGATTGGCTCGATGCGCTTAGCGACTACATTATATCTCCAACTTGGCGGGTCTGCTGGCGAAGGTTACGTACAGGCTTGAGAAATAGACCTCACCGGCAATGTCAGCCAGCGCCGGTTGGGCTTGAGAAACTGTTTATACAAGGCCGATACCAAGCCAATGCTGGCTGGACAGTGAGACTGGCAGACAGCATTAGCTTCATATGAGAAAGGCTTTATACCTACTGATTCACAAAAAAGCTATGATATTATTCACTTAACCATAAATTTAAAGTAAAATATGTTGACTTTAATTAGGTAAGTAATTGTAGACTCTATTTAAATATTAATTACCTTCTATCTGTAGGTACCTATGTATAAAATTATATTTTTTCTTTAAAATAAGGAAGCTCCGGCCCACTGTTAAGACGTTTTTATTAATTTAAACTTTCTCTACTTACGTTTCAGTGGACCGAAAAGGTTTGGTATAATGCTTTGTTTTCATTATTATTTAATGCTCGTTTAAAGAGCAGGCCACACCGTCAGCTGGCAAGCGAGCGAGTTGGCGGGCGAAGCGAGGCGAGGGAAATATACAAACTAAACGAAGCTTTGACTCGTCTTTTGTGTGAACCAGTTTAGCTCGCTAAACTATGTTGGTTCACACAGAAAACTATGGGCATGCGAGCGAGCGGGCGGAATAGCTAGCAGGCGGGTCGTTTACCTCTTTTCATACTTTGATTCAAACCGCGACGTACCTACAGAGCTGAGCTATGTTAGCTTTTACGAGATGAATTAATAGATTAGCTGGAATCGTCGGATATTTCGTTCATATCGTATGAATCGCTGACGTAGCTGTTACCTGGCGTACGCTCATCTGCTAGCGGTGTGGTCTGTGCTTTACATATACTTAACAGTGCATGATAATTTTTTGCGAGTATTATTATATATATTAGACTTGCCCCATATGTGGGGTAGGGAGTTGGTATTGGGGGTAATAACAACAAAACAAAAATCGAATACTACAGCAAAATCAAATCGAAATTGATGTGAACAAAATACCGAAGCTGTTTACTATAATAAATTTTTATCCCTTTTTATTACATTATTTCCATTACACTTTACCTACTAAAGGTATAGATAGTGTCATGGACATTTAGCATTTTATGTTATGTCGATGTTAATTTTTTTATTGCATCTAAGTTAATTTTTATGTTGCACTTGTGTTAATTTTTATGTTGCACCTGTTTTAATTTTAATGTTGCATATTATGTTTTGATGTTGTATTTTTGTTTTTATAAATTTGTATGTTGTTGCTGGGCTAGACTGGATGCGGCAGTCGCAGGATTAGGTGTTATGGCGTAAATTAGTAAAGGCGTCCATCTAGGGTTGCCAACCGTACTCTAAAATACAAGGCGTACTCTATAATCTACAATATTAATAGAATATGCTTAAATATTTTTTTTTACACAATGTAAACTATAATAAGAATAATATAAATTATATTATTAAGTTTTATTACATAAAATAACTTACAATTGAGAAGCACAAAACCTTTATGAGAGCTGGAGTCCGTAGTAGGTTGGAAACCTATATGACTGTGTGTGTCTATACAATCGTGAATGGAAAGTTAAAGGTAGTCTTAAATGTACATAAGAGTATATTGGAGAGAGAGAAAGAACTAGAAGTGAGTGTTATGAAGGTGTGCGTGTGTGAAGAAATGTGTGTGTGATTGTGTATATGTGTAAGTATGTGTATAAGAATTTATGGTTTGTCCGAGATATTTATTATTGAAAGCTTTTTAAAAATCTTTATATTTGATCATAATCCAAACTTAGCCGCCAATCAGTAACGGTTATTTAAATGACTAGCACCACTAGTTGAATATTGAAAAATTGTTGTGCTGCAAAGAGTACCAAAAATATCCGTTTAAAAAATAAATAATTGATACTCTTTCTATAAGTCCGTAGCCTTTATTAACCTCCTTTGATCAGACATACGCTATTTGTTCTAATAAAAGTTGGCAACCCTATGTTCTGCAGTGTACCAATACAGGCCGATGATCATGACATACATACCATTCCCACTCACTATTTTATTTTCAGGTCACATTATGATTGATTATATAGACCTGTTAGCGGGTAACAAGAAGAACGAACTAAGGTTTGACAAACACAAGCTACGTTTCAGAGGTATGCACTTATTTTTAACAAAAACAAAGGGACATAGGAAGGAGGAAACAGGCCTGTAACATTTCTCTTTTAAGAAAAATTAAATGCCTTCTAGGAAAAAAAATATCAAACACACCACCGAAAGCAAATTTCGTTGACTCACTCCTTTGTTTTTGTCTACATCTCTTGTGTTTAATAAGATAGAACAAAGTTTTATACTAAAACCTTTCCAGAAAAATATGCAATTGAATAGTGAAAACCGCATTAAATTTGGTTCAGTAGTTTCTTGGAAACATACATATATAGGGGTATACGGGTCAGACAGAGACCACTTTTTTTGAAGGCAGTTAAAAAAAAGGTCAAACACGTCACCGAATGGAAATTTCGCTGACTGGCTATGTTTTACTCTATAATTCTAGTTTCATATAATCTAGGACAACGTTCTAAACTTACATTATTATGTTTTTTAAAGATAACTAGCAATGTGAGATTTCGGTCCCACATTACTAGCAATCCTGTTAACCCCTCCAGCTAAGCTCAATGGCTTGTAATAGGAGTGGGTTCACGTCGATAGTATAATAGATAGGATTCGAACCCGCGACCTCACGATTGCGAGACCGATGCCTTAGCCATTAGGCTACCGCCGCTTTTACATTAAAACCTCCCCAGAAAAATATACAGTCAAATAGCGAAAACCCAATCTAAATCGGATATGTAGTTATTGATAAAATAGTGACTTACATACAGGTCAAACAGAACCACCTTTTGAACCAGTTAAAAATAGACTTGCATTGTGTTTGACCTCAAGAACCTCCCCTTGAGCTATGTTAGGCCAGTAACCGTTAGGAACGTTAGGTCAGTGATGTTATTTTATCTTAGAGAAGAGTGCCAAAAATTCAAGCATTCTAAATTAATAAAGGCATTTTTTCATTTTGAATTTAGAATCTATACTAATATTGTAAAGCTGAAGAGTTTGTTTGAACGCGGTCTCAGGAACTACTGATCCGAATTAAAAAGTATTGCTGTTGGATAGCCCATTTATCGAGAAAGGCTATAGGCTATATAACAAGCTACGATCAGTAGGAGCGGAGCAGCAATGAGAAATGTTGCAATAACGGGGAAAATTTACGCATACGAAGTTGCGCGGGACAGCTAGTATAAAATAAAGAAAAACCCTTCTTGGGTTTTTAACTGACTTCAAAAAGGAGGTTCTTAATTGGGATGTTTGTGATTTTAGATGACGGATTTTTGTTCGAAATAGGTATATTCCGAAATGGTTCCAGATAAATTTCGTTAGGATCAGGGGCCGTACCATGAACTCTTATAATCGGTCAATTGTAGACTGTCCTGCTACTTTAATTTAAAAAAAAGCAAGCGAGTCAGTGATGACGTCACCAAACCGGCGAGCGACCTTTTATCTATTTGCCAATTCTTTGCACTTGACAACAGTTCAGCCACTGACATGCGTTAAACATGAAGTTGAACTGCCTTGCACTTGCCAAATAATTTAGATGTCCATGGTACGGCCGCTGATGATGACTTTCAGAGACAAACAAGGAATGTTTTCAATAAATGCCAAAAAAATAACTGTGGCACTTCGGGACTGCCGCGGTAAAGCTATTGCATAGGATTTTTTATCAACTAAAAAAACAAGAAAAAATATATATTTTAATTTTTTTTAATAAAAAAAATATATTAAAAAAAAATTGGTAAAATAATAAAAAAAACTAAAAAGTATCACCGCTGTGCCGGTTGGAGTGGGGGGTGTTAGGTTATTTTCGTTACGGAATTTCTGGATTCGGTCTCCATGCTCAAGGCCCGCGATAGAAGCTATGCAATAGCTTAAAAAAAATCGTGATGGAAGTCGAGAAGAAGAGATTACTGGCCTATTTATTGACATTTTATCCCAACAGATGCCGATGATGGTAACATAAATGAAAGTGATACAATCGACACATAAAAATGGACCAGAAATCAGTATATGGATGTCGAATCGTTAGTAGAAAAATAATTGTATGTACCTACTTGAATAATTTACTTTGTTAATTAAATGATACTGGTATAAGAAATTTGTTTTATTTCTTTAATTTGGTTATCTTCACACTATAGTAAACATGTGAAAATTATAATAAAACAAAACCATTTCCTTCCTACTAGTTGGGTAAAAAAGTCTACCTTATGTCGTGGTCGAATCGTAGAATTAAACATTTCGTGATGTGGTTAACCATATTATGAAATGGTGGTATTTCATGATATGCTGCAAAACTGACCATATCGTTTAAAAAGTCATATGGCTAATGTAGCGTGTACACAATGTATAAAAAGTAATTAAAAATCAATCAATTTTCTCGACTCTTGCTATCTACGCAAAGCTTGAGTTCTGACTCGGGGGCTCGATATCCTCATCATTATACCACGTTCACTGGTAACTAAGTAGCATAGATGATGTAATGATGATGATTATGGTTATGGTTGGCCACGTCACGAAATGTTTAATTCTACGATTCGACCACGACATATGTAACCTAGAGGACGAATATAGAGGACCTATATCCGGACCAAAATATTTTCCAAAAAGAGAAAATCAACAATCGGTATTAGATATTTTTTATTAAAGGTGCTCGACGTTCCATGACCACATCATAACTGTTACAAAAGAATCCTTCCAACGTCTCGGATTTGTATTGAGAAATGCTCGCAATTTTTCCAGCGAACTAGTCTACACAGTCATCTTCAGCCCACTTGTTCGAAGCAAACTGGAAACCAGCGCTAGTGTGCGGAATTCACATGAGAGTACATATGAACTCATGCTTGAGCAAGTCCAAAAAGCCTTCTTAAGGAACCTGTATAACCATGTGTATGAGTAGGTACTATACTTACTTGTATCCTACTATATTCCTGCTGGGATGTCTTTATTTCAACTCCCTACAAGTCAGAAGAACAAATAATCAACTCATTACTGGCTGCAAAATTCTACGAGGAAACATCGATGCGCCGGAATTACACACTGAGCTATGTCCGTAGGACTACTATCTCCGTAGTAGGAAACAAGAACTGTTCGCTGTCCCTTTCGGTCACACAGTTGCGTGTTACCGGTCTCCTCTACTTCCCACTCTTACAGCACTCAATAGACTTATGGATTCCAACTCGAATTTTGATCTGTTTGTTGATGTATGGTCGAAAATATTGTTAGCATATTTGGCGTATTGTGAAAACGAGTCATGATTGTTATGGCTAAATGTAACTATTTTTAATTGTTGTGTAATGTACTACCTATCTTTAATTATTGATTTTGATGTAAACAGTTATAATTAAAGTAAATAACCAAAATAAAAAATCGTGCCTAAAGTTCCAATGATTTGGGATTCCATCGTTATCTAAGATCTTGAATTTCTAAGATAATGAGCTAAAGGTCACCTATACTCCTAATTTCGCTGCTTTACAATCTGCAGTTACAATATGCTAAGCAACATAAAATACGAAACTTATATTTAGGTACATAATACAAATTAGCTGGGTATTGACATATATTAATACTACTAATAAGGTAGGTAGGTACAATGTTTACTACAACGGGCGACCAATGCATCATTGCTCCCAGTCCGAGCTAACCGGTATTAGACCGGTTTTGTGCATGGCATCTATTGGTGTAAACAGTTATAATTAAAGTACATAAACAAAAAGCGGCGGTAGCCTAATGGCTAAGGCATCGGACTCGCAATCGTAAGGTCGAATCCTGGCCATTATACTACCGACGTGAACCCACTCCTAACACAAACCATAGAGCTTACCTGGAGGGGTTAACAGGATTAGTAGTAATGTGGGACCGCAATCCCTCAATGCTAGTTTATCTTATTTAATAAAAAAAAAAAAAAAATACCCTCGTTATCTAAGATCTTGAATTTCTATGGTAACGCGCCAAAGGTTACCTATACTACTAGATCCGCACCGGTGAACTCAAAACAAACTTTCTAGATTAAGAAACATTCGAATAAAAACCGAAAACATCCATATTTCAAACATTTCCTTCAACGAAACATAATCAAGTGAAAATCTCTTAAAAAAATTAGGTACCTACCTAAAATCTGCTTCAGTTTTAATCAAAGCCCGAAGCAACTGTAAAAGCAATTTTCTTCACAGTACATGTACAATTTCATTCTTTGTATTTGAACTGGCAATTCTGGGCGATAGCCGTTCAACGAATTAAGTAAACAAGAAATCAGGCGGGAGCTGAGATAATCGAATGCTTTAGTAGATTTTGTGTTTGAAAATTGTGGACGGTTGAATACTGCGAAGAATTATTGCCGATAGTTCTGGATTCTTCATTGAGCTATACCTATTACCTACTTCCTACAATTACTTGATGATTGTAATTTGGTATATTATCTCGTTGATTGTAACTTGGTATTATACCGAAATTGTTAATATTTATTACTATTAACAATTTTGTTTAATGTTCTCGCAAAAACGTGTTTGTTCTTTAATTTTAACAATGAACAATCATTAATCGTTGCTTTTACATTTTCTTAGATTTGGCATAATTTATTATTATAACATTAAGAATTTATTTTATAATTTAAAAATTTAATTTCAATAATGTATAATAATTATTTGTATGTCTAAATTAATGAACCAAGCATGTTGACACTATTTTATTTTCAATTAAGTAACAACAATTGTACACGTGTTTTGACAAATAAACGTATCTGTATTACTGTTCAGCTTGGCGTAATATATACTCGTAGTTACAAATTTTAGAAGTTCCTTTTGATACTTCATCATCATATAACAAATAGATACTATAATTTGTATCGATTTCTCTGTTCTCTAGGTTATCGATTATCGATAGTTCGGGATTCTTCAATGAGCTGTAGCTATTACCTACTATCTACTATTACTGTTCAGTTTGGCGTAATATATGGTTACAAATCTTAGAAGTTCCTTTTGATATTTTATCGTCATATAACAAATAGATATTATAATTTATATCGATTTCTCTGTTCTCTCGGTTATCGATTATCGATAGTTCTGGATTCTACTACCCACTATTACTGTTCAGTTTGGCGTATTAGGTTTAAAGTTACAAATCTTAGAAGTTCCTTTGGATATTTTCTAATCATATCTCAGTTAAAGACAGATCGATAACCGAGATAACTGAGAAATCGTTAAAATTATTGTGTCTATTTGTTATAGGGTAGTTTAGACTATTATGTCAAATCGTCTCCTTTTATAAAATGCTGTACAGCGTATTTAAGAATTAATGCTGTATTGCTTAAAATCGCTTCGTAATAAAGCCATTATTTCTAGTTAAAAAACGGTTATTTTGGGTTATCCCTAAGTGAGACATATATACCATTACGGATTTTTTTGTAGACCTTTTTAAGGTGTACAATACTGTAGTACCTACTACAGTATTGTACCTACATTATTTTGATTTATATCGTAGGGTTCAGCCAGCGTTAGAAATGTAAGCGCAAAAAATGTGTTTATTTACGGCATTACATTAGAAACCTCTAAAATTGTCAGTGTTTCTCTACTATATTATACATTAATAATAATATATGTTTATTTTTCTCTTCACATAGGGTTACAAAATATGAATACAGAGATTATGTGACATGTTCTATACATACAAACCTTCCTCTTGAATCACCCTATCTATTAAAAAAACCGCATTAAAATCCGTTGCGAAGTTTTAAAGCATACATAGAGACAAACAGACAGCGGGAAGCGACTATGTTTTATACTGGTATCCACATAAACTACGAATGCCCAGCTCCAGCACTGCGCTATCTAGCAACAGCGTCCTCCATATGGCCCCGAAAATTTATAATAAGTTGCCCCATTCAGTAAAAGACACCACAAATATTGACAAATTAAAAAAAAAACATTAAAACTTCATATGATAGATAAAACTTACTATTCAGTATTAGGTAATATTTATGACATTTTATTGTTTAATTAAAACTATGAACTTTCTAATAATTGTTGACCCTATAGGTATTATTATTACTATTTTTATGTTAAAATTGATTAATGATGTTATGTACCAAAATAATAAATTTGTATGTCTGATGCATTGCAGGGCATAGCGAAACCTACACTGTATATTAACAACAAATTGTAAAAAGACGATTTGATTTGATTTGATACTATGTAGTAATGTTACTTCCTGATAATGCAGCTTTCTATAGGTAAAAGAATTTTTGAAATCGGTCCAGTACTTTTTGAGTTTATTCTATGCTTTTTAAAATATTAGTATAGAAGAGAACGACACGTCCCACAATTTTTTTTATGGAATATGACACTATGACATCCTTAAGTTTCTATTGCCTAAACAGAAGGTAGAAGGCGTTTCGAAAAAAAATCAAGCTCATCACCGAATGAAAATATTGCTGACTCATTCCTATGTTTTAGTCTATATATCTGGTGTTTTTTATACTAAGACAACTTTTTATATTTTACAACTTTTTATAACTATTAAAAATATGTAGTCGAATAGCGAAAACTCCATTTAAATCATATCATAAGCTTTCGAGAAAATTGTGAACATATATACATATGTATATATATATGTATATACATACATACGGGTCAAACAGAGAACCATCTTTTTTGAAGGTAGTTAAAAAAAGGTAAAAAATGTTTTTTACTCGACTACGGTGAAGCCAAATAGGAAGTGTAATATTAGATATATTTCGGGACTGAATTATTCAAAGGTACGAACCTTTTAGTCAGTCAGTCGACCCGTGACCACGATCGGTGCTATTCTATCGAAACGTCGGGTAAATAAAAGGTTCGTTCCCTTAAATAATTCACGCGATTAAGTCCCGAAATATATCTAATATGTATAAAAATCGCAAAAGGAAGTGTATGTTTTAGCAGTCTACTTATATATTTTAGAAAAAATAATCTAACTCACGCGCCAGCTGTGCAGTCATCGTAAATATATCCTTCACAGCAAATAGCAACTTAGGTATTTAATTTCTCAAAAACACTTTTTATTACGCCCAAGAAAAAATCCCCAACATGAATTTTATTAAGCGGTACCCTTCTTAAGTAGCTGCACACAAAATAAATGAGCAATTTCAGTAGATTTATAAGTGAAACCTTTTAGAAAAAACCACAGCTAAGTAGGCCGAACACAAATTTGAGTGGTTTTAAAGAACATACGTTTGGATGAAACGATTTCAGGGTGTACTTTGACTCTCTCTAACCAGCCATAGTGAGTGGTTGCCTTTCAAAGGAGTTACTGTCAATTACATTAAGCATGTGCCTACATATTCTACACTAGCTGTCCCGCGCAACTTTTTATGCGTAAATTTTCCCCATTTTCGCAACATTTCTCATTGCTGCTCATGTTCTATTGGTCGTAGCGTGATGTTATATAGCCTATATCCTTCCTCAATAAATGTGCTATCCAACAGTGAAATAAAAGTGTGAAAATATATATGTTACGGGTCTTAATCGCGTGAATAATTTATGGTAAAATACCTTGTTTATTGCCCGACATTTCCGACCGTATTGCAACGGCCGTTGCAATATATACTAATAACTAATAAGACCCATAATATATATATATTTTCATAGTGTGTACAAATCGCGAAAGTTTATCAACATTTAGTGAAAGAATTTTTCAATTCGGATCAGTAGTTTCTGAGATTACCGCGTTCAAACAAACAAACTCTTCAGATTTATAATATTAGTATAGATACAAAATTTTCATGGCATTTTATATTAATTAGTAGGATTACGTTTGCATGCCTGGTTTATATTTGGCCTTTCATAGAATTAAAAAATGGCAGTCTGTAAAGTTGGTTTACGGACGATAATTTTACGTGATATCGTCATAAGAAAACATTAATGACCAGTCAGTAACGTTAGTTCCAATTGTATCGCATGTCGCTGCAATCGCCATTTGCTGTTGCTTATCAACCAATCAATAACTTTAGTTAGTCATTTGTTGATAGGCTGATATTTCACTTTTAACAGCCTATCAGCAGGCGGAACGTGATTTTAGACAGAACGTGACACTTTTTCGTGAGCAAAGCCGGTCACTGATTTATAACACGTTATCAATTCAAAATTATTCTCTATTATAAAATTTTGCATTTCTTCTATTGGTCTGAATCGCCTTAACAATAAGGGTTAAAGTATGAAATTACCGTTTTATAGTAAATACTAGCTGTCCCGCGCAACTTCGTCTGCGTAAATTTTCTCCGTTTTTGGAACATTTCTCATTGCTGCACCGCTCCTACTAGTCGTAGCGTGATGTTATGTAGCATATAGCCATCTTCGATAAATGGATTATCCAACAGTGAAAGAAGTTTTCAATTCGGATCAGTAGATCCTGAGATTCTCGCGTTCAAACAAACAAACTCTTCAGCTTTATATTATTAGTATAAATATACTTTGAATTGAAATTAAGCCTTCATGGTGTAAAATTTTTGAGTGAAGTCTTTTCACCTACTTAACCGATTTTTATTTAAAAAAATGTACAATATTCGATTCTCGAGTTTCAATTGCTTTTTTTTATTCTATACTTCGAAAATCCGAGAATTTTTAGAATACGATTTGCGACGCGGAACTAACGCGGCAGAAACTCACAATGTGCATGCTGCGTTTAGAGAGGAGAGTGCTAATGAACGCACCGTGTGTTTTTGGTTTAAACGCTTTCGTAATGGAAACTTCTACTTGAAGAACTAACCACGTGGAAGACCGCCGACACAGGTGAATAACGCTTAATTGAAGGAGGTGGTGGAAGCCTATCCGAGTCAAGCGGCATGATTTAACATTACCTTACCTACAATATTGACTAATTTGCATCAAATCAAAAATTTGAAAAATTGATGTGATGATTTTTTGTGCGGAATGAACTTTTAGCCAAAGAACAGGCAGGATTTAGGGAAAATATAAGCATACATATAAATTTAAATAAAAGCGGCGGTAGCCTAATGGCTAAGGCATCGGTCTCGCAATCGTGAGGTCGCGGGTTTGAATTTTACCCATTATACCTACTCGTACTACCGACGTGAACACACTCCTAACACAAGCCATTGAGCTTAGCTGAAGGGGTTAACAGGATTGTTGATTAAGGTGTAACAGAAAGGTGTGGTAATATTCAAGGGTTGGTATGTGCCTATAATACTAAGTGCACCTAACCTACCTATATCTAATTTCATCAAAATCGGAGTACCCTAAAAAAATTTTTTTTTTTTTTTCATTCATTTATTAATTCATGAAAAAGTTATAAATTAAAAAAAGTATGACTTAAAAAGTTCTAAGCCATAATAACCCAATCGAATTTGGTAGGTACCATAGGTATAATTCTTATGCCATACGTCTTTCACCACTGACAAAAAGAATATGCTATAACTATTTAATAAAAATGCAACCAGCTATGGCACCATGATACGTGCAATACTGATAACATACCCTATCGGCTACTGAAATTTGACCACACTTTTCTGTTACAACCTGTACCTACATAGCCTTTTCAACAAACAGGCTATCTAATGCAAAAATGTTTTTTCAAATTAGATTAGTAGTTCCTGAGATTAACGCGTTCAAACAAACTCTGTCTCTTCATAATATTAGTACCTACAAATTTAGGCGGTGCAAAGGCCAGTGTTGCTTACTTCAGAAGCTGTGTGATATGTGAGTCATCTAATCTCAATGTACCTGTACACGTCAACATTGGGTGAGAGGTCTGCATGTTCGTTAGCAAACGTTCCTGTTGGCATGACACAGGAGAAAGGCGCCTGGATACCAATTATGCAAATGGACAAGTTCAAAGACTTGACCAAATGCTTTGAATGGGTGATGTAAGTCCTATGTATGTCCCACGCATGTCTAGACCATGATTCTTTTAAAACAAAAATAGTTCGTCTATGGAAGTCACCTCACATTGGGAACTAATATACTAGTTCTAACAGTATTCATAATGCTACTGTTAGTAATAATTCAAACTAATATTAAGGTTAATGTGGAAGTATTTGAGTATGTATGTCTGTTTCATTTTCAAGCTTAAACTGCTGAACCGATCTAGATGAAATTTGGTATGGAGATAGTTTGAGTCCCGGGAAAGAGCGGAGGTTAGTTTTTATAGCGATAGCCGTCATCCACGTAGGCGGAGTCGCGGGCGTAGGTACAAAAATGTGAATTTTATAATAATTTTACAGATGGTAACACAAGGTTAAAGTAAGTAGGACCTACTTACTTTATCCTTGTGTTGTTACACTCTGTGTTACCATCTGTAAAAAATATAATTTCCTTATTTTTAACATACTAGGACGAATCTTGATAGTTGTATTTTTTCATGAATATAATTTAATTTTATGGAACGGTTCATTATCAATTTCTGCTTCAATAGAACTAAATATCATCACTGGTCGAACAAAATATTTTGGATAGCAGCTCCGGCCGCGAGTATGACAGTTTTTGCATTGAATAATAATAATAATTCAAACACAACAAACTTTCTTCTTCTTCCCGTTCCAATACACTATTGATAGTTAGAAATCAGCGCGACGTACCTACTGCCTCATTTTTATCGTTCCGTAGCAAAAATGGCAAAAACGGAAGCCTAATAGTTTCGTCATGTCCGTCTGTTCGTCTTTCTGTGTTACAGGCGTTTTACTTAAAGACTACTGAATGAACTTGGCGAAATGGTGTCTTGTAGTAGCCGCTACTTAGTTTGATAGCTAAATAATAAAAATAAAGCCTTTTTTTTTTTCAGCAAACATTAACGTGTGGCACATCATTCGACAGGTATTTTAAAAACATTTTAAGGTTTTAAAAAAAAAATTATGATTGAATGAATGTTTTTGGAAATAATCGCTCCGAAATTTGCATAAATTGTGTAAACTAAAATTATTTTGGACACAATCGGATATACCGTTATTGAGTTATTGCTAAAAGACTGCGTTTCTCAACAAAAGGGTGTAAGTGCCATGAATAACACTTTTTTGATGCAAATATTCAAAGGCTGTGGAACACAACACTGAGCATGGTCCAACATGCTCTTGTCCGGTTTTTATTATATAAATTTATGAAAACAAGTTAACAAACAACGAAAAAGTATCAAAGGTCATAATCGCAGTAGGAGCTACGGTCAGTTATCATTGCCATATAAAAATAACAAGTATTTTTTTTTTTTAATTACGTTATATGAGATTCTGGTAAAAATCTAGGTAGTCTAATTCAGTGTATAAATCTATGCTAATAATATAAAGAGGTAACATTTGATTGTTTGTTTGTATTGAGTAGGCTCCGAAACTACTGGACGGATTTGAAGTATTCTTTCATCGTTGTGAAGCTGCACTAACCCCTGGTGACATAGGCTATTTTTTATCCCCGTATTCCCACGGGAACGGGAACTAAGCGGGTAAAACCGCGGGCGTCCGCGGTTAATATACTGTATTAGATAGAGTTTCAATTTTCTTAAAAAGGTTTTTGTTTTTTAATACCATTTTCATCTCATCATAGTTTTACGTAGGTATATTTTGAGCAAATAAAATATCTGCCAAATTTGAGTTTTATGAGATACCTACCCTTTTTCTGTAACACGTTGTACATTTCAATAAATTAAATTAAAACGATATTTATAAATACCGACATATTACCTCCGTCTCTTTATAGTCGAGCTCATTATCAACCCAATTTCCAACAGGCTTTTAAAATCTAAATTAAACGATGGTTGAAATATAATAAGACTCAAATGAGATACTCCCCAATACTTGGAATTAACATAATTCGTACTTATTAAGGAATACGCTCAAAAGAAGGGCTTATTGAAATAATGCCTACAAAAGATAAAGTTTTGTAATACGAGTTATGAAGCCTTTTATACTCTTAAATTATGACTAATTTGATGTTATCTGAATCTGACTAGCCTGTTGGTCTTGTGGTTAGTGACCCTGGCTGCCAAGCCGGAGGTCGTGTCTTCGATATCCATCTAGGATAAAACTTTGTATGAAGAACACTATAGTTTATTCTGTATCTGGGTGTAATTTATCTATAATGTGTTTGTATTTAGAACTAGCTGTGCCCGCGACTTCGTTCGCGTGGAAGTTGGGTTTATATTAAGGTAGTTTATATTACAATTCAACTTCTGTGTAAAACATATTGTAAACATGCTCCACAATGCTCTGTGGCATCTATGGATATTTGGGCCTAGCTTTAATCAGGGCCCAACATATGGCAGGGCAAGCCAAGCAAAATGAAGGGCGACAAAGTTTATGGCGCCAGACGGTTAGAAGACAAATTATTAAAATTCCCACAACCACACCTCGACAAAAATGTGATTTGCATCACATCAAATACTATTAATATTGAAAAATTCCCCCACCACGCGAGAACTGGGGCGGTTTCGAGTTAAATGAAGCTCGAAACCGCCCAATTACTCGTGCGAAATTTTGAGTTAAGGAGCTTCGATTCTGACTCCGATAGGTCGAAAATTCCGATTGATTTTAAACCTCCGACTCCAACTTCGGCTCCGACACTTTTAAATCGGACCTTTTAATCGGAGGTACCTAGCCGCTCCTTCAAGATAATTTATACATAGGTAATAAAGGTATGATGGAAAAAACTCTCACAGATTCCCTATGATCGCAGGTTATGTCCTGCCCGAGCGATCTTTTCCGAGTCTAAAGTACCTACACCTACTTTGTGTCCGTGTTTGTACCGCGGGAATGCAATGTTTTAAAACTATTTTCAAAATAGTTTTAAAACATTGCATTTCCGCGGTACTGTGATGCGTGTTTAAACAAACAAACAACATTCAAACGTTTCTAAAAGATATACTCAGATATCTTTCTTTGTGTTTAAATACTATTTCTAAACTTATTTCAATATTTTTTTTCACTCACTTTAGAAGATTAAAATATTATTTTATAACGTCTACATTGGTGAATTTAAAAATAGGTGTGTCAACCCTGTCGCAAATTAAGATCATCATATATTCATATCCCTCTACGTTAGAATTTCAGTTTTTTTTTTAAATCAATTTTCCTGATTCTTTTTAATTTGTATTTAAACGCCATCTATTTTCAAAACTGGATAAGTTTATTTTTATACTTGATGATTTTATATTAAACTATCATGCATATTAAACGTAGGTAAGCAAGGTATTTAACCTTAAATTATTCACGCGTTCAAGACCCGTAATACATATATTTTCATAATGTGTACAAATCGCGAAAGTTTATTAACATTTGTAGGTAAGCAATTTTAGCACTCAGAAGAAATCGAATCACAGATGGCGCCACGTGTTTCATTTTGATGTAACGCGGACTTAATCTTTCATTTTTTTTAAGCAATTAACATTTATAAATTCTAGAAAATATCAAGTAATTACTGTTTATTTGTAATGTAATATTGTTTTTCATTTCTACATTTATAACATAATCACTATTCATGCAAAACAATGATAAAGGTGCCTATTGGAAGTGATTATTAATATGAAAATTTGTTAAACAAAGTAAACATGTTAAAGTCGAAAATAAAAGCTTGTATAAATAAGTATACATTTAGAAAAATACTTAAAAAAAAGAATAAAAATAATTTTAACACAACACAAAAAGAGACTCGCAATTAGGGAGTCGATCCTCCGACCTCGCTCGTTTAATACCGCTACTTGTGCCAATAGACCACCTCAGCTGATGCAAACACGGTTAAAATAGCTGATCTTAAGAAAATTGAAAATGTTGTGTTTAGCTCCTAATAGTTTTAGCGTGAAGTTATTGTTTCCATGGGTTACAATTGTAAATAATGTCTTATTGTGGAAAAAATTGTGAAAAACCATAATGGTTCGACAAAACATACGTTGCTGCTCACTCCCCATAGACGATAGCATAATGATTTATAGTGCAAGTAATGACCTATAGTATTTACAATAAAACTGCAAATTTTCATGAAGATCCGTCAAGTAGTTATTGTTTTATAACGATAAATAGCTACATACATTGTCCGTCATTGCTTAGCTCCTATGGGAAATAGCGTGATAAATTATAGCCTATATGTTAATCCAGACTACACATACTAAATTTCAACCGAATCTGTCCAATAGTTATTGCGTGATGCGTGTTCAAACAAACAGACAGACAGGCAGACATTTCTAAAAATGTAGGAATGTGTTTAAATACTCTTTTCGAACATTTCCCAATTTTTTTTTTTACTATGTTGGGCCATGTACAGACACGTGAAATTTACAATTTTATTATATGTATAGATATAGATAGATAGCATGATTCAGTATTCACGCGCGATGGCTTATTATTAGCGTATTTCATGTATAACTTTGGTGTTTCTATACCGATTTCTATTAGTATTTTTTATGGAATAGTTAATTATGTTAACTTTTTGAATTAGGGATGACTGAGAGTGTTATAAACATAATCAAATATAATCAGAAAGCTTCGAACTACTAAGCTATCGGGAGTTACACGTGATATTGTGAGTCAACCATAAAAGATAGACATATGCTGTCGTGGGATATATTTATATAATTTTAAGGAGAACATTTCCGTCATACATGATTTCTGTGTAGCTTTAACCATTACGGTTGCACACGCGACGAAAGCTTAAAAAATGGAGTAACTTCTCCCGTTTTCCTTCACTGCTCTGCTCCTATTGATTGTAGCGTAATGAAAAGTATACTATAACCTACTCAGGAGTATGAAAAATAATTGTACCAAGTTTCGTTAAAATCCGTCGAGTAGTTTTTGTTTCTATAACGGTTATACAGACAGACAGACAGACAGACAAAAATTTTACTGATTGCATTTTTGGCATCAGTATCGATCCCTAATCACCCCCTGATAGTTATTTTGGAAATATATTGTGTATTGTACATGTACAGAATTGACCTCTCTACAGATTTATTATAAGTATAGATTATATTGGGTGGCGCAAAAGTACTGGCACTAAAGAAAATACTTTTTTTTTTTTTAAATGATATTTTCTGTCATTCTGTTGTTGAAAATTGTGTTGTGAACAAATGTAAAATACACTGAAAATAAACATGGACCGTTTTACTCCCCAAGAACGTGGAATAATTGTGTCAATGTTCTTACGGAATAATTCATCAGTGATAAGAACACAACGTGAATTTCGTCGACGATTTCCCCACCGTCCGGCACCGATTGGTCGCACAATTCGACGCTTTGCCACACGCCTTGAAGCAACTGGCTCAACATTGGATAGACCTAAGTCTGGGAGACCAAGAACAGGCCGTTCAGCTGAAAATATCGATGCTGTGCGCGAAGATGTGGAAGAGTGTCCAGAAACATCAACGAGGCGACGTGCCACGCAATTGGGCATTTCCAGACGGACCCTGCAGCGTATTTTGGTGAAAGACTTAAAGATGTTCCCGTATAAAACTCAAATGACTCATCAGCTGCTGCCTGCTGACCACCGAGATCGTCTAGATTACTGCCAGCGCGTCATAAACCTCAACCTTGAAGAGGATGATTTTCCTTCAAAATTGGTTATGAGTGACGAAGCGCATTTCCATCTCTCAGGGCATGTCAATAAGCAGAATTCTCGGTTCTGGGGCACTGATAATCCGCGCATTATTCAAGAAACACCTCTACACCCACTAAAAGTTACTGTATGGTGTGGCATCTGTGTTGACAGAGTGATCGGACCCTATTTTTTCGAAGACGCTGGAGGCAATGCGATAACTGTCACTGGAGAACGCTACAGAACCATGTTACGTGAGTTTTTGATACCCAGTTTGGACGAATTGGGGCTGGAGCACATCTAGTTTCAACAAGACGGCGCTACGGCACACACAGCGCGCGACACTATGGACTTAGTGAGGGATGCTTTTCCAGGCCGAGTTATCTCTCGTTTTGGCGATTTGCCTTGGCCTGCAAGATCACCCGATCTGACCAGTCCAGACTTCTTTCTTTGGGGTTTTTTGAAATCTCGGGTGTATGTGAACAAGCCACAGACTCTCGCAGCTCTAAAAGAAAACATTCGTCAAGAAATAACGAACATATCGCAGGAAGTATTACGGCAAGTTATGCAAAATGTCATAAATAGGGCTCAAATGTGTATCAACTCTGGAGGTCACCATTTAAAAGACATCATCTTTAAATCCTAATGGTACGAAATTTAATGGCACAAATATACATTTAAAAAAATCTAAATCTAGTTTTCTAATTTAGAAAAAATGTTATAGCTAAACCAAATAGGGTCTTTACTTTTGCGCCACCCAGTATATAAGTATGTTTATCAGTTGATAATTCAGATGGCGTTGTTGATTCGCGAGTAGTCTTAAGATATAAAAAAAATATTAATAATGTCATTTTAAATGGCGGCTGTTATAATAATTGTTAGGTTTTCCTAGGAGGTACAGATTGTGGTGGTACCCACATATAGTAACACTTGACAGCTCGCGTCAAAATCCTGAATCGCGATATAGAAGTAGTCACAGCTGCTAACTATATATACATATATACATAAGTTCCCAACGTTAACCGTTGGGCCGCGGCCCGCCAGGCATGATCACCTCGCCTGGTCGGTGGATCCTCTCTTTGTGTTGGAGGGACTTAACACCTTGCCCTCCACAAGATTAATACGGGCATCCACTCAAAAAGCTGCCACTTTAAAATGGGACTGGGTGGACCCGTGTCCACCTAGTCCACGTAGTGTGCCGCACGCCAGAAGACTTTTGAGCCAAACGAATCACAAATTGGACTCCACAAAATGGAAAGCGACGCGGTAGACCTCGTCGCAGATGACGAGATGACTTACGACTTCTTCGAAAAATATTGAGAGAGTAGGGAAGCCCTGCAGTTGGGCAATACAGGCGAGGAATGATAATGATGAATGATGACAAACCTAGTATTATTGTTCGTAGCCTTTTGGGGGCAAATTCGTTTGACCGTTTTCATAGAATAATCATAATCAATCTGTTTTATTTGTGGGTATGTGTTTTTTATGTGCACACATTATATTGCAGTTAAATAATAATTTGAACAATGACAACCTTGTCATTGATTGTACTTGGGAGAGATAGAAGAGCTGGAGCGACTCATTGTTAACGGCGTTCGACTTGAGACTCACTTCACGCGGGTTCAAAACCCGATCGATACTGCTCTCAATCGGTAAAGTAAAACATCGAATTTTAACACATCATTTAGGTACGAGTATGTTTATGTGTACCTAAGGCCGGCATGTAGAGAGCTTGGAGCGGTTATTCTAGGCGCTAGGTGGCAAAGAGTGCAAAAAACCATGTAGTGTTAATTTGTATATATATTTATTCCATTTGTTATGTGTTTCGCTATTTATTATTTGTTGATAAATCCTAACTGTCACTTCGACAGAAACATTTTTATTGTGACTATGACATTAAGTTAACAAAGAGGTCTTTGTACTTTAAAAAAAAAGGATTTATAACATCTGGCGGTATGTAATTTGCATACGTAAATTCTAAATCTGAATTAGGATACGCTTTAAAATTTTAAATACTTCAAGAGGGATTTCTTATTGAGGAAAAATCAGAAGAAAAGGCAGTGAACCGACATTAATTCTTTCTATTTTAGCTTTTATTTATATTATTATAGCTCTCTATCACTACCTAATCTTTTATTTAATTACAAACAACTGCAAGAAACAATATAGCCGAAAAATAAAACGACGAAACACTTCGAGAAAAGGTGCCTTGCGTTTTCGCTGTCTTGTCTTGGCGTGGCACTTCCTTGCCTCCTGATTATGATGGGTCCTTTTGAGAGGCGTTACGTAAAACCATCGACCATAAGGAGCTGAAAAAATCTTGCTCTATCTTGATCCGGGGCTAAGGTGGACGCTGCCCACCTCCCTCATATATTAGTTTATTTAATAAGTTGATCCATATCCACGCATCCATGAATACCTCATTTATTCACCAATGATCATAGTTTTCTCTTTCTTCCTTCCAACCTCATTTTCCATGTCAAGTCAAAGTGTCGCAAACTTTGTTGTCAGATGATGTCTCTAGATATTGTGTGTTGTGCACCTACCTATATGGTAAACCAACCATACGTCATGGTTGGTTATCCATTGAGTGGTGAGGCCGACTATGAAACTCGATTAAGGCTTTAGGATTTCACACGATGTGTTTTGCTTTCATCGTCCGTTTGTTATTATAGTGTTTCATGTATGTAGTGACCTCTCTTCAATGTTAGATATATAGGTATATGAATAGAGGGCGCATTTAACTTAATCAGCTTATTTTACAGAAGATGCGTGTCAGTTTTTAATAGGTATAGATAATGACTGTAGAGAAAAAAATGTGTGGCCCTCGGGGACTGCCGCGGTAAAGCTATTGCATAGTATTTTTTATCAACTAAAAAAACAACATTTTTTTTAATTAAAAAAAATAATAAAATAAATATTTATTTTATATTTTATATTTATGTATATTTTTTTCCTTTCATTACATTTCGGAGCAGCTCGGTGGCCGAAGTGGGGGGGTGTTAGGTTTTTTTTTCGTTACGGAATTTCTTGATTCGGTTGCCGCGCTCAAAACCCGCGATAAAAGCTTTGCAATATCTTAAAAAGGATGACGAATTTTGTTATTTTTGTTAGTTTATGTTACTCGTCAAATGCAGTCGAATAGCGGTAACTCTATCCAAATTGGATTAGTAGTTTTTGAGAAATATAATATACAGGATGATTTGTAGTAAGTATACTAATAACCTCCCGCTCGTGACTTTTTTGCATTATTTTATATAACTTTGTTATATCGGTTTTGGAAAATATTGAATGCATCACCTACCACTTGTTTTCGGAGTTATAACCTTAACCATGATGCTTGACAAAAATCGCCTTACAAAACAGTCACCAGCATCAGACTAAACAACACTAGCTAACTTATATTACACTAAATCAGTCAATTATTTATAATAACTTATCCAAAGATCGGACTGAACGGACTGCCCTGATATACCATCTGTAGAAAACCTATATTAGAGTTGACTTCGGCATATACATCACACACGAAAAGTGTATTCGTTATCGTGTTAGCTGCTGATTACAGTTGGGTGTTAACCTTACACTATACTATACGCTGAAACTAGCAATAATAAAATACTAATAAACAGCACTGAAGTGTAATAATATTAAATACAGTACTAAGAATAACTGTACGTACATTGTAACATGTGGGCTATTATTTTTGAATGAGGGCACAATACACCGGTGTTGGTCAATCGTCGTATGAGACTTCTGCACTATCGAGTGCAGAAGGAAAGTCTCATAACAAAGAATATTCATTTATACAAAATACTTTATTAATTTATGATAAACGCTTATGAACGTCAGACAAAATTTGAAATAGAATTATTCTACATTTAATGCCAGTTCGCAAGAGTAAAGCCGTGAGAAAAGAACTTGGCAATAAAAACTCATGGCCACTTTTTTTAAATGCCATTTTTTTACAATATATTTGTATATATACAGTTAAGCCAAACGACGTTTGACCAACGCACAGATAAATCTACGTTCAAATGATGTGCGCAACTTCTTCCATATTGTTCTTGGCATTAATTGGAACATGTTTTATGAATGAAATCATAAAAGCACGTGAGCAGAACGAGCGTCAATACACGTGTAGCGCTCGTCATTCGCACGTACGTAGGGTAAACATCGCTCACATATAACCTGGTAGGCAATTTCGGTTCGGTAGTACCTATTTGCTAAACCACAAAGCTGACCCGAACGTAGCGACTGCAACACTTGTTCGGCTTCATTAACAAGTTCCGATCGTATAGTTCGTTCGGGCCGGCACATCATTCTATTTGGCAGTACTTGTTGAGCGGCAAAGCTGATCGACATAAGTTGACAGTTGTTGCCCAGCTGGGCTTTGAGTATTTATATCTGGCAAAGCTGATCGGTTTTTTCCTGAACATTCATCTACACAATATTCGTTTTTACTGCTCGACTGTCTCGATCGATGCCGGTCCGTTTATATGTGTAGCAACTCTCACAGACACGGAATCTAGTAATAAAAATGTTCCAAAGGTGTTCCGAGATTCTGTGTCCATGTTCGATAAGTACTTAAGTATGAAACTTTCCTTGTGTACTTTCGTTATTTTGTGACGCGAGAGTCCGTGTGACAACGATTTGTTATCCAGAGAGATTACACTTACGAGCAAAGTTAATAGTCGCGTTGTTATTCTTTTATGTGGCAGCGGGTGGTAGTGATAATATCAAATTGGACGGGAAACAGTTTATTTTTCTTTGCATTCATTTGGTTTAAAAATTAATTTCCTTTATGTACCTTATACTACATACCTATTTTAGTTATTAATTTTTGACGTAGAACAAGGAGCGTAGGTTACCTTACGGGGGCTATGTATCAAAATTCTTGGCGGCCTGACGTCCAACGAACGTTTCGGGCCTCTGTAGCCCTGTACAGTATAATTGAATGGATGTACGGCTGATATGGCAACAGATACTCCGCGGTACTACGACGACAAACGTTGGTATTAACTACGTGAGCTCTTTATTGTACAAACGGCCATCAAAATGTATCTGTTATACTTAACCTATTTTGATGAAACATGAAGCACTATTTCAGTTAGTATTTGAAACTCAATTAAAGTAATTAAAATATATTCACGGGATTTACCCTCAACTGTGAACAAACAGACTTGATAAATAACAAAGTACCTTTAATTTCGAATTTGGAAAACCTCAATTAGTTGATCTATGTTTAATTTAAAAATATTTTTTTAGAATTTTTATTGAACAATTTTAAAATTTAAAAATAAAATATACCTAAATCTTAGTGACGAAATTTGGAGCACAAATTGTAAAGTAGGAAATTGGCGTTTTTATATTTTGTCCTTTACATTGATCGTTAACCGATTATTGAATACAACCGGCTTCGAGAGTTTCAGATAAACAAGCTTTTGCCTCATAAATCTACAGCGGCTCCTAAAAAAGAAAACATTTATCGGAAAACAATAATGTACTTACTACAACATCATTTCTCTTTGTCTCACTGATACGACGGCTCGCATGTTAGAATGAGCGGGGTAATGGGACTCAAAGTCATTCGATTATTTTGATGTAGGTCGCAGAGTGCGACTTGATGACTGTCGATTTATGTTTGAAAGCGGGACGCAGTTAAATGAATTTCTCTGGCATTAAATTTAACTAGTAGCCGATATATTTAGAAAATGGCGAATAAATTTAAAGAAATTTTTGCTAACTAAAAAAAATGGCTGTCTGTAAAGTCGATTTATGGACAATAATTTAACATGATAACGTCATTAGAAATCATTGATGACATTTTAATAAACAACTATGCCTGTGACAGTTTTTTTATTATTATTTTTTTATTCCAATTGTATCGAATGTCACTGCAATTGCTAAAACATTGATGACATTGTAATAAACAACCATGCCTGTGACAGCTTTAGTGGACCTGGCATGCGCCCGATGGCCACCAAACTTCAGCCTATCAGCGGGCGGAACGTGACGGAACCGTGACACTTTTTCGTGCATGCACCCGGTCATCGATTTATAAGACGTTATCACGTCAAAAAATGAATATATGTTGGTACCTACAACTCCATGTAATCCCGGGGGGGGGGACCTTTTAGGTTAGGTTTGGACCCCTACAATCTCTACAATCTACTAAATATTGTGTGTAGTTGCTGCTACAAATATATTTTAATTTTCACTACGATTTACTAAAAAAATCCTCGGTATTTTACTAATTAACAGTTTTTGGCATCAAACATAACGCTAATCATGGGTCGTCAACTGAAGTCGTTAATTTAAGTACTTCAGCTCTTTTCAACTTTCAATTTGCGGCTTAAATTCTTAGTAATTATGACCCTTGCGTTATGAATTACCATCATCGTTATATTTTAAATATTTGGAATGTGTAAGATTTTAAATATTTTTATCGTTAGCAAAAAATCGCACAGAAACTCCGCGCGAAGTTTCTATTGGATAGCACAGCTCCGCTCCTCTCCACTTTCACTCACTCTCCAATGCTACCATCGACATCAATAAGACTTCCATTTCATTTTGATAGTTGAACGCGCATTTGACAACATTAAATGGAAGTCTATACTAGTGTAACGCCGGTTCCCCAACGTCGGTCTCAACTCCACTTGTCCAATGTTTCGATCTAGAAAATACCATTGGCACCATCGTTGAAACCAGCGTTATTCTAGATCCACATGTTGAATGAGTGGCGTTATGACCAACGTTGAGGTCAAAGTGTGGAGCCGGTGTAACAAGAATAACAAAAAGATTGTTATCGGAGATCTAACTTTAAAACTGACGAAGTTTCATTCAAACTTTCAACCACTGTTTTACCCCCTTAGGGGAAGAGTTTTCAAAAATCCCTTCTTATCGGATGCCTACGTTATATGGAATACGTCCTCGAAATTCCAAGTCCAGCGGTTTAAGGCTGTGCGTTGATCCATTAGTCAGTTTAGTCAGTCAGGACTTTGAATTTCTATATTTATAGACTAGCTGACCCGCGCAACTTCGTATGCGCCACTTTTCCCCAATATTGATAAATGAGCTATCCAATACTAATAATCAAATCAAATCACAAATAATCTTTCAATTTGAACCAGTAGTTCCAGAGGGCATTGCGTTTAACCAAACAAACAAACTCTTCAGCTATATAATATTAGTATAGATATCGAAGGAATTCGTGACTTGTGACTCATTGGCAACGTTCAAAAGGTACATGAGTGACCGTTGTTTGTAAAAGTATCCCACCAATCTATGCCTCACGATAATGATAAAAACCGTCCCAACTAATCAATTCAAAAAATAATTTTAACTAATCTGTGTTATCCTATACAAACGTTGTATTTTGGAATTGAACATCACCAAAGGAGGTCATGAACTTATTTAAACGCATGCATAAATACATATTTGCATTAGGATGGCACCCAATCGCCTTAATTTTAAATGGAAGGTACGCACTTTATTCCTTGATGGATCAGCTGAATTATCACATTAGTAACATAAATATTAGTCTGTATCTATGTATTTATTTATGAATGTATGTATGTATTGCTGTAAGTATGTATACTATTGTATAGTTATGTATGTAGGTATATATGTATGTATGTATTTTTGTAAGTATGTATAGTATTGTATAGTTATATTGTTTTATTTGTGTATTATGTAAGAATAATAAGGTAGTTCTTATTTTACAATTAGGTTACTGCACCTTTCACACATTCCATTTCTACATCACCCTAAGGTAGACTGGCAGAGAATGCTTTTAGCATTAAGTCCACCTTTGTACAACTTTGTGCATAAAGTTTTAAATAAATAAATAAATAAATATTTGACAACCAATAAATATGTCAATCCCTTTTTATTACTATTTTTTTAAAATGTAAAATATGCGATTATTCAAATATTGTGGATATATCTTGTCGATTCAAAACCTTTATTTTATTATGTTCTTTAATTTCAGGGGAGAGTTTACCATATAATAATAATAATAATAATAATAATAATAATATCTTGGGACAACTCACACAACGCTATCTGATCCCAAACTAAGCAGAGCTTGTACTATGGGAACCAGACAACTGATAAACATACTTAAATATTTCTAAATACATATATATTATAGATAAATAACACCCAGACACAGAATAAACCATCGTGCTCATCACACAAAGTTTTATCCTGGGTGGGGATCGAACCCACGACCTCTTGTGTAGCAGTCGGATACACTCCCACGGAATAATCATTATATGGTTGACAGGTACGAAACCCATGAACATTTTATACGGGAATATTATTTTCTTTTATTTTATTTTTTTGTCAATTTTCTAATGTTTTTAATGCCTTATATCCTATTCCGGATGAAGACAAATCTAAATACACAAAAATCATACAAATTGGTCCAGCCGTTCTTGAGTTATAAGTAGTGTAACTAACACGACTTTGTTTTATTTATAGGTATATAGATTTATTTGGCACGTTCTAAAGCCTAAATGGCTTGATAGATTTTAGTTCATTGAATCCAATACCTAGGTTAAATGAGGTCTATAAGTACAGATTTGTGGCGCCAAAATTCTATTTTTTTTAAATGTAAGATGACTCCCGCATTAGGGTACAAACCCTGTGTCGCGGGGGACTTTACAAACATTCAATTCACGGACTCAAAGTTCACCCAGACTCAAAACAACAATTTGTGGATCACACAAAGTGGTGTCCCGTGTGGGAATCGAACCCATGACCTCTTGCGTAGCAGTCTGACACACTCCCACCGCGCCACAGAGGCCGCCATTTTTAAGCAGTCGGGTTTTTGTTTTTGTGAAGTAAAAACTATTTTAATGACAATAATGTTTTCTGTACAATTCTTTTCTTTCAAAAGACTCAGTATCGTTTTCCAATGAGAAAACGACCAAACATAATATATTCATTCAGACGTATTCCTCTTAACAGCTACGAGAAATAAATAAAAATGTTTCGTACAATGTAAACGATCCCATCGACAAAAACATTTGTTACGATACGTCATAAGGGTGCGTTTCACTAACGCGGAGCTGAGCGGAGTGGACCGTGAATTGGCCAATCACAGTGCTCAAAATCTCCACTTAGCGTCAGTGGAATCCGGGTTAGTCAAGCGGAGTGAAGATTTGTTCCTGATTCGTCATATAAGCTGAGCGGACTTTTGAATTACCTTTATGAACACGCGGCTCTGAACTGTATAGAAAGGAGTGGAGGATAGCGAAGCGAAGGATAGCGAGACAGTGCGGCGCCGCGGCAATGTAGGTTGAAGTTGTCAGAGTAGTAGTACTATTCCCGTAACATATAGCCTTGTCCAAAGCGTTGCCGCAGGAACCAAACACTAATTACGTATTCCACTAAATGTTACACTAGCGCTCAAGGCATGGAGAGGAGATTTATGGCACTATGATTAATTCACGGTCCACTCCGCCCAGTTCCGCATCGTCAGTGGAAACGCACCCTAAAAGTCTTTCGTAAATAATGGAACGTCTTCAATCGATTTGTAAAGCAATCATTGTAAAATTTAATTAGATTTTGAAATGGCTGTCACATGTCTATCTTTTGATTACATGGTTGTTAAATAAACCATAAATAACGCAACATAGATATGACAAAGAAAAACCTTGATACCTTCAAAAAGGCTGCCTCTTTGGCGCGGTGGGAGTTTCTCCCACTGCTACGCAAGAGGTCGTGGGTTGATTCCCACGATGCACATCACTTTGTGTTGTTCCGCGTCTGGGTGTACTTTGTGTCCGTGACTTGAATGTTTGTAGAGTCCTCTGTGACACATGGCTACTGCGGGAGTCGGTATTTAAGCAAGGCAGGGTTAGCCTCTGTCAAAAATTTATATAGAAAACCTAAATATCAGGACACGAATTCATCAAGTAGATGATGAATAGAAATTTAAGAATATGTCTTAATATTAACCCGTAAAAAAATCTGTAAGTTACGGAAAAATGCAAAAACGATTTTCGTATTGTCATAGGTATGGCGTTCGTAATCATAACATATGTACATACGAACGAATATCTGACTTTATTTTGTCGTGCGCTCCTGCGCACTGTGAAGTAACGTTTGTGTGCGGAAGTGCGAGACGGACGATCATGTCGTTGTGTGCGTAGCGCTAAATAAATAATTCGTTCGGTGTAATGCCCCATAAGAATAGTAAAAAAAATATATTGGAAATCTTAAAGAAATCAAAAACCATCACCTGTGCAACAAGTGAACTTCAAAAAATGTGAACACAAAATATTTGTCTACATTTATATTACAATTTAGAATCCTTTTTGGGGGCTTCATAATAAAACTTCGACAACACTTAAAAATTTCGCGGGTGACAGGTTTAAACTTGGATCATGGAATCATCTTGGACGTGTGATGAAGACGCGCTGTGTGGGATGTCCATTCGTTCCGGAAAAGATCGAATTTTGAATAGATTCGGATCGAACGTTAAATAAATCGATTCATAAAAGAACCGTAGACTAAAGTATCGATTTTTGATAAATCGATTTTTTTCCATTCACTTTCTGAGTTTGTATTCAGAAAATCAAACCAAAGCCATATTATTGACCCTTCACGTCTTCTCTCAGTATTTTGTAGCGGTAGACTAAGTATTATTAAAATTTCCCGTCATAAATTCTCAAAAGTGCAATTTTTCTTAAACATTTCTCCCAAAAGTGAAAAAAAAACAGTATTAATGTTGATAAACTTTCGCGATTTGTACACATTAATAAAATATATATATTACGGGTCTTAATCGCGTGAATAATTTCAGGTAAAATACCTTGTTTATTGCCCGACGTTTCGACCGTATTGCAACGGCCGTGGTCACGGGAAGACTAGAGTCTTCCCGTGACCACGGCCACGGCAATACGCTTAGACCCGTAATATATTTTAATAAAACAGTATTAGTCAGTTTTTCGTGCCAGGGGTTGTATATTGAAAATATATATTTCATCTTGACGACGTTAACTCGTTTTTTTTTACATTGCGAACTATTCGGTATTCGGCCGAATAGTTCGAAATATTCAATCGAATACCGAATAGTGAAAAAATATTGACGAATAGCCGAAAAGTTTCCGAATATTCGCAGCATCGCTATAATATTATTTCTATAGGCATTTATTGACAATTACTTTATCTAGGTATACAATAATTGCATTAGAAAGCAAAATTTTGAGCTCAGACCCAAGAAACTAATCTGACACAAGACTAATTTTCCTGAACTATGTCCTTATATCAGCCCATATGACATCCCACTGCTGGGCACGGGTCTCCCCAATAGAACATACTTATTATGGATCCTGGGGGTAATTGCCATAATCGCCACACTAACTGCGATCGCCAACTCGCTCGCAATAAGGCTTTAAAGTACATAGAGGTCGCTGCTGCCCGACCTCAGGTGTGAACTACGTTCGCCAAACTTCAATTTATCTTTCTCGGCACTCTTAGCAGTAAATTGTCAAATTTTTGAATAGGGATTTAAAATTATGATGTAACTTCGCACTTGAACTTTGATATATGGTAACGTTGGTGTTACTGAAGAGTTTCATAAATCTTTGGAATAAATTGTGATGCTAACTAGGTAGAAACACAAAGAACCGACAGTACAGAAGGTTACTTTCATATGTACCTCGCTCGAGCGACGCACACAGACATCGTGCGTGCCTCGAGCAAAACGAAATCTCAGACTACTTCAGTCAGATCAGTGCTAATGCAAGTGCTATTCGCTGTCAAATCGCATTATGTGACATTTTACGTGTACTTTTAAAATCAAAATCATGGTTTAGACCGGTTAATAAATCAGGTGAAATCCTGATTTATTAACCGGTCAAAACCATGATTTTGATTTTGGTTTACCCCATATCAAGTTTATAAATATTACATTGTAAAATTGGCAATTTAAAAAGAGTGACAGTGAGTTTTTATTGTCATGTTCTTATCTCCGACCTTACGTATTGTTTGCGAACTTGGCATTACTTGTACATGTAGAATTCCAACATATCACAAGTGTTGTTTAGCCAAGTTAATAAAAAGCTATGAAATTTTTGAATTTTGATTTTATAGTTTACAAAATTAAAATCAAATCATTTATTGCAACTAAGTGATGTTACTTAAAAATAAAAAGTACTTTACAAACTTAGTGCCTTTATCAAGTATTGCAATATAGAGAGCTGAAATTTAAATTAATCCTTACTAATATTATAAAGCTGAAGAGTTTGTTTCTTTGTTTCAATAAAAAATATTTATTTACTGAACGCGATAATCTCAGGAACTACGAGTCCGAATTGAAAAACTCTTTTAGTGTTAGATAGCTCATTTATCGAGGAAGCCTATAGCCTATACAACTATTATTATAGATATAACTAAATCGGCCTGTATATCTAATAGTGCATTTCGATTGTATAGAAATTGCCGGAAGTTATTTTCGGTCACTTTGTTATGTAAGTACGAGTATAACATTAGGTACACTTGAATTATTTTATTAATTCTACAACATTAAACTATACTATAATTTTAATTTTCTAAATCAAACGTTTTACATAAGCCA
The DNA here is from genome assembly GCA_945859575.2 of Herminia tarsipennalis. Classification (NCBI taxonomy): domain Eukaryota; kingdom Metazoa; phylum Arthropoda; class Insecta; order Lepidoptera; family Erebidae; genus Herminia; species Herminia tarsipennalis. Next base: position 12,712,850 of record OX243855.2, read on the forward strand.
GAGTTGACTGCCGTAGCGCGATTGCCGAGTGTACGTGTAAAAATCGAGGCTCCAGGTGCATACCCAAGGGGGAGGCGTATTTGGGGGTTGGAACCTCCCCTAAATTGGAAAAAGGTAGGTACACAGTTCACATTTGTCCAGTGTTTAGTCAATTATATCACATAAAACCGCCCCCGAAACAACGATCCTGGTATATGCCCGTGGAGGTTACCTTCTGTACTCTCCGTATTTTGTGACAGAGACGACGTGGTCTTGTAAGTATGTGATTTAGGGCTTTTTGCCTCCAAGACATATTATAATTTAACCTTATCTTGTTCAAGATGTGGGTGAGTTCTGAAGCTGACAGTAAGCAAGATATAGGTTTAATTGTCATAAATAGTGAATTGGTCGTCTAAGAGGTCCCTGAACTGAATAGATTGATAGATTAGTAAATACCGGCTGTTAGTCCGCGACTTCGTTTTCGTGGGACTTTTAAAAGACAAATCAATACAATGAAAACCGTACATTTTTTCGTTAAAAAGTAGCCGAAGAGCTATTCTAGACCTTTACAAGGTTATTTTTGGTATAGTGCAAAGCTCAGACACCCCAACAAGATTTGTCTTTTAAGAAATCATTTATAAAAAAGAAAATGAAAATGTTGAAAACTTGCAGAGTTTTATGCCATTCAAGTTGTCTTGTGTTCTTCGCGCTATCGTGCTCATTGCGTCTCGTAGTACGTAATCCATGGTTATTATTGAAAAATAAGTAGTGATCACATTTCTCATCACGTTGTAAACAGGATTTAGACTGTTAGAATGATTATTGAATTAATTAATGATTGATTCATTAATTAATTGAAAAATATAACATGGTCCAAAAACTACCTCATTGGATTGCGTTACTGATTCTGAGCAAACTACTTTCAGGTTTGCACTATACCAAGAATAACGTTGTATCTCTGTGTCAAATTTCATCCAGATCCGTTCAGCATTGCTGGCGTGATTGAGTAAAAAACATTTATTCATCTAAACTTTCGCATTTATAATATTAGTATTTTATTAAGCTTAATTTTTTTCATGATTTTACCTTGGGTGATTCTTTTTTTTTGTTTTCGCAGCAAACCCGTGCGAACTGTCAAAATCTTGTCATTATGGTAATTGGAGAGCTGCGCTTAAAAATGCATCAACGCAATCATGCGCGCACTGTGAATGCGACAGTTCGCACGGGCTTGCTACGGACACGGAAAAAAGATCGTGAATGGGACCCGGGTTGTATCAACCGTGTCACAGGCTTCCCATTTCAAATATACACCGTATAACAGAATAGTATTATCAACTGTGACAGCATAAAGATATGAAAATTTATGGCAGTGCAGTACTGTTGAAGGATGATCCCTTCTCATCATTGCCGGCCAAAAAAATTTGGTTGGTAATGTCCACAATTTTAAGTCGTTTTTTGCGTAACAACATATTAATCCGTTTGACCGCCGTACTATCTCTAGTACGGCGGCCAAACGGATTAATATGTGATTGGTTCCATTGTATCGCGTGATATTTACACTACCAAATGTTTCTCAATGGCTGTCTATCTGTTACTTTAACCACCAGATGTCACAGACGAACTCACAGATATACATGTTAATCTTTTAACATCAAAATTAAAACATTATTTTACACCGTTTTTATCTTATTTATACATTATGTTTAACTTATTTATAAATAAGAATTTATTTTTAAAAAAGAATATTCTTCAACATATTTTTATAATTATGTTGAAGAATATTCTTTCGCATGGCTATATTTTGTTTATTTTAATATCTTCATTAACCGTAGGCAGAAAAAAACGGTACTAGTAATACATAATATTTCTCACAAGCTGTGTGACACAGAAAAGCTTTTACAATAATACAGAATAATATATTTCTGCCTGTTTTCATTAGTTAAATAAAAATATTTTCTCGCAAAATTACCTCTACATTTTCACCTATTTTTGCACCCTCTAAATATTTTAATGTAAGCAAATAACCACGCTTCAGAGTTGAGTAGTACATCATCACAACTCATTAAACATTAAAGAGACGGTAGAATATTGCAACAAGTTTCGGAACTACTCCCTTGCCATGGTCGGACATGAACAGCTTGGGAATTACTTAGACAGCAACGAGACGCTTCCGCAATCTAGATTAGTAGTGCGCTTAGCCTTCGTAACTCACAACTCATTCGTTGTCATAAATGTTATACTATTGTCATTTATAGCATCGGTATTATATCTGCTGTGTCAAGGGCAGACCCTTTACTCATGATATACATATTAATAATAGATACTCATGATATATTAAGTATCGAATGTTTTGTCTTTCCCTAATCTATTTTGAAAATACTGTTTTTAATGTTTTACGTTATGTTTAAGATTAATTAAACTTGTAGTATAATAAACTTGTCATTTAAAACTACAATATAGTAATCAAAACCTGAAAGCTTTGCGTCAATCTCAAAAGGAAATTTAATAAAATAACTCGCCTGCATAAAAGACAAAAACAAGACGCCCTTCAAATTTAATACCATGAAGTCAGAGGCATTAATTATTTCTGTTTAAATTGACATAGTTTCTCATACTGCATGATATTAAATGTAAAGGGTATCATTGTTTATCATTGTTTTTTATAGGATTTAAATGTATTTTTTATTTTTTTTACTGTAAGACTATAAGGTGATTTTATTATTACAGTTGTTTTTTCAATGATTTGTCACTCCATACTTTTATATAGATACAAGAGGGTCTCCAAAATCATTTTTTCTCAGGCCGCACATTAAAACTCATTAAATTCGCTATAATTTTTTTAAGAATTTTATTTTCCCAGTGACACTGGGAGATGAATCTAATGACGTATCATTATAATCGGTTGAGCCGTTGAGAAATCGATTATAATAAATTATACTATGTCCGTTCATAACTATGAGCGGAAATAGACGTTATAGACGTACTAGTTGATCTAATATAGTTTTTATTTTAAATTTCTTCCATGTACAGACACAGCTACTTCATAATATCTAGTAATAAGCTAGCTAATTTTATATCTAGTAGAGAAGGGAAGAAAAGTAGAGCGACTTAGAAGTAAACATCGATAGCAAAGTACGTTCTTGTAATAGATTTAGATGGCTACGAGGAATGCAGTCACTACTAAGATTGAATCATCATTTATTAACTCGGTTTGCTGAGTCAGGACCGGCTCTGGGTATCTAGATCTAATTAATATAGTAACGCGTATGCTTGTAGCTACGGAGATTGGATATGTAACTGTTAATGTTAATTTAGATTGATTAGATGGCTACATAGAATACCAAGAGTGCAGTAGACAACCTTCGATATCGTTCACCGTTTGGGGAGGATAAACAACGGTACATTGTCTGACCTAAACAAAATACATTATATGGATTATTATACGTCGACTGCTTCTATGGCGCGGTGGAAGTGCATCCGACTGCTACGCAAGAGCTCGTGGTTCGATCCCCACCCAGGATAAAACTTTGTGTGATGAGCACGATGGTTTCTTCTGTATCTGGGTGTTAATTAACTATAACTAGCTGTACCCTGCCACGCTTCGCTGTGGCACATTGTGATTGAATAGATAAAAACAATCCTTGATGCAGATTATATATCATTCTAAAATTTCAGCTCGATCGGCGCAGAACTTTTTGAGTTTTTGAAGCGTACACAAACCAACATAACATTTTTATATATATAGAAGATAGATATGTATGAATTTAGAAATATATAAGTATGTTTATCAGTTGTTTGGTTTCCCCAGTTTCGTTGTGTTAGTTGTCCCAGATATTATTATTATTATAGTCAACTCTATTTCCACAGATTACATTAAGATGTACAGTTTATTGCGCTAAGAACTTAGAGCTAGGCAGTTGATCATTGTCCTTACACTATTTAAATCAATAAATAAACTATAATAGGTATCTACTTATAAGTTACATGCAAGAGAATGGTTTTAGGGTATAGCAGTGAACAAGACTCATTGAAGACGCAATGAAGAAGGCATTTAAGTATCGAACTCTTTTTTTAGGTAAATCTAGATGGATGTACAAAATAGAACGAAGACAATATCGGTGCACTTTGTTCGTTGTGCCTCGATTCCGCTTTCGTGTGCGATGTCTACGTCTGCGTGCGTCAAGAGAGTTTTCTATATAAGTTGTCTTCTGTACTTTCACTATTCTGTGATAACTACGTGTTCCTGTTACACGTACGTAATAATACGTTATTAATTGGCTTTTCAGATGGATGGTTTGTTAATATGTTATGTTTGCTTGTGTCAATGTCGTGGCCATTTAGAATTAATCCCTTCATGATGCGGCTGTCTAAAACTATTGAGATAATATGTATGTACGTAGCAGTAATTTTTCAGTGGCGACCTAACAGATCGATATATCAGTAAGGTTAGCCTTAGAAGCCCAATCTACGTCTTTTTGACGTACACTCCGACGAAAATACGCTATCTCTTATGCATGTAGGTCCGGATTGCCTAGACCGTCCGAATCAACTCGGTAGCTACTGAGATCTATCAGGAGACTGTTGAATCGGTCGTTGCACGTACATTTCATGTAACTTTTTTTTAGTTGACCTGTTTGGTATTGATAAAAAAAAGTTTTCATTTTAAAAATAACAATTTAAATAAGGTGGATTTTTTATTACCCGACTGTAAGGAAGGGTTATGTTTTTCACGCGTATCTTGTATTTAATATTCTTTATTACTTCATAAATCTCACAAACCATGGAACGGATTTATACAATTATGACGTCGTTAGATTCGTCTTTATCATCCAAGTTTTCTTAGATAGGCGACATTTAAAAAAAACAAATATGGCGACTGAGAGGTGTCAAAATAAAGAGGTGTAAAACAAAAAGTTGTTTCGAATACTGTAATATGGATATTAAATTAAAGGGCACGTCTTAAGCATTTCAAAAAAGTATAACACGATTATGACTGTTATACTAAAAAAGTTAGTTAGCAACCATTTTCTTTTCAATTTTCAATACAATAGATGTGATAAAAGTTAGTTGTTACATCCTACAACTACACAAAATCATTAATTAAAAAATAAATTTAAAAGATGGAAACAAGATCCCCTGCATGAAATTATGTAATTATGTAGGGGATTTAGTTTCGATCGTTTTTGTGCAGGTGGGTTTTTTATTTTATTAAAATATTAGAAAAATTTAAGAGAATCCCTTTTTATTTTAAATTTCATTATTTTTCCATAGTTATGACTCTAAAACTACAAATCAAATGTAAACATTGTTAAAATAAATATATTATAAAAAATAAATAAATATAACAATTTTATTATTTACACGTCATTTATACGTATGATGGCGTTATGGCCGAAACATTTTAATTGGGTTTCTAAGGTTAAGGAACGTGACCACTTGCCTATAAATAATGCCACTCCACTCCACTCCGCATCCAATTCATTTCAGCGACTTTCTTTAAGTCGTCAGTCCACCTGGCTGGAGGTCGTCCTACCTTACGTATACCGAGTCGCGGTCTCCACTCTTGGACTCGTTCGCTCCATCGGCCATCGGTCCTTCGGCAAATGAGGCCAGCCCATTGCCACTTCAGCGTGCTTAACCTGCGTGCTATGTCGGTAACTTTGGTTCTTTGACGGATGACCTCATTGCGAATGTATAAAGAGTCTCCAAGCATGAAATTTATGTTTAAATACTTAATATTGTATCAGTGATTCTGGTTATACCATTTTATTTTCATAAGGCTAAGTAAACAGTTCATTATTAAGTTCATTATTGAGGTTGATCTCGAGCTGCTTACTCCGGCATCAAAACTTTGGTTTATTATCAAACAAACTTCTGCATGTTTACCAAGAGATAATAGTGAGATTCCTGAGACTGCAAACTTAAAATAATGAGTTCGAGCAACATTTTATAACTAGGGAAGCGTTCATTATGAAGCAAAAGGACACGATCCTAGGAGTACAGAAGGTAACCCGCATACAACAAATTTTAAAACGAAAAAAATGCCAGACAAGACATAGTGAGGATACTACACTCCAAACTAAAAGTTGTTCAGCACTGCTCAAAAGCGCAAGCTAATAATAATGATTTATTGGCAAAATAATTTGTCTTTAGTTTAAATAATATTTTGTATTTTTTTATAATTTATTTCTTACAATTATGGCCATACCAGCGCCATACCCTTGCACAGTTGACAAGACAACTTGTATTATGGGTTCTGGGCCCGACCCTGAAGGCGTTCTCTTATAACAGGGTAGGGTACTTATAACATTATTAAAATTGTACAAAAAATATTATTATTGGACGGGTATGAGTGTGTGCGCTGGGTGTGTGTGTGTGTACTTGCGCGTGCGTGCGTGTGTGTGTGTGTTGTGAGTGTCCGCGCGTAAACGTGTGTGTGTTAATTTAATTGTGCTATTTTCTGTAAAGCAGGAGTAGTACTAGGTAAATCAGTAATCTATTTAACAAACTTCCTATGTAATCAATCAATGTGTACAAAATAGAGGCTTTGCCCTACAAAAGGTGGTGTAAAAATGTTTTAAAATTTTTATTGCATAAGTACAGGCTAGTTTGAAAAAGTCTTTGACCTCGAGGGGTCACAGCGGTCAGCAAACATCAACATTTACATCATTCGACAGGTCTTTTAAAAATATTATAAGGTTTAATTATTTTTTTGATTTAGTGGATATTTTTGGAAATAATCGTTCCAAAAGTTGCCTAAATTGTGTCATCCTTATCTTTTGCTACGTGTGACTAAAAAAAAATTAAAAAAATCAGAAAGGTACCGCTTTATAAGTACTTAAAGGAAAATTATTTTCGATATGATTGACTATACCGTCATTGAGTTATTGCCGAAAAACTGCGTATCTCAACAAAAGGGCGTAAGTGCCATAAACATATGCTCTTCTTTAGTGCATTTATTTGTAATAACGGGGGCGGAACCCTACAATGAGCATGGTCCGACATGCTTTTGCTTGGTTTTTTAATGAAAGTAAATAAAATGAAACGCGCGATTGAGCAACGCGCGTAGGTGTTGGTAACGGCCATCTCTTCCTAACCGGGTCCACACGAACACGAATCTCTTACGCCTTCTGTACAAAGTGGTTTGTAATGGCATTGCCGTGGACAATGTGTTAACAGTTATCTTCTGTACTAAAGTTATTTTATGGAAAAACTTAATGATAATCTGGTTAATATTGAATTGTTAAAGTTTGAAGATGCTTTGTCTTTTGTTGAGGAAAGAGCTGTCATTTTATTTTGTTATGGGTTATATAAGGGTACTAGCGTTGAAGAAACACATGATACAACGTTTTTGATTATCAAAACATTGGAGATGGGCGCCGGGTACACATTAGCCGCCATGAAGCTGGCGACCGGGTACACGGCGCCGGATTGAAAAGGACCTAAGAATCCATATTATGTTCCATAACTTTTTAAGAAAAACGAACAGCCTTCAAGGAAAAAAATATCAAGCACATCACCAAATGAAAATTTCGCTGAATCATTCCTATCTTTTTGTCTACATCTCTGCCTCTGTGGAGTGTGTACGACTGCTACGCAGAGGTTGTGAGTTCGATTCCCACACGTGACATCATTTTGTGTGATCCACAAATTGTTGTTTCGGGTCTGGGTGTAATTTGTGTCCGTGACTTGTATGTCTGTAAAGTCCCCTGTGACACAGGGCTGCACCGTACTGCGGGAGTTGTCCTTTAAAAAAAAAAACCTCTGGTGTTTTATAAGCTAGGACAACATTTTATATAATAAAACCTTCCCAGAAAATATGCAATCGAATAGTGAAAAATCCATTTAAATTGGATCACGAGTTTTCGAGAAAATCGCGAACATACGATTTGAAGGCGGTTAAAATGGAATTTGTCACATAAAAAATATGATTTAAGGTAAAACATGTAGGACAAAAAATATATAAAAAACTTCACGAAGGGGCAACTTGCGGAGTAACCTGCTGATTAAGTCCTTTAAAAAATTACAAGACTGAAATAATAACGGAGTGCACCCAAAAACCTTATGCTACAACTACCTACCTACCTATATTAGAAATTTACCATTAGCGTAGTTTACCTTTGACTTTGAGTTTGTAGCAGTTACAGTGGATAAGTACTTTAAGGTCAAATTTTCAAACTAGTATACGTCTTTAATTCTATTACTGGCTGCACACATTGGCCCCAACGCCGGTCCCAACACCACTTGTCCTACTTGTGGATCTACAATAACGCTCGTCCCAACGATGGTACCAATACTATTTTCCAGATCTACAAATTGGACGTGTGGAACCGGTGTTAAAATGCCAGATTCAACAATATATCTGCTACTACTATTTAGCATATACAGACTGCATGATATTTAACTATGAATGTTTTTTAATTATTTATGTTTGAGTATTCGTTCGTAAATAAATTGTATGATTCCCAAAGAAAGATCATCTAAAACCCATTATCCAATCATGACTATTATACTAATTCCAGAGACGTGTAAAAGAAAAAACCCTGTATGCGTACAATGCTTTTTCTCCAAGTGTACGAATTGTAGCAGTTGAATACAATGTAAAAGGATCGTAGCACGCCATCTGCATTGAGGCATTTGTAAAAAAAAAATCTCTCTATTCAACCGTTCATACTTTTCTTACATCGAAAGTGTAATGGAGAATTTATGTTAAAATAAATCGATGATGGCAAAGCAAAATTTAATAAAGCAGAAATTTTTGTGCAGTTGGGAAAATAGCGGCAAACTGCTGCTCCGCATTCAATGTGTAGAATATATGGAATATGTGCAAAGTTCGACTAGTCCTTATGCAGACCCTAGATAGCTAATCTGCTGGTGTACCTACCCTAGTTAAGCTAACCGCCCATCGAAACGAAGGGCAAAAGTTACATATCTCAAAAACTGTGGTACTTACCTGTTCGATGCGTGCGCCACTGCAACGACCTCACCGGCGACTGAGTGATTAAGCAAAAAAAGCAAAGACTAAACAAAGTGTTAAATTCTTTATAAGCAAGACGTTTCATTGTTAAAAAAAGACAGCGATATTAATTCGACTGCTCTTCTATTCGACCATTGACGTATAGACCTGAACTGCGTCAAAATCTCACGAAATTGACCACTCTCTAGAAAGAGACAACGCTACTTTGTGGATAATACCTGTCAATGAGACAGGTATTATCCAATGAGACATTTTTTCTCTCTTTCACGCTTTGCTGTCAATATTTAATTTATAATTGAAATACGCCTTTATGTCAATGGATTCGACAGAGGTTAGCTATCTTGGGTTAAAGTAAAGTGCACAATTAATACTGGACATTGGCAAAAATTATCTGCAAAATCTGGCAGATTACTATTAACTCTAAAATAAGAATAAGAACAGAAAGTGTGATAATGTGACATACATAATCTATAACTAAATAAAAAAGGCGGCCGTTTCCATAATATGTATTTTACTTAATAACTATTTAGTATAATAAGTCTTACAGTTAATAACGGTTTATAAAGATTCTTTGAGAAAGAATAATGGTACGGAGTAAACAGACCACTGACTCTAAGCCCAGATAATGGATAGAAAGAGGTATTCAATAGAAGTTCTATCATATGCAGTGTGTATGAAGGTTTATTATGAGAGGTCTCAGATGTCTTCGTGTTGGACTAGTTTTAAAGTGCCTTTATAGAGGTAAACTATATTTATTTAAATAACATTGAAGATTTAGGGCAAAAATACACATTAAATTAGCTGACACACGTGAATACTGTGGCGGATCCAAAGGATGGAGAGCTCGTAGTGCACTTTTTGGGATGGGTAAAAAATGTTAAACTCGCGTCAGGACACGTGACCTGATCGAAAATTAGTAAGACGGAGGGAGAGGAAAGAAAAACTGCTACATTATCATTAGAGTACGAAGGTTTTCGCCACTATCTACAATGTTAATATAGCTCAGGTGGGAAATCGGGCGGTCTAGAAACAGGAAGATTCCAGTTCGAGTCCGAGTAACGATTATATTTTTCCGTTATTGTTTTGATTTTCGATTTTTTATTTGTTATTTATTATTTCATATTTTTTCTTAGTTTTCACTTCTGCCGGCACTCCCAGAGTGCAATACGTTGTTTTTATTATAGTTATGTTGCGTTAAAGTATTTTTTTTAATGTAATGTATTCTTTCTTCTTAACCTACTTTGTTGCATGCCTACAAGTAAGTACTTTTTGTATCTATATGTAGAAACTTTAAGAGGCTTATTGAAGTAATTTTTATAGGAATTTCTTGCCAATAACTTTACAAATACAATAAATGCATTTTTGAAAGATAGAAAAATTTGAAATCCAGACTCAGGAATCGAACCCGAGACTTCCGTAGCCAAACCGGGGCCAGAAGCGAACCACCTATCTGGACTATATCATTAGATTTCGAATTTTTCTATCTTTGATGCCCGCGAAATTAGGCCATCGCAGCGACATCTAGTCGATTCCTGAGTCTGGATTTCAATTTTTTCTATCTTTCAAAAATGCATTTATTGTATTTAAGAGGCTTAAGTTGTGAATACTGTAATTTTTCCTAACAGAAAACGTACAGGTTATTTGTTTCCCTATATAGAAGACCCACTAATATTAAAGAGGCGAAAGTTTCTGAGTATGTGAGTGTGTATGTTTGTTCTTCACGTCTAAACGGCTGGAGCGATTTCAATGACATTTGGTATGGAGTTAACTGACACCCTGGACTAACACATAGGCTAATAAACCACGGGTAACACCGCGGGGCACAGCTATTAAATAATAAATAGAGTAAAACCGACGACAGTGTAAAAGCGTAAACGTAAACTACACATTTAGCAATAGGCTACATGACTGTCAAATCAAATTGAAATCTTTTTAAACCGGTTTCAAAAACAAATGGTTCTCTGTTTCACCCGTATGTAAACATATATTTATGTAAAACATTGTTATTTAATATTTATAAAAAACTTTTATCTGTTATACAATTACGCCTTAAGAAAAAGAAATAACAAAATTACACACGTACTATTGAATCTAAAACTGAAATATTTCCATAAAAACTTCATACAAAAATCATCTAACCGAATTCACGGTTGATTCGCTGGCATTTATTGAGGAGTTTCGCGATGTGTGTCTCCGAAACTCATCATCAGATTTTTACGAAATTTATATGGGACCGTTTGAGAATGAACCTCATTCGAACAAATAAATATTTTGAAAATTCGTCTGATGACGAAGTTATGCTCGAACACTCAATTCATTCACTCATTCATCAATCAATACTAATATATAAATGTGAATGTAAGTTTCTTTGTTACGCTTTCACGCGAAAACTACTCAACCGATCATCATGAAACTTTGTACACATATTTTTGGAGGTATTAGAAGTAACATAGGATTATACAAAAAAAGGGGAAAATTTACGCAGACAAAGTTGTTGATTGTTTGTAAAGTCTCCCGTGACACAGGGCTTGTACTCTACGGCGGAAGTCGTCATTAAAAGAAAAAAAAATAAGAACTTCTTCCTTTTTGAAGTCGGTTAAAAATAATATTACTATACAGGTTGATTTTTATACTAATAATCTACAAACACAAGAGGCCTTGAAGTAAAATCGATGTTTATATTAATCAAATAAACAATTTTACTCCAGTAAAATAGTCTGTAGGTGATTAAGGGTTGCTAAATTCAATATTTTCCACAACTGATATTACAAAGTTATTAAGTGTTATGTAAAGAAGCCACGAGCGGAAGGTTACTGGTTTATTACAAATCAACCTGTATATGATTCAATTTAAAAATTTTCATCTTAGCTAAATTCTGTGTCTGTTTGTTCTGGGTTTTTTGAGCATTGTCCTTTAATTTTGAACAGCGTAGATTAATCTATACTGTTTCATTCTACCTGTAATACAAGGAGTATGTTTTAATGCGGTATAAAATTTTATAATAGCAAGTTACAATTGTCAACCGAAATTTCTGACCATACGTTATTAACAGTATATTATGGACGGTTACTTTAATCTATGCGACCGTAGACCGCTAAGCTGTGAACTGTTCTTACACGAATCTTACAAAACTTCTGTAAAATAATCGTATAGATTATTTGTGTGTGTGTGTATATTAAATTAAAATAGAGAGCCCAAATATCTTGATTAGACAGAAGTTCTCTACAGCAGTAGCAAGCAATGGCAAGCAAAGCATGGCTCTAAAACAAAAAAAAGGGGCAAGTGCGAGTCGGACGGAGGGTTCCGTACCAATTTGTAGGTATAGTAGGTAGTATTTCAAGGATATATTCAGGGACACCCTTTAATTTTCAACTTTTGTATATTTTGCTTTTTTTTCCTTTATTTGTGCTGTATTTTACCAAATTTGATTTTTGCTTGCTTTTTATAAAATTTCGTGATTTTTTGTTAACGGGAACTACCATATAGGTTTATAAACATAAAAATATTAAGTTAAATTTTGGTACTTACAAGTTATCGCGAAAATTTTAATTTGCCCATATATTTTTATTGTGTAACTGAAGACCTTTTTATACACCTAATAGGGACTATAAACTTCAGTATCAGGTATAAATTTCAACTTGCTAGCCGCTCCTGGGAAAATCGGTGGTGACACACGGACAGACAGACGGACAAGAGAGTGATGTTGTTAGGGTTCCTTTTTTACCTTTTGAGGTACGGAACCCTAAAAAATGTTTTTAAAATATAGATAATTTCGGTGAGACATTTTTTCTGCCAGATGATAAAAAATATATAAATGCTTGTTTAGCCCCGCTATCCCTTAGCCAGGTCATCGGTTCTCTGCTTGGGTATTATAGAAGAAGTATTGGACATGTTTTCAGAGTGCCTCAAATGCCTACCAAAAAATGTGCATCAGCTAAAGCTGATGCTGGGCCATATGGTGAACTTACAATAGCTTATCTCAGAAACTACTGGTTCGAATTGAAATATTCTTTTATTGTTGGATAGCCCATTTATCGAGGTTTATATAGGCTATATGACATCACGCTACGATCAATAGACGCGGAGCGGCAATGAAAAATGTTTCAAAAACGAGGAAAATTTACGCAGACGAAGTTGCGCGGGTCAGCTAGTGTCAAATGAGACGTTAGCTCTCGTAATTTAGTTCATAATACACACACACAGAGCTAGTTTTTATGCCATACAACGTTAACTACACGAAAACTATAAGAAAGCATTGCATAACTGCTGCTAGAGTTACTCAGCTCCAGTAATAGTACGATGGTTAAACTGATCGGAAATTCGAAACTCCATTCAAACCAACTTGGCTTTAGTCTAGAATTCAGGCAGTCTCCTCGACGTCTGATTGCATAAATGGCTTAACGAATAAGCAGTAACTACAATTGCATTTATTAATTACTAGATTTTTTTTGTATACATATTGTTTTCAGAGTTCATTTTTGAAGTGAAAACTTTTTTAGCGGCGTTGTACACTTTTTTTGGCACGGATTTAAAATGTTAAACTTGCGTCAGGAGCACGTAAGATTGGTGGCGCAGAGAAAGTAATTGCTACTTTTTTTAGAAGTATTATGTTTTTTCAAAACTACGTGGCTGCTGTTAGATAGATGTGACGAAAGTTACACTCGATTTTTTTTGATCGGGTCAATATGGGTATAAAAACAAAATCCATAGGTCATCTTGGTGGATACCACTACAGTGTCAGTTATTATTCTGTGCAATAGTAATATTAACGCATCACTGTGTTACGGTTGAAGGGCACTGTAGCAAGTGTAATTACTGGGCAAATGAGATTTACGAACTAATGCCGTAAGTAAGAAGCGCGGTGGTGACCTTCAGATCTTGTACTGTCAGGTGGAACTGATACTGTTAAAGGCTAGTGTACCGCTCACCATCAGTCAGTTTTCGGACGATTATTTTATGTGATAACGTCATAAGAAAACATTGGTGACATATCGTCATTCGCCTTGCTTAGCAACCAATCAAGAACGTTAGTTCCAATTGTATCGTATGTCATGTCACTGTAATCACCATTCGCTGTTGCTTAGCAATCAATTAATTACATGACATTTTTAAAGTCTTTTTCGTACGTGCACGCGGCGATCGATTTATAAGACGTTATCGCGTCAAAAAAAGATTTTTTCAAATAAATGTTTTATGGTAGTTACAAAACAAATATGTTTTTGTAGTTAAGTGTGTGATCATTACCCTAAATAAGACACACACAGAAACAAACCCCCTCATCTCATTTACAACCACGGTATCATGTTTGAATAATGTTTTAATTTCAGCCTTCACACTTATCTGAATTATACAGATGCACGACTGTGTATAAATTATATCTCCTAAATAATGCGATATCACACATTTCCAAACAAACATTCATCTTATTTATTGCATTAGGGAGAATCTGTACGTGTTGAATCTCCTTTGGGGATGACATAAATTGCATATACGATTTAAACTTTTACAAGGTGTTGAAGCCATTTTAGTATGAATAGAATTTTGTACGATAGGTTTCAAGTTGTAAAGGATTTGATTAAAATGATGTAACTTTACATACAGCATCCGTATTTCACTGGCCATGAGCAGATTGAGAGATCAGTGAGGTTGAGCAACGTTACCACTGTCAGGCTATAGATGGGTAACCGTTTCCGAAACATATCACGATCTTTTGTGTTTCGGATAGCACATGTCGTCGGTTCTGCCCCTATCCTCTCTGCCGTGTCGTTTTGCTTAGTTTTTTTTTAAAGATAACTCGCAATGTGGAATTTTGGTCCCACATTACTAGCAACCCTGTTAACCCCTCCAGCTAAGCACAATGGCTTGTGTTAGGAGTGGGTTCACGTCGGCAGTTTATTGGGTAGGATTCGAACCTTCGTCGTCACGATTGCGAGACAGATGCCTTAGCCATTAGGCTACCGCCGCTTATAGAGTGCACTGTAATCTTGCTTGGTGGTGTGGAATTATCGTTCCATCGGATTATGGGAGTAATGGAACAGAGAGTGTACTCGTGTTTGCTCGTATACTCGCGCAATATAATGTCCCCTTTGTAGATGGGTAGTCTCTGTTGCGATTGTTACAAATATATAATACAAGTAGAACCATCGAATAGCAGAAATAAAGAGTATATTTATTCTTCCATAATAATATTATAAATAGGTAAAATTTGTGAGTTTGTGAGATATGAGATTGTAGGGAGTATTCTCTAGATCTACTGAATCGATTTCTAAATTGATTTTACCACTTGAAACCACGTTATTTGTGAGTATCTTAAGCTATATAACATCACGCTATGACTAATGGGAGCGGAGTACCAATAAAAAATGTTGCAAAAATGTCAGCTAGCAGGGATATAAACGATTAATACCGTCATTGATTCCCTTTTGACTAATTACGGCATCTAAAAAATGCAAAGTCAGCGGATTGCGAATTCAGAAAAGTCTTTATAAAGATTACACGATGGCCTCGGCTGCGGTAGGAGGAAGAAGGGTGTGTATAACTGTTATGGAAAAAGTCATGAATTTGATTCCCAATTGATTGTGCCTAAAAAATGGGTGACATGGACCGCAGGCATAAACTGATAATAATGGTCTTCTAACCGCTGTCGGTTAGGTTAGATACGGTGGTCAATCTCATCAGAGACTAGGCAGCTACGCAGGAGATATTACATTGCACAAGTGTAGGCGTAAACATAATCGCACTCTCTATTTCTTCATTCTCATAGTCTAACGGGACGGAAAGATACAACCGGAGTGAGATTAAGAGCAAGACCAGCGGCTTAACATGTTCTCCGAGACAAGATAAAGTTGATATCTATGTTAGGCCTTGCTAACGGTGACGTGGGGCGTTGTGCGTCAAGTTTGGCGTGGCGTCTCGCGTCGCGTTGGACGTTTTTTCTGTTCACGGAGAGGAGGCACGTGAAACGGCAATTTTTTTTGCACGCGTAAACACAAACATATGACAATAATGTTGTTGTTTATCGAGATGCGTGGTGGGTAGTGTGGCGTGGCTCGCTGAGGCGACCGCGGTAAATCGTCAAGCATTTATCAAAGCCCGCGGCGGCTATCGCTGCGACGCACGACGCGGGCATTGCGGGGTACTAAATAATTCACTTTTAGATGCGATTTCCTAATAAGACTGACAGAAGGTTTAGACGCGGGCATCGCTTCATCGAAAATAGCCGCTGCGTGTGCCGCCGCGTGCAACGCCGAGTGCACCACCGCGTGCACTGTTACGATAAACATGTTAATTCGCTTCTCCGCGAACGCACACATACAACGCCATGCGCGACGCCTCGCGTCTCCGTAAATGAGACGGTCTCTTATATTGTTTTATTTATGTATTATGTAAGAATAATAAGGAAGTTCTTACAATTAGGTTACTGCACCTTTCACACATTCCATTTCTACACCACCCTAAGGTAGACTGGCAGAGAATGCTTTTAGCATTAAGTCCACCTTTGTACAACTTTGTGCATAAAGTTTTAAATAAATAAATAAATAAATAAATAAATGAGGCCTTATAGGTATAATTTCGCGAAAGAAGTCGGGACTAAAAACTAGTTGCCAATAAGTTTATAACAATCAATTGTAAAAGTAATACTTTGGCGATTATTCTCACAGACACAAAAGGTTTCGTATACCCAACGAAGGTTCACGATCATTTATCAAATTGATTTTAGCTTCAGATTTTTGGGGCCCTTCTTATGTTGTAATGGGTTCCTTTTATGAACCTGTTCGAAGTTTTATAATAGGAAAGATGAGGTCCATTCTTTCTTTATTCATTTCTCTGTTATCGAGAACATTTACTGAAGTAAATTGATTATCATTATTTCCATCTTTTTCAATATATCATGTAACAAATAGACAATATCACATTGTGATATTGAGTTATTTAATCTTATCCGCATAGTAAGCCTTGGCTTAAAATCCCTACCCAGTAGGGAACGGTCCCTACTGGGTAGGGCTTTTTTCCGCGATTCTCTTGCCTGTGGAGACGGCTCCACAGGCGAGAGAATCGCGGCTATATTTCTATACACTCTCTTAGAACTTGTTTCCACGCGACATTTTTTTTTTTTTTTAAGTTGACTCCCGCAGTAGGGTACTAGCCCTGTGTCACGGGGGACTTTACAAACATACAAGTCACGGACACAAAGTACACCCAGACTCGGAACAACAATTTGTGGTTCACACAAAGTGTTGTCCCGTGTGGGAATGAAACCCACGACCTCATGCGTAGCAGTCGGATACACTCCCACCGCACCACAGAGGCAGTCATATTTTCACGGTGTTATGACGAGTGGCTGAGTGCGAGAGAAACGTCATCGTGTCGCCGCGCCCTCGCCGCTAAACGTGGCGCTGTCGCTGCGAGAGCGCGGCGTCCGCGCTGTCAGACGCAGGCGTCCCGCCTTAAAAACGTGATGATTCAATCGCAGACCCGCGGCGATTCCGTTACCAGTCGCGACGCTGGCGGAATAATCGCACATTTGTAAAGACTGATAGTAGAGCGGAATCGTTGCGATACTCACGCCCGTGAAGACGGTCCCTTAGTGAGACCTGCTGCAGCTGGAATCGTCCGACCATAAATTGCCATGATTGATTTGGAAGTCTTTAAATAGCCGAAGTTTATTTAAAGACTTAGGTCAAAAATGGTAGGAAAAATGTGGTTTGAAGGGACTTTCAATTCAAACAATGACCCAAGTTACATAGGGTCCGGTTTAGTGTTTTTTTACTAAGAATTTTAAAAATATCTAGTTTATAAACTCAATAAACAAAATTAATCTAACATGTTTTTAGAATCCAGCCAAATAACCCATTGACTGCAATGCTGTCTGATTGTCAAATGCACACACAAAGTAAGATACCTATATTATTTTTCATCGGTTCCGGTGGGCTAAAAGGACTTCGTATAAATCCGTAATAAATTGGCGATAGCTCTCTTAGAAAATGGAGAAGCTCGAGCTTCAAATACGAGTACGTTCGCTAGGAGTTCCTTTGTTGTTAACATAAGTGACGTCTTCGTCCGATGTTATCTATTTATTTATAAATATTGATAGAACTTGATTACTACAATGAAAAGGTGTAAATTCTAAAATAAAATGGATATTGTTACTGCGATCCGACGCCATTTATACATTGTTTGTTGCCATGACCCTGGATGCTCATGCTTCTATTATGGGTTAAGCTGTTTTTATCTCTATCTCTGAGTATTTGTCGTAATCAGGATCAAACCACTAGATAGAATTGCATAAGCCACAGGTACTGTCACCGATCGCCACTATTATTCCAGGATAGTACGTGAGGCGGTTGAGATCAAGAAGTACAAGAATTTCAACCAAGAAGATGGATACCGGCTCTCATCATCTTGGAACCCCATTATCATCAAATGCAATCATCGCAGTACAGACATCGCGCCCCAGTTTAAAAACGTAGTAAGTGTAGTGTGTAGAAATACTGACAGTAAAATTTATCAAAATTATCAAGACCAGGCGAGAGTAGTTGAAAAACCCAACGCTTCACGGAGACATTGCTAAGCTGCCATCAGTCGACCCGTGACAATTCGATCGAAACGTCGGCTAAATAAAAGGTTCGTGTACCTTTAAATGTTTCACGCAATTAAGTCCCAATAATATTTAAATATGTTTTTAACATGAAACCTTCTGTAATAAAATTTCGCACACTGATAAACTGTGACTGACTAGGGAGTATTCTTATTTCCGATGGTATTCATTAGCGATATTTAAAATTTTACCATTGAACTTTTTTGAGCCATTGATATTTAAAATTTTACAACCACCATTTAAACAGTTTTTATTTCCAAAAGGAAATAGATATATTTTCAAGACCTGAAAACAAAACGCCTATGTAAAAAACCAAACCATTGATAATGCACTATATCTCGAACATGGAACCAAAATCTTGAAACCCAAGTCATGCCCGACTATCCATCATTTCCTTCCGCAGTTTCGAGTGTCTAAAGTGTGACGTAACTGATGATAACAATAGATTTTCGTTTTTTTCGATACAAGACACTGCACGTGACGTCGGCGGCTATCAATTCGACCAAGGTCGAACAGAACTTCTCGTTTATAAGTGAAAAGTATCTTTGAGAAATGGGTTCAGATTTAGGATATTGTTTTACCGTTTCACTGAGACGAAAACAGATCATTTTATGATTTTCGTGGGCGTTATAGGCGACTGGATGTCGGCATTATTTATGTACATTAAAGGGACAGACAATGTCAAGTTTTTAGCAATGAGAACTCTGTTATAGGCTGAATTTTAATTCAAATTTCTTGATTTCGGTCACGTTGGTGCTCATTTAGCAAACTAGATAAGTGTGCGGTAATGCATTCTCTATTTCATTCTCACAGTCTCTCTCTCTTTGCCCAGCCTTGTACCATGTCATTTAGTTTGGCTCTCCTCCGCAATCTTTGCTATATGTTGCAGCGTTGGGTTGTCAGTCATTCATTTGTGGTCTCTCAAGGTCGCTTTTGATCACGGACATTCAAATTTGAAAAGGTTTTCCTCACTTCCTTTGTCCTGTTTCTATATTCAGGACCTGCTTGGTCATGTGATCTTTAGGTCGTCTCATTACGAGCACATATTACATAAGACGCGTTTTAGAGTTTTTCTTCGATGGGTTTGATTCTCAGAGCCTATATACATATACTCATAATGTTTTAGGCAACAGTAATATATATATATTACTGTTGCCGAAAATATTTTACTTTTACAACCAAATTTTATATATTATTTTGTTTTATGAAATGAATCAAACAGTGCTGTTATTTTATTTTATCATGTAATGCTCTTAAAAATGCTTAACATTCAAATAATGATAAATAATGTTTTTGTCACTACTAAATAACACTGACCTCAATAGAAAGAGCCGAATTATGATACTTGATACTTTTGACAACTGCTGTCAAACAAGCCATCACAGAATCGGTCGCCGTGTTTGTTGTTCCATTTCATAATTATTGTGGCTGTGATAGTTTTGTATAAGTGTGTTGAATAGGCCCCGTGTTAAATTCAACCTTTACATTTAATTTTATCTTGCAACGGACACTACATTGTTAAAAATATCGTCTTAGATAATGTCGATTTAGGAAAAATATCTAGTCTTTCTGCTTTTGTTAGAAAACCTAGTTGTAAGTAGGTCAATATTATACTAATAAAAAAATATAAAACTCATCTTGTTTTTTTATTCATTTCTACAACAAATAACTCAATCATTTATTTCGTCAACAACATTTTTTACTAATCTTAATGATTCCATGACTTCTTAGCATTTTTTCATGAAAGAAATTTTAAAGTTTTGTTATTCAATATAAAACTATATATGTTTCTCTTAAAAAAATTATAACGTTTAATACAATCGTTGAAATTAATAAAATGAGTTGTTACGTATCATACCATACCGCATGAATTATATTTCTGAAAACCAAATTCAGATGGCGCTTTGTCGTCTGTCAAAATAAAAACGGTTTGCTTTTTTACACTGCAAGAGGGCCATCTTTTTTCGTAGTATTAGTTTACTCTTTGGGGCATAGAGATAGAATGCTTTGGGGATACAACGTTGTATAGACCACTTTTTACGGTACCGTAGTCCAAATGGTCAAAACAGAACCCTTATAATTTCGTCATGTCGGTCTGTCTGTCTGTCTGTCCGTCCGTATATCACAGGCATTTTACTCAAAATAGGTGAAAAGATGTCTTGTAGTAGCCGCTACTTAGTTTGATAGCTAAATAATAATAATAAATGTTTTAGGGGGGGGGGGGGGCACTCTATACATGTATCAGAAGTTAATTTTTTTTTTAGCAAATATCAACATGTGGCACTTCATTCGACAGGTCTTTCAAAAACATTTTGAATTTTTTAACAAAACTTATTTGATTGAGTAAATATTTTTGGAAATAATCGCTCCGAAAGTTGCATAAATCGTGTCCCCTCCTAACTTTTGAACCGTATAACCAAAAAATATGGAAAATGTCATACTAATCTTTGTGATTGTGTGTGTGTGTTCCGTCATTGAGTTATTGCCAAAAAACTACGTTTCTCAACAAAAGGGCGTAACTGCCACGAACATATGCTCTTCTGCTGATGCAATTGTTCAAGGCTGTGGAACCCTACACTGAGCATGGTCCGACATGCTCTTGCCTGGTTTTCGTTTACTACGATACGTAAGAATTGTGAACAAAAACTTTGCTTAACATTTTAAAGAAGATTCAAGTCAATAGTTGCACCTGTATTCTTATGTACTTAAAACGAAGTTAACTGATACTGTTTTACTACAAATACCAATCATTTCTTCACAGTAAGTACTACAAAGGCATATACAAAACAAACTAAAAGACAACGCGAGCTGATATACGAACTGGACTTTAAATTGAAAGTGTTCGCGACGCGATGTGTTACAAAGTTTTTGCAATAACGAGACTGAACAAGATAACGATATTGTTATTGTAAGAAATTCGTAACGACTGTAATAAAACTATTTATACGTCACGATATTATCGATTAAATAAATAGGCTTATTTGTATGACACGATACATAACTTTGTAAAGAGATGTGATTTTAACAGTAGCAGTGGCGGAGGTCCTTTGAACACTATTCTTTTTGGTTTCCCAATTGAATCTGAATTGTAGTTATATAATATTTTCGGTACAAAGAACCCGGTCCACCAAGATAGATATATGGTGTCGGGTTACCTAAGGAGTTTTTTAACCATTCGCAACTGATCAGTAGCCAAGTCTATCAAAGACTAGTCTACTACGCAGGAAATATTCAAGTGCACAAGCCTGGATACAAGTATATTTCCTCACTCTTATTGTTTTTGGATGGAACATTTGACACCAACTGAAGAGTATTTAGGCGAAGAACCGATGATTTACGACAGACGGTTGTGATAATAATATCTAAAAATATCTTGGGACAACTCACACAACGCTATTTGATCCCAAACTAAGCAGAGCTTGTACTATGGAAACCAGACAACTGATAAACATATTTATATATTTCCATCACCTAGTGCTAAATCCGTATCGATTTGGTTTTCAGAAAAAGAAATGCACTTCATCAGCAATTTTCAAACTTTTTGAAAGGATATGGGATAACATGAATAATAAGAAGAGATGCACTGCAGTATTTCTGAATATGTCTAAAGCTTTTGACTGTGTTCAATTTGAAATTTTCTTAAAAGAACTCGACAGTATTGGAATTAGAGGTGTTGCCAAAAACCTAATAAATTCATATTTATTAGGATATTATATCTTACGACATATATCTTACGATTGGTATTGAATCTAACGACAAAAGTACTAAACACTCACTTCTGTAAAATCTACATTTGAAGATGTACTGGTTGGTGTTCATCAAGGGAGCATTCTGGGACCTTTATTGTTTTTAGTTTATGTAATAATCTTCCTAAAATAATAAACCACTTATGCCTAATGTATGCCGATTTTTTATTGTAATGATAATTTAAATAATAATGAGTACGACATTAAAATAAATGACACACTTAAAATGGTAACTAGCTGGCTAAAAGGTAGAAATTTAAAGGTCAATTTTACAAAAACAAAGCTGATAGAATTTAGAAACTACAAAACCAAACCATCTAAATTGACCAAAAATTGGAATCAAACACTACAATAGAAGAGGTAGATCATATCAACTTTCAGGGTGTCACGATTGATCATCATCTAAATTGGAAGGGGCATTTAGAGAAGATAAATAAAAAAATATCAAACTACAGTTACGCCATAACTATACTTGTAGAAATAACTTCGGCTAACACTGCAAAGTTGTCTTATTATGATTATGTGTATCCTCTACTGACCTACGGTATTATATATTGGGACAATTCGTGTGAAATACAATCCACCTTCATCTTACAAAAAAAAGCCTTCATATTATTTATAATATGCAAACTATCGAATCACTAAGGTCTGTCTTTAGTAAAGAAGGTTACACTTACGGGCATTTACATATTGGAACTGTGTCTGTTTGTGAAAAATAATATTTCACATTTTGATCTCAAGTGTAATCATAAATCTAATTTAAGAAATAAGTATAAATATAATTTAATGTTACATAATGTAAAAAAACATGATTTATTACAAAAGTACTTATATCACAGCAATTAGAGTATTTAATCACTTACCCGTAGAAATGAAACTATTAGAAAGATTGTCCTTTAAAATCCATACTTCCATACTAATATTATAAATGTGAAAGTAACTCTGTCTGTCTGTCTGTCTGTTACGCTTTCACGCTCAAACCGCTGAACCGATTTAGATGAAATTTGGTATGGAGATAGTTTGAGTCTCGGGGAAGGACATAGGATAGTTTTTATCGCGATAACCGACATCCACGCGGGCGGAGCCGCGGGCGAAAGCTAGTAACTTAATAAAAAATGGCCAATTGAAAATTCTTTTTACAATATGCATGAATATTTTGCTGCTAAATAGGTTATGGTTTTTGTAATATATAAAACCCAGTATTAATTTACCTATATATTACTTTAATTATGTATTGCAACGCCCGACTGAGTAAACTGTTGAAACTATATTTATGTAAACATCCTTTGTACACATTTAAGCTATAAATGTCTTCGTCTTTTCTTTGTCTTTCTAAATACTAATTTTCTAAATATTATAGATAAATAACACCCAGACACAGAATAAGCCATCATGCTCATCACAACCTCTGGTTTAGCAATCAGGGTCACTAACCACTAGGCCAATAGGCCAGTCATAGCGAAACGATTGACGAATTGATATTTTGCAAAAACGGTTACCAATTTATTAATCACAGTGGTAACGTGCTTAACGTCGCAGATATGATAAGTGGCGGTAGCCTAATGGCTAAGACATCGAACTGATAATCGTAAGTTCGCAAATTCAAATCCTACCCATTATACTGCCGACGTGAACGCATTTCTAACACATGCCATTGAGCTTAGCTGAAGGAGTTAACAGGACTGCTAGTAATGTGGGACCCAACACCCCACATCGCTAATCACCTTTAAAAAAAAGGGAGATTGCTACAGAGTCACGGACCCCTACCAAGTTAAACTAGGTTATTAGGACGTATTTGTTCTTAAGATGTGGTGTCGAGTAATACAAACAAGACATCAATATTTTATTTATGACATTGGTGATTAAAGAAGCATAGTTGCAACGAATTAAAACTTATAAAGATAATGTATGGCCCTTATAAGGGCTATGCTCGGCGTTTCTCTTAGGGACAAAATCAGAAATGAGGTGATTCGGCAGAGAACCAAAGTAATTATTGATATAGCCTACAGGATTAGCAAGCTGTAGTGGCAGTGGGCTGGCTATTATTATATTAGCCGAAGAACCGACAACCGTTGGGGTAAACGATTTCTTGATTGGAGACCGCGTCTCGGCAAACGTAGTGTAGGACGCCCTCAGGCCAGGTGGAGTGATGATCTACGCAAAACGGCTGGCAGGAGCTGGATGCGAGAAGACGAGGATAGAACAAAGTGGCGTGCAATTTATTTTTTATTTATTAGGTGTGAGTATCGCAACATAAATTACATATGGACCTCGGAAGTACAATCGTAAGCTTTCAAGTAGTAGGTACTTTTGTATTTGGTGTTTGCCAAAAGTGATTTAATATCAGAAATACACACCATGTGGATCAAACAAAGTGGTGTCCCGTGTGGGAATAGAACCCACAATATCTTGCACAACAGTCGTACACACTCACGCTAGCAAAAAGCAATATTACAGTCAGACATTACTCTTATAATACTCATATATATTCGTCGTCAAGTAAAAAGCGCTGTTTTATGGCAAGGCCTTAACTTTTTTTATATAGCAACACCACCTTTATAGAGCAACTACATTTTGTGTGAAATGCTATACGAACGGAGAGAGTATAGGTACAGGACCGACTGAGACCGAATAAAGGATTCTGGGTCCTTATTCACTATGATTTTTTCGTTTTCGCGGCAAGCCCGCGTGAACTGGCGCATGCGCGGTGCGCTCAAAGATGTCTGCGCGCATGCGAGATGCATTTCTAAATGCAGCTCTCTATTGCCCATTATGACAAGATTTTGACAGTTAAAAGCCCGGGCTTGCCGCTACCACGAAACAAAGATAGTGAATAAGGACCTTGAATGTGAATCTGTATTTGAAGTAATACGTCTAGAAAGAAGGAATTAATAAATAATAATAAATAAATAAATAAATATCTTGGGACAACTCACACAACGCTATCTGATCTCAAACTAAGCACAGCTTGTACTATGGAAACCAGACAACTGATAAACATACTTATATATTTCTAAATACATACATATTATAGATAAATAACACCCAGATACAGAATAAACCATCGTGCTCATCACACAAAGTTTTATCCTGGGTGGGGATCGAACCCACGACCTCTTGCGTAGCAGTCGGATGCACTCCCACCGCGCCACAGAGGCAGTCAAAAATAAGAATTCAACTACTGCTTTCGATACGACACCACCATTTTTTGACACCACAAATTTTTCATCGGGAAGTAAAAAGAGCTGTTTATAGCAAGAGTTTCAGAGCGATTATATAGCAAGTTGCTCATAAAACATCACCTTTACAGAGCAACTACGTTTTGTGTGAGAAATAAACAGTATATATTTGTTGGTGTAAACTTAACTGCGTTCTTTGTAAAAGTACTTACGTTCAGTCGTAGAGGAAGGCTTTAAATGTGCCTGTTTAGTACTGTTTGTGGCTGTTAGACACGTGTACATTCATCGAGATGTACAAACGCTCTTGATGTATGTACTTTTAAGGTAACAGTAGTAATTTTCACGTCGGTCTATCCGTGACCAGGCCGTTGCAATACGGTCGAAACGTCGGGCAATAAATAAAGGTATTATTTAAGCGATTAAGACCCGTAGCTTGTAAAATTCTATAATGTGTACAAATCGCGAAAGTTTACGAACATATTTTGCAAACCAATTGTAGTAATTTTATCAATTACGTTGTGTTCGAGAATTAAATGTTTAAGTCCCTTGCGACTCTGCCTTTGTACCCTACTGCGGGAGTTATCTAAAGAAACAAACTAGCTTCTGCCTACGACTTCACTCTAGTTGATTGAATCGCGATACTACATTTCATCTAAATTGGACAAGTATATTCTGAGGTTTGCATATTTGGACAAACAATTGACTGCCTCGGCGGCACAGTGGTATACGTACGACTTCTGTGTGAGAGACAATAGATTGGATCCTTACAAAAGACACCACTTTGTGTGATTCATAACCTGTTGTCCCGAGTTATTGATGTTATTTAATGTCTGTGATAATATATGTTTTTTTTTAAGTTCCCTCGACCTAGAGCAGGAGCTACCATAAAAAATAAGAATGAGTTAAAGTATTAGTAATTATCTTAATCCATTCGTCTATCTGTAGCATTGCTCGCTTTTGACCGGGTCTTTGTCTTTGTGCGAACCGATAAAGAGCGAGCATATCAATAATCAACCAAACTTTAGATTTACCCGTGTGTAAGAAACAATTAATTTTGTTTGCGTAGTCGTAGCATCACGTAGCACTTGCGTAGCAGTGTCTACGAGCCGTAGCAGATGCTACGATAAAATTCGGTTAACCTTACTAGTTTTTTAAATGCGAATTTGTTTTTAATTTGTCAACCTTTTAGGTAAGATGATATAGATGCGATATACTACTAACATAGGTTTCTTATTATCCTTCAATAAAAGCACGTGAAAGTTAGTCCTAACTTCAATTAATAACCGATTCTGATCATGAAGGCCAATTCTTCAACTACGTTGAAGCCAAGTACTCTCAATTCTCTCACTCCTATAGTCCTATGGGCTATATTGCAGACTAGGCACAGGACCTACTAAAACCAGCTTAATGGCTGTCCATTTCATAAAGGGCGCGAGATTTTTAGAAAATGATTACCCCTTTATTTACTGACAGCAGTAACATTGCTAATCACTTGATCTATTTAATAGTGTATACATTGCTCAAATAGATATCAAATACTAGGAACTCATTAATAAGTCACGATTGATATTTACAAACATACATACGTATATCTATACATATGTGTATATGGCCATTAGTTTAATTACTGCGAACGCTCCGTACATCCCCTTTCATACTATTAAACGGTCTGTGAAACATGTGCAGGTTTTACTCCAGTACATTTTATTTATAGAAACTAAGGCTTTACTTTCAAATGTTTCGACGTATCTTTAGGTACATTTTTGTATGTATTTGTAATGTAACGTTTTAGTTAGTTTATTAGTAGTAGTTGTACTGTCATAGTTCTAGAGGGGAGCAAAGGCTAGTTTTTTTAATATAACGTCACATTAGTCAAGTAAAGAAATATCCTGCCGTCCGTCAGCTGGATTCCTTAGCGTTTGGCGCCGAGGCAGAGCATTTTTTTTAATGAATTAATTAGCTGCTACGTCGACGGCAAATGTGCAAAATGAACTAAATATATCACGAAACTGCATTTTAAAATTTAGTTTTCTAGCAGTACATTAATTAAAAAAAAGGTTTACCTTCGGCAGTCATGTATAATATTGTAACCAGGCGCGTCAGTAACGCGTTATGATTGTATTGTTTAATCGTTATAAGTTTAGTATAATCGCTGAAGAATATTATGAAAATCACGTACCATCAGTCAGTTAGTATATCTATCGTAGTATATAGTATAGTATGTGTACAACAAAGGCGAAGGGTTAAAATTTTCCTGAGGTAACCTGAAATGAAAATGTATCTTGCTAGAGACGGTTTTTGTACGAACATACTAAAGGGAAGCCAAATGCTTGCATTTTTTGCCAGGCTCCTCCCGGACTTATTTAGTTTGAAATTTGTTTTTAAATAAGGGTAAGCACGAGTATTCATGGGTAGTTTGAAACAATAGCATGTAAGTTATCCAGGTGAACTATGGCGGGCATTCCGACTGCTCAAGCGGTTGATTATATTCGAATAAATAGAATATTTTAGTTAACTATGCAGTTGCTTTTTCAAGTATTTGACTCTTGTTACTTTAAACAAGTACTTAATAAAGCTTATGTGACATTACAAAGTTATTTTGATTTTTTAAGGCTACGCTCATAATAATATTAGGGTGATAGGTCAGCGGGCCAATTCACGTATTTGGTGCAGTGCAGTTGCAGTAAAGTTTCGATTAAAACGGCCATTATTATTTCGTATTCTTGTAACTTTGGGTTCGATCTCAAATACGGCCAGGCCCGTAGAATGAAACTTATTTTATCTAATATAAATTCCAATATCAGATATCACAAATTCAATCCATCAAATAAAAATAAATAAAAGAAACAACCAAATTAAAACTCTCTGGGATAAAATACACATATACACATATTCAATTTTAGCTTTATCAATTAAAATTAATAATATTATACATATTTTATAATTTCAATACCCTCAATATTATGCAATACCTTCAAAAAGAGAATTACAGTGGAAAATTTCACTTCGATTAGGATAGGAATTTTTGGAAATGCGTTTCGTTGCCAAAATAAACTACAGATAAGCCATTATTCAACATATTGTCTGCACCAATTATTTAAGTTTGTAGAAAAGTAGAACATTCTACTTCCAGATAACTTATTTTTGTTACGCTACCTTAAGGATAAACCACTAGGATTGGAACCACTTGGATCACAATTTAATAAGAAGCGACTACTTGAGATAAATTTATCTCAAGTAGTCGCACTGCTGGGCATGGTTCTCCCCAGTAGCCTACTTATTATAGATGCTGGTGGTAATTACCATAATCGCCGCCGTAAAGGTTTTGAACTACGCAAAGGACGTTGCTGCCCGTCTTTCGGTGGGAAATCCCTTAGTCGCCTTGACGACACACGGGAAGATAGTACTAATCTTGAGTGAAAGAAATTAAATCTAGTGCGCGCGCGTTTCGTGTTAAGTATATTTTTAGTATAAATAGAGTCGTCTGCCAGCGCCTTTCCTTGTTGTGAACAGTTTGCAGTAATTATTATGTCTTATAGTGTCTAGATACAGGTAGTAAATTATATAATTGCACAATATGACAATCCTTGACGAAGCTATAACAGAGGCAGAGATAAATATATATACATACATACATATATATTCTTTCCAGTAGCTATTTTTCCTTTTTGCTGAAGGAAAGTCTTAATCCATAATTATCCCTCCGTTCACTCATGGATTAGAACGTGACACCTTAAGTGCTAGCCTACTTGAAGCTCATCAGCTAATTGTTCCGTAAACGCATTTCGTACAAAGTTGTCTCAAAATTGCTGTTTGTGTGAAAACTTTGGAGAAAATTGAATAAAAAGTTATAACTCGTTTTAAATAAAATTACAAGTTAGAATTTCATTATTTGGAGAGCTAAGCAAATATTTTTTGGAAGTTTTATAAACTAATCACTGGAACCAATTATAAAAAGATTAGTAATTTCAAATATGTCAGATCTATTCTCTCGGCTTAGTAATTTCATATATGCCTCTCGGCGCATAATGTCACGTTCGCATAATGTAACCTTAAAAAAATCATATTATTCAAATGCGTACATTGTCATTCAGAGAACTCATTAATACATTTGAACTTCCGTGAATCAAAACAATATGTGTTTTTATGTTGGACTAGCTAATGTCCGCGGCTTCGCCCGCGTGGATGCCAGATTGTTACCAAAATATTTTAACATAAGTTTCGTACTAACTTTGCACCCCGTTTTACTTATTAGGGGGTGAATTTTCAAAAATCCTTTATTAGTGTTCCCCTACGTTATAAAAGAACCCCAGATATTCAAGTTTCTAAACCTATAGTTTAGGCCCTGCGTTGATGGTCAGTCAGCTTCTCCTTTTATTTAAATAGTTATAGATAGACAGGAACACTCCAGCGAGTCACCTAAGTGATTACCGACATCCATGGACTAGACATTTGTAACACCAAAGGCATTGTAGGTGCGTTACTGACTTTTTAGAAAAACATTGGCTCATTTTTAAAAGACGCATTTCCTGACCTATATGACTAATAACAGTCAATGCAGTCATATGCGACAGTGTTTTGATGTGAACGAACATATTTTATAGAAACTTTTAGAATCTTACAGAGCTGTTAGATTCTCTGTTTTTTATTGTTTTTAAACTTTTGCGATTTTTATACACATTAGATATATTTCGGGACTTAATCGCGTGAATGATTTAAAGGTACGAACCTATTATTTACCCGAAGGTTCGATCGAATTGCACCGATCGTGGTCACGGGTCGACTGATGGCAGCTTAGCGATGTCTCCGTGAGACGCGGGGTTTTTCAACTACCCTCCACTGGTCTTAATAATTTTGATAATTTGTACTGTCGGTACTTCTTGTACTTCTACACACTACACTTACAACGTCTTTACACTAAGGCGCGTTGTCTTTACGGCTACGATTGCATTTGCTGATAACAGGGTTCCAAGATGGTGAGAGCCGGTATCCATCTTCTCGGTTAAATAAAAGGTTCGTACCTTTAAATAATTCACGCGATTAAGTCCCGAAATACACTGACGGACTCATAAACTGCATCAAAGTTCAGGTTTACTCTAAAAGGATTTTTTTATAATAAGTATGCAAACTTTTTAGATTAAATTATATAAATATGGAAAGACTGGCTCTTAATCTTAAAAAAAAATTAAATTTAAAAATAGAACTGCGGTAAAACAAATGAATATAGCCGGGAAAAGAAAATTTACTCGTAGTATCAGATTTGCGTGTTATTTATAGCAAAGTTTTAAATTAATTCTCATTGATTTTTTTTGTTTGGTCAATTGAATTATTGTTACCAGCATAATTGTTGGGTTAGTTTTTTAACACATCGAGAGTTTTTGAACCATAATATGGATACTTCGTCCGAACAAGCGGCACAAATTGTAGCATTGGTGCGGGAGGGCTTGGATCAACGAACGATTGGTAGAAATTTAAATTTAAACCAGGTTTGTAGAATATACAGAAGGTTTGTAGAGACAGGTTCTTACAGGAGGAGACGTGGTACAGGCAGAACTCGAGCAACCACAGGTCGTGATGACCGATTTATTGTTACAACTTCCCTGCGAAATCGTTTCCTCACGTCAGTTAACATCAAAACCGAGCTTAATGAAGTGCGTGGAAAAAACGTGTGTGCACGAACAATAAGAAGAAGGTTAAAGGAAGCGGCTATCACCCCTTTTAGACCAGCAAATGGTCCAAAGTTGTCTGCAGCTCACAGACAAGCTCGCTTAAGATTTGCGCGTCATCACCTGAATTGGACAGAAGAGCAGTGGGCCTCTGTATTGTTCACGGACGAGTGCAGGACATGTTTATATGGTGCAGATGGTCGCAGAAGAGTCTATCGTCGACGTGGGGAGCGATATGCTCAAAGTTGCATTGAGGAGCGTGTTCCTTTTGGAGGCGGTTCATGTATGGTCTGGGGTGGCATATCGATGAACGGGCGAACAGAACTTGTGTTCATAGACATGGTCCGTCAAAACGGTAATAGAGGGGGTTTGACAGCACATCGCTACATAACAGAGATATTAGAAGATCACGTGGTGCCTTACATGGGATTCATAGGCGAAAATTTTACTTTAATGCAGGATAATGCCCGGCCGCATGCAGCTGCACAAGTTCAACATTATTGCGAAGAGGTTGGGATACGTACAATGAATTGGCCAGCACGCAGCCCGGATCTTAATCCCATCGAGCATGTTTGGGACAATTTAAAAAGAGCTGTATATGCGAGAAACCCTTCGCCTACGACAGTGGCAGCACTAAGAACAGCACTTTCAGAAGAATGGGACAATATTCCGCAAGATCTTTTAAAAACCCTTATAAAATCTATGCGGAACCGATTAGAATCCGTAATAAGGGCACGTGGGGGTAATACACCTTATTAAAACACAAATAAACCCTTGCATAAAGTTTGTGTCTATTGTTAAAACCAATTTTTTAATTAAACAATTTTTCCTTAAACTTCTGTTTTTTCTTCAAAAAAGGTCTTAAGGTCCTTTCCAGTACATAAACTTAAACTTAAAGATATGATCCTACGCTGTTTTAAAGTTCACGAACCAATCTAGAGGTTTCAATTTAAATCTGTATAGAAAGTTTGCATACTTGGTTAAAATATTTATTTCAAAGTCGTCTATTACTTTGATGCAGTTTATAAGTCCGTCAGTGTATATCTAAAATCTCTGTTTTTTATTTGGTAAGACACCATTTAATATCTTTGCAAACACTATCTATCCAAATATTTCAGCCACAGACTTCTGTGATAGATGTGATGGCTCCCAGCGTCCTGAGTATGTTCGGTACACCACCGAAGAGAGATGTATTGCTGTGTCGGGTAGCCGCTAAGTGAACCAGTGAAATAATTCAGATGCAGTACTGTACACTCAAAATGGCTGACAGGGGATATATGATGCGCCATTTTAGTTGCTGGAAGGCCTTTACTGAAATCACAGTTAAAGTACTTTATTCACTTAGGTTATAAAATACAACGCTTATGAACGTCAGACAAAATTTGGAATGGAATGATTCAACATTACATGCCAAGTTAGCAAGATTAAAGCCGTGAGAAAAGAACTTGGCAATAAAAACTCATGGACCCGTTTTTTAAATGTAATTTTTTACAATATACCTTCGCATTTGTATATATAGAGTTATGACAATAAGGTGCTGCAACCATTAAACTTTCAAACTCACGTGAGCAGTAGGTAAGCGTAATTGGTACCTACGTAAAGTGGATATACAATTTTTAAATGAATTAGCCTCCTACAGAGTGGCCAATTCACTTCATATGAGGCTAATTCATTTAAAACTTCAAACTACAAAGCAGTATTTCAGCATCTACCTACAAAAATTACAGAAGAGGGTAAACGCAACATGCGATTTTATTATTATAAGAAAAACTACTTAATATATAAATATTTAAAAACCACTAAAAAAAAACCTGTAAAATGATAATAATAAAGTCAACCAGTCATCCCAAGTAGCACCCGTTCACGAGTTTGACACATTGGGTCAACCATTATCCCCTTTGCCATATTGGAGGGAAGCAATAACATTTAAGTGAGCATGACGATCCCTGACATTACATCTCATAAAAACAAAAATAACCTTATATAATTTAATGAAGTACCATCGCTAGTTGCCGTCACTAACAGTTTCAATTATCTAGGCTGACTCTGGGAAAATACAATGCAATCAAAAATTTTCTTTTTAACACAAATATAAATATTTTGGAACGTAGTGCCTTAACGCACGTTTTTGTTTGCGGGTTGAAAGGCTAGACGGAAAAATGTGTTATATTTTGACATCCATCAAAAATCTATTATTTATGATTACATATCTGAAACTATAATAAGGAGTTCGTGTTATACAGATTTATTTTTATTACATTTCCGTAGTCAAAATGGCAAAAATGGAACCCTTTTTTTATACTTCTCATATGATCAGCTGTTACTTGTAAACTTGTAAAGTCTACTTAGCTGTGATAATTTACCTTTTAATGTATCTATATACTACTACCATGTTTTTTTTCACCTACCCAACATCAACCATTGACCTGGCAGGGGTGGGGACACTTGACTCAAACAAGAATCAGATAAAAATTTCTCAAACGGATTCCTAAATCTTAAAATGGTCTTAGCAACCCCTAAACGTTTTCAAAAGACCTATCTAATGATACTAGGGTATCATTAGATAGGTCTTTTATAGGTCATATTTTAAAGGTTAAATAGGCTGTATAGGTCTTTTATATTACGTGATGGGGATTGTGAGAAAAAAAACCACACCCTCACTTTACATATAGGGGAGATACAAAAAAACGTAAAAAAAAAATATTCTCTTCAAGATTTTATTGTATTTACTTTGTCGGCGTAAGTAATATGTGTATCCATGCAAAATTACAGTCTTCGAGCACTAACAGTCTCTGGGCTAAGTTACGGACGAACGAAATGACCTGTTGTACATCCGTCCGCAGCTTAGCCCAGAGGGTGTTTTTGGAAATGTGGAAAAAATCAGGGTATATGAAATTAAAAGGAAAACTATCATAGCGAAGTAGGCTTTACAAGTTTTCAGCAGAAGACCAAGTGAGAAGTAACAAAATATTCGTACAAATTCCATTGAAAAATAGTTATTTAACGTAGTATGAAACAAAAACATCAGGAAACCCACTACTTATACCGTATTATTGTGATGAGTGGCTACGGAACCCTACATTAGGTGTACCCGGTTTTTTTTTTCTTTTGTTAAAAGTTCTTACAATTTCGGTAGGTACCTATTGCTCCTTAAACTTGATTTAAAATGTACCTAATGTAGTCATGCCAATTCAATATTCGACTTTTACCAAAGATTGCATATGCTACTTTATTATTAAGTTAAAATCTTCTTGGGAGAGTACAAATAAGTTATTTTTCCCGCCACAAAATTGAACTGCCTCATAAGATAACTAAAATATTTTTTTAGAATAAATAAACGTCAATCATGACGCTTCACCAGCTTTGCGATTAAAGCAAAGATATTTTCGCCTCATTTGGAAACTTTGAATTTAAGTTGATCAAAGGATCCAAAAACGTTTTGCTTATTGATTTTAAAAAAAACAAACAATTTTTAATTTACTCTTATGAAATTTGGCGTACAAAAAACTCGTTCTCAAGTCTCTGTTAAGTAATTTGCTCACGATAACTTAATACGACGACTATATTTTTATTTATTAAAGGATGTCGATGTCTTTGTCATTAATTAAATTATTTTCGATTTAATTATACCGCCTACACTTGATTGATTCAGTGAAAAACGACTCTTTATCCTTCTGAAGGCTCATCACGATGGTTCAAATAGACTAGAAGAAGAAGAAGAAGAAAGAAGAAGAGTTTCTTTATTGCCATAAATGACGTGCATAAAAAAATAAAAAAAACAAAATTAAACAATATTAGTCTTAAACATTAACATTAACAATGAGTTCAGTTGGCACGTCATAACTATGACAATAAATGGTCTGTTCAGAATATATGTCGCGAGTTTTGCTTTTAAGTTAAAGTTACAAATATTTACAAAATAAACGAAAAAAATTTTCCAATGTGTGAACATGTCTTCACAAATGCGATAGCAATATTAAAACCTCCATCTTATATATAATGAATTTCAAACCAATTAAGCGAATAAACTGGGTGAGGTTTTAGCATTATACAAAGTAGGTTTTAAAGGAACCAAGAAGGATGATACCTAATTGCCTCGTATAATTCATTCAACAATGTTAATACCGGCGTAAATTTGTGCCAAGATTTTAAGACCACGGGTGTAATGCAGCTTCCCGCTAATCTGTAGTAGGTATCGCTCTGTTAAACAGCTCAAGTTTGGGCTGTGTTGCATGTCCTCTTTGGATCTTTCACGAGAAAATTGACTGTATAAATATACTACAAATGTGAACAGATATAATAGAGTTAAAGATATAATTTTGATAGATAGTTTAAGATGTAATATTCTGTTATTTTTTTCTTTATAAAAATAACTAGTAATGTGGGATTGTGGTCCCACATTACTAGTTATCACAAAGTTGTACAGAGGCGGACTTAATGCTAAAAGCATTCTCTGCCAGTCTACCTTGGGGTGACGTAGAAATAGAATGTGTAGGTGCGGTAAGCTAAATGGAAATGAATAACCTCACATTATTCTTCTAACATACAAATAAAAATAGTTAGAAGAAAATATAAAATAAATACAAAAAAAAAAATATACCGCGGCAGTCCCCGAGTGCCACCTCGGGGACTGCCGCGGTAAAGTTATTGCATAGCAATTTTTATCAACTTATGCATTATTTATTTATTTTTTATTTATGCAGTATTTTTTTTTTCATTACATTTCGGAGCAGCTCGTCTCGATCCGTGCGAGCTTCGTACAATCGTACCATATACATATACGTTAAGCAAACGCTCGGCCGAGCAACATGGTAGGCGGAGTGGGGGTGTTAGGTTTTTTTCGTTATGGAATTTCTTGATTCGGCCGCCGCGCTCAAAGCCCGCGATAAAAGCTATGCAATAGCTTAACATATAACTATGAAATAGTACTTAAAAATACATATATACATATATATCTTTAATATATACTTATAAATAAAGACATATATAGAACCAATGTTGTAATGATTCAGATTCAGATTATCATTTATTGCGTCAAACATGGTAGGTACGAGGGGTGATCCAAAAGTAATGAGAATGGGTACATTAGAATAACTTTATACTTAAAAATAAAATTTATTTTTCTACATAGTCTCCTAATAGGTCAATACATTTAGTCCATCTCTTTTCTAAACCAACGATACCCTTCAAAAAAAAATCTTTATCTTGACTCTCCCAAAATGCCTCTACAGCGGCCATCACTTCGCCATTATCCTCAAATTTCTTGCCCCGGAGGTGTTCCTTGAGCCGAGAAAACAAATAAAAGTCGCTGGGGGCTAGATCTGGAGAATAGGGTGAGTGTTCAAGCAGCTGGAAGCCAGCTTCTTGAATGGCAGCCATCGCAACTTCAGCTTTGTGTGCAGGTGCATTGTCTTGATGGAACAGAACTTTTGCGCGCAGTTTACCCCGTCTTTTTTCCTTGATGGCCTCTTGCAATCTTTTGATTTGGTCAGCATAGTAGGAGCCTGTTATGGTAGCTCCCTTATCAAGGTATTCAACCATAATTATTCCCTCAGCATCCCAGAAAACAGACGCCATAACCTTGCCGGCAGAGCTTGAAACTTTGAATTTCTTGGGAGTCGGTGAAGATGGCCTTTTCCATGCATTGACTGTTGTTTGGTTCCGGGATCAAAATTATGAATCCACGTTTCATCCATAGTCACAAATCGAGCCAAAAAAATATCTTGATCCGCCTGGAACATTTCAAGATTGGTCCTTGAAATGTCGAATCGTTTCTTCCTTTGTTCGTCGGTTAACATTCTCGGGACCCAACGCGCAGAGACCTTTCTCATGTTCATTTCGGTAGTTAAGAAATGCCTGTGTTCTCAGCAAAATGACGAATGGTCACTCTTCGGTCTGCCAAAACCAGATCTTGAACTTTTTTGTCGTTTTCTTCAGCGAGGGAGGAGGATGGACGGCCTTCGCGGTGTTCGTCTTCCGTGAATCTTCTTCCCATCTTAAACTCCTTGCACCAGCCTGCAGTTGTAAAATATGGAGGAGTAGAGTCCCCCAATGTATCCACCACGTCAGTATGAATGTCTTTGGTGGACATTTTTTTCAAGCACAGGTATTTGATGACGCTTCGCACTTCATGTTTCTCCATTTTGATGTTATCACTCCGACTGCTAGTATTCAAATGAATGTATATTTTAAAAATGACGTCCTATTTATACCATTTTTTGTCAGGGAAGCTGTGAAGGATTAGGGAGTTGAAAAAATATTTTTTCAGAATTTTGTTATTACTAGAAATATCCGTTTATCATTACTTTTTGATCACCCCTCGTACATAGATGTTACAATATATTTGTTTCACACATTTGGCCGTTAATCAGCTGATCCATCAAGGAACAAAGTGCGTGACTTCCATTTAAAATGAAGGTGATTGGCTGAGAAAGGTTGATTTAAGCGGCGGTGTAATAATGGTTAAGGTAATTCACCGTCGTGAGGTCGCAGGTTCGATCCTACCAATTATACTACCGACGTGAACCCGTAGAAGCTATTTAGCTTAGCTGGGTCCTTATTCTCTATGTTTTTTTTTTCGTTTTCGCGGCAAGCCCGCGCGATCTGGCGCATGCGTGGTGCGCTCAAAGATGTCCGCGCGCATTTGCGATTCATTTCGAAGCGCAGCTCTCTATTGAACATTATGACAAGATTTTGACATAAGCGCGGGCTTGCCGCGAAAACAAAGAAAAAATAGTGAATAAGGACCCTGGAGACGTTATAACTGTCGTTATAATAATAAATTGACTTTATATACATAGTTATGAGAGCCGATGACTATAAATTTAATGATTTTTGAAGTATTTATGAAATACTAGCTGTCCCGGCGAACTTCGTCTCGACTCATTTTTTTTGTAAATCGGGTTCAATTGTGAATCTAAATCATCCTTGAATCCCCTTGAACTAACACAAAAAAAATCATCAAAATCGGTCCAGCCGTTTAGGAGGAGTTTAGTGACATACACACGCACACAAGAAATAAATATATAAAGATAAATAACTAGCTGTCCCGAGCAACTTCGTCTGCATAAATTTTCCTCGATAAATGGGCAATCCAACAGTGAAAGAATTTTTCAATTTGGACCCTGAGATTACCGCGTTCAAACAAGCAAACTCTTTAGCTTTATAATATTAGTATAGATTAGGTGATAAAACCAAAAGTAGCTAAATACTAAAGTAGATTGTATACAAAAAAACAGTAACCCGTTCGGAGGAACTGATCTTATCAAAATAAATAGTTGCGAAGAAAGACCGATACCAAACGAGAATACATTTAAACAAACATAAGTTTCTAAATTGATAACTGAAACTTTACCCTACTACCCCACTTTACCCTAGTTTAGTGAAAGGGGAAAACAACACCGACCCCTATAGTAGGAATAGAAAGTAAGTTAACAGTGTGACAGTTATTCACTTCGCGTTTCATGTCTTTTGTGTCAATACCTATCGTATGGGTATCGGTCTCTTCTCTACATCAGTTCCTCTAAGTGATGCTATAGCGAATTACTCAATAGAATACGTTATGTGTGTGGAAAAGTACGATGATCTTTTTGTCTTCAATGAGTAGTTTTAAATTTCTACATTTCCAATATCATTTTGGCAGATGTAAGGCGTATTTGTTTGCTTCATTAAAGGTTTTTGTCGCCTCTCCAGATACATTTTTTCTTTACATGGGGACATATAGGTTGATGACATGTTTCGTATCTTGTGTACACATCGATTACATGTCTTGAGTAGGTACTTGTGTACTAACTGACTGTTTCATTAATGTCTAGATTACCCGTCGGACCTAAATTTAACCTAAATGCTGACAGAGGCTTATAATTCCATAGATAATTTTTAAAAAAATATATTAAAATTTCTCCCCTTGAGAAAAGGGGTGAAAAAGTTTGTACGGGCAATGAATAAATCTGGTCGAATTTGCTTTAAAAATATTCGTATTTGATGACTTAGGGTGATGTAAAAACAGAATGTGTAGGTGCGGTAAACTAAATGGAAATGAATAACCTCACATTAGTCTTCTAATATACAAATAAAAATAGCTAGAAGAGAATAAAATAAATACTGAAAAACATATAACTATAAAATAGTATACATACTTAAAAATACATACACATACATACGTGCATATATATGGGAGATGGGAGTGTATCCGACTACTACGTAAGAGGTCGTGGGTTCGATCCCCACCCAGGATAAAACTTTGTGTGATGTGCACGATGTCTTGAGTACTTGTGTACTGACTGACTGTTTCATTAATGCCTAGATTACCCGTCGGACCTAAATTTAACCTAAATGCTGACAGAGGCTTATAATTACATAAATAACTTTTAAAAAAATATATTAAAATTTCTCCCCTTAAGAAAAGGGGTGAAAAAGTTTGTACGGGCAATGAATAAATCTGGCCGAATTTGCTTCAAAAATATTCCTATTTCTTCCAAACTAAAGAAGCAGTTTTATTATTTTTTGTAATTAATCCCTTAATGGAAGAAAAAAGGTGTTAAAGTTTCTATTGTTGGTAAAGTTTTGGAGGGAAACCTAGTTTCGGAAGTTAGTTTGTAGGTAATTAATGTTTCATGGGGCCAATCTGAGTAATTAATTGCTATGAATGATTTAATTAACGAAAGTGGTACGTTGCTGATACGGCATTCCCTTGCGAGAGATTATTCAATTTTATTTATTTTACGTTGAACAGAATCGTCCCATAGAGATTCGGGATTGTAGAAAATGGTCAATAAATCCTTTATTTGCAAATAATTCGCAATGATATAAGCATTTAATTCAGCTAATTGCTTTTATTAAGACTGCATTCAAATCGGCAGTATCTTATGTGATATTTGAGTACTCCATTGTAAATCCCTTCCTTGTATCGTTAGATCCTTTTTACACTTTCCGCTTTCAATCCGGACCGGCGCCAGGTACCCGGCGGCGAATACCGGAGTAGAATGCCGGAACGTGCCGATAGCTACGGTACATCGCTATACACTTCGCGCTGGGTAGCCGGTTTAGATGCTTTTATGTAATTAGTTATATTTTTAATGCAAATAAACACCAGACACTAATTTCGAATCAGCCTTTGGGCCGCAAACCCTACATTTGTACATAGTTTCCAGTCGTTGGATGAAGATATTCATTACTCGCGTACATTATTCGCTAATTGGAATACAATGACTAAACCATTAGCAAGCGCAACCAAAACTGAATTATCTTTTGATGATCCCACCAAGCATTAGTTGTTTTCAAATTGTAATGTTTCATAACTGCTAAAAGCATACAATAAAAAAAGTAATGTACTATTTAGCCAAAATTTTATCACCACATCTGCGATTTTTGCGTCCACCATCACGTTTCGGGCCAAGTCTCTGGAGCATAATATAACATTTTAATGCATTCTAAAAATTTCAAGCCAAAAGAGGGAGAAATTTCACCGCAACTAATACCATTAAAGCTTAAGGAAAATTAAAAGAGCGGCCACTGTTCGTTACCCAAGTTCTGCCTTTTTCATAATAATGAGGAAGGATTACCTACTGTTAGATCCTCAGATAATAATTATAATAAACATTTAATGTAACGCGGTGTCTATTCCTACTGCCCCTAAAAGTGTAGTATGTTTTTTTCCTAAAGAAGTCAGTCGGTCCGGGAAATCCCTGAGCGGGTTAAGATGATTGAGGAATACTATTTTACAAACGGATTTAAAAATAAAAATTTAAAGGTACTCAATAACTAAAATATCTTAAAATGTTTTTAAATTTTACATTAACATATTTATACTTATATCAAGATATATGACGTCCCAATGCTGGGCACGGGTCTACCCATTAGAACCTACTTATTAAAGATCCTAAGGGTTCACAATTTAACATGCTTATGCTTTTTAGGGTTCTTATAGTTTAGCCATGTCCGTCTGTCTGTCTGTTCGTCCGTATGTCACAGGCATTTTACTCAAAGACTACTCAATAAATCTTGATGAAATTTTATGAAAAGGTGTCTTGTAGTAGCCGCTACTTATTTTAATAGCTAAATAATAATAATAAATATATTTAGGGGGGCACTCTATACATGTAACAGAAGCTGATTTTTTTTTAACAACGAACATCAACGTGTGGCACATCATTCAACAGGTCGTTTAAAAACATTTTAAGGTTTCTAATAAACTTTTTTGATTGAGTAAATATTTTTGGAAATAATCGCTCCGAAAGTCGCTTAAATCGTACCCCTTAACTTTTGGACCGTGTGACCCAAGAATATGGAAAACATTACAAAGATAGCGCTTAATAAATACTTTAAACTAAAATTATTTCGAATAAGATCGGATGTACCGTCATTGAGTTATTGCCAAAAAACTGCGTTTCTCAACAAAAGGTCATAAGTGCCATGAACATACGCTCTTCTGCTGATGCAATTATTCAAGGCTGCGGAACCCTACACTGAGCATGATCCAACATGCTCTTGCCCGGTTTTTAAGTTAAATTTTGATGTCATATACTTGTTTTTCAAACGTACCGAGTGCCGCTTATACTGATTTGACTTGACAGTCAAATACCTTAATCCTATTCCAATTCATCATCATCCATATTTCATTCCAGTAGGACAAATACAAATTTGTTTATTATTATACTTGTCATAAGCAAAGTAATCTGTTCTGCAGTAAGCAAGATAAACGTTTACAAACGTTTTACGTTTTAAATAATCAATCCAATTATTCACATCACATTAACATTCAACGCAGCAAAAGAACTTGAGACTTATTTAAAACTTGCTTAAGTGAAATAAAACCATTTCCCTAAAACCACAAGCCAAAATAAAAGTCGAGAAAAGGTCCAAAAACTCCCATACAAATCGTATTTTTGCTCTAACTTTTTTGGCACTACATGTAAAAGCCCCGCAAACACAGGCGCACTGAAGTTTATTAGTGAAGAACATTGGCGAAACACTCCGGGGAAGGTTTATAAGCATTAAATAAATGAGAGGCCGAGACGGGCCGAGTTCGCAACGGAAATTAGATGTTTGAGCTGAATGACGTAGGTCTTAGCACACACGGGGAGCTTGTGTGGCGAATGTGTGGATATATACTTGCAATTATTGAGAAAAACCGGGCGAGAGCATGTCGGACCATGCTCAGTGTAGGGTTCCGGAGCCTTGAACAATTGCATCAGTAGAAAAGCGTATGTTCAAACGTATGGCACTTACGCTCTTTTGATTGAGAAACGCAGTTTTTCGGCAATAAATCAATGACGGTATATCCGATCTTATCCGAAATAATTTTAGTTTAAAGTACTTATTAAGCGCTATCTTTGTGAGTTTTTCATATTTTTTGGTCTCACGGTTCAAAAGTTAAATAAACGCTCCGAAAAAAGGTGCATAAAAAAAGTGTCCGGTTAGGACACGATTTATGCAACTTTCGGAGCGATTATTTCTAAAAATATTCACTCAATGGAAAAAGTTTATTAGACACCTTAAAATGTTTTTGAAAGACCTGTCTGATGACCTGAATAATGAGCCACAAGTAGATGTTTGCCAAAAAAAAAAAAACAGCTTCTGTTACTTAAATGAAGTCCGTAACAATATTTATTTTTATTATTTAGCTATCAAACTAAATAGCGGCTACTACAAGACACCTTTTCCCCAAATTTTATCAAGATTCATTGAGTAGTCTTTGAGTGAAATGCCTGTGACATACGGACAGACACACGGACGGACATGATGAAACTATAAGGCTTCCGTTTTTGCCATTTTGGCTACGGATCCCAAAAAACGACTTCAGAGCGGTCAAACAAGCATATCTCGAACAACGTATCAAATATAACTAGATACATTTCCAGTAACATGAATAGGCCTTCTTAGTGTGCACTATCGCAGTGTCACTTATTCTTCCGTAAAATGGTGATGCGAAAACATTACTATGTTTCAGTTGAAGGTGTGTAATTACTAGTCAAATTAGAGTTATGTAAAGATACCGCTGACCTGAAATCTATACTAATATTATAAAGCTGAAGAGTTTATTTGTTTAAACGCGGTAATCTCAGGAACTACTGATCTGAATTGAAAAAAACATTTTACTGTTGGATAGCCCATTTGAGATAGGCTATATAATATCACGCTACGACCAATAGAAGCAGCAATGAGAAATGTTGCAAAAACGGGGAAAATTTACGTAGACAAAGTTGCTAGTCAGCTGGTAAGCATTTGCCTAGTGATTAAATTATAGAATTTTATAAGCTACGGGTCTTAATCGCGTAAATATTTTATTTTAAGGCTAAATACCTTTGTAAAGTGCAATACGGTCGAAACGGCGGGCAATAAACAAAGGCCTTAAAATAAAATATTTACGCGATTAAGACCCGTAGCTTATAAAATTGTATAATGTGTACAAATCGCGAAAGTTTACGAACATATAGTGATTAAATTGACAATGAGATTATTTATACAAATTGTAATTATTAGGAAGTATAAACGTACGTGTTCTGCTTGCTAAGCAAATCTAAGACTCCACTATTTGTATTGTAAATCTTTTGTAACAATTTAGTATATATGGGGAAATATTGTTATATAGAATTAGTCAGTCTAATGAGTCAATAACTAACATAAGATCTCGTCTCTTATTCGACTCACGTTACT
The DNA here is from genome assembly GCA_945859575.2 of Herminia tarsipennalis. NCBI lineage: Eukaryota > Metazoa > Arthropoda > Insecta > Lepidoptera > Erebidae > Herminia > Herminia tarsipennalis. The sequence continues at coordinate 12,756,652 of OX243855.2, forward strand.
ATAGCATCTTGCTATAGCTAGTATGTTATAATTATCTTCACAAATTCTTACTTAGTTTGTAAGGATTCAAGACGTATCTCTGAAAGTGGGTAGGTACAGGTCATAATCCACTACACAGGTCTATTTAGGATTGATGGTTGTCACATGTCTTTGTTGGTTTTAGGACGGGTTAATTTCCGATGTATTCATGTCCCTTTTATTTATATTTTATCCAAATCACACAAAGTGAGGATCTCTTTGGGTTTTGATTTCACGACCTTTATAAGCCATTCTGGTGTCATATTACTGGTGTTTTGTAAAATCCATTCATTTTATATCCGTGACTCAATTTAGATGGAATTGAATAAACGATATAATTTAATATCTATGAAAACGTGAGAGGAATAAATTGCTGATATTGAAATAATTTGATTGATGTTTTATTCGTTAACAAAAATATGAGTTGATTGGTACTCTATTTGAAATCTAAACATTAGATGGTTTAATAATATTTGAATGTAGATACATTCGAAAAGGGAAGAAACATATCATGGTATGTTATTTTTGTTATTGGAATAATATTATTGGGAGTCATTAATACAGAAAAGTAAGGGACCGTCTCCACGGGCGAGAGAGTCGCGACGATTCCGTTCTACTATCGTCGGCGTCGGCTAGTCTCCACGAACCAGCGATTATTCGGATGGAACGGTGACGGAAACGCCGCGTGTCCGTGACGGAATCGTCACGTTTTCGAGGAGTTCTGAAGCGAACTCGTGGCGATACCATGACGTTACTCTCGCACTCATCGCAACGCCGCAATAATATAACCGTGTGGAGACACGTTCTAAGACAGTGTATAAAAATAGGTGGCACGACGATTATATCGCTGCGATTCTTTCGCCCGTAGAGACGGTCCCTTACACATAGAATGGCGATTGACTCAGTAGAATATCCGTGGGATTATACCATGGGGTTTTTCTAATGATCATACTACGATTAGAAAATAAATAGTAATAAAAAATAGTACCTACTTTATTTTTTTCCTACTCAAGGTTACTGCCTCGGTGGTGCGATGTTAGTGTGTCCGACTATTATGCAAGAGGTCGTGGGTTCGATTCCCACACGGAATACCACTTTGTGTGATCCACAAATTGTTATTCCGAGTCTAGATGTACTTTGTGTCCGTAAGTTGTATGTTTGTAAAGTCCCCCGCGACACAGGGCTTGTCCCTACTACAGGAGTCGTCTTCTAAAAAAATACTACAATTAGCAGAAAACAACGCGCAAGGGTAAGCGCGCGCAGTTAGTTAGTAAGGTATTTACTTGGTACGAGTTGACTTGGTACGAGTTGACTTGGTACACCTTGTAGTTTATAACTTACCTACTAGCGGATGGGTAGGTTAGTGCTCACGCACATTCTGGCTTATAAACGTTTCTATGTAATTTGTAAAAATTGATTTTAAGAGGGCAGCGTCGTCATCCCCGTTAGATTAGCTAAATCGGCACTCTGTATATGAGTATACCATTTTTTTTTAAGTATAAAATGGCAACTATGAATAGTGCCAATTGAAACTCGGTATAGCCCCCTACCTGGACCCTGCTTATGGACCACAAAGTAAGTATATCTCTGTGCCAAATTCGTTTCTGAAAAGAAGTCATTGTACGGGCGACAACATTAGTATTAGAGTTCCGTTAAAAGCGAACCAAAATGGCAAAAGCGGAACCCTTATAGTTTCGTCATGTCCGTCTGTCTGACTGTCTGTCTGTAGGTTCGTATGTCACAGGCATTTTACTCAAACACTACGCAATTAATATTAATTCAATATGCTGAAAAGGGGTCTTGTAGTAACCACTACTTAGTTTGATAGCATAATACCTAATAAAAATTAATACTAGTATTTTAAAAACATTTTAAGGTTTCGATTTTTTTTTAATACATAAATATTTTTAGAAATTATCGCTTCGAAAGTTGCTTAATATGTGCCGGGGCACATATTAAGCAATAATGTAATAATGTAATAAAAAAATATAAAGGAAATCAAAAAGGTAGCGCTTAATGAATACTTTAAATTAAAATGATTTAGATCATTGAGTTATTGCCGAAAAACTGCGTTTCTCAACAAAAGGGCTTATAAGCCTATGAACATGCGCTCTTCTGTTGGTGCAATTATTCAAATCGGATTTTTTCATACGACAACGGCTCCGGAACCCTACACTGAGTATGATCCGACATACTCTTGCCCGGTTTTTTTTTCTTATTGCGTTGCAAACAAAACTAATTCAAAAGCCGTCAGAACTTTAAAGCTATATGTTTCTATCTTAAAAGAAAGTGTTTGAAAAGAAGGACAATTATTTGTTAAACAGTAAATATTGTAAAGTGAGGAAATAAGAGGCTTTTGGCGACACCACTCAGTTGTATTATATAAGTGATTCGCGGACGTTTCGCTAAAAGGTAGCATGGATTTATTTGACACGGCATTTTGTCACGGAAAGCTGTCAACTCGTTCGTACTCGCCGTTCATTGCCAGCTAAGGATTTTTTTCGTGACGCTTCTGAAAATACATAAAGATTTATTGACCTTTTCATAGTAAATAGTTTAAAAGTAAAGCAGAAACGTAAACATACTAGTAAAATGAATTATAAATTAGTAATAAGAGAAAAGTGTAGGACGCCCTCAGGCCAGGTGGAGTAATGATTTACGCAAAACGGCTGGCAGGACCTGGATGCGAAAAGCCGAAGATAGAACAAAGTGGCGTGCAATTGGAGAGGCCTATGTCCAGCAGTGGACTGCGATAGGCTGATGATGATGAATAAGTGAAACAATCATAGAAAATCTAGCTATGTGAAGTTAATTCATTAAATTATTTATATAACTCCAAAACATTGATAAGTAGGTAATTAGTAGGAAATAAAAGTCTTTGTTATTTATTTATTTATTATTGACCTTTTCACGCCCCATGATTATTAAAATATAGTGGTCTAAGAGACGCTGAACATCGACCCTAACCCATCTGAAAACCAGATGAGACTGAAACTGAGACATAATTTTATTGATTTACTAACTGTCCCGCGCAACTTCGTCTGCGTAAATTTTCCCCGTTTATGCAACATTTCTCATTGCTGCTCCGCTTCTATCAGCTGTAGCGTGATGTTATAAAACCTATAGCCTTTCTCGATAAATGGGCTATGTAACAAGAATTTTTCAATTCGGATCAGTAGTTCCTGAAACTATCGCGTTCAAACAAATAAACAAACTCTTCCGTTTTATAATATTAGTATAGATAAACACGCATATGATAGCTTGACTATCAAAAAGTGTTCATGACTCTTTTCTTATTTTTCATATCCCTCACTATTCTGATAACCGAACAAAGTTAGTTTCAACTGATAGTTTTTATTTTTTAAATGAGATTTTTAACATATATATATTATGTTTTGGTAGGTTTGACAGATTATTTATTTTCATGGCTACCTGTAAAGGTATGAACCGGTAAGTCAATATAGACAACTACATCGATCTGACAACAAATAAAAGAAAAAAAAAGAAAAGAAAAATATGTTATAAAAAAAAACAAATGACAATTCCTATCGAAAGAAAATATTTTAATTTGATTGAGTGAGTGGGTCATGACTTTCTTGGCAGCTTCTTCTCACTTGGGACTGCCGCCTAACCTCATTTTGTTTTTGTTTTTTCAAATAAATCATAAGTTTAAATATATTTTTAGTATGTATTAATTTGACGTTTTCAAATAATCATAATTTTGGTTTTATGAAATAAAGATATTTGAGTTTGAGTTTGATATTACGCAAATAATTGTATAGGCTTGACTGTTTAAATCCGTTCATAGAATATTATTGCCATGCTATGAAGATTTAAAATCGAAAAAAAAATATCCATGAATACTTTTCATTGGCCAGTTATCGTAGTCGTGTCTATAAATCAATAAAATTTAGTAAAAAATATGTCCCATCTGGTTATCAGATAGGTGAAAGCCGAAGTTTCACGTCTCCGCTGCAATATGTATTTACATGCTTTTCACATATTTCTATTCTGTGTCCGCGCAAGTGTGTCAATGTACCGCAATTTCCAAAAGTTGGTAAAGTGTCACTAATGCGTGAATTTCTTTAACTAGTCTGTTTATAAAAGCGTTAAGTTAAGATGAGTTTTAGGACCCACATTTCATGCTTTTAGAACCAACAGTTTCAACTATGCATTTGATCGTTCATTGTGTCAGTTTGACTTTCATCCCTTACTAGCTTTTGTCATTCGTTCAACCATTTAGCCCTGAAAAGGTAGTAAATAAACACACTTTCTTATCTTTTCTGATTACGATAGATAATAGCTTCGAAATTAATTCTATCAGTAGTAGTAGTATATTGCTGCAGACAGGCAAGAAAGACTAACATATACCTCATAACATCACTTAAATCCCTACTAGGTTTATAAAAGCCCTTACAATGACCGAATAATGCGGTTTTCTTTTAGGTTAAATACAATAGGACAGTCGGCTGTCACCGACAAGGTCAATCTGAGCTTGACTTGTTTATTTGGCTGCTGGATAAAAACGAAGTGACAAAGGCCGGCTTGTTTTAAATCTGGCGTATAAGCAAAAATAACTAAAATATTATGGTGGGTTTACATGATCGCGTTAAAGAGACATTCAACGGGAAGAACACAAGTGCGATCATGTAACTATTTACACGATCGCTCGTGTTCGTGCACAGTTGTGAATGTGCTGATTGGCTGTTTGTAAACGGATTTTTTGTACCGGCAACCCGTATCGGGCTGCTTGCCGCGCTTTGTGCCGCGCGTCTTAATGCAGCATAAAACTTAAAAACTTTCCAACACGTCAGAAAAAACTTTTTTTAATGCCTGAACTAGGGTTGTCACTCGTACTTTATAATAGAGTATTATAAATTATTTCGGTTAATTGGACTAAATGTATACTTTATAAGAAGTGAAAAGCACCCAGCTTTTGGTTAATTATAGCTTTCGGTTAATGAGTAATGGAAGCGTGAGATGAGTCAACTGCGTCGGAAATATTATATGTAGTATACAACTACTTAAAGGACTCTCTGACACATGAAGAGAAAATCGTTAAAAGATTAAAAATCATTACTTTGACTTGCCTGTTGGTCTAGTGGTTAGTTACCTGTTGCAAAGCTAGAGGTTGTGGGTTCGATTCCCACCCAGGATAAATCTCTGTGTGATGAGTACTATTGTTTAATTTGTATTAAATAATATTTATGTATTTAAAAATATTAAAGTAAGTCGCCATAGTACAGGCTCTGTCTGCCTAATTTGGGATCAGATGGCCTTGTGTGAGTTGTCATAAGATAGATAAAATATTAAAGATCAAATTATTGTTGCTTAACCACCACTGTGAAACTCACCCCTTAATAGAAACAAAAAGTAACGTTCCATTTCCCTGATTACTTGTCTTCCTTGTCATTCTTTATAATTTAGAAGTATAATTAATTAAAATTTGTACTGATGCTGAATAGATAGAACGATTTTAAGAAAATTGGACTTATATAAGTACCTAGTAATTTTCCTTTTCTCTTTAAAAAATACTTTGATGAAGTACGTAAACTAAATTCATCACTTACCTGAAAAATTAAACAGTAATAACTTGTTTGTTATTTTCCACCTAAATTTATAATACATGTCTAACTGAATTTGGCTGATAAATTTTCATAGATGTCTTAACAATTTTATAATATACATTGATTGTATTGTGTATTTCTTTCTTTTCACCTCAATATAATTTTATTCCCTTAAGGTCCTTTTTACAAGTCTCGGTTTCAATCCGGTCCGGGGTAACGGGCGTAAAGTATATGGCGACACAGTAGCTTTCACATGTTCCGGGGTCGTTCCGGTTCGATCTGTTCTATCTATGGAAACTTTTTCTGTGTAGCTATGTTTTGTAATTTATAATAGGTATTTATTTTATCTATGTACATTATAAAAAAAAAACTGGGCAAGAGCATGGGCTATGCTCAGTGTAGTGTTCCGGAGCCTTTGCCGTATAAAAAAATCCGATTTGAATAATTGAACCCGCAAAAGAGCGTATGTTCTTGGCACTTACACCTTTTTGTTGATTAATGGAGTTTTAGGGCAATAACTCAAGGACGGTATATCGAATAATATTTAAAATAATTTTAATTTAAAGTATTTGTTTTTTCATATTTTTTGGTCACGTGTCACAAAAAAAAGTTATGGGACACAATTTATGTAGCTTTCTGAACGATTATTTCCAAAGTAATTCACTTTCAAAAAAATATTAGAAATCTTTAAATGTTTTTACAAGACCTGTTGAATAATGTGCCACACGTTGATGTATGCTCAAAACATTTTTTATCAACTTCTGTTACATATTTGCCCTCTCTAAAAGAATATTTTTAATATTTCGCTATCAAACTAAGTAGTGGCTATTACAACACACCTTTTTAGCAAATTTAAGGGGAAGGGGAAGGACATAGGATAGTTTTTATCGTTTTTATTTGAAATCTATTTTATCGTTTTTATTAGGATTCCGTAGTCAAAATGACAAAAATGGAACCCTTATAGTTTCATCATGTCCTTCCGTCCAAGTGTGTGAAAAAAATCACAAAGATAGCACCTAATAAATACTTTAAACTATTTATTTATTATAATTTGTAAACAAGTCATCATACATTCAGATTCAAATTCAAACAAACTAATATTATAAAGTTATTTGGTGTGATGTAAAGAAGTCACGAGCGGGAGGTTATTAGTTTATTACAAATCAAATTACTTATTACAAAAAGTATACTAATATTACAAAAGTGTAAGTTTGGATGGATTGATGGATGTTTGTTATTCAATTACGTCTCAACGGGTAATCCGGATAAAACTTTAGCAGAAAGGTAGATAATGATCTGGAATATAATTTACCTAGGCTTTTTATACTGAAAAAAATGTTACACTGGAATAAATTTATTTTTCAGCATTCTTACGCGAACCCAGTCGCAGGCAACAGCTGGAACTAAATAAAACCTGGTATTTTCAAACCTCAAAAGCTTCATGTTTATGGATAAAATGTTATTTTTCCTTAAGGGGGCATTACACTGAGAGAATTATTAATTTAGCGCTACGTACACAGCGACACGATCGCCAGGCTCGCTCTTCCGCACACAACTATTACTTCACAGTGCACAGGAGCGCAGGTCAAAATAAAGTAGAATATTCGTTCGTACATATGTTAGATTACGAACGCCATGACTATGACAATACGAAAATGCTTGTTATTGCATTTTTCCGGAACTTCTAGATTTATTTGCGGGATCGTATTAAGACATATCCTTAAATTTCTTTATGTCATCTACTAGAAAAACTCTTTGACTAGTAACATAATTTTTTTCGTGTCCTAAATTTAGGTTTTATATAAATTTTTGAGAGAGCCGAACCCTGTTTCGCGTAATCTACCCTTATTAAGAGAACTAAATTAAGGAAAAGAAACAACATACCCAATTTATTTAATTTGAATCAGAACTCTGATTTAGTTAAACAAGAAGTAAAATATGAATTGGTTTTTTATACGGCATTAAATCCGACACTGTAACCGCTACCGTGGCTATAATTTTTGAAAGCTGTGTGTTTATATGGAAAAACAAAGTCATATTGAAAACAGCTAATGAGATAAATTCTAGAGATAGACGAGATCCACACAAACTCGTATTAAATGATATGCCTAGATCCACAAAGTACAACAGGAGCTGTCTCACTATATGCGTAAGACTATATAATAAACTGCCAAGCCATTTAAAAATAGCGAGTACTTTAATGTTTAAAACGAAGCTTCATGTATGGCTTAGTGACAAAAAAATATTGATGGAAAATTTTAGAATATATTTTTTTTATTTTTTTAATAATGTATCCTTACTATAAACTACATTGTAAATGTAAAAGTAACTGTCTGTCTGTCTGCCTGTCTGTCTGTTACGCTTTCACGCTCAAACAGCAAAACCCATTTACAAATACAATAAATGCATTTTTGAAAGATAGAAAAATTTGAAATCCAGACTCAGGATTCGAACCCAAGACTTCCGTAGCCAAACCGGGGCCAGAAGCGAACCACCTATCTGGACTATGTGAAATGCTCTCTGTAACGAAGCAATAACAAAAGCCGTGATAGTTCTTTAACTACCGACTAGTTGTTGCTGCGAAGGCCTAAATTCGCGAGCAACAAGAGATAGAAAAATTCAAAATCTAATAACATAGTCCAGATAGGTGGTTCGCTTCTGGCCCCGGTTTGGCTACGGAAGTCTCGGGTTCGATTCCTGAGTCTGGATTTCAAATTTTTCTATCTTTCAAAAATGCATTTATTGTATTTGTAAAGTATTGGCAAGAAATGCCTATAAAAAAATAAAAATTACTTCAAAACCCATTTAGATGAAATTTGGTATGGAGATAGTTTGAGTCCCGGGGAAGGACATAGGATAGTTTTTATGGCGATATCGGTTATCGCCATAAAAACTATCCTATGTCCTTCCCCGGGACTCAATCAATCCACGCAGGCGGAGCCGCAGGCGAAAGCTAGTTCACTATAACTGAATTTTTGCTTGCAATACTAATTGCTAGACATGTATGTAAGAACTATCATTATGTAATGTTTAAAGCAAATAAATTATAAAACTTATTAGATCCTGGGGATAATTGCAATCACCACGCTTGGCAAGCTGGTTGGCGATCGCAGTTAGGCTTTGAAGTAAGCAGAGGGCGCTGCTTCCATCCTCCGGTGGGAAATCCCTTAGTCGCCTTGAGGACACCCACGGGAAGAGATGGGGTGGCACTATTCTTTAAATACCACATGGCTATGGTTCTCAGCGTTGAATGAATCAATTGTTTAACCGAAATTGGTTTGGAAGACATTATTATTATGAGTTGATTCTACGGAATAGACAATATTATTCTGACTCAAAAACATTTCCTTGTCAATCTATACTAATATTATAAACTTGAAAGTAACTCTGTCTGTCTGTCTGTCGGTTACGCTTTCACGATCAAATAGCTAAACCGATTAAGATGAAATTTGGTATGGATATAGTTTGTTAGATAGTACCATTACTAAAAGATTGTTTAAAAATAAGACAAATAAATTTTTATTGGAAACATTTACCTCCACACATATACCTACTAACACCCGTATTTATAAACGAGTCATTACTTATTACTTAGCAATTACTTCATTGAGACATGGCTAGTTCTTAAAGTAATTACTTAGAAAAATCTATTTTATAGACAAGAAATATTCTTTACTTCCTTGAGCAAACTAACCAAGTATTACTTATTACTTAGCAACCGGTGAGCCGCAAAAAACGTTCCATTTCATAAACAAGATTTTATTAAATTTGCAAAATAGAGAACCAAAAATATATTACGACAAGCTAAAATAGCTAAAAATTTTAAAACTTTAAAAATTAATAATACAGAAATTAATCAGACCAAATTTTGATTTTATCGATATTCTTCAATTTTAGTTTTCTGAATGTAACGAAATGCAACATAATTGAATAGTAATGCTACCAAATAAAATAGTCCGTCACACGTATATAAAGTATTTTTGAAGAACTTATTTTCAATTTAGCGTCATAAAACTCGCTTGACATCGCCCTAGAAATGTCAATAATATTATTTATTGATATAGATTCTCGAATTTAAGAGAGATAATTAATTATAAAGTTATTGTTATAACAATATTTTAAACAATTTATTTGAAATGAAATGTTAATCACTGAAGATATCACCTGTGTTTTACTGTTTTATTTAAAGGAAGTTTTGTTGGTTAAATACAGGCACTATAATTTAAGTAGTAAGGGTGTATTTTATAATGGTTGAAAGCCTAAGGCCGGGGTCAGCCACCCCGTTGTGTCGACTGCATTGCTTGTCCCAGTGATATCTCTTGAGATTTCACCGGGACAAGCAAGGGACTGACAAAATCTATTGATTGTGGTACTTGTACCACAATTAATAGATTTTGTCAGTGTAGCTAGAAGCCCCTGTCAAGCATTACCCGGATAGTACAACGAACAGAGATAAAGAAGATACAAAAGATGGTTTTGTGACGGTGCAAGGAATGAAGCGCCGACAGCCAACCATCAAGAACCGCTGCGGCAAAGCTAAGCTAAGGGAACTCTGTGCGCCGCGGCGCCGAACACACCGGTGTAGGTACATCTCGCGCCGACACGTACCAGAAGTTCCGCTACAAGACGAGGGTGCAGATTCTGGAGTCGCGACGCATAGTACTTATGAGGGAGTGAAGCGTACCTACTGATATAGTTTTAATATATAGTGGTTTTAAGTTGTATTTACTTTTACTAGCACTTCACTTATTGTATTATACTGACAAGTATGTTCGTCGGCTAGGTATAGATTTCTGTGGGCATGACTAAAATAAATGTTATATTATTATTATTATTGTATTATTTACCCACTGGCTGGCATAGCGCCAAATAAATTGTTTTTATTTTCCAAACCTTACATATTTTAAAAATATCTGTTAAGAAAAATAACCTCTCCATAAAATTCTTAATTAAAGCTATTACTCAAGTAACGATATCGGTGACTATTGCTTGGCTAAGTATTCTAACATTTGACGTTTCTTACTTCACTCATTTTCTTGACTATAAAATAGAAACTGTTGCTTAAGTAATTACTTTTACTTAAGTAATTGCTATTACTCGTTTATAAATACGGGGGTTAGTGTTTTAAATAGCTATTAGTATGGATTGTTTAATTTAATATAATTTAATTTAATAATGTGATAATATAATATAATAATAGAATATAATAATATGATATAATAATATAATATAATAATATATTATATATATAGATAAATGAAATGTAGAATTTTGCAAATTGTTTGTAATCAGGGAGCTTCATCTGCCAACAAACTGTTATACAGTTTGGCAGAAGTAACGAGAGCAGATTGTAAATTCTTTCGGTGAATAAATTTTATTTCATTTTATTTTCATTTTATCACAATAACCGACATCCACGAGGGCGGAGCCGCGGGCGAAAGGTAGTATTTTTATAAGGTGGTAAATTTATGAAGTTCTTGCATATTGTATGCTTTGTTGATTTCCCTTATGTATTTTAAATAATGACTCACTTCTGAGATTAGATTATTAGTTTTTTGTAATTTTTTAAGCAGATTTAATATTCTACCATGTTTTACCTTTAAAAGTTAGTAGCAATAAAAAGGTAATCTCGCGAAATGCCGCACTTTTTACGGGTGGATTAGTCAGTCTGGTATTTCATAATGCTGCTTTCTAGATATTACTTTCTTTAACTAAACTGAACTATACTCGGTATACTAACGGCCGTTTTTCTATAATCTATCTATTTGGGTTTGGCTACTAGAGATAGTAATAATTTTGACATATTTTGAATAGAACTTAAGTCAAATATATAACTTTACTAATAATATAAAACTGAAGATATTGTTTGTTTGTTTGAACTTAATAATCTCAGGAAATACAGGTTTGAATTGAACAAATATTTTATTGTTGTATAGCCCATCGAGCAAAGGCTATATAACATCACGCTACGACCAATAGGAGTGGAGCTGCAATGAAAAATCTTGCAAAAACGGGGAAAATTGACGCATACTTAGTTTCGCTACCTAGTCTATATTAGACTATAATGAATACATATATAATAATGAAAACGGCCGTTATTCAACCATAATTATATATGTCTATTTACTACTTCTTACACATCAATCTACAACTGATAATAATAACAAAATAAGGAAAACTGATTGTCAAATTATTTTTTCTCTGTCATACCTAATTAAATAGAGAAAAAATACAGTCATCTTTTTTCGATTGCGTATGTACACAAAAACCTAAGACAATCTCGGTCTATTGTTTACCCACTATCGTAAATTGAAATTCAATTACCGTAACCCACAAAGGGTCCAACCAGTATTACATGACCTTCCTCATCCCTCTTTATGCTAACGTCAAAGGGCACTGCAGAGGTGCATGGGAAATGGTTGGGGCTCAAGCAAAATTGATCAGCCATTCGCGCTTTCAGTATCGCGGCTTTCGTGGCAGCGGACGGACGTCACTGAGACTATATACAAGATATATATAAAACATATATAGTATATAAATTACGAATATAGAACACTAAATTGTATGTAGTACGTGTTATATCTATTTAGAGTGATTAGAACATTCGTGGTTCGTGTCTCACGAAGTTTAAAAACTTTTTGGTAAGTTTAGAAGTCCTGTTAACTTTTTTGTGTGAGGTGTTTTGGGTTTAAATAGTTAATTGTTGGTGTTTTATATGGATAGGCTAAGTAGTTGCATATCGTATTTATCGTAAAAAATCGTATTTATATTTTTAATATACTTTTGCACCAGTTTAACAAAGTTATACTGCTGCGAAAGTATGTTAATTATATAAATACGATTTACCTATTAACAAAATTTTCTGATTATTTTTTGTATTAATTGATTACCCAAGTAAATATACTAATATTTAGGTACCACCTCATTTTACAAAAATACTCGAAGGCAAAGTAGATAAATTGTGGTTAATTAGGTTAAAATAATACTTTCATTTTGAGTTTAAAAACTTAGGTCATATCTTGGTATATATCATGTTCAGGTAAATTGTAAAAAATAAATTAGTATAATATTTTTTTATAGTGTGCGAATATTTCTTCAAAATGTTACAAAAAGGTGTGGTCAAATTTCAGGGTTTTATGTGCCCATGATACTGAGTGCACATACCTACTTTTATCAAAATCGGTGTACCTACCTGCCTACCCTAAAAATATATATATTTTTTTCAATTAATGAAAAAGTTATTAATTTATAAAAAGTATGGCTTACAAAGTTCTGTGCTATTATAATTCACTCGAATTCGGCACTAGGGGAGGTACAATACTCTTATGTCATACGCCTCTCTCTGCTGAAATTTGACAAAAAAAAAATATTATCATGCCTGGAACTATCTGTATTAGTATATAGTTAAAAACCAGCGTCAGGCATTTCGCCTGTCATAAGCTGAACTAGCTCCTATTTCTCGGCTTAACACTATTTATAACTTTAGTTAGATATTTTTAACTTTTAGTAATTAAGAACAATTTGAATGTTCTTAATTACTTTGTTTTCTCATGTCCATGTAGACTTTTTTTTTCTTGGTTTGTATTTTTTTCATAAATAGATATTTTTTTCATAAATAGATATTTTTTTAAAAATAAATATTTTTTTTCTTACTTTTCTTTCTTTTTCTTTCTTTTTTTACGGCTTTATAGTAGGCGTAACACTGATAACATACACTGTCCGATGCTGAAATTTGATAACATTTTCCCCCGAATAATTTAATATTTGAATACCACGAAATTAATTTCAACTTTTCTAATAACAATTCTGATGATTATGTAAAAGTAAAAAATAACAATAAAAATGCTATTGTGTAAATTTCTAGCGTATCTAATATACGTTCCTACCATAGAGGTTTGTTCTTTTAAATAATTCACGCGATTAAGTCCCGAAATAATAGTTCCTACTTTAAGTTAGCAAATGCTATTGTCGAAACATTTCAAAGGTCTATGTCTATAGGTAAAAACAAATGTTTAAATTAAATCACTCACATCGGTTTAAAAATCTAGCTATGGTTCGACTCGGTTTACTAAAATATGGAAGTATATTACTTATATTTACAAAAGAAACATAAAACAAGTGTAACGAAGAACACATTATTAGTGGGTTCTTTGTAATTCCAACTTTTCCTGTTTTCCTTCCTGGTTGGAAGACATTGTGATTTCCCCGGGATCCGGCGATTCTCATGCTTGATATATTAGTGGATCAATGTTATTCATACTGAATTACTGAAACCGTTATGTTGACGTTTTGGGCGGGGTTAGTAGCACAAAAGTACCTAATGAATTGTCTTTTGACAGTATTTTGTAGTCGTCTTGAAGCCGAAAATTCTCCAACTCCATAACAATAACCTAAATTATTGTTTTTAAACTTTCGCGATTTTTATACATATTAGATATATTTCGGGACTTAACCTTTAAATAATTCGCGCGATTAAGTCCCGAAATATATCTTATAAATAACCTAAATGTTGTTACTATTCATAAAAAATATCAGTTTAATAAAATATTTTCATTTTTTATTAAAAAAATAACATTAAATTGGCTAAAGCTGCGCGTGGGATTGTATTCCGTAGTTCCATAGTTTTCCGGGTGTTGGAAAACTATGAATAACATCTATCTTAGAATACAATAGAATAGAATCTTTAAAATAGAATTGCTAAAACCTTAAACACTTTGTCATAACTTGACGTGACAAAAGTTAACAAGAGTAGGTGAATATTTATTCTTACATATAAAATTAATAATTAATATGACAAAATTTGATATTATTGAATACCATATGATAGATTATATACGATTAAAATTAGTTTAAAGATTAAATATAATATTAGTTAAATATTAGATTTGATTAATTACAAAAACATGTCACTGCCATAATGAATACCTATGCATATACGCCATGGACCATTTACATTAGTTTATTTTTGTGGGCAATAAGTTTCGTAACTGAAAAGTTTTTATTTAAAAGCCATTTACGCATTTCCCTATAAAAATTGTTATGGGTAAATCTTTAATTTCATCTTTAATTTCTTATGATCGTTGTACCTATTCTTGTTACGTGAAATCGAGTAAAGTTACCAAAAGTGCTTATTTATTTTCCGCAAACAATATTGATTTCATTTTTTATAAAATAAATGTTAATATTTTCTTAAACTGATATTTTTTATAGACACCTAGTCTATAAAAAATATCAGTTTAAGAAAATATTAACATATACTTACTGATATGTAGTTCAAAATTTTTCGACCCCAAAATGACTACAAATTCACGGTGTAAAGTAATCTCGACAAAATAATAGGTAGTAGTCGAATAGGTGCCTAAGTCTTCTTCTTTTTTTTACCCTTATCCCTTCCATTTGGGGTCGTGTCTCCTTATACATTTGCGCGAGAGCAATAGATACCTAAGTACTTTAGTTAAATTTATACAGGGGGGTTAAAATTCAAGCCTCGCCCACCGAGAGTACAGAAATAAAGCTTCATATAATAATAATAATATTAATTTATTTGCTAAAAATGCAGGTACATTAAAGATATTGTAAGTATTAGAGTGCCATATACATTTTGTCATTTTAAGACATGCAAATATTAACTATACTTACTACAATTTTATGAAACCAAAATTTCTCAAAATCATTAAAACAAAATATCAATTATATAACATTATAACAAAATAAATCTCACAATTAACAATTTCACCTAATTAATAGTTCTGATACTGAATAAAAGGATTTCTCCATAAGCCACATTTTAAGTTTCCTGCTAAATCTAATAAATGGTAATTCTTTGATAGTATCAGGAGTAGCGTTATATACACGTCCACACATAACATTACAGTTTTTTAGATACATTGTTGTCTTCGGTACATTTGTCAAAACTATTCTATTTGGGTTTCGTGTATTTCTAGGGAATAAATCCTTAGCAGTTTTAAATAAATTAGGGTTGCGTTTATACAAACGTGCTAGATCAACGCACTCATATACATCGTTACTGACACAGAAAATTGTAGGTCTAAGCCATAGGCCGTCTTCATGGGTACCACAACAGAGTCAGTTATTCTTCCGTGAAATAGTAATGTTAACGTATCACTGTGTTTTGGTTGAAAGATGAGATTTACGAAGTATTGTCTCAAACGAGGAGCGCGGTGACATTCAGATCTTTGTCAAACATGGATTTGTGTGGCATTGATACTGTTATGTGCTAGTATAAGGCTTACCATCAGGCGCACGACAGGCACGTCTGTTCATTTCATTGTCAAAAAAAAAATGTGTGGCACTCGGGGACTGCCGCGGTAAAGCTATTGCATAGCATTTTTTAACAACTTATGCAATTTTTTTTTTCATTTTTCTTCAAATCTTTCTGACGGTGATAATTTGCCCTTTGACGTTTACAATTTCTTTTTCTTTTTAGCTCTTTAAGTTTTTCTTCTCTATAAAACGAAAATAGTTAGGTATAAATACTCGTAAAAAGGTATAAATAGTGTAATTACAAACCAAAAAAAATATTTATTCAATTACGTATTCGTCCGATTTCAGAGCAGCTCGTCTCAATCCGTGCGAGCTTCATACAGTCGTACCATATACATATAGGTTAAGCGAACGCTATAAAAGCTATGCAATAGTTTAAAAACTTTCGGAACAAATTGGTTCAAGGTTCCGTGTCCGTGAACGACGTCTATGTATGCGTTGCTCGAGCGATGTATGTACGTATGAAAGTTATCTTCTGCGTATGATAGAAGTCAGTTTACGTAACACGTGTTATTTGTGGAGATGATGTAAACGTTTATTTACTAAAAATATAAATCTGGACTCCGGGGTTATCTACGACAGTCTGCATGGTATCACTACCGCTACATATAATACCTAAATAATTACAATAATAAATTAATATCGTCTTACACTTCTGTCGACTTACTTCGTCTAAACATATTAATACACACTTATCCTGACCTGACTGTCCGTTCCTGTGGCACTGGACCCGTATGCATATGTTCGGATCTGGTGCAGCCGAAAGTTTATGAATTATATTTATAGTTACTTATTTATTGTTTTAAATCATTACTAACATCCACGTCCTACCTACCATAACCTATGGGCGAATTTCTGAAATAAAAGTCTGTTATTGTAATTATTTTAATTAGTGGTTTTCACTATGTGTTTTATACTTTACAGAAACGTCTAAACGGTTCGTATATTTATTTTACAAGTAAAGAAAAGCACGAGCAAAGCGCCCGCCCGTTAGTTAGTAAAAAAAATAAGTATTTTACCTAAATATTTTATAATATTTGACTACATATTATGAATATATATGACAGAAATAGATTATTCTACAACCGTTTTATTATGATAGTCGTAGAGAGTAATATTTATACAAAACATTTACCGAGTTTCATCAGCATCAGCCTATCGCAGTCCACTGCTGGACAAAGGCCTCTCCAATTGCACGCCACTTTGTTCTATCTTCGGCTTCTCGCATCTAGCTCTTGCCAACCGTTTTGCGTAAATCATCACTCCACCTGGCCTGAGGGCGTCCTACACTACGTTTGCCGAGTTTAGTCGCTCGCAAATTAAAAAAAAACTCGCAAATTAAAACATTATTTTTGTTTTGTTACTTTAAATTTTAGTTGCTACTAAGTTCAGTGGGTCATCTACTAGAAATATTAGGCAAATAGACCCTTGTACAACCAATAATATTATTTTAAAGCCATTCGTAAATAACTAGGGTAGGTGGTAAAATAACATTATGTACCTAGGTAGATACATAATGTTATTTTTTGTCCACCTATATAATATAATTAGCAGTTGATAGAATATAGGTAGGTACCTATATATCTGTGAGTGTTAGATAGCGTTTAGTTCTTTAACCCTATAATGTACTAGTCACCCCTTTTATACTTTTACTCTCTCATTCTTCCCCACAATTTTACTTTGTACTTGAGAAACACTAGAAATCCAGACGCAATTGTTTTGCCCAAAATTCCCAGAACTAAGCTTTACAAAAAGAACTGTTTTGCAATGTGTGGAGTTATATTTAATCGCATACCTAACAATATAAAGGACCTGCCCTATAATAAATTTGTAAAAAGCCTCAAGACTTGGCTAATAGATAGAGGTTTCTATACTGTGAAAGAATTCTTAAATAATAAATAGGCAGATTAGGTAAATGCTTCAAAACACTAATTTCTTTTCGTATATTTTCTGTTGACATTTGCATGCCCGATTTAGGCAGAACATGATGTACGCATTTAATTTTAAGACGACCTTCCATCTTTGTAACAATGTTCTTGCAAATAAAGATTATTATTATTATTATTATTATTCTAAAACCATTCGTAAATAACTAGGGGAGGTGGACATAAAATTAACAACATGTACCTACGTACCTATATTCTATCAACTGCTAATTGATTTTTCAACCTACGATGCGGTTAGTGAGTGTTAGATAGCGTTTAGTTCTTTAACCCTATAATGTACCAGTCACCCCTTTTATACTTTTACTCTCTCATTCTTCCCCACAATTTTATTTGTCTCACGGTGTCTGTACTCGTAAGATGTAGGGTAATGGGCACAGCGAGAAATCGCTTTTAAATTGAGCAGCTCGACTGATGGAATACTCCCATTTAAAGAATAGGTCGTACTGTGAAACATCTTGCTGTTATTTCTTTGAGCACGGCTTGTACAATTTATGTGTAGTTATATTTTTGTTTGAGTCTACCCGTGGCTGTTGCAATGTGGTCGAAATGTTGAAGAATTCGGGCAAAGGATCCGTAAAGTATAAATTATTGAATGTCTTTATGACATAAATCGTAAAAGTTTATAAATACAAAAAGACTGAATCAATTTGTTGTAGAGAGATGTAGAATCTATAACTCGCTCATTATATACATCATAATATTGCATTGTAAACAGTCATTGATTAGATGGGTTTTCACATTTTCTTATTATTTCTAAAAGTCTAAAACCAAATCAAAAGAAATAAGTAAAAAAATAATTGTAAATTGTAAAGTTAATACGATACGCAGGTGATATAATAATAAATGTATGCAAAGTAACTAGCGATAATAAACACTTTTTTTATTAATCTTGGCCACACGCAGTTTTATCCATTGAAGTTTGGTGATTGAAGTCAAATAATAAGGCTTATTTGCCACTTTAGGTGTTTAATCTATACTAATATTATAAAGCGGAAGAGTTTGTTTGTTTGCTTTGTTTGTTTGTTTGTTTAAACGCGCGAATCTCAGAAACTACTGGTCCGATTTGAAAAATTCTTTGTTTGTTGGATAGCCCATTTATCGAGGAAGGCTATAGGCTATATAACATCGCGCTACGACTAATAGGAGCGGAGTAGCGACGTGAAATGTTGCAAAAACGGGGAAAATTTTCGCATACGAAGTTGCACGGGACAGCTAGTATGTAATAAAAAACCGGGCAAGAGCATCTGGGACCATGCTCGGTACAACTTATGCAACACAATTGATGCAACTTTCGGAGCGATTATTTCCAAAAATATTTACTTAATCAAAAAATATATTTATTAAAAACCTTAAAATGTTTTAAAAAGACTTGTCGGATGACGTGCCACAGATTGATGTTTGCGCAAAAAAAAATGGTTTAGCTTAGCTATTTTTTAGCTATTTAAGTGTGTATAAAAATATTTACATAGATTATTAAGCTATCAAACTAAGCAGCGGCTACTACAAGACACCTTTTCACCAAATTTAATCAACATTCAGTGTGTAATCTTTGAGTAAAATGCCTGTGACATATGGACGGATAGACAGACAGACAGACGGACATAACGGAACCCTAAAAATGATGTTTTGTTCTTGTATTATAACAACGAAATATCTAAAATAACAAGAGTGAGGTGGGCCTTTTTAAACAACAATGCCTATACAAATTTCAAAACTGCCACATTTTACAAATTAATACAGTCCAGTACAACGGTGACACAAAACCTTGAATATAAATAAGGAGCAAACATAAAGTAATTCGAGTTTCTCAACTAAATCTTATCAAAGTTAAAACCTGATTAAAAATGTATGAGGAGGTGAAAAGGGCTCGTAGGCCTCTTTTCAGGAGACACTGAAATATTCAGGCTTGGCTCAGATAGGCTCATGATGTACTGTGCTATTTTTTCTCTTTACTGTAATCGAGCTACAGAAAATTTGCTTTAGTCAACCGTGTTTAGACGCTTTTACATATTTATGATCTTTGGAATTAGGCTACAGTTAGGTCGTACGAAATCTTGGAACTTGACTGGAAAATGACCTTGCAAAAACTAAGAGAATAATAATATTAATAATAATAATTTGTGTCACATAGCCTTTAGATTAAAGTGTCTAACGGGCCTCTACGTGTTGGCTTCGGCCCCACGCACGCCTCCCAAATAACCGGGACTCCATAGTCCCGTGATATGGAAACGACATACATAATAATAATAATATCTTGGGATAACTCACACAACGCTATCTGATCCCAAACTAAGCAGAGCTTGTACTATGGAAACCAGACAACTGATAAACATACTTATATATTTCTAAATACATACATATTATAGATAAATAACAACCAGACACAGAATAAAGCGTCTTCTAGACGGTTGGAAACAAGGCTTCCCCCAAGGTGACCTTGCTGGTTTCCAACAGCGTATGTATGTAATTTGGTTTGCAACAGCCGTCTACACTGTTGCAAACCAGCAAGGTCACCTTGGCGGAAAGTCTTGTTTCCAACCGTCTAGAACATGCTTAAACCATCGTGCTCAACACACAAAGTTTTATCCTGGGTGGGGATCTAACCCACGACCTCTTGCGTAGCAGTCGGATACACTCCCACCGCGCCACAGAGGTAGTCATGAATGAATGTCTCTGTGAATGAGTTAAGTCGCCAGTAATTACCAGGGAGTTACTAAACGGTCAGGCCCATATATAATACTTTATATTACAATTATGAAAACTAGACTCAAGGTAAATAAATTTATAAATCCAAAATTCGTCTGCTTAAAAAAGATTGAAACAAGATAACTTTAAATCATGCAGTCGGAGGCATTCATGAATCCCAGCGAACTTACAAAATGCCTTCGACTGCACGATTTTTTGTTATTTTGTTTCGTATTTCATACTTTTTAGTGCTTTGAGTGAAAAAGTTGTTATCAAACTTTAAATCATAATAAATTTTACATATTTTTTTTTAAGATTACTCCCGCAGTAGGGTTCAAGCCATGTGTCGCGGGGGACTTTACAAACATACAAGCCACGGACACAAAGTACACCCAGACTCGGAACAACAATTCGAGAATCACACAAAGTGGTGTCCCGTGTGGGAATCGCACCCACGACCTCTTGCGTAGCAGTCGGAACGGACTCCTACCGCGCCACAGATGCTGTCATATAACATAAACGGTTATTTTAAATAAAATAAAAAATAAGAAACCTCATCATGATTTAAAAATAGCTACATGATGATATCCCACATGACATAATTTTTTAAGGCACTTTCAAAATATTAATTTATTTTCAATTATCGTTTTCTACAAGCCCAGTTTATGATAAAACGAATTGATATTAATTTTAAGCTTTGACTTACGACCTTATACAACGGAGTAATCACGTTTGTATGGTAGAATCCTTGACTAGGACGCCCTTAACGTTTCAGTGGGAGTGTGTCCGACTGCTACGCAAGAGGTCGTGGGTTCGATCCCCACCCAGGATAAAACTTTGTGTGATGAGCACGATGGTTTATTCTGTGTCTGGGTGTTATTTATCTATAATATTTATGTATTTAAAAATATATAACTATGTATGTATTTAGAAATATTTAAGTATGTTTATCAGTTGTCTGGTTTCCATAGTACAAGCTATGCTTAGTTTGGGATCAGATAGCGGTGTGTGAGTTGTCCAAAGATATTATTATAAAGTACGCGGCTTTAGTACAATATAGTAATTACAGTATACGTGTATATAAACGCCGCAGGCTATATTTCAAATTCCAAATAACTATGTGTGTAGCGCACTATCTTGACAACTTATTCCCGCCCTCCGTTAGTCGCGAGGTTGCATCTCAACTTTAAGGCAAGTTCGAACCCTGAATCACTTTCCCGCGTGATAATACAATCTTCTAAGTTATATACAAGGTGTAAATTAATCCCTGTCCGACCCTAAAAGGGTGCGTAGGTATTCTGTTACAATGCTAAAAAAAATAGAAAAAATCCGTCAAAATGTTTTTGTATTTAATAAAAATTCACGACAAATAATATTATTCACAATTTTGTCAAGATTTATAATCAACATTGTATGCGTAAAGCCTCTTTACAATCAAACCAATATTTACCGCCTCCGCATGGAAAACATATGACTTCTATCAAGAAAAAATAATTTAGTAATTTTATTTGTACCTTATAATGTAAAACTGCAAAACTGCTTCTTTGGCATGGCTCCCGTAATTTATAATAAAATACCAGAAGAAAATAGTTGCCCCAACACACTTTTCAAAAGAAAGCTTTCGGAGCTATTAGTTAAAAAATGTTATTATGAAGTAAGTGAGTTTTTGGATGATCAGTCACTCTAAATCTAATAATCTTTTAAGTGCGCTATATTTTTGTGTAATAAATATTTTAAGTTTTTATTTTTAAGATTGGTAATTTTTGTATGTTTGTATTCGTTTATGTATTCTTTTTTATTATTATGTCCGATTTTATATGTGTATGCCATAATGGCAAAACGTAGCGAACAAAAATATTCATGATCTTTTATAACAAACCTATGTTTAACAAATAAATAATTCAGATTCTGATTTCGACATTATTTAAAAAAAAAATGTACAAAATTCAAATGGGAACATGATACCTAACAACACATTAACGGGTCGGACAGGGATTAAATAAACATACTGTATAAGCGAAGGGGAGAGAAACTGTCGTAGATATTCTGATATAATCTGCTTGCCGATAATCGTATTATCTCTTAACATATAGCCTTGGTAGTATTTTATCCATATAGATACCTGTATGAACTCGGAAATCATAGAAGAATATGCAGGGCCTTATCACCCTTTCTTCCTCTTGATTTTATGCTTAGCGGCGGTCGAATATTTTGTATTATTTTGTAAAACGATTAATAACAATGCGAGTTACACATTCCATTCAAGCGGCGGTATGGCATCGTTCTCACATTGTTGAGGTCGCGGGTTCGTATCCTACCCATTATACTACCAACGTAAACGTATATGAATAATATGAAGTCATATATATATATATATATCTTTTTTATTTCAATTAGTTTAATTACCTAAGGGTGATGTAGAAATGAAATTTGTAGGTGCACGTACACATTTGGTTTCTACATCACCCTAAAGTAGACTGGCAGAGAATACTTTTAGCATTAAGTCCGCCTCTGTACAACTTGGTGCATAAAGTTTTAAACAAATAAAATGAATCTATACTAATTGTTGGAGCCCATTTATAAGGAAGGCTATAAACCACCACGCAACGACCAATAGGAGTGGAGCAGCAATATAAAATGTTGCAAAAACAGGGAAAATTTACGCAGACGAAGTTGTGCGGGTCAGCTAGTAATATTATAAAGCTGAAAAGTTTGTTTGTTTGTATGCGATAATCTCAAAAACTACTAAGTCAAATTGAAAAATTATTTTACTGTTGGATAGCCCATCTATCGAGTAAGGCTATAGGCTACACACTATCACGTTACGACTAATAGGAGCAGAGCAGCAATGAAAAATGTTGCAAAAACAGGGAAAACGAAGTTGCGCTGGCGAAGTTGCGCTGATCAGCTAGTAAATATTATGTGAGACCCAAAATCCAACAATGCAATTAAAAAAAAAACCGGCCCGACCTAAAATGATATAAAAACTAAAGGACTGGCTACTTTTATATTGACCTGAACCACACTGAACTCTCAAATCCCTCGGGAGACATATATTTTTCCGGGATAAAAAGCCTATACCTTGTCCCTCCCATATACTATCTCTGTGTAAAAAATCACGTCGATTCCATTGGTTTATTACTCTGTGAAATAAGTTTCAACCAGCACTCTTACGACTATCATTATTACATAGAAATTAATACTATTATATACTATTTTTATAGATTTTTTTTAAAGATTACTAGCAATGTGGGATTGGGTTCCACATCAATAGCAATCTTGTTAAACCCAACAACTAAGCTCAAAGACTTGTGTTAGGAGTGGGTTCACGTCGGGAGTGTAATGGGTAGGATTCGAACCCGCGACCTCACGATTGCGAGACCGATGCCTTAGCCATTAGGCTACCGCCGCTTCAATTAGTTAAAGTTTTCACTCTCAAAATAATGGATTCTAGCTGCCTGCCCCGCAGTTTTTTATACCTTGAGTTTTTCGTACGAATCTCTATTTTTTTTGACAATAAGGTATAGTCTATATTACTCCCCGTTATTGTGGCTTTCTAATGGTGAAAGATTTTTTTATAATCGGCTCAGTAGTTTTTAAGTTTATTCGTTACATACAAAAATGCAAATCTTTGCTCTTTATAATATTACCTATAAAGAGAAAAGATTTGCATTTTTGTATGTAATACTAATATTAGTATAGACGTAGATAAAGACTAACTGATCCGCGCAACTTCGTCTGCGAAACTGTTGCATTTTTAGAACATTTTTAATTGCTGCTCCGCTCTTACGATAAACATGATATATGGGCTATTCAACAGTGAAAGATTTAGGGTTTTTCTATTCAGACCAGTAGTTTCTAAGATTATCGCGTTCAAACAAACTCTTCTGCTTTAAAATATTACACCGTTGAGAAGCTACACTTTCCCCGGGTGACATAGGCTACTTTTTATCCCTGTATTCCTACAGAAACGGGAACTGGGCGTGTAAAACCGCGAGGCGTCCTCTAGTATTGTATAAATAACATTCCCAGTACTGCCCTGGTAAATGTGTGTGTACAATTTGCAAATGTACAAAATACAATGTTTGTATGGAGCTCTAAACACAATATTAGAGGCAATAAAAAAATAACGTACGCAAACGACTCGCGCACTTTGGTATAATAAAACATTCATAAACGTTGTTGGTCCTTTTGATATATCCCAAACAATTGTTTTCCAAATGAAAATGAAAATATTACTGTTCATTTCATTGTTTGTGGATTTTATCAACATAAATGTATTTCTATGATATATATACAACGTGGAACAGAAAGATGAGGTCAAATTACAGCAGTGGACTATATTGTTTACATTATCAGTGTTGCAACTACCTTGATGCCATATACGATTACATTGTTATCAAAAGTCACCTCTGGGCCCGTAGAAAAAATGGCACTCTATTCGATTAGAGTTTACGCTAATCGAATACAAAGACGTCGTTTGTCATGTGAAATAAAAATGCATCTAAAATTATTGATGCATTTTATTATGATGTAACAGTTCATATTTAGGCTGCGTTTATACGAGGCGAAAAAATTCTGCGGCCGCCGCGAGGTAACTGCCTGCCTGCCGTGTATCTGTATGCACTCACAATCAAATCTAAGTTTTATTGACTGGTCATAAGATTCAAATTCGTCAGAATTATCAGACAGCACAGCCGCAGTGCAGTCGCTGCGCGGCCGCCACGCATTTAGGTTATAGGGAATAATTTGTATCTCAAAATATTCATCCATGCATTCTCATCCCTGCAATAGTCAAAGTATTCGAATCGCTTCAGCCTTGCGCGGCAACTGCACGTCGTTTTCCGCGATGCTCGGAAATGAACCTTTAGAGCATATTCTACACAGAAAACAGTGATGAAAGGCTTGCGCAGCTTGGACGGATCGCTAATAACATTTTAAATCACTAGCTGACCCCCGCAACTTCATCTACGGAAATTTTCCTTGTTTTTGTTCCTTTTTTATTGCTGCTCGGCTCCTATTGGTCGTAGCGTGATGTCATATAGCCTATAGCCGTCCTCGATAAATAGGCTATCCAACAGTACAATATTTTTTTAAATTCTGACTACTGGTTCCTGAGATTATGGCATTCAAACAAACTCTTCACTTTTATAATATTAGTACGGATTATACATATTTTTTTTATATCCAGAAGCGATATATCAAACCACAACCCAAATTTTTCATTCCCTTTATGTAAGCTATCCTTAACAATCGCACGACTGCTACCAGAACCGATCAGAAAAGCATAATCCGACGTTTGAAAGCGCGACCCTCCGGACACGACCTTTCAAATTATTCTATCTGTCAGACCATTTAGAAACGAGCTATTTATCTTTCATTTTAAATATTAGTTCACCATTGATCGTCTTGTTACTTATCTATGTACAGCTAGCAAAAGAAGAGCTAGAGAAGAAGAGTTTGTTTGTTTGTTTGAACCAATCTCAGGAACTACGAATTACGGTCCGAATTGAAAAAATAATTCTTTGTTGGGCAGCCCCTTTATCGAGGAAGGCTATAAACTATATAACATCACGCTACCAACAATAGGAGCGGTGCAGTAATGAAAAATGTTGCAAAAATGGGCAAAATGTACGCATACGACTTTGCGCGGGACAGCTAGTATCTATATATAACTTAAGTATAAACGTGAGAAAGCTGGCTACCTACCTACTTTTACAGCTGTATATGCACCTTTTTTTTCTTATGACGATTTTGATAGACAGTATGTAGCAGGTCCTATAGTACTGATACATTTCTTTATCAGTTGAACTTATCAGAATTCTATATAAATTGGTACTTCAACATCTATGGCACTCCTGTATTAAATTCCGTGCACGATATTAGTTACCATTCGATACGAATGGCAGACGCCTAGAATACTAACTAAAACGTTACATATTTAAAACTAATTTCTTTGAGCGGATTGCGTTGCTGACCGTACTTTCGAAGGCAAGGTGTGATAAACGTAAAAGAAACGAATAATGTTACAGACTAAAGTCATTAATCTTAGTGATACTTGCTCGATATTGATAAATAACTTTGAAGGTGTTACCACAAAATACTCACAGTACAGAAGGCGTGCTCGATGCACGTACAAATAGACGTCGCACACAGACACGACATAAACTGTTTGAGACCTATGATGTTTTCAGTAAAAAGGCGTAGAATGGTTACAAGCACATTGAAAGCAGCACGATACAATTATTTAATTTTATAAGCTGCGGGTCTTAATCGCGTTAATTACCCGACGTTTCGTGTCCGTATTGCAACGGCCGTGGTCACGGGTAGACTGGTTCAGCTCAGCGTCGCCTCCGTGAAGCGCGGGTTTTGGAAACTACCCTTGTTTGATTTTTATCACTCACTATTACGAAACCGTCGGTATTTCGACACCCAACACTAACGACATCTGCACACTGGCGTGTAATGTTTGTTCGGCGATGTTGTACGTTTATTTTATAATATGTACAAATCGCGAAAGTTTACGAACATATACAATTGACTTGTTTTTATATGTCAGTGTCGCATCGCCGGCGTCAACAGCTGACAGCAAAAGATTACATTTTTCTGTTTTTCGCTTGTGATAATTAAGTAGTAAGTACGAGTATGTACGACTGTTTATAATAGTGTGACATTGCTATATTTAACTGGCTATGTCTGCCTTAGTTTGAGTTTTTGTAATATTTTTTTGAGACTACACTAAAGCTGAGATGGATATCAAATGTTTAATAAGAAAGTTGCTTAGCAACCATTGACAAAAGTATTGAATATTGAGTGGTTGCTAGGAAACTTAATTATTAAACATTTCACATTCATGTCGGCTGTATTATAGTATTATAGTATGATAATTATTAAAAATAATGCCTCAACGTCAATGTACATTCTGGTATTGTTGAATATCACTGACCTCAATGTTATGAGCTTGTTTTATTGTTAAAAATTTTTACTTTTGCAGTATGTACATATGTTACGTTATGATCTAGATCAGATTTAAGAAACTTTGTAACTTAGTTTTATTTTACGATTGTAATGTGTTTTGTGCATCTAAATAAATAAATAAATAAATAAATAAATAAATTGTAGATTTTGTAATCATGATTAAATGTAATTAATCAACAACGAGATACGAGAGGCCCCACGTATTTTTTTTTTTCATTACAATTTTTTCCATAAGCCTGAGTTGACCGCCTATGACATACAAATCGAAGTACATACATGAGGTTACCTTCTATACTCTCAGTTTTTAGTGGTCATACGAGATATGATGAAGATTTTGTATAGTTCATGTGACTACTTATTTTATTCTATGCAGTTTTGTAGTTGAGGACCCGTAGAGTGCAGGCGAGGTTTAAAAGCTTCTCTCGTGAAGTTTTTTTTTTTTTTTTTTTTTTTTTTTATATATTTATTTATTTCAGCGCCCAATTCGTCCACTGTTATAGTTCTTACAGTTGTTGTTCAATCACACCAAAGCGGCTTAATGGATCTGGATAACATTAGACAAAGAGATTATTACATAGGCTACTTTTTATTTCGGAAAAATAACAGTTCCAAATAATACACGCGAATGAAGTCGTGGACAACATCTAACTATTATAATAATATCATTACTTGTATTCCCTTATTATTCTTACTAATCCTCAGATTAGGCGGATTCGTAACTTCGTCCGTATATTAAATAAACGTGTCAATTAATTCTTGAACCACGACGCAAAGGGTGTTTCAAGTTTAAATCCCATATGCGTCTGTTCAAAGATAAACCTTTCACCTATTTTACACACATTATTTATTAACTTTTCTATTAGTAATAAGAATACTAGTCTAAGTCCGCGGTTACACCCGCCTAACTCCTATAAAGAGCACCCAATTTATAATATTTTAAGCAAATCTATCAACTATAACGTTTATTTTTAATTAATGATTTAGAAGTATTTGTATATTAAGTAGTTTTTGTTATATTAATCGAATCCCATGTTGCCTTTACCCTCTTCTGTGATTTTTGTAAGTTCATGCTGCCATACACACCATATAAGAATAATTCGTTTAAAACTGAATTATACCCACTTTACATACTATGGTTACTGCTTACGTGAGTTTCATGATGTAATGGTTACTGGCATAACCGTGTATATACAAATATATTGTAATAATTTGCATTTCAAAAAAGTGGCCATGAGTTTTTATTGCCAAGTTCTTTCCTCACGGCCTTACTCTTGCGAACTTGGCATTAAATATAAAATCATTCTATTCCAATTTAAAAAAAAAAAAAAAAAACGACGACTCCCACAGTAGAGTAGAACTCCCGCAAGCACCGTGTCGCGGGGGACTTTACAAACATACAAGTCATTGACACAAACGTTCATAAGCGTTGCATTCTGTAACCTAAGTGAATAAAGTAGGTACTTTCGACTTTTTAACTGTTTTTCACAGAAAAAGAAAAAGAGCATAAATAAGGGAAATGATACTCTTTCTAACCAGGCGCGGATCTAGGATCATATTCTGGGTAGTTACTTTGAGCCAACACGGGCTAAGTGTGAGTAGTTGTGACCGTCAACGCGGATCAAACGTAAGACGAACACTTTAAAATTCATGAGTCTGGGGGAGGGGGGATGGTCCCTGTTGCTCCCCCCTTGGATTCATGCCTATTTCTAACAACCTTCTCCCGCGCCTACATCTTCCCGAATTCCCTTCTCTTATTTCTTTAAATGTGTTATCTTAAAAGGTGTGATTTTTAATTATGCCCTTTTATACTAAGGTCCTTTTCACACGTTCGGGTTTCAATTTAGGCGCCGGATTGAAACCGGGTACCCGGCGCGATGTGTATGATGTACAATGTACGGTAGCTTTCATATGTTGCGGCGGTGGTCCGGTCCGGTCGCTATGCATTCGCCGCCGGCTAACTGGCGCCGGGTAGACATTACTAAGACTTCACTGTCCGTCTGTCACCAGGCTGTTTCTGATTAACCGTGATAGCTAGGCAGTTGAAATTTTCACAGATGATGTATTTCTGTTGCCGCTATAACTAAAAACAAAATAAAATAAAATTTAAGTGGTATTAGATATATTTCGGGATTTAATCTTGTGAATTATATAAATATACGAACCTTTTATTTACCCGACGTTGAGTCGACCCGTAACCACGATCCGTGCAATTCGATCGAAACGTCGGGTAAATAAAAGGTTTGTACCTTTAAATAATTTACGCGATTAAGTCCCGAAATATATCTAATATGTACAAAAATCGCGAAAGTTTAAAAACAATAATTAAGTGGGATTCCCATACAACAAATGCGATTTTGCAGTTTTTTGCTCGAAAAAAAAATAGTGTCTAATGTTGTACGCAACCCTTCGTGCGCGAGCCCGACTCGCACTTGGCCGGCTTCTGTAAAAGATTAGATCTTTCTTCTTATTATTCATTGGCAAATGTGTCTGACATGGCTAGCTTTTCCTGTGGGTTTGCCCTCGTATAGTTTGTTCTAATAGTTTATGTGATATTCTGAGTATAAATTACACTACGTACTGTAGAGTTTCAACAAAATCGATTCAGTAGTTTGTGTGAAAGAGCAACAAACATCCATCCATTTTCACAAACTTTTGGTTGTATAATATTAGGTAGAATATTATACATAGGGCTTTATTTCGAACTAGCTGTTGCCATCGACTTCGTTCGCGTAATAAAATATAGATGTGCTAAAATGAGCTTCAACCAGGCGCAGCCGCAGCCGGAAATTTTGGAGGGGATCATTAGTAATAACACAATATGTAGAGTAAATTAGAGTTTATTGCACAATACCTACATAGTTTTTTCTGCATGCCTATGTTACTCCCTATTAATGTAGCTTTCAATAAATGAAAGAATTTTTCAAAACAGTCGTGTAGTTTTTGAGTTTATTCATTACAAACATACAAAAATACATATATGTTTGTAATGAATAAACTCAAAAAGTACATTTATATTACAACATATAAATTTTTGCAACATTTTTCATTGATGTTCTGCTCTTATTGGTCTGGCTCCGGTAGCCTATGACACTCACAAATAACATGGCTTTTTATTGGTAATAGTACATTATGATATAAGTGCGGTTATTGTTAATAAAGTTAGCCTTAGCAAAGCCTGGTGGCTTTGCCTTAAAAAAAAAGCAGCCAGTGTTACTAATAAAGTAAATTAATAATTTTGTGGTTTGTTACAGATAAAGAATTAAATGTTTATTTATTATATTTTATCTCCCAAAGTTATTTTTATTCATAAAATGTTGGCCACTTTTCTGACATAAAAACTCTTTGCTAAGATTTAAAAAGTATCGTTCGTTTTAGACGGAACATGTTGATAAAGCGTGCGTTTTAATAACGCACAAGTACGTAATGAGATACATTACGGTATTGAAATTGGAGAAATAAGAGACTCTTTACGAGCAAATATGTTACAAAATAATTATTTAGTTTGGTTCCGTAGATCCAGAGATTACCACCGACAACCTCATAAACTTACCTCATTAAAATATTAGTAGGTATAGCTTTTATACATTTAACTAAAGTAAAGATTTTTTGAACAAAAGTATTATTCAGAAGATATTACGATTGTCATAATAACAAATAAATTATTCAGCCTATCTTACGACAGTGAACGTCTGAAGCTTAGCAAACACCCAAAAATATGAAAATTACGTTATTTAACAAGTTCTCAGAGAGAATTTCATTTGATATGCTAAGTAAGGTGGATTTCGTTTGTTTTTAGATCTAGAAGGACTCAAATTAGAAGGCACTGTAGTGTACTCAAAAGTAAATAAGGTGCTTTAAAAAATAACTCTCTTAGGTACCTAACTACTTTCTTATTTACTATCTACCTAACATTAAATCTGGGTCCTTATTCACGTTTTTTCTGTATCCACGGCAAGCCCTTGCGGAACTGTCAAAATCTTGACATAATAGTAAATGAAGAGGTGCGCTTAGAAATTCAACAACACGCTTGCGCGGTGGACATTTTTGAGGGTCGCGCATGCGCCTTTATGCATTTGTGAGCACACTGATTTTAACCGCATGGGATTACCGTGGAAAATAAACGCGAAAAATGACCCTGCTTAAATAAAAAAATCGGTATATTTGGTACATGTGTGTGTAAAAGGGACTTTTTTTGAGTGAAACATTTCTAAGTTTTTCATAATCTCAATAAGCTTCAACTTCTGTTCTCTTCTTGAGTGATAAATCGCTACTCGCTACTCTTTTTCTCGCCGTTGGTCGGACAGGTGCCTTATGATAACTATACGTATAATTATGTACTGCAAAGTAATTAAAGAGAGAAGGATAATAACGATTAATAGAATAATCGTCATTACCAGCAGGCAGCGGAAATGTTCAGTATGTGAACTCTGTATGTATAGCTAAACCCTAAAGTTATGTTTCATATACTAGTAGTACCAGGTACTACTAGTTCAAACTAATATTATAAATGTGAAAGTAACTCTGGCTTTTTGTTACGTTTTCACGCTTCAACCGATAAACCGATTTAGATTAAATTTGGTACGATAATAGTTTAATCACGGAGAAGGATATACTCACGATAACCCTCGCGATAACCACGGGTGACAGCAAGTTTAATATAAGGTTCGAAGCGGCGGTAGACTAATGACTAAGGCATCGGTCTCGCAATCGTGAGGTCATGGGTTCGAATCCTGGCCATTATACTACCGACGCAATGTAAAGCCACTCCTAACACAAGCCATAGAGCGATCGAGGGGTTAACAGGATTACTAGTAATGTGGGACCATAATCCCACATTGTTAGATTAAAAAAAAAAAAAAAAAGGAATTAAAGAGAGAAGGATTATAACGATTGTCGTATATTTCGACTGCCTCTGTGGCGCGGTGGGAGTGTATCCAACTGCTACGCAAGAGGTCGTGGGTTCGATCCCCACCCAGGATAAAACTTTGTGCGATGAGCACGATGGTTTATTCTGTGTCTGGGTGTTATTTATCTATAATATGTATGTATTTAGAAATATATAAGTATGTTTATCAGTTGTCTGGCTTCCATAGTACAAGCTCTGCTTAGTTTGGGATCAGATGGCGTTGTGTGAGTTGTCCCAAGATATTATATATTATTATTTACTCTTTTTTTAAGATTATGGTCCCACATTACTAGCAATAATAATATAATATCTTGGAACAACTCACACAACGCTATCTGATCCCAAACTAAGCAGAGCTTGTACTATGGCAACCAGACAACTGATAAAAATATTTATATACTTCTAAATACATACATACTGTAGATAAATAACACCCAGACACAGAATAAACCATCATGCTCATCACACAAAATTTTATCCTGGGTGGGGATCGAACCCGCGACCTCTGCGTAGATACACTACCACCGCGCCACCGAGGCAGTTGAATGAATCGTTGCAATCCTGTTAACCCCTCTATATTACGTAGTATGAGACGGGAAGCTTCATTTTAGATTGGTAAAGACAATGTAGCGTACAGGAATCCAGCAATAACATACATAGTGGTGGGGAGGAATTTCCTCTGTTCCCTTTCATACAATTAATTTTTATGACTAACTTAATTATTGTTTAAATAAATACTTGAAATGTTTAATGAAACGTCGCTTATGGGAACAAAGGAATACCTTTTACATAAAAATATTTTTTAATTGAAAGAGCAACTTTGATTTTTTTCTTTTTCATTTTAGAATTATTTCAATGAAATTCTAAAATTAATATTTTTTATGGTGAACGAACCCTTCACTTCAGAGCATTTCAATACTTTTGCACTAGAAGTCGCCCGCGACTTTGTTTGCGTGACCATTTTTAAAAAACAAATTTTGGCCACGGGAACATTTTCCGGGATTGAAAGTACTTGCTCCTATTTCATACTTCATTATATCTCTGTCCCAAATTTTGTCCAGATTCGTTTACCTGTAGTGGCGTGATTGATCCATACGACCAAACTTTCACATTTATAATATTAGTACAGATAGATTTTATCTGATGAATGTTGTGGTAGGCCTCCTAAGTGTGAGTAGGCCTCCTGAGCTAACAATGATAATTAATTTATTGTTAGCTCAGGAGGCCTACTCTGATTCAATAAAAACGAAATTTCGATCAAAAATGAATGGTAATATACAGAACCATATATATAATCCACTCGTTGCAGTAAGTCATCCAAGAGTCCAAGTTTCTTTTGCTTATCCAAAAATAATTAGAATAGTCCCTGTCAACTTAAGAAATTAAAGGAAACGAAAATAGCCTACTGGTACCCAGTTACGTTTGTAGAATACTGAAAATGATGCAAGTGAGGTAAATACTATCACGTGCACCTTTGCAAAAGCCCAATTTAGCACACTTTTTCAATTTCGCACCTGTCCACCGTCAACAAAAATACATTCTCTCTTTGACACCGTTACACTGCCTCACAGTGTGTTCGTTATACAGACACAGGCAGACACATGGTGTGTTCTTTAAAAATTCACTGCACTAGAAAACATACATATATACAGAAAACCAGCTCTCTATAACGAGCAAAAACAGGTCCACATACACACATAGACGCCGTTTTACGTACATTTCGGTCGAGTTCAGTAAAGTTGTCAACCGAGACAGCGCAAGTTGGGATCATCCGGACGTGCGCATTTGTGTGTGTGGATTTTTGTTGAGCTGTGAGCCGACCTTAGGGGTGGTAGAACGCCGGGGGCATGATTTAGTTCGTCGTGATTGCGTCAATGCTGCCCGGAGGCTGCGGGAATGCCGCCTCATTCATTCCACACTTTCCGAAATAGATTTTGTTTGAGCAACTTTTTTTTTGGCATGTTTTCCCTTTTTAGTAGTTTTTCGGTTGGTTTTCAGGACGAAAGCTGTAAAATAGATACGTATATTTTTAAATTAGCTGTAATTAGTATATAATGGGAAACTTGGTAGGCAAATACGATTAGAAATAAAGGTTATTCGTCTTTAGAGTTGCCAGTGTAATATTCCAAGATATTACACTGGCAACTCTAAAGACGAATAACCGTTTTTCAGAAAATCTAAATTCCTACATACATATTCTCCATTATCTATAGGTTTTAAGGTTTATTTACTATCTTAAATTGATTTTTAAAAAGAAAATTGATAAGATGGATAATATAATATTCAGTCAGTTGTCTTACTCTTTGTTTAAGTAATGACAGCATTAAAAAAAAGTGGAAATTGCTTCAATTGTAACCGTTCAAATCCATTTAAAACTTTTTGTGACAAATAAATTGGATTCCATCTCATTCTTTCTAATCTTAAACATCACAGGAGAAAACGAGATAAATCCATAAGCTAAATGCTTCTATTTATTTCAATGTTGGTTATCGATTTCATTGTCAAAGCACTTTGACACAAACAAGTCTTTTAAAATTTACAACATTCTTCATTCGTAAACCGATGCGGGCTTAAACGAAACCGGACTTTAATTCCACAAAAGTTGTCAGCCCCGTTTCAAATTCCGTAAAGCATTTGTGAAACGGAATTAAATCGGTCGCGGCAATACATCAAAGGGATTGTCGTGATTAGTCTCTCTGAATAATAGCTTGATCTCGCGATTTATTGGACACAAGCGATGTTAAAGATTACCTATATCCTGACAGGCGGTATTTTATATATTTTACTTTCATTAATGTAAAATTACAAAATACTGAGGAATTTATCTAAGTTAGTGGCGACCGAGCAAATCGAGATGTCTGTGAGGTTAAGCAATATAACTACTGTCGGTTTATGGATGGGTGACCGTTTTCAAAATATGTCACACCCCTCCGTGCCTCAAAGAACACATCAAGTCCGGTCGTGTCGGATTTCCGTCCCATCGGGCTAATAAAGTGAGAGAATAGACAGTGCACTTGTAGGCTGTTCTTCGATGAAATATTCCGATGTAACCAGCATCGGTTAGGGGAACATTGCTAAGAGAAAAGAAGGGAAGCTTTATACAAACAAGCTCGACACGGAATGGAATGGATGGATCACTTTAGGCGACTTTATACGGTTGGCAACCTTACTTGAAGGACACGTTGAGCCGTCAGTCCTACGCCTAATCTCTCTCCGATCGTGTCGGATGTACCTCCCATCGGACGATGAAAGTGAGAGAATAGAGAGTGCACTTGTGTCTGCGCATATACACCTATGCACTTTAATATCTCCTGCGTTGTTGGCTAGTCTCTATTGAGATTGGCCGCCGTAAACGAAATGAGTTAGGGGAAGATTGCTAAGAGAAAAGAAGGGAAGCTTTATACAAACAAGCTCGACACGGAATGGAATGGATGGATCACTTTGGGCGACTTTATGCCAAAGGTGTTCCGAAATTGCGTGTTCAATGACCGATGTCTACACAAAATAATAGCCTTCTAACCGATTTCGTTTACGGAAGCCAATTTCAATGGAAATAAGCCAACTACGCAGGAGATATGATAGTGCACAAGTGTATGCGCAGACACAACTGCACTCTCTATTCCCTCACTTTCATAGTCCTTGGGACGGAAGTCTAACACGACTGGAGAGATTAGGCGTAAGGACGGAAATTTGACACGGTTGGGGTGAGATTAGGCGCAGGACTGATGGGTTAACGTGCTCTTCGAGGCACAGAAGGGTACGGCAAATATAACTTTGAAACTTACGCGTTGCATTATGTAAACAATTTGACATGGGAATTAACAAGTTTAAATTGCAAAATCTTCCACTTCACAGGGACTTTTTGCTCGGTTTTCTAAAAATGAAACTTAGCTAGATCGATTAATCGCCCCCCCCCCCCCCCTCTCCGAAAATGAAACCCCCTGCATACTAAATTTCATGAAAATCGCTGGAGCCGTTGCCGAGATACTCGTATACATAAAAAAAGACGGAATTAAGAATTTCCTACTTTTTGAAGTCTGTTATAAGGAAACCAAATTTTACTACAACTTTTTGTTCATACCTACAGAAATAACATTCAAATTCCTTTATTAACAAACTTTGGTTTTCCACTAAATGTAAATGTGTAGATTTACATAGTGTTACGAATACAACAGGTAAAACCAATAACAGTTGTTGTTATTAACCAATAACGTGGCACAGATGTTTCAAAGGCTTAGGGTCTCAGTCGGTCTCAGAATAATAACTAGTATAGGGTATTCTATACGCCAAAATTGTGTCTTCGATTGCCGCTTTTATTCTGAAAATATTTATTAAAATCTTTACATTTTGTAAATACATCAGGCACAGAATAGAGAAAAAGGACTTAAGGCAAGAACAAGGCAAAGAGGAATAGCGCTTTTATAGCCCAGTGTGAATATGGTGAAAGCCAGCGTGAATACCAGTTAAAACTAAATCTTATTGCTGAGGTAACACGGATGAAAATAGCATGCCACATTATACTAACTCAGAGACGCGTTGGCGCCGCAAATCTACATGAGTATTGCTTCTGCGCTTGACTTTTCGCTTTGTTTTGGTTTAAAATCTCTTGCGACTGCGCTTCACCATGTTTGTGCATCAAATAATTGATAGCGGTAACTCATCTATTGGACGGACAGTAGTAACGTTGCTTGACCTCGCCGATATCTACTTAGATCTGCCCTGTCGCCATTAAATCACAGTTTCCTTATTCACTATCTTTTTTTTCGTTTTCGCGTCCACCCCGCGCTTTTAACTGTCAAAATCTATACTAATATTAAAAGCGAAAGAGTTTGTTTGTTTTAACGCGGTAATCTCAGGAACTACTGATCCGAATTAAAAAATTCTTTCACTTTTGTATAGCCCATTTATCGAGAAAGGCTATAGACTATATAACATCACGCTACGACCAATAGGAGCGGAGCAGCAATGAGAAATGTTTCAAAAACGGGGAAAATTTACGCAGACGAAGTTGCGCGGGACAGCTAGTAATAGTATATAGAGAGCTGCGCTTAGAATGCGCGCGGACATCTTTGAGCACACCGCGCATGCGCCAGGCTTGCCGCGAAAACGAAAAAAAACATAGTGAATAAGGACCCGGATGTTCACTTTCATTGTTTAGAAGGTGTATTAGCAAACATGCAGATGAAAACAAAGGTATCGTTTTATTGTTGCAGTTTGCTAATAAGAACCTACCTAATAATAATAATCTCCTAAACGATTTCGGTTACGGCGGTCAATCTCATCAAAGACTAGCCATCTACGCAGGAGATATTATCACTATAATATCTACTGCGTAGTTGGCTAGGCTCTATCTCGCATAAGTGTGTGCTCTCTTTACTTAATCTCATAGCCGATGGGACGGAAATCCGACTCGACAGGAGAGAGATTGGACGCAGGACCGACGGCTTAATGTGCTTTCCGAGGCACGGATGTGACAAAATGGTCACCCATCTGTATACCGGCAGTGGTGACGTTGCTTGACCTCACAGATATTTCGACCTGCTCGGTTACTACTGAGTCAGGGACCCTTAACCACCTTACCCTAATATTGCCAGAACATGAGACCATTTTTTTTTTTTTACAAAATTGAGATAATTCATAATCTTCCATCATCTCCCACTGAGTCAGGGACCCATAACCACCTTACCTTACTAATATTGCTAGATACATTGTAAAATAAATTACCTAGGAAGGCCAAGTATAAAACTATCGATTGTTAAAACGAAGATTACAGAAAAAATAAAACCTAAAACTTCCGTAGCGGAAGCTGAATTCGCCGGCCACCGCACTGCATTTTAAAACCGTATTGTTTTTAACAATTTTCACGGAAACTGGTATTAAACTTGGTAAAGCACTTTAAAACTATAGCGTGCAAAATGTTGAGGAATCAATTTGATGAAATAAAGGTATTTTAGGGCTGAATTCAGACAATGGTATACTAAACCTAGTAGGACACGAAGGAACAAAATTCGATCTAAAGAAAAACATGTCGGACCATGCTCAGTGTAGGGTTCCGCAGCCTTAAATAATTGCATCAGCAGAAGAGCGAATGTTCATGGCACTTACGCCCTTTTGTTGAGTAAATTAAAATAGTTTAAGGTATTTATTGAGCGCTACTTTTCTGTTTTTTTTTTCATATTTTTTGGTCACACAGTTCAAAAGTTAAGAGGGGGGGCACAATTTATGCAACTTTCGAATCGATTATTTCCAAAAATGTTTACATATTAAACAAAAAAAAATTAGAAACCTTATCATGTTTTTAAAAGACCTGTCGAATGATATGCTACGCGTTGATGTTAGCCAAAAAAAAAATCAGCTTCTGTTACATGTATGGAGTACCCCCCCCCCCTAAAAATATTAATTTTTATTATTTAGCTATCAAACTAAGTAGCGGCCACTAGAAGACACCTTTTCAATAAATTTCATTAATATTCATTAAGTAGTCTCTGAGAAAAATGTCATACGGACGGACAGACAGACAGACAAGCGGTCATGACGAAACTATAAGGATTCCATTTTTTGCCATTTTGGCTACGGAACCCTAAAAATGGCTAGCAGTGAGTCCTTAAACACCATTTTTTTTGGTTTACCTATAAATTCTAGATACCTACTTAATATACGTATGTAGAACCGTGTTGACCGTATCCAACTATTATCAAGTTACCTTAGGATTATTTTAACCCTTTGATGATGGCTAGGTATATTTGTCTAGATTGTATTTTGTTGCTTCGTGTCTCAATATTAAACTAGCTGACCCAGTGCAACTTCGTATGCGTTAATGTTCCCCGTTTTTGCAACATTTTTCTATGCTGCTCCGCTTCTATTGGTCGTAGCGTGATATTATATAGCCCATAGCCTTCCTCGATAAATGGGCTATCTAATAGTAAAATAAATTTTCAATTCGGACCCATAGTTCCTGAAATCGTCGCGTTTAAACAAACAAACAAACTTTTCAGCTTTATAATATACTAGCTGTCGCCCGCGGCTCCGCCCGCGTGGATGTCGGTTATCGCGATAAAAACTATCCTATGTCCTTCCCCAGGACTCAAACTATCTCCATACCAAATTTCATCTAAATCGGTTTAGCTGTTTGAGCGTGAAAGCGTAACAGACAGACAGACAGACAGACGGACAGAGTTACTTTCACATTTATAATATTAGTATGGATAAGTATGGAAGTATAGATAAGAAATACATTAGGAAATTCTAGACACATTCTATCAGTTAAATAGGCTTAAAGGTCACACTTTATTCACTTAGGCGGCCCTAGTGCCAGATGCCAGATGAGAATACAATACCAATTTGTAAATTTATAAACGGTTTGCTCCCGAGACGAACGTCCACAGCGATTTTTCCGAGCTGTTTATTTATTTAAAAAAAGATTAGACCTAGTTGTCCTGTTAACCTCTTCAGCTCAGTTAAGATGCTTGTGTTAGCAGTGGGTTCACGTCGCTAGGATAATGTGTAGGGTTTGAACAAGCGACCTGATGATTGCGAGTCCCATGCAGACTAGCCATCCTGTTAACCCCTCCAGCTCAGCTAGAATGCTTGTGTATGCTAGGTTACTTAGCCGGAGGATGCTTTCGGCTTCCCTTGACCGCCTGTAGCAGTCGCTCCGTTCGGCCTATAGACGGGCCGGCTCAGACTTTTGCCGAATTCAAAAAAGTTATTACTTGCTTACTTGAAAAACCAAACTAAAAAAAAATGGTTGTCTGTAAAGTCGGTTTACGGAGGTATGAAAACATTAATGACATATCGCCATTCACGTTGCTTAGCAACCATCAATAACGTGACTTTTTAGAAACTTTGTCGCGAAGCAGCCGGTCATTGATTTATAAGACGTTCTCACGTCGTAAAAAATACAAGCGGGATTGACGGTTGGCTTATATTCATAGGCTGTATAATTGGAATACCATTGCCGAATCAGAAAAAAAGTTACGAGCACGAGTGACGAGACTACTGTGGAATTGTATTCCTTACTGATGTACCTACCTCCGCCAAAGTTAAAAAAAAAGGTACATACGCAAGACCGGCTACATAACATACCAAGTGTTGGCTTATATTCACAGGCTGTAGGCATAACTCGAATACCATTGCCGAATTAAAAAAAAAAACTGGACAAGTGCAAGTCGGGCTAGCCCACCGTGGGTTCCATACAAATTTAGAAGTTCATGTTATAAATAATTCAGGAAGTCTCGCAGTTTTTTAAAGACAATATTTTGTTTTCATTTCAAATATATAGTCACGGTAATTTATATAACATAACCGTGAAAGTTTTTCAGACTTTTCCCTATGCTTGTAGTATAAGACAGTATTACTTGCCAAAATTCATAGTTCTAGGTCAACGGAAAATAGGTACTCTTTAATTCTTTGATTCCTTTGTGAGTGTCGAATTGTACGTCTTTTGCAGCATAAACGGCCGTATATTTTTTTAAGTTAACTTAAAAGTTGGATTTTTACGCAGCTTCAGGGAACTGTAAACCTCAATTTATGGTTTTAATTTCAACTTGATACCTCAACGCGTTCCCGAGGCAAAGGGTCTTGACAGACAGACGGACGGATGGGCGGATCGACGGACAACAAAGTGATTATATAAGGATTCCCTTTTTTTATATTGAGATACGGAACCTTAAAAGAAGTTTGAGCGCGAGACCGACTGTTAGATTACATTTAGAGGCTGTATAATTGGGATACCTTTGCCAAATTAAAAAAAGTACATGTACGTGACCGGCTGTTAGCTTGGCGATGGCGACGCGGTTAACCTGGCAATTTAGGAACATCAAAAGTCCTACTGGGTCCGTATTCACTATGTTTTTTTCTCGATTTCGCGGCAATCCCGCGAGA
Organism: Herminia tarsipennalis; assembly: GCA_945859575.2. Taxonomy (NCBI): domain Eukaryota; kingdom Metazoa; phylum Arthropoda; class Insecta; order Lepidoptera; family Erebidae; genus Herminia; species Herminia tarsipennalis. The sequence goes on from OX243855.2 coordinate 12,797,919, forward strand.
ATTGGCCGATGTCAGCATGCATTTTTAAGCGCAGCTTTCTTTATACCATTATGTCAAGATTTTGACAGTTAAAAGCGCGGGCTTGACGCGAAAATGATAAAAAAGATGTGAATAAGGACCCTGGTCCAAACAAATGCGATTCTACTTAATCCTGCAAAAATAAATCTAAAACTATGCTGTGCCTGGATTCACCCAGTGTAAGTTACATAACAAAAGTGTGACACCGATCGCACTGGGTCGACGTTTTCATTTCTTTTCTTTTCGATAAAACGTTTTTTAAGTAACAATAGTAAATTAACTGTGGGTAGATACGGTCAGTTAGTTAAATAGATAGATAGTGAATTACTACGGGGTACGGGTAAACTATTCTAAGAACTTTAGGTCTCGCTATTTAGGTTGGATCACGAACTCGTAAATCAAGTCCGAGACCATTGGAGCACTCGGAGTTGACTGAAATACGTTTAGATACCGAGTGTATTTAATAGATATAGGAACATATTGAATGTAGATGTTGTAGCCGGCACTTAAAAACGGGCAAGAGTATGTCAGACCATGCTCGGTGTAGGGTTCCGCAGTCTTGAATAGTTGCAAGCAAGTTTATTAGAAACCTTTACATGTTTTTGAAAGACCTGTCGAAAGATGTGCCACACGTTGATGTTTGCTGAAAAAAAAGTCAGCTTCTGTACAAGTATGGAGTGCCCCCCCCCCCCACCCCTAAAAATATTTATTTTTCTTATTAAGCTATCAAACTAAGTAGCGGCTACTACAAGACACCTTTTCACTAAATTTCATCAATATTCAATAAGTAGTCTTTGAGTAAAATGTCGGTGAGATACGAACAGACAGACAAACAGACGGACTTGACGAAAATGTTGTTCCGTTTTTGCAATTTTGGGCGCGACTCCAATTTCTCCAACCTCAAGGTCCACTTCGTCATGATCCAGAGGTACTCCGCAAGTTCCTCTGTCTTTGTGGTGTGATGCAGACGAGACACATATAGCTGCGTCTTTGGTATTGCCGAACGTAGCAGCATGTTCGGTCCCACCACGCCTGTACCACATTGGTTTCGTCTGGAGGGCTCTTCTGCTTCCGTACAAGTTCGTTAGTTCCGTACTTAAACGTCATTGAACTTGACAACAGTAACCTTGGTCGTGGTTTACTGATCTTTGAAGAAAGTCGCGGACTCTAAAATTATTAGTTTATTATCTGGCTATTAAAAATTTCAATCCTTACACAAATAGAGTTGGCTGGAGGCTATATACTGACAGTGTTCAAGTGTCAGGCCGTAATTGGGAATAGCTGGAGCAAAAATCTTTAACTACAATTTATCACTAAGTAATTACAACGGAGAACATTGTTCTATTGGAACAAAGAGTGGAATAATTGGCTAGGAAAATGTGGTAGTACCAATTTCTCGTTCATTAATACGAGTACAACAATTGTTATATAAGACTGTAGGAAGTTTGTAGTAAGTTGCTAAAATAGTTTCTTGAATATTTTGTGGCTAAAATAGTTTCGTGGATATATTTTTATTTGTTATAAATAGGGTTGATACATAAAGTGAACTTATAAATAATTTTTAAGAACTCATTGATAACATTGTAATAAACAACCATGTCTGTGACAGCTTTAGTGACCCGACAGTCACATTACTTCCGCCGCAGCAGGCAGAATCGCCATTCGCGTTGCTTATCAGTCAGTCAATAACGTGACTGCTTAGCAACTAATCAATAACGTGACTGTTGCTACATGACTGCCTAGCAACCAATTAATAACGTGACTGTTGCTACATGACTGCTTAGCAATTAATCAATTACGTGACCGTTGCTACGCACCCAGTCATCGATATATAAGACGTTATCACGTCAAAAAATTAAGCCACTGTTTGAAGATTTTAAAGTCTGACATTCGCGTATTCTATTGAATAAATCCTTGCAAAAAGCCTACTAGATCTGCTAGGCTTTTACTTTAGATGCCGGATTATCCACCTAGACAATATATAACATAGGTCAACACGAATTTTGTCTTCGATAAGAGAGTATTATTTTATCGATAAGTTGGAAAAAAACATATATAGCGTGATTTTGTATATACTAATAACCTACAACTTTTGGCGTCTTGCATTACATATTTTATAATAACTTCGTAAAATCATTTTGAAAAAAAAGACTACATATTAATCCACCACCTATCACCTACTTTTGTACAAACTATAGGCTATATAACATCACGCTACGATCAACAGGAGCGGAGCAGCAATGAAAAATGTTACGAAAACGGGGAAAATTGACGCATACGAAGTTGCACGGGTCAGCTAGTTTTATTAAAATAATACTAATATTATAAAGCTGAAGAGTTTGTTTGTTTGTTTGTTTGAAAGCGGCAATCTCAGGAACTACGGGTCCGAATTGAAAAACTATTGTTGTGTTGGGTAGCCCATTTATCGAGGAATGCTAGAGGCTATATAACATCACGCTACGATCAATAGGAGCGGAGCAGCAATGGAAAATGTAACAAAAACGGGGAAAATTGACACATACGAAGTTGGCGGGTCAGCTAGCTTTATTATAACCCTAAAATTAAAACTATTCCAACTTCTTTGTTGAGTGTAAGTCATTCTGGTAATTTTTCACTGGTATTTTATTTGTAAAATAACTAAAAATATAAGCTATAACAACTCAAGAGTAAGGATTTATTATCATAGCTACCGTAAAAGCAAACTGTTAAAGGAATATGAGTATTTTTTCTTTGTTTTAAAGTAAAAGAAATTGAAAAATCATAAAATGGATTTTAGGACAAAGAAAAACTACAATAGAAGTATCAAAATGGCGGCAAACTGACCTGCTATTATTTTCGCGCGTAGCATGCAAAAAATACATAATAAATTGATAAAAACGAGACTTTGTGAAATTAAAGTGTAAAGTAAATACTTGAAATTGACAGAAATCAGCCGATAAACCAGCTAGACTGCCATAAATAAAAAAAAAACAGAAGAACAATATAATTAAAACGAAATAAATTAATTTATTTGAAATTTCTACTGACATATCGGATTCAACAATCATTAGGAATTAATCAAATAGCATAAACTTTAGGACAGTGTTTAAATTACTTACAGTATTTAAGGTAAAAACAAAATGGAACCCCGAATTCCGGTGAGAATCGGCAGTTGAAAAGTTTAACATACAAAAACGATTAATTACTGTACGGTTTGAGTCAATCAACGGAACTCCAATCAGCTTTAAAGCCTGAACACTTCACATGCAAAAAGAGGCTTAAAGAGTTTTCAATTGGCTCTGACCCAGTGGAACATTTTATTTTATATTTTCCATTGACTTTTTATGAAGTACCGACATTTTTAAAGAGCAGTTAACCTTATTGCTAGTCAGTGTCAGAATGGCGGGTCGCCTATGGCAAGTGGCCTTAAAAGTATATTCAAGAATTGCTACCCAATTGCTTATATTTGCTATATTTCTTTAATAATTGCTACATTACCAACATTATTTGATGACAGTAATTTTTTAGTTTTATTTAATTTTATTAATAAATATGCTATTTTTGACAATAAATTTAATAAAATAGTAGCGCCTGCAATGTTTGAATAGCACGCTGTAGCAATTAAAATATTGCCTTATTAAGCACTTCTTTGCACAACTTTTATTAATAGGTATATTTTTTTACCTATTGTATGAACGAAACTCAAACTTTAATTCGTGAAAGTAGCAAGTAGTAAGCAATTATTGATAAAACAAACTTTTAGAAATTCTGCGTCCTTCATGTTAAGCACAGTGGCTACCATCCTGACGTCAGAATGGCTGGTCAAAAAAAAAAAAATTCTCTAAAAGTATCATATGTTAGGTTGCAATTATTGAAGAAATGTAGCAAATTTAAGCAATTGGATAGCAATTCTTGAATATACTTCTGGAGCCACTTACCATAGGCAACCAGCCATTTTCATGAATAAACACATATATCTACGTACAGGAGGGTTTGTAATATACTAATAACCATCCACTTGTAGCTTCTTTACGTTACACTAGCTGCCTGCCCCGGCCTCGCACGAGTTACATTATTGTAATTTTCGTAGGGATCTTTATTTTTTATAACATTAATGTATGTTACTTCTCGTTATTGTAGCTTTCTAAGGGTGAAAGGTATTTTTTTGAAATAGGCCAGTATTTTTTAAATTTATTCGTTACATACAAAAATACAAATATCTCCTCCGGTAGTATAGATATAGTTTAAATGTCGTTTCAATATCAAATTTTTCGTAAAATTTAATATATTAACCCTTAAACCTACCACCTATATACGTCTGTGAGAATATTATTTTTTTAAAACAACTCCTGCTCTAGGGTGTGCAGGAGTTGTTTTTTTTTAATAAGGTATTCAAATCTAATCAAATCATTTATTTGCGTCATACATAGTTGTTACAATAATATTAGATCTCTGTATACTACAATTTCTGGTGTGCAAATTTAAAAGTTGTTACATATCTAATTAAATTGTATTTATAAATAATATGCATTTAATTTAAATTCACAACATTATATATCATATTAGATTTCATTCGTAATTATATGAGAATAACATAATTTATCATTTATATAAATAGTATGTCCATTAAAAAATCATTTACAGAATAGTATGTCTTGTCAATTAAATATTTCCTAAGTTTACTTTTAAATACCTATGTTAACATCATTTATATTTGTTATTTCTTTGGGAAGTCTGTTGAATATTTTAGGAGCCATGCCTAGAACATTATTATCAAATAATGCAGTAGTATAGGGTGGTACATGTATTTTGTTGCACTATATTTTGCTAACTAAAGTTTGGAACATTAGTGGATGTGACTTCACCAACTATAGGTACTGTTTGACCCTAAAATGAACAAATTAGTCCATTACTTATTTTCCAAACGTCAAATATCAAGGTTTTAGGCAAAAAGCCAACAAACCAAACATAAGAGTTCTATCCAATCATTAATCAACATTGTCTAGAATGGAGCGCTTTCTTGGAAGTATCAAAACATGGAAATCGTAAAGCGAACCCCATTTGTGTTTCAATGAAGGGTTCTGTAACCACTGGGGATTCCCCTGCCACTTCATTTGTACGTTTGATAAAAGATCGTCTTTTATATTTTGTAGAAGATTTTTAGACTAAAGAAAAGTCATTTTTAAATTCGAAGCAGTATTTTTTGTGAAAATATTAATTGACTTAAAACTGCTCCTAATGCTGGGTGTGTGTGTGTGTGTGTGTAAAGTTATTTTCCAATACAAAGAGACGAACTTTGTGGAGTTCCTTTCATTTGGCTGGTTTTATATACGTTTTTAGTTCTGATAGAGTATAAAAATACTAATATCAAGAATTATATAATATGGAAATAACATTTCAAATAGGTAATACTGACCAAAGACAAGATTTTTGCTATGAGGCTAGGTTTTTTTTTTTGAAGACTACTGCCGCCCTAATGTACAACCTCTGTGACGCAGGGGACTTCATAAACATACAGTTTTATAATAATACTAGCTGACCCGCGCAACTTCGTCTGCGTAAATTTTCCCTTTTTTCTTTTTTCTTCCTTTTTTTACAACATTTTTCATTGCTGCTCCGCTCCTATTGGTCGTAGCGTGATGTTATAACCTATAGCCTTCCTCGATAAATGGGCTATCCAACAATAAAATATTTTTTCAATGCGGCCCAGTAGTTCCTGAGATTATCGCGTTCAAACAAACAAACAAACTCTTATGGGGGATGAAAAATAGATGTTGTCCGATTCTCAGACCTACCCAATATGCACACAAATTTTCATCAAAATCGGTCAAGCCGTTTCGGAGGAGTATGGCAACGAAAACTGTGACACGAGAATTTTATATATTAGATATTAAATACTTAATTTATTGTAAAACCTGATATAAATATAACCTAAAGGGTATAGTATACTATGTAATCATTGTCATTAATCGAATCAAATGCAATCATTTTAATTGAAGTTAATGGTGGTCAGAGATTCCCTTTTGAAAATTCGTTATCCATATTAGTAAGAATCAGAATATGTCCATTTGTAATTTATACAAAGAAGAAAATATCTACATAAAATTATGTCTCATAGAAAGGAAATGTATATAAAATATAAATGGTTAGATATTTGCTCAATTAGTTTTATTTTTTTCCCAGCAAATATTATATCAGCAGTGTACACAAACACAAAAAAAACAAAATATTTTAATCGACTTCAAAAATGAGAAGGTTCTCAATTCGTCGACAAACAACAGCTTATGAATAGCACAAAGTTGTGTCCTGTGTGAGAATCGAACCCACGACAGCGTAGCAGTCGCACACATCCCCAACGCGCCCCGTGGCAGATTATACAAAAGAATATTTAAATTAAAGGGAATTTACGTGCAAAAGTCGGGACTCGTACTAAAAGTAAAATTGTACATGTTTATTTAATCTCATTACGGTACTAAGGATTTTCGAATACAATACAGGAATAATACACTATACACATATACCTAATTGGCGGTTTTATCGCTACCGGCATCTTCTAAACCGCCTTTAATTTAAATAGAGTCTAAATAGATAATTGGGGATAAGGGTATAATACGCGTATATATTTAAACAATTAAAATACACATTAGCAATATAATTTTGCGGCAAGTAATTAATTGTAGGGTGCCGTACAGCTTTGTGAGAATACAATTACAAATATACCTAAGGTTCAGCGCGTGTTAGGGATTATAGTCATATAGATATCTACACCGTGATTTTGTAGTCGTTTTAAAGCCGAAAATTAAATAACTCCATAATTATAAATTGAAAATTTGAAAATTTCATAATACTATCACACTAATATTATAAAGGCGAAAATTTGTAAGTATGTGAATGTGTATGTTTGTTACTTCTTCACGTCTAAACGGCTAGAGCGATTTTAATAAAATTTGGTATGGAGTTAGCTGACACCCTGGATTAAATATTAATATATTTAAGAATACTGTATTCACATGAAGTAGATGATAATCCGTTGTAGTTTATTACCGCTGTACCACTTAAAATGTTTGATTGAACATCAGTTTTAACCCAAATAAAAAAAAAACTGGTCCTTAAAAAAAAATCGGTTTAATAAAATAACTAAACTGATATTTTTTTAATAGTCAGTTATGTATCAAAGAATATGATTAATTGGGTGCGGCCGTTCTCATGTTTAGCGCGTAACATACGTTTTTCTTATTTAGCGATTATTTTTCAACTGACTTCAAAAAGGAGGAGGTTCTCTCCTCAAAAATCAACGGCCTTGTGTCGCAAAACGCAACATTTTGCAAAAAGAAATGAGCAGTTTGGATTATGCTATTATAAATCAACAAAAAAAATAATTAAACATTTTGAAGTTGGTGCCTAAAACATAAAACTACATTTCCTGACACCAACTTTCCATGTTGTTGTACATACATTATTTTTTGCATTTTAGTTACCTTATATTTATTTTGGAAGCCAGTTTTAATTTTTTAGTTTCTCTATACTAATATTATAAAGAGGAAAGATTTGATTATTTATTTGATTGTTTGTTTGTATTGAATAGGCTCCGAAACTACGGGACGGATTTGAAAAAATCTTTTATCGTTGTGAAGCTACACTAACCCCGGGTGACATAGGCTATTTTTAATGCCTATATTCCCACGGAAACGGGAACTACGCGGGTGAAACCGCGAGGAGTCTGCTAGTATTATATAAATAGACAGATAAAATTTTCAAAGTAACCACAGTAGATACTACAAAGCAATCAAACCAAAGCCAAACACAATGCTTTGCACTCAGATAATAGTCCTAGTCGGACTAGTTCCTCATCCGTCAAACATTAACTAGTATTCCTCAGAATCCCAAACTTATTCTACCCACAACCAAAGACGGAACGCTCACTGAAACCGTTTCGATAAATTCCAATTTCGAATTTGTGACAGCGCCCCTGGCGGCGATTTATCGCAACGTAATCCATGAAACAATCTCGCCGAAGTGCCCCAAAAGGCAAATAGTTGTAGCTCGGATTCTAACGACTTCCATATTGGATTTTGATTGTTATGGTTTTTTTTTCTGATGGGTACGTGTCTCAAACTTTGTATCTCTTTTTGTCACTTTGGTAGACAACAGAAAACGACATTTTAATAGATTTTTCGATACTTAGTTCTGTTTTTATGAGCTTTAGTTATTGCTTTGCGAACGTAGAATCTATACTTTCATTATAAAGCTGAAGAGTTTGTTTGTTTGAACGCGGTAATCGCCTGAACTACTGATCCGAATTGAAAAATTATTTTACTGTTGGATAGCCCATTCATCGAGAAAGGCTATAGGCTATATAACATCGCGCTACGACCAATAGGAGCGCAGCAGTGAAGAAAAATGTTGCAAAAACGGGGAAAAATCACGCAGATGAAGTTGCGCGGGACAGCTAGTTAAATATAAATCTAGAATCAACTGCTAAATATACAAATGTGGTTTTCCTAAATGAAAGAAGAGGTTTAGAATTTAGAATACAATAAGGTAGAGATGGCAAAAAAAATGTGGGCCTTATCTAATGAGTAACTCGTAATCGTAGTTTGTATCTACGCAGCTAAAGCAATCTAAATAGGTTTTGTCCAAACCTGCGTCTAGTAGTTAACTATTGGAACCGAATTAAAAAAAAAATGAGATCATAGAAGAATCAGTCGGAGGCATTAATAAATCTCGATGAACTTACTATTGTGCCTCCGACAGCATGATATTACTTAGATAGGGGATATTGTTACATCTCATAACAAAAAATAAAAACATATTTTTCAATGGTTGTGGGATGTAACCGACGCAATGTAAGTAACTCTTATCACAGCTATTGCCAAATATTGAAAATTGAAAAAAGAATGATTGCTAATTGACTTTTTCAGTCTTATATTCAGTTTTATATACCTTTTTGAAATGCATATGATGAGCCCTTTAATTTGATACCCATATTGCGGTATTCGAAAAGCTTTTATTCATACCTCTAGTTTTTTAAATATCACAGCTGAAATGTTCGTTTTTTTTCAAACGTCACATATATATCATTCTAAAAAACAAACAATATACGTGTGAAAAATATAACCCTTCCTAGCAGTCGGGTAAATAGCTTTTGTAGGTACCCTGCTCATCAACCTATTTCGATATCAACTAACGAAGAGAATAAAATTAAAAACGTAAACTATCACTGTCATTATTTAATTTAATATTAATAAATAAGTTATCATAAGTTTACTGCCACTGTTATCCATACTAATATTATAAATGTAAAAGTAACTCTGTCTGTTACGCTTTCACGCTTAAACAACTAAACCAATTTAGATGGAATTTGGTATGGAGATAGTTTGAGTCCCGAGGAAGGACATAGCATAGTTTTTATTGCGATAACCGACATCGACGCGGGTGGAGCCGCGGGCAAAAGCTAGTTCCTTATAAAGACATTAGATACGGTAAATATCAGTTTGTGTCCCTTGTAAATAGACTTTGATTTGAAACAAAAGCTGTGTATACGTTAGTCTGGTCACGTATCAAGAAAGGAGGTACAACAGTGTATAGCAACCGATCAAATAAAGGATGGATCGGTATTAGGTACAAGGGGTTAGAGGCGTGATTTAACTAAATAAGATGAACCAAATCATGTTTCAACTGCGCAATTGGTGACATTAAAACAAAGTGATTTATGTTAGTTTTTGACAAAAATATAACGTCACTGTTTTTGTAAAAACATACTATTAGAGAACAAAAGAGCGACGGTAGCCCAATGGCTAAGGTATCGGACTCGCAATCGTGAGGTCGCAGGTTCGAATCCTACCCATTACACTACTGACGAGAGTCCACTTCAAACACAAGCCTTTGAGCTTAGCTGGAGAGGTTACCAGGATAGCTACTAATGTTGGCCCAACAATCCCTATTACTATTTATCTTTAAAAAAAATCAAAACTCTTTCTCAACTTAAAAAGCTGAAACTTTGCATTAAGATTTTTGTGACGTAGACAAGGGATTAGAAGTAAATAAAAAAAAACTAGATCTCTAAGCGGATTAACAAACTTAATGGAAGTGAAAGTTTTGTCGACATTTACTTTATTATGTAAGCATTAAAGGTCTAAGCCATAGGTCGTCTTGATGATACTCGATTATTCTTCCGTGAAATAATGATGTTAACACATCACTGTGTTTCGGTTGAAGGGCACTTAATAGGAGTGAAAGTTTATCGAAATTTACTTTTTAATTCAAGCAAAATAGGTGGTAGGTCTAAGCCTTATGTCGTCTTGAGAATATTCGGTTATTCTTCCGTGAAATAATGATGTTAACACATCACTGTGTTTCGGTTGAAGGGCATTTAATAAGAGTGAAAGTCTTGTCGAAATTTACTCTTTATTTCAAGCAATAGAGGTGGTAGGTCTAAGCCATAGGTCGTCTTGGTCTCGGTCTCGGTTATTCTTTCGTGAAATAATGATATTAACACATCACTATGTTTCGGTTGAAGGGCATTTAATAAGAGTGAAAGTCTTGTCGAAATTTACTCTTTATTTCAAGCAATAGAGGTGGTAGGTCTAAGCCATAGGTCGTCTTGGTCTCGGTCTCGGTTATTCTTTCGTGAAATAATGATATTAACACATCACTATGTTTCGGTTAAAGGGCATTTAATAGGAGTAAAAGTTTATTGAAATTTACTTTTTAATTTAAGCAATATAGGTGGTAGATCTAAGTCATAAGTCGTCTTGAGAATACTCTGTTATTCTTCCGTGAAATAATGATGTTAACACATTACTATGATTCGGTTAAAGGGCACTTAATAGGAGTAAAAGTTTATCGAAATTTACTTTTTAATTCACGCAATTTAGGTGGTAGGTGACAGCCTTATGTCGTCTTGAGGATACTCGGTTATTCTTCACTGAAATAATGATGTTAACACATCACTATGTTTCGGTTGAAGGGCACTTAATAGGAGTAAAAGTTTATCGAAATTTACTTTTTAATTCAAGCAATATAGGTGGTAGGTCTAAGCCATAGGTCGTCTTGGTCTCGGTCTCGGTTATTCTTCCGTGAAATAATGATGTTAACACATCACTGTGTTTCGGTTGAAGGGCACTTAATAGAAGTGAAAGTTTATCGAAATTTACTCTTTATTTCACGCAATTTAGGTGGTAGGTCTAAGCCTTATGTCGTCTTGAGGATACTCGGTTATTCTTCCGTGAAATAATGATGTTAACACATCACTATGTTTCGGTTGAAGGGCACTTAATAGGAGTGAAAGTTTATCGAAATTTACTTTTTAATTCAAGTAATATATGTAGTAAGTCTAAGCCATATTTCGTCTTGAGAATACTCGGTTATTCTTCCGTGAAATAATGATGTTAACACATCACTGTGTTTCGGTTGAAAGGCATTTAATAAGAGTGAAAGTCTTGTCGAAATTTACTTTTTATTTCAAGCAATATAGGTGGTAGGTCTAAGCCTTATGTCGTCTTGAGAATATTCGGTTATTCTTCCGTGAAATAATGATATTAACACATCACTATGTTTCGGTTAAAGGGCACTTAATAGGAGTGAATGTTTATCGAAATTTACTTTTGAATTCAAGCAATATAGGTGGTAGGTCTAAGCCATAGGTCGTCTTGAGGATATTCGGTTGTTCCGTGAAATAATGATGTTAACACATCACTGTGTTTCGGTAAAGAACATTAGTCTCAAACAAGAAGCGCACTGCAGTGATAGTCAGATCTTTGCCAAACAAGGATTTGGGTGTCACTGATACTGTTACATGACGCTTACCATCAGGCCCGTCCCTTCATGTAGTGGTATAAAAAAATAGCCGCAGACATAAGATAGTCATTAATATGTATGAAAGTACGTTACTGTAGTGTTACGAGGTGAAGTGTGAGAAAGGACTTAAGAGGACAAAGTGTCTAAATCCCTATTTAACAAGCAAGGGTCAATACAGGTAAAAGGGTTACTGCGTGATCCGTACCCAAAGCGGTAACCCGATGACAAGTCGATAATTACGGTTCGGTCAGTTCGTGACGGTCTTAACACTACGGTGCCTATTGCTTAAAGCATGTTTTTATTCAAAATATTCTCAATTTCGAAACTATTGTTGCCAATTGTTGACTGCAACTTATGTTGAATCGATAATTGGTACCTACTCTGGTTGCTAGGAAAGATGTTGAACCTTCAATCTGTGAATTACACAGAATAGAGTAGTTAAGAGTGAAAGGTTTCATCCTTAATAAAATCAATTTGAAAGATGATAACAAATCAACCCATATGATGTATCACTGCTGGGCACTTGTCTTCCCAGTAGAATCTACTTATTAAAGATGCTGGAGTAAATGTCATAATCGCCACGCTTGCTGAGCGGGTTGGCGATCGCAGAAAGGCTTTTAGGTACACAGAGGACGCTGCTGCTCGTCTTTATATGATGTATCACTGCTGGGCACTTGTCTTCCCAGTAGAATCTACTTATTAAAGATGCTGGAGTAAATGTCATAATCGCCACGCTTGCTGAGCGGGTTGGCGATCGCAGAAAGGCTTTTAGGTACACAGAGGACGCTGCTGCTCGTCTTTATATGATGTATCACTGCTGGGCACGTGTCTTCCCAGTAGAATCTACTTATTATAGACGCTGGGGGTAATTGTCATAATCGTCACGCTTGGCGAGCTGGTTGGCGGTCGCAGAAAGGCTTTTAGGTACACAGAGGACGCTGCTGCCCGTCTTCTGGTGTGAAAACCCTAAGTCGCCTTAACGACACCTACGGGAAGAGATGGAGTGGCACTATACTTAAGCTGGTACCACATCGCATGATGATGATTAAGGAGATGATGAAGATGGATTTCCACTATGTGACACTTCATTCAAGCATAGTTAATGTGAATTTCTTTGACAAGGAGGATCCTTCGGCCGTTATTTTTAGTGACCTTTACATAGTTAGTCAGGTCTATAGAAGACATTATACATTATATAGTAGGTAAATGTAATGAAATTTGGCACAGAGATAGATGTGAAACTCCGGATTAAACAATAGCCTATGCTATTTTTTAAGCTGGAAAAATGTTCACATGGGATAAATCGTTTTTAATCATTTACACGTAAACGAAGTCGCGTGCGATCTCTATATTGTTGAACTTTATACAGTTTCATGAAAAAATCAAAAGTTAGAAAATATACAAGACTAGCTGACCCACGCAACTTCGTCTGCGTAAATTTTCCCCGTTTTTGCAACATTTTTTATTGCTGCACCGCTCCTTATTTCTCCACTATTTAATGGATGTTAATATACATATAAACCTTTCTCTTCAATCACTGTATCTATTAAAAAAAAACCGCATCAAAATCCGTTGCGTAGTTTTAAAGATTTAAGCATACATAGGGATACAGGGACAGAAAAAGCGACTTTGTTTTATACTATGTAGTGAAGCTCATTTAAAATAAGTATTACACACACGGTCATCAGTCTGAGTCTTTCGAAAAAAAAAACAGCGTAGTGAAACAGTTAGGTGCTATGTTTATGGGAATTACTATGCACATCTCATCCCTTCCAAGATTTTTTTTTCTGAAATCGCTATAATGCTACGTTGCGATCTGCAATCGGTGATTACGTTGATCAGTGAGCTAACTAAACTGTATACAAGTTTGTCTATGTTACTTATATTTTTTTCACAAACGGTTTCGAACGAAAACGTTCGACTCGCTTATCCGCGGTTTGTTAGCTTCACAAAGGAAGCCCGCATTTGAAACCTTTTTCTATTTTTAGTAGATATCGACATCGATCGTTATGCGTATAAAATATCATATCTATACCTTTTTTAAGATATAAGCTATCTGTGAACCAAGTTTTATTTTGATTCAAGTTTAGCTTTGATTCAAATTTGGAATTCCCTGTTCACCCTTTTACACCGGCTTCACACGTTTTCCCCAACGTACCGACGCGGCGACGGGGACAACATGTGGAGCCCAACCGCCCAACGCTACTCGTCCAACGTGTGTATCTAAAAAAAATAACATTGGAACCAACGTTGAGACGCTGTTAAGCACCTGTCCCACCAACGACGATAGAAGCGAGTAGCGATTTATCGCTCAAGAAACGGACAACAGATGTATTTTGTAGATCCCGTCCGTGTAAACAAAAGAGATGCAGTATAGAGCGAGTACTCGCCGGCAGAACACTCAGCGATCAACTATAATTATCTGTATCTCTTTTGTTTTATACGGAATCTACATAAGTATGTACGTGTCTTGAGCGATAAAATCGCTCTTCTAAACTCTTTTTCTCGCCGTTTGTCGGACAGGTGCCTAAGGAGTTAAATTTTTTAAACCATTTTTGGTCGATTTTCCAATTAATTACAGTTGGATTAACAACTTGACCAAATTGAATGACTGTAGATTGATTAGACTTTAGGCTATTTAAAAACTTTACTACCTATTCATAACAAATGTCAATAAATATATTATTGGTTTTCCCACAAAGTTAAGTATTCTCCAGCCTTATTCGATGAAGTTTGATTGACTTAATCAAAGTTATAGAACTTAGTACCTACCCTACAATTTTCACTCAAATATTGTAACAACAGAGTATTCTTGGCCCATTGGGAGCTTTACATTTATATTACCAGTTATAATCAGAATATTACCGTTGTTATTTTTGTTACAACTGCTACAATTACCCAAGGGAATAAAGACATTCACTTCGAAATAATAAGGAAAGAGCTGAATTTTAGCATGAACCTTCTTCTTGTAGGTCTAAACAAAAACCAAAACCACTCAGATTGGTCGGGTACCCCACCAATCTGAGTGCCGCTAAAAAGTTAAGGGGTCAAAGTCAAAAAAACGTTTTTTTACGCGATTATCATGTTAACGTTCAATGTTAATGAAAAATATGGTTAATCAAGTTTGTAGTTTAAAAATTGCCTTCAAAAATATGGTGTTAGATAATTTGTATGAGAAAATTCCGTCATGAAACCAGTAGAGCCGTTTTTATTGCCAAGTGTTGCCAATGCCAAAGAAATAGAACAAACAAACATACGCTTGAAAACCATTACCCTGCTTTTTGCGCAGTTAGGCAATGATTTAATAAAATAAATTCAATGTTTTACCTGACTGCTTCAGAAAGAAGGTAGAGTTTGTCAAACGTAGATTTGTATGTCAATTTATTTGACACGCTCGTGAGGTTTTCAGCTATTTTTAGGCAATTAAGGTTTATTGGGTTATTTGTATAGTTGTGTGTAATCTACTGTTGATTGTGGAATGGAAATACTGGTGATTTAAAAACTAACTTGCCAAGTGCTGATTCCACTGTATAATTCTAATTTTTACCGTATTTTATAGTAGACAGAAATATAATCATACTAGCTGTGCCCTGCGGTGTTACCCGCGGTTTATTAGCCTATGTGTTAATCCAGGGTGTCAACTAACTCCATACCAAATTTTATTAAAATCGCTCCAGTCGTCGACGTGAAGAAGTCACAAACATACACACTCACAAACTTTCGCCTTTATAATATTAGTGTGATGAATTACTTGTAAACAATTAAATAAGCAACAATATTCTCTACATAATAACAAGAGAGAAAGTACCGGTTATTCCAAAGGTGTTCCCAGATTCCATGGCCGTGAATAATATCTTTAGTGTGCACTGCTGACCGCTACTTTTAGTGTTTTCAACCGACTTCAAAAACCATTTTTTGTTTGTTTGTTACCTGATTATTCGCAGACGGATGGACCGATTGAAAAAAACTTTTTGTTTTTGAAAGGGAATACCTTCAGATTAGTCCCATTGTCATCAAAGTTTGGATCTGATAATGAGATGCATTACAGAAATGAGGAAGTCCCACCAGCACCCTAAACTTAAATTTTGTACCGAACTCGAAGGGCGTCATAAGCTTTTGCTATTAACTAGCCCATAGACTCCATGTTAAAAAGCGTTATCTTTACGGCAAGAGAGCAGCGTGAGAATCGAATAGAATGACGTAGTTGCGCGTGCAAAACTGCGAATCTCATAATAAAAATGTTCATATTCGTTTTGCACACGCAATGAAGTAGTTCTATACGATTAGTGTTTATGCCGCTTATATATGGTATCTGGGCCTCTAGACAAGTGGCATAAACTGTAATCGAATAGAAAGACAATCGAATAAAATAGCGTCAGAATTACGTCGTTGCACGCGCACAACTGCTAATCTCTTATTAACAATTTTCGTAATGTAATGCGCGCAACGACGATATTCTATTCGATTGTCATTCTATTCGATTAGAGTTTATGCCGCTTGACTAAGGGATCAGGATCATGATCTACACATTTATATCCATTTTAAGTAGATAACTTAGCTTAAGTTTAATTTTCATAAATGTGTCGTTTTTTAAGGACACCAAAAAGTTAAAATAATGGTTTAATAACTTCAAAGTCACGAAATATCCTCAGTAAAACTTTATCCTTTAAAACTTGAGAGGGATTTTCTCGTTCATCTGCGGTGACTTTTTTATCAAGGGACTAAGTTATAAAGGCAGGTGTTCACAGCCGCATCGGTATGCTACGGTAAAGTGGGATGTCGAAGCATGTCGAAGGATTACATTGACATAAGAATCTGTATGGTCGAAGGAGACCTATAAGTTTGATCGCTGGTTGCGCAATCGTAATAACAGTTATAGTTTTGCACTGCCTGACATATTTACGATTCTACAAAAGGTACGATAAATACCTTATAGATTGCTTGAGGTTTCCACTGGGATGCACCGACCGTGAAGTGAAATTCGAATTTTGGACTCGAATTTTGGTACTAGTTAAAGAGGTAACTTTTTTGTGAGTTTGTAGGGTTGGTGAACCGATTTTGAAAATTCTTTTATCATAGGAAGTCACTTTATTTGTGAGTGTCATAGGCTATATAACATTGCTACGACCAATAGAAGCGGAGCATCAATGAACATATAATATTGCAAAAACAGGGAAAAATGACGCAAATGAGTTGCGCCGGTCAGCTAGTCAGTTTATAAAATTGGAGGAATAGAGATTGCACATAGCTAGTCTCTAATGAGATTGGTCGCTCTGACCGAGATCGGTTAGAAAATTATTCTTATTTTCAATCGTAGTCAAATCTGTTAAACGCGAACAATACTCAAAAATACAAAATACTTACCTACTGTAAAAGACGGCATGTCGTTTCTTTTCAAAAGTCACAGTTGCTGCCTCTGTGGCGCGGTGGAAACGTGTCCGACTGCTACGCAAGAGGGTTCGATCCCCACACGGGACACCACTTTGTGTGATCCACAAATTATTGTTTCTAGTCTGTTTTTACTTTGTGTCCGTGACTTGTGTGTTTGTAAATCCCCCGCAATATAGGGCTTGTAACCTAATGCAGGAGTCGTCTTTAAAAAAAAGTCACAATTGCGCCAGCTTGTATAATTGTATTTCTTCATATTTAGGTATGGATACGTCCTTTACATTTGTCATTGCAAATAGTATCTATTAGTCTTTGTAGTCTACTTATTATGAATGACGAATTACCAGAGCTATGAGAATTGAAATAAAGTTGAAAATTATGCCGTATGCCGTGTCATTCAGTGAGCACTAACCTTTAGATACTAGGAACAATATTTTTAGGAGTTTTTAGGTGGTCCCTTGGTGTAAATGTATTATTGGACCGGATTTAATTAAAGTCTGAAACGCTTGGATGCATGTTGGTAACTGCAAAATAGGAAGGAAAATTCTTCTGAGAAATGGGAAGTCGAGATTGGGGTATGAAACTGGGCCTCAAATTACGGTATTTTACGTCGCTATGTACTTTTTATCAAAGTTCTTATTTGAGGGCAAAATTGGCCAAGTGCGTGCGGAGTAGCCATTGTAGATTTCCGTAGGTATTTTCTTTTTTCTTTTGATTGCGTATATTTAATCACTTGTAATTTTCCTTCTTTAATCTGATTCTAGGAGATTAGAAATTTTAATTTAAAATTGCGAACGGCTTTTATCTGATCTTAAAGAATGTAGAACGGACCAATTTAATTAAATGAGTTTTTTTTTATTTTTTGTTGTCAGAATCTCGTCAGAATTAAGTATTTTTAAAAGAACAAGGGGAATTCACTAAGGAATAATTTCCATGTCTCGAAGAGTTATTTAAAAGTAAAAAGCTATGTTACAATAAAAACTCATATCTTTAGATCAGGTATTACATGCAATGCATGCAAAACAGGGTATAACATTATTTTAATATTAAAACCAAGAGCATGTATATTAAAAATAAAACTGTGTTATAGTTTGATTTGCATATTGTGTGTTTTTTTTACTGTAGAGTATAAAAAAACCGGGGCAGAGGTCACTCATGCGATGCCCAGTTTTTTTTATATAAACCTTTATGTACTTAAGCAAACATGCAAGGGGCCAGTATGATGGTATCTATAAAGTTAACGGTTGTGACATCAAAAGACATAAAGGTTTTAGTTAGAGCTGAACAAATCTGACGTAAACTTGGTACTTACTCGTAATTGCCAAGATGAAATATGCCAAATAAAATAGGTATAGCCAAATTTTAGCAGCGAACAGTAAGTATATGGATACCTAAGTACTTATTGCAAATGTATAGCATTATTTTATAGTTATAGAATTTTATAAGCTACGGGTCTTAATCCGGACGTATTTTTGCCCGACGTCGACGTTTCGAGATTACGACGTTTTGTATTGCAATACGGTCGAAACGTCGGACAATAAACACAGGTATTTAGCCTTTAAATAAAATATTTACGCGATTAGACCCGTAGCTTATAAAAATTCTATAATGTGTACAAATCGCGATAGTTTACGAACATATGATTACATTTATAAAAAGTAGTTGGTTAAAAGCTAGCGTCAGGCATCTCACCTGGCATATATTGAACTAGTTCCTATTTTCGGCATTAATATCTTTTTGTTGTCATATTATTGTTACGTACTCTGTGTTTTTATCGACGACGACCACGTCGACCCGTGACCACGATCGGGATCGGGAAACGTCGGGTAAATAAAGGGTTAGTACTTTTAAATAATTCACGCGATTAAGTCCCGAAATACGAGTACATCCAATCTGTGTTTTTTTTGTTTAATCCATGTACGTACAATTTTTTTTGTTTTGTATTTTGCTGGATATAAATGATTTTTCATACTTTTATCAAAAACATGGTGCCACATTCGTTACATCCATTTCTTTCTCTTTTATTTTTATCAAATTTTAGCAAAGGACAGTGTGATCGTATGACTATTCAACCCTTGCATTATTAGGGCGTTGATTTTACAAATACAATAATTGCATTTTTGAAAGATAGAAAAATTTGAATCCAGACGGGGGTACGGGGGCCTAACCCGTAAGCATTAAGAGATAGAAGAATTTGATATCTAGTAACATAGTCCAGATAGATGGTTCGCTTCTGGCCCCGGTTTGGCTACGGAAGTCTCGGGTTCGATTCCTGAGTCTGGATTCAAATTTTTCTATCTTTCAAAAATGCAATTATTGTATTTGTAAAATCTTTGGCAAGAAATGCATATAAAAATTACTTCAATAGGGCGTTGATGTTAGTAATAGATTAAAAAACGTGAATAAACAAACGAGTGTTGAAACGTATCTAGGATTAGATACAAGCCCTCACTATCATTGAACTTGCCAGCACCTTTCTTCACACATTGCATTGATATAACAAACCCCTACAACCTCTCTCCTGAGCTTGCTAACAGCTGAACAACTAAAGTGTCTACTCCATTATTTACTGCACGACGTTAGGAAAATCTCCTACAGTCTTATATGTTAATAGGCGATATACATAATGATAATTGGTATATAAATTATTCTGACTTAAGCACGGAGGACCCAATTAAATGTCTGTGAGTTGATGCAAACAATTTATGGGGCGGTGTAAAGCTATACCTAGTGAGCTTGGAAGGTAGGAAGAGTTAACTTATGTGTTTGCTTGTGTGTCTGTTTTTAACTAGCTGTTCCTCGTGGTTCTGTTCGCATGTGTATTGGGTATCATGACGAAAATTTGGTCTCGTATTTTCGGCAACTAGCGCATTCAAACAAAGTTGACAAAAGAACAAACCCTCCGGCTTTGTATTACCTAGTAGGTACTTATGTGTGTATTATAATGTTTTTTATCGCTGTTAGTCTCGCAAAAACTTGCGAACTGGAGTCAAAGAAAATCAAAAAGACCCAAAGGAACAACCATTAAATCGAAAAAATAAAAGTCGGCAAACTTTTATGAAAATTGTCACTTCGAATTACATTTTGTAGGTGGTATGAAGTTAATCGGGTCTGTTATTACTGTAAGAAAGCCTATAATAATATCACAAACAAATGCTGACATACGATACGAACATTCGTATTCTGGTCCATCTCAATGCCAATTAACTCCACAATTGTAATAATGACGTTAAACCGCTCATTAACGTTTTATGGGATGAGCTTTGTTTATCAGTGGACATTTGGCACTGATTGGTAATAAATAAATCGTTAAATGACATCAACCATTTGTCTTACTAAAATGACTTTTAACTGACTGTAAATATGGCATAGGTACCTAGGTACATCTGTAATGAGCGCTTGTCAGCATGTTAGCTATCCAGCTCTACACATTAGCCCCAATATTACTCGTCAAAAGCGGAGGATGATTTAGAAAACTGCCAATATGGAATCCATGACTTCTTCTGCAACTGTTAATCGCACTCTCTGTCTTCTGTCCTCAATGTCGGCGGTATTTGACTGCCTCGCTGGCGCAGTATCATCGAGGCAGTCAAGTACCGCCGACATCTAGGCAATTGTTCATGAGGTTAGTTGCCTCGCTACCGCAAAGATAAAGGATACACAAGTTATGGTAACACTACTACTACTTTTGCGAGTTCCTTCACGATGTGATGTTTTACTGAGCACGAATTTAAATTTAAACCAACATTTTTTAATCAAGGTATAAAAACAGTTGAAATAATATAGTTTAAAAAAATGTTGGTTTAAAATAAAATAAAATGTTTAATAAAATATCATGACGGAACTCACTTCAGATTATTCGTACTAATATCGCAGTGAAGTGCTGGTCGTTACCATGTAAATCAAGAGAAACGGATTAGTAATGTTATCTAACATTCAGTTACCTAGATAAGTTAGACAAATTGTAGCTACGATTATTTTAAACAAAGTCTTTATCTAATAAGTGATAAGTTAATTTGTTAAACAAATCTGTGTGAAAACGAATATTTGTAAAGAGAAAAAGCTGATAGATTATTACTTTGATTTGTTAGAGTTTTGATTTGGTTTTTAAACTTAAAAAAAAAACGAGGAGGTTCTCGGTTCATCGAAATATTTTATTTATTACTATAAGAAATAGGGAACTCTTCAAATATTGCCATTGATTATTTTTAAGACTTGATTATTTTTAGTAACACCTGTATTAACTATTATTTCATGGCACAACTTCAGTTTTTTTAGGAAATATTTTCTGTAGGTTTTTAGTTATCTTGTATTAAATTTATTTTTGAAGTTGATATATAACTACTTGCATTAAGGTGTTGGAATATTAATCAACGTTTTTCAGAACGTGTCTGCTCTGATCTGCACCGTTACCTAGCATCATTCAAGATGCTAGGTAATTAAAATAAAACAAGTTTTTCTTGGCAAGCTCATTTTATCAAAATTGTTTGTGAAAAACTCATGAAAAACCAATATTATACCTATATTTTTTAACATATAGATATTAATCAATTTTCACTACAAATGCCATATCTATATCGCAAACAATCAACACGAATGACTATGATATAACTCACTAACTAGGGAGGCGTTTCTGCGAACAAGGCAGCGGTCAGCCCCAACTGTTCCGTCATTGGATAGGTCGTAAAGCCGTCGGGCGGCCTTAAGTGGCCCTTTGAGAAACGGCTCCAGAGTGTGCATGACATCGGCAAATGTTAAAAATAGCGACGATCTAGTATACACAACATTGTATTGTGTTTATTGGTCTAATAATAGCTGAAAATAATATGTATCATATGTAGGTTGTATAATATGTTACTAATATTAAAAATGAATCTCTTTCTTGCGCAGTTGTGTGAAAAAAAGTTTGTTTTTAGGCTAAACTCTATTTTTTTCATTTGATTTAATTGAAACCAATTTTGGATAAAAAAAAAATATTTTGGTAATGCGGTAGACATGGATACTGAGGTACTTTTTAAAACACGCATTTATAGGTACAGGTCGGTAGGTCAGGAACGGACTGATAATAAGTTTCCTTACTTTGTAAAAAAATCTTGAAATTAAAAAAAAAACACCAACTTGGTGACTTTGTTGTAAAATAATTCGAAGACATTATGCTTGGCATCATTTAAGTGACCGTAAACAAAATAGTTTTGGAATAAAAAAAAAACAAAACAACCACAAAGACATAATCCTCAAAGCAACCAACTAAACAGAATTCAATTAATTTCAAATCTGGAATCCATTTCACTCGATCACTGGCCAGCTACTGCTTGACAGCACCCGTCAGCGTTTCTCGCCCGTCTGACCGTCTGAATTGTGGGGTAAGGGGAGGCCAACTTTGTCGGGCAAAACGGGAAATACTAATGAACTAGCTAACGTTTTTCTTTGTCGTTTTAGCATTCGAGCCTTGTAATTGGTTAGTTCAGATGGAATTTGTATTGTAATAAGTTTTTATTTGTTAAAAATTAATTTATGTTTTAAGAATTTTAACTTTACGCTATGTTGAGTCTGTAAAATGTTGTATTTACTTAAGACTATATTTTGTTGAGACTATTATGGAAACGATTTTTCGCTTCAAATATGACTGTTATTTTTAGTATTTAATTAGTGTAAAAATCTGAGTAATAATATAATAACAATATATATTTAAATCTGTATTTCAATTTAAGGTTGATTGTAGGTTTGACAGTTATCCAATTAATTTCATTTATGCTCATCAATAGCCTTGCCTCGATCAATGAACCGGCTACTAATAATTGAATGGCTGGTACAAATTATTCAGGCTTGATTGGGTTTCCATAGGTCAAGTGGGCAATTTTCTGGAAGACCGTCTATTGGCACAACCATCGTAATAGAAACCTGACTATAAGAGTTACCAAACTACTAGCTACTTCGATTTCCGATTGGTAATAGCAGGGTTAAAGGGTAATGTTGTAAAAAGAGATTTTCCCAAATGATCTTCGTTTTCGTTTCTGTCCGTTTTCGGTTGACAAAAGCTTCGAAAATGTGGGGTAGGGGCGCAAACTGAGTTTTTGAAGGTTTTCATCTTGGATTGAATAACCTAATATGAGTATAATATTAAACATATACATTTACATACACATTATTTTAGCATCTGTGATGTATGTCTATTAACATTAGACGTCAAGACTCAAAACAGAAATTTTGTGCAATGCTTAACTTTGCAATTGTTTCTTTAAAGTATGGAATGAAAAAAATATGTTTTTGTATAAGTAAAAAAACCTAGACACTCGCCCAAAATGTGCTTTGACCAAGATATAGGCATAATTTTGTGGTTATATAGTAGACAATATATTCAAAAGATCAATTTGTGTGATTCCCAATTCGTCCGCCTAATTCAGTTACGAAATAATCCTTTGTTTCTCTATTCTTACTCAGATATATTGAATAAATAAGTGATATAGATATGAATACGAAGGCAGATTTATAAACCATGATGTGTTGGGCGGTCGCACTAGACAGATACTTATATTATTATAATTCTATCCTATAAGCCATAGGCGATATTCAAGTTAACAATAGAAAAATATAAACATTTAAACTTTCGCGTTGCATGATTATAACTATTTATTATACGGGAATTAACGCGCATTGTTTACCTTAAAATTGCTTGACGTTTCGACCAGGTTGCACCGGTCGTGGTCACAAGCGGACTCAGCGTCCGCTTGTATAATATAAAACCGTATAATAAATAGTTAGAAAAATATAAAACCACGACTACTCTTTTTCAATTTCAAACTCTATCTGCTGTTACGAGTATCTCAAACATTCACAATGTATTTCGTTAAAATTAATATTCATAACAATAATAGCATTTTTGAAAGATAGAAAAATTTGAAGTCCAGACCCAGGAATCGAACCCGAGGCTTCCGTAGCCAAACCGGGCTTTGGCTACGGAAGTCTCAAGGTTTGCAAGAAATGCCTGTAATAATTACTTCAACATTTAAAACGCAATATGTACCTACATTGGTAATATTCATTAAACATACCCAAAAAATTTATGATTATGGCCAGCGTTCTATCATATATTATCGTTAGGTATATTTCATTACCATTATTACACTAAAACCTCAGGTTAGGCTTAGCTAAACACATTATGGTGATAGCCGGACAGCAGCCGTAACATCTAATAAAGCCCTACATAAATGAAGGTTGTCCGTTCTTGATAGAGAACGTGCCTGTGTCTACCCCATTTAGATTAACTTTGCCCATTATTGCTTATGACTACGGAGTAATACTGAACACAGTTCACACTTCGTTACAGTGTCAACATCTTATATTATGCTTTCATAGGCTTAGGCTCAGGTAATAATAACATTTAGATCAGATATTAAACAAATATCGGTACTAAAATCAATGCTATGGTAATGAAGATTCAATGAATAATTATGTTATTATACAGGTAAAAATAGGTAAAAGTGTTAAAAAAAAATCATAACACTTAATTTTTTGAAAGGGGCATTACGCCTAATCTATTTATTTGAAGAAGGCTTACAGACTAATAACATGTTATAAATAAAAATACATTCATTACAATATTGCTATTACCAAGCCTCCATATTTAAATAAAAAAAGAGCTTAAGTTTAAAACACATAATTAAAACAAAAATATTAAAAAATATATGAAAAAAAAGTCATATAAAAAAAACCGCTGAGGTCATTAAGTATGGGTGCCGCTGTTACTGCTGTTGTTATTGTCGAAAATTAATTATTTAATATATAATTTTCGTACAGTGGTTGTGCTGGTGCAAACTGGTCTATGTCAACTTTGCATAAGAGATCATTGAAACTTCTTGTACTTCTCAACATAAATAAATGCATGGATTTCAAATTAATGAAAATATCTTTCATAAATGCATTTACCTATTGTATTTGTAAAGTTATTGGCAAGAAATGCCTAAAAAAATTACTTCAATATTCGGCCTGCGACATAATAATTTGTTGAAATGCTCTCTGTAACGAAGCAATAACAAAAGCCGTGATAGTTCTTTAACTACCGACTAGATGGCGCTGCGAAGGCCTAATTTCGTAAGCATCAAGAGATAGAAAAAATCGAGATCTAATGATATAGTCCAGATAGGTGGTTCGCTTCTGGCTCCGATTTGGCTACGGAAGTCTCGGGTTCGATTCCTGAGTCTGGATTTCAAATTTTTCTATCTTTCAAAAATGCATTTATTGTAAAATGTATTTCGCCGATAATTGACAGATGCAAAAGGCTCATGCAATCCTATTTGTTTAGTCTGTAGGGTAACTTGGGCTAGGAGTTCAGTGCTGTCCACCAATCCCTTTGCAATGTTCATTAGTAAACATACATCATTAACTTCACGTCTGTACTGGAGGGGTAGGAAGTGGTATTTAGTAAATCGGTGATTGTAGTCCAAAGACCATTGTTGGGCTCTGTATGGTTTGTTGCCCACACAACTTGAGATTATTGAATGATAGAACTGATTGGAAGATTGAAATGTTATTTATTGTTTGATATAATAGTGAGTACAAGTAAACAGTATGAATAATGTAATTGCACTGAATGTAAGGCCGGGCGACACAGGTAAAGTGCTGACAAAGCTATGACCGAATTCTGTACATTGCTTGCACTGTACATGCTCTATAGTCAAGGTATCTGAGGAACTTTTTTTGTATATTCTCAATACGAGAATTGTAAACTTCGTGCTGAGGATTCCACACTTGGGACGCAAACTCCAAGTGACTCCTGACATACGAACAATATAGTACTTTGATTGGCTTCAATGAGCAAAAGTCAGCTGATGTTCTTATTATGAAGCCTAAAGCCATTGATGTTTTTTTTAATAATGTCCTCAATATGTAAGTCATACAAAAGTTTATGATCTTGTGTGAGTCCTAAATCCCTAGTATTGTTAACTTCGCCCTAGTCCGACTCAATCCTTGGTGAGGAACTTATATGAGTAGAAGTAGACATGCATTTTATACAACACCATGTAAGTTTACGATCGCCCAGCCTGCGATAACCACTTTCTCTTATTCCGGCACAGTGGTAATGCAGGTTCTGATCGCCGGCAGTACATCGGGCACCGTCGGTTGTGCGCTCGGAACAGTGTTCACAAATAATATTTATAATTGATGGCAGATCGGATTGGGTCTTTCACAATGCGGGTTGTCTATGCTACACAAGGAATGGGTCTTTCACAATAGTTTCAAATTATAACCGAAAATAATTTTGTTTTTTGTTCATTTTTAAGAGGATTATTTTAAAGATTTTTTACCACTTTCACTGTTATAAGTTTCTTGAGCACACTTTTACACGTTGATGCTAAATTTATAGCCACTGTTTTTAATGTTTGTGTACCTGCCTCACTTCACTGTAATATTATATGTAATTCACTATTTATTTTTATTGATAATTTTTATCCACAGCTATCGGGCTTTAAATTGACCTTTAAACACTTTGACTTGACTTTTGAATTGCAAACAGTATACTATTAATATATTAAAAAAAGAGACAGAAACAGAGCTAATGTTTTTGCGGTATTGTTTACCCGTCAAACTTTAGGGGTAAGGTTTTTTGATAAAAATCAATTCAATACACATTGTAAATGTTACACGTTTGCACAGATTGAATTCCTAAATCTTTGGTTACTTTTAATTCTATCAGGGAAAAAAGAAAATCTCAGTTAAGAGGAAAGCTATAAAAATAACAGAAAGGAAACTGCCTCTTTAACACATTCGACAGTAAAAGTCAATAGTCCATATATTCACAAAAGGTCGGCGTCCGAAACAAAATGATTCCTCTTAATATTCGGACAAAAAAACTGGGAGGGCATCGCGATTTAGTAAACAAACCCCGGGCGTGTCATTTGAATCGCGGAACGAAAAATAATATTTGAATAACTCCCGCCCAAACGACGGAATGTCAACACTCCACTATTGCTGGCGCTGAGGTTTCAGAAAAAGCGGTGGCAACTGTAATGTCGTTATTGAAAAATATTGTTTTTTGTTTTGGGGAATATTAACCTTTTCTCCTTTCAAAAACTTTTTTAAATTGTTTAGACTTTCACAATGGGGTAGGGTATCGTAATTTTAGGTACTCGGCGTTTTATTTGTCCTTTTATACGTGATAATGGTTTGGTTCAAAATAGACTAAGAAACGCCTTTTTGTACCCGTTCCAAACTTACACACTGTCATTTGATATTTTCTTTTCTAAAATTGTACGCTCCAATAATTTCAGCTTTAAAAAACCAACTAATATTTGATCCCTACTATTTATCTATACTAATATTATAAAGCGGAAGAGTTTGTTTGTTTGTTTGTTAAAACGCGCTAATCTCAGGAACTACGGGTCCGATTTGAATAAATATTTTTTTGTTGGATAGCCCATTTATCGAGGAAGGCTATAGGCTATTTAACATCACGCTGCGACTTGAATGAGCAAAGCAGCGATGAGAAATGTTGCAAAAACGGGGAAAATTTATACATACGAAGTTGCGCGGGACAGCTAGTAATAATATAAGTTGGTAAAGACTTAGCAATTTAGTAAAATGTCACTTAAAATAAAGTTACAACTTATTAAGTAATGGTAGTAAACGTATTTTTTTTTAAAATGAATCCCGCCGTAGGGTTCAAGCCCTGTATTGCGGGGGACTTTACAAACATACAAGTCACGGACACAAAGTACACTCAGACTCGGAACAACAATTTGTGGATCACAAAAAGTGGTGTCTCGTGTGGGAATCGAACCCACGACCTCTTGCGTAGCAGTCGGACACACTCCCAGCGCGCCACAGAGGCAGTAAGTAAATAGTTATTTTTTTTATAGTTAATTAGATACAATAAGAAAAATGTATAGTTTTTAAGGAACAAGCTACTCGTATGATAAAACAAGTCCTAATACTACCGCGTTAGGTTACAAAAATGCAAAATGTATTTGTTCCAAATAAATGTTTTTTTTATTATATGCCGTTTGATCCCGACCTTTATTGTGAAATTTTACCAATATTTTACCAATTCATTGTGATCACTAAAAGTAAGAGCTTAGATAGTATACCATCTAAACTTTTAATTTTAGAAATGGCCTCACATTTCCATTTAGCTACCTGTAGGTAACTTTAAGAGCCATGAGAATACATATTTTTTTTAAAGCACATACTTTTATTAACGTTCTTAGATTGTTTGCCGAAATAACTTCCAATGTCCGAACACAATTCTCAGTACAGATTAAATTAACTATACCAGAAGCCACATTCAGCGATAACATATCCAATTTATGTACCAATTTTTATATAATCCAGGCATATGTGTAGTAAGAAAGATTTGCGGATTTAGTAATGATTCGATTACTGACGAGGAAAACAGTCGTCTGATGGTATATTTTTGTGATATCAAAGCGGTTGTGTACTTAAGTGAAGATAGATTTGATTGTGACAAAGTGGCTTAAGGGATTCTGATAGGATCGTCCATCACTGACCTACTGATTGATTAATAACTATTAAGGTTTTTGGGTGGTAATTTTTGGAGGATATCAGTTCTCTTCGTATATATTTTGATTGCCTTGGTGCAGCTGTAGAAGTGAGTGCGACTTGAAGTTATGGGTTCGATTCCCACACAGGACAGTGCTAGTGGGATCCACAAGTTATTGCTTCGAGTCTGGGTGAACTTTGTGCCCGTGATTTGTATGTTTGTAATGTCCTTGCTGTCTCAACCAAAAAAAAATCCTTACAAGATTAAATAGGTAACCCATTTTTTATTCTTTTATTGGCATACTAGCTATACCCCGCGGTGTTACCTGCGGTTTATTAGCGGTTTATGTGTTAATCCAGGATGTCAGCTAACTCCATACCAAATTTTATTAAAATCGCTCTAGCCGTTTAGACGTGAAGAAGTAACAAACATATACACTCACAAACTTTCGCCTTTATAATATTAGTGTGATATATCAGCTACAGTTGAATGCAGCTGGTGTATATCTGTATGTCATTAAGGTTGCAATGTAAGTTCACAAGAAATATAAAATTCAAATAACATAATATGCAATTCCAGTATAAACATAGCGGCGGTAGCCTAATGCCTAAGGCATCGGTCTCGCAATCGTGAGGTCGCGGGTTCGAATCCTACCCATTATGCTACCGACGTGAATCCACTCCTTACAGAAGCAATTGAGCTTAGCTGGGGGGGTTAACGGGATTGCTAGTAATGTGGGACCCACAATCCCACAAAAAAAAAGTATACCTACCAAGACAGGTATCACACAAAAAGTTCGCCCGAATAAATCCAATCAAAATGAACATTTAAATCGATCCCTGAACTAAAAGTCGATATACGAGTAGTGAGCACGTCAAGTAAACTAAGAAATAGTCAAATATTCTTACTTCAAGACATTGTATTTACTATAATTGCCCCACAAACACTTGGTGTTTTACCCTTCTTCAGTAGGAGTAAACACAAACATAAATCAAAGAAGATATACTACTAAGAAGTGATATAACTATGAATATTATACTGTTTTCCCTATAAATAAACTTAATCGTTTATGTAAACAACACACAAGAATTTAACGAATTTCGGGGGTAATGTAATATATTTAGCCGGGGTGAGAAAGAATGTATTATTTTGCTTAAAAGACTTTCGACCATTTGTTCCCGGGAAAACCAATTTATTAAATTAGGTTCAAACGCTACCGATAAATAATAATAATCCTTTATAATGATGATGTTAAACGCTTTAAAAAAAATACCAACAACGTTCCTCCGCAGTTGGGTAATAATGAGTGCAGCATTCAATCTTTCTTTGATAGTAAAAAATTCCTAATATTTTACCTAGAATCTTATTAGGTATTATTTTATTTTATTGTTTGTTTCAAAATCAATCAAAATCAAAATACTTTATTCATTTTGGTTACAAATGCAACGCTTATGAACGTCAGACATTTTTTTTGAATTGACACTTTTTTATATAAGATCGTTCATCAATCAGGCATCATTCGATACTTTGAGTATTCTGTAAAAACGATTAGACTATAAACACGTATCTTGTATTGGGGTTGAGAACTCTTCTAGTTTAATTAATTAGACGGCCTAATACACCCAAAAACACGTCTGAAAAGATATGTTACAATGCTTTGTAATGGTGACAGAAGGATAGACGAGCAAAACAGAGGGGTTTAGTAATGTATGTGCTTGAATTTCATATAAAATGTCATTAAAGTAGATACCTTTTTAATTTTTTTTCAATTAGTTTCCCGCCCAACATTAGTGCGACTTAAATAATTTAATTTTCTTTCAGATAAGCACAGCTTCGAGCCAAGTTTTAGTAGCGCTCAACCACTTAAATTACTCGCTAGGTAAACACCAAAAAGCTGTTAAAATTTTTACTTTTACGGCTCCAGAAATAAGATAAAAATAATATTTCCTTTCCTCGTTGTAAGGTTATTTTTATGACAAGCAAGTAATATTTGCCGTGTTTGAGATTTGCGGATTGCGACCGAGATCCATGGCTAGGGATTTTCTCTTTATGAAAAAATCTTGTTTATTTACTTAGTTTTGGTATTGACTTGGCGAAATTACAGAGTTATTTTAAAGATATGGATAAAAGCAAACAAAAACAATATCTAATTTCAAACAGATGTCGATCACGGTAGTCAATCTCATCAGAATTCAGCTGCGTTAGAGATATTATAGTGCACAAGTGTGTGCGCAAACAAAATGCACTCTCTATTCCCTCACTATCATAGTTAGTATTGATTTGAGAAGGAAATCTGATAACGGAAATACATTACACGCAGGACCGATTGCCTTATGCAAATAAGAAGAATAAGAAATAATTTATTTCGATATATTTTAACACAATAATAATATAATAATATGTTTATTATACAACGACAATACAATAAGTAGAAAAAACAAAATATGAAATATATAAGTACCTATGTAGGTAACAGCATAATTGGGTAGATGACTACAATAACAATAAATTATTTTACACTATACAAGAAATAGCATTTGCAAAATTATTCTGGATAACAATCTTTCTTTAAAATTTGACGTTGTCATGAATTTATAAACATCAAAACAAACATTGAAACTACATGATTTGACCTTACAAAAGAATGACGTCATTGTTTTGTATTTCATATAAATTAGTACGAAGCGCATCGTTTTGACGTTTCTTAAAAAGATACTGATTTGACTTGACAGTCATCTACCCTATTGGCATTTGTCAGGCTGAGGGCTGACGCTAATTTACAACTAGGCCCCGATTTTTAAAGTGCTCTCCGAGCCACGGAAGGGTTAGGCATATTAAAAAAAACTTTTGATTCACGCACGTCTTTTCACATTTATAAACATAACGTATTAACTTTTTAAAAGTGAATAAGCAACTTATGTTATTGTGATACGATACGATAACAAGGATCCCTACGAGAGGCGGCTAGTACTTTTATAATGGATATCTAATCCTGTAGGAATAGTATCACAGAAATGTATTAAAATTTTAGCGGCGGACAGTGTGTGACATAATACATTGCACATCCCGTGGTGCCAAAGCCGAGGTAAAGTGTTTTATTTCAGCATTGAACAGTATCTGTGTTATAGTTGAGTTGCATATCCTGTGTTGCTGCTCCATCGCATTATTAGATATGGCATCTATGGCAATATTTGTTTTATTGAGGCTAATGATATTATGTGAAAAATACTACGAATTTTAAGGGAACACCACACTTAGATTTTGATAATATTTTATATAAATCATTCGTAACTTACTTAAACATGATATCTAATGAAACAGTGGTAAAATATTTCGGTAAGATGTAACATTAATTGTAAGAGAATAAGGGTACATAATGATAGTCATTCCCGTAATAGGTTCCTTCGTGATAATTTCTTAAGTTATTTCATCATCATTGTCTTCATGACATTCACATACCGTAACTCCCGGTAGATTTCCTCCGTAGCGTTTCTCACGCCACTGCAATAATAATATATTTTCAGAAAAAAACATTTCAAGGTCGATTTATTTTCTTCCTCAGCACCCAAGCTTATAACAAAAACCTTTTGTTTGTGTTTGTATATCTTGGGGGGTAGGCAAACAATCATTTCATATCAGGTGACAAGAATTTGTTTGTATTATTCTTTTTTTTGTACATGTTTCATTTTCCCCACTGTTTTTGAATTCATATTTTGTCACTTATGAATTTTGCCCCATTTTTCTTTTGGCGTGTTTTATCCGTTGTTGTAACTTTGTTAATACTAAGGTTATTTATAAAACAATTATATTTTAATAGTTATTTTGCCCTACAGTGACCACAGTTGTCAACTTTATTAAATTTCCGAAGTTACCCCGAAGGCCTTAGGCTCCGATTTTGCATAAACATGAGCTTGGTTGCCCTAATAGGTTAACTTTTAATTAAATTTAAGTTAAAACACATATAGAGTAAATGAATGACAGTGGTAATGACGGTCGGAAATCTAAGGTATGTTGAGAACAATGATGTGGTCATTCCCAACCAAATCTACGCGAAATATTTTGCAAATGGTACTACGGAAGAATTTGCCTTTAAAAGAGTACCCTTCTAATGTTATTACATTCATTCGAGACGTTCAATTTATTTTAATGTCTGTGTGTATAGCAGCTCGTTGTGTTTAAATAACATGACCTATATTAAGTAAGGGTTTCTTTTTATGAATATTATTTTTCTAAATGTCTCTTTCTTGATATACTCTTATTAGTTAGTTTTATTCTGCTTTGAATTTCTTTCTAGCTGTATCATTTCACAGAATATAACAAAATATCTGTTAAGAATAGGTATTAGGAATTCTTAGCATTATGCTGTTGGCTTTATCTATCAATCAAATACTATTAGAAATACTAGGAAAGAAAAAAGTGAAAACGACCCGAAAATAGGAAAAAACGACTTGCCACCAAGTCGTTTTTTCCTATTTTCGGGTCGTTTAGATGATAAAAAAAGTTAAATACAGCCTCAAAGTACAGACAAATGTGATCATGAAGAGGTATAATAAACGAGATTTGATTGTATATTTTTTTATTGTCATTTATTTAATAATACCTAACCCAGATTCATGTTGATGAAGTCTAGACACAGATAAAGGATTAAGGCAAGGAACGAGGAAGTGGTGCAGGTGTAGCCGTTGGCAAAAAACCCACCATTAGAGCCCATCAACAGATGAGCTTTGAGCACCGGAATTCCATGTATATGGAACACTTGGCACTGTCATAAAATAGTTTCTATAGTATTATTGTTATACCACAAAATGTTCTCATGAAGTTTCGACAACACATTAAAATTTTGCACACCGCCTTTTCGCTTTCATTACTCGATTTTGGCAGGATGCCAGTTTGGACAATATCCAAATTTGAACCTTATGCCCCAGGGGTTAAGATGAATCTAGTTTGTGATCGTGATCTGTTTTTTAAGCCAGGCAGTGGCTCGCAAAGTGATTGCTTTCAGTATTGAGCAGCTGCCAGTGGGCTTTGTCGCACAAATTTATCAATGGCCAGTTATTAAACGGGTGTTGGCCCTTGGATCAAATGTTTGGTGTTGGCTGCCAAGGGTCTATTATGTATGTTGCTTCTGAAGTTACGAAGACTGGATAAGTTTTCGGATTTATGTCATCAATATACAAGAAATATTGTTCTATTCTAGACTCAGCAAGTCTTTCGAATCGATCTTCATGTTAAGTCAGGGTATGTTACATTATACTAAATTTGTGAGCAATAAATCATGCAATACTTTAATATTTTCATTGTTGAAGTGATTAATTGAATCGAGTAATGATAAGTATTCGTGTATCGTTCATGTAGTCATAGTTTGATGAATTATGATGATGATGACACACTATTGGTCATTTTCATCGTTTGGACAGTACCAAGTGGTAGTCTACCAAATGGGCGTACCTAGGATCGTTTCAAGGGTGTGCGGGGGGGGGGTTTCTACTCCCCATGGTCTACCAAATGGTATACTTAATGTACCCAGGTGATCTAGCTGGGTAAATTAAGTCTACCGAACCCTATGAACACCCATAAAATTAAGCTGAGCATAGATTACGTTTCCTATAATGATAGCTGTAAAATGTTATCTAAGTGTATATTTGTTTTCATCTGCATCATCATTAAGTATATAAACCCCCCGTGTAGTAAGAGAAAACAAAATCTTACAGAAACCATTACTTTTGATTTGACTTACGTGTTTTCATGCGAAGAGGATTACATTTTCCATTTGATTAACATAATTTTTTGAATTCACTATATTTTTAACTTATTCATATATTTACTTTTCTATTGCCACATTTATTCACATATATCACGAAAGTCCCTTTAATCGTAATTAACATAATAATCAATAAAAAACGTTTTTACAAATTATAGGTATATTATTTATTGCTTTTTAGTTGCCTTGTATTTATTTTTGAAGTCGGTAATATTTTTTTGTAAAAAAGTTTTTTATTTTTCACTTTTTAGTGGGTTGGTTTGTAATTCACTTAAGTTACAATAGGCTTATGTCAACTGCTGAATTGATTGAGGCTTGATGCAGGGCCGTTCATTGTTGAGGAGTTCACTATCAGCTCTATTACGTTGTGTAATAGTTACCATATTAAAGTAACTGAATCGCAAACTGTGAAATATTGAATAGGTCTGCTCGTCATTTGTGGTCTTCATCATCAGTTCCACTTCACCAATTGGTGTTTTTTAAGAGTAAATGCACGAATGACTATGAAATATACCTAAATCACTGTAGGTGTGCCTTTAATATTTTAAGAGTTCCCTCGATTTCTCCAAGATCCCATCATCAGATCGTGATCGGATGACAATGGGACCAACTTGGAAGGATACCCTTTCAAACACAAAAAGAATTTTTCAAATCGGTCCAGCCGTCTTTGCGTAATCGGTGAGCAAACATACAAAAAAAAAAGACATCCAGACGACTTGAGAACCTCCTCCTTTTTGAAGTTGGTTAAAAAGTTTTAAAGATCAAAAGTCAAGAGTGCACATAAAATACCCCATAATTGATGTGCACTCTTGTTGATTTTTTATTGTAAAATACACACAACCCTTTACAGTATCGATTTCAGTCAGGGCAGCCAATCTCATCAAAGACTGCCCAACTACGCTAGATATTATAGTGTACAAGTATATGACCCGTCTTTACTAAGACGAAAATAGGCAGACAAGTCAAGCCTAATGAATTCTGGGATAATGGCATGTTCGACAGTGCTGGGTACGGTAGTTAAGGATGTGTTTCCGGCTGTCCCTTGTTCGTGATAACATTGACAATGTCTTTAGTTCCTACGAAGAGATTACTTAATGTACGCTTCTATTATTGTGAAGTAAAGAGATAGATTATAGCTATGCGTATTGTTGGAATTATGAGGTTTGACACTTGCGAATGCTCGATTTGAAATCAATCGCTGTTCTTTAGACTACTTTAAGGGGGCATTACACTGAGATAATGATTTATTTAGCGTTACGTTCACAGCGACACGATCGCCGGCCTAGCTCTTCCGCACACAACCATTACTTCACAGTGCGCAGGAGCGCAGGTCAAAATAAAGTAGAAAATTCGTTCGTACATATGTTAGATTACGAACGCCAACGACAATACGAAAATGCTCGTTTTTGCATTTTTCCACAACTTCAGGATGCATTTGCGGGATCATATTAAGACATATCCCTAAATTTCTTTATTTTATCTACTAGAAAACTCTTTGACTAGTGACACAATTTTTTTCGTGTCCTAATATTTAGGTTTCCTATATACATTTTTGAGAGAGCCGAACCCTGTTTCACGTAATGTACCCTTAAACTCAACAAGCAGATTTTTTACCATAACTAATACCCGACTACGGAAGAGAATTCTGTTAGAAGTTGGATTTTAATTTTTGAAAAGATTTGATATAGGTTTTTTTTTCCACAATAGCAAGTATATTAGTATACTAACTACTAGTTTTATTAGTTTATTCTACGATGAAATTAAATTGGCAATATAATTGCGAAAATTGCTATTTTAACCAACTACGACTTTCAGAAAACCCCTCGTAAACTTGATAAATCTGTTTGGTTTATTTTCCATACCGGTTCAACGAAAATATTTGCGAACTGTCTCGCCTTGTAATCCGAAATATGAAAGAGTATTCGTTATTTATTATATTAACAGACTACTGAATTGAGTATACTGGATAGATAGATGATCTATTTGCTTAGTTTCTTTCAGATTGTTGTCGGACATGTCACGCAATCGATGTTTAATTTTGCTCGAAAATGTCAAAGTGCTTTATTCTTAGATATAAAATCCAATTATGTTGTTTACGGGTAAAGCCAGTGAGAAAAAACTGGCAATAAAAAGTCATGGCCACTCATAAGAATGTGTGATCATGAGTAGATTTTAAGTAAAAATCGGTCGGACAAAATCAAATCACAACAAAAAAAAGCCAATTTAGTATTGATACAGTGTGATAATAATCAGTTCAACAAAAAATCTGTTGCGTCCAGGCACGTCTATAAGTTTAATAGCTTGCCAATTTAATTGACCAGTCAAACAGTAATTTGTCCCATTTTAACACAGGTAAGATCATAAAATCCGATGCTCTTAACGCAAAGCGACGTGGAAGTGGGTTCTATGAAAAAGCCATCAATAATATTATAAAGCTGAAGAATTTGTTTCTTTGTTTGTTTGAACGCTGTAATCTCAGGAACTACTCATCCGAATTGAAAAATTCTTACACTGTTGGATAGCCCATTTATCGAGGAATACAACATTACGCTACGACCAATAGGAGCGGAGCAGCAATAAGAAATGTTTCCAAAACGGGAAAATTTACGTAGACGAAGTTTCGTGAGTCAGCTAGTTCTTCATAAAATAACTTAATTTTAAATTCGTCAGTATTTTCATCATCGTCTTTATCGGACATCTGTTGGACATGGATAATATCTGCAACACTGAGATGTAGAGGATATAATTTAGTAATCGCCAGAGACTACCGTTCCGTCATTGTCTTATAATTAGAAACTCAAGTAGTCCAAGATAAGCTTACTTACAAAATCCACTGTTAAACCGAGTGTATTGAAGCTAATTTGACACAGACAGAAGATTCCTTTACAAATCTTCTTGCTCAAGAACCAAGACGACGTGCAAATACAGGGTGCTAAGAAATCTGAAAGGCGAAACAAATAACGCTGCAGGTTGGAGTGAACATTTGTTTTGTCGAGATCATTGTGGCGGGTGGCATTGTTAGACGGTGCTCCACAACACTCAACGTCGCCCGACCCGCTGTTATAATTAAAAATACCTGTAAAATGTCGAGGTTTTCACTGAAAATTTGACATTTTCTGGTACGTGATTATGGCGAAAATTTGGTCAAATACTGTTAATCGTTTTGGTAAGAATGTTGAACGAGAACCACAGATTTTAATTAGAAAGAAAGAAAGAAAAATCGTTTATTTGCCACAGATACAATTAGCTACATTTATACAAAAAATTACAACTAAGTAGGTACTTGCACGTCGTATCTGCGACAAACGAGGTTTCCACTCAGCATAAATGCCATGTTGTGGCATGAGCCACAACACAGCGCTGGTTTTCAGTGTGAACCCCAAGTGACGCCCGAAACCATTAAGGTATATCCATAATTAAATAAATAATATATAGGTATTTAAAGTATTGAAACATTGAACAAAGGTTTTTAATTATTAATCGGGGGCTAGTCAACAGATTTGAAACCAATTTGATCAAGAAATCACCTTTCTTTATAATTTAGAAGGATAGATTAACGAATATGCTCGTGATTACCCGGATGTATAAAACCTTTGCGTTAATATTATGGGAACCAATAGTTCTGATTTTAATTGATTATATTTATAATTATACCTAATTACCTAACTCAATTATGTCTCCTTCATTAATGTGTCCTTTTAATAAATTCGAAAGTTTGGAAGGATGACGATGCTTTTATTATTAATCTTGTGTTACAGTGTTTGTGGTCGAACTTCTCCGAAACTGCTCCAAAACCGATTATAATGATTTTTTGTATATTTGGTAGGTATGACAATCGGTCGTTAAGTACTTTTTTTTTAATTGCAAAAACAAAAACGGAGAAAATTGATGCAGACGTAGGCTATAAAACAAACATAACGCGATCAAGGTTTTAGGGAAAATCTAGTCGTTCATTCATAATATGAATTAACGACTAAATAGTGTGCGAATATTATTTGTTGGTCACAATGTAATCTGTTTCATTAGTTTGGGGTATTCTAACTAATTCTTCTTGACAGGGCAAGCCCGTAAATCTAATAAATTTTCCCATCCACTAAAAGATTCATATAAAGCCGACAATGGATAACAAACATAGGTCCGAGCGGATTACACGCAGCTCAACTGCCGAGATACCGTCAATCCCGATTATTTCTGAGGCATGAATTACGAATAGTTGGGATTTATTTGATGAAAAGATTTGCGGTTGATTTGCTCGACGTCCCACTTGTGGTGCGGACAGATTGCATTAGTGTAGAGGGATTTAGTGTAATTGCCGCATTTGGCAAGAGTAAGGCCGCAAACTCAGAACGGCGTGCTCGCTCAAAATAAAAACTCGATACGCACAGTAGTACACATTACGGAGCGTGTGGTTTCGAGCAAGCACAATGTCACACAATGCCGAGATTAATAATAATAATAAAAAAAATATTTCTCTCAAAGGTTACATAAATTGAATAATAATGTACTATTTATAAACCTTATGAGAGCTGGAGAGAGAGATTAGACATATTGTTAGAGCACTTTTTCAACAAAGCTGTGTTATACTCGGAGACTTCAATATCCATGATCTTAAACAGAGTAAACATCAATGTAAATTCCTATCCCTTCTAAAATACTATAATTTTAGAACGCTAATAAGCTCCATAACTTTCTTACGTAACAACCACGAGTCATGCATTGATAATATTCTGACTAATTTACCAGAAAAATTGGTGATGGTCATGCAGGTCTCTTTTGCAGTTTAATAGTGAAAAATGCAAACTTCAGAAATGATTATCCTTCTGAATAAAAGTGTAACATCCATCTTTATCCCTTTGAATGCCAATGCTACGCGTAGTTTTGGATAAGTCGAACATCACCTAGGAATATTACGTAGTCGGGACTAGTTAAAGGTCGTCATCAGAGTTCGTATACATCCCCTTTTTCCAGTATCTTTCTGTGACAACATAGTGCCCATTTTATAGTTGTTAATGAGTTTTTATTAGAAAGCTAGTACCTATAACACTGGGGACCAAAAATATCTATTTTTTTTGCAGCGTAAGTTAATGAGTCGTAGTAATTTAATTTTAACACATATGACTAAGAAGTACTTAGCCAATAAATTATTTTGTTTAAATTAGTTTTGGTTCTCATGATATACCGTTGTTTAAAAAAATACACCATGATTTTATCCTACCTATATATCAGAGAGCAAGTTACCGAAATCTCGAGCATTTGTCTTAAGACAAAATCTGAACAATTTTACAGGTAAGATATAAGAAGTGTCAAATTTGAACATTCATAATAAATACCAAAGGTCCTAACCCTCTGCCTTGTGGGACGCCGCATTTAAATATTAATTAATTTAAATACATTTAAACTTTCGCGTTGCATGATTATAACTATTTATTATACGGGAATTAACGCGCATTGTTTACCTTAAAATTGCTTGACGTTTCGACCAGGTTGCACCGGCCGTGGTCACAAGCGGACTGTCCCAGCGATGTTAAGACTCCGTCAGGCCGATGAATCTTCATCCACCCTCACTTTTTTACTTCTCGAAAAGTTAGGGTCACTGCACACTACACTGATTTTGTCCATGTTAACCGACTGCGAAACAATACGAGGTTGTGTTTTACGAATCACTGGATTCCACGTCACGGATAGTTTGAAGCCCTCTTCCCGATTGAAAGTTTTATGTTTTTTAATTTCAATCGCTTCACGCACAATTCGTGAATAAAAATGGCGATCTGTGGAGAGGGTTTGTGGACGATGAAACTCAATCCAGTGATTGGTGTTCGATTGCAGTATGTGTTCTGCAATTGCCGATTTGTTCACTTGCCAGTTTTTCAATTTAAGCAATTTTAAGGTAAACAATGCGCGTTAATTCCCGTATAATAAATAGTTATAATTTAAATACAATTAATAAAAATCGTTTTTAGGGAATTCCGTAGCCAAAATGGCAAAACGGAACCCTCATAGTTTC
Organism: Herminia tarsipennalis; assembly: GCA_945859575.2. Classification (NCBI taxonomy): domain Eukaryota; kingdom Metazoa; phylum Arthropoda; class Insecta; order Lepidoptera; family Erebidae; genus Herminia; species Herminia tarsipennalis. The sequence continues at coordinate 12,838,365 of OX243855.2, forward strand.
GCCATGTCGGTCCGTCCGTCCGTCCACAGCTTTCCTCAGAGAATGTTAGTGCTAGAAGGCTGTAATTGGGCATAGATACACATATTACTTAAAACAAAAATGAAATAATAATATCTTAAACAACATTTTTTTGAAGGGTACCTCCCCCATATGTAAGTTAGGATGTGATTTTTTTTCTCACCTACCCTATCGTGTGGGGTATCGTTAGATAGGTCTTTTAAAAACATTTAAGGGTTGGAAAAACGTGCAAATTTCAAAACGAAAAACGTTCTAAAAAAAAAGGTCAAATTTTTGTTAGAGTCAAATGCTGTCAAGTGGTCAATATTGTTTCGTTACAGAGATCCCGTTGAAAGTGTGAAAATATGTCAAGTGGGATGAACGTTAAGGGATTTTTTTATTATAAGTTCTAACAATCGTACATAGCTCCTATCATACATGACATATTTCATTTTTTTAACGAATTGTACTAGCAATGTGGGTCGTACATTACCGTGGCCTGAAATGCTTTGGGTAACCACAGCTGGTGAGTCACCAAATTGCGACCTAGTTGACACAGTGCGGTGTGTTTATATAGATTCTCGACCTGTAAGTTTGTACGGAACCCGCAGTGCGCCAACCCCACTCGCACTTTGCCGGTTTTTTAAAAACAATAATGTGTTTTAGATCTCTGATTAGTTGTAGGTAGGTAGATTAGATGTAGGTACATTATAGACAATACTATCTACGCCGGAACTACTCCGAAAAATCGTCACATGCCGATAATGACGGTCCGGTTGTTTCCGATCCGTGAGTTATAGCTACCCGGAGTTCCCGACAATATTTATTATGATGCCGATATGTAATAGGTACCTCTCTGTTTCCTCTCTCTGACAGCTTTCTAAGTTATAGGCGTTATTAGATCCAGGTCCATTCTTTTTTGTAATAAATCAGTTGGTTTGGAGTTAATACGAATCGGCACCGACGGATTTTTACATTTGGTTGAGTGCGTAATGGACTTATTAACCATCTTGTTCATAATACGTTAATAACAAAATTTAAACTAGAGAATGTTTTGATTTCTTTATTAAAATGAATGTTTGTTTTGGAAATGATAATCAATACAAACAATTAAATAACATGATACAGTTGTACCAGCTTACCACTTTTTAGTTGAGACGTTAATGTGATGTCTCTACTTACATAACTTTACCCCTTAAGGGTTAATTTTCTATTAACACAAAACGCTGATACACATTTATCTTTATTTACAACCACAAAGCCAAATACAAATTTTCACAGATCTAACTTCAAAACCGATGGAGGGTTAATACAAACTAGTAACCCCTATTTTACCTCCTTGAAATTCCAAAAAGGCTAAAAGACGTGTTTAATTATTTTAAAAACCCAAACACAAAATATCAGAGATCGAACTTTAAAACTGACAGAAGTTTCATGCAAACTTATAACCACTATTTTACCCCCTTTGGAGATGAATATGAATTTCCAAAAATGCCTTCTTATAGGATACCTAAATTATATAAAAAAAACGTACGTGTAAAACTTTATATAATATTGATTGACGAATATGTAATTTACTAGCTGTCCCGCGCAACTTCGTATGCGTAAATTTTTCCCGTTTTTGCAACATTTCTCGTCGCTGCTCCGCTCCTATTAGTCGTAGCGCAATGTTATATAGCCTATAGCCTTCCTCGATAAATGAGCTATCCAACAAAAAAAGAATTATTAAAATCGGTCCAGTACTTTTTGAGTTTATTCGTTACATACAAAAATACAAATCTTTCCTCTTTATAATATTAGTGTAGATGTAGAAGTGTAGATAAGTATAAGACAATATGCTAAGAAATAGTAAGAAGTAGTCGTGGACCAATTTGTAGCCATGAAAAAGAACATTTACAATTATAGCCATTACGTGTCAACAAGTACAAGTCATACCAAATACCATAAGCAGCACTTGTTCACGAGTATGACGCATGGGTCTGCCATCTACACACAACATTAATAAATTATAGCAATAAGTGTGATGTGTGATGCAGCTTATAGCCTAGGAGGGGAGCGGCAAAAAATGAAAGCTTTTTTTAAAGGCATTTTTTTAATATTACGTTACATTAGTGTAGTAAAGAAATACCTTTCCGTCAGTTAGCTGGATTCCTTAGCGTTTTAAATGCAGAACTTTTATCCGCTACTGACGGCATATATGTTATAGAATAAAATCATACTGACTGACTAATTGGCTTTGATATAATTGAAATAGCTTTTGTTCTTTACTTCGGCAGAGTAGAAGGCAGAAACTCTTTTAGTAGTAGAAAATATAGATAGGGGTCACCCTATCTATATCTTCCTACTACTAAAAACCCTTTTAGTAGTTAGGGCAATCGCTATAATAAGTGGTTAGAAGGGTACACTAACGCTAGGAGTCCTAAATCGATGCCATGCAGTGTGATAATAATCAGTTCAACAAAAAATCTGTTGCGTCCAGGCACGTCTATAAGTTTAATAGCTTGCCAATTTAATTGACCAGTCAAACAGTAATTTGTCCCATTTTAACACAGGTAAGATCATAAAATCCGATGCTCTTAACGCAAAGCGACGTGGAAGTGGGTTCTATGAAAAAGCCATCAATAATATTATAAAGCTGAAGAATTTGTTTCTTTGTTTGTTTGAACGCTGTAATCTCAGGAACTACTCATCCGAATTGAAAAATTCTTACACTGTTGGATAGCCCATTTATCGAGGAATACAACATTACGCTACGACCAATAGGAGCGGAGCAGCAATAAGAAATGTTTCCAAAACGGGAAAATTTACGTAGACGAAGTTTCGTGAGTCAGCTAGTTCTTCATAAAATAACTTAATTTTAAATTCGTCAGTATTTTCATCATCGTCTTTATCGGACATCTGTTGGACATGGATAATATCTGCAACACTGAGATGTAGAGGATATAATTTAGTAATCGCCAGAGACTACCGTTCCGTCATTGTCTTATAATTAGAAACTCAAGTAGTCCAAGATAAGCTTACTTACAAAATCCACTGTTAAACCGAGTGTATTGAAGCTAATTTGACACAGACAGAAGATTCCTTTACAAATCTTCTTGCTCAAGAACCAAGACGACGTGCAAATACAGGGTGCTAAGAAATCTGAAAGGCGAAACAAATAACGCTGCAGGTTGGAGTGAACATTTGTTTTGTCGAGATCATTGTGGCGGGTGGCATTGTTAGACGGTGCTCCACAACACTCAACGTCGCCCGACCCGCTGTTATAATTAAAAATACCTGTAAAATGTCGAGGTTTTCACTGAAAATTTGACATTTTCTGGTACGTGATTATGGCGAAAATTTGGTCAAATACTGTTAATCGTTTTGGTAAGAATGTTGAACGAGAACCACAGATTTTAATTAGAAAGAAAAGAAAGAAAGAAAGAAAAATCGTTTATTTGCCACAGATACAATTAGCTACATTTATACAAAAAATTACAACTAAGTAGGTACTTGCACGTCGTATCTGCGACAAACGAGGTTTCCACTCAGCATAAATGCCATGTTGTGGCATGAGCCACAACACAGCGCTGGTTTTCAGTGTGAACCCCAAGTGACGCCCGAAACCATTAAGGTATATCCATAATTAAATAAATAATATATAGGTATTTAAAGTATTGAAACATTGAACAAAGGTTTTTAATTATTAATCGGGGGCTAGTCAACAGATTTGAAACCAATTTGATCAAGAAATCACCTTTCTTTAATTAACGAATATGCTCGTGATTACCCGGATGTATAAAACCTTTGCGTTAATATTATGGGAACCAATAGTTCTGATTTTAATTGATTATATTTATAATTATACCTAATTACCTAACTCAATTATGTCTCCTTCATTAATGTGTCCTTTTAATAAATTCGAAAGTTTGGAAGGATGACGATGCTTTTATTATTAATCTTGTGTTACAGTGTTTGTGGTCGAACTTCTCCGAAACTGCTCCAAAACCGATTATAATGATTTTTTGTATATTTGGTAGGTATGACAATCGGTCGTTAAGTACTTTTTTTTTAATTGCAAAAACAAAAACGGAGAAAATTGATGCAGACGTAGGCTATAAAACAAACATAACGCGATCAAGGTTTTAGGGAAAATCTAGTCGTTCATTCATAATATGAATTAACGACTAAATAGTGTGCGAATATTATTTGTTGGTCACAATGTAATCTGTTTCATTAGTTTGGGGTATTCTAACTAATTCTTCTTGACAGGGCAAGCCCGTAAATCTAATAAATTTTCCCATCCACTAAAAGATTCATATAAAGCCGACAATGGATAACAAACATAGGTCCGAGCGGATTACACGCAGCTCAACTGCCGAGATACCGTCAATCCCGATTATTTCTGAGGCATGAATTACGAATAGTTGGGATTTATTTGATGAAAAGATTTGCGGTTGATTTGCTCGACGTCCCACTTGTGGTGCGGACAGATTGCATTAGTGTAGAGGGATTTAGTGTAATTGCCGCATTTGGCAAGAGTAAGGCCGCAAACTCAGAACGGCGTGCTCGCTCAAAATAAAAACTCGATACGCACAGTAGTACACATTACGGAGCGTGTGGTTTCGAGCAAGCACAATGTCACACAATGCCGAGATTAATAATAATAATAAAAAAAATATTTCTCTCAAAGGTTACATAAATTGAATAATAATGTACTATTTATAAACCTTATGAGAGCTGGAGAGAGAGATTAGACATATTGTTAGAGCACTTTTTCAACAAAGCTGTGTTATACTCGGAGACTTCAATATCCATGATCTTAAACAGAGTAAACATCAATGTAAATTCCTATCCCTTCTAAAATACTATAATTTTAGAACGCTAATAAGCTCCATAACTTTCTTACGTAACAACCACGAGTCATGCATTGATAATATTCTGACTAATTTACCAGAAAAATTGGTGATGGTCATGCAGGTCTCTTTTGCAGTTTAATAGTGAAAAATGCAAACTTCAGAAATGATTATCCTTCTGAATAAAAGTGTAACATCCATCTTTATCCCTTTGAATGCCAATGCTACGCGTAGTTTTGGATAAGTCGAACATCACCTAGGAATATTACGTAGTCGGGACTAGTTAAAGGTCGTCATCAGAGTTCGTATACATCCCCTTTTTCCAGTATCTTTCTGTGACAACATAGTGCCCATTTTATAGTTGTTAATGAGTTTTTATTAGAAAGCTAGTACCTATAACACTGGGGACCAAAAATATCTATTTTTTTTGCAGCGTAAGTTAATGAGTCGTAGTAATTTAATTTTAACACATATGACTAAGAAGTACTTAGCCAATAAATTATTTTGTTTAAATTAGTTTTGGTTCTCATGATATACCGTTGTTTAAAAAAATACACCATGATTTTATCCTACCTATATATCAGAGAGCAAGTTACCGAAATCTCGAGCATTTGTCTTAAGACAAAATCTGAACAATTTTACAGGTAAGATATAAGAAGTGTCAAATTTGAACATTCATAATAAATACCAAAGGTCCTAACCCTCTGCCTTGTGGGACGCCGCATTTAAATATTAATTAATTTAAATACATTTAAACTTTCGCGTTGCATGATTATAACTATTTATTATACGGGAATTAACGCGCATTGTTTACCTTAAAATTGCTTGACGTTTCGACCAGGTTGCACCGGCCGTGGTCACAAGCGGACTGTCCCAGCGATGTTAAGACTCCGTCAGGCCGATGAATCTTCATCCACCCTCACTTTTTTACTTCTCGAAAAGTTAGGGTCACTGCACACTACACTGATTTTGTCCATGTTAACCGACTGCGAAACAATACGAGGTTGTGTTTTACGAATCACTGGATTCCACGTCACGGATAGTTTGAAGCCCTCTTCCCGATTGAAAGTTTTATGTTTTTTAATTTCAATCGCTTCACGCACAATTCGTGAATAAAAATGGCGATCTGTGGAGAGGGTTTGTGGACGATGAAACTCAATCCAGTGATTGGTGTTCGATTGCAGTATGTGTTCTGCAATTGCCGATTTGTTCACTTGCCAGTTTTTCAATTTAAGCAATTTTAAGGTAAACAATGCGCGTTAATTCCCGTATAATAAATAGTTATAATTTAAATACAATTAATAAAAATCGTTTTTAGGGAATTCCGTAGCCAAAATGGCAAAACGGAACCCTCATAGTTTCGCCATGTCGGTCCGTCCGTCCGTCCACAGCTTTCCTCAGAGAATGTTAGTGCTAGAAGGCTGTAATTGGGCATGGATACACATATTACTTAAAACAAAAATGAAATAATAATATCTTAAACAACATTTTTTTGAAGGGTACCTCCCCCATATGTAAGTTAGGATGTGATTTTTTTTCTCACCTACCCTATCGTGTGGGGTATCGTTAGATAGGTCTTTTAAAAACATTTAAGGGTTGGAAAAACGTGCAAATTTCAAAACGAAAAACGTTCTAAAAAAAAAGGTCAAATTTTTGTTAGAGTCAAATGCTGTCAAGTGGTCAATATTGTTTCGTTACAGAGATCCCGTTGAAAGTGTGAAAATATGTCAAGTGGGATGAACGTTAAGGGATTTTTTTATTATAAGTTCTAACAATCGTACATAGCTCCTATCATACATGACATATTTCATTTTTTTAACGAATTGTACTAGCAATGTGGGTCGTACATTACCGTGGCCTGAAATGCTTTGGGTAACCACAGCTGGTGAGTCACCAAATTGCGACCTAGTTGACACAGTGCGGTGTGTTTATATAGATTCTCGACCTGTAAGTTTGTACGGAACCCGCAGTGCGCCAACCCCACTCGCACTTTGCCGGTTTTTTAAAAACAATAATGTGTTTTAGATCTCTGATTAGTTGTAGGTAGGTAGATTAGATGTAGGTACATTATAGACAATACTATCTACGCCGGAACTACTCCGAAAAATCGTCACATGCCGATAATGACGGTCCGGTTGTTTCCGATCCGTGAGTTATAGCTACCCGGAGTTCCCGACAATATTTATTATGATGCCGATATGTAATAGGTACCTCTCTGTTTCCTCTCTCTGACAGCTTTCTAAGTTATAGGCGTTATTAGATCCAGGTCCATTCTTTTTTGTAATAAATCAGTTGGTTTGGAGTTAATACGAATCGGCACCGACGGATTTTTACATTTGGTTGAGTGCGTAATGGACTTATTAACCATCTTGTTCATAATACGTTAATAACAAAATTTAAACTAGAGAATGTTTTGATTTCTTTATTAAAATGAATGTTTGTTTTGGAAATGATAATCAATACAAACAATTAAATAACATGATACAGTTGTACCAGCTTACCACTTTTTAGTTGAGACGTTAATGTGATGTCTCTACTTACATAACTTTACCCCTTAAGGGTTAATTTTCTATTAACACAAAACGCTGATACACATTTATCTTTATTTACAACCACAAAGCCAAATACAAATTTTCACAGATCTAACTTCAAAACCGATGGAGGGTTAATACAAACTAGTAACCCCTATTTTACCTCCTTGAAATTCCAAAAAGGCTAAAAGACGTGTTTAATTATTTTAAAAACCCAAACACAAAATATCAGAGATCGAACTTTAAAACTGACAGAAGTTTCATGCAAACTTATAACCACTATTTTACCCCCTTTGGAGATGAATATGAATTTCCAAAAATGCCTTCTTATAGGATACCTAAATTATATAAAAAAAACGTACGTGTAAAACTTTATATAATATTGATTGACGAATATGTAATTTACTAGCTGTCCCGCGCAACTTCGTATGCGTAAATTTTTCCCGTTTTTGCAACATTTCTCGTCGCTGCTCCGCTCCTATTAGTCGTAGCGCAATGTTATATAGCCTATAGCCTTCCTCGATAAATGAGCTATCCAACAAAAAAAGAATTATTAAAATCGGTCCAGTACTTTTTGAGTTTATTCGTTACATACAAAAATACAAATCTTTCCTCTTTATAATATTAGTGTAGATGTAGAAGTGTAGATAAGTATAAGACAATATGCTAAGAAATAGTAAGAAGTAGTCGTGGACCAATTTGTAGCCATGAAAAAGAACATTTACAATTATAGCCATTACGTGTCAACAAGTACAAGTCATACCAAATACCATAAGCAGCACTTGTTCACGAGTATGACGCATGGGTCTGCCATCTACACACAACATTAATAAATTATAGCAATAAGTGTGATGTGTGATGCAGCTTATAGCCTAGGAGGGGAGCGGCAAAAAATGAAAGCTTTTTTTAAAGGCATTTTTTTAATATTACGTTACATTAGTGTAGTAAAGAAATACCTTTCCGTCAGTTAGCTGGATTCCTTAGCGTTTTAAATGCAGAACTTTTATCCGCTACTGACGGCATATATGTTATAGAATAAAATCATACTGACTGACTAATTGGCTTTGATATAATTGAAATAGCTTTTGTTCTTTACTTCGGCAGAGTAGAAGGCAGAAACTCTTTTAGTAGTAGAAAATATAGATAGGGGTCACCCTATCTATATCTTCCTACTACTAAAAACCCTTTTAGTAGTTAGGGCAATCGCTATAATAAGTGGTTAGAAGGGTACACTAACGCTAGGAGTCCTAAATCGATGCCATGCAGTGTGATAATAATCAGTTCAACAAAAAATCTGTTGCGTCCAGGCACGTCTATAAGTTTAATAGCTTGCCAATTTAATTGACCAGTCAAACAGTAATTTGTCCCATTTTAACACAGGTAAGATCATAAAATCCGATGCTCTTAACGCAAAGCGACGTGGAAGTGGGTTCTATGAAAAAGCCATCAATAATATTATAAAGCTGAAGAATTTGTTTCTTTGTTTGTTTGAACGCTGTAATCTCAGGAACTACTCATCCGAATTGAAAAATTCTTACACTGTTGGATAGCCCATTTATCGAGGAATACAACATTACGCTACGACCAATAGGAGCGGAGCAGCAATAAGAAATGTTTCCAAAACGGGAAAATTTACGTAGACGAAGTTTCGTGAGTCAGCTAGTTCTTCATAAAATAACTTAATTTTAAATTCGTCAGTATTTTCATCATCGTCTTTATCGGACATCTGTTGGACATGGATAATATCTGCAACACTGAGATGTAGAGGATATAATTTAGTAATCGCCAGAGACTACCGTTCCGTCATTGTCTTATAATTAGAAACTCAAGTAGTCCAAGATAAGCTTACTTACAAAATCCACTGTTAAACCGAGTGTATTGAAGCTAATTTGACACAGACAGAAGATTCCTTTACAAATCTTCTTGCTCAAGAACCAAGACGACGTGCAAATACAGGGTGCTAAGAAATCTGAAAGGCGAAACAAATAACGCTGCAGGTTGGAGTGAACATTTGTTTTGTCGAGATCATTGTGGCGGGTGGCATTGTTAGACGGTGCTCCACAACACTCAACGTCGCCCGACCCGCTGTTATAATTAAAAATACCTGTAAAATGTCGAGGTTTTCACTGAAAATTTGACATTTTCTGGTACGTGATTATGGCGAAAATTTGGTCAAATACTGTTAATCGTTTTGGTAAGAATGTTGAACGCGAACCACAGATTTTAATTAGAAAGAAAAGAAAGAAAGAAAGAAAAATCGTTTATTTGCCACAGATACAATTAGCTACATTTATACAAAAAATTACAACTAAGTAGGTACTTGCACGTCGTATCTGCGACAAACGAGGTTTCCACTCAGCATAAATGCCATGTTGTGGCATGAGCCACAACACAGCGCTGGTTTTCAGTGTGAACCCCAAGTGACGCCCGAAACCATTAAGGTATATCCATAATTAAATAAATAATATATAGGTATTTAAAGTATTGAAACATTGAACAAAGGTTTTTAATTATTAATCGGGGGCTAGTCAACAGATTTGAAACCAATTTGATCAAGAAATCACCTTTCTTTATAATTTAGAAGGATAGATTAACGAATATGCTCGTGATTACCCGGATGTATAAAACCTTTGCGTTAATATTATGGGAACCAATAGTTCTGATTTTAATTGATTATATTTATAATTATACCTAATTACCTAACTCAATTATGTCTCCTTCATTAATGTGTCCTTTTAATAAATTCGAAAGTTTGGAAGGATGACGATGCTTTTATTATTAATCTTGTGTTACAGTGTTTGTGGTCGAACTTCTCCGAAACTGCTCCAAAACCGATTATAATGATTTTTTGTATATTTGGTAGGTATGACAATCGGTCGTTAAGTACTTTTTTTTTAATTGCAAAAACAAAAACGGAGAAAATTGATGCAGACGTAGGCTATAAAACAAACATAACGCGATCAAGGTTTTAGGGAAAATCTAGTCGTTCATTCATAATATGAATTAACGACTAAATAGTGTGCGAATATTATTTGTTGGTCACAATGTAATCTGTTTCATTAGTTTGGGGTATTCTAACTAATTCTTCTTGACAGGGCAAGCCCGTAAATCTAATAAATTTTCCCATCCACTAAAAGATTCATATAAAGCCGACAATGGATAACAAACATAGGTCCGAGCGGATTACACGCAGCTCAACTGCCGAGATACCGTCAATCCCGATTATTTCTGAGGCATGAATTACGAATAGTTGGGATTTATTTGATGAAAAGATTTGCGGTTGATTTGCTCGACGTCCCACTTGTGGTGCGGACAGATTGCATTAGTGTAGAGGGATTTAGTGTAATTGCCGCATTTGGCAAGAGTAAGGCCGCAAACTCAGAACGGCGTGCTCGCTCAAAATAAAAACTCGATACGCACAGTAGTACACATTACGGAGCGTGTGGTTTCGAGCAAGCACAATGTCACACAATGCCGAGATTAATAATAATAATAAAAAAAATATTTCTCTCAAAGGTTACATAAATTGAATAATAATGTACTATTTATAAACCTTATGAGAGCTGGAGAGAGAGATTAGACATATTGTTAGAGCACTTTTTCAACAAAGCTGTGTTATACTCGGAGACTTCAATATCCATGATCTTAAACAGAGTAAACATCAATGTAAATTCCTATCCCTTCTAAAATACTATAATTTTAGAACGCTAATAAGCTCCATAACTTTCTTACGTAACAACCACGAGTCATGCATTGATAATATTCTGACTAATTTACCAGAAAAATTGGTGATGGTCATGCAGGTCTCTTTTGCAGTTTAATAGTGAAAAATGCAAACTTCAGAAATGATTATCCTTCTGAATAAAAGTGTAACATCCATCTTTATCCCTTTGAATGCCAATGCTACGCGTAGTTTTGGATAAGTCGAACATCACCTAGGAATATTACGTAGTCGGGACTAGTTAAAGGTCGTCATCAGAGTTCGTATACATCCCCTTTTTCCAGTATCTTTCTGTGACAACATAGTGCCCATTTTATAGTTGTTAATGAGTTTTTATTAGAAAGCTAGTACCTATAACACTGGGGACCAAAAATATCTATTTTTTTTGCAGCGTAAGTTAATGAGTCGTAGTAATTTAATTTTAACACATATGACTAAGAAGTACTTAGCCAATAAATTATTTTGTTTAAATTAGTTTTGGTTCTCATGATATACCGTTGTTTAAAAAAATACACCATGATTTTATCCTACCTATATATCAGAGAGCAAGTTACCGAAATCTCGAGCATTTGTCTTAAGACAAAATCTGAACAATTTTACAGGTAAGATATAAGAAGTGTCAAATTTGAACATTCATAATAAATACCAAAGGTCCTAACCCTCTGCCTTGTGGGACGCCGCATTTAAATATTAATTAATTTAAATACATTTAAACTTTCGCGTTGCATGATTATAACTATTTATTATACGGGAATTAACGCGCATTGTTTACCTTAAAATTGCTTGACGTTTCGACCAGGTTGCACCGGCCGTGGTCACAAGCGGACTGTCCCAGCGATGTTAAGACTCCGTCAGGCCGATGAATCTTCATCCACCCTCACTTTTTTACTTCTCGAAAAGTTAGGGTCACTGCACACTACACTGATTTTGTCCATGTTAACCGACTGCGAAACAATACGAGGTTGTGTTTTACGAATCACTGGATTCCACGTCACGGATAGTTTGAAGCCCTCTTCCCGATTGAAAGTTTTATGTTTTTTAATTTCAATCGCTTCACGCACAATTCGTGAATAAAAATGGCGATCTGTGGAGAGGGTTTGTGGACGATGAAACTCAATCCAGTGATTGGTGTTCGATTGCAGTATGTGTTCTGCAATTGCCGATTTGTTCACTTGCCAGTTTTTCAATTTAAGCAATTTTAAGGTAAACAATGCGCGTTAATTCCCGTATAATAAATAGTTATAATTTAAATACAATTAATAAAAATCGTTTTTAGGGAATTCCGTAGCCAAAATGGCAAAACGGAACCCTCATAGTTTCGCCATGTCGGTCCGTCCGTCCGTCCACAGCTTTCCTCAGAGAATGTTAGTGCTAGAAGGCTGTAATTGGGCATGGATACACATATTACTTAAAACAAAAATGAAATAATAATATCTTAAACAACATTTTTTTGAAGGGTACCTCCCCCATATGTAAGTTAGGATGTGATTTTTTTTCTCACCTACCCTATCGTGTGGGGTATCGTTAGATAGGTCTTTTAAAAACATTTAAGGGTTGGAAAAACGTGCAAATTTCAAAACGAAAAACGTTCTAAAAAAAAAGGTCAAATTTTTGTTAGAGTCAAATGCTGTCAAGTGGTCAATATTGTTTCGTTACAGAGATCCCGTTGAAAGTGTGAAAATATGTCAAGTGGGATGAACGTTAAGGGATTTTTTTATTATAAGTTCTAACAATCGTACATAGCTCCTATCATACATGACATATTTCATTTTTTTAACGAATTGTACTAGCAATGTGGGTCGTACATTACCGTGGCCTGAAATGCTTTGGGTAACCACAGCTGGTGAGTCACCAAATTGCGACCTAGTTGACACAGTGCGGTGTGTTTATATAGATTCTCGACCTGTAAGTTTGTACGGAACCCGCAGTGCGCCAACCCCACTCGCACTTTGCCGGTTTTTTAAAAACAATAATGTGTTTTAGATCTCTGATTAGTTGTAGGTAGGTAGATTAGATGTAGGTACATTATAGACAATACTATCTACGCCGGAACTACTCCGAAAAATCGTCACATGCCGATAATGACGGTCCGGTTGTTTCCGATCCGTGAGTTATAGCTACCCGGAGTTCCCGACAATATTTATTATGATGCCGATATGTAATAGGTACCTCTCTGTTTCCTCTCTCTGACAGCTTTCTAAGTTATAGGCGTTATTAGATCCAGGTCCATTCTTTTTTGTAATAAATCAGTTGGTTTGGAGTTAATACGAATCGGCACCGACGGATTTTTACATTTGGTTGAGTGCGTAATGGACTTATTAACCATCTTGTTCATAATACGTTAATAACAAAATTTAAACTAGAGAATGTTTTGATTTCTTTATTAAAATGAATGTTTGTTTTGGAAATGATAATCAATACAAACAATTAAATAACATGATACAGTTGTACCAGCTTACCACTTTTTAGTTGAGACGTTAATGTGATGTCTCTACTTACATAACTTTACCCCTTAAGGGTTAATTTTCTATTAACACAAAACGCTGATACACATTTATCTTTATTTACAACCACAAAGCCAAATACAAATTTTCACAGATCTAACTTCAAAACCGATGGAGGGTTAATACAAACTAGTAACCCCTATTTTACCTCCTTGAAATTCCAAAAAGGCTAAAAGACGTGTTTAATTATTTTAAAAACCCAAACACAAAATATCAGAGATCGAACTTTAAAACTGACAGAAGTTTCATGCAAACTTATAACCACTATTTTACCCCCTTTGGAGATGAATATGAATTTCCAAAAATGCCTTCTTATAGGATACCTAAATTATATAAAAAAAACGTACGTGTAAAACTTTATATAATATTGATTGACGAATATGTAATTTACTAGCTGTCCCGCGCAACTTCGTATGCGTAAATTTTTCCCGTTTTTGCAACATTTCTCGTCGCTGCTCCGCTCCTATTAGTCGTAGCGCAATGTTATATAGCCTATAGCCTTCCTCGATAAATGAGCTATCCAACAAAAAAATAATTATTAAAATCGGTCCAGTACTTTTTGAGTTTATTCGTTACATACAAAAATACAAATCTTTCCTCTTTATAATATTAGTGTAGATGTAGAAGTGTAGATAAGTATAAGACAATATGCTAAGAAATAGTAAGAAGTAGTCGTGGACCAATTTGTAGCCATGAAAAAGAACATTTACAATTATAGCCATTACGTGTCAACAAGTACAAGTCATACCAAATACCATAAGCAGCACTTGTTCACGAGTATGACGCATGGGTCTGCCATCTACACACAACATTAATAAATTATAGCAATAAGTGTGATGTGTGATGCAGCTTATAGCCTAGGAGGGGAGCGGCAAAAAATGAAAGCTTTTTTTAAAGGCATTTTTTTAATATTACGTTACATTAGTGTAGTAAAGAAATACCTTTCCGTCAGTTAGCTGGATTCCTTAGCGTTTTAAATGCAGAACTTTTATCCGCTACTGACGGCATATATGTTATAGAATAAAATCATACTGACTGACTAATTGGCTTTGATATAATTGAAATAGCTTTTGTTCTTTACTTCGGCAGAGTAGAAGGCAGAAACTCTTTTAGTAGTAGAAAATATAGATAGGGGTCACCCTATCTATATCTTCCTACTACTAAAAACCCTTTTAGTAGTTAGGGCAATCGCTATAATAAGTGGTTAGAAGGGTACACTAACGCTAGGAGTCCTAAATCGATGCCATCTTAGGGTTGACTATATCTTAATCAATCAATCAGCCTGTGTCTGTCCACTGCTGGACATAGGCCTCTCCTAACTTACACCACAACATCCGACATTCCACATCCAACTAATTCCAGTGATCTTCTTTAGATCGTCGGGTCATTTGGCTGGGGGTCGTACTACCTTACGTATACTGAGTCGTCGTCTCTCTCTCTCTCTTCTACCAACCTGAACATTCTGCCCGATCAGCCCAGTGTATTAAAGACGTCTTCAAGAGCGTTAGTGGCATCCACCTGTGTGTGTACACCTCGGCGTAGCTGTATTGGTCTCGTCTTGTGATCCTGAATCCGGACGGTCATGGTGGTGGTGTCATACAGGCGTCTCAGCACCTCAATGTATCGCCAGTCTATACGCCATCCTTATTTATCAAATGACGGTTCTATGTGACAGAAAACGATAAAAGCATAGGACAGTGCGATTCGATACGCTCAGATGTAGTTCAACCCTAAGTCTGCACCAGTTCCTTTCAGGTTATTATATTGATAAAAGTATCCAAGTGGATACCTTTATCAATTTAATAACCCTTACGTTTTTGCCTGCATTTGTATAGGTAGGTACTTACTAACTTTCTTTTACCTAAATACAAATAATACACATGGTAGGCCTCAAGATATATATAGTTGTTATTACGTAAATATGTAAGTTAAATAATAATGATTCATCAAACAACGAGGATTCTCTTGTCTAAGAAAATATCGTATGAGAATATAATAGAATATATGTCCGCCTAAGCGACATTGCGAGGTTGTCTGCGTAATGTAATAAGTACGAATCTACGTTGATGTTGAGGTTTCACTGCGAGCGGAACGGACTCCGTACGGTGTCCGCTTAACTTGCAACTGTAGCTGTTATAGAGGCTTCCACCAAGGAAAAATATTTCAAATTCAAACTTCGAATACTATCATACACGTTTCCTATAATTATCCTTTTGCTGGGCCCCGACTAAAGCCTGCCTTTAAATCAAAGTATGCCTCTGATTTGTATGAAACCATCTATAGAATCGCATGTGAATCTTACCAGTTCTCCGAACTGTGAAACCTGTGGGAGAGTAGAAGATGCACATCATGTTTTAGTGGAGTGTGCTCGATACGAATCGGAAAGACAAGTATTGATGTCTCAATTTAAAATTAACAAATTGGATGTTGGTATGTTCAACAAAATCTTGGCGTACCCTGTGTCAAAAGATGCAAACAAATATTTAGGGTTATTAATAGTTATCTTTAATTTTATTTGTTAGGTACTTAGTTATTAGTAGTTTGAACCATAAGTGCTTAATTGGGTGAAAGGTACTATGGGTTTGATATGTACATATATATTGTAATGTATAAAAAACCATCTTTAATTTTATTTGTTGGGTACTTAGTTATTAGTAGTTTGAACCATAAGTGCTTAATTGGGTGAAAGGTACTATGGGTTTGATATGTACATATATATTGTAATGTATAAAAAACCATCTTTAATTTTATTTGTTGGGTACTTAGTTATTAGTAGTTTGAACCATAAGTGCTTAATTGGGTGAAAGGTACTATGGGTTTGATATGTACATATATATTGTAATGTATAAAAAACCTTTGATATGTACATATATATTGTAATGTATAAAAAACCATCTTTAATTTTATTTGTTGGGTACTTAGTTATTAGTAGTTTGAACCATAAGTGCTTAATTGGGTGAAAGGTACTATGGGTTTGATATGTACATATATATTGTAATGTATAAAAAACTGAAGAAAAATGACTGAAAATGTGTAAAAAAAATAAAGAATCGCATGTTTTTCTTCCTATTGGCAGTGCTTAGTATCTTAGCACATCTATGATGGGAAAGAAGAAGAAGAAGAAATAAATTTATTTTGTCCTCAAAAGAAAAAAAAAACTCAGAATATTGTCGCATCGGCCGCGCGCGTCAGATGCTTGTCGTAAGCCGCGCGCGACTCGCGATCGGCCGCGATGCACGGAAGAACCTTAAGGAAAGCTGACAATTCTAGCAATGGCACCCTAATAAACTGACACTTGACAGCTTGCGTCAAATCCTGAATCGCGATATAGAAGTTTTCACAGTCACGTTAACCGTTGAGCTGCGGCCCGCCCGGCGTGATCACCTTGGATGGTTGGAGGATCCTCCCTTTGTGTTGGAGGGACGTATCACGTTGCCTTCCACAGTATTGCATTTTGACAAGAAACTAATACCTATTATGTCAAATCGTGCATGTTTACTTATTAAATGTAAGTAAATACTTGACTTGAATGATGCTGTGGGAGTGTGTCCGACTGCTACGCAAGAGGTCGTGGGTTCGGTTCCCACACGGGACACCATTTTGTGTGATCCACAAATTGTTGTTCCGAGTCTGGGTGTACTTTGTGTTTGTGACTTGTATGTTTGTAAAGTTCCCCGTGACACAGGGCGTGTACCCTAACACGGGATCCGTCTTTGAAAAAAAAAGTATAACTTATAAACTCAACAAAGAATAACCGAATACTAGATATGAAAAATACCTATTAACTAAATAAACTTAACAGTTAATATTATAAATATGAAAAATTGTAAGGATGGATGTAGGCGTGTGTTACATAAACACACATAGACAATAGCAAACTTTGCTATGAAAAATTAGACCATTAGCCACCCATGAATCGAACGACTATTGCAAGTTACATAACACCGAAGAAGTACATAGTGCTCATTGTATCATAAACCTATACCGTAATAAATTAGATCATAACTACAAACTCTATATCCTATAACAATGCCATAAACCTTTAAAACCTTCAAATAAAGCAGTCTACGAATATAATATAAGGACTACCGCATCATGGAGTGCTTTATAAATAAAAACAAAGGACATAAACACACAAATAACGAACAACTACCCGCGGCGTTCAAATATTTGCTCCGTGCGGACGTAACACTCAACGGACGGACGTATTGACGATTCAAGTTACCTAGATGTGTCATACAAATATAATAAACTAGCTGACCCATGCAAATTTTCCCCGTTTTTGCAACATTTTTCATTGTTGCTCCGCTCCTATTAGACGTAGCGTGATGTTATATAGCCTATAATCTTCCTCGATAATTGGACTATTCAACAGTAAAATATTTTTTTAATTCGGACTAGTAGTTCCTGAAATTATCGCGTTCAAATAAACAAACTCTTCAGCTTTATAATGTTACGTTGTTGAAAGGGTCCACGGCTTAGAAATCTATTAATCTACTTGTAATAATGTTCGTCTTTTGTCATTATTATTAAAAATTTCAGTTTTGTTCTGATTTATTCCCTTTGCCAATTACCTAAGGTATCCGCTCGCAGCTTTCTTATTTTGCTTCCTTAGGTATTTTTTAGACTATGCAGCACCGTCTACAGTTACATTAAGGAGTTTCGTAGCAGAAACCATTTAAATACCTGTTTCTACTTAACTTCCCCACGAGCTGACACCTACTGTTATGCCTCATTTACGTAGACCAGGGGCATCGCACGTGGCGTTGGGTTGCGTGGCTCGCACTGAATTCAAACATATGGCTGTTGTATGACTACGTCCACGGAGAAGCGATTGTACACATTTGTTTGAAATGGAGCGTTTTTTGCGGCGGAGCCCGCGGCGTTTATTGCGGCGGCACACGGAACGGCATTTCTCGATGAAGCAATGCCCGCATGGAAACCTTCTGCCAGTCTTATTTAGAAATCGCATAACCTAGGCTCGACTTTATTTATACCTATATAAAGTTCTATTTTTGAAGGCAATTATTAATAATACAATATTCTATTTTAAAAAGTGAAATAATTAATACTACGCTTGCGCCGCAGCGATACCCACCGCGTACGACGCAGCGATAGCCGCAGCGTACGTGAGCTTGTGTATTCGCCGCGGTCGCAGCTGCGGGCACCACTCCATTTCCCGTCACGAATCTGTATAAACAACATCGTATTTTGTCTTGTGCCGCTTCACGTCGATGACAAGTGCAGCTTCACGCGTCACCTCTCCGTGAACAGAAAAACGTCCAACGCGACGCGAGACGCTACGTCAAACGGACGCCCCGCATCTCCGTAAACAAGCCTCGCATTGGACAATTTTTCTGTAAATGGAGATGCGGCGCATGAAGCGGCACTTGTTATCGCACGCGTAAACACAAACATATGACGATATATGATGTTAGAGAGATGCGTGGCGGGTAGTGTGCCCGCTACTGTGACCGTGGCGTATCCTTAAGCGCGTAGCAAAGCACGCGGCGGGCATCGCTGCGGCGCACACGGGGTACTAAATAATTCACTTTTTATCATAGAATATTATTATATTATGGTATGGAGTGATTAAATAATTCACTTCCTAACACAGATTTTTTTTAAAAAAAAAGTCTTGTCTGGACAGAAGGTTTTGACGCGGGCATCGCTTCATCGAGAATTGCCGATACATGTGACGCCGCGGGCTCCGCTGTAAAAAACGCTCCATTTCAAAGAAACGCGTGTAAAATCATTTCTCCGTGAACGCACTCATACAAGGCCATATGTTTAAATTCAGTGCGGGCCGCGCCGCGCAACGACACGCGCGACGCCCCGCTTCTCCGTAAATGTGGCCTTAGCTGGTTCAATGTACTTGTCTAATTGAATAAAAATATTCAATGTTTCTCCGCCATGAAGACAATGGCAATCAATTTCGAATTCCATCTAGCGAAGCCTTTTGTTATTTTAATACTTAGAGAATTGAAAAACATATAGGGAGATACTCCTTACAGTGTATCTTTTAAATTATACACTGAATTCCGAAAAATATATAAACAACAGGAAATAAATTAGACATATATTATGAAATACCCTTTCTAGCATCAGTCTATACATATAGATTTCTTTGTTATCTTGATCGTCTTTAGTCAAAAAGTCTGAAATGTTGAAGCGTAAGCATAGCAACTAGATAATGATATCCTTGTCACTCACTTCGCTAAGTTCTAGGCAGCGTGGGTGTTAGATTTGTGCGTAAAGTAGGGTAGGTATATATTATTTTATTTATTTATTCTTTAATTTATTTAATTGTACTATCATTATATTTATAAAAAAGGGGCACCTCGCATAACAACTTTAACACTATTTATAACTTTACATACAGTTGGATCAACGTAACTAGACCGGACTGAAGTAGGCGACAAGTGGTTGCGCAGATGCATTTTTTGCTTCACTTCTTAAGCCATATTATTCGAATGTGAGGGTCACTACGAAACCCTTCATTGTGCGTCGCCCGACATGCTTTTGCCCGGTTTTGTAATACCATTTATTTCAAGCATCAATGGCTTATAGAAATACATACCTTATAGACTAACATAAATATATCTATACTAATATTATAAAGCTGAAGAGTGTGTTTGTTTGAACGCGGCAATCTCAGGAACTACTGGTCCGAATTGAAAAAATATTTTCTGTTGGATAGCCCATTTATCGAGGAAGGCTATAGGTAGGTTATTTAGCATCACGCTACGATCAATAGCAGCGGAGCAGTAATGAAAATGTTGCAAAAACAGGGAAAATGAAGGCATACGAAGTTGCGCGGGAGAGCTAGTTACTAATATAAAGTGTTAGGAAATACTATTTAAAACTAATGAACCGTTTCTCTTCCAGACGATGACGAGTACATCGCGGCTGGTGACTGTCTACTTCCTCGTGAGCCTGGCTGTCGCAGCCACGGCCATCAAGTGCTGGAAGTGCGGCCAGTACAGCGATGGTGTGGGTTCTATTACGCCGTGCAACAACAGGAGCGCGACCAGGCTTGAAGAATGTCCTAGTAACGCGAAGTATTGTATTGTAAGTTTAGTTACTTATATTTTGTTCAGTTAGGTTTACTACTATTTTAGTGCTACCGTTTAGATATCTTAAAACAAAATACTTTTTTTAACAAATTTATTGAAGTGGAAACTTCTTTAGCGATTGTGCGTTGTGCAATTTTTTGGTATGGATATAAAATGTTAAACTCGCGTTAGGATCACGTGACCGTAAGATTCTTAGAATACGAAGGTAAATTTTGCCGCAATCTACAATGTTATAAGCTCAGGTGGGAAATGTCGGGCAGTCTAGAAACCTGAAGACCCCTGTTAGAGTCCAGATGATTATTTTTCCCCTTTTTTGTTATTTTTTTATTTGTTATTTCATAGTTTTGATTTAGTTTTCATGTTGTTGTCATTGTCATTTTTTAAATTAACATGTGTGTATATGATAGCGCAATAGATGAATATTTTATTTAACCACTTAATTGATAGTACTATTTTACTGAAAAAAAAATCCTTAACCATTACGAAATATTCAAAAATGCACACCGTTAATGTTCAAGTTTTCACTTATAAAAAACGGGCTGCACTTCGGAAGTGCTGGTGTTTTTTTTTCCCGAAGTTTCAGCTATAGGCAGCGGCCCTAGACAGTTGATTGGTGTAGCTTATCAACCGACTTCAAAAAGAAGGAGGTTCTCAATTCGACTATATGTTTTTTTTGTAAATCAATGGAGTCACTTGGATGGTTTTCAGGTATAACTTTAAACCAAGTTATTTGAAAAAACTGTGATTTATTTCAAATGTAATACCCGTTTCATTTTTATCCGACTTCAAAAAGGAGGAGATTCTATGTTCGTCTGTATGTGTTTTGATTACGCGAAGACAGCTGGACCGATTTGAAAAAATATTTTTGTGTTATGTAGAGTATACTTTCAAGTTAGTCCAATTGTCATTAGATCAGACCTGCTGATGGGATCCTGGAAATATCGAGGGAAATCTATAAAAGTTAAAAGCTCACCCGTGATTTAGGTTTTTTTCATAGTGGTTCGTGTATTTGCTATCAAAAGCACCAATTTTGAAGTGGAACTGATGATGAAGAATATAGATGACCAGTGGGACCAGCGGAACTATTTAATAATTCACGGTTTGCGATTTTATTAATATGGTATTGCGTAGCATTTTATGCTCGTCATACTACCATTACAGCAAGTAATAGAGCTGATGGTGAAGTATCATGTGAACTCCTCAACAGTTTACGGCCCTGCATCGGGAAAAGCAATATTTTATAAAAGTAAATGAGCAGTTGACATTAAGCTATGGTAACTTAGATAAATTACAAATAAACCCTCAAAAAAAAAAAAATATATATAAAACCCAGTTCGAAAATTAAAACAAGGTAACTAAAAAGCATAAAAGCATAAACCTTTATAATATAGGTACCAAAACAAAAATAGATAAAAATTATGAAGGGGAAGGAAATGTAGTTTTTATATTTTAGGCACCAACTTCAAAACGTTTTTCTATTTTTGTTTTTGTACCTATAAAATAAAGGTTAATGCTTTTTAGTTACAGTGTTTTTGTTTTTGAAGTTAGTTTAATATTTTTTGGATTTATAAAAGCACAGGACTGGACTTTGACCTAAGTTCTCCTGTTACCTTCGCAAAGGACTGGCCTTCATTCCTTTTGATACATGAGATTAATGGTCATAAAATGAAGCAACATAAAAATAACTAATTCCTAATATTTTTGCTTCCCAATTAAGTAATTCTAATTCTTATTTATATTACAGGTATGACTTTACTAATATGGCATAGCATCATCTGATTATATAGAAGTACCTATATTTTATTTTATTGAATTAAATTAACTTGTTAAAATACGACAAGAAAACGTTAGGTATCCAATTAATCAACGCATAAGTTATCATTTTAAGTATCTTAGGATATCCCCCTAATAATCAAACAATAGATACTTTACTTTAAGATGTCCTTAGAAGTATTTCTGTCGCGACAATATAACTTAAAGTGACAGTGACTGCGTGAAACTTAACGATGTCTTAAAATTGAATTATATTTAAGAATCAGACTATACTGATATTATAAAGCTGAAGAGTTTGTTTGTTTGAACGCGATAAAATCATGTCCTAGTCCGAATTTGTAAATTATTTTACTGTTAGATAGCCCATTTGTCGAGGAAGGCTATAGGCTGTATCGACCAATACGACCAATAGGAGCGGAATAGCAATAAAAAATGTTGCAAAAATGGAGAAAATTGACGCAGACGAAGTTGCGCGGGTCAGCTAGTATCTTAAACAACGTGTAACAAAGATGTGATCAAATTCAAGAATCGTTACATATTTACAAATAATGCAGTATTGTAGACAGATAGACAGAAAATTCTTTATTGTACACCACACATAACAAAATTACATTGTAATTATTCGATCATCATCATCATCAGCCTATCGCAGTCCACTGCTGGACATAGGCCTCTCCAATTGCACGCCACTTTGTTCTATCTTCGGCTTCTCGCATCCAGCTCCTGCCAGCCGTTTTGCGTATATCATCACTCCACCTGGCTTGAGGGCGTCCTACACTACGTTTGCCAAGCCCCGAAAGCAAGCGCCTATAATTATTCGATCACTTATTTATTACTTAAGCGCATGCACAATGGTCGACCTTATCGCTGAGAGGGATCTTCCAGGCAACCTTTGGATGGACAGAAATGTATATAAGAATACCAACTGATAGGTGGTAAGTATAAAAAAAATGAAAATATATAAAATACATACACGATTGTACATAAAGTCAATAGAAAAAAAGAACCTGTTTATTACGATTAAAACGAATGCATAGATTATTGTTTTTAAACTTTCGCGATTTTTATACTTACCTAATGGATATATTTCGGGACTTAACGTCGGTCGGGTAAATAAAAGGTTCGTACCTTTAAATAATTTATGCGATTCAGTGCCGAAATATATCTAGAATGCATAGATACATAAATACACAATATAATATGAAAAAATCAAACTATGCATAAACACAATATGCTACTTCTAGAGGGTGATTTTTAATATACTAATAATCTTCCGATCTTAGCTTCTTTACATTTTTCCAAATAACTACTTAACAAAAATGTTGAAAAACAAATACATTTTCACCATCTTTACTACCTCTTTTTTTTTTTTTTAGCGTGTGTCAAAATCCCCACGGATCCCAACCCATCGAGGGCACGACAGGTGGGTATGTCGGACTCGAACCGACAAAAAAATCACACGTTCTTACGTCTCGTAGATTCATTGCCGGAGATGAGGGTGTCCCTTACGGAATAGTTTCCTTCACCTCCGGCGGACCTTGGCCAAGTATATCGCCCCATCTATGCTTTTTCAATTAGCTGCTTTGTTTCGTCGGTCGCGAATCGCGTCTCAAGTTTGAAAACGACAGGCTGCCCTGCCCGTCGTTCTCAAGCCAACGATATCAGGGGGGGTGGAGATCGTTTTCTGCCCTTTGTCGAGCGGTGCGGCTTCTGCGGGATGGAACAATGCTGGTCCTCTCCCTTTCTCTTTCCGCAGCCTCTTTTCTTGCTATCACTTCCTCGCAGAAAGCCGCCAGGGCATTCCACGCACTCTCGCTTTGTACCATCGATGATACTAAGTTTTCGAGCGAGAGATGACGTGCCACACAACAGGCCATCGCCAGGTCACAACGTTGCTGTGACCAGGCAGGACATTCTAACAGAGTGTGCAGTGCCGTATCATCACGGAAACTGTCGCAGTGATGACATTCAGGTGTTAGTTCCCGACCAATGCGACACAGGTACTGCCCAAAACATCCGTGTCCTGAGAGTACCTGGGTCAGCCGGTACGTGAGACTGCCGTGCTG
Source organism: Herminia tarsipennalis (assembly GCA_945859575.2). Classification (NCBI taxonomy): domain Eukaryota; kingdom Metazoa; phylum Arthropoda; class Insecta; order Lepidoptera; family Erebidae; genus Herminia; species Herminia tarsipennalis. The sequence continues at coordinate 12,862,868 of OX243855.2, forward strand.
CCGCTTCAACCATCCATCCAATACTGGAACTATCGCCGCGATTGTGAAGTGTCCAGCGCTTGGTCTTTGTAGCCTCTCACTCCATTCTTCCATAAGGCCTCGTTGAAGCAATGATCTTTGAGCCTCAATTTCTACAGAGGTGGGTCGCAGATCCCCCTCAGGCATCACTCGGCGCCACTGATAAAGAGATGCAAGAGCTGTCGCCTCCAAATCCCAGGGCAGGGTTCCTGCGAGGAGACTTGCTGCCTCAAAAGAGACAGTGCGGTATCCCCGTATCAGCCTGACGGCCATGGCCCTTTGGGCATCACCACCATCTTTACTACCTACTTTTGTCTCACAACCATTTACCACACATCTGGTGGACCCCAGAATAAAATTGCTGCATTTTTGTCAGCTTTAGGGCCTAAACCTCACAATAAACAACGATTTTACTCCAGTAAAATAGTCTGTAGGTGGTTAAGGTCATAACTCCAAAAACAAGTGGTGGTTGATTAAAGGGTATTCAATATTTACAAAGTTATTTAGTTTTATGTAAAGAAGCCGAGAGAAGGTTATTAGTATATTAAAAATCACTCTGTATATTAAAAATACAATATTGACACATTATTACCTATGTAGCTGCAGCTGGACGGCTGTAAAGGTAGTGCGCTTTTCTCATTAAAAAAAAAAAATACTAATAACAATATCTTGGGACAACTCACACAACGTCATCTGATCTCAAACTAAGTAGAGCATGTATTATGTAAACCAGACAACTGATAAACATACTTAAATATTTCAAAAGTGTGTCACAGAATAAACCATCGGGCTCATCACACAAAGTTTTATTCTAGATGTGTATCGAACCCACGATCTCCGGCTTAGTAGTCAGGGTCACTAACCACTAGACCAACAGGCCAGTCATATTGACTGACTGTGCCTGTTTGATGTCTAAAGGTAGTACATTCCACAACCGAACAGCAACCACCCTATTTTTCAGTCACGGTTACCGGTGGTAGGTCAAGGTGATAAGCCATAGGTCAAAAGCGGCGGTAGCTTAATGGCTAAGGCATCGGTCTCGGAATCGTGAGTTCGCGGGTTAAAATCCTACCCATTATACTACCGACGTAAACCCACTCCTAACACAAGCCTTTGAGCTTAGCTGGAGGGGTTAACAAGATTGCTAGTAATGTGGGACTCAATCCCACATTGCTAGTTATCTTTTTTTTTTATTAAAAAAAAAAAATAGGTCGTCTTGCTCGGAACTACAATAGTGTCAGTCATAACAGTGTTTCGGTTGAAGGGCACGGTAGAAGGCAAATGAGAATTACGAACTAATGTGACAGCGTCAACGCTGTCACATTAGTCTTTGTTTGGCAAAGATCCGAATGTCACTAATCTAGCGGTTACATTCAGATCAGATCATTTGATCTTTTTCCAAACAAACATTTAGGAACCACTGACACTGTTATGGGCTAACGTGACGCTGACTAATTAGGCGCACGATCTGATGGTGTTTTCATTCCGTGGTATAAAAAAATAATTACGAACTAATGTGACAGCGTCTACGCTGTCACATTAGTCTTTGTTTGGCAAAGATCCGAATGTCACTAATCTAGCGGTTACATTCAGATCAGATCATTTGATCTTTTTCCAAACAAACATTTAGGAACCACTGACACTGTTATGGGCTAACGTGACGCTGACTAATTAGGCGCACGATCTGATGGTGTTTTCATTCCGTGGTATAAAAAAATAATTACGAACTAATGTGACAGCGTCTACGCTGTCACATTAGTCTTTGTTTGGCAAAGATCGGATCTTTGCTAAACAAAGATTTAGGAAGCACTGACACTGTTATGTGCTAATGTGACGCTTAGGTACCATTGGGCGCACGATCTCTTCATTCCGTGGCATAAAAAATTCAGCCTAAGAATTTAATCCACACATTCAAATTAACATTCTCATCCTTGCAGCTTCTAGCAATCGTTTTTCATCGGCTTTCTAAATTCATCATTCCTCATCATCCAAATACATCTTTGAAAGAAAACGTATGGAATACAGTTGCTTATTTACCTATAAACAAAGTAACAAAAATGTACATAAATTATCTAAAAACGTATGATGTATTTTACGTAACCATAAACAATTTTACTCAGAGGAAACATAGTATAAGTCAGCAAATTTCCATTTTGCGTGACTGTATCAAATAAAAACGCGTTTTCATATAAGGACGTGGGAAACCGCTGAAAATTGTAATATGGAACGAGATTTTGGGGCACCAAGTAAACAAACAATTCATCCCTTATTAACGCTCGTTGTGGCAGCGTGAAATTGACAACTCAAGAGACAGTTTATGTGTATGTTTAGGTATATTATTCGGTACGAAATATCCATTATTAATGTGTTATTATTCTTTGTACAGCTACCATGATAGACACAATATTATTTGGGCTAAAATGTTGGTAAACTTTTGTGATTTGTATACATTATACAATAATATTTAAAGTAAAAAGGTGTAGATAGGTTAGATAAACAACATTCGATCTTTAAAAACGGCAAAGTAATGCACACGTAGATAACAATATATTCATAATAATAATATCTTGGGACAACTCACACAACGCCATCTGATTCTAAACTAAGCAGAGCTTGTACTATTCAAACCAGACAACCGATAAACATAGTTATATATTTTTAAATACATACATATTATAGATAAATAACGCCCAGACACGGAATAAACCATCGTGCTCATCACACAAAGTTTTATCCTGGGTAGGGTTCGAACCGACGACCTCTTGCGTAGCAGTCTAATACACTCCCACCGCGCCACAGAAGCAGTCTGAATCGCCGTATTGCAATGTCACACTTTTATAAAAAGTCGTGAAAGTAGGAAAACATTATTTTGTCACGAGCGAAAAAGAGAAAAATGTAATCCGCTGCTTTCATCTGTTGACGCCGGCGATGCGACACTGACATATAAAAATTTGGTCAATATTACTGTCTAAAGTTTTAAGGTGCCTGCGCAGCTTGAAGCGCTTATAACCTATCTACATCATTACGCTTAAAACATCATTGATATTATACAATTTTATAGACTACCTACAGGTCTTCTAGCATTTCTCTTTCTGCCATAATTTATTGTATCTGGTGAAAGAGTCAGCAGTAATGTCAATTTAGTTGACATTCGACAACTGAACGTGCACTGAAGTTACTTTGGCGGGAAAACAGCAATGGTGAAAAGCGGTTTACCGTATCTCGTGACATTTAGCAATATCCCTTACCCAACAAAAATTGGCCGAGACGGTATTCCTACTAAATATTTCTATTCCTATTAATGACTAGGGCTATCTAATGCCCGCAGTGATGAACCACGTCTACTAGGTCCCTTGCGAGAATAAACAGGAAGATGTTATCAATATCCGTTCAGCTTATTTAATGAAAATCATTGTCTTGCATCGGAGGGTTTTAAATGTATATATATAAACTCATTTATTGCTTTTAGCTATTTTACAAAGGTATAGAAGGAAATAGAAAAGTGTGGCCAAATTTCAGCAACGGATAGTATGTGGCATAAGTTTTGTGGGTAATAATAATATCTAACTTCTAATCTATCCTTATCCGATTTCATTATTTTTCAATAAATTATAGCTTTATAGAATTCAAGAATGAGGTAATTGTATGGTGTAAATTTGTTGCTCTCAATTCGATTAGCATTGTCATATCTATGTTACATATTTTTTTATCTATACTAAAATTATAAAGCTAAAAAGTTTGCTGGTTTGTTGGTACTGGTCTGAATTGAAAAAATATTTGTCTGTTGGGTAGCTCATTTATCGAGGAAGGCTATAGGCTATATAACATCACGCTACGAGGAATAGGGGCGGAGCAGTAATTAAAAATGTTGCAAAAAGGGGGAAAATGTACGCATACGAAGTTGCACGGAACAGCTAATTAATAAATAAACGAGTATAAAATATGCGCAAAATCCATCGAAATAGTATGTGCCTTCTGCAAAATGATGGTACCTATTTAGGTGTTGATAAAATTAGGTAGGTACAAGATACTGATATAATAAATTTATTTATTTAAAACTTACTGTAAATACATTGTAAAAGGCTGGCTTAATGCCACAGGCATTCTCTACCAGTCAACAAGGTGGTGAAAAGAAGTGTGTGGCAGTGCTTTTTATTTTGATAAAATTACCAAATTACAGAAAACTGCCTCTGTGGCGCGGTGGAAGTGTATCCGACTGCTACGCAAGAGGCCGTGGGTTCGAACCCAGGATAAAACTTTGTGTGATGAGCACGATGGTTTATTCTGTGTCTGGGTGTTATTTATCTATAATATGTATGTATATTTATCAATTGTCTGGTTACCATAGAACAAGCTCTGCTTAGTTTGGAATCACATGACGTTGTGTGTTGTCCATTTAAAAAAAAATACAAATGTATATGTACTCGTATGATCGTATCTAACTTCCCTTGAATTCGACAAAACGTTTATGTTAGCTAAACGTTGTACTTATAACGTAGCTTACTTTGAATGCAAGCATCAATAGCGTATCATTCTCACATTACCGACCCTTTCAGCAAGTTTTTGCATGAACATGTTCGCCATGGGATACGTTTGAAAACCAATGAATGGGGCGAACAGACCGCTTTTTACCCACAACCCACTTTTTAGGGTTCCGTAGACAAACTGGCAAAACGGAACCCTTATTAGTTTCGCCATGTCTATCCGCGGCTTAGCTCAGAGACTGTTAGTGCTAGAAAGCTGTAATTTTGCATGGATACAAATATTACTTACGTCGACAAAGGGAAAGAATAAAATCTTGTAAATAATTTTTTTAGGGCACCTCCCCTATGTGTAAAGTAGGGACGTAATTTTTTTCTTACCCACCCCATCGTGTGGGATATTATTAGAAAGGTTTTTTAAAAATTTCGACCATTTTTTAGATTTAGAGATGCGTTTGTGAGATATTAAGATTTAAAGTGCAATCTTTTCTTAGAGTCAAGTGTCCCCCCCTCCCCCTCAAGTGTCACGGTAATTGTAAATGTAGTATAATTAAAAGGAAAGTGATCACAGCTAAGTAGGCTTTACAAGTTTACGAGTAACAGTTACATTGTGATTTGAAGAAAACCTATTTTTGTCTTGCATCAAGAGTTGTAAATGTGTACCTACATATAAACTTATTTATTGTTTTTAGCTATTTTAAAAAGCTAGCTCAGGTATCTTAATTATTAATCATTAATCTCTATAATTAATGGACAGATTATAACAATATCTTGGAATCCATGCTCAAGGCACGTTTGAAACCCATCATATGATAACGGTATTACGTTAAACAAACAGACAAATAACTCCAATCAACATTATGGTATTCCTATTAACGTTATATAAACACACCTTAAGTAAGTGGGTTGCCGCGCAAAGGAAGTGCTTCCTAAGGGTGAACGGCAGTCATTTTAATTTATATCATCGAGATAATTGCGTCTAAAGAATGATGTTGTTTATTCCGGAATAATTTAATTGGCTTTTAATGAAAGACGGTTTTATTAAGAAATGTTTGTTATTAGATAATTAAGTGTTTAAATATGGTAAATATAGCTTTACTGTAAATAAGTTAAATGATGTTATAACTCTTGTACTACGACAGGCAATTATAAATCCAAATTTCCAAACCTTGGTGGCGCTGTAAGAGTGCATACAACAAGAAAACAAGACAAAAACAACTGGGTTCAACTCCCACAAGCAATAAAAAATTGTGAAAAATAATAAGTGTAGGTGTAGGGTACACCCGGGCTAAAAGGTCCATGGGTTTTATTAAGAACATTTGCGAGGAAGCAAGAATGTAGTTTAACATAAAATAAATCTAGACCATCATCAACATTTGTTGAAGTAGTTACTTCAGATCAATTAAACGATTGGATAGAATCGTATAGGAGAAAAAAAGTTTGCTTTTTGAATTCCACTGAGGAGATGCGTCACCACAAGCCATAATTTTCATATCCATGATCATGTCCCTTAATGTTCTCACTGCAGGCACTTCTCTCTGACAGAAAATACGCGCCATAATTCACCACGCGCCTCTTGGGTGGAAGATCGGAATATCACATATCTAAGAATTTTTAGAGTGCCTACGTAGGTACCGCTTTCCTCATGATATGTGGCTTAGCGATTTCGAGCTGTGGCGATGAAACTAATCACATAAAGTGACGCCTGCAAGCTCCCCTGCCTTCGTTTTAAACTCGAAACCAATGTCTTAAAATTGTTTTTATATAAATTCAACAAAATTCTTTCACTAAGCCTTTTTCAGATTCTTCCGTCAGATACCACTAGTTAATTGGGTCTTGCGCTTTTTTAACCTCCAATTCGTCTCTGCAGTTTTCCATCGCATTTATAGCCTTCGTTTAGCCCTTTTTTCATACCATAGCCTCCATTTCAAGACTCTTCAATACCATTAACAAAATAAACCAATCATCAACAATATAAACAACTAGCTAGCTCCCGTTTGGAAGTCGGTCTTCGCGATAAAAACTCCTCCTTCCCCGGGACTCAAACTATCTCCATACCAAATTTCATCTAAATCGGTTTAGCTGTTTGAGCGTGAAAGCATAACAGACAGACAGACAGACAGAGTTACTTTCACATTTATAATATCAGTAATTTATTTACTAATAATAACTTGGGACAACTCAGTATGGATAGTAAGTATATTGTATGGATAATAATGGTTGCGTTCATACTTATTTTAGCTAGAGCGGAGGAGACAGCCACCTAGTTGTATCTTGACTAGAAAGAGAAAGAAACCCGCAGTACATTATCATCTCTTTTTACCCGACTGTACATGAATGAGGGTATGTTTTTCGAATGTATATATGTATATTTCTATGGCACGCCCTAGAGCCTAAACGGTTTGATGGATTTTAGCTTGAGAGGTGTCGTTAGAATTGTCTTAGTTGTGCGAATACACTGGGTACATTATCATTTCAAAAAAAAAACAAACGGCGTAATTTTATATGTATTTATGTTTAAAAAAAAGGCGCCAAGTGTATATACTTGTGTTTAAAAAAAAACCTATCGAGTGGGGTATCTAAATAAAGGATTTTAAAAGCTGATAATATATTTATAATAAATGTAGTTTGGGGTAAGAAATGCTAAAAAAATTTAAATAAAAAAAATATATAGGAAGGAGGCATTAATGAATCCTGTTAAACTTAAAAATTGTGCCTCCGACTGCTATGATATTAAATGAGCAGGCGGGTTTGTTTAATTTTTAAATTTATTTTTTTATTACGTACGCATACGCGCAGAAAATATCAGCTAGTTTTGATTGACGTATTGTTTAATTACACAATTACAAATTACATTTTATGATTGAGTGCCAACACAGAGATAGATAGGGTACTGTGGTATTCTCTCTCTTTTTATTCGTAACACATTTTCACTTACAGACAGTCATGTCTCACCTGCTTTAGCTATAATTACTCTATGGTTACGATAGCAATGTTTGACAGCTCAAACTGGTGTAACATCAATGACTACCTACACTCACAAATATACATCTACGTACACACACTCGTACAATCGGCATACCCGAACACAAACATAGATACATTGTAAACTCACATAGGTACATTGTAAACAGATACAACCCTAACGGCACTTTGATAACGATATTGTATTTCCCTTTAAGGGGCCCGCAGTGCCCTTTGAGAAAAGCTTGTCTAGAGGAAATAAGGCCAGTTGAAATATTTGGGATGAGTGACTACTTGAACCGTTCTATCCAATATATATATTAAGGATAATCAAAATGTATTTTCTATTTTTTTTAGTTGAACGAACTTTTTGATAAACCTTTTTGTTATTATAGTAATTTTACAGGCATTTCTTGCCTATTATTTTATTAATACAATTGCATTTTTGAAAGATAGAAAAATTTTCAGTCCATACCAGTATGGCAAACCAGGGTCGGAATCGAACCATCTATCGGGACTATGTTACTAAACTTAATTTTTTTCTATCCTTTCTGCACGTGAGTCGGGCTCTTGCTTTATACAACGTTACTTATAACTTATGGCAGGTCTCAATGTTACCTACCGATAACTTTAAAAAATAAAAAATAAAATAGCTAACTCTATTATGGATAAAAAATTACCATAAAAATTCTTTAAAAAATTCAAAAAGTAATGTTTAGACCTAACGTCATCATAAATCTGTGTTGAAACGGTGTTTAAAACGAAACTCACAGAGCTGGGCACGGTTGGTAGCGCGACGATCGCCAAAAACGTGTCATCTGGAAGCAAAATTCGACTCAGGTGGACAGAGTTGGTTGATGTCTTAGGGCCTTACTCCTAAGGTCGCATGTTTCAAGTCACGCTTGAGACGAATTTTTATTCATATATTTTCATTTCGATAACTGTCTATCTCCGGCACAAATTCTAGTTTCGCTATTAGAGTTAACTATTTAACAGATAGCAAGTATGTGAGATATTAAGACCGGCCATTAGAAAAGCCCGACATGAAAGACGTGACAAAAAAGTTGACTATCTCAAATATTTCTATAAAACAGATTTACAAATCATCTGATGAAACTAGTATTTTAATACCCAAATAGAAACGGCGTAAAAATCCGTTATATGTTTAATGGCTACGACACACGCACACACTAACAAAGAAACAGACAAGACAGATACAGAAATACTCTCGATAAAATTATAACATCTTTCTTTTTGGGCTGAGGTTTGATGGTGCAGACGTTAAACTGACACGAGACACCATTTAAGTCTATTTATATTTGTAAAGAATTCTGCAACGATTATTCCAGAACATTTCCTGAAAAAACACGATGTGGCTTAGTTAACGTTATCATATTTCATTGTTTTTTTTAAATTACGAGTATGTGTCTTGAATTAATTTCCTTTTTTATTTCATTTTTCAAAACACCTTTTTCACATACAAATACAAGTTTCTGTTGTAAGGGACTATACGAACATACATTAATCAGCAGATGTACGTTGACATTACGCCACCGAATTTATGAAAAAGTATTCCAAACAAAAATAGTTCACATGGTTATTTCAATATTATCAGACAAAATCAATGCACAAAAGTTTCAACATCTGCCTTGAATACTAAGAATGAACACAAAGTTATGGAAATTCAATAGAAGCCGTAACATACAGTATCTGGGCTATTGAAAACTTGAACGTAATAGATACACTGCAAGTCATATCTTTGAAGCCAGTACATTGGTTTCGATGTGCTACGACACAATAAAATGGTATGCGTTTCAATACTAGGAAATATCTATCGCATGCAGTTGCCTTTTTGAAATGATATATTTTTATTGTATGTCAAAAAGCTGTTTTTAATATTTTCATGCGAACTAAGAAACCCTAAATTTATCATTGACTGCTCGGTGGCATAGTAGGGGTGTGTACGGTTGCTGTCCTACAGGTTATTTATCATCTTCCTTCCTGATGATCCCAATTATTTGGGGTCAGCGGAATATGTACTTTGCTTCCATACACTTATAATATCACACGTCATCTCTATGGTCACTCTTTATTAACCAACTTCAAAAACGAGAAGGTTTTCAATTTGACTATATTTTTTTATGTTTGTTACCTGATTACTCGCAGCGGACCGATTTGAAAAATTATTTTTGTGTTTAAAAGGGTATAAATTATTACAAAATAAAAAACCCCGCCTGCTTAAAATTAATAACTGAAATAATTAATGTGTCACCAAGAATTCTATACTTACTTTTTTTTTTTTTTGAAGTTACTTTTTTCACTCTCACAACTCTCAAGCTAAAATCCATAAAGCCGTTTAAGCTCTAGACTTTAAAGAAATACACATACATAAATACGAACATAACTAAATACATACAGACACTCGAAAAACGTAACTCTCTTTCTTGCGCAGTCGGGTAAAATTGCAACTAAAAATAGTAGAGACCTCAATGAAAACATTGAGGTCTCTTATTATTGGCGAGCTAAGTAAAACGAAGAGCAAACCGCTATACAGCATTAATTTAGATTAAACTTTTACTTTTAAAGCCTACAAAATTTATTCTCGGCGTATTGCGTTCAACTCAGACATGAAAAAACAAAGAATATTTTGATTAACATGTAAAAGAAATAGGTTAGTTTTTTAATATCTTCAATGTACACAGTTTTATAATATTGAAACATTAATTTTCAATTAAAAACGGTTGTTATTAGTTTGTAATCGCTTGAGGCAAAGTGTGTCTTTTACAAAATAATAGATGTTATTTTTTAAAATTTTATGAATAATGTTGTGTTAGGTACTTATTCATGTAAGGAAGAATTCACTTCTATATCGTCCTATAGAGGGCGTCGTCCAATATCCGGGCAAGACGCTATCCGGATATTTGCAAGGCCATCATTCGCTAACCGGTTTGAGATGACGTCAGCTTTAGCGGGTTTGGAGCTGTGAAAGTTGAGGTGCTACTGTGGGCGGATTGAAGCAGACTACGATTGGCGATTATGACATTTTTTTTTGTTAAGAAGTCATTTTAATAATTTTAAATGACTGCCTCTGTGGCGCGATGGGAGTGTATCCGACTGCTACGCATGTGGTCGTGGGTACGATCCCCATCCAGGATAAAACTTTGTGTGATGAGCACGATGGTTTATTCTGTGTCTGGGTGTTATTTATCTATAATATGTACGTATTTAGAAATATATAAGTGTGTTTATCAGTTGTCTGGTTTCCATAGTACAAGCTCTGCTTAGTTTGGGATCAGATAGTGTTGTGTGAGTTGACCCAAGACATTTTATTATTATTATAGATAATATAAATGTATGGAAGAACAACTCGTCACAGGCGGGACTTGAATTTCTGTCTGTCCCCTGACGCAATGTTGAGCACTGAGCATTTTACACTAGATTCACTCAAGGCACGGCGCCATCACAGAAGGCGAGAGAGGATTATCCCATAGAATTAAATTGTATGGATCGAATCACACTGTTAACGAAATACCTATTAGATGGCAATATGGTTGATGCTTGATGAGTTCCTATTTGTTTATCTGTTTAACTTAATTATAATTTATTAGAATAATTTGATGATAATATAATATTTAGACATATTAATGATAATTTGATCTATACTAATATTATAGAAGAAGATAATTTGATCTATACTAGTATTACTGAAGAGTTTGTTTGTTTGAACGCGGTAATCTCAGGAACTATTGGTCCGAATTGAAAAAATATTTTTTTTGTTGGGTAGCCCATTTATCGAGGAAGGCTATATAACATCACGCTACGACCAATAGTAGCGGAGCAGCAATGAAAAATGTTGCAAAAACAGAGAAAATTGACACATACGAAGTTGCGCGGGACAGCTAGTAAACAATTGTATGATAATAAAAATCATTTGTGTCTAATAATATGTCACATTTGCATGCCCCCAAGGTGGAACATACTGTAGGTACTAGACATTTAACCTACACCACAAAATGTATTTATCTATATCTATACTAATATTATAAAGCCGAAGAGTTTGTTTGTTTGAACGCGGTAATCTTAGGAATTACAGATCCGAATTGAGGAATTCTTTTACTGTCGGATAGCCCATTTATCGAGGAAGGCTATAGGCTATATAACATCACGCTACGCCCAATAGGAGTGGAGCAGCAATGAGAAATGTTGCAAAAACGGGGAAAATTTACGCAGACGAAGTTGCGCGGAGCTGCTAGTTTACTATGTTCAGCAATAAAGGATTGATTGATTGATTGGATTTGACAATAAGTTGTTGTTTTAATGTGAAATGCATACAGATTTTCTTTCCACAACTTCTTTAGACCCCAGGTTGGAATATGTGACAGTGCGGTATAAGTAGTACCTACTGAGACCAACATGTTATGTTAAAGTGGGCTACCAGCTCTACACCTAGCCTTACCTAAGCTCCTCAAAGATAAGGTTATTAAGATAAAGCTCTAGATGTCTCAATGAACGGATAATGAACTTTCACTATCTTCGCTATGTTTAATACCTGAAACTTTCTGTATTGTTACTTGAAATATTGTATATTGTAGCCGCCTTTAATTATGTTCAGAAGTTATTTTGGATTTATTTGATAGATGATAAGATTACATGATTTATTCCTATAGCTCATTTGTTTAAGCCGTGGCTTCTTCTACCTTTACTTTTCTGTGTGGCACTCGGCGACTGCCGTGGTAAAGCTATTGCATAGCATTTTTATCAACTAAAAAAACAATTAAAAGATTTTTTTTTTAAATTAATAGAACTATTTTTAATTAAAAATAAAATATATTTTTTTAATTTTGAAACACTTAATTAAACTTTTTTTTAATTACATAAGTTAAATAATAAATACAATACGACGTACAGTCGTACCATATACATATACGTTAAGCGAACGCTCGGCCCAGCTACATGGTAGCCGGAGTGGGGGTTGTTAGGTTTTATTTTCGTTACGGAATTTCTTGATTCGGTCGCCGCGATAAAGCTATGCAATTGCTTAAAAATATATTCACTTAAGAAGCTAACTGTCCACAACAAAACAAGTTCGCAAAGCATAGGTAAATCCTAAGAAAGTAAGAAGGCAATTGAAACTGCGTCCACTCTTTTCAAATTGCCAACTTTTACAACGTCTAGTCGAGTACCTACAGCGCCTATAATAAGGTGCTATATGCTCGCCTAGTGTAAAGAACAACGGACGAATCTGTGTAATGCATACTATCCATACTAATATTATAAATGTGAAAGTAACTCTGACTGTTACCTTTTCACTCTTAATCCGCTGAACCGATTGAAATGAAATTTGATGTGGAGATAGTTCAAAACCATAAAGGCGTCTATAAATTACGTGAGGTGGTTTTGGTGAATTTTGAAGCCCGCCCCTCCCTCTCGGTGAGAGAAGGACATAGCAATGAATGGCAAACTACGTCAAAAATTTAAAAACAAGACTAAATCCTTTTTTGCGAAAAAGAAATTACTTACGTGAGTAATTGGAAAGAGTGATTAGAAAGAGAAAGAGGGGAACCTCTAAGCACCTAAAAGACATCCACGCGGGCGACTGCTAGTAATGATCACATTTATAAAATTGTACAGCTATTTGGATGTAGAACATACGTAATTTAAATTTCATTTTAATTTTATATATATATTCTTTTTTGAATTCGTAAATTTAACACAAGATATTCGAATTAAGTACTGGCTACATATAGCTGAAACCTTTGGATTGGACCCACTTTCATATTTTGTGACAAAATTCAGCAACCTATTATAATTTGTTCCAATTGTTGACAACTTTAGTTTTCACCATATTAGTCACAAACTTATGTTGTCATTGGCATAGAAAACGGCAAGTTTTCTTGGATAGAGATCGGACTTATGAAGCCAATTTAAGTCTATTGGCAACAACGTGAATAGGGTGGTATTACTTGCAATTGTCATGGATTTCCGTTCAAATGTGTGCAGTATGGAGAGATTTTGGCATGAAAATAATAGTATGTGTCGTCAAAAAAAGTATTTCACTTAATTATATTTTTGAAAACGTTATACAGAGTGCTTTCTGAAACAGTGCTATGTTGCTACATAACCGGCTAAAATAATATGTTAGCATAAGTGGCTAATAATGTTCTTGTAAGTATGTTAATTTATAGAATTTTATAAGCTACTTATTTTAAGGCTAAGAGTCTACCCGTGACCACGACCTTTGCAATACGGTCGAAACGTCGGGCAATAAACAAAGGTATTTAGCCCTAAAATAAAACATTTAGGCGATTAAGACCCGTAGCTTATAAAATTCTATAATGTGTACAAATCGTGAAAGTTTAATCTATTTAGCTAAGACTACCGCTATATACGATTCTTATACACCGTAGTGGTTTTGGAGCCGAAAATGTTAAACTATAATTAATCTATAAAAAATATCAATTTAAGAAAATACTAACAGTATTTTTTTACAAAAACTAAAATTAATGTCGTTTGCGGAAAAAAATTATCAAATGTGGTTATGCTACTCGATTTCACTGAATAAGAATAGGTAGGTACTACAGATAGATGTAATTCATAGAGATACCTATAGTGCCCCGTGCGCCGCTTTAGGCAATATAAACTTTTTTTTAAATAAAAAAATAATATTTTATTAAACTAATACTCTTTATGGACTTGGTTATTGATATGGAGTTCAGACAGCCAGAGTACTACTCTTTCATTTATAATAGTACCTGGATGACCGAGCTTAGCTCGGTATTTCTTTTTTAATTATGTTTTCAAAAAATGTAACCTAGTTAAATCGATTTATCGCCCCCGAAACCCGCTGCATACTAAATTTCATTAAAATGTTGGAAGTGGTTTCCGAGATTCAGATTATATATATATATATATATACAGGGTGGAATTTTGTAATGCCACCTGGAGGGGAAGTACTCTTAATACTTTAGATAGAAAATTTTACTCAAAGGAAACATTTATTTATTTTTGAAAAGAAAAAAAACGGCATTAAAGATTTTTAAAAATTCGCTTGCCGCACACGGTAATCGAACCGACTAAAATCTGTAAAAGTACCGTGTACTTTTATTGCATTGATTGTTAGGGTCAATAAGGATGAAATCTCTTTAACAAACTTCATAAATTGAATTACATGAAAACAATTAAATTTTAAATTAATTTAATTATGTACAAAAATTTAAACTAACTAATTAATTGCTCGAAATGGGCTCCATTTTCTTGGATACACAAATTTATTCTTCTAACGAATTCATTTCTAGTTACCTTCAATAACGTATTGTGGTGAATGTTATAAATCGTATTCTGAACTTCAACTCTCAACTCGTTTACATTCTCATAAGATTTAGTGTAAATTTGATTTTTTAACTATCCCCACAAAAAAAAATCTAAAGGGGTGAGATCTGGTGATCTCGCAGGCCATCTGATTGTGCCGTTTGTACCAATCCAGGTATTAAAATGGTTATTAATGTAGGCAGTAGTGATTCTGCTGTTATGGGCTGGAGCACCATCTTGCTGTAGAATTATTTGGTTTCGCTCTTCCTCGGGGAAACCATTTAACTCGTTTCTTAATAAATCGAGTATTTCTAAATACTTAACAGTGTTTAAGTGACCTTCGTATACATGGACTAACACAACCATATTTCTCATAATTCCGCACCAAACGTTGAAAGAAAATCTTACTTGACTGTTAGTTTCATGAACACGAAGAGGATTCACTCTAGACCAATAGTGATTATTGCGGCGATTGTACATGCCGTTATTGCTGAAGTTGGTTTCGTCAGACCATACAATGTTACTCAAAAAATTAGGGTTACGGTCAATTTCTCTCAGCATGTTTTGACAAAATTGTAGTCGTCTCTCACAATCCCCAGGATGCAATTTTTGTACCAACCGACCATCACGATAACATCTAAACATATACTTTTTCAGCACTTTAAGTATGCGAGTGTGGGTTTTTTCAATTACTTCGGCAGCATCTCTGCTTGAAGCCTTCGGAAATGCTTCGAAGTATGTTAAAATATTTAATTCAAAATCAAAGTTGTTTTGTTGAAGAGGGTGCCGTCGCTTTTTGAAACTTCCAGTGTTCTTTAAATTTTCTATCATTATTTTCAGTACAAATCGAGTTGGTGTCTGACGGTCTCGATATCTCTCTCCATACCACCGCAGAGCACGATTCACATCTTTATTATTTAAAAAATAAGCTTCCATTAAATCAAATTGCTCTTGATAAGCCATTTTTACCGTGAAACAATTATGAAATGATTTGTAAAAACAATCAAATGTGAATAACAGATGAAAATCTATTTTCAAATGTAACATTCCATATTTAAACTACGTCATACACGTAGTTATGTCGCATCTAAGAAAGGAGTCTGCATTACAAACACGTGCAAATTGCAATCGTCTTATCTAAATAGTAATTCGTCATTTCGATGGATAAATGACGTCAATGATAATAATTAATGAATAACATAAGTACACAGATAGATCTTTGAGTAAAAGTGCTTTAACTTGACCCATTGAATTAATAATTTAAGATTTCATTGTTTTCCATTCATTTAACTTCTGAAAATGGAGCTCATTTCGAGCAATTAATTAGTTAGTTTAAATTTTTGTACATAATTAAATTAATTTAAAATTTAATTGTTTTCATGTAATTCAATTTATGAAGTTTGTTAAAGAGATTTCATCCTTATTGACCCTAACAATCAATGCAATAAAAGTACACGGTGCAACTTTTACAGATTTTAGTCGGTTCGATTACCGTGTGCGGCAAGCGAATTTTTAAAAATCTTTAATGCCGTTTTTTTTCTTTTCAAAAATAAGGGAATGTTTCCTTTGAGTAAAATTTTCTATCTAAAGTATTAAGAGTACTTCCCCTCCAGGTGGCATTACAAAATTCCACCCTGTATATATATATATATATATATATATATATATATATATATACCTATATATATATATATATATATATATATATATATATATATATATATATATATATATATATATATATATATATATATATATACACTGACGGACTCATAAACTGCATCAAAGTTCAGGTTTACTCTAAAAGGATTTTTTATAATAAGTATGCAAATATATATATATATATATATATATATATATATATATATACAGGGTGGAATTTGCACGCACGAACAATAAGAAGAAGGTTAAAGGAAGCGGCTATCACCCCTTTTAGACCAGCAAATGGTCCAAAGTTGTCTGCAGCTCACAGACAAGCTCGCTTAAGATTTGCGCGTCATCACCTGAATTGGACAGAAGAGCAGTGGGCCTCTGTATTGTTCACGGACGAGTGTAGGACATGTTTATATGGTGCAGATGGTCGCAGAAGAGTCTATCGTCGACGTGGGGAGCGATATGCTTAAAGTTGCATTGAGGAGCGTGTTCCTTTTGGAGGCGGTTCATGTATGGTCTGGGGTGGCATATCGATGAACGGGCGAACAGAACTTGTGTTCATAGACATGGTCCGTCAAAACGGTAATAGAGGGGGTTTGACAGCACATCGCTACATAACAGAGATATTAGAAGATCACGTGGTGCCTTACATGGGATTCATAGGCGAAAATTTTACTTTAATGCAGGATAATGCCCGGCCGCATGCAGCTGCACAAGTTCAACATTATTGCGAAGAGGTTGGGATACGTACAATGAATTGGCCAGCACGCAGCCCGGATCTTAATCCCATCGAGCATGTTTGGGACAATTTAAAAAGAGCTGTATATGCGAGAAACCCTTCGCCTACGACAGTGGCAGCACTAAGAACAGCACTTTCAGAAGAATGGGACAATATTCCGCAAGATCTTTTAAAAACCCTTATAAAATCTATGCGGAACCGATTAGAATCCGTAATAAGGGCACGTGGGGGTAATACACCTTATTAAAACACAAATAAACCCTTGCATAAAGTTTGTGTCTATTGTTAAAACCAATTTTTTAATTAAACAATTTTTCCTTAAACTTCTGTTTTTTCTTCAAAAAAGGTCTTAAGGTCCTTTCCAGTACATAAACTTAAACTTAAAGATATGATCCTACGCTGTTTTAAAGTTCACGAACCAATCTAGAGGTTTCAATTTAAATCTGTATAGAAAGTTTGCATACTTGGTTAAAATATTTATTTCAAAGTCGTCTATTACTTTGATGCAGTTTATAAGTCCGTCAGTGTATATATACAAGAATTGCTCGTTTAAAGGTATAAGATTAGTTTGGGTGTAAAACTAATTAAATCTACGTTTAACCTAAAAACTAATACTAAATAAAACCAGAATTGTACGAATATAGCCCGTTCACAAAAAATAAATAAACAAAAACGTTTATTCCTTAACTTGGTAATCAGCCGTTGTCTATCAATTGGAATCGGTTTGACAATATTTATGATTGATGGTGATCGACTACAAGTACATTTTCATTTGGGCTATAGGTTTTTCTTTTTTTTTAATGTGCGTAACGAAATATCTCCTTCGCCAATTTAGAGATTGAATTTCATGAATTACTTTTTATTCTATATGATTTATGTTTAGTACTGGTAGGTAGATTAGGTATACCTAGGTACACTAGCTGTTGTCTCCTAAGGGGACCTTACATTTATCCGGGATAAAAAGTATGTCCATGCAGTAGCTTATATGCAGTTTAAAAGTAAATATTGTGCGTTAATCCTCGTGTTAAATCTATACTAATATTATAAAGCTAAGGATTTGTTTGTTTGAACGCGATAATCTCAGGAACTACTATTTCGAAATTAAAAAATATTTTACTGTTGGATATCCCATTTATCGGGGCTACAGGCTATATAATATCACGCTACGGCTAGTAGGAGCGGAGCAGTAATGAAAAATGTTGCCAAAACCGTAGAAATTTTACGCAGACGAAGTTGCGCGGTTCAGCTAGTATACATACAAATAAGCAACGCGACAGTCATAATTTAAGCATTCAATAAGTACTATATAAAACAATTTATGATATTACCCTCAAAAATCCACATTACAATACTACTGAAATACCTATTGAATATTATTAATTAAAAAAGCCGTTTGTTAATTTAACGAACACCTCTCGCCTTATTTACATGTGAATTGACGTAAAAGACTTACCACCGTCAATAAATAATGTGCCGAACAAGGAATGGGCCGACACTAGGAAGTATAAATTCATAGAGTTTAATAAATAATGGAATGATGATACGAGATACGACGCTCCCTTGCGCTAACAAAAGGGAATTAACAATGGACCAAGGAGGTTTTTCCCTATTAATAGGTACGATAATAGCATTGTTCGGTTTGATTTTTTAAATCATAAAAGCCTTTGACACTGTGCCTGTTTATGTAATCCTGTTCTGTCAAGGCTATTCATTAAACGACAAGCATTTTTGCCACTTAATCTTGGTTGAAATTATGTTATGACCGCCCCTAAATGGTCTTAAGCACTTAAAATCCGTGTTTTTTGTACAATGACGTCATGATCGTCATTTCTAGGTTGAACAACGCGTTTAGGCAATGTATGACTGTAATAAGAATGAGAATCAACTGTGTAAAAAATTAACTTAAAAACTGCTTGAATTTTTCATCCATGAAAAATTCGTCTCTGGAGGGACTTGAATCCGCGACCTTAGGCTGTGTTTAAATGGTTTCTGCAATGAAACTCACAAAGCCGTAGAAGTTCCTTAGGAACATGGTGGATGACTGTGCACATGTGGTGTGGTGTGATTCATATCATGTGGAGGCTAAATTCGACATTGGGGGACATGTCTCGGTGCCGAAGTTGGTAACGGCTTAGGGCAGGGCGGGGCGGCAGCACGGGACCCTTTCCTTCCGGCTGGTGCAGGTCCTTTCCGGGCACGGGTGCTTCGGGAAGTACCTGCACACGGTCGCTAGGAGGGAACCGAGTCCCGCCTGCCACCACTGCGACTGCGGTGAGGACTCGGCGCAGCACACCCTCCAGCATTGTCCAGCTTGGGAGGGGCAACGTCGAGTTCTCACCGCAGTGGTCGGAAGTGACCTCTCGTTGCCGGCCGTGGTTCTGTCCATGGTCCGGGGCGAGGGGTCGTGGAATGCGGTCGCATCCTTCTGCGAGGACGTCATCTCGCAGAAGGAGGCGGCGGAGCGCGTCAGGGAAGAGAGTTCCCTGGCAGACCCGCTCCGTCGCCGGCGAACCGGGCGGCGTCGGCGCGCATATCTGCGCTTGATGCCGCCTTAGGTGGGGCTGCGGGCGGGCGTACGGGGTAATCTGCCCCGCCCGCGGCCTTCCGTGGAGGCGCGGCGCCCTGTGTGTATCCAGGGGCCGCGTAGGTGTGAAATGCCCGGAACGCAACAACATCGCGTCCGGGCATTGCCACTGGGCGGGCCGCCGACGGTATAACGAATTCCGGCGGCCCGTTCGCAAAGGTGGCGAGCGATACACGGCGGGTTTTTTAGTGGGTGCAAACCCCACACTACCTCCATAATCTTCCCCGGATGGTGGGGGTGTTCGTCAGGAATTTTTGAAAAAAAAAAGGTACCTCCTAAGGTCGTGGGTTCCTCCATACATTTCAATTTATATGTATAAAATTAGGATAAAAATCGTTCCATTTGCCTGTGTGTCTAACAAACGTGTAAAATCTGCTAAAAAGTTTTTTGTTGGGTACCTGCCTTATATGTAAAGCGGGGATGTGGTTTTTTTTTTCTCACCTAACCCATTGTGTGAGGTATTATTAGATGGGTCTTTTAAAAATGTTTAGGGGTTGTGAAGACTATTTTGAGATTCAGGGATCTATTTGTGAAATAATAAGCTTTAAAGTGCAATTTTTTGTTAGACTCCAGTGTCCCCACCCCCCTGCCTGCCAGCAAAATGGTTGTAGGCTTTACAAGTTTACGAGTAACGTCTGATCAAATGAGAAGTAACAAAATTTTCGTACAAATTCCATTGAAAATGATTATTAAGTTATATAATAATAATATCTTAAGGGCAACTCATACAACGTCACCTGATCCCAAACTAAGCAGAGCTTGTACTATGGCAACTAGACAACTAATAAACCTACTTATATATTTCTAAATACATATATATTATAGATATTACACCCAGACACAGAATAAACCGTCGAGCTCATCACACAAACTTTTATCCTGGGTAGGGATCGAACCCACGACCTCCGGCTTAGCAGTCAGGGTCACTTACCACTAGACCAACAGGCAAGTAGGTAGAACGTTGTATGTATAAAACAAAAACAACAACTACTTCTTAAGCCGCATTATTGGGATGGTGGAGGAGGGGGGGGTGACAACCATATCCTTATTCATTGTTATTAGATATAATTTGTGACTAACCTATTTTATTTCTATACATTGTATGTTATTCCTTTATCCTCCCCGTAACTTCCCTATGTCAATCCCTTACAAAGATATTTGACAGGAAACGTCCCTAAGGCTTTCAAATAAATGTTTACATGAGTTACTGAAGGATACGAAGGTTTCCTATAGTTTTCTATATCTTTTGGGGGTTTCTTACGTAAAGACTGCCAACGGAACTCATTTTTTTTAAGGACAACTACCACATTAGGGTGCAAGCCCTGTGTCGCGGGGGACTTTACAAACATACAAATCACGGACACAAAGTACACCCAGACTCAGAACAACAAATTGTGGATCACACAAAATGGTGTCTCGTGTGGGAATCGAACCCACGACCTCTTGCGTAGCAGTCGGACACATTCCACTGCGCCACTGTTTGTCTATTCGTCCTTCTGTTCCAAGGCTTGCCGTATTATTCGAATCATAATTACGTAGGCACTTGTTTTTTTTTCATAGAATGTATATTACTATGACTGCTGGCCAGAGATAATGAAAATAATGCATAACTCTATTTTTTTGTACCCGATCTCGGCTAAAAATGGCAAAATTGTATAGAACTGAATATTTTCATTGATTGTCAATTTTCATATAGTGTGTAACTTGGGCTAAGGTAGCTGTAATAACAAATAACAAAAAGAAATGACAAATGTATGGGTACGTTAACATTAAAAAATTTGATTTGACAGCTACGAGTTAATGTTTGTTTCAAAAAGCCTTTCAGAAACCACGCGTAAGTAGTAAAGTTATGATTTATGTTTGATTCAGTTTAAGTGCTTTCCCATTTAAAATTGTTTCTAATTTATTTTTATTTTAAAAGTGCGCCGTAATCCGATTACTTTCGGTAGGTCGTTGAGTGACGGTTTCGCAGGAGTAAGAAATGAATTGAGCTTACCATGATTTTATATTTTTTTCTTTATTGGTTTATATTTAAAGCATACGCTAACTTTGCGTTAGAAGGAGATCTAATCTGAGAGGTTCTAATCCTACAGGGTCAAAGACACCTATTTAAAACCCATTCGATTTCCGATGTAGAGAACATATTTTGAGAATTTTATTTTTGTTTATAAATATTAAAATGTGAAGAAATAATCTATATTACTGTATTATGAAGCTGAAGACTTTGTTTCAATGCGCTAGATAGAATGTTTGAAATGCAACAGAAAATATGAAAATTGAATTGGAATTCCATTATGCATAACATGAACTCTTACATGCTCTCGCACGCGCTTATACACAGACATGCATGCACGCACGCACATAAACAAACGCCCACATACATCTCTCATTCTAAGACAGCCACTCTTCACCGATACTTTTGATTATATTATACGAATCTATTATCCAGAGTTTGGAAAAGCTGGTAATATATAATATAGGTCTCCAAGTACAGATACCAGTCTCTCACACAATATAAATTTGCTCTTACAATTATTTTTTTAAAACTGTTATATACGATGTATAATGTGTGAGAGAACAAAAATAAAAACTGTTTGTATTTGCATTATATCGATAGTTACACACATAAAAACATGTTCAAAATACCTATATCAGACATAGTTTTGAAACAAATACAATCACTAAAAGCTTCCTTCAATCAAAAAGTGGAAAACTGTAGCAATTATTCAGCAGTCTATGCATCGCTGCGAAATATCTGCCCAACGCTTGTGAAACAAGCGCTCTTTATTTTTTATATAGTTTTTTTTATATACGAGTGCTTTTTCGTTATCATGTTTGACCACCACAATATATTATGGAGCTAATAAAAATGATCGCTTGCGTGTATTGGGTTTGGACATAGGGTTGATACACTTGCAACTTTTTATTAGTTTAAGAGGGGTCACGTATTGCTTAAAGTAAAAATAAATATAGGTATTATAATTACAAATGAAATAAAAGTAAAATAAATTGAGCAAGAGCATGTCAGAGCATGCTCAGTGTAGGGTTTCGCAGCCTTTATTTAAGGCTGCGAAACCCTACACTGAGCATGCTCTCATTGCATCAGCAGAGAGCATATGTTCATGGCAATTACGCCCTTTTGTTGAGAAAAGAAGTTTTAATGATGGTATATCCGATCATGTTCGAAATAATTTTAGTTTAAGGTAATTGTTAAGCTACCTTTGTGGTTTTTTTTTCATATTTTTTGGTCACACGGTTCAAAAGTTAAGGGAGGGGGGGCAATTTATGCAACTTTCGAAACGATTATTTCCAAAAATATTTACTCAATCAATAAAGTTTATTAGAAACCTTAAAATATTTTTAAAGACCTGTCGAATGATGTGCCACACGTTGATGTCAGCCGAAAAAAAAACATTTTTCAGCTTACATGTTACATGTATGGAGTGCACCCCCCTAAAAGTATTTATTTTTATTATTTAGCTATCAAGACACACTTGGGGCCACTATAAGACACCTTTTCACCAAATCTCATCAATGTTCATTGAGAAGTTTTTGAGTAAAATGCCTGTGACTTACGGACAGACAACTGGAACTTCTGTAGCCAACATGGAACGTTTTTTGCCATGTTGGCTACGGAACCCTAAAAAATTATGTTGAAAAATGAACACGTTACAAAATAGAACATTTAACAACATTTACACTTTATTTTATATATATGTTCGTGTATTTCTTTACTAGATTTTGTCGTTAGTCCACACTTTCAGAAGGTGAAAGCTCTTTTTAGTACATAACTGAAAACAGATCTTAAAATACGACTTTAATCTGTGGGTTTCGATGCCCATCTAGGAAAAACTTTGTGTGATGAGCACGTTCGTTTATTCTATGCCTGGGTGTAATATCTATAAAATGTATGTATTTATAAATATGCAAGTATGTTTATCAGTTATCTGTTTGCCATAGTACAAGCTCTGCTTACTTTGCGATCAGGTGTCGTTATGTGAGTTGTCGCAAGATATTTTATATAAAAAAAATCTTAATAAGAATCTATAAATTTCATAACTTCTAAGACTTCTGCAGTTTTAACTGAAGATACCCTGTTTAGAACGAATAACAACATCTTTAGAGATTCAAGGGTTTAAAGAATATCAAATAAATCAAATCTTCGACAAGTATCGAACATAAATTCGTGCCAGTTTCCTAAAGCAGCTTTAAAGGAAATTTCCGTTTTTATAACTTTACAAATACATCTGAAGAATCGCTAAACTTTCTTTCAATAAAGAAAGCGCATTTAAACATAAAAGGAAAGAAGACATCTCGTTTTGTTCGACAAACTTTTTATGAGGAAGCCTGCACTCTGCTAAGTGAGCTGTTCTTTATAAAGAGGCGACAGTTTGTACTAATTGTGTTGGGAATTATTTGTTGTCTCTGTTGTTGAAAAAAGAAATAGGTAGGTACGTGAAGTTTTTCTGTTATTTTTCCTTATCGCGCGTTGTGAAAGGGGGCTAGACGGAAAAAAATGTCACGAAAAGTTGTAACGACACTTTTTGACACACATAAGCCGTGCGGCGTGCGCGTAAGATATGAACATCTAATTTGACGTAGAAGTCACCTGTCGATTTGGTCTAGAGGCATAAATTCGGTACACAGTATTGGTGACAATTGTGTAGTTGTGGATTCGAGCCTTCGGTATACAATCGTCTTTTTGTAAGTTATTTTCGTTTCGTCTTTCTATTTCGCATTGAACAGTGTGGTGTTGCGAAAATTATATAAAAAAAAATAAGATAAGAACTTCGTTCCAATCGGGTGTCCCTTGACACCTCTCAAGTTTTTATTGGTACTGTCTAGGGACCTGTATCCCAGAGGAAATTAAAGTAAGTCCACCGTGCCTCAGGACCCACATTTAAGAACATCATAAATGTTAGTCCCTAGTATAAGATGAATTCGATATCTTGCCTAGTGATCTAGTCTTTTAATCCATTTCTTAAGACTACTTCTCTATGTTTAATTGTGACTTTTTAATTTATTTTTTTATGGCGTATTATGTTTTTATTTTACTAAATGAAAAGTATTTACAACTTGCTAAATATTAAAGTAGGTAACTATAAAAAAAACTACCAATTTGGTATTTACAAAAAATAAAAACCATAAAATCGTTTAGTCTTCTAAGAATTCTTTCCTATCGATGTCAACTGGTCGAGTAACGTTACCAGAAGACTGTCTGCGGGTCAATTCACGTATTTAAAGCAGTCCAGTAGCAGTTACGTTTCGATTAAAACGGGCATTTTCGTATTCTTGTAACTTTGGGATCGATCTTAAAAACGCTTGCGCACCGTACTAGAATGTCGCTATTGCGCTCTCGAGACGCATACTTG
Source organism: Herminia tarsipennalis (assembly GCA_945859575.2). NCBI lineage: Eukaryota > Metazoa > Arthropoda > Insecta > Lepidoptera > Erebidae > Herminia > Herminia tarsipennalis. The sequence continues at coordinate 12,887,987 of OX243855.2, forward strand.
ACGACAGCGTATTAATGAGATCGATCCCAAAGTTACAAGAATACAAAAATGCCCGTTTAAATCGAAACATAACTGCAACTGCACTGCTTTAAATACGTGAATTGACCCCTTGGAGAGCCAGGCAGACTTCTGAGAATAACTATGAACTAAAATATATAGGTACCTTTGCTATGAAAGAAAAGGCATTAATAAGTAAAGATTACAACAATTACCGTACCTATTTCTAATAACAAGATCGTGGCAGGCGCTCTTTGTTCCTGCCAAGACAATGTGTGTCCAGCTGAACTCATTACAAGTCCTTAGTTATATTTTCCCTTATCTATAATGAATGAGACCCACGTCACGTCTTCAAAGATGAGGTTTAATAACCTGGACGCCATTTTTGTTTTTCAAAGACTAAATCATTTAGTTAGTTGAAGCTTTATGTGCACAAAACATGTACTTACCCAGGAGGGAATTTCAGGGAGTTTTTTAGATGTTAGAAGTGACTGAACACTTGAACTCACATGTGCAGCTACCTTTTTGCGATTTCATTGAGGGAATCAACCCCCGAATCTCCCTGTGGGTATAAAATACCAAGAGCACAGATGGTAACCTCTATTGAATGAGCACTCGACGCACGCACACATAAAGATTACATACGACGTACATGAAATTTTGGAACGAGCTCCAAACAGTGGTCCGAAGTGGTCCGAGATTATTATCCGTGAACGATGCCTAGGAGGTATTGTTCGAAGTACTTATGAAGGTATTACTTCTGTACACTCGGTTCACCAAACACACAGGTTCGTTCAATAATATCTTAATATCTTCTTTGGAACAACTCACACAACGCTATCTGATCCCAAACTAAGCAGAGCTTGTATAATGGGAACCAGACAACCGATAAACTTACTTATATATTTCTAAATACATACATATTATAGATAAATAACACCCAGACACAGAAAAAAACCATCGTGCTCATCACACAAAGTTTTATCCTGGGTGGGGATCGAACCTACGACCTCTTGCGCAGCAGTCGGATACACTCCCACCGCGCCACAGAGGCAGTCATCATCACTAGAAAATTTGATGATTATTTTTTAAACTACGAAAAAAAAGACGAGTAAGTCGTGCGCCTGATGGTAAGCGTCACGCAAGCCCATAACAACATCAGTGCCACCCAAATCTTTGTTTGGCAAAGATCTGAATGTCACCGTGACGTGCACCTCATTTGAGACATTAATTCATAAAAGTGTCAATATCCCACTAATAACACTTGCTACAGTGCCTTTTAACCAAAACAGTGATGTGTTAACATTACTATTTCACGTATGAATAACTGACACTGTTGTGGTAGCCACCAGGACGGCCCATGAGTTTCTTGGCAGCTTCTACTCATGAGTTTTACACTTGGTACTGCCGTCTGACTTCATAATGTTTTTTTTTTCAAACAAATCATAATTTTATTATTATTTTATTATGTTTAATTTGACGTTTTCAAACAATCATTGAGTTGATTTTAGGAAATAAAAATATTTGAGTTTAATTATTGTTTTTAAACTTTCGCGATTTTTATACATATTAGATATATTTCGGGACTTAAATAAATGAAAGGTTCGTACCTTTAAATAATTCACGCGATTAAGTCCCGAAATATATCTTATTTGAGTTTAAGTTTAGTATTTTGTGCTATCAGCGACTGAAACTTCTACCGATCCAGTTCTTCCTACTTCACGAGTCTCGCAATAAACCAAGCCAATAAAAATATAATATCCGCAGCTAATTTCAAGTGGCACCCCTATTTTCCACCGTACTACCATAAGCGCTTATTAATCCGTCCATTTTACTTAATTGGCTGCCGCTAAATGGCTATGTTTAAAAGCAGTAATGGTTTTTATGCACGCCTGTTGACCCTTTTAGGAAAACGTATACAGATATTTTATAAACAAAAAAGAATTTCCTATTTGACTAATGTATTTATTGGATGACTGGTCTCTTTGGCTTTTTTATGAAAAGATATTAAAATAAAGCTATTAAAACCAAGGTACCCTAATGGCTAAGATATCGGACTCGCAATCGTGAGGTCGCGGGTTCGAATCTTACCCATTAGGTATACTACCGACGAGAATCCACTACTAACACGCCATTGTGCTTAGTTGGAGGGGTTAACAGGATAGCTAGTAATGTGGGACCCGTAATCCCACATTGCTAATCTATACTTATATTATAAAGAGGAAATATTTGATTGTTTGTTTGTATTGAATAGGCTCCGGACGGACTTGAAAAATTCTTTCATCGTTGTGAAGCTACACTAACCCCGGGTGACATAGGCTTTTTTTTATCCCTGTATTCCTACGGGAACGGGAAATACGCGGGTGAAACCACGAGGTGTCCGCTAGTTATCTTATAAAAAAATACAATATCATGAGATGGTTGCCTAAGTTTGCTTTAATTGTGTACAATTAACTACTACTACTACGCCGTGTACGAGTATTTTTTATAAAAAGAAAATCATCATAAACTATGAGATGAGTAAAAAAAATAAGCCAAACGAGCAACCGGAAAAGTGAAATAAAAATAATAGTAATTAAATATGGGGATAAATACTACAAATTATAAGAATTGACTTACGGTTTGAACGATGTCATTCTAGTCGATTAGCGTAAAGTCTAATCGAATAGAATGCCATTTGTCTAGGGGCCCAGGTCAATCATAATATGACAATGATTCTATTTGATTTCAATAACCACCAACGCTACTCCACTGCCAAAAAAAAATGACACAGTAACTGTAAGAAAATAGAGACAAAACGGAAAGATTAAACGTGAATAAATAGTGTCTATATAACGACTAAACAAACACATTTAACACCCGAAGAAAAACACTTTCCAGTAGATTTAAGACGCTTTGTAACAAGCGTCCCATTAGGCTGTTTGTACGTGGCTCACAGTTTGCTCACTGACACACGATTGGGCGTAGTTTAGCAGAAAATACTGTTTTCGAGTTATTGACGTTTAAAGGTCAAAAGTAATTTATCACAATAGATTTAAACAGATTATATTGTTATCTATATACTAATATTATAAAGCTAAAGAGTTTGTTTGTTTGGTTGGCGGTAATCTCAGGAACAACTTATTCGAAATGAAAAATTCTTTCACTGTTGGATAGCCCATTTATCGATGTAGGCTATATGTTATATAAAATCACGCTACGACCAATAGGAGCGGAGCAGCAATGAGAAATGTTGCAAAAACGGGGAATAATTACGCAGATGAAGTTGCGCGGGACAGATAAAAATAATCCCTCGCTATATTTGTGGGTTAGTTCCCATACCACCAAATGTAAGCTTCCCTTGTCTTTTTGGCAAATCCTTTTTTGCTAGATGAAAGATCTTACCTAAAATATCCCTTTGGCATTATCTAATTTTTGACTAAAGTAAAGTAAAATGTTGTACTATCTTTTTAATTAGTTACTTCCATTCCAAAATTCATGTAGATCGCCCCGTATCTTCGAGAATAAGAGTATACAAACTCTTCAACTTTATAATATTAAATGTTGATAAACTTTCGCGATTTGTACACATTATTAAAATATATATAAGTCTGCCCGTGACTACGGCCGTTGCAATACGATCGAAACGTCGGGCAATAAACAAGGTATTTTACCTTAAATTATTCACGCGATTAAGACCCGTAATATATATATTTTAATAATTTATAATATTAGGACAAGCTTTTGACAAGGTTCTCGGTAATTCCTATAAAACTACTACTTCCATAACAAATCTCTAAGTCAGTTCAGTGGTTTAAGCGTGAAAACGGCACAGATAGACAGACAGAGCTACGTTCACTATAATAATAATAGTTTGGAATAATGTTTGTAGGCGACTCATAGTTTCACTTGTTTTCTATAATAGTGCTTAATAATATAAGAATAATAATAGCCATTTCGCCTTTTTAATTTGCCATAATTGTATGGAATAACGGAAATTCAGATTAATGTCCGATTATTAAATATTGAATTCCGATTGATGTTTTTAGGTCTGAATAAATGAAATAACAATATATAAAATAGCATTATTTCATTAGTTGAAGAACAAAATGTATTTTGTAATTTTATTTTATTTGTTAATACGTATTATTTAATACTAAAATCATTGTAAAATGGCGACATTTTTTGCCAAAATTGACGGCCAATTTTATTTCAATTTAATGTAATAAATTTTAAAAAATGTGCCACCAACTTCATATATCTGATGTTTGGGTAATTTTTTAAAAGTCCATTTAAAGAGGTTTAATGAAAGAATTAGCCATTTGAAAATAGCTATAAGTACACGAATTCTCCATAACACGGTGTGTAGGATATTGACACTACAACTAAAACAAAACAGTATTTGTAATTGTGGTACATTAACTGTCAATATTTAAGATTGGTCTTTTTTTAACATGTTTTTGATAAATGTTGATAAACTTTCGCGATTTCTACACATTATGAAAAGTCTACCCGTGACCACGGCCGTTGCAATACGGTCGAAACGTCGGGCAATAAACAAGGTGTTTTACCTTAAATAATTCGATTATTTAGGGTAAAACATATATATATATATATATATATATATATATATATATATATATAAAAATATATATATATTTTTTTTTATAATGTTTTTGATAGTGTAAAAGTATTTCATAGCAGGGTAAATTAAGCGCTTAAAAATGCAGATCACTGACATGCCTCTTATGTATTAGTAAAAAATACTCGCGTATGTTTTACAGCAGTTTTTTTTTCATAAAGATTCAGTTAATCACCATATATTTAATAGTCACAAACAGTTTGCTAAATCGGAATGTTGCGTTACACAAAGTGACTTTGTTTGAGGAAATCAAGAAAACTATTCAAACTTATTTGAATAATCCCTTTGGGGATTTATTTTCCTGTATACGGGGTACAAGTGAAAGTCGTAACAGTAAAAACGAATTGTTTTCCATGACTTTCCATGTCCATGGGTACCTTTTAGGGAAATTACTGGAGTAATATTAGTAAATATATAAATATCTTTGGGTAATATTAGTAAATAAATTCTATACATATTTTGGGGTAATATCAGTAAATAAATACGATATTTTGGGTTAAAATTGGTGAACAAATATTGACAGTAAGTGTGGTTTTTATTGTTACTGTAGGGCTTTTATTGCATTCATGAAAACATCAATGAAATGGAAATAAGGTTAAACAAGGCCTTTTTGGACCAATAAGGCCCCAATAGAATCATGAAACTAAGTGCGGTTGACTATCCGTAAAACTATCTAAATAAGGCCAATGTGAATAAATTTTCGGGTCATGTTAAAAGTACCAGTTCAATTTATTCAAAACGCACTAATAATAAGGACCTTAGGTTTGTAATGTGGGCCTTCTGTGGACATTTAATATCGGTCAAAATGTGTAACCTAGTTTGCTCAATGAAACCTTTATTTGTCTGTCTGCGTGTTTCAAACAAGTGGGTAGGTACATTAAATATTAATCTTGCAATTGAGTGCAAGATTTGTACACAACGATGGCTGCCAAGTTAGCTCCAGTACTCCGAATGTCATTTTACAAAATCTTTCATAAAAACTTTTACGCTTACTTAACAACAACTGCAGGCAGATTTGTTAATTCACAGTCTAGTCCCAAAGAGTGAGTACCTAGTTCTGGCTTTGCGATTAAGTTTATCGAAACCTGCTTTTCACTGGATCCCCCCCCCCCCACCAGTGTGTGAACCAGTATCAACCATGGGCACTCATTTGTTTATATTATACGTGATAACGTCTTATAAATCTATGACCTCTCTGATACACTCGCGAAAAAGTGTGACGTCACTGCTCACGTTCCGCCTGCTGACAGGTTCAAGTATTGTAGCCCCGGGTCCATTAAAGCTGTCACAGGAGTGGTTGTTTATTACAATGTTATCAATGTTTTGGCGATTGATTGGAAATTTGAAAAAATACGGATACGATTGGAAATTTTAAAAAATAATAAAAAAAAGAAAATACATGTCACAGGTATGGTTGTTGTTATTCCATGTCATCAATATTTTCTTTTTATGTTGTCACGAAAAATTATCGTCCGTAAACCGACTTTACAGACATCCTATTTAATTTTATTTATTTATAATAAGGAGATCCAACAGCTTACTCTATTTTGACAAAATATCAGGGAGGCAATTACAGGACCTCGCGTATTACCTTAACTAAATTTTGAATTATTTTATACAATTTCAAAACCAGCTTTCACCTAAAGTTTACAATTTAACAAATAATTTATTAATAATGGCATACTTTTTTACTGCTACTCGTAAGGCAGGATGACCCTTATGGACGACCCAATGAAACTCGCTGGGATGGTCTGGATGCAGAGGGCGGATAAAGTGACGTACATCTGGAGAGGTTACAGTGGACCGATACAATGCTATCCTTTGATTATTACGTTACTAAATATTGTAAATCTATAGATACAGTAACTGACTGCCTCTGTGGCGCGGTGCGAGTGTATACGACTGGGATCAGATAGCGTTGGGTGAGTTGTCCCAAGATTTTATTATTATTATTTACCCTTTAAGAAGATGTTTCAATAGGAACGCGGTGGATGACGTCACGATTGCCATAAAATCGTTTTAAATGGAGGTTAAGTTCTGGGTGAAACAGATTGCGAGTAATGTGAGACCAAAATCCCACTTTGCTAGTTAGCTTTAAAAAAATAATGTATAATAAAGTTTCACCTGCCATGTCTTGGTGCCGGAGTTGGTAACGGCTAGGGCCAGTGCCCCTAAGGTCGCGGGTTCAAGTTCCGCCTGAGAAGTTTTTTTCCTCTATACATTTTAAAAATGGTATAGGTAAAATAGCATAAAAATGCTTAAAAAATTACAAAAAATGAGGTTTCAATACAATAATTTCATTACAATAGTTTTAAAACGTAAAAACAATCATATTATTTTCCTAAGAGATCTATATTTATGTAGCTTAATATTAAATTTTAGATATTTTTAAACAAATTGTTTGTTTTACAAAATTAAGATAATGCAGTTTGAAAATCCAATTAAGTTTCATGATAACATTATTGATGTTGTGGTGTTTCATAATTTAATTTAGCTTATTTTAGGAGAGAAATAGAATATTGGCACAATGTAATTAATATTTGGTGGGCGGAATTTCAAGTAAATTGGTTTACCTGGCGTTGTAATATTGTGGGAGACAGGACCAAGTATTAGATGACATTTTGTTATTTGAACGAGTTCGAAACAGCAGTTTATGCGAATTGATAACCTCCTTTTTAAAAGCCGCTAAAAATCGTGATCCAACGACAGTCTTTGAAATAATAATAATAATAATAATTTATTGTCTCAAAAATATACTTACAAAGGAAAAACACATGAGTTATAACAATAATAAGATGAACAATACAATTTGTTGACCACTGGTACCCAAAGTAAGATTTAACTTGTATTGATGACTAACGCCCGGTCTCAATAATCTATCTAACGATGGATTTGGTTACTAGAGGTAGAATTTTGACATATTTTGTATAGAGCTTATGTCAAACTAGCTGTCCCGCGCAACTTCGTATGCGTAAATTTTCCCCGTTTTTGCAACATTTCACGTCGCTACTCCGCTCCTATTAGTCGTAGCGCGATGTTATATAGCCTATAGCCTTCCTCGATAAATGGGCTATCCAACAAAAAAAGATTTTTTCGAATCGGACCAGTAGTTCCTGAGATTAGCGCGTTTAAACAAACAAACAAACAAAGCAAACAAACAAACTCTTCCGCTTTATAATATTAGTATAGATATATAGCTCTAGTACCCAAATCCAACTATAGTTAGATTATTGAGACCAGCCGTAAGATAACCAATGGGATCGGGGATACGAAATGTCAATATCTATACAAATATTATAAAGTTTGTGAGTTGTAAGGGGTAATCTCTAGATCTACTGAACCGATTTTGAAAATAATTTTACCAATAGACAGCCACGTTATTTCTGAGTGTCATAGGACATCACGCTACGACTAATAGGAGCGGAATATCAAAATGTTGCAAAAACGGGGACAAATGACGCAAACAAAGTTGCGCACGTGAACTAGTATTTAAATGAATACAATTATATCAAAAGACAAAGCGTACGTGACTTGTAAATTTGCTCGGAATTATGGAAAATGATTAATGAAGCGTGAGGAAACGTCTTAGGAATAAAAAATATAAATGGCAGTAAAATTATGAGAGTTACAGCAACTCCAATAAAAAAAGTTGTATGTTTTAAATGTCTCTACTGTGGGAGATGTCCTTAAAAAACCGGCCAAGTGCGAGTCTGACACGATGGGTTCCATATCATCTATACCAATAGTATAAAGCTGAAGAGTTTGTTTGTTTGTTTGAACGCGGTAATTTCAGGAACTACTGATCCGAATTGAAAAATTCTTTCCCTGTTGGATAGCCCATTTATCGAGGAAGGCTTTAGGTTATATAACATCACTCTACGACTAATAGGAGCGGAGCAGCAATGAGAAATGTTGCGAAAACGGGGAAAATTTACGCAGACGAAGTTGCGCGGGTCAGCTAGTTATCAATACAACATTAGACACTATGTATATCTACCAAAAACGGTAAAAAAATCACGTTTGTTTTAAACGAGCCCTACTTAAATATTATTTTCTTCTATTTTTAGTATTTTTTGTTTTAGCGGTAACACAAATATAATTTATTCACAGATGATGTATTACACATTGTGCGTGGCCTGACATGCACTTGTTCGATTTTTTTACCCTTTGGATACGGAGCCTTAAAAACAATATGCCTTTGTTTCCGAAAAGAAAACCAAAACTTTGTAAAATTGGCAATTTGTAAAGAGTGGCTACTAGTTTTTTTATTGCCATGTTCTTTTCTCCGGCTTTACTTATTTTTTGCGAACTTTGCATTACATGTACATGTAGAATCCCGACGTATCACAAATATTATTTTGAATCCTAAGTGAATAAAGAATATTGAATTTTTGAAAATAAACATAATACATGGCAGCTTTTCCCCGCGGTTCGCCTATATTATGTAATATTTTTTTAGCCTACGACGTGACTCTCGCACCTTTATCTGCATTAATTTCTCAGTTTTTCCAATTCACACAAAAATATTCAAATCGTTTTTTATTAATTTATTTTTAAAGTTGTTGTAATAATAATATCTGTTTTTATTAATAAAATGAACATGATTTGCTCGTTGTTGTGCCTTCCTTTTTTTAACCTTTTTTGTATAGTGCAATGTTTTAGATAAGTTAGTTGTAAATAATTCGCTAGGTTTAGTTATAATATTATTATCTGTTTTTTTTAATAAAATGAGTAAGAATTGCTTGTTTAAAGGTATTAGATTAGATAAACATTACACACATTACTGTCAATTTCATTAAAATCCGTTCAGTAGTTTCTGCGTGTAAGAGTAGCAAGTAAAATATTTAGTATTGATAACGTACGACTTAGTACGATTAAGCAATAAAAAAAAAAACCCCTGCACAAGGATGAAAACAAGATCCCCAACGTGCTTTAAAGTTTAATGCACGTTGGGATCTTGTTTTTAAACTTTTTCGTGCTTGTAGTGGTTTTATTTTTTAAATTTATTTAGTTACTAGCTATCCCGCGCAACTTTGTATGCGTAAATTTTCCCCGTTTTTGCAACATTTCTCGTCGCTACTCCGCTCCTATTAGTCATAGCGCAAAGTTTTATAGCCTATAGCCTTCCTCGATAAATGGGCTATCCAACAAAAAACTAATTTTTCAAATCGGACCAGTAGTTCCTGAGATTATTTTAAACAAAAAAACAAACAAACAAATCAAACAAACAAACTTTATAATATTAGTATAGATTTAATACTTTTAAGTAGTTGTAGGATGTAACAATACTAACTTTTATCGCAGTTATTGTCAAGTATTGAAAATCGAAAAAAGAATGGTTGCCAACTATCTTTTTAGTATTACAGACATCCGAAATGATAAGGACGAGCCTTTTAATTTTATAACACATCTCACAGCCGCCATGTTTGTTTTTTCCAAACGTCACTTATCTAAGAACAATTGGGCGGTCAAAACAAATCTAACAACGTCTTAATTGTATAAATCCGCCTCGTGGTTTGTGATATGAGGTATTAAAGAATATTACATACATACATACAAGATACGCGCGAAAAACATAACCCTTACTTACAGTCGGGTAATAAAAAGTCAAGTTCGTTATTTAAATGTTTGTCCAAAACTAACGTTATCCAGACTTTAAAAACCAATTACGTCTTTAGGTATACGCCATGTTTGGCTTAAAACCAACATAAAAGTAATTTCGAGGAAATCCTATTACAAGAACTTGTTCAAACCATATCAAAGATATTTTAAAGTAGGTACTATTGGCACTTTATTTTTGGAAGTCTGCCAATGAAATAGTAAGGGTACATACTGGTCAATGTGTAATAAATCTTTAATACAAAACTGTATACCATCGAGAAAGTATTGAAGATTGAAATATAGCATTCAAAAGACCTTCTTTTTAAAAAAGGGGCTCTACAAAATATTAGCATTAATATAAAACAGCTTTATTTTTGTAGAGCATCTATATTAATTCAAAAAAAATGTATGAAATGAATTAATCGATTTCATAAGATCATTTTACGTAACGATAAAAAAACATTGATGACATATCACCATTCGCATAGCTTAACAACCAGTGAATACGTTAGTTCCAGTTTTATCGTAGGTCGCTGCAATCGCCATTCGCTGTTGCTTAGCAGCCATAGAAATCAATAACGTGACTGTTGCTACGTGACACTTATTCGTGCCTGTACCTGGTCATTGATTCAAAAACGTTATCACGTCAACGGCGATACCCAGTCATCATCAGTGTGTAAAAATACGCTCCGATACAAACGTTAAAGTTATAACACCTTGTCTATTGCACTAGCTGACCCGCGCAACTTCGTATGCGTTAATTTTCCTCGTTTTTGCAACATCTTTCATTGCTGCTCCGCTCCTATTGGTCGTAGCGTGATGTTATATCCTATAACCTTCCTCAATAAATGGGCTATCCAATAGTAAAATATTTTTTCAGCTCGGACCTGTAGCTCCTGAAATTGTCGCATGCAAATAAACACACAAACTTTTCAGCGTTATAATATTAGTATAGACTAGCTGTCCCGCGCAACGTCGTCTGCGTAAATTTCCCCCGTCTTTGCAACATTTTTCATTGCTGCCCCGCTCCTATTAGTCGTAGCGTGATGTTATATAACCTACAGCCTTCCTCGATAAATGGGCTATCGAACAGTATAATATTTTTTCAATTCCGATTACCGATCGCGTTCAAACAAAGAAACTCTTCAGCTTTATAATATTAAAAGTTATACGTCTTAAGTTAAAACTAAAATACAGAAACTACGATAACAAATCTACCTTACAAGCAACTATAGATAGCCAGATACTAATTTCTCTGTGTACCTATATTTTAGTCTCAATTTGTTAAGATTTCTACTAGTTAATTCTAGGAATAAACGTTGTTTGTCAAGCTTAGATTCTACCAGGCGTCCACGAAATACAAGAGTTAATTTTGTATTCAAAGTTCTATTTAGAGCGCGAATTATTTGCAAGTGAAATTTGTTTACGCCAAAAACCCCCAGTTTGCGAGATACAGCGCGCAAAGATTAGAACCATGAGGTTGCAGTTTATTTGGAGAATAATGTTTGCTTGTTACAAATTCTGGTCTCAGCCTTCGTTTCTGCTGTAAAAATGTTTTGGAAGAACTCGCGGAACTTATTTATAGATTTACTTACTTATTAAGGAAAACGTTAATATTACTCGTCGAAAAATTCTGCGTCGCGGTCCTAAGTAATGCAAATATTAGCAGGTTTTTCAACAAACCTTAATACCCGAAGTTGTAGTCAGTTTTTCGGGCAATCCATACCATAAAACCTATCACACTACAGACAAACTACAGATCATCGCTCTCGTCTATTACACATTATTTAAAATCTGAATGCCTCTGTGGCGCGGTGGGAGTGTATCCGGCTGCTACGCAAGAGGTCGTGGGTTCGATCCCCACCCAGGATAAAACTTTGTGTGATGGGCACGATGGTTTATTCTGTGTCTGGGTGTTATTTATCTATAATATGTATGTATTTAGAAATATATAAGTATGTTTATCAGTTGTCTGGTGTCCATAGTACAAGCTCTGCTTAGTTTGGGATCAGATAGCGTTTTGTCTCAAGATGTATTTTTTTACGTTATGGTAGTTAGATTAAATTCGCATACATTGAGGCAAATTATTTTTATCGTATGATGATTAATAAACAATGAAACATTAAGCAAAGGTTTAATCCATACTACACACATCAAAAGTGTCTAGGGATCAACATATATTTTTGCAATAACTTTTCTCTTGATTGTTTTTTTTTTTTTATTTCTTTAAGGATTCATCAAATAAAGTGTTTTCGTTTGTCACAGTAACGATAAACCAAGTCACCTTTGCATTAATAAAGAAATTTGCCATTTTCCTAATAAAGGGATTTTTGACATTTGAACCACTAACATTAAAGTTCGAAAAAAAGACTGAAATAACAGTTTTCTTTAAAATTTTATTGGGTAACTTAAACAATTAATAATCCGTGTTTCTACCGCGAACACTAACAACACAAGAACATCGGTTTGGCATACTCAAAATGAGTTCATCCAAATCACGCTGTGGAATGGCCGCCCATGTTCGTTGCAACAACAAAAAAAGGTCTTCTTGCGACTGGATACCCTCCATATTCGGCAGAGCTCTTCTCTGTAGCATATCCCATGCATGCTCAATCGGGTTCAAGTCTGGCGACTGAGCAGGCCAGGGCAGGACATTGATGTTAGCTGCGGCGAGAGTCTGTCTTACAACTCTTGCGGTGTGCGGTCGTGCATTATCATGCATTAACTGAAATAAGGGACCGATTTGCACTTGTAGAGGAACGATGACGTCTGATACAATCGTCTCAGCATAAATTTGAGCGTTGAGGTTGCCTCTGATCCAAATCAACTCAGTTCTTCCGCCGATCCAAATACCCGCCCATACCATGATGGTTCCACCACTATAAGGATGGACTTCCTGGCAGGATTTTAATCGCTGTTGGCGTCCAGGGGTTCTCCAGTGTCGTATACGTCTTGTATCCGGTCTCATACCAAAACGAGACTCATCAGAAAAGCACACGAAACGCCATTGTTCTTCTGCCCAATTTCTGTGTTCAAGAGCCCATTGATATCGAATCCTACGATTGTGCATTGCTATAGGTGGTACCCGTAGCGGTCTTCGGGAATGAAGGTTCACTTCATGCAAGCGGTTTCTGACTGTTTGGTCGCTAATTAAGTTCCCTGAAGAGTGATGAAGCCTCACGGCTAACATCATGGCGGTTATTGTTGGACCTCTTCGAGTTAAGATTTGAATGTATCGGTCTTGTCTCCGTGTGGTGCAGCGATACCGTCCTCCATGGCGCTCAGCCACGGTACCAGTGCTTCGGTAACGTGTCCAAAGTCGACTGATAACACTCTGACTTGTATTCAGAGCTAAAGCCACAGTACGTTGCCGGGAACCAGCTTCTATCATTCCCACGGCTCTGAGCATTTCTTCCCTGCTTAAATGACGTCGCCGCTCCATAATAACGTTGGTTTTAATCAGTAGTAGGGAAACAGTAGCACTAATAATGTCTTCAATGCGTTGTATGTTTTTATAGGGAAAATATTGACAGCTGATTTTCATCTTTTACTCGAATTTGATTCACAGTTCCTGATTCAAATTATGAAATGCGCCAAAAAGGATCCATATAAATTTATAAAATCATAAATTTATTACAAAGCCACATCTCAATCTCAAGAAATCCGCATAAAAATGCTTGATCCCTAGACACTTTTGATGTGTGTATATACTATAATATTATAAATGTGAAAGTAACTCTGTCTGTCTGTCTGTCTGTCTGTCTGTCTGTCTGTTACGCTTTCACGCTCAAACCGCTGAACCGATTTAGATGAAATTTGGTATGGAGATAGTTTGAATCTCGGGGAAGGACATAGCATAGTTTTTATCGCGATAACCGACATCCACGCGGGCGGAGCCGCGGGCGAAAGCTAGTAAATTATATATTTAGAATCAAACGTTCATCACCAGCGTTATCCTCATTTGTAAACTTTTCATTTGCAAATTCAAACAAAAACAAATAATTTTATAAGCTACGGGTCTTAACCGCGTAAATATATTATTTTGTTTATTGCCTGACGTTTCGACCGTATTGCAACGGCCGTGGTCACGGGTAGACTACAGTCTACCCTTGGCTCTAGTCTATTCTATAATGTGTACAAATCGCGAAAGTTTACGAACATATAAAAACATATAAAACAACAATATACGCCATACACAACGAAATGATAATGATGCCCGTGACTGTTCTTCAAATGCTTTATGACTTTTACACAAAGCATTTAAAACAAACTGACTATAGTAAACAGATTGGAACTTTTAAAATAAAGTAAAGTTGACCACAGTGCGATTCTACCGCGGAACGGAACAGGGGAATGCACTATCCGGCATTAACTCTGTACGATGGCTTCGCTTAACTGGTCGCGAGAATGGAAATAATTGTTTATTCAACTGCCATTTATCGGTGCATTCGTTATTTAAATAGTCTATCGGTTTATTGTACTGGTATAAATTCCCATTCGCAGATGAATTAATGTTATTGGATTGGTTAATTATAAAATTGGATCGATCACGACACTGATAACGCGTTTTGCGCAGATTTTAATATGCGAATTCATATGTGCTAAACGGTTTAAGTTTGGTCTAATGATTTTCAGGCCTTCCGTTCTCATTAGGGGTGTGGTTTTTAGCTTACGCTTGGTCCAGATTAAAGCCAGATTGTGTACGTTAAGCCCACATTACGGTGATTCTACACTGACGTTGCCTTTTGTGGATCAAAGTTTCCATATGCAAGTAGATAATAACGTTAACAAAACGTTATATAATAATATCGTGTTAAATAAATGACGTTGTTGTATTTTTATAAAGGACTAGTTGTCGCGGTGAACTTCGTACCGCCACGTTTCTTTTTCGTAAATCGGGTTCATTTGTATTTTCAAACCATCAAATAATCATACAAAATTCCATCCAAATAAGTCCAGCCATTTAGGAGGAGTTAGGTGACACACACGTGTAAAGAATACTTACATATTTAAAGATACATTTAAAGTAATTTGCTGTTGAGTTGCTATGAATGACTGTAATCATTTTTAGCCGTGTCGGGTTTCATACCTACAGCAGTCATCTGAATCCGTTCAGGTGTTTAGAAAGAAATAGTCAAACAAAACTTATTGAACCTAACAAAGTCGAATTGAATTTATAAAGCGGCGGTAGCTTAATGGCTATGGCATCGGTCCCGCAATCGCGAGGTCGCGGGTGTGAATCCTACCCATTATACTACCGACGTGAACCCACTCCTTTTTTTTTTTTTTTTTTTGTTTTGGCGGGAAAAATTCCTGACGAACACCTCCACCATCCGGGGAAGACGATGGAGGTAGTGTGGGGTTTACACCCACTAAAAAACCCGCCGTGTATCTCCAGCCACCTTCGCGAACGGGCCGTCGGAATTTGTTATGCCGTCGGCGGCCCGCCCAGTGGCAATGCCCGGACGCGATGTTGTTGCGTTCCGGGCATTTCACACTTACGCGGCCCCTGGATACACACAGGGCGCCGCGCCTCCACGAAAGGCCGCGGGCGAGGCAGATTACCCCGTACGCCCGCCCGCAGCCCCACCTAAGGCGGCATCAGGCGCAGATATGCGCGCCGACGGCGACGCCGCCCGGTTCGCCGGCGACGGAGCGGATCCGCTTTGGACCATGGACAGAACCACGGCCGGCAGCGAGAGGGCACTTCCGACCACTGCGGTGAGAACTCGACGTTGCCCCTCCCACGCTGGACAATGCTGGAGGGTGTACTGCGCCGAGTCACGTGAACCCACTCCTAACACAAGCCATTGAGCTATATAGCATTTTTTATCAACTTATGCAATTATAAAAAATAAAAAAAAAAATTATATAGTCTTTTTTTAAATAATTAATTAAGAATTTTTTTTTTGTTTTTATAGAAATTTAAAAAAAAATTGAATTTTATTTTTCCATTACTTTTCGGAGCAGCTCGTCTCGATCCGTGCGAGCTTCGTACAGTCGTACCATATACATATACGTTATGCGAACGTTCGGCCAAGCTACATGGTAGGCGGAGTGGGGGTTTTAGATTGTATTTTCGTTACGGAATTTCTTGATTCGGTCGCTGCGCTTAAAGCCCGCAATAAATGCTATGCAATAGCTTAAAAATAGTCGGATCAGGTCAGATCGGATCAGTCAAATGAAATTATTGAAAGACTAAGATTGTGAAATTTAAAAAAACATACACACAAAAAACTTTAGTTTCACAATATTTTTGGGGCAATTGTGTAGAAGGAGCTAACCAATCCTTATAATAAGTATGATTTAAATATCGTACACGTCATCAAAAATCTAATTTCAAATATAGACACCAATTTCGTAAACGAATTTCTTAAATAATTTTGAGCGAAGGTTTCACATGTTCTGAACTTCAGTAATATTCATATTTAGCGAACATTATACGAAGCGTGGAGGTGCTTTGCCTTGCCTTGTTTAGAGCCCGCTGTCACCTTCACGGCTCCATGCGTTCGTGATTACGAATATACACGGAAATTGCCGAAGCGACGCTTTTGTTTGCAAATAAAGTCCACAGTAGTACCCACCTAGTGTTAAATAATAATGTCACGAAAACAAGTTATAGTACTCATGATCTACCATTCGCGCCATCTAAGTTTGCGTTTGTGAAGTTGTATTAGTATAGTTCTGCGCGGGGACGTGGTTCCCGCCCGTCTCCTTCATCTCCTCCGATACCTAAATTTGAGTGGTGCGCAGCTTACGCGCCAACATCAGACACGCAAACTTAGCTGGCCACATATGTAAGTACATATTCAATGACAATGTATAAAGAAGTCATCGGAAATTCGAGTATTTATTAATGAATCACCTATTGTGGAATAATTTTTGAACCCCGATAGAATGAATGTAATTTGAATAACATAACTTAGTTAAATCTTTCCAATTAAATTTGTAGCGGCGGTAGCCTAATGGCTAAGGCATCGGTCTCGCAATCGTGAGGTCGCGGTTTTGAATCCTACCCATAATACTACCGACGTGAACCCACTCCTAACACAAGCCTTTGAGCTTAGCTGGATGGGCTAACAAGATTGCTAGTTATGTGGGACTCAATCCCACATTGCTAGATATCTTTAAAAAAAAGATTGAAATAACAATTCAGTAAAGCGTTACTATATTTTGCATTGATACGAGAGTAACTATGACAACAAGTGAAAGAAACGGGGTGACGTGAAATTGTTCAAATGTTGAACCAAAGCAACCGATTCGATCGAAAATAAATTCAAATAAAAAAAATACATAGCTTTCTATAAATTAATATTATTATGTCTTATAAATTATTGAGATGAGATGTACGTAGACAATACAATTGCACACTAATAATTGTGGTGTATTTTAAATAATAATATTTATTTATTTTTTTCTCTCTCACACAGGGTAATTGTAACAAAAAATAAGAAATCTTACACTAGGTTCACATAAATAGTGAGTAAGTCTGTGTGAGAGACTGGTATCCGTACTAGGAAAACCTGTATGACAGATTACCAGCCTCTCCCAGCTCTAGACAAATGGTGTTCACATATCTTAATATTATTCTTAGTTTGCAATGTAGGTCTACTATGCAAGAGGAGGAAAGGTGTGTGAGCGTGTGTGTGTGTGTGTGTGTGTGTGTGTGTGTGTGTGTGTGTGTGTGTGTGTGTGTGTGTGTGTGTGTGTGTTTGTTTGTGCGTGTGTGCGCGTTGTGAAATGAGTTTACGTGTGAAGATATTGCTAACCCTACGACGCAATTAGTGACATCTTGGGATCAGAACTAGCTGACAAGTTAGCAGATCTGTTAGCTTATATCCGCATTGCTGCGATTTGTAATTGAAATAGATAAATGAAATAATAAATAGATGATACAAAAATAATAATATGGTATTTATACAGCAATTTAAGAGGGTACATGGAGTAGGTTTTCAGTGTCTTCATAACTAAGGGATTTAAGCCAGGCAGAGACAGATTTTTTGCAACTAAATTTTGTAAGCGAGTAGATATGGAGCTTCTCGTTTATTTTATTATATAAGTATCTGCCCAAAAAGCCGAAGAATTTACCAGAGAAAGCCGTAGACCACCGATTAATCCCTCGAGAGCAAACTTTATGCTTCAGCCGTTTTTTACCCATCGAGGAGTCAAATTTGAGTAGTGAATGTTGTTTTAGAGTAGTGACTAAGACGTAGAGTTGGCGTACCGTCAGGACATCAGAGCGCTTGTAGAGCTCTCTAGTTGGAAACAAAAATGGCAAGGAGAGACTTACCTTAAGAACTGACCTTTGAGCTCTTTCCACCTCCATCAAGCTGGTTTTGCAAGCGCCTCCCCATGCAGAGATACAGTATGACAGTATCGGTTGGCATAAGGACATGTAGACCATTTTGATGACATTTTTATCAGCAATATTCCGTAGATTTTTAAAGAGGAAAATCAATTTGCGAGTTCTAGCGGCGACAAGTTCTATATGCTGTTTAAAGTTTAGCTTATTGTCTATGATAACACCAAGATATTTGGTATGCGAGGCAGATTCTAAATAGTTACAAGGACATGAAGTACGGGTCTGGTGGCAGGAATGAGCTATAAGATTGTGAGACTGAAGTACATTAGATGGAACAGATTTAATTGCGAATGGAATATATTTGGTTTTGTCGACATTAAGTGTCAGTCCATTGTTCCTCAGCCATTCCGATACAGCATTAAAGCCTGTTTGTGCATAGTCATAGGCATCTTTCCACGTGTCGCCATAAAAAATTAACGCTGTGTCATCGGCAAAGGTTATAATTTTACCATTTGTCAGTTGGAGATTACACAGATCATTGATATAGGTGAGAAAGAGCGTCGGGCCAAGCACACTGCCTTGCGGCACGCCGAAAGTTATCGGGAGATCGTCACTGGTGATTTCACCAACTCTTACTCTCTGGTATCTGCCTGTAAGATAGTCAGTAAATAGTTTTTGTTGGTTGCCGCGAACACCCAATCTTTCCAATTTGTTTAGCAGTAGTGAGATAGAGACTGTGTCAAAAGCTTTCGCTAAGTCCAGGAATATTGCGATAACTTTTTTCTTTTTGTCAAGCTTGTCAACAATCTGACCCGTCAACTCATGCACCGCATCACAAGTTGAGATGCCTGCTCTGAAGCCGAATTGAGATTGTGATATGAGGTTATGAGACTCGAGGTAGTGTGTCAAACGTTTATTTAAAATTTTTTCCACTAATTTTGATATGGTGGGGAGGATAGAGATGGGTCTATAATTATTGACACAGCCTCTATCTCCACTCTTGTATATGGGAATTACTTCCGCTAGTTTAAATACTTCTGGAAACACTCCAGTGCTAAACATAAGGTTAAAAATGTACGTTAGGGGAGGCACTAAGATGTCGTGATATCGTTTTAAGAAGGCACCAGAGATACTGTCCCTTCCAGTTGTATTAACCTTCTTTAGGCTTTGGATGTGACTCAGAACCTCAGTTTCTGAAGTAGGTGTTAAACCAAACGATTTGAGATGGGAATCCACGGGCGATACTATAGGCAGATTTTGTGAGCTTGTTTTGTTGGCTAAATTTCTACCAATGGATACAAAAAAGTTGTTAATGTTATTAACTGAAGTAACTGGACTTGTTGTATTTAGTAGATCAGTGGCAGGATTGGATTTTAGGTTGTAATTTGTAACCTTTTTTATTGTGCTCCATAATGCTCCATTACTAGTCTTAGCAGCATCGTTTATTAGGTTATTTTCATATTCACGTCTTACTTTTTTCAAAAGGTCGTTACAAAAGTTTCTGTACCTTACATAAGTGATTTTAATAATTTCATTATTTGGGTTTTTCTTTAATTTAGTATGTAATTTGTCTCTGTTTTTTGTACATTTTAACAGGCCATTGGTCATCCAAGGTTTTTTAGTACGCTTGCGATTTGAAATGGTGATGATACGAGTGTTGGATTCAATTGTAGAGATCAGTTTTGATATTAGTAAGGAAGCAGCTATATTAGCGTTGGTTGAGTTGTAGATAGAGTTTAAACATAGATTATTCATGTCAGTGTCTAGTTTAACATAATCGATTTTCTTTAAGGTAAATGACTTATTGAGATTGATGTAATGTTTTAGTGAAATGATAACGCAATCATGATCGGTTAATGAAGTCTCAGCAACATAGCAGAATGCTGGAAGTGTACTTTTGAGCATAACATGATCCAAACAGGTTTTGCCATGGGTCGGAAGTTGATGAGCGGGTAAAATACTGTGCGAGGCAAGAAGATTTAAGTATATTGATGAATCAGGGTCTTTATTGTTTGGTGTTATATCCACGTTGATGTCTCCTATAATGATAATGTTAGGGGCTTTTAAACTGCAAAGCAACTGATCAAGTGAGTCAATAAACGGTTGTATGTTTTTATAACCGGGCGGTCGGTATATTGAAATCACGATCGTAGTGTCTACTTTTAGCGCTATACAGTTTGCATCTGTCAAGGTTGTGTCTAGAGTAATCACCTGCATAGTGTTTTTGAAGTAGACTACAACACCTTCGTTCTGCGTTAAGTTATTATCACTTTTAAAGTGGTTATAACCATTTATTGATGGAATATGATGAGCGTGAGGTAACCAGCATTCGGTAACTACGATCAAATCCCAATCAATACATGATCTTTCAAGTAGTATTTGAAAACCTGAAAAATTACAATTTATACTACGAATATTCTGATGGATGACTTTGAGACTAGAATGTGGATTTGTTATTAACTTAGGACACTCATCTATTTCGCAGGTGGATGATTGAGCGACTTGAAACTGATCAATAAGGCCGTTTATTGAATTAATGTTATCGAATTGTGTTATATGTATAATTACTAGGTGAGTTCTGAGTTAGTAATTTGATTAGAGTGGTATACTTTAGAATGATGTTCAGATGAGTATGGCAGCAAAGCATAAGCGCAGGTAGAAAATGTACGGTGCAATGTATGTAGTTGAGATATATAATTATGTGAGTGTGTATTGTATTGTGCCGGAGCATGAGTATAAAAGTTAAGTGTGTTTGTAGACAGTGTATAGGTGATGAGATTGTGATTTTAAGGTTACATTGATAAATTCCATATAAATAACTAATGAGCACACAAAAAATAAATAGTATATCCCGTTGTAGTCACTTAGATAACAGATCTTTTAAATCTTGCTCGCAGTCAATGCGTAATGCTGCAGAATCTTGAGATCTTTTAACGAATATTTTGCCATACGAAGTCCAGGTGCTGTGGTAATGGTTATCTTTAACAAACTGTCTGGAAAGGTAAGCAAGTCTTCTCCCAAAGCTTGTTAATGACTCATCAATGTACACAGGTTTTGAAGGTCCAGGTAAGTTGAGAAGAGTAGTATTGAGCTTCTGGTTTTTAGTGGCTTTGTTAAAGGTTCTGCACTGCTTTATAAAGCCATCTTTACACAAGGTCGTTGAAAAGTTGACCACTATATGGTTAGCAGATTCATTCCGGGTCTTCAAGCGATAGACATCTTGAATATCGGAATTAGCAATAGGGTGCTGGATCACCTCACCCACATTTTTAACCAATAAACTTAATATTATTTTATTTTCTGCGATTTGTTTAGGGATGTTTTTAATTTCAACGCAGCATGCGCGTGAGTTCCGCTCTAGGTGCTCAATTTTATTCTCGAGCGACGATATTTTAAGCTCATGAGATTGGTTTTTCTGTTCCAATTGGGTAATTTTATTCATCATCTCATCGTACCGCAAGGACAGAAACTCTATACTTTTTTGTATCCCAGTGTTTTGGTCTTTGATCGCCAGTACAGATTGCATTAGTTGCTCTAATTTGGAGTTCTGTTTGATTTCAAAAGATGAAAACATATCCTTCATCGTTTCAGTAATGGATATAATTTCTGAAGAATTATCAACACCGTCGAGAAGTCTACGTTTAGTTCTGCGGGTAATATTGTGTTCAGAGTGTTCGGATGGCAAAGGATCGTGCGAAGATACATTCAGTTGAGAATCAGATCCGTAGGATGTAACGGGGGTCTTTACCAGATTTTGACGATTTATCACCAATGGCGGTGTACGTTTAGTAGACATTCTTGTTATATAAGTATATTAAGTGCAGTAGAATTACTCACAGCGGGTAGCTTTCCAGGTTTAGTTAGTTGCGTAAGCGCCTGTCAGGTTGCATGCGGCAATACGTAGATACGTAGGTGGGACTCGTAGCTATCTCGTTAGCACGGCCGCGCTGCTCGTCGGGGGTGGGCGGGGCTAATCGCTTCCTGGGGTGGGCGGGGGTGCGCAACCGTAGCTGGTGGAGTATAGCTGTCACGTTCCTTCTCCTGATTGTCTCGTTCTAATTGTTGGCGCCCGCTAACCTCCTCACTGCGTCTGCGCTCCTAGTACTTCGCAGTAACTTTTGCGACACTTTTATTTTTAATTTAATTGTAAATAAAATTATAGCGGTTGTTGAGCACACGACCACACACCGCGGTATCCAGAGGGGGAGGAAAGGAAATAGGAGGGAGGAGGGGGAAATATTTTGTAATAAAACGTAAAAAAATATTGAGAGAATAATTATTTATTTTTTCTTTAAACTGTTAACTGACGTTCTTTTAGACTTTTTCTTCCTTAAATAATTTCCAAAAATATAATACTATACTATAGGTATTATATTTTTTGGAAATTATTTAAAGTAATCTATAACTAGACGATAAGAAATGTACATAAATTTTAATCAATTTTTATTTTTAATTTGGTTCTTTTGGTTATCGAATGATTTACTTACATCCTATCAACATTGATGATGAATTGTCAAAAATGTAAACTTCCTTTTGTGAATATGTGATGTTTGAGATTTTGCACAGCTAGGTATGCGTTAATAACAGCATTATTTTTCAATAGCGAGTGTTTTGCTATCGTTTTTCATTAAGGCATAGTTAGATCCAAAATTGAATAGAAGAAGCCTAAGCATTTGATAATTAAAATGCTGTTATGAATCGTTGCCTGTAAGTGCCATAGCATAATTCTAAAAATGACATCTGGGGGCTTAGACAAGGTATATTCGTTTCGTGGCGAATTCGTTAACGCCGTAGTAATCGTTCGTAAAAAAATAACTGTATATTACTACATCTACATATAACTACTTCGCTTTTCGATTGTGACTTTGTCAAGACCCTTAACGGTATTTTTGCAAAGCGACATTAGCCTTAGAGAGAGTGGCTTTCTGTTCTCCTACTCGTCATCTACTCGTATCTATTTTTGTTATAAAATTGTAAAGTAGCTGTGTCTATACATAGAAAATATTTCTGAGCTCAAAACTCCAATGTTTTTAATCTCTGTGAATATAATTAATTACTTATTTTATTTGATTTTATGAGGTAAATAAAGATTGGTCTCAATAACCGGAGACGCGGTCATAAGCTAGTACCTACAATATAAATGTAAACTATGGATTCATTTATATACCTACGTAGTAACAGAGAGCTAAAAGTCAGAGCCTAGAATACTAGTTTAACTTTAGTTTCGGTACCAAAGGGTATAACAATTTAGTGACTTGCAATTTATATAGGCTGTTGTAGCATAAACTGCGAGCTATTTCTAGCAGTACACTGCTCTAGACTTGTTTGTCGATCGGTTGATTGATTGAGATTACAAAATTATATAACGGCACTAAAAACCTGCTGTCGGTGACTTTTTTTTATTGCCTATGGTTGGCAGACGAGCCAGCGGCCCACCTAATGATAAGAGGTAACCGCCGCTCATGGACTTCAGGAATGTCAGGTACACCCAAACGTAAAGTGAAAACTCTCTTTAAACCTCGTTTGAAGAAACACATGTCGTAGCGCTCGGGAAGCACCGAGCAGGATGAACCCTACTACGATGTCGAGTGGTACAGTGGACGAAAGGTGACGGTGGCACCATTTCAAACAGTTCCTCAGAGCACTCCCCGTTGTGCAGACGGTAAAGTACGCAAAGTGCACCAAAGTCACGCCTCTGCTGTAAAGACTCCAGTCTGTGAGATTGGGGTCATCAACGATCGGAACAGCTCGCCTTTGGAGGGACTCAAATGGATCGAGCAACCCACCCAAAGATAAGAGCAGTACTCCACGTGACCTGCGCTTTATAAAGCACAAGTCGCTGTGCCAGCGAGAAATAACGCTTCGTTCTGTTGAGGACACCCACCTTTTTGCTCGCCAATTTGGCTTTTCTTTCCAAATGACTCCTAAACTGGACTTTACTGGAGATTTCGACGCCGAGGATCCCAATACTCTCGGAGACTCGAAGTGTAACTCCTTGGAACTGTGGCACCAGGACAAATTGGTATTTCTTCGCAGATATAATATGCCGACGCCAATGCGTTACTACGTTACGTTATTTAACAAAAAGGGAATACAGTCAGAAGTCTTAAAAGACTCTTCGTAGCCATTATAGCAATAACAATAATATATTATAATTGCGAAAGTTTAGATCTATGGTTGGATAAATGGATGGATGTTTGATGAGTGAAATTTGGTACAGCGATAAATTATAGTCTGATATGGCACAGAGGCTACTTTTTAACCTAAGAAATGTACAGTTCCTGTGCTAATTTTCACGCAAACGAAGTCGTGGGCAACAGATAGTGGGTACGTTCATTTTTTATTCTTTAACTAGCAATGTGGGATTGAGTCCCACATTACTAGCAATCTTGTTATCTCTTCCAGCTAAACTCAAAGGCTTGAAGTGGGTTCACGTCGGTAGTATAATGGGTAGGATTCAAACCCACGACCTCACGATTGCGAGACCGATGCCTTAGCCATTAGGCTACCGCTGCATACTGACTTCGTTGACTGACACTTTTCATGTACACCCATTATTAAAGGCAGTAAACTCGTATAAAACGAAACTCAATGAAGCGCATAAACAAATGCACTGCATTCAATTGCCGGAGTGAAATATAAATAGCGACGAAGCGCAATGTAGTGTGAAAACCGCTTAATGGTCCCCAACTAGTATACCGACTCATAATAAGACCACATAATGCCGAAATTACAGAAGGCTTCATGTAATTTTTGAAAAGTTGTTTTGAACACCGCAATATAGGTATCAAATTTAAGGGCTCATCGTTTTTTCATTATTTCGAAAAGGTATAACATGATTATAACTGTAATATTACAAAAGTTAATTAGCAACCATTTGTTTTTCAATTATCAAGACTTGGCAATAATAATAATAATAATATCTAATAATAATATCTTGGAACAACTCACACAACGCAATCTGATCCCAAACTAAGCAGAGTTTGTACTATGGAAACCAGATAACTGAAAAGTTTAAAACTTTGTGTGATGAGTACGATGGTTTATTCTGCGTCTGGGTCTGCGTTTATCTATAGTATGTATTTGGAAATATTTATGTATGTTTATCAGTTGTCTGGTTTCCATTGTACAAGCTCTGTTTAGTTTAGGATCTGATAGTATTGTGTGAGTTGTCCCAAAATATTATTATTTATTATTATTATAATATAATATCATTCTGTCGGAAGTACAATACTAGGTTCATCGAGATTTATTGCCTTCGAATGCATGAGAATTCATAAATATAGAGGATCTTGTTCGCATCTTTTTTGCGCAACCGGGTTTTTAGGGTTCCGTAGGTAGCCAAAAGGCAAAAACGGAACCCTTATAGTTTCATCATGTCTATCTGCCTGTCTGTCCGTCCGTTTGTCACAGGCATTTTACTCAAAGACTACCCAATGAATATTGATTAAATTTAGTGACAAGGTGTCTTGTAGTAGCCGCTACTTAGTTTGATAGCTAAACAATAAAAACAAATATTTTTTAGGGGGGCACGCGTGGCATATCATTCGACAGGTATTTAAAAATATTTTAAGGTTTCTAATAAACTTTTTTGATTAAGTCAATATTTTTGGAAATAATCACTCCGAAAGTTGCATAAATTGTGTCCCCCCCCTTATCCTTTGAACCGTATGACCAAAAATAGGAAAAGAAACAAAATGGTAGCGCTTATCAAATACTGTGAATTCAAATTATTTCAAAAATGATCAACAAAAGAGCGTAAGGATCATAAACATACGCTCTTCTGCTGGTGCAGTTATTCAAATCGGTTTTTTTTTATACATATAGAGATCATGCTCAGTGTAGGGTTACACTACTAGGGAGAGCAAGAGCATGATCCGACATGCTCTTGCTCTCTCTTCATTTTAAATTACATACTCAATTTCTATGGAGGAAAATAAACATGCTTGTAGCTAGCATACTTGCATAGCTCTTTGCATATTAAGCCTAAGCATCATTTATATACGCTGATTGGCATACTACTAGCACACGTTCTATTTTTAGGCAAGTGTATACTCAGTACCCACCATATGTTCCATTCTTCGCCATATATTATACCGATTGTGTGACGAGTGCGAACACCCTGACACAACTTGAAATTTATTTAGACGTTTACGAGTTCAAAGATACATATTTGGCAGACAAGAGAGATATAACTCAGGTGGTCGTACGACCCTTTTGAAATATCGTCCCATGTGGATACCTAAATAACGTCTCTTAGTATCTTCTTAGCGGGTCCTTTACAGTAATGTGCCATTTGTTCTGTCATATAATTTACGCCCACGTAACTTCTCTTGTACCTTGGGATGTGTCTTTTATAACCAAATTCATACTATAACGTTATACATAGTATAGTGCAAACCCGAAAGTAGTTTGCTCAGAATCAGTGGCGCAATCCTTTAGGGTAGTTTTTAGACCATGTTATATATTCCAATTAAATGATTAATCAATCATTAATTCATTTTAAGAGTCCAAATCCTGTTTACAATGTGATGTGAAATGTGATCATTACTTAGTTTTTAATAATAATCTTGGATTACATACTATGGGACGTTATGAGCACAATAGCGCGAAGAACATTATACAACTTAATTGGCTTATAACTCTGCATGTTTTCAATATTTTCATTATCTTTTTTTACATGAATTCTTGAAATAAAAATCATTATGAAAATATGTATATTACGGGTTAATAATTTAAGGTATAATACATTGTTTATTGCCCGACGTCTCGACGTATTGCGACGGCCGTGGCCGTGCCACGGACGTATAAAAAAATAACCTTGTATATACAAGTACTCTTTTGAATAGAGTTCAGACTCGGAGACGGACGTGTGCACTTGCAATATTTATATATTACATTAATATAAAAGTGACCTACTTTTAGTACTGAGTGATGTCATGTAATTTTGCTTGTTGCGAGTGTGTAAAATTGTAACTATGCGCGCTTAATATGAAAAGTATTTTGATAGTTGTTACTCAATATGGATAACAAACCTGCTAAACTGACCGGGAGTGCCCAGCCCCCCCAGTCTCCGATGAAGGCGCAAAGCCCAGCCCAGGAATCGTCGGGTTTTTCGTTCGATCTCGTGTCCACGCCCGATATCCAGAAGTGGATGTCTGCTACCGACCAACAATTGGGCGAAGTATGCTCGATTGCTTCTGATGGAAAACTAAATAGCGAACAAAAAATGAAGATATCGAATCTGTGCCGAAAAGTCCAATACAACGCATCGCAAATGGCAGTAATATATCAGTCGCTGAAACAAAAAATGATTGAGGCCTCTACCATTATCAAAGAACTTAAAGAAAAAAGCAGTCTATCGGAGCACATCACGGTGCTTAAGAAGACTATTGAAGAGTCTTGTTCTGGAAATACTTCGTTTGCAGATATCGTGAAAAAGAAGTCTAATACTATAGTTCGCCCAAACAACTTAAGCACTGTTGCCATCTATCCACAGGACAAGCAAAAATCTAGTGATGAAACAAAGTCGCTTGTGCAATCAATAATTAGGCCTGACCAAATGAAGTTACATGTTCGAGGTGTAAGAAAAACGACGAAAGGAGGTGTAATTATTAGCACCGAATCAAAAGACGACGCTGAAAAACTCAAACAGGCAGTACAGTTGTCCTCTTCCAGCCTTACCGCCGGCGACCCACACAAGCGCAACCCACGAGTTATTGTTATTGGAGTGCCAGCTTCTTTGTCGGAGAAGGAGTTCTTTACATATATATTCGAACAAAACATAGCCGAGAAAGTACCTTCAGTGTCCATTGATATGTTTTTGTCCTCTACAAAACTTAGCCACAAATCTGGAAAAAAAGGCGCCTCGACCTGTAACTTCATAATTGAAGTCCCAGCACAGGTTAGAAAAATATTAGTTTCGCAAGGCAGATTATTTATTAACTGGACTTCCTGCCCTGTCAGAGATTTCACGATAGTAACAAGATGTTACAACTGTCACCAATATGGCCATGCTGCTAAATCTTGCAGAGAAACTACCCCAACGTGCGGACATTGCGGGGAAAATGGCCACTCGATGACGGAATGCATCATGAAAGCAGACTCGCCTAAATGCGCGACATGCCGACGGTTCGGCAAGCCTCACACCCATAAAACGGGTGATGCTGAGTGCCCTGCTAAAAAAGCTGCGGAGTACAGGTATATCAACTCAGTTGATTATGAGGGCGCCTAGATCGCCGCTTTTTATACATTTCATTTAGCAGATATACTAGTAGGTAATAAGTTTTTGTTTTTTGTTTTTACATCATACGTTAGTTTCATCATCAACCGCCTAGAATTAACTATTTTTAGTAAGCACATAAACACTATCTATTTGGGCTAATTTATTGATATCATTACAAATTAAAAATCATAATTATAAACCATCCATATCTTTTGTTACTAATTAATAAAAATCATCTTGACCTAGAAATAATTGTAAGCGCTGCATTATTAAAACCTTGAAACTCACATACGTAATGTAACAATTTTTGCCCTCATTTACAGTTCAAACGATGCAAATATTTTTAGTGTAATAGAATAGGTATAGCGTAATATGACATTTTATTTAAATTCATTTACTTTTACTGTTTATGAAAATATGTAGTTAAGAAACATTGATTCCTTTAAGTTTATAGTAAACACCTGAGATACAGGTTTATGTTTAACCTAGTTACTAGTATAGTACTAAATTATCTGTGACTTAGTTCAGGGTATAGCTAATTGCAAATAATTAGACTTATCCCTATTTGTAATACCTATTGTAATTTTATTTTTAAGAATTAAGATTTTTCTGTGTCTTTAAAGCTGTATACAATACTTTTATTTATAATTATATTTCAAAAATATGTATACTACTATTTTATAAGTATGTTTATCAGTTGTCTGGTTGCCATAGTACAGGCTCTGCCTAGTTTGGGATCAGATGACCGTGTAGGAGTTGTCCTAAAATGTTATCATATACTTTGATATTATAATGTATTTACTGCCTAATTGTTGTATATCATTTTTTGTAAAAGATTTTTACTTAATAAATTTATTATTATTATTATTATTTGCAACTGTGGAATTACTCTAGTAAGTCCTCATTCACACGAGCATTTTTTTACGCGCATTTTTACATTTTTTAACGCGTGTTAATAATACGCTCGTGCGTATGAGGCCTAAAAGTGTGCCTGTTAACACTTTATTAGAGATAGAGGTCTGAGTTTTGCTGATCTTTCCAATCAAGTATCCCTTAATACAAGTGGTTTTGTCAACTTAGCAAGCCAGTAAAAAATACCCAATAATAGGTAAACTTATGAGAATTGTATGACCAAATTATTTTATTATTCTCTTAAAAAAAGTAGTCTGACTAAGACAGTACCGTCATATTAAAGACTAGCTGACTCGCGCAACTTCGTCTGCGTAAATTTTCTCCGATTTTGCAACATTTATCATTGCTGCTCCGCTCCTATCTACTATTGGCCGTAGCCTGATATTATATAGGCTATAGCCTTCCTTAATAAATGAGCTATCTAACAGTAAAATATTTTTTCAATTCGGAGCAGTACTTCCTGACATTACCGCGTTCAAACACACAAACAAACTCTTCAGCTTTATAATATCAGTAAAGATGATCATGGTCAAATAATTCTGCTCTAAGAACGCTACTTTATTGACCTTTGACCTGTGCACCTACTGACTTTACCTGCCGTAGGCTACAGGAATTATTCATGTTTACCCATGCACCTGTACTAGGAGAGGAAATCGCCTAATGTCAAGCTCACACTGAGTCACCGGTGCTACTTTATATAACACACTACCAGACCCGCGCAACTTCGTCTGCGTAATTTTTTCCCGTTTTTGAAACATTTCTCATTGCTGCTCCGCTCCTATTGGTCTTAGCGTGATGTTGTATTGCCTATAGCCTTCCTCGATAAATGGGCTATCCAACAGTAAAATATTTTTTTCAAATCAGACCAGTAGTTCCTGAGATAGCTTTATAATATAAGTATAGATGATATATCTGTATTTATATACTGTTTTCAATAAATAAGTGACCTAGTATGCAAGTTCCAATTGTATTCAACTACCTTGTGGCGACATACTCACACTTCACACAGTCATATAGCTAAGCTAGGCGAGGCTATAGCCTCGGATTTCATGACCTAATCATCTCAGGCATGCCTCGTAACAGCCAGATGCAAACATTACTCTGAAATACGTCATATTCATAACGACATATTTCAGTGAATGAAATTGTTAAATTGTATATCCCGAATAGTTGAAATTAGACCAAGTGTTTCAAACTGTATATTATTCAAATGGCTTTGTGTAATTAGGTTAGGTTTGTAAACTGTTTATCCGTAAAGCTAAATTCTAAATCTCTTTAGATCTGTTTAAATGATGGCAGATATTACCGACCAAAATTATGCTGAGTTGAGGAAATGTACCTAATTTGTTAACTTGTCGACTTGTTTTCTGGTTCTTTCCAAACGAAATAGGCTTTAACGTATTACCCGTGGCTTAACTAAATAGACTCTGGGACTTTTTCCTCGTGAATCTACCTGAGTAGACAACACTTGGGTGTGACTGCCTCTGTGGCGCGATGGGAGTGTATCCGACTGCTACGCAAAAGGTCGGGGTTCGATCCCCACCCAGGATAAAACTTTGTGTGATGAGCACGATGATTTATTCTATGTCTGGGTGTTATTTATCTATAATATGTATGTATTTAGAAATATTTAAGAATGTTTATCAACTGCCTAGTTTCCATAGTACAAGCTATGCTTAGTTTGGGATCAGATAGCGTTGTGTGAGTTGTTCCAAGATAGATATTATATTATGCGTATATTGTTCAAATTGACTGCCTCTGTGGCGCGGTGGGACTGTATCCGACTGCTACGCAAGAGGTCGTGGGTTCGATCCACACCCAGGATAAAAGTTTGTGTGATGAGCACGATAGTTTATTCTGTGTCTGGTTATTTATCTATAATATGTAGGTATTTAGAAATATTTATGTATGTTTATCAGTTGTCTGGTTTCCATAGTATAAGCTCTGCTTAATTTGGGATCAGATAGCGTTGTGTGAGTTGTCCCAAGATATTATTATTAACTACGTTAACAGATTATACCTAGAGTACGTCTTAAGGTCATAGCACACATATCAACTCGGAAAGGTATAGGCACCATATCAACTCTAGCTGTTCAGTATTCTTTGAATTACACACCTTACTGCAACGCACACTAGTCGGATTCCTAACGTAATCGCCTCGCCTCGGGCCAAGCTCACGAACAGTTGAGGCTTTCCGAGCTGATACGTCTGCTACGAGTCTTAATCGCGTTGATAATTATTAATTTATTTATTTATTAATTTTAATTGCCCGACATTTAGATTGTAGATTGTATAACTTGTATAACGGCCAGGGAGAGGGGTAGATTCGATGAAGAAAGTTTACGTACGTGTACCTATGTCTTTATTGTTAAATCAAATCAATGATTGTTTGAAAACGTCTTCGATTTATTGCGGAAGCATCAATTAGAGGAGTGTTTTTCAAATATGAAATCAATTAAATATATACAAAAAATACTACAATGAAGTGTGTCATTGTAGTATTTATTTAATTGACTTCATTGCCGTATTAATTTCATTAATATGAAGCAGTGTGTGTAATGCTGCTGCGGTGTGGTACCGGCTTAAGAATAGTACCATTCCATCTATTTCTGTGGGTGTCGTAAAGGCGACTAAGGGATTTCACACCGAAGGACGGGCAGCAGCCTCCTCTGCGTACTTTAAAGCCTAACTGCGATCGCCAACCCGCTCGCCAAGTGTGGAGATTATGGCAATTACTTCCAGGATCTATAATAAGTAGGTTCTAATGAGTAGACCCGTGCCCAGCAGTGGGACATTATATAGGTTGATATGTAAATATAAATAGCCAATAAGAAGCATTTAGTAAGGCAATTGTCACAGAAATTTCAATGCAAAACCAACCCGCAAAGTAACCTAATCATTTGAAAGGAACCCCTAAAGTTCTTTTATTACACAAATCAATAAATATGGTCTTTTTATGACTCTCTAACTAAGTTTAGGGTAACAATCACAATAACCTGTCCCATCCAATCATCGAGCGCCATTTAGCTGACCCAATGACCCGATCGTATTGACAAAGAGGCGTTATTACCCACACTTTGTTACGTCAAGGACAATAACTGGTGTTTTCACCTTAACTTTTGCAGTTATGCCTTTGTTTTGGAAAACTTTTTCGTTTTTATCGTTTTTTTAAGCTATTGCATAGCTTCTATCGCGGGCCTTGAGCGCGGGGACCGAATCCAGAAATTCCGTAACGAAAAAACCTCACTCTCCTCACTCCGACGGGCACAGCGGTGATACTTTTTACTTTTGCCATCTATCAATGAATAGCAGAACTTTTAATGATATTTTTTTTTAATTTAAAAAAAAAAACTTTTTTAAAAACTAAAATAAAAATTTTTTTTAATTGCTTTTTTTAAATTTAAAAAAAAAAACATTTTTTTTTTAAAGAAAAAAAAATTCAAACATTGTTTTTTTATAATTAAAAAAAAACACTTAAAAAAAATATATATTTTTTTAATTGCTTAAGTTGATAAAAATACTATGCAATAGCTTTACCGCGGCAGTCCCCGAGTGCCACACATTTTTTTTTTTCTTAAAAGTCTGATTATTGTTAGTAGGTTAGGCCTGATTTATTTGTGTGGCTTAGGTGAAATGTTAAGGGTGTACTTTGTGTCTGTGACAGTTATGTTTAGAAAGTCGCCCGCGACACAGGGCTTACTTGTACGATTGTGCTGCGGCAATTGTGTTTTTAATCGCCTTAAAAAAGGTTGTTCTCTATTGGACCCGTGTATACGTAATTTTCTCGAAATGTAGTGATTCAATTGAGATGGATGTTTCCGCTATTCGACTGCATATTTTTTTGGAAAGGTTTTATTGGATAAAACGTTGTCCTAGCTTATAAAACACCAGAGATATAGACTAAAACATAGGAGCGAGTCATCGAAATTCGCATTCGGTATACATTTGAAGGCAGTTCATTTTTCTTTTATTTAAAAAATGCTCCTTCCCACCTCCACGGAACCAGCGTTCAAGCTGGGGCGGCAGCTAAAGCGACCGAAAATTTGAAAATTGTTAAATACAGGGGTCTTGGTAGCGAATATATATTTGTACCATTCGGCGTCGAGACCCTTGGCCCATGGGGACCCAGCGCGAACAAATACTTTAAAGAAATTTCCAAAAAAACGGTCGACTCCACTGGATGTGTTCTTTTTAATCACAGCTTTACATTAGATTTTATATACAATAGGTACGTGCAGAGTTCGAGACTTAAGCGAACCTTACACGGTCAATATTACTGGAGCAATACTATTAATTAATATACTTAATATTTTTAAAACGATTTAATAATACCTACTGATCAAAACAATCCGTACTCGAAGAATATATTGATCAATATCGATACTGACAATAATATTGACAGTGTAAGGTAGGCTTTAGTGGCGAATGAGCTAATGGAGAGAACAACCTGGTTAATTAAACAAAGTTGACAGGTGACCGTTTCTGTAAAACGCGTAATCCTGCTTTATGGTGCGTTCAGTCACGTGGCTGCTTGCCACAGCAAGCATGGGCAAGCACCTCTACAAGCAGCCCGACACGGGTCGGCGATACAAAAAAAAAACGGTTCAAAACAGCCGAACAATACATTCACGCCTATTCACATGCTTGCGCTTGTGTTCGTGCCCGTTAAATGTCACTTTGAACGAGAGCATGTGAACCCATCATTACATGCTTTGCAAGACGCGGATATATGTAAGGAAGTTACGCCATCGATCCTGCGCCTAATCTCTCTCTAGTTTTATCACATTTATCTATGGAATAAAAATGCATAATTGTACACTATAAGCTCTTCTACGTAGTTGGGTAGTTTCAGATGTATTCTTCAGTGACTTAAATCAAATTAAATGATGTGATTTTTTATGTATATTTTATAGTACTCTTAAATATACATAACTACTTTTATCTTATACTTAACTTAAATATACATAACTATGTATGTTTTATAATACTCTTAAATATACTTAAATACACAGAAATAGGTGCCACGTCAATTTTGACTTTGCAACTATTTGACACTTGTAACTTTTAAATTTCCACGTTGCATTAAACACAATCGACTATCCCTGAAGATGTTTAGGGTTCCCAGAAAAATATTTTATTCATACAATTGCATGAACTCAAAATTGCGGGTCGCAGCTACTTAATCTTATATATGGTTAGTCCCCTGTAACACAGGGTTGGTATTTTAGCGCGGCAGTTAACGTAATTAAGAAATGATGATAATGTGTGGATTTTTACCAAACAAAGCCAAGAATAAATAGTATAATACAAAGTCGCTTTCTCTGTCCCTATATCCCTATGTATGCTTAAATCTACGAAGATTTCGTTCGATAGATCTAGGAAAATTTACGAAGACGAAGTTGCGCGGGTCTGCTAGTCATCAATATAATAATAATAAGTCATATCCAAATTTGATTACATCTTATTTCTTTATTTATAAACACAAAAACATAAATACACAATAACATGTTTTTTTTTAGCCAGGGGTTAAAAAAATAAAGCATCATTTGAAATACATTGCATAAGTCCTCATTTTCATAAGTTGTAGTCAATCCTCTTGTAGATCGTTTACTATCATTTACAATGGTGAGGGTAGTCGTAAGCTGCCAAAAGGACACTTACATATCTGTCTTGCACTTTGTCTTCTACCTCCCTTAAACACGAAGGAACTCTCAAATTACTTGGAGACCTGCTCTCTAAATGTCGATTAAGCAGTAATGGCTGTCGATATGTCCCACGGTTAAGAACAGGTGTAGGTAACGACCGATAGAAACGCCAACTGAATTTTCTATTAGGAGTGTTTGTATTGGTACGCCATCGGTTTGGTAGTTTAAATATATATTGCTGGCTGCCTGCCCCGGCATTGTAATTTTCCTAGGGATTTCTAATTTTTTTGTCAATAAATTATAGTCTATGTTACTCCCCGTTATTGTAGCTTTCTAATGGTGAAAGAATTTTTGAAATTGGTCTAGTAGTTTCTAAGTTAATAAACTTAGAAACTACTACTACTAGACCAATTTCAAAAATTCTTTCACCATTAGGTATTAGCTTTCATAATTATAGGTAGGATCGGATAAACTTTTTCCTACACATCATAAAGTCATATTTCAAGAAAGTTATCTATACTGCTTAATATTTTAAAGACGAAAGATTTGTATTTTTGTATGTAACGAATACGTTACATACAAAAATACAAATCTTTCGTCTATTTCTATTTCTATTTTTGTATGTAACGAATACGTTACATACAAAAATACAAATCTTTCGTCTTTAAAATATTAAGCAGTACAGATAACTTTCTTGAAATATGACTTTATGATGTGTAGGAAAAAGTTTATCCGATCCTACCTATATTATATGAATATACAACATATACAACATAGCTATAGGAAGGACTCTTTTGCAGTGGTGAAAATGAAACAAACAATAAAAAATAAATTTGGGACAAGCTCAAAGGAACAGCGGAAAAATCGAAATTAGTAATTTTGTATGGAAATTACAGTTAAAGATTACATGCAATTTTAAGAGGTATGAAGTTCACAAAGTCAGCTAATAATAACTAGAATTGGTGACCAGACTCTGAAAAAACAAATTGCCTTACTACTCATATAACCTAGTAAAGGCAAAAACAAACTGTAGTGTTTTCTAAAAAATAATCCAGTATACTGTAACTAATTATTATGGGCACTTACAGTTCGGTTAAGTGCGTACCAAAGTACCGTAAATTGGGATAAGTATGTGATATTATTAACGTTTATTTTTATTATAACAGTTATAGTGGATCCGCTCGGTCGTAAGAAATAAGCATTTATTTATATAAAATAATAATATTAGTAAGTATATTAAACTAACAAGAAATAGAAAAAAAGACTATTTTTTTTTAAATAATTATATATTTAACCGAAATAAGTCCTACCTACAAGATTTTAGAAAGTAGTGTTAAGAACGGCAATCGAATCTTTTACTAAGCAATCGTGATCACTAGCGCTGTGCCACGCAGTAAATTTACACGTTGTTTGTAGTATTTGAACGCTCAAAGTATCAAAGGATTATTTAATCCGCGAATTTGTACAGAGCTGCGGACATTTTCTTGTGCAGACTACTTACTAAAGTAAAACAGGAATAATATTAGGTTGCTACATAAAATACAAAGAGTACCGAAAGTACTCTTCATGGTGGATTCACACACTCGCGTTCAACGAGCACGAACACGAGCGCGAGCGTGTGAATATAATATAATAGGCGTGAATGTGCTATGTGCTGCTTGGCTGTTTGTGAACGGATTTTTTGTACCGCCGCGCCGCGATGGCTTGTTTCGTGTTGCTTGCCGAGTTGCTTGCCGGACTCCTTCTCGGGCTGTTTGCTGCGTGTCTGACCGCACCATCATACAACACACGCTCCAGCAATGCACACATAAACATCGCTGGTCAGTCAATCGTGGTCAAGGGTCGACTCGATCGCCCACAATCGGTGCAATTCGATCGAAACGTCGGGTAAATAAAATGTTAAGTCACGCGATTAAGTCCCGATAACATTCTAATAAGGAATCTTGTAACTGCCACCTCCTTGTATTCGTCAGTTGTTTTTACACAAGGAAGTCCCTCGAATGAGACGGCGCAATGTGCTGTCACCTATGCGATATTTAATTAAACTTATTGTACTTTCGGAAACAAGTGGTCTGTAATTCTGAGTCTGTTAACGATGTCTATCTGTTCGTTGCTGGAGCGAGGAATGTATCAAGTTTACTTTCTTTACTCTCTTTATTTTGTGGTTACTAAGAAGAAAGGCATGTTATATACCTACCTACCTACTTACTAAAATAAATAATTCTCCCTCGCAGAATCACGTTATACTAACAAAGTAGACACAAAGAGACCGTTATCACCAAAATAATTCGGAATGTTATTGTGTCGGCCATCTTTTATTTAATTTATTTTCGTTGATTAGGGTAGCAGTTGAAAGCCTGTTTTGGTTCTGGTGCTTTGTAAATTTGTACGCATTCATTGGCTTTTTATCGGATGTTATTTGATGTAATTATTGTATTTCTTGGCAAATAATCAGAACTTACTACTCAAAAACATGTGTAATCAGTTTTAAGCCTTTGTTTGTGTGTGTCTTTAAGTTCATCTGTCTTATGGTATCGGTGTAATAGAAAGTCACTTCCTTTAAGTACTTCTTGATCAGCCTCCATCGGTAGGTACAGAAGTACGGAAGCCAGCAGGGCTTCTCGTAATTTACACTTAAGTTTTTTTTTTAAAGAATCAAGTTGCTAAGCTAGCTGTCTCGCGCAACTTCGTCTGCGTAATTTTTACCCGTTTTTGAAACATTTCTCATTGCTGCTCCGCTCCTATTAGTCCTATTAGTCGTAGCGCGATGGTATATAGCCTATAGCCTTCCTCGATAAATGCAGTATCCAATAAAAAAAGTTTTTTTCGAATCGGACCAGTAGTTCCTGAGATTAGCGCGTTTAAACAAACAAACAAACAAACAAACAAACTCTTCCGCTTTATAATATTAGTTTAGATTAGTAATCAGTATAGATATAATCATTCATTATAAGTACTTTCGCCAATATATAAGCACATTTAGCTTTTACCTTTGCTGTAAGTAGATGCTCCTACTTTATTGTACCCACTAAGGCTAATTTTATTTTATCTCATGTTCCAACTTTTTAAGTTTTAGTCCTTTATCATAGATAAGATATTGAATTTTGAATTTGAAATACCACCAAAATACGGAATTTGAC
Organism: Herminia tarsipennalis; assembly: GCA_945859575.2. NCBI lineage: Eukaryota > Metazoa > Arthropoda > Insecta > Lepidoptera > Erebidae > Herminia > Herminia tarsipennalis. The sequence goes on from OX243855.2 coordinate 12,926,430, forward strand.
TGTCGTGATTTCGGTGACAACTGTCACAAAACTCAGCCACATTCCCCTAACTATAGTCGCTAATTAAGCATAGGGATATAGCATAGTCACTTGAATATAAATGGTACGAATACGCCCAAACCACGAAAGACATTATCACACATGTTACAAGTCAAACGTCGTAATCTGTTCCGCAGATTAGGGTGAAAGTTCCCATTCTATTGCGAATCGAAGGCAAGAAACGTTCCATTAGCGTAACGACCGCTAATATATTCAATGTTCGCGTACTAAACTCAGCCTCTTTACTGTCTCATATCTATACTGGTTGATGGTTTATGGTAATGACCTTACTGCACCATGAGATTTGTGGAGAACAAGTTGAGGTTTCATATAACTTCACCCGACTACGACAAACAATGTTTTCTATTTAGTAGGTTGTAGTTTTCTATTTATTTTAATATGACATGAACTACACTTATTGATACATAATAATAATCATATAATATCTTGGGACAACTCACATAACATCATCTGGTTCCAAACTAAGCTGAGCTTGTACTATGGCAACCAGACAACTGATAAATAGGTATACTTATATACTTTTAAATACACACATATTATAGATAAATAACACCCAGACACAGAATAAACCATCGTGCACAAAGTTTTATCCTGGGTGGGAATCGAACCCACGACCTCTTGCGTAGCAGTCAGCCATACTCCCATCGCGCCACAGAGACAGTCAAACTCTTAACATAACCCTTCTTTTTTGGCTTCATCGTATAAATTACTTTTCTTGAGTCCTTATTCACGTTCTTTTTTCCGTTTTCGCGGTAAGCCCGTGCGAACTGTCAAAATCTTGTCACAATGGTAAATAGAGAGCTGCGCTTAGAAATGCATCAACGCGCATGCGCGGCGGACATATTTGAGCGCACCGCGCATGCGTCAGTTCGACGGTTGCCGTTGCCATTTGCCGCAAAAAGGGAAAAAGAATGTGAATAAGGACCCTGTATTGTAGCCTTACCTACTAGTTTGCTGCCTAACGTCTGGTCTCAATAATCTAACTATCGATGGATTTGGCTACTAGAGGTATATACCTATTTAACATAAGCTCCATACAAAATACGTCAAAATTCTACCTCCAGTAGCCAAATCCATCGATAGTCAGATTATTGAGATCGGCCATGAGTGACACTCTCCTTAGTTGCAATTAAAAAGTATTTTTTAAACCGTTAATAATTTAATGTAACTATACATTTCAGCTTTAGAAACAATTTAACGTGCATGCTATAAACAAAGGCATGCACGTTAACATTTTTTGTTTCTAAAGCTAAAATCGCGCAAGACTTTCCAAAATCTTACAAAGGAGCGCTTTTAGACTGAATATTATGTAAAATTAAAAATATTTTTCTGAAACCACAGTAGCTGTAGGGTACAAAACTTGCGTCAAAGACATTGTACTCATAATCGCAGGTTCCGAATTTTGTTATCGAGATTAGTCAAAAACACCAAGATTATTAGAAACAAGGTTTGTTAAAAACGCCTTGAGACAACTTGATTCATTAAAAAAAAAAAACTTAAGTGTAAATTACGAGAAGCCCTGCTGGCTTCCGTACTTCTGTACCGATGGAGGCTGATCAAGAAGTACTTAAAGGAAGTGACTTTCTATTACACCGATACCATAAGACAGACGAACTTAAAGACACACACAAACAAAGGCTTAAAACTGATTACACATGTTTTTGGGTAGTAAGTTCTGATTATTTGCAAAGAAATACAATAATTACATCAAATAAGATCCGATAAAAAGCCAATGAATGCGTACAAATTTACAAAGCATCAGAACCAAAACAGGCTTTCAACTGCTACCCTAATCAACGAAAATAAATTAAATAAAAGATGGCCGACACAATAACATTCCGAATTATTTTGGTGATAACGGTCTCTTTGTGTCTACTTTGTTAGCATAACGTGATTTTGCGAGGGAGAATTATTCATTTTAGTAAGTAGGTAGATAGGTATATAACATGCCTTTCTTCTTAGTAACCACAAAATAATGAGAGTAAAGAAAGTAAATCTGATACATTCCTCGAGCAACGAAGAGATAGACATCGATAACAGACTCTTTTTTGAGAAATGCAGAATTGAGAATTGCAGACCATTTGTTTCCGAAAGTACAATAAGTTTATTTATATATCGCAGCGACCGCACATACTTGCGCCGTCTGATCCGAGGGACTTCCTAGTCCGGTAAAAACAACTGACGAATACAAGCAGGTGGCAGGTACAATAGGCTGAAGGCGTGTCAAGATTCCTTATTAAAATATTATCGAGACTTAATCGCGTGAAAAATTTAAAGGTACGAACCTTTTATTTACCTGTCGTTTCGATCGAATTGCGCCGATCGTGGTCGATCGAGTCGACCCGTGACCATGATTGACTGACGAGCGATGTTTATGTGTGCATTGCTGGAGCGTGTGTTGTATGATGGTGCGGTCAGACACGCAGCAAACAGCCCGAGAAGGAGCCCGGCAAGCAACTCGGCAAGCAACACGAAACGAACCATCGCGGCAAACTGTTCACAAACAGCCGAGCTGCACATTCACGCCTATTCACACGCTCGCGCTCGTGTTCGTGCTCGTTAAACGCGAGTATGTGAATCCACCATGAAGATTACTTTCGGTACTCTTTGTATTTTATGTAGCAACCTAATATTATTCCTGTTTTACTTTAGTTAGTAGTCTGCACAAGAAAATGTCCGCAGCTCTGTACAAATTCGCGGATTAAATAAACCTTTCTTTGATACTTTGAGCGTTCAAATACTATAAACAACGTATAAATTTGCTGCGTGGCACAGCGCTAGTGGTCACGATTGCTTAGTAACAGATTCGATTGCCGTTCTTAACACTACTTTCTAAAATCTTGTAGGTAGGACTTATTTCGGTTATTTATCATTATTTAAAAAATATTGTATTTGTTTCTATTTCTTGTATTTTTAATATACTTACTAATTTTATTATTCTATATAAATAAATGCTCATTTCTCACCACCGAGCGGATCCACTATAACTGTTATAATAAAAATAAACGTTGTTTCGTTTCGTTGTTTGTTTTATTTTCACCACTGCTATAAAGGGTCCTTCCTATAGCTATATTGTATAATTATAGGTAGGATCGGATAAACTTTTTCCTACACATCAATTCATCTTAAAGTCATATTTCAAGAAAGTTATCTATACTGCTATACCTAATAATATTATAAAGACTACGCAGACGAAGTTGCGCGAGACTGCTAGTATAAAATACTAGCTGTCCCGCGCAACTTCGTATGCGTAAATTTTCCCCGTTTTTGCAACATTTCACGTCGCTACTCCGTTCCTATTAGTCGTAGCGCGATGTTATTATAGCCTATAGCCTTCCTCGATAAATGGGCTATCCAACAAAAAAAAGATTTTTTCAAATCGGACCCGTAGTTCCTGAGATTAGCGCGTTTAAACAAACAAACAAACAAACAAAGCAAACAAACAAACTCTTCCGCTTTATAATATTACTCGTAGTATAGATTACAGAAATATTGAAAAGTTCCGCTCGTCATTTGTGGTCTTCATCATCAGTGAGCCACTTCACCAATGAGTGCTTTTTGAGAGTAAATGCACGAATCACTATGAAATATACCTAAATCACTATAATATTGACGCCTTTAATATTTTTAGATTTTCCTCGATTTCTCCAGAGCCCCATCATCAGGGCCTGGTCTTATGACAACGTGACCAATTTGAAAGTATATCCTATAAAACACAAAAAGTATTTTTCAAATCGGTACAGCCGTGTTCGCGTAATCGGTGAACAAACATACAAAAAAAAAACATACAGTCGAATTGAGAACTTTCTCCTTTTTTGAAGTTGGTTGAAAACTACGATTTCATGGCGTAAACTTCAAATACTTTTTTTTTTTTTTGATATTTTAAACAACTTTCTGCTTTTTAGTTGCCTTGTATTAATTTTTGGTGTTGGGGATATTTTTTGTTATTTGGCTTTAAATAACTTATGATATTATAAGTACGTATACATATAAATTAAGGAATATTGGATTTAGGTTTAGCCCGCGGCTCAAACCGTGGGATTTCTCAGAGTTCGAGTTTCCTGAAATCTTTTCCTACCCCTTGTCTACATGACAGAGGTCGTTTCTCTAACGATTATTATGAAGTTTTATATTCTCTTTGCTAACGATCGTACACACACACACACACACACACGCACACGCACACACACACACACACACACACACACACACACACACACACATGCGCTCACGTACGATACATATGCGATTTTCGATGATACAGGCCCTGACGAATTTTAATGTAAATCGAGAACTTTGCCATTGAATATCTCGAAAACCCACGGCCGGACAAAGATTTCTGCCCGCGGAGATATTTATTCAGAATGACAAGAACAATAATTTCTCAAAGTTTGGTAACATTTGACCGAAAGATATTTTCCATACAGACTTATGCACCCCGCATAAGTTCCCTTTTAGCTCTCTAAGTCCAAGGGTTTGATGGTAGGGCAATGAGGATAGAACAAATGAGTCAGGACTTTCATTTTAAATAGCTTTACGATTTGTACTTAACCCATTTGCTATAAAAAAAGTTTAAGGCAATATTCAAGCTAGATTATAGACAGCTAGTAAATTGCAATGCAAATGATAGTAATTTGTTCAAATATGGAATGGAATATTCGACAAGCAGCTAGGCCAGAACATGAAATATCCGGCCACCGGATATCCGACTCAAGTGACATACGAGTATAATCATAATAACATATTGCTTCATGTCGACCGCGCTTAGACAGAATTATATTTCTTGGTAGCCATCATCATACATGACTGTGACGTTAGGACATCCATCCACAGAGAAAGATTCTCTAAAGCATATATTTCGGGACCTAATCGCGTGAATTATTTAAAGGTACGAAAGGAAAAGACCTTTCATTTAGCCGACGTTTCGATCGAATTGCACCGATCGTGGTCATGGGTCAACTGATGACGGCTTAGCGATGTCTCCGTGAGGCGCGGGGTTTTTCAACTACCCTCGCCTGGTCTTGATAATTTTGTTAATTTGTACTGTCGGGTCTTTACACTGAGGCGCGGTGTAAGACCATCGTGCTCATCACACAAAGTTTTATCATGGGAGGGGATCGAACCCACGACCTCCTGCGAGGCAGTCAGGGTCACTAATCTAGTGGTTAGTGACCCTACAGGCCAGTCAAGTTAGATTATTTATTTCTTGTTAAGTGTTTGAAAAATGAAGCCATTATGTCGTATTAGGTTTGACCTGCAAAGATTAAGGATAAATATTAAATAAATGAATGTTGAGCTTTTATAATCTGACTACGGCATAAAATCGTGGTCCAAAAATATTGCTTGTCGTAATCTGGTATCCATATCAACCCATATGATGTCCCACTGCTAGGCACTGCTCTCTCCAGTAGAACCTACGGCGAAAGCAACTGGGTTTAAGTTTTAAAACTTCTGCTTGTTTAACTGTTTCATACGCACAATTATTTTCTGCGTTTACCGTACTAAATTACTAATGCAGTGTTTTCCTCCGTAATATTTAATGTGCCATTTACTTTTTCACAGTATTTTTCAGTCCCACTAGTTGTGATATGTTGGTGTACAGAGTAACAACAACAACACATTTTATCACACACATTTTACGTATGTTTTTAATGATATCATTAAAAAAAAATTGATTGAAAAATAAATTGATATCATTCTAAACAATTACGGACTTTTTAAATAAAACACAAAATAAAATAGTGTTTTGTCTATAATAAGAAAGACAGACGATAAAACCAAAACATGATTAGAAACCGTGAACAGATTTTTTTTAAACTCGCCCCGAGAGAAGTTTATTGCGACACAATGCGCCCTCCTATTTGATACAGAGTTTGAGACGTGAGAGAATGCTGTTAAGCGGCGGTATCCTAATGGCTAAGGCATCGGTCTTGCAATCGTGACGTCCCGGGTTTGAATCCTACCCATTATACTACCGACGTGAACCCACTACTAACACAAACCTTTGAGCTGAGCTGGAGGGGTTAACAAGATTGCTAATAATATGGGACTAAAAAAAATGATTTATTCGTCTTATACATATTAACAATTAATTTAAAATTCTTTATTCACTTAGGATGCAAAACAACGCTTGTGATACGTCGGGATTCTACATGTACATGTAATGCCAAGTTCGCAAACAATAAGTAAATCCGGAGAAAAGAACCTGGCAATAAAAACTCCACCACTCTTTTCAAATTGCTAATTTTACAATGTTTGATTATTTATAAACTTGATATAGAGATATGGTGCTGCGGCTAATATACTATACACCATGTTAAAGGACTGATAAAAATTATATTAATAAAACGTTGAAACATGGGATAAACTAAATCAGCCTTAGTGGGTACAACATAGTAGGAGCATCTACTTACAACAAAGGTAAAAACTTTATGTGCTTAAATATTGGCCAAAGTCTTGTAACGAATGATTAAATATAAAATATGAATTCTGATGTCAAAAGCAAGAAAGCAATGGTCTTTATTCGTCACGCGGAATCTTTACTTACAAAAGTCAAATCATGCTCTTAACCAATATGATAATTAAAACAAAGTGACAACCAAATTACAATAATTGTTTGTGAGTGTGTATGTATGACTGTGGTGATGTATATATGAATCCTTTGTGAGTGTGTATGTATGACTGTGGTGATGTATATATGAATCCTTTTAGTGTGTTTACTATAAGTGTTAAGTGTACCATGAACGGGTAGTAGGCCATTAACTTACTAAGTACTGTAAGCTGACGTATTCCGCAAAAGACTAACTGTTATTTGGCGCTCTAATAATTTATTTTTTAAATATCTTTTTCCCATTTAGGGACACAGGTCTCTTTTCAGAGAGGGTATGGATTATGGTTATGCGAGATCAAGGAATTATTATAATTATGTAAATAAAAAGGATGTTTCTTTACTCCATAAATATGACGTAATCTTTGATCAAAAAGTACGTCCACTTGACCGTACTTTTTGACAGTTCTTTGCTTCAATTTTAGATTCAGGTTTAGGAATCTAGACATTATATAATCAAAAACCTACACAAAATGCTTGACCTCAAAAATATTCCCTTTTATTTAACGAACTACTTATAAGTATTCTAAATACAAAATGAACATTCTATTGTCATTGTGCACACCCGGAATCTAAATCAAGTTGAAGTATCCAATAACCCTGACAATTCCATTCAAATATTCAATTTTAAAAGAAAACTAGCTGGTAATATTGTTTTATTTGCATTTGAGCTCACCCCTTTTTGAACATTTGCCATAAAGTACACGTAAGGCATGTTTTTATTTTTTCCTAGATTAGCATTTTTGGATTTTAAACGAGAACGTGCCGTTGGAAAAAGTGATCTCGTGTTTGTTATATAAAGTTTATTTACCCTTGTACGTGCGGGACCGCTTAATTATATAATTTACCGTATTTTGTTTATGTTCTTTTGTTTGTTCCAGAAATATGTGAGCGAGTTGACGACCGTGCGCGATTGTGTGCCGACGTGCAGCGAAAAAGGTAATAACACCTTTTTGTTTATGATAAAAAGGCCCAAGGAAATTAGGTTTGTTACACAAATACAACAAGGAAAATTAGGTTTGTGTGATTTGGGTAATGTTGCCCTTCTGGCTTCCATATACGTATATCTATCGTTATTATTCACTTTTAAGTAACAGTGTCAGCATGAGACTACCGCGATATGTATTTCAGTTGTGATTGAGGACTTTCCAGTGACCTCTTTAATACCAGAACGATGGACAGGCTATCGCTAACAACAAAAAGACTTCGAATATATTTTGACATTTGGACGCTCGTTTGACAAAAACAAATGGATATATACTTGTGTAACAAGGATAACTACACGGAAGTCAAATAAACTGTGTTTTGATCGGTGCAATTCAATCAAAACGTCGGGTAAATAAAAAATCGTACCTTTAAATATTTCACGCGATTAAGTCCCGATAATCTAAACTTATGTTATAAAGCTGAAGAGTTTGTTTCATTGTTTAAACGCGGATACCTCAGGAACTGATCCGAATTGAAAAATTATTTTACCGTTGGATAGCCCATTTATCTAGGCTTTATAATATCACGCTGCGACCAATAGGAGCGGAGCAGCAATGAGAAGTGTTGCAAAAATAGTAATAGTAAGTAGACGAAATTGCGCGGGACAGCTAGTATTCTTATATGTGTAAACATCATGAAAGTTTAAAAACAATTGTAGTCAAAAAAGTTCACAGGACGGTCTTTCTATTCGGAATTTCAAATTGCTATCACTTTGTACGGAGTACCCAATCCTGCTTACGACGTACTATAGTAGTAGGACTTTCTGTGAGAGTTTTATAATAATAGATGGATGCTGATCTAGAATGCAGCAGCTGCAGATCGATGCAGCTGCTTCTATAAATATTGCAAATATAGAAGCTTAGATAGTATCCGATGTATTATATCGGGGCACAATCGTATAAAATATTTAATGGTACGATTCTATTTTCGCGTTTTGATCGAATTGCACCGATCGTGGTTATAAGTCGACTGGTGGCAACTTAGCGATGTCTAACGGCCGGTTTCAATAATCTACCTGTCTATGGATTTGATGGATTTGGCTACTAGAGCTATATATTTGACATAAGCACCATACAAAACATGTCAAAACTCTACCTATCGTAGCCAAATCCATTGATAGTAAGATTATTGAGACCGGTCGTAAGTGAGCTGCAACGATTTCAAACCTTACCTTCATAATTGTGATGGTTTGGACTATCGGTACTTCCAAATACTACACTTATATACAACATCTTTTGCATTTGTTAGTGATGGAATTTCGAGATGGTAAAAGTAGAGTAGAGGATTCTACACTGAGGATCGGTACAGAATAAAATTTGGTATGGAGATAGCTTAAGTCTTGAGTTAGTTTTTACCGCGATAACACACATCCACGCGGGCAAAGTCGTGGGCTAAAGCTAGTTCATATTTAAGATTTTTTAAGATTTCATAGATTTAAATTAATTCGTTCAATACGACTTTTCAGGCCAAGGGCTCGGTTCTCTCTTTTCCAATTGTTTCTTTCTACTTTTTGTCTTGTTCAAATTGAGCTTTTAAAAGAAAGACAAAGCAAACAGTTTTAAATTTTTTAGAAGCGGCGGTAGCGTAATGGCGCGGGTTCGAATCCTACCCAGTATACTACCGACGTGAACCCACTCCTTTTTTCTTTTGGCGGGAAAAAATCCTGACGAACACCCCCACCGTCCGGGGAAGACGGTGGAGGTAGTGTGGGGTTTGCACCCACTAAAAAACCCGCCGTGTATCGCTCGCCACCTTCGCAAACGGGCCGCCGGAATGTGTCATACCGTCGGCGGCCCGCCCAGTGGCAATGCCCGGACGCGATGTTGTTGCGTTCCGGGCATTTCACACCCACGTGGCCCCTGGATACACACAGGGCGCCGCGCCTCCACGGAAGGCCGCGGGCGGGGCAGATTACCCCGTACGCCCGCTCGCAGCCCCACCTAAGGCGGCATCAGGCGCAGATATGCGCGCCGACGCCGCCCGGTTCGCCGGCGACGGAGCGGATCCGCCAGGGAACTCTCTTCCCTGACGCGCTCCGCCGCCTCCTTCTGCGAGATGGTGTCCTCGCAGAAAGATGCGACCGCATTCCACGACCCCTCGCTTCGGGCCATGGACAGAATCACGGCCAGCAGCGAGAGGTCACTTCCGACCACTGCGGTGAGAACTCGACGTTGCCCCTCCCAAGCTGGACAATACTGGAGGGTGTGCTGCGCCGAGTCCTCACCGCAGTCGCAGTGGTGGCAGGCGAGACTCGGTTCCCTCCTAGCAACCGTGTGCAGGTACTTCCCGAAGCACCCGTGCCCGGAGAGGACCTGGACGTGAACCCACTCCTAACACAAGCCATTGAGCTTAGCTGGAGGGGTTAACAGGATTGCTAGTAATGTGGGACCAAAATCCCTCATTGCTAGTGATCTTTAAAAAAAATATATATATCATTAAGGTTTTATGTTCCACTCGACACATACACCACAGTACCTATCCAGTACCGATCCTCTGGTTAGAATAAATACTCTCCTCGGTAGAATTTTCGTATATCTGGAGTTAATCAGGTTAAAATAGTGTTACAATAGATCTTTCTTTCTACTAAGTCCGATATTATCGATTTAGATAAAACTTAACTTACAGATAAACTTAAAAGCTTATGGGACCATTAATCTGAAAGAGGACTGACGGCTTAACATGAGACATCTATGGGCCTACAGTACCAATTAACCTTAAACTCGCTAAACTGTCGATCAGGTCGTGTACCCCATATCTTACCGTGAGCGTCCTCAAAGACTAAGGTATTTCACGCCGGAGGACGGGCAGAAGCGTCCTCTGCGTACTTTAAAGCCTTACTGCGATCGCAATCCGCTCGCCAAGCTAGGCGATCTAATAAGTAGGTTCTATTGGGAAGACGCGTGCCCAGCAGTAGGACATAATATGGGTTGTCGTAATGTAATGGTGGTTGTATCTGCTTACACTCATGTACTCCACCTGTTCTTCGGGGCTCTGTTCATGTATGTGTCGGATATGGGCATTGACTTCTGCACGGACTATTATTTCATTGAGGCTCCGTTCCATAGTCTATAGCCTTCCTCGATAAATGGGCTATCCAACACTAAAAGAATTTTTCCATTGGAACCAGTAGTTCCTAAAATTAGTGCGGTCAAAAAACCGACTCACAATCCCATTACCTTTCATCAAATTTGATAGGTATGATAATTTAAAACTTTTAAAATACCATACCTATCAAATTTGATGAAAATTAACGTATCTACTAGTTATTTTTTTTATTAGTAACGAAGAGACGAGCACTTGCTCGTCTCTTCGTTACTATTGAGGCGCCTGATGGTAAGCGTCACGCTAGCCCTTAACAGTATCAGTGCCACCCAAATCCTTGTTTGGCAAAGATCTGAATGTCACCATACCGCGCTTATCATTTGAGACATAAGTATAAGTAACGCATAAAGCATAGTTCATAAGTCTCATTTGCCTAGTAATTACATTTGCTACTTTAACCGAAACACAGTGATGTGTTCAATTAACATCTCGACCCTGTTGTGGTGGGTACCACCAAGACGCCATATGACTTAGACCTGCCACCGGTAAAGTAAAAGTTTCTGAGTTTTTTTTTTTTTTTTTTTTTTTTTTTTTTTTTTTTTTTTTTTTTTTTTTTTTTTTTTTTTTTTTAAAGACAACTCCCGCAGTAGGGTACAAGCCCTGTGTCACGGGGGACTTTACAAACATACAAGTCACGGACACAAATTACACCCAGACCCGGAACAACAATTTGTGCAACACAAAGTGGTGTCCCGTGTGGGGATCGAACCCACGACCTCTTGCGTAGCAGTCGGACACACTCCCACCGCGCCACAGAGGCAGTCAAGAAGATTATCTTTATAATATTGCAAGCTTTGCTTTTCTATTATATTATACTAGCTGTCCCGCGCAACTTCGTCTGCATAAATTTCCCCCGTTTTTGCAACATTTCTCATTGCTGCTCGGCTCATATTGGTCGTAGCGTGATGTTATATGGCCTATAGCCCTCCTCGATAAATGAGCTATCCAACAGTGAAAGATTTTTTCAATTCGGATCAGTAGTTGCTGAGATTACCGCGTTCAAACAAACGAACAAACTCTTCAGTTTTATAGGTAATATTAGTATAGACTAGCTGTCCCGCGCAACTTCATATGCGTAAATTTTCCCCGTTTTTGCAACATTTTTCATTGTTGCTCCGCTCCTATTAGTCGCAGCGTGATGTTATATAGCCTAAAGCCTTCCTCTATAAATGGACTATCCAACAAAAAAAGATTTTTTAAATTCGGATCAGTAGTTGCTGAGATTACCGCGTTCAAACAAACAAACTCTTCAGCTTTATAATATTAGTATATGTAGATTATTCGAGGAAAATAAATCGAAAACTTCCCAAAACATTTCTTGTCAGTAAAAACCTCTGAAATCCTCCTCCCTTCATGTTAATATAACGTTATTTTCCATCTTGTATGTTTTTAATGAACAAGGGACCTACGGGAAAATGTTATATTTAGCTTAAATAACAATGTTATGTACTCATGATACTGATGAACGATGTTTGCTAATTTGTGTTACGCAAATGTAGGTACATCACGAAAACGTAACACGGCATGAGTTTATGAATTTATAAGACATTTACCCTAAGGCATAAGGTCGGAAATAAAATGTTAATATTTTTTTTTAAGCTATTGCATAGCTTCTATCGCGGGCCTTGAGCGCGGGGACCGAATCCAGAAATTCCGTAACGAAAAAACCTCACACTCCCCACTCCGATGGGCACAGCGGTGATACTTTTTACTTTTGCCATCTATCAATGAATAGCAGAACTTTTAATGATTTTTTTTTTAATTTATAAAAAAACTTTTTTAAAAACTAAAAAAAATAATATAAAAAAAAAAACAATTTTTTTTAAAGAAAAAAAAAATTCAAACATTGTTTTTTTTATAATTAAAAAAACACTTAAAAATATATATATTTTTTTAATTGCTTAATTTGATAAAAATACTATGCAATAACTTTACCGCGGCAGTCCCCGAGTGCCACACATTTTTTTTAAGTTTAATGTGGTTTTATTGAAATTGACAGTAAATACCGTCACCGTTAGCATTTCTATAATAATATAATATCTAATAATATCTTAGGACAACTCATACAACGCTATCTGATCCCAAACTAAGCAGAGCTTGTACTATGGAAACCAGACAACTGATAAACATACTTATATATTTCTAAATACTAATATTATACATAAATACATAAATAACACCCAGACACAGAATAAACCATCGTGCTCATCACACAAAGTTTTATACTGCGTGGGGATCGAACCCACGACCTCTTGCGTAGCAGTCGGATACACTCCCACCGCGCCACAGAGGCACCGAAAATAATATCTTAACTATCTTATCGAAATAATAAGTTTTATGTCAGAATAATGCCGTGTTTGACAATTACTAGACGTTTTACACCGGCAGCCGATGTGCAAAGTTTACACAAAGAACCTACAATGGATTACGTGTCTAATTTAATAATGTATTCAGACGCTGTTCGGGCTCCCGGGGTATGCAGCGCGTCAGGTATGTTTGCAGCAGACGCTAACGTAGACTATATTGGTTATATGTCGAATGGTGGCAACTCAGCAATGGCTTAGTGAGCTGCAACGATTTTCAACTACCCTTATATATTATTGAAATAATAAGTTTTATGTCAGAATAATGCCATCAGATTTTGCTCTTGAATTTAGTCAAAAAGTAAATGCAACAACTATGCTGTGTTTGACAATTACCACACGTTTTACACCGCCTGTGTGCAAAGTTTACGCAAAGAACCTACAATGGATTACGTGTCCAATATAATAAAGTAATTAGGGCGCTGTTCGGGCTCCTGGGGTACTGCAGCGCGTCAGGTATGTTTGCAGCAGACGCTAACGTAGACTATATTGGTTATATGTCGAATGGTGGCAACTTAGCAATGGTTAGTGAGCTGCAACGATTTTCAACTACCCTTATATATTATTGAAATAATAAGTTTTATGTCAGAATAATGCCATCAGATTTTGCTCTTTAATTTAGTCAAAAAGTAAATGCAACAACTATGCTGTGTTTGACAATTACCACACGTTTTACACCGCCTGTGTGCAAATTTACGCAAAGAACCTACAATGGATTACGTGTCTATTATAATAATGTATTCAGGGCGCTGTTCGGGCTCTTGGGGTATGCAGCGCGTCAGGTATGTTTGCAGACGCTAACGTAGACTATTTTTATGCGATTATGCGTAAAAAGGTTACATCTATAGTGCGAAGGATACGTGAGAGCTCGAATAGCATCATGATATTGGTAGGATATAGGTATAGCAAGGGAGCGGAAAGTGTAAATGTCCCTAAAATTTAGCCTGAATCATATGTAGCACCATCGTAAATGAAATAAATATTGCCTCTGTGGCACGGTGTGAGTGTATCCGACTGCTACGCAAGAGGACGTGGGTTCATTCCCCACCCAGGATAAAACTTTGCATGATGAGCATTAGAGTTTTTTTTTTAAAGACGTATAGGTAAGTTTACAAGCAGCAGGGTTTAGCCGTGTATCGCGAGGGACTTTACAAACATACAAGTCACGGACACAAAGAACACCCAGACTCGGAACAACAATTTGTGGATGACACAAAGTGGTGTCCCATGTGGGAATCAAACCCCAGGTGGAAGTGTGTCCGACTGCTACACAAGAGACGACCTCTTGTGTAGCAGTCGGACACACTTCCACCGCGCCACAGAGGCAGTCAAATTATTTATCAAATATATAAAATTCTCGTGTCACAGTTTTCGTTGCCATACTCCTCCGAAACGGCTTGACCGATTTTGATGAAATTTTTTGTGCTTATCCGGTATCTATGAGAATCGGCCAACATCTATTTTTCATCCCCCTAAGAGTTTGTTTGTTTGTTTGAATGCGATAATCTCAGGAACTACTGGGCTGCACTGAAAAAATATTGTATTGTTGGATAGCCCATTTATCGAGGAAGGCTATAGGTTATAACATCACGCTACGACCAATAGGAGCGGAGCAATGAAAAATGTTGTAAAAAAATAGGAAGAAAAAAGCAAAAACGGAAAATTTACGCAGACGAAGTTGCGCGGGTCAGCTAGTTTATCTATAATATTAAGTATAATGTCCACTGATGGAATTTACCCACCCCTATCTGTTACACGTTATAGGTATGTACACAGTAACTGCAGCGGCAATATAGACGCTACAAACATTTGTAACCAATATCTGACACATACATCACATAACCAATACGGCATGTATTACCGAAATGTCCTGTTGGCACCATTAATACGAATACCATCACGTAACGTAGTGTCCAATAAATTTGCGTTGATACGAACGAGCCAAATAATCGTGGCCTATGTTGGCATTCATTGCGTACACAATACAGCCAATATAAATCTATTAAATTAAGGCTAGCAGCCAACTTTAAATAAACTATGTTATATATTGTTTTGATTTTTATTTAAAGTATCTAATAAGTATTTATTAGAATTTTTTAAAAAAATTGTACCTACAGTTAGTTACCTTCGACTGCCTCTGTGGCACGGTGGGAGTGTATCCGACTGCTACGCAGGAGGTCGTGGGTTCGATTCTCACACGGGACACCACATTGTGTGATCTACAAATTGTTGTTTCGAGTCTGGGTGTACTTAGTGTTTCAGTTACTGTCTTAAAATTAATAACCATAAGTACACCAATATTTTTAGTTTTCTTTTAATTTTTTAGTTTACTTTGTACCTAACACGTTGTGCATATACTACTACGCTGCATAGTACTAATATGCAGGACAAGCTAGCACCGACAACAACGAAACATTCATTTGATTTTGACAATCGGAAAGTCATTTGACACTTGTGTAACAAGGTTAACAACAACGGCCATTTTAAAACGATAAAAAATCTTTAAAATTTACACGTTACTCCATCTCATGTTTGATTGGCACTGCCGTTGTCGACAATTCTGCCAATTTGGCAGAATTGTCGACAAAGGCACCGTTGCTATAAAAAAAAAACACCATTTGTCATATGTGTCAAAAAAGTTCACGGGACGGTCATTCGATTCGACATTTGAAACTGTTGTCTCTTTGTACGGAGTAGCCAGCGTACTATTACCTACTATAGAGGTGTGCTGTAATCTCTTTTAACTAACGATGGTAGCCTAATAGGTTCCAATCCTACGCATTATGCTACCGACGTGAACCCACTACTAACACAAGTCAACTTAGCTGGAGGGGTTAACAAGATTGCTAGTAATGTAGGACCACAATCCCTCATTGCTGTCTGATTTATAAAAAAATATATTTTAAAAGAACTAAAAGAGTACCCACAGCGATTTAAATTTGTAAACTGATTTTATGTAAAAGTGGTTTAAGGTATGAGATTTCGTCTAAGAAATATATATTCTTCCTCATCTGTTATTTGATCCTAACAAACATGATATGATCAATTTTTTCATTGATAAAAGATCGCAAATGCCTAGCAAAATCACGTGCTAATAATGTGCATCAAAACCTAAATGATACTTCCTGTTGATATAGAATCATGATTTTTTTCAAAAAGCAATGACATAAAGTGCAAATAAAGGAAAAATAACTGTAAAACCATTAAAATTGGTATTTGACTACAAGAAAAATAATTTATTTTATAAGTACAAATTATAAACAGTAGTAGGTTTTAAAATGCTTTGAAATAATGTTTTTCAACAATTTAACTTGTTTTTGAATTTAAAAATGAACTTATGACGTCATAGATTGTTATTCCATACACATTTCTAAAGAGCTTGTCGTTGTTGCTTGCACCCTTGCACTGGGACCCTTGACTCTAACAAAAATTTGCACTTTAAAGCTTAATATTTTACAAACGGATCACTAAATGTAAAAATCATCTTTCCAACCCCTAAACGTTTTTAAAAGACCTATCTAATGATACCCCACACGGTGGGGTAGGTAAGAAAATAAAATCACACGCTCACTTTACTATTTTTTATTTATTTTATTAATGCAAAATTACAGTCTCTTAGCACTAACATTCTCCGAGTAAAGCTGCGGACGGACGGACGAACGGACGTGGCGAATCTATAAGGGTTCCGTTTTACCATTTTGGCTACGGAACTCTAACAAGTTTTTACGATACCGTCGTTGAGCGAGCTCGACTTGCATTCAACTGTCTTTTTTTTAATTGTATAATTATTTTTTTACTAATACTGTTGATTAAGGAATAAAATAACCTATAGTACCATTTAAAAAACTGAAGTGTGTTTATTAATAATGCCAGTTTACAACATAGGCACGTGATTTAGCTAGGCAACCCATTTATCAATCTAGACAATATCTCTCATATAATCTTTGTTAGTATCAAATAACAGATGAGGGTATATATTTCTTAGACTGGATCTTAGACTAATATATACTTTGTTAGAGATCGATTATAAATAAATAAACATGATGTTAACAAGATTACTTACAACAGAAACCATCACTGATATTACTGCCAATAAATATCCATTACCATGCTTAAGGGGGCATTACACTGAGAGAATTATTTATTTAGCGCTACGTACACAGCGACACGATCGCCGGCCTCGCTCTTCTGCACACAACGATTAACTTACAGTGCGCAGGAGCGCAGGTCAAAATAAAGTAGAATATTCGTTCGTACATATGTTAGGTTACGAACGTCATGACTATGGCAATACGAAAATGCTCGTTTTTGCAGTTTTCCAAAACTTCAAGATTTATTTGCGGAACCATATTAAGACATATCCATAAATGTCTTTATATCATCTACTAGAAAAACTCTTAGACTAGTGACACAACTTTTTTCGTGTCTTAATATTTAGGTTTTCTATATAATTTTTTGAGAGAGCCGAACCCTGTTTCGCGTAATCTACCCTTAATTAGATTCTCCGTCGGGTTTCAGTCATTTTATACCATTAAATAACAATTAATTGTTTCAGTACGTTTTTATTAAAAAACTCCGCCATCAATTATACCAAGTTACAGCTGACATGCCAAACGATATTGCCTTTTTTATGAGAATAAAGGGAGATTTATTCTTTCTTTTTGAGTTTTTATGAGGAAAATGGTTGGATATCTGGATTTCCAAATGTATTTTAAACATACTAATTAGCATGTTATAATCGAAAGTTTATATTATAATATAACTATAGTTATGTTACAAAAATAAAAAAAGCTATCATTATGTTTGAAATTAAATAACTAAGTTGTGTATTTCTGATATGTTTCTTTAAAAATGTGAGATTAATGAATTTAAGTCAAAATAATGATATCGCTCAAATAACGACCTCTAGAGTTGAGTACTTTTGTGCTCGTTTTACGGCATTTCAAATTATTGTACTTGCAAATCTCTACTTCTTCGTTAATGTTAACTTTCAAGACGGCTTGCAAGGTTTGTGCTTTTTTGTGATAAACGCAAGGGTTCAAAATCTCTAAAGGAAGAAGTCTGATGCCGTTTCTGGAGACTAGTTCGAATACCTAAAACGTGAAATCACTCGGTAAGGAAATGGGTGTCTGAAGATCTCCATTACCTATTCTGTATGCCTTATTGTACATCTTTAAATACACTTTCATGAAAACGGAACTCATTTCTTTCGTTTCTATAATAATGGTAGCTATAAAGCCAACTAGCTGTCACGTGCAACTTCGTCTACGTAAATTTTCCCCATTTTGCAACATTTTTCATTGCTGCTCTGCTTCTATTGGACGTAGCGTGATGTTATATAGCCTATAGCATTCCTCGATAAATGGGCTATCCAACAGTAAAATATTGTTTTAATTCCATCCAGTAATTCCTAAGATTATAGTGTTCAACAAAACAAACAAAATCTCAGCTTTATAATATTAGATTCAAATTACGACATTACTTTTACGCCACCCGTTATACGTAGGTATATAAAAGTTAAACGTTGTGTCTCTAGTATGTTGGGACATCTTTCAATAGAAAGGTTTTTTTAAAAACTCATCCTCAACAGATATAATTAGGCGCTGAAAGTTAATTTATAAACTGTCCCTTTTTGAAGTTACGGATAACTTTGAAATAAACCGACATACCTGTAGAGTTCAATGCGTATCGTGTCTCGACAATGGGGCAATAGTTCTTAGCTTTTTTCTTCTTTTGCACATATCAACCCATATGTTATCCCACTTCTGAGCACGGGACTCCCCAGTAGAACCTACTTACTATAGATCCTAGGGGTAATTGCCATAGTTGCCACGCTTGGTTGTACATAGCGGGTTGGCGATCACAGTATGACTATAAGTACGCAGAGGACGCTGCTGCCCGTTCTCCGGTGTTCCATGACTTAGTCGCCTTGACGAAACCCACCAAAAGAGGTGGCACTATTCTTAAACCGGTACCACACGAATAATAAAAAATAATGTTCACTTTTATCTCGATTACTTTTGTTTGCAACATTGAGATGTATGATTTGATGACTTATTAATGTTCTTTTAATGTTTGTTTCTTATAAAAATAAACTACCTCACATTTCTTATAAAACCAGAAATGAGACGACGCATTTGTCATTTCTTTGTTATTTCGTCACAATACTTTTGTATAATGACAAATCGATGTAGACACTTAGATTTTCAACAATGAAAACCATTTATAACAACGAAACAGGTTATATTGTTAAAATTTTGTAAAACTGTGCCATAAGAGAACTGTAAATGTTATTGTTTGTTGGTCTAAATAAAGAAACCAATTAAAATCTTGACAAATTTAAAACGAAACGTATTATCGTTACTCTAGGCTATTAATGATGCTTTGGAGATTGATCTGTAGCTTTTTAATAGAGACAGATTCTAATACCCTAAACGATCAATTCTTGTTTAAACAAGAATTGATCATTTTCGATATTCAGATTATATATATAATCTGAATATCGGAAACGGCTCAATCTCAGCAACGCTTCCAACAACTTTCATGAAATTTAATATGTAGGGGGTTTCAGGGGCGATAAATCGATCTAGCTAGGTTTCATTTTTAGAAATAGCCATTTTAACCGTGTTTTCACGCAATGATTATGTTTCTTTATTATTATTATTAATGTTTTATCATTATGTAATTCGTATCTAAATAAAATTTCCAATAAAAACAATTTACCAAAAATAAAGTGTCTTTGAATCTCAGGCAGAATTGAAAAACTATTGTACCATTTATCAAGGAAGGCTACAGGCTATATAACATCACGCTACGAAAAACGGAGAAAATTTACGCAGACGAAATTGTACTGATCAGCTAGTATTTTATATGCAGTACATGCATGATGCCGTACGTTTCAACTACTATTATTTTAAGATATTTGAAAATGCTGAATATTTCTAAAATGAGACATACCTAATTGCATCAAATCCTTAAATGTGACCCCAACAAAGTTAATGATAATGTCCTCATATCATATCTCTGTGGTGACCACGATCGGTGCAATTTGATCAAAACTATGTCAGGTTAACAGAACGTATAGTAACCCTTAAATATTTCAAGCAATAATAATACCGATTTTTGACCTATTGAATAATGTGACAAAAATCAAATACATTGCGCAGTTATTTCAGGCAAATATCCAACTGTGCCGTTTATTATTTATAAGTGTACCTAAGTTATGCTATTGTACCTATACTTTATGAATAAATTTTATTATTATTATTATTATTATTTAAATAAGCGCGCAACTAGACAGACAAGGATGACGACTGCTATTCATGCATAGTTTTATTTTAAACGAGATATTTGCCGTAAAGGAACTCTTCAAGGAAAACATACCATCTTAGTAAAACAACTATTAATTACACTACCCTAAATCAAGGTGTCCTTGAAAATTTGTTAGATAATTAGGGCCCTAACTCTTATTACACCTCTCTTTTTAAGGTTTTAGGGTCCCTGATTAGTGTAGTGTGTATAAGCGCATTACAAAAAGACTTCATTGAGGAATCATTTTATTCATTGTTTCAGTTTTTTTTTGAGCATTTTTTCATAGTAGATTATCCCCTAATATTGACATTAGAGCCATAGTCTCCTAACCAATCTCAGTTAAACAGGAGATACCGAACAAGTGTATTCTCAGACACAACTGCAGTCTCTATTCTCTTTACATCATAGTTCAATGGGACGTAAATCCGACATGACCGGGGAGAGACTAGGCGCAAGACAAACGGCTTAAGGTGCTCCCTAAAAGGATTGATGAGTGTTACGCGTTTCGAAAACGGACCCCTATCTATATTTCGAACATGGTAACGTTACTTAACCACGCAGATTTCTTCACAAACCCCACAAGTATTGGTTTATAACAATATCTGCTAATAAAGAGTAGTTACGAAAATTACAACTAATTTTGAATTCAAATCAAGCCAATAACGGTCAAAACCAAATTGGATAGATTCTATACAATAGTTTTGCGAACGATATGCAAATGTTGATCTGCTAGTGGATCACCTATTTCAATAACACTGATCAAATTGTAATCAAGTTAAGTAGGTCGTGGAATTACGGTTCTATTTTGGTCGTGTTCACAGTTTGCTAGACCAGTGAGTTTAAGGAATGGTATCACGACAATGTCCACAGCTGATGGGTGACTGTATTCAAAAACGTACTTGTTTCTGGACATGATTTATCGATTGTTTTAAATTGTTATTCTCGAGAGTTGCCTTCTTGACTGCGTTTGACGCTAAGTGAGTGTTAGTGCGACTGCTGCACAAGAGGTTATGAGTCCGATTCCCAGACAGGATGGGAGTACAGTTAGTATATACAGTATGGAGTCACAAATTGTTGTTTTGGTCTAAGAGTGTTTTGCATCAGTGACTTGTATATTTTTAAAATCCTCTCGACTCTGGGATAACTTTCTAGTGTGGTAGTGTTCCTTTGCCATTAAGATTATAATTTTTTTGAAGAAATATGAACCGCCTTCAAGAAAGAAAAACAAGCACATCACAAAATTCTATTTTCACTGACTCACTCACATGTTATAGTCTGGAGTTTTTTGACTGCCTCTTTATCGCGGTGGGAGTGTGTCCGACTGCTACGCAAGGTCGTGGGTTCGATCTCCCCCAGGATAAAACTTTGTGTGATGAACACGATGGTTTATTCTGTGTCTGGGTGTTATTTTATTTTATTTTTCTTTTTTAATTTTTATGTATGTTTATCAGATGTCTGGTTTCCTTCACAAACTGGTACAAGGTCTGCTTAATTTGGAATGTGATGTGATAAATGTGAGTTGTCCCAAGATAATATTATTATTATTATAAGCTAGGACAACGTTTAATACACTAAAACCTTCCCAAAAAAATATGCTTTCGAATAGCGAAAACAACATCTAAATCGGATTACTAGCTTTCGAAAAAATTGCGAACATATAAACATACGTACGGCTCATACAGAGAACCATCTTTTTTGAAAGCAGTTAAAAAGAAAGAGCAGCGTGTTTTTGTACAAACTATTAGTAAATTATATCTACGAGGTATAACGTAGGAGTTGATAATGTAGAATTCGAAAATGATTAATTAGTTGTTAAAAAATCCATTTGATTTTATTGTCTCATGTCTGACTGTCAGCTGTAAGTGACCCTCGGATTAGAAAATTGTGATTTAGATCGCATGGGATCGAATATTTTAATAAAAATGGCTGCAGCATCGCGGCACACTCTCGGACAACTACTCTAGCAAGGAAAGAACGAAATTACTAAAGTATTAGCCACAACAGCGCTATTGTCATAGCGCTGGTAGGCATCGGTTTGGCAACAGTTGGGTGTTACAACTACATAAAACAGGACGAAGACAACAAAAGATACAAGAGCAACTACGTCGTGTTGCGGCCAGGTGATCCTGAAATTAAATTAATTCGAAGAGATTAGTCCGACGTCAACACATATAAATTAATTACAACCGATATGAAATATTAGTTCAAATATTATGTAATAAACCACTGTTTTCAAAATTAGGTCAGACAGAAGAATATATCATATAAATAGTAAGTATGTTCAACCACCAACTAACATAAAAAAATAATTGCCGCGTAAGTACTTCTGAAAAGTCATGACTTGATGGATCGTGTCAGTATAACTTTTCGGAAATCCACAGGGTATTTTTGTAAACCTCAATAAAAAACCTTGAAACGTTTGTCATTAGTAAATTGCACCTGAGGATCTGGGGAAGCTCGAAAATAATCATAAAAATGGTCTTATAATTTTAAATGTCAAACATAAAAGTGGGTGGGAAAGCAACGGAAAAGTCAGTAAAACTCTTGTTCGGAACACCTGCGAACATGTCACGTCTTGTTTATTTGGATACGCACTTAGTACTTACTGTGCTTGCCACGTTTTGTGATTCATGACGTCACTCGTTCGTAAATCTTGTGTCACTTTGAGTGCTCGCTTGAAGCTTTTGAGCCCAGGCGTAATGTGTGTAACAAGCCAAATGTTGACATTAACATTAAAAAGAAATTATAAAGGATGAGGTAAATGTAATAGCAGAACGTGAATTGAATGCCATTTCGTTTAGAAAATAACAGGCTGTCTTCACGAAGTGTTTATTTAAAAGATGTAGATATCTACGTATAGTAATTTTTTTTTTTCCGTACCCAAGATAGCAAAACGGATTTTTCTGTAGGGTATCTCCCCTATATTTAAGTAGGGATGTGATTTTTTTCTCACCTACCCCATCGTGTGAGATATCACTATAGATAGGTATTTTAAAAACATTAAGGGGTTATAAAGACCATTTTTCCGTTTGTGAAATATTTAGCTTTAAAGTGCAAATTTTTGTTTGAGTCAAGTGCCCTTCCCACTGCCAACTAAATGGTGGATGTACGTGAAATAATTCACGGTAGCAGTACCTATATGTATAGTGAAATTAAAAGGAAAACTATCACAGCTAAGGAAAATATTTACAACTTAACGAGTAACAGCAGACCAAGTGAGATATAACCAGATGTTTGTACAGTCTATTAAAAAATATTTATATAACCTTGTTAGTAGTATGAAACAACAAAAAACAGAAAATACACTTCTTAAGCTGCATTATTTGGATGGGGGACTACGGAACCCTACATTGTGCATAGCCCGACATGCAATTGCCCGGTTTTTTTTAAATTTCTAACATTCTTTCGTACCAGTCAGTTACACCACACCTAACAAAATATTAATCGAGTTTTTTCTTGCAAATGTCAGGCACCGGGGATGACTTTGTCACTAATAAATGTTGATAAACCTTCGCGATTTCTACACATTATAAAATAATATATATACTACGGGTCTTAAACGTCGGGCAATAACCAAGGTATTTTGCCCTAAATTATTGACGCGATTAAGATTAAGATTAAGCGATTAAGATTAAGATTAATTACCCGTAGTACATATAATTTTTTCTTCAATGTAATAAAATAAATATATATATATAAATAAATACATCCTAACTTACGAAGATTGACATTTGTTATCAATCAACTCTAAAGAAGTCTGCCATTAGCTACATTGATAGTTACATGCAGGTCAAGCTAATAAACTCGTGCTTTTTTTTTCAAATGCAACCTTTCCATATCACTAACGCTACATTCACCTAGAAACAATCGCACTAGTTAGATCAAAACCGCGGGCAAAGTGCTTGTAAATAAATTAACGAACGTTGTGTTCTTTAATTTATTTACAAGCACTTCAGGCAGACGAATCAATGAATTGAAACTCCACTTCAAAGTTGGGTATCTACGGAAACTAGACACCACCAGCGAGATTAGAATGCAATGAGTTTGTGTATGCTTTCAAAAGTTCAGCCAAGCATTAAAAATACAAACATTTTACAAGACATTCTACACACATTTTAAGTATGTACACAAAAGTCTTCTATCTAGTCTGTCTACAAAAATAAAATAAACACAATGTCGACACCAGATGTATGCTTTCCCACAAAGTATCGAGTATCTGGGCGCTAAAGGTCATTATCATCTTAACAACGTGCTAATATTTTCTTTAAGATGAAACATTTAATAGAATGTAAACGTGATTCGACATTTTTTTGTAAAAATGATGAGTCAGATACAAAGAAAAATGACTAAAATATTAACGTTACTATTCAAAATATATAGGTACGTGGTTATTTTCAGGTGAAGTATTATAAAACCGTTCAACTACTAATAAATAATAATAATAATAAAAATGATTTATTTACTAAGGAAGCAAAATACTACACTTGTGAAAAGTCGATTCTACATTTACTTGTAATGCCTGTTCGCAAACAATAGGTAAAGCCCGAGAAAAGAACTGGCAATAAAAACTCATCTACTACATAATGTAAGTTCAACAAAATGAATAGAAAGAGAGGGACGGGATTGCTCTAAATATAATAATAATAATAATAATATCTTGGGACAACTCACACAACGCCATCTGATCCCAAACTAAGCAGAGCTTGTACTATGGAAACCAGACAACTGATAAACATACTTATATATTTCTATATACATACATATTATAGATAAATAACACCCAGACACAGAATAAACCATCGTGCTCATCACACAAAGTTTTATCCTGGGTGGGGATCGAAACCACGACCTCTTGCGTAGCAGTCGGATACACTCCCACCGCGCCACAGAGGCAGTCTAAATATAAAAAATATATAATATTTGTGGTATTCAAGATTTCCTTGGGCTCGGTCATATCGTTTTACCTAACAGAATCAAAACTCTCTTAAAGAGACTGGATGCTTATCATAACAAAACCTTCACAGAATATATATATTTTTTAATAAGTTAACTAGCAATGTGGGATCGAGTCCCACATTACTAGCAATCTTGTTAACCCCTCAAGCTTCGGAGGAGGCCGTCGCCGGTGGAGGAGTGATGTTGGCGATATCGCTCGATATCGCCAACGCCTTCGGGTCTCTGCCATTCAGCTGCATCAGAGAGGCGCTCCGGTATCATGGAGTGCCCATGTACCTGAGGCAGCTAGTGGCAGACTACCTCGAAGGCCGAAGGATTCTGTACGAGGACCGAGAGGGTGAGGTAATCCGCAGGGACGTCTCGTGCGGTGTTCCACAGGGCTCTGTCTTGGGGCCCCTCTTGTGGAACATTGGCTACAATTGGGCCCTGCGGTGTGGTTTCCCCCCTGGGATAGGGGTCATCTGCTATGCGGATGACACCCTCATCACGGCCCGGGGTGGGAATTTTGAGGAGGCGGCGCGCCTGGCCAACCTAGGGATTTCCCGAATGGTCGGGCGCATCGAGGCGCTGGGGCTCAGGGTGGCCCTTTCCAAGACGGAGGCCCTATTATTCCATGGGCCCTGTCGCGGTCCACCTGCTGGCGCCTCGATTGCCGTCGGCTCGGTCCTCGTACAGGTCCGGGCCCAGATGAAGTATCTGGGCCTAGTGGCAGACGGGCGGTGGCTCTTCGACGAGCACTTCCGCATTTTGGCGCCCAAGCTCGAGGCTACGGCGGCCGCACTGGGGAGGCTGTTGCCGAACCTAGGCGGGCCTAACGGGGTAAAACAAAACGGTAACCTACACGGGGGTAGTGCGGTCAATGGCTCTGTACGGCGCACCCGTGTGGGCGGCGTCCCTGACCGCCCAGAATAGAGTCCGCTTAGTGAGACCCCAGCGGACCATGGCGGTCAGGGCCATACGCGGATACCGCACGGTGTCTGCAGAGGCGGCGTGCGCATTGGCCGGCACACCCCCGTGGGATTTGGGGGCGGAAGTGCTCGCCGAAGTGTATCGACGGGCGGTGGCTGTTCGGGCAGGGGGTTCGGTGCCTCTGCCCGAGGAGCTACGCGCTTGGCCCGGTGAGGCACACCGGGCAATCATGGCCCGGTGGCAGGGCCGGCTGGAGGCTCCACGGGCAGGTGTTCGAACCGTGGAGGCGCTCCAGCCGGTCCTGGAGGAGTGGGCGGGGCGGCAGCACGGGACCCTTTCCTTCCGGCTAGTGCAGGTCCTCTCCGGGCACGGATGCTTCGGGAAGTACCTGCACACGGTTGCTAGGAGGGAACCGAGTCCCGCCTGCCACCACTGCGACTGCGGTGAGAACTCGGCGCAGCACACCCTTCAGCATTGTCCTGCTTGGGAGGGGCAACGTCGAGTTCTCACTGCAGTGGTCGGAAGTGACCTCTCGCTGCCGGCCGTGGTTCTGTCCATGGTCCGAAGCGAGGGGTCGTGGAACGCGTTCGCATCTTTCTGCGAGGACATCATCTCGCAGAAAGAGGCGGCGGAGCGCGTCAGGGAAGAGAGCTCGCTGGCGGATCCGCTCCGTCGCCGGCGAACCGGGCGGCGTCGGCGCGCATATCTGCGCCTGATGCCGCCTTAGGTGGGGCTGCGAGCGGGCGTACGGGGTAATCTGCCCCGCCCGCGGCCTTCCGTGGAGGCGCGGCGCCCTGTGTGTATCCAGGGGCCGCGTGGGTGTGAAATGCCCGGAACGCAACAACATCGCGTCCGGGCATTGCCACTGAGCGGGCCGCCGACGGTATAACACATTCCGGCGGCCCGTTCGCGAAGGTGGCGAGCGATACACGGCGGGTTTTTTTAGTAGGTGCAAACCCCACACTACCTCCACCGTCTTCCCCGGACGGGAAGACGGTGGAGGTAGTGGGGGTGTTCGTCAAGAATTTTTCCCGCGAAAAGAAAAAAAAAAAAAAAGGAGTGGGTTCACGTTAGTAGTAGGATAGGGTAGGATTCGAAACCGCGGCCTCACGATTGCGAGACCGACGCCTTAGCCATTAGGCTACCGCCGCTTCGTTTATTTATTAACATTCCAATTTAAATAAACTTACTTCATTGTTTAAACAAGATAAAGTGGCCGCTGGTCGTCACAGTAATGCAGTTTCCAAGTTTTAATCCAACACATTTATGCTTAGGCTTGATTCTACAGCAAGTTTGGAATTATGCTTTTGCATTAATTTTGCGGCCGGATAGTTTCTATACGCATAGGTTCATTTTATACAGCTATAGACTGAGTTATATAATTCATCAATTTTCAATTTATTAAAATCAAATCATAATTTTGAAAATATCAGCTTGAGTTAGAACTTTAACTACACAAAATACTTTTATCATACCAACAGACTGACTGGTATTAGAGTTTCGTTGGCATAATTTGTGTTGAAATAGTAGAAAAAATCAAATTCGAAATGACTTTATTCACTTAGGAAGCAAAATGCTACACGTAAGTCATGATTCTACAAATAGGCACGTATAAGTTCATAAAGCAATAAGTAAAGCTCGAGAAATGAACAAGGCAATGAGAAAGTCTGAGTTCTATAACATAATAATTACTTATTCAAATATTGTTTAGCCATTTTTTAAGCTTTTGGGAAGCCTTTATTTCAATTGGCCAATGGTTCACGTATCGTTTATTACGTTACCTTTATATTAAAGTATACTAGCTGACCCGCACAACTTCGTCTGCGTAAATTTTCCCCGTTTTTGCTTAGTCATAGCGTAATGTTATATGGGTTAAAGCCTTCCTCGATATATGAACTATCCAACAATGAATTTTACAATTCGGACTAGTAGTTCTTGAGATTATCGCGTTCAAACAAACAAACTCTTCAGCTTTATATTAGTACTAGCTGTCCCGCGCAACTTCGTATGCGTAAATTTTTCCCGTTTTTGAAACATCTCTCGTCGCTACTCCGCTCCTATTAGTCGTAGCGCAATGTTATATAGCCTATAGCCTTCCTCGATAAATGGGCTATCCAACAAAAAAAGATTTTTTCTAATCGGACCAGTAGTTCCTGAGATTAGCGCGTTTAAACAAACAAACTCTTCCGCTTTATAATATTAGTTTAGATAGATTAGAAAAGCCATGCTGCGGCTAATTATTAAATCTGTTAAGGGTATGTCATGTCAATCAATATATATACTGTATTCACAGTCATAAATCGTAATGACCATTGAATCATTGAATTGAGCAATGATACATTGGTCGCCCGTTGTAGTAAAGATTGTACCTACCTACCTTATTAGAAGTTTTAATATATCTCAATACCCAGCTAATTTGTATTATGTACATAGATATAAGTTTCGTATTTTATGTTGCATATTGTAACTGCAGATTGTAAAGCATTCCGGACAAACGCTTTAGTGGGTTTTGGATTGCTATTTTATACTAAATGTTAAGAAATAATGAAAATATAATAAACTAAAAAAAAAATCGTAGTTAAAGTTCAAGTGCGATTCCTCGTGGCAGTCCGGATATTTTTGATTTGAGCATTTTTTTTTGTTTAGTACAGACTGCTATAATATCCTGAAATATCGTGTTTTTTAGTCACTTAAGAAGTTTTTTAATTATGCATATTTCAAGTAGAAACGAAGTAGCAATTAGATAGGATTAGGTAGTCGGAGCTTGATATAGGAAATTCATTATGCAATAAAAAGCCCGTGGGAAATCTACGTTAAGTGAAGTCGTGAGTACCTAAAACAAGTCTACAGATAGT
Source organism: Herminia tarsipennalis (assembly GCA_945859575.2). Taxonomy (NCBI): domain Eukaryota; kingdom Metazoa; phylum Arthropoda; class Insecta; order Lepidoptera; family Erebidae; genus Herminia; species Herminia tarsipennalis. The sequence goes on from OX243855.2 coordinate 12,955,580, forward strand.
CGAATTCAGCCTCCACATGATATATGGAGAGGAGAAAATTAGAAGAAAAATGCTTTAAAAATCATAAAAAGTTATGTTTAGGTCCAGCGTCATCAAAAATCTGTGTTTAAATGGTTTCTGCAATGAAACTCACAGAGCCATACAAGTTCCTTAGGAACGCAGTAGATGACGTCACGATTGCCATAAAATCGTATCATGTGGAGGCTAAATTAGGCCATGGCGGACATGTCTCGGTGCCGGAAGTGGTAACGGCTTAGGGCCGGTACTTCCCAAGGTCGCGGGCCTGAGACGAATTTTTCTCTCACACATTTCAATTTATAGGTATGTATAAAATTTGCATAAAATGCTTTAAAAAATACAAAAAATAAGATAGAGCCCACTTTTTTTAGAGATAGCTCCGCACTATTGTACTTTTTCACTGTTGTATTGTTGTTTATGAATCTCATATCTCACATGGGAATCGAACACTCTAGCTCAGTACAACAGTTAAACTGACCCTCAATGCGCCACAAAAGCAATTCAATCTTTTTGCGAAATATTAACCTCACGAAGCCCACAATTTCGACGGTGAACATTAATTTATCGGCCTCGCTATCTGTTAGATCCTGGTTTGTATCAATTGTTTATGCTTTACGGTCTGAGAGGAGGTCTCTCAAGGAGAGGGTACCCACAAAAACAAAAATTTAATTCTTTTTCTAGGCCACTATGTTAAATATTTTACAGATTTTATTTAAGAAATTCTGTAACATATGGATTTATTATAAATATGCTCGTAGATATATCGCAATTGAGATATAATTTGCTAGGTAAGAAAATGTATACATTGATTCTTGTTTGATATCAATTACACACGGTGCAGTGCGAATTTCAGATCGCATTAAGAAACCGGGCAAGAGCATGTCGGATCATGCTCAGTGTCAAGTTCCGGAGCCGTTGCCGTATGGAAAAATCCGATTTGAATAATTGCACCAGCAGAAAAGCGTATGTTCATGGCACTTACGCCCTTTTGTCGAGAAACGCACTTTTTCGGCAATAACTCAATGACGGTATATTCGATCATATCCGAAATAATTTCAGTTTAAAGTATTTGTTAAGCGTTACTTTTCAATTTTTATAAATACATTGTTTCCTCACGGTTCAAAGATATGGAGGTGGACACAATTTTCAGACCGATTATTTTCAAAAATATTCACTTAATAAAATAACTTTTATAAAAACCTTAAAATGTTTTTAGAAGATCTGACGAATGACGTAACCACGCGTTGATATTTGATAGTTAAAAGATGTTACATGTATGGAGTGACCCCCTTAAATATATTTAAATTTATTATTGAGCTATCAAAGTAAGTAGCGGCTACTACAAGATACATTTCAATATTCTTTGTGTAGTCTTTAGGTAAAATGTCTGTGAAGAACGGACAGGCAGACAGACAGACATGACCAAACTAAAAGGTTCCGTTTTGCCATTTTGGCCCAGGAACCCTAATAAAAACCGCGTGATGACTTTTAGTAAAACCTTAAAGTTAATAAATCAAAAAAAGTTAATAAATGTGTTTACTTATCGTTCCATCTCATATATTATTACTTGCAACATAGTAGGTGGAAGATAAAAGACACGCTATGCAACCAATTATTACTGATACTGCGAATACTGTAATCGTTTCGATATATCTAGTAATTGGATGGAATTTCGTGTCAGTATACCTAAATGTGTTCATATGAAAGTATTGATTTGATGTTGTTTATTTCACTGCCTCTGTGACGCGGTGGGAGTGTATCCGACTGCTACGCAAGAGGTCATGGGTTTGATTCCCCACCCAGGATAAAACTTTGTGTGATGAGCCCGATGGTTTATATTGTGTCTGGGTATTATATCTATAATATGTATGTATTTAAAAATACATAAGTATGTTAATCGGTTGTCTGGTTTCCATAGTTCAAGCTCTGCTTAGTTTGGGATCAGATAGCTTTGTGTGAGTTGTCCCAATATTTATATATTATTAGATAGTATTCATTGGTAATCTAAATAAATATTTAAAATTAGGAAGTTTTATTTTAAATTTTATACCTAACTTTCAGTAGGATCAATGTAAACAAATTTTCATTGCCCTTAAGGAATATTAAAACTGATCAAATATATTACCTCTCGCGTTAAAAAGTTGAGTAAACAATCCTATGTAGATAATAAAAAATCCTTTTTTTTAAAGGTAACTAGCAATGTGGGATTGGGTGTGTTACTAGCAATCGTGTTAACCCCTCCAGCTAAGCTCAAAGGCTTGTGTTAGGAGTGGGTTCACGTCGGTAGTATAATGGGTAGGATTCGAACCTGCGATCTCACGATTGCGGGACCGATATCTTAGCCATTAGGCTACCGCCGCTTCAACCCACTTTACTTTGTAAATGTATAAGAGAATGAAATTAAACTCTGACCAAGACATCTGCAAAGTACAAAGAAGTCAACAAATCAAAACAATTTATTTTAGGTATATCTTTTCTTACATTTCTTTTATAAATCTAGTTTAAGCAAAGAAGCTTTCAAACTAAACAGGTTTACATTAAATTCGATAGAGATCACATAGTTTTGTACACTTTTCTCCTTTGTAATGGCGGCTACTATCATCAGGGGGTCAATTAACATATTTAAAGCAGTGCAGTTCCAGTAAAGTTTCGATTTAAAAGGCCATTGTTGTATTCTTGTAACTTTGGGATCGATCTCAAATACGCTAGCGTCAAGTATGCGTCTCGAGAGCGTATTATCGACATTCTAGTATGGTGCGCAAGCGTTTTTATGATCGATCCCAAAGTTACAAGAATACGAAAGTGACCGTTTTAATCGAAACTTATCTGCAACTAAACTGCAACTGCTTTGCTTTAAATACGTGAATTGATCCGCAGAACGTTAATCAAATATTCCTTTTAAACCCGGACATCCATCTATGGGCCTGCAGTAATGACGATGTAACCTCGCTGATCTCTCAATCTACACGGTAGAATCACGGCTCCTCGACTTAGGTACTATTCAAAGGTTTTAATTAACACTAAACTTTCTTCAACAGAATGGTGGGGTGCGCGCACGTTTTGCTGCGAAACAGACGAGTGCAACAGCGCACACGCATCGCAGCCAATCACAATGCTCGCATTTATAGCTGTCTTGCTGACCGCTGCGGTCGCACGCTGACCGCTCCACATTCAAATGTAAGAAGAAAAGTATGTTCGGCGTATTCTTTTATTTAATCTTACTTTAATACTGGTAGGTATTACAAATGACACAATTTCGTCATGTCTGACCAATACACAACTGAGTTCAAAATTAAATGTCACACTGGCTTGTGAATCACGTCACTGGTACTGCGCTGACACAGCATGACGAATTGACATTATTTTCGCGATTGTATCAACGCGATTAAGTTGCGTTCGCGTCGGTGACGATTGTATTAATCACGATATTCTGGAGCGCAGCGCAGCGCATTTCACACTATGTCAGAGCAAAATTTAAACTCCTAAATTTAGCCATAAGTTTCATATTTGCATGGAGTTTACAATGCTTGGAACTTGGTTACATTGCATGTGCGCGCACATGGCGCCTCTGCCTGACGGTTCCTCGCGCATGCTCACGCACGCGACGGCTGTCAACGCGCTCGCACGTGTATTGTATTCTAGTCGCTGAGAGCATGCCGACGGATACGCGAGCATACGCCCGGGTTCCAGCAGATTGTGGCCGTCGGGTGGTCACGGTCGGCTGCTCAAGGATGCTCGCGCATACGCTACGACGCGCTGCGCTGCGCACCGTCCACTTGGTGGAAATCGTACATTACTCGATTACACATGACTTTTTAATGGTCATGTATCTTTCAAACATGATGTTACCGATGTTACTCACAGTGCAACTAATGTATAGTACGCGATCAGTCGACATGGCGGTTAGACGGAGAAGATCGTTTTCAATATTTTATCTATCGCTCGATTTGGCTACTAGGGACACATATTTGACATAAGATCTATACAAAATACATCATAACTCTATCTCTTGTAGCCAAATCGAACGATAGATAGAAAATTGAAAAGTAGTGCGCTTTCTACACCCGCGCAGAACTTGGAGAACAGAGCCCCTAGACAAGTGGTATAAACGTTACTAAAATATAATAAAATCGTTGCGCGTGTAAATATGAAAATATTTAATGTAAAATTCGCAGGTTTGCGTGCGCAACAAAGTCATTCTATTTTCGGGCTATCCCACTTGTCTCGCATCAGATGCGGTTATTCATTTTTTTCTCGCTCATGTTTTTACTTGTGTTATGCCGTGTTGGCCTCTCGCGGACTATTAGTCGAGAAAAACGATGAAGCTTAACCAAAATACATCGGGTTATTCATTGTAGTACCTACTACTATCTTGTATCCTTTTTTTAAACTTAAGTTAACAACTAAGTTTAATTTGATAATATTTGGAAAGAACTTGTCCGTATCTTTGATTTTTTAAATAGTGTCCTAAAATAAAAATTGATTCTAACGCAGTGATGTATCGTACTTATGGCCTCATGACAATAAAATAAAACTTTACTGTAAATATAAAAATATGGATGGAAAACAACCCAAAGTAAATACTTTAAAGAATCCTAAACCCTACTCATGAAATAGATATAAAAACAGCAAACAACTAAAGTGCTTACTATAACTTCTTTCAACTACATTGAAGATGATGGTTATTTTACCGAACCTAAATTTTAAATGTAGGTATAACATTTAAAACGACGAAAATACGAATAACATTTTAGCAAATTTTTGAAAAAGCTTTGATTGACAACGAAAGAGCCCTGATAAAATTGTGGTAAGATGAAACAATATCTCTCCAGAATCATATCTAAAAGCAATTTATTGCAAAAGGTCGTTTGATAACAGATAGAAGTTGTGTTGAGACTACTATACCCTAAGGAGCCCTTCATTCCATTAAAGTTTACAAAAAATGGGAATATACTACTCATAAATTGTTATAATATTTATACCTAGGTATCCAAAAAGAAAATTCGAAGAAGTCAATAAATACAAGTAATATATCTATACTTCTATATCTATATTAATATTATAAAGAGGAAATATTCGATTGTTTGTTTGTATTGAATAGGCTCCGAAACCACTGGACGGATTTGAAAAATTCTTTCATCCTTTTGAAGCTACACTAACCCCGGTTGACATAGGCTATTTTTTATCCCTGTATTCCCAAGGGAACGGGAAATACGCGGGTGAAACCGCGACTTAATCGCGTGAATTATTTAAAGGTACAAACCTTTTATTTATTTCCCGAAATATAACTAATATATATAAAAATCGCGAAAGTTTAAAAACAATATATCTTTATTATAAGATACAGAGACATAAATAAACTAAAATATTTTGAACGACTTGGCAAAGCTTGCAGGGACCACACACCACACAACGTGTTACTGACACTAATTGCAAACATTCAGATGATTTAGAACGTACTTAACATAGGAAATCCATCACTGCGTTTGAATACAATAAATTCTTTAAACTCCATTCAATTGAAAATGTTCAATTTTCAATTTTATTCGTTTTTGTTTAAAGATAACTTTTATTAGATCTTTTATTATGATTGGGGTGCGTTTGCCGATGTGAAATTGGTATTTAATGGCGAGGGTATCTGAGTAATCCAAGAATATAAATGTGTTCCAATTTATAGATCCAGACAAACTTAATCAGTAAATAGGTTTTTAAAAGCCAGTGGCACCATATAGGCGCTAGTTAAACAGAAAGGGCGCAAAGTGTTTTGCGCTGCGTCGCTATGCGTTTACGTAAAGATCGCTCACAAATAAACGCAGCCACGCAAGCACCCGTATAATGTCTTCAGTCTAAACTAGCACTTAGAATTTAAAATCCCACGTCTTTTCAATGCATGTATTGCATTGCCAGACTTTACGATCTATCAAAGGCAGTTTAAAAGATCTGCCGCTTAAACGCCCTTCCTGTCTGGCTTGCGTCTTTTGAGTATTTATTTGTATAATTTTAAAGTAAGGTATTGTTACATTTATTTATTAATTTGTGTACCAGATATTTAAAACTGCGGTTAAACTATGTTTGTTTAACCAATTATTATTTGAATTTGTTTATTAAAATGAATGCCCAAATGTTATTGTGTGTATTAATTAAATTGAATTAACAGTAATTGGTAATATTGTTATAACTGGTCTGAACCAATTCAATATTTGTTTCATAATAATATTACTTATATTTCCGTTATTTACAATAGTATGTATTGTTTATATGCAGTGGGATATTTTTATTATTATTTACCCTTCGGTTTGTTTGAGGAATAATATTATAATGTACATGTTTTACCATCATTATTTCACAATCCGTTTTGGTTGACATGGAAATCGAGATATAAGGTTGGACGGGCGAGACTGCCGTACGCGTAATACACCCGAGTAACGTCCTTACCATTTTAAACGGGTATTACACTAATATGAATCAGGACCCTGAATTAAGGGTGACTTACTCTTAATGCACCGCCCTTATAAAGGATTTAGGGACCCCTATTCCGGGTGGTGTAATTCAGCCATTAGTGCATTAGTTCTAGTAAATTGCCAATGTTTACAATGTTTCTTTGATTATAAACTGTGTATGTGGGTAAGGTAATGTTTATTTGTTTATAAACTGTGTATGTGCTACACCATATTAGAGGACTGGTGCAAAAACAAGAAATAAAAAATATAAGAATAATACATGAGATTGGATATATCAACCTAAGTGGGTACAACATAGTAGAAGCATCTACTTACAATATAAGAACTATAAGTGCTTAAATATTATTATTTTGCAAAAGAAAGAAAAGAATGGCCTTAATTTATTTTTATGATTTTTTATTTACCTAAGTAAATAGTTTTCTTAAACATAAATCGTTTTCTTTTGTTTATAAACTATATAGGTAAGGCATTGCCACCACACCACACAAATACACCATAGTAGAGGACTAATGCAAAGATGAGCTGCGTTGGTGTAGAAACCGACTGGTCTTAGTCTTCCCCGTCCTACCGAATACCGCGGTTGCTATATCGACTTATAGCGGACAACCGAAGGGATCTTTTACTAAGATCAGAGAGCAGTAAAATAGAGAATTGAAATAATATTAAGGAACTTAGAATCATTAGTGAAAAAGAAATGTATATAGAATAATATCACTCACAATTGACGCTTTATTAAGTAAATCACGATCAAATTCTTTTCTATGTCTAGATGTAATTTATAGATGTACGAATATATTCACAGTAATACTGGTTTGTTAGGTATAGAATACTATAAGTATATTAATTTTATTCAAACTATCCTATTGAATAAAATAACAAAATTATTTGTAATCGGTTTATAGTTTATGCAGGAATGGATGATTATTAGTTTTTATTCGGGACGAATTTCATAAGATTACTTTAAATTATAGACAGTCAGCAGAATTGTGAAAATGGCGGGAGTCGTTATTACTTAGATTAAAAGTATGTATATTAAAAAAACGACGACTTTTCTTATTTATATAATTATGCAACTAAGTTATTAAAACCTGGATTATTATGTCCTAATGTTAAAATATTTCAAAATGTTAAGTAAGTTCTGTCGATGACTGTACAATGTGTAAATGTATCTTAGTCTTTAAAACTCAAACTAAATTTACAATTTGAGATGCGTGTCGCCGTATCACGTACGTAGCACATTCCTTTCTACGAGTGCTACGACTACGCTACGTCTACGCTTCCTGGGCGTAGCACACCATGCTCGGTTTCAAAATAATCAAAGTGTACTTCAAAAACAGTAATAGTAGATTATTAAGGGGGGAACTTACCACCCACCCTCGACCTGTGAATCACTAAGTTTGAAGTAGTAAGGAAATGCGCTTAATACAACAATAACAGTAACAGGATTTAGCTAATAATTTGTATAGATTGCCACAACTTTAAAATTAGATAAAGGCTATCAGTACCCGGTTGATACTGCATTGACTTGCTAATGTGAAAGTAGTTTCGGAAAACTAACATTTCGTCAAATCTGATTAAACTATAAGCCGATTGCAAATATAATTAACACAAATAAATCTAGAATTAAAAAATATAAGTACTATACCATTGTATAGTACTTCGTTAAGTAGGCACTCTTATTATGATTTTTTTATCGCCTAATATGTTTTAAATCTCCGAACTTCAAGTACAGTCGCTTCAAATTAGATTATTGAGAAACAAGATAGTTCTGTGTAAAATGGTTAATATAACCAGCAACCAGGTAGTAGCTGAAATAAATATATTTTTAAATTTATAGAAAAGCACGCACGTACAAAGTATTTCAATTGTCTTAGTTCCCAAATTTCACTTTACTTTAACCTAAATTAACACTGACATTCAAAATAAAATGGGCAAAATTTAACACGACTTTTTTTTTAAAGATGACTCCCGCACTAGGGTACAAACCCTGTGTCGCGGGGGACTTTACAAACATACAAATCACGGACTCAAAGTACACCCAGACTCGGAACAACAATTTGTGGGTCACACAAAGTGGTGTCCCGTGTTGGAATCGAACCCACGACCTCTTGCGTAGCAGTCGGACACATTCCCACCGCGCCACAGAGGCAGTCTATTAAATACATACCTAAATGACTTAAAGGAGGCGTACAGAAGTATCTGGGACAAACTTGCGATGCTTAAAATGTACATCAAACATGAACAAACAACTGAATATTCAGTGCTACCTCTAGCCTCTTTATTTTATAGAATTATCTGTTTCTGTAATTTATTGGGACCGATGCACAATAATAATTGATAAAAACTGGTCCATATAAAATCGTTGCGTTATTGTACCTACAAAGTCTTCACAGCCTTCAAACTGCGTTGTCTCCCGACACATCGCAAAAAGCCGCTGCGTATTTATAAACTTGTGACGTCACACTTGTTTCTTGTACTGCAACGTTGCAACAAAAATGCACGGTGCGTTGAATGCCGCAAATTCCTACTATATCCCAGGAGGGATTACCATCGCAGATTGTGGTGGTCATAAGTGCTATCAAAGGGATTACGTACACATGATTAATGTAATATGTGTGTTTGAGTATAAATCAAGAGAACATATTATTCTGAAATTCAATTTTTTTACGAAAAAATAACAACACATTTTTCACTAAGATTTGTTTGATTTATTACTTATTTATAAAACAAATTAATAAAAAAAACTGTTCTGGTAAAATGTTTTTTTTTTATATAGAAATAGTTTTAAGTAATTTTATTAACAGTGCCTAGACATAATATGAATTTAGGATGATATAAACGTTTTCGGGTTATAAAAATTTCAATAAAAATAATATTATAATCATCATCATTCCTTAATTGATATTATGTCTTACAATATACCTAATAAGACTATAATATTTGATATAATTTGAAATTATAATAATTATAAGTAATTGTGTTCTTTTACAAAAAAAAACTATACAGCCTCAGAAAGCCACACAAAATAAGTCAGGCGTATTTCTTTTATTTTTTTCTAAAAGAACATAATTATCAAAAATAACGCTTTATAGTAATTTTATCACGTAACATCAAAAAGCTGAAATATTCTAAATTATAATAAATTAAAATTTATTGATTATAATAATTAGAATAAGTATAATAAATAAGCCACTTAACGCGTCTTTCTTTAATAGGCTTCTTTATATTTTGTATTTTGATAATTTATTAAATACATTGAACAGGTATTTATTTCCAATAATATAAAGAGCAATCAATTAAAATCAAATAGAATAAAATATAGATTAGATAGACAATCAAACAATCATGATCTTTTATTTCAAGATATTATTATAACAAATATCACAAAAAATATTCAAACGACTTCGAAAAGAAATACAAAGTAACTAAACACCAAAAAATAATAAGAAACAACAAAAAATAAATAAACATTTTGAAGTTGGTGCCATAAAATATATATTTTTTTTATTTTATTTGGCAACACCTTATGTTACTTCAATTTCCCCTGACACCTACAGGGGTATCTTCCGAAGGTGCGATAGGTCCGAAATGTTCAGTGCATGCCAAATAATTCGAGGTATATGATCAAAATTGTCTCATTTTCAACAAACTGTCTTAATTATAATTATATTGTCTTAGTTATACTGTAAGTAATGAATGTTATTTTAAGTAATTTTTAGTCAAATGTTACCTATATTATTTAAAATATAATTCATGTGTCCGCTTTGCTTTTTACGCAATAAAATATATATATATCACTATAATTCTAAAGGATAATAAGCGTGTTATGTTTTCTGTCCTAGCTAAATAAAGACCAATTTATCATTGATTGTTTTTCTTTTAAATTAGTGTTGTTCGTTTACTTATTTTTTGTATTATGTTATCAAAGTGATCCGTTGTTGGGGTTGACGGAAAAGTCCTTGGAAATATTTTTTAAGGTGACCAGCAGATTTTTCAATTTCGTAATTGAGAAGAAATGGTGGTAAGTTTTTTTATACAACAAAATGAAGAAACAATAATAGCCCACATCAGTATCAGTGCCACCCAAATTCTTGTTTGGCAAAGATCTAAATGTCACCGCAATGTGTTTCTCATTTGAGACATTTTTTTTTTTATATATAAAATTTAACTAGCAATGAGGGATTGTGTCCCACATTACTAGCAATCTTGTTAACCTCTCCAGCTAAGCTCAAAGGCTTGTGTTAGGAGTGGGTTCACGTCGGTAGTATAATAGGTAGGATTCGAACCCGCGACCTTACGATTGCGAGACCGATGCCTTATGTTTGTAAATGTCATCTGCCCAGAAATTACACTTGCTACAGTGCCCTTCAACCGAAACACAGTGATGCGTTAACATTACCATTACGCGGAAGAATAACTGACACTGTTATAGTATCGACCAAGATGACCTTTGACTTAGACCGACTAATCCAAGTTTAAAACTATTTATTATACGGGAATTAACGCGCATTGTTTACCTTAAAATTGCTTGACGTTTCGACCAGGTTGCACCGGCCGTGGTCCCAAACGGCCGGTGCAACCTGGTCGAAACGTCAAGCAATTTTAAGGTAAACAACGCGCGTTAATTCCCGTAAATTATATAGTTATAATCATGCAACGCGAAAGTTTTAATGTTAGTAATCCAAGTTTATTTTCAGAGTATATCTCTTGAGAGGGAAGATGTTTTTCTTGGTATGGTTAAACACATGTTTATCCAAATTAAATTCACCCATAGCAAACCGCTATACTTATTCTTATTATTAAGATTGCCTCTGTGGCGCGGTGGGAGTGTATCCGACTGCTATGCAAGAGGTCGTGGGTTCGATCCCCACGCAAGATAAAACTTTGTGCCATGAGCACGATGGTTTATTCTGTGTCTGGGTGTTATTTATCTATAATATGTATGTATTTAGAAATATATAAGTGTGTTTATCAGTTGTCTGGTTTCCATAGTACAAGCTCTGCTTAGTTTGGTATCTGATAGCGTTGTGTGAGTTGTCCCAAGATATTATTTATATTATTCTTGCCTGTTGCCGTGACCAAAAACGTATATAGTAACCTCTATAGCACTGGACTGGCTCCCTCGTACAAACCGACATCAATTTCAAATTCCGAATCGAATGACCGTCCTGTCAACTTTTTTGACACTAATGACAAATGGCCGTTGTTGTTATCCTTGAACAACAATTATAGAAGAGTTGTAAAAATGGCGGCAAACTAACCGGCCATTATTTTGACAGCTCCGAGTTTAACTTGTAAAAAATGATTTGAATACGTGATAATTGAATAAGAACGAGACTTTGTGCATATAATAAGCGCTTAAATACTAGACACTGGCAGAAATTAGCCGTTAAAACGGCAAGATTGCTATAAACTCAAAAAAGAAGAAGAAGAACAATTATAGACTTCCATATAATCTTGTCAAATGACCGTGTAAATGTCAAAATGAAATGGGTGTCTTGTTGTAGTCGACGGTAGCCTGGCCGTACTAGTACTATAGAGGTCAATGATTAGATCACCTACATGCTTGTCAAGTCAATTCAGTCTTTTAAAATACGGCAAATGTAACGTTCTGTAAAAAAGATAATCCTCAAAAAAACTTAGAGCTAACATAATAATGTTGCTGTTAGCACTATCAAATATTTAAGATTTAAGATTTAATTTAATAAGTGTGATTTTGATATATGTTTTTCTTATAGAGTATTTTTTTTTATCTTTACTAATCTATACTAATATTATAAAGCGGAAGAGTTTGTTTGTTTGTTTGTTTAAACGCGCTAATCTCTGGAACTACTGGTCCGATTTGAAAAAATATTTTTTTGTTGGATAGCCTATTTATCGAGGAAAGCTATAGGCTATATAACATTGCGCTACGACTAATAGGAGCGGAGCAGCGACGAAAAATGTTGCAAAAACGGGTAAAATTTACGCATACGAAGTTGCGCGGGACAGTTAGTATTATTATAAAGCGGAAGAGTTTGTTGGTTTGTTTGTTTTTTTGAACGCGGTAATCTCAGGAACTACTGAACCGAATTGAAAACTGTTGGATAGCCCATTTACCTAGGAAGGCTATAGGCTTTATCAATAGGAGTGGAGCAGCAATGAGAAATGTTGCAAAAACGGGGAAAATTTACGCAGACACAGTGGCGCGGGCCAGCTAGTCTGTAATAAAGCAGATCTGGTGTTGTAAAGCTATTATTTCACCGTGGTTTATACTTGTCGTAGCAGAAACAATGCGTGGATATCTATTTTATCATAGTATAATTACATCATTATTTCATGTCATCAAAATATTTACCTCTGGCATAATTAAATGACTATTATTAATTCTTAAATATTTTAAATTTTGCTCGATTATGATTTGTCCGAGAGTTTTAAGATATATATTATATACAACAGTGGAATATTTTTATTGTAGTTAAGTATTCAATTATTAATTATAACATTGTATAAATAAAAACGTATGATGTCACCCTCAAAGTGACTGGCAATGTTCAATCTTAGTTTCAGCATCACGTAAATTGAACATTGCTCGTCACTTTGAGGGACTTTTGTCCTCCAATGTATTTATGTCACTGACCTCTACAGGTCTTCAAATCTTCTTCTTTGAATTGATGGCAATCTAGCCGTTTTAACGGCTAATATCTGCCAGTGTCAAGTATTTATGCGCTTATTACATGCACAAAGTCTCGTTCATAATCAATTATCACGTATTCAATTCATTTTTTACAAGTTAAACTAGGAGCTGTAAAAATAATGTATGTATAAAAATACCTATCAGTTTGCCGCCATTTTTACAACTCTGACAATAAGTCTTTTGATTTTGACGTTTAGAGACGGTAATTTGACAAAATCAAATGGAAATTTATTCTTCTTTTTCTTCTCTTGAATTTATGGCAATCTAACGGCTAATTTCTGCCAATGTCAAATATTTAGTGTACACTTAGTTGAACAAAGTCTCGTTCTTATCCAATTATCACGTATTCAATTAATTTTTACAAGTTATACTCGTTAAACTCGGAGCTGTAAAAATAATGGCGGGTTAATTTGCCGCCATTTTTACAACTCTTCAAGTCTATTCCTATGCAACAAGGATTTACAACGGCCATTTGTCAAAAGTGTCAAAAAAGTTCACAGAACGCGGCGGGAATTCGATTCGGAATTTGAAATTTCTGTCACTTTGTACCTTAGAGCAATAATGATCTGAGTTTTGTACAGTCGTGGAATGAAAATGTTAGTCAGTTTTCAAATACACTCATTTAACGCTATGCCAACACATTGAAGTAATTTTTATAGGCATTTCTTGCCAAAGACTTTACAAATACAATAATTGCATTTTTGAAAGATAGAAAAATTTGAATCCAGACTCAGGAATCAAACCCGAGACTTCCGTAGCCAAAACGGGGCCAGAAGAAAAAAAAATGCAATTATTGTATTTGTAATGCCAACACATGTTACCTTTTCAAACTATGTATCACATTAGACAGCTGTAAACTCGTATGTTCTAAATTGTGCTTATCTGATTGACAACAGAGTTTAAATTTATTCAGACAAATATTCCTTATCTATGAATAGTTGAAATAAAACCTCTCAGATTATTAACTAAATGAATAGATGGAACGTATTTATCCGTCTCATTATACCCCTATCACTGTCTACCGCACGTGAAAATAATGTGTTAAAATAAGACAGTTATAGCCGCGTTAGTTCCGTCAAAATAACTTTCTTGTCACCCATGATTTCCTTGGGTTCTCTTTACGCGAATCGAAAAATAGTCGTATATAGTTATTAATTCTCATTGTGTGTGTGACATTTCAAAATAGCCGTGTTATCATACGTTTCTGTCAAGAAGTTTTCCACCAATTTTCTCATTCGTTACTCTACCATTGTCTATTACCTTGAAATAAAAACTTTTTCGCATCTGGTTGATTGTGTCTACTTACTTTCACAACATTTTTTTTTTTTTTATTTCAAGGTTCTTAACCTTATTATTAGTTTGACAACATTGACATGTTGGCGTTACTGTTCCTTGATTCGGTTCAAGCAAAATTGGACTATAAGGTGACCAACATTTTCATCCCGCGATTGTACATACGGGATACCAGGGGGGTTAGACAAGTTTCATTTGTTCCGTGGCGAATTCGATAACGCCATACTAATCGTTCGCAAAAAAATAAAAAAATGTCTATGGTCTCCACCGTAACGTCAAATTCTATATTATAATTCTTTTCCTTTAACGACATCGCTTTTCAAATGTGACTTTGTCTAGACCCCCAGTCCAGCGCCCCCAGTACCTACAAGAGATCGGTTTATTTGAGGCTTTAGTATTTCATCATCAAGAAGAGACAAGAAGACAGAAGGAGTACCGCCGACATTAGAATCAGTACGCTTTGTCGTCACTTGCACGTGAGTTCACAAAACGACCTGATTCTTTAGTTGACGATTGCTCAATTCAACGGCAGAAGACTCAAGATGATGCTGACTATCTATATATATATTCTATTTATATATATATAATGTTATGTTGGTTTGTGTACGCTTTAAAAACTCAAAAAGTTCTGCACCGATCGAGCTGAAAGTTTAGCATGATTTATAATCCGCATCAAGGATTGTTTTTATATCCACAAGTATTGCAAATTTAAACTTATATGACATGTATTCTTTGTTTTGTTTCTCATTTCGCAACCATTCAATCACAATGTGCCACAGCGAAGCGTGGCAGGGTACAGCTAGTTTGTTTATATTTATTGTGTACCTTTTACCTAATCAATTGAATTGTATTTTTGTAATAAAGGTTGTATTCTAATTTATCCCAAGTTTGTTTTTGATCAAGAGGTTGTTTTGTTATTTCAGCTACATAGAGATTAACAGAGACTGTTTGGCATGGCAAGCAATATAACTACAATCAGAGATGAATAATTAAATCAAATGTCTTTCTCTTTAGTTGGTAATACTGGCAATATCCAAAATTTCCTTATTAAACTTGTTATAATCAAATCATAATATAATACTTGACTGCTTCATTTCCCCATGTAACTTTTTTTTTAACCTACTTCACAAAGGAGTAGGTTATATGTTCGTCTGTATATATGTTTTATTTTGATTTTTTTTTATGTATCTTCACCGATTGTTCAAAGACGAAGTTCGATTTGACTTTTTTTTTATAAGTTACGGTTATTTTATGGCTAAATACCTTTGTTTTATTGCCCAACGTTTTGACCGTATTGCAACGTCCGTGGTCACAGGTAGACTGGTTCAGCTCAGCGCCTTCGTTAGGCGCGAGTTTTGGAAACTAATCTGGTTTGCCTAAGCCTTATAATTAAATATTTGCACGATTAAGACCTGTAGCGTACAAATCGCGAAAGTTTATGAAGATATATTGAGAATTTATTTTTTGTTTTAAAGGGTATACTTCCAGATTGGTCACGTATAATGATTTAGGTATCTTTTATATGGATCTGGGAGACAAGCTGTGAAAATCTTCTAAGTACCTACGTACTTTAGGTAAATAAATTATCAAGGTATGAGTGTGAATTAAATCTATCTGGTCATTGGAAGTATTTTCCCTTTAAATTAAAGCGGCGGTAGTCCGCCTCTAAATCACTCAGAGAATAGGAAGACGAAATTTAACACTTCGGCATAGCTCATCTGTCCGAACTGGCTATGCGGACCGGAATCCCAGATGCCGTAATTTCGATTCCTATACTGAGGGTTGAAATTTGTTAAGTAATTTAAATTTATGAAACGCTAAAACAAAAACTAGACTGCTTAAAATTGAAAAATATTTTGGAACCAAATATCCGCAATTTTTTTTTTGTAATTTTGATGTACCCTATGTCACTTTCACAACTGAGATGAATATAACGATACTTTTCAAGCTAAAATCCATCAAGCGATTTAGGCTCTAAAGTGTGTCAAAGAAATATACATACATATACTCGAAAAACATAACCCTTCTTTTTGTGCAGTCGGGTAAAATCACATACTTACAGACAGACGAAAATATGTTTTGTTTTACGTGGATAAACTAAAAGTATAATTATGGATACTACTTATACCTAGTCTTATCGCTATTATAAAGCTGAAGAGTTATTATTAGTTGTTTGTTTAACGCGTTTTCCTATAAAAGGGGGGGGGGGGGCTAAGACAAGGTCCCTACATTTGTTTCGTGGCGAATTCGCTAAAACGCCTACAAGAGTTCAATCCCAAACATTTGTTTCGCAAAAAAAAAAATTCTATGATAGCCACCGCGAAAGTCAACTTCTTAAAAAATAAAATCCACCATTTTGTTTCGTTTTCTACATGGTCTCACCATTGACGTAGAAACCAGGATGGCGCCATCCCTTTCAATTAAAAAATAAATATTGACTGCAAAGCGTGAAAGAGAGAAAAACTCGTGCCGCCTTTGACAGTTAATGTCCAAAAAGTAGCGTTGTCCCTTTCTAGAGAGTGGTCAATTTTGTGAGATTATGGTGCTACGTCAATGGGTCTCACCGTTCGCTAGATTCGCGATCAATCGAATGGAAAAATTTAGCGAAGATTCTCTCAATAGTGCAGCTTATCTACGCATCGACTTGGATTGACTATATTTTAATTCCATACAATTTGTACCTACTTTTTCATTAACGACATCGCTATTCGAATGTGACTTTGTCTAGGCCCCCTGGACCGATTTAGATCTAATTCGGTACAAAGGTAGCATAAAGCTTGAGAAAAGATATAGTCATTTAATCGCGATCCTACCCACGGCGCTAAGCCGCGGTAAAAAGTTAGAAATCTATATCTATCAATTGCTATTGCCTTTAAGTATGAACGCGCATAATTTTAATCGCAAAATAGAATAATCATTTGTTGTTCTATTTGTTATTAACCGTAGTTAATCGTACGGCAAAATGGCACCCGTAAGAAGCCGGGGTTGGCAGCTAGTAACAAAATAAATATTTGAGACAATTTTTATGTTTTAAAATACAGATTCTTACCTAATATTCAGAACACGAATTATCCAGCTCTGAAAATATGTGAAGTCTCGCTAGGACTTTGATAAGGCTTCTAATAAATTACGGGATTAAGCTGTCAAATGCAAGATTTATTTGAATAGAGGGAGGTTAGGTGTTAATGTTCGTTCTTGCGAGAGTTTATCATATGATCATCAGGAATAAGGTCATGCTTGCGAAGGTAAAAGGGACGATTGGATGAAAGCCAATATGTCAACAGGCTGGGCTTTTGTATTAGTGTTATGTAGTGTTTTATGGTCTGTTGTGATTACTGATAATGAAAGTTTTCGAACTCTTTAAATATATTATAGGTGGTAAGTCTAATTCATAGGTCGTCTTGGCTCACAACAGTGTCAGTTCTTGCAATCGTGAGGTCGCGGGTTCGAATCCTACCCATTATACTACCGACGTAAACCCACTCCTAACACAAGCCATTGAGCTTAGCTAGAGGGGTTAACAGGATTGCTAGTAATGTGGGACCACAATCCCACATTGCTAGTTATCTTTATAAGAAAAAAAAATTCTTCCGTGAAATAGTGATGTTATCATGTGTTAACATCACTATATCTGTGTTTCAGTTCAAGGGCACTGTAGCAAGTATAATGGGCAAACTAGACTTATTAACTAATGTTTCAAATGAGGAGTGCAGTACGGTCACATTCAGGTCTTTGCCAAACAAGGAATTGGGTGGCACTAATACTGTTATGGGCTAGCGTGACTTGCTCGTCTCTTTAAAATATTAAAAACAGAGTCCCATCAGCATCGGGTACAGGGGCCAAGCTACCGGTGGTTAGGGTTCTAGAGACACGCACAATAGCCCAATCAGGAGGCTAAGTGCGGTTTTCTTGTCCGCCCAGGTAAAACTAACTAACTAACTAGGGTTCCAGAGAAAGGGACCTTCTCACGACACATGCAGGCATGTCGAGGAGTGTCGCCATTTACATTAGGCCCTTGACCGAGCTATGTAACGTGAGTCTCTGCAGGTGATGTTCGAGGGTCTTGGCGATTAGTCCATTGTCAAATAACTCTTCAAGTAGGTAGGCTCTTCCATGGGTCTCTAATTACTGGTCATGGTTACTGAAATTCTTTAGAAAGATAATCTGTTATTAAAATATATAATATATTACGGGTCTTAATCGCGTGAATCACGGCCGTTGCAATACGGTCGAAACGTCGGGCAATAAACAAGGTATTTTACCTTAAATTATTCACGCGATTAAGACCCGTAATATATATATTTTAATAATGTGAACAAATCGCGAAAGTTTATCAACATTTTAAGATAATCAGTCTTTATAGAGCCCGGTCCACAGTAGCCTTACCACCGGGCAGAGTTTTGATATGGAGGTGACTTCTTTCCCTTGGTTAGACCAATATATTAGCGCCCGGTCACGTGTTCTCTTGCCTGTTCAATAATAATAAAAATGTATCAATATTACCAACAATGTCTAGCTTTAAGTAAATACAGTCAACAACAAAAAGAGACGATGATTTTTTTAATTTATAAACAAGGTGAAAAGTAGTTAATAATAATAATATCTTGGGACAACTTACACAATGCTATCTGATCTCTAACTAAGCAGAGCTTGTACTATGGAAACCAGACAACTGATATACCTACTTATATATATCTAAATACATACATATTAAAGACTAGCTGTGCCCGCGACTTCGTTCGCGTGAAAGTCGGGTTTAAATTAAGGTAGTTTATGTTACGAAATAACTTCTGCGTAAATATGTTGGAAACAGTCCTGTCGGGTGAACCGCGATATGATTCAGCAGCGGAGAATCATCATATAGTCATCTATTGATAGCTTCAACACCCAAAAGCTTTGTGAAAATAAATAAGTACCAAATACAGACTCTTTAGGTATTCGTTTACTGTGTTTTCCTGTCATTAATATGTGTTGTGTCTCTTTTCTTTTTGTCTTTTGTTATTTTTATTATTTTACTGTTTTATTTATTGCTTTTTTATCTTCTGCATGACTTTTCCTGTTAAATTATGTCTATACATGTGTCTTCTGTGTAATAAATAAAAATCGTTCTATTCAATTATTTTATATAGTTAATTTGGTGTACGGCTTAAGAAGTGGGTTTTCTGTTGTTTTTGTTTCATTCTTTCAACGTTATACCTACTTAATACCTAATAATTTTCAATACAATTTGTACTAAAATTTTGGTACTTCCCATTTGATCAGATGTTTATCGTAAACTTGTAAAGCCTAAGTACTTAATAGTACTTAATAATAGTTTTCCTTATAATTTTAGTATTTATACTACTACCGTGATTTTTTTCACATACCCAACATCAACCATTTAGTTGGCAGGGGAACACTTGACTCTAACAAAAATGTTCACTATAAAGCCTAATATTACACAAAGGAATCCTTAAATCTAAAAATAGTCTTCACAAACCCTAAACGCTTTTTAAAAGACCTATCTAATGATACCCCACACGATGGGGTAGGTGAGAAAAAAATCGCATCCCCACTTTACTTATAAGAGAGTACCTCCCTTATATGTTACAATGATGCAAGAACGAAAAAAAGACATGGACTCCCCCTCCCCCAGACTCCGCGTTGACAGACAATGACCCCCCACCCCCCTCCTCCCGTCACCCGAACTACTCACACTTGGCCGATGAGTCATTCATTATCGTTGAATTGATGAACACTTGATATCCAACCATAACCCCAAAACATGATCCTCGATGCAACTGTGTGATGCGTGGTCAAACAAACGGACAGACAGACAAACATTTCTAAAAATGATAGCAATATGTTTCTCTTTAATACTATTTTAAAACTTCTTTTACTAAGTATAGAACACTTTAAAAACCAGTAAAGTTTCTTCTAATACTTCATGTTTTTTTATTATTTTAAGCACTTTAATTAAATAAATAGGAGAATGTTGCCACTCAGCAAGAATAATAATGTCTAATTGTGGAAAAAATTGTGATAAACCATTATGGTGCGACAAAAAATACGTTGCTACTCGTTCCCCATAGACGTTAGCGTAATGATTCATTGTGTAAATAATGTCCTAGGTATAGTATTTACTATAAAACTTTAAATTTTCATAAAGATCCGTCAAGTAGTTACTGTTTTATAAAGAAAAATAGCTACAGACATTATCCCTTACTGCTTAGCTCCTATGGGAAAAAGCGTGATAATTTATAGCCTAAATGTTAATCCGCATCTATTAGACTGCACGTGCAAAATTTCAACCAAATCTGTCCGGTAGTTTTTGCGTGATGCGTGTTCAAACAAACAGACAGACAGATATTTCTAAAAATGCAGCAAAGTGTTTAAATACTCTTTTCGAACATTTCCTAAAATTTTTTTAACTAAGTTCGGCCATGTACAGACACGCGCGATGGTTTAATATTAGCGTATTTCATGTATAACTTTGGTTTTTATATACCGATTTCTATGATTCTTTTTTATGGAATAGTTAACTTTTTTAATTAGGAATGACTGAGAGTGTTATAAACGTAAGAGTAAACAAATTTAATCAGAAAGCTTCGAACTGCTAAGCTATCGGGAGTTACACGTGATATTGTGAGTCAACCATAAAAGATAGACATATGCTGTCGTGGGATATTTTTTATATAATTTTAAGGAAAACATTTCCGTCATACGTGATTTCTGTGTAGCTTTAACCATTAAGGTTGCACACGCGACGAAAGCTTAAAAAATGGAGTAACTTCTCCCGTTTTCCCAACATTTCCCTTCACTGCTCTGCTCCTATTGATTGTAGCGTGATGAAAAGTATACTATAACCAGCTCAGGAGTATGAAAAATAATTGTACCAAGTTTCGTTAAAATCCGTCGAGTAGTTTTTGTTTCTATAACGGTTATACAGACAGACAGACAGACAGACAAAAATTTTACTGATTGCATTTTTGGCATCAGTATCGATCCCTAATCACCCCCTGATAGTTATTTTGGAAATATATTTCATGTACAGAATTGACCTCTCTACAGATTTATTATAAGTATAGATAGATAATCGACTTTGACTTTTTGACTGCCTCTGTTGCGCGGTGGGAGTGTATCCGACTGCTACGCAAGAGGTCGTGGGTTCGATCCCCACCCAGGATAAAACTTTGTGTGATGAGCACGATGGTTTATTCTGTGTCTGGGTGTTGTTTATGTATAATATGTATGTATTTAGAAATATATTATTATGTTTATCAGTTGTTTGGTTTCCTTAGTACAAGCTCTGCTTAGTTTGGGATCAGATAGCATTGTGTGAGTTGTCCCAACATATATAAACACCCAGACATAGAACATCGTGCTCATCACACAAAGTTTTATCCTGGGTGGGGATCGAACCCACGACCTCTTGCGCAGCAGTCGGATACACTCCCACCGCGCCACCGAGGCAGTCCATTAAATCAAAAATAAATACTGTTCCAATGAAACACTTTCAGTTTTTAGTTGGTATTTTCATTTAGAAAGCAATTGTCTACCTATTTCTAAAAGAAATTGTAAAATCTGGCAAATATGACATCACATTAAATTACATTTTACTTACATAAAAGCGTTAGTCGATCATTAGGCAAGTATCAGAATAGATACCAAAACAAACTGTTTTCCCAACCAAGTAGACTTACAATTTAATCAAAATAGGCTTGATTTTAATTAACAAATTTAATCAAGAGTTACCTGACGGAAATCCGACTATCATATTTAATATTATCCTTCTAATATTTTAAACATGAAATCCCTTCGTGATTCTCGGTGGAATAAACCTAAAAATATAAAAGGTTCATGAATGTTATAAATTCATTGAATCATAATTAATTACCCTGGATATTTCTCTTTTTGTGGACGAACCGACGAACTGTTATAAAGTTAATTTATTATTTGAAACCTAAACAAGCGAAAAAAAGATTTGTCGTCTCACCGGACACGTATTTAATTAAGACAACAACTTACAATAATTATTACAGAAGCTTCTTGTTAATAACAAAACATGCGTATAGGTGTCTGGGTTCAATTTCATCGAAATTCATTCAGTAAAGACATAATAGGGTATTTGACTAAAGTCAAATCAGCCTCTTTTTAAGAAACGTCAACAACGAGCCGCTCTGAACAAATTTGTATAGAATGCTAGCATATGACGTCACGTTTTCTATGTTCAAATTATTTACTTTCAGTGTTTCTCTTTATCATTATAAATGTAACACATTAAATTAATAAATGAACATATTGTTTAGAACACTTTATGACATATTTTTACCTGGTTATTTTAAAATATTTTATTTTGATAGTAGTCAAATACCCAATTGAGTAACATATATTTACACAACTAAGCTTTAACATTAGATACACTTGTACAACAACTGAATGTTAATTACGAAGAAGAGGCGGTAGTCTAGTGGATAAAGTATCGGACTCCCAATCAAGAGGTTCGAATCCCACCCATTATAATGGTGTCCTAACCGAAGTCATTTACGGACTAGCCAACTATGCAAGAAATATTATAATGCACAAGTTTATGCGCACACAAAAGTGCACTCTCTATTCCTTCACTCTCATAGTCCGTTGGGACGGAAATCCAACAGGGCACCGGGGAGAGATTAGGCGCAAGACTGACGGCTTAATGGACTCTCACCCACTATACTACTGATGACATGACCTCACACCAAATACAAGCTGTTAAGCTTAGCTATAGGAATAACAAGAATACAAGTAATGTGCAACCTATATTACTAGTTTTTATAAAAACAATAAACAGTCGTTCTATTTAGTAGCGTAACAAAACTTGACTCTTGACTTTACTGTTAAGGTCCTACAGACCCACTTTCCTACATAACTAGCTATAATTTCGCATTTTATTAAAACACCTAGTTCATTGATTAATACAATAAAAAATATAAGTTAAAAAAAATACCCGCCTGCACAAAAAATATGCAAACAAGATCCCCTATGTAATCTACGTAAATAATTATTACAGAAGTCATCATGCTCCAGTCGGGGGCATTAGAGAATCTCGATGAACTTAGTATTGTGCCTCCGACAGCATAATATTAGATACATTATGTAGGGGATCTTGTTCGCATCTTTTTCGCGCAGGCGGATTTTTTTTATTTTTTACATTTATTTTTTTATTTAATACTTTTCAGTAGTTTTAGGATGTAACCGATGTAGCAACTAATTTTTATCACAGCTATTGCCAAGTATCTAAAATTGAAAAAAGATTGGTTGTTAATAGACCTTTTTAGTATTACAGTCATAATCACATCATACCTTTTTAAAATCCTTACGATGAGCCCTTTTATTTTATACCCATATTGTGGTATTCGAAAAACACTCTTTTTTTCACAGCTCTTGTTTTTGACATCTCACAGCCCGCCTTGTTTATTTTTTTCAAATGTCACTTATCTAAGTACACTTGGGCGGTTGGCAGCAATCTAACGTTGTTTTAATTGTTTAAATCTATCTCGTGGTTTGAAAGATATTAGGTAATAAAGAATATTACATACATACATACAAGATACTCTCGAAAAACATAACCCTTCCTTGCAGTCGGGTAAAAATATATATCGTGTACCAAATCACATAAATTTTTCCATCAGTCATACTAAGGGTTAAAGAAAACTGTCGCTTAAACCAATTATCCGGGTTTTTGGCAACAGTCGCTACGCTACGAGTGCCAAGTTATACGGACGAGCACGTGTCGAGCATACGGCCTCCTTAGGGAAATATACCGAAGAGTTACATCCTATGACGCAGTATGCAGTACGTACAGATATAAGCCTTTAAATTCTACCTCGTGTAATTTAGATGCAAAAAAATATCGTTTCAATTTATTTACATGTAGGTACTACGAAGATTTCACAACCCTCATTGTGAAATCTTCGTAAATTTCAATTGAGAAAATAAATATTTATTCTTTACTTTCTTTGATCCTTTGCTTGAATCGGCCTAAGTACCTACAATGATATTTTTTCAGAGGCAATTATTTTACTTTTAAATGCTTGTTTCATATAGTCATAAAAGTCTTAGTCGTTAATCAATGTATTCTTCATACGTTTCACTTTCAACCGATGGTAGGTCTAAGGCACAGGCTATCTTGGTGGAACCCATAACGGCGTCAGTTATTCTTCGCGGTACAGTCAGATCTTTGCCAAACAAGGATTTTGGTGGCACTTATACTGTTATGGGTTAACGTGATGCTTACCATCTCGCCGCACGACCAGTGTGCGTCCTTATTTCGTAGTATAATCTATACTTATAATAAATCTGTAGAGAGGTCAATTCTGTACATGAAATATATTTCCAAAATAACTATCAGGGGGTGATTAGGGATCGATACTGATGCCAAAAATGCAATCAGTAAAATTTTTGTCTGTCTGTCTGTCTGTCTGTATAACCGTTATAGAAACAAAAACTACTCGACGGATTTTAACGAAACTTGGTACAATTATTTTTCATACTCCTGAGCTGGTTATAGTATACTTTTCATCACGCTACAATCAATAGGAGCAGAGCAGTGAAGGGAAATGTTGGGAAAACGGGAGAAGTTACTCCATTTTTTAAGCTTTCGTCGCGTGTGCAACCTTAATGGTTAAAGCTACACAGAAATCACGTATGACGGAAATGTTTTCCTTAAAATTATATAAAAAATATCCCACGACAGCATATGTCTATCTTTTATGGTTGACTCACAATATCACGTGTAACTCCCGATAGCTTAGCAGTTCGAAGCTTTCTGATTAAATTTGTTTACTCTTACGTTTATAACACTCTCAGTCATTCCTAATTAAAAAAGTTAACTATTCCATAAAAAAGAATCATAGAAATCGGTATATAAAAACCAAAGTTATACATGAAATACGCTAATATTAAACCATCGCGCGTGTCTGTACATGGCCGAACTTAGTTAAAAAAATTTTAGGAAATGTTCGAAAAGAGTATTTAAACACTTTGCTGCATTTTTAGAAATATCTGTCTGTCTGTTTGTTTGAACACGCATCACGCAAAAACTACCGGACAGATTTGGTTGAAATTTTGCACGTGCAGTCTAATAGATGCGGATTAACATTTAGGCTATAAATTATCACGCTTTTTCCCATAGGAGCTAAGCAGTAAGGGATAATGTCTGTAGCTATTTTTCTTTATAAAACAGTAACTACTTGACGGATCTTTATGAAAATTTAAAGTTTTATAGTAAATACTATACCTAGGACATTATTTACACAATGAATCATTACGCTAACGTCTATGGGGAACGAGTAGCAACGTATTTTTTGTCGCACCATAATGGTTTATCACAATTTTTTCCACAATTAGACATTATTATTCTTGCTGAGTGGCAACATTCTCCTATTTATTTAATTAAAGTGCTTAAAATAATAAAAAAACATGAAGTATTAGAAGAAACTTTACTGGTTTTTAAAGTGTTCTATACTTAGTAAAAGAAGTTTTAAAATAGTATTAAAGAGAAACATATTGCTATCATTTTTAGAAATGTTTGTCTGTCTGTCCGTTTGTTTGACCACGCATCACACAGTTGCATCGAGGATCATGTTTTGGGGTTATGGTTGGATATCAAGTGTTCATCAATTCAACGATAATGAATGACTCATCGGCCAAGTGTGAGTAGTTCGGGTGACGGGAGGAGGGGGGTGGGGGGTCATTGTCTGTCAACGCGGAGTCTGGGGGAGGGGGAGTCCATGTCTTTTTTTCGTTCTTGCATCATTGTAACATATAAGGGAGGTACTCTCTTATAAGTAAAGTGGGGATGCGATTTTTTTCTCACCTACCCCATCGTGTGGGGTATCATTAGATAGGTCTTTTAAAAAGCGTTTAGGGTTTGTGAAGACTATTTTTAGATTTAAGGATTCCTTTGTGTAATATTAGGCTTTATAGTGAACATTTTTGTTAGAGTCAAGTGTTCCCCTGCCAACTAAATGGTTGATGTTGGGTATGTGAAAAAAATCACGGTAGTAGTATAAATACTAAAATTATAAGGAAAACTATTATTAAGTACTATTAAGTACTTAGGCTTTACAAGTTTACGATAAACATCTGATCAAATGGGAAGTACCAAAATTTTAGTACAAATTGTATTGAAAATTATTAGGTATTAAGTAGGTATAACGTTGAAAGAATGAAACAAAAACAACAGAAAACCCACTTCTTAAGCCGTACACCAAATTAACTATATAAAATAATTGAATAGAACGATTTTTATTTATTACACAGAAGACACATGTATAGACATAATTTAACAGGAAAAGTCATGCAGAAGATAAAAAAGCAATAAATAAAACAGTAAAATAATAAAAATAACAAAAGACAAAAAGAAAAGAGACACAACACATATTAATGACAGGAAAACACAGTAAACGAATACCTAAAGAGTCTGTATTTGGTACTTATTTATTTTCACAAAGCTTTTGGGTGTTGAAGCTATCAATAGATGACTATATGATGATTCTCCGCTGCTGAATCATATCGCGGTTCACCCGACAGGACTGTTTCCAACATATTTACGCAGAAGTTATTTCGTAACATAAACTACCTTAATTTAAACCCGACTTTCACGCGAACGAAGTCGCGGGCACAGCTAGTATAAAAATAAATAAATAAAATAAAATATAATAAAAAGTTTAAAAAAGGTTTTCGTTTTGACTTTTCACAGCTATATACTACGGGTCTTAGTCGTGTGAATAATTTAAGGTAAAATAATGTTTATTGCCTTGTTTATTGCCCGACATTTCAACGGCCGTGGTCACGGGTAGACTGTCTACCCGTGACCACGGCCTGCAATACCCGACCTAATGATCTGTAGTATATATAATTTTATAATGTATACAAATCGCGAAAGTTTATCAACATTTAGTTACTGATTTGACTTGTAAATAAAATACCTTAAATATCCAATTATATTTATTAAAACTAGATTTTGTCTACCGCTCTTAGTTATTTCTAAATATAAGGATTTTTGTATCCTACCTACGTCCCGTTTTTTTTTCAGATTTCATGCCAACTCTATACCGATATTTATCAAAATCCTGTACATTTTTTTATGAATAAAAACTGAAACGACGAACATAATAAAAACCACCTATAGAGTATCATATTATTTTTTATACACAGCCCTTGTTACAACTTAGGCCATAGGGCAATGACAGAAGGGCGACCAATTGACCGTGAGCAATTATGGATCCAATCCCGAATCCTTCACATACAGGTACATGCAAAACGGTTCAGTGATTTAGGATATTGCCTGGGGACGACAACGGTAGTTGACCCACATGTATTGCTTTTACTTTACCTTATAGCAGTTATGCCGCATCCAGACGAGAGTAAGGCGTAATGTAATCTAATTTATCGTTTAATGTAACGCGAATTCTGCGTGTGGACGGCCCTACGAGCGTTACATGTAACGTACTGATCCGTCGGCTGTTCATTTTAGCGCGAACACAAAGGCGTTCGCAAGAACGCCTACAGTATTCGCGTTAAATTACACGATAGGTTACATTACGAGTTACATTCGTCTGGAAGCGGCTACCAAAATACCGAGTGCAGAAGGTGGCCTTCATAGAATGCCCGCTTGACGGACCAACATTTAATCAAATATTTTACGACTGCTCACGGATACGGAATCTCGAAAAGTATTTCGAACAAGGTGGTTCGAATTGGTCTTAGAATAATCTTAGACCAATTCGAACCACCTTGTTCGAAATACTTTTGAGATTCTGTTTAATAGATATTGTTCACATATAGAAGTGAACGATATCTATGTGTGTGTTGCTCGACCAAGATATGCATGATAGTGCTTTCAGACGCACAGCACTACTAGTCTAAGTATATAATCTATGAGCAGCACGCAGCCCAGGAAGCAGCAAGGCAAGTAACTTCTCGAATTCAATCAATGATCGTCATGTGGCTGTTTATTAAAACCACTGTTCACAACAGAACCAAAGTCTGTGTAAGCTACGTATTGACAGATTCGGTTATCATAACCGAATCTATCAATACGTAGCGTTTTAACACCGAATTTTTGACTGTTCTTATCTGTCCACACATTCTTCGAGTGTAACAACACTCGAGGAGTGTGTCCTTATATGTCTTCTTGACTGACACTTGATGAAACATGATCAAGGTGTCAATTAAGAAGACGTTTTTTTTAAGGAGATGCAAGAGTCTATAAGGGTTTCGTTTCGACAAGGTCTATTTATCGGTTTCATAAAAAAGTTGCCTATTAACCCCTGTCAAAAATATCAAAGTTAAATTTGTAATTTGTTTCATCAAAATCGAAAAATTGATCTATCCTAGGCAAATATATAAACTAATTATATGTTCCGTTGTTACTTTCTGCAACATAAAGAGTTGGTAATCTGAAATCATAACATGGAAGAGCGAAATAAAGTTATTTTATATTTAACTAGCTTAAGGCCGCGGCTTCGCCCGCGTGGATGCCAGATTGTTACCAAAATATTCTAACGGCAAAGTTTTATACTAACTTTGCACCCCCGATTTACCCCCTTAGGGGGTGAATTTTCAAAAATCCTTTTTTAGTGCATTACGTTATAAAAGGAAGACCTTAGTTTAAGCCCTACGTTGATATTATGTCAGTCAGGCAGCTTCTCCTTTTTTATATATCTACATATATATATATATATATATATATATATATATATATATATATATAAAAGAGAAAGATCCTACCAATTACACTACCGGCGTGAACCCACTCCTAATACAAGCCATTGAGCTTAGCTGGAGGGGTTAACAGGATTGCTAGTAATGTGGGACCAAATCCCCACATATATAGTTTTCTTTAAAAAAAAAATACGATAATTGCAGTTACTTAACAAACATACAATTTGGTTCACATCGTGCGCTGATTTAGTAGATATAGAGGGAGACTAGGTCTAGATAGAGGGCACCATAAGGAGAGTGCAATAAAAGATGCAAATATCATTCTAATACCCGCTGCATTTCCACTCAGTACTACTTCCCTAATGCAGGAATAAAAGCTTTTTTGTAACCTGTGCACTTCGGGGACGAACCAATAACGAAAATTTACCATTTTAGTTAAATCATCTAGTCAGTAAATTATATTAAAGTACACCAAAATGCGTCCAGTCAAACAGGACACAACCATTTTAAAAACTGAATTAAAAAAAATTTTTTTTAAGTTTTTTTTTTAACTGTTTTTTAACATACGGTTAGAATAGTGGCTACACACGATCACTTTTAACTGACAGTTTTAACTGAACATGTCAAACTGAAAATGAAAACTGAATGTGTGTACGATGAAAACCGACAGTTTTTTTTTATTATCAGCTAAAAGTGATAGTATGAAAGTGATATATTGTGACTACATATTTTTTAACTAAATTGACTTAACTGATCAGTTTAAACTGTGCGTGTATAGGTGGTGGTTCTTCAGACTTGTTGTGATTAAACCAAATTTAGATTTATAGCAAAATTTGGTTGCGATCTCGAAAAGGAAACTGGTTTGTATGAAAAACCGGGCAAGAGCATGTTGGACCATTTGGATCTAAGTTTATTAGAAACCTTAAAATGTTTTAAAATACCTGTCGATTGATGTGCCACACGTTGATATTAGCCGAAAAAAAACAGCTTCTGTTACATGTATGGAGAGCCCCCCTTAAAATATTTATTTCTGTTATTTAGCTTTCAAACTAAGTAGCGGCCATTAGAAGACACCTTTTCACAAAATTTCATCAATATTCACTGAGTAGTCTTTGAGCAAAATGCCTGTGACATACGGACGGACAGACAGACAGACAGACGGATAGATATGACGAAACTACATGGGTTCCGTTTTTTGCCATTTTGGCTACGGAACCCTAAAAATGACGCAAAGACAGTGGTTAGCCGTGTTTTTCAAAACTATTAATAAACCAAGCACGACTAATGCGTTGTCGTCCGATGGCATTTTGAGAATAAAATGGTGTTGTCTTCAGTCAAAAGTGAACGTGTATATGGGAAGTCTGTTTTGACTGTCAAATAAAACTGACAGTTAAAAGTGATCGTGTGTGTATGTTCAAAATTTTCAAAAGGTACTCGCCAATGGTGTGAGAGATGCATGGCCCTTTATGGAAATAGTAGCGTGCCGTAATTGAGGCGCGAGTCATAAACATATTTCATAACCTTTTTATGTAATTTTCCTTTCAATTTATTCTCATGCTAAAGTTGAGAGGTATAAAAACTCCAGTGTCTTGTGTATTTTTCCCATAAATTGTCATTTTACGCGAGGGTGAATATATTGCTTTGGGACTAATGATGGTGTTTTTTACACTGTATTCGTGTTACGAGACCTTTATGCAGAATATGATCCACGTACATAATTTTATAAACTTGATACCGTTGTACTATATTTGGGGTGTCACCCCAAGTAGGTACGCAAGTAGTGCTCTCGTATTAACCTTTAAATGACAGTGTCAGATTAAAGGTTAACGGCGTACAATAATACCTTGGCACAACTCACACAACGCCATCTGATCCCAAACTAAGCAGAGCTTGTTCTATGGCAACCAGACGAATGATTAACATTATTATATATTTTTAAATACATACATATTATTGATAAATTACTTCCAGACACAGAATAAACAATCGTGCTCCTCACACAAAGTTATAGCCTGGGTGGGGATCGAACCCACGACCTCAGCAGTCAGGGTCATTAACTACTAGACCAACTTGCCAGTCCATATAGCGCAGCGTTCAGCCATTTATTAAATACTTGGTTAAATACGTTTTTACTTCCCGATATTTCAACCACATCACGACGACCGACGATCTGATTACTTATTAATCTAGAAACGTATTGTAACAATAATAATCGCTTTTTCTTATGAGAAATGTTAGCAAGCGTCTCCTTTGGGGAAAAAGATAAATACATAGGCAGTCATTACACGTTCAATCTAGATCGAGATCCCGTGATCGTGTTCAGTGATCTTGATCCAGATTGACTGTGTAACGTATTGGATTGACGGATCGCGACATGAATAATAATCCACTAATCATCTACTAATCCAAGTTACGGAATGGACCTTTGTGAGGTCCTTAAGATAAATGATGGGCAGCCATTACACGTTCAATCTAGATCAAGATCCCGTGACCGTGATCAATGACCTTGATCCAAATTGATTGTGTAACATGTTGGATTGACGGATCGCGACCTGTTACAACCAGCTGAAACAAGCTGTATCATTCTATTGCGATTTGCGACCATATACTTACTGAGGACTAACAGTACCATTATGTGGGAAACATGGGCGTACCCGCGCATTTATAGGTTGGAACTCCCCCCCCTCCCGAAATCATAAAAAGGTACACAGTACACATTTTCCCGTTGCCCAAAATACGTTCTTTGAAAGATTAAAATAATAGAGAACTGTGTTAGAGTCGTTTCAGCTCCCTTTTATTATGGTATACTTAATAAAAAACTGTCAACCCTATCTTTACTCATTATCAATACAATTTATTACCCAATTTTCCGTAAAACCAACGAAAAACTGTCCATCTAAACTGGCAATCAACTATTTACAAGCTTAAAAAGTTTAATCAAGCATTATCGGTGCAGCGCCATATTGTCAACAGAATTTTAACTGGCCAGCGCGGCGGCGAGGCTTCCCTCGGGCGTCGCTAGCGTCAAAAGTTAGTAATAGTTATTAATACACGAGTACTAGGAACTGAAGCACTAGCACGAATTATCTCTACACTTTAGTATTGTTACGTTCTGTATTGATAATGCTATATATGGCATAGAAACTAACTCCGTGGTTGTTTTTTGAAATAAAATACCAGAGCTAATTTCTTTAGCTATCGCCTTCGTCTTCGTCCGCGTAGATGAATAAAGTCATCGCTTTCGATCAAAACGCTCAAACACCTGTTTCTTTATTTTATATGAAAAAACCATATATGGAAATTTACATATCTAATGGTGTGATCAAAGTCTAGGGAGTGATTTTTCAAAAATGCTGAAATACGTGTTTAATTATTTTAAACCAAAAAATACGAAAAATACGATAAAAAAAATACGAAATTTTAAAGATCTAATTTTAACACTGACAACCAATATTTAACCCCCCCAGAGGGTAGATTTCCAAAAATCTCTGGTTATCGGATGTTTTCGTCTTCGAGCTAGGCTATGCAATTGATCCATCAGGCAGTCAGGACAAAGAATTTTATATAGATAACTAGCTGACCCGCGCAACTTCGTCTGCATACATTTTCCCCGTTCTTACAACATTTGACCTTGCTGCTCCGCTCCTATTAGTCGTAGCGTGATGTTATAACCTATAGCCTTCCTCGATAAATGAGCTATCCAACAATAAAATATTTTTTTAATGCGGCCCAGTAGTTCCTGAGATTATCGCGTTCAAACAAACAAACAAACTCTTAGGGGTATGAAAAATAGATAGTAGCCGATTCTTAGACCTACTGAATATGCACAAAAAATTTCATCAAAATCGGTCAAGCCGTTTCGGAGGAGTATGGCAACGAAAACTGTGACACGAGAATTTTATATTATTATATTAGATAACATGTGAAGTATCTGTGAATATTAAAAGCCGCAACGGCCGTGGTCATAAATTGACTTACGTAAGTACATAGTTGAAACGTCGGCCAATAAAAAAGGTATTAACATTTTTTTGTTTAAAAGTATTTAATGTTTATATAATTTTATAGAGGTTTATGTTTTTTGACGTGATAACGTCCTAAAAACAAAAAAAAGTCACGTAGCAAACGGTCACGTTATTGATTAGTTGCTAAGCAACACGAATTGATGGTGATTCCTGCTGATAGGATGATAGATAAAGTATAGCGGCCGTCGGGCACATGCATCCCGGTTCCTCTAAAGCTATCACAGGCATTTTAGTTGTTTATTACAATGTCATCAATGTTTTCTTATGACGTTATCACGTAAAATTATCGTCCGTAAACAGACTTTACAGACAGCCATTTTTTCGTATGTTATACAAACATACAAAAAAATGGCTGTCTGTAAAATCCGTTATTTCTTTGGCACGCTCTAAACCCGGAATGGCTTATTAGATTTAATCTTGAAGATATCATTAGAATCGCCTCAGATGTAAGAGTGACACTGATTACATCAAAATTCGAAAAAAAAAATGTTGGATTTCTGGCGCCAAAATATTTCAGTCATTAATTCAATTGGATTTTTTATTTCATAAAAATCAGTACACAGTTTTTGCCACATTTCATTAACTATACAACTCCTTTACAAAAGTATAGCAAGATTCCTGCTACAGCTAGAGGTATTTGAGCAAATTTTCGTGAAACAAATTGGGGATACTGGGTTTATGACGTTCCTCTATAAATTGTCGTATATTCTCCCGCTTGAGTGACATAATAAGCTTGTGAATAAATCAGGGATATACTCGTAGCTTCGTCTCTTACAATTTTAATAAACCATATAGATCGGTATAACTTCCACTATCAAATTGCCTTGTATTTTGTCAATAAATGGATTTGCTCGTATCATTTATTGCTGTGAATTTTATTTTCTGACTATCTCAAGAACTTTGTCATTGGCAATGTTATAGCTACGGTAATCTTTTTTCTAAAGGTGCTCGCATACAGTTGTTATATAACGTTATACAACATTGTGTAGTACGATATCATGTTAAGAATGTTAAACTCGTTATATAACATGGTATAACACTCTGTAACCATCATTTTGGGCCTGCCTAGAGCATGAACTGACTAGAGCTACGTATGTGACAGAATAGATACACTGCAAACTAAGCGCGCGAATAACCTCCTCCCCGCGCCCTTCTGCTAAAGTCCCGCTGTCGTTCGGATGATGTTATACAACAAAAGTTATAATTTGTTATATCATGTTGGAATTAATTAAATAAAATGTTGTTACCTGAAGTTGTATAACGTCTAACAATTTATAGCTATTGTTACAATTTGTTATAAACAGTTGGACGACAAATGTTATGCAACATTCTCTAACGTTATACAACTGCTATGTGAGAACACCTTAACTAACATTATTGACTAACAGTAAACCTTATCATTGTCAATGTGCTCTGGTATTTTTTTGTCACTTAACGAAGGTTTTTTTTTTTTAATTTGCTACTTTTTTCAATTTATTTAAATTTCACTTGACGTTCATCGTCGCAGCAACGCGGCGACTCCATTACGAATCACGATGATACCCTGGCGGAATATTCGCTCGTTCGTGGAGACTACGCGACGTAGTAGAGAGGAATCGTCGCGATTCTCTCGCCCGTGGAGACGGTCCCTTAGGGTGATGCATAGAGATGAATAAGGTAGGCGCTAAATTATCGCTTATCTAGTAGGTACAATCGGCCCACTTGATGCTCGACCACCTGAAAATATTTTACTATGAACGGTTCACAACGGTTCGGTCTCACACACAAAGGCAAAAACCACTCCCACATTTTACTTCCAACCAATTAGGACGGGGCTAAGGTGTGGGAACGGGAACATAAAACATTTTTGTTAACTTAGTTGCAATTTGCACTTCCTTGTATGATGACGCGCGCGTGTTTACTGTATTTTGCTCACGACTTGTTCTGTTTACGGATTCCGATATCTAGCCATTTTGTTGACCACAAAACTACTGATTGAACTCTCGTTGACTTGTGGTGTGAATTAGTGGACCGTTTCTTCTTCATCTGTTTACCTATGGTGGCTGTGTTTTATTGGACTGTTGGGTGCTTTCTTGCTGACCTCTGCGAGTCTTCACAATTAACCGAAATTTAAACCGGGAATTAAATTTTGGATCTTCATGGCCAAGGATACAGGACAAACCTTTACCAAATATCGCGGGAGTTAAATGTTACGGTAAGTCAAATTCAAATTATATTTTATTACAATAATTATTAATTATGTTTAACAATAGAATTGGCTATTGGTTAATTCAATAGGTAAGGTTTGTTTCGTTGTTATAATATAATAATATCCTCAGTGATGATGGCAGACATTGGGATTAGTTATTTCATCTTTTGCAGTTATTAATTCCTAATATTTTATATAAACTTAATATTTTAATTTTACTATGTAGTGTAGTGAAATGTATTTATTTCGTATATAATTTAAAAAAACAATAACTACTAAATGGTTTTTGTTAATAGATGGTGCAATGGGTGAGAAAGATTTAAGTGCTTAGTTTATTAAAATTTTATGATATATATTCAAATATGACGATGATTGTCGAAAAATCATTCTACTAATTTACTACCAAAATTATAAGAATATAAGTCATTTTATAAATAAATAAATAAATAATATATATATTATCATACGTAGGTATAGGACTACTTATGATTTTCAACAAATAAATAATACTAAAAATGATTTATTATAAATTAATATGTCGTTAATATCTTTTTCATAAATCAATGTAAAGTGAAAGTTCATTTACATTTTTTGATATCCAATAATATTTACATTTAGTTTACTTTAAACATAGTGTTCTGAGTCACTTGGTAATTCGTATATTTTTTAAACGTGAACTTCTTGGAACTAGACTTTCAATCGTTCAATTAATCTGAAATATAATAACGAAACGTAGTACTAATCGGAACAAAAACTATTTTGTATAACGAGTGGCAACATATAAAAGGCTGCCTCTACTGAAATGTGAAGAGTAGGAATTTCGTGCTTTTATACACTTTTATTTTTTTTCTATGAATCATACTTAAATCCAGCCTTATTAAATTACGGTGTTTCATTTTTATTTTTCTCACATTAAAGATGTTATGCATACTTAACTCTTTTTAAAATATTTATGTTTAAACAAAATAAATTATGTTAAATTTTTTGAAGTATTGAAAATCCTAATTCATTTAAACTACTTTTGACAAAATAAATTGTTTTCATTCACACGCTTTAGTAAATTTTAGAAATCATAAAGCGTATATTGTGTTAATAAAACAATAGTTAAATGATCCCCATAGTAAAAGTTGTAAAACTGAGAATCAATTATCGTCTTTAAATCGTTACACAAGAACTGAAAATAGTTTGCATACAATAAGTTTTTGCTTTCCCACGGTTCGGTAATTCCAGGTGCCATAAATATGTTTGCCGAAAAAATAGGTTCATGATACCTACGCACAATAAATGTCCTAAAACTGGAAACGATGAAGGCAATTATCATCTTAAAAATCAATTGAATAGAATTGAAAATAGTTTGCATGCGAATTTGTTTTCGCAGTCGGTAGCTTCTCATATTAACGCTTATTCTATTTTTAATCATTTTTCAACTATTTAAGAACTATTATCTAATTTTATCAGTGACAACTCGTTCATCTGCTGATTTGTAAAGTATAATAAAATAACACCTTTTTTAAAAATGTGCTTGTCTTACTGTTCTATTCATGCAAACTTTTAATGAGTGGGTATCGAAGATCTTTTATACATTTATTTTAACTTCGTATTTTTTTTCAGAGAGCTACATCGTGCCGTTGGCTATAGTGGAATGCTGAGGAGGACTGTCTTAACGTCGGATCACGTAACGCAAATGGTCAGCACATACGAAATGCAGCCATTTACCAAGACGTCGACGTTCGCTAGACTATTTGACTGCGGCATGCAGGCTGTAAGAAATGTGTGCATTATTCCGCTACAACAATTAGGACAAGAACTACAAGAAGCAAGAGTGCGTTTCGCTCGCGAGTACAGAGGTTTTGATTTATCACACGCTAAATTCTCAGACATTTTTTTTTTTAATCAAGTGCACACATTCGGCATAACTTATGGCTTGTAAATAATACTAGATACAAGCCCAGAAATGTGAAGCCGGAAGTCTGAATGTGAGGACGAATTATTGTTAACAGCACAGTTAATGTATATTGACGGTAGAGCCAATGGATTGTATTGAAATTAAATGTTTGTAATTATTTTAAATCGTAATCTAAATTAAACTTATTGGTTATTTTACTGTAATAAATATAAGCTAGCATCTGAGATAATTAATAATTTATACATTTTTACTTAATTTAATGAAACTGACTATTTTCATTAACTAAGACGTTATTAATATAATATTTATTCATGAAGTAATTGGAAATTAAGCACTTTGATGACTATATAGCATGATAAAATAATAATTTAATAATATTAAAAATATATCGTTATTGTTAACTAATATGATTTTGGCCTATTGTTTTATACCTCATCCACAATTTTAAAGTATAATTAAGGATTAAATGATTCATAGATGCACAAATGTGTTATGAAATTGTTTGACTGATCCATAAAATTATTAAAACAATTGACTCTTTTCTTTATTTCTTGCCCTCATTCCAGGTAATACATTTATTTCTATAAAAATAATAATCTGTGGTTAAAAATTAAATATAACTTGCTGAATTAAAACCATACTTATACTATTAATATTAAAGAGTTAAAGTTGTATGTAGAGGTTTACCCTGAAGCTACTAGCCCGATTTAAATTTAAAATTTCAAATATCCTTATTTCGTTAAATCAATCCAATGGTATATTTGAAATTAAATTTAGGTAAAACACCTAAAACAAAGAACTTACAAAATGATATAGGTTTTAAAGCATAGGTGAAAGACGTAGGATTCTTATCACTCGAATCAAGATATACGCAAGCGGAGTCACTGAGAACAACTATATATAGCATACTAGCTGACTGAAGCAGACGAAGACCCGTAAACTTCGTCTGCTTCAATTATCCTCGTTTTTGCAACATTTTTCATTGCTGCTCTGCTTCTATTGGTTGTAGCGTGATGTTATAGCCTTCCTCGATAAATAGGCTATCCAACAGTAATAGATTTTTTTAATTTGACCCAGTACATCCTGAGATTATCGCGTTTAAACAAACAAACTATATACTATATTATATTACTATACTAGCTGTCC
Organism: Herminia tarsipennalis; assembly: GCA_945859575.2. Taxonomy (NCBI): domain Eukaryota; kingdom Metazoa; phylum Arthropoda; class Insecta; order Lepidoptera; family Erebidae; genus Herminia; species Herminia tarsipennalis. The sequence goes on from OX243855.2 coordinate 12,993,978, forward strand.
CGCGCAACTTCGTATGCGTAATTTTTCCCCGTTTTTTAAACATTTCTCGTCGCTCCTCCGCTCCTATTAGTCGTAGCGCAATGTTATATAGCCTATACAACAAAAAAAGAATTTTTCAAATCGGACCAGTAGTTCCTGAGATTAGCGCGTTTAAACAAAAAAACAAACTCTTCCGCTATATAATATTAGTATAGATTTAAGTATAGATTAATCATTGATGCTGATGAGTTGAACTACAAGCCAAAATAAAGACTTAAATAACTTAAATATTTGAAAAATATTTATGATCGTTTTGTAACATATATGTTACAAAACGATCATTTCGCATTTTTGAAACATATATTATTAGCTTTAGCCCGCGGCTTCGCCCGCGTGTTTAAGGTTATTGCGATAAAAACTATCTTTTGTCCTTTCCCCGGTCTCAAACTATCTCCATACCAAATTTCATCTAAATCGGTTTAGCTGTTTGAACGTGAAAGCATAACAGACAGACAGACAGAGTTACTTTTACGTATAATATTGGTATGGAAATGTTTCAAAAATGCAAAATAATTTTACAAAAATTAAATTAAATATTTTCGATAAACCTACTTAACAGAATCATACTAAAACATACGCACAATAGTATATGTCATAAATTACAGGCACTAGTTTTAAACTCCTCTACTAACTCATATTTATAGAAGAGATAGATTACAGATCAAAAAGTAATTTTAAAATATATTAAAATCTAACGGTTTCCCGCACCTCCGTCCATAATTTCACATGTATAATGGTATTGAGGCAAAATATACTATATTCCTCTCCAAGCTTTAAATTATTTCTTTACTATTTCAACAACACAAACGAATAAATTTGTAATATACACTATTTATAACATTAATGTAGATTTGTATGTATTACAATAAAATAATTCATTGCTATTTCGCTCAACTGCAAAAAGCGCGCTTACAACAAAAGTCACAATCCTATAATAGTATTTACAAATTTTTAAAATCAAATTGTTTTTTTTGGGTCCTCCGGCAGCGACTTACGTATTTATCTTCTAATCGGCTCGAAATATGCCCAACAACAACGCAACGCACTAAAAAAAACAAGGACCCCGCCCCCTTGCATCCAATAAGGCGCAGATGTTCCTGTGTGAGTGCGCTTACGTAGAGAGCGGACGTTTCTCGCAAGCCATTATAGCCTTAGGGGTGTACGACCGCCGAGTAGGCCGATTGTACAAAAGAAATAGTACGAATAAAAGGGAATAATAAGTAAGAGTCCAGTCAAGAAGTCCCGATACACTTAAACGGATCTAATATATGGCATGGACGTAAAACCTTATTTACTGTAATTTTAATGACATTTCTGTTTCTTTCTTAGATCGCTTATCTTATCCCCTGCCGTGTCTTTAATTTGATTTGACTATTCTAATTTGACTTGAATGCTAAATGCTTGTTTTTAATAAAGTCAGGCTTTAATTAACAAGGACCTGTTACCGCATTAAGGTAGCATTCGCTGGGTTATAGGAAGCGTAAAACAAGACTTCGTTTTAATCGAAGCTTAACTGCAACTGTACTGCTTTAAATACGTGAATTGACCCGCTGAAGTGGATTTACATTTGTAAGAAACTTAGTTACAAATTGCAATAAACGTGCAAATCACTAAGTTTCTTGTTGGGTAATACAATTTATCTTTATAATAACCTTAATTCTAAATAAAACCGGCAGGGACTGCAGGGGAAGGAGGGGTTTTACATTTCCTCCCTGCTCAGGCACTGTCATATGGTACTTGGGGGCACACAATTGTTATGATTTTGTATGGATGTTGACTATGAAGTTGACATTCTTCTCGTAGAGTATATTTATTCTGTAGAAATAGTCAGAGTATGAGAATATATGGCGCCGTTTCCGAGGTCTGCGAGAGACGCGCCTGGCCTACGACTGACGTAGGCTCCGCGCACTATGACTATTGTCGCATCGGCCGCACGCGTCAGCCGCACGTTGTAAGACGCGCGTGATCGCGATCGGCCGCGATGCACGGAAATTAACCCAGTAAACGGTTCAGTAGTTTAGCTGAAATATGGTATGGAGATAGTTTGAGTGCCGGAAAAGGACATGGGATAGTTTTTATCGCGTTATCCGACATTTAAGCGGGCGGATCTACGGGTGGAAGTTAGTAAGGTAAGGAGAATCGACAAAGCCCAATATGCGACTCTAGTAGCTCCTTATTACTTTACAAATCACAACATTGCGCTAGTACGTATTTGTCAAGAAACATAGTACTAATATTTTATTTTTATTACAACTTTTATGTGCGAAGTAACAAATGTGTCTGTCACTCTTGCACGCATGCGACTATCTATAAATGTATCTCTTTCTTTGGCAATATTTGAGTATAAAGGTGATATTGATAGTAGTGGCACCAAATTATATAAACATTTTAGGACAATTTCAATCAAATCGAAATCAGTGCATCGCGGCCGATCGCGAGCCGCGCGCGGCTTACGACGAACGGCTGAGGCGCGCGATGCACAGAAATGAACCTTAACCCTAACTTGATCCTGCAGATCAAGTTAGGGTTAAGGTACGATTATCGTGTTTGTTGTGTAAATAAAAACTTGATGATTTTAAAAGAGTGGCGCATGAGTTTCTTGGTAGCTTCTTCTCATGAGGTTTACACTTGGAACTGCCGCCAGAAACAAAATTAAGTTAAATTTAAGAAAACAAAATTAAGTTAAATTTTGTTTTCTTTCTCAAACATTTCAGAATTTTATTATTCTTTTACTGCTTATTACTTTGACGTTTTCAAGCAATCATTATTTGCGTTTTCGTTTGCGTTTAGGTCAGAGAGGGACAAAAGGATACGAGAGGTCTAATTATTATACACTTAGATGACTTGTATAAATTTAAAAAAAAACTCTTTTTTACGTTTTTAACAAAACTTTGTTAAAAATAAATTAGAGAGTTTTTTTATATTGATCTGGCGTCACAACCTGACCACCAAAACCAAAGACATCGTTTTACATTCTAAAACAAGAATAGCAGAAACCCTAAATCAGATCAGTAGTTTTTAAGAAAAGCACAAACATACGGGTCAAACAGAGAGCTACTTTTTAAGTTAAAAACTTATAAACTTAACAACGCTTAGAACTTTGTTATGGTTTGTTTTTATTGCTCAAGTCGTTAACGAACTTAATAAGCCCAAGTTTATATTAATCCCAAATGACTGTACCTCCAGTAAGTACCATATCGCTAACAAAATTGTATCCCTCCCTAGTATCACCAATGGTAATAGTTGTATTTATTTAGGGACTTATTCCAGCAATCATATTTAAGGTTCATTTCCGTGCATCGCTGTCGATCGCGGCTGATGACGTGCGGTTGACGCGCGCTTTTGAAATGAATCTTTAAGCCGATAGCACTCCTTAAAACCAAGCACGGCTTAAAAATCAAAATCGATTCCGCAATTTTATTTATTTACAAAAAATCTGCCACCTTAAAATATTAGTAACAAAATACTAAAAGTCGCCAAAGTGCGCATCAATTTTAGCTGCGCCTCATTGAAATCAATAAATAATGAACGACCACATTTTTGATATTTTTTATTGTTATGTTTTTATCGAGATACCTATTTACCTATATTTTCCTTAAGCAAATATCCTACCCGGTCCGCTCACCTTATTACAAAGCAATTTACAACTTAATTTTCATTTAGATGGTCCGCTCCTTTCATTGCAAAGCTTATTAAGTAGAACGGTTTTAATTTTCGTCTTGGGATGAGATCAGTTCTACTAAAATGCAAACTCACATAATCTCTCCATAATATTCAAGAGTTCTTTAATACTCTGGAAGTCTTTATAAGACGATTGCCTGGCAAGGTTCTAGGTCTTGCTATTTTGCATGAGGGCTTACAAAAAATCGGCTCATAGGTTTAAAACAAGTCCACACAAAAATGCACATCTACGAGGAATCTAAATTGCTCAGTAGGTATCTGTTGGGATTCGACTGATGTTGACCGAATACAATGTACATGCGCGTCTATGTATGCGTGGGCAAGTTTTTACTCGTTGTAACGGATTTTTACTCGTTGTTAAAATCCGTTACAACGAGTAAAAACTTGCAGGATGACCCACATGTTTTATGACTACGTAGTTGGATTGATAACATGAGATCGAGGTTGAAAACATCTGCTGGATGCGGGCGGCGCAAGACCTGTAAGGGAGGCGATCCTTGGAAGGCTTACGTCCAACAGTGGACTGATGAACTTCACATTTGTTGGTAAAGATTTAGATTGCTTTCTAGTGTGACGTCAGTACCATATTATTTATAAAATCAGGAGACGTACAATTCAATGAAAACGAAGTTTTGATCAAAAATTATGTGGTAATATACGGAGCCAGGAACATCTATGTAATCCACTCGTTCAAGAAATTCATCCATAGGCTCGAACTTCTTGTGCTTATCCAAAAATTAATTGAAATAGTCCCCGTAAACTTAAGAAATTGAAGTAAACGAATATTATTAATGAATTTCGTTTTAAAGATAGAGAGTACGTATGCCTCTGTGGCGCGGTGGGAGTGTGTCCGACTGCAACGCAAGAGGTCGCGGGTTCAATCCCCACCCAGAATAAAACTTTGTGTGATGAGCACGATGGCTTATTCTGTGTCTGGGTGTTATTTAGGTTTAAAGATCTTTATTATTCAAAGAACATTACAGTCCACTTATTGAGCATGCTTAAATAATATAAAACTAAGTAAAATAAAAAGACATTAGTTCGACCGTAAATATGCTTAAGTCAATAACTCAAAAAAGTAATCGCAAACGTATCGTTTCTAATAGTAGTTTGCTTCACACAATTCTTAATTTTTAGGTAAATGTAGGTGTTTGCAAAAAAAGATTCATATTGAGTGCATCGACGACGCGTCAGTGTCCGCTCGAACAAAAGGGCCTTTGATACTGTTGCAATTAACCGAAACTATTTTTGCACGGACTTATCTTTTATGTGTCGAATGATAGATTGTGGCAAGTGATGCTTTAGTAAAGTAAATATATTTATTGTTGGGTTTCTGTTTTAGTTAAAAATAGGTATATGTTTAAGTATATTATTTCCATTCACGTATATTTCATGGTAATTACGAAAATACAAGTAGATAAATATATGTATCATTACTTTCGTATTTTTTTAAGAGTTTTTGTTCATAAGTAATAGTTAACTTAGTATATACTTTCACTTATATATTCTTTTATGTTCTTCTTATAGGAAGTCATACTTTTACTGTCCTTCACATTTTTTGGTACATTGTTATACAATTTAATCCCATTGTATAGCATGGATCTTTTGCTATGTTCGGTTCTCGGTGTTGTGAGCGTTAGTTTGTTTGTGTTTCTTAAATTATATATAGTAGTAGTAGTAGTATTCTCTCTTGGTGAGGGAAGTTTGGGTATGGACTTCACCGCATATATTTTTTTTTATTAAAGTACATATATTTTCTGTATACAATTGTATTAGGTTACAAATTTTAGTTTTTTTATGCAAAGTAGGTGTGTGGGTTAGTTTAGGGTAATTAAATAACACTTATTCTATAATATGTATGTATTTAGAAATATATAAGTATGTTTATCAGTTATCTGGTTTCCAAAGTACAAGCTATGCTTAGTTTGGAATCAGATAGCGTTGTGTAAGTATTATAATCCATCAATCATTTAAAATTATACCAATTACGTTTGGCGTATGATTGTATTAGTATTCGTTAGTTAATTAATAAACCTAATAAATTTTAAAAGAAATATTCCGTATGGCAATGTTACTTTTTTATTTAGAGTATAAAAGCCGTCTTTGCTGCTGACAATCTGATTTATAAATAAACAATACACGAACGCAAACGTTACCAACAGTGGTTTCGCATATACATATTTCACCCCTTTCCAATCCAACACCAGTTGTGACCTACCAAGTAAATTCCGCAAAACAGAGCGTGTCCTATAAAAAATCAAAACAGATGCTCTCACTACAGAAAGGAAGACAATTTACGATGTCGGTTTGCTTGTGGGGGGGATTAGCCTCGATATAAACCCAAGTTATGGCTTTCCACCTGTTACTTTATGTTGGAAAAAATAATAACCCTCACCCTCTGCTTATGAGTGATATAAACTTGAGAAAATAAAAACGGCTGGGACACAGATTTAAGGTCGTGGATAAAGTGATGAATCTATACTAATATTATTTAGCTAAAGAGGTTGTTTGTTTGAACGGGATAATTTCAGAAACTACGGGTCCGAATTAAAAATAATAATAATATCTTGGGACAACTCACACAAAGCTATCTGATCCCAAACTAAGCAGAGCTTGTACCATGGAAACCAGACAACCGATAAACATACTTATATATTTCTAAATACATACCTACATATTATAGATAAATAACACCCAGACACAGAATAAACCATTGTGCTCATCACACAAAGTTTTATCTTGGGTGGGGATCGAACCCACGACCTCTTGCGTAGCAGTCGGATACACTCCCACCGCGCCACAGAGGCAGTCAATTAAAAAAAATATTTTACTGTTGCATAGCCCTTTTATCGAGGAAGGCTACAGGCTATATGACATCACGCTACGACTAATAGGAGCGGAGCAGCAATGAAAACTGTTATAAAAACGTGGAAGATTGACGTAGACGAAGCGCGGGTCAGCTAGTTTTAAATATACGGTAATAGGAAATAGGACTATTTATGTTTATATTAAGTGTATAGATAGACTAGTTGTAAAATAATTATTTCTTACTAGCTGTATCGGTACCTTGTACCGCCTCGTTATTTCTTTATAATTTTTATTTGTTTTAAGAATAGGTTCTTAGGTAAAAAAATAAGAAAATGTGATACTGTAGAAAGCTACAGAAAAAAATAAGAAAATATATGCTGTAGAAGGCTACTACGTATTAGAAAACTAAAAAAATAATAATTAAATTGGTAAAGAATATAAATTTTGTTGTGGATGTAATTTCTAAGAAAAGGTTTAAGTTTATGAAATAAAATGTTTTGAAAAATAATAGAAAACATTCGTTTAATTACACGACCGCACTTTATAAGGAAGATTTGGTCTCATTTTCTTCATTAATATACCTGGGTATAATGGAAAATATATACTGTCTGCTCATCATTTTGCTAAATTGTATAGATACACCAAAATACTGCAGTACATAATTGGTGGTTGACATCTGTATCAAATAAATCTGAATTCCATCCCTAACTTAACTCACTAGACATCTTATCACACTATTTGTAAGAAAATAAAATAAGACCAATCCGCAGTTGGTCGTAAAATCAAAGGCTTTACTCAATAAACGGCGGTCCTCCGCACAATCGGACTTGTCGCAGTGGTCCTAGGCAGGCGGACGACATGCAAAATACCCGTAAAAAGGCGATCGACTCTAGATTACCATACTACGTGATCGGAGTGCAGAATGAAGTCTTTAAAATATTTAGTATGTTGTGGACTTCTTTATAAGACAAATGGTAGGCGTTTTGGATGTATGAGATGGTTTTTTGTAAGCGTATTCAATGTTGATGAATCTTGAAGACATGTCTAGGGGTAGAACTATGGTATCAATAATAAGCAGCGGTAGCCTAATGGCTAAGGCATTTTTAGGGTTGGAATCCTACTCATTTTTCTTGATAAATAATTTACCGACTACTACCGACGTAAACCCACTCCTCACACAAGCCTTTGAGCTTAGCTGGAGGGGTTAACAAGATTCCTAGTAATGTGGGACTCAATCCTATATTGTTAGTTATCTTTAAAAAAAAAAGTATTGTGGCTACGGGTTATCTACGAGTATTACTGGATCTTAATTTGACTGCCATATTTAGGAGAAGTTGCTTGCGCTTAAAATAAATTAAGTACATAAACCTAACTAACATTGTGTTACACAGAAACAAAATAAAATTTGTAAGTAGGTACATACAGTAGGTAATATCACCTAAAATAGTATAGGAAAGGACCGTATTTACTCGTAATTAGCCGTAGCCAAATTTATTTTTTGACTGGCCTGTTGATCTAGTGGTTAGTGTCCCTGACTGCTAAGTCGAAGGTCGTGGTTCCGATCCCCACCCAGGATAAAACTTTGTGTGATGAGCACGATGGTTTATTCTGTGTCTGGGTGTTATTTATCTATATTAAGTATGTTTTTAAAAATATATAAGAGAATGTTTATCAGTTTTCTGGTTTCCATAGTACAAGCTGTCTGCTTAGTTTGGAATCAGTTAGCTTTGTGTGTTGTCCTATGATAAACGTACCTAATTATTTTAACAAGTTTTTCGAAAACTTATATCCTTCTACGAAAAGCAGTCTTTTTAGATCGCTATTTTCTACCGTAGCCGGATTTAGTATTTATTTTTTTATCTCCTTCATAGCCTATAGAATCGTGTTGTAATTTTATGTTATAAATAATATCTTCTCGTAATCATGATGTTCTTCGATTTTTCATAACTTTAAAAAGTGTTATAAGTATAATAGTAGGTTTACAACATGAACACTTTTCTTTCCTTAGGCTCGTTTTCTCCTACAACTGGACAGTAATTAAAATATTTAGGTAATATTTTTACACAAAAAAAAACCGTGGTTTAGCTTTTTTCAATATTGGTTTGGGTATTTGACTACTATGATAATAAATTACACTGACGGACTTATAAACTGCATCAAAGTAATAGACGACTTTGAAATAAATATTTTAACCAAGTATGCAAACTTTCTATACAGATTTAAATTGAAACCTCTAGATTGGTTCGTGAACTTTAAAACAGCGTAGGATCATATCTTTAAGTTTAAGTTTATGTACTGGAAAGGACCTTAAGACCTTTTTTGAAGAAAAAACAGAAGTTTAAGGAAAAATTGTTTAATTAAAAAATTGGTTTTAACAATAGACACAAACTTTATGCAAGGGTTTATTTGTGTTTTAATAAGGTGTATTACCCCCACGTGCCCTTATTACGGATTCTAATCGGTTCCGCATAGATTTTATAAGGGTTTTTAAAAGATCTTGCGGAATATTGTCCCATTCTTCTGAAAGTGCTGTTCTTAGTGCTGCCACTGTCGTAGGCGAAGGGTTTCTCGCATATACAGCTCTTTTTAAATTGTCCCAAACATGCTCGATGGGATTAAGATCCGGGCTGCGTGCTGGCCAATTCATTGTACGTATCCCAACCTCTTCGCAATAATGTTGAACTTGTGCAGCTGCATGCGGCCGGGCATTATCCTGCATTAAAGTAAAATTTTCGCCTATGAATCCCATGTAAGGCACCACGTGATCTTCTAATATCTCTGTTATGTAGCGATGTGCTGTCAAACCCCCTCTATTACCGTTTTGACGGACCATGTCTATGAACACAAGTTCTGTTCGCCCGTTCATCGATATGCCACCCCAGACCATACATGAACCGCCTCCAAAAGGAACACGCTCCTCAATGCAACTTTGAGCATATCGCTCCCCACGTCGACGATAGACTCTTCTGCGACCATCTGCACCATATAAACATGTCCTACACTCGTCCGTGAACAATACAGAGGCCCACTGCTCTTCTGTCCAATTCAGGTGATGACGCGCAAATCTTAAGCGAGCTTGTCTGTGAGCTGCAGACAACTTTGGACCATTTGCTGGTCTAAAAGGGGTGATAGCCGCTTCCTTTAACCTTCTTCTTATTGTTCGTGCACACACGTTTTTTCCACGCACTTCATTAAGCTCGGTTTTGATGTTAACTGACGTGAGGAAACGATTTCGCAGGGAAGTTGTAACAATAAATCGGTCATCACGACCTGTGGTTGCTCGAGTTCTGCCTGTACCACGTCTCCTCCTGTAAGAACCTGTCTCTACAAACCTTCTGTATATTCTACAAACCGTAGACTGGTTTAAATTTAAATTTCTACCAATCGTTCGTTGATCCAAGCCCTCCCGCACCAATGCTACAATTTGTGCCGCTTGTTCGGACGAAGTATCCATATTATGGTTCAAAAACTCTCGATGTGTTAAAAAACTAACCCAACAATTATGCTGGTAACAATAATTCAATTGACCAAACAAAAAAAATCAATGAGAATTAATTTAAAACTTTGCTATAAATAACACGCAAATCTGATACTACGAGTAAATTTTCTTTTCCCGGCTATATTCATTTGTTTTACCGCAGTTCTATTTTTAAATTTAATTTTTTTTTAAGATTAAGAGCCAGTCTTTCCATATTTATATAATTTAATCTAAAAAGTTTGCATACTTATTATAAAAAATCCTTTTAGAGTAAACCTGAACTTTGATGCAGTTTATGAGTCCGTCAGTGTATTTTATACAAAATATAACAAAAAGTATCCTGAAAAAAAAAATATTTATAATTGTTTATTGTTTTCTTATTCATGAAAAGAAATACCAAAGTAAATGATTTGATCATTAAAAATATGACGTCATACGCTAGTATCTCATACAAAATTGTACAGGGTCGCTATTCACTATCTTTATTTCGTTGTCGTGACAGGACCGCGCGTATCGATTTTGACGTTTTTTAAAAAGACACTGATTTGACATTAGTCAAATATCCTATAATTTACCATAAGTGTTATCAAAATTTTTCATTTTAAATTATGGTAAAATAAAGAAAAGAACAATATCTTGCTCATGATAAACAATAACAAGAGCATTGAGTCTATTTCTAAACAATAAAATGTTGTAAAGGTTTAATCTAAAATCGCCAGTGGTACGCATTGCGGTATGTGCCCAGCAGGTGCTTGTAATACAGTCTTGAACTGCAGCCAGCTTATACGAGCACCTAGTACGTATTCAGACTGGAACAACGAGTTTAAATTACACCTAGGCACAGTTAAACGCAGTGTATGGGACGGCTATCGGCCCACACTTTAAGTGCTAAAAGATGACCCAAATTGGTGTTATTTGACCCTTGAAATTGGCCAATGGCGTTCTCGTATTATTCATGCCAGTTTATAAGAATAGAAAATCTATACTATTATTATAAAGCTGAGGAGTTTGTTTGTTTAAACGCGGTTATCTCAGGAACTACTAGTCCGAATGGAAAAATTCTTTTACTGTCTGATAGCCCATTTATCAAGAAAAAAAAAAGTTTTCTAAAAAAAAAAGGTTGTTTAGTGTTGTGTTACATGATTTTTATCGATTTAGTGTGTGTGTGTGTCAGTGTGTTACAACCAATATTGATAGTTTAACCCTACAGATTTTAAAAACGGTGGTATCCATACGATCAATCGTATCATCAGTCATATGATCGATACTATAAAAAAAAGTATTGCTGTCCGTTAAAAAAAATCAATATAGTAACTTAGAAAGGCAACAATAGTAAAACAAAAAGAAACAAACTTTGTTCAGTAACATATAACATTTTCCTCTTTATATTCTAACACCACGGGACACTTTATGTTTTCTTTTTCCTAATAATAAACGTCTCATTAATTATGACTCTCAGATATAAAAGTATTGTGCGGCAAAAGTTGCGGTAATCGCGGTTATAAATAACGTTCTGTCAAATAAGGGAGGCAGGTAAGTGCGTACCTCCCCAGTTTTTACGACAGTACACTGAGAGTACAGAAGGACAGTTTCATACAAACACGCTAATACGAAGCACATATAGACAACAATTTAAAAACTAAAAAAACCCGCCTGCAAAAAGACAGAAACATGATCTAAGAGTCCAGGTATCTGTCATGACCTGGACTTGTTCAATGCATCAATGCATCGTTCAGTGCAGGTGTTCAGCTATGTACGTCTTGTATGTGCATCAATTTCGCTGTAACGTCCATTTGAGACCAAATTTAAAAAAAAAGATACCCAAAAGTCGGAGGCACGATATTTAGTTCAATAGAATTCATTTTAGTTCAAGACAATTATAAGGTGATATAATAAGAACTATTTAAGTCTATTTGTTTAGTTTTTTACATGTTCTACGACATACGGAGCCGAAACGTGGACACTGACGGTACAGCTTCGGCTAGTATGGCAGTGAGCTGGCCATATTAGCCGAAGAACCGACAACCGTTGGGGTAAACGAGTTCTTGAGTGGAGACCGCGTCTCGGCAAACATAGTGTAGGACGCCCTCAGGCCAGATGGAGTGATGATTTACGCAAAACTGCTGGCAGGAACTAGATGCTAGAAGCCGAAGATAGAACAAAGTGGCGTGCAATTGGAGAGGCCTATGTCCAGCAGTGGACTGCGATAGGCTGATGATGATGTTTTATTTTAACGTCGTTTGGCTATGATTTGCTACTTCAAACTTTATATACCCAGTGACACTGGGCGGCATGACGTATTATTTTTTAAAACCGGTTAAGCCATTGAGGAGATATGAGCCGACATAGGAACACTAGAAGGATACACAGTCGTAAATACAGAAACCTCCTACGCAGTCGGGTAATAAGGCTACGGCATTTGGTACCACTTTGTCATATAGTACCGAGGTTTCACTAGGTAAGCTTTATCCATACTTTGTTCCAGAAACGCATACAAAGACATCGCTCAAAAAAACAGAATTTCGGTCACCTACGAAACAAAGTGGTCTTAAAATTCCACGCCCGTCAGCGATGTCTATGTATGTGTTGCTCGAGCGTGACACCGTGTATGAAGCCTGCCATCTGTACACCCGGTATTTGTGTCTTTGTTCCTAACTTGTTCCAAGATTTCGCGCTCGTGCGCTGCCGAGTGAAATATGTATGAAGTTTCCTTCTGTGTTTTCAGTGTATTGTGCCAGTACTCTAAATATAGATGCCACATTTAATATAATTCATTAATCATGTCATTTATATGAATGGGATGTTAAGCAAATGCATAGGTATTTCAGCAATAATTTTATGAGAGAAAGTATTAAGCAGATACTAGCTGTTCCCCGCCGCTATACCCGAGTGTAGGTACCTAATAGGTCCATAACGACTGCGACTGCCTCTGTGGCGCAGTGGGAGTATGTCCGACTGCTACGCAAGAGGTCGTGGGTTCGATTTTCACACGAGACACCACTTTGTGTGATCCACAAATTGTTGTTCCGAGTCTGGGTGTACTTTGTGTCCATGATTTGTATGTTTGTAAAGTCCCCCGCGACACAGGGATTATACCCTAATGCGGGAGTTGTCTTATAAAACATAATACACGGATTTGGAAAATGTGTGTGAAAATGTGGATGCGAAAGTAACTCAGTACTTTCGCATTATTATTAGATGTGTAGGTAGGATAGAAACTACAACGACGACGGCTGCAGATATAGATATCAAAGAAGTAATTCCAGTGATGTCAAAAAGACTCACTCATAAATGCATCAGAAAAACCTAAGAAACAAACGCTTATAAGAATAGGGGTAGATGCAGAAGAAACACCAAGGCATATGCTCACGGATGGCAACAGGTTCGTGGAGACTACACAAGCTCCATCCCTTCGGCAGCATTCAGCCGCCTGGGTGTGTTGCTGGAATTCTGGGAGTGCATGGGGTGGCTGGAATGACAAATAGATAAGTACACATACACAATTACACATGCTTAATGGTCCAATCTCGAGGCCAAACGGCTTTCTTATTCACCCACTCAAAATTAAGTAGAAGTAACGGCAGAGAGTCCTTTCAACACAAGTTTTTGAACTCTAGTCACTTAACACTAAAGGAGGGTATATAGAAAATTGTACTGGAAGATATATTGGTGCATCGAGTTACATCAGAAAAATGTTGATTGTTCGCCTCGGGTATGGATCTTTGAATTTCTTAGACCGTCTCCACGGGCGAGGGAATCGTGGCGATATTATTGTCGTGCCACCTATTCTATACACTCTCTTAGAACGTGTCTCCACACGGCGATGTTACCGTTGCGTTGCGACTAGTGGCTAAGTGCGAGAGAAACGCCATCGTGTCGGCGCGCGCTCACCGCGGAACGCGAGCGCGCTGTCAAACACGGTCGTCACGTCTCGAAAAGTGACGATATTCGTCGCGGACACGCGGCGATTCCGGTGGCAGAATAATCGCTCGTTCATGGAGACTAACCAACGATAGTAGAGGGAAATCGCCACGATTCTCTCGCCAGTGGTGACGGTCCCTTAGTTTCTTACACAGTTGTATATACGAGTAAATAGATTACAATGCATCGTAGGGTTGCTACAAACTGATTCCCCACAAAACAAACAGTATAAATGAACGTTGGTCGTATTGATGTATGTGCTATTGATTGAGCTGACTGACACGCAAACTGTTTGTCTGCGGCACCATTCCAGCTAAACCAACTGAACTTGCTAAATTACTAGACTCAATGCATATTCAAATATTTGTTTTTGCCCGCAGCTTCGATTTTCGAATTTTTTTTCTCCATACAAAATTTAGAAACCCCGTATATCACAACTTTTAAACTTACGCGTTGCATTATAAATACAATCGTTGCATTATAAATACACACGGAGTCATGCCGCCCGCCCTACCCCCCCAGTCATCTCGTGACCACGGTCGTTGTAACCTGGTCGAAACGTCAAGCATAAGGTAAATACTCTATCTAGATTAAACGCGTTTAACCCCGTATACCTATATTTTGGAAAATCCTTTCTTAGCGATAATAACAATCTGCATGCCAAATTTCAGCGCAATCAGTTATGTGGAGTCACGGTTGCCTTTCGTGTATAGGTACAATATAGGTACTGGCAATAAAACAAAAGTAAAATACTTAAAATAAAATATTTACGCGATTAAGACCCGTAGCTTATAAAATTATATATAGGTACAGATTTCTTATGATTTTATAGGGCGGGCCTGTAAGTCTAGTAGTTACTGACCATTACTGCTAAGCCAGTGGTCATGGGTTCGATTCCCACTCCGGATAAATCTATGTGCGATGAGCACGAGCACGATGGCTTGTTTTGTATCTAGGTGTAATTTATCTATCATTTGTATGGGTTTAGAATGATATGTAAGTATGTTTATCAGTTGTCTGGTTTCCATAGTAGGTACAGGCTCTGTTTAGTTTCGGATCAGGTGACCGTGTGTGAGTTGTACCAAGATATTATTAAATATTATTAATTTCCACTAAACAGTTCCAAATCCAAATAAATATTCTCTAATGTGTTAATAAAGCGGAATCAAAAAAAAAAACAATTTGTTTTGATGCCAAAAGCATAGACAATAAAATTAATATTGTTGGAGTTTTTTAACAAAAATAGAGGGGTTTTGAATTTATAGCCTGTCTGTATTTGTGTGTCTGTGACACATATTCGCTTGCTAGATATGGCGTGAATCGCTTTTATTTTAGATCTTGGAGTTTTAATAGAATTTAAAAATAAATAATACTAGGGTAAAGAGTACTTAATCATGTGTTCTATCTTTTCTGTTCTTATAATCATTTACCCGGTTGTGCTAGAAGGAGTGTAATGTTTTTCGATGTATCTATGTCCACTGACCTCTATAGTACCTACTAGTACACTGGACAGGCTACTGCCGACAGCAAGTCTTTCATTTGATTTTGACATTTGACATAATAAATTTCCATTTTTCCTCTTTTCATCTTTCCATTTTATTTTGTCAAATGGTCATTTGACAAAATAAAATGGAAGTCTACGCTTGTGTTACAAGGATATAGTGCTAAAAGAATCTTTTGGCGCTTCGATGACATCAAAATGACGGCGCTTTACAAGATGGCGGTGTTTGTTCTAATTTCAGCCACCTGCCAATGCAATGACACAACAATATTAGCCAATGACACTTGGATGACATTGACATGATGGCGCTTTACAAGATGGCGGCGTTAGTTCTAATTTTCGGCCACGCGCCAAAAGATTCTTTTAGCACTTTATCAACAACGGCCATTTGTCATAAGTGTCAAAACAGTTCACAGAATGGTTATTTGATTCGGCATTTGAAATTGCTGTCACTTTTTAGGGATAGCCAGTCCAGCGTACAAGTACCTGCCTACTTTAAAGGCATTGTCGTAGAGAACAGGACCGCGCCATAACATCACAAAATTTACCTCCTCTAGAAAGAGACACGGCTACTTTGTGGACAATACCTGTCAAAGGCAGCACTAGTTTTTTCTCTCCTTCACACTTTGCAGTCAATTTTTACTTTTTAATTGAAAGGGATGGCGCAGTCCTGGTCTATACGTCAATGTTTAGAGGTCAGAGTAGGGTTGCCAACCGTACTCTAAAATAGAGTATTGTACTCTATATCATGTAAGCGCATAATCTACAACACTAATAGAGTACGTTAAAATACTCTTGTTTCCACAATGTTTACTCTACTAGTCCTGATCTATGAAAACTTAGATTTAGAATGTTTGAAGCCGTACAATTCTTATAAAAACAATGAAACATTATGTGCGTGTTATCATAAATTATCTTTTTTATAAGTCCGTACTCTTTGTTTACTCCCTCTGAAATCACATATACCTAGGTACTCTATTTCTTCTAATAACAGTTAGCAACCCTAGGTCAGAGATCTATGTCATTTCTTTGACACGCTCTACAGTCCAAACGGTACGGTGTTTATGATATGAGGAGCCGTTGCATTTGTCTTTATTGAAGAAGTGACATAGAAGTGACGCCTTAAGGTCAAAACACACTGATCAACTCGGAAAGTGATCAGCACCGTATCGCGTTGCAGTAGAGAGTTTTTTCATAAAAAGAACATAAAACCGATGAAGTTGATACGGTGCCGATCTCTTATATATCTATCCGAGTTGATCAGTGTGCTATGTATGTATATCATACTGTGTATATATAGTGTGCTATACCTTATCATTGGTTATAATTTTTTAATTTTTTTATTACTTTTACTACTACATAGTTAGTTTTTAGTTTTATAGAGTATCTTCTCTATTGACAGGCCTGTTGGTCTAGTGGTTAGTGACCTGACTGCTAAGCCGGAGGTCGTGGGTTCGATCCCCACCCAGAATAAAACTATGGTTTATTCTGTGTCTGGGTGTTATTTATCTATAATATGTATGTATTTAGAAATATACAAGTATGTTTATCAGTTTTCTGGTTTCCATAGTACAAGCTCTGCTTAGTTTGGGATCAGATAGCGTTGTGTAAGTTGTCTCAAGATATTATTATATTATTATTACTTCGTAATTGTATGACAGTGTGATAAAAGAATTGAAACAAACCTTTATTTCAGACGATCTCGATACGACAGACTCAATTCCGATACCAAAAACCGCTAGTTTGCATATTCGATTTTGCAATTCAGCAAACGATTTCAAACCTACAGAATCAGCATAACTTCTATATTGTCAAGGAATAGGGTAGATATAATTATTATCGGCTTCAAAGCCAAACTGTCATTCCCGGTCACGTTTAGCCATTAGATATGGAGTTTAATACGAGCCGTTAAGTCTATGTACCCTGAGGTTTGAAATGCATTTAAGGTTGATGCTTTTGAGTATAAGTTATTGAAGCGTTTTGAATAGAAAACCAACTGATATTGCACACTGGCAGCGATAGTGACACCACACAATAATGAAAGTGCAGAGGGTAAGCGCCATGAAACGCGTCCACATACGGACACGTGACAAGGAGATGACACGGCAGACAAGGAGATGACACGGCAGACATTCTTTGAATAACTCCAACTTCTTATTCTAACTAGATGGGTCGGCTCGTAACGTTAATGCATAACGGCTCAAAAATCAGCGTAAATCTAATCACTTAAAAGTTGATACGCCTTAAAAATCAGTAGTTAATTTACGTTCGGATATTACTACTATTATTCTGCGTCTTTTAAAGAGAATAAGTCCATGGGAAGTATCCCGAGGAATTGTTCGGACTAATTATATCAGCTGAGTTTTGGCATCGCACAACGCGACAAATATCCAAATATGATATTTTTAAAGTTGTCGCGTTGTTTAAACACATAAAAAAATACAATATTGTTTTATTAAGGTGGCCCTTTTTGATAAAAAGTCAATGACCAGGTCCGAGACACGGGGTGTCACGACAATTCAAGTAAGTTTGAATAAATTTTTAATGACCGTCTAAGCACAACACTATTGTTTTGTTACTAATCACTAGTTTTTATACTCTCTCTATGGTTGTCTCTTTGTTTATAAAAAAATCTTAACAAGTATAAAACTACGTTTTTTCAAGCTTTATTACTTTTGTTCAATAATTTCATCCGGATGAAATTTTGGTACACCTTCGCAACAATACGTTTCATAGTAACCCGAGATTCTGTATTAGTGAACGATGTCTATGCGTTTGTTGCCAGAGCGCATGCGTATGAAGCTTACCTTCTGTAGTCTCAATATTTTGTGGTGACTCATTAAATAAGACTAACTTTTTTCACATAACAGTTCTATTTATACGTTGTTATAATTCCTCGTGCTCCACGTAAGTACCCAATAATATGAAGGATCTGTAAAAGCCCCTTTTAAAGTATACTAACAAAAAAAAATTAATCATACTATAAATATACAGCGGGAATCTACGAGTAGACATCGGTCTCATTAAAGAAGTCACGGATTTGAATCCTATCCATTATACTACGACGTGAACCCACTCCTAAAAAGGCAATTTAGCTTAGCTGGAGGAGCTATCAAGATTGCTAGAATGTGGGACCCAATCCCCCATCGCTAGTTATCTATCTTTAAAAAAAAATGTGTGGCATTGGGGGACTGCCGCGGTAAAGCTATTGCATAGGATTTTTTATCAACTTATGCAATATTTATTTATTTTGTATATAAGCAGTGTTTTTTCTTTTCATTACATTTCGGAGCAGCTCGTCTCAAACCGTGCGGGCTTCGAACAGTCGTACCATATACATATACGTTAAGCGAACGCTAGGCCGAGCTACATGGTAAGCGGAGTGGGGGGTATTAGGTTTTATTTTCGTTACGCAATTTCTTGATTTAGTCGCCGTGATCAAAGCCCGCGATAAAAGCTATGCAATAGCTTAATAAAAAAAAATATCTTGTCCACAGACGGGTGACAATTTATGCAAATGTTTCACATTTATTTTATCCTTTTGAATGACCAGAACCAAGCTTAAAACTAAGACGAACTAATTCACAACACAAGAACGTACCTACCTAATTAGGAACAGAGAACATAATTCATTATAATATTTATCAATTTAAGGAAAATAGGGTCAGGTAGGATTGTAATAAATTAGGTCCCAAATTATTATCATTTGCAGACGGTCGGAACCCTTTGAAAACAAGTCTTTGTTCTAAATATTTATACTTTACAAAAGATGTATTTAATTGTAGTGACAGTTGGTAAGGGCTTTAATTAACGTTAATTTCCAACAGTTGTAGGTATTAATGGAGAGAATTAAGAATAATAGATGTTTCTAATGTGGTTTTATTAGCTCAACATCGTCTTATACTGGTAAAAACCGGAAAAGTGCATATGGGGTTATGCACAATGTAGTGATCCGTACCTGCTAAGCACAATAATGCGGTGTAAGAAGTGGGTTTTCTGTTGTTTTTGTTTCATACTACTTACAATGTTATACAATTTTTAATGGAGTTTACAATTTCTTTTTTAACTTCTCACTTGGTCGGCTGTTAGGTAGGTACTCGTAAACTTGTAAAGCCTACTTAGCTGTGATAGTTTTCCATCATCTACCCTGAATTCAGACGGGAGGGGGGGGAACACTTGACTCTAACAAAAAAAAAACCTTTTAAGGCTTCATATTTCACAAACACAAACTATCTAATGATACCCCACACGATAGGGTACGTGAGGAAAAAAATCACATCCACAGGGGAGGTACATACCCTAAAAAAGTTTAGTCTTCACTTTGTCGGCGTAAGTAATATGTACATCCATCTGAGCTAAGCTGCGGACGGACTGATGGACGGACATGGCGAAACTGTATTGTCATTTTAACTACAAAACCCTTAAAAAAGTAACAGAAAGGTATAGTCATTTTTTATCAATAGTCTTTAAATAGAAGATTTAAGTATTATCCGATTGCATTAATTAGACATAACTTTTTAATTCGAAGGAGCTACGTCAGCAAGCATACAATGTGTGGCCACAAGGTTTTGCTAAAATTTATGCTTACACACACAAATTTACCATCCTCATATTATCGTCCCCATAAGTCCTTCCTATCGTACTACGCCTAACATTAACGGCCTCACAATCACATAAAAACACACCTAAAACCAGTTTTAAAAACTCTTGGACTGGGTCCATAACTGGCGTCCACACCACACACACACTTTATTTACACCCGGTGCTCTCGTAAATAAACAGCGTGATTTTTTTCCCAGTACAAGCATTAACGTGTTAAAGGGTGACGCCGGGGTAATAAATTTATGAATATTCACAGGAGATTATAATCCGAATAAAGTCTGGGTTTATGTGTGGTCTAAGTTTTAGCGTAATTATAAAAATATTGTTTACTAGTACTAGTTACATTTTGCTATTTTCGTAAGGATCTGTAATTTTTTTAAAGTAAAATATTGTCTTTATTACTCCCCATTATTGTAGCTTTCTAACGGCTAAAGATTTTTTTAAATTGGTCTAATGGTTTTTAAGTTTATTCGCTACATACAAAAATATAAATCTTTCCTCTATAAAATATTAGTATACATTATGAAAAAGGATTTTAGGGGTGTATCCCACTATTTCCATTTGGTATTTACATTGATGGTTTTGTTTGTTCCACTATTCAACCGACTTCAAAAAGGAGGAGGTTCTCAATTCGACTGTAGGTTTTTTTTGTATGTTTGTTCACCGATTACGCAAAGACGGCTGGACCGATTTGGTCCCATGAAAATTTTTATGTTTCATTCGGCACCAACTTCAAAATTTTTAATTTGTTTTTATTATTTAAATAATATGCCTAGTATATTATTTTTTGCTTTTTAGTTTCCTTGTATTTATTTTTGAACTCGGTAATATATTTTTGTAAAAATGTTTTTTATTTCTCACTTTTTAGTGGGTTGGTTTGTAATTCACGTTACAATAGGCTAATCTCAACTGCTTAAATCCTTTTACAAAATATTATTTGTTCCATTTCGGTTACGCGACGCGTTTGTTGCATGCGAAATTTAAGTCGACGTGCACACAGGCACTAGGTCTTAATTTTTCTTTAAATAAAATCACTTTATCAAAGTGTTCCTTTTTATGAAAAATTAAACGCCTAGATATCCCACCTTTTAGTGCATTAAACTATTAGTAGTACTAGTAGTAGTATTGTAAAAACGCCCTTACCATTATCGTAATGGAAAAATGGAACATAATTTGGAAAAAAACGCATGTCCCACAATTTCCATTTTGTGTTTCCATGGAAATAGTATACACCCGATTTTGGTTCAAATGGAAGCGATAAAAATATTGCTAGAAATGTGCACTTTATTATCAACTAGCTGTGCCCCGCGGTTTTACCCGCGGTTGATGAAAAAAAAATTAGGTTAGGGAAAACAAATTGTGTATTAACAGTAAAAATAATAACTATTTACATTTTTAGAAGCAAAGTAATTATTTAAATTTGAGCATCGGAAAAGAACAATTTACAAAATTTTATGACTGACAGAAAGGAAGACTTGATTATGTTATGTAATTGTTTTTTGTCTCGGGTTGTAGAGAGCTAGAAATCATTTTACTGCAGCACATCCCGGTAAACAACATTGCGGGGCTAATTGTTTTCTGCGTAAATAAAAAGATTTCTTGCTCTCGACACACGCGAGCAACCTACGTACAGTTGTCCGTGGGAGAAGCAGGGGGTGCCCAGGTGAATGCCGGCTACTTTTAGAGTTTGTCCTTGACTTTTATTTATCGTAATAGAGAAAGCCACTTTTATAGGAAATTGTAGGCGTTTGAACTGTAAGGGTAAGTTTGTGGGTATTATAGGAATTCTAGGTATCAATACCGTCTCCTTTGGCCCCTCCAGTAAGAATGGTGGCCTGGACGACGTGCCGTCTAAGTTTTGTGATGCGTAACCTAGTGCCGTTACACAGTCTGGGCGCGTCAGTATGACAGGCACACTAACTTTGAGTTCCAACTTGTGGGAGGGTACCTGACAGGTCGAGGGAATTTAAGAACTCTACAGGGTATATAGTTACGTCGTCAATTGTCATCACCGTGTCTATTGAAATGTAGGTCCTCACCTCACCTGGAACTTGCTCTAATATTCTCTTATTAATTTTTCTTACCAATTCGTTTTTGGGGGGGCCATGATAGCTCTTTCGCACACACGCTCCTCGTTAGCTAGGTTTTCTTGTTAACTCGGAAATACCTCATTAATAAGGTTATCTTCCGAGCTAACAACATTGCTAAATAGGCTATCAAAAGTTATTTGGCCGTTAGTATCCGTCGGCATGTGACCTTCGCCGACCTCGGGAAGCATTTGTGCGAAGAGTCCAGACACCTGATCATTGAAGAGCTGAACCCTCTAGTTAGTATTCAGCTGTAAACGCTCGACCTTAGCCCACAACTGCGAAGCCTTGAGGCAAGCGTTTATCTCGTCTGCCGCGGTACCTCGCTCGATAACTGGCAATGTTTGCCGGAAATCACCTGCCAGCAAGACGACCACTCCACCCATCAAGGTTCGATTGCCCTGAATGTCTTGCAAGCTGCGATCCAGTGCTTTAATCGCTCGCTTGTGCGACATTGTGAATTCGTCCCACACGATCAATTTGCGCCATTGCAATAGAGCACCGCGACTACTACTTTTGCTGATGTTGCAAATGGGCGTTTCTTCACTTGCAAGGTTCAGTGGGAGATTGAATACTGAGTGCGCGGTTCTGCCACCACTCAGCAAGGTTGCGGCTATTCCAGAGGACGCAACAACCAGCCCAACCACTTTGTCTTTGCGCAACTGTGTCAGTAGCAAGTTAAGTAAAAAAGTTTTGCCGGTGCCCCCTGGTGCGTCCAAGAAAAAAATACCCCCTTGTCCGCTAGCTACGCGGTTTGTTATTAAATTGAAAATTTGCCTTTGCTCTGGTAGTAATAGGCGCTCTGTTTGGGTAACTTTAACCCCCAAAGCAACAGTATCATAACCAAGCTCTTTGACGAAATCAGTGGACAGCTCTTTCGTTCTTTGTGGGGCTGGCATACTGCAATCGGGCAGTAATTTTCCAACTATCGCTAAAATTTTATCCTCGATAAGTTTCAGCACTTCGTTAAAAATTATGTCATCGTTGGCTAGTGTTATCCCTTGGTATCGGCGAGCAATGTCTTCTGACAAAACGTTTTTATACTTGTCCCACAATTGCCGGGGATTGGAGAGTCCGCAGGTGCTTATCATAATCGCAATGAGCTCTCTCAACGTAGTCGCTGACCGGCACAACCTGGCGTCCTCCATCGTTGCGTCCCACTGGCCGTCATCTTCAAGCAGCCCCATCGCCTCACATGCTTCTCGGAAAGTGGCCTTTTCTTGCCAATCGACGATTTTGAGCGCTTGAAAACTGGTGGGGCCTCTTACTCTAGTCAGCAGCAACCGTACACAATAACACTCAAAGTGTGTTATGTGTACGGTATAAATTCTACCCAGGGCATCTGAGGCTTTAACACCAGGCCAACCGTCGACGGGTGCGCCCTGCACGCGACGTTTCCATTCTTTTCGTGACGCATTCCACGTGTTATACCTTGGCACTTCTACATAGATCAACATCCGAGCAAACTCGTCTTCCTGGCACAGGCGGAAAAATGCGGTAAGGGTGGTAATAGGCGGTGTTGCAACTCGGTCTCGCAGGTTTGCCTCTGTAAAATACACGCGCTCGCCGTTTGTAAGGTGCAAAGCAAGATGGGTCACTGTTGGGTGCCTTTCATGTAATGGTAAACCGAGTATTCTCCATGCCGCTTCGTTACTACTTACATATCGGCCCGCACGAAACATCTGCACCTCATCCTTTGGGTTGATCGTAGCGTTACTCTCCTGTCTCACTATGAAAATGGCCTGGTCACTGCCGTTATTTATGTATTTACATATATATTTAATAGCCTGGACCGAGCTGCAAAACTCCACATTTGTGTGAGCGTTAAAAATTTGAATATGGACCACCCAGCTATTGTCCACGGATACGTTTTCCGCAGTGCCTGTAGTTATTATTTAACGAATCCTTAAAATCAAATCTTATAAGATTTTTTATTACTTGAGGAACTTTCCAAAAACAAACAAAAAATGTTCTTTTTGTTTCAGAAAAAAATATAAATCGCTTGCGTCCGACAACGGCGTCTGCCCTCACATGTCTGCCCGTTCGGTTTAGCGTAGTTTGTGTTATAGCGTAGTTTGTGACGGAGGGGCCGTCACACCGCGCGGCCCGCGCTCTGGTGGCCGTCCAGCCGTCCGCGCTCGCGACGCGACTTCACGAGAGGCGACTGGCCACGCGTAGGTTTATGTTGAAATCTAAACATGTCTACTGTACTTTTCAATATTGGTCGAAGAGTGTACGTACATACTTTATGTAAAATCTGTCAAGTAATAGTAAACTTACATAATTGAAGTCATATTATAGACATGGTACAGCCAACGAAGCTTGCTGAATCCTTAAGAATCTTATCACACCAAATAAGTATTGTGCATCTCCAGTAAAATGAATCATACTAAATTAAAGCAACAATTGGTGTGTCAAAGTACTATCTACATTGAACGATCTTCTGCTCACTCCTTAGGGGAATTGGGCGTGATTTTAAGTATCGTGTTTTAATTTACAGTTGCGGAATGAAAATGTTCGTCACATTCAACTCCAATTTTGCATTAACCGAATCAAGGAACAATAACCCCAATATGTGAATGTTGTCAAAACAATAATAAGGTTTACTCAGATTAAAAACTAAATATATGGAACCTTGAAATAAAATACTTTTTCGTAAAGAAGGTAGAGGTAAACCATATGCAAAAAAGTTTTTATTTCAAGGTCATAAACAACAATAACTGAGAAAACTATTTGATAGTTTCTTGATAGATAGTTAAGATAGCATGGCTATTTTGAAATGTCACACCCACAATGGAAATAACTAACATTAAACGACTATTTCCAGATTCGCGTAAATAGAACATGATGGACCAAAGAAAACATGGGTGGCAAAAACGATATTTTGACGGAACCAACACTGCTACCTATATCTGTCTTATTTTAACACATTATTTGCACGTATTTCAATCAGTGACAGAGTGTGAAAGGGGATAATGAGACAGATATATACGTTTTTTTTAGAAATCATTTTCATCGATTTTTCTATGGGAATAAGATATTTTCCTGCAGTAAAACGTAGCCTATGTGTTAATCCAGGGTGTCAGCTAACTCCATGCCAATTTTTATTAAAATCGCTTTAGCCGTTTAGACGTGAAGAAGTAACAAACATACACACTCACATACTCACAAACTTTCGCCTTTATAATATTAGTGTGATTTATTTAAAATAGGTAATTATCTTTCAAATAAAAAATATGCGAGTCTACTTTATAGGCAGTACTGTACATTTCCACTGACGCGGATTGGAGCAAAAAGAACTGTGAATTGACGCTCAAAATTATCCTGGGTACGATTTCCAGCACTGTGATTGGTCGATTGACGGTCCGCTCACTCACTCCGCCTAGATTCCTTTAACGAAACTTCATGAGTCTACGAAGAATACTTATACTACGTCGTAGACCCGTATTTTATGCCTCTGTAGCGCGGTGGGAGTGTGTCCGACTGCTACGCAAGAGGTCGTGGGTTTGATTTCCACATGGGACACCACTTTGTGTGATCCACTAATTGTTGTTCCGAGTCTGGGTGTGCTTTGTGTCTGTGACATGTATGTTTGTAAAGTCTCCCGCAATACAGGGCTTGTACCATAATGCGGGAGGCGTCTTTTATTAAAAATCAGCTGACCCACGCAACTTCGTATGCGTTAATTTTTCCCATTTTTGCAACATTTTTCATTGCTGCTCCGATCCTATTGATCGTAGCGTGATGTTATTAAGCCTATAGCCTTCCCAGATAAATGGGCTATCCAACAGTAAATGAATGTTTCAATTCGAACCCGTAGTTCCTGAGAATATCGCGTTCAAACAAACAAACAAACTCTTCAGCTCTATAATATTAGAATAGATAAACAAATTAAAAAAAAACCATCTATAGGTACAGTCTGTATAACTTTACTAAAATAAAAATATTATAATTAAGATTAGCCGTAGCTTATAAACTTGTATAAGTTTACTAAGTTTATGTTTATTCAAGCTTTTACAAGCTGCCCATACAGTAAGTACTATTTGAAAATCCGCTGAACTCTTTTAACTCGCTAACTCACCGAAGATTTCATCTGAATTCCATTTTCCGGATTGACAGTCAAATGGATCCTGCAGGTGTTGACCTCGTTGTCGAGGGCACCTAATTATAACACAGTCCCTTCATACTTGCCCCGACCTAACACCACCTTGGATCTTGAACTGGAGTTGATATTATGAAAGGTTAAGTGCAAATCGAGAGATTTTGATGAAATGTGCTCTTCATATCGATTTTCAATTATAGTGTTCATGACATCAGCACTATAATTTAAAATCAATAAGAATGAAGAATACATTGCATTCTGATTTGTTGTGGAGACCTTACAAACATTCAAAGCTTTTTATTGCTTTCTCTGTGTATACCTAATTATTATTTTATACTGAAACCTACAACAGCCGGTAACAATTCGACAACCAACTATCATAAGGCATTTTTATTGAGAGGTTTTTGTAGGTAATACGTCAAAACGCGATGTTTTGTTCTGTGTCTTATTATTGTGTTATTTATCTATAATATGCATGGAACAGAAAAAAACAGACAATAAGTATGTATTTAGAAATCGGTTTATCAGTTGTCTGGATTCTATAGTACAAACTCTGCTTAGTTTGGGATGGGATAGCGTTGTGTGAGTTGTTCCAAGATATATATTAGATATAGTTATGTATATTTGTATGTATGTTATGTTTTTAAGTATACGTATGTGTATATATATTTTATAATCGATTGTATTTATCTTAAATAAATAGCATTGGCTGTCAACAATCTGCACCTATATAATTTTATGTTACATCACCCAAAGGTTGGCTGGTAGAGAATGTTTTTAGCATTAAGTCCGCCTTTGTACAATATATTTGTGCTTAAAGTCAATAAATAAATATATTTTATTATGCGTATATTCTTACATACATATACTATTGTCATATACATCAACTAAGTCAGCAAAAATTGTGAGTTTTGGCAGCTTTCTGAGTGGACATTGTGTAAACGGTGTTTGTCTAAAAAATCTATAAAAAAATTAACGACAGCATAGGTATATCTATCTCATAAGCATAACTTATGGCAACCATTTTTATCTCTAAAATGTTGGTGAAAAAAATTGTGTCTGTTTAAAGGTGTTTTAACCTGTTGCGGTTTATAAATGTCTAATTAATTAAGTTTATTGCAACAATATTTCATTTGGAATATATTTGCCCTAACGACATTTCATTTAAATAAACATACTAAGAGTTATAGCAAAATAAAAACTCGCGCTTCATAAAATAATTACGCCACTCTGTCGGGTGGAGAAGCGAGCGCATTAGGATCATTTTTCAGTTTAAAAAAAATTAAGTAGGTAATGTCTGAGCAGAGGTTCTAAGTACTGTATAGATTTCGAGGAGGAAGGGTTAATGTGATCAATTGACTCAACACCGACTTACCTATACCCACATTTTAGGAATTGTTTCTTCATTACTTCAGTCTGGCTTTTAGTTATAAAAACCTGATTTAAAGACTGGTTCCTCAAGTCCTCTCTCGTTAACGTAGCAAAAGTGTTAACTTTTGCGACACTTAAGAGAGAGACTCTTCTTAACAAATCTATTTTATTGATTAAATTGGGTCCTAAATATTTTGGCATTCTCGATAATTATTGTTGACCTTACAAACATACAAGTCACGGACACAAAGGCTCGAAACAACAACATTTGTGGATCACATAAAGTGGTGTCCATGTGGAAATCGAACCCCCGATCTCAATGCGCAGCCGTCGAACACATACGACCGCGCCACCGATGCAGTCTTTACTTTGTACTTTTCACTATTAGGTATAGTATTTTAATCCTATTAAATATGTATTTTTTTTCTATTCTACAGGTTGAATTTTATTTTAACTTGTCTTTATAACAATTTATCTAAACTTTCTTGGTAACCAAATACGACATTATTTAATCAAAGTCAAATTCTTAATCAGTATTTTCTGTAAATATTTAATATCTTGTAAATATTATACTCGTATGTTTTAAAAGTTCGCCTAAATACGACAAGTACGTAGCTTATTAAAGTGTCAGCAAGTGCGTAATATACAACACGCAGCTTATGTCTATTTACCACTTGTTATGAGTTTGAGCCATGAGTTTCTTGTCAGCTTCTTCTCATGAGCTTTACACTTGGAACTGCCGCCTAACCTCATTTTGTTTTTTTTTTCAAACAATCATAATTTTATAATTCAATCTGATAAAGATAAATGAATGTAGTTCGTTGCTCCTTATTAATGTATTTTGTTGTATAGTTTATTGTATTTTACTTAGATGAATATTGTTGTCACAGTTTGATAATGTTACTTAGGACCTAGTTAAGAAAACGATTTACTTTTGTAAGTAAAGATTCTGCTTGATAAATTAAGGCAATTCTTTTCGTTCTTTTGCAAAACATGTATACTTATTTATTAAATAGCAGTAAATTGGCCAATATTTAAGCACATAAAGTTTTTACATTGTAAGTGGATGCTGTGCCCATTGAGGCTGATATATCTAATCTCGTGTACTCTTTTTCTAATATTTTTGACCTCTTTTTTTTGCATCAGTCCTCTAATATGGTGTATAATATAAAGGTGACAGCACCTTCATATACAGTTTATAAACAAACAAACATTGCAACCATTGGCAATTTGAATAGAGTGGAATTTGTTGCCTGTTCTTTTCTCGGACTTTACCTATTGTTTGAGAACAGGCATTAGAAGTAAATGTAGAATCAACTTTTCACGAGTGTAGTATTTTGCTTCCACAGTGAATAAATCAATTTTATTATTATTATTATTATTTAGTATGGGAGGCGTGCGTGGGGCCGAAGCCAACACGTAGAGGCACTTTAATTCTCCTCCTTCCTCCTTTAAACCGTTCTAGACACTTTAATGTAAAGGCTATGGGACACAAACCGGCGATTATATCGTTGTATACACTATAGAAATGTACTCAACGACATTCCCCGGTTAGTGTAAAAACTATTGTCAAAAAATGGTAGCTAAGAAACAGGGTGATGGAAGTGATGTGTTAGTGGAATGGTTAGTTGGTACTATTGAAGGACTATGGCGCCTGCCCTGCAAACACTTGGTAAAAACACACGGACAAATAGGCAGGCGGTGACTCACCACTCACTAGATGGGCGCCCTTCTGGCCGCCATAGGCATACAAGCCAAACAGGCGACAGGGAGCAACATGGGTATGAGCACCTTGGGGTGTCGAGCGGTGCGGCGCCGGTTTCACCATCTCGAAGAAGGCCTTTGAACGGGTTTCCCCGTAGTTATGGCCTTATAAATGACACTTCCACCTCCGAGCATACAAGCTCTGGCGACCTCCTTCTGGCCGGCCCATTAAGGCAAGACAGAGTTGAGAGTCCTGCAGGGGCTCTTGATATTCCACTCCCGCCGACCAGCAAAGGCAAGCGGGAGACGAGGCCCTGACCGACTCTCTGAGGCATTGGGACCGCAGTGTCGCCACGTACATTCAGCTTGACACAAAGCTGCCCTGCGGTTTGTGTACTCTTATTTCACCCTCATGAGACATTTTTTATTAGTGTTATAAGGATTTCAAGAGCTACTACTATGCCCTCAGAGTGCTGCGTTAATCTCATATAGGGAGACAATGATTAGCCCCGAGAGGTAATTATTTTTAATATTATTATAGTATAAAAATCTATAGGTAGTTATGGTACATTCTTCTATAACTTAAAGAATTTTATATTAAATTGCTGTCAGTGATAGAAGTAGTTTAGCTACTACACCTTTTAATCAAAAATGGTGTCCTAAGACATTTCTATCCAAAGAATAACTACTTAATGCATTTTTGGCGGACGTTCCCATCCATAACTTTGTCAGTTCAATACGAATTTTAATTTCCTTTCTAGAATATAAAGTTAGTCTATTCCATATGCAGAGTCGGCGCGGCCCTCCGGATGTAGCCAGGCGTGCATATCGCATCTGTCGCCAGCGCAGTGACGGCAACTTGAAACGTGTTTATTGAGAAAATCAGAAGAGACTCAACGATTTTCAGCCTTGCTGTTAGGTACTACGCAATGCATTTTTTTATGTCTGCTACGGAAGAAAATTCTATCTGTGTGTGTGGATTTAGAAACAGAAGGTATCAGTAGGCTTTAGGCTTAAAGTACCTACTCCCAGACTCGAAACAATTTATGAATCACACGACCAAAATCCTGTCAAAACCCGCCCAGCCGTTTCGAAGATTAGCTAGAAGAAGCATCCAGAAAAATAATTTAAAAACCTATGTTTTTGTTAAGCGCCAGGTTGATACCAAGTTAACTTTACATATAGGGGAGGTACCCAAAAAAAAATTTTTTTTCAAGATTTTATTCCTTCACTTTGTCGGCGTAAGTAATATGTGTATTCACGCCAAATTACAGCCTCCTTGCACTAACAGTCTCTGAGCCAAGATGCAGACGGACAGACGGACATGGTGAAACTATAAGGGTTCCATTTTGGTTGAATGCCTCTGTGGCGCAGTGGGAGTGTATCCGACTGCTACGCAAGAGGTCGTGGGTTCGATCCCCACCCAGGATAAAAACTTTGTGTGATGAGCACGATGGTTTATTCTGTGTCTGGGTGTAATTTATCTATAATATGTATGTATTTAGAAATATATAAATATGTTTATCAGTTGTCTGGTTTCTATAATACAAGCTCTGCTTAGTTTGGGATCAGATAGCGTTGTGTGAGTTGTCCCAAGATATTATTATTATTATTATTATTATTATTTGGCCATTTTGGCTACGGAGCCCTAAAAATGGAGGTTGCAATCCCCTGGCGAAATACCATCACGTTCCATCATCAGCTGAGTCCTACTTACAGTTCTGCTCACCAATCCATCAAGGTTTGATCACGCTCATCTCTACAATATTTAAATCCAATACACTTGAGTGGAGGTACTGAGGGACTGAAGGGATGTTTTGTGGGCCATAAAACGTATTGAACGTGACCAATTTTGATTTCGGGTGAACGATATTGAATACATACGTGGTCTCGTATTTTCACTGTACCTAACTGACGGCAAAATAAACTACCGGCCGGTCTAAATAATCTATCAATCGATGGATTTGGCTACTAGAGGTAGAATTTTGACATGTTTTATTAAGCTGAAGAGTTTGTTTGTTTGATAATTCGATAATCTTAGGAACTACTAATCCGAATTGAAAAATTCTTTTACTGTTATATAGCTCATTTATTTTCTTTTTTCGTTTATTTTGGCTATAGGCTATATTATATGACGCTATGACCAATAGGAGCGTATCAAAATGATGAAAAATGTGGCAAAGACGGGGAAAATTTACGCAGACAAAGTTGCGCGGGTCAGCTGGTGTCAAATATAAAGCTCTAGTAGCCAAATCCATCGATAGATTGATTATTAAGACCGGTCGTGAATCAGAAGTTCATTAATTTCTCATGGATCCCGTCCACAGTAATGAATTATGATAATAATACCAACAATCTGAAGGTAGGCAACTATAACCTTTCAAATAAAACCGGTCAAGTACATGTCGGGCCATGCACAATGTAGGCTTCCGTACTCAGAACATGCCATGTAGCTTTCCACAGCGGTGATAAGTAGGCGGTACAAGAAGTGAGTTTTCTGTTGTTTTTGTTTCATACATACGATACTAACAACGTTATTTATGTCATTTGCAATGGAATTTGTACGACAATTTCGCCACTTCTCACTTACAAGTAAGGGAGGGGGGAGGACACTTATCGCTAACAAATGTATATATATATATATATATATAATATATATATATATATATTTTATAGATAACTAGCAATGTGGGATTGTGGTCCCACATTACTACCAATCCTTTTAACCCCTCCAGCTAAGCTCTATGGCTTGTGTTAGGAGTGGGTGCACGTCGGTAGTACGACCTCACGATTGCGAGACCGATGCCTTAGCTATTAGGCTACTGTGGAGGGCAAGGTGTTAAGTCCCTCCAACACAAAGGGAGGATCCTCCGACCAATTTTTTCATTTTAAGGCTCGATGTTTCACAAACGGATCCCTATTTTAAACGGATCCCTATTTCACAAACGGATTCAAGAAATTATTTTTACAACCTCTAAATATTTTTCAAAGACCTATCCAATTAAAGCTAAAGCTGACAAAAAAAACACAGCCCCACTTTATGTGTAGGGGAGGTACCCGGAAAAAAAATCAAGATTTTATTCTACCAATTGATCGGCGTAACTAATATGTATTTCCATGCAAAATTACGGTTTTCTAGTAGTATAATATTATATTATCTGTGCTAGTACTAAGGGTCTCAAAGATAAAGCGGGGACAGGCAGACAGACGGACAGAGCGGAACTATAAAGGTTACGTTTTGCCATTTTGGCTAAGGAACCCTAAAAAAGACTTTTCTAAATTCAATTTAATTTAATTGTATTATCTTAATTTGATTTTGCTATTTTATTGGATTATTCAAGTTTAATTTTAAATTTGTTGTATGCAACAACTTATTTGTGAATCAAAGTAACTTAAACGTATAAAGAATGTATTATATGTTCGTAAAATTTCGCAATTTGTACACATTATAGAATTTTATAAGCTACTAGGTCTTAATAGCGTAAATATTTTATTTTATTACAAAATTACAACGGCCGTGCTCACAGGCAGACGGTTCTACCTGTGACCACGGCCGTTGCAATACGGTCGAAACGTCGCGCAATAAAAGGTATTTAGCCTTAAAATAAAATATTTACGCGATTAAGACCCGTTGCTAATAAAATTCTATAAAGAATGTTTTATTTTTATTACAAAAAAAACAACTGTTTTAGAAACCTCATCCTTTTTGAAGTTCTTGGTTAAAAATGTCTGTACTAACTTCTGCACAATTGAGGTCTCTGTTTACTCCTCCAAAGGGGGTAAATTTAGTGGTTTTACACTGTGCAAAACATAACTTGGCCTCTACTTTTAACCCTAAAATTTCATTTACACTACGAGTTTGTTGTGAATATGTTTCGGTGTAAAACTAAAAGCATAATTTTCAGAGAGGATTATTTCTGGGTCGCGTTATGCGGCTGTTTGGTTGACCGCAAGTGAAACACACGCGTTCAATGTTACGTCATAGTATACCAATAGTACAGAAGGCAGACTTTCTACGTACTTCAATCTAGCGACGTGCGACGCACACAATTCATTGTTTACGGACATGAATCGAAGACCTAATCGGTGCATTTGTTCGGAAGTAATTTTTGTGATATCAATGTGTGCGTGCATCATCATCCAGGATCCAGGGTAGGGGGCTCCAGAGTGTTGTTTTGTGTACTAAATTGATAGTATTGAATTGAATTTATTTGCACATTTGCCACTTGTGTCCTCTCTCCAGAAGGGTTTTTGTGGGGCACCCCCCCCCCCCGTCATGCACGCAAGACGGGGTGGGGGGGGGCTTAACTTACACTTGGCGGATGTCGGATAGCATGATATTTATTTGCCTCTCGTGCCCCGTTCCCAGAACGAAATCCCTAATCCGTCCATGTTCGTCATGGTGGGTTTATATGTTCACATTTAAGGCAACATTAAACTGGCACGAACACGAGCGCGAGCTTGTGAATAGGCGTGAATGTGCTCGGCTGTTTGTAAACAGTTTTTTGCAATATATGTTCGTAAACTTTCGCGATACATATTATAGAATTTCATAAGCTACGAGTAGACTAGGAGTCTACCCGCAACCACGGCCGTTGCAATACGGTCGTGACGTTAGGCAATAAAACAAATATATTTAGCCTTAAAATAAAATATTTAAGCGATTAAGACCCGTAGCTTATAAAATTCTATAATTGATTTTTGTATGGCTTGTCGGGCTGCTTGCCACGCGTCTTAAAACACCAGGAGCGTTTTCTTTTTAGGTTGCCTTCTGTACTCTCGGAATTGTATAGTTTCGTGTTATAGCTAACTGGCGAACGTGTTTGTGGTAATATCCGCATAATGTTGAGGGTTAGTGTTGTAATGGATGCTTACAATGGGAGCGCAGTTCAAGAATTGTCATAGTTTTGTTTTGGTGACACAACAATTATACTTGATTAGGAGTGGCTTAATGCTCTTGTCAACTATTAATGCTCACTGAATCGAGTCGATTTAAGTTGCAAAAATTCATCGCCGTCTAAATAAATCTGAATGTAAAAATACTAGAAGTGAAATGTACCTACCTAAGTAGTACCTTGCAATGAACGTAAGGGACGATTTCGAATTATATTTTATTCTTAAACTAGCTGATTCTTGCAACTTCGTATTCGTAAATTTTCCCCGTTTTTGCATCATTTTTCATTGCTGCTCCGCTCCTATCGGTCGTAGCGTGATGTTATATAACCTATAGCTTATATATACCTTCCTCGATAAATGGGCTATCCCACGGCAAAATATTTTTCTATTGGAGCCAGTAGTTCCTGAGATCATCGCGTTCAAACAAACAAATAAACTCTTCAGCTTAATGATATTAGTAGTATTTAGTACTCTTCATCTTTTTGTCAAGTGTTCCGATTATGAAGATTTTTAGGGAAAAGTTCCTGAGATTTGTGTCGTTTTTAGGGCTCCGTAGCCAAAATGGCAAAAACGGAACCCTTATAGTTTTTCATGTCCGTCTGTCTGTCTGTCTGTCCGCATGTCACAGGCATTTTACTCAAAGACTGCTCAAGAATGTTAATAAAATTTGGTTAAAAGATGTCTTGTGGTAGCCGCTACTTAGTTGGTTAACAAAAGCTGATTTTTTTTTTCAGCTCACATCAGCATGTTACACATCATTCCATCAGTCTTACAAAAACATTTTACGGTTTTAAATAACTTTAATCACAAATAATCGCTCCGAAAGTTGCATAAATTGTGCCCACCCTATATGTTGAACCATATGATCAAAAAATATGCGAAAAATTACAAAGGTAGCGGTTAATAAATACTTTAATCTCAAATTATTGCGGATATCATCGGATATTACAGTCGTTAAGTTATTGCCGAAAAACTGCGTTTCTTAACAAAAGAGTGTAAGTGCCATGAACATACGCTCTTTGCACATTAGTACATAATATCTCGATGTCTTTTGCTGATGAAATTATTCTAGGCTGAAGAACTCTACCAAGAACATGCTCCGACATGCTCGTGCCTGGTTTTGGCCTGGCCTGATGAAATAAACAAAAAATAATGAACAAAAATATAATGTAAACACAAAAAATATAAATAAACATTTTGAAGTGCCAGGCTTAATGGCTAAGGCATCGGTCTCGCAATCGTGAGGTAGCAGGTTCAAATCCTACACATTATACTACCATACCGGTGTAAACCCACTCCTAACACAATCCTTTGAGCTTAGCTGGAAGGGTTAACCAGATTGCTAGTAAAGTGGGACTCAATCCCACATTGCATGTTATGTATTAAAAAAAAAACCTATCTGCTTTTATGTTGCAGTTACAATAGCTTATTAACAACTGCTCATCATTTTTCATTAGATTCTGATACACCTATACTACTAGTTTAGTATTATATTATCTGTGCCTATATTATTAAATACTACGTTCTTAAGTTAAATAATACTAGGATCATATCTTTACTAAGCCCTTAACAATGGATTGCAAAGTGAAACCAGGAACCGGGATTCTATAATTACTGTTTGGGATCCAACCCAAACTGTAATTATAGAATCCCGATTCCAGGGTGTCACTGTAAATACCAAGTATAATATCGTTCAGTACAAAATTTCATCTAATTCAGTTATGTGTTTCAACCGTGACCAACAAACAAAACACCAAAACTTTCACATTCATTAGTTACAAAACATCAAAATCATTGGGTAAAGTTCTGAATAAACAATAAAACTTACTTTTCATATCCCCTTAACAAATCAACACAATATAATTCTGTATTACTGAGGATCTGCCATAATGCTAACAAATTACAGCTACCCTTGCCTCCGGCACAAACAAGTCTGAAGACTTCAAAGCTTTGAATAATACTGACTACTGACTTGAATAGCCGGGAAACCAAGAATCAGAGAACTGTAAAAGAGGTTATGTACTGTGTCCGTCCGATCTGTTCGTGAAAATTTTATTCTAGACTATTTTTCGACCGCGGCTCCACTTGCTTGATATCGATTATCACTATAAATCGCGGTCGTATGTATCTCTGGGACTCCAATTATCTTTGTAGCTTTGAGATGGTGTGAGCTGATGAGGTGCTGGTACGTTGGTGCCGGGGAAGAAAATTGAAAATCCGGAGCAGTAAATTAATGTGTATTTTGACCACTGTCACAGGAGGAAGAAGGCTGTGTTGCCACAGTTACAATACAAGAAGTTTTTTTATATTAATGTTGGTGTTGCAACTATTGTAAAAATTTAAGTATCAAACACTATCTCTATTTTAAATTTCATTTAAATCGATTGAGCGGTTTAAACGTGAAACGTAACAGACATTGTCATTATTGCTTTCACATAATTATATAAAATGTAATAGCTGCCCCCCCCCCCACACGCCATTGCGCGCGTGGTTGACTTTACCCCGTTAAGGTTGAGTTTCGTCTTCAATCAAAATGTATCTTCTTTATTTACAACCACAAAGACAAATACAAATTTTACAGATTTAATTTTAACACTGACGGAGTTTCATACAATTTACTACCTATGTTTTACTCTCTTAGGGGTTGGTTTTTTAAATACGCTGAAACACGTGTTTCATTATTTTAAACCAAAAAGCCAAATATGAAATTTCACATATATATTTTTAAACTAACGGAGTTTTTAATATAAACTTGCAACCCCTATTTTACCCCTTTAGGATTGATTATCTAAATACGATTTTTCAAAATTTCATAATTTTTAACCAATAAGCCAAATATAATATTTCAGAGATCTAAGTTTAACTCTGACTGAGTTTCATACAAACTTCCAACCACTATTTTACCCCCTTAGGGAAAGAATGTCCAAAAATCCCTTCTTATCGGATGCCTACGTCTTCGAAATTTCAACTCTCTACGATCAGCGGTTTAGGCTGTGCTTTTTTGCGTTTTGGTGATGTTGGTGGTGGCAATGGTTTGGCATAGAGATAGTTTGTGTCCCGCGGAAGGACATAGGATAGTTTTTATCGCGATAACTGACATCCACACGGGCGGAGCCGCGGGCGAAAGAAATATTTTTTTTGTGTGTGTTCCAGTGGATTCGAGAATGGCTTAGATTAAAAAAAAAATAGAGATTGAATTGATCCTTGTGGCATGCCCATACCCATCCATTCATCCTTATTCCATTAATGTCAACATACTGCATTCGCTCACTAAGATAAGAAGCAACAAGATTAAGCGCTATACCCGTTATGCCGTAATGCCTAAGTTTCAGCAGAAGTGTACTATGCAACACACAATCAAATGCTTTTGAGAGGTCGCAGAAAACACCAATGGCGTACGAGTTTTCCCAGGCACTCTATATGTTTTAATAGTTTAGAGCCTGCATCTACTGTCGAACGACCCTTTGTGAACCCATATTGTTCACTATGCAGTAGATTATTAGAATTAAATTGTGTTTCTAACTGAACTATACCTACAGTACATAGATACTAGATACAACAAAATTTCAAAAGTACCACTTCTTTGGTACCTGCGTACACTTCCTACATAATATCTACGCCAGATCTGAATTTTATTTTCTCTCCATCGTCCGTGAATCAAAGCATTTTAGTCCAGTGTTTAATCGCGTTGTCCAAGTAACTAAAATTCGTAGATATAGCACTCTGCAGTAGGCTCTAATAGATTACCTAGGACCCGTACCCTCTCTCAAAAACAAAGCCTGTATATGTACCTATGCATCCCATTAATTAGTGGGAATATTATAAGGTGTAATCATACCTACCTGTGGAGGACAATCATCTATTAGTACTTCAAAATAAAGAAAAATAAGAATGTTATATAGTACCTATTATGCCCATAATTTTAAGCCTCAATCATAAAGTTGGTGTATAAATCCGCCACCCGTCTGACTGTCAACAAGTTTTAGAATTTATATAACGCGAATGAAAAACAGTGTTTATTTCATTCAGGTATCAAACACTATCGGAACAATCTCAGGAACTACTAGTCCGATTTGAAAAAATCTTTTTTTGTTGGATAGCCCATTTATCGAGGAAGGCTATAGGCTATATAACATTGCGCTGCGACTAATAGGAGCGGAGTAGCTACGTGAATTGTTGCAAAAACGGGGAAAATTTACGCATACGAAGTTGCGCGGGACAGCTAGTGTTTTATAAAGGTAATGAAATTAACGTTTTACTTCTAATCGAATTATGGCCGTACCCTGACCAAATAATCTTGAGCATTCGTTCCCTCTTCGCCGCACCGTAGCGAATGCGCTCAGTTTTTGGAATAAATATTTATAAAATAAAATTTTGGTCGTTTGAAAAA
Source organism: Herminia tarsipennalis (assembly GCA_945859575.2). Classification (NCBI taxonomy): domain Eukaryota; kingdom Metazoa; phylum Arthropoda; class Insecta; order Lepidoptera; family Erebidae; genus Herminia; species Herminia tarsipennalis. The sequence continues at coordinate 13,032,558 of OX243855.2, forward strand.
AATGTTTCTAGCATGATGTTTTTTATTTAATTGCCTATCCATTAGTGTAAGTAGCAAATCAAAGAAAATGGTACATTAAGTGGAAATGCATTTTATCAATAATTATGTCTCCTTTCTGTTTCGTTGTGAGGAGATTAATACTCATTTAACAATAACAAAATCTACCATTTTGGAGTCAACATTACGTAGAAATTTAATGTATTTTTATTACTTGATATTTCTTTTCGGATAAAGAGCAGATAGCTACACAAAAGTGCACAAAAACCGGCTAGCACGGGGAAGCCTTAACAACAATTTGACAGAGGTGTTTAACTAACGCAATGTAATTTGAATCCAATCACACTGCCATCACTTAGGTATTCTAAACTATAAGTATGACGGAGGTAACACAACTTGACGTAATAAGCTGTGAGGGATCGCTGAGGTCCTGACCTCTGTAAATAGGTGCCCAAAATACTTTGTTAACACCTCCCGGACTGTTATCGTGGATATTGTGAGACAGGGCTTGTACATACGTGGTATTATACAATACTAGCTGTCCCGCGCAACTTCGTACGCGTAAATTTTCCCCGTTTTTGCAAGATTTTTCATTACTGCTCTGCTCCTATTGGTCGTAGCGTGATGTTATATAGCATATAGCCTTCCTCGATAATTGGGCTATCCGACAGAATAATATTTTTTCAATTCGGACCAGTAGTTCCTGAGATTACCGCGTTCAAACAAACAAACTCTTTAGCTTTATAATATTAGTATAAGATGTAGATATACTTAGGAAGTCGTAGGTACACGAATAACTAAAGTACAGTCATTTGTTAATTTATGTAGGTATTAGATAAGAAAACGATTTACTTTTGTAAGTAAAGATTCTGCGTGAAATGATAAACTAATTGTCCCGCGCAACTTCGTATGCGTCAATTTTCCCCGTTTTTGCAACATTTTTCATTACTCCGCCGCTCCTATTGGTCGTGGCGTGATGCTATATAGCATGTAGCCTTCCTCGATAATTGGGCTACCCGACAGAAAAATGATTTTTCAATTCGTACCAGTAGTTCCTGAGATTACCGCGTTCAAACAAACAAACTCTTCAGCTTTATAATATTAGTATAGATGTAGATATAATTAGGAAGTCGTAGGTACACGGATAACTAAAGTACAAAGTCATTTGATAATTTACGTAGGTATTAGTTAACAAAACGATTTACTTTTGTAAGTAAAGATTCTGCGTGATATGATAAATTAGGGCCATTATTTTCTTTCTTTTGCAAAACATTTATTCGTGTTTATTATTTAGCAGTAATTTGGCCAATATTTAAGCACATATAGTTTTTATATTGCAAGTGGTTGCTCCTACTATGTTATACCCATTGAGTATTATACCCATTCTTTTAATATTTTTTATTTCTTATTTTTGCATCAGTCCTCTAATCTATACTTATAATAAATCTGTAGAGAGGTCAATTCTGTACATGAAATATATTTCCAAAATAACTATCAGGGGGTGATTAGGGATCGATACTGATGCCAAAAATGCAATCAGTAAAATTTTTGTCTGTCTGTCTGTCTGTCTGTATAACCGTTATAGAAACAAAAACTACTCGACGGATTTTAACGAAACTTGGTACAATTATTTTTCATACTCCTGAGTAGGTTATAGTATACTTTTCATCACGCTACAATCAATAGGAGCAGAGCAGTGAAGGAAAACGGGAGAAGTTACTCCATTTTTTAAGCTTTCGTCGCGTGTGCAACCGTAATGGTTAAAGCTACACAGAAATCATGTATGACAGAAATGTTCTCCTTAAAATTATATAAAAAATATCCCACGACAGCATATGTCTATCTTTTATGGTTGACTCACAATATCACGTGTAACTCCCGAAAGCTTAGAAGTTCGAAGCTTTCTGATTATATTTGTCTACTCTTACGTTTATAACACTCTCAGTCATCCCTAATTTAAAAAGTTAACATAATTAACTATTCCATAAAAAATACTAATAGAAATCGGTATAGAAACACCAAAGTTATACATGAAATACGCTAATAATAAGCCATCGCGCGTGAATACTGAATCATGCTATCTCTCTATATCTATATATAAAAATTGTAAATTTCACGTGTCTGTACATGGCCCAACAAAGTGAAAAAAAATATTGGGAAATGTTCGAAAAGAGTATTTAAACACATTCCTACATTTTTAGAAATGTCTGTCTGTCTGTCTGTTTGTTTGAACACGCATCACGCAATAACTATTGGACAGATTCGGTTGAAATTTTGTATGTGTAGTCTGGATTAACATATAGGCTATAATTTATCACGCTATTTCCCATAGGAGCTAAGCAATGACGGATAATGTATGTAGCTATTTATCGTTATATTATAAAACAATAACTATTTGACGGATCTTCATGAAAATTTGCAGTTTTATTGTAAATACTATAGGTCATTACTTGCACTATAAATCATTATGCTATCGTCTATGGGGAGTGAGCAGCAACGTATGTTTTGTCGAACCATTATGGTTTTTCACAATTTTTTCCACAATAAGACATTATTTACAATTGTAACCCATGGAAACAATAACTTCACGCTAAAACTATTAGGAGCTAAACACAACATTTTCAGTTTTCTTAAGATCAGCTATTTTAACCGTGTTTGCATCAGCTGAGGTGGTATATTGGCACAAGTAGCGGTATTAAACGAGCGAGGTCGGATGATCGACTTCCTAATTGCGAGTCTCTTTTTGTGTTGTGTTAAAATTTATTTTTATTCTTTTTTTAAGTATTTTTCTAAATGTATACTTATTTATACAAGCTTTTATTTTCGACTTTAACATGTTTACTTTGTTTAAAAAAAATTCATATTATTAATCACTTCCAACCTTTATCATTGTTTTGCATGAATAGTGATTATGTTATAAATGTAGAAATGAAAAACAATATTACATTACAAATAAACAGTAATTACTTGATATTTTCTAGAATTTATAAATGTTAATTGCTTAAAAAAAATGAAAGATTAAGTCCGCGTTACATCAAAATAAAACACGTGGCGCCATCTGTGATTCGATTTCTTCTGAGTGCCAAAATTGCTTACCTACAAATGTTAATAAACTTTCGCGATTTGTACACATTATGAAAATATATGTATTACGGGTCTTGATCGCGTGAATAATTTAAGGTTAAATACCTTGCTTACCTACGTTTAATATGCATGATAGTATAATATAAAATCATCAAGTATAAAAACAAACTTATCCAGTTTTGAAAATAGATGGCGTTTAAATACAAATTATAAAGAATCAGGAAAATTGATTTAAAAAAAAAACTGAAATTCTTACGTAGAGGGATATGAATATATGATGATCTTAATTTGCGACAGGTTGACACACCTATTTTTAAATTCACCAATGTAGACATTATAAAATAATATTTTAATCTTCTAAAGTGAGTGAAAAAAAATATTGAAATAAGTTTAGAAATAGTATTTAAACACAAAGAAAGATATCTGAGTATATCTTTTAGAAACGTTTGAATGTTGTTTGTTTGTTTAAACACGCATCACAGTACCTACCGCGGGAATGCAATGTTTTAAAACTATTTTGAAAATAGTTTTAAAACATTGCATTCCCGCGGTACAAACACGGACACAAAGTAGGTGTACTTTAGACTCGGAAAAGATCGCTCGGGCAGGACATAACCTGCGATCATAGGGAATCTGTGAGAGTTTTTTCCATCATACCTTTATTAACTATGTATAAATTATCTTGAAGGAGCGGCTAGGTACCTCCGATTAAAAGGTCCGATTTAAAAGTGTCGGAACCGAAGTTGGAGTCGGAGGTTTAAAATCAATCGGAATTTTCGACCTATCGGAGTCAGAATCGAAGCTCCTTAACTCAAAAATTCGCACGAGTAATTGAGCGGTTTCGAGCTTCATTTAACTCGAAACCGCCCCAGTACTCGCGTAGTGGGGGAATTTTTCAATATTAATAGTATTTGATGTGATGCAAATCACTTTTTTGTCGAGGTGTGGTCGTGGGAATTTTAATAATTTGTCTTCTAACCGTCTGGCGCCATAAACTTTGTCGCCCTTCATTTTGCTGCACTGGGCATTTGCTTAGCTTGCCCTGCCATATGTTGGGCCCTGATTAAAGCTAGGCCCAAATATCCATAGATGCCACAGAGCATTGTGGAGCATGTTTACAATATGTTTTACACAGAAGTTGAATTGTAATATAAACTACCTTAATATAAACCCAACTTCCACGCGAACGAAGTCGCGGGCACAGCTAGTATAAACTATAATATTATAAAGCTAAAGAGTTTGTTTGTTTGAACGCGGTAATCTCAGGAACTACTGATCCGAATGGAAAAATGATTTTACTGTTGGATAGCCCATTTATCGAAGAAGGCTATATGCTTATAACATCACGCTACGACCAATAGAAGCCGACCAGCAATGAGAAATGTAGCAAAAACGGGGAAAATTAACGCAGACGAAGTTGCGCGGGACAGCTAGTAAGTATATGATGGCAGCACCTTTACCTGCATAAACAGTTTATAAACAAAGAAACATAGGAAACATCTCCGGCTTTACCTATTGTTTGCGAATAGGTACATGTAGAATCGGATTTTCACAAGTTTAATATTTTGCGTCCTAAATTTATAAATTATTTTTATTATATTCTCTTATTTTAATTATTATTATTAAGTATACCTACCCTTCTACCAAATAACACAGTGGTATATCGCTCAACACATTTTTCTAACGTACCTATTTACAGATTGAATTCAAACAGACTTCGACGTGTTCTCACCTAAATTGCTGGGCCTATACCTGGTCCCCTAGACCAATGGCATTCTATTCGATTAAAGTTTGCGCTAATCGAAGAGAATGACGTCATTGCGCGCTCAACACTGTAAATACGAAAATTGGTAAAACGAAATTAGCAGTAGTACGCGCGCAACGACGTCATTCTATTCGATTAGCGCAAACTTTAATCGAATAGAATGCCATTGGTCTAGGGGCTCTGGACCGTAAACACTGGGCGAGAGATATAGACTACAGGTTATCAGTTTCTGATCACGATATCCAACATGAACACCTTAAACCTCAACATGAACACTTATCTATACTAATATTGTAAATGTGAAAGTAACTCGGTCACGCTTAACCCGCTAAACCGATTTATTTGAAACTAGCTGTGCCTCGCGGTGTTACCCGCAGTTTATTGGCCTATGTGTTAATCCAGGGTGTCAGCTAACTCCATACCAAATTGTATTAAAATCGCTCCAGCCGTTTAGACGTGAAGAAGTAACAAACATACACACTCACATACTCACAAACTTTCGCCTTTATAATATTAGTGTGATTTAGAATGGTTATAGTATGAAACATAGACATAAATAGTTTTTAGCGTGATAACCGACGTCCACGCGGTCAGACCACGCGCAAAATTTAGTTATACATAAAATTGAAAAAACCCATAAAGAACAAAACGTCCTATAATAAAAACATTGTGACCCATTACATTAAGCGTTGCGCGTGCTTATAATAATGATAGCTTATCTCAGGGGTGGCGAACCATTATTGATCAACGTGACGTTATTTAACATAACATTGTTTTATGGAGTCAGGACGTGCTGCCATCAACTTGGGAACTGGGCTGTCTCGGTAACACGGTTTTCAGATGGGGTAGAAGCTTTGTGAGATCTGTTAACGTTTATCAAGAGCACAGAGAAGCACATCCGTGACCATGAGTGATGTAAGTTTTTACAAGTTTGTCTCACATATGCTGAATGAGACCAATTATTGTCATAGTTGTGATGTGCAAACTCAAAATCATTGTTTATGTTAAAGTTAAGATTGACTGGTTTTATCTACACTAATATTATAAAGAGGAAAGATTTGTATTTTTGTATTTTTGTATGTAACGAATAAACTCAAAAAGTACTGGACCGATTTTAATAATTATTTTTTTATTCGATAGCCCATTTGTTGAGAAAAGCTATATAGGCTATATAACATTGCGCTACGACTAATAGGAGCGGAGCAGCGACGAGAAATGTTGCAAAAACGGGGAAAATTTACGCATACGAAGTTGCGCGGGACAGCTAGTCATATATATTTTTCTAAATAAGAATTATTAGAGGGTTGCTTACTGCATGGCAATAAAGAAACTTTTCCTTTTCTTCTTCTTCAATGTGGGATTGTGGGTCCCACAATACTAGCAATCCTGTTAACCATCCAGCTAAGCTCAACGGCTTGTGTTATGAGTGAGTTCACATCGCCAGTATAATGAGTAGGATTCGAACTCGCGACCTCACTATAGCGAGTCCGGTGCCTTACCCATTAGGCACTTTATTCAAAGTCGAATGTATGTGTGTGTGTGTTCGTTTTTAAAGTCCGCAACAAATGGTTTGTATTATACCTACTCTAGTCTGGTAGGTCATGCTTCAATACCTCTGTTACTTAGGTATTTATTTAGACTTAGTACTCTCACGCCACGTTACGTACCAGCTACGTATATAACTCTCTAGTTTTCCCCGTTTTTGGAACATTTCTCGTCGCTGCTCCGCTCCTATTAGTCGTAGCGCGATGTTATATAGCCTATAGCCTTCCTCGATAAATGGCCTATCCAACAAAAATATAATTTTTCAAATCGGACCAGTAGTTTCTGAGATTAGCGCGTTTAAACAAACAAACAAACAAACTCTTCCGCTTTATAATATTAGTATAGATGGATGATGCGAGGGTCAGTATCGGTTAAGAACCGTACAGCAGTACGGAAAATCCCTTTATAAGTCCTGTGTGCCATGGACTGCCAAGCTCCTGGCTTTCCATCTCTGCTTATCTGTTCCGCTACGGGTCACGTGCGACAGTTTATTAGTCAAAACTCATTGAAATATACTTGTTTAATTATAAAATAAATTATTGCTATCTTTATTAAGGTTCTTCTAAGTTATAATTTATAGTGAAATATTAATTGCGAGTACCTACCTAACTATTTGTGTTTCTTAATGATAACTAGAAATCTTGTGATTTTTTTTTACCAGACTGTAAAGAAGTAATACTAAAAAAGTTAGTTACCAACCATTATTTTTCAATTTTCAATACTTGACAATATAGCTGTGATAAAAGTTAGTTCTTACATCGGTTACATACTACAAGTACTAAAAAGTATTAAATAAAAAAATAAATTATAAAAATAAAAAACCCGCCTGCACAAAAAGATGGAAACAAGATCCCCTACATAATTTTGGCGTTGATTTTCCAAAAATGCTAAAACACGTGTTGCTTTATTTTAAACCATCAAGCAAAATACGAAGTTTCGAAGATCTAACTTAAAACATGACGAAGTTTTATAAAAACTTGAACTTAACAGTGTGCGATTTGGTCAATCCCAAAAGTTTAACTTTATACGTGGGCATTTATTGGTGTGCTACTAAAAATATATTTATTATTTAATAACTCTACCAGTTCGGGATCGTCCTAACAAGCAACTCTAATTAAAATTTACTATTTTGTTCAACCGTGTCTCAACGTTTTAACGTCAATTAACTTACACCGAACCAACTGACCCTACAACTACCAGGACTAGGATGGAAACACAAAAGTGCGAATTATGCGACGACTTACTTTCCGAAGGTGTTCACTGTACAGCGTGCAGCAAGGTGATGCACTTTCACTGTGCCGGCATCACCGAGGCTGGCTATCGGAGGCTGGGAGACAGAAAACTCACATGGCGTTGTATGAAATGCAAACAATCGGGAACTGCGCTTTCACCTGGTTCTCCAAGACGACCTATTGGACCGGAGTCCGAATCAGCTGTCCTTCTAGAAATAAGAGCATTGTCTGCAAAAATGACCCCTCTAGAAGGCTTAAAGGAAGATGTCGCTGCACTCAGAAGTGAATTCGCTGACTTGAAATCATCCTTGAACAAGCAGTTAAACGACATCGTCAAGGAGTTCGGCATCAAGATCCAGCGTATGGAACAGCGCATTGTCCAACTGGAAAAAATCCAAGTACACGTTGCTCAGCTTCAAACCCGCGTAGATCAATCAGTGGAGGATTTGGAGGATAAAGACCAATGGTCGCGGCTAAATAACGTGGAAGTTAAAGGAATACCGCAATCAAATAATGAAAATCTATTTGATATAGTAACCAAAATAGGCCAAAAGATAAATTATCCTATCAGCAAGACTCAAATTAACTTTATTACTCGAGTGCCCACGCGTGAGAAAGATCACATTAGGCCAATCATAGTAAGCCTTATAAGCAGATACGCTAAGGAAGGTTTTATAGCTGCTGCAAGATATCAAACAAAGACCACTCCCATAACATGTAGCCAATTTGGCTTTACTGGCAATCATCGGGTGTTTATAAACGACCACCTTACCTCGAAGAACAAATTATTGCTATCAAAATGTAAAAAGGCTGCAAAAGAAATGGATTTTCGTTATGTGTGGGTGAAGCAGGCCAAGATATATGCCAGAAAAACGGACACGTCCCCAGTCATATTAGTGAAATCGGAAAAAGATCTATCGAAAACAGCTTAATTATTTTTAGATGTAACTTATTTAATACACAAAATGCATTTAGATGTTTCTACAGCATAATCACTTTAAACGGTTTTATGACACTTCAGTTAGGGAACCGCATACCACAGCGTGCTACTCTCGTTCTCCATAACGCTCTGTGTATAGAGCCAGTCAGTAAGTTTTTAAAATATTACTATAATATTTTTGCGACAGTTATTTACATTTGCGATCTTATATCTAGTTCATTTGGGTTGTATTTTCGAGGCACATCATTAGTGATTGTAACGTGCAGCGATGCGTCATGCCTACCTTGCTACCGGTTTTGGACGTTTGTCTCGATTTGCAAATCATTAGTAACGGTAATTCCATCTTTATTTTGGGATATACACTGTGTCTTTCCTGTTCCTAGTCCGTGTAACTTTTTGCGCACTACCCACATTCTTAGTAATAAGAATTTCTTTTTTTTATTTTACTTTATTTTATTACTCTTAATATCTTTGAAAATATTTACTCAATCTGTAACATATATAGTGTCACTCAATGATATTATAGTAAAAAAGTGCAATGGCTTCTCTTAACATCTATTACCAGAACGTCCGTGGTTTGCGTACAAAAGCGACCAATTTGTTTAATAACGTATGTCTTAACTCTTACGATATTATTGTACTCACTGAAACATGGCTAGCTGACGATATTCATAATAGTGAACTATTTGATGGTCGGTACCTTGTATATAGACGCGATCGCGATTACTCTCGTACGGCCCAAAAGAGGGGTGGTGGAATTTTAATAGCCGTCAAAAGTGAAATAGCTGCAATTGAGAGGCGGGAATGGTGTAGCTCGGCAGAGGATATATGGGTGTCTCTTATTTTAAAGCAGTCGAAGCCACAAGTAACCTATCAAACACATATTTGCGCTCTTTATCTATGTAAAGAAAATTTAGGTAACTCCTATTACACACAGTTGCATAACTTTTCACAAAAACTAAATCATTTAGTTTCGACTCATCCACTGGATAAATTTATAATTATAGGTGATTTTAATTTTGGCAACGACGTTGATTGGCGCGTTGTTAACGATACCGAATTATTGCCAACCAATGTCACGAATCAACAACTAATGGAATTTTTCGACACTACTCAAACCTGCAACTTATCGCAATTTAATGGTGAACGGAATATAAACGGTAGATTATTGGACCTAGTTTTTTCTAACGATTCTGCTATTGTTACTGAGTGTAGCAACCCATTAGCATTACCTATAGATTTGCATCACAAAACGTTAATTATTGAATTTAAGTTCTTAGAATATATGCTATCAGAAAAGTCAACTAAAAATATATTTTCTCGCGTGGAGACTATGCAGCTATCAAGTCGGAACTTAATCAGGTGAACTGGCCTGAGTTCTTAGTTGCGGATACATTGGATGATGCTGTCACCAAGTTCTACAAAAAAATATATCAACTTAGAGATAAATATGTACCGCTTAAATCATTTAAACAGTCAGCACACCCGCCATGGTACACTACCGCGATGATTAAATTATTAAAAGAGAAATATAAATTTCATCGAAAATACAAAACATATAAAAATATTTCCGATTACCACTCATTTTCTATCTTACGCCGCAGAGCCATCGACTTGGAAAACTCTTGCTTCAATGCGTATATGGATAAAATCGAAACTTCTATTATAAAAAATCCTAAGTCATTCTGGTCATACATAAAAAGTAAAAGAAACGCCGGTGCATTTCCTAATGTCATGCAATACCAGAATATGACAGCATCCGCGGGGGAAGCGATCAGTGACTTATTTGCTACTTGCTTTAGTGCAACTTTTCAAGAACCAGACCAAGGTCTCTCTGACCAGAATGTATCTAACGATTCGTGCCATATAAATAGTACATCATCTATTAACTCCATCCATGTTAGCCAATCCCGAGTTTTACATCTTCTTAAAACCCTAGACCTCTCAAAGTCTGGAGGCCCGGATCAAATACCACCGATATTAATTGTAAACTGTGCCGATAGTATTGCCTTACCCATATGTATCCTATTTAAGAGATCACTATCAGAAGGAATAGTACCAAAAATCTGGAAATCGGCTTACGTTACCCCGATTTTTAAATCAGGGAATAAATCACACGTAGAAAATTATCGTCCGATATCAAAGATATGTCTATTTTCAAAGATTCTCGAAAGAATAGTGTATACCGATGTTTATGATGCAGTAAAGTGTAGTTTAGGCAACGAACAACATGGGTTTCTAAGAAAGCGCTCTACAACATCTAACTTAATTCTATCTCATGAATTTATATCAGAGGGAATGGATAGTCGTGCTCAAGTTGACGTCATATACACTGACTACAAAAAATGTTTTGACCGTATTGACCATCGTGTGCTGTTACATAAATTATCTTATGCCGAAATACATGGTGATCTGTATCGATGGTTCTGCTCCTATATTAAGAATCGGACTCAGGCGGTGGTACTTCAGGGTTTTGCCTCTCGGTGGACTACCATCCCCTCAGGAGTACCTCAGGGTTCAATCCTGGGTCCATTGTTATTTATATTGTTCATTGCCGACATTGGTAGTTGTTTTAAATACTCTTACATTCTTCTTTATGCAGATGACATGAAGATACATAAAACGATACGAAGTATATCTGATACTCATGAGTTACAAGATGATCTCAACAGGTTTCAATTATATTGCACTCGTAATAAACTTAAACTCAACGTATCGAAATGCCATCATGTATGCTTCACTCGTCTAAAATCAACGATTGGTTTAGGCTACACATTAAACAATGAGGCAGTCACTAAAGTCGACAGTATTAGAGACCTTGGTATTACACTGGACAGCAAGCTTCTCTTTGACCAGCACATAGAGAATATTGTAACGAAGGCCTCAAAAGCCCTAGGTTTTGTCTTGAGGACCTCCGCCTGTTTCCGATCTATCAAAACAATCAAAATACTTTATTGTTCTTTTGTGCGTAGTCATTTGGATTACGCTTCTCAGGTTTGGAGCCCTCAGTATGAGACTTACAGGTCCCGTATAGAGGGCATCCAGAGAAAATTCATGCGTTACCTGGACTTTAAGGCACAGGTTTACTCACGTGATTACAACCATCGTTGCAAGCGATACCATTTTCTGCCTCTTGACCGTAGGCGTTACATCAATGATATATGTTTTTTGATTAAGATCGCAAATGGTTCAATTGACTGTCCCGAGCTTATTGCAAAACTAGGATTACGGACTCATCAAACTGGCCTTCGCCAGCGTCCAATCCTAGACGTACCATTCACAAGTACAAACTATAGACGCAATGCCTTCTTTCATCGTGGTATGAGGGAATTTAACCAATTACCCAGTGAATTAAACATAGACCTATTCTGTACTAGCGCGAGAGTTGCGGGTAATCTCTTGGCTAAACTATTTTTTGATAGCGAGTAGCGACCTTGGCTGTGGTGTTATATACTGTACATATGGTAGCGGTAGGGTGGGTAGGGTTTCCTTTTAAATTTTCTGTATTCCCATTTTTTTTCTGTATTCTTAATTGTTTTTTTTTTTTTTCTGTTATTTATATTTTTTTTTTTGTTGTTAAATTGTTATTTCCGTGATCTGCTTTTGTGTTGAATTGTATAATCTTTAAAATGCATCTGTGAAAGCTTGTTATTAGCAACATGTTTATCAAGTAACTGTATAAATACTAAAATTGTATTAGTTTGTAAGCTTTCCTAAGAGAAAATAAATAAATAAAAAATAAATAAAATTAACTTAGAGGTTGATTTTCCGCAAAACGCTGTAACATATTTTATTTTATATTTTTTATTTTCAATTTATATGTTATTTTTTTGGTTTATTGTAATTTGTTTGTAATTTTAAATTATTTGCTTTATTTTAATAAGTTCGATTGGGTAAATGTAATGGTGTTGTAATTGTTTTTTTAATTATATAAAGTAAAATTAATAAATATATATATACGAGCAGATAGAAGAAAGATCATAAAAACAAAACGTATCAAACATTATAAACACTTTAAATCGCCTTTGTTGGCTTCCTTACACATAAAACATGGTTAATTAAGCATTTAAATTTGATACCATATTCATCCCAAAAAAATAGTTCCTATTTTCTTCGAAACCATAAAATACCGAAAGTGCAGAAGATAACTTCGTGTTTCGATTTTAACACCTACCCCCAACGTGCTAGGGCAGTCAACTCATGCAAAAAAGTGTATTGCAGTAAAAATAAATTATGGTGGTTGGTGCCACCAACTCGTACCTCATTAAAAAAGAAAAATAAATTATTTCATGTTTAATGTCATATTTTAACGGTAGGTACTTATCTACCTATTATTTACCTACCGAACCTAACTTTTAACGATTTCTAAGGAATTTAGTATGTTTAATACATAAAAGTAACACTCTTAATGTAAAATACTAACACCATACACAAACATATACACATACATATATAATAACATAATATACAAACGTATACTACCTTTTAAGGGTTCCGTAGCCAACAAGGCAAAACGGAACCCTTATAGTTTTGCCATGTCCGCCCGTTCGCAGCTTAGCGCAGAAGGCTGTAATTTTGCATGGATACATATATTACATTGACTGCCTCAGTGGCGCGGTGGGAGTGTATCCGACTGCTACGCAAGAGGTCGTGGCTTCGATCCCCACTCAGGATAAAACTTTGTGTTTGTGATGAACACGATGGTTTATTCTGCGTCTGGGTGTTATTTATCTATAATATATAAGTATTTAGAAATATATAAGCACGTTTATCAGGTGTCTGGTATCCATAGTACAAACTCTGCTTAGTTTGGGATCAGATAGCGTTGCGTGAGTTGTCACAAGATATTATTATTATTTCTTATGCCGACAAAGTAAATAATAATTTTGAAACAAAAAATTAGGAAAAATTTATACTTACTCCTTACTCCATATGCTAAAGTAGGGACCTGTTTTTTTTTCTTACCTACTTCATCGTGTGGATTATTAGATAGGTCTTTAATAAACATTTAGGGGTTGTAAAGACCATTTTTCGATTTAGGGATCCGTTTCTGAAACATTAAGCTTTAAAGTGCAAATTTTTGTTAGAGTCAAGTGTCCCCTGTCAGCTAAATGGTTGATGTTGGGTATGTGAAAAAAATCACGGTAGTAGGTTAAATAGTGAAATTTAAACGAATACTATCACAGCTAAGAAGACTTTAAAACTTAACGAGTAACAGCAGACCAAGTGGTTCTATTGAAAAATACCTAAAAACGTTGTTAGTAGTAGAAACAAAAACAACAGAAAACCCACTTCTATAGCCGCATTATTCGGATGGGGTACTACGGAACCCTACATTGTTCGTGGCCTGACATGCACTCGCCCGGTTTTTATCTTATCATATTACAAGAAAATATCATAAACATATTATCATAAAACAAATCCTATCGTCGCTTTTAGCGAAAACAAAATTTATAAAAATATTGCATATCCAAGCCTTAGTAAATATGCAGTTTTTTTATATAAATGTTTTCGAACAAATCTCATTCATACGTACACTTGAATATTTTTACTTTACAAATACCCAACAACGCTTATCGGCTAATATTTTTGTAGAAGTATTGTATTTTTGTCTATAGGTGATTATTGTAATCTTTTGAGAAAAATAAATGTCTTAAACCAATAATGTAAGTAATAGGGGCATAGCTACCGTAATATCAGCTGTAATAATGATACGAGGCCCGCTAGTGACTCACACTTTTTTTAAAAGATTCCTCCCGCAGTAGGGTACAAGCCCTGTGTCGCGTGGGACTTTACAAACATACTAGTCACGAATACAAAGTCCATCCAGACTCAGAACAACAATTTTGGATCACACAAATTGTTGTCCCGTATGGAAATCCAACCCACGACCTCTTGCTTAGCAGTCGGACACACTCCCACCGCGCCACTGAGGCAGTCAAACACTGAAGAGTCAATTGTAAATTTGTGCCAAGGACTTTCATGTACTTTGGCAATTTGGCCCTTTGGGCACCGGACCCTACAACATGTTTTTACAGGGCTTAAGGTAAGCTACGCTCTTGGTAGGTATACTAACAAATTGACCTACTACAAACTTATGTTTCTAAGTCAATCGAAAACAATTTCGAAGTATACAAAGAACGTCACAAAATGCGCGTCTGAAACGGATAGCACTCACGCCGACTCTGGTCGAGATATTGAGGATATTGGATATTGAGTGCGCATTCTACGAAGGTTACCTTCTGTACTCTATACATTATGTGGTCAAATTATGTAAAACAATTCGGCGTTGCTAAATGTATGTACAATCAGTGTTAACGAACTGTGTACTTTGTAGTGACACTGTAGGAGGAATTTATGACGCTTTTGACTATGTTGTGTTGTATAAGAACAAAATGATGAAAGTACAAAATATTAGTTTCATTCGTAATTAGCTCGATTACTCGTACATAGACATCATTCAAGGTTTTTTTTTTTTTTTTTTTATTGCCTATGGTTGGCAGACGAGCCAGCGGCCCACCTGATGGTAAGCGGTAACCGCCGCTCATGGACTACAGGAATGTCAGGGACACACCCAAGCCGCTGCCTACCGTGAAGTGAAAACTCTCTTTAAACCTCGTTTGAAGAAAGACATGTCGTAGCGCTCGGGAAACACCGCAGCAGGTAGTTCATTCCAGAGTCTACACGTACGTGGAAGAAAAGAACGCCGGAATCGATCCGTACAGGACCGTATTGTTTCCAGGTGGAATGGATGAACCCTACTACGATGTCGAGTGGTGCGGTGGTAGAAAGGTGACGGTGGCACCATGTCAAACAGTTCCTCAGAGCACTCCCCGTTGAACAGACGGTAGAGTACGCAAAGTGCACCAAAGTCACGCCTCTGCTGTAAAGACTCCAGTCTGTCCGTGAGATTGGGGTCATCAACGATCCGAACAGCTCGCCTTTGGAGGGAGTCAAATGGATCGAGCAAGTATTTGAGGGCACCCGCCCAGTGATGAGAGCAGTACTCCACGTGCGGTCGAACCTGCGCTTTATAGAGCACAAGTCGCTGTGCCGGCGAGAAGTAACGCTTCGTTCTGTTGAGGACACCTACCTTTTTGCTCGCCAATTTGGCTTTACTTTCCAAATGACTCCCAAACTGGACTTTGCTGGAGATTTCGACACCGAGTATCCCAATACTCTCGGTGACTCGGAGTGTAACTCCTTGGAACTGTGGCACTAGGACAAATGGGTCTTTCTTCGCAGTGAACGCGCATACTTGTGTCTTTGTGGGGTTGAATCGAACCAGGTTCCTCTCACCCCATTCGGAGACCCGCCCCAGAGAGTCCTCGACTTCTGACACAAGTTGCAACCGTCTCTCCTGAACAACGCTCCGAGGGACGTTCTGTTGGCTGGTATATCGCGCATCACCCGTGCTGTCATCCGCATAGCAATGTATGTTCTCTATGGACAGCATATCATTGATATGCAGAATGAACAGTGTTGGGGAGAGCACCGAACCTTGTGGAACGCCAGCATTAATGGTTTTCAGACTGGGACTTACCCATCTTCTTGGCGCCTTGCCTTTGTGATTCCTCTGCCAAAAATTTCAAATCCGACTCTTCCTAACCACTTCCGACCTATCTCTATTCTTCCTTTTCTATCTAAAGTATAAGAGTCCAGTATTTATAGGCAAATTACACAATTTGTGTATCGTAACAACTTGTTGAGCCATTTTCAATCCGGCTTCAGACCTGGACAAAGCACCAGTTCTGCTCTTCTTAAAGTGACTGGGGATATCAAGGCAGGCATGGAACAGACCAAAGTTACAGTTATGGCTTTGGTCGATTTCTCGAATGCCTTCAATACCGTTTGCCACGATATCTTACTCTCTATTCTTTCGCATTTGATGTTCTCGTCTAATGTTCTAGCCTGGTTCTCGTCCTATCTTCGGGGGCGCCAGCAGTCCGTGCGCGTGAATGACTCTACGTCAAGGTGGCGAGATCTCGACGCTGGTGTTCCTCAAGGCGGCATCCTTTCTCCATTACTATTTTCTATCTTTATTGATCTTATCACTAAGGTTCTTCAGTGCGCGTTCCATCTTTACGCCGATGACTTGCAGTTGTATGCCCAAGCTAGTGTGAATAATTTATCTGAGGCCATCACTAAGATAAATGCTGATCTTGATGCTATCAAGACCTGGTCTGACAGATTTGGATTGACAGTAAACCCATCTAAGTGTCAGGCTATTGTGGTAGGGAGTCAACGGATATTAAGCCGATTTAACCTCGACACATTGCCACCAATTATTTTTAACGGGTCTACTATTCCTTTTAATTCTTCGGTCAGGGACCTCGGTATTTTAATTGACTCTAATTTCAACTGGCAAGCTCAGGTTACTAGCGTGAGTCAAAGGGTGGTTGGTACCCTGCGGAGTCTATACCGCCTGAAGAACTTTCTACCTTTCAAAACCAAATTAATGCTCATCCAGACGTTGATATTTCCACTGATTGATTATGGTGATGTATGCTATATTGACCTGAATGCAGACCTCCTCAATAAATACGATCGACTTCTAAATAATTGCATTCGATTTATTTTCAATCTCCGTAAGTTTGACCATGTGTCATCTTATCGTTCTGAACTGAAATGGCTTCCTATTCGTCAGCGCCGTAGTTTGCGCGTTCTCACTACTCTGTATTCTATTCTTAATTCTCCTACTAGCCCCTCTTACTTATCTTCTAATTTTCAATACTTGTGCTCCAGCCATGGTAGAGACCTTCGTTCTTCCAACAATATGCTTCTTTTATGTCCTGCTCATTCTTCTGGATTTGTCGGATCCTCCTTCCTTGTACAGTCTGTTTTACTCTGGAATGCATTGCCCCCCGAAATTAGAATGGCTTCTAATCGCTTCAATTTCAAGCTGAGAGTTCGTACACTGTTACTCGATGGATAAGCTGAATCTCAACGTTAGCCACATAAATGATTGTAACGTATGTCTGTATGTTATGTATATGTTTATTTGTATGTATGTAATGTATTTAAGTTGGTATATGTATTTTGTATGTACGTAATGTATTTGAGTTTAGTTATGTACATTTGTATGTATGTTATGTTTTTAAGTATACGTATGTGTGTGTATATATAGATAGATATATATATATATATATATATATATATATATATATATATATATATATATATATATATATATATATATATTTTATAATCGATTGTAATTATCTTATTTATCTAGCATTGGCTGTCAACAATCTGCACCTATATAATTTTATGTCACATCACCCAAAGGTTGGCTGGTAGAGAATGCTTGTAGCATTAAGTCCGCCTTTGTACGATATTTTTGTGCATAAAGTCAATAAATAAAAAAAAAAACAAGCACCGTCAACGACGACCATAATGCTCCGATTGTCCAGAAAGCTAGCGATCCATCTGCAGAGCCCCTCGGGGATTCCATAAGAAGGAAGCTTCGATAGAAGGGCCTTGTGCCAGACCCTGTCAAACGCCTTGGCGATGTCGAGGCTGACAGCAAGAACCTCGCCCTTGCCTTCCAAGGCTTCAGCCCAGCGGTGCGTGAGGTACACAAGGAGATCACCAGCTGAGCGACCGTAACGGAAGCCGTACTGGCGGTCGCTTATCAGCTGGTGCTCCTCAAGATACCGCAAGAGTCTGGTGTTGAGAACTCTCTTCATCACTTTTGATAACAAGGATGTTATCGCTATCGGCCTGTAATTTGACGGGTCTGACCGGTCACCCTTTTTGGGAATAGGGTGGACATTGGCGACCTTCCACGAAGATGGAACCCTTCCGGTTTTATATGAGAGGCGGTAGAGGCGCGTCAGAACGGGGGTCAACTCAGGGGCGCACGTCTTAAGTACCACTGCAGGGATGCCGTCCGGCCCGCTCGATTTCTGGGTATCAAGGAGCCTGAGCTCCTGCCTAACCGCACGTTGCGTGATGCGTATTTCTGGCATGGAGCTATTACAATTTGGGATGGAAGGTGGTGTGGCTCCTCTATCATCCAAAGTCGAGTTAGAGGCGAAGAGTCGGCCCAAGAGATCGGCTTTCTCCTTAGCACTGTGGGCCGGACTGCCATCGAAATTGCGCAGTGGTGGGAGGTTGGACTGGCAAAAGTTATCTTGTGCAGCTTTGACGAGCGACCAGAATGCACGACTCCCAGAGGGATGCCTTTGAAGTCGCTCGCCAATTCTGGCAATGTGATCTGCCTTAGCTATAGCAATAGCCTTCTTGTTGCCTCTGGAGGCGGCGTTGAACTTACGTTTCTCAACATTCACGGTCAGATCCTTACGATTCCTGGCATCGTTCCAGGCTAAGTACGCAGACTGTTTCAGGCGCGCGGTCACTCGACAAGCTTGGTTGAACCAGGAGCGACTACGACCGCCAACGGGAATTCGGGCATTGGGAATGAATAGTTCCATTCCCTGAAGCACCGTATCCGTGATGCAGTCCGCACAAGCGTCGGGATCCTCTGTGGAGAAGCAAAGCCGCCTCCAAGGGTAGGACGCGAAAAATTCGCGGAGTCCATCCCAATCTGCTGACTCATATCGCCAGACTCTGCGGGAACCATTCGCTGGAGAGCGGACGGGTCGCGCAATGGGGGCTTCAGTGCGGATAAGGCAGTGGTCGGACGATCCAAATGGAGCATGGACGACCGTCCTGTATCCGCGTGGATGTGTTGTCAGCAGAAGGTCCAACAAGGAGGTTTTGTGGCTCTCAACGTCTGGAATACGGGTGGGCTGTATTACTAGTTGTGAGAGACCATAGGCCAAGGCCATGTTGAAAGTGGTCCTACCTGGGAGATCGGTGGTCCTCGATGCCAACCACTCTTTATGATGAGCGTTAAAGTCACCGAGGACCACCACCTCTGCGGATGGGCACTGCTCCAACATTTGGTCAATCCCCCTTTTGACGTTCTCAAATAGTAGAGTCGACCCCGAATCACTGCAAGGAGATCTGTAGAGGCACGCGTAGATACGGGTAAGTCCCCCATGGTCTACGCGAAGCCATAAAATGGACAGATCTACATATTCGAGGCCCCGAAGGCGGCGACAGCATATATCGCTCCGTATGAACACGCACACCCCGGCTTTCCGAAGGAATGTCTGCTCCAATTTGTAGCCGGGGTATTTAAGGTACGAGATGTCATCCGGGGCACATATCTGCGTCTCCGTTAAAAAGAGCAAAGCAGGCCGCGCTGTCTCAAAGTGGTGGTGTACAGCGTCAAAGTTGCTATGAAGACCCCTGATATTGCAAAAATCCATTTTAAATGTGGATAGGGTGTCCGCCGTGTAAAGCCTTCTCTTTTTTCTTAATCGTGGCATCATTTAGAGAGAGATATATATATCGGGAAGGGGTTATATGAGGTATGGGGCCACAGTGATACTCAGATAAGGGGGCGGGGCGTAAGTCCCGGCTGGTCCGCGAGTTGTATGAAGGGCTGACGCGGGGCACGGAAGGGCCCCCGGTGCCCCCCCGCATACCACTAACGGGATCCACTCCGGTCTCCCTCCCGGCTCGGCAGCAGTATGTGGGATTTTCGCCGGTTGGCGGGACAGCCTCCCAGGTGGAATATTCCCGGGTTCGGGTCCCCTACTGACCGGCAGGTGGCCGACGGTAACCATTCCCACCGGGTCTCCCTGAACCCCCCGTCAACCCGTCACGCCCTACGGATCCACGAGAACTCCTACACCGCCTGTTCCGAACCTCAATGCGACCCGACAGCTCATGTGGAAGGGATAGTTGGAAGAAGGGAGGGATATCGGCTACTTAGCTCTTTGGTCGGAACGCATATTTGCTATACGATCAAAATAAGCCAAGCTGTGGTACCTACCCGGTCGCTAGATGCTACCACAAGTAGTAGGAAAGGAAAGGGAGGACAGTGGACACCAATGTGCAGGGATGGTTGGGGGTGCAGTGTTTGGCGGCTCGGGAAGTCGGGGTTGCGTACCCGAAGCCACCTGTTTCGCAACCGGACAAGTTACGAACAGGCAACCCCCTGACTTTGGCAACCCCCTGACTTTAAGGTAACGGAGTTTCGTGATGTCTTCAGAAAACATGTTCTGAATTGTTTCAGTAAGACATGTGTTTGTGTGCATAGCTCCAGCGTGTTGGAATTTACGGAGGGGTCGTATCGAAATGTAGCAAATGTAGAAGCTTTTATTTTAGAAGTACGTAGAAGTCCTACGACTCCTTCCCGTAGAAGCCCTACGACTCATCGTAGAAGTACTACGACTCATTGTAGAAGGACTACGACTCATTGTAGGAGGACGACTCATCGTAGAAGGACTACGACTCATTGTAGATCTCTACGACTCATCGTAAAACATGTCAGGATATTTATCAATCAGTTCAGTATTGATAGTTGTAGGTAATCTAATAAACATCAGGGAGGTAAATAATGCAACGAAATAAATGACAAGTATCATTTAATGAAGTAATTTTTGTAGGCGTTTATTGCAAATTACTTTACAAATATAATTATTGCAATTTTGAAAGATAAAAATAATTAAATTCCAGACCCAGGAATCCGGAACAGTTGATACGTATACACAAGATAATATCACATTGTCATTAGTCAATATATACAGTATTACAACATTATCATAATTAAGCAACTCAATAAGATCGTACCTGTCTCGACAGGTGATGGTGTAAGACTGTGTCTACGATCACAATCTCCAAGTGCTTTTAAAGGACAAATGCACAGAATATAAAAATATGTAGGTACTTCGTGAACATTGTTACTTATCAAATTATATTATACTAGCTGACCCGCGCAACTTCGTCTGCGTACATTTTCCCTGTTTTGCAACATTTTTCATTGCTGCTCCGCTCCAATTGGTCGTAACGTGATGATATATAGCCTATAGCTTTCCTCGATAAATGGGCTATTCAATAGTAAAAAAAAATCAATTCGCATCAGTAGTTCCTGAGATAATCAAACAAACTAACAAACAAACAAAGTAACAAACTCTTTTAATATTATCTTTATAATATTAGTATAGATATATCCTGGGTAATTGAGTAATATCTAATGAAATTGGTCGCCCCGGCTGCGTAATAATACCATATGTGTAACACTTACGACCTATGACAATACCTATCTAGTCTTCCAAATTCCAACCGGAATCAGTTGGAAGACTATTCTATTATTACTCAGACGATACAATAAAGATAGCTTGGTTCACGTATTTTTATTAAGAACTAGGTAGTTGCTTATTTATTGCAGTAAAGTATAATATCACGCCGTCAGACTTAGTGTCACAGGAACGTAATATATTTCTACTGCTCTACAAAGCTGCACTGGATTTTTTTTTAATTGAATTATTTTCAATGTTGTTAAATGGATAAAACATTTTTTTTTTACTGCACATACTTAAATAAGTCTTTGTGATCAAGTAAACACTTTTATTTATGGATCTTCTTGTAAAATACCTATTAATTTCCTTAACGCTTAGCAACATCTATATATATAAAATTAATCCCTATTTCCACTGGGTCACGAGATAACTAGAGAACGACTTTATCGAATGCATCGATTCTTAACATTGTGCATTTTTTAAATATTTGAATGGTTAGGGTTTTTTTATTTGTTATCAGTTTAAAACATGTTTAAAAGTACTATCATTTGTGTGTATATAGTGGTTTTAAGGTTTTAAACAATATTCATCTATTGCCATTTTTTTTTATTAGGATAAAAGTACTAAGGTTCCCATAATCCCCCTTTAAAACTACTTAGGTTCCCATATTCAGTTTTGCGCGCCATGCATCAAGTTTGGACTGGAAATGGTGCCCTTTTTGTTGAGTATTGACTGTTATGACATCGCTTCAAGTTCGCTTATGGGCAGGCCTAACCGCAAGCTGCCGAACGAGCGAGTGAACCAGGCGAGCGAGCGAGTGAACCTGGCGAGCAATGTTTCACCTCTTTCTATATTTTGGTTCATATCGTGAACTACAGAGATAAGATACGTCAGCGATGCAAACGATGCGAATGAAATATCCGACGATTCCAGCGATCCTATTCGTTCACCACGTTAGCATATCACTGTACGTAGCGGTGTGAACCAAAGTATGAAAAGAAGTAAAACGACAACCCACCCGCCATCTCGCTTGCCCGTCATCTTGCTCGCCTGCCCATAATTTTCAGTGTCAAGCAACATAGTTTAGTTCGCCAAAGCTTAGCTAAATTCTATAGTTTCTCTCGCCTCACTTTTCCCGCCAGCTCGCTCGCCAGCTGGTGTTGTGGCCAGCGCTTTATTCTATGACACTTAAAATCGCTCTGCGGCCCCCAGCTCGCTCAATGGTTCAAAAGTTTGCGCTGCGCTATCCCTGTGACTTTTATGTTTGCATTGCGCCCCTCTGTTTGCGTAGTGATTTTTGAGACCACGCTAAGTCCCTCATTGCGCAATAACTTTTAGGATTTGTGCTGCTTTCTTTAACTTTCGAACCAGCAAGCTAGGGGCCAAAAGCAAAAGTTTTTGCTGCGCTCAACATCGCGCGCAATGACTTGCAGCGTAGTAACTTCTAAATTTGTCGTAAGATTCATCTTGATCGGCCAAGTGTTTTTAGATATGTGATGTTTAAAAAAAAACAAATATGGCGGCTCTGAGATGTCAAAATAAAGAGATGTGAAAAAAAAGTTGTTTTGAATACTGCAATATGGGTATCAAATTAAAGGGCTCATCATAAGCATTTCAAAAAGGTATAACTTGATTATGACTGTAATACTAAAAAAGTTAGTTAGGCCACCATTCTTTTTTCGATTTTCGATATTTGACAATAGCTGTGGTAAAAGTAAGTTGTTACATTGGTTACATCCCACAACTACTAAAAAGTATTAAATAAATAAATAAATTATAAAAATACAAAAACCCGCCTGCACAAAAAAGATGGAAACAAGATCCCCTACAGAACAATATAATTTCATGCAGTCGGAGGCATTAATGAATCTCGATGAACTAAGTAAAGTGCCTCCGACTTCTTGATAAGCCGATTTTCAATGCTCTCAGTGAATTTTACTGGTCGTGCTCGTGCTCTGACTTTTGTGATCGCGCTGTGGCTGCAACTGACCCATTGGCTTTACACTGAACGCTGCGCTTGTCAGCTGTTACAACACCTTCTACCTACGCACTGCTTGTGCAGTGATTTCTAAGTTCAAGTTGTACTCCTCTTGCTTGCGCAGTAACTTTGAGGATTGGGCACTTATTCGTGTTGTGACATATAAGATTACGCTGGGGCCAATCTCGCTCAACGGCTTTTAAATTCACGTGCAACGTCTTCTATGTTTGCTATATTGCTCGCGTAGTGATTTTTAAGGGCGCTGCCTCCCTGCCTGCACAGTGAAATATACGCTGTACACTCTTCTTGTGTAGTAACGTTTAGATCACAGCTCGCTCAATAGCTTCTAAGTTCACGCTTATTTGTGAGACCACGCTGAGTCTCCCATCGCGAAGTAACTTTTAAAATTGCGCTGCGCTCGCCAGCTCTACTCGCGCAGTAGCATAAATGTCAATTTTAAAATCCCCTTCTCCTCCGGTCTGGACTCAGCTCATTCGGAGGTGTCTCTCCTCCCCCTCCAGTCGAGCTATGACTGGTGTAATGTAAAAACATCTAAAAATCGTACCTCTAGTCCAAACTTGGCGCGCAAAACTGAATATGGCAAGCTAGTTTTAAAAAAAAATAGGTTGCCCCCATGGGTAAAAGTAACTTCGTTCAAAATCCTTAAGTAATAACTTTCTTATTTATAAATTACTTACAATAAAACATTGTATATTGTTCTGATTAAATTAAGTACAAAAAGAATTTAAAACTTTTACAACAACCTACAAAATGAACGAGCGAGCTTATTAAAAATTAATACGCCTAACGCAAAATTCATAGCAATCCGCGTTTCCTCGAAATACAGAATACATGAGAAGGCGTTCTGCAGTTTCATCAAATTCTACGTTATAAGTAATTAACCTGCCAGTTTTACCCACACGGGAAAGAATATAAATCTTCCTGATGAATTGCAAGAGAAATCGGCAGAGACGGCTCGCACCAACATTTATTATTTAACTAATAGGCGTTTTCGTACTTCAGAGTTCATAATATATGTTCGAATTCTTTAAGTGTATTTCCACCTTAGAGGCCTAAAGTTTATAGCAAAAGTTACAAAGTGTTCGTGTACTTAGTAGAGGTTGGATTTTATCATGTTGTACAACCTGCTTTTCTTTTCATTGTCTTGGATCCGTTTGTAATTTCAACATTTATACTATTAATTTATTTATAAAAAAAAAACCCTGCTGCACAAAAAAGATGGAAACAAGATCCCCTACATAATTATATAATTTCATGCAGTCGGAGGCACTAATGAATCTCGATGAACTTAGTAAAGTGCCTCCGACTGCATGAAATTATATAATTATGTAGGGGATCTTGTTTCCGTCTTTTTTGTGCAGGCGGGTTTTTTTATTTTTATAATTTATTTTTTTATTAAATACTTTTAGTACTGTAGTATGTAACCGATGTAACAACTAACTTTTATCACAGCTATTGTCAAATATTGAAGATTGATAAAAGAATGGTTGCTAACTTATTTTTTTAGTATTACAGTCATAATCAAGTTATACCTTTTTGAAATTCTTTAGATAAACCCTTTAATTTGATACCCATATTGCAGTATTCAAAACAACTTTTTTTTCACACCTCTTTATTTTTACTTTTCACAGCCGCCATGATTGTTTTTTTTTCAAACGTCACATATCTAAAAACACTCGGGCAATAAAGACGAATCTAACGACGGCGACGTCTTAATTGTATAAATCCGTTCAGTGGATTGTGAGAAATCAGGTGATAAAGAATATTACATACATTCATACAAAATACGCGCGAAAAACATAACCCTTCTTTACAGTCGGGTAAAAAGGGGCTAGTTGAAAACCAGCGTCAGGCAACTTTACATATTGTTGTCAAATTGTCTTTAATTAAGTACCTACTTGTTTTCTCATTTATTTTCATTCATTTTTTTTCTGTTTTGTCGAAAATAAATATTTTTTCTTTCTTTTTTTCTTTCTTACAAACTGTTTCTTCAACTGGCACGTTTCACTACCATTCTTACAGCATATAAGTACATGCCCATCGACAATTTGATCATAAGGAAATAAAAAGGTACCTATTCAAAATACTAAGGTAAGTGCTTACTTTTCATACCTAATTTTTTCTTTATTAAACTCTCTATAGCGTACAATAACTACGAAAATAATAAATAATAACTGCAAGAAATGGAGAAAACAATCATAACAAATAAACGTTAAATATAAATTGCTAGCGAATTGTAACACTGTAACATTCAAGTCTATGTTTAAATGCAAATGTTGGGAAACTGGACCAATTAAAGTTTTGAGCAAGCTAGCCACTACATCTATAACGCATTTTGGCTTTCAAAGTGTAAAATCCGTTAATTTCCAACATGGTGCCTGAACAAATAATGTTAGCAACGTATGCCTCGTCTGCAGTTGTTGCTCGCATAAGCGCCTGAGCAAGTTTTGTGATGAAATAACTTCGATGCGAGCAGAGTTTCGTATGGCTTTATGAATTTTTGATGTTTTTTGTTTCGTTTTGGAGAGCGTTCATTGTTATTTCTCTGAATGCTTAATAATTTAAACAAATAATAATCTAAGTATATGTATATATTACTTTAACACCTCTGTGACTTTATAGTCCTTAAATTATTATGTACCACAAGAGCATGTATCTACTTACTTTATATAGTTACTGTCCACAAATTAGAACACGCTTAATTGACCGACCATAATCTAAAAATATTATCTAATGTTGTTGTAATAGTTTGACGAGTGTTTGCAAGAACAGATTTGAGTAGGTAGGTACTTCCTACTCAAATCTGTTCTTGCAAACACTCGTCAAACTATTACAACAACAGGAAAGGGATCGTTCGAAAGGTATTTTCCAACCGGTGTACTCAAAAGTACCACCTAAAACCAAAGCCAAAGCGGGTTGTAAACGCAGTTTTTTGGCAATAACTCATGAGTTATTGCCAAAAAACTGCGTTTCGCAACAAAAGGGCTTAGGTGCCATGAACATACGCTCTTCTGCTGATGCAATTGTTCGAGGCTGCGGAGCCCTACACTGAGCATGGTCCGACATGCTCTTGCCCGTTTTTTTAATATACTTACCTCTGAGCTAAGTCCTGAAAACCGAAAATACAACACACATGTTTTTTTTGTTGCAATACATTTTTACTGAAATGTAATAGGAATTTTAAAATAGATATGGAAGTTAAATTATTATTTGCCCTGGTTTGGATTGAAATGAAATTCTTCTAAATATTTTTTAATAACTTAATTGACCGACGACTGAAATAAACACTAATAAATACTTACAAAAGGGCAAGGGTTTGACAATAATAGAATTATAAACATACCTTTGTATTATACTTATTGTTGACGCCTACCTTTTATTGGATAAAAACGGAACCATTTTCCAGCGTCATTCTAGTGACACTTTTATTTTGGGATGAATTGTTATTTCGGGAGGATAATGTGGGTCGCAGGTAAGTCAACCAAGAAATGTGGTTCAGTTATAAGCCTATGGCTAACCGGTTCATGAACTTTTCAAACATAAATAGGTACATTTATGGTGGGTTCGATCCCCACCCAGGATAAAACTTTGTGTGATGAGCACGATGGTTTATTCTGTGTCTGGGTGTTATTTATCTGTACTAATATGATAAAGCTGAAGAGTTTGTTTGTTTCTTTGTTTGAACGGGGTAATCTCAGACACTGGTCCGAATTGAAAAAAACTTTCGCTGTTTGATAGCCCATTTATTGAGGAAGGCTATAGACTATAACTATATAACATCACGCTACCATCAATAGGAGCGGAGCAGCAATGAGAAATGTTGCAAAACGGGGCAAATTTATGCAGACGAAAGGGAGTCGATTCGAAAGGAATTTTTCAACCGGTGTACTCAAAAGTACCACCTAAAACCAAAGCCAAAGCGGGCGCAGTTGGTACTAGGGCAGGTGGATCGAGGATTCGATCCACCTGCCATATAAAACCTCATTGGAGTTTATGAAACTCGTTAAGAGAAGTTATAGGAAAGAAATGTCAGTCTAGAACTGCGAGTTTCATGGCCGACCGATTGGGGTCGTTATACGTAATTTATTATTGTTTAAAATAGAGATTAAAGATTAGCAAGTTTTTATTGCCAGGTTCTTTTCTTCGGCTTTACTTATTGTTTGCGAACTTGGCATTACATGTACCTACATGTAGAATCCCGACGTATCACAAGAGTTGTTTTCCAACTTAAGTGAATAAAGAATTTTGATTTTTTGAATTTTGCGAGTAATCTATACTAATTTATACTAATAGTATAAAGCGGAAGAGTTTTTGTTTGTTTGTTTGTTTAAACGCGCTAATCTCAGGAACTACTGGTCCGATTTAAAAAATCTTTTTTTGTTGGATAGCCCATTTATCAAGGAAGGCTATAGGCTATATAACATCACGCTACGACTGATAGGAGCGGAGTAGCGACGAGAAATGTTGCAAAAACGGGGAAAATTTACGCATACAAAGTTGCGCGGGACAGTTAGTTACGTATATGTGCTTGATAATAAGTTTGATATATTTGGTAGGATAAGGTATTATTTCAGGAATAAACGTTGTATTAATTTTGGGAAATTACTATTTAATTTAAAAGGCCCGATACCAGTTCCTGAAGAACCACCCCGGTACCTGCTCAAGAGCTGGCTCGATTGCTACAGTACCTACATATACAATATACATAGGAATCGGTACTAATTATTAATTACAAAATCGGGCGTCTCCAGTATCATTTTTGGGAAGGAGGGGGGGGGGGGGGTCGTGGTACAATTGATAAACACCGGCCAAATGACTGTGTACCTACCATTTTGCAATTTCAAGGGAATAGGGGTGTTGAAATGTAGTAACAAAGTTGCTACTTTGTTACTACATTTCAACAGCCCTATCTCATCATGCTATCCGCTTTGTTTGCCGGTACCAGTGGAGAAGCCCAGTCCGAGCTGTCCACCGGCTCGACAATGCCGGCCAGCATCGTATCAAGCTCGGCATCGACGCACTCCCGCAGCGCGTACGGCAAGCATTATAGGTACATCCATTTCGGCTTTAATATAATAAAGGGGCCAATGTTATGTCAAGGAGGACACAAATGCCATTAAGGACCGCCAAACTCATATGTCGAGTGTAATGAATTACACCTCCCCCCATCGTGAGCACGTTCTCATAACACACTGATAGCATGGAGCGCCATCATCAAGGTTTTGGCCCGCCTTAGAAATAATTGTAGATTCGGGACTGCATGGAATTAAATATATATATTTTTTTAAATAAAGAGACGACTCCCGCGGACTCCCGCATTAGGGTACAAGCCACAGGGTTTGTACCCTAATGCGGGAGTCGTCTTTTTGTTGTTTTTTGCGTTTGTTTTGTTGCGGGGGACTTCACAAAAATATAAGTTACGGACACAAATTACCAACCCAGACCCCGAACAACAATTTGTGGATCACACAAAGTGGTGTCCCGTGTGGGATCGAACCCACGACCTTTTGCGTAGCAGTCGGACACACTCCCACCGCGCCACAGAGCGGCGAAGGGTTAAATTAATCCTAAGGTAACTCGATAATAGCTGGACGCGGTCAACACGGTTCTTTGTGTAGGTATCTAGAATTCAAAGGGAAACCGAAAAGAATGGTATCCTAAGGCCTCCCCGCTACTGGTACCTACTAGAAAGCCCAGTTTTTTTTTTAAAGACAAAAAGTGTTGTCCGTTGTGGGAATCAATCCCAGCTGTGGGATGTTTGGAATGTTTTGTTTTAACTTGTAAGTAATCAGCGTGCAACGGGTCAATTCACGTATTTAAAGCAGTGCAGTTGCACTTAAGTTTCGAATAAAACGGCCATTTTCGTATTCTTGTAACTTTGGGATCGATCTTAAAAACGCTTGCGCACCGTACTAGAATGTCGTTGTTGCGCTCTCGAGACGCATACTTATATTTGAGATCGATCCCAAAGTTACAAGAATACAAAAATGGCCGTTTTATTCGAAACTTAACCAACTGCACAGCTTTAAATACGTGATTTGATCCCCTGGTTGGCTGATTATGATTTATACAAAGTTTACCTGTTTATTCAAAAAAAAAATACTGACATCGGTAACTAAGGTACCTATAACTTTCTGTATCAAACAATCATCAGTGTCATAATGTCCCACCTACAATGTTGTTGTTATTCTCCCTATGTGGTAAGATGTAAGAGATAAGGAACTTTTATCTTTGAATAATGATAACTCATATTATTTTAGGACCATAATTATTTTGCTGCTGATTATCGTATCCTGAGATAGGGCAAGTTGAACAAAAGAGCCTTTTATCATGAACGTGTAAAATAAAACATTTCCTATACATTGTGTTCCCTATTTCATCCAAACTGCGTGCGTGGGCTGCATGGCTGTTGTGACGTCGAATTTTAGTACTATAACACCAGCACCAAGCCAAGTAGGTAGGTACTGTGGCAGGTTGATCGAGGCACAGATAATATATCGAGGATACGATCACCTCGCATGAAACCTCATTAATATTTGAGAACTATTTGTTTTGACGTTTTAAAAGTGATTTAAAACTAGTTAAAAAGTAGGGAGAACCGTTAGAGCCTATAGGCGAATAAGTCGTTTGTTATGTTAATTATTATAATAAATAATAATAATATCTTGGGACAACTCACAACGTCATCTGATCCCAAACTAAGCAGAGCTTGTACTACCTATATATTTCTAAATACATACATATTATATTATACCATCATTGTGCTCATCACACAAAGTTGTTTTCTGGGTGGGGATCGAACCCATGACTTAGCAGTCAGGGTCACTAACCACTAGACCAACAGGCCAATAAAATAAGACCCTGACTGCTAAGCATGGGTTCGATTCCCACCCAGAAAACAACTTTGTATTTTTTGTTTATTTGTCACAGAGGGATACACTGGTTTGATTTCTCGACATGGAACAATCCGGTACTGCGTACCCCTCCAGCGAAGCAGTGGAACTGCAAAGGAGTTGACGACATTACCAGCAGAGCTAGCTAGCTCGACAGTAGGTACTGAGGGCGGAAAGTGTACCTAATTGATGGCCAAGTGTCTGTCACACAATTAACGCGACTAAAAACTGATCTGAACTGGCGGATCCAGAGAATCTAGGGGTCAAGCCACCTCCAAAATCATCTGAGTTCTTGCGTACAATTAATTAAGTAAAATAAAACCTACACTCGAAAGTGTCAGGGAATATAGAACATAAAGAATTTGTTGTTGGAAACTTAAAAAAGGGCATTCGATTCGTGTGAGTGATGCAACAACGACCCTATCTGGTTCAAGCCCCCCCCCCCCTTTAAACGACAATCCTGGATCTGCCACTGCTTAGGTACATGTGGTTTCATTACGGAATAGGTAACCATACAAATTATGACAATTCTTGCCTGTTAGTATACCTACTTATTAGATACAACCTAAGAATTACAATATCATTAAGTCTATGCATATGTACATAAGTTATGCGTGAAAATCAGCAATCAAATCGACTTTTTAATAGAATAGATGCGGTAGCGAATTAGCGACCCCTTAATAAAATTCAAAATTTAAAAAAAAATCACATTAGTTCTAGTAAGTAGGGATTAAGGTGGTTTTAACCATCCTAATGTAGGTAGTAAGTACTTAGGTATGAGTTGTTTTTATGGAGTCTAATAATAATGAATACCCCAAAAACGAGAATATATATTAAACATACCTACTTGGAGAGAGGTGAGCGACGATCGGCGTGGCACACGCCGCCGACGTTTTCGACCGCGCCGCCGCCGCCGATTTTGCCTTCGGCGTTATTGGCGTGGTAGCAAATTTAAATCATCAATTTGTATTATGAATTTTAAATTGATAATATTTTAGCTTCGTTTAATTATAGACATTTATCGTAAATAGTGGTTAATACCTACTCCAGATATATTTTCAACCCCTTTATATGTACCTAATTGTTGAGTCATGTGGGTAAATTGAGAGACTAAGTGTTGGAAGGAAATCGAAACTACTGAAGCTACAAACCTCAAATTTTATATTTAAAAATATTGAAATTATTATTATAATTTTTTTGTAAATTATTTTTTTTTTGAAAATTTGTCGTTGAGCTCGATTACCGAGTCGCTCATTTCATTTAGGTACATTCCATAGTGATTATAAAACCCACATTTGACATATTGCCTGCTCGTTTACAACGACAGCATTGTATGCCCATTTTTTTCTCTTTTTTTTTATCTGTTTGTTACGTGATCGAAACTTTTCAATAGCTGACTGCTGCCTATCATGGGCTACTACCATTTTGAAAATATCTGAAGTGACACTCAAAAAGTCTAAGAACACTACTTTTTGCGAGCTTTACAAACAGAAAATAAAATTTCAAAAGACTAGATAATAGTGGTACTCTTAAGAAGTGGTTTGATTTTATAGTTTTTTATATTGATAAACCAACGCTGACTATGCCGATGGCGCCGCCGCCGCCGACTATTTAGTGGTCGGACGCCGTTGACGGTCTAAATGCATTGACGTCCACCTCTAATACCTACCTTTTATTTTATACCTACCATTATTCAAAATGTTACTAAAAAATGTAAATGTAACTAAGTAGCACTAATAAGGTAGCACATATTCTTTTCCATCTTCGATTATAGTTTTCTATACCTTCAAATAAACTATCACTGATACCTTTTACTATTTATTCTTATCCGTATGACTAACCTGTAAAATGACTATATGTTTAAATTGTGTTCTAACAGTAAATTTTATCCAACATTTTGGGAAATTTAACTTACATAAATTAAAAACATACAAAAAGAAGCCTGTAGTACTAGTATAGTATTATATTATCTGTGCCTGTAGTAATTTTTTTATAATTTTTTCGGGTGCCTGACCAAAATGTTATAGAGCTGCGGTTGCTATAAAGACAAAGAAATTTATTTATCAAATTCATGAATTTAAATGTTTCTTATGGCCTTTGTCATTAAGATTTAATAATTCATATTAAAGAATAAAGGTTACATCTTGTTTTTTGTGTCGGCCACACTCATTTATGAGATGAATGACGTTATCATTCAAAAACATATTTGTGTGATGGCAACACCGTGAGGAATTTGTCAAATATTGAAACGATAAAAATGACGAGCTGCACAATTTTTTGTATAAATATTTAAAATTATTATAAAATAATCGTGTGTTTATCAATATGACTGTTTGGCGTGAAATCAAAGATGAAGAGGTTTACGCTGTTGGTAAGTGTTTTTATATTTTATCACCGTTTTTGTCATAAAAAGTGAAGTCTAGTTTGGTGTAGTAATCTGGTAGGTGCCTCCCGCAGAGATGAGATAAATATAAACATTGAATCAGACATGGTAACTTGTGCTTGGAGTTCCTATCACTGTTATCCTGTTGGAATGCCCACATTTGTCTACAATTAGGGCACATAACTGTCATATTGTTCATTCCTCTGTCATTGGCCACTCCCATATAATACAGTGATTAACTAAGTAGATTGATAACTAATTCATAGCGCTTAATTAAACGAGCGACTGTGCTGTTATATTAGCGTCTTTTCAAACACTAAACTTAGTACTATTGTATATACATTACAATGGGTGCTGGTGATAATCCTTTTTAAACTCTTGTTTTGTTTCATAACAGCTCACAGTGTGAGCAATACAATATAATGTAATGAGTTTTGCAAGTCAACTGTGTAACTATAGTTCATATTCGAAGTAAATAATAGTAATTTGATCTTTTCTAAGTTTGCTATTGTGGTTTTATGGCATTCATTTAATTGTTACGGTAGTTTCAGTTAGTTATAATGTGATATTAAATTAGTCTTGAATCACTGAAGGTGGTATTTCAAGTTAATGATATAATTAAATTGTTTTGAGGAAAAGATGCCTCTTTTACTTGTGTTTACCTTGACTCTTGTAGTTTAAAGAAAGGTCTTTGGCAATGAACTTGAAATTTTAGTTTGTTATATTAATAAAGATCACAGTATACTTACCTGTCAAACAAGCATGCTGACTTGTGGCTTAATAGCTCATCAAATTAGCTGTAAAATTTACTGCCTCTGTGGCGCGGTGGGAGTGTATCTGACTGCTACACAAGAGGTTGTGGGTTCTATCCCTACCCAGGATAAAACTTTGTGTGATGAGCATGATGGTTTATTCTGTGTCTGGGTGTTATTTATCTATAATATGTATGTATTTAGAAATATATAAGTATGTTTATCAGTTGTCTGGTTTCCATAGTACAACCTCTGCTTAGTTTGGGATCAGATAGCATTGTGTGAGTTGACCCAAGATATTATTTTATTTTATTATTTTAATTTTGACCTAAGGGATTATATGCACCAAATTAAATCAAAAGTCATTTATTTCATATGAAACATGGTTGACAACATTCATAAAGTTTATTGTTTTTAAACTTTCGCGATTTTTATACATATTATTGAATTGCACCGATCGAAACGTCACATAAGTAAAAGGTTTGTACCTTTAAATCATTCACGCAATTCACGCGTTGTCTATTGTATGTCATGTTTTGCTTGACTGGAGGCATACAAATATCAATTTGTAAAAAATAAATATCTGTAAAATCGTGACTGTAAGTTTTAAAATATACTAGCTGTCTGCCGTTGTTTGTAGAGACAATAAAATATAGCCTATGTTACTCCTTGATAATGTAAACAACATTATCAAGTAGTAACTAATTAAATGAGTGAATAAAATCTATAAGAGAAAGAATTTTTTAAATTGGCCAAGTAGTTTTTAAGTTTACAAACAAACAGAAATAAAAATCTTGTCTCTTCATAATATTAATATAGATTTTTTTTCTAAAACATATGAGACTGATGAATTTTCAAGCATTATGTAGTCCAAGACAATTAGTTCAGACTGGAAAGACACCATTGTCGGACTTGTTCCATCTTACTCTGCAATTGTATCTGTTGGATATGTTTGTTTATTTTAATTTCATATAAATTTTTTCCTCTATTGGTGTATTAAAATTATTTTGAAAATTGCTAGCAAACAGGAGTGGAATATAATTTTATATATCCATCACTTAGTGACATCAAGTTGTTTGCCTCCTTAATGAATACATAGATCCTTGAGTAAGGCTATTTATGGATTATATAGATGTTTAATATTCTTTTAATAGTGATTTGTTTTATACAGAAAGGTTTTTTCCTGCACTTCTTCTTAATATAAACTTTAACTAAACCAACATTTTTTTTTTATAAAAGACGACTGCTGTATACTACAAGTTCTGTGTCGTAGGGGACTTTACAAACATACAAGTCATAGACTCAAAGTACACCCAGACTCGGAACAACAATTTGTGGATCATACAAAGTGTACAAGGGTGTCTTATGTAGCAGTCCGACTGCTACATAAGACACCCTTGTACACTTTGTGTGATCCACAAATTGTTGTACACCCCCACCGCTCCACAGGGGCAGTCATTTGCATTTTTAGATTAAGGTATTAAACTTTTAAACTTTTTGCTGCAGCAAATCATAAACCAGTTACTTCAGGTAGAAAATAATAAGTAAGATATGGGTAGGAGGATTACGAGTACTAACTTAAAAACTGTATCCAAATGTGTTGTTTTCCCGTGGACACTATCGGCTATGGACAGATACATATGTTATACTTATAACATGTCTCTTTTTGCATTAGGTCTCAAAAATGGTTCCAGCTACTTCCATATTAAATTTTATAAAAATTATGCTAGGTTCCGAGTTTTGCTTGTTGAAATAAAATAACTTATCCAATAATACATCATCAATATTATACTATTAGCAATATTATTTGCAGTGATTTAAAAAAATATAAAAACGAAATCCAATTCCAGTCTTGATTTATGTCACCTGTTGACAGAATGCTGAAATTCATCTCAACAAGGAAACTGTTTAGGGAAACACATACTATACTATAATATGTCTGTATTTAACTATGACATATTGACAGACACATAGACAGATAAATGGAGTATCAATTCAGTTTGAATGATTTATTTCAATTGTAAACAACATACATAATAGTTGTAAAGGAACAATAGTTTTATATTTAAGTATTCCATACAAAATTGAAGAATGTAACTATTTAGTTTATAAATATAATTTGGCTTTGTATGAGGAAGTCATCCTTTTAGTCATGGCAGCAGGATTCTTTGAATGTTGACTGCCCATTGCTGGCCATTTGATGGATGCAGATTTGTTGCCATTAAAAGAACTCTGTAATAAAAAAATGCAATATGGCGGTGTCCTCATAGCAGTGCATCCAGATTTTTTAAACGGATATGGAGGAAATAAAAGAAAGGTAAAGATTTTTAGAGGCGCCATGTCCCAGGCAGACCTCCATCAGCCAGGGATCACTTAATTAAAGGTTTAGTTGTTTCGTCCCCATTGACTAACCTGGATTTTGATGACTATTGCAATTTAAAGATAAAGTTACAGGTATCAAAAATCGGTTAAGCTCAACTAGAATAAATCAAGCGCTATAACGCCGGGGGCATAAGCTACTGTATATATAGTTTTGGATTCTATTTGCCTGTGCCTTCTCTGAAATGCTTTGTCATCATTGTGTTGATGATAAGAAATGTCATGCCATAAACAACACATATGTATAGCTCGTGATATGGATGTACATTGTACACAACACTTGTTTGTTTTGTTTTTATGGGGCTACAAAAACCGCCCTTAGCCTCTTGATTGGGCCATTGTGCGTTAGATACTTATCCTGCCAGTCCCGTCACTCCAGCCACTCAAGGCACTCTCAGAAGCTCAGCAGTCCAGTCAGACCGCTGCACGCCTCCGGCAGGGAAGATCTGGACGACAGGAACTGCGCCCGATGTTCGGCCACACCGCTGCACTCCAGAATCACGTGCCGGGGCGTTTCCTTAGTTTTCATGCATCCTCTGCAGAGCGGGCTATCCGTCAGCCCGATGATGTGGAGGTGCTTGTTTAGGGGACAGTGATCCGTAAGGATACCGACAACCTTGCGTAGCTTGTCCCTTTTAAGCCAAATGAGGGTTCTGAATCTCTTTGAAGTTCCGGAATATTACACAATACACAACACTTGTGTGATTCAGGGGGGCACAGGGGCACGTGCGTCCCGGGCGGTTGTGTTTTGTACCGAATCTTCTGTATTATCTCTTGTACCCATTGCCCCAAAACGAAATTCCACCCCCCCCCCCGCTCCCTCGTGCGTGCAACTCTACTTGGCCGATGTCGGGTGACACGAAATACAAACCCTCCTTCATAAGCATTCTAGATCCGGTACTGCCACTTGCCTCTAGTGTCCCCCCCCTGCCCCCCAGAATAAAGTCATGGATCCGCCCATGTGGGTTGTATGTTTCTATTGCTGGGATATACGCCTTCTCACTGAAAGGATACTTCCAATAGCGACAGAAATATGTAGGTACTCTTAGCACTCTCAAAAATAATCGTGTACTTATTTGAGTATTGATTCATTATTTATTAGTATCACCTGCCTGTTAAATAAATCTAATTGTTTACTAGCATTTGAGTATAAGTACCACTTCAATGTAGTGGCACTTGGTACATCGTTTGTGAACAGAAGATACTTTTTGCGAAGTGTGATTGTTAATGAGTTTTTAATGTTGTGGTCAAAATTTACGAAGGGTGCTATAATGGTGTTGACCTTGAACTTTCTACTGGGAGGCTTGTTTGAATTAGTCAACGGGAAACGAAGTTTCGACGTTAAATAAGAGTTGGTAAAATCCAGAGCTAGTAATGCCAACTCAAGCTTCGTTCACGAAAATTGATTTGAGATCCGAACTTCTTGCGCTTATGTAAAAATTATTAGACCATCCGTAAAAGTAGTTTCGTTCACGAAGTTTCGTTTCGAGAAAAATTGCAGTTCTTTACACCAAGTTCTTGAAGGAAGTTATAAAATAGATACCTACTTACTTAAAATGCAGTAGGTCTTCACCAAACAATGGCCTAAGCTTTATGAAAGTCGCCGATCTGCTGTAACTCCTTGGGAAAGTTGCACCTGGGGATCTGTAGTTTGTAACTTGTAACGCGTTTTATCTGAAGTAGTTAGATCATACTAAACTGGAGGAGTTACAAATAAAAGGAAGTATAAACACGTTCCTGGAATAATCGTTTTCCTGAAACGTTAGACAAACGTCTTTTGAATAAGGATTAAGGACATGATTGTAGGGCACTGTATTTGTAGCCCTGCGTATTTAATTAATAACCATGTCACTGACTGAAAAACAAATTTAGTTCTTTCTCTTTTGCTTCACGTTGTCGCCAAGATATAAGTTGATGCCGTATACAAAATCTGTTTAGTGATTTTAGTTAGAAGCAGGCTCAGGAAACATTAACATACCAAGGGACAAAATTACTTTTCCTGGTACATCTTCTGTAGTGTAATTGTGAAAATATTTCCAGGAATACATCAATACAAAATCAAACTATTTTTACTGGATGTGATCTATCAAAAACATTTGTGGTTATGACCACCTTCCAACTCCCTATACATTATTTGGAATTGGACTGATTAAGTCAAATAGTATAGGAAGTTGGTACATCCAAATATCCCAACCAATATTAATATTTGCACACGTCCCTGCATGCCAATCATCGCCAGTCAGTCCCCTTCCGTCACCTGAGGAAGTCCAATTATGTCTGTCAAAACATCAGCTTGCCAATAATGTAGTTGTCCAATCTGCATAATAAAAGCAATTCAATTGATTTTCATCGTGACCGCATAACGTTCACAAGTGAATGCGTGATACGATCCATCCCATTTTCCAATCCCAGTAAAGACTAGTATAATTCTTGGGTGACGTGGAACAATTAATCTCTGCTCACGATATTACCTGACGGCGAAATACAGCTCCCCATGTTTATTAGTCTGACCATGAAGGTCTCGTTAATAAACACGTCAAGTCTTTAGGTGTCTACCTACTTATATGTATTAACCGATTAATATAGACCAGGGATCCTAGACAAGTTCCATTATCTTTAAATGGAAAAAAAATGAATGAGGTTTTTTCTCATATATTTCATCTCAACGTAACGCCAATTTCATACATATTTTCTTTTCTACAGGCTGAATGTGGTCTATCTTTATCTTAATTTTCATACAAAGCGGCTTGGGCGTGATTAACAAAAATCTTATTTCAAGTACCGTGGTAGTTTTACTAAAGTTTTGTTTGTCTGAAGGTTTAATGAAATGGAAATTTGTTGATATAATAGAAGCTAAACTTAATGATACGTACTATTTTTCATTATCAATGCTTCACGCTCAACTCGCTTAGGTGTATGTAAATCACTAAATTATTCTCGACTCATCAAGCAATAGTAATTACTTTCGACAATGTGCTCAATGACCTATTAAATTAGACCTGCATCACAAAATACACTGTTATAGAAGGCCGAAAGGTCGAAACACACACAGACGCGCCCATACGTGCCAGGGATGTTACGGAGCTTCGACTCCGACTCCGAAAGGTCGGAACTTTCGATTGATTTTACACTTCCGACTCGAACTTTGGCTTCGACGCTCTTAATCTTCAGTTTTAGCTGGATGTACCTAGCGTGCGGCGGCCGCTCCTTCAAGCTAATTTATACACAGGTAATAAAGGTACGATGGAAAAATTCCCAAGAATTTTAAAACTCCGACTCCGACTTCAGTTCCGATAAAACAACCTCCGTAACATTCCTAAAACTTACATCGTCAACGTGCGCAATTTCGGTTGGCATTCGACCGAGTTCCTTGTACGTGCGCATCTATGTATGCGTGAGCCTATTTTCGCTCGTTACACGGAGCCGTCTTTCTGTACCTACTTACTTTGTACCTGCATCCTTTCATCCGGACAGACGCAGGTGGCCATATTGCTCCGATATCTCATTACACAGAGTGTCGTGTGACAGGTGTGTGGATCTGGTATCTGATAGATATATAAGTCTCTTAGATGCGTCGTTTTAGTGACTCAGGTCAGGCTACACTGCGAGCGGGAAGCGGAAAAAAGCAGATATACGCCGTCAACGCTGATATAAACTTGGAACTATTAGCATCTGCAACAACTAAAGCAGTTCCAACAGTTGGTTTGTTAAGAAATCACTGTTTGTCAATCCATCACTGGTATAACCAGGTCATTCCTAAAATATACAAAATACTGGAAAAAATATTGAACACCAAAATAAGTTGTATGCGTGTGAATAGTTGCAGGAACAAAAGTTCGTAAACTTTCGCGATTTGTACACATTAAATTATACAATTTTATAAGCTACGGGTCTTAATCGCGTAAATATTTTATTTTAAGGCTTTGTTTTATTGCCCGACGTCGCGGTCGACGCGTCTACCTGTGACCACGGCCGTTGCCGTACGGTTGAAACATCCTTCAAAAAAAATATTTACGCGATTAAGACCCGTAAATTATAAGACCAATTACCTATAGGCCGACTATACAGAGCGGTTATTGTTGACCAATTATTAAATTTGATGGACGGTTGCACGTTTGAGAGAATTTCTGTCACTGTCAATCCGCTAGCAGTGAAAACTGGCTTAAGATCGTAAAACTGATAGATTTCGATAAATTGGATAAGTGGGATTTAGCTACTTTCTGCTTAGGTAAGACTTGAGCTGGGGTTCACAAACTTTTATATCAGCTTTATTTGCAAAAATTAAGTGTGTCTTAGTTTTATTAACTTTCAGACTTTACTTAAAGCTAGCTTCCAAAGTTTTTGTTATTTATATATTATTAACTATATTAAAATAGTTTTTGATTATTATTTGTTTGTTTTTTTTTGGCGTGGCTCAACAGCTATCTGATGGGAAGAAATTGCCAAAACCATAAGACTTGAAGTCTCTGGTAGATTAAACATTAGCTTCACTTGGGTACCCACCGTATTGACTAGCACATATGCTACATTCTTGTGGAATCAATTTAAAAATATCAAGAGTTTTATTTTGAGTCTGGGTTTTCCAAAATCATGATTTATAATTTGCAAACTGCATGGTAGAGAAAGGATGAATGTATAAGAGAAGTATATGGTAATTCATTAAAGAAAAGTATTTAAATTTATCGTACATCGCCTCTATACAATCACTAGGTCTATCCTTTGCATCAGCATTCAGTTCGCGCTCAAGTAGTGCTCGAACGCGATTTTGGTGCGCGCGCGCAAGTATCGTCTCCTAACTGACTCACACGCATACCGTCCCTATTGTCCCGTATTAATTGTTTGTAAGTACAAAGAATGTTAAATTGTTCTTTTCATATTTTATACGGGTTGTTTTTTTTAAATGTTTATACAGGTCGTTTGTGTAATACAATGAAAGTTAAATATAAGTACTTTTATCGTCTTTTTTCCGTTATATGTGATGTGTTAGTGTTAGGGTGATATCAATTAAATTTTATGTGATGGGAATAATGAATGTTTGACGTAATAGTACGTAGGTTTTCTTATTAGATATGTAAGTACAGTGCATTGTTTATTCTCACAGTTAATTTAGGTTAATGTTAAAATGATTACCAACAAAATCACATTTCTCCAGATAACATACTTTTTTGAAGTCTTAAAAAATATTATAATCGATGCTTTCTGTATTTTGACCAAAAAATGTCAGACAGACAATATGTGGATCTAGACAGACATATTTAATTTTGACTTTTTCTTTATTATTTTCAGCTGACTGATCCAATAGAACTTTACAAAAGAAATCATTTTTAAGGCGTCAATTCGTCGACTAATCGAAGCAGTGATTTGCTGCACATGACTAACACTGCTAATACCTTTCGAATAGTTTTTATTGGTTAGACGATGTAGGTATTGGTTCACCAAATAGGCATTGCTCATTACTTTTCGTCACAGGATGTGTTAACCATAATTATCACTTGATCTATAGTATAGATACGTTAATAAGATATGAGAAATATACGTCATTTTATAGTATAGATTATATACTATGTAATAACGTTTGTTTTAACACACACAGTTATTAGGTATACTATTACACATCATTTCATAGCATTCCATTAAACATTAAACAGTTTGCAGCTTATGCGGAAAATGTCTCTTTCACAAATCGTCGCTCTTTCGCAAAATGTCGCTCGTTCACAAAATGTCGCTCGTTCACAAAATGTCGCTCGTTCGCAAAATGACACTCGTTTGCAAAATGTTTTTTTCTTAAAATGCCTCTTTCGCAAAATATTTCTTTCGACATTTTGAGCATCAGCCGAGATCATTAATCAAGTCCATTAATTACGTGAGTTGATTTTGGCAATTCTTTGCAAACTCGCTACTATACTCGTAAACCGTTATCGCTTGCACACAGAAGTTCAGTAGCCCAACGAGTGACAATCTGCGAGGGTCGCAATTTTATACTGTTTTTTGTGGGAAACAAATTTCGTGATATTTACCGAGACTCCCTTTCCCCACGTGTGACTGGGCGAGATTCGGCTTGACCTTCTCCGTCCCCTCCTAATCATCAGTATTAAATGGGTATCCTCTTATGTATTTAACGGTTTAATGTTTATGATGTTCTGGCCTAATTATTATTTGAGTTTTTTAGTACCTTATCTGCACTAGATGTTTCCCGCAGCATCGCTCCTATTTTGGCTAGCGTTATAAAAAATAGTTTCAACCAATCCTGGCTTTATAATATTAGTATTGAGAAGAAGTACCTTGGGAATTCATCTAGTTCAGTATTTAAGGAGGCATTACACTGAGAGATTTTTTTGTTTAGCGCTACGTACACAGCGACACGATCGCCGGCCTCCCTCTTCCGCACAGGAGCACAGGTCAAAATAAAGTAGAATATTCGTTCGTACATATGTTAGATTACGTACGCCATGACTTGACGTTTTCGCATTTTTCCGCAACTTCAAGATTTATTTGCGGGATCATATTAAGACATATCCTTAAATTTCTTTTTTTCATCTACTAGAAAATCTCTTTGATTAGTGAGAAATTTTTTTTCGTGTCCTAATATTTAGGTTATCTATATAAAGTTTTGAGAGAGCCGAACCCTGTTTCGCGTAATCTACCCTTAAAGGGTACCAACGAAATCCTACGTTGTCCGTCTGTCTGTTCGAATTGCACCGACCATTGTCATGGATCGACCACGTACTGTAATAATATTTCAGTATGGTTTTTATTCGGTTGGATTTAATCTAACACGCGCACCATCATTACATTGTGATTACAGCTCTGCTTCTTTTGGCCTTATCATGATGCTATTTGTATAGTCTATCTCTGACTTCCGTGTGAAACGGTAAATTATACTGCTTACAGATGTTACTAGCGTTTAGTTCATAGAGTTATACTGCAGTACTTATATTTTTTTACTTACGAATGCGCCAAAAGTGCAAAATCGAAAAGTTGTTTTGATTGACAGTGTGTTGATGTTACGAATGATATGATGCTTATTGCCCATGCGCCAAGATAGCAAACGGTTTTCTCTCTCTTTTTATTCATAAGATATTTCCACTTATAGACAGGTAAACTCTAGTTAAAATAAGTCTACGGTTCATTATCATTTTTTTCCTTACAAATGCGCAAAAAGTGCTGAAACGAAAAGTTGTTTTGAGTGACAGTGTTTGACGTTACGAATGATACTTTATGATGCTTATGGGCATGGGCATGCGCTAAGATCATTTCGCAGTCGGTTTTCTATCTCATTTTATTCATAAGATATTTCCATTTACAGACAGTCATGTAGGTAAACTCTAGCTATACCTAATAACTCTATGGTTCAGTGTCGTAAACATGTAGTGAGAGGGGAAATAGAAAAACCTTTTTAAACTGCAATAATTTAATTGTTTTTAAACTTTCGAGATGTTTACACATATTAGAATATGATTGGGACTTACTCGCGTGATATATTTAAAGGTACAACCTTTTATTTATCCCTATGTGCAATAATTTAATCAAAATCTATGCACACTAGGATCGAGTTTGAGTCATCTCTGAATTAACAAACAGAAGGCTACCCTCCAATCCACACGTTGTAGCTACACTCACCTGACGCACAAAGCGGTACGCTTCTGGATAACAGCCGTGGTATGAAATTCCCTCCCGGCGTCAGTGTTTTCAATTAAATATACCCCGGACACATTCAGGACCAAAGTGTAAAGGCATCTTCTGGGCGCGCTCGTTCCATCGTAGGCATGATTAGAGCCAAGAGCAAGCCAATATAATATGCATAGGTAAAAAATAACAGAATGAATGAAAAATAAACCACAGTATCGTATTAAAAAAAAAC
This sequence comes from Herminia tarsipennalis, assembly GCA_945859575.2. Lineage (NCBI taxonomy): Eukaryota > Metazoa > Arthropoda > Insecta > Lepidoptera > Erebidae > Herminia > Herminia tarsipennalis. Next base: position 13,076,485 of record OX243855.2, read on the forward strand.
ATGATTAGTTGATCTCGGTTAACATTTTATTTTCCCCGTTTTTGCAACATTTCTCACTGCTACTCCGCTCCTATTGGTCGTAGCGTGATGTTATATAGCCTTATAAACTTCCTTGATTAATGGGCTATCCAACAGTAAAATATTTTTTCAATTTGGATCAGTAGTTAATGAGATTATCGCGTTCAAACAAACAAATAAACTCTTCAGCTTTATAATATTAGTATAGATTTATTATACCTATCCTACCTATACCTACGCTAGAACAGACTGACCTTAGAACACCTGTCATAAAGAAACTAGTACATACCTACTTAGGCTACTAAGAGCATATTGATTAATAGCGTAAGTGACTAATGACTAACCATCGCCAATTACGCTTCGATATGTCACATTTACTCAGATTGTCTCTTTGCCCTTACAACAGGAGTCAATACGAATCACATTGGTAATAATAATAAGTTTGATGAATTGTTCGTGACATCTGACTTTCTTTCAATTGAGGCTAACAGATGTGATAACGGGAGTCTAGTGTGTCATCTTGTTTCAATTAATAGGTTATAGTTAGCTGGGTATTTGGGAAGTAGTGATTGCTAGTTGTTTTAGAGCTTTGATTTTGCTTTTAATATCTGAAGTAATAAAGTAGGTACCATTCATAGCAAAGTATCAAAAAATATTTACTTCGTCAAAAAAAAAAAAAGAAAAATTAAAATGATTTTAAAAGACTTGTCGAATGTTGTGTCACACTATTATTATTAGGGTCGCATGATTTTTTTTTTTTTTTTTTTTTTTAAATGACGACTTCCGCAGTAGGGTACAAGCCCTGTGTCGCGGGGGACTTTACAAACATACAAGTCACGAACACAAAGTACACCCAGACTCCGAATAACAATTTGTGATCACACAAAGTGGTGTCCCGCGTGGGACTCGAACCCACGACCTCTTGCGTAGCAGTCGGACACATTCCCACCGCGCCACAGACACGTTGATGTTTGCTGAAAAAAATATCAGCTTCTGTTACATGTATGGAATAAATAGAACCCTTAGTATCGTCATAAGGGGGGCCCCTATATAATGAAACTAAGGGTTTATGCCATTTTGGCTACGGAACCCTAAAAAAGGCAAAGAGTTTTTGTTGTCAGTCTTCTATTACATTTCGAGTCGGGCACCATATTATGCGATCTGATATATTTATGTTATTTCTGTCACACGTCCATTAACATTGATTTGATTAATGCGGGAGGCATTTTAACCATCTTTAAGGTTCAATTTTTATATTCCACTCTAATCTATTGTTTGTTTTCCAGCCATATACAACTTCCTGGCTAAGCCAGGATCTCTCCATCTCTCGCTGGACGTCGGCGAGTTGGTGCACATCGAGAGGGAGACGGATGAGTGGTACTGGGGCAGGAGCCTCAGGAGAGACGCAAACGGATCCTTCCCGAAGAGCTATGTGTTCATCAAGGACTGTATTGTAGACAGGTTAGTTTATTAATTTCAAAGGCGAAAATGGTGCACTTTTTTGACCTTATTATCGAATGGCCCTATGTATACTTTTATGAATTTCTGTAACTGGATGAGAAAAATAAGTTGATTAGGACAGGCGCGGATTCAAATCTTAGTTCAGTGTGGGATAACATTTGACTCAACCGGCTAAGTGTGACTCACTCGCATGACGGGGGGGATCATTCAATTCATCACAGGTACACTAGGCACTACCGCCGAAGGGGGCGCAATTGCCTATCAAAACACACCGGTCCAATGTCAAAATTCTCAAATTCCCCAAAAAAGGTCATTCATTCGAGTCTGGGGGAGGAATTGCTCCTGTTGCAACCCCCCCCTCCCCTTGGAACCGCGCCTGAATTAGGAAGAAAAAAAGATTTTCTTTCAAACGAGTGAACTAAACCAGGCTAGCGAAGCTAGCTTTCTAATAAAAAAGATTTGGCTAAAAAGCTACGCTGGCACAGACATACACACAGCCAGACGTTAAAATTATACCACCTCTCTTTTTTGTTGGGTGTTTAAGAAGAAGTGCAGCTGTAGCTGATATACTGGCCTTTTTCATTATTTTTAAGATTTTTTTACGTTATAGACTAACAAAAATACGAATATCCAAGCTTTCACATTCTATTTATTTACGTTAAATGTACAGATTACTCTCATATCACCATTAGATGTAACACAGTAGCAAATAACTGATAATATTTTAATTAAACGCCAGCGGGTCGCAATATACAATTACACATACACACATACGGAGCTATTATACACATTATGTGCCGGGCCAAAACATAAAGCCACTAAACAACGAGAGTACAGAAGTTACGCACTGCACGCAACCACAGGACAGGCGCGGATCCAGATGTTTGTTCTGGGGGGGGGGGACAACATTAGACTCAACCGGTCAAGTGTCAGTCGCTCGCATGACGTGGGGGGGTGCATTTAATTCAACACCGGCACTTGGTGGTGGTGGATATGGATCACCATCACTACTGAGGGGAAGGGGGGGACGGCAGCCTGCCTAAACACTCCGATCCCGTGTCAAAATTCTCAAATTCCCCAAAAAATAGTCAATCAGTCTGGAGCACCCCCCCCCCCCCTTGTATCCGCGTCTGTACACGGAATCTCGGCAAACCTTTGAAACAAATTGGTAGAGATATCTATTTTGTGAGCGATGGCTGAAGCGGTAACCACATATAATAAAAAGATCAGTTAAAACCGCGATGTTGGAATTCTCACAGCTGCTAGCTCTAATATACAAGTTCTCAACGTTAACCGTTATGTTGGACGGAGGATCTTTGTGTCAGAGGGATGTAACATCTTGCTCTCCACATGTGGATAGCCCGAGCACGCGTTGTACGAAGTATCCCTTCTGTACCATGTGTTTTTGTACCAAATCACAAATCATACATTACATAGTTATAAGTGTAACAGTGCACAGTACTGATTCATATCACTTCGAGCAGAAATTATCTATTACGGTCGTTGATCTCGGCAATTAGTATGGTTTTTTATGTTAATTGTTGTAAACTAGTTAAATACGGCCTTCGTAGGTCGTATAGTGATATCTTGAGTACCTATTGTGACCTTGGTCTTTTTTTTTTTAAACCAAGAAGGTTATGTTTGACAATTATGAAAGAAATATTTAAGAAGGAGGTGCGTAAGGCAGCTCATCCTACCTTCTTTATATTTCTATGATTAAGTAAGGACACTACACTGCAGAGCTAACACTGGCCAACAATAGACCGTGTGTTGATATGCATAGAGTACTTTATTCCTTGTACTGTCTGTTAACTTCTTACTAACAGGTGGACCGTACTCGTAACATTGCTTGCAACCTGTATACCTAATATATATGCTGTAATTGTAGCTAACTACAGCATACAGTTAAGTACATTAGATATTCTGGATTTTTCTTAGCTTTGTTTATTTAGGTATGCAAAATTAAACCGAGAATCAAACAACAATATCAATGAATTCAATGCAGTTATAAAGATTTTAAAACGTTGAGATAAGGGACATACTGCTGTTTGTCCCTTATCTTTAGAGCGAGCGCTTTATCAAACTTTAAAGCTTGATAAAGCGCTATATTTGCTCGATCTTTTCACAATTACTTACCTACATAGGGCAGCAGGCAATCTCATATCCGGTGCCCCGAGGTACTATTTGTAGGAGGTGTATTTTGTTGTTTACTCAAAATGCTGTTTGTCTTCCGCAGTCTTGTTATGTAAACCTTTGATGTAATATTTAATGAAAGGGGCAAACTCATATAGCTCGGGATAGTGTACATTATTCGTGGCGCCCATTATATGAAATGCGATGCTCTCGCAGTATAAACTCACTTCAAATTTGGCTTTCCCTGAAAAAGGGTAAGCCACACGATGCAAGTCACTTGCCTGTGGCATTTAATTGAAAGAATGAAAACGTGCAGGACTTAAACCACACTTTGGTATGGCGTAAACAAGCCTTTATTATATTGCATTCAATTATTGTTTTGGAATTTATGAGAAAGTAGCATCAACTTAGAAAGTAAAATACTACACTTGTGGTAAGTCTAAAGCGTCTTCTAGACGGTTGGAAACAAGGCTTCCCGCCAAGGTGACCTTGTTGGTTTCCAACAGTGTAGACGGCTGTTTTAAACCAATTTACTTGGTACATGGTTTGCAACAACCGTCTACACTGTTGGAAACCAGCAAGGTCACCATGGCAGGAACGCTTGTTTCCAACCGTCTAGAAGACGCTTAAGCACGGTCCGTCCTCGTCTCGATAGAACTTAAAACAATATCTGTACAAAGTCCAGGTGCAATTAACTTCCAGGGATGAAGTCCAATTTCAGACAGACCGTATGACCGTATCTTGTTAATGATTCGATACGTAGAAGTCTATATATATGTAATACGAATCTGATTAGAGACACAGCCAAAGCAGCACACGGTCAAGGGTTGTAGCATCACCAAAGACGATTGCGACGTAAGAAGCGAAAACAGTTTAATGTCTAACAGAAAAGTACTTATGTGAGGATAAAGTATATTGCGCCCACTCTTAATAGTTGGTATAAGGGCAGGAGAATGATGATGAAGTATAAAAAAAATCAGGCAAGAGCATGTCGGACCATGCTCAGTGTAGGGTTCCGGGGCCGTGGCGACGGTACATCCGATCATGTCCGAAATAATTTCAGTGTAAAGTATTTGTTATGCGTTAATTATTTTTTTATATTTTTTTGGTCATACGGTTCAAAAGATTCAGCTTCTTTTACATGTATGGAGTGCCCCCCTAAAATATTTATTTAGCTATCAAACTAAGTAGCGGCTGCTGCAAGACACCTTTTCACCAAATTTATAATAATAATTATTTTGTAGTGTTTGAGTAAAATGCCTGTGACATAGGGACGATCAGACAGACAGACAGACAGACATACGGACATGACGAAACAATAAGGGTTCCGTTTTTGCCATTTTGGCTAAGGAACCCTAAAAATGAAAAACGTTTTATTTCAGCGTTAAAACAAACTAGGAGGTTTAACACTAGCATTTAAACAAAAAAAAATGCCAAGCGCTAGAAGATTTACCAATGTAGGTACATAATTCTGGGGTCTTCACTCTAAGCAAGCCCGTATCGTGAAGGCCCAGCTCAGTTACACATTGCAAAAATAACATTTGAACCCTTCATAACTCGTAACCTTTAATTAATTATGTGTCGGATTAGTTGTACACTCGTATGGTTTTTATATCCACTGACCGTATAAATATCTATGATATAAACATATTTGATAAGATTACCTTGATAGTACTCAAAGAAACTTGGCATTGGTTGATCTTATCGAAGGACACATTTTTCACCTACATTAGTTGGCTCTTGTACGCAAATAATTCACAAATGTACATTTAACCCACTATTTTTAGGGTTCCGTACCTCGAAATGAAAAAAACGAAACCCTTATAGGATCACATTGTTGTCCCTCTGTCTGTACGTCTGCCTGTCAAGACCCTTTATCTCGAGAACGCAAGATAGCGAGTTAAAATTAAAATTAAAACATATACTCAGGTCTCCAGTCCCTCGAAGCTGTGAAAAATCTAACTTCTAAGTTAACGTGAAAAAAAGTCGCAGCTTAGCTCGGAGACTGTTATTGCTAGAAGGCTGTAGTTTAGCATAGAAACACATTAGTTACTTATGCCAACAAAGTAAGAAAATAAAATGTTGAAAAAATTTTAGGGTACCATAACTTATAAGTAGGGGACTTACATATAAGTTATGTGATTTTTCTTCTCACCAACCCCATCGTGTGGGGAATCATTAGATAGGTCTTTTAAAAGCATTTGGGGTTATGAAGACTATTTTTCGATTTAGGGCTCTCTTTGTGACATAATAAGCTTTAAAGTGAAAGTATTTTTCATGACATTGAACGGAATTTCAGAAGCAATCTTGTACGTATAAACGTTTATAGGTTTTATCAAAATCGCCTCCTTTCAGTGTTAGTTTTAGTTAGCTTCTGCTTAAAAGTTTTACATTTATACATCAATGCATACTTATGTTAATCAGACTGTATAAGTACTTATATGAAATTACCTAATGGAAAAAATAGTACTATTGATTTAATAACATTCACGGTTAGTTAACATAGATTGCGTATTGTTTGAAAAACTATGACTTTTTTATCATAACTCCTGTTGTAATGAGTGTTTAAGTTTATGACGATAATATTATTAAGTGTGAAGAATATTTTATGGTTCTAAATAACACGCATTATGATCATTTAAATTAACCTTAAATACTCAGTATTGTGAACGAAAAGTTACATAATCACGCCTGAATTGCTAAATGGATTTGTAGATCATTTGGTATGCAGAACAAATCCTGGATTGACAGAAACATAATCATATTATTCATTGATATATATTTGTTCAAATCATTTATTACAACTAGGTATAAATACATATGTTACGTATAAAGATAGAGTACTTTACAAACTTTGCGCCTTTTTCAAGCATCGCAATAAAGATAGAGCTGAACTTAAAATCTATACTAATATTATAAAGCGGAAGAGTTTGTTTGTTTGCTATGTTTGTTTGTTTAAAGCGCTAATCTCAGGAACTACCGGTCCGATTTGAAAAATTCTTTTTTTTGTTGGATAGCCCATTTATCAAGGAAGGCTATAGGCTATATAACATCGCGCTACGACTAATAGGAGCGGAGTAGCGACGTAAAATGTTGCAAAAACGGGGAAAATTTACGCATACGAAGTTGCACGGGACAGCTAGTTATAATATAACACAAATAGCTTCAAATTAATTATTTTATGTTAGGATTATATATATTTAGTATTATATCACTAAGTATTAATAAAGTATTTTCTTCTTTATTAATACATACTTAGATATATGAAATTATGGTATTTAGTGTGTTATATTATGTAACCATTATTATTATTATTATTGCGATATAGTAGGAAGTACAGTAAGTAGGTATAACTTTTAGCTATTAATTAATAATAATAATAATAATAACCATTTATTTCAGGCTACTAAGGCCCATATCATCGATTGTAATTATCTTATTTATCTAGCATTGGCTGTCAACAATCTGCACCTATATAATTTTATGTCACATCACCCAAAGGTTGGCTGGTAGAGAATGCTTGTAGCATTAAGTCCGCCTTTGTACGATATTTTTGTGCAAAAAGTCAATAAATAAATAAATAAAAAATATCATACAAATACATAGGTACATAAAAAACTTAATAAACTAATACATAATTTAAACTACAATTACACAAATACGTAACATAATAACAATAAACTAATACATAATTAAAATTATACACGACAGTGGGATTGAGACAGCGGCGTCGTGTTTCGCTGCGTGGTGTCACGTAACCTTCCACGAAAACGTCGGTACGCGACACCCTTCGGCCAGAAGTCCTCCTTCATAAAGATGGACAGATGTTCACTGGGAACTCGCACCATGAATGATTTGAAGTTGACGTCATGGCGCGACTCCAACTTCTCCACCCTCAAGGTCCACTTCGTCTTGATCCGGAGGTATTCCGCAAGTTCATCTGCCTTTGTGTTGTGATGCAGACGAGACACATATAACTGCGTCGTTGCTATTGCCGGACGCAGCAGCATTTTAGGTCCCGTCACGCCGGTACCACATTGGTTTCGTCTGGAGGGCCTCTTCTGCTTCCTTTCAACCTTTATAAAGCCCTCTACATCCATTTGCCCTTTGGCAGGGGCTGTGGGTACGCTCTCGCTGGTCTTCGTCTTTATCCCCCGTTTCTGTTGTACAACGGGGCGACTGACCTTGGACCTGAATTAAGTATTCTGAAATTGAGTAGTAACATTTTTGGATTAGGTACGATCTTAATTGTTCATTAAATCAAATGTTGCTTTTAGCGTTTTAGCTACGGAACTCTAATAGATACCGTGACCAAAATGGCAAAACGGTAATTAAAAACTTTTTTTTCTCTAATTACCTACCTACCCTACATGTAAAGTGGGGATGTGATTTTTTTCCACCTACCTCATCGTGTGGGGTATCATTAAGTAGGTCTTTTATAAATATTTATTAATGTTATTGGGTAACTCATTTTATATTTTGATAGCTATGTAATGGGGGCTTCATTTACCTCTTTAATTCTTGAGGATAGTAAGTTTAATCTGTTTTTGTTGCGGATGTTTATGTTGTTAATGTCTTATTTAGTAGTAGTCTAGTCAGTCTGGTATATTATATAATAGCTGACGCCCGCAACGTCGTCTGCGTAATTTTTCCCCGTTTTTGCAATATTTTTCATTGCTGCTGCGCTCCTATTAGCCATAGCGTGATATTATTATAGCCTATAGCCTTCCTCTATAAATGGGCTATCCAATAGTAAAATAATTTACAATTCGTACCTGTAGTTCCTGAGATTATCGCGTTCAAACAAACTCTAGCCTTATAATCTATACTAATATTATAAAGCGGAAGAGGTTTGATTGTTTGTTTAAACGCGCTAATCTTAGGATCTACTGGTCCGATTTGAAAAATTCTTTTTTTGTTGGATATCCCATTTATCGAGGAAGGCTATAGGCTATATAACATCGCGCTACGACTAATAGGAGCGGAGAAGCGACGAGAAATGTTTCAAAAACGGGGAGAAATTACGCATACGAAGTTGCGCGGGACAGCTAGTATTAGTATATATTGAGGGTTGTGAAAGTATGTTGAGTTCTATGGTTTTCTTGCTTTGTGCGTTGTTTATTTCGGCTAGTATTTGAATACATTTTTTTTGTTACATTAATTCATTTGCATATACACTGTTTCCCCATAGATTTTCCCATTATGATCTTGAAGCTACTGTGTGACAGTTTGGAAGGTTTATTGAACTAGGTTATTGTAGGTGTTTATTTTTTCGCATTTAATTAGAATTGAGACATCATCTGCAAATAATATTGGTAAGGCTTTTTCCGGATCTAGACATTTAGGCAAATCATATTATATTATATTAAAAATAGCACACATCCCAGTACGCTTCCTTGAGGAATGAAACACTTTAATTTTCTAACTTCGGATCACACATTCATGATTTCTTTGTTATCGAAGTTTTCAATTTGAACTATTTGTTTTTTTACATGAGTAAGCTGGTCCTTGTATACCGCAACTACTTAACTTATTGAGAAGTATATCATAAAGCACTTTATCATAAGCTTTGGTCATGTCGAGTAATAGCCCGATGACGTGTTTTTTTATCTATACTAATATTATAAAGAGGAAAGATCTGATTGTTTGTTTGTATTGAATATGCTCCCAAACTACTGGACGGATTTGTAAAATTCTTTCATTGTTGTGAAGCTACGCTAACCCCGGGTCACATAGGCTATTTTTCATCCCTGTATCCCAACTGGAACGGGAACTACGCGGGTGGAACCGCGGAGCGTCCACTAGTCATTAATATGTTAAAGTAATATATTGATGGGTTTTAGTCAGTAAGAGTCTGACACGCCCTTCCGCTCGTGCCCACAGCGGGAGAAGTCATTTTATGATTTTCCATCTATAAAAAAAAATTGGCATCGAAAGGCCATATGGTCTGTTTCAATCTTTCTATTGTTCAAATGTTTGATATTTTTGTACTGTTTCAGATGCGGCGAGACGGTGGTGGCTTCGGCTGGTGGCAGTGGGGTTGTGCACGATATTGCTGTAACACTAAGAGAATGGTTGCAGCCCTGGAAGAAATTATACATCGTAAGTATTCAATCGCTTCGTTCTCGTCTTATTGCTCAATTTAAGAAGAAACCTGTAACCTTTTCTAGCTAAAAATCAATGCCTGCGTTAGGATTATCTCGTGTCATGGTGTTTGTGGTCGAACTCCTCCGAAAAGCCTCGACCGATTCTAATGTTTTTTTTTTTTGTATACTTATTGAGATTATACAACGTGACAGAAGGGTGTGGTCATATTTAAAGGTTGATATGTGTCCATCATACTGAATGCACAAACCTAATTTTATCTAAATCCGAGTACCCTTCATTTTCATTTTATTATTTATTTAAAAGTTATATTATTAATCCAATCGAATTTTGCAGCAGGGGAGGTATAATACTTATGCCATACACCTCGCGGGTACTTCCTCGTGCTCCACCGAGGTGGAAGTACCCACGATTTCATGTTTTTTCCCGGGAAACCCACTATATTTTTTTTTCCAATAAAACAAAATTAAAGTAGCCTTTATATTTTTATATAAAGGCTACTCTAACTCACTCGAGACAGAACACTTTATTGCTGTTTACGGAACTCCGCTACGCAGCCTCACTCCGCTTCAATGGATAGGTAGCCTTAGAGGGAAAACAACAAAAAATTTAATATTGACAAGGCATTTTTTAGTTTTAACGAGTCTACGAACAACAATTGTTTTTTATGCAACGTATTAGGAGTTTATATCCAGCAGTGGACCAATACGGGCTGATGATGATATCGTTTCTGTTACCAGTCCAACGATGAGCGTATGAGGTTTATGGAGGTGAGCATGCGCGCACTCCTCAAGCTGAGAGGCGAAGTCGCCTCCGGAGCACTACCACAGGACCAGCTAAGAAAAGTCGCTAGAACTGCAGTCTTCACTATAGATAAGGGCAACAGGTATACCTGCATTATATTTATTTTTACGTTAAGCCGCCGGTCCTGCGCTCATGTCTCCGGTCGTGTCGGATTTCCGTTCCATCGGACTATGAGAGTGAGGGAATAGAGAGTGCACTTGTGTTTGCGCACACACTTGTGCACTGTAATATCTCCTGCGTAGTTAGCCGCCGTAACCGATGTCGGTTAGGAAGACTTCAGTTATTTATTTATCTTGTTCATTGTAAATTACTTATGACTAGGGATCGGATAATCCGATGCATATTTGCCTGAAGTTCAGGTGTTCATTATTATGGAAAGCGCTTTTTATATATTTCATTTCTTTTCTGTGTACATACAGAAATGTATAAAATAAATAATTATTTGTAAGATATCCATAACAAATAAATAAATAGTACTGCGTTTGTAACAATGTCCATTCATAAACATGTCAAGATAAAAATCCCGGTTCGTAAAAAAAAAATGCAATAGCAACTCGGGTGCTAAGCTACCGCCGTATCAGCCATATCAATGATACGGGGCCCCCAGCCTACAGGTGCATTATCGACCCTATAGGGGCCCAACCCACTAATATGACTGAGCTGTGCTATTGAGTGATGTGCCGCTCCCGGCAATTTGGTTCTAGGTGGCAAAAGAGGGCAACAAATTAAGTTTTTTTGAAATCGCCATTAATGATTTTCATCGTATTTTCGATTTTCTCCGTACAAATTTAATTAAAATCTTTCATTTTGACATTTCAATAAAAGGAAGGTGATTTGATTATACAGTTTAAGACCCTATTGTTATGATTCACTACTTTTAAGTAATGTCCACTTAAATGTTCGTAAAGCCCCCGCTACACGGGAAATAATTTGTAGTCAGGGAACTTCCCTATAAATGTGCTTGTGCAATAAATGAAACTATAAGACGTGACGTCATTTTTTACGTTTTTTTATAGGGGTTAATGCATCTGTCCCGCCAACGACTATGAGCGAGAAGCAAGTAGCGATTTATCGCTCAAGAAACGTACACCAGATGTATTTTGTAGATCCCGTCCGTGTAAACAAAAGAGATGCAGTATAGAGCGAGTACTCGCCGGCAGTGTGAACACTTAGCGATCAACTATTGATATCTATATCTCTTTTGTTAACACGGCATCTACATAAGTATGTACGTTTCATAAGCGATAAAATCGCTACTCGCTTTCTCGCCGTTGTTGGGACAGTTGCCTTTGGCTGTGACGTTTTAAAAAGTGGTATTTAATGTTATATTAAATATTTTTTGTGTTACCTATCTATGTTAGTGTTTGATTGATTTAATTAATTTCTTTACAGAGCCTTAGGCATGGAGTTGCCAGTGCGAAACCAAAACGGCCAGCTTGTTGACCCGTTTCAAGTGTCTACGTACAGGTTGAATTCGTTTCATGATGAGGCCAATACTCGTATTGAAAAAAATATGGTAAGTGATAAATTTTAAATGTATGGAGAAAAATTTCGTCTCAGACGGGACTTGAACCCGCGATAAGTTCGTATAAAGTAAAATCGTATCATATAGAGGCTAGATTCGACATGTCTCAGGGCGGGATTGGTAATAGATTAGGGCCGGTAGGGGTACCGGCCCTAATCTGTTACCAATCCGGCCTTTTACGTTACCTTTAGGTTACCTTAGGTGTAAGGTCGCGGGTTCAAGTCTTGCCTGAGACGAATTTTTCCTCCTTATACAGTATATATATTTAATTATTTTCACAGCGTCATGTCCTACGGCATATTGCTTTGGGGCAAGGCGGCTGATATACAAACTATTTTTATTCTTCAAAAACGTGCAGTGCGTGCGATATATCAACTAGGAGCACGAGTTTCCCTTAGAGAAAAGTTTAAAGAGATAGGCATTATGACAGTTGCATCACAATATATATATGCAAACGTTATGTTTGTAAAGCAAAACTTACATTTATATAACAAAAATAGTGATATTCACTCTGTGAATACAAGAAATAAGCACAAATTGGTGGGTCGATATCATAGGCTTCATAAAACTCATAACTCATTCATGGGACTAGGTGTTAAATTTTTCAATAAAATCCCAGTCAGCATATCGAGTCTACCAGTAAATAAATTTAAGAATGTAGTCAAGAGACATCTTATACAAAGAGCTTACTATTCAATCGATGATTATTTAACTGATAAAGATAAATGGATGTAGTTCGTTGCTCCCTATTAATGTATTGGAAATGGATGTAGTTCGTTGCTCCCTATTAATGTATTGGGTTGTATAGTTTATTGCATTTTACTAGGTGAATATTGTTGTCACATTTTGATAATGTTACTTAGGTATTAGTTAAGAAAACGATTTACTTTTGTAAGTAAAGATTCTGCGTGATAAATTACGGCCATTCTTTTCTTTCTTTTGAAAAACACGTATACTTATTCATTAAGTAGCAGTAAATTGGCCAATATTTAAGCACATAAAGTTTTTACATCGTAAGTGGATGCTCCTACTATGTTGTGCCCGTTGAGGCTGATGTATCCGATCTCGTGTACTCTTCTAATATTATTGACCTCTTTTTTTGCATCAGTCCTCTAATATGGTGTATAATATAATGGTGGCAGCACCTTACCTGCATAAACAGTTTATAAACAGAGAAACATTGTAAACATTGGCAATTTGAAAAGAGTGGCCACGAGTTTTTATTGCCTGTTCTTTTCTCGGGCTTTACCTATTGTTTGCGAACAGGCATTACCAGTAAATGTAGAATCGACTTTTCACAAGTGTAGTATTTTGCTTCCTAAGTGAATAAATGATTTTTATTATTATTATTATTAATAATCCCTGTCCGACCCGTTAATGTGTTGTTAGGTATCATTTCCCATTCGATTTATGACATTCGTTTTTTAAATTTAATGACAAAAAAAATGACTTAATTTTTTTTCTTGATTGATGTTATATGAGAAAACATATGGAGGCGTAAAATATTGTTTTGATTGTAAAGATGCCTTATGCAAACAAAGTTGATAAAAAATCTTGAAAATTTACACTTTTCGACGAAATTGGGTACTTAAATCGTAAATTTTAATATTCAATAAAAAAAACATTTTAACGGATATCTTTTTTTCTATTTTTTTAGCATTGTCTACAGAATACCTACACACCCTTTTCAGGTCGGACAGGTATTAATTTACACCTTGTATTCAACATTTATGTAAAAAAGTAGCATAAAAAGCTTTACAAATGACAAACAAGTATATATATAGTAAGTGATATTTATAACTTATACCCATTCAAAAGGGTTATCGTGTTTGTTTCCATTGGTGAGTAACAGCTTAGGGATTCGAATAACTGTAGAACCAGAAAAATCTAAAACTTGAAGAATATTATTCTTGTTACACACATAACTACTTGTGACTTGTTGACTGGTTGATTGCTGACTGTATAGTCAGCAATATAAGTCACCGAATTTTGTGTACAAACTTCGGCCCGTATTGGTTTGCTATAAATGTTAATAAACTTTCGCGATTTGTACACGTTATAAAATTATATATACTACGGGTACGGGCAACGGCCGTTGCAATAGAGTCGAAACGTCGGGCAATAAAAGGTACCTTAAAATATTCACGCGATTAAATTCGTAGTATATACAATTAATACACAAAACCAATAACTACGGTAGCCTAATGGCTGAGGCATTGGTCACGTGAGGTTGCGGATTCGAATCCTACCCATTATACTACCGACGTGAACCCACTCCTAACACAAGCCTTTCAGCTTAGTTGGAGGGGTTAACAGGATTGCTAGTAATGTGGGACTTGAATCCCACATTACTAGTTAACTCGAGGACTGCCGCGGTAAAGCTATAACTTCTTTTTATAACATTTCGGAGCAGCTCGTCTTGATCCGTGCGAGCTTTGTACAGTCGTACCATATACATAAACGTTAAGCGAACGTTCGGCCGAGCTACGTAGTAGGCGGAGTGGGGGTGTTAGGTTTTATTTTCGTTACGGAATTTCTTGATTCGGTCGCCGCACTCAAAGCCCGCCATAAAAGCTATGCAATAGCTTAAAAAATATTTTTTTGCGTCTGATAAGTGACAAAGCGGTTTATTCACTACTAACTTTCGCCGATGGTTCCGCCCGCATGGATGCCGGTTATCGCGATAAAATCAGTCTTATGACTTTCCCCGGGACTCGAAATTATTTCCATACCAAATTTCGCCTAATTGATTCAGCGGTTCAAGCGTGAAATTGTGACATCCATACCGAGTTTCGACTTTTAAAATTAGTAAAAATATGATTAATTTAACACTTATTATTTATTTTTAATTTATAGGAAACGATGCCAGTCAGCCTACCACCCACAACCCCCCCAGGGGCTTTAACGTATACAATAGCCGTTCGAGTACACAACTTTGTATGTCGAATGTCAGAACCAGCGGAACTGGCGCTCGCGTTATATGACGCAAGCGGCACTAAGCTCACTGAACACTTGCTGCTTAAATGGCCCGCTGCGAACAGTCCCGTCAGCGCTGTACATCCTGTCACGCCTGTGCTTGTTGTGTTTACTGTAAGTATATTTAGTTATTACAGACTTCTTTAGGAACAAAATGAGGAGGCAGTACGTCAATGTTTGTCAGTCGGTAATTGGGAGCAGGCGCGGATTCAGAACTTAGTTTGGGGGGGGGGGGCAACATTTGACTCAATCGGTCAAGTGTGAGTCGCTCGCATGACTGGGGGGGCAATTGCCTGCCTAAACACTCCGATCCAGTGTCAACATTCTGAAATTCCCAAAAAAAGGTCATTTAGTCGGAGTCTGGGGGTCTTTGACACTGTTGCCCCGCCCCCCTTGTATTTGCGCCTGACTGGGAGGTAATTGAGCGGATTGTCCTCGCTTTTAAGTAGGAGGGTAGCCATACTTTATCTATACTTATATTATAAGATGAAGAGTTCGTTTGTTTGTTTGTTTGAACGCGGCAATCTCAGGAACTACTGATCTGAATCGTTTTTTTTTTACTATTGGATAGCCCATTTATCGAGGAAGGCTATAGGCTATATAACATCACGCTACGACCAATAGGAGCGGAGCAGCAATGAGAAATGTTGCAAAAACGGGAAAATTTACGCAGACGAAGTTGCGCGGGACAGCTAGTGTTAGATAAAGAACAGCATTGTTACCACTTTCAACTCAATAGACGAATTTATAGTCTATGGCCGACTTTGGGCGTACCCAGGATTATTTTTTGTGGGGGGGGGGGGGGGGCTATTAAAAAATATTGTTATGGTTGAACACCGGCCAAACGTGTATTGTGTACCTTTTTGTAATTTCAGGGAGGTTTTAACCTCCAATTGCACCCCTCAGTATGCCCATGCCGTATGGTGTATAATATTATAAATTATTTGTAATAATGTCATTTATTTAAAGAAATTGAAAAGATGGCAAAAACGATTATTGGTAACTTAATAAGCGTCTTGTTATTAAAGTTAATTATTGTTACAGGACTTCGGTGGCGATATATTGAAGAGTGAAAAAATATATTTAGTTTGTAATATAGTTCGTTTAGGATCTATGGAAGCGCAAAATGTAGACCACAGGTATGTTCACATATTTTTTATCGGACCTCTATGTCTACAATACAATAAATATGTAGTACTCATTGACGTATAGACGACGACTGCGCCATAACCTCATACCTAAAACTTACCTCTCTCTAGAAAGAGACAACGCTACTTTGTGGATAATACCTGTCAAAGAGAGAGGGCTGCTTTTTAGAGCAGTTTTTGTCTCTTTCACGCTTTTCAGTCAATATTTACTTTTTAATTGAAAGGGATGGCGCGGTCCAGGTCTATATGTCAAAAACGGTTTAAAGACGTAGGATTAATACAATACTCCAAATTGCACTTGCAGATATGTGCAGTTTAAAATCAAAAGCTTTGAAATTGGATATGAAACGAGATTTAAGAGGTATCATTTCCTACCCCCTAAAAGATCACGTATTCAGTAACACTTAAAAATTGTCAATGGATTTTTTTTTGCACTCCTCTGTTAGAAAAAGTTTATGTCTGGGTACCACGAAAACTACCACTTGACATATACTACTTCTCTATAGTACGTTGTGCGCTGGACTGGTAACCTGCTACAAATAGGGTATTTGGCTAAAGTCAAATCAGCCTCTTTTTAAGAAACGTCAAAAACGAGCCGCTCTAAACAAATTTGTATGAAATGCTAGCCTAAGACGTCATGTTTTCTATGGTCAAATTATTTACTTTCATTGTTTCTTAAGTAACACATTAAATTAATAAATGAACATATTTTTTAGAACACTTTAAGACATATTTTTACCTGGTTATTTTAAAATATTTTATTTTGATAGTAGTCAAATACCCAATTGACAGCAAATTCAAATGCCGAATATTGTGCGTTCATCAATATGTGTCCTTTGACTTTTTAATGTTGGCGCCACTGCGCGTAAGCAGGATTGATATAAAATGTATACCAGCTTCAGATATTATATTTTTTTTCTTAATAAACAAGATAACTAGCAATGTGGAATTTTCGCCCCACATTACTAGCAATCCTGTTAACCCCTTCAGCTAAACTCTTTGGCTTGTGTTTTGACTAGGCTTACGTCGGTAGTATAATAGCCAGGATTCGAACCCACGACCTCACGATTGCGAGACCGATGCCTTAGTCATTAGGCTACCGCCGCTTCTTAAATAATATTACTGGGTAAATGAGACTTATTATTGACTAATGTCTCCAATGAGGACCGGATTTGGGTGGCACTGATTCTGTTATGGGCGACGCGTGATACTTACTGTCAGGCGCACAACTTGCTCCTCTGCTCAGTTTGTAGTATAAGAAAAAAAAACATTTTTCCATTTTCTTGTCTGAATCTAAATTAAAAAAAAAAATAAGGTCAACCGTAGGAATTGCGTATACTCTTTACTCACTTTGTTAACATAATATTAAACAGGTTAATTCTATTCGTAAAAAATTACAAACGGCATTGTTTAATGCGAATTTATCAGCAAACTCCAATAACTAGAAAACCAAACAAGAGTTTTCTACATCG
The DNA here is from genome assembly GCA_945859575.2 of Herminia tarsipennalis. Classification (NCBI taxonomy): domain Eukaryota; kingdom Metazoa; phylum Arthropoda; class Insecta; order Lepidoptera; family Erebidae; genus Herminia; species Herminia tarsipennalis. The sequence goes on from OX243855.2 coordinate 13,094,127, forward strand.
GTGAAACTGCGACTACTTTTGCACAAACGCATTTACGTTTAAATAAAATGAGCTTTAGGGTGAAAGTCAGGTGAAAGATTGGCAACATCATACTCAGTACTACCAACTACCAACAACAGGACATTTCATTGTGAACGGACAATAGAAGCAAGCATTCACATGACGGTATTTTGTTATGACAAACCAACAACCATCGTTGTTGATGTTGTTGACCTTGTTACACTTGTGTATTTTGATAACTTACCGTCCAAATGGTAAAATCTAATCGAAGTATTGTTGTGGTCGGTGGCCTATCCAGCGTAGTAATAGTAGAGAGGTCAGTGAACCCTAGTAGCATTACCTCGTTCCAATACTAATTACCGAAAAAAACTTTTAATATTCGTGCGAGTAGATCCTTACCCTGCGATTACTGCGGATGCCCGTTTTGACGTAAATGTGTTCTGACAAATTCGTTCGAAAAAAAACTGTTGTTATAGAATATAATTGCATTTATTACTAAACAGTGCTGCCAACACTGTTTAGTCTGTGTTTTGTGAATGTTGTACAGTACGATCAACGTAACTTGAACGGATTGAAGTTAGGTTTTTATCACTTTCGCGCATGTCATATAGATGCGATCCTAAAATTACTAACGAAAACGATTAATTATGTTTAATCGATAAAAAATACTAACAACATTTAAATTTAGAACAGTTACAGTAAATACTAAAGAAACTTTGAAAAACAATTTCTTTACGAAAAAATCACAAAAAAACATGAGTTAGTAATACTAATTATGACAATGTGATGCGTAATCGCATCTCTAATTCTCTTGGTTTAGTTACCGCCCCCGCCCCCCGCTTCCTGTCACCATTTACTTCCAAAAAATGCATCTGCGCAACCACTTGTCGCCTACTTCAGTCCGGCCTAGTTACGTTGATCGTACTGTAAAGTATACAGTGTGTCCCACGGCGATGCCACGGAGGGAAACTACCTTAAATATTGTTGATAGAACATTTTTCTGATTCTCTCGATTATTTAAAAAAAAACTCTTTTCTGATTCGTTATGATTATTTAAAAAAAAACTTTGAAAGCAGTTCGATTTATTATTAACCGCATTCCCAAAGGGGTTCTCTGTTTGACCCTATAGGTATATGTATGTATGCATTTATGTATGTATGTATGTTCTCGATTTTCTCAGAAACTACTGAACCGATTTTGATGCAGTTTTCACTATTCGATTGTATATTTTCTCGGAAAGTTTTAAATAATATGTCCTAGCTTCTAAAACACTAGAGATATAGACTAAAACATAGGAGTGAGTCAACAAAATTTGCATTCGGTGATGTGCTTGATATTTTTTTCCTTGGAGGGTTTATTTTTCTTAAAAAAACTTACTACAACTCCAATTAACACCTTATATGTAGGGGATCTTGTTAAAATCAAAATGAAGTCTTCTTTCAGTCAATTATTCTATCTTTAATATTTAAGATACTTTCCCTTCGTGTGGCATAGTTTTGGAACACCTGTATAGATAAAGGTTTCGGTTACTATGCATGCAAATTTTGACAAAAAGATGTTCGGAAGAACTCGTTAGAATTCGTCCGCTTATTTTGCAATGAGAGTGTTTACAGTAACAGAACTGAATACCGAAGAGTACAGAAGGCAATCCATACTAATATTATAAATGTGAAAGTAACTTTGTCTGTCTGTCTGTCTGTCTGTTACGCTTTCACGCTCAAACAGCTAAACCGATTTAGATGAAATTTTGTATGGAGATAGTTTGAGTCCCGAGGAAGGACATAGGATGTCCAGAGAAAATTCATAAGGTATTTATGTTATCGTCTTAAACTTAAATATTCATCAAGTGAATATTTAAAACTATGTGCCAAGTTCCACATTTTGCCATTGAAAATTAGGCGTGAAATAGCAGATGTGACTTATATGTCAAACATAATATCAGGAGCGATTGATTGCCCTGAACTATTGTCAAAAATTTCATTTAATGTACCCATCAAAGTTGTTAGGCACTATACTCCAATTCATTTACCAGTGGTAGGTACCCTGTAATTATCGGCAAAATGCGTTTATGTGGAGAGCGAGCAAGACATTAAACAATAAATGTAGGGAGTTAAACTTCGATATTTTCTGTATTAATTTGGAAACTGTGAGGAGGATGCTGAGTCGGGACTTCTTCTGTAGTTTCATATAATGATTTTTATTTTTTAAGTTAGTTTATAATTTGTCGTCAGTTGGGTTCATGTATCCCCTACAAATAATAATAGTATACACTGAAAAGTTACAATGTTGATACTGCTTGGTCCAGTCTGCGCACTAATGTTTGATTTTTAATTAATTATGTATAAGTGAAAACCTTTTATTGGCTAACTGTTGCATATGTCTCAATCTTCAAAAATAATTATTATTTGCTGTTGGTTTTCCGAACATAAATAAATAAAAATAAATAAAATAGATAGTTTTTATCGCGATAACCGACATCAACGCGGGCGGAGCCGCGGGCGAAAGCTAGTCTTTATATAAAACGCATTTGACTCACGCACACATAGATATCACTCATGGATATGGAGTTACGGAACACGTCAAACCAGTGACAGTGACAGAGCGAATGCTTCGCGATTCCGTGAACAATGTCGTCGGGAGGGTTTACTTTGCAGCTTTCGTTCTGTGCCTAGAGTGCGCCTTGTTTTTACGTTTTTTATTTACGTTAACGCTATTTGAAACGTTTACTGCGTTTGGCGTTTGATTCTCTGATTGGTTAAAAGCTTGGAGCGGGCAAATCGGAGCGCTAAATGTCTTAAGATTCATTTCCGTGCATCGCGGCCGATTGCGAGCCGCGCGCGGCTTACGACAAGCAACTGATGCGCGAGGCCGATACGACAATAGTCAGAGTGCGCACGCAGCCTACGTCAGTTGTCGGCCGCGCGCGTCTGTCACAGACCTCAGAAACGGCAACATACATTCTCATACTCTGAGTATTGTCGCATCGGCCGCGGGCGTCAGACGTTTGTCGTAAGCCGCTCGCGGGTCGCGATGCACGGAAATGAATCTTTGAACATGTCAATCACGTTAACGTAAAACAAACTGTACTCTGAGCATTATGTGATAACAGCGACGAACTCTTCAGACGTGTTCGTTATAAACAATCGTTTGTTCGGACGAATTTGCCAGAACACATTTTCGTCAGAACTTGCATCCATAGTAACCGTAGCCTTAAATGATCCCGTCTAGACAAATGGTGTATTTGAGCTATTCCGACCAAAATCCTTTTATATAATAAAGATAAAAATCTTTATTATATAAAAGGCTTTAGAGATTTTCGGCCCCAATGCCGGTAGCGTAACTAACTTATTTCATCCCTGTGTGTATCTTTACAAGTAGAGTATAGTGTTTAAGTATTATTCTAAATAGTTTGGGAGTTTCACATTTAATACTTATACAAATTCAAATACTTTTACCTACTTGTGAGAACCTGTCTTTAGCCATGTTAATGTTTAATCTATTTAGTCTTAAAAATGCATATTATATTTCATCTTGCTCCTATTCTAAATGAAATAAATATTCCACTAGCCCAATGATCTAATGTTGTGTACAAATCTGGCGAATGCTCGGCTCGCAAGTCGCGCATTTGCCAGATTTGTATACACCATAATGGATATTTAGCTTGACTGTTAAACGAGAGGTCATCGGTTCGATTTATAAATTGTTTGTAATGTGTCTGGGTGTGATTTATACAGGGATGACCTATAATTCAGTCGACATCCCGCATGTAGTCAAGGTACTCAAAAACAAATCGCTAGGTACAAGTACATAATAAAATAAAATTGATAATTTTATCTGGTCTGATTTGATCTGATATTCTCTTCTAGCTGTTTTTATTTGTGTGTTATGATGAATGATATGAATTTATTCATTTCCATTTGCTTTACCGCACCTACACATTCCATTTCTATATCACTCAAAGATAGACTGGCAGAGAATGCTTTTAGCATTAAGTCTTAAAGAAATAAAATAATTTGATTGTTAATTAATTTATTATTGAACCTTAAAATATTCACACCTTTGTTGTATGTGTGTGTTTCAATCGTATTACAATCTTTGGGGTCACGGGAAGTTATATTCTCTGTCTAAATGCAAAATAATGAGGTTAAATGGTAATTTCTAAGCCTAGAGAAAAAAAAAACTGTAATAGGTAATCTGATATGATATAATATCTTTGGACTACTATAGCAACTAGACAACTGATAAACATCTTTCTCTTTAAAAAAAAAGAGGACTCCCGCGTTAGGGTACAAGCCCTGTGCCGCGGGGAACAAGTGACAGACATACAAACACAAGTCACAGACACAAAGAACACCCCGACTCGAAACAACAATTTGTGGAGCACACAAAGTGGTGTAAGAATCGAACCCGTTGTGGGTTTGATTCTTACACGGGACACCACTTTGTAGCAGGCAGGTGGACTCTTGCGTAGCAGTCGGACACACTACCACCGCGCCACCGAGGCAGTCATATGAATCATCGTGCAATAAATACTTATATATTTATCATACAATGATTTATCCTGGGTAGAAATCAACTAACAACCGTTGTCTTAGGAGTCACAGTCACTACTCACTAGACCAAAAAGCCAATCTAAATAATATTCTTCAATTTCATCCAATTATAAAGAGCCTTATTATTTTATAGGCGCAGTTCAGTAGCCCAACCACCAACAGTTTCAACAAATGGCAGACAAATGCGAAGGCCTTTCGGCGTTGCTTGTGTAGACATAAAGCGAAACGTCACTTCAGACAAACATGACTTCCCAGAGAAGCACATGCTAGTGCCTTTCTATCCGTAAGTATTATTTATTTTATTAATAACTTATTTTAACAGCTTATGCTAGTGGCGTCCGCGAGTGTGCCCTTTAGGCTGCGTATCCATTGAAGCAGAGTGAGGCTGTGGAGCGGAGATATGCATGAATATTAACCAATCCACTAAGGGATTTTAAACCGTAGGACGGGCAGCAGCATCCTCTACGTACTTTAAAGCCTTTCTGCGATTGCCAACCCGCTCGCCAAGCGTGGCGATTATGGCAATTACCCCAGGATCTATAATAAGTAGGTTTGGGGAGACCCGTGCCCAGCAATGGGACATTGTATGTGTTGATATGAGTGAATGAATCGCTGTTCCACTCCATTAGACAGCGATTCAATCCTATTGGTTAATGTTTTTGCGTTTCTCGCTCTACAGCCTCGCTACGCTTCAATGGACATGTAGCCTTAGGTGCTTTTCCACTCACGCAGAGCTGCGCTGTGTGGAGGGGAGCAGTCCTTAAATAGGCTAGTTTCCTAAAGTCTGAATAAAGTATCAACGATTAATTCCTTATTAAATTTTGTGTTCAATACGTTTTTTTATTATTCATCATATCATAAAAAAAGGTGATTTGACTAGAAAAAATAGTGACGTCCGGGTTTTTTTTTTTAAATTTGTATAATATGTTTGTCCATATTAAATCTGTGTTTTGACATTACTTAAAGAATTGTTCGCTCCGCTTCATTCCGCCTAGCTCCGTATCAGTGGAAACGCATCCTTAAGTGTAATAAATAATTTAATTATTAATCATTAACGTCGTTTGTCATAGTTTTTTGCCGTGTCCCTAAAAACGGGTAATCTCTTTTTGCAATCTAAATATTTATTTTTAGATATGAGAAGGAGAATTTGGACGGACTGTTAAAGAAAATTATAACAAACAGAGATATTAAAGACTCGAAACACTCACAGGGCTTGTTTGTATCGATACGGCTTGTCGAAGGTGATTTAAAACAGGTAAGAATATTTAAACACTTTATAGCGTCATCGGCACCAATAGCATTGAACAAGATTGTAATGCTATAAATATGTATTCCATGCAAACTTTTGCAGAGTGTATTCTTTTAATGCATACTAATATTATAAAGCTAAAGAGTTTGTTTGTTTGTTTGAAAGCGGTAATCTCAGGAACTACAGATCCGAATTGAAAAATTTTTTCATTGTTGGATAGCCCATTAATCGCGGAAGGCTAAAGGCTATTTAACATCACGCTAGCAGCAATGAGATGAATGAGAATTTACGTAGACGAAGTTGCGCGGAACAGCTAGTATTTCATAAAAATATAATGATTTGACTGGACACCTAACTCATAGGTTCAAGGTGTCAGTTTTTATGTAGACGTGCACAGCCAAATCTGAAAATATATAGGTTATCTCGACAAAATGTTAATTAAAAGTAAAACTATAAAAAAAAAAAATCTAAGTACATCATTTTACTAGCTGGAAATCAAACTCACACATGCTGTATTATTGCATCGTCTTTGCCTATCATTTCTGTTCTAGCCGTCTACGCCCACTTTAAATTTTTGTCTATAGAAATATCACAGTACAGGTAAATTAGCTTGAAGAAATTTTTGCGTTTGTAGTAGTGTATGGTCAGCAAATAAAAAAAACAACATTTTATTTTTAGTTTTTATTGTTTTAAAGGTAATATACGTTTGTGGCTGGAGCACACCAAATGCGTGCACGTCTACGCATACGCACTACGTACTAATACGGTCGTGAAAATGTGTATCCACCGCATTGTAATCTATGGAACTGTATGAGGCAGACAAGCCAGTTCCAAACATTACAAGCATTGAATGCCGGTTTTCACTTCAGTGAAGACGTGTATGAATTAGGTGTTCTCCGGCCATAAATGTTTTATTCTAATAATTCATCAACCCCAGGCATATCACAATCATCCCCATCCTCGCTTTCATCAGATGAATTATTTAAATTAATTATGATTCGTTCTGATATTGTGTCTAAATCTGCGTCTCTACCCTGATATTTGCTTTCCTCCTCAATAGCATGCAAACAAACTTTTCTCCATTCCTCTACAGTTATGGCGTTCATTTTTTCTTCAGCTAATGACATTATAACCTTCATATTCATTGCGACATTCTTTTTTGCGACATATGTTTTCACTATCCCCCATATATTTTCTATAGGATTAAACTCCGGATGGTATGGTGGTAAACGCAGCACAGTATGACCGTGCTGTCGTAATATTTCGTCTATCTTGTACTCTATAAATCTCGCCTTGTTTTGCAGAATCAGTTCATATAATTGAGGCTTAAGCAACGTGGATGAATGCTCAATGTTTCGAAATGTCAGCCAGTCTATCATTTGCTGTTTTCTAGAATTACTATTCGGTGCAGGATTTTGTATTGAGTTATGATATGGTGCGTTGTCAACAACAACAACACTATTTGGTTGTAAGTTGGGTATTAATTGAGTTTGAATCCACCTTGAATAGTTGTCATAGTTCATATTGTTGTGGTAATCTCCACTTTTTTGGTCGGCTTTAAACATAAGCAATGCATTTGGTATAAAGCCATCGATACCACCGGCATGAACAATGATTAAGCGGTTGCCTTTCGATATATGTTGCTTCAAACCTGAAGTGCTTCCATCTGACCAAGATTTCGAGAAGGTATGTGATGTATGTATATATGTTTCGTCGGTGTAAACAATTGGTCGGCGTTGTTCACGATATTCAGCAATTTTCATCAAATAATTAATTCGCAAGTATCTAATTTCGTGTTTTTCCATAAGAAGTTTCCGGTTATCTTCTGTTTGCTTCCAATTAAAACCTAATGACATGACGTGTTTTCGTAACGTGCTGACACAACCTTTATAATCGATATCTTCTTTCAATTTTGAGTGCAAAGTTTTTAAAGTGGGAACTTCTTTATTTGTGATGTGGAAGTCATGAATTGTTCTTCTGATAACTTGCTGATCAAAGTTATCGATTACTATTGTAGGTTTACGATTCGGTTTCTTTTTAGGAGATTTAAATGTTACTTCCTGATCTGAAGGACGACATTTGCTTTCTGATACTACCTTTCTGACGGATGCTATTGAAATTCCTGTTGATTTAGCAACTAATTGAGTGGGGGTCATAATACTGCTCGGGTTGTTATTACACTCATTTTCGAAATATTTGTACAAACAGTACAAAACTTCCTTAGTTTGAGAAGTCAAAGGCTTGCCTCGACCATGTTTTAACACTGGAGCCATTTTGAATTATCAATATAAAGTTACAACACTTACACACTTGAAATTAAACACTTCAACAAATATTTTAACAATAATAACAAACAATAACAACAATCAACAAATACAAAATTTCACAATGAAACTACTACGTATCTAATAATTATAATTTTTTAATGAAATGCGTGCTTTATGTTCTAACGGTATCAAGCGACTGACGTCAGACTGCACGTGGCACCTGCGGACAGAGTAAACTGGTTTATTCTGGTTTTGTGCGTGTTTCCACTTTCCACTATCAAGTGACGATTTATTTATTTGTTTTGTTTCGTAATTATTATGGTCAAAACTTTTTACCTATAGCTAAACTACTATCATCTAAAGAACGACACGATATTTTATTGTTTCACGGTAGTCGCCTTGTCGTTTGCTCAAGGACGTGAAATTGAATGACATATTTTTTTTAATAAAGTCAAAACCTTTTTCTTTAAAATAAAAACTTGTTTTTATTGAAAACAAAAATCAGAGTGTTGCTAGGGATAAGTATTAAATTAAATAGTAATGTTAGGATATTGAAACATTTTTGTAAGGGCCAGAACGATATAGTGGAAACGCGCTCTAATATCTAAGTAACATACACACCACTACATATGCAAAAATTTCTCGAGACTAATTTCACTGTACTCCTAGTATAATAAGCACATTTAAAATATCATTAAGATTTTATACTGGATGCCGATTAGTTAGTCAATGTACTAAACATTTAATAAAATATGAAATAGGTACTATTTTTTTATAGATTTCGGTAGTTCATCATGGTGTGATGCCCCTCCCGTGGGGGTGCGACTAACTAAATCGCCATCTAGTATACACATGTGCTTTTATAAATCTCTAATCCACAGATACGCGAAGAAAACCCCCACATAGTAGTCGGCAACACAGCCGTTGCTCGCAAGATGGGCTTCCCAGAGGTGATTCTGCCCGGAGATGCGCGCAACGACCTCTACGTCACCGTCTGTGGAGGGTCTTTCTCTAAGGGTGGGGGGAAATCTTCCGAGAGAAATATCGAGCTGGTCGCTAGAGTCGTCGATAAAAATGGACAGATTATAAGGGTTAGTATTTTCTTCATTGTACAATAATATTTTAAATTTAACTTCTCACGCAGTTTCCACCGCGTAAGTTTGATTTTCATCAAAATTTGGAACCCCTGTTTCATCTCTGTTTGGATTGGAAAAAGAAAACCGAAGTGATAACATTTTTTCCCACTTTTCTCTTCGTAAGACCTGGTCAGCCAAAAAAAAACTTAGCTGAATTGGTCTAGCCATTCATAAGTTTTGCTATAGGGCTAAACAAACGGGTTTTGATTCTAACCGGGTTAAACTGTTGTCCAAGAACCAAATTGTTCGCTTTAATAACCGATTATACTCGACCAACTCTGTGTAGCGTTTTCGAACGTCGCATCACTACGTCAATGTGTGTCTCGTCACTAGTTTTTATATAAAATTTATCTTGGACATGCGGTTTGGTTTAATTCTCGGCGGTCGCGAGCCGACGTTGTTGTAATTGATATAATTATGGAAGCCTAGCTTGTTTGTGTGACGCCTTTGGACAATAACAAACATATGGACTAATATTAACTTTTGTGTGTAAGCGGGATTTGGTGGGGTCCACCAAATCACGCTTACACTCGACCGATTTAACCGAGGAAAAGAAAAATCCGGTCAAATCGTTTTATGTAGGTGACAGCCATTTTGTCTTTTATTTTACAGGGGGTAATATCAATCGGTGCTGGAGTTCCGTTAGTGGATGAATATGTATCTGTGGTGTATTATCACGATGATAGACCGCGGTGGCAAGAAGTCTTCAAGGTATGTTTATCTATATAGCAGTATTTCATAATTTAAGAACTCTAATGACTTTGCTATAGAGTTCAAAATGAAGTAGCAAAGTAGCTGTTGACATGTAGTTTAAGTTATGTACTTGCATTCTTGTAATATTATAACTTTTAAACTTACGCGTTGCATTATAAATACAATTAAACGTTGAGTCACGTGTTGCCCCAACCCCCCCCCCCCTTCAAACTTCCTAAACTAAAATATTGAATTCGCCACTGACTCCCAATATCGTCCCTTGTACTCCTGTACAAGGGACGATATTGGGAGTCAATGGCCTCACTCCGGACCTCTGTTTCAAATACTTATTACTGCATTTTTTTAAATAAACAAAAATTCTACAGGTTTGTCTAAACATAGAGGCATTTAAAGAAGCTCATCTAGTATTCCTGTGTCGGCATCGATCATCAAACGAGGCTAAAGACAGGGCGGAGAAACATTTCGCTTTGTCGTACTTACGGCTCATGCAGAGTGAAGGCACCACTACGCCTGACACTAAACATGACTTGTGTGTTTACAAGGTATATATATCTATTGATCTATTCATACATATATAACCATTTGCTTGTGAGTTTTTATTGCCTAGAATCATGACTTTTCACAAGTGCTTAGGTATGGTTATTAGATATATACTTACTATAGGGACTTAATCGCGTGAATTATTTAAAGCTACGAATCTTTTATTTACCCGACGTTTCGATCGAATTGCACCGATAGTGGTCACGGGTCGACTGGCAATTCGATCGAAACGGCGGGTAAATAAAAGGTTTGTACCTTTAAATAATTGACGCATAGGTATGTTGTTTTCTAAATAATATAATTTAATTTAATTTTGTCCTAACTGGCTGACTGAGTTACCAACGCAGAGCCTAAACCACTTCGGCCACAAACCTAAAATTTAGGCAGTTCATGCTTTTTCCATCCACTAAAAAAATATTTGTGGAAATTCGTCCCTTAAGGGGTTGAAATACGGGATGACAAAATAGTATGGAAACTCCATCAATTTTCGAGATAGATTTGTGAAATTTCATATTTGGGTTTTTGGTTTACAAAGGGGTAAACTAGGAGTCACAAATTTGTATGAAACTGCCATATTTGAAGTCTTCTTAGCGTTTCGACAGCAAAACATTGTAATTAATCACACTAATACACTTGTGGAGATTGCAGTTTCACCCGTAGATCACTGGCTCGACAATGCACGCACATAAACTGACACAACGTCCACACTCGCCCTCGGCTGTCTGTCACGTGACACTGACAGTTGTACATTTAGGCACGAACACACGAGACAATGTATGTACGTCTTTGTTAGACATACACTACATCAAGTGTGTATGTTTGTTACTTCTTCACGTCTAAACAGCTGTTTGGTATGAAGTTAGCTGACACCCTGGATTAACACATAGGCCAATAAACCGCGGGTAACACCGCGGGGCACAGCTAGTATTATATAAATGTGGCCATGTCAAACGCGTTGTCATTAAGTCCTTCTGTGTGCTGCTGGATGGGCACACAGGACACGTTACAAGATGGGTCATTGTTTGCAATCTGTTAACATTTGTGTTTGGCTTTGTGGTGTGTTCATTCAGATCCGGTCAGCCATTCCGTTCCGTCATTGAGTCACAAACATTCATCCGTTTATCCAAACTTTCGCATTTATAATCTTTATATATATACTAGCTGACCCGCGCAACTTCGTCTGCGTAAATTTTCCCTTTTTTCTTTTTTCTTCCTTTTTTTTTTTACAACATTTTTCATTGCTGCTCCGCTCCTATTGGTCGTAGCGTGATGTTTTAACCTATAGCCTTCCTCTATAAATGGACTATCCAGCAATAAAATATTTTTTCAATGCGGCCCAGTAGTTCCTGAGATTATCGCGTTCAAACAAACAAACAAACTCTTAGGGGTATGAAAAATAGATGTTGGCCGATTCTCATAGATACCGGATAAGCACAAAAAATTTCATCAAAATCGGTCGAGCCGTTTCGGAGGAGTATGGCAACGAAAACTGTGACACGAGAATTTTATATATTAGATTTCTTGTGTGCGTGTGTATGTCACTGAACCTCCTAGAGGGCTGGACCGATTTTGATGAAATTTTTTGTGTGAGTTCAAGGGGATTCGAGGATGGTTTAGATTCACAAATTGAACCCGATTTACAAAAAAAAAAAAGAATTGAGCCGATGTTCGCCGGGACAGCTCGTATTAGTATAGATTTATTCCTTATACATAATAATTTACTGGCAGCATTTTAACTAGCAAATGCTTTCTTTCTTCTCTTCTAGACTGCCTCTGTGGCGCGGTGGGAGTATGTCCGACTGCTACGCAATAGGTCGTGGGTTCGATCCCCACACGGGACATCACTTTGTGTGATCCACAAATTGTTGTTCCGAGTCTGGTTTGTAAAGTCCCCCGCAACTTAAGGCTTGTACCCTAAAGCGGGAGTCGTCTTTAAAAAAAAAAAGGAAAAATACAAATTCTTCTATTCTTTATTTTTAATTCTATTTTTAAAATATAAAAGACGAAGTAAAACCTTCTCTTGGTAATTAAAATATCACCAAAGTAGTATAAATAAGGCCTTTTATCCTTTCACGTTTTTTTTGCTATGCAGATTTAAATACCTTCAATTATCCATTACGTTTTAGATCGACTTCAAACGATTAACACAATCGCAAAACGAAAAACAAAACAAACAAGACGAGAAACAAAACAGGCCGATGGACATAGAATCTGTTGCTTCAGCAGCGTGTTTGGCCTTACCTCCTAAACGTAGCGAGTTGCCGACGAACGCTGAGAATGGACTGACTCGTGGTGTCTTGTCTTTGGTACACAAAGATTCGTTGTGGGTCGCCACTAAACTGTGCTCTACTAAGTTGACACAGAGAGGTAATGTATCTACGTTTTTTGTCTTTTTTAGTGTTGGGTAGATTACTGTCAAGTCAAATCAGTATCTTTTTAAGAAACGTCAAAATGATGCTCCCCGTACTAATTTATATGAACTACAAAACAATGACGTCATTCTTTTGTTTGGTCAAATCATATTGTTTCAATGTTTGTTTTGATGTTTAAAAATTCATGACGACGTAAAATTGTAGAGAAACATTGTTTTTCAGAATATTTTTGCAAATGCTATTTCCTGTATAGTGTAAAATAATTTATTGTTATTGTAGTTATCTACCCAATTGTCGATTAATTTTATAGCGAGTTGCCTACGGGCGCTGAAGATGAACTAACTCGAGGTGTATTGTCTTTGGTATATAAAGATTCGTACACTGAACTGTGTTCTACTAAGTTGACTGAGTTAGCTCATATAAATTTAAATGTAGGTATGGAGGAAAAAATCGTCTCAGGCCGGACTTGTACTGGCTCTAAGCCGTTACCAACTCCGGCACCAAGACATGTCCGCAAAAAAGGAAGTCTCGGGTTCGATTCCTGGGTCTGGATTTCAAATTTTTCTATCTTTCAAAATGCAATTATTGTATGTGTATGTCCGCAAAGTCAAATTTAGTCTCCAAATTGACGTCATCCACCGCGTTCCTAAAGAACTTGTACGGCTCTGTGAGTTTTATTGCAGAAATCATTTAAACACAGTTCTGTGTTTAAGTCCCGTCTGAGACGAGTTATCCTCCATACATTTAAATGTAGGTCGTATAAAATTAGCATAAAAAAGTTATCTTTTTAACGTTCGCAACTTTAAACATACTATATTAGGACTTATTTGCTTGATTTATATAAAGGTACGAACCTTTTATTTACCACCGATCGAAACGTCGGGTTTACTGTTTAGCGACCAGTCGACCCGTGACTACCATCGGTGCAATTCAATCGAAACGTCTTGTAAATAAAAGGTTCGTATAAAAAATCATTTGTGTTTCACTGATAGTTAAAGATCAAAAAAGAATATAAAAATCTCTTAAATAAAATTAGATTATTATCTTAGAGCTTATTATTATCTTTTACAGAGGAAATTCTGGGAGTGCTAAAATGGAGTACAAATCATGCCGAAAAGAGGTTAAGGAAGGCTCTCACGCAGTTATTACAAGTGCCAAGTGAAGAACTCGTCAAGTTTCTACAAGACATTTTAGACGCGCTCTTTAGTATACTCACACAGACGCAGGTACAATCATCATATTATGGAATATGACAATAGGAATCACAATAGGTATTATGAATATCAAAAAGCGGCGGTAGCCTAATGGCTAAGGCATCGATCTGACAATCGTGAGGTCGAGGGTTCGAATCCTACCCATTACGTGAACCCACTCCTAACACAAGCCGTTAAGCTTAGCTGGAAGGGTTAACAGGATTGCTAGTCATGTGGGGCCAAAATCCCACATTGCTTGGTATTTAAAAAAAAAATAATGGGAGCAAAGATTTTATGGACAGGCAGCCTTAGTCCGTTTATCGCTACATTACCCTACATGCTTGTACCATTACTATTATATTGTGACCACGACTCGTACCTACAAGTGTAAAATAACCTCCTTATTCATATAACATTAACAACAGATAACTAGCGAATGTTTTCTCTATTTTATTTTTAAAATTAAAATAAAAAATATTTACAGAACACTCGCTTGTATTATGCTTAGAAACCTTATTCCGTAAGAAATCATCGTGTAGTGTGAATGGTAGTGGAAACCGAATCGAAATCCGTTGTGAAGTTAATATCTAAGGGTACAAGGGGCCTAGACAAAGTCACATTCGAATAGCGATGTCGTTAATGGTGATGATTTAATTTAATTTGATGACCTCGGTGCCGCGACTTTACAAACATACAAGTCACGAACACAAAGTACACCCAGACTTGGAACAACAATTTGTGGATCACACAAAGTAGGGTCCCATGTGGGAATCGAACCCACGACCTATTGCGTAGCAGTCGGACGCATTCCCACCGTGCCACAGAGGCAGTCAAAGTAAAGTTTGGAACGTGGGACGCGCCTTTCCATCCCTCGTTCCGAAACGTACATGTAAATTCGCAGGGCTGACAGTTCGAATGTCACATTGGCATGTTGATTTTTACGTGTAGCGCCCTCTATTCGATTGATCACTAATGTAGTAAACGATAAGACCATGTAGAAAACGAAATAAAATCGCGGATTATATTTTTAAGTATTTTACATATTATATACTAACTGCACAAAAAGTGCAACGATAAAAATTCCTTAAAAATTTACACGTTACTCCATTGCACATCTGACATTGGCAGAATTGTCGACAACGGCATCGTAGCCATTAAAAAAAAAAAAAAAATTGACATTTGCGGTGGAGACCATAGACTTTTTTTTTGCGAACGATCACTTGGAATCGACCTCTTTTATGCATTAGCGTATTAGCCACGGAACAAATGTACCTTGTCTAAGCCCCCAGACAGAAAAAGCGACTTTGTTTTAGAGAAGATAAGGGATATTAAACATTTCATAATTCACAGGTAGACAAAGAAGGTAACATCTCGTCGCCAGAGGAGACTTACGACGTATTAGTCCTGGATTGTTTACTGCGCGTCATATCTTTAGTCGCCGACCACAAATACCAACACTTTCAACCGGTGCTACACGTTTATATTGATGAGAGTTTCTGTGACGCTATTGCTTATGAGTAAGTTATATTTCCTACTAGCTGAAACAAGCCACGCTTCGCTGTTGTTCTTTTTTTTGTGCCAGGAACAATTGTTTCGGAATGCGTAGAGGACACTTAAAAACATTGTATTTTATTTTTGTATGTAACTAATAAATTTAAAAAATACTGGACCGATTTGAATAAATCATTCATCATTAGAAAGCTACATTATCGGGGAGTAACATAGGCTATATTTTGTTGTCAAAAAAATTAGACATCCTTACGAAAATTACAATAATGTAACTCAAGTAAAAAACTACGATATGACATCTGTGTGAAGCCGGGGCAGGCAGCTAGTTATTTATATAAAAGACTAGCTAACCCGCGCAACTATGTTTCCGTCATTTTCCCCTGTTTTTGCAACATTTTTCATTGATATTCCGCTCCTATTGGTCGTAGCGTGATGTTGCATTCACATGTAACATTAACAAATAACATTTTTAAAATCGGTTCAATAGATCCAGAGATTAACCCCTACAACTTCTAGATAATTTATATAGAAGATAACATTTAATTAAAGAACGCATTATTATAAAAACAAACAAATTAAATAAATTCCTACGTTGAGACGAATAATATATCATCTCACATGGTGAAATCCGTCTAGCTGTTTCGGCTGTATAGTGTGCCAAAGAAGCATACATACATGCGTTCGAAAAACATTATCCTCTAATTGTTCTATCCTTCCTGCAATAAGGCAGCAATAAATTCCTGCGAATTGAGCCCTAAAGAAAAAAATGAGGTTTAGTAACTTAGTCCCGATAGTTTTTTTTTTTTTAAAGATAACTAGCATTGTGGGATTGTGGTTCCACATTACTAGTAATCCTGTTAACCCCTCCTGCTAAGCTCAATGGCTTGTGTTAGGAGTGGGTTCACGTCGGTAGTGTAATGGGTAGGATTCGAACCCGTGACCTCACGATTGCGAGACCGATGCATTCATTCCGGGTGCGGTTTGGCATGGGAAGGAAGAAAGTAGAAGGGAAGGAAGTAGAAGTACTGGACTGACGATGTTGTATAGCCTATAGCCTTCCTCGATAAATGGGCTACCCAACAAAAAGATTTTTTCAATTCGGATCAGTAGTTCTTGAGATTACTGCGTTCAAACAAACAAAAAACTCTTAAGCTTTATAATATTAGTATAGATTCTTAATTTGTATTTGATGATTGCAATATGTGTAAAGTATTCTTATATCCCTTTTAAAAACAAGTCTAACTATCATTGTTGTTTATCAGGAAACTAATAGCAGTCATAGTGTTGGTCATATCGGAAGCGAATGAAGACCAACCTTGCAAAAGTCGTCTGCTACTTTGTATGAAATGCATCGAGAGCCTCATGCGACTTATAGTGAGGAGTCGCCAGTTGAGAAGCGCTTTGGAAGCGAACGCTTCGGAAATAAAGGACGAAAGTGATTTCTTTTTCCTATTTGAGGTCAGTTGAACTATTTAATATAGTTTATGAAAATATATATATATAATCATTTAGATTCGATCATACGTCATTAACTTGTTTTTCATATAAATTTGTACGGGGCGCATCGTTTTGACGTTTCGTTAAAAGATACTGATTTGACTTGACAGTCATCTACCCTATGGTGTGTGTATCATAAGTTGATTTTCCTGTTACAGACTTTACTAGAGGCATTAGTTTGGCTAATGCGATGCGATGATCATGCTTTAACCTGTCAAGGATCTGCACTAAAATATCTGCCGCATGCCGTGCCTCATATCATCAAGGTTTACCCGAATGTCAAACTAAGGTTAGTTATGAAGCCATATCATAAATGTTATTGTCATGTGCAATATCGCGATATGTAATATTCTATTGACAACTCTTAAGTAGATTATGGCAGCATCAAAACAAATTCTTTGGCAATAGTTTTCTAATAGAGAACTTAGAGAGCTTGTTTGATCAATTGGAAAGACTGTTAACATATTTGCATTGCTAATAATATTAAAAATATGTCATCCCCCAGTGCCTACGCTTTACCTATACACTCGAAATTGTGAATTGAATAATCCTACCAAAATAATAAACGCTAGAGTTCGCCTGGATTTGAGAGTTTCGAAACTCTTTCGTGTATTAACTCTAGTCAACGTATTCTAATAAAGTACAGTAATATTGTTTATACAATAAAATAACACGCAAGCTAGATTTTATACAAAACTACGACAAAAACTAGTATAATTAACCTGCCTACAAAGTCGCATAAGCAATCAACATGCTGCTAGTCTTTATGTAATATAAACAATAGATAGTTTTTTTTTTTTTTTTTTTATAGAATTTTAGAAGCGCGCGTATTTTATAACTTTCGCAATTTGGACACATTATAGAATTTTATAAGCTACGGGTCCTAATCCCATAAATATTTCATTTTAAGACTAAATACCTTTGTTTTAAAGCCCGACGTTTCGACCGTATTGCAACGGCCGTGGTCACGGGTAGACCGTCTACCCGTGCTCAGGCACGGGTCCACCACCCGTGCCGTTGCAATACGGTCGAAACGTCGGACAATAAAACAAAGCTATTTAGCCTTAAAATTACGACGTACCCGCTTATAAAATTCTATAATACGTACAAATCGCGAAAGTTTACGAACATATATTGTTTTTTTTATATTGCATGTTATATATCTATTTTATTTTCTGTTGTCTAATAGTGCGTACATAGTTAACGCACTCGACGCTTTGCCAATGGGCCGCCTCAGCAAGCAACGTATGCTCGCTCTACTGGAACTTGTGAAGGGACCTCTATGTTCCGCGCCCGAAGCAAGAGCATTATTGCTGCCACATCTCGCTACTACTACCAAGTCGCTGCTACGGGATAAGGCTGAGGTGAATATCACACACTTGCAAACATATTACACATGTTTCGTTGCGCTTTCAAAATCGTCATGAAATTTTAGCAATATTACCTACTATTTTGATTATTATTTCTATACCATTTTATATTGAAATAAGAATCAAAATGGGAAATAAAATAGATAAATGTGTATCATTTAATGATTTTTTAAAACGCATCGATGCATAATGACAGCGGTTACACTGAACTTATTCACTTTTTGACTATCAACAAGTTCGATTCAGTATTATTTATATTTATCTATAGAATTTTCAGTATTTCTGTCGCTGTTTTTACCTTATAAGTGACAGTAACAACATGAGATTATGACGTATTCAAAATTTTCAAAAGGAACTTTTTTAAATATTGTTCAATTGTACTAAACATAATCGAGTCTGAAATTTACTTTTATTAATAACGTGGTCGTCATTAACATTATATACTGTCATTAAAAAAATATTAACTGTAGACTAGCGAAATGTAGTATAGCGATATGAATGATGATTTTTTTATTAACTTTTATCACAAATCTCATAGTTTTTGACATTTTATGTTTCTCTAAAATTTATTTTTCTCAGCATAAACATAGCAATTGAGAAAACTCACATTATAAACATTTTTTTGTTTCAATGTATTTTCATGCAATTGTCAAGCTCTTTGTACACAATTTAGAATCATTACACACCATACGACTTGTTCCATACATCATTACCGTTACATTGTGTTGAACAAAAACATTTTTCACGACATCATTTATCGAAAAAAAAAATGTAGCACATAATAAGTAAATTTATAGGTAAGTATTTTTTTTGCATTGGCAATACATTTTTTGGTGTAACCAGGAGGAATTAATGAAGCAGATGTTTTATCTCTTCCCTTCTCGCTTCTTTTATCTTTTATGATTTGAATCCGCCCAAGCCTTTAGCAATGTAATTCATTATTGATAGTGGTCATACCGAATCGCCCTTTATGTTGTAAACATGTGTACTTTAGAATACATTGTGCATCTGTGTGCTTTGTTGGGATGTAATTTTTTTCTCCTTGTTACACAAAACTAAAGGTATTTTTT
The DNA here is from genome assembly GCA_945859575.2 of Herminia tarsipennalis. NCBI lineage: Eukaryota > Metazoa > Arthropoda > Insecta > Lepidoptera > Erebidae > Herminia > Herminia tarsipennalis. The sequence continues at coordinate 13,113,597 of OX243855.2, forward strand.
CGTCAATAACATTGTGTACGTCTAGTGATTTAAACCCACCGGTTCGTGTGATGGTATGACGCACCGCACAACGGTAATGTACTTCGTATATGTGTTTGTACTATGTATTCGTTCGTGTATCAATGGCGAAAGGGTTGCTTGGGATACAAACGTTATTTTGTGTTGGATAATAACTAAAGGGTGAATTCTAAATAACAGTCATTAACATGTTGTGTTTACTTATTGATATAAAAAAAAACAAAGTTTAGGCTCACGCATATGGCGGGTCGAGCCGAGGCGCAACACATAACAAAAATAATTTATAGCGTTTGCTTATATAATAATAAACGGCCTGGCCGCATCGGATCGATTGGTCCATAACATATTTTTTCAGTGTGATTTAATGTAAGCTGCTGCGACTATATTTGGTATTTAAAAAAAAGTTGTTTGGAGCCTCATAACATATTCCCACGATTAAGTATCTCGTTCGTCTCCCACCCATCCGTTTCTTAGCCATAGACCCAGGTATATGTATGTCCTATGTGGCGCGTCGCAGAGTCACCGAGGTAAGCACTGCTCGCCGATGCATGTAGCCCGATTACACTTTATGTTGTGCGTAGTATATCTAGTTGACGCGTAGAGTTTTCACTGCGATTGAGACTAATTTAGTGTTATTGTTTATTTTAGAAAGTTTTGAAATTCAATAAAATTTAGTAATTTGTAAGTCGCGTAATTTAGCTCCCAAAAGTAATTAGTAACCAGAATATCTAAAATTCTGCCACTGATGACCTGAGAAGGCCCAAATCCTAACTAGGGTCAGTTTTGAAGGCTCATTCTATTCGCAATTATTCCATATCTACTTGTTTATATTTATATTACTTTATCAACCAAAGACCTAGCTTACGAGGCTAGGTAGGCTTGGCATTTGGTTGCTTAACCAAGTTTTACCAAGAACTGAAAATGTAATCGTTTAAATTAATTCCTAAAAATAATATGTTCGCAGTGAAAACTTTTATATTCGTGTGGTAACGATCTTGAAAATCATTATTGTAGAAATAATCATATGATCATTTAGTTTTAAAACCTTAACCTAATTAAATAACTTCATAAAATAACAAGTACTGGTTTTGGTGGGTCATATCTTATTTATCTTATTTATTGGTCATATTTATTTGTCAATAATGCCATCTTATTTTAAGTCCCGCCACTATTAAAATAAAAATAATTGAAATCATGTAATCATAATAATTTAATTTATACTATCAATGGGGCAACTGCATGCTTTAACGTTATACAAAACATTGTATTAACAGTCTTTATTTATGACCCTATGACTAGTGGCTTATAGTTTCATGTTTATTTTTATGGGCCACCTAAGAAGGCCGATGTTCTAACAAGGCCCACATTATACTTTAAATAAAAATAGCAGAAAATGTCAACGTGAATAAAGACTGTAAATATTAATATTATATGTAATGTATTTAAATGTTTATGGTATAGGTGACTTACGTCATTAAGAAAGCCAGTCGTATGATGTCAATGTGTATAACAATTTACATCCTGCAATTGTCTTATAAAATTACAAAGGCACTACTAACAAATAACCTTATAATCCGCGTAGCACCCGCATCGTGAGATATGCACACAAATCTTTAAAAAACATCATTAAAAAAAAAACAAATTAAAAAAATACATATAAGTCAACTCTCACGCTATCGCATTATTAATACTTATATATTTACTAACTTCACTTTATGTTTGTGTGTGCATGTAGAGTGTACATGTCACGTGTGTGTATGTGTTCTAGCACTTTAGTAGGGTTGGCAAAACATGGTTCCATTTTTAGTCTGTTTTATACAAAGACAATATAAAATAGATATACAACATAAAGTTCAAACAAAACGATTAAATTTCCTCTTCAACCATATATCGGACAGTAATGTCAACTCAGATGACATTTTAAATTTATAACATATTTAATTTATAATTTAAAAACCCACATCACTTTAAAAAATCATAACATTAAGGTGCCTTTGGCGGGAATGCAGTGGTGAAAAGTGCACCCCTTAGGCTACTTTTAGACGTCTGGTTGTTTCACCAGACGCTGGATGGAATTTTAACGTGGTTCGAACATTTATGGTTGGTTCGGTGTCCGATGCGTGTGAACTCCCTCATTATAAGCCACAGTCCAGCGAAGAAATCCATCCAGCGTCCGATGAAAAACCTGGACGTCTAAAAGCGCACTTACGCCGAAAAAATTGGCCGAGACAGTTTTTATACTAAATGTATTTTATTATTGTCTATTCTTGTAGGTTTTGATTATTGAAATTTCAATCTTGAGAACAAATATTGGTATAGATTGACCGTAACTGTTGTAGCTTCCTAATTAAATAGTTAAAAAAAATAAAAAGTTTTAGCATGAGTGGTAATTTGTATTGCAAAATTTATTAAATTGTAGCTGTCCCAGCGAACTTCGTACGGGCGGTACGAAGTTCGCCGGGACAGCTATAATTTGTTTTTTGTTATTTTTTTTTACGTAAGACACTTCTAAAGAGTATTAGAAAACAAAAAAAAAACAAAAAATTAAATCGGTAAAGTCGTTCTCTAGTTATCTCGTGACCTAGGAAAATTGGGATCCTTTTTTATATTTGCAGATTTATAATAATAATAATATTCTATTTCTCCACAAAAATAGTTACAAATTTACTTAGAGCTAATTGAATACAGTATACATAAATCCTTCGTGAGAGCAGGTTGTCTGAGGTAGGTTTCATACAAAACCAGTAGTACAGATCACCAGGCTCACTGCCACCTCGGAGTAGACTGGTGCATTATTAGTGTATTATCAATTATCATGTCTTACGTTTAATTGTTAACTACATGGAGTGATGCTATTGTAGATAGATAAATTTGTTTACGTTACTATTTTAGGGTTTCATTTTTAAAAGTCGTGCATTCGAATTCATAAAACTTTGGCTTTAACCAAATATGAACCTAAACGAATCCAACTTCAAAATACTCGAACCATGCTTTTGCTATTTAGATTTGTGTAAGTCTGTGTGGACACTATACTAACCAAAATTATTATGTAATATTATGTCACTTCTTTCACTGTCACTCTTTTTAGTGTTCTTTATATTATGTGAATTATTTATTCATTATTATTCTCATTCTCTTAATTAAATAATTATACTCATATTATCTATTGTTTAAGTATCCATACATACAAGTTTACAGTTACACTTCACTTCTAAAATAACAAAATTGCAACATTTTGATGTTGGTGTTGAAACATTAAAAAATAATAATTATTAAAAAATAATAAGCGCCTTCGATGTCGCTTGAAAACTAAATTGTGTGCAAACTCTTGATGTGTTGCATGTTTTGAGCTTACGTTCTGTCGGTTGACAGCTGTTAAAATGACAGTTAACATTAACTGTCAAAGGCAGGTGTTAGCTGACAGCATGCTAAGTGTAATGACTGATTATTATGAATGTTATAATTTATTGACAAAAGCTTTACATGGAGCCTATAAAACTATAGTATAGCACTAATTTAAATATGTAGGTATTGATAATTAAATAGTAATACATAATTTTATAAATGAATTATTAAATTTTATAATGATCAGTCAATTGGTGTACGCTTGTGACAAATTCCCGATATATAGAATTTATTTATTGGCTTTAAATCAAAATTGTCACATTACGAATAAACTCAACAATACTTCACTTAAATATCCGGTAAATAAAAATAAAATTAAAAAAAAATATTGAAAATAACATTTGATATTATCGTAATGTGACTTAAGTAAGCCTTGAATCCTCGACACATTCCTAGCATTCCTATATTCGGGGATAAGTCAGTGTGCGCTAGCAATGTGTCGGGTGTGGCAGTGGGACCGCGAGGCCGCCTTAAAGTCGCGGTCCGTCGGCAAGGCGGCGAGGCTACTCGGCGCCGACACGGCGAGGCTACACGACGACACACGACATCAACAAATCGTATGTATACACCCTTAGATGTAGTTGCTCCCACCAACGAGACGAGACGCCTCGTTTGAACAAAAGGCTACATAATGCTAGTTTCTTGCACGTTTAATAGCAGTAATTAAATGCAATAAATGAAGTCACATCTACACGATGCCTTCGTGTGGTTTAAACCTTAAGGGGCGTCTGAACGAGTCATTTTTTAAGGCGATTTGTGGCGGCAATGCTGTGGCCGGCAGCATGGCAGTACTCTCCAATATTGATTTGATAGTTGCCGGGCGATCGCTGAGCGATCTATTTTCCGCAATGTTGCCTGGCCAATTTTGTTGTTGTTTCAGTCGCCCCCTTTTTTTTTGTTGCCGGGTTGTGTAGGCTGTATAGGAGACTGGATCATGCGCCATACAATTGTAGACATATTGCCATTATTGATCGAGCAAATAGTTGCCAATAGTACCGCCACAAATCGCCGTAAAAAATGGCCCCTTTACAAGTTCGCAAGAATCTTGCATTGTGCATATTTCTATTATATACCAACTATTTATCTTAAATTGGCATCAAATAAGAGGCTGAGAGCTTGCCTTCGTTTGAGCAACTTATACATAACTTCGAACTTCCGACTGACCATTTGGTTCGATGGTTCATTATTCATCTTTAAATTTGTTTTATTTATTGTATTCTAATGTGTTCTTTCTGTACATATAACATTATTTAATGTTATAAACTCATAGTGTGCTTATGTGAATGCGAGTGTTTATTCAAATATACTGCTTTTATAAGAGTTAGATGTACTGACGTTTGTGTATAAATGTAAATAATAATATATTCACAACAAAGGATTCTTTTATAGAACCATTTGCTGTATATTACAGAAAAAATATTATTTACAGACATAATAGTGTGATCCAATTATTTAACTCTATCATTGTCCTGTCTCATTTATTTTTACCTCATATGAAATTATGGAAAAGAGTCGTATAATACAACGTTGGCCTTCATGTACAAACCTTTTACTTATTTCTAAATGGCCAGCTACATATACCACTATTTGTTAAAAAAATACTTTTCAATAGATACTTATCGAAATATCAATGGTTGAGGTCGAAGCTTTGTAAGTTTATCATTTTTTAAATTATATTTTGAAGTAAACATTTTGCTAAAAAAAAAACAAAATTCAATAATTATTCACTTAGGATGCAAAACAACTCTTGTGATACGTCGGGATACAAACAATAGGTTAAGCCTGGCAATAAAAACTCGCGGCCGCTCTTTTCAAATTGCCAATTTTGCAATGTTTGAATGTTTATAAACTTGATATGGGGGTAAGGGGCAGCGACTAATATACTATATATATAGTTTGCACTGTACCGAGACAACATTCGTCTCAAAAATAATTCTTACTCTAAATGATACCTGATATATGCGGAAAACATATAGTATATTTATGTAGTATAATTATAACTCTGATTTCACGCAGCCGTCACTACTAGTAGAAGGAGAGTGTAAGTAATATAAATATATTTGTATTATTATTGTATGTAGATAATATTATCAAATTTAATATATGTTATTACGTTAAATGTGATAATGATAAGTGAAAAAAAATCTAATTTAATGAAATTGAAAATCGTTTCCTGTTTATTATTATGTAATATTTTATGCTAACGATGCCGATGCGTTATATTAAAAAAATTATAAATATGTTAAATAATTGAATTATGTTTATATATGCAAATTAGTCAAGTGTAATTATATATATTATATTTAGAATAAATGTTCATTATACTTTTTCAACAGCTTCAAAATCAGCTTCTTTCAGGAGCATTTAAAAAAAACTGCATATTGGATTTGGTTTCACATTTCATTTAATTTATCTACGAACATTTATTTCATATTATCCATATGGTGATTCCCATTATCATCATTAGGGATATCCTGCTCGTATCACCACATTAGATAGATGAATAATATGACTATTGAGTCACTATTACACTTATTTTTTTTACGAATGTATAAAACATACCTAAATGGCTTTAAATGACGGCGAATTAAAAGTATTTTATAATATTATTAGGGTGGGTCTAGGTGGGTATTTTTTTTCTTTAGTTACCGTGAAAATATGGTTCAAGATAATGAAAAAGATCTGGTAAAGTTATTAATGTTAAATTTTTTTGACCACATTTATACAACAGCAAGGGACTCAGAGGTCTTTATCACTCCTCAAAATATATACACTAATGTTTATTTGATATGATAAATATTTTGAAGTACTTAAATGAAGCGACTATATTGACGTTATGACTATGATGACGTCACGTAATAATTATGTATATCAATGGGTAGTATCCACCACGTCATTAACGCGACAAGATTAAGCCCAAACGCTGTGATCGCGCTCATAAAATCGGCTATTAGACGCAATGTAAATCATCCATATAATATAAACGTTAAGTATTGCAGTGTTGCGTCGGACCTTACCGCGTCTCGCCGCGTCCCTGTTGACATACTGGATACACGGGCTGGGGATTACACCATGATAATCTGCCGAAATCAATTTAAAAAAAATACCTTGTCATACAATTGTTAAAATCATTATTCGGATCTGAAGACAACGCGCGGAGCCAATGTCCTAACAAAAGGTTTATAAAAAAAAAATAAGTAACTATTAATTTATTGATTTCGTAGAATATAGTGGTGTGATCTTCTCGCGAAGGAATTAGACTAACTAAATCGGCATCAAAGTGTGGGTACTCGCACCAATGTCAATTCGATATTGTAATATTTCTTTCTCTTTAGGTGGAACTTTGCATAGAAACGCTGGGTGAAGTGATGTCCCTTCTCGCTCGCGACGATGTCGGTCCCGTCGAGGCGGACAGGGGCGAACTGGCTAAAAGATTGCTACCAACCGTGTTGAAGACTGCTGCGAGTATGTTGAGAGATCGGAAGAGTAATAGAGACAGCAATAATGCGGATGATGCGTTATTGGTGAGTGCTTTTATGTTATTTGTCAAGAATTACGTACTTTTGTTTATAGTATTTGAATGACCGGTGTTTTTTTTAACGACGTTTTCTAAAAATGAAACGTAGCTAGATCGATTTTTCGCCCCCCAAACACTGCATACTAAATTTCATGAAAATCGTTGGTGCCGTTGGCGAGATTCAGATTACATATACAGGGTGTAACAGAAAGGTGTGGTCATATTCAAGGGTTGGTATGTGCCCATGATACTGAGGGGAGGTATAATTCTTATACCATACGCATTTCACTACTGAATTTTGACAAAAAGAATATGCTATAACTATGTAATAATAATGCCACCAGCTATGGCACCATGGTAGGTGCAATACTGACAACATACACTATCCGCTGCTGAAATTTGACCACACCTTTCTGTTACACCCTGTGTACAATAATTGCTCGTTTAAAGGTAGGTACTAGATAATTGTATAATATTTGTTGATTTTAGATATAGCTATTTCTGAAGTTTCTAGTTACACTATAGTTGTTTACTACTTTATAATATTACTGTATCAACATTGCAAATACTACTTATATTTTTGAATTTGGCATATTATAGTTTAAACCTGAATTTTTTTTTTTTACTTTAATGAATTGATTCAACAATTTTGACTGCTTCTGTGGCGCGGTGGGAATGTGTCCGACTGCTACGCAAGAGGTCGTGGCTTCGATTTCCATACGGAACACCACTTTGTATGATCCACAAATTGTTGTTCCGAGTATTGTAAAGTCCCCTGCGACACAGGGCTTGTACCATACTAAGCGAGTCGTCTTTTTAAAGAAAGAAACAATTTAGCCTTGAAAACTTTCATAAAAATATCTATTGTTTTACAACTTATAATATATAAGTAGTCAAAACAATTTTAAAAACAATTTTTGAAGTGGCTTTGTATATTTGGGCTCAATCTGTGAACTGTTTGACTTTTAATCGCGTACAAAAATCATTAGATATACCTAACATTTTTATATACACACTAGCTAACCCGCGCAACTTTGTATGCGTCAATTTTCCCCGTTTTTGCAACGATTTTCATTGCTGCTCCGCTCTTATTGGTCGTAGCATGATGTTATATAGCCTATAGCCTTCCTCGATAAATGGGCTATCCATCAGTAAATATTTTATTCAATTCGGACCTGAGATTACCGTTAAGTAGTTCCTGAGATTACCGTGTTCAAACAAACAAACAAACTCTTCAGCTTTATAGTATTAGTATAGATATATAAAGACATTCCTTATTTACTTATATTTCTTCTTGACACTTTCAGCGGCGTATAATCTCGGTGTTACTCGACATGGTACGTCAAATGTCAGATTACCAATACTCGATGGTGGTGCGAGCTCTTGAGGTCGAGAACGCGGGCGGTAGCGGTAGTCTGGTGAACGACGCGCTGTCTTTGTTCCTCACATTACTGCAACGTCCCGTGTTCCGACCGCACTGGGCTGATATGTTGCATCTACAGCATTATGTTATGTTGCACGCTTTGAGGTGAGTTTTTTACCTTTTTTAGAATTCCGTCAGCCAAAATGACAAAATGAAACCCTTATAGGTTCTCCATGTCCGCAGGTTTGCTCAGAGACTGTTAGTGCTAGAAAGCTGTAATTTTGCATGAATACACATATTAATTACGCCGATAAAGTGAAAGAATAAAATCTTAAAACATTTTTTTTAGGGTACCTACCTCTCTCTATATGTAAAGTGGGGATGATGTCATTTTTTTTTCTCACCTACCCCACCGTGTTGTAATCGTTAGATTGGTCTTTTAAAAACGTTTAGGGTTTGTCAAGACCATTTTTAGATTTAGGGATCTGTTTGTGAAATATTATGATTTAAAGTGCAAATTTTTGTTAGAGTAAGTGTCCCCTCTCTGCCAGTTATTTGGTTGATGTTGAGTATGTGAAAAAAATCACGGTAGTAGTACCAATATATAGTGAAATGAAAAGGAAAACTATCACACAAAAGAAGGCTTTTCAAGTTTACGAGTAACAGCTGATCAAATGAGAAGAAACAAAATTTCGTACAAATTCCATTGAAAATTCTTATTGAGTAGGTTTTAAGTATGAAACAAAAACAACGAAAAACCCATTTAGTGAGCTGCATTATTCGAATAGGGGGGGGGGGGTGACTACGGAACCTTATTTATCAGTATTTAAGTCAAAGTTATCAATTCCTTACCAAGTTAACGAAAATAAAACCATAACACTTTTGTTTCAGATTAATTTCAACAACACTCCGCGATCGCCTACATTCTACAGACGAATCGGACACAGAAACTCTAACAACTATCCACGGGATGTGTCGCACTTGGTTCGAAGCAGGTTCATCACTAGCTACCTCACAGTCACTGCAGTTAGAGACGTTACCTGCGGCGAGGAAGCAACGGTTGACGTCTTTGTACGGAGATATACGGCGCGGGATCGCACATTGTTTGAGCGAGATGTGGTACAATTTAGGTAAGAAATGAAGGATAAATTGTGCGTGATTCGGTCTCGAACGTTGACGGATCGCTTAAGACCGCGATTTCAGTTCCCGATTCCCGCCCGAGCGAATTTTCCTACATATATACAGGATGTTTAAGCCGTAAAGCGGAGCTAGTATAGACAGACAAACTGCGAATTTATGTTTTTAGCAATTTTTTAATTTTTTTTATGACAAAACCAAATTTTGCAGTTAATTGCGAATAATGGCCAGTTTAAAAGATAAATCATTTTTTATTTTATTTTATTAAAGTAATGTGTGAACAATCTAATAAAACATGATTTGGGCATCTATGTCATGAGAATTTTTTTTTTACAGTAGTTTTAGGTTAAATGTCTTTTTTTAATTTATGAAATTCGTATTTTGACGACATTAAAACAAAACACATATGGTGCTGTTTCAGTTCAAACATTTTGAAAAACATGTCGGGTTATTGTGAATTATTTTGAGGCATTAACCACGCAGATAACTCACAAATTATTGAAATTAGGGTCTACAAAGCAAATAAAAACAAATACCTATAGTATGACCATTAGTGCTGTGCACTCCCTGAGGTATGCGCGCGGTGAGACGGGGGGGTTAGAATCGGCTGCTGCGCTGTCAGTGCGCCGTCAACGCTTGTGACGGCAGGTAGTGTTATTTGTATCGGACTGTCTATGTCAGACGCACACGAGATAAATATTCAAAGATGGGTCGTGCGTTATCTCGTGATATGAAGACTGTCATTTTTAAGGTGGCTGAATATTTTAAGAAAAGAAAAGCAGACAAAGAAAGCTTTGAATTTAAAAAATGACGTGAATATTGCTAAAATCGTTGCGGAGGCTACGGGATACAGCAAAAGAACCGTACATAATGTGATTTCTGCGGGCTATTTATCAATTGAAAATTCAAGCCAATTAAAATTTCAATCGCCAAAAAAACCAAAAGTTCTAAAGAAAAAACACGTTGTGGATGATTTTGACCTTGGAGTTATCAGAAGAAAAATTCATCAGTTTTACGAAGTTGAAAAAAAAATACCAAGTGTCCGTAAGTTACTATCAAGTTTGAGACAGGATGGCATATTGAATTGTGGACGGGAATATTTAAGACAGCTTTTACACAAAATGGGCTACCGTTACAAAAAATGCAAATCAAAGAGACATCTCCTTATAGAGCAGCCTAATATTACAGTGTGGCGGAAAAAATATCTTACACAAATCAGAAATTACAGAACGGAAAACCGAAACATATATTTTCTTGATGAAACATACATCAACGCCAGTCACCATGCCAGCAAATGTTGGCAATCATCGTCAGAACCCGGTATTCATGCTGATATTGGGAAAGGACGGCGACTAGTAATACTCCACGCTGGGTGTCGAAATGGCTTAGTGGATGATACATTGACTATATTCAAATCCGATGCTAGAACCGGTGACTATCATGGAGATATGAGCGGACCTACTTTTTATAAGTGGGTAGATGAAAAGTTAAAAGATAAGTTGCTGCCGAATTCTGTGGTTGTAATGGACAACGCGTCTTACCACAGCGTTCAGATTGAGAAGAAACCAACTATATCAAGCCTCAAAAGTGAAATGCAGAACTGGTTGCTACGCCATAATGTAGAATTTTCAGGAACCATGTCAAAGGCTCAACTGCTACTTCTTATCAAAAATACACAAAAAGAACCCGTGTATAGAATTGACGAACTCCTGAAAGCCAGTGGACACACTGTTCTGCGTTTACCTCCGTACCATCCAGATTTAAATCCAATCGAGTTGGTCTGGGCTGATATTAAAAACAACATAGCCCAAAACTATATTAATTCTTCTCTAGACGAAAAGATAATCTTATTGGATAAATTGTTTTCGGAATTCACGGCGGAAAAATGGCAGAAATGCGACGATCATGTCCAGAAAAATGAAAATGATTACTGGAGTCGCGATAGTAGGTTCGATAATGTTATCGATTCATTCATAATAAATTTGCAAGACTCTGATTCAAGTTCCGGTGGCGAAGAGGAAGATGAAGATGATGACGAAATGGAAGATGAAGTTGAAACAGAATCTATGTCAGAATAACTTTCGTTAGAATATATAATTGTTTGTAAATATAAAAAATGTTTAATAAAACAAGTCCTGTTGTGAATTATAACTTTCAATTCTTATTTATCACCTGCATATTTTTAATAAAATATGAGTATATTTGGGTTACATTTTAATCAACAAAGTAAGTATATATTACAGATAGATAGCCTCCGACCAACGCAACGTCCCGCCACAAGTCTTGCCTTAGAAATGCAAACTGATATCGTAAGATCTGTCCGACATGTATCGACCTCATGTGAACTCATGCACTTTTTTCTTCGCCCCCCACCTCGCCGTGCATACCTCAGGGAGTGCACAGCACTAATGGCCACACTATAGTCACACTTTGTTTAGTTTAACTAGTGCTAAATAGTCTTTAAAGGCTTTGTATCGATCTCCCAAACACCCTTTAAAATAATTTAACCCGAAAAGTATGTCTTCATTAGAATAGCAGAAAATGAATTGGTTTGTTTATTTCCAGGTGATCACAAGCGTTCCTTCATTCCTTGTTTAGTGGGACCATTCTTAGAAGTTAGCTTTTTATGTGATGAAGAAGTTCGGAACAAAACTATACCGATATTCTTCGATATGATGCAGACGGAGTACAGCCATAGTGTGGCTCGAGGTGATATGGGTAAGTACAAGCTTTTTTATTTATTTATACGACTTAATAACGAGAAGAGCAAGTCGTGAACCTGATGGGCACGCGTCGCCCATAATAGTAATGTTCTGAATGTCACCGTATCGTGCTTCTTATTTAAGACATTAGGGAAAAAAAATCTATGGAGTTTATGTTACTGAGGGATTTAAGTAATCTCGTGAGTTCGTATCGATACCATAATAGCTATCTATTTTAGTTTTGAGGTCCGAGACACAGGTATTTCAGAAAGCGACGCTGTAAGATATAATTTTATTTCATGTGAATATCGAAATATATATAACTATATATGTTTATCAGTTGTCTGGTTGCCATAGTACAGGCTCTGCTTAGTTTAGGAACAAATGGCGTTGTGACTTGTTTTAAGATATTATTATATTATTTGCACATACTCGGTCTGTACTCTATTTCAAATATATTTTCACGTTACAAAATGATAACATAAATGCCGCTGTGCAGAACCCTATAACGTTTTGTTCACCAATAATATCAACTTTAATTTACAGGCGAAAGTCCACTAAAGGAGCTAGAAAGCGAGGTAATAGACAAAGTAGACGTACTCGTAGAGCAAGGCTACGGCGACGTAGCATGGCGTAGTCGCTTCGTGTCGCTGTGCGGCGCGTTGTGCGGCGCGGCGGACGGCGCGCTGCGTAGCGCTGCGGCGTCGCTGGTGGCTGCGGCCGCGCGCCAGCTCGACGCGCTGCTGCAGTACCGCGCCGCCGCGCGCCGCTCCGCTACGCCGCATCGCATGCATCTCACTACGTGCGTGCTGCACTTCTATCAGCAGATCGACCGGCCGCATATGTATATACGGTGAGTGACCAACTGTTACTCGGAGAGGGCTGCTTGTCCTTGAGCCTATACCTAGCTAAGTGTCTGCTCGACACGAATCGTTTAATTTATTCAAGAACAATATATCAATTGTGTTTGAATTTTGTATATGCATACACAATAACAGTTAAAAATAATGCATCTTACACAATTGGGTAGTTGACTACAATAAAAGTAAATTATTTTAAACTGATCAAGTAATAGTAGATCTTAAAATGCTTCCCGTTCTTTTACATTTTGTTTTTGAATTTTAAAGCATGAAAATGAATATTAAAAGTAATGATTTGACGATAGGAACATGTGACGTCATATGTTCCTATTTCATACACATTTCTAAAGAGTTTGTCGTTTTGACATTTCATAAAAAGAAACTGATTTGACTTGACAGTCAACATCCCTATTAAAAATAATAAATATAACATTTCTTTACACACAATAATTGACTATAATAAGTAAAAAAATAAATAACTAAATACATTAATATACAAAATTAGAACATCTAAATATAAAATAAGTTATGAAATAAAATTAAAACATTAATTAAATAATTTATGCGATCTGATTGATATTTATAAATTCATCAATCGTACCATCTTGCGCGTTATTTTTATCACTCTCCATTTTGAAGCTATTAGATATAGAATAAAATGTATTACAATAAAAACTTGTTAAGGTACGACACCTTAACAAGTTTTTATTGCAATACATTTTATTACAAAATTGTTAAAATTTAATTCATCACCAATATTAATTGTCAAAACTTAACTGTTTATAAATTGTCATGCTCTGAAGTGTATAAATTGTTAATGAATTGAGTATTACCTACACGTAAATAACAAGGCGACACGTAGCAAGTAACACCCTACTACCTGATTATAATAGTGTAGCTACATACATAATAAGTTTGTTTTACGAAATACACCTGCCGTTTTTTTATATTCTATCTATCGATGAATTTGGTTACTAGAGATATGTATTTGACAGTATATAAGCTATAAGTTCTATATAAGCTCTATGCAAAATATATCAAAATTCAAAAAGTAGTCAAAATCCATCGATAGTTAGATTATTGAAAACGACCGTTAATGGGCCGTAAACTTTTGTCTCCGCATCCACATTCCTATTGCCCGCTGGGTACATCTATGAAATTATTCAAGATCCATCATGGTAACTGATAAAATTAAGTGACTATTGCGTGTTTTGGGGCCCTTTAGCGAACGAATCATCTAATAGAACCTTGTTGTTTTATAAAGTAAATATATTATTTGTGTATTATATTATATTTTAAACTGTTCTATTATTTTCAGGTACGTCCACAAACTAGCGAACATGCACCACGCGGCCCAACAATGGGCCGAAGCGGGTCTATCTCTGCGCCTTCACGCCAAGTTACTGTCCTGGACCAACGATCCTCTACCGCCGAGATTACAGCATCCCAAACACGACGCTCTCTTTACTACACATAGAGACCTAAAGGTATGTAGATTTCATACACCCATACTCCAAGACGTTGGAGGTAGGTAAAAATTACATAAATGAAGGTTTTTTGCTACTAAGAGCAAAAAACCTCCTCCATTTAAGTAATTTTTATAGGCATTTCTTGCCAATTACTTTACAAATACAATAATTGCATTTTTACCTACTTAAGTCCGGTCTAGTTAGGTTGATCGTACTGTAGTCCAGATAGGTGGTTCGATTCCGGCCCCGGTTTGGCTACGGAAGTCTCGGGTTCGATTTCTGGGTCTGGACTTAAAATTTTTCTATCTTTCACAAATGCAATTATTGTACTCCTTCATTTACTTCCAGTTGAAACTTTTAGTGAGGAAACAATTTTATTGTTATACTGAATCTACCTTAATCCTGAATCGAGTATGAGTCATGTAATTGTGAAGGAAACGTCTTAGAATGTACAACCAAAAATGTTGCTGGTCTTACTTTAATACTGACCGGGTTTCATACAAACTACCCATTTATGGGTTGATTTAAAAAAAAAAAAGCTAAAACACATGTTTCGTTATATTAAACCAAAAACCCAAATACGGAATTTCACAGATCTAACTTTAAAACTGACGGAGTTTTATACAAACTTACAACTACTATTTTACTCCCTTAGGGGATGAATACCAAAAATCCTTTCTCATCGGATGGGTAAGGAATACGTCCTCAAAATTTCACATCTCTATGAACAGCGCTTAAGGCTGTATGTTGATCCATCAGTCAGTCAGTACAAAGAATTTTACTTTAATATACTATTAACCGCCAGCTTGTGGCTTCTTTACATTACACTAAATAACTTTGTATTATCAGTTTTGAAAAATATTTAATAACTTAACCCTTCACCACCTACGACCTGTTTTTGTAATTAGACTACTTTACTGGAGTTAAATAGTTGTTTATTGTGAGGGTTAGGGCCTAAACCTGGCAAAAAAAGCATTGATTTTACTTCGGGGTCTCCGCTTTTTGCAATGTATTTGCAGGAAGTTTTAAATTACAAAGTTATTTGGCGTCATGTAAAAGAGCCACGAACGGGGTTATTAGTTATTACAAATCACCATGTCTATAGATTTAAAAAACCTAATTAAAAGACTTTATTTATAATACGCTAAGCAAATGTTTTTTCTTCATTTCAATTTAGTAAATAAAAAAAACAAACAAAGACAAAGCATTCGCTATTTGAAATGAAACGATTTAAAGCGGATCGAAAGTCACTTGAGTTCCACCTGAAGCTTTTAGCTACTACCTTCTCAGATTCATCAACTGGTTAGAGCTAAGCCATACTGCGGCGATTGAAATAATTGAACAGCCAGTTATAGCAGCCAATCGTGACATTTCGTCAGTATCGCCAAAATAAGAAGCTTATAGTGAAGACTGGAGACCGAACTCAAAATATGTAATTATGCTTAGGGTATATCGTGTCATCTCGTTTAGAAAAAGGCTTGCCTTCTCTTTCTAGGCATAGTGTCAAATCATGATTACAATAGTCACGAAAGTCAAATAAATTCTTGATTCTCTTCACTTCTACATTAAGTTTATAGTGTTGACTCGTCTTCAGTATGACCTTCTTTTTTCGAACACAAAAATACGTCTGCCACATTCATTCAAAATTGTTTATTCACTTAGGATGCAAAACAACTCTTGTGATACCTCGGGATTCTACATTTACATGTAATGCTAAGTTCGAAAACAATAGGTGAAGCCGGAGAAAAGAACCTGGCAATAAAAACTCGAGCCCACTCTTTTCAAATTTACAATGTTTGAATGTTTATAAACTTGATATGGGGGTAAGGTGCTGCGACTAATATACTATACACCATGTTAAAGGACTGATGCAAATTATATTATCAAAACCACAGATCAGTGCAAAATAAAATATTTAATAGTAACTATGTAAAAATATGTCAAAGTGTTTTGAAAAATTTGTTCATTTATTAATTTAACGTGTTTATTAATTTCTAATTATATAGGGCAACACTAAAAGTAAATATTTTGACCATATAAAACGTGACGTCATATGCTAGCATTTTTTTTTATTATTAAAAAGACTACTCCCGCTATATGCTAGCATTCCATACAAATTTGTATGTAGCGGGTCATTTTTTACGTTTCTTAAAAAAGGTTGATTTGACTTTAGTCAAATAGGGTATTTGACTGAAGTCAAATCTACATATAAATGTCTACGTATAATATACATATAAATCAACCTTTTTTACTGTTTTTAAACTTTCGCGATTTTTATACATATTAGATCGACCGACGTTTCGATCGAATTGCACCGATCGTGGTGCAATTCGATCGAAACGTCGAGTAAATAAAAGGTTCGTACCTTTAAATAATTCACGATTAAGTCCCGAAATATATCTAACCTTTTTTAATTTAGCGTGTACAACAAACTTTTTATAACCTTAACATTGTGTCGAGAATATTGAAAAGCATAACACTAAATTCTATTCACAGGAACACCTATACCTTGAAATCGCCGAACTATTAAATCGAGGTCGCCAATGGGAATTAGCTGTAGAAATGGTCAAAGACCTAGTCTCAGTGTACGAAGAGGAAGCTCTGGGCTACCGACCTTTGGCAGAGTTACACAGTCAACTGGCCAGCTTCTATGAATCAATGTTGACGACCGCTCGGTCTCACCCCGGGTATTTTAGGGTGGTGTATCATGGGAAAGGATTCCCTGAGTTACTGACGAAGGCTACTTATGTGAGTTGGTATTACATGATTATTTATGTTATTGAAAGCGAATCTATTCAAAACAGTTGCGAAACGGTAGTCCATGTAGATACATGACTGGATTGAGCAATAGTCTTACAAAATTAATCACTCTCTAGAAAGAGAAAAAGTGATTGTGCGGCCAATAGTCTCTTATTCTTTAGGTGTTTTAAATGACAATTTATTTCAAAATTAATTCATTGTCGGTATTGACGTGGACCAATCAGATTTCTAAAAACAGACAATTACTGGCCGCACCATTGTTTTGTCTCTCTGGAAAGGAACGCCCAGTCCAGTATCTATGTTAACGGTGTCTTAGCGGATTTCTTAGTGAAAGCGCTGCTATGAAACTGTGGCGAGTATAAGTTGTAGGTCCGTTTACCTGTCAAAGAAAGTGCGGTTCACACACAGTATTGGGTTAGTATTGTACTAACACAGTACTGTGTGTGAACCGCATACCTATACTAATATTATAAAGTAGAAGAGTTTGTTTGTTTGAAGCGGTAATCTCAGGAACTACTGATCCGAATTGAAAAATTCTTTCACTGTTGGATAGCCCATTTATCGAGGAAGGCTACAGGCTAAATAACATCACGCTACGACCAATAGGAGTGGAGCAGCAATGAGAAATATTACAAAGACGATGTTGCGCGGGACAGCTAGTTTACTATAAAATTCTAAAAACTATAACTAATCTCCTATTTTCGGCATTACTAAACATGTTTTTTCTAAAAATTGTGTTCATTTATTCCTTTATTGTTATGTAGTATGTATTTACAATACTCACTATATATCCCTAAATAATAAAAAAACTCTCTTTCTTTTGATAGGAATTCGTTTCCCATTTTAAAGACTGCTTTAAACTTACAGTTTATATTATTATAATGTTATCAACATTATACAGGGTTACATCTACCGAGGGAACGAGTACGAACAGCTTCAGGACTTCAAAGATAGGCTTCTGGACGAGTGGCCTGATGCTGAAGTGTTGCCGAAGCTCGACCCGCCAGGCCCTGATATTACCGAGTCGGATGGACAATGTATCCTTTATATATGTCTACACTTACTGCATTCCTTTCTTTTCATTGATATAACGTCTAATTGTCTTCAGAAAAAGCTGATTTTTCTTTTCTTTCAAATCGTAATGGAACTAATCGTCATTTATTGTTTTACTTAGAGATTAATAAAAGGCAAATTTTATTATCAAATAGAAATGTGTATGGTTTGTAACCACGTGATATCATGTTCATATAGCCACCGCATTATAATTAATATTCCTTTTGGTAATTATAAATTCTATAATTTATAATTATTTATTTTATTTATTTATTTAAAACTTTATGCACAAAATTGTACAGGGGCGGACTTAATGCTTAAAGCATTCTCTGCCAGTCTTCCTTAGGGCGATGTAGAAATATAGTTTGTAGGTGCAGTATATAAATTTATAAAAATCAAGAATAAATTTACATTTATTTTCAAAGCATCATAAGACATTAATCAGGCATTACTTAGGCAATACTCACGGTATTGCCTAAGTAATGTAAATAATTTTATTTTAATTTATTTAGCACCGAATTGAAATTGATGTTTTAGTAACAATCGACGATAGATCTCCCATGTTTAAAAAAAGGGTGGAATATTTCTTTAACTGCACAAAACAGATCTACAAATAAACGCAGTAGAACCGGTGATGGGTGACAAACTCAAGCGCCTATCGGGCAAGCCTATTGCGGAACAAATACTGCAATACTACAAACATAACAATGTCGACAAATTCGAGTTCTCCAGACCTTTCCATAGATATGGTACGTAATATTTTTATTTCATTATCCTATTATGAAAATATATATATTACGGGTATTAAGTAATCGCGTGAATAATTTAAGGTAAAATAACTTATTTATTGCCCGACGTTTCAACCGTATTGCAACGGCCGTGGTCACGAGTAGAAGACCCGTAATATATATATTTTCATAACATGTACAAATCGCGAAAGTTTATCAACATTCATTATCCTACTTCAATTTTAACTTTATATTTGTTGTATTCAAAATTAACTATTGGAGACCAAAACCGAATACTTTAATATTGTGATATTATGTTGTAGTGTGAATTTGGAGAGGCCTATGTCCAGCAGTGGACCGATACAGGTGGATTTATGATTGATGATGTCATTGTTTATAATAACGATCGACTGGTCTGTTGGTCTATTGTTTAATGACCCTGACTGCTAAGCTAGTAGTCGTAAGTTCGAGTGCCTAGGACAAATCGTTGCGCGATAAGCACGATTTGATGTTTGCATTCATGTTTAATGGCTTGTGTTAGGAGTGGGTTCACGTCGCGTCGGTGGTAAAATAGGTAGGATTCAAACCCGTGACCCCGCGATTGCGAGACCGATGCCTTAGCCATCACAGGCTACAAGCAGGCTCCTGGCGCTTCATCGCTAGTTGTCCCTAAGGTATAATATTAATACCTATAATTATTTTCATTTCTTTTACAGAGGAGGCTCTAGACGGTTCAACGGATGATCTCTCTAATAAAAACGAATTTGCCACGAGGTGGCTCGAGAGGACAGAGCTTCTTATTAGGGAAAAATTACCAGGTATGTTTCTTACATAATCGAAATTAATTTTGTAAGTTAGAAAAAAAAATGCTTCGATCAATAAAAAACGAAAACCGTATCAATATATTTTCAAAATAATATAATATATTATGGATAAATTCCTTTGCTTATTGATTTTAGTGTACAGTGATATAGAAATGTTATAAAAAAAAAATCTTCTCAAATTCAAATTTAGTTATTACTTACCACCTATTACTTTAATACTATGATGAAACTGAGAACTTACTTAAAGTATCTATCTTCTAGCACACATACACACAAGCACTGGCATTATTACCGTTTATTGGAATTTATATTTTAAAGATCCACTAATTTCTGCCTGCAATTTAATGAAATACATGAGAGCTCTGGTGCCCTTAACACAATTTGGATCTTACTTAGGGTACCAGATTTCAACGAATGGTTGTACTCATAATATAACTCTAAACATTATAAGCAAAATAAACATTATTATACCCTTTGTTATTTTTATTTGCTATTACTAACTAAAAAGGTATAATTTTTAACAGTGTATTTGTAAAAAAAAAACATACATACAAGCCCGCGCTGTAGTAGGTACTTAATTTAAAAACAACAAATACTTTGTGTGTTTACAGGCATTCTCCGCTGGTTCGAAGTCCGTTCACAGCGCACATATGAGGTGTCGCCCGTAGCGGCCGCCGTAGAGGCTCTACGAGACACCAACAGGAAGCTACGCTCGCTCATCGTAGACACCAAGTCGTCTGACTCCTCGCTACATCCACTCACTATGAGGCTCAATGGTATGTCTTATTTTGTTCTAAAGCATTAAGTCAAAGACAATATAAAAAAAAATAGTTGACCCGCGCAACTTCGTCTGCGTAAAAGTTTCCCGTTTTTGCAATATTTTTAATTGCTGCTCCGCTCCTATTGGTCGTAGCGTAATGTTATAATTATAGCCTATATCATTCCGCAATAAATGGGCTATTCAACAGTAAAATAATTTTTCATACCGGACCCCTAGTTCCTGAGATTATTGCGTTCAAATAAACAAACTCTTCAGCTTTATAATATTTACTTTAAATAGATCAATCATGTTGTTTAGTTTTTGGATGTTTCCTTGAGCAATATTTAGGTGATATTGTCAATTCAGTTAATATTAGTCATTAAGAACTCGCCATTTAAAACACGAAGTAATTTATCAAACTACTAGCTTCAGTCCGCGATTCAGCACGCGGAAAGACACAAACCACGCTTACACAGACCACGCTACATGCACACAATGTGGTCTCAGTATCCAGGGCTGCCCTGTTTTTAGACGTTACTTAAATTGTTACTAATACATATTGTTTATTTGCTACAACCCTAGCTACCAGACGCTGTTGTCGGTATTTATCACAACTTTACAGGCGTCATCCTACTGTTATGCTTTTTATACTATGCTAATACGATAACATTTCGCAGGTATCCTAGACCCAGCGGTACAAGGCGGTATAGTGAACTACGAGCGCGCGTTCCTGACGCCCGCGTACGAGGCGCGACACCCGGAGAACGCGCCGCTCCTGACTGAACTTAAGGACTTGATCGCTGATCAGATACCTCTCTTGAAGCATGGTTAGTAATTTATTTTACTTTTGTTGCCTATTGGTTGTTAAAGGTTGAAGAATCACGTGATATTCCCGCGGTGAAGTTGCCCTTCACTTGGTACTGTCAAGTTGACGCAGCTCTTGGACGAGCTGGTACCGGGGTTGTTAATCAGGAACTTGTATAGGTCGTTCAAATAAAAATATGTTGAAGCGCCAGGGTGACCTTGTGAGCTATTAGCGGCTCAATATTCGAATTAACATTTTGGAAAATGGTAATCGATCATAAGAACGCGGATACCTCGAGCAAGGTAAAGACTGCCTACTGTTCTAATCACTTCGATTACACAAATGCCATTGCGTCACTGTCTCTATCCTATAACTACACTAACACTTTACACACACGACTATAAAAATAGCGACGTCTATCAGTAGACGTGTTGTCGCTACGACCGCACGATTAAGACTGTCGAATCAGACTAACTACCCCACTACTGGCACTTCATATGTAAACGTCAAACTAAAGTCACGTCATCATGGCGGCCATGTTTAAAATGAGTCAATAGACTTTCTATTTAATCAAAACAGATACAAGATCAACGGTAACCAATTAGTTTAATAATTCTCTGATTTTTCCAAAGACGAACATATTTATTACAGAAATGAAATTACAAGTACATCATAACATCATATAAAATAATACTATTTATTTACGGTCGTAATTTATGATATTTGATTATCTTTATTAATAATATAGATAATCATCTATTAAACACTACGTCCAAGATTGTCTTATTAAATACTATATACAACTTGTATATTTAAATGTAATTTGGAATAAGACATGCACGCGCAATTTTTAAGTTCAACAGGATTTATTAATGCCTTCGACTGCATGATATTAAATGTGAAGGGAACATCTAACCTAGACGCAAAAAAAAAGTTAATGTGTCATATAACACTGGTGTCAAAGTTACGCGCTTTTGCAAACGCATTACCGATTTATTGTTACGCTGTTGAACCCTGCCTAAGGCGGCCGAGCTGTAAATACACACTCAGTTTGTAATAATACGACGTGAAAGTAACCGCTCCCCTATATAAAGTAAGACGTGGCTTGTCGCAGGGCTGGACATCCACGGCGCGCGCGCGCCCGCCGAGCTGGCGGAGCTGCACGCGCACATGGAGCAGTGCTTCCGCAGGGTGCAGCAGCACGTGCACCAGCGCTACGGACGGAAGGTAGGTCGGAGCTGCACGCGCACATGGAGCAGTGCTTCCGCAGGGTGCAGCAGCACGTGCACCAGCGCTACGGACGGAAGGTAGGTCGGAGCTGCACGCGCACATGGAGCAGTGCTTCCGCAGGGTGCAGCAGCACGTGCACCAGCGCTACGGACGGAAGGTAGGTCGGAGCTGCACGCGCACATGGAGCAGTGCTTCCGCAGGGTGCAGCAGCACGTGCACCAGCGCTACGGACGGAAGGTAGGTCGGAGCTGCACGCGCACATGGAGCAGTGCTTCCGCAGGGTGCAGCAGCACGTGCACCAGCGCTACGGACGGAAGGTAGGTCGGAGCTGCACGCGCACATGGAGCAGTGCTTCCGCAGGGTGCAGCAGCACGTGCACCAGCGCTACGGACGGAAGGTAGGTCGGAGCTGCACGCGCACATGGAGCAGTGCTTCCGCAGGGTGCAGCAGCACGTGCACCAGCGCTACGGACGGAAGGTAGGTCGGAGCTGCACGCGCACATGGAGCAGTGCTTCCGCAGGGTGCAGCAGCACGTGCACCAGCGCTACGGACGGAAGGTAGGTCGGAGCTGCACGCGCACATGGAGCAGTGCTTCCGCAGGGTGCAGCAGCACGTGCACCAGCGCTACGGACGGAAGGTAGGTCGGAGCTGCACGCGCACATGGAGCAGTGCTTCCGCAGGGTGCAGCAGCACGTGCACCAGCGCTACGGACGGAAGGTAGGTCGGAGCTGCACGCGCACATGGAGCAGTGCTTCCGCAGGGTGCAGCAGCACGTGCACCAGCGCTACGGACGGAAGGTAGGTCGGAGCTGCACGCGCACATGGAGCAGTGCTTCCGCAGGGTGCAGCAGCACGTGCACCAGCGCTACGGACGGAAGGTAGGTCGGAGCTGCACGCGCACATGGAGCAGTGCTTCCGCAGGGTGCAGCAGCACGTGCACCAGCGCTACGGACGGAAGGTAGGTCGGAGCTGCACGCGCACATGGAGCAGTGCTTCCGCAGGGTGCAGCAGCACGTGCACCAGCGCTACGGACGGAAGGTAGGTCGGAGCTGCACGCGCACATGGAGCAGTGCTTCCGCAGGGTGCAGCAGCACGTGCACCAGCGCTACGGACGGAAGGTAGGTCGGAGCTGCACGCGCACATGGAGCAGTGCTTCCGCAGGGTGCAGCAGCACGTGCACCAGCGCTACGGACGGAAGGTAGGTCGGAGCTGCACGCGCACATGGAGCAGTGCTTCCGCAGGGTGCAGCAGCACGTGCACCAGCGCTACGGACGGAAGGTAGGTCGGAGCTGCACGCGCACATGGAGCAGTGCTTCCGCAGGGTGCAGCAGCACGTGCACCAGCGCTACGGACGGAAGGTAGGTCGGAGCTGCACGCGCACATGGAGCAGTGCTTCCGCAGGGTGCAGCAGCACGTGCACCAGCGCTACGGACGGAAGGTAGGTCGGAGCTGCACGCGCACATGGAGCAGTGCTTCCGCAGGGTGCAGCAGCACGTGCACCAGCGCTACGGACGGAAGGTAGGTCGGAGCTGCACGCGCACATGGAGCAGTGCTTCCGCAGGGTGCAGCAGCACGTGCACCAGCGCTACGGACGGAAGGTAGGTCGGAGCTGCACGCGCACATGGAGCAGTGCTTCCGCAGGGTGCAGCAGCACGTGCACCAGCGCTACGGACGGAAGGTAGGTCGGAGCTGCACGCGCACATGGAGCAGTGCTTCCGCAGGGTGCAGCAGCACGTGCACCAGCGCTACGGACGGAAGGTAGGTCGGAGCTGCACGCGCACATGGAGCAGTGCTTCCGCAGGGTGCAGCAGCACGTGCACCAGCGCTACGGACGGAAGGTAGGTCGGAGCTGCACGCGCACATGGAGCAGTGCTTCCGCAGGGTGCAGCAGCACGTGCACCAGCGCTACGGACGGAAGGTAGGTCGGAGCTGCACGCGCACATGGAGCAGTGCTTCCGCAGGGTGCAGCAGCACGTGCACCAGCGCTACGGACGGAAGGTAGGTCGGAGCTGCACGCGCACATGGAGCAGTGCTTCCGCAGGGTGCAGCAGCACGTGCACCAGCGCTACGGACGGAAGGTAGGTCGGAGCTGCACGCGCACATGGAGCAGTGCTTCCGCAGGGTGCAGCAGCACGTGCACCAGCGCTACGGACGGAAGGTAGGTCGGAGCTGCACGCGCACATGGAGCAGTGCTTCCGCAGGGTGCAGCAGCACGTGCACCAGCGCTACGGACGGAAGGTAGGTCGGAGCTGCACGCGCACATGGAGCAGTGCTTCCGCAGGGTGCAGCAGCACGTGCACCAGCGCTACGGACGGAAGGTAGGTCGGAGCTGCACGCGCACATGGAGCAGTGCTTCCGCAGGGTGCAGCAGCACGTGCACCAGCGCTACGGACGGAAGGTAGGTCGGAGCTGCACGCGCACATGGAGCAGTGCTTCCGCAGGGTGCAGCAGCACGTGCACCAGCGCTACGGACGGAAGGTAGGTCGGAGCTGCACGCGCACATGGAGCAGTGCTTCCGCAGGGTGCAGCAGCACGTGCACCAGCGCTACGGACGGAAGGTAGGTCGGAGCTGCACGCGCACATGGAGCAGTGCTTCCGCAGGGTGCAGCAGCACGTGCACCAGCGCTACGGACGGAAGGTAGGTCGGAGCTGCACGCGCACATGGAGCAGTGCTTCCGCAGGGTGCAGCAGCACGTGCACCAGCGCTACGGACGGAAGGTAGGTCGGAGCTGCACGCGCACATGGAGCAGTGCTTCCGCAGGGTGCAGCAGCACGTGCACCAGCGCTACGGACGGAAGGTAGGTCGGAGCTGCACGCGCACATGGAGCAGTGCTTCCGCAGGGTGCAGCAGCACGTGCACCAGCGCTACGGACGGAAGGTAGGTCGGAGCTGCACGCGCACATGGAGCAGTGCTTCCGCAGGGTGCAGCAGCACGTGCACCAGCGCTACGGACGGAAGGTAGGTCGGAGCTGCACGCGCACATGGAGCAGTGCTTCCGCAGGGTGCAGCAGCACGTGCACCAGCGCTACGGACGGAAGGTAGGTCGGAGCTGCACGCGCACATGGAGCAGTGCTTCCGCAGGGTGCAGCAGCACGTGCACCAGCGCTACGGACGGAAGGTAGGTCGGAGCTGCACGCGCACATGGAGCAGTGCTTCCGCAGGGTGCAGCAGCACGTGCACCAGCGCTACGGACGGAAGGTAGGTCGGAGCTGCACGCGCACATGGAGCAGTGCTTCCGCAGGGTGCAGCAGCACGTGCACCAGCGCTACGGACGGAAGGTAGGTCGGAGCTGCACGCGCACATGGAGCAGTGCTTCCGCAGGGTGCAGCAGCACGTGCACCAGCGCTACGGACGGAAGGTAGGTCGGAGCTGCACGCGCACATGGAGCAGTGCTTCCGCAGGGTGCAGCAGCACGTGCACCAGCGCTACGGACGGAAGGTAGGTCGGAGCTGCACGCGCACATGGAGCAGTGCTTCCGCAGGGTGCAGCAGCACGTGCACCAGCGCTACGGACGGAAGGTAGGTCGGAGCTGCACGCGCACATGGAGCAGTGCTTCCGCAGGGTGCAGCAGCACGTGCACCAGCGCTACGGACGGAAGGTAGGTCGGAGCTGCACGCGCACATGGAGCAGTGCTTCCGCAGGGTGCAGCAGCACGTGCACCAGCGCTACGGACGGAAGGTAGGTCGGAGCTGCACGCGCACATGGAGCAGTGCTTCCGCAGGGTGCAGCAGCACGTGCACCAGCGCTACGGACGGAAGGTAGGTCGGAGCTGCACGCGCACATGGAGCAGTGCTTCCGCAGGGTGCAGCAGCACGTGCACCAGCGCTACGGACGGAAGGTAGGTCGGAGCTGCACGCGCACATGGAGCAGTGCTTCCGCAGGGTGCAGCAGCACGTGCACCAGCGCTACGGACGGAAGGTAGGTCGGAGCTGCACGCGCACATGGAGCAGTGCTTCCGCAGGGTGCAGCAGCACGTGCACCAGCGCTACGGACGGAAGGTAGGTCGGAGCTGCACGCGCACATGGAGCAGTGCTTCCGCAGGGTGCAGCAGCACGTGCACCAGCGCTACGGACGGAAGGTAGGTCGGAGCTGCACGCGCACATGGAGCAGTGCTTCCGCAGGGTGCAGCAGCACGTGCACCAGCGCTACGGACGGAAGGTAGGTCGGAGCTGCACGCGCACATGGAGCAGTGCTTCCGCAGGGTGCAGCAGCACGTGCACCAGCGCTACGGACGGAAGGTAGGTCGGAGCTGCACGCGCACATGGAGCAGTGCTTCCGCAGGGTGCAGCAGCACGTGCACCAGCGCTACGGACGGAAGGTAGGTCGGAGCTGCACGCGCACATGGAGCAGTGCTTCCGCAGGGTGCAGCAGCACGTGCACCAGCGCTACGGACGGAAGGTAGGTCGGAGCTGCACGCGCACATGGAGCAGTGCTTCCGCAGGGTGCAGCAGCACGTGCACCAGCGCTACGGACGGAAGGTAGGTCGGAGCTGCACGCGCACATGGAGCAGTGCTTCCGCAGGGTGCAGCAGCACGTGCACCAGCGCTACGGACGGGAGGTAGGTCGGAGCTGCACGCGCACATGGAGCAGTGCTTCCGCAGGGTGCAGCAGCACGTGCACCAGCGCTACGGACGGAAGGTAGGTCGGAGCTGCACGCGCACATGGAGCAGTGCTTCCGCAGGGTGCAGCAGCACGTGCACCAGCGCTACGGACGGAAGGTAGGTCGGAGCTGCACGCGCACATGGAGCAGTGCTTCCGCAGGGTGCAGCAGCACGTGCACCAGCGCTACGGACGGAAGGTAGGTCGGAGCTGCACGCGCACATGGAGCAGTGCTTCCGCAGGGTGCAGCAGCACGTGCACCAGCGCTACGGACGGAAGGTAGGTCGGAGCTGCACGCGCACATGGAGCAGTGCTTCCGCAGGGTGCAGCAGCACGTGCACCAGCGCTACGGACGGAAGGTAGGTCGGAGCTGCACGCGCACATGGAGCAGTGCTTCCGCAGGGTGCAGCAGCACGTGCACCAGCGCTACGGACGGAAGGTAGGTCGGAGCTGCACGCGCACATGGAGCAGTGCTTCCGCAGGGTGCAGCAGCACGTGCACCAGCGCTACGGACGGAAGGTAGGTCGGAGCTGCACGCGCACATGGTGCAGTGCTTCCGCAGGGTGCAGCAGCACGTGCACCAGCGCTACGGACGGAAGGTAGGTCGGAGCTGCACGCGCACATGGAGCAGTGCTTCCGCAGGGTGCAGCAGCACGTGCACCAGCGCTACGGACGGAAGGTAGGTCGGAGCTGCACGCGCACATGGAGCAGTGCTTCCGCAGGGTGCAGCAGCACGTGCACCAGCGCTACGGACGGAAGGTAGGTCGGAGCTGCACGCGCACATGGAGCAGTGCTTCCGCAGGGTGCAGCAGCACGTGCACCAGCGCTACGGACGGAAGGTAGGTCGGAGCTGCACGCGCACATGGAGCAGTGCTTCCGCAGGGTGCAGCAGCACGTGCACCAGCGCTACGGACGGAAGGTAGGTCGGAGCTGCACGCGCACATGGAGCAGTGCTTCCGCAGGGTGCAGCAGCACGTGCACCAGCGCTACGGACGGAAGGTAGGTCGGAGCTGCACGCGCACATGGAGCAGTGCTTCCGCAGGGTGCAGCAGCACGTGCACCAGCGCTACGGACGGAAGGTAGGTCGGAGCTGCACGCGCACATGGAGCAGTGCTTCCGCAGGGTGCAGCAGCACGTGCACCAGCGCTACGGACGGAAGGTAGGTCGGAGCTGCACGCGCACATGGAGCAGTGCTTCCGCAGGGTGCAGCAGCACGTGCACCAGCGCTACGGACGGAAGGTAGGTCGGAGCTGCACGCGCACATGGAGCAGTGCTTCCGCAGGGTGCAGCAGCACGTGCACCAGCGCTACGGACGGAAGGTAGGTCGGAGCTGCACGCGCACATGGAGCAGTGCTTCCGCAGGGTGCAGCAGCACGTGCACCAGCGCTACGGACGGAAGGTAGGTCGGAGCTGCACGCGCACATGGAGCAGTGCTTCCGCAGGGTGCAGCAGCACGTGCACCAGCGCTACGGACGGAAGGTAGGTCGGAGCTGCACGCGCACATGGAGCAGTGCTTCCGCAGGGTGCAGCAGCACGTGCACCAGCGCTACGGACGGAAGGTAGGTCGGAGCTGCACGCGCACATGGAGCAGTGCTTCCGCAGGGTGCAGCAGCACGTGCACCAGCGCTACGGACGGAAGGTAGGTCGGAGCTGCACGCGCACATGGAGCAGTGCTTCCGCAGGGTGCAGCAGCACGTGCACCAGCGCTACGGACGGAAGGTAGGTCGGAGCTGCACGCGCACATGGAGCAGTGCTTCCGCAGGGTGCAGCAGCACGTGCACCAGCGCTACGGACGGAAGGTAGGTCGGAGCTGCACGCGCACATGGAGCAGTGCTTCCGCAGGGTGCAGCAGCACGTGCACCAGCGCTACGGACGGAAGGTAGGTCGGAGCTGCACGCGCACATGGAGCAGTGCTTCCGCAGGGTGCAGCAGCACGTGCACCAGCGCTACGGACGGAAGGTAGGTCGGAGCTGCACGCGCACATGGAGCAGTGCTTCCGCAGGGTGCAGCAGCACGTGCACCAGCGCTACGGACGGAAGGTAGGTCGGAGCTGCACGCGCACATGGAGCAGTGCTTCCGCAGGGTGCAGCAGCACGTGCACCAGCGCTACGGACGGAAGGTAAGCTCACCTATGGGTATGTAGCGGCGGTAGCCTAATGGCTAAGGCGTCGGTCTCGCAATCGTGAGCGATACGTGAGGGACTCCTAACACAAGCCATTGAGCTTAGCTGTAGGGGTTAACAGGCAGAAAATCCCACATTGCTAGTTATCTTATATAAAAAAAATATTTATACTAGCAGCTTCACCTGTGTCAATTTTCCCCGTTTTTGCAATACTTTAAAAAATACACAAATCGCAATTAAAAAATTTGTACGACCCATTCTCATACCTACCAAATAAATATACAAAGAAATAACTAAAATCGGTCGAACCGGTTTGGAGGACTTTGACCCACTAATACCATGACACAAGAAAAAGACCCGCATTAGGGTGGGGAAATTTTCACTTAATGTGACAACCTAGAGTACCCCTACCCCAATCCTCCTAGGGTCAACAATATAAAAACCACACGCTTCTAAATTTTTGACGTTCTCAATCAATTTATGCCTTTACAAAAAAAACATGTATTTGTTTTCAGAACTGTGATTTGGAAGATTCATCTGAAGTGCAGTTACGTATGCCGTTCCGAGATAGCTTTGGAGTGGACCCGGGCAGTGTGGCGAACAATCGGATATCGGACATATCTACTGGCAATGAGTTCGTTTGTTTACTTTATGTCTTACTATAGGCCGACCGCTTAACTCGTATATCGCCTGCGCGGTGAGAAGGGAGCGCGGGGTGATGTTAACGGGTGGGTGAGCGGGGTGCGCGGGACAGAGAACTTCCCGCGCACACCGCTCACCCACCCGTTAACATCACCCCGCGCTCCCTTCTCACCGCGCAGGCGATATACGAGTTAAGCGGTCGGCCTATAGTTGTTTGATTTCGTTCTTTGCTTTGTTGTGTCTGGAAACTAGACGGGCTGACTATGCCTATGGTCGACTAATCGACTGTATTAATAGTCTATTGGAAAGAGGCCGGTTTGACCAAAGAGTTTAGCTTTTTTTAGGGTTTATTTTCTTGTTAAAACTATAACCTTTTGTTCATAATAAGTTAGTAGACGTTCTAACAGCATTTTAACTAGCGAATGTTTTGGCTTCTTATATTCTATTAAGAAAATTAAATAAAAAACAAAGACAACTCAAAGAAAATTTAAAAACAACACAAGTCTACTAATAACGAATAAGGGGATTAATGTTTACCTTATGAGTTGCTTGACGTTTCGACAGGGTTGCACAGATTTTGCTCATAAATTAAGCCATCTTGTGATCACAGTCGGTGCTACCAGTTCGACACGTCATCCAATCCATCAGGTTTACTTATTCGCAGAAAGATTATAAGACTTATTTTAAAAGAAAAAATGTTAATGATAAAGTTTCAATCATCATAATTCAAACATAGAAATATGAATAAAGCAACAGGCCGACTATCTAACTTTTAAACTGACGCGTTGCATTATATACACAACTAACTGTCCCGTGCAACTTCGTTTGCGTAAATTTTTCCCGTTTTTGCAACATTTCTCATTGCTGCTCAGCTCCTGTTAATCGTAGCGTGATGTTAAATAGCCTATAGCCTTCCTCGATAAATGAGCTATCCAACAGTGAAAGAATTTTTCAATTCGGATCAGTAGTTCCTGAGTTAACCGCGTTCAAACAAACTCTTCAGCTTTATAGACTCTGGAATAAACGCGTTTAAACTTGAGACCACGGTCGGTCTAACTTGGTCGAAACGTCAAGCTTAAGGTAAACTACTGTACCTAGTTTAAACGCGTTTATTCCCGTGTCAAATTGTGTATAAGCCGTCTATTCGATTCGAACTACAAATATACCCGAATACTCGACTAACCCAATCTTACTAATCAAATAAAAAAAAACGATTGTGGCTTGCTCAGTGATCGAAATAACAGACGACAAACTAATTAAATGTATCTTTCAGCACCTTCTCGAAGGCGGGTCGTTTCTTCAGCTTCAATAGTGTCAGTGCAATAAATCCATTGTCTATAAGGTACTTATTTTACTTTAACATAGGTATTTTATTATAAAATTATAAGGTAGTTATGTCAGTATCTTGAACATATTTCAAAAAAACCATTAATGCTTTTGAATATGAAACTATGGCTCGTTTTCATGCTTGCAAAAGTACACTGACGGACTTATAAACTGCATCAAAGTAATAGACGACTTTGAAATAAATATTTTAACCAAGTATGCAAACTTTCTATACAGATTTAAATTGAAACCTCTAGATTGGTTCGTGAACTTTAAAACAGCGTAGGATCATATCTTTAAGTTTAAGTTTATGTACTGGAAAGGACCTTAAGACCTTTTTTGAAGAAAAAACAGAAGTTTAAGGAAAAATTGTTTAATTAAAAAATTGGTTTTAACAATAGACACAAACTTTATGCAAGGGTTTATTTGTGTTTTAATAAGGTGTATTACCCCCACGTGCCCTTATTACGGAGTCTAATCGGTTCCGCATAGATTTTATAAGGGTTTTTAAAAGATCTTGCGGAATATTGTCCCATTCTTCTGAAAGTGCTGTTCTTAGTGCTGCCACTGTCGTAGGCGAAGGGTTTCTCGCATATACAGCTCTTTTTAAATTGTCCCAAACATGCTCGATGGGATTAAGATCCGGGCTGCGTGCTGGCCAATTCATTGTACGTATCCCAACCTCTTCGCAATAATGTTGAACTTGTGCAGCTGCATGCGGCCGGGCATTATCCTGCATTAAAGTAAAATTTTCGCCTATGAATCCCATGTAAGGCACCACGTGATCTTCTAATATCTCTGTTATGTAGCGATGTGCTGTCAAACCCCCTCTATTACCGTTTTGACGGACCATGTCTATGAACACAAGTTCTGTTCGCCCGTTCATCGATATGCCACCCCAGACCATACATGAACCGCCTCCAAAAGGAACACGCTCCTCAATGCAACTTTGAGCATATCGCTCCCCACGTCGACGATAGACTCTTCTGCGACCATCTGCACCATATAAACATGTCCTACACTCGTCCGTGAACAATACAGAGGCCCACTGCTCTTCTGTCCAATTCAGGTGATGACGCGCAAATCTTAAGCGAGCTTGTCTGTGAGCTGCAGACAACTTTGGACCATTTGCTGGTCTAAAAGGGGTGATAGCGTTTTTCCACGCACTTCATTAAGCTCGGTTTTGATGTTAACTGACGTGAGGAAACGATTTCGCAGGGAAGTTGTAACAATAAATCGGTCATCACGACCTGTGGTTGCTCGAGTTCTGCCTGTACCACGTCTCCTCCTGTAAGAACCTGTCTCTACAAACCTTCTGTATATTCTACAAACCGTAGACTGGTTTAAATTTAAATTTCTACCAATCGTTCGTTGATCCAAGCCCTCCCGCACCAATGCTACAATTTGTGCCGCTTGTTCGGACGAAGTATCCATATTATGGTTCAAAAACTCTCGATGTGTTAAAAAACTAACCCAACAATTATGCTGGTAACAATAATTCAATTGACCAAACAAAAAAAATCAATGAGAATTAATTTAAAACTTTGCTATAAATAACACGCAAATCTGATACTACGAGTAAATTTTCTTTTCCCGGCTATATTCATTTGTCTTACCGCAGTTCTATTTTTAAATTTAATTTTTTTTTAAGATTAAGAGCCAGTCTTTCCATATTTATATAATTTAATCTAAAAAGTTTGCATACTTATTATAAAAAAATCCTTTTAGAGTAAACCTGAACTTTGATGCAGTTTATGAGTCCGTCAGTGTATGTTAATTTTAGCTTTAAAGACAATATTCTAACTTAAAACAACAACAGCTACATACAAGTGTCTTTCAAGTCAGTTACGTGTAACATTAGATACAGCTTGATCTCCTATTCACTAGTTGCGCCATACATTAGAGAGCTCAAGTAGAATGGTCGGAAACAACAACGAAATTGGCAATAGTATATACATATTACAATTCCATATTCTCAACTCTATTTAGACGGAATAAGGTTAATATTAACTTACCACTAATGTTACAGGAACAGTAGCACGAACGTCGTCAATCGTTTTGCAACGTTACAAAACTCTCCTGGCAGAAGAAATAAACGACAATTGAGAAAGGTAACTAGTATACTAATATACTTTATCTATGTCTTTCTGTTAAGCCTATTGTACGCTATATTAAAAACTGCAACATATAACCATGAAGACATAATGCGTATTGTGCTTTTGTCTCTAATTTCATAATGTCATGAACTTCACGGATTGCATGCTCAAAATATATGGACAAAAAATCCAGAGCGAAGACCTGTCTGTTCGCTCTGTGTACAACCTCAGCAGTTTCTTGGAATATTAGTAACTAGCTGTCCCGCGCAACTTCGTCTGCGTAAATCTTCCTCTGCTTCTATTGGTCGTAGCGTGATGTTAATAGCCTATAGCCTTCCTCGATAAATGGGCTATACAACAGTGAAAAAAAAAAAATCAATTCCGATTAGTACTTCCTGAGATTACCGCGTTCAAACAAACAAACTCTTCAGCTTTATAATATTAGTATAGATATATAAAGATATCATTCTGAAAATATTGATTTGTATTTTATTTTTATTATGATATATGCATGAAGGCTTTGTTTTACTACTACTAGTATAAAACGTTAAATAATATTACCAAGACCAAAACTAATTCATACATGAAAAACTCATTCCTTTGTAAAAATAGTATAAAGACTCACTTAGCCATCGAATCTTGGGGTCCAGCTACATATATACGTCTCATACACACCAGCTACACGTGCTCTTAAAACGTCTGCTAATTTATTTGTTCACTAGCTGTCCCGCGCAACTTCGTCTGCGTAAATTTTCCCGGTTTTTGCAACATTTCTCATTGCTGCTCCGTTCCTATTGGTCGTAGCGTGATGTTATATAACTATATTCCTCGATAAATGGTCTATCCAACAGTGAAATAATTTTTCAATTCGTATCAGTAGTTCCTGAGATTACCGCGTTCAAACAAACAAATAGACTCTTCGGCTTTATAATATTAGTATAGATTAGGAAAAAGGGGTTAGTTCTCCCTGGGTATTTTTTGATCATTGTTATATCATCCAAATCCGCTTATTGTGTGTTTACACCAAAAGTGAAATTGTCTTAAAATTGCTTTTTGTTTAAAAAAAAACGGCTAAATCAGGAAGCTTCGTCGCATCTGCATTGTTGCTCTTAAACAATCTTACAAAAAAAAACTGTCACTAAAATACTTTTCTATTAATCAATTTTCCTTCTTCTCTTTGATAGAGTTTTAACCTTGACTTCAAGTTAATATTCTCACAGAGTGAAGTCGGTACGCAAGCGAGTGGCAGCCAATGGTACACCTCACATTCAACTCCAACCACCTGCAACAACACTCCTACGCCAAACAACAATAACAGTTCGCCTATCAACAACAACTCTATCAACGACACGCCTTCTTCTTCTCCCCTAAGGGAGCTAAGGCAAGAGGTGAGCAAAGTATATAAGGTCAGTCAAGTATCAAGATTTATTATACTCGTCAGTGTTAACAATATGTGGATAAATTTACAGTTTCTAACAAGAAATGTGTATAAAGTTTTCATCTTGTTACTAATTTATAGCATTGTGTATACAGATTGTTTTGTAATATACTAATTACCTCCCACTTGTGATTTCTTTATACCGGTTCTTTGTATTGTAGCAAAAGGTGTTGCAGTGCCATATTATGATATACATAGAATTATTTTTTCCTTGAAGCTTGTTAATTTTTATTATTTTTAAACTTTCGCGATTTTTATACATATTAGAAATATTTCGAGACTTAATCGCGTGAATTATTTAAAGGTACGAACCTTTTATTCACCCGACGTTTCGATCGAATTGCACCGATCGTGGTCACAGGTCGACTGTATCTATTATATCTAATATGGTTTAATTTTCCTAAAAAAAATTGAAGTTTTTTTTTTATTTATTTAAAAACGCCGCTTTTACAAACATACAAGTCACGGGCACAAAGTACATCCAGACTCGAAACAACAATTTGTGGATCACACAAAGTGGTGTCTCGTGTGGGAATCGAACCCACGACCTCTTGCGTAGCAGTCGTATACACTGCCACCGCCCCACAGAGGCAGTCAAGTTAAGTAAGTTATGATCGTAACAACATATACGACTATTTTAACAAGTAAGTTTGTTGTCCTAAATCTGACAAAAAACAAGGACTTAGCTCCGGGGTCTCACTGGCGTATGGTAGGCGGTTGTGTACAAAAGTAGGTTGTCCATAAATCACGTGGTTTTTTTTACCATTTTTTGACTCCTCCATCCCCGGTGAGGTTTTAGACTGCCCCTCCCTTCCCCTACCCAAGATTATGTGTATTTTTAGTAGTAGTAGTATAAAGTAAAACATTGTAGTTAGGCCAATTATAGGTTTCCCTTAAATTACAATTATTGTGTAGGTAGTACGAACGAAATAACAAACATTTTATATCACTTTAACATTCTGTAAAAATAAAGTTATTAGTTATTATAATTGTAAAAACAGAAAGAGAGAAAATAATGAAATTACATAATGAACACAATGGAACCACATAATGAAAAAATGGAGATGAGGTGATGAGCAGATTTATTTTTTATCATTCCTAATATTTGTGACAATTAGTGTCTTGAATGAGAATTTAGATTGGATTTATTTTCACACGTCTCCAACGACGGGGTGTGTGGTCCAACACCAGTTAAGTATGAGTCACTCGCACGACAAGGTGGTCTAATTGAGTCAAGTCTAAGGACAGTGATCCGAGAAAATACTCGTACACGTGATTTCTTATTATACCGCCCCTCTTCCTACTGATGTTTTGTGATTTTTCCGAACACCCCTCCCCCGTTCCTTACGTGATTAATGGACGACCAAAGTTATTTAGTGTAATGTAAAGAAGCCACGAGTTAGGGGTTATTGGTATATTACAAATCAGCTTGTATCATTTGTATAAACCAGTGCTTAAACTCACAGATCTATCCATACGCTCGGACACTTTAGTCACAAAACACCGAGAATATGACACCGGCTCCACACATTGGCCCCAACTTCGGTCTCAACGCCACTCGAGTGGCGTTGAGACCGACGTTGTACCCAACTTGTGGAGCCGTCGTGAACGGAACGCTTTAAACAAAAGCGCTCGAGCAACGCGCACATAAACCGTGCTCACAGACACAGAATCTCGGACCACCTTGGACCGCTGACCTCTATAGTAATAGTACACTAGATAGGCTAGCGCCGACAATAAGATTTCCATTTGATTTTGACATTTGGACGGTCATTTGCCAAAATCAAATGGAAGTCTCGTCTGGA
Source organism: Herminia tarsipennalis (assembly GCA_945859575.2). Lineage (NCBI taxonomy): Eukaryota > Metazoa > Arthropoda > Insecta > Lepidoptera > Erebidae > Herminia > Herminia tarsipennalis. The sequence continues at coordinate 13,150,255 of OX243855.2, forward strand.
TCTTTTGGCGCGTGGCCAAAATCGGAACTAACGCCGCCATCTTGTAAAACGCCCTTATGTCAATGTCATCCAAGTACCATTGGGCAGTATTATTAACTCATTGCAAAAAACGCCCTCATTTCAATGTCATCGAAGCGCCAAAAGACCCTTGTAAGGACTGTTACAAGGGTAAGGTAACAACAACGGCCATTTGTCATAAGTGTCAAAAAAAGTTCACAGGACGGTCATTCGATTCGGAATTTGAAATTGTTGTCACTTTGTACGGAGTAACTAGTCCAACGTAAAATCGTACGTAGAACTAGCTACCCCAAGAGAAACTATAGAGGTCAGTACCCTGGACCCCTATATTGTCCTAAGGTTTTGTATCTCATGCGTTTCCTCATACACGCTCGGTGATTTGTGCTATTGAATAGCCAGGATCAAAACTGGCAATAATATAATTAAAACATACCTCTGAACAAAACATTCACGAGTACTTTAAAAGAGGTCGACATATTTATTTAATTCCCTGCTTCGCCTTAAACAATATCAGCCAATTGTAAATAATAACACCGCATACCTATAAAACAGTCATCAATGAATTGGCACTGAACAGTGCATTTCTAATGTTTAATTTACTAATTGTTGCTTCTATTTGTATAAATTGTTGAATACTACTGAACAATCATAAATGTTGTTGGTCACCATTCATTTTGTCGATTTATTGTATAGCCTCATTAATACATTACATACAAATTAATCTATGGCCAAGCGAACTGAACTTCTAGGAGTTCTCATATTCATATTCTAGATATCTCATCTCGTAGAGAACTCCCCGACTCTCATAAACTGTATTGCAAGAGTCAGTGAGATATTTAAAAGACATGCTCAAAAGTTATTTCTTTTTTTTTGACTTCGCGTGCTGAGGAATCCAAGATTTTGGTACCTCGCTGAGGGCTTAGTTTTTATTTTTATCAATGAAAAGCATATTAAACATTAAGGTGAATGCTATAGCTCCCTTCTATGTTCATCCGTTATCGTTCTATAGCTACTATTCACATTAAAATGACAGTGAGAGAGTATTCGACCACCAATCCCGATTCTTCGTTTAGCTACTTGCATATTTGTTTAGCTTTTGCTTGTTAGCTATAATATATTGTAATTTATCAGCTGGTAACCGAACGACCGCTGCGAAGTGACGCGGAGCGAGAACGTCGGTTGTCGCAACGGACGAGTATGTTGAACTCATCTGCGCCGCCTTCTAATAGAGATTCTATAGGTATGTATATTATGTACAGGTAAATAGGGACTATACTTTCTCAGTTATAGTAGTTATATGATTAAAATTGGTTATGGGGAAGTTAGTCAGACAATAGTCATTCTTAAAGGACTTCGAAGTTTCAGCTTTGGCTCTCAGATTTCGATACAAAGTATCTTAAAAGCTGCAAGGCATCTTCACTCTAAATTTTCTCAAACTTCTTACTTAGCCATTCAACTCCCTACTATTACGTATGGCTGAGTGAAGTACAAACCTTATTTTTTACAGTTATCAAATCAATAGAAACGGTTCTCAATTAAATAGTATTTACTAATGCCTGTTCGCTCGCGTGAGTTTAACAAAAATAATAAATATCAATAATTTTCTTCCTATTATGTTAAAAGTTAACGGATCGCAAATTGTAATGTATTTTGTCAATAACTCCTATCATTTTTTAGTGCTGCTACTTCAAAATGGTGTAACTATATAATCGATGCCTAAACGCTTTTGCGAAGTACGAATTGAATTCAATCATTTCTACAATATCATATCTTTTTTCCAAAACAGGCACAACAGACTCCAACCAGGAAGAAGAAGAGCCTCCCCCCCTCCCAAAGAAACACGTCTCACGAAGCATGGAGTTAGATAGCGATACAAACAACAACGGCGACTCGACCCCACTACCTCTTAGACAGAACTACGACACGGTATGGATGCCTCGAGGTTCATTTCTATACAACTCTATGATACAGAAACGTAATACGAGCAATGATAAAGCACCTACACCTCCTCCTAAGAAACGTAACGCGCAATAACGCAGAATTATACGTATGCAAACAAATACAGTATATTAATAGTAGTATACATACAGTAAACGTAACGCAAAAAAATACGTAAGCATCAATTCGACTGGGCACTTACTCGACAGCTTTCCGATGGTAATGAAATATAACCCTTATGCAATTGAAATAGAGTAGCAAATTCAGGAGAATGCTGTTGTCGTTTGATTCCTGCTTACTATTTAGAACTCTATTTGAAATTGTTTAAGGATGATATATCATTACGATCGGATTTATTTCATTTTAAAGTGACAATGACAGCGTGAAACTTAAAGAATACCTCTTTTGCGTATTCAACCGTCATTCAACTTAGATAATAAGTAGGTAACACATGGGCGTATCTGGGGGGGGGGGGGGGGGATTTGGGACAAAAAGGTACACAGTACTCATTTGGCCGGTGTTAAGTCAATAGGGTAGATAACTGTCAAGTCAAATTAGTATCTTTTTAAGAAACGTCAAAACTATGCGCCTCGTACTAATTTAAATGAAATACAAAACAATGACGTCATTATTTTGTATGGTCAAATCATGTAGTTTCAATGTTTGTTTTGATGTTTATGAATTCATGACAACGTAAAATTGTAGAGATAGATTGTTTTCCAGAATATTTTTGCAAATGCTATTTCCTGTATAGTGTAAAATAATTTATTGTTATTGTAGTCATCTACCCAATTGGGTAGTTGACTACAATAAAAGTAAATTATTTTATACTAATCAGGTAATAGTAGATCTTAAAATGCCCTGAAAGTAAGTGTTCTTTTACAATTTAACATGTTTTGAATGTAAACGCATAAAAACGAATACTGAAAGTAATGATTGAATGACGATTCCTATCATCAAATTCCTACTTATGACGTCATAGGTTGCTATTCCATACACATTTCTATAGAGCTTGTCGTTTTGACATTTCATAAAAATTCATATAAATTCATAAAAATTGTTCCAACTAACCCGAGGGGTGGGGGGTACTTGGTACCCCCTCCCGAAATTAATTTGGGTACGCCCATGAAGTAACTTATATCTTTCGTTGATTTTTATTAGGAAATTCAGTAAAATACCGTAATCTTTAATACAACATACAAAAATGATTGTATATTTTAAGGTTTTCTGCAACCAATCAAGGCGGGGCTTTGCAGCAGAAATGTAAGTTGTATGAATAAAAGTTGGGATAGCTCGCCTGGGATTTTAATGTACTTTTATATTGATTGGTATTAACGGGCCCGGGGTTTTTATTTAAGGGAACTGATCCCGTCAAAAGGTTTTATCTTAAAAGATTTTTTATAACCTGTGATTCGCTTTTCATTGGGGAGAAAAGTCTCGCCTGGATTTTAATTTCAGAATGACGTATGTAAATTCGTAATAAACTATCTAAAAAACTATACTATACACTTTGTAATATACATTACTTTAACAATAACGTTTAAGTTATTTCTTTTTGTGTTAACATACCCACCTGCGCCCTTATAATTGTTAGTATTTATCAAAATGTTACCAATTTTTAAAATGTTGTTTGCTCAGAACCTAGCTAAGTAAAGTGTAATAAGCAATATTACTGTTTTGTTTCTTTATTTCAATTCATTCATCGTACGTACTGTTTTTTTTTAAATTCATTTTCACGTTTTGTTTTTGTAACATCCAGTGAATCGAGATTATACACACTATTTTTTTTTCGAATCCACCGAAATTTTTCATATTTATTATTTAGTTAATTTTAGTAGTTTTATATAAATGATATTTTTGTGATATTCACTAGATGCCATTTATCCAAAGTTAAAAAAAAAATATTTTAATGAATTATGATGTTACCGAAATAAATATTTGATAAATATTTTATTGTTTATTGTAACATTTATTAGAAGTAAGCGAGTTCACCGGTTTATGAAATTTATACCTTATTTCTATTGTACTAAAGTAACTTTTAGCCCGAATATATTTGTAAAAAAAACCTAAAGTATTGACAGTATTTTAATGTTACATAGATACTTAAAATTTAAATCGAGGTGTTTGGAAATGGCAAAACTTTTCCCACTTCTGTTAGTAAAAGACAATAACAAATATATATCGCAATCAAATCAACAGTAATTAGTATAAAATACATTTTATATAATTATTCATCATTCAAAACCGCGAAAATGAACAACAGCTAAAAATCAGATTTGCATTTGGACACAAAATACAAATCTGATTTTTATCTGTGTAAAATATTAATTAGCCTTTCGGCAATTTTTAATTCGCGATGTTGAATGCCAAACGATTATAAGATGAATCAAAGTTCAATAACAAAAATATCTAATTCACTTCTTAAAATACCATTTTTATTGTGCCTTAAGCGTACCAAAATAATATAAGAAAACATACCACGTTTATAAAATGCGGCCATAAAACACCAAATATATACAAAATGTGTTACATTTCTGTATATAATAAATATTACTGTATATTATTATTAGATAAGTCAATCTAATTTGACCAAATTAATAGATAAGTAATAGTAATACACACTGATTTTAGATATATATCGAGACTTAATAGATTTTATTTGATAGGAGGATGTTAATATGTATTCCATCTCTTTCTAATCCAGACGAGGGAGATAGAGGTGTTTCTATCTCCCTCGTCTGGATTAGAAAGAGATGGAATAGAAGTAAATCAATGTACAATATTTTGAATTCCATTTCCCCCGCGGCTGCGCTCGCGTTAATGTCAATTATCGCGATAAAAGCTATCCTATATACTTCCCCGGACTCAAACTATCTCCATATCAAATTTCATCTAAATCGGTTTAGCGATTTAAACGTGAGAACGTAACAGACTGACAGACAGAGTTACTTTCATATTTATTATACTTGGATTCTATTTTTAAAAACACATGTTTTAATGTTTTGATTACATCCATAAATCAGCCATAATCAACCAATTTGTTTAAAATAATCTTGTATTTTTTTTCATGTTGCAATCACATTGTTTTTTCCCATCGGTAAGTCTCGACTTATCTATACTATGTGTCCAAGTTCAAAAGTTGAAAACTATGAACTCAACCCATTAAATAGTAATGTATCTACAAGGTGGACCCCTTATACTTGTGTTTGAACTAGTTTATTGTTAATTTACTCCTTTATTCATAATGCTATGCATTAACTAGCGATTTTACAATATAATGGAAGAAGACAAAACATTCGCTATTTATATTATTGTTATTATGAATAAGGAGGTTGATAATCAGATCAAAATAGTTTTAAGTGAAATGTTTATTTATATATTTTGTAGCAGTTTTAAGATCACCGGCTTTAGATTTTAAGTTTATTTTAATTTAAGATTATTGTTGATATTTCTTCCTTAAAAATGAATCATGAGACTAGAATTTGTTTGAAATATAAATGTAAAAAGTGAAATTGCGTATCCTATAGTTACTTATATACGTCAACATAAATGGGTAAAATGGTGCAGGGCTTAAAATGTCAGCTGTCAAACGCCCAGTAGTTAGTCATATAATACAAAATTCGACAAGTTTATCTTGCAATACAAATTTCAATCTTATGCTCAAGTATCTAAAGTTGAATTTAAAAAGTAACTAAATTAAATAAATTCATTAGCCAATTCGTCCCTATGTGAAGACCTGTTATACTCACTATTATTTGTTGTTATATACATAATATTCTGTTTTCACACTGTCAATGATCTCTTCTCGGTCCAAATTACGTCATCTATCGTCTTCCATATTTGAAAAAATAAAAAAGACGAATTACCGTTTTCTCACAGCGGCCATAGAACACCAAATATAAAGTGTTGTGTTTTTATTTTGTATATTGTATATATTATTTTATTCGATTAGTTTTATCGATATTATTGTGCGCCTATGTTGTTTTAATAAATATTATTACCATTAAATAAATAGATACTTTTTATAATATTTGTTTTATTGCAATTCAATATAAAATACTGCTATTATGTATTAGAGTTACTACACACAAACGATCCGGCATCATTTGGCACAGGCCGGGCGGTTAAAAATGTGTGTGAATGAACGTTCAGGAGAAGGGGCTTTGCGGAACACGTACACTAGGCCGGGCGACAGTGGGTCGACATCAATCGGCACAACCGGGCGATAAAACTGGATCTGTGTAGATGAATGTGCCGGCCCGAATGAACAATGTAGAAATTACTTCAGGTAGGCACTTTTGGTTCGAGAAATGCTGCTGAACTTAATATGCCGACCTATGTAGCATCCCTTAGAAAATAAGCGAAAATAAGCCCGCCCGCCTTGCTATGTATTTTCGAACAGTACACCTTATTCATGTAGCATAAGGTTGAAATTGCTATTTTGAAATAACTATACTAACTGAACTTAACTAAATTAACCCTTATTTCAAGTAAATAATAAATTTGATGTTTGTTAGAATTATTACTACTTATAAAATTATTTTAAAAAGTTTTATTTTCTGAGAATGCCTTCTGCAAGGATAATTTTGTAATAAATAATATATCTAATTCTATAGCAGAAATATAAACCAATTATTTTTTAATTTCTTGTCGGAAGATAAAATTGTCACTTCATTTATTATTGGCAGTGTTATTATTACAAAAGTCGGGGAAACGATAAAAGTATATTAACCTAAATGACGTGATTGAAACCTATTTAGCTAAGTATACAAATAAAAATCAATGTTTGTATGTTTTCCTCTGTGCGTTCTGAAACCATTGATCAGATTCTGATAATACTTTTAACACCCTGTGTTCTGGGGATGCCCACCGAGAGTTCCTAGCCGGAAAAGCCTATACTTATATACAAATTGCAAACGTTTGAAAATAATTACTGAACATGATTTATTATTTACTAGCTTAAGACCGTTCGTTCATCCCCTTAGAGCTGGAGTTGCCTAAAATAAACCTCCCTGCGAAATATCAGCTTACTAAGTCCAAAGATTTTGGCTGGTTAATGAGTGGAGGAATGACAGGACTTTCGTTTACAGTTGGATCAACGTAACTTGACCAGATTAAAGTTAGGTTCTTATCGTTTTCGCGCATGTCATAGAGATGCGACCCTAAAATTGCTTACGAAAACGATCAATTATGCTTAATCGATTAAAACTACTAACAACATTTTAATTCAACAAATTTAAAAATGAGTTCATAAAAGTTTAAATTTAAAAGTTACAGTAAATACTAAAGAAAGTTTGAAAAACAATTCCTTTATGAAAAAAATCACAAAAACGTGAGTTAGTAATACTAATTATTACAATGTAATGCATATATGCGGCTATCGCTGCGTCATACGCGGCGGGCATCCTACGGCGCACGTGGGGCATTAAATAATTCACTTTTTAACATAGAATATTATTATACCTAGTCTGGCCATAAATACTGTTACAATTAAAAATAAGAAAGATATTACATTTGAATTTGGAATCTGTCATTTTTATACGATTGTTCATTGTATTTTCTAATTTTGGCGCCAATACATTGTACAATATTTTGCTATATTAAAATGGAGTGGGGTGATAAAGAAAACCGAATCGCTGTGATTGCATTACACAAAGTTGGTATGGAGCCGAATGTAATTTTTAAAACTCTCCATACGCTTGGTATTAGTCAAATGTTTGTGTACCGGGCTATTAATAGGTACAATGAGACCTTCTCTGTTTGTGACAGAAAAAGATCTGGCCGTCCACGTAGTGTTCGTACGAAAATGGTGGTCAAAGCAGTAAGGGAAAGAATTCGAAGAAATCCTGTCCGAAAGCAAAAGATTTTATCTCGGGAGATGAAGATAGCACCCAGAACCATGTCACGCATTTTAAAAGATGACTTAGGACTTGCAGCCTATAAGAGACGCACTGGTCATTTTTTAACTGATAATTTAAAAAAGAATAGGGTGGTAAAATCGAAGCAACTACTGAAGCGGTACGCAAAGGGAGGTCACAGAAAAATTTTGTTTACGGATGAGAAAATCTTTACAGTTGAGCAACATTTTAACAAACAAAATGACCGTATTTATGCTCAAAGCTCTAAGGAAGCTTCCCAATTAGTCGACAGAGTGCAACGTGGGCATTATCCGACTTCAGTGATGGTTTGGTGGGGTGTTAGCTATGAAGGAGTGACTGAGCCATATTTTTGTGAAAAAGGTATCAAAACATCGGCACAAGTGTATCAAGATACCATTCTTGAGAAGGTAGTTAAACCCCTTAACAACACCATGTTCAATAACCAAGTATGGTCCTTCCAACAAGACTCAGCGCCGGGTCATAAAGCTCGGTCCACGCAGTCTTGGTTGGAAGTGAACGTTTCGGACTTCATCAGAGCTGAAGACTGGCCGTCGTCTAGTCCCGATCTTAATCCGCTGGATTATGATTTATGGTCAGTTTTAGAGAGTATGGCTTGCTCTAAACGCCATGATAATTTGGAGTCCCTAAAACAATCCATACGATTGGCAGTGAAGAATTTTCCCATGGAAAGAGTGCGTGCTTCTATTGATAACTGGCCTCAACGTTTAAAGGACTGTGTTGCAGCCAATGGAGACCACTTCGAATAAGCTTTTTATATTTTGAATTGTTTTTTATTTATGTATTAAACTAACACACTGTAAAAGTAATAAATATTATTAGCAATAAAAAAAAATGTTTTTTCTTCGTAACAATATTTATGGCTAGACTAGGTATTATGATATGGAATGGTATTAAATAATTTATATTATTATTACAAAGAGCTAACTACTACTCAATCGATGATTATTTAACTGATAAATATAAAGGGATGTAGTTCTTTGCTCCTTATTAATGTATTTTATTGTACAGTTTAATAAGTTTATTATATATTAATTAAGATAATATTGTAATTGTTGTTTGATAAATTTACCTAAGTAGATATAAATTAAGAAAACGATTCAATTTTGTAAGTAAACATTCTGCGTGATAAATTAATGCCATTCTTTTTTCTTTTGCAAAGCATTTATACTTATTCATAAATTAGCAGTCATCTGGCCAATAACTAAGCACATATATTTTTTACATTGTAAGTGGATGATGCTACTATGTTGTACCCATTGAGGATGATATATCCAATCTCATGTACCTACCTACTCTTCTTTTAATATTTTTATCTCTTGTTTTTGCATCAGTCCTCTAATATAGTGTATAATGTAATAGTGGCAGCACCTTACCTGCATATACAGTTTATAAACAAAGAAACATTGTAAAAATTGGCAATTTGAAGAGTGGCTGCGAGTTTTTATTGCCTGTTCTTTTCTCCGTCTTTAGCTATTGTTTGCGCACAGGCATTACATGTACATGTAGAATCGACTTTTCACAATTTTAGTATTTTGCTTCCGAAGTGAAATATTTAATCAATGAATAACTTTTAAACATTTAATTTTCTTAAAAAATGTCTTTTTTTATTTTATCTTTATTGTTTAAGGGTTTTCATCCTATTGGATAAGTCAGTCGGGTCTTGTTTGTGCGATAACATTTTGCTTAAGTTTGAATTCAGTGCGGGCGCCGCCCAACGTCGTCTTAGGGCGCCTTCAAATTTTCCGCTTAGTGCCGCGCGGACGCAGCGCGTTTGTAGCGCTGCGGTCGCGCGGCTTTGTAAATCCATACAAATGAAAAACGCGCGATTGCAGCGCTACGCCCGCGCTGCGTCCGCGCATCAGTTCATCGATCGACTAGTGACGGTGTGCACGTATTGTTTTTATTGTTGTTGTTCAAGTCTAAACATGAACGAAAATCAGGTTGAGGAATTTATCGATGAAGTAGAAAGTCGTCCAGCGATATGGGATTCGAGGTCCGATAAGTATAGTAATAAAATTGAAAAGAAAAAGGCTTGGGAAGAAATATGTAATAAATTTATTGAAAATTTCACAAACAAGAGCGCCAGTGAAAAAAATGAAGCATGTAAGTATATTTTTAACACAACTGATTTATATTTTCATCGTTTGCCATGACAATTCTCCTTCTGGACTAACAAAATTATTAGCTAGTGTATCACGTATAGTCGTAGCACTTATTTGTGGGTGATTATTTTGTTGTATGTTTTGTAAATCGTATCTCAGCATTGTTGGGTTGGAGTTGGATTCCTTCCTAAGTAAATTATGTAACACACAACACGCGCGAACGATATCTTCAGCAAAGGGTATTTGTACATTTATCGGACGGTGAAGAATTCTCCACTTATTAGCCATTATGCCAAACGAACACTCAATGTATCTTCTTGCCCTCGATAAACGATAATTGAAAATACGTTTCTTCTCATTTAGGTGATTGCCAGCGTAAGGTCGTTGTAAAAAATTACTAATTCCGAATGCTTCATCACCAATGAAAATAAAAGGCACTGGTGGTCCATTATTTGTAATTGGCAACGGATTGGGAATATTTAAGTCCTGTTCATGTAGTCTTTTGTAAAAGTTACTATTTTTGAAAATTTGCGAATCAGAAGCTTTTCCATATGACCCAACATCTATGTACGTAAAACAATAGTTTGAGTCACATATCGCTAAAAGAACAATGGAAAAGTAATTTTTATAATTGTAATATAGAGAACCACTATGCTTTGGTTTGATTACTCTTATATGTTTTCCATCAATAGCACCCAAGCAATTAGGGAAATTGGCCTTAGTGTAATATCCGTTAGCAATAATTAACCAATCTTCTTCCTGAAGCTCAGGTATATAAATAGTATGGAGGTTTTCGTATATTGCTCGACAAACTTCTCTGACAATAGCACAAATCGTAGAAAGTCCACGATTATACGTATGATATAAATTTGTAAGACTGCAACCTTCTGCCAAGAACCTGTAAATAAAAAAAATTGTTTGATATTTTTCAGCTATACTACTGCAACGCAAATGGAAAAACCTAAGGGATTCTTATAGTCGTGAACTTAATAAGCAAAGAGCATCAAAGAGTGGATCAGCTGCCTCATCACATCGAAAATATCAACATTTTGACCGACTTCAATTTTTATCGTGTTTGTCGGAGTCCAGACCTATTGATATTTCTACTCAGCCCTCGACGTCAAAAAAGAGAAAAGTTTCGGAGCCAGTAGAAGATGACACTAATAAAATTTTGAAAATACTCATTGAAAGAATGCAAAAAAAAGATGAATCTATTGAGAATGATGGCGATCGGTGTTTTTTATTATCATTGTTAAGTGATTTTAAGAAAATACCTGAACACCGCAAGACGGACGCAAAATACGAAATGATCGGTCTGATACGACGATTTATCAATGATAATTTCGAATATTCTTATCAACAACATCATGGCTACTTTACTTCTACGAATCAGTCAAGCCAAAGCCCAGCCAATGTGTCAATACAAGAATCGCAATTGACTGATATGTCGTCTATTTACGAGAATTTATTTTCAGAGAGTAATGAAAATATTTAAAAATAGTAATAAGAAAAATGTGTAATTTACTTCAAAAAATAAAACGATAATTAATAATATGTCTTTTTGGTATTATTTTACTCACCTGAGTGTTATAAATAGTCTCTCTTCAGCACAAATAGTATTTTTAAAGGTTGTATTTTGTTTTCCAATATAACGTTCTAAACGAGAAAGTAATTCGTAGAATTGTTTTCTTGACAATCTTAAATAATTTTGAAATTGTTGATCACTGTAACTTTTCACTTTATAAAATTCAGTTTGTTGAGTTAAACAAAATAATGGCAACGTTCTCTTAGGCTTCTTTTTTTGTTTTTTGTTCAAAATACTTTTTCTTTTTAATAGTAACACTAAGAGTAGTGTTTCTTCGTCTGAGTCCATCGTAAAAATACAGCACTACCATTCTCAAACAAAGCGACGGCAGCGCGACTGCAGCGCTGCAGACGCGCTGCCTCAGCGCGGCTCTTAGCGGCTAATTTGAAGGCGCCCTAAATGTTGGAAATTTTAGCTCACAAATGGATATGATTACACAAATGATAGGATTATGGTTTTTATAGTTTTTGTCAAGTTTGACAAAATTTGTTGGCACTTATGAAAATCATTACCGATTTTCTTGATGAATGAACTACTTCATTACTTACTAATTTAACTTGACCAAAATGATGTACCCAGGAAACTATTAGACTATTTTATATTCTATATATATTTTTGTGGCAATAGTCAGAGTGCGCGCGCAACCTATGTCAGTCGTCGGCCGCGCGCCTCTGTTGCAGACCATTCAAACAAAAACGGGGCAAGTGCATGTCGGGCCACGCACAATGTAAGGCTCCGCAGTCATATTCTTTTACTTTGTCGGCGTAAGTAATATGTTTATCCATGCAAAATAACAGCCTTCTAGCACTAACAGTCTTTGAGCAAAGCTGAGGACTGACGGATGGACGGACATACAATATTGGCACCATTTAGCCATTTTGGTTACGGAACCCTAAAAAAGAAATCCATTCAAAGAGTAACAAACATACCTACATCCACACAAACCTTCACATTTATTATATTAGTAGGGATTTAAATTTAACTAAAAATAACAATATTTGTTTCGATTCGAACTCTGTTAAGTCAAATGCTAACCTTGTAACAACAGTCCATTTTACTGTTCGATGAATAGACATTGAATATACAGTTTTCAAGGATTTAGTTTATAAAATTCATTGTCTGATTTTTAATACCTAGTTACGTATTTTATATATAAAATTACAGATTTTGTGTTACGATCTTTAAGACGTAGTAGGTGACACTCATCACGTTGGCAACACTGAAGGCCAGTAATAAGGTAACTCAATATAACTCGGTTAGGGGTAACACGCGCAACATGATTAACTGTCACGTGGTCCATAAATACTTACCCAACTACTGTAGAGAGCAACATACACCAGCTTAGAGCACTTGCTGACCACTAACCGGCGTACACGCATGTATTATTAAGGTACCTACGTAATGAATGTACGAGTATCGAATCTATCGAATCATTAATCATTAATAATACACGTTTTTGCGATATGTAGAGTCAAAAGCTTATCTACTACATCTGTTGTAGAGGAATAATATAGGTACCTAGGTATTAGATATAGTAGGTGACGCTCATCATCACCTTGGCAACACTGAAGGCCAGTAATAAGGTAACCCAACATAACCCGGTAAGGGGTAACATGATCTATTTACCTACCTCACAAATGTCACATTGTTTGCATAAGGTACAATAATGGCAGTCAGTCGGCCACTATTTACTTAGCACACAAAATTATCTAACTATAAGATTTATGTGTTTGCATATATTAGCTTCATGAAACTGGATGCTTTATCACGGTTATTGCTCTCATCAAACAATAAACTGCTTAAATAAGAAAATAACAACATGTTAGGCAGTAGGCACACTAACGTTGAAATATTTCATTCATTGATGTAGGTTTTTTTTTCTTTTTTTATTAGCATGTGTCAAAATCCCAACCCGTCGAGAGCACGACAGGTGGGTATGTCGGACTCGAACCGACTAAAAAATCACACGTTGTTACGTTCTGTAGATTCATTGCCGGAGATGAGGGTGTCCCTTAAGGAATAGTTTCCTTCACCTGCGGCGGACCTTGGCCAAGTATATCGCCCCATCCATTGCTTTTTTTCAATTAGCTGCTTTGTTTCGTCGGTCGCGAATCGCGACTACCCGTCGCTCTCAAGCCAATGATATCAAGGGGGATAGAGATCGTTTTCTGCTCTTTGTCGAGCGGTGCGGCTTCTGCGGGATGGAACAATGCTGGTCCTCTCCCTTTCTCTTTCCGCAGCCTCTTTTCTTACTATCACTTCCTCGCAGAAAGCCACAAGGGCATTTCACGCACTCTCGCTATGTACCTACCTACTACTCGTATCGATGATACTAAGTTTTTGAGCGAGAGGTGACGTGCCACACAAATGGCCACCGCCAGGTCGCAGCGTTGCTGTGACCAAGTACATACCTACCTAGAGGTGTTTGTTACTTTACGCCGGAACGACTGAACGGAATTGGAAGAAATTTGGCACGAACGACTTTTTATCCCGGTAAATGGTTAAATTTCACGCTAACGAAGTTGCAGAAAACAGCTAGTAGGAACATTCCTAATTATTTTTTACTAGCACACCCGCGAAACTTCGTGTGCGCCAATTTTCCCCGTTTTTGCAACATTTTTCATTGCTGCTCTGCTCCTATTGGTCGCAGCGTGATGTTAGCCTATAACCTTCCTCGATAAATGGGCTGTAATAGTAAAATAATAGTAAAAGTAAAATATTGTAATAGTAAAATATTTTTTCAATTCGGCCTAGTATCTTCTGAGATTATCGCGTTCAAACAAACAAACAAACTCTTCAGCTTTATAATAGTAGGTAAGTATATATAGATTAACTTTTCCTCGCGGCATTGTCCGCACTAAGTGTGATTTTTAGTTAAATTTGAAACTCGCATTTCACCCCATTAGGGTTTGAATTAACTATCTGTTCTGTGCTGAATATAATAATATATCAATCAGTCATGGTTTCCTTTAAACAGACTAGCTTTCACATGAAAGTCAGGATTTGATTTATTTCGGATTTAATATATTCCTAACATGAACACCATTATATTGAAACGGCGGCAGCCTACTGACTAAGGCATCGGTCACGCAATCGTGAGGTCGCGGGTTTGAATCCCGCCCATTATATTAAACCTACTCCATTTTTTTTTTAAAGACGTGCGCTCCTGACTTGACCCCCGGTCTGACGCGCCTCTTATATAAAAATGAAAGGGTTCCATTTCGTGGTAGGTCGCCAAAGTTCCTTCTCAGACCTACTGAATATGCATATAAAACTTTAATAAATATCGATCAAGCCGTTTGACATTTGTGAAGTAAACAGATACATTTTTTATTATTGTCTATTAGCTTTCGCCCGCGGCTCCGCCCGCGTGGATGTCGGTTATAGCGATAAAAATATATATCCTATGTCCTTCCCCGAGACTCAAAATATCTCCATACCATATTTCATCTAAATCGGTTTATCAGTTTCAGCGTGAAAGCGTAACAGACAGACAGACAGAGTTACTTTCACATTTATAATATTAGTATGGATAGTTGGCAGACGAGCCAGCGGCCCACCTAATGGTAAGCGGTAACCGCCGCTCATGGATGTCAGGAATGTCAGGGGCACACCCAAGCCGCTGCCTACCATGAAGTGAAAACTCTCTTTAAACCTCGTTTGAAGAAAGACATGTTGTAGCGCTCGGGAAACACCGCAGCACATAGTTTATTCCCGAGTCTGGAATCGATCCGAGGACCGTATTGTTTTCAGGTGGTATGGATGCACCCTACTACGATGTCGAGTGGTACAGTGGTAGAAAGGTGACGGTGGCACCATGTCAAACAGTTCCTCAGAGCACTCCCCGTTGAACAGACGGTAGAGTACGCAAAGTGCACCAAAGTCACGCCTCTGTTGTAAAGACTCCAGTCTGTCCGTGAGATTGGGGTTAACAACGATCCGAACAGTACGCCTTTAAAATAAATAAAATAAATTTATTTCAGTCAGTGCCCGTATAAGGTTACGTCTATACGACTTTTTTCACCGAACTTAATCTTTTAAGAGTCGCGAGAACTACTTATACGTGATAATCGTGAAAGAGTGATAAATTCATATCTCTTCCGTGGATAAATTGCACTCGTACACGATTTTTAGTTCATTTGAACAAAATATTGTTCAAATGAACTAAAAATCGTGTAAATTGTAAATTGCACTCGTACACGATTTTTAGTTCATTTGAACAAAATCACCTTTCTACCACTGTACCACTCGACATCGTAGTAGGGTCAAATACTACTATTTAATGACTGAATGTCCTATATGTGTAGAGTATATATTAACACTGCAATTGAGCCATTATTTTTTAGCTTTGTAAAAATAATGAATGACGATCTCAAAAACATATATATAAATTTCAAAATATCTGTCTTGGTTAAAAACTTATCGACGTCCATTAAATAACTTATCATTTTTTACTATCAGCAGACCACCAATAGATAAATAAAAAAAAATACTCTAAATTGAACCTTATTTTTGCTATTATGGTTGATATTAAACAGATAAATATAACTGCACAGAATGAAAAGTCGTTTGGTTGTCGTGTCGTTACGGTTGTGTTGCGTCTTATATGTCGTATAAAAGTAACTTTTAGCATACTTATTCGTTAAAAATATAGGGAAAAATATTGTATAATTTTAAATATTTGTAAGGCGCGTTTATTAAACTGAGAAAACTAGCGCATATTACTCGATAACTTTAATTCCCCAGATTTCCCCATTTCAACAGATTTTGACGCTTCAACACGAATTTCAATGATATAACACATCGATAATAAATAAATGGCTACTACTAGTAAATTTGAAACCTAACAACAGAATGAAGAATTATCTGTCACAGTTTTACTACATTTATTCAATTACTTTACATCAAAATCCTCTAAAAAAGTCGTGATTTGCACTGTCATTATTACGACAAAGTGCCGTAAAACAGCGGTAATAAATACTACACTAGGTACATCTATGCGACCAATACATGACTAATTTGTATTTATGTGACTAATTTGTAATTCGTATAAAATAGGCCTATTCTCGGTCGTATGGACATGAGAACGACGTAATTAAGACCAGCTTGTGGAACCAAAAGTCAAAATCGGCACGTTGTGGCGACTTCATTAATGTTTGTTGGGAGTCGCTGTGCCGACGAGAAATACCGCTCCGTTCTGTTGAGGACACTCACCTTTCTGCTCACCAATTTGGCTTTGCTGGAGATTTCAACGCCGAGGATCCCAATACTCTCGGAGACTCGGAGTGTAACTCCTTGGAACTGTGGCACTAGGACAAATAGGTCTTTCTTCGCAGTGAACGCGTATACTTGTGTCTTTGTGGGGTTGAATCGAACCAGGTTCCTTTCACCCCAATCGGAGACCCGCCCCAGAGAGTCCTCGATTTCTGACACAAATTGCAACCGTCTCTCCTGCACAACGTTCCGAGGGACGTTCTGTTGGCTGTATTAATATCGCGCATAACCCGTGCTGTCATCTGCATAGCAATGTATGTTCTCTATGGACAGCATATCATTGATATGCAGATTGAACACTGTTGAGGAGAGCACCGAGCCTTGTAGAACGCCAGCATTAATGATTTCCAGACCGGAACAAGCACCGTTTCTATTCTGTCAAAACCATTTAGGGATAATTCCATCAAAATATAAGTAAATTAAATAGTACTTAATTTTTCTTTTTCCTTCTATGCTGTTTATATGTTCTTTAGGGTACGATGGGGCTGACTTAATCGTGTTCGATTGCAAGCCTCTAAACATGTAAATAAAAAATAAAATAAAAAAAACAACCATCGTCAACGACGACCGTAATGCTCCGATTGTCCAGGAAGCCAGAAGGCAGAGCCCCTCGGGGATTCCATAAGAACGAAGCTTCGATAGAAGGGCCTTGTGCCAGACCCTGTCAAACGCCTTGGCGATGTCGAGGCTGACAACGAGAGCCTCGCCCTTGCCTTCCAAGGCTTCAGCCCAGCGATGCGTAAGGTACACAAGAAGATCACTAGCTGAGCGACCGTGACGAAAGCCGTACTTTCGAAATACAATACGAAAATACACGTTACTAGCCTGAGTGTGAGGCTCATGTGTCAATAGGCGATGAAGGAACTTCGTTCTAGGTTGTTCGTTGTACAAAGAGAATTTAACATAAATGATGTGTTAAATTCTCTTTGATAAACGTTGCTAACTACCATAGCAAAGAACTCTATGAAACAAAGTGTTATTCTCTTTAAACCGTCCGAAAATGTAAGTAAATTACTTTGTACTTAGTACGTAGGTAGTTTATTTTATTTAAATTTTTAACAGATCGTAAAGTACAGTAGCTACAACTTTATTATTTTTTCACGTGAACAACAGCTTGTCACGGTCGTCAAGACCTGTATTTCATTTTGCGAGTAACACATCTTTCGTTCTATTAGTTCAGCCTAATTTATAAACAAACATTACCCAAAGACCGAGGCGAATCTGCAACATATTCGTCTTCATAGGTTAATAACTAATGGCTTGTAAATTATCATTTTTTTTAATATGTGACATCTCACACAACCCCATCTGATCACAAACTAAGCAGCGCTTGTACTATGGAAACCAGACAACTGATAAACTAATTTTACCTATTTATTTCAAAATACATATATATTATAGATAAATAACATCCAGACATAGAATAAACCATCGTGCCCATCACACAAAGTTTTATCCTGGGTGGGTATCGAACCCACAACCTTCAGCTTAGCAGTCAGGGTCACTAACCACTAGACCAACAACAAAAATACATAGCACAATCAGTAAAGTGTAGTTATTTTTTAGTAGACAGTACCTACCTATAGACAGTATCTTACCTATAAGTAGGAGATCCACAATTTTATTCCATTCTGATGGCAAAGGCTTTTTGAAGTTTTTTTTATCGAAAGTCCCGCCTTGATTATTGGCCTGGGCTTCGACTAAAGTCTTTATCAGGTTATGTACGTTCTATCAGGAATGTGTGTATGTCTGTCTCCATTACATATACGTATATGATGTCCCACCGCTGGGCACGGGTGTCCCCAGTAGAACCTAGTTTTTGTAGATCCTGGGGGTAATTTGCCGCGTGGTACCGGATTAAGAATAGTACCACTCCATCTCTTCCTCTGGGTGTCTTCAAGGCGACTAAGGGATGTAACACCGGAAGACGGGCTGCAGTGTCCTCTGCGTACTTTAAAGCCTAGCTGCGATCGCCAACCCGCTCGCCAAGCGTGGCGATTATGGCAATTACCCCCTGTCTCCATTAGTCTCTACTAAACTCATCTGATGACTTCTAGATAATCGTGACCTGGTTTCATGTTTGGTTCTACTTATATATGTAGACCATGCCTAATGAAGATAATTAAGGTGTGTACGGTGTGAATAATTAAGGTTTTCTAACATCCGTCTAGATCTGATTCCAGGATCTAAAGGCCATTTTTCCTCCAACTTTGTTAAAATAAATCGCCGGCGGGTGGAGGTCACAACCACATTCATTACCCCTAGAGAATAGCTGTATTACCCCCGCGGAATCCAGGATCTAAATGCTCTCGAAAAATCTGAATTAAATTCCGAAATAGGGACTGTCCCGTGACAGTAGGTACTTTTGAATTTTATTCAGATTGTAAAGTATTTGAATACGATATTAAGTCCACCTTGCACGGTCATTTTGATTGTGTCAATATCGATATTGATTAATTAATAGGTATAGTAGGTACGTGAAAGTAGTATATCTATTAAAAAGGCTACCTGCGGGTAGCTACTACCTATATATTGCTTCAATAATATTGACTGTGTAACGTTTGCTTTATGTCAACGCTTTTTTATTTAATTTGCAACTCTTGTAGCATTTTAAAAATAGATATCTACTTATTTAAGCAGGTACCTACTTTTAAACTTAGTCTTGACTGACTAGATTTGACGTGACTGTTCACTACTAGGGCTTTCAATCCTGGTATTGCACTCACGCGCTATTTTTGTAATACCGCTAGTATGGGATTACCAGCGCGGGATCCCGTGGGATTTGCGAGACTGCGGAATCACTTTAGATTCCATTTTTTTTATGTCTGTAAGTTTTTTTTCTCTTCCCTTCGATATTAATCGGTAGGGATTATGACTCGCACATTCTGTGCATACGCCAATTTCAAGTATAATTTCTTTCTAGTTTTCTTCTTTGAATCACAATAATCTCGTTCTTGTACAGTTATCATTTATTTGAAGTATATTTTACTCTGTTTTACACGTTAAACACGGAGCTGTAAAAATAGAGACATGCAGTTTGCCGCCATCCTTACAACTCCTGTGTGTAAGTTGTCCTAAGATATTAAATTACTATTACTTGAGTTTACCATAAAAACAGAAGTAATCCTTTATGAATTGAGAGGGCTTATTTTGCTACTTACTGGATTGCCTTTAAAGTATACAGAAGTTTGGAAGACGAACTTTAGTTGTATTATGTTTTCTTCTGTGACAAGTGACCAAAAATTTTACAGTTTTTTTAAAACAACTCTTGCAGCGCAAAGTACCCCGCGATACAGGGTTTGTGCCTTACAAGCCCTGTATCGCGGGGGATTTCGTAAACTTACATAGCGGATACAAAGTACTCGGAACATCAATTTGTGGATCGCACAAAATGTTTTCCCGTGTCGAGAGAATTAAACCCACGAGCTCTTGCACAGCAGTCATACACATTTAATAAGAGTATTCAAACAAGTTGATTATTTCGTTGCTTTATCTAACTTTTACAAAAAGTATCCATTAATATGCGGGATCCAGCAAATACCGGGATCCCGCGGGATGGAAATGGTTCAATCCCGCAGATATCAAAGGGATTGGAAGCCTTAGTTTAAACTAAAGCTATTATTCACATATGTATCCACCTAAAATTTTATTACTGTACATTGCGATAAGTACTTTTCCACAAGTAAATAGATACCTACCTATCTACTTGCCGTATAAAAACTTTACAGTCTTCTTTCACGTTTCTTTAGCGTGATAAAGATATAAAAATACAACCAACTAATTGTATTTTAACTTAACTAAGTACATAGGCCTTCACCTACATCGATAAGAAAACAAACAAAATGTCAAGTTTTTCATAGTTGTTTTGAACACAAATCTTAATCTGTACGCCAAGTAGCCCAGTGGAAAATAACTAAAGAATAATAATTATAGTCTTATCTTAATATGTACCTTTGTTTGTTTGCTGTTCTAAAAATGGTTTGTAGTTTAAATTGAATTGACATCGTAAAAAATGTAGGTACAATGTCGTGTTAAGGTAAAAGGGCGTAAGTTTAAGTTCAAGTTTAAGTTCTGGTAAGCTTTAACTTATAACCAACCTCTGCCTAAAAAGTCTGTTTTGAGTTGTTATAATGGCGGCGAAGTTGATTTTATAATTTTTAACGGAACCGCATATAACGTTTGAAAATACTACGATATCCAAAGCAGATGCCGACCCAAACGGGAGGGGAGGGGGCTACAGGAGCAAATCCCCCCTTCCAGACTCTGAAACTGCTTTTTTTGTGAATTTAACCCTATACCGGTGTGTTTTGACTGGCAATTGCTCTTCCCAACGCGGTGGTGGCTGGTGTACCGGAGTTGAATTAAATGCACCTTCGTCATACGAGCGATTCACATTGCCCGGTTAAGTCAAATGTTGCCCCCCCCCCCCTAAACAAGGTTCTAGATCCGCGCCTGATCCTAAGTCTATGGAAAATATAAACGCAAAAAATAACTTTAAAATTAGGAGTAAATGCCTGTGTTTAGCACAATTATAAAGCTGAAGAGTTTGTTTGAACGCGATAAGCTCAGGAACTACTGATCTGAATTAAAAGAATATTTTATTATTAGATAGCCCATTTATCGAGTAAGGCTATAGGCTATATAACATCTCGCTACGACCAACAGGAGCGGAGCAGCAATAAAAATGTTCTAAAAACGGGGAAAATTTACGCAGACGAAGTTGCGCAGGTCAGCTAGTGATAAATATGTACACCTAGTTACACTGCAATGTGTACCAGAAGGGTGTAGCTGAATTTCAGCAGTGGACAGTGTATGGCATAAGTAGATTAAGTATAGGTACTTATTGCCCCTCTCGGCCGTCTCTTTTTTAATACCAAAAACTAATATCAATGGTATTTGTTCATATAGAAATTAATACATTGGTATTTGGTTTTGATATTAGAAAAGAATAGGCCCACCTCCCGTGGCGTCTAATTTAATTGTATAATCATGGCATCACATGATATAAGAACATATTAGTTACGCCGACAAAGTGGTAGAATTAAATCTTAAAAGTAAAATCTGGTATCTCTCCCATTATTTTTTTTTAATATTTAGTGTTTGTAAATATATTTTTTTGATTTAGGGATCTGTTTGTGAAATATTAAGCCCTAAAGAGAACATTTTCGATAGAGTCAAGTTTAATGCCCCCTCCCCTGCCAGTTAAATGGTTGTTTCTGGAGATGTGAAATCGATTTTGTATTTGGCTATAAATAAGGAAACACGAGTTTTAGCGTTTTGATCGAAAGCGATAAATCAAACCTTCAGGAGGTAAAACAACTGCGCGGACGAAGCCACGGGCGACTACTAGTACATATTATATAACGTTGTTAGTAGTATGAAACAAAAACAACAGAAAACCCACTTCTTCCAACGCATTATTGTGTTGGGCAATTACGGAACCCTATATTATGCGTGGCCCGACATGCACATGCCCGGTTTTTTTATTTGAAAAATTAAACGACTTATTAAAACTGTCGCTATTTCTTTAGGCTGTAGGCGAATATTGGAACACAGCTTCCTAGCGGTATTACCTACGCTTGACTTAACAAAAGCATAAGAAATATAAATAGCCATTGTTAATGACATAGGCAATCCAGATAAAATAATCTTGCACGTAACAATTGACCGAGAATTTCTAAAAGAATGTAAGATTTTGTTGCCAAATGCCAATGTCAATAGGAACTGTATATTTGTTCCACAATAATGTTTCTAAAACCTAATATTATATTATTATGCGACATATTATAACAACATATATCTTCCGTATGTTTAAAGATTTGTGAACCAAATTTTACAGCAATAATATTGTGTAACAAATAAATATTGGATAAGGAAGTGAGGAAAAATGTTACGTTTAATCTTATTTATTGTTATAATTAAGTCTCGTATAGCCAAAAGCTAGACGAGTCATAATAATGATAATAGTTATATTATCGCAGGAATGTATTATTCATAACATGTTACAAATTACTTGTTTCATTGAGATTAAGTGTGGGTTACATACTTATAGGGAAAACTCAAAGCAATTAACTTCAAAATTGATCTAAGCGACATCGATAAAGGTACCTACTATTTTTAGCAAAATTTACCTGAAATGAATAGATATATTTACTTTTAGGGATATTTATAAATTGATTTCGACATGATTATTATATTTTTTGGGTGTTTCAAAACAAATTTGACAGTTGTTTTCAGCGTTATACCAAAACATTTTCGCCATGAAAATATATCTATGTACTACATAATGGTTACTCATACAAAAACAACAATATTTCCACTATGAGTAGGTATGTTAAAGTACCAGAATGCAGGGGTGTAGCTACCGCCGTATTAGGTGTGTCAAGGATACGGGGCCCTCAGTCTTTAAGGGCCCCCAGGCTTTCTTATATTGTATGGACCGAATTTCTTATGTTGTATTGTATTTCTTTGATTTGATTTTGTGCCCCCCCCCCATAGTTTTTGACGCACTTGACCCCCCTACATCGCGCGTGCGACTTACACTTGTCCAACTTGGCCAAAACGAAATGCATCCCCCTGCTTCCATCGTAAACATGTTAAATCCGGCACGCCCATTTGCCTCTCGCCCCCCCCCCCCCGTTTGAAATCCTGAATCCGCCCCTGACTAGGCCATGCACCAATTGTGTGCTGGTGATTACGGTCATAAATATCCATAGCCTGTTTAGTCCTCTAAAGTGTTTATTTCCTTTGCAATGGAAATTTCGGAAGTTGTTGAGATTACCACATTCTTTTGTATCGATAAGATTTATCAATGATCCAAATCTTCTCGTTGACTTTGTCTGTAAACTGTAGAGATAATCTTAAATTAGGCGCATATTATCTACCTAGGTATTGTATAAAAGTGTGGGTAATCATAATCTATACATAAATTATAAAGCTGAAGAGTTTGTTTCTTTTTTCTGAACGCGATAATCTCAGAAACTACTGGGTGTGGAATTGAAAAAATATTTAGCTGTTGGTTGTATTTATTTTGTTGTCGTAGCGTGGTGTTAATGGGCTATATTAACACCATGCTACGACAATAGGAGCAGAGCAGCAATGAAAAATGTTGCAAAAACGGGGAAATTGACGCAGACGAAGTTGCGTGGGTCAGCTAGCTAGAAATGGAAAAATAAAGCTAGTAGAAATGGTGGAACGTCTAGACCAGAAGTTATAGGTATTATGTTACTTTTAATCCAGCATAAATGAAAAGTAATGCATTAAAGTCTCACTGTCGCACTCTCAGTGCTTTACAAATAAATAAAAATGAAAGTAATGGTACTTATAACAAAACATATAATTTTGTTTTTTTTCCGTCTATCTGTCTGTTTGTTCTACTTATTTTCAGAGCATTTTAAGATCTACTATTACCTGATTACTACAAAATAATTTACTTTTATTGTAGTCAACTACACAATTGTGTCCCTTTTTATCTTTTAAATCCTAAGACCAATCAACCAAACCATAAAATTTAAGGCTCATTTAAATACTTTCAACTAAAATTATTTTCAACTTGATCAGATATAAAGCTATTGAGTTATTGCCGAAAAACTGCGCTTCTCAACTAAAAAGGCTTACATACGCTCTTCTGCCGGTGTAATATTTCAATTATGTACATACCTATGTAGAGCAATAGAAATTATTTCAGTTAAGTTACCAATAAAAGCGCTTGTTTGTTTTCACCAGTCAGTTGTGTACATATTTAATTTTACTTCTAAGGTTTACCTGGACTTCATTTTAGGAAGTGTGGATTGATTTTTGTCTATGTGATGCTGTATGTAGTTGCAATAAAGATGTAATAAGACATTGCAACATAGAAATGTATTCCGTTACAAAATGTATATTCTTCATTGAAAAAAGTCATTGGGGCAGATTTAAACGAAAAGGTTGAATTTTTTCTAATGTTCGTAGTTCTTTTTTTACGATAACTGTCGATTGTAGTCTAACATTTCTAGCAATCCTGTTAACCCCTCCAGCTAAGCTCAGTAGCTTGTATTAGGAGTGGGTTTACGTCCGTAGTATCATGGGTAGAATTCGAATCCGCGACCTCACACTTGCGAAACCTTAACCATTAGGCTACCGCCACTTCATACGTTTGGTTCCGTAGTCAAAAATGGCAAAAATGGAACTCTTATAGTTTCATCATGTCCATCTGTCTGTCTCAGGCTTTTTACTCAAAGACTACTCAATGAATATTGATGAAATTTGTTGAAAAGGTGTCTTCTAATAGTCGCTATTTAGTTTGATAGCTAAATAATAATAATAAATATTTTTAAGGGGGGGGGGAGGCATTCCATACATGTAACAGAAGCTGCATTTTTTTTTAGCAAAACATCAACGTGTTGCCCGACATTCGACAGCTCTTTCAAAAACATTTTACGGTTTCTAATAAACTTTTGTGATTGAGTGAATATATTTGGAAATAATAATCGCTCCGTAAGTTGCATCAATTGTGTCTCACCCTAACTTTGAACCTTAACGTGTGACCAAAAATTTGTAAAAATTTAAAATATGTACTAATAAATACTTTGAATTAAAATTATTTCGGACCAGATCGGATATACTGTCATTGAGTTATTGTCGAAAAACTGCGATTCTCAACAAAAGGGCGTAAGTACCATGAACATACGCTCTTCTGCTGATACAATTATTCAAGGCTGAGCATGGTCCGACATGCTTTTCCCCGGTTTTTATTTATTTATTTAAGTTAATTTAGTTATTGCTTGTTTTCATTTCTTTTTCCTAGGTCAGAATAATTAGAAATTATAAAAAGAAAAGATAAAGTGAACTTAACAAAGAAGGTATAAAGATACTTCATATCTTTTTTAAACTAAAAAACTAGGTATTATTCGAGTAATAAGAGGCTATATGAAATTAAGTCAGGCTGCTGATGCATACAATGTGAAACCTAACGATTATTTTATTGCAGAATTAAAAAGTATAAATAAGAAAGTATAGCTAAAAATGTTGATTATACGACAAAATATACAGTTGATCAAGTATTTTCAAAAGATGAAGAAAAAGTACTGTAGGATTATTTAGTAAAAAGTTCTAAGATGCATTGTGCTTTGAGATACAAACAAGCAAAGAAACTAGCATATGAGTATGGTACAACACTAAATAAAATCATCTGGCTACTGGTACTGGTATCAATTGGCTGGAATGTTATTAGTTATCAGTTGATTGATATATTTTATTTTATAATTATTTTCAACCAGGTATATACGTATGATTTGTTTTACATTTTATTTAAAAAACATGTTATTATTATATACCTACCATATATATTATATACCTATCTTTCATTTAAAAATACTAATTAAAAAATGCCCAAACTGAAATAACTGCAAATATATATAAGCACTACTCTTGTTCTTGGAATTATTTTGTAACTTTGTTCTTAATAAAAGTAAATAAATGCATTATTATGAATTATGCCCTAGGGATGTTCAAGGCGGCCCCAACTACGGGGTAGCTGTGAACATTTGCAAGTCTGTAGAAAAATCTTAATATCAAATTATTATGTATTTACAAATTATTAAGAAGAAAGCTATGAAAGAAGAAAAAACTAAGTAAATCAGACTAATTTAGAATTTATGGGGTAAAGTATGAAGAATGTTTAAAACTCTCCTCTCCCCTACTTACTGTGAAAGATCTTTTTATTTTTCGTTTTATATGTAGTTACCTACTTACATGGATATTTTGGTTAATAAACCAATCTAATTAGGTATTTATACTAAGAATACGATTGTCTTTATTTACTTGACGATCCAATTTTTAAGTATGTATAGGTAATTTTATTTCTACCAGTTCCTACCTAAGCCCCCGACTTAAGACATGAGAATTTTCTATTTTATGCATGCAGAAAATGCAGAAAAAATGTAATCAACCTAGCGAGAACTAGGGCTCATACTATGATAGGACGAGACACTGCGCAGGTGTAGGGCGCATATTGTCTTGGTCTTCTCAGTGTGGCCGCATATCCCAATTGCCATATCTACCCTGTTACGGACGTACCTACCTACCTCGTCTATAAAACTATTTATTAGTAAATACGTATTATTTTTTTTTCTTTTTGCCAGCCCCATTATACCATATTCAAGTATAGTACAGTAGATACTTGTTTAAAATATTACATAATTTAAACCAGTTTACAGAGTATCCTTGCGCCCTTAGATGTTGGTTCCGCTAGAATGCTCTGCATTACACCAACATTTATACGATTTATCTTTAAATCTTTCAATTCTAGAGTTTTCTAAGAACCAAGACACTAGGGAACTAGTGTCTTGGTTCTTAGAAAACTCTATCAAAATATGTTGGACATCGTCAAAGTATTATTGATTCCAAAAGATAAATTTGTCAAGTGAAAAATGTCATCATCATCATCACTAATATTATGAAGAGGAAAGGTTTGATTGTTTGATTGTTTGTTTGTATTGAATAGGCTCCGAAACTACTGGACGGATTTGAATAATTCTTTCATCGTTGTGAAGCTACACTAACCCTGGGTGACATAGGCTATTTTTTATCCCTGTAATCCCACGGGAATAGGAACTACGCGGATGAAACCGCGAGGCGTCCGCTAGTATGTAATATACTGCCACTGTACTGCCATCGAATTATAGCTTGGAGCACTATTAGTCGTCAAAATAGTCCACTAGTATTCACACGGTGACGCCAAAGTCAAAGTACTTTTTTTACTTAGGTTACAGAATGCAACTCTTATAAATGTCAAACAAAATTCAATAGTTACGAGTCAGGCAGACATGAAATGTTGATCTCTTACCCTAACTACCACCGAATCATTGCTCGTGGCTCTTAGCGTAGTTTGATGTTAACGCGGTGACGTCGGCTAATAGTGTAGAGAGATATTTCAGGCGGAGGACGAGATTTCCTCATCGAATTCGATTGATATTTGTAGCCGTACCCGTCATTCAACTGCCACGGAATCACCGCTCAGCTCGACACATCACCGGTAGCGTAGTTTAAGTAGCCCACTAAGTGTTCACGCATTGACGTCAAGCTGACGACTAACAATGCAATCTGTACCAGCAAACACGAAGTGTTCTGTTACTAGGAGAGATATAGAGCATTTTATATGCTCACCAAAATCATCAATATCATAATCTTCATGCTAAAGAGTATGTTGCTGATAACGCATGGGCATAATGAAGAGGCGTGCTACTCGGATGCTGGGTTGTCAAGCGGAGGCGGAGGAAGCTCTCAAATATTCTACCTACTTATCAGTTTTGTAGTAATCCGTACTAAAATTTATTAGGTACCTAATCCAAAAGTATTCTTCTTTTCGTTTGTCGGTGCAAATTGCATTAATAGTTGTCAGCTCGACTTCACCGCGTGGTCGTTAACACCAAGTGGGCTACCTAGACGCTACGGCTTCAGCCATTCAGTTTGTAGGGTTATTATGAAAGAGAACAGTCGCTAACTGTCATATCAATGCAACCCGCTTAATAAGGGATCGGATAGATTACAGATAATTATATCGTAGGCATTCCTAAAAACGAATTTTAATAAATTAAGCCTTTATGTGGTAAAACGAGCGACAGCTAGTCAACGAATATGGATGTCTATACAAAGCTGAAGAGTTTGTTTGTGAGTTTGAATGCGATAATCTCAGGTACTACTGATCCAAATTGAAAAAAACTTTACTGTTAGATAGCCCATTTATGGAGGAAGGCTATATAACAGCAGCAATAAAAAATGTTGCGAAAACGGGAAAAATTTACGCAGATAAAGTTGCGCAGGTCATATTACGATAAGCGAGACTGCCTCTGTGGCGCGCTGGGACTGTGTTCGACTGCTACACAAGAGGTCGTGGGTTCGATTCCCACACGAGACACCACTTTGTGTGATCCACAAATGGTTGTTACGAGTCTGGGTGTACTTTGTGTCCGAGACTTGTATGTTTGTAAAGACCCCCGTGACACAGGCCTTGTAACCTACAGTGGAAGACGTCTTAAAAAAAAGGTGTTATTTTTCTATGGAAAGTCTAAACTATACAAAATATGGGTCCGTCCACAGGTCGCGTCGCCGCGCGCTGTACAACACTTAAGGTATAACTGCGTGTTTAGTTTGAGAGTAGATACGTTTAATAATAGCTCCATTGGTAAATTACTATTACAGAGACAGCATCGAGCGAATGATAACAAAGCCAAATGAGCTGGCAATGAAGCATGGCTATGTGGCTACATATTGGTATCACTTTGTCCATCCCAGATAGATAGTAGATATAACAAAATCTAAATAAAAGAAGTGTTTAATGTCGACTCTACCTTGACCAATTTTTCATTAAAAGATTTGCAATGATTAACACAGTCTATCATAATAAAATCTATTTCAAATTTGAGTCACAATGATTCACCAACCTAAACGATTTACTCACGTGAAAGAAAGATAAGAGTATTTACATGCTGTCTGTAGCCGCGGAAGTGACGGCCTTCTGTACTTATACTCTTATATTTGATTGTCAAAAATAGTGTGAATAATCAGCATACATAATCTGATAAAGTCTTTGACGAGTAGTGGAAGTGAAAATCAATCGATATAGATCGAGATGATTCACAATCACATCACAATCGATATGTCGCATACAGGCAGATGAAGGGCGTACGTCACAATTAGAGTTCTTTCACACTAGCGTCTTTCTAGCACTTTAATTAAGTACTTACCTACTTTTAGTTATCGTCACTCTTTGCCTCCTACTGAAAGTGGTCTCTTTGAGCGGAAGGTTAGTAACTCCCGCTTAGTTAAAACCTTGTTGTAGTAGGTAATAGGGATAGTTTTTTTTAGGGTTCCGTAGCCATAATGGCAAAACGGAACCGGAGTCCGTCCGTCCGTCCGCTTTGCTCAGAGACTGTTAGAGTCTTGTTAGTTTTTGCATATTACTTACGCTGAAAAAAAAATGTGTGTACCTTCCATATATGTAAAGTGGGGGTGTGATTTTTTTTCTCACCTACCCAATCGTGTGGGGTATCATTAGGTAGGTATTTTAAACGATGTCGGGTATGTGAACAAAATCACAGTAATAGTATATATAGTCAAATTAGGAAAACTATCACAGCTATGTAGTCTTTACAAGTTTACGAGTAATAGCTGATGAAATGAGAAGTAACAAAATTTTCGTACAAATTCCATTCTAAGAAGTTAAAACGTTGTAAGTATGAAACAAAAACCACAGAAAATCCACTTCTTAAGCCACATTATTCGGATGGAGGCGGCGGGGGGGACCAGCACTTGCCCGGCGGCTTTTTACTACGAAATGAGGAGACTGGCAAGTCGTGCGCCTGAAGTAAGCGTCTCGCTAGCCCATAACAGTATCAGTGCTACCCAAATCTTTGTTTGGCAACGAGCTGAATGTCATCGCACTGCGCTCCTTACTTGTCCAGTAATTGGTTCACCGTAGCCATGCCTAGCTGTACGTAGGAGCATTTTTGCCACGATATTCCACTGTGAAGAAAAGAAAAATAATATTTTTTTTTTCATAATATTATTTCATAATAGTAGTTTGAAGTAGCTAGTAGTTTTTAAATTATAAGTGCCTATATCTGTTCAGAACCTACAATATTCTAAATACACAAACGTCTACGTTTGGCTTTCATACCTCGACTTGACTGCCTCGGTGGGTTAGATTCCCACACGGGACAGCCATAAGAGTACACTTAACTCATGTGGTTATATTTAATAATTAATTTTCATGTACCACACTATCAAATTAGGCACTTCGCATGTAATGTTGTTGTAGGAAAAAGAAATATTTTTCTTCTTCAGCCTACTGACGCCCATTGTTGAGAAAGCCGGCTACTTTGACCAGATCGTCGGGCCATCTAGTGGGAGATCGACTCACTGCGTCTACCGAGTAGTGGTCGCCACTCGAAATTATTTTTTTCCCCATCGGTTATCGGTACTTAGGGCGATGTGGCCTTCTTATTTCCACTTCAGCTTGCCAATTTAAATAAATTTAGAGAACCACTAATGAAATAAATAGTTTTTTTACCCAAGGTTAAGGCGTCTCCTAAACATAGAGCCTCGACAATCAAAACAAAAGAAAATAAATAGAGTCGTTTGACTAAAAAGATTGTAGTACAGAACCCTCGATGCCCGACGGGTTTTTTTAACACATTGTTCATATCATGTGGTTCAAGATTTTTTAAACATTCTACACAATATTTTTTGGAACAATCCAAAAAAATAAGTCTTTCATTTGACGTGACGTGACGACGTTTCATAATAGTTAGTCATTATGAATAATGACAATGTCCCGAAGAAATGTGATAAAATAATTATTTTAACTACCTATTATTCTTAATAGGTGGTTGATCTTAGGGAAAGTAATAAATGCTCTTTTTTCCAGTTTTGAATTGTATTTGTTGCTTTTTTAAATTACAACTAATAGTATTTGGATAACGAATTGATGACGAGGAATGATTGATTAAGATGATTGGTGATGATGGTTGGTAATAATTATTGGTGACGATGATTGATGATGATGGTATTAATGGTGACTATAGGTAAAACTTTATTGCCCAGATCTTTAGAATCGCATCTTCTTCTGTGCTGCTGCGGGAGTACAGCTTCTTCGCCCTTGAGTAACAAAGCGCTGGCACCATGAGAGCTGCAGCGGCCGACGGCGACCGAGGCTGCGGAAGTCAGTCGGATGAAAAGAGAATGAAAATACTATGGAAAGTAAGATGTGACGAAGATGCCCACATTAATAATAACTTAGAACAACTCACATGTCATCTGATCTGAAACTAAACAGAGTTTGTAACCATACAACTGATAAACATAGTTATATAATATTAAATACATACATAATATAGAAAAATGTCAACACACAAAGGTTTATCCTGGGTGGGAATCGAATCCACGACTGCCGGCTTAGCACTAACCACTAAACCAACAAGCCAGTCAGTGAAACCTAAATAATACAGTCAAATGCATTATTCATAAATATTTGTCATTAATCACTTCAGAACACAAATGAACAAATGCCATATACCGTTTCTCGTTACTGTAATTTCATTCCCTTAACTATTATACAACAAAACTGTTTGTACTAAACAAATATTTGTAGTAAGAACACAACTACCGCGTTACCGCATTATGTCAGCTTTGTGATTCATACATTTAGACTACTAGACTACACACATAAAGTATGTTTACAGATTATTTAAATATGTGCGTACCAACAAACGAATTAACTGTATTACCTAATGGCATACTAACATAATACTTATTTAAAGCTGAAACTACATGTGTTTAAAATAAAACCCTTAAACACGTGGAGTTTATATATTTATCGACACAGGCACAGAAATCGAATTAACCTTGTAGTAATCGAGCATAATGTGGTACGCGGATATCTCGAGCAAGGGGTAAAGTCCGTCATAGTTCATTGTTCAAACCATTTCGACTATAAAAATGCTACTGCAACACTGACACAACGCTGACACTATGCACACACGATTATAATTAGCAACAAATTCACCAGACGGATGCCTTCGTGTCCACCGTTCGATTAAGACTCTCGAATGAGATTGACTGTCCCGGTATTTCAAATGTAAACGTCGAACAATGCCACGTCCTAATGGCGGCCATGTTATAAACGAGTCAATACAACTGTCATTTAATCAAAACAGATGTTAGGTCACCGGAAAGCAATTAATTTTGCGACATATTTTTAAGGTGGATTGGCTAGCACTTACAAGTAAAAAGGGGTACAGCGACCGCCATAATAGCCATATCAATTATACGGGGCCCCCAGGCTACAGAGGCTTCTAAAGTGCATTAGTAGTTTACAGCATACAAAGCACAGTCAGCGACTAACACTAATATAAAGAAAATTTGTGTGGGCTCACTGACATATTTGATACAGGTCCAAGATAGAGTCGTCCATACATACGTTTCAATATGTGTTTTTAAAAATCTCAGTTTTAGATAATCTGTTTTCCAATCTTCTATGACGTGTCCTGCAAGCACCCTGGACATCAAGGTAGGCAGGCATGGGTTAGCGCTTGGAGTTACAAAGAATCAGTACTGATAAGAATTCTTCATAAGTAATTGTTTATCTTAGACAATCTCAGTAGGTAATTGCAAAAATCTTAGATATCTCATTAACTAGGGTCATTTTAAAGTTTTTTCTTGCTTTCCAATTTTTGCGCCTCATTGGTTCGCCTATATTTTTTACTCAACCCCTGATTTTTTTTATTAACACTAGCTGTAAAATGCAAACCTTCACACGTCATGTATTAAAAAAACTTACCTACGATTCGTTGCAATGTTTAAAGTAATAGTTAAGTTTAGCAATTTACAACTTTGATTAAACAAATGACAACCCTAACTTTAACAATTTTGACAGTGGCTGCTAGGCAACTTTGTTAATAAACATTTCATATTGCGCGCGGCTTTAGTACCTATAGTGTAAACAATCTTTCGGGGTGGTAGGAATGCGTATGCATACGATTGCTTTGAAAAATATTATGTAGGTTTAAATCTTGCACAGCAAGTTTAAACCTTTGTGTGATATTTCGTATCGAGTCTAGGTATATGAATATAATGTTTTCAATAGAATATTTCCAATTTTGCCGCGAAGCTGCTCTACTGCGAGTGTTTTATTTTTAAAACAATGACAATTTATTAAAAAAGACTTCTCCGGTTCGATTTACCTATTAGCTAAACATAACAAAATTATAGAACATGGCTAAATAATGAAGGTACGGTAGCTAAGGCATTGGATTCGCAATCGTGAGGTCGCGGTTTCGAATTCTACACATTATACTACCGACGTGAACCCACTCCTAACACAAGCCTTGAGCTTAGCTAGAGGGCTTAACAGGATTGCTAGTAATGAGGGACCACAAATCCACATTGCTAGTTACAAAAAAAAAAAATCAATTGACCATATTAGGTACAAAAATTCATGTTATAATTTGTTTAAAATTTCTAATTACTTTCAGATATTAATAACATCGACGAACGAAACTCTGCAGAAATAAAAAAACAGCATCTTCTTAAAGACATAAATAAATTTATGTCTTTAAGTTAGTCTTTAATTTATTATTATTTTTTGTGCTTATCGAATGGTTGGTCGAGAAATATGGGTACAAGTTAGCTGTTAAATATAGACGAGGTATGTATTACCAAGTTTTATATAACTTGCGATGTATGTGTTACGGTGAAAGTGATTAATCTGTCGTTTACGGTCGGGACCCTTTGAATAAAAGTACCACCCAATCTCTTCCCGTGGGTCTCGTCAAGGCGACTACGGGATTTCCCACCGGAGGATGGGCAGCAGCGTACTCTGCGTGAGCTTTACTGCGACAGTCAACCCGCTCGCCAAGCGTGGCGATTATGGCAAATACCCCCTGGCAGGACCTATAAAAGTGGTTCTACTGGGAAGACCCGTGCCCAGCAGTAGGACATCATATTTGTTGATATCTTTAAGTACTTAGGTATTAAACTATCACACGGGGAAACAGTAACTAGCAGAACTTCGGAGTGATAATTATAATGTCACATGTATTTATTCTGTGTATTATTCTATGTAGATAGGTATTTATTATGTGGTACAGCTATCATTTTAATTTTATAGCCCATTACAATAGCTGCAGAATTATTTTGATGGGGCATTCATTAATAAAACCAAGTTGCAAATTGCTTTACGTGCTTGAATCGAATCTCTACCTAAGTATTTCAAATTAGCCATTGTTTGGTTTACTTTAAAACAAAGATATGAAGAAGTAGATACAAAGAAATGGAATGGTTCTAATATTTTATTAATTATTTTGTTTTCAACGTCTAGCACAAACCGATGGATCTAGAGAACGGAAAATTGGGAGAGATGTTTCTTTAGTGATGTAGATTAGGGGGCGTTCATAAATTACTTGAGGCGATTAGGAGGATTTTTGACTGCCTCCCTCACGCTAGTGAGATGTCGTGAGATTCGGCCCCCTTCCTAATCTTGCGTGAGATTTCACATTTGACTCAACACTGATCATAGAAAATATGTGACTTTTACTAAATTTAATTCAGTTTTAGACGGTTTCTTTTGAATCAAAATTACGTGATACTTGCCAAGCGGGTCTTCAGATTTGATGAGATTCTCAACGCCTCACGTAATTGATAGATGATTAGGGATAAGAAAGAATTTCAGGAAACTAGAGTTTCATGATAGACAGAGCCTAGATCTTGGCATAAATTCATTATGAAGCAGTGAGGTGTTTGACTCCGACTGTACTCAATGGCTTATCTACCGTTAACTGCCTGTTAAAATGATAACTATACTACAAACTTATACCAAGTCATGTCGCACTATATATGTGTTTTTGTATCATACGTAAACATACGTTATTGGACGTAGGACAAAAACGCATCTTAGCCGGCCTAAGGGCACATTCGCACGAGCGTATTTTTAACGCGCGTAAAAGAATCGCTCAAATAGAACAAATGCATTTCCAAGTACACTTTCACAGCGATGCGACGTATTTTTATCGCGCAGTGTTGTATTTTCAACCCTAAGCGTTGGGACTGTGCGCTCACTGCACTTTATTCTATATTTGATTCTCTTTTTCTCCCTCTTACTCATCATGTGGCTTCCAATACTTGTGCTCCAACATCTTCTAACAATTTGTTTCTCCTATATCCTGCTCATTCTTTTAGATTCATCGAATCCTCTTTCCTAGTTCAGTCTGTCTTACTCTGGAATGCACTGCCCCCCAAATTAATGGCACCTAACCGCTTCAACTTTAAGACGAAGGTTCGTACTTTATTCTTCTAAAAATTAGTTGAGTTATCACGATAGTATATCTATATGTAATTATATGGTATTTATGTTTGTATATATGGTTGTATATATTTATGTGGGTATTTATATTTGTTTGTGTGTAGGTACTTATATTATTATTTTGTTATCACGTATTGTTCAATAATATATAGTTTAGCTGCCAATAAGTTTACTGCACCTACTTCTATTTTTATCTCTACATCACCCTAACGTTGACTGCTGGAGAATGCTTCTTTGTATAATTGTGCATAAAGTTTTTAAATCAATAAATATATCACATCATCACATCGAGAGGGCGCTCGTTTAATAAGGACTAACTACTAGCAAAACTGACGTTTTTATATTTCGATAACCGCCGATAGAAAGAAAACGCAACAGATTTTCTATGTATTGACGGCCAAATGTCAGATTCGCTACTAGACTTAAATAAAGGTATTAACAGACAGTTAACGGTAGATAACTTATTGAGACAGGCCGTTAGTGGCGACCGAGTAAGTACAAATATGCAATTTCACCAGTTAGTTTTTGGGCTATTGGGTAACGACAGGCCTGTTAGTGTAGTGGTTTGTAGGCCTGGCTGTTAAGCCGGAGGTAGTGAGTTTGCTCCTCACTCAGGATAAAACTTTGTGTGATGAGCACGATGGCTTATTCTGTGTCCTTATTTTTTTTTCATTCTTTCTTTAAAAAGATAACTAGCAATGTGGGATTGTGGTCCCACATTACTAGCAATCCTGTTCACCCCTACGCTTGTCTTAGGAGTGGGTTCACATCAGTAGTATATTGGATAGGATTAGAACTCGCGACCTCACGATTGCAAGATCGGTGTCTTAGCCTATAATATGTCTTTAAAAATAGGTATTTAAGTATGTTTATTAGTTGACTGGTTGCCATTCAGATGACGTTGCGTGAGTTGTCCAAAAAAATCAGACAATGCATTCACAGGCATACGAGTAGACAGTTAAGACGATGATGTAGTACTAAGATGCGTTACCTACGTAACGTCACAATTACATATTTGATTATATTATTATAATTAATTAATAATAATTAATGGTTTTATTCAATACGTGTCTTATCTATATTCTGTGTTGACCGCGAGGAGTTTTTTATCTGTTAATTCAAGACTGCACCTGAACTAACTATTTATTTGTCATACAAGGGTTATGAATTGTGTGTTTCACAAACCTACATATTCCTTACCTACTTGAGATCTTCATATTCCTGTATTAGTGTACCTAAGCTTACTCAAAGTAGACTAGGACTCGGGATCAACATAAATGGATCTTATAAAGCTCGCTCCCGTTGGCAAATGGAACTCACATCTCTTATACAGCAATCTCGCAAATAAAGTCAAAGCCTGCCTCTGCCACTGCTACTGCCTCGGTGGCGTAGTGGGAGTGTGTTCGATTCCCACACGGGACACCATTTTGTGTGATCCACAAATTGTTGTTCCGGGTCTGGGTGTACTTTGTGTCTGTGACTTGTATGTTTAAAGTCCCCCGTGACACAGGGCTTGTACCCTACCAGTAAAAATACTTTATCAATTTAGGTTACATACTTATGAACGTCAGACTAAATTTGGAATAGAATGATTCTACATTTAATGCCAAGTTCACAAGAGTAAAACCATGAGAAAAGAACTTGGCAATAAAAACTCATGACCACTTTTTTAAATGCCATTAAGGTGCTGCAACCATCACACCATGAAACTCACGCAAGCAATAACCATAGTACGACTGGTATAATTTATGTTTTAAATGAATTCCTACGGTGTGGATGGGAGCATCAACTTACAAAAATACAGAAGAGGGTTAAGGCAACATGCGATTCGATTATTATAAGAAAAACTACTTTTACACAAATATTTATGAACCATTATTAAAAAAATAATAAACCTACAAAATGATAATGATTACCGTATCAACTCAGACATGGAACACGACTTATCTACCAACAATTGTTGAAAATGCGAGCGTAGTCCCCCAAACTGCAAACTTTACACAGTACAACATCTTTAACTATTATTCTCTCTGTGATTACTTCCGTGTCGGTAATATTGGCAAATTACGTTTTGTTCAAAATCAATATTATGCGGATCATAATAGTAAGATTTGTTCTTGTCAAAAGCGCGACAGCGAGAACGTGAATAGGCCCCTTAATTCTTTCTCAAATACTAACTCAAAGAAAAACTCATTGGATGACTGCATTTGTGGTCCAGTACCTACCTAAGTAAGAAACTTAGAAAACGGTCAATGTAATCTTTCAAATTATACGACCAGACAACGAGTTCATAATTACAAAATTTTTAAATGTGCGACTTACTCGTTGGGAAGTGGTGGTACGATTACTGAACAAAGAGTTGTGGATTTAATTATAGCTTTATAAAATCCTTAAACTGTTGATTCCGAGCCGAGGTGTTACTTTATAGCTTGTACCTTGTAGAGTGGGGTCCTTAATCACGTTTTCTTTTCCGTTTTCGCGGCAAGTCCGTGCGAAATGTCAAAATCTTGTCATAAGTGTAAATATCATTTCACATTTCCAAGCGCAGTTCTTCGCTTAGAAATGTGAAATGAAAACGAAAAAAAACAGGCAAGAGCATGTCGGAACATGCTCAGTGCAGAGTTCCGCAGCTTTGAATAAATGCATCAGCAGAAGAGCGTAAGTTCATGGCACTTACGCGCTTTTGTTGAGAATCGCAGTTTTTCGGCAATAAGTCAATGAAAGTATATCCGGTCATGTTAGAAATAATTTTAGTTTAAAATATTTTTTGGTCTCACGGTTCAAAAGTAACTTTTGAACCGTGAGACCAAAAAATCACGATTTATGCAACTTTCAGAGCGATTATTTCCAAAAATATTCACTCAATAAAAAATTGTTTATTATAAATCTTAAAATAAAAACACGCTGATGTTTGCTGAAAAAATTGTTTTTAGCTTCTGTTATATGTATGGAGTGCCTCCCCCCTAAAATACTTAATATTATTATTTAGCTATCAATCTAAGTAGCGGCTACTACAAGACACCTCACCAAATTTCATCAATATTCATTGAGAAGTCTTTAAGTAAAATGCCTGTGACATACGGACGGACAGACAGACAGACGTATAAGGGTTCTATTTTTGCCATATTTGTTACGGAGCCCTAAAAAGAACGTGAATAAGGACCCAGGATACGGGCTTTTTAGAAACAAGAGATAAAGAAATATAGAAAGTAATATAATTTCTTTATATTTGTTTTCGAGCTTTGATCAAACCGATAATGAGTCAATGTATCATTCAGGACATTGCCTCTTAAACAGATCTAAGCGCTTTCCTTCAATACTGCCGAGATAAAATACGAGAGTGATTACATCATGAGTCATGCGTGTTTAATGTATAACTCAATTGTTTCGTATGGCTACTGAAGTACTGACCACGTGGCGTCTGTTTGATTTCATTGGTGGCACAAATCATCGTACGACTCAGAATCTCGGAACGTCTTCAGAACATAGTGATCCGAGATGTCATGTTTGTGAACGGTGTATTTGAGCGTTGCTCAAGCGAAGTAGGCATGAAGATGTTGGTCTAGTGGTTAGTGGCCCTGACTGATACACCGGAGTTCGGGGGTTCGATACTCACCCGATAAAACTTTGTGTGATGAGCATGATGGTTTATTCTGTGTCTGGATATAATTTATCTATAATATTTAAGTATGAGGATTAGTTACCTGGTTGCCATAGTACAGGTTCTACCTAATTGGGATCAGATGCCATGGTGTGAGTTGTCCCAAGATCTTAATATTATAAGCTTAGCTTCTGTACTCCCAGTGGTTTATGCCGATGGTGTAAAATTAAATACGTAGCAACATAAAGGTATGGTTTTGATGGTAATGGGATAAACATTATGTGATCCACAACTGTGTTACTAACTTGAATGTTTAGTAAAGAGCAATCAACATAGAGTAACAAAAAGGTTTAATGTATTTCAGGAATTATTCGTTACGGTGGAATTCATTTAGAAAAGCCAAATTAATTTTAAAACTATCTGAAATCTACAGCTTTCTAGACATAGATAGAAATAAATAATGCCCAAATAAATGTTAACTACTACTTTGTGAAATGCCACGACTGCTACGCAAGAGGTCATGGGCTTGATTCCCAAACGGGACACCACTTTGTATGATCCACAATTTGTTGATCCGTGTCTGGATGTACTTTGTGTCCTTGGCTTGTATGTTTGTAAAGTCCCCCGCAGTCTTGTAGCCTACTGTGGGAGTTGTCTATTTAAAAAAAAAAATACTCAGCGAGGTCAAGTCCCACGAAACCAAAATCGTGGGTTCTTTAACGGCACACACTCCTACGAGTAAAACCTCTTCCTATAATTCCAAATCAGGTTAGTAAGCTAACATAGATATAGATTTGAAATGAAAAAAAAAAACATTATTTATTACTGTCCCCTAGCTTGTGTGCACACGCGTATCACAGCCGACAGGGAAGGATAGCGTCGCATCGTGAAGCTGATTACGGTTGACCGAAATCTGAATGCTACATGATGATCACGACCGCTATGCTATGAGAGAACCTACGATGAAGATGAATTTATTACTTTGACAAAACAGTGCCCTGTTGGTGTGGCCAGTGGTTAGCGACCTTGACTGCTAAGCCAGAGTTTGTGGGTTCGATCCCCACCCAGGATAAAACTTTGTGTGATGAGCACGATGGTTTATTGAATGGGTTGTAATATCTAGAAATATATAAGTATGTTTATCAGTTGTCTGGTTGCAATAGTACAAGGTCTGCTTAGTTTGGGATCAGATGGCTTTATGTGAGTTGTCCCAATTTTTTTTTTAATGTGGGATTGAGTCCGACATTACTAGCAATCTTTTTAACCCCGCCAGCTAAGCTCAAAGGCTTGTGGTAGGAGTGGGTTCACATCGGTAATATAATGGGTAGGATTCGAACCCGCGACCTCACGATTGCTAGACCGATGCCTTAGCCATTAGGCTACCGCCGTTTGAATATATTATATTATTGTTATAGTTATGTACTTATCGTAATTATAAAATAAAATATAGTTTATGAAATACTGTTTTGGCTTTGCCCGAGTGGATGTCGGTGTCTTTTTTCAGAATGCCATCTATGTTCTTGCATACCTACTTCTATAACATCCGTGAAGTCGTATTAAAACAAACAAACCCAGTTTTAAATTCTTATTATTGGTCAGTATTAGGATACTAACTTACTAATAAATTATTTGTTATTATTAGTAACATCTTTATGAACCTTAAGCAGTACCTTGACCACTATAAGGGCTGCTTATGCCCCATTAATACGCCATAATGTTATTGAAACAATCATCCATAATTACATCGTGCAATAAAACAAAAATAAATCATAAAACCTATTTTCGTAATTACTCTCTTCGCTCTTGCAAGTGCAGCAGCCATTATAGAATTATATACAATTAACTAAGTCACCGTACCACAATTTTTTGTTTGTTTTTTCGCATCAACATTACTCGTACTAGTTTTTATTTATCCTTAAGACCCATCAGATGAGACATAAACGGCCGTTCAAATGATGTTTACATTGCAAACATGCGTGGTACATATAAGACACTTGCTGCATAGTGCAGATATAGTACGGGTCTTGTCGACTATAGACGACACTTGCGTATCGAAGCCAGTTGCACGCCGAAATTCGTCGCGTGTGCACGCGTGTATAACAATATTGTAGATAGTGCTGTACCAAAGTGGCCGGTAGCCAATATCTGTTATTTTTGGATCTTATTTATTGTGAGTATTTTTTTTTATATATGTTTATGTTATTTTTGTGGTGTTTAAAAAAAAGAGATTTAAGATTTTTGGAAAAATATCTTAAGGGGTTTTGAATTTTAATAAATTATGTTTTGTAATTTATAAATACTTAGAATTTGGTTAACGATGTCAATTAGTAATAATATATTTAAAATTATAGTTATTAACAATTTTTGAAAATTATTACGCACAAAGTTGTAGTCGTCGTATTTAGATGTTTTTATTTTTGTTTTAAAAATAAATATCTGACATAAAATATTCATTTACAAGGTCCATATGTATTATTATAGTAATTTGTCAGTCATATAATTGGTTTCTTGACAGTTATGATTGGTACTTAAGTTATTAAACAGTAATAAAAAAAACCCTAGCGTCATCCAATATTTTTTAATATCTATAAGTTATATTAGTACACAAAAAATAAAATACTTAATGACTCCATTTAATGAAAAATAAATCAAATTCGTCAAATATAAGCAAAAGATTTTTTATAAAATGTTTGCATAAGTGGCAATTATAAATAAAATAAATCTCTAACAAAAATCTAAGGCATAATTAGGTAAATTAAATTAAAATTACTCCGAAAGTCAAAATAGCAAAAAAAATATATATTTTAAGTATTAAAACCTATTTCATAAAAACTCTTTAATATATATTTAATTGGTGGTATTTACTCAGTTTCTCAAAACAAAACGCATTATTACATACGCATTCCGAAAGTACTCAATTCGTCACACATTGGACATTTTCTCCCGACGAGACGCTGTGACGAATGTATTGTAATCGTCCATCCCTGAACTTAGACTTGTTCGCTTGGCACAGTGCCTGACATTGACCCTGAACAAAACGTCTGCATCGATTTTTGTTGGAACTTCATTACAGTTTGTTTACGAAGTGATGTATAAGTAGGGTAGAAATATTAAGGTAAAATATTTATCGAAAGAGCCTTGTCTTCTTCATCAATCCTTTTTATAAAAAAAACAAGAGTAAATACTTGCGTAAACGTAAACTTTCTACAGTTGGTGCCAAACTTAGAATTAATAAATTCTAAGTTTAGCACCAACTGTAGCAATTCTATTAAAAATAGAGTATAAAGTTTAAAAAGCGGCGGTAGCTTAATGGCTAAGGCATCGGTCTCGCAATCGTGAGGTCGCGGGTTCGGATCCTACCCATTATACTACCGACGTGAACCCACTCTAACACAAGCCTTTGAGCTTAGCTGGAGGGGTTAACAAGATTGCTAGTAATGTGGGACTCAATCCCACATTCCTAGATATCTTTTATAAAAAAAAAAATAGTAAATAGAGTAAGATTTTTTAAACTTAGATTATTCTCCATAATCAAAACAAAATACTTACGTTAAAATTATGTTACAGTTTCATCGTAAAAAAATAATTGGATTTTATGTAATAAGTATGTTTGTACAGGATCTACTTATTATATAAAATTTAATTAAGGTTACGTCTAATCAAGATTGCTATGTATGATATTTATAGAAATGATTTTTTAAAGCCGTTTGAAATAATTTTAACATTTTTTTTTTGGCGTGAAATTAAATTGTTATGATTTAATAACGGCACAGCCAGCGGCACTTTAACACTTCACAAATTGTGTCATGTGGACGTTTTTGGAAAAATAATAACTATTTTTATACGTTTTCCAAAGATTTTAAAATATAATAGACGTACGTACAAAAGTTTTACTACAATAGTATATAAAATTAATATTCGAGTTAATAGTTGTAGTATACAAACTCCTAACAAATTTACTAACACTGATTTTAAAACCAAATAATTAGTATTTCTTTTTTTTTTTCGTTAAACATACCAAAAATAATTAAAATATTATTACGAGAAGTTTGATGACAATACTGAGAAAAATACGTGAAGCGATTTGAATTAATTATATTCAGATAATAGTAGATACCAAGTTTTTCCTCCTAGGTTGTATATAATACAGTTATTTATTATTTATTAGAGTTGCAAAATTTGTTTTTTAAAATAAATATTTGTTTGCTAATTTTGATTCAATGCTTTTTTAAAAGTTAATTGGGTCTTATGCTAAAAAAATTGAGATTCAATGCTTTTTTAAAAGTTAATTGGGTCTTATGCTACAAAACTATGAAGGGTGAGTCACCCGTCTTTTTATTTATAATTTATTATGTAAAACAATTGTAATCACGACAACGATCACTTTGAGGGCACGTCGAGATAGATTTATCAGTGATTGGTTATCGTAAGAAGTAGATGATACCACGATAAGTTTATTTAAAACTTCATTCATAAAATTGTATTGTTAAAGCCATAGGCGTACGACGATACGTTGGTATAACTAATATATAATAATAGTAATATTCCTTGGGACACTCACACAACGCCATTTGATCCCAAACTAAACAGAGCCAGTACTATTGCAACCAGACAACTAATAAACACACTTAGATACAAATACATTAATTGCATTTTTGAAGGATAGTTAAATTTGAAGTCCAGACCCAGGAATTGAACCCGATATTTCCGTAGCCAAACCGAAGCCGGAATCGAACCACCTATCTGGACTAAGACCTCTAATTTTTCTATCCTTTGATGCTCGCGAGATGCGCCCTCGCATGCGTCATCTAGCCGGTAGTTAAAGAACTATCACGGCTTTTGCTTCGTTAGAGAGAGAGCATTTTAACAAATTATGATGTCGCAGGCCTAATATTTAAGTGATTTTTTATAGGAATTTCTTGCCAATTACTTTACATACATATTATAGATAATTTACACCCAGACACAGAATAAACCATCGTGCTCATCACACAAAGTTTTATCCTGGGTGGGGATCGAAACCACGACCTCCGGCAGTCAGGGTCACTAACGAACAGACCAGTCAAAAATTAAATAAAATGCTTATTAACGTATTTGTATAAAACATAAATATGTAGA
The DNA here is from genome assembly GCA_945859575.2 of Herminia tarsipennalis. Lineage (NCBI taxonomy): Eukaryota > Metazoa > Arthropoda > Insecta > Lepidoptera > Erebidae > Herminia > Herminia tarsipennalis. Next base: position 13,194,629 of record OX243855.2, read on the forward strand.
AGAACTTTATATAAAACTTCATTCAAAATATTGTACTCATTACGATGGACTAAATACTGTGGGCATTTTCAACCAACCAACCCAATAGCTGACAGAAAACGGCCAAACATTTCTAAAAAAGTGATGCGATTGCAAATCGAATCGTCATTTGAGAGACTATACAATAATACTTATTCGTAGATATCAGCTGATTTCTACACTTAGTCTACATAAACAAAAACTAGGCAAACTGTTATCATTATCAACTATTTTCAGGCTTCCCATTGTCCTTAATCACAGATGCTTAGATGATAACAATGAGTAACACTGCAGAGGCGTCTTGGACGTAAATACCGGACATTCGTTTATGACTTGATCGCCACAACTCAACGTTCCTACAGAAAATGATGGAATAATAAGATCTAACATTGTTCTAAAACAATACTGTTTTACATATTGCGATATGTGTACTATCTATTGTAATTGAAGTAGTAAAAATAATAAAAACAATTGATCATCTCTATAATTGATTGTTTTGTTAAAGGCTGAGGTTTTTAATCATGAATCATTTAGATAGATCAAACATTGCAGAGCTTGTACTATGGAAACCAGACAACCGATAAATATACTTATATATTTCTAAATACATACATATTATAGATAAATAACACCCAGACACAGAATAAACCATCGTGCTCATCACACAAAGTTTTATCCTGGGTGGGGATCGAACCCACGACCTCTTGCGTAGCAGTCGGATACGCTCCCACCGCGCCACAGAGGCAGTCATATAGTCATAGAGTTATCTATGTTATGACTATAATTATTGTAGTGGCGCGGCATAAATCAACGTAATGTTTTGTTAACGACTCTGTTAATAATAACCTTTGTGAATGACAGGATACATAGTGTTCTTAGTTGACATACAACAAATCGATTTTGAAAAGGTATTTAAGATTTTTGATATTTCTAGTAAGTACATACCTAAACTCACAAATCTTCGTACCGTGATACCTAAATTATAGCCCGATAAAGGGCTTTATAATTGTGAAAATTTACTATTTTTATGCTTGTAGCATAATTTTTGAAAATTTGCCAGTAAAGTAATGCATGTATATACAATAATTATAATTTGAATTTACTATCATAATATGTATCAACTGTATAACCACTTTAATATTATCTAATTATATACAAATTCTTTTAATGAACTTTAAAATGTAATACTTTATTAATGTAGTTATTTTGTTTGTTTTTATAGAATAATTACATTTGCATGCCATAAAATGGTAAATGTGCTGTATTATTGAAATATTTAAATATCTTTTTTAACCACGTTTTAGCAAATAAACGATTTGATTAGATTTGTTATTTAAAAAAAAAGGACGTTAAACTTGCTCATAAAGCAGTAGTTATAAAAAAACATAAAGTGATTGTGAAAATCTCATAATATTGGTACTACATTCATATTAAACTGTACCAAAATCCTTTGCGTAGTTCAAATGAAACAATCAAACAAACAGACGGAAGGCGACTCTACTATAAACTATGTTAATTATATTCTCTAAAATGTAAATTACACATGAATGTATAATAAAAAAATAGATTTAATTTTACGGTTTCATTGCACTTCACTTTAAATTTTTTCTTATATGTAAGTTAAAAAAATAAAATTACTGTAAAATTGTATATTAAATATTTAAAATTATAATGACGTATTCGGAAATAAACAAATTAGGTAAATTATCTATTCATTTTCAAAGTCATTTAAAATCATCACGTGTCACTCAAAAGCACGTGTGTAATACAATGTATGCAATTTGGCGCCATTTTTCTAGCCGATTATATTCTATATAAATTATATACAATGTACCTACTATCTCAGGGTAAAAGGAAAATGCTCGTTATTTAAATATAGTCCTTATGCAATTCAAATAGAGTTGTAAATACTATACAGAAATTAGCATGGACTCTTTCATTACGCCTTACCACCGAATAGTCAAACGACACTCATCTTTGAGACGTATTCAAAGTATTCCCGTCGCTACTAATCACCTTAAAGTGAGAGAGATAGCATAAGACTAAATGCCTCATACAAATGATCTGCGTTTGAGTTTAAACACGATATTCATAAAAAGGAAAAAATGTTCGAGCATTTTTTTGCTACGTTAGTGTTAAGTCTTTATTAATGTGACGTCGAGAGTATTGTGACGTTTCACGAATACAGTGCCAAATTTAGTTTGAATCATATACAATATGATTTTCTACCGCTATGAATAATATTATGCACATGATGACAAATGAATCAATAGAATGTAGTATTTATATACATATAGTATGTACATATAGCGTATTATTATTTTGATGTTAATTTAGGTATACATATTTAAATGTATGAAGAGTGGATAAGACTATCACGTGAATGCACTATAGGTCTCATTCAGGCGAAGAAACATTGTTTAATCGGTACCTACGTATAAAAAAGTGAGAGTGTATCAATATTTTGATACGATAAGTCTAGGTGGAACTTGGTGGTAGAGTAACTATTGTGATTTTATGTTTTTCTTCGTACCGGTTTAAGAATAGTACCACTCCATTCCTTACCATGGGTGTCGTCAAGGCGACTAGGGGATTTCACACTAGGGGATGGGCAGCAGCGTCTTCTGCGTACTTATAAGCCTTACTGAGATCGCCAAGCCACTCGCCAAGCGAGGCGTGTCCAGCTGTGGGACACCATATGGGTTGTACGAATCATACACTTGAACATTGTAGTAAAATTATTTGAACACAGTGTATGTCACTTAAACTGTTATAAAAATATAAAAAAATATAAAAATTAATAAAAATATAAAAATTAAAAAAAATATAAAAATTAATAAAAATATATAAAATTTAATAAAAATTAATAAAAATTTAAAAAATAATAAAAATTAATTTGTTAATTTTTCGTATTTTTTTTGTGTAATTAGCATTTTCGCAAAAACGTCAAATAACTATATATTGTATAGAATTTGAACGTACAAATAAAAGTCCATTTTAGACTGAATAATTAGGCTCATAACCGCACTTTATTTTGTGCTATAACACCTATTACAATGAAAAATATCTACTTATCTACCAATTATTTTAGTTTAATTTAGTAAGTGCGTTTATTAGTAAGAATAGTTTGTTTTCTTCAATTGATGATTGATGAGGTTATGTACTTATATCCAATACTGGACTGTTCGTAACCAGAAATGTATAAACAATGTTACAAAGCTATTCAACAGTAGATATTTTATTATTGAATAGTTCAGTGATTCAGCCAAGACCAGATTGTAAGACAATTATATTGATTCAACATTGAATAAATGTCGGCAGGAAAATCCAAACTAATTATGAAAGTAACTCTGCCTGCCTGTTGTAAGAGACCAACAGTTTTTCACGCTTAAAGTGCTGAATCGATTTAGCTGAAATTTGGTATGACGATAGTTTGAGGCCCGTTAAAGGACAAAGGACAATTTTTATCCCGATAACCTACATCCACGCGGGCGGAGCCGCGGGCGAGCTAGATCTAGTATAATTATATTTAGAAAATCTAGGTTGAGCGTTTTTGTAATTGACTAATATTCTCTAGTTTTCTCGATACTGCGATATACAACGTTATTCTTAGTATAGTGCAAAGCTGAAAGTACCTAGTTTGATCAGAATCAGTAACACAATCCAATGGGGTAGTTTTTAATCATTCTTACAGTCCAAATCCTGTTCACAATGTGACGTGAAATGTAATCATCACTTATTTTCAATAATAACCATGGATTACGCACTACTCGACGTAATGAGCACGATATCGCGATAAACACAAGACAACTTAGATGGCTTATAACTCTGCTAGATATTATTTTTATTTTCTTATAGAAAAAATCTTGTTGGGGTGTCTGAGCTTTGAATCTTTCAGAGAAAGAATTTCGAGACAGATTTAAATCGATATAGAGGAATATAATCGATTTAGTAGCAGCTTTCCATAGCTCGTTATCATAACGTATGTGGCACGTAAGAAAAAGAACTCCGTAACATAATTCTTAGATAAGAAACAGTGCATAATCATAGTTTCACCGTAAAATTCTTAATCGGAATTAACGTGGCTAAATTTTCATCGATTTACAAATTATGCGGTAAATTGAAATTGGCGTATTCGATTGTACAAGACGTTTGGAAGCAATCGAGTAATTCAATTAGACTTATCGTTCTATTAAGAAAACGGTTACATATTTTGCGTATCTTTGTGGATTTTCTGGACGTTTTCCCGTACTTGGAAAACGCCTAAACACTGTGTTTTGTAGGGTAAGCATAAACTTAACTATACTTTTGCATACTAATCACATATTTTCAAATCAAAACGCTAAATGGAATAAAAAATAGAGCTCCGTGTGCATATTTAATATCGAGAAATTTGTAGGCGTTTGAGTTGCTAAACACATAAGCGGGCCAGCATCATTCGGCACAGACCGGGTGGTAAAATCAAATAAATATGTATAAACGTTCGGGAAAAAGCCGCTCGGCTTTGCCGATCATATATACTAAGTCGGGCGACAGCGAGCCAGCATCAATCGGCACAGCCGGGCGGTAAAATCAAATGACATGCTGTTCCGAATCAGCTACCCAATCGGCACTTGTTAATGAAACCAAGCTTTGTGCTTCGGCAAATGCCTATAATAGTCTCTTAACCTATTTCGGTTACGGACAATCTCAACAGGAGATATTATAGTGAACAAGTGTGTCTCTCATAGCCCGATGGGATGGAAATCCGACACGACCGGAGAGAGTTTGGGCGCAGGACCGACGCCTTAACGTGCTCTCCGAGGCACGAAGGTGTATGACAATGTTCGAAAACGGTCACCCATCTATGAACCCACGGTGGTAACGTTGCTTAACTCGCAGATATCTCGATCTGCTCGGTCTTCACTAAGTCAGGCTAGTACCTACTGCTGATCCAAATGTGCCGACCCACCTGTGTGTAGTGTACCCTGTCGCCTCCCTTATTATCTTACTTTATTTTAACAAGCAAGTGATTCATTCACAATTATAACAAAGTGGACTTAAGTCACATGATGTTCATTTAAACATGAACAATTTCGTAGCTCTCAACAATGGTAGTTGCACAACCTAATTCACTATAGAAAAGTGGATACAATCTCACACATATGTGAAGCTGGCAACACTAAAAATACCAGTCGATGGAAGGCACGATTCTCTTTCTCTACTGTTTCATTGCTTAGTTTTTATTATATTTTTTGTCACGCATGATTATAGGATGATAATTATAAACTGGTTTACCTACCTAAATACACAGCGAAAATCGTTTTTTTTTTGTTATATGACATTAGTCTCCTATATACCTACCTGTTAGTTTTTCCCACATCGATTAAAATAAAATCATAAGTGCAAATACAGTCTGCGATGGAAATCGTTAACACTTGTATACCATAATTCAGTCTCTAAGCTCTATCTTTACGCCGTCTTGGTGCGTACCACAATAGTGGCAGTTTTTGTTCCGTGAAATAGTAATGTTAACACGTCACTGTGTATTGGTTAAAAGGTACTGAAGCAATTGTAATTACTGGGCAAGTGAGACTTATGATCTAATGTCTCAAATAAGGACCGCAGTGCGGTGACATTCAGATCTTTGCCAAACAAGGATTTGGGTGGCACTGATACTGTTGTGGGCTGGCGTGACGCTTACCATCAGGTGTACCACCTCCTCGTCTCCTTGATTTCGTAGTAATAGGTAGGTAGTAAGGTATTCTTTTCTTTCTTTTGCAAACATTCATTAGGTAGTAGTAAATTGGTCAAGCATATATAGTTTTTACATTGTAAGTGGATGCTCATACTATGTTGTGCCCATTGAGGCTGATATATTCAATGTCGTTTAATCTTCTTTTAATGTTTTTGAATAAGTTCTCAATATGGTGTATAATATAATAGTAGCAGCACCTTACCTGCATATTCAGTTTGAAAACAAAGAAATATTGTTTGTTGCATTGTCTGTTCTTTTCTCCGGCATTACCTATTGTTTGCGAACAGGCACTATATGTAAATGTAGAATCGACTTTTCACAATATGTATTTTGCTTCATAAGTGAATAAAGAATTTTTATTATTATTAACCAAAAGAAATCTATGTTAACAAGCGTTAAGTAATAGATAACTCGGGATAGCACTCAATTGTCATTTACAATTTTATTGCAATTGTTTATTTATTATTAATAGCAATATTGTAAATAATATGTATTAATAGAAAACTTGTTATTAGTCAGTGTAGCCTTACTTAAAACTAAATAATTACACAATTGTTTATAAGTGAAGACCTGTTATTGGTCTATTGTTTGTATTCTGTTATTATTCTATATATTTATTTAGCTGTTTTCCAATGCAAAAATAAATAAACAAAAATACATATATTATTAAATAGTTAATGCATGATCGCAATTATACCTGGGTCCTTATTCGCGTTCTTTTTTTCCGTTTTCACGGCAAGCCCGTGCGATCTAGTGTATGTTCGGTGCGCTCAAAGATGTCCGCGCGCATGAGCATTGATGTATTTATAAGCGTAGCTCTCTATTTACCATTATGACAAGATATTGACAGTTCGACCGGGTTTGCCGCGAAAAAGGAAAAAAGAACACGAATAAGGACCCTGCATAACTTTTTTTTTAATCGCGACGGCTACTCACGCAATTAATATAGGTAAATTATATAGGTACCGCAAGACTATATAACTATCGAGCTCCCATTCAATTTTGAAAAGGGAATGAAATAAAATGTTCTTAAAACGTCTGCTATCTTATTTGTTTACAATAAATAAGGTGGTTAAACTGTAACTATGATTGTAATCAAATTGTACTTCAAAGCTTATTAAGATTAATAAAGACATATTATTATTATTTATTATTAAAGAAAAAGGGGAGACGGCACTAACCTTTAGGTAGACTAACACCCAACAGGCTAGGCGATTTACCACATTATCCTCAAACTGCTTTCTTTCGAAATTGTAGGCTCAGTAATTTCTAAGGGGGGCGGGGGGGTCGATATTCATGAACTTTTTGAAATATCTATGACATATATATTTGAGACCTTACTTATTTCAAACGTATTTATATAATTAATGTCATTGGAAACTTGTCTTATTAACTTACATTGGCTTTGAGGACGAGTAACTAAGTATATCGTTATTATTTAGTAAATCTACTAAGAAACTCATTAACCAACTACAAGAGGAATGTGTGCATAATTCCAAATCAGTACGAATAATTTCTAATGAAAAAATGATCGCGTATCAACTTTTATAACCCCTTCTACACATTTTATAGACAAACCATTTTATCTCGACCTTGTTTCAATTTACACTAGCCGTTTAAAGACATTTATATAAAAACCATTTTATCTCGACCTGGGTTCAACATACACTAGTCATTCATACCTCTTTCATGATTACCATTAAAAAATAACACTCCATAGAATCCCGTCGAAGCTCCGAGTCGTCGTAAATCAGGCTATAGTTAGCCAAGCAGATCGCGATAACTTAAAGTAACGGGATGTACGACGGGTTTAACAGGTTGGGAAGAGCTGAATACTTGTAATATAGGGCTAGGTCTGCGTGGTAGCGGGTACTAGCGGCTCGCTCCAGCTTCGTACGGAGTTTTCTCCACCATCTATAAATTTGGCCTGTTGGCCTAGTGGTTAGTGACACTGACTGCTAAGCCGGAAGTCGTGGATTCGATCCCCACCCAGAATAAAACTTTGTGTGATGAGCATTATGGTTTATTCTCTGTCTGAGTGTAATTTATTTAGAAATATATAAGTATGTTTATCAGTTGTCTGGTTACCATAGTACAAGCGGCTTAGTTTGAGATCAGATGTTGCGTGGCTTGACCTTTAATATGCATGTATTATACATATAAACCAACCTTAATAAATTATCTTAATGACAGTGAAAACTACATCAAAATCCGCTGCGTAATTTAGAAGATCTGAGCGTACAGACAGCGGGAAGCGATTTTGTTTTATAGGTAGGTACTATTATAGAAGACTAGCTGTCCCGCGCAACTTCGTCTGCGTAAATTTTCCCCTATTGGTCATAGCGTGATGTTATATAGCCTATAGCCTTTCTCGGTAAATGGGCTATCCAACGGTGAAAAATTTTTTCATTGACTGACAGTAGTTCCTGAGATTACCGCGTTTAAACAAACAAACAAACTCTTCAGCTTTAAAATATTAGTATAGATGAGTATTTGCACAGACACTTTACCGTGTAGTGTAAAAAGTTGCGGTTAAAAGGCGTATTGATGCTGACCTATGTCAATGTCGTGATAGCAGTATTTAGAACTTGACTACAAAAATTAGAATCATAAGGTCCATTGTGGTTTATTAGTTATTACGCATCTTATTTTTTTGTCTGATTGAGTTGGTAGTACATTTAACATTTATGTAGTTATTGTGCTCGGTCGGAAAATGGAGGTTTGAATGACTACAAATAATGATTTCAACTTTTTGTCAGAAGTAATGATCCCGCATCATATAAAACTTTTTGAATCATTAATTAATCGCAATCCGCCGTAGTACCTTATTATTAATGCTGTAAAATCTATTAAAAATCAATAAATTAATCGCCCTTCAGCATCTTTTAGCTGGTTTAAAACTTTTTTCCGATAAATATATCAAAATGAGTATTCCACCTTCTTCAACTAGTCCAACCAGGGATTATTTGAAAGCAAGGGACATTTTACGAAAATAATAAATTAAGAGAACCAGATGCATCTTTTAAAATAAGCGTTATGCATAATTCAGCCCGAATAAAATTAAGAATGCATTCAGAATAAAGTAGCGCTACAAAATGAGTTTTGTTCTGGCATTGAAGACGTCAGTGGAACAATAGTGGGTGTGTACATAACACATTTTAACAGGTTGTTGATTCTACGTATAATAATTATTGTTGTCAACACATACATAGGTATAGATGGCCGGCTCACAGATCAACATCAAGTTTACGCACTCATAAACGAAGACGTACGTAGATCAACAACGTGAGCGATCTCGGTTGGCATTCGACCGAGATCTCATGTACGTTTACTTATGCGTTGGGCTGTTTTCACTTGTTATAGGTAGCCGGCATTCTGTTGGTACACAGAATTAACATGAGATGTGTTGAAACTGCCATTGTTTTGGGAAACGTTATTGTGATGAGAATTAAACATGTTTTGAGCTGTTTCATTTCCAATTGAGTAGATGTTATTGAAACAGATTTGTAACAAGCTTGCGGACGAAACGCTTAAATAAACAAATGTTAATTAAAACGAATGTATATTCCACGATATTTTCTATGTTTTAAATAAATGTTAAAAAATGTTTAAAAATTTAACGTAATTAAATTTGTTTGTGGCATTATAAAGAACAAACGGATGTACAAATTTATATGCGGTTTGTGTTTTTAAAAAGCTAATTTAATCGGGTTGATTCAGAGCTTTGTTTAATGAAAATCCTTTTCTCCATTTTGAACACAAGCAACTATTAGTTTAACACTAATTATCCACCCCGGCTTCCCACGGATGTAAAAAAAATGAGACCAAATCTTCCTTTAATTTTTCTTTAAACATTTTTTTTCATACACACCTTGTCCCATCAATTATTATAAATACAACAAAAATAATTGCCAAAGATTTGCAGCCGTTCTGAAGTGATTAGATACATTATTTATATAAATTATCTTGCTTAAGAACATAGAACTAGTCTCAAGCCTATCACATAATTTACTACTAATCGCTTATTCCCTTACTATGGGACGCTAGCCTGACTGTTTCCTGACGGATGCAAAAATAGCAGATAATAAATATCTTGTGTTCATTAAGAGCGATTAGATATTTATAAACAGGCTAGACTGTGAGTACAGAATACATACATACCGAAGATTGGCTCACAGCTGAACAAAAAATCCACGCAGACATAGACGCAGATATACTGCGATCTCCCCATGCAGTCTTAGTTGAACAGTTGATAGAGTTTCACCGAGATCTGTATACGTGCATGTCTGTGTGTATGTGAGCCTGTTTTCGCCAGTTGTTAGGAGCCGGCCATCTGTATCTATGTAATTTGTGGTGTAAGTCATGGTGTCAGTACACTGCCTTCGTGTATCGTTTGTGAGAAAATGGAATCGTGTATCCGTTTAATAGTTTTATAAGGTTGTATTGCATTGGGAACATTTTGTTATTAACCCTCGGATGTTAAGAGAGGATTGTTTTTAGATTGACGGGTGTATCTTTGTGTGTCTGTGGCAACGTAGTGTTCCAACAGGTAGACGATTTTTTGTTTAATCGGATTTGTTCTTTGCTTTGTTTGATCAAAACCGGTCAATCTTTTTAATTTAATAACTTTTTTTTAACTGCCTCGGTGGTGCACCGTCTGGACAGCAGTCGTAAACCCATTACGACTGCTGTCCAGAGGTTGTGGGTTCGACCCCACACGGAATAGAGTTTTGCAAGATCCGTGAATGTTAGTTTCGAGTCTGGATATTTTTTTAAATTTGTGTTCTTTATTCTGTATTATGCGATAGATTCTTGGTAGCTATAAGTTGCTATACGAAAACTTATGTATTACTCTTCCAATATATTTCAATTGAACACACTAATGTAAGAGCAAGTTCTGAGGGGTGGGCGTGGGGGCCACTGTGACCCAACACCAACCAAGTGTGAGTAGTTTTGCCTGTCAGTGCCGACCAAATGTATGCCCAAATCATGCTACTGGGGGTGGAGGGCAATTGGACGAGTGGCGTTGGGACTGATGTTGGGGTTAATGTGTGGAGCCGATGTTAAGAGTTTAGGTTTATTTTTAATTAATATTTCATAAATATTTGTATATGAAGTAGTTTTTCTTACATTAATCGAATCGCATGTTGCCATTTTTGTAAGTTGATGCTCCCATCCACACCATAGGAGGCTAATTCGTTTATAACTTGATTATACCCACTTTACGTACTATGGTTACTGCTTACGTGAGTTTCGTGATGTAATGGTTGCAGCACCATACTGCCATAACTGTGTATTTACAAATATAATGTAAGTGGAATTTTAAAAAAGTGGCCATGAATTTTTATTGTCAAGTTCTTTTCTTACGACTTTACTCTTGCGAACTTGGCATTAAATGTAGAATCATTCTATTCCAAATTTTGTATGACGTTCATAAGCATTGCATTCTGTAACCTAAGTGAATGAAGTACTTTTGATTTGACTTTGACTTAGTTAACATTCACTAGCTAAAACGCAGTTACTAAAGTACTTAACTAAGCGGGTGGAGGCACTCAAAAGCGTATACTAACTCACGTGTGGGAAGTACAACAACCAATAAATTTCCACAACCATCAAAAGGAAAACTATCGCTTTCATAATTCATTTACATTATATGTAAACACTACTTAAATATATTGACGGCATAGCACGTCATATTTCATTCAACTGTAGTCACGAGTACCTCTAGATGATTGATTTATTTGCATTTAGTTTAATAGAAGTAATATACCGTGAATAAGAACAATATTAAGTATATCTGTGTCTTATATGTTTATGTCGCTTAGGGCTGCAATGTTTTGTTTTGATGTTTAACGATTAGGGTAGGATTGATGTACGATATTTTATTTATTTTATAAATAAGTTTACTCGTATCGAGTAGATGACAACATTATGTTGCAAAACTTGGGTGTTCAGTACTAAATATCCATATAGCCTTACAAAGTTAACAGTAATGAGTAAGCCGACTAGAAGAGAAGAAACATACAAGGAAAGAAAGTAATCGCAACTTAACAGTTACAGTAGGCCTACTCTCTTTCTTTAGAACGAAATTCATAAATTTTCGTTTACATGAATTTTTCAAGTTTACGGGGACTATTCTAATCAATTTTCGAGTAAGCCCAAAAAGTTCGAACCCATGAAAGATTTTCTGGAACGAGTGGATAAAATAGATGTTCCTGGCTATGTATACTACGACCTCATTTTTGATCGAAACTTCGTTTTCATTGAATAAGGGTAAGCCTCCAGATTCGGCGTATTTAAAGTGCGGCTATGTCTCTCATAACTTCATACAAAAACACCATAAAATGCGTTTTAAATACGCCGTAAAAACTGTTGTTGTAAAATACGACAGCAGTGTAAAGCGTGGTGTCGTACAACATCTAGTTGTTTTAAATATAGGTATTTACGGATCGATTAGTGTTATTGAAGGCGAGTGTCAATTTGATTAGAACCGTTACATCAAGTAGTTGAATGTCATTCAGAGTGACGCCGAACAAAAATCCTATTTAAAAGACCTATTGTTGTAAACGTTACGTCATTAGCCGTTAATGATTTGTTTTAAAAATAAACTGTTGAACAATACCTTAACAATACCTTAACTGTGTAGGTCCACACTACAGATATTTGACTTTGATACGTATGTTTTTCTCTCACCTGAATGGAAAGAGCTAGAATGGATCTCCGAAGTGTGGAGAAGCAAATCTATCTAATCGATAATTTCTTTGGTTCCTTCAAAAGTGATGTAAATTAATTGAAATATGGTATTTAAATATTATAGATACGCTTATAATAATATTGAAAATACTACTCATGATTATGGAATGCCATATCACGTATGACATTTCATATGTGTCGAGGGAAAGAGATATGCAAACTGTTTCCCTAAAGTGAGAGTTAATCCAATCTACTAAATATAATTAATTTTCAGTCTCACATATAATTGGTACCATCTTATCCTTGTTTAAAAAACTAACTGACACATACTACCGACGGAAAAACCGGGCAAGAGCATGTCGGACCATAATCAGTGTAGGGTTCCGCCGCCGCTACCGTATAAAAATCCGCGTATGTTCATGGCACTTACGGCCTTTTGATGAGAAACGCAGTTTAACTCAATAACTCAAACACTGTGTATCCGATCGTATTTGAAATAATTTTAATTTAAAGCACATATTTGTTAAGCGCTACCTTTTTGGTGATTTTTATATTTTTGGTCACACGGTTCAAAAGATAAAGAGGGTGGGGGGGGGGGGGGGTGACACAATTTATGCAACTTTCGGAGCGAATATTCTTAAAAAATATTCACTTTAAAAAAAAACCTTAAAAAGTTTTTAAAAGACCTGTCCAATGATGTGCCACACGTTGATGTGCTCAAAATTTATTTTCAGCTTCTGTTACATGTATGGAGTTCCCCCTCTAGCTTCAGCTCTTAACATTTCACTCGATATTTCCTTATTTTATTCGAGAGCAATAAGAGCGGTTACATATATCTATACGTTCCAAAACTGAAATCGATCAGATTGTGACGAAACTTTGGTAGAAAGTCCTGAGGGCTCTCGCGAGGGTTTCTGGCTCAAAGAACTACAGCAAAGAGTGGCCAGGTTAAACTGGTACAAAATAAATATTACGTCATAATTAATAACATACGATCGTACAAATCACGCGCTGAATCGGACTATTACAGTACATTTATCACTCCATGTGTACAATTGCTTACACAGAACACGTTATTACGATGGTAATCTCGGTACATACCCGTTATAGAGGGCGCTAATTACTATACTCGTATCAATGACATAATAATTGTTTTCCTACATTATAAAACAAACATGTCATTCTGACTTGTTACTATGATATTCAATTCAAGAAGTTCAATGTTCTTGATGTAATGTCCTTCTAAACGATTTTGGCCTCAGCCCGGGACTTGCAAATAAATAACAACGCTACCTAGCAAAACATTCATAATGTATCTTCCTCCCTTCAAAATATTTTCTCCCTCTCTAATCGGTCCTCCTCTACCGGTTATACGGTACCCTTTACGTCACAGGAACCCTTTAGACGGACAATCGGTCTTCATCGATTCATATCTGAAGCAGCCGTCACCACATGGCAGAATGTATCTAAGATGTTTTTACCCCACCTTTCTTAGGTTCCAATTTTAAACAAGTCAGGTACAATAATTTCTTTACAAACAACTTATGGTGTAATATATATGTAATACTAAAAAGTTAGTTAGCAACCGTTCTTTATAGGGTTCCTTACCCGAAATGGCTAAAACGTAACCCTTATAGGTTCGTCATGTCCATGTCTGTCTGCCTGTCCGTTCCTATGTCACAGGCATTTTACTGAATGACCACCCAATGAATATTGATTAAATTCGGTGAAAAGGCGTCTTGTAGTCTGTGTAATAATTCCTAGTCACTCAATTCTAAACATTCAATCATTTTCTTCCCAGAATCATGCAGTCCGGGTGGCTTGGATGGGAGTGCGTGGTCTTCGCCATATTCGTTTGTGCGACATCATGTGCTCCTCTTTGGAGCAGAAGACGTGATCAGCAAGGAGGAAGCGCCAAGCAGGCCTACATCTTCGCAAGTGGAGGAGTATCAACCCTGGCGATGATTCTCTCTGTTGCTAGGGGAACCCTGGGTGTCCGATCCTTTTTAGGTAAGTGATTTTCTCCAAGCAATGTTCAATTTTTCTTTTTGTAATGCAAAATATCTCTTCTGAATGTAGTCAAATCGATATTTTTACTTTCAATCTTGTAATATATGACACAGGAAGCTAAGCAGCTGATTTTTTTGGCTGTAATAGAATTCTTAAACTGATTAGTTCTGGAGAATAAACTGCTTTTGGCAAAGCAGTAGATGAAAGTCAAAAAACCTCATTTGAAAATCATGAGAGAATTAACAAACATACCTGTGTATAAAATAAAGGGACTATTATTGACATTAAAAAGAAGTTAGTTTCTGTAACAATTTATTGCATATTGTACTCTCTTTCTTCTAAATAGTGTACAAATTTGTTTGGATCATTTGAAACAGGTTAAAGCCGATAGTATCGCGGGCATTCTCGTGAACTCAAGCGCAACGTTGATGCGTCAAGTGCCGAAGAGTTGTGCACAAGTTTGGATATTAACAATGAGTCCGAATGAGCGAAAATTCGCTTAAATTGAGACTGATTATGATGTTTCTATCTCACTTCAATGTGACCTCTGGTATAACCCTTCTTAAAATTTGACTTTAAAATTGCTTAAAAAACAGGTCGGTCGCGATCACATGTATCGATAAATTCTAAGAAAAAGATATTGAAATTTGACCCGTAACTTGATCTTTATTGTGGTTGATTTTCCCAAGAAGAGTAGGTATAATCACTTAGTGGCACGATGAGATGTATTTGTTTGAACGTTGAATACACCATTGTTTTGTCTCTTACAGTATGAATGGACATTATTGTTATATCTTCTTTGCCGACTTACAATGATGACGATCGTTCACTGACAAATTTTTACAATTAAAAAAAGTTTTGAAAGACCAAGATGCGTCACTGACATCGAATTAATGAACTAATCCCTAAAGGCCATGTACTAGATTTATTTTCTCGGACGCAACTACTTGTTCCATCATCACTATTCTCTCAAAGACAATACGACACCATCCCAAAGAGATTCATAGGACCGGAAAAAAACAAAAAAGGCGTAGATAATCATTAAACTAGAGTTTATTTCTCACGAACATCTACTGGAGACGGTAGATAGAAAATGGATGTAGCGCTTACACAAAATAAGGTATTATTTATTTTTTGTTAGAGCAAATTATGATTACTTATGTAAACATCGGCGTGGGACATTCATATAATATAAGCGATCTGTATTTCATGGCCCAGTGTCTGTAGTAATAACGTTGTTTTATAAAGACATTATTTTAATAATCACGATTATTTGTTCATAAGTATAAAAGTGTTTATTGTTTCGTGTTGACTTCCACATTTTATGTATTATAAATGAAGTGTAGAATCGTTTTTCTAGGAAAAAGATAACTATGACTAAGAAATGGTTCTATGTTAATAAGGCTTTTATTGTTGGTTAATGTGAGGTCCGTGACGTTGCAACTTTGTCACTATCTGGTCCAAAGATGACTCATTTGTCAATATTAGGTCCATACATGAATCACTAAATGATATAACAACTCTTATTTTCAATGATAATGTATTCGTAACAAGTTCACTTTATCTTATTTGGAGAACAGACAAAAATAGTTGAACAACAAATCCATATCTCTCATATCAATAACGTTTATATCTCAAATATCTTCTGCTAAACAAATAAACAAATCTATGAGTGACTGAGTACGAATTGAACATAATAATACGGCGGCTTTACCATGTATATTTTATAGATTTTATATCTGGAACTGTGCCATTATAGTCACGTTTATGTGTGCCAGTATAGTTAACGTCTTATAAATCGATGACCGGGTGCAGGCACGAAAAAGTGTCACGTATTGATTGGTTGCTAAGCAGTCACGTTATTTACTCGCGAATGGCAATATGTCATCAATGTTTTTTTATGACGTTATCCCGTAAAATTATCATCTGTAAACCGACTTTACAGACAACCAAAATTAATTAGTAGTAATAAACAAGACAAAAAAAAATAATATTTAATGGTCAATATTTTAATATTATAATAAACGCCAAAGTGAGATAAACACACGATGCATGACATATGCACGAGTGGATGCATGGTCATTTCCCGTAAAAATAACTGGAAGGATTCCCATGAAACTTTAATGCGGGTGAACCACGGGGAAAAACTAGTTTATAATATTAGTTCCGTACGCCCTTTGTCAATTCTTACATATTATTATAAAAAGTCAATGTATGGAATGAACCCTTATTTTGTGATATCGTGAAAACGTAATATAACAGGAAAGAAAAAAGATCTCTAAGGAAAAAAAATACAATAAGTACTTTAATACTTAAGTACCTACCTAAAAAATGGGTACGTTAGGTACGTAAAGCATTACTGCTAACAAAAAGCACTTTATTCAATTTTGTATACTTATCCAAAATGACATCATTAAAATTCTGGTAACGAAATACAAAATGAAAACAAAACATAAAATGCTCACAGTTGCCATTTTTTTAGGCGGGGAATAGTTTTTTGCTTGATATAATTTTGCTCAACATTATTGTCGAATTTATCGAAATTTTAATTCTCAAGTATTTTTTGTTACATGGGTTTTCACTCCAAGCCATGGTAAAAAGAGGTTGTCATAAAAAATGTAACAAACATTACAAAAATGAAATGATGGTTACCTTTTCGCAAATATTTTTGGTATTAAGCAATGTTTTTCTGGAAGGCCCTTGTCAGGCTGTCAACGATTTGATGAGGCAGGTAGGGAAGGTTACTTAGAGTAAATAGGTTTTTGGCAAATAACATGGGTCCTTATTACATATTAATTCATTATTTTAGACCAGATTAAGATTGAATTTATATATAGTTTTCTGCGGTCTTTTCTCCGACTTTACCTATTGTTCGCGAACAGGCACTACATGTAATAGTATATAGGTATAATCGACTTTTCACAAGAACAGTATTTTGCTTCCTAAGTAAATAAAGATTTTTTTATTATTATCATTATAGTTAAACTTTCGCACAAATAACTAAAATACTATCTATTTATTATTACAATAAAAACGCAAGTAAATGTTTCTAAAAAAAATGTTATCTTTTATGAAGGATCTGATTTCATTCTTTCACTCTGGTGTTTTAAATTTAGACACTTTTTCTAATTCTACTCAATACATCCGTCTATTATGGGCATTGGACATTTTAAGGTCAACTGACCAATTCTGTACGTTCTAAATGAAATGTCAATACTCTTACGTTTATACCAATATCATACATACATACATACTATATGTATTAACTGTTTAGGGCAATATTCTTTTGCGCTCATTCAACTGAGATTTCAAGGTTTTCACCTTGGGGGATGTATTTAGATGATCACATGCCTGTGTATGATTATTACATCACTAGGCTTTCGCTCAGGGCTACGCCCACTTGGATGTTGCTTTTCGCGATAAAAAGATCCTATGTCCCTTTCCGCGGGATTCTAAACATCTCCATATCCAATGTCATCTTAATCTTTTCAGCGTGAAAACGTGAAAGAAAGACTGAGTAACTTTCCCATTTATAAAATTAGTTTGGATGTAGATGGCATTCTGATGATCTCTAGTGGAAATTGTAGCGACTTAATAAAATATATATAATATATACATACATATTATAGATAAATAATACCCAGACATAGAATAAACCATCACAAAGTTTTATCCTGGGTGGGACTCGAACCCACGACCTCTTGCGTAGCAGTCGGATATACTCCCATCGCGCCATATACTCCCATCGCGCCACAGAGGCAGTCTTACGTCTTCTCTCTGAGAGATGTATGAGTTGTTCCTCTTATCTTGTCTTTTGTCTTCGAATTGTGAGGTGTTAATTACTTTGTGGTAAGCATGGTATCCCTAAGTTAGCGGGTTTGAATTGAATTTTTGCTTCATACATTTATGTACTTTGTAATGTCAGAAAAGTTAGTTTCAATTTTGTTCTAATTTTTTGGTTTTAGGATATGCTGATTTACACATTGTTCTCTAACACCGTTATTTTTTTTTACACTACGAAATGAAGAGACTAATGGTAAAACGTCACGCTAGCCAATACCTAACAGTAGCAGTGCTATCCAAATCCTTGTTTGGCAAATATCTGAATGTCACCGCATCGCGCTTCTTATTTGAGACATTAGTCCATAAGTCTCGTTTGCCTAATTACACTTGCTACCCTTGCCTTCAACCGAATCAGGGTCCTTAGTTTTTTTTTTTTTTGTTTTGGCGGCACACCCGCGCGAAATGGCGCATGTGCGGTGCGCTCAAAGATGTCCGCACCCATGCGCGTTGCTGCATATCTAAGCGCCGCTCTCTATTTACCATTATGACAAGATTTTGACAGCTGGCGCCGGCTTGCCGCGAAACTAAAAAAAAAACGTGTATAAGGACCCAGAATCATTTTATTTGCAAGAAAAGTGTTACAAAATTGTGGTTGCGGCCTATGGCTTAGACCTATCACCGGTAATACCGGTAAATTTATAAATGGTAAACAATTGACAAGTCAATGTAGAACCGCCTTCTAGAAGTCATACAAAGCAACATAGTACGCAACAACATTAAGGTAACAAACAAAACTGACCTTTTGACTCTTCTAGTTTGTATACAAACATAAACTTGACTGCCATAGCGTTATCGTTAAAATAGTGTCTTTAATAGTCTCAGTTATTACTTTATTTTTAAAGAATATTGCACTATTTTCCTGTTCATTTAATCATCAGGGAATTGTGACCAGCCCTCCAAATACTGGCCTACTGTGTAGTAGGTGACCACCACTCTAACTAATATTATATCTGACTCAGTGACGACCGAGAAGATCGAGATCATAGTTGGCAACCGTTCTCGAACATTGTCACACCCTCAAATTAAATATTTTAACTGATAGTCACACCCCTTATGCCGTCGGTCCCGTGTCCAATCTCTCTCCGGTCGTGCTGGATTTTCGTCCCATCGGACTATGAGACTGAGGGAATAGAGAGTGCACTTGTGCTCTTCGCATACACTTGTACACTAAAATATCTCCTGCGTCTAGTCTCTAATGAGGTTGGCCGCCGTAACCTACAATGATTAGATGATCATAATATCGACTACTACTTTTAATATTACAAATACGAAAATGACTGCGTCTGTGGGTATATTTGTATGGCTAGTTTTGATGACTAGACCGTTTTGCCAAATTCGATGGAATTAGGTCTGGCGATAGGGCGAAGACTTGAAAAAGTAGCAAGCAAAACGAATAGCAAGCATTCACTGAATTATACCTATTTCTTATAACCAAGTCAATTATTGTTTAAAAATGTCAAATGAATACATACTAAAATAATAATAAAAGCGTAAACGGCGGTATCCTATTGGTTAAAAAATAATATAATAAAATAAATAATATGTCTGAAAAAACAAGAAGTTAGGCTGTAGTTCCAAGTAAAAAGCACGAGAAGAAACTGCCAAGAAACTCATCTCGCTATCATTTGTAGTATTGGAAGTAAAAGAATAACACTGGCAATGACACTTGAAGTGAGCATGACGATCCTTAACTTCAAAAAAACTCGCAGTATGAAAGAATAAAGGAATCAATCAGTATTGACGTATGACCGCAAGGTGCCTTTAAACAACAATATTATTTGCTTAGTTACAATTTTTTAACATTTTTTTGTACTAAATGTATATGCCATATTGCATTATCCTGTGTCTGGCATATTGACTACATCTTTTTATTATTTAAATTATAATCGGACGTCTTAACGATGTCACCGACAACAATATCTTTTACGTACTTGTAAGTACGTGTTATTTTTTATCTTAATTTTTAATTAATTACCAGTAAGTAGGTGTATGAGGAATCTAGAATAAGGTCATATATTATGCTGTGACTAATCTTTGTGTTTTCAACCAAGCTGTATCTATTGAGGCTGTTCTAGCTACTAGTGGATCGCCATTTCTTTGTAATTTTTTTGCGAAGGTTTATAGTACTTAGACTAGGTCATAATTGCAATAATGAACTTTAAATTGCGTCATACGTCGTACAAAAATTCAACAACGCAAAAAATATGTAATGGCTTCGTGTTTTTTTTATATTTTACTGAAAAAAATTGTAAAATGATCGCGATATTTAATTTTACTGTGCAGTCGTGTGTTATAAAATACGCTTAAACACTATTATTCAGTTTTTTATAACCCCTTATGGTTACATAAACAACTTTTCATTATTTACGTCTTTCTTATAAACGACATGTTATTGCGAGTTTTTACTTTATGACTCTCTATTGGCAATAAGAAACATTAAATTGAAGATAAAGTAAATTCGATATACACTACTAAAAAATGCTGACCAACATAAATAAGAGTTCTTTTCTTGGTTTGCCATTATTACTACATATGTAACTTAAATATAAATCAGCTTTATGATGTTCCAACTTCTTTCTGTAAAAAGTTTCGAGAGTGAAATCTACTGGCCCAGTATGATTATTATTATATTATCATTGGCTCCCAATATAAAAAGTTATATTTCTTTTTCCAGGATTCCCATCAGAGCTGGTTTACTACGGTTCAGCTATGTGGGAGACGCTGTACGGAATCATCCTAGCGTTCCCTCTTGTCTGCTGGATCTTTGTGCCTGTATACTACAGATTACATACTAACTCAGTATATGAGTACTTGCAGGTGAGCTGAGTTATATTACATCTATCTATAAAATCTGCTATGTTATCTCAAAAATGTTACGAATTTCCTGAAGCGCCGGTTTTCAAGTTTAATAGATTTGTTATCAACTATCCTTTGTATTACCTGCGATTTATTTAGATCGTCTTAGTTTTCCATCATCCTTATTTTTTATTTTTCATAACCTTGGTTGCTGTTGTCAGTATGAATGGATGATTGATCTGATTCGACAATTAAAAGTTAATCAATAAAATGTTGCAATGAATTCACCTATTTTTGTTTTCTCTTCAGATGCGTTTCGGGTCTCGTTTTGTTCGGCGCATGGCTGCAGCTACATTCCTGATACGGCAGGTGTTGAACCTGTCAGTGACAGTGTACACACCGACCGTGGCGTTTCATGCTGTACTGGGGTTACCACATTGGGCGTCAGCTGCTGCCTTGACTATTGTTGGAATCGTGTTCAATTTGCTCGGAGGTTTAGCTGCTGCTATTAGGTAAGTTCTAATTCAAATTCTATTTAATGGTGTCATCAAATTTAGATTTGAATCTTATTAAAACGGTGACTTAGAATGAATAAATTTAGGAACTGGAGTTAGAGATTAAGACAACATACCTTAAATTACCACATAAGTCTGTTATTAATAAAACTTAACGAGCAAGATCAATTTACAATGATTTTAGTAATAAAGTTGCAATTATTATCTAAATGCTTGTGAGAAGAAATATTTAGTTCACTTCAAATTTATAACTCTTATAATTGTGTGTTTCAGGGCTGATGTTATCCAAACTCTAACAATGATACTCATCAGCGGAGCTTTCATCGTCCAAGCTACCGTGAGGGCTGGTGGACCTCAAAGTGTTGTGGAAGCTAATATTGATGGAGGAAGACTTAAATTCATGCAGTGAGTATGAAATTACCAAATACTTCAGTAATAGTAAACAAGAATGAAAAGCATTTACATAAACTAAAATTCTACATAATCTAGTACTCGTAGTAAATAATATGTAGTAGTAAATAATACTCGATTCAAAATGGGTGTAGAAGGCTAACAGACTTTGTTAGACTTTGTCTTTGATTTCATTGATGACTTTTCATTATGAGACGTGTTTCCATATTTCCCAACAGTTGGATAAGACTTAACAATTCTTGGTTAAGAACGGTTATTCCCAGAAAGAACCTTTAAATAGTAACCTGACGAGTAAAATTCTGTATTTCAGATTCACTGGTGATCCAACTGTCCGAGTTGATACGCTCTCAGCTATAATTGGCCAACTTTTCATGTCTGTCTCCATTTATGGATGCCAGCAAACCTTTGTACAACGATACTGCTCGATGTCAAGTGAAGCAAGAGTCAGGAAGACATTATTAGCGAATGTGCCTGCTGTAGCTATTCTGTTCAGCATGTCTTGGGTTGTCGGCATGGCTTTGTTTGCTGTCTACAAATACTGTGACCCTCTGTCATCGGGTCAGATTGCTGCTCCTGATGAGATTCTACCCTTTTATGTTCAAGATCAGTACAGCTTCTTGCCTGGAATGCTTGGATTATTCTTGGGCAGTCTGTTTAACGGAGCTTTGAGGTTAGTTTGTTATACGTATCGAAATAGTATTTTAAAATATGTAGTTAGGAAAATTAAAGTTGCCGTTATGTTCACTTTTGAAAATGAAACATATATTGATCAACATAAATTATAAGAGAACGATCATGTAGCTGAATCAATCAATATGTCATAACATTGAGAAGTATTAGCTAATTGGATTCTTTGTTTTGTGTCTTACAGTTTCCTGGTATCAAACGTCAATTCTTTATCGACTGTAACGTGGGAAGACTTCGTATCTGCTGCCCCAGCATTCAAAGGCATCAGTGACAAACAACAGTTGACTGTAATCAAGATTATTGGCATCTTTTATGGTGAGTCTTCTTTCGTATAGTGAAATTATTATATTACACACCTAAAAGCGTCATAATAATACGCAAATATAATAAACAAGGGTACTACACCACAAGTGCCCTTAACATCTGTGACATAGATTTATCGTAGTACAGGCACCCTATTATTATCCCTTTATTAGATATACTAGCTGTGCCCGCGACTTCGTTCGCGTGAAAGTCGGGTTTAAATTAGTTTATGTTACGAAATAACTTCTGTGTAAATATGTTGGAAACAGTCCTGTTGGGTGAGCCGCGATATGATTGAGCAGCGGAGAATCATCATATAGTCATCTATTGATAGCTTCAACACCCAAAAGCTTTGTGAAAATAAATAGGTTTTTCTGTCATTAATGTGTGTTATTTGAGTCTCTTTTCTTTTTGTCTATTGTTATTTTTATTATTTTACTGTTTTATTTATTGCTTTATTTATCTTCTGCATGACTTTTCCTGTTAAATTATAATAATGTCTATACATGTGTCTTCTGTATAATAAATAAAAAAAATATTCTATTATTAAAAATTATTTCGTTCTATTCTATTATTTTATATGGTTAATTTGGTGTGCGGCTTAAGAAGTGAGTTTTCTGTTGTTTTTGTTTTATTCTTTCAACGTTATACCTACTTAATACCTAATAATTTTCAATAGAATTTGTACTAAAATTATGGTACTTCCCATTTGATCAGATGTTTATCGTAAACTTGTATAGCAACAGGAAAACTATCACAGTTAAGTACTAAGTACTTAACTGTGATAGTTTTCCTTATAATTTTAGTATTTATACTTCTACCGTGATTTTTTTCACATACCCAACATCAACCATTTAGTTGGCAGGGGAACACTTGACTCTAACAAAAATGTTCACTATAAAGCCTAATATTACACAAAGGAATCCTTAAATCTAAAAATAGTCTTCACAAACCCTAAACGCTTTTTAAAAGACCTATCTAATGATACCCCACACGATGGGGTAGGTGAGAAAAAAATCACATCCCCACTTTACATATAAGAGAGTACCTCTCTTATATGTTACAATGATGCAAGTAAGAGAAAAAGACATGGACCCCCAGACTCCGCGTTGACAGACAATGATCCCCCACCCCCCTCCTCCCGTCACCCGAACTACTCACACTTGGCCGATGAGTCATTCATTATCGTTGAATTGATGAACACTTGATATCCAACCATAACCCCAAAACATGATCCTCCTTTGTGATGCGTGATCAAACAAACGGACAGACAGACAAACATTTCTAAAAATGATAGCAATATGTTTCTTTTTAATACTATTTTAAAACTTATTTTACTAAGTATAGAACATTATTGAATACAACGCCATCTACTTTCAAAACCAGTGAAGTTTCTTCTAATACTTAATGTTTTTTTATTAATTTAAGCAATTTAATTAAATAAATAGGAGAATGTTGCCACTCAGCAAGAAACGAATCCGTCATCGCAAGCACCTATACTCTAATAAATGTTTTCACAAATAAGGAATTGTTTGATCACGGTTACCAATTTGATTTCATAGATGGCGCTACATGTTTTTTTTTTACGTGTGTAATGTCTTTTTTTTGAGCACGAACACATCAATTCTGGAAAATATCGAATACTTGTTAAATTGTAATGTAATATTGTTCTTCATTTCTACTACGATTAATTCTTTACTCTCAGCAGTGCATGCAATACCTATAAATTTCTTACATAAGTGCATATTTCACTTGATTTTTAATATAAAAAAATATTAACCAAAGCAAATAAGTTACCTATGGTCGACAAAATAACTACTTATAACATTGAGAAAAATATTAAAAAAGGACAAAGACAATTTAAAAAAATACAAAAGGAACATAATCAGATATCGGAATCGAGACTGAGACTTCGTCGTCAAAGACCGCTGGCATAGCTTCAAGGCTATACTGTTTGCTACTTACAACGTCAAAATAACTGTTCTTATGAAACTTCAAAATGTTGTGTATAGCTCCTTATAGTTTTAGCGTGAAGTTATGTATTCCAAGGGTTACAATTAAAAATAATGTCTAATTATGGAAACAATTGTGATACACCATTATGGTGCGACAAAAATACGTTGCTACTCGTTCCCCATAGACGTTAGCGTAATGATTCATAGTGTAAATAATGTCCTAGGTATAGTATTTACTATAAAACTGTAAATTTTCATAAAGATCCGTCAAGTAGTTACTGTTTTAAAACGAAAAATAGCTACAGACATTATCCCTTACTGCTTAGCTCCTATGGGAAAAAGCGTGATAATTTATAGCCTAAATGTTAATCCGCATCTATTAGATTGCACATCAACCGAATCTGTCCGGTAGTTTTTGCGTGATGCGTGTTCAAACAAACAGACAGCCAGACCGACAGACATTTCTAAAAATGCAGCAAAGTGTTTAAATACTCTTTTCGAACATTTCCAAATTTTTTTTTTTCATTATGTTCGGGCATGTACAGACACGTGAAATTTTACAATTTTATTATATGTATATAGATATAGAAGATAGATATGTAGATAGCATGATTCAGTATTCACGCGCGATGGATGATTATTAGCGTATTTCATGTATAACTTTGGTGTTTCTATACCGATTTCTATGATTCCTTTTTATGGAATAGTTAATTATGTTAACTTTTTTAATTAGGGATGACTGAGAGTGTTATAAACGTAAGAGTAGACAAATATAATCAGAAAGCTTCGATCTACTAAGCTATCGGGAGTTACACGTGATATTGTGAGTCAACCATAAAAGATAGACATATGCTGTCGTGGGATATATTTTATATAATTTTAAGGAGAACATTTCTGTCATACATGATTTCTGTGTAGCTTTAACCATTACGGTTGCACACGCGACGAAAGCTTAAAAAATGGAGTAACTTCTCCCGTTTTCCTTCACTGCTCTGCTCCTATTGATTGTAGCGTGATGAAAAGTATACTATAACCAACTCAGGAACTATGAAAAATAATTGTACCAAGTTTCGTTAAAATCCGTCGAGTAGTTTTTGTTTCTATAACGGTTATACAGACAGACAGACAGACAGACAAAAATTTTACTGATTGCATTTTTGGTATCAGTATCGATCCCTAATCACCCCCTGATAGTTATTTTGGAAATATATTGCATGTACAGAATTGACCTCTCTACAGATTTATTATAAGTATAGATTTTATGAATTGTAGGTAAACATTGAAATTTATTAAAAATATTATTATATAAAGAAAGATATTATGTCTATATACTGATATCATAATTATAGAAAAATCGGCAAATGAATCAATATTGATAGTTCTTGTAAGTCGTCATGTGGAATATCAATTTCTATTCTTATGTCTATGTATTTTTTATTTCCAGCCGTTATAATAATGTGCCTGTCACTCTGCGTGGGTATCGTCGGTGGAGTAGTAGAAGGTTCTTTACTAGTGACATCAGCTACTTCTGGCGCTTTGCTTGGAGTATTTATACTGGCAGCATTGTGTCCATTAGCAAATGGTAAAGGAGCAACGTGTGGAATGATCGCATCACACATAATCACAACATGGATGGCAGCAGGAAGACTGTTGTATGTAGACAAAAATGTCGCCATGCTACCTCTATCTACTGAGGTGAGGATTTTTAGTTTTTATCTTCAGCGTGTAATTTATTTAATAATACATGACATGTTTAAAAGAGATCGTATTTGTTATGACTTTATGACTATTGGGATCCACTGACAAATTTGATATATATTTTAGAATTGGCTATAGTAGTAGCGTTATTACTACTTTTGTATTTTTGTTATTGAAATGGTTTTGTTTTTTTTTTTCAGGAATGTACTAACGAAACTATTAGTTCTGCATTTTATCACAAAGGTTTACCAGTCGAAGTTAATCACACCCTGATTCACATAGCACCTTTATTGCAAGGAATGAATATGACACATCCTGCACCCCCAGAGTCGACAGTGTAAGTACTAATTGATTTTTGTCTACATCTTTTTATTAAAATATTATGCAGTATTGTCAACGTTGTTAACATTAAAACGTTTCAAACATTTTAATTATATTGTAAGTAGAATCTTTAAATATGTGTTATTTTTTACAGGTCGAGCGCTCTGCAGAATATGTACGCGGTCTCTTACATGTGGTATGCCGTCATTGGAACAATTATTTGCGTAGTAATTGGTAACGTAATCGGCATATTAACAGGAAACGAAAAAGATGCTTTCGATGAAAATCTATTACACCCAGTTGTTGCCAAAATCTACAATAAAATGCCAGGACCTAAAAGAACATTTACCGCAACTTCAATTGAAAAACCTGCAGCTACTGAAGCAAAGGAAGTCGAGAAAGATTCTTCGGAAAAAACTGATGAAACAGTTGTGGAGGAACCAAATGAAGCTGTAAAGCAAGAGTCTTTTACGAATACAGGGAGTAGATTATTTGATGCATATGACGTCAGACAATCTCCAACGCCATCATTAATTAGGACGAGGTTGTGATTTTCTGATAGTTATAATTTATGGAGAAATGTATTTATATCGCACTTATGTGTGTGAAAGAGTCAGCTGTATGCTTGATCTTGACTGCAATTATGTAATGCTTAGTTTAGTCACTATTTTAATTTTGTATGCTGTATGTTGTCTGAACTTAGACACAGTAGGTATTCGTAGATGTGTATGTATATGTAGATGTAAGTTTATCAATAGTCCATGAACATGTTTACATAGTGTTCATTTTCTTTTGACTAAAGCGAGTCCTGGATTTTGTTGTCGATGATTATGTAGCTTCAACAGTGATCATTAATGAATAATGATCTGATGATCTAGTAGGTATTTGAACAATGTAGTGTAAAATAGACATTATGAATCAAAATTACATCTTACTCTATCAATTACTCTATATCTGATGATCAGTTTTATAGTTATTTCAAGATATTAAGATAAGATTGAAGATAAGCATGATAATCTAAAGGAAAACGATAAGGATGAGGAGGAAGCCATT
The DNA here is from genome assembly GCA_945859575.2 of Herminia tarsipennalis. Lineage (NCBI taxonomy): Eukaryota > Metazoa > Arthropoda > Insecta > Lepidoptera > Erebidae > Herminia > Herminia tarsipennalis. Next base: position 13,222,669 of record OX243855.2, read on the forward strand.
TCAAGTTCCTAAACTGCTGAAGTTGCATAATTTTGAAACAAATTTATCTTTAAGATTAGTTTGTTGCCAATTTTCAAGAAATAAGAAGAAATTTGATAGGTATGTCGTTGTGTGTAAGAATTACATGAGTGAAGACATAACTAAAGACTAGACCTGAATTTGTTTTTGGTCTGTAATGTCTTCAATATGGATGGTACTTAGTTTATTTATGTATGTAAATCTTGAGCAAATATACATACGTATCGATATTATGTATATAATAGTATTAACTGATTTTTACAAAAGCATTTATAGGCATGTTCACAATTTAACAGGTCGTCCATTCGTGTTTTCAAGTAATCATTTGTGAATAATGAAACTGTACGCGAAATACACCGTAGAATTGTTCTTATTTCAATAAATGTTGTTTTGTAAACAATTTTGTATTATACGAATTTTATCCATGTGATAATAGCATGTACTTTTGTAAATAATAATTAATCTAGTTTTAAACAATTGTGAAGAGTGATTAAATTAATTGCTCCTATGTTTGATAGGTCATTATTGTTGATCTATGTTAAATGTACTGTATGTGCCTATAATTATTATGTATTTTTAGTACTTAAATGTATAATTCATATGAGGATTGTATTCTTATTTTATATCTCACTAGGTTTGTAACTATACGCAAAGCCTTCTAATATTGTCGAAGTTATTGTTGAAATTTAGCTTCTATTGAATTAGTAATACATCACATTATTAGTATTTTTGTACGATTTTAGTCGACTACCTATCTGTATAATCTATATGACTTTCCAGTGTCAGCCAATGTTAACTAATACTTTTTTTAAAAAAATGGTTTTGGTAGAGAGAATGCTGTGACATTTGGTGAGAGTTTCGAACTATTTTTCTAAAATTTTGTGAAAGTCGACTATTTTTCGATTTGAGCCTGTAATAAGTATTGTGATGTTTAACAGTATTATATTTTTGTAAAATATATGCCAAGTTTGTATTAGGGTTTTGACATAGGATACTTTGCGAAGTCGCTGATGGCTCTAATGTTACTAAATTCTTTTGGTGGAACGGTGACAAAGATCCGATGATCTTATGTGGACAGTATGCCTAGTGCCAATTTGTTTTTCGTTAACGCGATCGAAACGTTTACCGCGTTTGATTTTCTGATGGGTTAAGTAAGAGCTTGGAGCGGGCCAACCACGTGTCAATTGCGTTAACGTCAACCACACTCACACTAGGCACACTGATCTACTGATGGAATGTATAAGAACCTAGCCATGAATACCAAATAAATGCCTAATAAAAAAGATGAATTTAGAGAATCTGTGGCGGTGCACGGTATGATGTTAGAAGCGCCTAAAGTTATTTAATATTTAAGATATTATAAAGAATCGAATAGAAAATAAAAATATACACATCATCAATTACTTTAATTTATTAAAATCCTGTTCAAAAACGTAAATGTGAAAGAATCCACAAGTTTCAGATTCCACCAAGTTCCTTGACGGTTTTTAATAAAAATAAGTGAAACTAAGCCCTTTAGAAGCAGCTAAAATATTAGATAGCTACGTTCAAGCATAATTTTGCCTGTTGGTCTAGTGGTTAGTAACTGCTAGGCCGGAGGTCGTGGGTTTGATCCTCACCCAGGATAAAACTTTGTGTGATGAGCATGATGGTTTTATTCTGTGTCTGGGTGTTATTTATATATAATATGTGTGTATTTAGAAATATATAGGTGAGTTTATCAATTGTCTGGTTTCCATAGTACAAGCTCTGCTTAGTTTGGGATCAGATAGCGGATCGGATTGCCTTAAATCATTTGATCTATAAAAAAAAGTAAATGTATTACTTTTTTTTTTAGAGTTAACTTGTAATGTGGGATTGTTGGTTCCTGATAGCTATTCTGCAAACCCCTCCAGGTAAGCTCAAAGGCTTGTGTTAGGTGTGGGTTTACGTCGATAGTATAAAGAGTAGGATTCGATCCTGCGACCTATGATTGTGAGTCCGATGATCACCTTAGCCATTAGGCTACCGCCGCTCTAAATTGGGAAGTTGACTACAATAAAAGTAAATTATTTTAAACTAATCAGGTAATAGTACATGTTGAAATGCTCTGAAAATAAGTGTTATTTTACAATTTAACATGTTTTTGAATTTAAAAGCTTATAAACGAATGCTAAAAGAAATGATTTGACGATAGGAGCACATGACGTCATAGGTTGCTATTCCATACACATTTCTATAGAGCTTGTCGTTTGACATTTCATAAAAAGAGACTGATTTGTCTTGACAGTCAACATCCCTATTGTGATTGTTAATCGATACAGCAACTTGGCCAGTGTGATCTCTATTGTTATCTATATTGTTGTTTTGGGACTTGGCTGACGCGTTGCCTTTGGCTCTTACTTTCCTTATTTGTACAAAGTCATTTAAACTGTTCAAGAGTTCGAGAGTGTTCGACCTAACAAATATTTATTGTAACAACTTATTAGTAGATCTATTTTTAATTACTGGCTATTCTCTCTTTTGGTTAGTGACACTGACTGCTATGCCGAAGGTCTTAGGTTCGATACCCATCAAGGATAAAACTTTGTGTGATGAGCACGATAGTTTATTTTGTGTCTGGGTGCAATATTTTAAAATATATAAGTATGTCTATCACTTATCTGGTTGCTTATATACGCTCTGCTTAGTTTGTGATCAGATGACGTTGTGTGAGTTGTCCCAAGATATTATTATTATATTATTATTTATGAATTCCAAAACTTATATTTCTCGGTTTAGAGTACCCTTTACCCAATCCTTGCAAAGTAAAACGCTAGATTTATCATTCATAATATTGGACGGGTCCCTACCGCGCTTATCTGTAAGAATATTATGTTCATTTTTTTTTCTCTAACCGAAATCCGAATCCAAGACTAGTATTTTATAACCTGTGTAACCTATTGCCTATAATTCAACATGTGAATTAGCACAACCACGCTAAGTACATGAGGACTTGGTTATAGCTTGTGATTTTATGAGCATGGCCAAAGCTACTTAGACATAAGCATAAACAGTTCATAATATATGGTAAAAAGTTATCCAGTATGATCAAGTTTATTTGGTAGATGTGATTGTAATACAACGTACAATATCAAATTCGCAAACAATAGGTAAAGCCTAAAAAAGAACAAGGCAATAAAAACTAGTGGCCACACTTTTCAAAACCGCCAATTTTTACGTTTGTATGTTTATAAATTTGATAATAAAGTAAGGTGCTGCCACTTATATATTACACCAATTTGTATTATATTACAGATAATAAAAATTGAAACATGAGATAAAACACAATAGTTTGATTCAAACACACACAGTTCCTCACGCTATTTACTTTCATTAGATAGCCCAGTGGTAACAATTTAAATAAAATTCACCAGCTTGGATTTTAAACGTATCAGTAGCTATAAATGTTGATAAACTTTCGCGATTTGTACTCACTATGAAAATATATATATTACGGGTCTTAATCGCGTGAATAATTTAAGGTAAAATACCTTGTTTATTGCCCGACGTTTCGACCGTATTGCGTATTGCAATTCATGCGATTAAGACGCTTCGGTTTCGTGCTCCTACTAATTACTCCTACTGATAGGAGCACCAGGACACCCATGTCCTGATGCTCCTATTATACATAGATACAACGGGGATTGAATTAATAGTAAACTAATAATATATATATTTTCATAAAGTATCAGTAGCTGTCAAACCATCAGGGGACAACTTGTACACAGCCATCTGATTCCATAGGTATACCAAATATATTTAACTAGCTGTCCCGCGCAACTTCGTATGCGTAATTTTTCCCCGTTTTTGCAACATTTCTCGTCGCTGCTCCGCTCCTATTAGTCGTAGCGCGATGTTATATAGCCTATAGCCTTCCTGTATAAATGGGCTATCCAACAGAATTTTTCAAATCGGACCAGTAGTTCCTGAGATTAGCGCGTTTAAACAAACAAACAAACTCTTCCGCTTTATAATATTAGTATAGATGATAAAGTAATATAAATATTTCTGAAAAGGTACATGATACCTAATAGATTAATTTATTACAACCAGATAGAATAAACAATCGTGCTCATCACACAATGATTTATCCTGAATAGGAATTAGCACGGCATCAGGTTCAGCAGTAAGGATTACCAACCACTAGTCCAACTGGCCAGTCATCTTGTTTGCAATCTTCATCGTATTTAATAAAAATAGATGCCTCTACTAGGTTAGCCCTGAAGCCAAACTCATCACTCCGATTTCAGAAACTATAGTGAAGCGGAGTAACGACGGAAATTACCCACTGGAAGTTAAAACAGCATTGTTTAAAACTTCGTTGATGAAAATTCAACATATTGAAACCGCTTGAAACAAAACCGAACTAGATATAGCTGAAAACTCACAGAATAATGGACGAACGTTGAAAATTGCTGCAAACGTTGGCAAAATTTTAAACAATAAACGCGAAATGTTCCGTGAAGTTACTTTCATTTTAGGTTATTCGGTGTGTGTCCGTTTTTGTTACTAGGTGATAGATGATGAACAAACTGTTACTCGTTTTACAAAATAGGTTCAGTGAATAGAAATGTCGATGTTATCTTGATTAAAGTCTATTTCGGGTCTGTGTTTTCTGCTATCATGGAGTTTAGTTGATTGCTTCTTTGTCCGTTGTATATTTATGTATATTTCGACACCAACAATTATGATTATAGCGTTAAAAATAATTAATTTGGTTTTACGCTGTTCAGATTTTGATAAATACCATAAGTACATACAAAGCAATCCTTGTAGATCTGGTATTTTATATGTTGTATAAAATGATATGGTAATGATGCAAGAAGAAACAATTTGAAGAATTACTTCTAATTGTTTTTATAAACAGCTTCTAACCGTCACTCTAAATAATTCAGCTTTAATCGAATTAAGTTCATAAATCAAACATCAAAATACCAATCTCTAAACGATATTAATCATGTCAAAAGAAGGTTCTCGAACATGGGGCGTATCTGGGTGTATCCATTGAGAACCGTTGTCTGCAAGGGTTGGCAGTGATGGAACTGTGCCGATGACGTCATAACACGAGTTTATGCAAATCCCAGGAAAAGGGACACTTGCTCCGGCGACGAATCCAATTTGCGTTTCAATGAGACGCTATATAGTCTTGCAGACTTATTCTGAAGGCGATTGATAGATAGTTAAAACTGCGAATATTCTTATCAAAGTTGTGGTTTGGCTAAATTGTTAAGAGTCGTTTTAATTTAATTTGTACTGGGTTTTTCCAGTTCATTAAGTTTTACCATTTTAAGATACTAACCCAAAGGGAAGACTAATATTTAGTTAGATTGTGTTAAGCTAAATAAATAATCTTTCAACTTAACGTACCCATATAAGATTACAGGGATATACATATTATTCTAGGAGAAATGATGTGCTACAGTACAGTAAACTTTCATCAACATCCGTTCAGTTTTTGCTAGAAAAAACAACAAAAATCAATCGTCACAAAGACATAGTCAATGTTATGACAGAGCTGAATGTTGAAACTTTAAATATTGCTCAAGAGTCCAATAAATAAAGTAAGTGAGCACTAACTTAGGATATTTAGTTTGATGAAATTCCCAAAAGAGTATTCCGACCGTCACTGTTAGTAACCAGTAAACTATTTTTGGCTTTACGGAGACACTATACGAGGAGCCAGCAGTTTTTGAAGACACAAGTCAGTTTTATGCAAGGGACCGTGAAGTTTTACGAGTCTAAATCTTTTTCCAATAATGTTCTTTAGAGTGGTGGCAACTTCATCAATGATGCTTCAGTGATTTTTGATAATGCAGGCATTAGACAGACTTTGTTCTTTATGAATATGCCGAGGATGTTAGGAAATGATGAAAGTACTTAAAGTTTAATGCTGAATACGGTTACTGAAAAATTAATACTAGGAGCGTGAAAAAAATCTATCAATAGGGCTTTGAAAGACCCTCATGTTTTTAAGATGCAGAATAAACTTACAAAACCATACAATCACACAGTCACACACTGTTTTTTGTTGGATTGGTTTCTAACATGAAATTCAGGTTTTTATTTAAATAAAAAACGATATTCTTAGATTTGTAAAGTTTTAAAAGCTAAATCAGTGGCACCTTCAAGCAAACTCAGTTGTTTGACAAGATTTTTTTCACCAATATATTCACCTCATAAAATCTACAAAAGTTTGTAAAGACACCTTTCGGAATAATTCCACTGCGTCGTGCCAAATATTTAAGGCATGCAAATTATATAATACATTTACGTCTTACGGGTTTTGGAAATTGCGAGATGACTAAAACGATGTTCATTAGATGCCATATTATATTGAAGATTATCTACGTAAATGGGTTTAAAGTTAAATTATTTATTTGTTAATTGATTCACGTCAGGCGAGTTGTAAACTTGCTGCTTTAGATCGGGATCACATTATTGTAGGACGGAACAACAGTTTAATAAAAATATGGTAGATGCATATTCGGATAAATATGTTCTACAAGGGCGGTGTTCACATTAGGGCGATCCGATAACACTTATCGAGTGTCATGACTGTGATCGTGTCAGATGTCGGTAATTATCCGACACAATCAAAATTTTCATTAAAATATCACCATATTCTGTCATCTGTCGGATTAAAAACATAAATTGAACTGGTTGTATTAGTTATATTTCGGGACTTAATCGCGTGAATTATTTAAAGGTACGAAATATATACCGAAAATCTACACACACGGATAGGTATTTACATGCTTTATCACACCATCATCCGCGCCACTTACAGTCCGTTGTAGCTTCTTTAACAAACAGAGCATACGACCTTTGCGACCTCGAACACTTGGAGGGTGAACTTGCACACGTTCGGGAGGTACTAAGAAGCAACGGATACAAGCATAACCTTCAACGTCCAAAGAGCAGAAAACCAGAAGTAAATGCCGACAGAGTGCCAGCTTTCATGCCATACATCAAAGGAGTTACGGACAAAATTGGAACAGTATTGAAGAGTTACTCCATTAAGACTGTATATAGTCCGCACTCCAAGGTTTCGAAGCTTTTACGAACGGCAAAGGATGTTATTCCGCTCCAAACACCCGGCGTGTACAAGGTGGATTGCAGTTGCGGTAGTTCCTATATCGGACAGACCAAAAGGACAATCGCAGACAGGGTCAAGGAACATATCGCTGCTGTAAAAAACCGTCAAGTTTACAAGTCTGCTATCGCTGAGCATTTGTTGGAATCAGGACCAAATCCCTGGATAGAATTGCACAAGCCACAGGTACTTTCCACCAATCGCCACTATTATTCCAGGATAGTACGCGAGGCGGTTGAGATCAAGAAGTATAAGAACTTCAACCGAGAAGATGGATACTGGCAATCACCATCGTGGAACCCTGTTATCAACAAATGTAATCGTAGCCGTAAAGACACCGCGCCTCAGTGTAAAGACGTTGTAAGTGTAGTGTGTAGAAGTACCGACAGTACAAATTATCAAAATTATCAAGACCAGACGAGGGTAGTTGAAAAACCCCGCGCCTCACGGAGTCATCGCTAAGCTGCCATCAGTCGACCCGTGACCACGATCGGTGCAATTCGATCGAAACGTCGGGTAAATAAAAGGTTCGTACCTTTAAATAATTCACGCGATTAAGTCCCGAAATATAACTAATATGTATAAAAATCGCGAAAGTTTGAACTGGTTGTATTGAATGCTTTTTTTGTAGTTTATTTAAGTAAGTTGTAAATAATTGGTTAATTTTAGGTTTATTTCAATGAATATAGTTAGTTCGTAGGGTAATCTAGCATTAGTCCATAGTCCATTTGAATTATTGTATATTATTGCAAAATAAATAACCCAAATTGAAAAAAAATATATATTAAAAGATATTAAATTATTGAAATACTTTAGCTACAAAGCTTTTTTTTTCTTTTAAAGATAACTATGAATGAGGGATTGTGGTCCCGCATTATTAGCAATCCTGTTAAACCCTCCAACTAAGCTCAATGGCTTGTGTTAGGAGTGGGTTCACGTAGGTAGTATAATGGGTGGGATTCGAACCCACGACCTCATGATTGCGAGACCGATGCCTTAGCCATTAGGCTACCGCCGCATTGTAAGTTGAAATTGTAGCATAGTAAGTTCGAACGGGTATCATTTGTCAGCAAACGTTCAATTAGGCAGTGGCTGAAAATTAGGATGATTACATACCGTATGTCAAAGGAATTAAGCACAGTTGCACGTTTAAACTCGTAATATAGAATACGTCTGGACAGTAACAATCTTATTCTAAATTTTAAATCAGTTACTTCACTTCTTTTACCGTATAGTGGCAGAATAAAAATTCTAGTGCCACCAAACTACAGCTAACTTAACCATTCAGAATTTTAAACACCTCTTTTATATATTTTAATTTTTTTAAAACGTCGTCTCTCCGCGTATTTATATTACAGGCAGACCATTTTAAGTTTATATTTAGTTACGTAGGTATCTCAAATTTTAAGACTCCTATCTGTGAACCGTAGCGAAACAATTTGTCACTGATGACTGTGCAGGTCATATTTTGTAACAGATTTTATTGAAGTAATCTTTCATATGGCTATTATTCAAGGAAAAGATAAGTTATATGTGTATGGTTATCAATAGTATTGAAATTTTTCATATACCAACAATACCGCATAATTTGAGAAATTTCAATAGTATTCAGAAGCGTAAATCCGAAGTGAAACAAAAATCCGTCTAATATTTAGATAATTTAACTTATGAAAGACAAATTACGGTCTTAATCATAACTCTGACAAAGTTACGATGTCTCGGCTCTTTCAATAATGATGTCTTGGCAAGTTTTAATTATCATTTTCTTAGTAACAACTATTCCCCGTAGAATAACTTGCAATAACTAACTTTCTTCTCAATTAAACATGATAGGTTTATAGTACCTAGTTTATCAGGAATTTTTGTTTATTATAGCGAGTCTTTCGTTGTAGAAAATGGTTTGCAACTTCAGCAATCAACCTCACTCCACCCATAATGAAAGTAGTAAATATACCAAGTCTAAAAAAAATCCCGTACGATGTCATCATGCTTGGCCAGCGGTTAAGTGGTCGGAATGTTTTCAAATCCTATTTTTAGGATGTATAGTTAAATAAAAGATTCAGAATGGTTGACTGTTTGCAACAGATATTAGTATATTTATGAAACCTTTCTTTGAAAATGTCGCTTCTCCGCGTTTATTTACCCGACTGCAAGAAAGGGTTTTGTTTTTCGCGCGTATCTTGTACGTACAGTACTCCCAAATTAATAATGCACATGCAGATCTTCGCTAATTGTCGTATTCCCGGAAACACTCGAATCATGGAATCGTAAGAGCCCTAAACAAGGCATTTGCATTTTGCACCTTGTTTAAAAGAGATAGGAGTCAATATCATGTGTGCACAATCGAAAACAAATCGGGCGTTCGGCAGCTGTCGCCGGTCAGCGAAATGTCTGTCAGTCGTCTTTATATATTGGTAGTGACTGCACGTGTTCTCTATTTGTGGAAATATATAGAGCTGCTATTACACACCCTTCTTGGTAAATATAATTTCAACATTAATTAGCTTATTCAGATTTAAATAGTATATTTTGAAAAAAGGAAAATAAATAACATATTTCACGTTTTTTTAATATTAAAAAAATAAAATACCTACATTAAATACATATTAAGTACTAGAAAAACATTTAAAAAATGAGATTTATTTAAATTAAATAAATAGATAAACATGCATAAAAAATATATACCTAACTCTGCCCATGCCATTTTCTTTCAGACGAATTCTTCCAAAATGGATAAATTTAAACGTGGAAAACCGCTTAATTCACAAGCACGGCAAATGGTATTTAATGTGTACCTTTATTTCTTAAATGAAGCCAATGTTTTCAACAGAGACCATGATGGTTATTTTAAAAAAATTCAAGACCGTGTTACAAAAGCTACAGGAATTTCGCGACGAACTTTGAGTAATATCTTAAACGAAAAAAAACATAATCAATCAAAGAAATTTTCTACACCGAAAAAAGGAAGACCTAAAAGTAGATTTCGGCTGGTACTTGATGATTTCGACTACTGTGTTATTCGTAATATGATATACAATTTTCAATTGACGCTGAAAGAACTCCCAACTGTAAATAATTTAAGAATAAAGTTGATCGAAGCTATTAATTTCAAAGGCTGTGCCGAGACTTTAAGGTTGATCTTGAAAGACATGGGGTTTAGGTTTCTGAAAACTGATAATAACAGACAATTACTTATGGAAAAACATGATATACGCCTAAAAAGGATCAAATATCTCAGAGAAATACAACAGCTGAGGAGTTCTGGTAGAAACATAGTATTTATGGACGAGTCGTATGTGCACACATCACATACTAAGGGTAAAACTTGGCAAGATAGCAACAAAAAAGGTATCAAACAACCCATTTCCAAAGGAGAGCGAATAATTATTGTACACGCAGGCAATGAAAAAGGCTTCGTCCCAGGGGCTCTAATGTTACATAAATGTGTCGACTCAGAAGGTGACTATCATAAAGAAATAAACGCGGAACGTTATCAAACTTGGCTACGCAATCAATTGATTCCCAACTTGCCTCCTAATAGTGTGTTGGTAATAGACAACGCCCCATATCATAATAAGCTGTCTGTGAAACCACCAAACTCAAACACATCTAAACCACAAATGACAGCTTGGTTACAACAACACAACATTCCGCATGACCCAAAGAAACTGAAACCCGATTTGTATAAAATTATACAAAGATACAAAGAAAATTACACAGAATTTGCCATTGACCGTATAATGGAGGAACATGGGCATAAAATTATACGATTGCCACCATATCATCCCGATTTTAACCCTATTGAAAATATTTGGTCCCAAATAAAGCAACACGTGGCCAAGAGAAATATTGCAATGACTGTGACGTCAGTTAAAGATGCTATATTAGAAAAAATCAATAAAATAGGACCAGAAGAATGGAAAAAAGTTTCTGATCATGCGGTTCAATGCGAAGATGAATATAGAAAATTTGAGCCAAGAATCGATAGTTATTCCGATAAACTGATTATTTACACAGGTGATAGCAGTGAGGAAAGTGTAAATGAACAAGAGCATAATGAAACTTCTGATGAATCTGCGATGTCGGGAATAGAGGTCTTCCTCGATTCTGATTAATTTTTTTATAATTGTATTATTTTTCTGGAATGATTAGTGCTGTAAACAAATTTGAACTGAGATTTTGATTATATTTTATGTAAACCTCTATTTGAAAACGTTTTTTTCTCCTTCTAATAAAACCTTATGTTATTTAAACCTTTTCCTCCATAATTACACCAACTTCGGTAAGACACTTGAAAACTAATCACTCCAACAATGATTGTAGCGTTTTCGCTATTTACTTACATGGAATTATCGAATCAAATTTCGTTACAGGTAAATCAAATCTGTTTTAGCACAAAACACATAATATATAAAATTAGGCATAGAGAAATTGCTCTTAACCACTCTATATAAATATCGTCTTTCGACGCTCGGGTAATACGACCGTTGCCGAACAATGACGAAGATTTCCGAAGATTTCTATGCGCATTATTACTTTTGGAGTACTGTATATGTTATTATATATTACCTCATATCTTTCAAACCACTAGACGGATTTATACAATTATGACGTCGTTAGATTCGTCTTGATCACCCAAGTGTTCTTAAAAAAGTGACGTTTGGCAAGAAAACATGGCGGCTGTGAGATGTCAAAATAAAGAGGTGTGAATAAGAAGTTGTTTCGAACATTGCAATATGGATATTAAATTATAGGGCTCATTATTTCAGGTCAGTACATTTTGCTTGTTCATTTTTAGGGTTATGTACCTACCCAAAGGGTAAAACCCCTTATTAAGACTTCGCTATTCGTCTGTCCGGCTGTATCTCATGAACCGTGATAGTTAGAAAGTTGTTTTTTTTTACAATAAATTAATTTCTGTTTTCACTATAACGACAAATACTAAAAAACAGAATAAAATATTAAATGGGGCTCCTATACAAAAATGTGTTTTTTTAGTTGTTTTTTTCATTTTTTGTTCAATGTTATAACTTAGGCTGTATCTCATGAACTGTTGTGTGATAGACAGGCAGTTGAAATTTTCACAGATGATAAATACATCATCCGTTGCCGCTATAACCAAAAATACTAAAAACAGTAAGGGTGGCTTCTATACCTACAGCAAACATGATTATTTTGCCCTTTTTATAGATAATGGTACGGAACCATTCGTGCGCAAGTCCGACTCGCACTTGGCCGGTTTTTCTTACTTGTTCAGGCATCGCGACTTAAGAGCCTGTTCAGATGAGGCGATTTACTGCCAGTGATACGCGCGAGACAAATAAGGGTCTTCTTACGTACTTGTGCGTTTTTGTAACGTATAACGCCTAATTTTTTTTTAATAAGGTAATTCGCACGGTTTATCAAGATGATCCGTCTAAAACGAACTGTACTTTTTTTAAATCTTAGCAAAATGTTTTTATGTCAGAAAAGTGGTCAACACTTCATGAATAAAATTAACTTAGGGAGATATAATACTATAAATAAACATTTAATTTAATTAAATTTGACTATAATTAACATTGATCTGTAACAAAATACAAAAATATTAATTTACTTTATTAGTAATATCGGCTGTTGTTGTACCTTTGCCTTAAAAAAAGCGCTGATACGCGCGCATCGCTAATTTGTGAACAAGTAAAAAATATTCCGCGCGCTGTTTCTTTTCGATGTATTGCTTTTTTATTTATTTCCTGGCAAATATGTTATAAAACGTCGTATGACATACCTGTGCTTTGATATTACAACTTCTGCTTTCTTGTAGCTCTCGCTTACGGCTCGGGCTAGCAATATCGCCTTGGCTGTAATTTTCAACTTACCGCACTTACTACTACTATTTCTTCGAAGTTAGAACTGAACAATTCCTTAAAAATGTTACAATTGTAAAATTTTACCTATGTCGAATGGGCTGTGGGTAATATGTGTAAAAATCTTATTTTGAAATACGACACCTTTTAAAATATATGTTTGTAAACTTTCGCGATTTCTACCCATTATAAAATTTTAGACCCGTAGCTATAAAGCTTTTAAAACGTCTCACATTTTTCATTATTTAATACCAGCCCTACACATAAAGTGATGTCTTACTTGCCCCATCGTGTGGGGTGTCTGATAGGTCTTATAATAATATTTAGGTGTTGCTTTTGATTTATTTTACGAATAATATATTATTGAGTCCGTCCACTCGCACTAGCTTCGCACGGTATCTCGACTCGCACGTACCACGCGCGAATAGCGGGCGAGTCGAGATGCCGGCGAACGACACGCGATTACCAGCGAGAGAAATCCTCTCGCGCGAATCATGTTAACGCAATGATTGTATGCCGTCTACCTTGGCTAGGACTGATTTTGAGAATGAGGGGATAGGGAGTGGATTTGAGTTTGCGCTCACACTTGTGCCACAGTATAATAACTAATACAGTCGTTCGACGAAGCCTTCTAGATAGGGTAATTGTGCGGGAGTTGCGAAGCGCGACACAGTGGGAGACCCGACGTAGTGACCACGAGTCCGGTCTCTCCTGAAAGTTGCAGTCCAGTGCACCCGCTGCGTCATGCCCCGCAACCCCGGCACGATTACCTTTTATAATATCCTATTCGCAGTGGGTTTCTCTCTGATGAATGAGACTAGACGAAAAAATCTAAATCTTATCTTATATATATCTTCTTAAATCAGTTTAAATGCGATTTGGAGCATATATATATATATATATATAGGTATATATGCTCCTTATTACGGGTCTTAATCGCGTTTAGACCGTATTGACCGTAGACTGACGGCCGTTGCAATACGGTCAAAACGTTAGGCAATAAACAAGGTATAATATAATTTTATATAAATTATTCACGCGATTAAGACCCGTAATATATGTATATATATATATATATATATTAACAATTAAATCAGTTTGTTCTAGTGAATAACGTGGTCCTCAATCGATATAATCTAAAAGGTAGGATGATCGAATGATGCAAGTGACAAATGATTCCAATAAATTGCCAGATCGTCCACAAACATTCTGCAGTAAAAAATATTTGGTCGATGACTCTTATCCATTCGAAAAAAAGATGGAGTGGCGATATTAAGTGAATTATTTGAAGCTTGATTGATTGACGTTAAGAGTCAGATGACGATCATATTTCACGTGATTGCCTGGTAATTGGGCTGTTCTACGGGAAAATGGAGAAAACAATTTAACAAACTCTAATTTATTAACAAAAAGGATGTTTAATATAAAAAAAAAAATGTAAGCATCAAGTTCGATCAGAATAAAATTTGTAACGATTAATGTAAAAATGTGAAATTTTAATCAAAATCTTGCTATTTCAGCTGTGAGTCTGTCAGAGAACTGTCAGTTTTATGCATTGGTGTAGAAGAAGAAGAATATAAAAACTTTTTATACTATACATGATAAAGTTAAATTTCAGTATCGTCTTAAATTTTATTACCATTCTCATTACCTTAATAAGTTTGTAGAAGTTATTAACTTTTACAAAATGAGAGATAAGAGTTGATTCGATAAACTACAGTTTAATTCCCAAGTTTCGATAACCAACTAATATTTTTGCGTTCATTCCATTTCGTTCGGTAACAAGTTTGCGAGCTCATTATACTTTATCCTCCAGAGAGAATCCTCTGAGATATTTTTATTTTACTTTGGAATAACATTCACATCTAGAATTGGTAGTTGGAATATTTCCGAAGTTTCTGCTTGCGGCTTAAATTTGCAGCGATATTATTGTCCTAATCGTGATTGTGGTCAATCTAAATTTTACGATTTGACTTGACGTGGCTATAACAATTTGTGATTGAGTCCCACATTACTAGCAATCCTGTTAACCCTTCCAGCTAAGCTCAAAGGCTTGTGTTAGGAGTGGGTTCACGTCGGTAGTATAATGGGTAGGATTCAAGCCCGCGACCTCACGATTGCTAGACCGATGCCTTAGCCATTAGGCTACCGCCGCTTCTAAAAATTGAATTGTTCCGGAATCACAGAGTATTAAACTATATTTGAAATACATGAATAATATCGGTGCTTGTGAGAATATTAGAAGTGTAAACTTCTTTAGCGGCGTTGGGCTTTTTTTTGGTATAGGTAAAAAATATTAAACTCGGGTCTTGATGACGTGACCCTATTCGAAGATCACGTGATCCTGATCGATAAATCCTAAGACTCTGTCTTACGAATTTTCGATCAGCAATCAAGAGAGCAATGAAGAACTGATACAATTTCATTAGAATACGAAGGTAAATTTTGCCACTATTTACAATGTTATTATAGCGCAGGTGGGAAATTCGGTGGTTCAGAAACCAGAAAACCCCAGTTTGAGTCAGGGTAACGATTATTTTTTTCCCCTTTTTATTTAATTTTTGATTTTGGTTTTTTGATTTGTGATTTATTTTCATTTTTTTTATTATTATATCAGTATTTTATGCAATACAAGGCCGTTGATTTTTGAGGAGTTCACGTGACACTAAACCATCAGTTCCATTACATGATTTGACGGAGGCGAAGAATCAGGTATCGAACACGATACTCGGATAGCAACCCGCAGTATTTTTTATTAAATAGTTCCGCTGGTAATCTGTGGTCTTCATTATCAGTTCCATTACACTCAATGGTGTTTTTAGGATTCCGTAGCCTAAACGGCAAAAAACAGAACCCTTATAATTTCATCATGTCCGTTTGTCTGTCTGTTTGTCTATCCGTATGTCTCATGCATTTTACTTATATTGATGAAATTTGGCGAAAAGGTGTTTTGTAGTAGCCGCTACTTAGTTTGATAGGTAATTAATGAGAATTATTATTTTTTGGGGGGCACTCCATACATGTAACAGAAGCTGATTTTTTTTTCACCAAACATCAATGTGTGGCTCATTATTCGACAGGTCTTTCAAAAATATTTTAAACTTTTTTAATTAAGTGAATAAATGTTTGTTTGTAATAAATGAGTGAATGTTTGGAAAATGCATAATTGTGTCCCCCCCTCCTTTATCTCATGAATCGTGAGACCAAAAACTATGAAAAAAATTACAAAGGTAGCGCTAAACAAACACTTTCAACTAAAATTATTTTGAACATGATCGGATACACCGTCATTGAGTTATGGCCTACAAACTGCATTTCTCAATAAAAGGGCGTAAATGCTATGAACATACGCTTTTCTGCTAACGCAATTATTCAAGGCTGCGGTACACTGAGCATGTACTCGGCGGTACTCTTGCCCGGTTTTATTTATTTCAAACTGTTTTTTTGTGTCCTGCTCAATAATTGTAATTTGACTTTTCTGTCGTTGATATGAGTGCGGCGCACCGCACGCATTGTCATGCCGCATACTGCGTGCGACCCCAGCTAGCCGCAAATATGATAATAAATAATAAAAAAAAAAACCTAATATAAAGACAGATTTTTCGAAGAAACTTTCTGTTTTTTAAATACCGTTTTAAATCACTTTATTTATTTAACTCTACACTCCAACAACAAGTCTACATAAATAAGCCTTATGAACTAAAGTTAACTACTTACATACTAGCATAAACCTGTCACTTAAAGGTGTGCACAGCACTTGTATTTAATGTTACAATGGTCCCCAAATAAAAAGTAGGTACTTATCAATAAAAAGTCATGTGCATACGTTTAAGAGGCAAAACAAATTTTACAATGAAATTGAAATTGTATGATTCTTTGATGTTGTATTTGTGAAAGTGAGTTTGTTCTCAAGTTTTTCAACTTGACATTTCCTTTGCCATTAGTTCCTCCTACGATATTGAGTTCGTTTAAGAAGAGAGTCTGATGGCAAACACTCATTAACAGGTTTTACGAAACGGATAGGCATTTAAAATTTCATTAATCTTTATTAAATACTACAAGGTATTTTGATAACACAAAGGGTCTTAACTTATTTAAGATGATCCTACTTGTTAATTAACAAAGATTCGGTAATAAATATTTAGAGAGTTTGTTTAAAATTAAGCTACAGTTTCGGGCATCAAAGATTAGTGTTAGAACAAGTATTTAAAGTCACTAGTTGGCCGTGATCAAAGTTGTCAAAGCTTCAAAACTTTGGGGCTATTTGTTAATTCAGTTTTTCGCTTCTTTAACTTTATTTGAGCTTTGAAAGCCTTCCAGCAATAATTGAAGTTCTTAGACACAAGTTTATTTAGAAACTCATCAGTCATTTTTTTCAAAGGACAGCCCGCCCAAAATGCCTCGGGGTATTTAGCAACATTGTAATTACAAGCATATTTTTCATATTGAAAACCCTACTGACGGAATTTCCTTTCAGAAAATTTAAGGTATTAATGATATAATTTTGTGTTGCTGTGTGGTACCGGCGTAAAAATAGTGCCACCCCATCTCTTACTTGGTTGTCGTCAAGGCAACTAAGGATTTTACACTGGAGAATGGGTAGCAGCATACCTTCTTAAAAGCCTTACTGCGATCGCCAACCAGCTCGCCAAGCGTGGCGATTATACTGGGGAGAGTGCCCAGCAGTGGGACACCATATAGATAGAAATGAATATGAAAGATAGGTTTCTGTGAGTGACTAAAGTATCTAGCGCACTACCTGTCCAGCGGTCCAGTTGCAGCTACATATTAATGTATATAAATAAATATATGAATTTTCTTTTCTCTTTTTCTCTTTTATATATAACTAGTTTATTGTGTTTATGTAATGTTTGTTTTTTGTATTTATTTATTATTATTATTATTATTATTTTTTTTTTTAATATAGTACATATATTGTGTATTTATGTATCTATTGTATCTAACATTTCAATCGTTTTATTATAATGTTAGATAAATGTTTTTGTGTTTATCTATATAAATAAAGACGTACACGATTTTACATAATATCAATTATGTAAAATCGTGTACGTCTTTATTTAATTTACATTTTTCTACACCATGTGGTACTCTTATATACATTCCTGTCCATCCAAAGGTTGCCTGGAAGAGATCGCTCTCAGCGATAAGGCCGCCCATTGTGCATGCGCTTAAGTAAGCAATAATTATGTGATTGTATAATTATAATGTAATTTAATAAGTGTGGTGTACAATAAAGAATTTTCTATCTTCTATCTATCTATCTAAAGTATTAGCCATGTTCAGATTTATTATTCAAGACATTTAAATGAAAACGCGCGTTTTAGTATGAATGTGTAACCTCACGTTAGTAATAAAATCTGAATATCAGTGCCTGTGAAAATGTGTCTGTCTGTGGCGATAAAGCTTCCAAGATCTTAAAGTACTTTTTAGCATATTTGATGATAGTCGGTATAACTTAACATAAATTAACTACCTATAGATGGTCTCATTAAAGCACTCGCTGTGCTTAAATTTAACGGTTTTAGTCGCTATTACTAAGTTTTAATGTTTTTCATTGTATTATTTTTGAACAATAAATAAATAAAAAAAACACCCGGGCAAGAGCATGTCCTACCATGCTCAGTGTAGGGTTCCGCAACCTTATATAATTGCATCAGCAGAAGAACGTATGTTTATGGCACTTACGCCCTTTTGTGCAGTTTTTTGGCAATAACTCAATGATATATCCGATCATATCCGTAATTATTTTAGTTTAAAGCATTTATTAGGCGCTATTTTTGTGATTTTTTCCGTATTTTTTGGTTCGGTTTAAATGTTAAGGGGGCACGATTTATGCAAGTTTCGGAGCGATTATTTCCAAAAATATTCACTCAATCAAAATTTTATTAGAAACCTTAAAATGTTTTTGAAACACCTGTCGAATGATGTACTACACGATGAATTTTCCTAAAAATATTTATTATTATTATTTAGCTATCAAACTAAGTAGCGGCTACTACAAGACACCTTTGCCACTAAATCTCATCAATATTCATAGAGTAGTATTTGAGTAAAATGCCTGTTACTTGCGGACGGACAGACAGACAGACGGACATGACGAATAATCATTTTCTCTTCACGGGCTGGGAGCTTTTCATATATAGTTTAGTTTTCACTGTAATACCTAGTAGTTACCGTCCACTACATTTCATTTATTACTCACAAACTCTCGCCTTTATAATATTAGTGTGATGTGATGTACATCACACTAATATTATAAAGGCGAGAGTTTGTGAGTATGTGAGTGTGTATGTTTGTTACTTCTTCAAGTCTAAAGCGTCTTCTAGACGGTTGGAAACAAGGCTTCCCGCCAAGGTGACCTTGTTGGTTTCCAACAGAATATGTATGTAAATTGGTTTGCAACAGCCGTCTACACTGTTGCAAACCAGCAAGGTCACCTTGGCGGGAAGCCTTGTTTCCAACCGTCTGGAACATGCTTGAATGGCTGGAGCGATTTTAATAAAATTTGGTATGAAGTTAGCTGACATCCTGGATTAACACATAGGCTAATAAACCGCGGGTAGCAACGCGGGGCACAGCTAGTAAAAGATAAATCTTACATCAGGTGTTCTCTTTAAATTGTATTTAAAGAAAATTTATGAAATAAGCGAACGGACAAAACAAATAATAAAATAAACTTCTTTGTTAATGGTTAAAAGATTCATGTCTCCCTTCCACAATATAATAGCTACAAGAAAAAGCTTTCAGTGCCCGTTCCAGTGTTAGATGACGGCAATTTTAATACTTTTAATTAAATGAAGGCATTCAAACGACTGTTTTCAACTGTGGTTGAAACAAAAACAAACAGTTGATGAACAACAACTAAGATGCATATTTTTTGTTTGTTGAGATTTGTTTTAATAGAGATTCCTTGTCTGAGAAGATGAAAATCTAGACTGTCTTACATGGGCGTATCCATGATCATTTTCTGGGGTAAGGTCGTATAAGGGAGAAGGTAGGTTAAGGTGGTCCCTTTTTGCAATTTTGGTGTGGGGTGGGGGAGACAATCCTGCCAAGGATAAATCTTTGTGTTGTTATTTATATTATATTGCCGTGTTACTGGCTTTAGAATAGTACCACCCCGTCTCTTCTCGTGGGCGTCGTCAAGCGACTAAGAGATTTTCCACCGGAGGACGGGCAGCCGTGCCGTTAAAGCCTTACTTCGATCGCCAAGTCGCCAGTCCCTATTATAAGTAGGTTCTAATGGGGAGACCCGTGCCCAGCAGTGGGATATCATATACGTTGATACTTACGTACGCGTTGTTTCATGGTTGCTATAGAGCAACCATGAAACAACACAAAAAGTTTTATCCTTGGTGGGAATCGAATCCACGACCTATGAGTATCTGCTAGTGCTATCGGTATTCTGTGGTTCATAATCTATGCAGTCAGGATCATGAACCACTAAACAGTCATTCAATCCAAATTTAGTAGACACAATTTTCTAATATTAAACTAATATTATAAATGTGAAAGTAACTCTGTCTGTCTGATATTAAGATAGTTTGAATCTCGGGAAACACATAGAATAAAACAACACTTGTGATACGTCATGATTTTACATGTATGTAATGCCAAGTTCGCAAACAATAGTCACAAACAATTGTTTTAGTCGAAGACTGCGGCTGTACTGTAGCTGTACTGCTTTGAATACGTGAATTGGCCTCCTGGAGGGTTAACAGGATTGCTAGTAATGTGGGACACACCCCATATTGCTAGTTATCTTTAAAAAGAAAAGATTGTCTGTAAAGTCGGTTTACGGACAATACTTCAACGTGATAACGTCATAAGAAAACATTGATGACATTAAAAAACAAGAAAAAAGACCAAGGCAATAAAACTCACGGCAGATAGTTTTTACCACGATAATCGACATCCACATGGGAAATAACTAGTTCTAAATAAAAATCAATTACCTTATCAGCGAATTCTAAATTACGTCCAGACTAAAACTCATTGTCGTGTTCTAAATAGCTCTCTCAAAGCCATTAGTATCTCCTCCATTCTCCTCGATAATAGCCCAGTGATTAATTTCTCCTATTATTTACCGAGATTAAAATCTTCGAAACCGGCCCATCAGAACCAAGATAACTTCACAACTAGAGTAACAACTTTTATTTCATAATGAAATCAATCAAACTCAGGCTAGATGGTGAGGCGATAAAACGTTAATTAATCGGGAAACTTTGATTGGTTTAACAGTTATATTTGAACGGTTCGATCGTGAACTTGTAAGTTTTTGGGTTATTATCTTAGTATTATTGGTTACTGACGTTTTAAATGTAGCTTTTTGACTTCGTATGTAGTGTAGTATATATTTGCGGGCTCGCGGAATGAAAATGTTCGTCAGTTTTCAAATACACTCATTTAAGCACATATTACCTTTTCAAACTATGTATCATACCAGAGAGTTGTTTAACCGTATACTGTATTTTCTATTTTTATAAATTAATTGTGCTTGTCTGTTAGACAACAGAGTTTAAATTTAGTCAGACTAATATTCCTTGACTATGAGTAGTTGAAATAAAACCTGTCGGATTAAATAATTATAAGAATAGATGCAACGTATATATCTGACCCATTATCCTCTATCACTCTCTGCCACTGATTGCAATACGTGAACATACTGTGTTAAAATAAGACAGTAGGTAGCAGTGTTGGTTCCATCAAAATATAGTTCTTGCCACCCACCATTTCTTTGATTCTCTTTACGTGAATCTTGAAATAGTCATAATCCATAATGTTATTAGTACCCATTGTGGATGTGCCATTTCAAAATAGCCCTGCTATGATTCTTGTCTATCAAAAAACTGTAACTAACTTTCTTAGTTATTCTTGTCTATCACCTTGAAATAAAAACTTTTTTGCATGTGATTTATGTCTACTTTCTTACCTTAGAAGCATTTAATTTAAAGGTTACATCTATTACTTTGGTTATTATTATTAGTTTGACAACATTGAAATGTAGGCGTTTTTGTTCTTATATTCGGTTCAAGCAAAATTGGACTTTAAGGTGACGAAATTTTCAATCCGCAACTAATTTTATACGATTAAAAATATTTTTTTAAACTATAACACAACACCATATCATCCATACCATGGTGTTACTAGTATGATGTTGTTAATCGCTTAGTAAAAGTACCTAACATTAAATAGTGATCACAACTTTCATACAAACTACTGAAAGCCGTGTAGAACCGGCTGAAGCATAGTATCACCCCATCTCTTCCCGTGGGTCGTCAAGGCTACTAAGGGATTTTACACCGGAGAACAAGCAGCAGGGTCCTCTGCGTACTTTGAAGACTTCGACTTGAAGCGATCGCAAACCATCTCGCCAAGCGTGGCGATTATAACAATTACCCTCAGAACCTAAAATAAGTAGGTTCTACTTTAGAGACCCGTGCCCAGCAATGGGATATCATATGGGTTAATATTTTCTTCGTATGTGCAAGCAAAAATGACAAGCTGTAGTCAAATTCTGCATTGTAACTCTAGTATAGAATCGACTGTGTGCACACTTTAACATATCGCTTTCAACTGGACTTGTTAATGTAATATTTGTTTGCTGTTATGTCGTGTAATGTAAATGCACTGCTATATAATTAGCGTCATGGCTTTCAATGCCGTGATATATAGCAGAATAGTATATCGTAATCTGATATGCTCTTTATCACTGTTTTTGCGCTCGCATAAGCATGATGAGTGCTATTAATGAATTCATGATGAATCAGAAAGCCTCTTTTCACTATTTTTCTGGAAAGCCTCAACATAGATACCTACTTAACCATAGGTACAATTTCCGTTTAACAAACTTTAGAAGCCTTAGTAATAAACAAGGCTTCAGATTCATCGTACGCCTTCTACAGCTAAGTACCAGTGCTTGAGCTGAAACTTTGTAATAGTGAACGCAACTTAGTTTAGTTAGTTCAGATAGTATATGGGCTAAGTTCTAAGACGTGGTATACGCCAGTTACATATCTCCTCACTATGTAACTAGCGAAGCGTTTAACAAGAATTTACATATTAGAGGTTTTTGTATTTGCATACCTCTCTCAAAAGTGGTGGAGTTGAAGTTACCCTTGCAATAAGCTGCAGTTTTTACACGACTTTGAGTGCCCTGTTGGTTTAGTGGTTAGTAACTCTGACTGCTAAACTACAGTTTGTGGGTTTGGTTAACACGGAGCATCAATTTGTGTGATCCACTAATTGTTGTTCCGAGACTGGGTGTATTACCCAGTGTCACATACATACATACACAGATGCACTCGAAGAACATAACCCTCCTTCTTGCTCAGTCGGGTAAAAAACAATAAAATCAAAACTTGCCGAAAATAGAAGTAAAATGTGTTTAGGGTTCAAGTATATATATATATTTAAATGTAACTTTTGAACGCCTGAACAGATTTAGACTATTCGAGCTATTGTTTGAATCCTTATATTGACTCGAATAACTTAAGTTACCTAACATTTGTTTTAAGCATTATGACTAAGATTTGCGCCGATTTCTTACTCTTCAGTTTTATATCTGAAGGGTAAGAAACGGCGTGACCCTTGCCTAACATTGTGTTAACCATCGCGAGTAAGAGTCCAGAATAAAAATAACAGCAGAATTTATGAACGAACCTGGTAAATACGACGAAAATGATCACAGAAATTTATCACTTCCTACCAAAACAAATCAGTTAGCCTACTTAAAATCATCTACCACCCCAATTTCGGACTGGAATAGCCCCAGAGCTCAATGCGTGTAATTTTAGAAAAAAATGTCCGCCCCTAATATAAATCACATTAAATTATGGCCAGGGTTGCTTTGCCCTTGAGCGAAGGCAATTATCGGACTACTGGGTTGTATATTTTTACACCGTATTTCAAATATATTTTTCGTTCATTATTAAAATTGAGAGGATGAAGGGAATTTTATTTGGATTTTTTGTTAGAATGGTTTAATTTCATAATTTCAGTACAGCTTGGGTACAAATTTGAACAATGTGCTTATTGGGAGATTGTTATAATTCTTTCTCTTTCTTAAAAATAAATATATTTATTATGAAATCGTTCAGCCTGTATCGGTCCCCGCTAGACACAGGCCTCTCCTAACTTATAGCGCTTACTGCGCCTTCTGCATCCAATTAATTCCAGCGACCTTCTTTAGGTCGTAGGTCTGGCTAGGGGTTGTCCTACCTTAAGTTTACTGAGTCGCGGTCTCTACTCTAGGACTCAATTAGTCCATTGGCCATCGGTCCTTCGGAAAATTTGGCCAGTCCATTGCTACTTTTACCTTCGTGCTATGTCGGTAACTTTGGTTCTTTGTCGGATGACCTCGTTGCGAATTTAATTCTTTAAACAGACTCTAAGTACAGCTCGCTCCATAATCCGCTACGCGACTTTGAATTTGTGGACTAGCCCAAGCGTAAGTGTCATGTCTCGGCACCGTAGGTGATAACCGGTAGGACACACTCCTTAAATACCTTGATCTTCAGGCATTGCGGTGGAAGCGGAGAGAAGACTCGACGAAGTGAAGCGCTGCTCAACGCAATCGGATTATCCTGTCGACTTCTTTCTCCTGGTTGTTTCTACCAAACTGAATAACCTGCCCTAGATAGATATATTCTTGAACAACTTAGAGCATCGACCCTTCGACATAAATTGGTTTCGGCATGACATGTTCATTAAACATGATTTTGTTTTTTTCCAAATTTATACCGAGACCGATACGTCTAGAGGCTCCACTTAAGCCGTGCAACATCTCCCTAAGCTGCTTCAGCGACTGCTACTCGTTGTCGGCAAAATGAAGGTGCGATGTACTCACCGTGTACATTTCTGTCCTGTCCCGTCCAGTTCAGTGTCTTAAATACGTCTTTAGAGATAAATGGTTCGATTCTCTCTGGAACCGAATTATTCTAAATATTATATTTTCAATTTTATAATTAATTGAAGGCATCGGTCTCGCAATCGCGAGGTCGCGGGTTTTAGGAGTGGGTTCACATCGGTAGTATAATGGGTAGGATTCGAACCAGCAACCTCACACTTCGAGAACGATGCCTTTGCCATTAAGCTACCGCCGCTTGCTTGTTTTGAAAAGATCGCTGAAATTTTCTTTAGCAATATTCTTTGGTGGACATTTACAACTTCACGGACATTTATACCGTAAAGAGAGAGCTCATTATGAAAATCTTTTCTCAATGTAACTTGTGCTATCTATAACACCGGGGTGTCACTCCGGTAGATTTTTTCTTCGGTCGAAAGGAAATTTAAAATATGCTGAGCTCTTTCCTCGTAGTTAGCTACGAGGAAAGAGCTCAGCATTTTTTTAAATTTCCTTTTTGGTAACTATATTGAGCCGACTAAAGTGAATTTTCATTAGATTAGTCGTTTCTGGAATATGTAAGGATGAATTAGGTCACATATGAAGTAGTACCTCCTGTATTACTTTTAAACCAACACAAAAGAGGAGTGTTATAAGTTTGACGTCTGTCTCTGGTAGGCTATCTGTGCCATTGTAATTCCCAAACAAACGGGGCGATTTTAATTTGGTACATATTTGTCATTAGAAGGGTAGTTTAATCGGGATGATCCTTAACTTTGCTTTATGAATTTTGAGATCAATCAGCTGTTTGGAAAATCATCAACTTATTCTAAATCAAAATTCGTTGCTGTGCACACACAGCTATGAATATTAATTTGACTTTTGATGGCGTAAAATATATAAAAGAGAACAAACGTTCTCATTTATCTAATTCACGCCAAAAAAACATTTATCGTGTGTATATTGTAATTATTCTTTGAGATTCCTATTCATAATTACATTTTCAATAGAAATTGGCATCTCATAACTGACCCACGCAACTTCGTATGCATAAATTTTCCCCGTTTCTGCAATATTTTTCATTGCTGCTCTGCTCCTATTGGTCGTAGCGTGATGTTATATAGTCTATAGCCTTCCTCAATAAATGGGCTACCCAAGAGTAAAAGATTTTTTCAATTCGGATCAGTAGTTCCTGAGATTACCGCGTTCAAACAAACAAACTCTTCAGCTTTATAATATTAGTATATATTACCACTTAAATGTTAATTATGTCGCTGTAATCACATTTTGCAAAATCTCACACGTTTAATCAGTATATTAGTTTCCCAAAATCATTCCTGCACAAAACATCTTTACGTGAGGCAATATTCATTAATATTCCGAAAACAACCAGACATTATTTCGTAGCGTTATTATCTTTCTCACTGTATCTAACCCAATCAAAATTTATAACTCTAGACTCGTCCTGCCATTCCAAAATTAACCTTATGCCGTCGGAATATGGTTGTGATGTTCAGGTAAAACAAACAAGGCCTAATTTTGCCAATTGCGTGCCAGATCTCATTTCGCGTGTTCGTTACATTTGTGGTACAATTTTAATTTTTGTTCATGCATACGTGTTTTGGCGCAAGTTGGTTGCAGGGATGAGGGAAAATATAATAAAGGAATAAGTGGTGAGACAATTTTGAATACAGGTGTTCAAAAATAAAAGAAAAGTGTTAGATAAAATAGGTTGATACAAATAGGTACTTTTCTTTCTCCTCCGCGCCTGTTGTTTTGTAAATCAGATTTTTTTTTTTAAAGACGACTCCCGCAGTAGTGTACAAGCCCTGTGTTGCGGGGCACTTTACAAACATACAAGTCACGGACACAAATAACACCCAGACTCCGAACAACAATTTGTGGATCACACAAAGCGGTGTCCCGTGTAGGAATCGAACCCACGACCTCTTGCGTAGCAGTCGAACACACTCCCACCGCGCCACAGAGGCAGTCAATATTATTCGCCAGAAAGGTGTTACTAATTGTTGTTATGTATAAAAGAGCATTGGATCATCTCACTGGATGCTGGGCTTTAACAAAATTAATTTATGTTAAGGACGTTTATTATTTAAAAAAAACGGACAAGTGCGAGTCGGACTCGCCCGCCGAGGGTCCCGTACAAATTTTGATTCCCTTGATAGTGTTGAAATATTTGTATTTTGCGGCATAAACGGCTGTATCTTTTTTTAGGTTATCTAAGAAGTTTAATTACAGATAGAAGGGAATATAAGTTTTTAATTTGAACTCGATACCTTTACGCGTTCACTAGATGGAGGTATTTGACAGATAGACAGAAAAGACTTGAAAAGCGGCGGTAGCTTAATGGCTAAGGCATCGGTCTCGCAATCGTGAGGTCGTGGGTTCGAATCCTACCCATTATACTACCTACGTGAACCCACTCCTAACACAAGCCTTTGAGCTTAGCTGGAGGGGTTAATAAGATTGCTAGTAATGTGGGACTCAACCCCACATTTGCTAGTTATCTTTAAAAAAAAAAAGAGACGGACGGACAACAAAGTGATCCAAAACCCTTGTATATAGGGTTCCGTTTTTTCTTTTGAGGTACCCTGAAAATAGTGTACCTACAGCCCTTTCAGATAAAGACGGATAAATCAATTTTAGAACCTGGGGCTTAAGCGATTTCTTTACCCACTAAACTACCGAGTCACGTTTGCAACTATTATTTCACATCATTCTCTTCATATATTTAAACAAGCTGACCCGCGCAACTTCATCTGCGTATTTTTTTCCCGTTTTTATAACATTTTTCATTGCTACTCCGCTCTTGTTGGTCGCAGCGTAAAGTTATAAAGCCTATAACCTTCCTCGATAAATGGGCTATCCAACTGTAAAATTTTCAATTTGGACTAGTAGTTCCTGAGATTATCTTGTTCAAACAAACTCTTAACTTTATAATATTAGTATAGATAATAAAATCGCATAAATTATGATAAAAAAATCTAAAAAGCAATATAAATGCGGATATCTAACCATTCATTACGAAGTACGACTTGAAAATAATATATTTTCTTTAACATGAAAGCCCTTTTAATAGTACAAGAATTTTAAGTTCCCAAAATGTATTTTACTTTTGAAGGCACTTAATCTTTTTTATTATTCTGCGAGACGTGATTTGTCACGGCGATGCTCAATAAATGGGTGTTGGACGGTCTGAACAACTTTTATGGGTTCGTGTTCTTGATAGATTCGTTACTTAAAGCTATCGAAAGTAAGTCGTTTTAGATGAATTTCAATTTGAGATTCGATTTTGGAGAGAGATATGGAATCTTTTGGTTAATTGTGATTGGGTAACTGGACTGAGTAGTTCACGTGTAATAAGAATTTATTTTTAGTTACCGCAACTAAACTAATCGTATACTAGCAAATGGTTGAGGCTACAAGCCCTGTGTCGCGGGAGACTTTACGTACATTCAATTCACGGACACAAAGTACACCCAAACTCGAAACAACAATTTGTGGATCACACAAAGTGGTGTCCTGTGTGGGAATCGAATCCACGACCTCTTACGTAGCAGTCGGACACACGCCTAGCTAGCTAAAAATAATCCAGGCATGTGCATTCTTTTTAAAAAAATATTTGTACTCTAGTAACCGTTTGTATATATAACAAACGGTTACTAGGGTAAAAATATTCTATACCTCTTTCTTTTTATATATATATATAAAAAGAAAGAGGTTCTAAAGTCGCAATGGCACAGCGTACAAAATATTCTCATTCGCTAACTCCATAAAGATGTCTTCGAGGCGGGGGCAAGACGATGTATAGGCCTTCCGAGACACGCTATAAAATCGCGCGAACTCCTTCGAGGCTATGTGACACACAGACACGCATCGCTTTCGCAACAATCTTTACTAATATTTATAAATGCAAAAGTTTGAATGTGTGGATGGGTGGATGTTTGTTGTTTATTCACGCCACAATGGGTAAACGGATCTTGACGAAATTTGGAACAGAGATAGATTATAGTCTGGAATAGCACTTTATATCCGAGAAAAATTTGCTTTTCAAAATTTTCACGCGAACGAAGTCGCAGACATGAGCTAGTATTTTTATAACTAATACTTTTTAAACAAACTGAACCAAATTTAATTGTAAACAAGGGAAAAATAATTTAACTTAATTCACTGACTTGCTCTTATGTGTAATCTTGCTTTTTTAATTCAAAGTCCTACTGACGAGCTTTTTGTTTTGTGTCTCTCCATATAACTCGTACATAATAGTAATATGTTACCAGTAGGTACTGGGTGCCAACGACGACGTCCAGATCTAACGTCTAATTCCGGTGCTACCGAATCTTAATGACACTGAAATTATTGAAATTCAGAAGGAATCTGTGAGATTCAAGAACTCCCTTACTCACCAAGTACATTGTCATAACCTAAATCGATACTTAGCCCGGTTACATAATCGGCATATTTGATCGCGTTTTGAGCATCTTCGGAACTCAAGCTATACAATACTTTTGGTAGGTCACGCATGTAAAATCTAACACTGAATCTACAAACATGCGGCTGTAACAAGTTATTTATTACAATGTCATCAATGTTTTCATAAGACGTTATCACGTAAAATTATCGTCCGTAAACCGACTTTACAGACAACCATTTTTTTTACTTTAGTATCTTCAAGTACCCAACATAGCCAGCAAGTTATCCTATCTATCGAACAGTAAGTATCAGTAACTAAGCAGCAAGAATTTTATTTATTCACCTACCACGCGGTGGTTAAGAGGTTTTATGAGTCGCTTATGTTTCACCGTTAACCAGTTTAGTAGAGGCTGTGCATATTTACACAGATACGTGTATACATTACTGGGCTTACAAATTACTGATGAAGCGATAAGATTACCTTCTGAAATCGATTTTCAACGTCGCTGTCGTCTCCTTCGAAAATATTGTTTCTAAGTTTATAGTACTATCGCGTCCATTGATTTCACTTAGTACTATGTAACTGATATTTGGCGTATTCGAGTGGCGTTTTATGAACATCAAACAAGAATATATCTTTTTCTAGTTAAGAAGGCCGATTGTTTTGGAACATCTAGGTGTCTAAGTTGAGTCGTAATATGACCGTAACATACGCCAATGTGCTATTATATTTCTTTCAAATTATCTTGCTTTCATAAATTTTTTGAAAGGCCAGTCAATACGTACACCGAATGACTTATTCGATTCAGGACAGATTCACTATACGGTAGATTCGCTTTAAGGCAGATTCGTTATACGGCAGAAGTACAGTGAATAAGTAACACATATACTTTTATTATTTATCTTATAATAAATACAGACCACAGTGAAGCAACTTGATGTTGTATTTTTGTCTATGAGTAAGGCTACTTCAAAACCTTAATAATACTCCCTCTTGCTTGCCTGTATATTTTAGAAGTAGGAAAAATGATGACACATCTCTCTGAATTGTTTAAGCAAGCGAGATATATCACGAGGAGAGAAAATATAAGAAATCCAGACCGGCTTGTATTGGACATAATACCTAGGAGTAGTAGATTTCAAAATAATTAATACGCAATGTGTTTAAAATTTATAATTAATTCCCTAATAATTTAAAACAACAACGAGTATGTAAATAAATATGATTTTGTTTACAAAACCTAGTTTTATGTAATCATCAATATTTGCATGCAAATTATAAGGCTAAATAGACTAGTAGGTACTATTTATTATCAAAGAAATAATAAAAAAAAAAGAACAAAAAAACATGTTAATTATTTATAAGATCACTAAATATTTGTATTTGTTCCCTTGCTAGTTGGGGTGAGTTGGCGACGCGCGACCATGGACTGGTGTTGCTGGCGTCCAAAAGCTACGGTAACTGGTGCCCTTAGTAGTATTATATAAACAAAAAATCCTATTTATCATCTATTCAGCTTGCACATGCGTTTTACACATTGTAGAAATATAATTTCGTGAGTGGCCATTAACAAGATACGGATAGGAAAAATAAAGGAGCTTTCTATGCCTCTATCGGGTCCCGACCTGTATGGACTTTCCTACAGGTGAGTGGACGGGTAATTCACGTTTACTACCTGAACCCACTAGTGCAGTGGGGGGAGGATCCTACTCCACTAGTGGATACCGAAATTCATATAGTCATCGATAACTATAAAAAACTTTATTGATTTTTTAAAATCTGTCAACATGTAGATATATATTATTTAGAGCTATATGTATATTAGGCAGAATATAACATAATTATAAAGATATATAGTTTTCAAATTTACCGATGCCTATACGTGGAGTGGGTGGAGTGGTAAACGTGAATTACCCGTCCACCCACCAGTGGGAAAGTACAGTGGGTGGCCAAGTTGGATGTGGAAATCATTTTAACATGACTGTACAATTATTGCCGTAAAGTGAATCTGTTCTCCTTTATTGTCAGTTTCATAGGTACTTGCAATACCTACGCTGAACGTGTAACCACGCTTTACTTAATGTATATTTTATTTTGGAATATTTTTAAAATGCCAGTGAAATCAGCTTGATTGTCAGTTTCATATTTGTGTTTCACTTATATTCATAAATGAATTAATAAATGAATATTATTATTAATAAATGAATTTATAAGATATCAATTGCGTAGAATTTCATAAACCTTCATTATTTGAAATATTTTTGTGAAAATCACAAAAATAACTGGCATGCTCTCATATTTCTCGCGGGAATGTCCCTCTACCCATTTTTTGACCTGAATCTAAAAGCTACTAGCTAAAACTACAAATGCCAAATATATATGTAAAGTTTGATGCTTAGGTATATATTGTATATCAGAAAGGTGTGGTCAATAAATACTGAGTTTTTGTACCTAATTTTATCAATATCTAAGTACCAAATCAAAATCTGCAGAACGGGAAGTCCAATAAAATCTATTAATTAAATAATAACTGTGATGCAATCGACTTGGGTATCCAATGAACTATGAAATTGTGGGAACAGAGACCGTACTTGTCAAATACTCATGCACACGCCATAAGGAACAGACTTGTAGTGCTTGTACACTATAATATTCTTCAGTATAGTTGGTCACTTATCGTGTTCACAGTTCGGCCGTTAGTGGTCGAAATTCGGTTCGGTTACGTTATTATAATTGCTACTATCACTCGGCCACTGAATTTAGTAAAAAAGCACTAATCCCGATTTTTGTCTATAACTTTTCTAAAATAGTACCTACATAGAAGTCAGTTATTGGAGCAAAAAAAAAAACGCGCCGTCTAAATTTGGTATTGGCATAGAGTTTGTAACAAGTTCTAGATGGGTTCTAGGCTATCGCCTCCAGGGCTCTATTATAACCAATTCCCGTCTACCGATTTACGCAGAAGATAAGTATCTAAGACATTATTTTTCTCATCACCACTTTTCTATCAAAATTGAACCGTCACCAGTTAAAATTATGGTTGAGATTTCAACGCGACTATGATGACACTATCGATCTACGTGCCTAACCATGAAAATCCAAATGTAACGAAGTACGCAGTTGATATTGAAGTAATATAATCTAGAGCTATAGAGTACGACTAAATGTAATTGACCCAATTTGTACTGGACCCAGATTTGGCCACTAAATGAGTGATTTAGATCGTGGGACAATCAACAAAAAGGTTGGCTGTGAGGATTATACTGTGTACTAAGCTATTGATTTAAAGCTTTGGTGCTTATAGAATATCACTCCCGTATAAAACCTTTTATTACAATTCCATTTTATTTAGTCTACTTGTAAAAAAGATGGATAGTGATGACTTTAATTAGCATTGATACTTCTAGTTTTAACTGCCAAGAAAGGTTAGGTTTTTCATGCGTGTCTATGTATGTTTGTCAGAACAGAATCATCTGTAATATAATTAAATATATATTAATTATTATTCCAATATTCTCACATTATTATGAGTCGAAAATCGGCGTAAAATAGTCACCGTAATTTTGTAGTCGTTTTGGTGCCGAAAATTTTTAACTGCGTATCAATATTTTTTTAAGGCCAAGGTGGCCTTAAAAATAACAGTTCAATTAAATATATACATTTTTTAATAAGAAAATATACTTTAAATTGCCTAAAGCGGCGCGTAGAGCACTTTTACTTGCCGGAAGCCTATGAATGACATCTATCTTATTATCGTAGTACCTATTCTTATTACGTGCAATCGAGTAGCCTTACCACAAGTGCTTATTTATTTTCTTGCGGAAAATAAATAAGCACTTGTGGTAACGCTACTCCACAATTAATTTCAAGTCTAAGCTATGAAGCTGTGAATGACAACCTCTATGGTGCAATGGAAGCGCGTACGATTGTTGCGCACACGGGCAGTGAGTTGTACACCCCCAATTGCATGAATTCGCCAAACATTTGGTACGCGTTGACAGGCAGTTGCCCCTCCTCCCAGAGGCTTCGTGCAATTGCAATCCCCCCGTCGCACACTCACGGCTGTTCGGCGTTGATGCTTTCCCCCCCTCGTTTGGACACTGGACTGAGCACTGGGAGGTGTGTTAAGTTAAACGCACCCTCCAGTACGGGTCACGAATTTTTTGATCCACTTATTGTTTTTGTGCATCTGGGTAAACTCTGTGGCCGTGATTTGTGTATTTGTTAATCTCCTGTGACACAGGGCTTAGTACACTAGTCTGAATGTTATGTTTGTAGACGTATCAATGTAGTACGGCTTTTTTAAGTTACAAAAAACCGGACAAGAGCATGTCGGATGCTCAGTGTAGGGTTCCGGTTTAAAAGCCAATATTTCAAATGTGAACTCAACATTCGTAAAAGATTCAAAAGAAAACATTACTACTTCTTAGTTCGGCAATCTATAAATAGGTTTGAGGCCGCTGTTTCCAAAGCTACAACTTTAATCATATTAAGTACTAGTAAAGAAGGCTATTATGAACAGTTGACCGGACACTGAAAGTAACTCGACTCCAATACGAGTACTCCAATCAATTCTGTGGAACATTGGTAAGTATTATCAAATAGCTTAGGGCTTGAACACACTATACCTTTAGTTTAAGCGCGTCACTCAAAAATTACTGCACAAAATTGGATAGGATTTTCACAGTTTAACCTTGTATTTACTAGCTTCCGCCCGCGGCTCTGCCCGCGTGGATGTCGGTTATCACGATAAATCCTATGTCCTTTCCCGGGGCTCAAACTATCTCCATACCAAATTTCATTGGAATCGGTTTAGCTGTTTGAGCGTGAAAGCGTAACAGACAGACAGAGTTACTTTCACATTTATAATATTAGTATGGATTGTTGCCGCTCTAATAAACTTATCTCGATACACCCGCCTAGAAGTCGACTTATTTACTTTTTTAAAAAAGAAAATGCATTAGAAAAAAAAACCTTTATTTAGGAACGGTACATTATAGACTCAAAATACACATTAAGATACATCTAAGTAATTAATAAAAATAATACAATTAAAAATGATAAAACTAACGTGGCATGCGTCAGGGTCGAGCCCAAAAGGTACCCAGATCAGCTAATATGTCAAGCAGAAACTACGTACTGCTCGATGCTGATTTTCAACTGGAACCCGTGAACAACGAAAGAGTACAATAGGATTGAAACGTGCCGTGTGTTCCATCATGTACGTTGAAAGTGTTAACATTTATGTAGTACTAGCTTTGGCCCGCGGCTCCGCCCGCGTGGATGTCGGTTATCGCGATAAAAACTATCCTATGTCCTTCCCCGAGACTCAAACTATCTCCATACCAAATTTCATCTAAATCGGTTCAGCGGTTTGGGCGTGAAAGCGTAACAGACAGACAGACAGACAGACAGACAGACAGAGTTACTTTCACATTTATAATATTAGTATGGATATTGTATAACGATAGTGTTATAGATAAACTAAGGACAGTGTAGGTGGACATTTGGTGTAGATTAGTATTGCGTTAGAATATGATAATTAAATAAAACGATATAGTAATTAATAGTAATTGTAGGTATAAGTATAAAATATATTTATAGATACCGACTTAACGAATGGTGTAGTCCTAAAAGAAATTAAGAAAGGAACTAATTAACATAAATTAGTTAAGGATTTTTTTTTTGAAAAGACGACTTCCGCATTAGTGTACAAGCTCTGAGTCGCGGGGGACCCACGACCTCTTGCGTAGCAGTCGGACGCACTCCCACCGCGCCAGTCGATTAATAATAAGGGGGGCATTATTTGTTTAGCGCTACGTACACAGCGACACGATCGCTGGCCTCGCTCTTCCGCACACAACCATTACTTCACAGTGCGCAGGAGCGCAGGTCATGTATTTTGTCTTAAGGAGGTGGAAGCACTTATTTTCTGACCACCCAGATATTCTAGCTCTAGTCTAATCTAGTCAGTTTACGAACGATAATTTTACGTGATAGCATCATAAGAAATCATTGATGATATTGTGATAAGCAACCATGCTTGTGACAGCTTTAGTGGCTGTCGCTCTCGACGGCCACAATACTTCAGCCTAGCAGGCGGAAGGTGACAGACGGTGACACTTGGCCTATCATCAGGCACACTTTTTTACTGGTTACTAAACTTGGTTTTAATAGTTAAATTTTCAAAAGTCATGAGGCTTTTATGCTCTACGTAGATAAAGTCGCAAGCAAAACAAATGATCTTGCAATTTATTATTGCATTGCGTTTTGCGAATTATACGCGTTCAACTACTACATTGAATCAATATATATGTATTACAGCCATTACCTCCATCGATTTGATTTCATCGCGATTGTGCAATTCCTTTCATTTGAATATTGCCGGCTGAATGAACGCGATAGAGTGATAACTCGAAAACAAGTTTCGATATTAATCGTAGATATTTTTATATAGCAACTCGTCGTCAAATACTAAAGGTAGCGTGTTTGCTTTAGATCTTATTTAATCCTAAGTGGATGCGGCAAAGGACTTCAGAGTGAAGCTAAAAGCTGTTTGCGAGTGGTTCAAAATAAAAGATTTTCTTTACTATTCGTTTTGTTCTGCTCCCGTTAGAATTCAGAAAAGTTAAAAGGAATTGCTTTTATTCTTAGTTTCGTTGCAGTAAGTACTTTTAGATGATTGTTTCATAGAACATAGAAATAAATGTACAGTATTGGAGAACATTAGCTCTATGTGGGTTTGTGATTTCAATAACCTACATTGTCAGTGTTCAGTAGCTTCAAATGTAGCACAGACTATATTATCAACTAGCTGACATGCGCAATTTCGTCTGCGTAAAATTTCGCCGTTTTTGTATCAATTTTTATTGTTGCTCCGCTCCTATTGGTCGTAACGTGATTTTATATAGCCTTCCTCGGATAGGATCCACCAGAAAAAAATAGTTTTTCATTCGGACCAGTAATTTCTGAGATTATGGCGTTCAAACAAATA
This sequence comes from Herminia tarsipennalis, assembly GCA_945859575.2. NCBI lineage: Eukaryota > Metazoa > Arthropoda > Insecta > Lepidoptera > Erebidae > Herminia > Herminia tarsipennalis. The sequence goes on from OX243855.2 coordinate 13,258,939, forward strand.
AACAACTCTTCAACTTTTTAATATTAGTATAGACTAGCTGACCCGCACAACTTCGTATGTGTTAATTTTCCCCGTTTTTACAACATATGTCATTGCTGCTCCGCCCCTATTGGTTGTAGCGTGATGTATAGCCTTCTTCGATAAATGGGCTATCCAACAGTAAAAAAAATTTTCAATTTGGATTAGTAGCTCCTGAGATTACCGCGTTCAAACAAACAAACAAACTCTTCAGCTTTATAATATTAGAGACTAGCTGTCCCGCGCAACTTCGTATGCGTAAATTTTCCCCGTTTTTGCAACATTTCTCGTCGCTACTCCGCTCCTATTAGTCGTAGCGCGATGTTATATAGCCTATAGCTTTCCTCGATAAATGGGCTATCCAACAAAAAAAGTTTTTTTCAAATCGGACAAGTAGTTCCTGAGATTAGCGCGTTTAAACAAACAAACAAACAAACTCTTCCGCTTTATAATATTAGAATAGATAGTACAGATTTTTTACTACACTCTGGTTTAATTGAAAACAATCGTATTTACTTTTTGAACTGCTGGTCCTTTTGGTGTGCATAGTAAACACGTACCAATCTCTTCTCAAGCCCATTTTATTAAAAAATTAACACTTTTTCTCAAACAACAAAAATTGATTTTGAAATAAAATTACCTAGAGTACCTCGACTGAACCAGTTTTAAGAAATATGGTACAGTTTCTTAGTTTTGTTACTTCGCTGCGATTCCGTAGTGCAATCTTATCTTTATTTTCTTAGTACTACTGAAAAGCGGTGCGATAAATGATAGCCATAATTTTATAGAGAGATCATTTTTGCAAAGATGTCGAACAGATGTTCAAACAAATACCTAGTCTGGCCATAAATACTGTTACAATTAAAAATAAGAAAGATATTACATTTGAATTTGGAATCTGTCATTTTTATACGATTGTTCATTGTATTTTCTAATTTTGGCGCCAATACATTGTACAATATTTTGCTATATTAAAATGGAGTGGGGTGATAAAGAAAACCGAATCGCTGTGATTGCATTACACAAAGTTGGTATGGAGCCGAATGTAATTTTTAAAACTCTCCATACGCTTGGTATTAGTCAAATGTTTGTGTACCGGGCTATTAATAGGTACAATGAGACCTTCTCTGTTTGTGACAGAAAAAGATCTGGCCGTCCACGTAGTGTTCGTACGAAAATGGTGGTCAAAGCAGTAAGGGAAAGAATTCGAAGAAATCCTGTCCGAAAGCAAAAGATTTTATCTCGGGAGATGAAGATAGCACCCAGAACCATGTCACGCATTTTAAAAGATGACTTAGGACTTGCAGCCTATAAGAGACGCACTGGTCATTTTTTAACTGATAATTTAAAAAAGAATAGGGTGGTAAAATCGAAGCAACTACTGAAGCGGTACGCAAAGGGAGGTCACAGAAAAATTTTGTTTACGGATGAGAAAATCTTTACAGTTGAGCAACATTTTAACAAACAAAATGACCGTATTTATGCTCAAAGCTCGAAGGAAGCTTCCCAATTAGTCGACAGAGTGCAACGTGGGCATTATCCGACTTCAGTGATGGTTTGGTGGGGTGTTAGCTATGAAGGAGTGACTGAGCCATATTTTTGTGAAAAAGGTATCAAAACATCGGCACAAGTGTATCAAGATACCATTCTTGAGAAGGTAGTTAAACCCCTTAACAACACCATGTTCAATAACCAAGTATGGTCCTTCCAACAAGACTCAGCGCCGGGTCATAAAGCTCGGTCCACGCAGTCTTGGTTGGAAGTGAACGTTTCGGACTTCATCAGAGCTGAAGACTGGCCGTCGTCTAGTCCCGATCTTAATCCGCTGGATTATGATTTATGGTCAGTTTTAGAGAGTATGGCTTGCTCTAAACGCCATGATAATTTGGAGTCCCTAAAACAATCCATACGATTGGCAGTGAAGAATTTTCCCATGGAAAGAGTGCGTGCTTCTATTGATAACTGGCCTCAACGTTTAAAGGACTGTGTTGCAGCCAATGGAGACCACTTCGAATAAGCTTTTTATATTTTGAATTGTTTTTTATTTATGTATTAAACTAACACACTGTAAAAGTAATAAATATTATTTGCAATAAAAAAAAATGTTTTTTCTTCGTAACAATATTTATGGCTAGACTAGGTATTTTTATTTATTAGATATATTTCGGGACTTAATCGCGTGAATTATTTAAAGGTACGAACCTTTTATTTACCCGACGTTTCGATCGAATTGCACCGATCGTGTCACGGGTCGACTCAGTGACCACGATTGGTGCAATTCGATCGAAACGTCGGGTAAATAAAAGGTTCGTACCTAATAATATGAATAAAAATCGCGAAAGTTTCAAAACAAATATTTTTATTTACTAAGTATTGGTTTACTATATTTATTTTGTGTTCATGAGGCGACAGAGCGATTGTTTGATGCGATTGTACTTAAATATAGGAAATGGTGACCAAAAATAACAATATCATATTGCAACTCCTTTAAGTTTTGGTTTACTCTACCAACGTACTGTGATTTACGCAGTCATTTCTTTTAGGGTTCCGTAACCAAAATGGCAAAAACGTTACTCATATAGTTTCGTCATGTCCGTCTGTCTGTCAGTATGTCACAGGCATTTTACTCAAAGACTACTCAGTGAATATTGATGAAATCTGGTAAAAAGGTGTCTTGAAGTAGCCGCTACTCAGTTTGATAGATTGAAACATTAGCGTGTGGCACAACATTTGACAGGTCTTTTAAAAACATTTTAAGGTTTCTAAGACACTTTTTTAATTGAGTGAATAATTATTTTAAAAATAATCGTTTCGAAAGTTGCATTTTTTTTAAAATTTAAATTGCGTCCCCCCCCCCCCCTTTTTATTTTGAACATGATCGGATATATCATCGTTGAGTTATTGCCGAAAAACTGCGTTTCTCAACAAAAGGGCGTAAGTGCCATAAACATACGCTCTTCTGCTGATTCAATTATTCAAGGCTGCGGAACCCTATACTGAGCATGGTCTAAAAACTGCGTTTCTCAACAAAAGGGCGTAAGTGCCATAAACATACGCTCTTCTGCTGATTCAATTATTCAAGGCTGCGGAACCCTATACTGAGAATGGTCAAACATGTAAATTGCGTCCCCCCCCCCCTTTTATTTTGAACATGATCGGATATATCATCATTGAGTTATTGCCGAAAAACTGCGTTTCTCAACAAAAGGGCGTAAGTGCCATAAACATACGCTCTTCTGCTGATTCAATTATTCAAGGCTGCGGAACCCTACACTGAGCATGGTTTAACATGCTCTTGCCCGTTTATTTTTTAACTATTATATGTAATAACAAGATTTACTTCTCCTTTCCACCCAACTCTTATAACTCTGGTTGCTTTGATGAAGTATCTAGTTAGCGGCAACTCGCAACTATCCTGGCCTCTTATTCAAGTTTTCCTTCATCAAGTTAAAAAGTTATGATGCAGTTTTTATACTTGGTGTTTACTTGATTACTATCAATGGAGAAATGGAAAAACCTTGCAATTGGCTTCCACGAAGTTCCGACTTATAAATGTTGATTCTTTGAGAGTTTTAATGAGTTCAATTTTAAACTGTTTAATATATATGGTTTTTAGTTTGATTGACGATCTCGAGTAGCAGTGGCAATGCGTGCAACTGCTGTATAAGAGGTCGGGTTTGATAGAGCTAGATCAAATTTTCAAATGTTGGCTCCCAGTCTGGGTGTACTTTGTGTCTTCCTAGATATATTGTTTACTCTCTATACTAATATTATAATGGTAAAAAATCTGATGTCTATTCTTGACGTCGTTGTGATACCTACTCATAAAAAAATTACGAGAGTTAAGAGACATTTCGCATTTACATATCAGTAATCTGCATTTTCAAGTTGTGAAATACTTTTACATTATCGTATACATGTTAAAAATAGACCAATCTTTAATATTGACAGTTAATGTACCACATTTATAAATATTGCTTTGTTTTTTTTTGTAGTGATTAATTTCCCATATCCCGTTTTGAAGGAAAGTACGTGTTCAGCACTATTTTTAAATGTTTGTCTGTTACCTTTTCACGCTTAAACCAATGAACCGATTTAAATGAAATTTGCTATGGAGATAGTTTAAGACCCGGGAAAGGACTCTTTCTCTCTCTTAAGGTTTGCAATTCGACTATTTTAGTAAATGTTTGGTTGCTTGACCGATTTGAAAAAATATTTTTGTGTTTGAAAGGATATATAGGTTTAGATCTAAAGATGAGATCTTGGAGATATCGAGGGAACTTTTTAAATATTAAAGGCACACCTATAATAATTTGGGTATATTTTCTTGTAATTCGTGTATTTACTCTTAAAAAGCACCATTGAGTGAAATGAAACTAATAGTCTAGTATCAGGTGAACTCTTCAAAAATCAACAGCCTTGTATCGCAAAACGCAACATTTTGTAAAAAGATATTGGCAGTTTGGATTATGCTATTGTAATTTATATCAACTACATACCAATACACTAAAAAGTGAGAAATAAAAACTTTTTTACAAAAAAATTAAAACCGACTTCAAAAAGAAATAAGGTAAATAAGGTAATTGAAAAGAAAAAAAATGTAATAGGTACAAAATTTAAAAATAATTAAACATTTTGAAGTTGGTGCCTAAAACATAAAACAACATTTCCTGGCACCAACTTCAAAATGTCTGGTGCGACATCGTGTGAGATGGGCATAGGATATTTTTTATCGCGATAAGGCTGCGTCTATAAATACATGAGTATTTCGGCGAATTTTGGTCCCTCTGATGAGATATCGTGATATTTGGCTCCCTAATCTCACTTAGATTTCACTTTTGACAAAGAAATACTATTTTTAATCCTGTTTTAGATGAATTCTTGCATAAAAAAACATACCTGAGCTTAGCCAAGACGGGGGTCTTGGCCAAGCTCACGTATAAACTCCTCACGTAATTAATGGACGCCTCCTAACCAACATTGACGTGGGAGGAGTCGCGAGCGATAGCTAGTTATTATATCGATGAACGACTGTCGCATTGGATCGTGACGATATTTTGACGGTTCACGACAATCGCTTCGTTGTCGTTGTAAGCAGTCGTAGTCGCAACAACGATATTCGATTTTCCATTGACGATTTTTTATCGTTTTACGCCTGTCATGCTTAGAGCTTCCAATCCCGCAGCTAGTCTTAAATCTGCGGGATTGAACAATTTCAATCCGCGGGATCTCGATGTTTGCAGGATCCCACTTATAAATTAATAATATTTATAAAAGATAAATAAAACAACAGAATAATAAACTTGACTGAATTTGACAGCCTCGATCAAGACCGAAAAATCGGTCCTGTTTGGGACATAAAGTCACCACTTTGTTGTTCCGAGTCTGGGTATTCTTTGTGCCCAACAAAAAAAGGGTCCAACTGCGAGCGTTGTCTTTTAAAAAAATAAAAATCCTTTCACATTCATTAGGTTTTGCTTTTATTTAGAAATCAATCAAATCGCACTGTTAGAATGATAAAGAGTGAGAATCAAAAATGTGTTACTCTGCAGTCCCGCAAATCCCGCGGGATCTAGCACTCGTAGCCCCGCAAGAGCGGGATTGCCAAAATAGCGCGGGATCCCGCAATAACGGGATTGGAAGCTCTAGTCGTGCTAGGTGCTACCTATTCTGACAATCTGTCGACTAGACGACAGTTAACCGTATCGTTCTTTATGTGAAAAAGCCACAAACCATTTAAACACACAAGCGACAACGCCTTAAACGACACGTTAATTTATCGCCACAACATTGTTGAATCGCGCCCTTACATATTATACATTGTGTCTCGATATATGCCATCCATTAGGACAGATTCGTAAGAAATGTATATAAGTTAAGGCATAGGTCTCGAAATCGTGAGGTCGCGGGTTCAAATCTCACCCTTTATATTATCAACGTGAACCCACTCCTAACACAAGCTATTGAGGTTAGCTGGAGGGGTTAACAGGATTGCTAATAATTTTGGGACCCATAATCCCTTATTGCTAGTTATCTTTATAAAAGAAAGATACATGAAAAAAAAAAACATAACAAATAAAAATTCAAACATCTAATTCCAAAAGAAAAACACAAATGAAAACAATTTATTTCACCTTCAGACAGTATTCACGCTTTAACAACTTGGTTTGATGTTTTACCTTTAGTACTGAGTGTATTACAGATATCTATTAAGTAGTAGATAAAAATTAGATTTTTAAAATATAATAATACTCGTCCCAAACAACTTCATCTGCGTAAATTTTCCCCGTTTTCGCAACATTTCTCATTGCTGCTCCGCTCCTATTGGTTGTAGCGTGATGTTATATTATAGCCTATAGCCTTCCTCGATAAATGAGCTATTCAACAGCGAATTTTTGAATTCGGATCATTAGTTCTTGAGATTACCGCGTTCAAACAAACAAACAAACAAACTTTTCAGCTTTATAATATTAGTATAGATATAGGTTATATCTCAGAACTTCTCACTTTACCCGGTCATCTGATCGCAAACTAGGCCGAGCCTGTACTATAGCAACTAGACAACTAGTAAACATACTTAAATATTTTTAAATATATACATATAATATAACTTTACTAATATTATAACTAGTCCGGCCATTAATACTGTTACATAAAAACATTTCTTTTTTTCAACTTTTTAATTACATTAAACGGAACGCGTATAATATTTTTAAAAGTTCTTTCGATTTCACGCCATTTCACATATTTTTTCGTGTTCATTATCAAATTACGATATGAATTGGGATGTTAAAGAAAATAGGATTGCGGGGATTAGCTTGCACAAAGTGGGTTTCTCTCCCCTTAATTTTTGAATTGTGAGACCAAAAAATATGAAAAAATCACAAAGGTAGCGCTTAGTAAATACTTTAAGCTAAAATTACTTCAAACATGATCGGATATACGTACGATCTTCTACTGATTCAATTATTCAAGGATGCGGAACTCTACACTAAGGATGGTCCGACATGCTCTTGCCCGGTTTTTTCGTTTAAATATCAATTCGGTTCACCAAAACAACAATAAAACATACTAGAGGACTAGATATTACTTGCCTGGGAGTCACTTCACCTTCTAATCTCAATGGACTTATATAAATAAACCAAATCAAAAGCAAAGAGGTTTATTTATCAACTATAAACCTCATTAAATTAAATATTTACTAGTTAGGTTGGTATTAAAAAGTAAATTGTAATTTATGGAAACAATTTCATTAGAGATTTTAATAAAATAGAAGCTCGCAGCTCGGTGTTACGATCGAGTGGAATGTACACAACATTCTTAACTAACTTTGCTTATATTTTAAACTCTTTGTACAATTAAAATCATTCTTAGCGCTTTTCTTTTTGCTGTGTTTATAATTTAAACAGATAAATTAGAACTAAAAGGTATGTTAAAATTTTAGTAAGAATTGTAGATGGTGCAAGTTTATGTATCGATATTTTAGTACAAATTAATATTATAAATGTGAAAATAACTCGGTCTGTCTGTCTGTTACGTTTTCAGGCTTAAACTATGGAACAGATTTAGATGAAATTTGGTGATTTTAAGGCAAGCAGAAGTGCCCATTTGTTTTACTATTTTGTTATACCCAGTTTATCACGATCTTGACAATTAGGTAGCACCTGCGAAAATATTGATAGGTGTCTTTTGGTGGACTAGGCTGGGTGCTATTCGCGCAGGTGCTATTCGAACGGGTGCTCTAGATGGACTACCTCGCATTAGTTACTAACATAACAAAAATTTTTTTTTGTTATTTAACTAAAATAAGTTACCTAAAATTAATTTTTCTTTGTCTTGCGTTTTTAAGTTTGTCTGTAAGCAACAGTCAGTGTCCACATCTTGCATAGCATAATCAAAGAGCTAACTAGCTCTAGAGATGACTGTTGCGTGAAAGACAATTATTCGGGCATTTTGAGCTTCTTAAAATTTAGCCTTGTAAATAATTCAGCTGTGGAACGTTTGAAAAAACAAACATGGCGGCTGTGCGATGTTGCAGAGCTTTTGACAGCTAATGGAAACCGATGCTAGAAGGCTCTTTAATTCTACAATCCTTAGTAGAACTAAGCATGGACCAGACGCGTTGTGGTACTTTTCTTCAAAATATAATAAAACCTTGCCGAAGAATTACGGGCCCATTTCGCTTCTGAGCCATATTTACAAAGTGTTTTCAAAAGTCATCATAAATCATCTCGCTGGCAGGTTTGACGACTTCCATCCTGAACAAGCTGGTTTCCGAAAAGCCTTCAGTACGATAGACACTTCGCCAGGTTATACTAAGTCAGTGCAGTATAATCGACCCCTGAGTATTGGATACGTGAACTATGAGAGGCTAACCGAAGAATTCGGAAGACTGAGTATAATCCCTCAATACTTTAGAGTAATCGATATAGCACTAAGAATTAGCAAGCTGAAGTTGCGATGGGTAGGCCACATTGTTGGAAGAACCGGTAACCGATGGGGAAAAAGGTTCTCGAGTGGCGACCACGACTCGGCAGACGCAGTGTGGGCCGACCTTCCGCTAGATGGACTGACGATCTGGTCAAAGCAGCTGGAACCAAATGGATGGATGTTAGGTGAGGCTTTTGCTCAACAGTGGGTGTCTGTAGGCCGAAGAGATTTTATTATATTTTAACCATAATTTTCTTTATCGACTTACATTGAAAACACTTGCACTCTTTCTAAACAAATGACAAAGAAACTACTCTTATCAGTGTTTAATCTCGTCGCTAATCTTAGAGGTCACGGAAAGTATTTAAATATAGTAGATAGACAGTTTTGTTAAAAGAAAACTCCATTTTAATTTTTCAAACAATTAATGGAATATCTATGTGCAAAATCGGATGCGCTTGTTAGAGAATTTTGTAGGGAACGTAGAGGTTGTAGAAGGTGTAAGCTGATAATTATAAGAAAAGCTTTGATAGAATTGCTACGAGTATGTCGTAGCAATTGTATGTATGTAAAGCTTGTATAGATTTAGAACTACAATACACTATCTCATGTCAGGAATATTGACTACTTGTGTGTCATTTGAGAATGTAGCCTAATGAGTCGTAACTAAAACTTACTGGTGGATAATGGTTCTACAGAACAGTATCATTATTGGAAGACCTTGTTCTGTTCAAGAAATGTCAGGATGTAATGTGTGTGTCTGTATGTTGTTTAAGGTTCGGGGTATCTATACAGGGTAGTATAGAATAATACAAAGTAACAAATGGCAATCAGCATTATATTGTCAAAATACAATTCGCTCTGGTTATATCAAGGAATTGGAGTAGGGAGGTATGCTAGTGTCACTTCCAAGAGGACCTATTGCCTAGGAAAAGAAGTGATTAGAAAACTAGGCCGTCTCCTAATAAAACATTTGCCTTATACATTTGCTAATATGATATTTACATAAGCAATCTGCAATGTATCTAATTGACTGAGACTTAGATATACTATTGCAATGTCTTACTATATTAATACAAGGCAGATGATTCACAACTTACAGGACAATAGACAATTAGACACATTGCAATATCTTTTCATCAGTCAATCAGCTAGTATACACAAACATTATACATAGTATAGAAAAACACTATTTATATAATACAATAGAAACAATATAAAGTAACTTTAAATAAGGATCGTACCTTCGCCGTCGGATGACATCAGAGAAAAGAGCGCTAGGTCAGAATTTGTCCTGCTTTTATACTTTCTTTCTACTCACATTTTCTATTATGTGGGTAGAATGACACAGTTATAACTTTTTAGGTACATTATAGATATTAAGCAGTGTTTCTAACATCATTCTATACTTAGACGGTTATACAACAATTTATATAAAGATATAGACACTAGATTACATAATCCAAACAATACAAATATTAACTGTAATAACTATATTGTTTCATCAAATACCTACATATGTGGGTAGGGTCCCACATTAGAGTTTGTTTAATTGGTACATCTGTGATAAAAGAGTTTAGTCTAATTCATTAATGATATTATCAGTTGCAATTACATTTAGTATATTCATTCCAACCTCTGCAATGCATTTTCATGTCTATCATAAACAACTGACACAGTATTAATCACAATACAAACATCATCCTAAAATATCTGTGGGTACATCTATAATATAAATAATTGATTTATTAGATCTTTGAATCGTTCTGTGCCACAAGTAGGTATTTCATACAGTATAACATAACTACCAAACATAGTGCAGACACGGATGATCTTATAATCATCGTTATGATAACCAGTCAATACATTGTGATGGTTACACCGTCATCAGACTCCAGACCACCCCTCAAACTTATAAAACAGTTCCACCAAACTTTCGTTCGGTTTTATACAACATTAAATAAACTGGAAGAATCAATATTCCAAAACACATCTACATAGTAGATATCAATATCCAACACATGGATTGATTATATATATGGCTATTTACATAGCCATATAACACCATATCTAACACGCTCAATTGCCTATCTCAATTAATATTATTGACAAGTGGAACTTTTGCTTATATACTGGTAAAACACAGTCACGTGACATTTTTAGTTGCAAATTATCTTTTATTTCTCTTTTCTAGAAGTTTACAGTTCTTACGTAAGTACACAAGAACTGCCGCTTGCACTTTCTCTAAACAAATGACAAAGAAACTACCCCTATCGGTGTACAATCTCGTCGCTAGTAATAGGGGTGTCCTCGACGTTAATTAGAAACTGGCGGCTCGGTCTATGCCTTGGCACGTAAACTATACTACACGACACCTCTGTAGGTAGGTTCTGTAATTATCTGTGCGGTTTTAGCACTTACACTTGAAAGGGACCGAAAATTTCTTGCGAGGTGAGACTATTTTACACTCTTGTATTGGAACTACATGTATTTAACTATGAATGAAATGAAATTAATGAATATTTTGAATTAATTTAGCTTCGTTTCAAATTTTTACAAAAATCTTATAAAATCATAGTACCTAATTAGGTATGTTAAGAAACAGTGAAAATGGTTATCAATAAAGTAGGCGGTTTGTGACTCTTTGCTTGAGTCATTTTTAGTGACCGGAAAATGCTAATCTATAACGTTCCTCATTTTATTCTAAACTTGCTTATGTTCTTGGTTTTGTGTCCGTGGATCGTATTAATCGGCCCACTACTGGACCTCACCTAATTTTTGCCACAACATTCAGTCATCTGCCTTCCGCATCCAGTCCATTCCAGCGATCTTCATTAGGTGGTTTGGACAGGAAAAAATAATTATTAGCTAATATCGATAGGCTTATTAAACACTTTGGGTATCATGGTCTTAAAGTACAATTAAATTAATTTAACAACGTGTAACAGAAAAGTGTGGTCAAATTTCAACAGCAAATAATATATATTGTTAGTGTAGTATTGCACATACCAAGCCACTGAGAAAGTTTTGCGAAAAAACGTTTTTATGTATAAGGCACTGGCCATTGGTAATTTAAAAAAAAAAAACTAGGTTTTATAAAAGTAAAAATACCATTGTTCGAATTTCCCTCCACATTTTATCGATAGCCAAATTAAAAAATCGTGTGGATAATTAATTGGTTCAAACGCATGAAACTTTGTATACAAGCTGGTGGATCGAGTTCTTCGAAAAAAATGAATTAAATATTTTATCTTTGGAAGTTACATTTGTAGTTTCTCAAAATTTTCTGGGTGTCCCACGTATGTCACATAGCATATTGTCATATCCAAAGTGATTACTAACATAGATTTTGTCAAATTTCAGGAACGAAAGGCGTATGGCATACGTTATATCTCCCCTGGAGTAAAATTGGATTAGATTATTATGATATAGATCTTTTTAGGTCATACTTTTTTTAAGTGATAACTTTTTTATTGATAAATAAATGAATAAAAAAAGTATTCATGAAATTTTAGTGTTCACAATTTGGATAAAATTAGGTATGTGTACTACTATCATGGGCACTTAACAATCCTTGAATAAGATCACACTTTTTTGTTATAATTCAATTATGAAAACGATATAATTATTATCAATACTATATATCATTCTAATACTTTTTACGTCATTCTCGACGAAATAAAAAATACTTTATGTAATAAAAAAATCATACATATAAAAAAGCGTGAACAAATTTAAAAAATACATAATAGTAATAAATATTTTATTGCCCAAATTATATCTTCCAGATTGCCAAACAATCTTTGAACATTGTCGTTTTTCAATTCATTCATAAAACTGAATTGGTACATCATTATCAACGCTATAAAGGCCTACTGTTGAATGTTATACCGTAAACTCACCAGGGTTGCTAGCTTAAATTTTTCCCATTATTTAAAATCTATTAAAAACCCTTATATGTTAACAAAAAAAATATTTGAAAACCTCACAAAGAAAATCAAGCGCGGACCGCACACACGATGGAGGGGGTGTCAATGTCGGCCAAGAGTCGGTTGCACGGGGGGAAAAAATTTCCTCTACATTGCCTTTAGCTGGTTCTGTTATCACAAAAAAAGAAAATGATATAAAATCCCTAAAAAACCACCGTCCGAATCATGTCCCCTAGATTTAGGCGGAAAACCCCCATGTTGGCAACCCTGAAACTCACGAAGCAAACTGTTTCATTATGTTGGTTTAATCACCTCGAGGAAATCGCAATAAGATGTTATCATCTCACTAAATACAGTCTTTGTATTTCTTCCGAGGTTCATGAAATGTTACAGAGCTATTTGTTGGAATGATGGCGTTAATAAGGAGAAAATAAAACTTGATTAAAGTGTTTCTCATCACGTTCTATGTATTCACTGTATTTTGTTGTAAAGATGGTCACTGACGATACGCTCATTTGGAAGCCTTCCGAATATAACTGACGACGATATAACGAGACGTTTAAATGGAAGTATATGTGACTATACTTCCATTTAAACAATTGGACGTATGTCTTCCTTTCATTTGGACTTACGCAAGAAGATTGTACTAATATAAAGTCTGCTGTCAACACTATACTCGTACATTCGTGTCAGTAGAAGTAATTTTAACAATTTGACATTTTGCGAGACCGCCTTTCTCTTTCGTGACTATGGCCAACTATGGTTTGATACTATGTTCAGAAAGCCGAGGTGCGTCTCTTTCTAAGCAAGACGAAAGAATAAACCTTAGACACAATTACTATAAGTTTCTTGGTTTGCCCATACGTGTGGCGTGAAATAAGTCTATTTGGACTAGACGAACATCAGTTTGAAATAACAAAACTGAACGACGGCGACGTTCATTTATATGGATTACGTTTTTAACATTCATGATAAGTTTTTGACATACATTCACTCCATTTAGATTGATGGAAGCATCGTCAGTGGGGCCCTTAATAGAAATGTTTAATGTGTGAATCTATCTTAAAGTTATGAAAAAACTGTTTAATAATATTTAATACTCGTGTTAAAAAAAAGGAGTGGGTTGACATAGTGATGAACCAATACTTTATTATGTTGATCGGTTGTCGGGTCTGGCTGTTCCTAGTGTGAACGGCAGTAGGTATATAAGCTGTAATGTCAAAAAGGACCCGACGGAAATTGCAGCTAATATTTCTTAATTTATGAAGGTGGTGAAAGTGTCGGTATGACCTAATGTGATATAGCATGTGTGTATGAAGTCTATGAATATCTAAATCTTTAGCGTGTGCCAACCCTAATGATGGTTATAATTGAGATAGCATACTAAGGAGATATATTTAATAGAATTCTGTATGTAATAGGATCTTATGAAATAAGACGATAAAGGAAGCGATTTGACCGAATTTTCCGTTAATTTCTGTGTCAAAAACACTATAAGTGCACAAACTCATGGCCTCATTGATATTCTAAGCATTTTTAAATTAAACGCGAAACTGTGAAAATGACGTCAGCCCAGTTTACTCCTATTTTCGTATCACACGCCTCCTAGATTTTAATTGCGCGACCCTTCAAAACGCAAGCTTTTAAGTAAAATTCCTACAAAGCAGCGATAAAAGATACAGCATACATGAAAGTTTGTGTAATATTTAAAAAGTTTTAAAACGCTCATAAGATACATACAACATTATACTATAAGCCTAGTCGCTTAAAGAACCGTGAGTGGACGCTACTAAAATAAAGTTTAAAAATAGTACTACATACATTTCGTTCTGCAAATTTTTACATATTCCTTCCCTGCTTTTGAGTGTTGCCAACATCAATATTTTAATATCACAAGTGCTGATACTACGTTTCATATTTCTCATGCATGTCGAAACTGAAAATTTCGTTGCAGCGACAGATATTAAATTTAGGTCCTATATCTAAGCGGGGAATATAAATAAGGCTGTGATACTTAGCTTACAATATTTCAAGCAATATTGACCAATCGGTCAAGTGACAGGTGACCCTCGCTACTAAGCCAAAGCTTGGTGGTTCAATTCTCACCCAGGATAAGTCTTTGTGATGACAATGTTTGTTTTTCTGTGTTTGTGTGTGATTGTTGTTGCTTAAATTTCGTTGCTGTTTATTACAATTTTGGCGTTGGTGATGATATTTTTATTTCTTTAGCTATTTGTTTCTTGATAGACATCAAAAGTAAATCAAGACATAAAAATGTATTTAGACTTCAAGTCAAATTATATTGTCAAGTAAATTCCATGGCGTGATATCCATTTCCAATTAAAATCGTTATATAGCAAGAGTATCCATCTGTAGATTGTTCTGATTTTGAAGACCATTGGTCTGTAGCTAACATAGAGCCCTCTATAATGTTCAGGAAAGGTTTGTATCTACTGCGCTTTATTGCGATAGTCAAGCCAATTAGCCAGTTTCATTCGTCCGGCAAATTGCCTTTAAGATGTTCGTAACCGAACTAACTGCATTGGTATCCTGATATTTGCTATTGCTACTATAGCGGGTAGGTATATTTTCATTTAATTAGATTTGAAACTCGTAGCTTCAGCTAAATTAATAGGTACTGTTTTTTGATGAACTGTTTAAAAACTTTACATTTTTAATAATAAAATCGTCCAATAAACGATTGAACATTGGTAATCAAACAACTAACTCTTAACACACGTCATTTCAGCTTAGCTAGAGAGGTTTGAAAGGTTTTTAATAATGTGGGACCTACAATGCAAGTAAGTAATCTAATTTTAAAAAATAGCAGCAGCTGTAATCAACACCTATTACATCTTTGATACTCTATTCATTTAAAAAATATAGCTTGCGTGATTCATGGTGAAACTTTTTTCTCTCCAACATTACTGCCATAGATAACATATTAGTTCTCTACAATGCTTCTAGAAATCTTTCTACGAAAAAAAGTCCATAAATTGTTAATTGAAATATCATTTTAATCAGTCTTGGATCATTCAAATTAGTTACAGTCAAGAGATAAAGTACTGGATGCTGGTCCACCTCTTCCTCCATTTGGATCCACCGGTGGATTCTTGGATACTTTTTGTCTACTTGAATCTACAGACGGAGGGATTCAAAACTTTTGTTTTTTGCCACTTTGCCACAAACGAGGCAATTCAAATATGCATAATAATATTTATCTATGATATTTGAATAGTTCACGGAAAAGATTATTTAACGGCTTAAAGTTGAATAAAATGGGTTCACGCAATTTTCGACTTTATTGCATAATAATTAAGGGAAATCACTATTTTAGGCATAAAAAAAATGCTACTTATCGATTAGTTAAACTAAAACTAATCAGAGAATAAGATAGAAAATTAAGTGTTCCCATTTTTAACATTTCAAGTCGTTTTTAGGGTTCCGTAGCCAAAATGGCAAAAAGCGGAACCCTTATAGTTTCGTCATGTCCGTCTGTCTGTCTGTCTGTCCGTCCGGCCGTATGCCACAGGCATTTTACTTAAAAACTATACAATGATTATTGATTAAATTTGGTGAAAAGGCGTCTTGTAGTAGGCGCTACTTATTTATTTAATTTTATTTATTTAAAACTTTATGCACAAAATTGTACAGAGGCGGACTTAATGCTAAAGGCATTCTCTGCCAGTCTACCTTAGGGCGATGTAGAAATGTAGTATGTAGGTGCAGTAAACCTGTAGATATTACATACAATCAGACAAAGAAAACTAAAAAAATATATAAAAATAATAGTATAACAAAACCAATTAAATATACTTACATAAATACACAATAAATAAATACCATAAATACATATATACTTACATACCATAAATTCATATATACCTACATAAATTACATATAAGTTACAAATGTAGAGGTGATTCAACTAGTTCATCCAGGAACAGAGTACGTACTTTCGATTTCAAATTAAGACGATTAGGTGCCTGCCTAATTTCGGGGGGCAGCGAATTCCAGAGGGAAACAGACTGAACAAGGAAAGAGGTACCAACGAATCCAGAAGAATGAGAGGGACATAGAAGAAGCAGATTGTTGGTAGATCGTAGATCTCTACTATGAGCGGAGTGCAAGTACTGGAAGTTAGAAGTCAAGTATAAGGGTGCAGTAGGAGAATTGAGAATTTAATAGAGTGTAGTGAGAGCGCGCAAACTACGACGCTGGCGAATAGGGAGCCATTTCAGTTTGGAACGGTAAGAAGAGACATGGTCAAACTTGCGAAGATTAAAAATGAATCTAATGCAGTTATTTAGAAGCCGGTCATATTTATTAAGGAGTTCTGCATTCAGGTCAAGATAGCATACATCACCATAGTCAATCAAGGGAAATATCAGCGCCTGGACAAGCATTAACTTGGTATTAGAGGGAAGAAAATTCTTTAGACAATATAAAGCCCGCAGTGTACCCGTAACCCTTTGACTAACACTAGTTACCTGAGCTGGCCAGTTGAGGTGGGTGTCCATGAAAATACCAAGATTCCTAACCGATTCATTAAAAGGGATAACTGAGCCGTTAAATATTATTGATGGCAATGTGTCGGTGTTCAATCGGCTTAAAATTCGTTGACTCCCTATCACGATGGCCTGACACTTGCAAGGATTTACTGTTAGGCCAAACTTATCTGACCAGGTCTTGATCGCGTCAAGGTCCTCATTAAGCTTTGTGATGGCCTCGGACAGATCATTCAAACCAGCCTGAGCATACACCTGCAAGTCGTCAGCGTAAAGATGAAACGCACACTGAAGGACTTTAGTAATGAGGTCAATAAAAATAGAAAATAATAAAGGAGAAAGAATACCGCCTTGAGGAACACCAGCGTCGAGATCACGCCACCTCGATGAAGAATTACCCACGCGCACGGACTGCTGGCGTCCCCGAAGATAAGAAGAGAACCAATCCAGAGAATCTGGCGAAAACATCAGATCGGAGAGAATGGAAAGTAAGAAATTATGGCTGACGGCATTGAAGGCATTGGAAAAGTCCACCAAAACCAAGACAGTAATTTTAGTCTCATCCATGCCTGCTCTAATGTCACCAGTCACTTTGAGAAGAGCAGATGTGGTGCTGTGTCCTGGCCTGAAGCCTGACTGATAGCGACTTAACAAATTGTTTCGGTATACAAAATGTGTCATTTGCTTATGTACACAGGCCTCCAGCACTTTTGATAGAAAAGGTAGAATAGAGATAGGCCGAAAATGATTAGGAAGAGTAGGATTTGAAATTTTTGGTATAGGAATGACAAAAGCATACCGCCATGAAGATGGATATGTCCCCGAATCGAGAGAGAAGTTTATGATATGTGATAAAGCAGGAAGAAGATGATCAAGAATAGACATAACCATGCGACGGCTAATACCATCGTTTCCGATAGCGTTAGATTTGATGGAAAGAATTATCTTTTTGATCTCGCCAGGATCTACTGAAGAAAAGTGAAAGAAGTCTATGTTGGGGCGGGGAAGCTCAGCTAAGTACTCACAAGTGCGACGCTTGGTTAGATTATCATTAGGTACAAGAGAGGAGAAATGATCATTGATGTCATCTATACCAACCGTCGTGTGAGGGTCACTACTACCTCGTTTGCCTATTCCCAAAGTACCTAGGAACTGCCAAATACCCTTTGGGGACGATGAATTTACATTTATTAGAATATGGCGGCGTTTGGCGTTGCGAATCATCTGATTACACCGATTCCTTGCAGTTTTATACAGGGCCCAATTGTCCTCGTCACGGTCTTTTATAAATTTACGGAAAGCTCGATTTCTACGCCGCATAGCCATCCTGATGCCATTTGTCATCCAGGGGGCAGGAGGGCGCTTAATTTTTATTTTTTTAATAGGTGCATGAATATCGTACAGGCCCACGACCAGTTTATTAAAAATGTTGACTTTGGTATCAACCGTAGGAGCCTTAGTTAGTTAGCTAAAAAAATCTATTTTTAGGAGGGGCTTTCCGTACATGTAACATACGAGTAAGCAGATTTGTTTTAGCAAACATTACCGTATGGCACATCTATTGACATAAGTATTTTCAAAACCTTTTAAGGTTTCTCATAAACTTTTTTGATTGAGTAAATATTTTTAGAAATAATTGCTCCAGAATTTACATAAATTGTGCCCCTTATCAATTGAACCGTGTAACCAAAAAACATGAAAAAAAAAACTAAAAGATAAAAGCGCTTATTGGATCGGATAAACTATCATTGAATTATTGGCGAAAAACTGCGTTTCTTAACAAAAGGGTGTAAGTGCCATGAACATACGCTCTTTTGCTGGTGCAATAATTCAAATCGGATTTCTTCATAAATCATACGACAATTTCCAAAATTACACTGAGCATGAACCGACATGCACTTGCACGGTTTTTAACATTTGTATGAAGTTAGAGAATGTAATTTACCTACCTAGTGTAAAGCCCAGGAAAGTACTCACCTAAGTTTTCCTACCTTTTACACTGTTGAGAAGACTCAGAGTGATATTATGAACAAAAACCATTCGATTTAATTAATTAATTATTTAAAAAAGTAAAAAACTATATAAAATTGGAAGCATTTTCGCAAAATATATTTGCATATTTTAGACATTTGAATTCGCTTTGTCGCCAAAATATTCATGTATTTATTGGCATTCGTGTTCCTTTTCGCGAATATTCGCATATTTTTGACATTCGTGATCCTAGTGTATCTAAGAGGAAAAAAAAGTACCCAAGGATCCAACGGTGGATATATATATATATATATATATATATATAGTTAATAAAACAATTAGTACCTTTCCCATAAAATTTGTAAACTTTCATAATAAGCGCATCGTCTTCTCATGTTGACAATGTACAAAAAATACCTTTTTTTTTATATACCTATTGTTAGTAAACAATAGGTATATAAAAAAAAGGTATTTCTTTTATTTCAGTAGAGTATCAGGATGTGATTCCCTCCTGTAGAGATTTCACTAACTAAATCATTATCCAGTAAACCTTACAAGAACTTAGAAGCCATCAAAATAAATCCAATCTATTCTTGTTATTAACGCCCTGAATTTCATTTAAAACTTTGTAGACATGACATGTAACCTTCATAATAAAACGTCCCTTTACATAAAATAGTTTATAAACCACATAGCCTTCAACATGTAATAGTTTCTATTCTATGGTTAATTAAGTTCGCTACGGGTTGTCTGACAACTTAGGGTCACGACACATTGATCGTCAATTTCGCAATTTTCCGATTGAAAAGTATTTCACTAACTATGTGTACAGTTTTAGGTACAGCTGAATGACAAAATGATTACAATAGAATACAATCATTTTTTTTTCGCTTATCCACTGCCGTCAATTGGCTTCCATCTCTTCTTCGACGAACGATCACAGTTCATATCAGTCGATTGCCGAAGCTCATTTGCAATATCGACGGAAAAAAATAAACAATGCTAATCGTCCTTTTTGTATGATTAGGGGTGTGATCCCATAGCTCCTGGGTTCTCAACCTGAGCGTTATTACGTCGGTGTTGATTTTAATTACTACATGCTACTTACTTAGAGCCAATGTTGTTGTTGCCCCCCCTCCCCTCCCCTACGCCGACCAAGCTACTCGCACTTTCGCAGATGTTGGTAGTTAAATGGCTTTTAAAGTACTTTAAAAGCTGGGATCCGAAAGCTAGACAAGTTACGTAGCAAACACAAGACGTTCGAACAACATACTTCTGGCTTGGAACAGTTAAAATGGAAGATACGCTAAATTAAAGTACGATACACGCGGCAGCCACGCACGACTGCCACTCTGTATTCAAACACACTTTAAACTTCAACTTCGAACAATGTGGTGTGACCCTTAGCGTTCTTTGGGACAGTCGTGCATAGTTCAGTGTTTTGTTACAGGCCACTTAGACCTTAACTTACTTACGCTATATACACTGGCAAGTAATGAAAATTACTATGTAATTTATTTTATAAGTATTATAACTTATAAGGGACTTGTAACTTTTTGTCCCTTGACCTAAGTTTATTAGAATTGTGGTAAAAGATTTTTTGGAAAAATGCCTTCCGATTTATTGTCCTAAGATAATTACCCACAGTTTGGTAACCCAGGCAGGGTTACAAAACTATGGGTAATTATCCCAGCGGGAGTAAAACAGTATAAAGAATATCTTCTTTGGGAATAGAAGTGGCATAACCTCCATATCACGGATACGGAACCTCGAACCACATTGCTCTAAAGGTTTACCCAGATTTCCTCCTAGTATGAAGTGAATCCACTCAAATGAAGGGAAATAAATGAAATAATCCGAATTTGCACGGTGTTTGTAACTTTACGTATGAAGCGCGGTCTGTACTTACGATGTTTTGTGGTAAAATAACAGACTTATTTAAATGTTACGTTAGCTAAATTGAGAGTCGAGAGTGAAGTCGTCATCACAGTCGGTGTAATGGGCGGAGAAATCGTACGTAGCGTTGTAATGTTATCGTTAATATTTTCCAATAGGTCTCCTAATACATCTATACTAATATTATAAAGCGGAAGAGTTTGTTTGTTTGTTTGTTTAAACGCGCTAATCTCAGGAACTACTGGTCCGATTTGAAAAAAACTTTTTTTTGGATAGCCCATTTATCGAGGAGGGCTATAGGCTATATAACATCGCGCTCCGACTAATAGGAGCGAAGCAGCAATGAGAAATGTTTCAAAAACGGGGAAAATTTACGCAGACGAAGTTGCGCGGGACTGCTAGTATATTATATGTCGAGTAATCAAGCATTTAAAGATGATTCATAAACAAAAGGTTTATAAGATTTTTGACTAATTATTTATATTACAAGTCACTTGTTGGCAAACGGGCTTTCGCTGTCATAAGGGCACAATATTTTTACGACAATTTTTAAAATAGGGCACAGAAGTTATGTTGCCTACGACATAATTTCTATAACGTTCGTCGAACAAAAAGCAGATCCAGACATATAACCAATATTTATGGATGTTACAAGTGAGGAACTTGTCAGATCCATAAATATTGGTTATATGTCAGTGGGGATTAAAACCACAACTGGCACACCAGTCAATCGCGTATAAAAAGTCACACACATTCTGCCACTAAGTCCGAAAATAAACAACGTTTACTCAAAAAAAAAGTTGATCACTTTAAAAACGAGCCAGAAACTGTAAAACTATAAAAAAAAATCGAAAGACCCGCCTGCTAAAAAATATTTTACTTTTAATGGGATTCATTCAATTAATGCCTCCGACTGCATAATATTATTATAATGTAATTAATAATAACAATGATATCTTATATCTTAAGACAGCTCACACAATACCATCTGATTCCAAACTAAGCAGAGCTTGAACTATGGAAACCAGACAACTGATAAACATTTTTATATATTTCTAAATAATAAATAAATAAATAATAAATATCTTAGGACAACTCACACAACGCTATCTGATCCCAAACTAAGCAGAGCTTGTACTATGGAAACCAGACAACTGATAAACATACTTATATATTTCTAAATACATACATATTATAGATAAATAACACCCAGACACAGAATAAACCATCGTGCTCATCACACAAAGTTTTATCCTGGGTGGGGATCGAACCCACGACCTCTTGCGTAGCAGTCGGATACACTCCCACCGCGCCACAGAGGCAGTCAAAAAATACATACATATTATAGATAAATAACACCCAGACTCAGAGTAAACCATCGTGCTCGTCCCACAAAGCTTTATTCTGGGTGGGGATCGAACCCACGACCTCCGGCTTAGCAGTCAGGGTCACTAACCACTAGACCAACAGCCCCGTCTAGTCAGTCATAATTATGAAGAATAATCAGTTTATTCCATCCTGTCGTAACAGTTGTCTGTTGAGCCTACTTTTTTTAGTAGACCGGTATTTTTATTTTTAATACTTTTTATTCGTTGTCGTAGCCGTAAGACGTAATACGAAGAAAAAAGAACTAATACCATTTATTTAAGATTTAGAAGTTATTCAAAATCTTAAAAACAAAATTAGAATTTTTAATTTAGAATAACCGTTTTGGATATTTAAAAAAATCCTAAACCTAACCATTTAGGATATTTTTAATTGGTTGCCATATTGAATTTTGCGTATTGTCATGACTTCACACTTGCAAGATTAAGACAAATTGATTGACGTAAGAATAATTAAAATCGGCCCACGCGTTTGGTCTCTAGAGTGCCGCAAAGGAACACTCATACTTAGGCCGATGAACACATTGCCTTCCTTTGTATCGCGCAGTCGGGTAAAAATCATCTCGATTAAACTTTCTATCAAAAAAAACGCAATAAAATCCTTTATCTATTTGATCGCATCAATTTACTAAAAATTCAGAACATACATCATACATATCAACCCATATGATGGCCCACTGCTGGGCACGGGTCTCCCCAGTAGAACCTACTAGTATGTAGATCCTGGGGGTAATTGCCATAATCGCCACGCTTGGCGAGCGGGTTGGCGATCGCAGTAAGGTTTTAAGTACGCAGAGGACGCTGCTGCCCGTCCTCCGGTGTGAAATCCCTTAGTCGCCTTGACGACACCCACGGGAAGAGATGGGGTGGTACTATTCTTAAGCCGGCACCACACGGCAGAAATTCAGAACAAATAGGTCGAAATGTTGATTCAGCAAAATGTGTTGAAAGTTTCACGGATTGCGTGACTTCTACCTACAGATTTCTAAAGGCTACATAAACCATCTCGTCGTATCGTGGCGTAACGGCAGCTCTTCACGCTAGCACCCGTGCGAAAATACTTTCATTTGTACACATTCCATTTTCATGTGAAGCCATCGAACCTTTGTCATTTCAGACTAGGTACAGACTGAATAACGTTTAAAATGAGGCAATTTTATGCTCTTCTCTTGGCAGTTTTTATACAATTCATCAAATTTAGCTTGTAGCGACCTATGTCCGCAAACGCTGTCGCTTATGACGATCGGACCGCAAATTGCCTTACCCATGTCTCGCCGCAACGCTCAAAAATATAAGAATTAAATAGGAGCGGTCAGGAATAACTCTAGCTTACTTAGATATTACAACGATAAACGCATACGAACGTCTAGATGTACCATATTTTAAATGATTGCATTGCCATAAGTAGGCACGGCTGATATTTTCCGATTTGTTTGCGAGCGATTCGGCAGCATTTCGATTCAATCGCATACCTACTAAACATAATACAGTTAGTCATAGTAAATTACTTATGGTATATTTCCATTAAGCCTGATGCATATTGCACAAATACCCCACCAGGATTGGATAGGAAAATTTTCAAAGTATTCCTGCAAATATTTGCTAAGAGAACACGTTATAAACTGAATACCTAACACAACTGGCCCTACCATTTGTTTGGGACGATTTTTCGAACGAAATTCGACAGTAGATCAGTCAGTCAACTACATCCTATACGTATAATATACCATTCATACCAACCAGTATTCATAGCGAATTCTCATCGCTTTTAATATTATAAAATATTTTTTCAAAAGAAGTAGTCCGTCGCGTTATATATATTGTACCTATTTGCTGAATACGTTTATAGAATATATATGTACTTATTTTACTAACAGTATAATTATTTAGTTATCCTTAATTTATAAACGATTACACTCACCAAACACATTGGTTTGTTCAGTAAAGTTTATTTTTGTAAAGATAAACTTGCTGATTTTATTAGAATTGCCCATGAGTTTCTTGGCAGCTTCTTCTCATGAGCTTAACACTTGGAACTGCCGCGTAACCTCATTTTATTTTTTTTCAAACAATCATAATTTTATATATTTTTTTGACGTTTTTGCTGTCGGAGACTATAATCTCTCATTATTTTCTTCCAATGGTAGGGGTACGATCTATTGGCTGGCATACACAAAACAATTGTGTATGTTGCGAATACTTCGCGATAAACTCGCAAATCGTCACATACAACTCGACTACTTTGTAAATATGACAGAGAAATACTTTGTTTATTTTGTGCTTGATATGTTTGGCACTACATGACGGAAAATATAAGGGCCTATTTTGTATAACGACTTTTTTTATATCTACAGGGAGGTCCCTTCATGCTAGTTGTGGGCTTTATGTGGGTAACTTTGCCATGACCGCCTTATTGTAGGTATATATTTACTCTATGGCTACCAAATCGATTAAGATCACTAGTGTTAAACAACGTTACTTTACCGTGACTAATTAACAAACAAAAAAGAAAAACAAGGTGATTTTAAAACCTCCGCTCTTGATTTCTTTACCAAATAACTTAGTAATATAATTTGTGAAAAAAAAATGCAAATTAACCCTTCAATAGGTGGTGAAGGGTAGGCCACCACGTACTTTTGTCACACAATCAATTACCACACATCTCATCACGCAGTCGATTGCAATCCTAAGTTGGCAATTAATACTGCAAAAAGAAGTCGTCACTGTCTGCCGCGTCCTCTAAATTTGTACCTTTATTATTGTCCTTTAACACTGTGCCGACCTTAGCAAAAGCTTGCGAAGCTCATTTGCGTCTTGTAAGGCATATTATTAAAGCATATTTGTTTAAGAACCATTCTAGTTTTTCAAAATGTGGTGTAATCTATATTTATTGACAAAGGTTTGGCTCTATATATATGAATAAAGGCGTTAGTAGAAAACAACTCGAGTAAGTTAATGTACTCTAAAAATGTTAGCACCCCTTTACTGCTCATGAAAACGGACACAAGACAAACGGGGAAGGCTCTAAGTTTATTTTTCCAAAATAAACACCTAAAACATAATTTGTGGATAACACAAATTAAAAAGTTAACATTCCCAAGTGCCGTGTAAACATCAATTTAAATTTTCGTAAAAACCTTAGCATCACTGCCAGTGCCTAACGAGCCCAATAAATTCACACAAAAAGGATTTTTCTCCGAAACTTAGCTACAAAAAAACCTCAACGAAAAATAGTCTTTATTGGAATATATACCTTTTTCTTTAACCTATAAGGTGTATTATTGAATTGCGTGGGGTGCAGATGCCGTCGAAATTTTTAGTAAATGGGGCTTCAGGGAATGCGATGGTACCCATGGCGAGCTACCATTGTAAAAGATAAAAGCGTGATGTACAGATTCATATATATGGGAGAAATTTTCTAAGGACGAGAGATAGGTTTTTATTATTGTTTGGGGCATTTGTGGCACATTTTCAACCATACTATGAGAAAATAGGTAAAAGTAATTCAGGCTGCGGCCAAACTTTGAGAACTTTACTATTATCTGTGTCCTTTTATAGGGTAGTGCTTATACGACAAGACTACCCGTCTTGTCGTATAAGTCTAAGGCCTCATTTACGGAGACGTGGAGCTTCGCGCATTGCGTTAGGCGGCGCGGCCCGCACTGAATTCAAACATTATGACATTGTATGAGTGCGTTTAAAAAAAGAGTGTTCTGAGGGTGTAATGTGTAATGAGGGTGTTCTGAAATAACGCTTACTAGGCGGCAGCACTAAGACGTCAGGTCCAGAAACCTGTCAAAAGTGTCAAAACGCCTATTTTTTCGTGTCTATTTTTTACAATAAATATTCTCTCAAAATCGAAATGCCACAATGTTGTGCAGTTCCTAGGTGCTCAAAAAAATGGGACGTCAAAAGTTTTCCAAGGATTAAATACGTTTAAAACAGCTTGTAGCCATTCGTAGAGATCGGTTAACGCCTGTAATATATAACTTTTAATTTTAAATACACATTTTTTCACACATATCAGGTAGGTTTTTAAATTAAACACTGAAAAACGATTAGTGGAACTGTGCAGAAACTATGTTTAGACAGCGCGCAGGACCTCTTGTCACAGTAGCGCCAACTAGTGGCGTAAATATTCGTGAAAACCCTCATTCTCGATAAAGCGATTCCCGTGGCGGAACAATCAGCTAGTCTTATTTGGAAATCGCACAACCCAAACTCGATTTTTTTTAAAGAAAATTCTATGTTTAATATATTAATATTATACGTTAAAAGGTGAATTATTTAGTGTCCCGGGTGCGTCGCAGCGATGCCCGCCGCGTGCGACACATAAAGTTTGCGTGTTTTAGACGAAGATATATTCTGGCTATAAACGTTTTATTTACCTATCTTATTATTTAAAGTAGAATGTTTAATATTACTTTTTATTAGTAAATTAGTCATTATTGCTGTATCTACTTTAGAATGATAAATATCATTAGCTAATTTTACTGAATAGTAATAATTTGTTTTGTCTCTAAGTTTACGAGAAAAAATAAAACGTATTATTATGAAATATGTATTTCATATTTTTATATATTAAGAACATAGCTTTGGTTAATTTACAATTAGTAAGTTAGTATTCTGAATATTTTATTATTCATGTTACTGATTTTGAAAATAAATCTATTCATCTTTCACTACCAGTTTTAGAACTTTGATTAAAGGAACATTAATATAAAATATTAAATGATTATGCATACTCAGCGCCGTCGCCATAAACGCCGCGTGTAACGCGTGGATGCCATCTGCGGGCTCCGCCGCAAAAACGCTCCATTTCAAGCAAACTCTTGTACAATCGCTTCTCCGTGAACGAACTCATACTATCTCGCTCTAATCTTAGTCGATTTTACACACAGAATCTTCTGTCCCCTTTTTACGATAAATAAATAACAATGTCTCGAGTATAGTTACCGCAGTAACTGCTTTAATATTTATAACAACATGTAATCCTAAGAATTCCCACAATTGGCCTAAATTGACACTCACGTAACAATTCACACAAAATGTGTATTAAATTACCTACATACGTCGTTTGCAGACATCCTTAAGAGCCTTAATAACGTACACATATTGCTTAAAGGTTCATTAGACCTTTAGAAAATCTTCTCCGGTACGTTAACGAACGTCTTTAAATTTTCAGTTTATATTCTAATGGATAATATTCACTTACATGCGTTCACCTTGCGTCAGCTGGGTCTTCTCAAGATCCGCATTAACCACCGTATTCGGTGATGTACTTTGTCAGCAACAGTTGATCAGCATTGTTGTCAAAGTTGTTGGCAACTGTTATTAAGTCAATATTTCTTGTCCACATGTCTTGAAACGTTTATTTTATCACTAGCTGTCCCGCGCAACTTCGTCTGCGTAAATTTTGCCCGTTTTTGCAACATTTCTCGGTCGTAGCGCGAAGTTATATAGCCTATAGCCTATAGCCTTCCTTGGTAAATGGGATATCCAACAGTGAAAGAATTTTTCAATTCGGATCAGTAGTTCCTGAGATTACCGTGTTCAAACAATCAAGCAAACAAACAAACAAACTCTTCTTCAGCTTTATAATATTAGTATATATTACTACACACCACAAAATAAATTTAAAAACCAATAACGGGTGGAACCACGCCTTTAAGCTGAGTCTCAAAAATGTTGTGTTCTAAGTGTAACAAGCAATTTATTCTCTTTACGAAAAAATACTGATTACTAAGCTTTTACATTTTTAAACTTACAATTTTCTTTAGACATGGTATTCCTGAGCTACATAAAATATTCAGAAAACCAACGCTTAAGCTTTTAAAATATTCCCGTTTCTTACCTGAAAAGTAACTTTTAATTCTCGAGGGAATGAATTAGTACTTGTAAATGGTATCTCTTTATCTGTATTTGCCTCTTTAAGCTTATTATTTAGGGGCCAGTAAGCACTCCGAAAATGGTTTAATATGATGATCTAATGAGAATGGTTGGATTAAATTGACAAACACTGAAGAAATCCTACTTCTTAGAAGAAAGGTTAGGAAAAAAAATACGAGATGATTTGCAGCGTTCGAATGAAAATACTGAGTACTGGTATCCTAATAGGAACTAAAACTGTCTGTTTTTAATACAAATGGTTCTCGAGTGGCGACTACGACTCGGCAGATGCAGTGTGGGCCGACTTCCCACTATATGGACCGACGATCTGGTCAAAGCAGCCGGGACCAAATGGATGATTGTAGCCCAGGATCACCAAGAGTGGAAACGACTAAAGAAAAAATCTACCTTTATAATTTGGATTAAAAAATCTCCATATCAAACTAGCAGTGAGCCAGAAGACAGCGGAAGATATTTCTATATTGACGTGCAGTTGTTCAGTTTCTTCCACTACTTTTAAATTATGAAAATGTATGTATTACGGGTCTTAATCGCGTGAATAATTTAAGGTAAACGGCCGTGGTCACGGGTAGACTGGTCTACCCGTGCCCAAGGCCGTTGCAATAAGGTCGAAACGTCAGGCAATAAACAACGTAAACTTTAAATTATTCACGCGATTAAGACCCGTAATATACATATATATATATGTTCATATTGTGTACAAATCACGAAAGTTTTTTAATACTTTTAAATTTTCTTAGTTACTGCACAGTGCTACGTGTCAATCGAGTGTACGTGGCGCTTCTATACGGAACTGGGGCGGGCAGAAAGTAATTCATAATTAGGTACCTATTAAAATACCCCGCATGGCCGTTTTTGGTCTACGTGGTCCCTTCGCATCTACGTGACATAATTACTCAATATAAATTCCAAAAACGGTCACACGATTCTAACACAAAATGTGTAACCGCTCTGAAGAATAAACTAGAATTCTACCACTAACCTACAGCAAAATCCTTTTTATATTTCACTACCAACATAGACATACGTCTGTACAAAACGGTGAAACACGACTACAGTACAGTCTGAGTGGTGGATTCAATCAAGGCAATAAAAAAACGTCAAAGCGACACAGCCCTTTGAGACATATAATTCAATTCGAAACTAGAATTTTCAGGAAGAAACTTTTGTAATACTTTTGTCAATAGGGACTTGGTTTCTATAGAATATTGGAAGGAAAGATTATTTTGTATTTCTTGTGGTTTTACTTTTAACGGACACAGTACAAAAAAAACAATATACTTATCTCTTTATTTTGTATCAGACTTACTTTCTGTTTATATCTAAAACTTTTTAACGTAACTAAAATAACCTGGGTCCTTATTCAGGATTTTTTTTGCCGTGTCCACGGCAAGCCCGCGTTTAGAAATGCATCACCGCGCATACGCGGTGGACTTTTTGAGTGGGTCGCACATGCGCTTTTATGCATTTCTAAGCATGTCTTTAGTAAAAGTGCATATGACTAGAGTTTGACAGTTCCGCATGGGCTTGCCGTGGATACGGAAAAAAAGATCATGAATAAAGGACATTGAATGAAAAGTTTAGCAAAAATGCATTGATATTATTTTAGTTAATCTTCTTGTGCGTCTATTTAGTGATTTAAAAAACTACTGAAATTTGAAAAACGTCCTTTTATTTAAAAAAGTAATGACAACTGTTCTCAGATTTCGGTTAAGGCAAAAGTGTGTACGTACACGAATGTGAAAGAGCCAATCACAGATTATATGTCCAAAGTGCCGGCATTTTTACACCTTCTCTGAAACGCAGAAGAAAACGGTAACAGACACAAATTATATCTAAGGTCCTTATTCACGTTATTTTTTTCGATTTAGCAGCAAGCCCGCGCGAATTGGCGCATGCGTAGGGATCGCAAATATGTCCGTCGCGCATGCGCGTTGATGAATTTCTAAGCGCAGCTCTCTATTTACCATTATGACAGGATTTTGACAGCTCGCGCGAGCTTGCCACGAAAATGAAAAAAATGTGAATAAGGATAGATAGATGTGAATAAGAAAGATAGATTGGAAACAAAAATTTGTGGATCACACAAAAAAATATTCCGTATGGAAATCAAAACCAGCCAGGCAGTGAAGACGATAGTGATAATATTGTTTATGCTCTCTGATATTGCTTCAGCTTGATCACCACTAAAGTAATGAACGGTAGTGATGTAATAATTACAATTAAGCAACACTATAGATACAACTAAACTGACTGTTTTCGGATAAAGTAGTTATAAGATTGACCTTCGAATACAGTTGATAATAATTTTATTGGAGACACAATCAGTAATAATTATTATATTGGGTGATAAAACAGCAATTTTATTAATAGAATAAAATGATCGTGACAAGGGTTTTATGTATTCTTTATTGGTTTGACATTAAGGGCAAATTGTTCGATGTTTGGTTATTTATGTAGGGTTGACAAATTTGTGAGTAAGCATATTAAAATATAATGGGCACATCCTTATTATTGACGTGAAAATCGATGACCAGGTGCACGCACGAAAAAGTGTCACGGCGTAGCAACGGTCATATTATTGATTGGTTGCTAAGCAGTCACGTTATTAATATATATTAAGCAACAGCGAATGGCTATTGAAGCGACATGACATGCGATATAATTTTAACTAATGTTATTGATTGGTTGCTAAGCAACGCGAATGGCGATATGTCGTCAATGACTTTACAGACAACCTTATTTTTTTAAATTACATTTGGTGTAGTTATTAATTTCGCAATAGTTGTCTAGTGGTTAGTGTCTAGGTGTTATGTATCTATTATATGTATGTATTTAGAAATATATAAGTCTGTTTATCAGTTAACTAATTTCCATAGCACAAGCTTTGCTTAGTTTGGTATTAGATAGCGTTGTGTGACTTGTCTCAAGATATTATCAATTTCACCGAAAATCGCCAACATCGTCAAGGGTCCTTATTCACTATGTTTTTTTTTAATTACCGCGGCAAGCCCACGCGAATTGGCGCATGCGCGGTGTGCAAATATCCGCGCACATGCGCGATGCATTTTTAAGCTTTCTATATACCATTATGACAAGATTTTGACAGTTGAAAGCGCGGGCTTGACGTGAAAACGAAAAAAAAGATGGAGAATAAGGACCGAACTTGTCAATTTATTTTTAGCCCGAAGAAAATATTACTATACACTTGAAATTTGTCAAGCACACTTTTCAATTGGCAAGCTTTCATAGGCGTTTATCTATACAAATAAATAAAAACCGGGCAAGAGCAGGTTCCGGAGCCGTTGCCGTATAAAAAAATCCGATTTGCATAATTGCACCAGCAGAAGAGCGTATGTTCATGGTACTTACGAAATTTTGTTGAGAAACACAGTTTTTCAGCAATTACGCAATGACGGTATATCCAATCATGTCCAAAATAATTTTATTTCAAAGTATTTGTTATTTAAAAAGTTCGAAATGTCCTGTTTAATGAAGCAAAAATAATACAACACGTACAAATTACACGATGTATATAAAGCGAGGCTTGCCCTTAAGAGCTTAAGGCGGGTTTACGATCGACCTGCGATAAATCTATTTAATGCCCACATCGACAGCTAATACCGAGCACTTGTAGCTAAAGGGTGTGTTTTTAAGGATAGCGGGTAGCGAGAATAAAAATTGATTTATGTCGCGTGACTTCTATCTAATTTTCAACTTTTCTTCTACAGGATATTTGATAGATAAATGTTATCATCGGCAGCCGCTGCCTAGATAAATTGAAAATAAAATTATTTTTATTATTTTGCGGATCCTTAAATGGACTCGCTTATGACTGAATATTGAATTGGCATAGGGTCGATGACGACAATGGTTCGATAAGATACGAAAGGCCGTGACAATTTGTGAAAAGGTTACGTCTCTCTGATGGGAGTAACGTTAATATCTCAATCTGCTTGGACACTGTTGGCTCAGTGGAATCCAGTAGCCTCAAAATCTTGTAGACCATAATCGGTAGTCTGCGACAGCTCAGCATGACCATCGGTATACATTTTTCTAAGATAACTAGTAATGTGGAATTAGGTTCCACATTACTAGCAATCCTGCCTGTTAACCCCTCTTCTACCCTGTTAACCCTCCCATATCCTCACACCTAACACTGTTAGGAGTAAGGATATGAGAACCGGTAGACCTGGAGGCAGGGTTAGCTAGAGGCTTCACGAGAAGGTGTTCGTACCGTGGAGGCGCTCCGGCCGTTCCTGGAGGAGTGGGCAGGGCGAAGGAAAGGGTCCCCCTTTCCTTCTTCCTGAGAAGAAAAAATAATCATAATATGTTTAAAATGCTCTCTGTAACGAAGCAGTAACAAAGACCGTTATTATTATAGTTCTCAAACTATCGGCTAGATGGCGCAAGCGAGGGCTTGACTCGCGTGCAGGAAAGATAGAAGAATTTGAGGTTTAATAACATAGTTCGGGCCTGTTTGCCATACGGAAGTCTCGGGTTCGATTCTGGACTTAGAATTTTTTTTATTTTTCAAAAATGCTATTATTGTATTAATAAAGTAATTGGTAAGAAATGCCTATAAGTATTCTTACTGTCTAGAATTTCATTACTTCTTTTCTAGAACTTTCTTTTAAGTCAAGTCTAATGTTACCCGCTCGAATGCATACGCTCCCGCTTCCTGGACGTAACCTCTCACAGTTTATTGCTTTACTGTTTACAAAACGACGCCGTTAACTTAAAGTGGAATAAATAAAAAGTACTTTCAAACGATACAATCGGACGTTTTGTTTTAAATTGCTGTCTCTGCTTATGTCAGTTTATTGTTATCTATTTTTTTTGTGCCCGATTAAATGTGACTTCTTGTAATATTTTTCTTCTTATCGTATTTTTGAATGTATTTTTTTTTTAAGATAACTAGCAATGTAGGATTGAGTCCCACATTACTAGCCATCTTGTTAACCCCTCCAGCTAAGCTCAAAGGCTTGTGTTAGGAGTGGGTTCACGTCGGTAGTGTGACCTCATTATTGCGAGACCGATGCCTTAGCCATTAGGTTACCGCCGCTTTTATTATTAACTATCTGTCCTGCACAACTTCGTATGCGTAATTTTTCCCCGTTTTTGCAATATTTCTCGTCGCTACTCCGCTCCTATTAGTCGTAGCGATGTTAATAGCTCGATAAATGGGCTATCCAGCAAAAAAAGATTTTTTCAAATCGGACCAGAAGTTCCTGAGATTAGCGCGAAACAAACAAACAAACTCTTCCGCTTTATAATATTAGTATAGATTAATACCACCACCATACAATTCCCGCACTAGACCGTAGGCTCTGTAGGGTTGGGGATAGCAATACAGAATTAACGGACTTAAGTGCTCCCAGATTTGGAACAAATACTTATCGACAGAGAGATACAACATTTTGTTCAGGATAGAAATCAAATTCTAACAAAAAAACACAGGTTTTGGGCCAGAATCACAAAAACTAAAAGATAAACAAAGACGGCAACCAGAAGTCAACGGTTTATGTATTTACATAAAAAAACCCTGATGTTCATGCTTTATTATACTAGCTGACCCGCGCAGCTTCGTCTGCCAAATTTTCCCCGTTTTTGCTACATTTTCCATCGCTGTTCCGCTCCTATTGGTCGCAGCGTGATGTTATAAATCCTATAGCCTTCCTCGATTAATGGGCTATTCAACAGTAAAATACTTTTTCAATTCGGGCCAGTAGCTCCTGAGATTATCGCGTTCAAACAAACAAACTCTTCAGCTTTTTAATATAAGTATAGATATCGTACGTAGGTATAATGTATAGAAAACTCGAGAGTATAAGACAAAAGTGATAGTAAGCACTTTTGTCTTATACTCTCGAGTTTTCTATCATAATAATAATAATAATATCTTGGGACAACTCACACAACGCTATCTGATCCCAAACTACGCAGAGCTTGTACTATGGAAACCAGACAACTGATAAACATACTTATATATTTCTAAATACATACATATTATAGATAAATAACACCCAGACATAGAATAAACCATCGTGCTCATCACACAAAGTTTTATCCTGGGTGGGGATCGAACCCACGACCTCTTGCGCAGCAGTCGGATACACTCCCACCACGCCACAGAGGCAGTCGTAATATGGTGTTTATAATATTGATAGCAGCACTTTATCTACTTGCTTAAACTAAGTTTATAAAAAACATTGGCAATTTGAAAGGCACTTCTTTCAAATTGCCGCGAGTTTTTTTGCATTCTACTTTTCTTCGGCTTTACCTATTCCAATGCGAACTTGGCATTACATGTACATGTAGAATCATGACTTTTACAAGCATCGCTTTTGTTTCCTTAGATAGTAAAGAATTTTAATTTCGATTTTGTTGAAACATATACACATCATAAGGTTCGTTTATGTTGAAGTTCTGTTCCTTATAACATCGTTGAAAGAGATAGATAAATAAGGTCACAATATTTTATCTTCAAGCAAGTATTCGTGGTAAGCTTCAGAGACCAAAAATACCAAATTGATTTATTGCGTTCTTCTGTATGACAAGATGAAGGACTAACGATTAATCCAATCTCATGTCTTTCAAAGTAAAATAAAACAAGCTTTTACAATGTTTAAAAAGTGCTCCTCAAGTCGAATCAATGGAGCCCAAACTCGATTGGTTTGTTTTGTTTAGTTCAGAAGTTCCTATGACCATCTTTTGTCTCCATCATTAGACTCTAGATATCAAGTATATAAGTTCTCACCAAGACAAAACAAATGAGCGCAAATTCAATGGGTTTATCTTGTTTAGCTAAGAAGTTCCTATGATCGTCTTCCGGCTCCATCATAAGGACAGCTTCATAGTATTGTATTTTGACCAAAAGTAAGATTCATCCCCATCGGACACCGTGAAGTAGTTCTTATTTAGCTTCCAAGATTCGTGCCGAACACACATACAAATATTGCAAGATAAATAATAGCGAGTAATTAAAAAAATAAATCATTTTGACAAACAGAAAGTCAAGATTTTTTCTGTGAGCCAATTTACTAACATAATAAAACAGTCCACAAAAACTACTTCAGAGAGTGTTCAAAATAAAATTTAGATATTTGACCGTTGTAGCGGAAAGTTATAATGAGTTTCTTGGACTTGGTTGAAAGTAGAAAACCTAGTGAAATTGAGTAGCGAAGACTTGTAAAGGACACACTCAATATTGCATTCTATGTTTTAAAGCTAAAGTTCAAATTTGAATTGAAGACGGATTTAGCTGGTTGTGTACATTGGCAAATAAAGTATCGTTTTATGTGAAGTATATCTTTAGTTATTGTTATATGTTCTACCAAATAATAATAACAAACAGAGATATTATTTTCCTATTCAGTATAAAGTGTATCAAACAGGAACATTCATTATTAAACATAATATCAAATAAGCGGTCTACCTTAGCGTTGTTTATTTTGCTAAAAGATAGGAATAGAGCACTCGTGGCTTAAATAACTACGCGCTTCAATCTTCATGAAGAGGATAGGGAATGCGGTTATAAAATGTTTTGGTAGTAATATAAGACATGGGTTGACTATGATCGGCTTTAAAAAGCCTGATTAGTCAACTATCATTCTTTAAAACTAGCGAACGCCTTGCGGTGTGTGTAGTTCCCGTTCCTATGAGAACACAGAGATAAAAAGAAGCCTGTGTCACCCGAGGATAGTGTAACTTGCCAACGGTGAGAATTTCTGAAATCGGTCCAGTAGTTTTTAAGTTTATTCGTTACATACAAAAATAAAATTCTTTTAAAGTTTTATGTTAATTTTGATGGTTAACTCCGAATAAAGAGTTCCTGTCCCAAATTTAAATTAATAATGCATTAGGATATATTTTTAATTAAGGTATTTTACAAAACCCGAACTGAGATTTTATAATCATTTATATGTCGTAATGTTCCTTAATCAGAGCTGTAAACATTAGTAATGAAAGATACGATTTCAATCACTTTATTTTATAAATAGAAATCCATACTAATATTATAAATGTGAAAGTAACTCAGTCTGTCTTTCTGTTAGGCTTTTACGCTCAAAAAGCTAAACCGATTTAGATGAAATTTGGTATAGAGATAGTTTGAATCCCGGGGAAGTATAGTTTTAATCGCGTTAACCGACATCCACGCGGGCGGAGCTGCGGGCGAAAGCTAGTAATGAATAAATTGAGTTTGATGCCGGAGGGGTTGACAGGTTTGCTAGTAATGTGGGACCACAATTATGTACATGCGCAATAGGCGTTGTGTTGCCCAAATTATTATAGGTTCTGTAAACGCAATGTATTTACAGAACCTATAATAATTTTATTGGTGTTAATGTGATTACATAATGTTAATAATGATTTGGACAAAATTGCTTACTTTAAAGATCTAGAATTTTTATCTTAATATATCTGTTTTCTTTATGTCTATGTAGTCTTTGTAATTGTAGGCAAAATGTTATTTCACAACAAACAACACTTTAATGTGGGGGCTTGTCAGTAGCAATATTGTTAATAATATATTGCTTATACACATAAGTTATTGGTCTGTAAGCCTTTTTTAAAATAAAATAAAATAACAATAAACGTTGACTTTCTTAAAACTAGCTGAACAAATTCTAATAAAAAAAAAACTATATCCAAATACCTCCTATATTCGTTTCATACACAGATAAACTTATAATACCTCTCTGTTTGAGTCAGTTACCAAAAAAGTGTCCAATAATATTTTCTTTAGTACGAGTCATTCTGAGATTGTTATTCCCAATGTCTTCTCGAACGCTTAACTACACTTTTTGTTGAATGTCAACCAAGCGCGTAGTTACAAGTTCGGTTTTGAAACTTAGAACTTTAGGGTTACAAGCCAAAGCATAGGATTAACAGCTTGTAAAAGCAATAACCAATTTATAATAGGACCTGTCTTTGCATAAGGGTGAAGTTCGACCGAACAGGTGTCAAAGTGAAGTTTTAACATCCAATTAAGCCGACCTTCATCTGTCCCGTCTACACTTCTATATAATATCGGTGTAATAATGGCAAGTACAAGTAGTTTTGGTGTGTTTTTCATTATATACAAGAGTCAACGACCAGATAGAGGGTTCTACAATATCGATGATGAAAAAGTATAAATCTATACTAATATTATAAAGCTAAAGAGTTTGTTTGTTTGAACGCGGGGTACTACTGATTATGAACAATTATTTCACAGTTGGATAGCCAATTTATCAAGGAATATAACATCACGCTACAACCAATATGAGCGAAGCAGCAATGAGAAATGTTGCAAAAATGGGAAAATTTACGCAAACGAAGTTGCGCTGGACAGCTGTAATACATAAAATTCGCACAAATACAATTAAAGCACAACATAAAACTAACATCAATACGAGGACTAATAAAGGTGTTTATGAAAATCAGTCTACGTTCTCCATGCAGCAGAGTTTGCGTCCTGTGGTCTCTCTACCCTTTTTTATGTGTACATTCTAAGAAATTTCTTTTGTGAACATTAGAAATACTGTTATAGTCGTTTTATGCAATAATGGAGTTGCAGAATTTAATTTACTTTGTGAAAAATGTAAAGCAATTTTGTGACTGGAAAATGAAATGCGACTTGCAAGTTTAAATAGTGCAGTAGATAATAAATAAAGTTATTTACTTATACCTAATGAAATTGTGAACCTGCAGCTGTACATTGATATTTAGAAAAAAACTGACTTAAAATTATTTATGCTTAATTTTTGTCATGTCTGTTTGTTTTTGGTTACTTTTCTGCAGTTTAGGGGCGATATAGTGACATAGGCACTGCTATAAACGTCGGTAGATACAGCTTGATCTCCGTTTGAGTGGATTCATACACAAGAAAACGCAACCAGCACGGTTGCATCAACTCGCCCACATGGGCGGAGCGGACCTAAGCTAGTAATTTTAGACAAAAGGAATTATGTTAACATAAACCTATTTAGGTCATAGTTTTATCGTAAGAGGTTGTGCAGTTGCTGTTGCTATGCATACATCCAAGTATTTGATTTAAGGGGCGTGTAAACAGGCCATTTTTTACGGCAATTTGTGGCACAGCATTGCCGCCACAAACGGCAATTTGTGGCGGCAGTGCTGTGGCCGGCAACATGGCAGTACTCTCCAATATTGATTTGATGGTTGCCGGACGATCGCTGAGTGATCTATTTTCCGCAATGTGCCCGGCCAAGTTTTTGTTGCTTCAGTCGCCCTCTATTTTATTGTTGCCGGGTTGTGTAGCCGGTTTAGGAGACTGGATCATGCGCCATACAATTGTAGACCGACCATTATTGGCCGAGCAATTAGTTGCCAATAGTGCCGCCACAAATTGCCGTAAAAACGGCCCGTTTAGACACCCCTTAATAACATTCATGAGCTGGCAATGACAATGATAGACAGAATGTTTTTATTGATGGCATTTTTTTACAATTTTCGCTGTTGAAATATTTAATTTAATCCTGTTGACAAACATTTTGTTGTTGATGTCTTTTTTTTTAGAAAATAATTATTTACCGGTTTATTTGCTGCTTAATGATGAAAATAATACTTTTAAAGCTACAGAAACAAAATTGTAATCAGCCGTTGATGACAATTTTATTTTGTTTCTATTAAGACAAAATCATAATCAACTGATAAAAAAAATCATCAACAGCAACAAAATTGTCAACAGAAAGAAAAATATACAAAATGGCAAGAAAATTGACGGAAATAGCGAAAACATTTTAGTCAATTACAATAAAATTATCATCACAAGCAAGATCTGGTTTTAAAATCAAAATGATCATTTAACAGTAACAAAATTGTCATTAGCAACAAATTCATCGATTCAATCCGTTCTATAAACTTAATAGAGCTCTCTGTTAGACTTTACGTCATAAAAATGCAAGTCGGGTCTATTAAATAATGTAACGGTTATGTGCTCACTTGCTGAGGCATCTACGTTTTACTATACTGATCGTAAATGGGTAGTCGTCAGTAATAGTTACGGTCTTGCTTATAAACCTAGTTTAACTATTAATTAGATAAGTACCTATTAGTCTATTTTCTTTGTAGTAGTTCGGTCAAATTGTTTTATGTGTATTTATTCAAGTCTTTTGAGGATCTTGTCTGCGTACTACATTATACCTGTTGACAATTGTTTAACAAGACCTACACAGTTTTTAATTATTTAACAAGACATTGGGGATTTGACCAAGAACTATGTTGATCCATAACGGCCGTTTTCAATAAAATATCTATCGATGGATTTTGCTGCTACAGATAGAATTTTGACAAATTTTGAATGGAGCTTATGTCAAATATACAGAACGATTTGTAATATACTAATAACTAGCTCGTGGCTTCTATATATTACACCAAAAAACACCAAACTTTTGTCACACAATCGCCTACCCCGTCACGTGTGTGAGACCCTGTAGTATTTTTTTTTTGTTTTTTTGTCTGGTTTAAACCTCACAATAAACAACGATTTTACTCAAGTAAAATAGTCTAGGTCTAGTGTAGGTGGTTTAGATCATGACTCCAAAAACATGTGGTAGGTGGTTATGGGTAATATATTTATTATTTTTGAAAACTAATGTTACAAAGTTATTTGTAATATTAGTTTTCAAAGAAGCTACGAGTGGGAAGTTATTAGTATATTACAAATCACCCTGTATATCTCTAGTAACCAAATCTATCGATAAATGAAATATTGAAAACGGCAGTTAAATGCACAAGCTATGTGTATCCAAGGACTATATGAATATATAATTAATGCAAAGTACACCCACGAACTCGGCACAAAACTATATACGGATCACACAAAATTGTACCCTGACAGCAGTCGAACCTACAACTTCATACACAACAGTCCGACTACCACTGCGACACGGCAGTCAAAATTAATCGTAACATTACAACTCTCACACATTCACTTTCATTCCCTAGTCATAATTTCTACTAACTTTATATAAAATTGGACAAGCCCCTAGACAATTTAAGACGCTGTTATACCTTTTTATTAGGATATTTAAGTAGACTATCCTCCTAAATCATTGGGGGAGCTCTACTTAATTCCATTCGTGCGAGACAGATAAAATAGGATCTTGCGAGGCAAACCTTAGGGGTCTTCCTTGTTTTTACCTGCTTGCAATTATTTTTAATCGACGAAAAATAAGGTAAGTGTTATAAGTTGTATACCCATGTCTGAAATCTATAGAGAATGTTTAGGCTTAGGTTATAAGTATAACTTTACAAATAATATTATGCAATTGACCGAAGGGCTATGCTCGGAGTTTCTCTTAGGGACAAAATCAGAAATGAGGTGATTCGGCAGATAACCAAAGTTATCGACATAGCCTACAGGATTAGCAAGCTGAAGTGGCAGTGGGCTGGCCATATTAGCCGAAGAACCGATAACCGTTGGGATAAACGAGTTCTTGAGTGGAGACCGCGTCTCGGCAAACGTAGTGTAGGACGCCCTCAGGCCAGGTGGAGTGATGATCTACGCAAAACGGCTGGCAGGAGCTGGATGCGAGAAGCCGAGGACAGAACAAAGTGGCGTGCAATTGGAGAGGCCTATGTCTAGCAGTGGACTGCGATAGGCTGATGATGATGACAATTAATTGACCGACAAATTGATTGACAATACATAATGCTGACCGTTGACATCATAAAATTATCATCCTATGCTGCATTTACAAGCTCTCGTTCAAAGCGTCGTTCAACGGACATGAGCGTATGAATATGCTGCTCAGCTATTTGTGAACAGCCCGTGCCGGACCTATAAGACTATGGTAAGCTTGTACTAAGACCAGTAGTCCTAAACCTGTGTACTACGACACTGTTATTATTAAGACGCATTTGTAGTATCATAGGTGTGGCGTGGCATTATCAGGGAGTCAACAAACCCCAGAATACTCAAAACGATATTAACTTTAATAATATCAACATCATATTAATATTATTTCGTTATTATTAAAGACCTGAGAAACCCAAATTAGTGTGAATCTGAAATTAAAAAATATTTGTTCTATATTATAATCTTGACGCATTAAGGTAATTATGATAAGTTCATTAAACTATCGGTTTAATGATTTGGGAAATAAGTTGGTTTTTAGCTTTAATACGACTTATCTTGCTTTCACTTACCTTAAACGAGACTTTTTTTGTGTGAGGTTAGATATAAATGTGGCGCCGTGGGAGTATCTCCGACTGCTACGCAAGAGGGCGTGGGTTTGATTCCCACACGGGACACCACTTTGTGTGATCCACAAATTTTGTTCTGAATCTGGGTGTAATTTGTGTCTCTGACTTGTATCTTTGTAAAGTCCCCGGGACACAGGGCTTGAACACAAATGCGAGAGTCGTTTTGTTAAAAAAAAACTTCCCACCGTAATATCCAAACGACTTAAGTATTCGTTTTTGCATATGATAAAAATATTGTTTTATTTTTCTTTGTTTTAAATAAAGAATAATTAGGAACTGCTGGGTTTTCTTATGAATATAACAAAGAAAATGCTGGCCATTGTACAGTTTGTAGCTAGTAATTAGAGATTGTCTCCCTGAATGTTTTATTTTGTGCTTCTTGTTGAGCTTTATATTTTAGCAAAAAATATTTGTCTCCGCCTACAACACTGGCCTAGGAAGGTAAGTTTCTAAAAAATAGAAAAATAGTTTTTTATTAGCAAAGAGTATTAACTATTTGTTAATAGTATGAAATACGTCAATTTAGAAATCGACGAGCGAGGTTAAATACGAACGGGGACTTAAAATTGAAATATATGCTAAAATCCGTATGAACGAGTCTTTATGCATATAAAGTATACATTTTACTTGACACTGTCAAATATTGTCTGGAAAATCTGTTTTAAGGACAGGGTTGTGACTCTACAGAAAATGGTCTGTGAATGTGATGATGGTAACGTAGCTTTTTGTACAAGGAGTTTCTGACTTACTGGCAACCAAACAGATCAAGATATTTGTTAGATAAAGCAACGTTACCACTGTCTGTGTCTGATAGGTGATCATTCCATGGTTTGGAGAGCACTTTAAGCCGTAGGTCCTGCGCACAATCTCTCTCCGATCGTGTCAGATTTGATTTGATTTAAGAGTGAGAGCATTGAGAGTGCACTTGTGTCTGCGCATACATTTGTGCACTAGAATGTCTCCTGCATAGTTGGCGAATCTCTAATAAGATGGCCCATCATAACCTATGTTGGTTGGGAGACCATTAACGTTGCCCACTTTATTGATCCCTCGATCAGGTCACTATATGTATAAGTGTGTACGTATATTGTGGTGAGGCTGATGAAATATTGTCACAATTGACAAGCGAGCCGCAATAAATGTTACTTTTACGAGTTCCATTTGTTCCCAACCGTGTTGGTCGTTGTGTGACTATTCAATTTGAATTTATCGATCATGTAGTAGGTACCCGTGTAAATATAAAAATAAAGGTAGGTATGTAGATGTCGGCGTAAAAAACTAATGACACTAATGCTGTGGATTGGGTTAAATAGAAAAGGTACTGACACACTTCCTCAAAAGAAGGCTTTTTTTTTTAAATTGGTATGTTAATAAAAATATTGCAATCACTACAAGAAATGGTAGTCATAGTTAAAGTAACTAAATGCATCTATTTTTGCACCTTTGATGTCCATTCTTTAGGATGCAGATGGTATAGAAAAATCATATTCATTTTTAAATTCTTCATAAATAAGTTTTTGTCGCTTCACATTTTCGCTACACACCACACGGTGACTACTTTGCATTATGTGAGTAATACAATTGAAAACTAACTAGTAGAATACAGTGTGCAGCACATTTTTGCATCTGAAATCGAAGACAATAATATATAGGTGTCAGATTTTTAAGGATAAATATCAATAAACTTTTACGTTTGACTGTTTTATAGAAACGGTAATAACTAAAGCCTCTTCGCACCGCTTTAGCAAATACACATCATTATAATTATCAAAGCAGGACTTTTCTGCCAAATAAGTCATTCTAATGTCTAATAATAATGAATAATTTTCTTACTAATCTTAGCTCGAATATTTTTGATTTACGCCTGAAGAGTTTGATGTTAGAATTTATCACACATCTTTTTACTGTTTATCGTTTACGTGTAAACATATACACTAAATAAAAATCTTAATAGGCTCAAACGTAAACCATATTCAAATACATAAAATTGGTATTACGAATTGAGAGTACAACCAAATCTCACATAATGTTTCTTATATGTTCCTTTTTCTTCAATATATTAACTTTGATGTATTGAAATTACTTTCTACGTCAACGTAGTGTTTTCTGACATTGTTTATGAATGAAATAAAGTACCTTGTGAGGATTAATTCGAATGATAATGGTTATTTTGTTTGAACGTCTCTCTCTCATGTTTATTGGTTTGGAATTCTAAGGGAATTTATTCTATAGAGACTTTTTTTCAAACAACTTCAACATTATTATGTTGCGTATTTGTATTAAGTACATCGTTACATTTATTCATGTCGGTAATGAAGGGAACGAGATGTTTTTCGTTCAAGTTGATCTGTCCCAGTCTGCAGAAAATTAAATACAAAAACAAGAAAGAAACCGAAGAAAAAAAAACGATTGTGCAGTAATTGAAACAGATTGCAGAGAAGGTAAGGAGTAAATCTACATACATTGATTCTGTTATGAAACCAGAACCATGGATACACCAGACAGATTATATTAAATATTAGTCTATGCAACGTTTAATATTTGCAATTTTGATAATATTATTTGATAATAAAAATATATGTTTTATTATATACAATCCAATTTTCT
The DNA here is from genome assembly GCA_945859575.2 of Herminia tarsipennalis. Classification (NCBI taxonomy): domain Eukaryota; kingdom Metazoa; phylum Arthropoda; class Insecta; order Lepidoptera; family Erebidae; genus Herminia; species Herminia tarsipennalis. Next base: position 13,302,808 of record OX243855.2, read on the forward strand.
TTTTTATTTATCACCTAAAAACAAAACTGTAGCCCATATTTACTTACTTTTCTTTAATGTTTGAAAATATTCCGAAAACCTCAAAATTAACGGCCATTTGGAACTGAGAGTCAATATAAAGGTTCATAAAGTTATCGATATGTTTGTATAATTATTATTTGAAAACTTAACAACAAAGTAGCAGCCTCTAACCGTCTTTCGACGAACACGAAGTGATCAGAATCGAATCCTTGTGAGATAAAGATTCCAGACAAAGGCAGGAAAGGGAGATGTCAAGGGGAAACATTATCATTATGCTTTTGGTGTAAATTAGTGTTAACTGCCGGTCAGTCTATATTGAAGGCGTTTGCGAACTGCTTCCCTGGCGTGTTCAGTGGTCGGAAGATAAAAAAAAAATTATAAAACTTCCAAAAGATAAAACTTCCAAATATTTTTGCATGTAGATATAGTGTGTAACATGAATTTTCACACTTCTAGACAAGTTAACAAAGTTGTTGGTAGATGAGTCGATCAGTCGGTAGTTTTTATAATGTAGATGAAGCAAACAAAAAATCTGTCCTTCGTTTTATATTGCCTCCTACGGGATCGATTAATGGGACTTTCACTATTACAATCAGAGCAATATCTTAAGGGGATAGCAATAAAAACCTTCGGTCCCATTAGATTGCAGAGAGATAAATATTTGTTCCAAATCTCGAGGCCATGATGGCAAATGGAGGGTGAAAGCTAATTGGAAGCCATTTAAAATTATTATTCTTATTGTTTTCAAGTTTTTGCGCAGTTGTTGTGTATTTATTTGGAATTAACTGACTGTTTGTTGTTGAGAGACTCTTAAAGTCTCTTGTAGTCTCTCAGTTTATGTATCACGAGGTAATTTGATGTTTTTTTTATAGATTCTAACACTGATAAGTGTTAGAATCTGATTTCTTAATTAGTCTTACAGGTTTTCATTGCCGCCTTCGCTCTGAGTACGGATTGATTAATTAATAGTAATAGTAACAGTAATCTTTATTTGCATAAAAGGCAGATTGCAGAATATGTACATTGTAATTGGAGTGGTACGCCAAATTTTGCACTATGTTTTATTTTCAGCGGTGGCGATGAAACATATCACAATTTTTTTTTTTTTTTTAAATAAAAAACGACTCCCGCTGTAGGGTACAAGCCCTGTGTCGCGGGGGACTTTACAAACATACAAGTCACGGACACAAAGTACACCCAGACTCGGAACAACAATTTGTGGTTCACACAAAGTGGTGCCCCGTGTGGGAATCGAACCCACGACCTCATGCATTTAAAATCTGCTTTGTTTTTAAATGTTTTGAAGCCGCAACTAACGGCTAATAAGTTCACTGATACTGATGATAGTAATGATAAACAGACAATGCCGTTGAATTAATGTGTAAAATATGTTTATATTCGAAACCATTGTGATATTCTCTAACTCGCACTAGGTACGTATGTTCGATTTTGGTTCAAATTGTACCTACCATGTTTATATTCGAAACCATTGTGATGTCCTCTAACTCGCACTAAGTACGTATGTTCGATTATGGTCTAAATTCTACCGTAGATTACCTACATGTAGTTCAGACACTGATTAATTTCTTGAAATTTGATATTCTGTTTCTTTCATACATTTAATCAAATTACTTCGCGACTTCAAAGAGATAAAAATCCAAAATAAACAAATATTTTTACTTCAAGTAGGCTTTCGTAGCGAAGCGTTGGTGAGTACATCTATGTACTTGTATTTTAGTGTATTTTATTTTTTTAAAGATAATTAGCAATGTGGGATTGTAGGCCCACATTACTAGCAATCCTGTTAACCCCTCTTGCTATGTTAGGAGTGTGCTTACGTCCGTAGTATAATGGGTAGGATTCGTACCTGCGACCTCATGATTGCGAGACCAACGCGTCAACCATTAGGCTACCGCCACTTTAGGTGAATAAAATCTATAATTTTGCATGTGATAACTGGTAGGTACACTGTGTAATCTAGTTTCATGAGATTAAGTGACAAAGTTGCAACATAAAGCTTACTTTGTACCTACCTAGTTACTAAATATAATGTAAAGCTTATAGTTTAAGCGTGTGAGCGAACAGTTAACTAATTTTGTACACAGTTCAGTGTACATACAAGATCAATTTAGATTTAAGGAAGTTAGGATTTCTAATATGGTGTTGTTGTTTTCTATTAGAGTAAGCCGGGATTTCAAATATTTATCTTTTTTTTTTTAAAGACATCTTTTGCAATAGTGTACACGCCTGTGTCGCGGGGAACTTTCAAAACTTACAAGTCACGGACACAAAGTACACCCAGATACGGTACAACAATTTGTGGATCACCCAAAGTTGTGTCGCGTGTGGGAATAGAACCGATCGACCTTTTCCGTAGCAGTCGGACACACTCCCACCGCGCCATAAAGGCAGTCAACTCAATATCTTCAAATTCTCATAAAATATACAACTTTTACCACCGAGTAGCTATTCAAACGATAGGTACCTACTTAACTCTGAGTCGTCTTAATATGCAAGTATTTTTGTCAAATAAAAAAAGTCTAAAAACTTATAGAATCAAAAAATTAATCGACCAAATATAATGCCCTTAGCTGATCAATAAATGTAGGCCCATCTCATCACACATGTGTGTGCGCTAACACAGTTTTACCGACTCTGGAGAAAGATTAGACGCGGGACCGACTGCGTAACTCATAAAGGAAGGGTATAATATTTTAGAAAATGGTCACCTTAGACCGATAATGGTAGCACTGTTAATCTTATTATCTGCTTGATCGCCACTGACTCAGTCACCTCATAAGTATAAGTATAACGAATCAAGTATTGTTACTGCAAATACAAGCTTAATAGTACGGGTTCCCTAGAACAAATTATAAAATGATACATATCAAGCTGGAATTGCCATGGTAGCTTCGTTTTGACGAGACGCCCAACTTTATGTATACGACAACTTTATATAGTGGTACGTTAGTGAAAAAAACAGGTGTAAAATATGACAAACTTAACTTTGCCGTTGGAAAACTATTATCCCCATACAACAACATAGGCCGCAGTTAGTTTACCAACCGCAAATAAAATTGTTATTAAAAATGACTTTTATAATGCAACGAGTATGGCTTTTACTTGTGCTAAGTACCATGTAGCTTGTGGTAAAAGCGATAATCGCTGCACCACAAAAAAAAAAATATTACAATTTTATTTGCGGTTGGTAAATTAACTGCGGCCTATGTTGTTGTATGGGGATAATAGTTTTCCAACGGCAAAGTTAAGTTTGTCATATTTTACACCTGTTTTTTTCACTAACGTACCACTATATAAAGTTGTCGTATACATAAAGTTAGGCGTCTCGTTGAAACGAAGCTACCATGCCATTTCCAGCTTGATATGTATCATTTTAAAATTTGTTCTAGGGAACCCGTACTATAATTATTACGAAACAATAAAAGCCTGTCTGCTTAAAATTAGTAACTGAAATATTTTGGCCCCCAAAAATGTATCTACCCTGTGTCACTCTCACAACTGAGACGACTTTAACCATAGCACTAAATCCATCAAGCCATTTAGGCACTGGAGCGTGCTAAAGAAACAAACATTCATACATACATACACTTTATACATAAACTTTTAAAACTTTTTGACTGCCTCTGTGGCGTGTTGATGCGTGTCACACGGGACACCACTTTGTGTGATCCACAAATTGTTGTGCCGAGTCTGGGTGTATGTATTTTGAGTCCGTGACTTGTATGTTTGTAAAGTCCCCCGCGACACAGGGCTTGTGCCCTAATGCGTTAGTCAATTAACAAAAAAACATAACCCTTCTTGCGCAGTTGGGTCAATATTAATCGAATCTGTGTAAAGGATTAAAACAACATTCAATAGCGTACAACTTTTCAATTTTCAATCGAAAATCAATTTGTTTTGAGTTTCTGCTGCAATGGGTCTTGAACAATGTGTTAGTCTGAATCATTTTATAAATGGATTCGTTAATAGGATTACTGTTAATATTTATTTATTTTTATTTACACACTTATAACTATTTGTTTGTGTTGAACATGTTTTACAATTTCCAGTAAGATAGAGTGATAGGATGTTATTTCCTATACAAACTTTGCTATTAATTATTCACTTAAAACAAACTTCAATATTAATCAATTAATATTTAAGGGTAAGTCATTCATTCTTAGTTTGCAATTTAATTTAAACAATTGATTGTAGTTAGCTAATAGTTACTTAAGCCAAATTTCTCTGTCTATATCTAGCTTACTAAAGTAGTTTAGAAGAGCCAATTCAATTACGCGTTATTTATTTTTTAAATATTTATGTTGTGAAATGACTTCGTTCACAAAAAAAAGCAACCATGTCGTCCTCGTATTGTTTCTTAAACATTAAACAATCTAGAATCTTAGATCAAATATAACTAATTTATATATTTAGCTTAGCATTGTTTGAGTATGGTTGTGACAGGACAGTATTGCAACTGTTGTGATATTGTTTAAATACAGTACCTACTTACTTTAGTTCGTTCCAGACACACTCCACTTAAACATGTTTTCACTATATTTTTTTATTAATAAATAATATTCATATCACCAACTTTGAATAACGCAATCGAATTTTGCACCATCACCAGGTGTAATATTCAAGTTACTAAAAAACTCGCTTTGCTGAAAAAAATGCCTAAAAGATAATTCTGCAACTGTCTTATTATTGCAATGAGATTTGGAGTCAAGCCGGTGCAATACCTTTGTTCTTTTACTCCTTGTATATCTATACTAATATTATAAAGCTGAAGCTGTTTGTTTGTTTATTTGAACGCGGTAATCTCAGAAACTACTGATCCGAATTGAAAAATTATTTCACTGTTAGATAGCCCATTTATTGAAGAAGGCTATAGGCTATATAAAATCACGCTGCGACCAATAGGAGCGGAGCAGCAATGAGAAATGTTGCAAAAACGGGGAAAACTTACACATACGAAGTTGCGCGGGACAGCTAGTCTTTATAGAAATTGAAAGTGCTTAGTATTCATAATCATATAAATAAATTCTACCTTCCTCATTTATATACTTCATACGAATAAGAACCATCAACTTACAGCTCGCCTCATCGCAACCTCCTAATTTTTCACACCACGTGTTTATCCAACCAATTTAGATAGACACTTTCCTATTATCCCTTCAGTGCTGTAATCAAGCAGGTACAACATACTCTCACGATTCTCATTCTCATGTGGTTTGAGTTTGAACTACGTGAACTTTTAAACAGTGTTCAGTTACTGAGATGGGCTGACGTGGTAATTGGCTTCATCGGGCGTTTATCACGGTGGAAGAATTGCGTAGTGGCGTTTTATGGCTCTCGTAAATTGTGCGGGTAATCTGTCTGTGGATAAACGATGTGTCTTTGAAGATAGATGTTTTTGTTATTGTTAAATTAAACTGCATTAATTACTTATAAGTAAAACTAGAACTCAAGTAGACCTCGATAATCATAATTAAATAAATATTTCGATACCTAAATTACAACATTAGTTTCAGTATACCATAATGGTGCATCGGCTGTTTGTAAACAGCATGCGTCTGAACGCATGATCATAACCATAATCAGATTTTAATTTAAAAAGTAAAGAAAATAATTGAAACTATCAGTGACAGTGGTTTTTAACCGCTTTCAAAAAGTGGTTCTCTGTTTGACCAGTATGTATGTATGTTCACGATTTTATCAGAAACTACTGAACCGATTTTGATGCGATTTTTACTAAACAATAATTGTTGAAATATAGCTTCTTATCTAAAAATTTTGTAAAATACAATAATAGTTAAATATTAGTCTCCAATTTACTAATTTGAGAGAAAAAATCAAACGGTATTTTACTAATCAAATGTGCACAAACAAGACAAATTTCGTCCAAAATTCATGTTTAATTTCAATCCTAGATTTAACTAAATGTAGCAACAAACCGGCTAAATGAGTCACCGGCCTTTTAACCTAATTATAAGCTCGTCCTATGGACAATCTCATTTTCTTCCGAGAAATGTCTAAAAGACCTCCATTTATATAGGGCACCCCTCCCATTACCAACACAATTATTCATGCTTCAAACGTAGTGATCAGAATTCTAATTCGATTCCAGACGTCTCAGTATTACCCAGGCATTTTTCGCCTTAACATAAATATATGTAACGAGGCATTTATCTCTCATTTATTGCTTTAACCGTATTTATGACCAATATATCACTTTTAAGTACTACACGGTGCGAGGGTAAACTTAGAAAATAACTACTGTGCGATTTTTATTAAACAACCTTTTAAGGCTGGCTCCACATATTGACACTAACGTTACTTTTCTAATAGTATAATATAACAAGCTTTTGCGTGCACATAAATTCAATTATCTTGAAAACGGCTGAACCAATTTCATTAAATAAAGCTAGGAATCATGCCGATTAAACTAGTTTTTTAATAATAAAATCGATTCATTCGTTTTGGAGCTACAATGTACACACAGACATACCGCACTACAGCACAGAGATACCCACGATAAACTTCTATTACCACTTTTTTTGTCCGGGATTAAAAAATGTTCCTGATGAAGGCGTATTTATTTTTTAGATCCATTATATGACATAGCTTTGCAAAATTCATATATTATGTTGGTAAATGTTTTTTTTCTATTAATTGTACGTTAGTAAAATCCTCAGCAATACATGGCGTAGATATAACCCTAGTAAGAGCATTGTCTTATTTTAATCAAGTCGAATCGATTTATAACGATTTGTAAACCGTTTTATATATACATATATCTGACTCCGAGTTTGTTAACTATACCTACTAATATCGGAGCGAAGATGGAAGAAAATTTGTTTATTTGTTCATTTTTCACGCTATTACTATTTTTCACACTTTATACCTAAAAAGCCAATTAGTAAAAAAAAATGCTCTCTTTTTGGAAGTCGAGTAAAAATCGATATTCACAAGTCGCGAATAGGACTAAGTTGAAAAGGTTCTTTTAACTAAAGTTGCCAATTCGTAGGAAGGCTTAAAGTCCCAATTAGAATGTTTTTTTTTTTTTCGTTTCCCTTTGTTCTCTCTAAAGGTAAACTGCTAACGAGGTTCTACGTTAAAAGACGCCATGATGACATTATTATTGAGACGTTCATTTAAATATCTGTCTTACTGCCGTACTCACAGTCATTTAATGCTTACATAAATCATTCCTTTTCAAATTTTGTCTTATAAAATCTTTACTAATGCATGTTTTACTAAACGTACTAGAGGTCACCTAGTGTTCTAAATTAGACCATAGCTCATTATTAAATCACAACTTTATTGGCTGTGGTATGTGTTATGTCTATTGCAAAACGGAACCCTTGTAGTTTCACCATGTCCGTCAATAAATATTAATAATCTTTTTGAACTTCTTCTGTTGGTTTTTGGTGAAAAGTTGAAGCTTGTTAGAACATGTTTTTAAGGTATAGCATAGATTTTATCGCGTGCTCGGGCTTTGAGCGCGGCGACCGAATCAAGAAATCTCGTAACGAAAATAAAACCTAACACTCCGCCTACCATGTAGCTAGGCTGAGCGTTCGCATAACGTATATCTAGGTATACTGTACGAAGCTCGCACGGATCGAGACGAGCTGCTCCGAAATGTAATGGTAAAAAAAACTTTTTTTTTAAGTTCTTTTTTAAATTAATTAATTAAAAAAAAAATTTTTTATTATTAAAAATAATAAAAAAAATATTTGCTTAATTTGATAAAAAATGCTATGCAATAGCTTTACTGCGGCAGTCCCCGAGTGCCACACATTTTTTCAACCAAATGTTTGTAAATGATTTGAATGGTTTTTTCATTATTAGACTATATATTTTACTGGAAAGATTATAATTTATAATGTATTTTCCTAGACTGTAGAAAACCAGAGCTATAGACTAATATTAAGTCGGTAAAGTTGGTTAAATATTCTTGTTCTTTCAATATTTTTAGATTTGGTTTACCCCGGTATTTGGTACTTATTTTGTTAGGCAGATCCTTACCATATCAAAGGTCTTTAAAACTATCAGTTTTCAAAATAAACCTAAATATAAAAAGATACTTTAAGAAATGCTTGCTTTAAATAATATCTAATCAAGAATCCATCTAAATTAGTATTTCGCTATCGTACCAGCCCCATTTTGTAAGCATACTAATTTAAGCTTACTCGGATATTTCGCAGTTTGGGCCCAAGCCAGAGTAGCGTAATTAGTTTGTCTTGTTAGCTAAATTATTAATTAATGTCTAAATCATTTGTAACAATGGCGGAGTTTCGAAATGGATATAACTATTAGCCTTCTCGATGTTATTGAGTTGGTTTGTGACGTCATGTGTATAGAAGAAAATGACTATTGTTTTGGAGAATTAATTTAGTATTCTGCCATAAATAACAATGGTTACAATACTTTTGTATATTATTATCACGTATTTTCCTATATTTTATTATCTTAAAAACTCTGTAATGTCTTAGAAAATCAAGAGTATAACGAGGTTATGCAAGATTAACACTCAGATCCATAGACGGGTGACGGGTTTCTGTAATTGTCACCTCTTTATGCCTTGGACAGCACATTAAGACATCACTCCTGCACCCTATCGTTGTCATTACGGACATCTGCCTCATCAGATTGTGCGAGAGTGCTACCGATATAAGTGTGTATTAGATAATCATCTTGGTATCTATGTATTTTATTTTAATTTAACAGTTTAAAGTTGCTGTATCTGTTGAAGATTACTTATTAAAGTTATTAAAAAAAACTAGCTCAGATTAGTATTTATGGCAAGCTAATAAACATATCTATACATTGTTTGTTCGAGCTTCACGTAAAACTCCGAAAATAGATTTTGATTACTTCATTAAAGTTTGAAAGATAATTTTCTAATTTAAGTGCAGCTATAAATTTAATGTAGTGCGATACTTTGGACACATTGCTCAAGGGGTGGAGATAACCTGGAACTCCTGATGTTTACAAAAAAAACTGCAGGCAAAAGACCGAGATGCCAAAAATGATTAGATCTCCAAAGAACTAAAAATTCCCGTCTGCGCCGCGTTACATCATCGACTGCCTCTGTGGCGCGGTGGGAGTGTGTCCGACTGCTATGCAAGAGGTCGTGGGTTCGATTCCCACACGGGAAACCACTTTGTGTGATCCTAAAAATGGTTGTTCCGGATCTGGGTGTACTTTGTGTCCGTGAATTGTAAGTACGACACAGGGCTAGTACCCCACTGCGGGAGTCATCTTTTATATAGAAAAAAAAGAAAGAAAAAAAAGATGGAACGTTGTCGATAGAGACAACTAGTCGACAAAGTCGGAAGGAGTCATGATACTCAGCAATAAGTGAAAGACTAGGAAGAAGACAAGTTTAATCAAAATTCGTTACTAATTAATGTAGTTACAGCTTAATCTTTGTGTCACTAGCCGCGCCGCCCATTTGAGAGTAAAATGATGGTTAATAAAAGTTTATTGCAATAGCCGGCGTCCACGTGGAAAGAGCCACCTGCGCAAGCTAGTTATAGTACAGCCGCTTAAGGGTTGAGCTACATCTGCCTGCACCAAATGGCACCTTCCTATGCTGCTATTGTTTTTCTGTAACGTTTCTACGTTACAGAAAATCATTTTCCGCACGCGGCGAAATCGACGAGGCGCACGGCAGTACGCTCTGTTTTTGCTCTAGTAAGGAACGGTTTTAGAGCTCATGGCAGAATCGCCAAAAAATCTCGGTGCCATGCTCGGGGACCTCACCAGAGGTTTCCAACAGGTGGGTCTGAAAATGAACATTGACAAAACCGAGATCATACATAATGTCCGTGTTGCACCCGTATCAGTTACTGTTGGGAATAACTACTCTTGAAGTCGTTGACGAATAGGTCTATCCAGGACAAACGGTATTTAGGTAGATCCAACTTTGAGAGAGAGGTAAGCTGAAGGATCCAATTAGGATGGACAGCGTTCCGAAAATTGAGTACTATCTTCTCGTCTAAGATCCCTCAGTACTTAAAGATAAAAAACAACAGTGCTCTCGCATGGATCCCAATATTGGTCACAAGTAAACAAGCTGAAATTTACACAGACAGCTATTAAGAGAGCTATGCTGAAAGACTCTCTACGAAATAGGATACGCAATATAGAAATCTGCAGACGAACACAAGTCACCGATATAGCGCTGAGAATTAGCAACCTGAATTGGCAACGAGCAGTCCACATAGTTCAAAGAACCGCTAACCGATGGGGAAAAAAGGTTCTCGAGTGGCGACCACGACTCGGCAGACGCAGTGTGGGCTGACCTCCCATTAGATGCACCAAAGATCTGGTCAAAGCAGCCGGGACCAAATAGATGATAGTGTTCTAGGATCTTTAGGAGTGCAAACGGTTAGGGGAGGATATGCTCCACAACTTTTTTTTTTAGTAAAGACAACTAGCAATGTGTGATTTGTGAGTGAACCCCTCCCGTTAAGCTCAATGGTTTGTGTTAGGAGTGGGTTCATATCGGTAGGGCAATGGGATCTGTAAGCTAAAAAAAAAGTTCTAAGTGATAGAAAAAAACACAACCCTTACTCAATTCTAGCCTACAGCTTTACAGGGATGCAGGAGGAGACAACAGCGGGGATTGCGCCATGTGCGGGCGGATGGAAGATGGGCGGACTTTATGTATTCCCGCATGCATACCACGCGTAATTCGTCGTCGTCATCTCCTGCTTGCCTGTAACGTTGCAGGCAAGCGGTCGAACTATAATCACATTGATAAAATAGTAGCATTTGGTAGCTCGTCCGCATGACGACAACAGCGACAATGGTCCCAAATTCCTCGTATCTTTGAGGTTCATTCTTACTTCCCTAAGAAGCCGTAAAAAAATAATGGCAATAGTGCAATTTATTGTGGAGATGCCGTAAAACGTCGTCCATTGTACGCTAACAAATCCAGCGGCGGTCATAATCAACTAAATGATATTACTGAGAGCATCCCTTGGTAAACGACTTGAGTAAAATGTTGAGGACGGTTGAAGTTATAAGATATAGCGAATACGTTTTATTTATATCTTCTATATCTTCTTAGGACAACTCACACAACGCTATCTGATCCCAAACTAAGCAGAGCTTGTACTATGGCAACCAGACAACTGATACACATACTCATATATTTCTAAATACATACATATTATAGATAAATAACACCTAGACAGAATAAACCATTGTGCTCATCACACAAAGTTTTATCCTGGGTGGGGATCGAACCCACGACCTCTTGCGTAGCAGTCGGATACACTTCCACCGCGCCACAGAGGTAGTCAATTCACCTTATAATGGCTTCTGCAATGTAACTCATAGAGCTGTTCAAGTTCTGGTAGATGTCGAAACGATTGTCGTAAAATCGTATCATCTAGAGGATAAATTCGACTCTGGCGGACATGGTCTTGATGCTGGAGTTTATAACGGGTTAGGCCCGGTACCCCTAAGGTGGCTGGTTCAAAGCCCGGTTGAGACAAAATAATATTTCCTCCATACATTTAATATGCACAAAATTGGCATAAAAATGCTTTAAACAATACAAAAATAATGAACTAATCTATAGTCTAAGTTCATTATTTTTTGTATGTTTTATAAATGCGAAAGTTTGGATGGATGGATGTTTGTTATTCAATCATGCCACAACGGGTAATTGGATCTAGATTAATTTGGCACAGAAATAAATTATAGTTTTCATCCCAAAAAAATGTTCCCGTGGAATATTTTTTTAAAAATTTACTTCGCAAACGAAGTCATGGGCAACTGCTAGTTGATTAATGTACCGCAAAATTCTCAAATATCACTCAGTTTTAAGACGCCATTAAATCATCTGCTATCTCTGTCACTTAAAGGTGAAAAGTAGAGACAGAAATACTATTGAGCATGACTTAAAATGTGGTATCGCTTGAATACCCCACGCCGCTCTTATTAATAATTATAATTAAGGGGGATACCCCTTATTCCATTATTAAAACGTTATAATGTTTATACATCAGTATGATAGGCAGGCTATAATTAAAATGAAACATATTTGTCCTTATTCACGTTCTTTTTTTCCGTGTCCGCTTCAAGCCCGTGCGAGCTGTCAAAAGTTGTAAAAAAAAGTGGTAAATAGTGAACTACGCTTAGAAATGCATCAAAGCGCATGCGCGGCGGACATCTTTTAATGGACCGCTCATGCGCCAGTTCACATGGGCTTGTCACGGACACGAAATAAAGATCGTAAATAAGGTGTAGCCTCCAACATACATATCAACCCATATGATGGCCCACTGCTGGGCACGGGTCTCCCCAGTAGAACCTACTGGTATGTAGATCCTGGGGGTAATTGCCATAATCGCCACGCTTGGCGAGCGGGTTGGCGATCGCAGTAAGGCTTTAAGTACGCAGAGGACGCTGCTGCCCGTCCCCCGGTGGGAAATCCCTTAGTCGCCTTGACGACACCCACGGGAAGAGATGGGGTGGTACTATTCTTAGCCTCCAGATTTATGTAATCGATTGTAAAAACATTATTATGTATAACGACAGTTGACTAAAGTAGGCTTCGAAACGGTAATCAGTTCAGTAATAGATAACTCCCTGTAATGTTAATGCCCATTGTCAATAACAAAAAATAAAAATATCTCTCCAAATTGTCTCTATCATAATTGGTCACTAAGCAAAACAAATATATCAATTCATTATTCAAATTAAATAACCAACAAAATACTTTGGAAATATTAATATCAAGGTTTAGATTACTTAAAAACAAAATTAACATGATAAAAACTTTACCCAATTTTGATATTACCATAAATTTTTGAGACCTTCGTCTAATTTAATCTTAATTACATTTTCCCGAATTTAGATTTATTTCCCCAATTGCGCCACCAACGTTGGGTCTGCGACATCATTATCTGTCCAACACAAGCGTGAGATTAGGGAGACTATTTCATTATATTTTTCCGAGGGATTTCTTCATTGCGAGGTCGGAACGGAGCGAAGCGAGTGAAATTAATGTGTCTTGTCTGGATGGCAATCACACTTATACGTGACCGAAACTTGGGATGTGATTTTGGAAATGTAGAAAGTCAAACGTGACATTGTGGACGAGGCTTTGTGATTTGATATATCAGTACAGTATTATGTTTTGTAAAGGTTTTTTGTTGATTTCATAAAAGTTTGCGAGACGCTTGATGGAGTAGATTCTTTAATAAATTGAAGAAATACCCACACCGTCAAATAGACCAGAAAAAAAAAACATTACGCGTCGGGTCGGTAGGTCCCTAGACATATTTTTTAGGATTTTATTTTACTAATTTTCAGCATGATTTATATAACAGCCTATTTAATTTAAGTATCTTAAGTACTAAGTACTATCTGAGCTAAGCCGCAGATAGACATACGGATGAACATGACGCAAGCTTCGGGTGCCGGTCTGACTATAAATCTGTGAAAAGAACTTTTTTCTTTTAGATACATTGCGTTTTACCTGACCCTAAACGAGGAAAAATACAATCTGACTAAACAACTGGAAACCACTTCCTTAACTCATCTAAAAGAGAAAGGAAAGTATAAACAATAATATGATAGGATTTATACAAGGAAACATGAAAACAAAGAAAAGTAGAAACGTTCAAAGTTTAATGATAAGGAATGATATTGATGAGGTACTGTTATGGACCAACTTGTTAGAGAAATTCCTGACTCCAACATTTTTCCCGTCCCCTTTTAAATGTTCTTCAAAAGAAATTTTATGCTGAAATTATTGTAACTGAACTTTTGCTGGGTAATCAAGAGCTGAATTTATATAAACTTTTGAATATCAAAAGTACATTTTTAATAAGGTTATATGCTATTCAGCCCTCTCATACAAGTTTGTATTTTATTTATTAATAGAGTTTTATCGCTTACTAAAAGTGATTGGCGGAGTTATTAAAACAAACAATTTCTTTTCTTCAAAAAATCGCATTTTACGGTGATGGACGCAGCAGCAGCTTACTAGCTGTTGCTGTTTCCGTAGGCTGTTGCATAGTAGGTATTACAAATTACACGATGTATCTTTATGAATTATATAAAATATATATATAAATATATACTTAACATTGTCAGTTTAAAGTAGCTATCTTCATACTATTTTAGGATTAAGTACAATTAGAAGAGGTATTAATGAAAGCCATAACAAAGATTTCATCATTTTTTATTTTATTTTGGGTAATAATGTTAATTGAAATTTTCCAATTGTAAATAAGGGATGAATAATCCTATAAGGCTGTTAAGGTTAACAATTCTAAGTTATAAATTAATTAGAAACACGATCCTAAGTCAATAACAATCAAATCATTACCCGACCAGTTCGTAAAGTGCTTACGAAACAACATTTTCAACTGTTTGATTATCTCGGTATCAGTTTCGAAACTAAACTCGATATTCAGTGCTACTTCCCTATTAGGTAGTATTATCGGGATCAATTCGACTTTGGCCGGTTTACATTTGCATTATAGTCGTAGGAGTTACTTTGTGTACAAATAATTTTGAGAGAGTTTGATTTAAGTTAGATTTTCTAACATAGAAGTAAATAAAAAATGTCACAGACACTGACACTGACACAGAATGTATTAAATAATAATGGAAGGATAAATAGAATTGCACAGGTTTATCCAATGGCGTTTTTTTAGATAAGTACAGTGTTTTTAGGGACCTAAAATAGCAAAATGGAACCCTTAAAGTTTTGGCATGTCCGTCCGTCCGTCCGCAGCTTAGCTCAGAGATTGTTGCATGGATATACATATTACTTATGCCGACAAAGTCAAAGCATAAATCTTGTCATAATATGTGTGTATAGTGGGGATTTTTTTTCCAGCTAGCCCAACGTGTGGGGTATCATTAGTTAAGTATTTAAAAACATTTTTGGGGTTTGTGAAGACCACTTTTAGATGTAGGGATTCGTTTGTTAAATTGCTTCGAAGTACATTTTTTTGTTAGAGTCAAGTGGGGGGGGGGGGGGCTGCCAGCTTAATAGTTGATATTGGGTATGTGACAAAAATCAACGCAGTAGTATATATCACAGTTGAGTAGGCTTTACAAGTTTACGAGTAATAGCTGTTCAATTGAGAAGTAACAATATTTTCGTACAAAATCCATTGGAAATTATTATTATGTAGGTATAACGTTGTAGGTATGAAACAAAAACAACAAAAACCTTCTTCTTAAGCCGCATTATTTGGATGGGAAGAAGGGTAGGGAACCCTACATTGTGCGTGGTCCGTCATGCACTTTTCCGGTTTTTCATTTAAAACCACTGCGATGAATAGGATTAGTGACATATTTTACTTCATTTTCCACGTTGTTTATGCAACAACAAATCTATACTAATACTAGCTGACCCGCGCAACTTCGTATGCGTCAATTTCCCCCGTTTTTGCAACATTGCTGCTCCGCTCCTATTGGTCAAACAAATTGGTCCTGAAAAAATATTTTATTGTTGGATAGCCCATTTATCGAGGAAAGCTGTAGGCTATATAACATCACTCTACGACCAATAAGAGCGGAGCAGCATTAAAAAATGTTGCAAAAACGGGGAAAATATAGACAAAAACATAATACCATATTTTTTAACACTTGGTTAAAATTCTCAGGTTTTCGTGAAGTCTAAATAATACCGTCACAAATAGTACCACCATCAAACGGAAAAGATAAAGTTGAAGTCAGAATTTATGATTTTATTCTGATACGTTTATGTCCCAAGGGAATCTATCTTTGCCCATCTTTGCCTTCATATTTTGTAGGAGGTAGGTACTATCCGATGAAATAGAAATGATCTTCTGAAACATTGTCATCTTATTTCGTTAGCAATTTCATTTTGTAGCACTGCGGGTTTTACCCGACTGTAAGGAAGAGTTATGTTTTTCGCACGTATTTTGTATGAATGTAATATTCTTTATTACCTGATATCTCACAATCCACTCAACGGATTAATACAATTAAGACGTCGTTAGATTCGTCTTGTTCGCCCAAGTGTTCTTAGATATGTGACGTTTAAAAAAAAAGAAACATGGCGGCTGTGAGATGTCAAAATAAAGAGGTGTATAAAAAAATTTTGGTTTAAATACTGCAATATGGGTATAAAATTTAAGGGCTCATCTTAAGCATTTCAAAAAGTATAACATGATTATGACTGTAATAATAAAAAAGTTAGTTAGCAACTTTTATTTTTTCAATTTTCAATATTTGACGACAGCTGTCGTAAAAGTTAGTTATTACATCGGTTACATCCTATGACTACTAAAAAGTATTAAATAAAGAAATAAATTATTAAAATAAAAAACCCGCCTGCACAAAAAAAGATGTACATAATTATATAATTACATGCAGTCGGAGGCACTTCACTAAGTTCATCGAGGTTCATTAATGCCTCCGACTGCATGAAATTATATAATTATGTAGTCCCCTACTTCTTCGTCGTCTTGTTTCCATCTTTTTTGTCATCATAAGGCGGATTTTTTTATTTTTATAATTTATTTTGTTATTTTATTTTTATTTTGTTATTACTTTTTTATATTTTTTTATATTATATATTCCGTTTGTTTTTAAAAAAATGTTTATTTTTATTATTTAGCTATCAAATTAAGTAGCAGATATGACAAGACACCTTTTCGCCAAACTTAATAAATATTTATTGAGTAGTCTTTGAGTAAAATGCTTCTGACAGACAGACAAACGGACATAACAAACTATATGGGTTCCGTTGTTGCCATTTTGTCTACGGAACCCACATTTACAGTTCCAACATTGTCCAACCTGGCAAAGTCACAAGAAACAAATCACTTTTGCCCAGTTACAAATCACAATTCACTCATAACGAAATAAAACACCTTAAATTATTACACAATCCACCTAACCAACTTTCGTTGTACCAACTTTGCCCATTTACATACACGTTTCAACTTGACGTGAATTTATCTACGATGTACTCCGCGACAATACCGGTACTGTATCAAAGTGACAACTATACGGATGCAACTGCGCGGTACTAAATAGCCAGTAATGTATTTTCAGGAAACTGTAGTATCAGAAGGGTTGACTAGCAATTGGACTGTAAGGATGGCACGTAAAATGTTGTTCGACTGGAATACAATAGGTTACAACGGCAACCCCCAAAATAACGGGGCACAATAGACCATGGACGTACCCAGGGGAGGATTTGGGGGTTACAACATCAACCCCCCTCCCCCAAAATTGCAAAAAGTTAGGTACTGTGGCAAGTGGATCGTGGAAAATGAAACCTCATTAATATTTGTAAAATATTTTCTGTGACATTCTAAAAGTTGGATTCGAAATAGAAAAAGGTGAAAAGTAAAAAGGAGAAATAAGAGAACCGTCAAAGAGAATAGGTGTTGAAAACCATTCAATGTAACAATTAACGAAGTTTGTGATTGAAGCTGGGGTTAAGTGAAATACCTCTTTGATTCCTCTCTCAAAGTACTGGATAACTTTAGAACCCTGTATACATTTGATCAGTGTTTAGTCAATTGGACCACCTAGCCCCCCCTCCGAAAATACGAAAACACCCCCCGATTAATAATCCTGGGTACGCCCTGGCAATAGACCTATGAGATTTTTAATAGCAGTGTGATGGCTAGAGGAACAAGATATAAGGATTGCCAAGGTCTATAGCTAAATAGTCGGTAATCCGTTTTCAGGAAACTGTAGTATTAGAAGTGTTAACTAGCAATTGGCTGTAGTGACTAACTGAAACTCTCCATGAGTTGAGCTGTTGAACGACCTGGGTACACTTCTGTACCAATTTAATACGTTTCAAAAAAAAAAAAATCATAGGTGCACCTATGAAATTTTTAAAAAGCTTTTTGATGTCTTAACATTGAGGTGCAAGATTTAAGGGTTCAATGGGTGTGAATGTGAATGTCTTTCAATAGATAGTCATTATGTACTTTGTGTATGGTATTTCAAGATTTGTTTCATTTCAGTATGAGTGTTATTGATAAATAGAAACTTTTTGGAACGAAATTTCTGGTCCTAATAAACAAAGGATAGTCTGTATTTATGCAATTGTTTTGTTTTGAAAAATATGACTATTCGTTTTTTTAACAAGGTATCTGATTTAACAAAATCAAATATGTAGCCGAAATATTAGGAAACCGAAAGTAACATCATTATTAGGACCGCTTTTCTTACAATCATAAGCTTTTACGCTCAACTAAATCCAACAAAACAACTTCGTAGCTTTTCAATTCCGTAGCTGTTGTATCTACGACGTAGCTCCTAGCTACACGCCAATGAAATGTTCCACTAGGCTACGTTTACACAAAGATCGATTAGTTTAAGCAGATTATTGTTAGGTAAGCTAATAGCTGCTGAAGGATTAATTACATTAATACATCTGGATATTGAACCGTTGGAATGAATAATTAATGTGTGTGGATTGACTTTACTACCTATTTTCTTTGTTCAAGTAATTAAATGGGAATTCCCATTTGAACGAAATTTGTAATTTAGCGATTAAGGATAACGTTTGTGATTTATTGATTGATTTTTCAATTGTTTAAAATTTATTTATTAAATTTTTAACTGGAAATTTTGGAATTAAAAACGTTCGAAATGTCGTTACCGATTAAAGTTATTTTTGTATTTTTTATCATAAAACACAATATTATAACTTATATTTGTAATATTGATAAAAGACATTTGATTTAAACCGGAATGCTCAGCAGACAAAATATAAAAAAAAAAAAATCGAAGTGTCTTATGGACACGTAAAACGTAGTTTCTTTTGCTATATATTTTTGTGTTTTTACTAACGAATGATTAAGAAAATATATAAAGATAAACATAACATTTTTAAAATTGTCCTATTTTTACATATTATACCTATTAAAATCCGCTTGTTTGATATAGGTAAAATAAACGGCGGTAGCCTAATGGCTAAGGCATCGGTCTCGCAATCGTGAGGTCGCGGGTTCGAATCCTACCCATTATACTACCGACGTGAACCCACTCCTAACACAAGCCATTGAGCTTAGCTGGAGGGGTTAACAGGATTGCTAGTAATGTGGGACGTAAATCCCACATTGCTAGTTATCTTTTTTTTAGGAAAAAAAAAAAAAAAAAAAAAAAAAATTACAACTTTTCACAAAATCACAAACAACCCTTTTGTAGATAAAACTAAATCTATACTTATATTATAAAGCTGAAGGGCTTATTTGTTTGTTTGATCGCGATTATCTCAGGAACTACTGGTCTGAATTAAAAAAATATTTTTCTGTTGTATAACCCATTTATCGAGAAATGTTAAAGGAGCATAGCAGCAATGAAAAATGTTGCAAAAACGGGAAAAATGTACACAGACGAAGTTGCGCGGGTCAGTTAGTAATAGATAAAATAATAGATCGATATCAAAATGTAACACTTTTTTCCGTTTAGCCTCTCCACTCGCAAACGAAAAATAACTGCGTTCCAATAAAACTTAAAATAATAACTATGTCGCAAGCAGTATTAATGGCTCCCTAATGGCCCTACACATTGCTTAATTACTTTTTTATTTTTTTCCTACTGTTGGGAAACCCTGACAAAGACATAGATAGAACCATTTTACTATATACCATATACGTAGTCAGTCGTACTGTGTCCTACTTACTACCATTCATAGCACCCTGAAACGGAGGCCCAGTTTTTACTACAGTGAGCTCAAAGTAGTCAAAGTGAAACGACAAACTTGATTTGATTTTTTGTAACACAGTTTTATCTTTGTATTATAAACTCATGTCTGTCTATTTATGGCATCCTTTTTACGAAAAATTGGACGAATTTTGATGCAGTATTTGTCGGATTGTATTTGATTAAACTAAATTATTTTTTTCCATTTTGGGAGTATTGCCTTAATCATCACGTTTGGCATGTGTGTGGTCGCAGGTTTGTGTTCGGTACTCAGGATAACATTGCAGCCTGTCATAAGTTTAAGTTCCATTAGTCGCCTTTTACGGCACCCATGGATTGACTGCCTCTGTGGCGCGGTGGGTGTGTATCCGACTGCTACGCAAGAGATCGTGGGTTCAATCCCCTTCTAGGATAAAACTTTGTGTGATGAACGCGATGGTTTATTCTATGTCTAGGTGTTATATAACTATAATATGTATGTATTTAGAAATATATAAGTATGTTTATCAGTTGTCTGGTTTCCATATTACAAGCTCTGCTTAGTTTGGGATCAGATAACGTGGTGTGAGTTTTTCCAAGATATATATTATTTTTCTCTGTTTTTCCTTTTAAATTACATTTTTAAATATATTTATAAAAAATACATTTAAAAATATAAAAAATAGTGTCCCACCGGCATCGGGTACAGGGACCAAGCTACCGGTGGTTACGGCCCCTGAGAAAGGAACTACCTCACAATGCGAGCCGTGAAGTCCAGAAGTACTGCCTTCTGCATCAAGCCCTTGATCCAATTGTCTAACGCGAGCCTCCCAAGGTGTTGGTCGAGGCTCTTGGTAATCAAACCATTAACGGAGACGACTATCGGTACAATGATCGCCGAATCAACACCCACATGTTGACAATCTCGTGCGCCAGATCCAGATATTTAATTTGCTTATCTTTTTCGGCTTTTACGAGATTTTCGTCATGGGGGATGTTGATGTCGATGATCATTGCACGACGCTCTGATCGGTCTATCAACACAATATCAACAACAGTCCTGTTTGTTGGCAACTACAGTCCTGTCTGTGATAATAGAGCAGTATTATTATCATTATTATTCAATGGGGTGATGTATTCTAAACAATTGTGAAACCGTTACCTTAGCCATTAGGCTATCGTCTTATTTATCTGACGAGTGGTATCATGAGTTAATAGTATAATGGGTGAAATTGAAACTCTCAAGTTCTGAATTAAAAATCTGATGGCTTGTTATCACAAACCTATATGTATAAATTGTATAAGGCCACACAATATTGGAGTTCTGATATTTGTCATCCGTCACCGAAAAATCAGAAAATCAGAACAATAACTTTAGTGGCGATCAAAAATGTAATAATAAATTCTTATATAATATTTGGTTATTCGGATTAGACTGGAACTAAAAGTTTTATATAATAAATGTAAATTTATCGAATTCATTTTTAGGGTAATAGCAAAACGGAACCCTTTTAGTTTAGCCATGTCCGTCCGTCCGCACCTTTGCTCAGAGACTGTTAAGGTTCATTTCCGTGCATCGCGGCCGATCGCGAGTCGCGCGCGGCTTACGACAAGCGTCGGACGCGCTCGGCCGATGTAACAATAGTCAGAGTATGAGAATGTATGGTGCCGTTTCCGAGGTAAGTGACAGACGCGCGCGGCCGACGACTGTCGTAGGCTGCGCGCGCACCCTGAATATTGTCGCATCGGCCGCGAGCGTCAGCCGCTTGTCGTAAGCCGCGAGCGGCTCGCGATCGGCCGCGATGCACGGAAATGAACCTTTAGTGCTAGAAGGCTGTAATTTTACATGGATTCATATTATATACGCCGACAAAGTAAAAGAATAAATGTGTTAAGTGATTTTTTTTCTTACTAACCCCATCGTGTGGGGTATCATTAGATAGGTATTTAAACAGCTTTTACCCGCAGTAATAAAAACAGACAAGTCGCTAATTAATTAGCAATTTCTTATATATTTATATATATATATATATATATATATATATATATACTAAATATATATACACTACTATATATATATATATATATATATGTACTAAGTTTTCTCTGTATATTCGTCCGCGTTAATATAATTTTATCCGACTGTAAAGAAGGGTTATGTTTTTCGCGCGTATCTTGTATTTATGTAATATTCTTTATTACTAGATATCTCACAATCCACTGAACGGATTTATACAATTCAGACGTAGATTCGTTAGATTTGTGTTGATTGCCCAAATATTCTTAGATATGTGACGTTTGAAAAAACAAACATAGCGGAAAGCTTTGTGAAATGTTAAAATAAAGAGGTGTGAAAGTGGTTTTAAATACTGAAATATAGGTACCATTCTATTAAAGGGTTCATCTTATGCATTTCAAAAAGGTATAACATGATTATGACTGTAATACTAAAAAAGTTATTATAGTTAGCAACCATTCTGGTTGGCACGATGGTTTATTCTGTGTCTGGGTGTTATTTATCTATAATATGTATGTACTCGTATTTAGAAATATATAAGTATGTTTATCAGTTGTCTGGTTTCCATAGTACAAGCTCTGCTTAGTTTGGGATCAGATAGCGTTGTGTGAGTTGTCCCTAGACATTATTATTATTATTATTATTATTATTCTTTTTTCAATCTTTATTTTCTTATTTTTTTTTTAGTTATAGTCTATATTCAATTCTGATGATTGTTGATCATTCTCTAGGGATGTCTAGGACCTACGTAAAGAGAGAAACAACTATCCATCCAAACCCTCATACTTTCGCGTTAATAATATAGCTTGGTGTACCACATGCATTCCCTATTGGAGAAGTAGTCCCATGAAAATAACAATCAGTTTGTCCTTTAGGCGTTGGAAACTATTTCGCAGGAACACCTGTGTTTCTGGGAAATACGCACCATAACTGAACATGCGTGGGTTTAATCGATTCATTTTTAAAACCCTTTTATAAGGGTTCCGTAGTAAAATGAACCCACTCCTAACACAAGTCATTGAGCTTAGTTGCAGGGGTTATCAGGATTGCTAGTAATGTTGAAAATAATCGCTCCGAAAATCGCATAAATTGTGTCCCCTTTTCGTTATCTTTTGAACCGTGTGACCAAAATATATCAAAAACATCAAAAGGGTAGCGCTTAACAAATACTTTAAACGAAAATTATTTCAGACAAGATCGGATATATCGTCATTGAGTTATTGCCGAGAAACTGCGTTTCTCAATAAAAGGGCGTAAGTGTAAGAACATACCCTATAAAAAGTTTAATAGAAACCTCAAAATGTTTTTGAAAGACCTGTAGAATGATGTGCCAAACGTTGATGTATGCTGAAAAAAAACAGCTTTTGTTACATGTAGAGTGCCCTTTTAAAAATATTTTTTATTATCATTTAGCTATCAAACTAAGTAGCAGCTACTACAAGACACCTTTTCACCAAATTTCATCAATATTTATTGAGTCTTTGAGTAAAATGCCTGTGACATATGGACGGACAGACAGGCAGACAGATGGACATGATGAAACTTTATGTGTTCCGTTTTTGCCATTTTGGCTACGGAACCATAAAACGGGTTGCACTCCGGGAGTGTCGGCAGAAGTGAAAACGTGAACATTAACGTTGTGCATTTTTGAATGTTAAGGAATGGTTATGGCATGTTTTTTCAATTTTTTTTTTCAGTTTCAAAGTACTATCTTTTATGTGGTTAAATACAATATTCATTTATGGCGCTATTGTAACAACGGCAACACGCAACAACGGCATGACAATTAAATCAAAATTATCAGATTTAATATAATATAAAAATCCACCAATATTATGGATCCTGATGCGAGTTTATTTAACTTATACCCATACCAAGAAAAGCGCACAATGCCGCTAAAGAAGTTTTCTCTTCAAAAACTAGGTATCTAAATCTACGACTAATTAAAACTTAGATACTACTTCAGATGTTATCAAAATTGGTTACTTATAGCTTCTATGCGACAAGTAGTGTACCGGCCATGATAGCAAATCGTATGCATTATTACAACACAGATAAAGAAATGACATAGATCTATTTAATTTCTTCTTTCCTCTAATGATGTTACAAAAAGTATTTTTTTTTTAATTTATGTATAATAATAACCTCACTTTCTATTAGACATTGAATGTAAACAACAATATCTTACCAGACGAAGCAAACAGGAAATCGTAAAGTACACAGTAG
Source organism: Herminia tarsipennalis (assembly GCA_945859575.2). NCBI lineage: Eukaryota > Metazoa > Arthropoda > Insecta > Lepidoptera > Erebidae > Herminia > Herminia tarsipennalis. The sequence continues at coordinate 13,326,740 of OX243855.2, forward strand.
CTGATATGATGAACCTTTGTATTTGAAGTCACAGCTGTAATAATTTAGAAAACAGAAGTTTTGAAAATGCTTACATTATGTTTGTGGTTGCTGATTATTGTGATTAAGAAATGCCTATGTCCTTAGCTTCTTACAATAGTTTGTAAGTGACGTCATTTTGCAATAACTACATTTCCAACTTTTAAATTTAAAACCTAAGCTCTACCAGACAAAAAAAGCCTTTTATTTCTCGCAATAAATATAACAATAAGCACAAATTAAGTACGTAATGTATGTGGTATTTTAGATTTAAGAGTGTTCATTTTTGTATCCGTGTTATGTCGTTTTAAATAGTTAAGATTATTATGCATGCCAGATGTAGGGTTTGTTTTTTGTAATGACGATGCCATAATGTACACCAGATGTAGGCGGAAGAGATTTCTAAAGAATTCTTGGTGCCTATGTCAGATAATGGTGATTTAATAGCATCCGTAAATGTTATTAGGGTTTTATGTTGTTAAAGTAAGGATATCGTTAAGTGGGGTGAGAGGCCCAGGTAGTCAGTAGCATTCAGATGTTTTATTTGTAAGTTTAGTTATAAGTCATCAGTTTAAGACGAGCATCGGCCGAAGATGCACATCAGTTGACGACGAGCATCAGTCGTAGATGCACACGACGTATAGCGTAGTTTTAAGACGTAACTTTAATATAGGACAATCACTTGTCTACCAAATAAAAGAAGCACACACACACTTGTGATATTTCTTTGCCCTGTGATTCCACTAATTATTAGTATCACCAACCACCACCGATAGCGATACTACATTTTGGGGGCTCGTCCGGGATTGAAGAAGATCAACGTCCGGGATCACAGCGAGCAAGAAATCATGAGTGTATAACGACGTGAAGACGTGAAGACGTGAAGACGTGAAGACGTAAAGACGTAAAGACGTAAAGACGTAAAGACGTAAAGACGTAAAGACGTAAAGGCGATAACGACGATAACGACGTAAAGACGAAGAAGGTGTGATGAAGATGTAACGAGTAGTCAGTGCATTGCCTTCCAAGTTTTAGTAAGTGTGCAAGTTAGTAAGGGCCATGGCAGATATAGGCGATAAGGTTGCAGGAGACTTAAGCGTAGGGGAGCTGGAAGACGTCCAGCTTGCGCAAATGAGTGTGTTTGAGCTCAAAGAGGAGCTTAGACAACGGCGTCTCCGGGTGACAGGTCGTAGGCCTGAGTTGTTGGCAAGGCTAAAGATGGCACTTCTACTGGAACGGGAGCACGTTTCTGACGATGAAGAAGAAGCAGACGACGATGATGAAGACGACGATGAAGACGACGATAACGACGACGACGACGACGATGACGAAAACTATACAACCGTAATTCAAAGATGTAGTGAATCACGGCGTGTATTGTGGACGTTTTATGAAGTAAAAGACTCAATGAAGACGTTCAGTGGTGAGGACCACTCTGACGTACAACAGTGGCTTAACGAGTTTGAAGACATGGCGTTACGTTGCGGTTGGTCTGATGGCCATATGGTCGTTAGCGCTAAAGCGCTACTTATTGGGGCAGCGAAGCTATTCGTTCAATTCGTTGAATATGAGAGGTGCAGAAAGTCGTGGAGTATGTTGAAGAGAGCGCTGAAAGACGAATTCGGAAAAAAAAGAGTGAAAGCATACAAGTGAAACCAGAACGTAGTCAACAAAAGATGCAAATAAACTATTCATTCAAGAAAAGAGTGATAAATCAGGACGCACCATGCGTCAATAGAAGAATAAGATCGACGCTGCGACGACTACGACGAAAACCGTGAAACAATTAAAGTAAAGAAGATCGTGTGAGTGCAGTGAGCTCTGAGAAAATAGACGATACAAAGTCTTATGAGTGTAGTGAATTCAAAGACACAGTTTTAGAGAGTCCGTCGAAGACAAATGATGTTTGTATAGAGTCGCGATTTGAAGAGGAAAAAGTGGAAGTTAGAGACTCTATAGTTTTAGCTTTAGTAGAGACAATTAGTGACTTGCCTTTATTAAGTAAGAGTGTGCATGAAAAGTCAGAAGCGCCGCCGCTATATAAGAAACAGATGTGTTCTGTAAATGACATGGTTAATGACAAAGACGATAATGATGTATGCTTAGAGAAGGATTTAACACAGTTCAAAGCTGTTTTAAGTAATAATACGCTAGCTATAAGTGAAGTCAACCTAAGGACGAACGTAAGTGTAAAGTCAGACCAACCTGTAGTTTCGCGACCGCGGAAATTAGCTCCTTCAGAGCAAAAAGTAGTGAAAGATTTGATGAATTTAGAAGTTGCGGCTCAGCACGGGCTAATGAATGGAAGATATGCTAGGTTTTTACACGTAAACATATGTAGAATATCATGGGAACATTATTTTTAAGAGTATGGTGAAACTCTCATATTATATTAAGGTAGCTGTTAGGTATTTGCTTGTGCCCCAAATAGTTAAGATAGTACAACGATGTTTGCCAGTAACAAAAAGACGGGTATTATTGTTATATAGACTGTTAAGTAGGCGAAAAACGAAACGACGACATTTGAGGGGAAATGTCATTGCAGGATGGCCGAATGTGGTGTGAGTGTTCATTTTTGTATCCGTGTTATGTCGTTTTAAATAGTTAAGATTATTATGCATGCCAGATATAGGGTTTGTTTTTTGTAATGATGATGCCATAATGTACACCAGATGTAGGCGGAAGAGATTTCTAAAGAATTCTTGGTGCCTATGTCAGACAATGGTGATTTAATAGCATCCGTAAGTGTTATTAGGGTTTTATGTTGTTAAAGTAAGGATATCGTTAAGTGGGGTGAGAGGCCCAGGTAGTCAGTAACATTCAGATGTTTTATTTGTAAGTTTAGTTATAAGTCATCAGTTGAAGACGAGCATCGGCCGAAGATGCACATCAGTTGACGACGAGCATCAGTCGTAGATGCACACGACGTATAGCGTAGTTTTAAGACGTAACTTTAATATAGGACAATCACTTGTCTACCAAATAAAAGAAGCACACACACACTTGTGATATTTCTTTGCCCTGTGATTCCACTAATTATTAGTATCACCAACCACCACCGATAACGATACTACATGTATAACAATTTATTTATAAGTTTTTTTTCAATTTGTTGGTAAGTATTTGTTATATAGTACGTGCATACAAATATTTTAATAATAGCTAAGTATTATATTTTTTAAGGACTTTATTTCAGGTGAAGGCCTCCTCCAAAGCTGCCCTTTTGTCCGCCTTTGGCTGCTTGCTCCTATTTTAAACCGGCTATTCTGTTATTTAGCCATCTCATGTAAGGTCGGCCTATGTAATGTTTTTCTATTGGGCCGTTACATAAAGTAACTCTTTTTGTCTATCTCTCGTCTTGTAGTCGCGCAGTATGCCCCGCCCATTTCCATTTAAATTTTAAGGAGTGGCTTAAAGCGTTAGATTTTGTAATATACTGTTATTTAATTGTGTATTAAGTTGTAAATTGTGTTGAAGTTGACATACCTACTGGTCACAATGTAGTGTAATGAAAGGGTAGGTTTAAGATAGGACTACATATATTTACAAGAATAACTTAAAACTACTTAAAATTAAAGATAATTTAGAACCGATGCTGGCGGAGATGCAGTGCTGGTAGGTAGAGGTACGGCGTCCAGGCGGAGATGCGGCACTCGTAGGTAGAGGCGCGGCACCGATAGGTAGAGGCGCGGCGCCGGTATGTAGGGGTGCGCCGCCGGTAGGTAGAGGCGCGGCGCCGGTAGGTAGAGGCACGGCGCCGGTAGGCAGAGGAGCGACGCGTCGTAGAGGTGCGGCCCGGTATATAAGAGAGGCGGCCCGGTAGGTAGAGAGGCGACGCCGGTAGGTAGAAAGGCGACGCCGGTAGGTAGAAAGGCGACGCCGGTAGGTAGAAAGGCGACGCCGGTAGGTAGAAAGGCGACGCCGGTAGGTAGAAAGGCGACGCCGGTAGGTAGAAAGGCGACGCCGGTAAGTAGAAAGGCGACGCCGGTAGGTAGAAAGGCGGCGCCGGTAGGTAGAAAGGCGGCGCCGGTAGGTAGAAAGGCGGCGCCGGTAGGAATGGTCTCTTTCTCTTAATTTCCCACTCCTTCTCTTTTAGAGAGCTCGTTCTTCTTCCTTCTCTTTTAGAGAGCTGGTTATTCACTCCTTCTCTTTTAGAGAGCTGGCTCTTCACTGCTTCTCTTTTAGAGAGCTGGTTATTCACTGACTCCTCCTCGGTTTTGTATTCATAAAGAAAACTCTCTAGAAGCAATTTAAAATTTTAAAGCTTAACTTATTTTTAATTTAGAATTTACGCACAGCCAGTTTCACAATGTAGACCATACTTTAGAAAGAACTCTATGCTTATCTTGTTGTCATAGCAACCATAGAAAATATTTGTCGACATGACAGATTTCATTTATGAAAAATAATGTTTACAATAAGTCTTACAGAGATATTTATTATGTTAAAAATGGCGAAATATATAACTAATATATACAGAAATGCGAACGAAATAACACTACAAGGACATATATACATATACGAGGTAAGAATTATCACTACATTACCCCAAAAACCCGGAAAATTTTCGACTTACGAAAATTTCCTTGTCTTTGAAGTTGGAGAGACAAAAAATCCACAGCAAACATACTCATACAAACATAAATAACCTAGCATCCATCGCCAAACAAATGCGGGGTAGCGTTCACATTCAATGACGCGTACTCCTGGGAAATGTCACAAAGATGCAATAGAAATGCAAAAGATGAAGACGGAGCTCAAGAGTCTCCAAAATTACGAAGTACATTTAGTACCATAAAGAATATGAGTTATGAGCACAAGAAGCTCAGTAGTAGTAGAAGAAGAAGAAAAAGAATTGCGTCGTTCCAAGTAAGGCACAAGTCAAGTTGCTTATGAGCAAGGAGACCCGACAACTAAGCTAGAAACATTAAAGTCCGCCAAGTGTACAAGTCAAAGGAGTAGAAATAGAGATAATGTGGGCTTCTTTAACGAGTCATAACCCGCTCGTGAAGAAAAGACAAGTTGCTTTAGAGCAAAGGGACCCGACAACAAGGCTAGAGACAGTGGGTTTAGAGCCCTAAAAGTCCGCCAAGTGTACAAGTCAAAGAAGTAAAAATAGAGAGAATGAGGGCTTGTTTTACGAGTCATAACCCGCTCGTGAAGACAAAGACAAGTTGCTTTAGCTTAAAGAGACCCGACAACAAGGCTAGAGACAGTGGGTTTAGAGCCCAAAAGTCTGCCAAGTCAGAAAGTCAAAGAGTAGAAATAGAGAGAATGTGGGCTTGTTTAACGAGTCATAACCCGCTCGTGAAGAAAAAGACAAGTTCCTTCAAAGCAAAGGAGTGTGACACCAACAAGGCTAGAGACAGTGGGTTTAGAGCCCAAAAGTCCGCCAAGTCAGAAAGTCAAAGAGTAGAAATAGAGAGAATGTGGGCTTGTTTAACGAGTCATAACCTGCTCGTGAAGAAAAAGACAAGTTCCTTTAAAGCAAAGGAGTGTGACACCAACAAGGCTAGAGACAGTGGGTTTAGAGCCCAAATGTCCGCCAAGTCAGAAAGTCAAAGAGTAGAAATAGAGAGAATGTGGGCTTGTTTAACGAGTCATAACCCGCTCGTGAAGAAAAAGACGAAGTTACTTTAGAGCAAAGGGGCATGACACTAACAAGGCTAGAGACAGTGGGTTTAGAGCCCAAAAGTCCGCCAAGTCGGAAAGTCAAAGAGTAGAAATAGAGAGAATGTAGGCTTGTTTAACGAGTCATAACCCGCTCGTGAAGAAAAAGACAAGTTGCTTTAGAGCAAAGGAGTGTGACACCAACAAGGCTAGAGACAGTGGGTTTAGAGCCCAAAAGTCCGCCAAGTCGGAAAGTCGTAAAGTAGGAATAGAGAGAAAATGAGGAAAAGAAATAAAAGATGAAAAAAAGAAAAGTTAATAAAGTACGATAAGGGAGTTAAAAAGAAGAGGTAAGAGAAGAAGAAAGTGGCATAATTAACAATAAAATTATGTACAAAGCTGGAACGAGAAAATGTATATATATACAGAGCTAGGTATATACAAAGTTTATTTACAAAGAAAAAGGGAAAAAAAAATGTGACGTCAAGAACCGCCAACATTAATAAAAGTAAAAGTAAGGACAGACTAAAAATAGATAATAAAATAATAAAAAAGTAACAAGTATAATATGTGTATAATTATAGAAAATAAGTGGACAGAAACGAGTTTAGTAGGGATACAGGGAGGGAAGGGATAGAGAAGGAAGCTGAAAGAGAATAAAAAGAGAAATTAGCCAACGACTGATTAGGAAAAAAAATTAAGCTACGGAAAAAAATACATATATAGATAGGACTACATATATTTACAAGAATAACTTATAACTACTTAAAATTAAAGATAATTTAGAACCGATGCTGGCGGAGATGCAGTGCTGGTAGGTAGAGGTACGGCTTCCAGGCGGAGATGCGGCACTCGTAGGTAGAGGCGCGGCACCGTTAGGTAGAGGCGCGGCGCCGGTATGTAGGGGTGCGCCGCCGGTAGGTAGAGGCGCGGCGCCGGTAGGTAGAGGCACGGCGCCGGTAGGCAGAGGAGCGACGCGTCGTAGAGGTGCGGCCCGGTATATAAGAGAGGCGGCCCGGTAGGTAGAGAGGCGACGCCGGTAGGTAGAAAGGCGACGCCGGTAGGTAGAAAGGCGACGCCGGTAGGTAGAAAGTCGACGCCGGTAGGTAGAAAGGCGACGCCGGTAGGTAGAAAGGCGACGCCGGTAGGTAGAAAGGCGACGCCAGTAAGTAGAAAGGCGACGCCGGTAGGTAGAAAGGCGGCGCCGGTAGGTAGAAAGGCGGCGCCGGTAGGAATGGTCTCTTTCTCTTAATTTCCCACTCCTTCTCTTTTAGAGAGCTCGTTCTTCTTCCTTCTCTTTTAGAGAGCTGGTTATTCACTCCTTCTCTTTTAGAGAGCTGGCTCTTCACTGCTTCTCTTTTAGAGAGCTGGTTATTCACTGACTCCTCCTCGGTTTTGTATTCATAAAGAAAACTCTCTAGAAGCAATTTAAAATTTTAAAGCTTAACTTATTTTTAATTTAGAATTTACGCACAGCCAGTTTCACAATGTAGACCATACTTTAGAAAGAACTCTATGCTTATCTTGTTGTCATAGCAACCATAGAAAATATTTGTCGACATGACAGATTTCATTTATGAAAAATAATGTTTACAATAAGTCTTACAGAGATATTTATTATGTTAAAAATGGCGAAATATATAACTAATATATACAGAAATGCGAACGAAATAACACTACAAGGACATATATACATATACGAGGTAAGAATTATCACTACAACAATTATAAATCATCAGTTCTCCACATTTGGATGCACGAATTTGAAAAATAATTTAATACTTATCACAAAAATAAAGAGTGGCTTGATTTACGAGATTAGAAGTGAATTGTCTTTTATAACACGCAAGTTTAAATAAATACAGTATGCCGTAAAACACAGTTTATTATTTTTCATTTTAAAATACTTTTTTTCAATTCCACCTACCCCTACAAAAGTAGGTACTTCAAAACAAAATATATGCTAATTATTTTGGAGAAATGTATAAATAAATGTTTTAGCATACAAAAGCTCTTATTTGGTATTCATTTGTCGCATCAAGAGCTCCTACCACATCAAAGTATCGAAGACAAAATGAGAATAACAATATAAACATACCCCGCATCTTCGAAGATACAACGATCCAATGATAAAACAATAATGCTCTTGTGGCCATTGAAATTCAAATTAGGAGAGGAACATACAAATTGATATTTATGAAATAAATTCCATCGTCGTAAACATTGTTTTATTAAATCAATCGACAATTTGAAACAATTACAGTATCTATTTGATTAGTGGCAAAATGAAGAATGAATCATATTCGGGATATGTAGCGAAATTTGGTAAAAAGGTAAGTTGATTTATTTTTTACTAAGTAAGTTGTGAATAATTTGTTAATTTCAATTTTATTTTAATTTATTTTTAACATAAAGTATAGTTTCTTGGAAATAATATAATTAATAGACAAAAAGTGCTAAAAACAATACTATTACTGACCAATATTTTTTAACTTTTTAAGAGTTACATACAGATGACAAATGTTAAAAAGATGTGGAAAGTGGAAATAATTTTATTTGCAATGTTTTTTTTATAGCTTTACTCAATGCTTTACAAGTCACATTGTAGGTGTCAGATGTTCATTATGAATTGCAGTTTGTAACATTATAAGTAGCTACTTAAATAAATTTCACCATAATAGTTTTGAATTAGTAGTGTTTAAATGTCATGAAAAATAATAAATAATTATTTAACATTTGTCTTTGTCAGGATAATAATATAATTTAAAAAATGAAACTGTTAAAGCGTTAGACATATTTCTCATTAAAAAGCAAAATAAAACGTACATCTTTTCAATAAAAAGTTTAGCTGGGATGTCAAGACCTTTTTCCATTACGATTAAGTCCATTTTCAGCCGCAAAAGAATCGTCGCAACAACACATCGAACCTGAAATAACAAGAATTCAATTTGGTTTTTCCGATTGTTGGATTAGAACTTGGAAGGAAGAGAAACGAGGGAACTTGGCCTCTTTTTTGCTCCTATTTATATCCTTATCTTTCTTTGTACCCAAGATTAGTTTGTCATGCATAAGATATTAAAAAGAAAACATTATTTCTTACCAAAATAATATTGCTGATCCTTCATAAAAATAAATACAATGGCTCGGTTTGGGATTCGGTCTTTAGGTTTTTTGTAATAGAATTTGTTTTTTCTTTCGTATTTTTTGCAACGCTTTGGTGTAGTCAAAATAAATTGTGAAATAAGTCTTAATTATAAATAAATGTAGTATTCATAGATTTTTTATTCTCCATTTTCCCGCAGTTTTGCATCGGAGAATTGTTTTTTGAGTATAAAAAGTTGTCTATCTATCTATCCGTTTTCCAAAATTGCACAACATTTACTCATTTGTGCTGAAAACCTCATTTTCAGATCAAACTGCCAAAATTCTCATATAAACTTTAACGTTTACCTTTCTAGGTCTAATAATTTAAACTTTGCGTTGGTGAGTGAATCAATAACAGTCAGTATTTTGATCTTGACGTTCACAACACCGGGAACAAAACGAATCAGAGTAATGAGAAAAAAATGCATTTGTTTCTCAATCAATTATTATATTTAAATTCTTTAAACGATGGCAAAAATCGTATCAAAATTACGTAGTCAGTCAGTACGCTTAACCTAGACGTTAAACCCTATTCCACTTCACTGTATACTAAGTAGTGATAGCAAAGTGTGTGTTCTTTACAAAGAGATCAATTGTTAAACTTCAGTAACAATGCTCGGTGCTGCCGACCTGGACGGTGCACGTACCGGAAAAGATAAAGTTTGCACATAAATCCAGAGGTTGTCAGACAAACGCGATAAGCCGGTTTGCTTAGCCCACCCCTTTACCTGCATGAGACTATTACTACAAAACATCGAGAGTATAGAAGGGAAACTTCATACACCGCTTGAGCAGCGCACATATAGTGGTAAGTCTAAGCTATGTGCCGTCTTTGTGGTTACCGCAACAGTGTCAGTTATTCAAGATTTCAGTTGAAAGGCACTGTAATTACTGGGCAAATGAGATTTAAGAACTAATGTCTCAAATTAGAAGCCCATTACGGTGACAGTCTGATCTTTGCCTAACAATGATTTAGGTGACACTGAAACTGTTATAGGCGGGCGTGACGCTTATGATCAGGCGCACGATCTGCTAGTCTCTTCATTTCGTAGCACAAAAAAAAACAGACATTATTCACGGAAGAATAGTGATAGCACATTGAAACAAATTTTACTATAAAACTTACTTGGGTTTAGTTAAATGTAACTACATAATATACTACTACTGTAACATGATAAAGCATATGCTGACTATTGACTTTATAGACTTTACCACGTTGGTAATAATGAAAATTATTTTTGACGTCAATAAAATGGCGTGCCGAAATTTTATTGTGAGAAAAGGGAAGTGAAGAAAAAGAAAGGCGTTACTAGTAATAGTTAATATTGTTTGCTGTTATGTCCAACACAAAGCGAGTATCCTATGTATAGTCAGCAACTGTAAAAACTTCTACATCGCCATTCAGGATTGACATGAGCTGTCAAATGTCAATATATTAGGGTTCCGAAGCCAAAATGGCAAAAACGGAACCCTTTTAGTTTCGTCATGTCCGTCAGTCTGTCTGTCTATCTGTCTGTTCGTCCATATGTCACAGGCATTTTACTCAAAGACTACTCAATGAATCTTGATGAAATTTGGTGAAAATGTGTCTTGTAGTAGCCGCTAGCGTTTGATAGCTAAATAATAATAATAAATATTTTTAGGGGGGAGGGGGGCACACCATACATATTTACTAAAGCTTTTTTCAGCAAACATCAACGTGTGGCACATCATTGGACAGGTCTTTTAAAAACATTTTAAGGTTTTTTATTAAACTTTGTGAATATTTTTCTAAGTAATCGCACCGAAAATTGCATAAATTGTGTCGTTAAAAGGGGTTAAAGGGAGTGTCGTTAGAATCATTTTAACTTTTGAATCGTGTGATATAAATATATGAGAAAGATCACAAAGATAGTGCTTAATTAATAATTTAAACTAAAATTATTTCGGATCAGATCGAATATAACGTCATTGAGTTATTGCCGAAAAACTGGGTTTCTCAACAAAAGAGCTTAAGTGACATACGCTTTTCTGCTGAAGCAATTGTTCAAGACTGCAGAACCCTACACTGAGCATGGTCCGACATGCTCTTGCCCGGTTTTTATTTAAATAATTATAGGTAGATACCGTCACAAATGCATCAATTTAAGTTACTGTCTGGTGTATTAAAATGTTGCCAGTAATTATATATTTTAACCCATTCAAAATAATTATTAAATTAGTAAAAAGACCTAGTCACAAACTACTTGTAATAAATTATGCACGATTGGCCGCGCCCGCTACAGATATAATAATTTAAGTGTCAGGTCGCGCTAAGAGTAATATCGTTTTAACAGTTAGCATAATGTTTTGTCAAGTTTTATTTGCGCTTAGCTAAGTCTAAGCACGCTCTATAGATTGCGGTCTGAGATTCCGAAAGCAATGTCTGTATACGTGTACGTTCACGTCCTGAAGCAACGTATCAAGAACACCTAAAGTGAGCTAATATTATGTGTGTACTGACTAACGTTACGAGGTGTAATGTTACATGTTGCTAAGCGTGCATTCGCCTATTCAGAACCTATGTGCAAACGAACACAAACACGCGACAATAGAGCCGTTCGCTGCTCACTACGAGTATGCGCCTGTAATGTAATACGGTCTCCCTGACTAACGAGCACTCACCTGTAACAAAACATTTATGATTCTATTTTCTGAAATGAAATGAAATTGTATATTTGGAAAAACACGGGTAGTTGTAGTTCTAATGTTTCCACATGTTTAACCACAAGTCTAATGACATGAATTCAATAATTATTATGTTAAAGTCAATCTCTCAATAATATTTAAATTGATATTAAAACATATAATTAAACGTCTATAAATAATACTTAAGCTATCTAAAAGTGTCGAGTCGAGAGAAAGTCTCGAACAGAATAAATACATTTATATTTTAACCATAAATTAAGACTGCGCTTAAACTGGTTTTGTGGAAGGTTTTTTTTTGTATTTTAAGAAGTTTGTAATAAATCCTCACAATCATCGGATAACAGTTTCTGTGATAAAAGTGGGTCCTTTATATTTGGTAGCAACAACTTAGTGGGATATCTGCAATTAAAATTATCAGGAAAGTCTCCATATGTCTGAAATAGCTTATTATGATTTTTCACAAACAAACAGCATTCGCATAAGTAAATGGTTGGTAGCGTTAATAGATTTAATTTTGGGAATAAACATGTGTATGACATCGTAAAGTCTACATTACAAAGTGACCTATTGCATTAATTCTGCGCTATAAAGACTTTTTTCATATCTACTGAGTTTCCCGGCGGTATACAGTACCAGTACCAACGAGATGCAACATTTCCGTGAAATGTTGCATCTCGTTGGTACTGGTACTCGTAAATTCTAAATTACATAGTTTACTTAGCCAGTTCTCCAATGCGCATATGCAAAGTTGTTAATTTTACTGCACATCTTCAATATGAGGTTTTTAATTGTCAACTTCCAATCCCAAGAAGGTGACATTATTTACTTCAGGTATAGGTTCGTCAATGTATTTAACATCTACATCATTTTCGAACTTATTTCTATCGTAAAATTGTAAGTATTTATTAATATTGACATTTAGATTGTAGTCTCGCATCCATTGAATTATTTTTAACACTGTTATATTAATTTCGTTGTTAAAATCGTTTTTTTGCATGATTACTACGGATATATCGTCTGCAAAAAGATTACAGAGGTAATCAATGTTGTCTTGGTGATCATTGATATATAAAAAAGAGTAAGGGTCCTAAAATACTACCTTGGGGTACTTCTTCTTCTTCACATTAATTAAGGTGGGCTATCTCCACATACTGTTGTCTGTCTCGCAGATAGCTGCAGCTGCTTATCCAATTATTTGTTATGTCGCGAATTAATACATTTGTTTAGTAGATTATTATGTAGTACGAAATCGAACGCTTTGGTCATGTCGAGGAAAACGCCAACTGTGGGACATTTTTAATTAATTTTAGCTACTTCTCTAATTAGCTCAAAGGCAGCAAGAGTGATCGATTTGACTCTTTGAAATCCGTGTTTTTGTTGTTTGATAATGTCAAATTTGAAGAGAATTGATGTGATCCTAACGTGCCTTATGTTATCAAAAATTTTGGTACCAGTGTTAGTTGCCAATAAATTTCTTATCACCTTTCTTTAAAATGGGTTTTATGACCGATAATTTGAATTTATCAAGAAAGATGCCTTCGCTGAGATAGATATTTATTGTATGACATAGAACAGGAGTATAATGAATTGTTTTATGATGTGAGTAGGTAGTCCATCATAACCAACGCTACTAGTTTTATTTAGAGAGTTGATTATGTTAAATACTTCTTAATTTGTTGTTGGTGCTACAAATATTGTAGGCTCAACAGCACACTTAGACCTTTTAGAACGTTGTTTGATTTGGCTATGGATAAGATCTATTTTTTAAAGCTGTTACTAATCTCTCTATCTGTAATGTTTATAGTATTATGCTTAGCTTTATCAATGCTATTACTTTTGGTAATATTCGTATTAATTTTTTTTTATTAATTTCCACGATGCGTGGTATTTTTTCGGAACGACCCTTTAATTTTTTCCTTGATGTTACAAGTTGTATCAAAATATTATAAATTGTATTATTAACGTTAGCACACTGTAATGCTTGATTCTCCTCCCTCACCGATGTAATACTCGAATCTGTAACATCGTCGGTTGCGCAATAATGCTTGGTTCTCTTCCTTCACTGCTGTAATGCTCGGATTGTAACATTACATTGCAGGCAAATGCTGGCGATGGCGATGAGAAACCACATCACGATGGTCAGTACCCTTAAATATCTATACTTAAGGTACCACTTTACTTATTTGAGAAGCCGTGATTGAAAAATCTACAAGGTTAAGCAACGTTACGATAGTTAGCTTATGTATTGAAAGTAGTAACTATAAGTAGAACGAGATTACCTTTACCACATTGTAATATTAAGTAATATAGATTATAGTTTTTATTAAATTACATAACATTACGAGCACACTATATTTTCAAAACATGAAATAGCATCGCGATAAATTTAGATTAATTATGTTTTAATAAAAATCCAGAATTCACACAGCTGTTGTAAATCACAACTCTTTTAGATATTGCCGTTGCAGATATGGCATATTTGCTAATTGAATGATGATTAAAGGCATAAAGTTAAATGATTTATTTTACAATTTATGGGAAACGTTTATTAAAATTTGTGATTGCAATAGGAGTTTAGTAAGTAAGTTTAGTTTGTAGAAGGAAATTTAATAAGTAATGGAGTGTATTTTTGTAATTTTTAGATGTTGACGTTACACGTTATGCCACAAAAATCACACAAATAACGTATAATATAATTATGATATAAAATCTAAAACGTGTGATTACTTAAATTCAATAAAAGTAATTTTGAAGAATAAAATAAAAACTCTAAATTTTAAATGTTTATAAAAGATTCATTTCTGAACGACAGACGCGGCCGACGACGACGTGCGGCTGACAAGCGCGGTTGATGCAACACATTAAATTAAATCGCAATTACAGATACTACATTTTTTTTGTAATGAAATATTTAGTACATGTTCTTATGTAAACTCGATAATTAAAATCCCAAAAACCCGGTGTAAATCTAAATGTTTACATAATTTTGGAGGTTATTGATCCTAAATAGTACTACATTCACGGACCCCTGTTAATTCTGTATGTCTGTTTATATATAAAGGCAACCGTTGCTGGCTAACTGAATCATACACAGCTCCAACCGCTGAACAGATTGCGCCGAAATTTTGTGCGTAGATAGCTATTGTGACGTAGGCATCAGTTAAGTAAATATTTTTTTCTAATCTACCCCATAAGGTGATGAAACGGGGTTTAAAAATCTGTATAGAGAATCAACAACCACATGGCACACACATGCTGAGCCGTTGGCGAAAGCTAGTACAATATAAAATTATAACAACATTGTTATTTTATTCTTCAGGTTCTGCAGCTGGTGGTTCTGGTGCTTCTCCTGCTTCAGCTGCAGGTTCTCCTGCAGCTGGAGGTTCTAGAGTGGTGGTAGAAGTGGTGGACGTTGTGGTCGTCGTCGGCCGCAACACTGCTATTACATCTACGAATGTCTGTTTAACTGCAGTTGTATAGTTTCTTATCATGCTCAGTACATTATAGATAGCATATGGTAGGGTGCGATTTGTTTTTACTTTATTGAAGCCTACTACAGACGAAAGGGGTCCGATGACAATCTGTAAAAATAAAAGAAGATAAATGCTAATGGCAAAAATACTTGACCGATCCGAAAGGGCGCTTATGTATTCTGTTAACAATATAAAAAAATTGGTAGGTACATACATCAATTAAGATAGTTTATGTTATCAGTTTTGCACCTATCGTGCTGACATATTCGATGGGATTATTTTAAATAGTTACAGAAATTTCTTTGTCAAATTTCAGCGCGGCGGCTAGTCAAATTTAAATTTGCTTGCGAGTGAACACAAGTACGTGGCAAGCACGCGGTGGCCGCGCTTTTTGATAATTCCGAAGAATTTTAATCTTATGGCCTAGGCAATAAAACTTAAATTTGCTTGCAAGTGAACACAATTTCGCGGCCAGCACGCAATCACCTCGCGGCGGCCGCAAGAATTTTCACGTCGTCTAAACGCAGCCTTACACGTTGTATAGATAAGTGACATTTTTCTTAAATTGTGCATTTCTTAATGTCGCTTTATTTTTTAAAAAGTTATAGATTTTTAGTTTTATCCCTAATATTAATACTTTCTATGAAATATGAACATGATACCATGGCCCCGACATAGGTATAAAAATGATGATTGGCGTTAGAATGCAGCCATTTCATTTCTTATGTTACCTACACATTAACTGAATACAAACTCGGTCTAATGAATTTTGCACATATTTTCAAGTATTTTCTCTAGTGTGGTGATGGAAATGATGACAAAACAACTATCAAGATTTAAATATAATGCAATCAGCCTGGTGACCTTCCTCACTTCTGAGTCTCTAATCGAATTGAATGATAATCATTTAGAATTACGCCATTGCGCTTGCAAACCGCTAATATTTTTTTAATGTAGAAATGGCAGTTTTGCACGCCCAATTAAGTCATTCTATTCTAATGTCATTCTAAACGCTAATCGAATTGAATGACAATCATATAGAATTACGTCATTGCGCTCGCAAACCGCCAATTTTTTTAATATAGGAATTAGTATTGCGCGCCCAATGAAGTCATTCTATTCTATTGTCATTCTATTCGATTATAGTTTATGTCTCTCATCTAGGGGGGCTGAAACATAAGCATCCTCTCTGGCCATAATCTATGACGAAGTTCTAGGATTCGTTGATTCAAAATACATGTCTCCGAAAGTCTAAATAAGGCCTCTGAGTAAATTGAGAGCAGTAAGCGAGGTTCAGCAATGTTACCACATAGATGAGTGACCATTATAATTATATCTAATAAAATGAATTTACCAATAAAATCAGCGCTGTCGTTAATCGGACCATCTTCCTCAGAATCAAAAAATATTCTTTCATAAGTCAACATCAAGACAGTTAGTAACATACTATGAAATATGATCATACCTATAATCCGAGATTTGATCTAATCAGATTTCATGATCAGAGTTCCGTAGTGCATTATAAATAGCATAGAACAAAATATAATTAAAAAAAAAACTGAAACTGAATACTATTATGATTTTTTCCCATATAAAGTTAGAAATTCATACGTGGAGGTACCCGCATATAATAATACAGACTAATTGACACTAAAGTGACAGCTTATGTCAAATCCTAAATTGCGATATTGGAGTTCTCATAACTGCTCAACAAGTTCCCAACGTCAACCGTAGGACCCGCTGAATGAATAAGAACATCTATACATACAATAACTAGTGACCCACCGCCTGCAGAGACCAAGCTGCTGATAAAGAGGTTTAGAATGAGGAACCTCTTTGCAATGCAGGAGCAGAAGTACCGCCTTCTGTATCTGAGTTTTAAACACGAGCCTCTGCCGTAGTTGGACAAGGTTTTTAGCGATTAGTTATTGAACTAGAACAACTTACTATCAGCACAAAGACGTTTGTACAACTGAATAAAGAGACAAGCAGAAGGCGAGCTTGATCGTAAATTCCATGCTAGTCCACGGTGGCATCAGCGTCACTACAATTCTTCGTCTGCACTACGCTCCACATTCTGAGATATTAGTAAGTTCGTAAATGTCATTTTCCCAGAAATACAGTTATGTGTTTGTATCTGTATTTTACGGAAGAATAACTCAAACTCTGGGCTATGGCTTAGAATCTGATACCAATTGACTCCATAACGACTGAATCTATATTATTTAACAAAAAATAAATAATCCGTGTTGAGAGTTTGGACATGTTAGATATTTTCTCTATTATTTGAGAGGTAGAAACCCAACGACTAGAGTATTACTGCAAACCCTAACTCGTTTGACGTTAATGAAGATAATTACAGTTATTGGCAATTTACTCACGATAAGGAAAACTATTAAGTTGCACTTAATTTTAATTTGATCACATTTCTTGACTACTTTAAACGAGTAATTAATGTAAGGCACCCGGTTCCAAACCATGGTTTTTACAGTCTAGGGTCCTTATTGACGTCCTTTTTCCCGATTTCGCGGCAGGCCCGTGTGAACTGTCAAAATCTTGTCATAATGGTAATAGAGAGCTGTGCTTAAAAATGCATTAACGCGCATGCTCGGCGGACATCTTTGAGCTCACCGCATGCGCCAGTTTGCACGTGCTTGCCCGTAAGAACGTGAATAAGGACATATAATCCAAAAAGTGCTAACGCAATCCTATTTCTAAGACATTGCGGCTATTTTTTTTTCGGCGTTTATTACTCGATTAATAATTAATAGTTAGATGCTTGAAATTGTTGTGTAGTGTGTATTACTTTTTTTATTATTTTTAAAATAAAGCATAATCATATTATATACAAGGTTATTTAAGTATTTATGTCTGTATTTCAAAGTAAGAAACGCATTGTATCTACGTAATTTTGCCCCAAAGTGTGCCCTGCTCATCCTTCAACTAGATAACTTTGGATATTTTCGAAAATAATAACTCAAAACAATATCAAAAATCATAAGTTCAGCAAACTAGTTTGGGAAGTATTTGGGTGGTCGCCAAATAATGTTCGGCCATATTAAAGGTCGGCTCACACTTAAAAAAAGAGGAGTGAAAACATCAAACCTCAAAGTCGGCCACACGTATTATCCTCCTTCTCGACTCAACCTCACTCAAACAAATTCTTAGTTGCAAAAAATCTCCTCCACTCACTTCCAGTCCAGACATGGTCTCACTTCAGACGAGGGAACAATTGTACAACTCAAGATACGTCAGCACCTAACTTATACATGAGTCGATTATAAATCGAGGAATTGTAAAGGAAACGTCTTAGAATATGGGTGTTAGTCAATCGACACCTCAGAGTCTAGTTGTTTGAATTGACGTGAGCGACAAAATTGCCTAACCACTTTCAGTAAGTCAACCATCATCAGAGACTGGCCAACTATGCAGGAGATATTAGAGTAAAGAACTAAAATTTCACAGAAGGGATAATAATGGACTTCAGAATACTCAAGCTATCTGATCCCAAGCTAAGCAGAGCTTGTAGTATGGAAACCAGACAACTGATAAACATACTTATATATTTCTAAGTACATACATATTATAGATAAATAACATCCAGACACAGAGTAAACCATCGTGCTCATCACGCAAAGTTGAATCCTGGGTGGGGATCAAACCTACGACCTCCTGCGTAGCAGTCAGATACACTCCCACCCCGTCACAGAGGCAGTCACAAATTTAAGAGAGTGACTAAATTCAAGGTGAGTGAAGCCACTGGCCTAAGCTAGTTAAGGTAAAATTCAAATAGTCTTTAGCCGCTTTGCCAGATTTGAATCGATCTCTAAAGTCTGGGCTGTTGTAAGTTTAAAATTATGATATCAAGATACTTAGACGAACCATTCCCTTGATAGAATACAGAAAGCATTACATTACCTGCAGTGGCTATCTTTGTAGGGTACTGGGTTAAAATTTAAATAATTTATACAAAAATAATGATTCTGGCAATGCAGTCGCTTAATTTAAGTTGTAAGTACATTTGAATTAAATTGAATGTAAGTACATTTGAATTAAATTGAATTTAGAAACACTCAAAATAATAGATTCACTCCTTTAAATGAATTCATTAATTAAGGGATTGCGAAATGTTGAGTCTAGAGAATGATGTATTTATGTATATTTATTATTTTCGAGGGACGTCGTCAATACAAACAAATTGGGTGTAAAAAAAAACATCGAGATAGCACTTATTCCATTTTAAAATCGATTAAACGCACACGCACAATGTAGGCTTCCGTAGTCCTCCCCTTTCCAATCGAATAATTCAAACCCACTTCATAAGTTGCAGTATTCGGATTGAGGGGGGGGGGGTGACTACGAAACCCTACTATATTACCGGTCCAACATCCACTTCCTCGATTTTTTTCTTATAGAGCTTTCTAAATTATATTTGTAATTCGATGTATCTGATCGATTGTGGAGTGCTTTTCTCTGAAGCCAAACTGATGGTTAGGAATTGGCAACAATTTAATTTTTTTTTCGAATATTTTGTGTGATCCACAAGTTGTCGTTTCGAGATTGGAAGTACTTTATTACCGTTATTTGTATGTTTGTAAACTCCATCATGACACAGACTTGACATTTTAAAAACTGCTAAGGATTTTAGCAGAAGAAATTTGAAATGTTTTTCTTGCCAAAATATTGAAATCCATACAAAAAGGTTCAAAAAGAAAATATGAGCGATCCTATTATTATAATAAAAAAATATTACCAGCCTTTAACAAATATTTGCTCAGCAATATACCGAAGTCTAATACGGCGTTTTATTTTCTAATCTCTATCTCTATAAAAGTTTCTAGTCCCAGAGATTATTCCATTACTTCAAAGAAATGTACCCGGATCGAAGCAAAGCGGATTCACTTACTGAACGGCAAATGTAATCCTATCTCCTTTGAAAACTAGGTATTTTCTTGTAATATATAATTTTATTTATCTTCATTTAGTTTTGTGTATCACTATAACGGATAAGTATTATCAACTTTAGGACATTTATTCGGTGACGGCTGAGAATGAATGCAGATTAGGCACACGTAGGCATTTACGTACATTATCTGCTCATATCGTATGCGCATAGCATAGTTATGACAATAAGCATTATGGCCTAATGGCTAAGGCATCGGTCTCGCAATCGTGAGGGTTCGAATCCTACCCATTAAACTACCGACGTGAACCCACCTTGTGCCTTAGTTGGAGGGGTTTAACAAGATTGCCAGTAATGTGGGCCTCAATCCCACATTGCTAGTTATCTTTAAAAAAAAAACCAGTACGCGGTGTACATTACACCGCGTACTGGTTTAAACTGGTGAATATTTGAGCCTTTTCAGACCAACCATCAATCAAAAACAAGCTGTGGAATCCGCTAAATCCAATCCACAGTATATTGATCTGATCCGCAGTTTTCAACAGTCAACAAACGATTGCTATAAAATCATATCAAATAAATTTAACTTTGGCGGACATGTCTCGGTGCCGGAGGTGGTAACGGCCAGTACTCTTTAGATCCAGCGTTCAAGTCCCACCTAAGACGATTTTCTCCAACAAACTTATAATATGTATAAAGTCAACAATAAGTCAAGTTCCTGTTGCTAACGAGTATTTGGAACTTCTTTTAAATGCTAAATTTGGCAGATAGGTAAATATCGTCGACGAAGCCGTCAACTAAACGAATTTTGCAGAAATTCCACTCCGAAAAGGTACGTCAAATAGACAGATACGGTGATATTGTATGCTTCTATTTTAGTTTAACACCGGTGCAATATATTTTAATCCGATAACATGTTCGTTGTGGATGCTCTAATACCCGCTACTCGATTTCTAAGCCGTAATGGTAGAGAAATATTCCGTAATGATTTTCGTAGCTAGACGAATCTTAAATTAAAAACAAACATGAACTCTACGTTGATCCACTTTGATGGTTATTTGAACAAAATTATTGATTCCCTTGCGTAATGTCAACTTGATTAAGTAAGTCAACTTAATTCTAGTGGGTAAACTCACATCTTTATTCTTACTTTGTAAGAGCTTCATGTTCTCATTGAAAAATAGCTCGTTTCAACCTCTAATGGTGTACTATAGGTACCATGATATGTGTCGCGGGGGACTTTACAAACACCCAGACTTAAAACAACAATTTGTGGATCACACAAAGCGGTGTCCCGTGTGGGAATCAAACTCACAACCTCCTGCTTAGTAGTCAGGATCACTAACTACTAAACCGACGAGCCAGTCTTCTACGTGGTGCACTAGAAAGATGTTCCGAAAGAAAGCCTAAAATTTGCAAATAAATCTATGTGATATGGAAACTTTTCTGTTACTTACTCTATACAATAAAACAAAAAATGAAACTGCCCACTGGGAAGTGCATGGTCTTGCCCAAATAAAAAGAAAGTTAAAAAATACACGCGTCGAATTGAGAGCCTTCACTTTGTCAGTTAAAAAAGGAAGCCAACTTGTTCTAGAAAGCCGGCTAACGAGACCAGTTGTAACACAAAACCAATCGGCACGGATTCAAATGAAAATTCCGGCATGGGGTACGGAAAAATGTTTTTTTATTCGATACTCGCTCCCGACTCGTTTATTGAAAGTTTCAATGTGTTTTTCACGTAAACTGCAGCGCGAAACAGTCTATGTACGGCAGGTTATCTGTTTTAAATAATGACTGATACGACTGAAATATGTGACGGTGCGGAAAGCTGCCTGAGTTTTATGTTACGTTTGCAGTCAGCAAATATTCGCTGCAGTATTTTGAGTTTATTTACATGTAGATTGCGATTTTCGAGATTGAATTTATATTCTTTTAACGTATTTCAGCGACTTTCATCATTTTTTTTGGATTTTGTAAAAGAGGTTAAATATTTTTATCATTATCACAGGCTATAAAGAGACATCTACCTTGGCAAGACCTTTTTTAAATTGTGGAGAAGACCCGTGGTTTATAAAAAGGGTAAATCGCACCATTATTCATGGCAGCGGTGATCTTCTTAAGATGGGTACTATATCCTTCAACGTTTTTACGTAAAAAATCTTACATACCTATATAATAAGTGTCTTTTACACACTGAAAAAGGATAAAAAAACCCTTTGAAGATTCTTTTACAAAAACCATAGAAAGTGACGGAGCTATTTTATCCTTAAACGGAGCCAGAAAGAAATTGCAACAAGTATTACGTGAACAACAACATCGAGAATATCACATTTCATAACGTATTAGAAAAAAAGAGAACAAACTATCTCTGAGGACAGTGAAATAGCGATTGTCTCTTCTGTAACAACCATTCAATGCATGATATAATACTACTGAGTACTTTTCTTGAGCCCGAGTGGAGTACGGACTTACTGTGACTGGGAATATATCACTTTTGTATTACTGTGTAGGTAATACTCATAGATATACACTTTGAATAAATAGTAATGATGGTTTGGTGGTTCAGTGCAGAATATTTGTGAACTTTTACTAGGGCTACTTATCTAAGTATACTTTCGTACGTATATACATTCATTTAGCAACTAAAAGTATTAATTTTGTTCGGTTCTGTCGGGCTTGCTAGCATTTTCACAAAAAAATAGGAAGGTGCTGAAGAGACAAACGAATGTGTGTTGTGGAAATTGTACGAAGGTTCGAGGTTTGCGATTTTTGATGGATTTATGTGTGTCAATAACTGACCCTGTTAGAAACGCCCCAAATAAGATAAACATTGATTTGTGAATGTCGTCCTATATCTGTGAGTTTGGGTACTGATAGGATTATGAGTGACTGGCATACATATAATGTTTATCATTTAGAGGCCGGGCACAGTCAATTCATTACTTATATTGGAGTTAGATAATTAATATTAGATACGGCTAAGGTGGCCGTATGAAATTTTAGCGGCTTAATATTCGAATTTGAACTGACATTGCGGTAATCGTTAATAATGTGGTATGCGGATACCTCGGCTAGGTAAAATCGGTTATCGTTCTAATCATTTCGATTACGCAAATGCTACAACATCACTGACACTTTAATTAGCGAGAAGTCTATCGGGAAACGAATTGTCGCTTCGACAGCTCGATTATGACTGACGAATGAGACGAACTGCCACAGTCCCAGCATTTCAAATGTAAACATCAAAATGAAAGTCCCGCCATCTTGCGGCTGCTATGTTCAACTGAGTCATCCTTACCTTTCATCTTTAGATTTTAGTTGTAATGTTTATTAGAGAGATTTGTTTCTTATAATGATTCTTTTAATCTGCATTTAACATTTAAAATGCTTGTTTTCTACATTTAGCGGGTACTATTCCTGGTTCAGATAAGAGATTTAAAAAAAAAATTGAATGCAGGTCATTTTATTTCTAATATAAAATAGACTATATAGAGTACTTTCTCTCCAGGGGGTATTTTTGTTCCCTGTATGTATTGAGCATGAGCGCGATTACCCGCGCAATATTTAATTCCGGAAAACTGCATTGACACACAGCTAATGTTGTATTTCGAAGTTGAGAAGTTGCAGCAACTACTATTTTTGTATTTTTTATGCTACTACACTACCTAACTGCCTCTGTTGTCCTTGGTAGAAACACAACATGAATATTTGCTAGTCATCCCGAGGGAATACTGATTAACGCCATCGTATAGACAAGTAATGGCATCGACTTGGGATAACTAGTGCGCCGTATTCAAAGCGGAGTATCACTGTGTTTCGCTTAACTTTGCTTGGAAATAACACAGCTGGACTTTTTTTTTTAAAGATAACTAGCAATGGCTTGTGTTAGGAGCGAGTTCACGTCTTTCACGTCGGATTCGAATCCACGACTTCACGATTGCGAAACCGATGTTTTAGCCATTAGGCTACTGCCGCTTCTTTATCTTTATTTTCCGATTACTTAACAAATGAGTTACAATTGGAAACGAGCAATGCTGACATAAATTATAATTCACAGTATTGCGCAGGGCAGCATTCTTGATCCTACCATATTCTTGGGTTAAATAAAAGAGCTCTGTGAGCTTAAAGCGCCTAACGGAGATATCATAACTTTGGCTGAAGAACCTCAAAATGTTTTGAATGTACTCTCTCGCTATTTCAAATTTAGAATTTACAATTGCACAAGGCGTTAATACTTTTATATTAAGTTATACGTTCAAATTACTAACTAATGGATGACAAGATACATCAATGTTACGTCGTATGATCAACGCGTAATATATTTGTCATATTTTATCAATTTGATGGATGATCTTAACCTCCAATACCCTTTAACCGGCTCTAACGGATTAATATGCAATCATCGGTGGGATAAGTAGAGGACGTAAATCATGTGATTCGTTTTTATAGGGAAATGGGATATTATTAAACGATTTCAGTAATATTGTTGATGAAATTTGATGGGTTATAAAATAATGTGTATGATTTTTATTTCTATGTGTTTTATGTATGTTGTGGTAATCTAATCTCTTGCAGATGGAGTCATGAGTAGTATACTTTTTTTTTATAATAACTAACAATGTGGAATTAAGTCCCACAATACTAGCAATTTTGTTAACTACTCCAGCTAAGCTTAAAGGCTTGTGTTAGGAGTGGGTTCACGTGGGGTGCCATTTGCCGGAAAACCTCCTCGTGGTGCCCCCTGGGTATCGTGCGCTAGTGGATTCGCGGCTTTTCGCGAAACCACCGTCACATGGCTATTATTCTGGCAGGGTAGGGGGGGGGGCAACCCTGGGCTGCCCGGAGAACGGGCTTGACGTGCACTTACACTGCCGTCGAGTGGGCGGGGAGATCTTCTTTCTGCCACCGTCGGAATCTCGTAGTCCCCAGTAGGAGTGTCGTACACATGTCTTACGGCTCTGCGCGGGAACGAGGGTCTTTGCTTGGTCGCCCGGGCCGCGAGGATGACAACCTCTATAAAAATCCCCGAATCCTGTGTTTGGGAGCATGACCAGAGGATGCATGGCCGATGGGATGTTCGGTTCCAAGAGCTACTCCCAGCTGGGGCACCTACGGACCCCCCAGTTGGGATAAAAATTTACGCTTATCCGGGGGATACAAATTTACGCTTACAGGGGGCACTGCCCGGGTGGGCTTTTATTTACCCCATACTGGGTTACGTGGGAGTTCATCCATAGTAATGGACGAAACTAAATTAAAAAATATGTTCAACAAGACGAAGAGCACCAGGCTCCTAGAGAAGGAGAGTACAAGAGAGGGAGAGGACGCAGAAAGAAGGAGAGAGAATGCTGGTTCAATCGGCGAGACTTTCTTAATCCACGAGCGCAATGTCGGCGAGAGGCGAGGGTTTGGCGTCACAAGAAAGCTAATTGCGGTCGGTCGACTCCGACTCCTCTGTAAGCTCGGCGGTTAGCGATCTGGACCGAGTGAGAGCGCGTGCTAAGACACCGTTGCCCCGCCCACAAACGCCGTCGACGTCAACCCCGGCCCATAACACCTTGGCCGGCTCGGCGTTATCTGTTAGTCGACGGGAGGCCTATGCCCGCACCCGCACGAAGGGCGAACTGGTCGCCGAGAACCAGATAGACGGGTTCCTGGAGGAACTCCGATCTACGGGAGGGAATAACGCCCTGAAAACCGGTTCGGAGCTTCTAAGGTGGCGGCCACCTCCTTGTCGCTCATTGTGAATGTTGCCACTAAGAGCAAAAAACTTAAGGGCACATTTGCAAAGGGCCTGCGGACGTCCGCTCAGATTCTGGGGAAATAGTAGATGCGCTTTTCGAGCGTGCCACCGTCACTGAAGCGGAATCCGAAAGACTCAACAAGACGCAACGTCCGCATGAAAGAGGAGTTGGGCGAGCTACGTGCTGAAGTAGCATAATTACGTGCCGACTTTGCGGCGGCCAGAGCCGGTTTTGCCCCGGCCCTAATCAGCGCTGTGCCGGCCTGTTCTGTTATGGCTCAGAGTGGAGGGCGGGCCATTTACGGAGGCGCAGATGAGACAGCTCTCACTCCTTTTCGCTGGTCTCATCGACGCGCGCCTTGAGTGCATAAAGGCTCGCGGCCCACTGATGGCCCGCGGCGCCACCAACCCAAACCGGGACGCACTGGGTCGCTTGCTGCATCGGTAGCCTCAAGGCCCGTCGGCCGAGGTGCGCGGCTGCAGAGTGGAAATTCCTATCCCCCGCAGCATGCGCCAATAGGAGCACGCCGTGCTGTCGTAGTGGGCGGCTCAGGCGCTCCAACGGCTCAAGTCTGCCCCCGGCGCCAGCATCTACTCCTGCCTTCGCCCCCTCTGGTGAGAAATGGCGAACGGCAGAGAGTAAAAAAACGCGGCGCCAGACGAAGAAGAAGGCCAGTTCCGCCGCTCCTGTGCAGGCGGCTGTCGAGTAAGGGCAAAAGTTAGTCGGAAGCCAAAACTAACTCCGCCAAAAACGGCCGCCGTCCTTGTGACGGTGTCGCCGGAGTCGGAGCGCAGAGAGGTCACCTTTTTTTCCTTTTTTTTGGCTCAAAAAAATGCCTAACGCACACCTCCAGCACACGGGGCAGACGCTGGAGTTAGTGTGTACCTGCTCGCCGCCTTCACGGATAGGCCGCCAGAACTTGCTAAATATTCGGCTACCCACCCAGCGGCATAGCCCCATCGGGCATTCCTGCTCCTGCGACGTACTGGGTGCACAGAACGCCGCCGCGAGCGTGGGAATCCTCCCCGTCTATCACGCTCACAGCCCCACCAAACGACGTCACGCGCGACTGCCCCTCGATGTCTGTCGCCCGGTTCGCCAGCAACGGGGCAGACTATCCCCGCCGCCCTCCCCCACGAGATGAAGTTCCCGCAGGAGGGTGCGACCGCGTCCTGGACCCCTACCGCACAACGCATCCGGTACCCCGATCACTGACGACAGGGGCGAGGAGCGGGCACGGCTAAGGGAGTCCGTTAGGTGGAGGCTGTAGAGGCTTGGGAAGGCGCCTCGTCCCCACCCTCCTCCATCCAAACCGGAGCCTGGATGCAGGGGTCGGCCGCAACTCGGCCCGTCCCTGAGGGCGGCTTGACAGCCTTGGGGGGCTTGGCAGCCTTGGGGGGCTTGCAGCCTGCCCTTCCCATCACGTGGTTGGCGGGCAGGTTGCCCGCCGCGGACATAGGGCAGTGGGGAGTGGCGGAACACGCACCTGAGCTATATCAGCGCGAAGAGTTTTCAGCTGTTTCTCCAGACGGGCGTTGTCAGTGCGCAACCTCTGCGTCTCAGCCTCGTTGCGGTGGAGCGCTCAAACATCGCCTCCACCACCTCTTTCAATGTCGAGGCCGACGCCTTCAGGCCCTTGGCGAAGGTGCCCTTAAGATTCTTGCTCTTCTGAGCTGCGTTCGCTATCACCTTCACCGAGGTGGCGCCAATTTCAGGAGCTCCTCCACGGTCTTCAGGGAGATAACTCCCTCCGACGGGCGAAGCTCATCCAATAGCTGCTGGACCTGCTCCTCAGCAACTACTTCACCCTCCGTGCGGCCTCTGTTGTAGGCCTCCCGCCTGGAAAATACGCCGGACGTTGGAACGATCGGTGCCGTCACTGCAGGGGGTGTCTTCGGGCGAGCGAACCTCGTCACAGTCCCCCCTCTTTGGGAAGAATGAACCTTCCTGGGTAACTCGAGGTCAACCTCAGGAAGGTTTCCGTCACCTCCGGGAGATGCGCCGCGCTTTTGTTGTTGAGCCCGTCCTCCGGGCAGCCCAGAGATGGGCTACCCTCTACTCTGCCAGAACATTAGCCGTGTGACGGTAGTTTCACGAAACGCCGCGAATCCACCGGCACACGTTGCCCGGCACTTAGCACCCCGCAGCTACGCCAGTCTAGTTAGCAGCGCAAAGGCTGCCCTTTTAGCTCGTGGGTTTTTTTCGCGGCGAGAATCACTGTTCTTGACGCGAGGCCCGCGAAGTGTTACCGGTGCATGGGCGCGGGCACCTGCGCCCGTAATGCACCAGTAGTTTTGACTGCAGCGGACTTTTTTTCCGCTCCGGTCAGCCGGGGCATGCGGCAGCGGCATGTTCTGCCGCTCCCCACTGCACCGTGAGCGTTAGGCATTTTTTACGGCCATAAAAAAAAAGGAGTGGGTTCACGTCGGTAGTACAATGGATAAGATTCAAACCCGCAACCTCACGATGCCTTAGTCATTAGGCTACCGTCGCTTCAAGTTAGTATATGTGTAACTTTTCAAAATTTAGGTTACTTTAAGTGATTCTGGAGTAAATAGTTACTGGCTTTGAATTCATCCGATTGCAATAAAAAATATTTTAGAAACTTATTACCGTGCAAACATTATTAAAAATAGGTCATTTGTATAGATTGTAGGATTGTACTTTCTTTTTAATTTTTTTTTTTCATTAGCTGGTGACATAACAAATCAAATCAAGTTATTGGACGATTTTTTAAATTTCTTTGGTAGTTATTAAATCGACTGTATAAACGGATAGATAAAGAAACCACAATTTTATTTACATACCATGAGTTATAGTATCACATAAATATTTAATGTAGTCATAAATCGCAGACGTAGAATAAAATTGGAGTCGTCTGTACATAGTAGAAGTCTAGATATATCTGTTACTTAGCCTAATTGCTGTTGCTATGAAAACGTACGGGACTGTCCTTTAAATGAGACATACGTAAATAGAGCAAGGGTTGTGATGTGACTGTATATATGCGTTAAAACACATAACAACGAGAGTACAATAGGAAAAAATCACATAACATAACCGTTTGTTTGGTTGAACGCGATAATCTCAGGAACTACTGGTTTGAATTGAAAAAATATTTAAATGTTGGATAGCCCATTTATTGAGGGAGGCTATAGGTTACATAGCATCACGCTACGACTAATAGGAGCAAAGCATGATTGAAAAATGTTGCAAAAACGGGGAAAAATGAGTTGCGCGGATCAGCTACTTGATGAATAAGGGGGGAACTTCCCACTTACCACTTTTTTCAAGTCACTGTTGATCTGTGAATCACAATGATTGAAGAAGTGAGGGCACTCGCAGTTCCTATAATCTTTGATATACATTATGTAATATTCCGTTTCCACGAAGTAAAACTCCGACATACTGGTATAACGTTTTAACTCGAGTAACGCACACATATAGCCATTGGAAGACCTTTTAAACAAAGTGGTCTGAGATTTCTGGTAAATTTGCATCATATTCAGTGGTCGTATAATTTAAGCCCGCCTGAACTGTAATGTAATCTAAGGGACCGTCTCCACGGGCGAGAGAATCGCGACGATTCCGCTTTACTATCGTCAGATGGTCTCCATGAACGACTCATTATTCAGCCAGCGTATCATCGCGACTTGTTACGGAATCGCCGCGTGTCCGCGACGGAATCTTCACTTTTTCGAGGCAGGATGGCTGGGTTTGACAGCGCGCTAGCCGACGTTTCTCTCGCTCTCAGTCACTCGTCGCAACGCCATGATAACATCGCCTTGTGGAGACACAGTCTAAGAGAGTGCATGAAAATAGGTAGCACGACGATACTATCGCCGCGATTCACACACCATTGAAGACGGTCCCTAAGGCTACAATAAAAACGTGTTTATTACACTCACAAAAATATATTTTATGTATTACGTTCCCGCTTCACTTCTTTATATTTTTAAAACAATTTTCCGAATTGAAAAAGATTTTACAACATATTTACACACTGAATGATTATATGAACTTAATTTGATTGCAGTAGTAAATGGCGCAGATATTTTATAGCTAAACACTTTTTTTTCAATGTTGTTTCTGGTTCTTTGTCATCCTGATGAATATTTTGACTATAATGGTGATGTTTTTGACTTTCGACAGCTTTTAGACTCCTTTTTGATCTCATTAGGCCGCTTTCAGACGTCCAGTTTTTTCACTGGACGCCAAATAGATTTTTTCGCCGTACTGTGCAATGTTGTATGGACTACAATGAGTGTATTCGCATGCACCGGTATCAGACCGGCAATAATGTTCGAAAGACGTCAAAATTCTCTCCATCGTCCGCTAAAAAAACCGGACGTTTGAAAGTGGTTTTACTATTTTACTTTAAATCAAAATTTTACCCCAACATTGACCAGTTGTGAGTATCTCGCAAGGAGGTGGGTACAATTAAATTGCTATCGATAAGGTTGATAAGATCATCAGTAACCCACGGGGGTAAATATTAACGAGTAAGAAACCCAAGTTGTAAATAGTAAAATCAGCTTTGTGCTTGTGTCCTAACCGTTTTTAATTAAGTCAGTCTAATTTTTGAATCAGCACAGATACCCCTGAATCACAGAGCACTGATACCGTTCCAGTTTACCCTTTTCCAGAGTAAATGCAATAGAGTCCTCTGTTGCACATACTCTGACAAAGAGAACGGGTAATTTAAATATCGACTAGTCTGTTGGCCTAGTGTCTAATCAATATAAGTGATCCTGACTACTAAGGCACCTGTCCCACCAACGGCGATGAGTGAGAAGCGAGTAGCGATTTATCGCTCAAGAAACGTAAAACAGATATATTTTGTAGATTATGTCTGTGTAAACAAAAGAGATACAAAATAGAGCAAGTACTCGCACGCAGTGTGAACACTCACTGATCAATTATTTATATCTGTGTCTCTTTTTATTTCACGGGATCTACATAAGTATGTACGTGTCTTGAGCGATAAAATCGCTACTCGCTACTCTTTTTCCCGCCGTTGGTCGGACAGGTGCCTAAGCCAGTGATCGTGGGCTCGGTTTAAACACGGACACCAAATTATGTGATCTACAAATCATTGTTCTGAGTCTAGGTGTACTTTGTATCCGTGATTTTTATGCATGTGAAGTCCCTCGCGATACATGGCGTTACCCTAGTAAAGGAATTGTGCTGTTAAGACAACTCTTAATGTAATATATAAAAAATGCCTATCTACGTCTCTGTGTCATGACGACGAACTCGTTAAAAAAAACATTATATTCAACTGGTAGTAATAAAATTCTACTGAGAATAATGGGAAAAACCCAAGTCACTAAAAAAGCAGCCACCGCACTGCACTTTTACACTGAAGAAATTTATCTTTTTACTTTTCTCGTCTTTTGAAGTCAAATCCTTTTCTAAAAAAGCTCTTTACTACACTCAAGACAAATTAAAGCTTAGATAAGCTCTCCACAAGGGCTAATCAATTTTTCTATTTAATTTGCAACTGTGAAAATTGTTGGGAATACTCCTTGGTTTGAAAAAAAACTGTAATTAAATAGATTTTTTTTGTCCTTGTATTCTTTAGTACGTTATTGTGTGGTGATTGTTTTCTAATATTGTCATTTACCTTTGTGTCTCAAAGAGCATGGCATGAAATCCTCTACCCTGATGGATTTTAAATCACATGGGAGAAATTTTTATGCACCAGCGCAACCACTGTACAAAAAATATATAATAATTAATTTTTCGACAATAATAACAGCAGTTAAAACGGTTTTTTTTATACGACTTTTTTTCATATGTTTTTAATATTTTTGTTTGAATTAAGTTTTTTAAACTTTTTTTTTAAATGATCATTTAAACGTGGAGGCTTCTTAATAGCGATATGATAACTAATGTATTTTTTATTTATAACATATTATTAGTCTGCAAGCCTTCTTCAAAATAAAATAAATGAAATAAATAAATTATAAATACATGAGTGTATGAGTGTACCTGTTCGATGGAGTGGTTATTTTTAATTATATTTGACTGCCATTTTCTGCCATTTGGTAATCCATATGACTGCTACTTTAGGGATTGGGTTCAATTCTCACAAGGGACAAAAGTAATCCATAAATATTTGTTTGGTTTTTGGATGTACTTTGTGCCAACTTATTGCATATTTGTAATACCGGGAATTTAGTGGACTTGTTTTTGCTCCTTGTAGAGAGCTGGACATTTGTTTATATTTAATTTATGCTCAAAATTTACCGTAGTACAAAATTGTTCATTTAATGAATATAAAAATTAATAAAATATACTTTATTAAATACTAGCTGTCCCGCGCAACTTCGTCTGCGTAAATTTTCCCCGTTTTTGCAACATTTCTCATTGCTGCTCCGCTCCTATTAATCGTAGCATGATATTTTATAGCCTATAGTCTTCCTCGATAAATAGGCTATACGACAAATAGGAATTTTTCAATTCAGACCAGTAGTTCCTAAGATTATCGCGTTCAAACAAACAAACTGTTCAGCTTTTTAATCTTAGTATAGATTTAGCAATGTGGGATTGTGATCCCACATTACTAGAACGCCTCCAGCTAAGCTCACTGGCTTGTGTTAAGAGTGGGTTTATGTCGGTAGTATAATAGGTAGAATTTGATCCTAGGCCCTCACGATTGCGAGTCCGATACCTTAACCTAATTTAAAAATGCCTTATTATCATTGTCATCCCATCCCATTGCGATCTCTATAGTCAGCTCGTAAGCCTCCCTAAGGACCAGGAATTCCCAAAACAGTGTATGCGAGATAAATGAGAACAGAGACACATTTAATTAATACCACCCATAATACGATAATGCGGTAGTACGATATAACAACCTATATATATATACCTACAGTATAAAGGCACCGATCAATTCACGTTATAACTATCCAGCTTCCCATTCTCCCATCCATAGATCAATTAAGGTTTCTTGTATTATTACATTATTAATACATACGATAAGACACCGTTGAAACACTTCAAAGACTAACAACGTACCGTATAGATTTACACGAAATTGAATTTGCCGATAATAATATAGCATAGGCACTGTTTCTATGACTTGTGTTAATTTAAATTGATGTTATCTCTGTTTAAAATATTTCTTATGAAAGAGACAATAACAATAAATAACAAAACTCCCTAACAAGAATTAAAAATATAGCGTTTTTAATTAAGTTTTGATGACTACGAGCTTTCGAGCATTCGTTCTACGCTCGTAGCTTTCGTAGATAGTTCGTAGATGTTTCATCTACGAGTGCTCTACGTTGGTATTAAAGTTTGACGTTGAGATACAAACCAGTCAAGTATGAATTGGACTCGCACACGATAGGGACGGTATAAACGGAACCCTTATAGTTTCGTCATGACTGTCCATCTGTCTGTCTGTCTGTTTGTCTGTCCGTCCATATGTCACAGGCGTTTTACTTAAAGGCTATTCAATGAATATTGATGATATTTGTGAAAAGGTGTCTTGTAGTAGCTGCTACTTAGTTTGATAGCAAAAATATAATAACAAATATGTCGAATTAATTGAAAATTTGCTTCTGTTACATGTAATGAATGCCCCATTACATGTAACAGAAGCAAATTTTCAATTAATTCGACAGGTCTTTCATAACTTCTTAAGCTATCTAATAAACTTTTTTCATTCAGTGAATATTTTTGGTAATAATCTCACCAAAAGTTGAATAAATTGTGTCCCCCCCCCCTTATCTGTTTAACCGTGAGACCAAAAAATATGAATTAAAATCAAAAACGTATCTTAATAAATACTTTAAATTAAAATTATTTCGGCCATGATCGGATATTTCCGAAAAACTGCGTTTCTAAACAAAAGGGCGTAAGTGCCATAAACACACACTCTATTATTAAAAACTGCGGAACCCACATGGTCCAATATGCTCTTGCCCGGTTTATGAAGTTAAATTAAACATTAAAATCTATATCTTTATAGCAAGCTTTCTATATTTTTATAGCAGGCCTAGTACCTATTACATGCACTAATAAAAATATAAACTATCAGTATTTACAGTATCAGTTTAGTATCAGTTAGTAGACACATTATTTATATTAACGATAGTCTGCTTAGGTAATTTGCTTCAACATACTCAACTAAAAAACATAACTGAAAATAAATATTTCATATTTCAATTGTCGGAGAGTTATTGAATGACTAATTAATACCCGTTGGCCTAACATCAATATTAAGATGAAATAGCAAGTCTATTGAGTCATTTAAACATAGCCGCCTCAAATTGACATGACTTTAGTTTGACGTTTGCATTTGTGATGCTGGTAGTGAGGCGGTTAGTCACATTCAGGCAGCCTTCATCGAGCGGTCGTAATAGCAACACGTCTTCCTATAGACTTCGCTATTTTTATAGTTATGTGTGCGAAGTGTTAGTGATGCAGTGGCAGGTTACTTTAACTTGCTCAAGGTATCCCGTTCATATGATCGATTATCATAATGTTGAATCGAATATTGAGCCGCTAATGGCTCACAATGCTACGCTGGCACTTCGACACATATAATGTACACTAAATGCAAAATAGCTGTGAGTAAAAATATATTATTTTGTTTACACTCAAAACTAAATAACCAATTGATCGTTTGAATTCTTTCACTGGCTCCTGCCAGGCTGCTTGTCGAGCTGCTTTCGGTTGCTGCTTGCCGAAGTCGTAATCAAATTGTATATACTATAGTGCGTTTAGACGCACGGCACGTAGCTCGGCAAGCATTCCTTCATGGGCTTGCGGTACTAACAGGCCAAAACCAGGAACAAGGAGCAGAGCAGAAACGCTTTGCGCTCGTGTTCGTGCCTGTTGTATAATATAGCTTTGAACGCGAGCGTGTAAACCCACCATTAAGGTAAATATATTTTTTTATTGTCCGACTTTTCGACGGTATTGCGGCTGTAGTCGCGGGTGTATAATTTTAAAATGTTTACAAATCGCGAAAGTTCATCAAAGTGAAAGCACTATCATACAACTTGCATTAGAATAAGCATAAGATTTAAGCACACATAGTTTTTACATTATAAGTGGATGCTCGTACTATGTTGTACACATTGAGGTTGATATATTCAATCTCATGAAATTCTTCGTTTAATATTTTTTCCCCGACTGTATAACTCTTGTTTTTGCATTAATCCTCATATATGATGTTAAATAAAATGGTGGCAGCACCTTAGCTACATATGCAGTTTATAAAACAAAGAAAGATTTTAAGCATTGGCAACTTGAAAAGAGTGCCCGTGAGTTTTATTGCCTCGTTCTTTTCTCCGGCTTTATATATTGTTTGGAAACAGGCATTAACATGAACATATAGAATGGACTTTCCACAAGTGTATTATTTTGCTTCCTTAGTGAATAAACTTTTAATAGATAGATAGACCATAGTAACAAAGTACGTAATTCGATATATAAAATTATCAAATAAGAAACAACTACATAGACAAACTACTCTTCCTTAACATTCAACTACTGACATTGTTTAAGACGCTTGTTCCGAACGATAAGCCTCTGTCTCATTCTTATCTTAGAAGACAGAAAGGGACAGAATGTCATATCATTGGTTAGGATTAGTCAGGCTGAGTGACCCCTGTAATCCTTCGGGACGGATAGGAGTTTGACGGTAAAGTATAATATAAAGGAGGAATTTCTTTAAGACGCTTAATACTACCCGAAACCGGTCACCCTTTTTGGGTACGCCAATTTAAGGTTTACCCGATTTTGTTGCTTTATTTGTCGTTTTGTAAAAAAAAGTAATGCCATGATTTTACCGCATTTTACATTTTAGAACAGCACGTTACTTAAAAATGCGTCTGTTATAATATTAAATGAAGTTTCTCTCTGAATAACTATGAAGCATATTTGAAACGAAAGTTTTGGTCGTACATAATATGCAAACGTGGAAGTCACAAAATGTAGAGGTGCAGAAGGCTGACTCAGAGGTCAATAACAAGATTTGAGAAAGAGATTTTTGTGACAAGTGGACTATAGATATCCTTGTCAGTTGTTCTAAGAAAAATCTATTTTCACTTAATCAGGTCAAACTAAAAGCCGAATCTCGCTCGATTGGGAATAATAAAGCTCTCAACTTAGGCAAATGTGATGGTAGTCGGATTTCAGAGAAGGTTCTTAAGTAATTCTCCTGCTTAATATAAAATTTCTTTTAGAAACGGGAGCTGGAAATGAGAGGTCATTCAGAAATAATTGAATGGTACATTTCTATAAATAACTTGTTCCCAGTTCGAGTGGCTTAAGCTTACTAAAAATTTATGGATTTTATAGAATTTTATAACGAGTCTTAAATCGCGTAAATATTTTAGAGTACCCATGACCACAGCCATTGCAATACGGTCGAGACGTCGGGCAATAAAACCCGCGTAACGTAGCTGAAAATAAAATATTTACGCGACTAAGACCCGTAGCTTATAAAATTCTTTAATGTGTACAAATCGCGAAAGTGTTTCTTTTAATGTATTAAACTAACATCCTTACTATTTATGAGTAAAATGTACTTAAAATTTAATAAAAGTTTTAAGTTCATTTTACTCTTGTAGGGTCTATAGAAAAAAAGCTTGCTGGCAGCGATGTTTTAAATTTATATCGAATTAAACGAAAGAAATATTCATATTTTCAGCTGTTGCTCATTAAATAAGCGTGTGAAGATTTGCACATCACACGTGGGATATATCCGTACCTATATTAAATACAATGTTCTTCGCGTAGTTATCTGTGAATTCCCTTTTGTCATTTTTGAGATGATATAATGCTGAAGTTTCGCGCGCTTTGATATGTGTCAACAATTGAGGCTGCTAGGAAGCGATGAAAGCCTGCTAGTTAAAGCTTTGGGCTAGCAATAGAGAGGTCTCGAGTTCGAATCTTATCCATAATACTACAGACATGAACCCATGCAATTTAGTTTAGCTGGAGAGGTTAATGGAATTGCTAGCTATATGAGACCCAATTCCACATTGCTGGGCTATCTTTTAAAAAATGCTAATGTGTCCAAAACGGCATACTTAATCGCAAATGTAATTTTACACTTATAGACTTGTACGTTCGCGTATTAATACGAAAATAGAGAACCAGCCAAATTATAATCACCAATTAAGAATAACCATTTGTTTATTATTTCCTAAGAAACTGTTTGCTGTTGTCCTTGTAAACCTTAACTTCTACATATACATTTCCTAGAATGTAATATTCTAAACAATTAAAAATTATCACAATTCAGAATCGATTTGTCGGGAAATTCTGTTTTTTTAGTTATTGAATGATTTATTCAAATCCTTAGCAACATTAA
Source organism: Herminia tarsipennalis (assembly GCA_945859575.2). Lineage (NCBI taxonomy): Eukaryota > Metazoa > Arthropoda > Insecta > Lepidoptera > Erebidae > Herminia > Herminia tarsipennalis. Next base: position 13,363,643 of record OX243855.2, read on the forward strand.
TGATACCGGGACAACAGTGAGTCAGCTCTATTTTTGCAAACAAATATTCTTTGTGTTATAGACAAGGGAAAAAAACAACCAATTGCTTGTACCATTTGATTCAGAACTCATGTTCTACATGATTGGATGCATTAATCCGCTGTTGTATCTGATTGCAGGTGATACAATAATGAAAGTGCAAACTAACGTGTTCATTTGATTTCAATAATGTCTCATGGGAACCGTCAAAATTGCACTATAGCTCGAACGCGATTGCAGTGTTCAATGTTCAAAATCGCCTGGGATCACGAAAGTAACAGAAACCAATTTTAGTTTTACTTCCGAACGAATAAAAGTGAGGGGATGAATATTATCACTACATAGTATAAAACAAAGTGGCTTTCTCTGTCCCTATATCCTTATGTATGCTTAAATCTTTAAAACTACGCATTGGATTTTGATGCGGTTTTTTTTTAATAGATAGAGTGATTGAAGAGGAAGGTTTATATGTATAATAACATCCATATATTTTATACCTGTGCGAAGCCGGAGCGGGCCGCTAGTTGCTAACAAACAAACTTAACCTGATTGCAAACAGTTTTGCGTATATAAGAAGACTAATTCTTAAATTTTCAATACGACAAAAATAATATTTTGTTTTGCTGAACTCGCTATGCCAACGGTAGATAGTTGCTAAGCTTAAAAGTGCAAATTTTTGTTAGAGTCAATTGTTCCCCCCCCCCCCCCGCCAGCTAAATAGTTGATGTTGGGTATGTGAAAAAAATCACGGTAGTAGTATTTATAGTGAAATTAAAAGGAAAACTATCACAACTAAGAAGGCTTTACAAGTTTACGAGTAACAGCTGATCAAATGAGAAGTAACAAAATTTTCGTACAAATTACACTGGCAACATTATTAAGTAGATAAAACGTTGTAAGTATGAAACAAAAACAACAGAAAGCCCACTTCTTAAGCCACATTATTTGGATGGGGAAGGGAATACGGAACCCTACATTAAGCTCGGGGCAAGCTGCACTTGCCCGGTTTTAAATAAGACACGATAATTTAATTTGGTTTTCGAAAAAATCTGGAGAGAAATTCGAAGCATGGTATTTTTACTTTCAAATTAGCAAAGTTTTCAAAATAATTACAAGTAGCCAGTGCCTTATACATAAACATTATCGGTACCAAATCAAAGGGCTATAAAACGTGATTTCGAAAATATTATAACCTTAATGTTCAAAAGAACTATAGCACTCTAAACTTGTTTTAAACATTAAGGTTAATCAAAAAATCATAAAAAAACAACGATAATAATAAAACAAATAGTTCTTATTAAATCACTTTGTATCTTACAACGACTAAAAAGTATTAAATAAAAAAACAATTTAAAACACTAACAAAACCCGCCTGCAAAAAGACGGAAACAATTTTATTTGTTAACTTTTAAATATATTTTACTGTCACAGCTTACTGCTAGTTTAAGTAATTTTATTTATTTTTTTGTTTCTGTTCTTTAGTCAATTATCTATGAAAACAAATAACTACATTGTCTTACACATAAATAACAAACACCTTACAAATATATTACAACTACTAAACAATAAATAACAAAAATCTGTTACAAATTACAATTTACAAAAAGCGCTCATGCCCATAAAATGTATTATTGTGAATCACATTACTCGAGCGCTGGACCCGACCGGCCTAACATAACACAATAAGACGGAAAGGCAGGCTTAGGGTATTGAAAGTAAGAAGAAATTAAATAAAAAAGGTGACGAAGAGACGCTAATGTTTTATGTGAAATAGTAATCGGTTTTAATGCCAGTAGTGACCAGTTTTTTGTTTGGCTCAGGAAAAAAGTTATTACCTATAAAGACCCAATTGCTTAAAAATAAATATATATATGATTGAGAATTGTATGTTATATATATATATATGTGTGTAAGGTTCGTAGCCTATGATCACATAATAATTGAGACGAATACAACGACATTTCAAATAGTGAAATCCGTCAAGCTGTTAAGGCTATAGAATGGAATACGCTTAAAAACATTACACAAACTCTCCTTCTGATGCTGTCAGATAATAAACTATATTGATACTAAATAGGTCCTTATATCCATCTGACGCCTGATGAATTTAAATACGCAACGGTATGTTTGTACGCGCATCATTCAAAATCTATTGAAGGAAATTAGATTAGATTTTAATAGCTGCATTGTTGCAGCTCTAACATAAATTTGGAAGATGTTTCATGTTGGTTCGCCGTGTGTCGAGTTACACCTGTTCTACAAATTAGATCGCTCTCTGCCGACGAAATTACGGGCAAAACCTAATAATTCTATAAAATATCAATTTGACTGCCTCTGTGGCGCGGTGGGAGTGTATCCGACTGCTACGCAAGAGGTTGTGGGTTCGATCCCCACCCAGGATAAAACTTTGTGTGATGAGCACGAGGGTTTATTCGGTGTCTGGGTGTTATTTATCTATAATATGTATGTATTTAGAAATATATAAGTATGTTTATCAGTTGTCTGGTTGCCAAAGTACAAGCTCTGCTTAGTTTGGGATCAGATAGCGTTGTGTAAGTTGTCCCAAGATATTATTATCAAGATATTATTATTATTATCATTATTATTAATAAGCTAACAACCCTTACATTAAATAAGTATAGTTCCACCGCGACCGCTGTACTACTCTGTGGCTCGTCGCGTCTTCCTACACAGCAGTAGCGGTCGCGGTCAAACGGGACAGTATTGACCAACGACTGAAAGGTCATCGGCTCAGTCGATCGACCGTTACAGCCAACCCAATCACAGCATAGTTAGCTTGAATGGCAAGAGCTGGTAAATACAAGCAAAAGCTTTTAACAACTTTTAAAATGGAAATATAGAATTCTAAAATTCCATTTGATAGGTGTTGCACTTTAATCGGAAACATAATAAATAAATATATTGGGACAGTACTCACGGCTCTATTCTAAAACTAGGCTAATGTTTGTTATTGAATCACACCATAGCGGGTGAACGGATCTAGACGAAATTTGAAAGAGAGATAGATTTTAGTCTTTTTTCATCTTGGAAAAATGTTCCCGTGGGAAAAAATGTTTTTCAAAAGTGGCTAGCAACAGCTAGAACATAAAATATAAATAAATCATAAAACAAGCAATCGTCCCCGTCGCATAAAGTTTTATACTGGTTAGGAATTGAATCCACACCCCCATATCAAATTTATAATCATTCAAACATTGTAAAATTGGCAATTTGGAAAAAGTAGCCGCAAGTTTTTATTGCCAGGTTGTTTTCTCCGGCTTTACCTATTGTTTGCGAACTTTGCATTACATATACATGTAGAATCCCGACGTATCACCAGTGCTGTTTTGCATCTTAATTAAAAAAAAAAAATTTTTTTTTGAGTTTTCACAGCACTCAACCATTAGACCAGGCCAGTCAGTCAGAGAAATATTGATTCGATACGATTTGATTATTTGTTGCCACAATACAAAAAAAATCTACAATAATATATTCTCACAATTGTACATTTGCACAAAATACCGTGAGTTCAGAATTTAAGTTCATACATACGTCGCTCGAGTAACGCACATATCGATATAGTTTACGAATACGGAATCTAGGTGGGAAACCTTGGTTCGAAATTCTACGCTTCATTTAAACGCCCCGGGGAAGGACATAGGATAGTTTTTATCGCGATAACCGACATCCACGCGGGCGGAGCCGCGGGCGAAATCTAGTTTTCAATAATTTATATATACACATTGTATAGTCGTATCTACATTGACTAGGCTATGGGAACGATGTCTTTTATATCTCATTTCTGTCTTAAATTCATACTTAAAACTTATTTAGTAAGTACACTTTTCATATGGCAGTCGTGTTTTTTTTTACTTTTTATAAATAGATTTTTGGGTTTTTTTTGTACGTAGGTACCTCTTAATAATTTTAATTTCTTGGTAATAATCAACACAGCTTTTATTTTAAAGATTTTTCGTGATCTTGCGTAAAAACTGTCAAGACACTCTCCTTGTAAGGAAAAAAAAGACAAGGTCGACCCCCTTAATTGTCTTACGTAATAAATGGATGGCTCCTTATGTGTGCGTTGCTTAGCAACGTTCATACGAAGCTTATCTTCTGTTCTATCGATATTCTGTGTCATTATTATGACAAGGACACAATTGTGCCTGTTTATTTTAGATTCCTTTACAAAGATTGTGTTCCTTTGACGCCAACTAAATCTACCTTTGCTACTCAACAAGTATAGATAACGGATAAAGACGTTTACAATGGGGAGATATTTCAAGAAATCTCTTCGCCGGAAGCTGGTCGGGTTTCCTTATCCGGCGGAAATGAGCCGCCGGAAGCGGCGGGCAGTGGCTGCCCTATTTCGCTTTGCGTAGAAGGTAACACACGAATAAATACATTGATGAAAATAAATTTATTGGATTTGTTATCTACTTATACTGCTAATATTTTGATGCTTAGGCATATCGCATAAAATTTCGGGATTTAATTGCATTAAATATTTTAAAAGAACTATACTTTTTAGGGTTCCGTAGCCAAAATGGCAAAAGGGAACCCTTATAGTTTTGCCTTGTCCGTCTGCCCGTTCGTCCGCAGCTTAGCTGAGAGACTGTTAGTGCTAGAAGGCTGTAATTTACATGGATACACATATTAGACACGCTGACAAAGTGAAAAAATAAAATCTTAAAAATCATTTTTTTAAGGTACCTTCTCTATGTGTAAAGTGTTGGTAATCTAGGATATATAGTGAAATTAAAACAAAAACTAAGCTAAGTAGGCTTTACAAGTTAACGAGTAACAGCTGATCAATTGAGAAATAACAAAATTTTCATACAAATTCCATTGAAAGTTATTATTAAGATAACGTTTTAAGTATGAAACAAAAACAACATAAAACCCCCTTGTTAAGCTGCATTATTCGGATGGGAGTCTACGAAACTCTACATTGTGCGTGGCCTCACATACACTTGTTTGGTTTTAAATAATACTAGCTTTTTCCAATTTTTCCCGGTTTTGCAATATTTTTCATCGCTGCTCCGCTGATATTGGTCTTAGCATGATGTTATATATCCTATAGTCTTTCTCGACGAATGGGCTATCCAACAGTAAAATATTTTTTAAATTCGACTCATTAGTTCCTGAGATTATCGCGTATAAACAAACAAACAACCTCTGCAGCTCTATAATGTTAGTATTAATATGGAGAAAATATTCGTTTCAGGCGGGACTTGAACTCGCGACTTTAGGAGCACCGGCCCTAAGCTGTTTACCAACTCCTGCACATGTCTGCTAAAGTAGAATTTTACTCCACATGATACAATTTACGTCGATCGTCGTGCCACCACTTTTTATTTACGATGTTTTGATCGCACGCACGTCTTAGTCACGGGTCTACAGATGACTGCTAAGTAAAGTTTCCCTGAGCCGTAATACATAACACCATTTTATTCTGAAGATCTCTAAGATACAATGTCTGTATAAAGTGCGTTGCTCGAGCGAAGAAGGTATGTATAAAACTTTCCTTCTGTTCTCTCGGTGTTTTGTGCCATTATTGCAAATATAGACCTTATATTATAACACATATATTGTGCCAAAATTATTAATCGCATATCAACCCATATGATGGCCCACTGCTGGGCACGGGTCTCCCCAGTAGAACCTACTAGTATGTAGATCCTGGGGGTAATTGCCATAATCGCCACGCTTGGCGAGCGGGTTGGCGATCGCAGTAAGGCTTTAAGTACGCAGAGGACGCTGCTGCCCGTCCTTCGGTGTGAAATCCCTTAGTCGCCTTGACGACACCTACGGGTAGAGATGGGGTGGTACTATTCTTAAGCCGGCACCACACGGCATATTTTAAATTATTAATCGCGTTAGTGATCAATTGCATTGGCTCTCAAAATTGCAATTGATCAAAGCCAAATTTACCATCACCTAAGGCAAAATATTACACACAAATTCGATTTCTCAAAATGATTATCGATTAATTAGAGCAATTACCTATTGGGTAATTGAATATGTTGGTGCACAAAGCCTTCGATTTCAGAAGTGTTATAGTTAAGCCTACCTATTTCAATTACGGCAGTAATTGGAGGATATTTTTTCTATATGTGACGTGTCAAGGATATTTTAGCAAGTTTTATGTTTTGGAAGATAATTGGTTGGTCAATGGCACCAAGAAACGGTTTGGATAAAATATGTGTATGTGTCTCGTGTGGGACTAACTGGAAATTAATCTTTGTTTATCCTACGTACAGTTGGAAGTTTACAATATAATTTCATAGTAATACAATAATTTGCATGCTTGCACAAAGACAAGTGTAAATTGAAGATTTAATAGATTGATATATCTATACTAATTTTATAAGGCAAGGGAGTTTGTTTGTTTATTTATTTGTTAGTTTGTTTGTTTGAACGCGATAATTTCAGGAACTACTGGTTCGAATTTAAAAATCTTTTAATGTTGGATAGCCTATTTATCGAGGAAGGCTATAGTCTATATAACAGCACACTATGACTGCCTCTGTGGCGCGGTGGAAGTGTTTCCGACTGCTACGCAAGAGGTCGTGGGTTCGATCCCCACCCAGGATAAAACTTTGTGTGATGAGCACGATGGTTTATTCTGTGTCTGGGTGATATTTATCTATATTAAGTATGTATTTAGAAATATATAAGTATGTTTATCAGTTGTCTGGTTTCCATAGTACAAGCTCTGCTTAGTTTGGGATCAGATACCGTTGTGTGAGTTGTCTCGATATATAATTATTATTATTATTATTAATAGGAGCGTAGCATCTATCTTTGGGAGCCACTTGACAGTTGTACGTCACCCGAAACGACAGATTATAGATACAACTTCTAAATTTGGTTAGTAAATTTCACTTGTTGTAAATAAAATATTGCAACATGTTCGACAAGAGTATTTAAACACATTGCTGCATTTTTAGAAATGTCTGTCTGTTTGTTTGAACACGTATCACGTAAAAACTACCGGAGAGATTCGGTTGAAATTTTTCAAGTGTAATTTCATAGATGCGGATTAGAATTAAGGATATAAATTATCACGCTTTTTCCCATAGGAGCTAAGCAGTAGAGGATATTTTTTGTAGCTATTATTCGTTATTAAACAGTAACTATTTGACGGATCTTTATGAAAGTTTGCAGTAATACTATAGGTCATTATTTACACTATGAATCATTACGCTAACGTCTATGAGGAACGAGCGGCAACGTATTTTTTGTCGCACCATAATGGTTTATCACAAAATTTTCCACAATAAGACATTATTTACAATTGTAACCCATGGAATACATAACTTCACGCTAAAACTATAACACAACATTTTCAAGTTTCATAAGAACAGTTATTTTGACGTGCGAATTCTTTTAAAAAGCGTTCAGGGTTTGTGAGGACTATTTTTAGATTTAAGGATCCCTTTGTGAAATATTAAGCTTTATAGTGATTTTTTTTCTTAGAGTCAAGTGTCCCCCTGCCCGCTTAATGGCTGATGTTGCGTATGTGAAAAAAATCACGGTAGTAGTATACATCGTAAAACTATAAGGAAAACTATCACAGTTCAGTACTGTAGGCTTTACAAGTTTTTGATAAACATCGGATCAAATAAGAAATAACAAAATGTTCATAGAAATTCTATTGAAAATTATTAGGTATTAAGTAGGTATAATGTTGTAAGGATAAAACAAAAACAACAGTAAACCCACTTTTTAAGCCGCACACCAAATTACCAAATTTTTTTTTTTTTTTTTTTATTATAGATGGGAAATCATCAAATGACTTCTCCCGCTGTGGGCATGAGCGGGAGGGCGTGTCAGACTCTTACTGACTAAAACCCATCTGTGTTCCTTCTTTCGCCCTGGTGTTCCGGGAGCACGGTAACTCTTTCGAACGATCCCGCACTCCCGGTGGGCGCCGGCCCAATGGGGCCCCGTCACTTGCTGACACCTCTTTGAGGCTCGCGTGGAACACTAGCGCGCCGTCGACCCGGGCCTGGTCCTAAGCTGGACGGCAAGCTACCCACTGCTCGTCGTCCGCAGGCCTGCGCCTAGGGTGGCCGGATGTCGTCCCTTGGCACCCGTCGCATAGAGCGTGCCACGCGGCGGCCGGGGCGTGAGGACCGTCTATCTCTCACGCGTTCCGCCGTCTCCTTCTGCAGCATCACCTCCTTGCAGAAGGAGACGACTGCCTCCCATTCCCTCTTGCTTCGCAGCATGGCTCGAATGAGGCCCGGACGCGAGAGGTCGCCGCCGCCGATCGCTGTCACTAGGGCAAGCCGCTGCTCGGCCCAAGCGGGGCACACCTCCACCGTGTGTTCTATTGTGTCTTCCGGCCGGTCACCACAATGGTGACACCCAGGCGTTTCCTCCCGCCTGATGCGATGCAGGTACCTCCCGAAACACCCGTGTCCGGTTTACCTGCGTCAGGCGGTAGGTGAGGACGCCATGGCGCCTCTCCAGCCACTCCTCAAAGAGGGGGCTTACTGCTGCTATCGCGGCGTGCCCTGCTCGTGGTTGCGACAGTCGGTCCCTCCATGAGATCGAGCCGGAGCTCCCTCCGCCACACAGCAATTTGTCGCGGCAGCTGAGTTTCGTCCCGGCTCATCGCCTCCTCTCGCCACTCGTATACGAGTGCGAGGGCTATCGCCTCCAGATCCCACGGCGCCATTCCGGCGAAGAGGCAAGCTGCCTCGCGGGAGACCGTCCGATATCCCCGGATGACCCTGTTAGCTGTCACCTTTTGGGGCGCGTTCAGGAAATGGGCGGCTCGTCGCCCCAAGGACCGCGCCCATACCGGGGCCCCATATAGGGCCATCAACCGTACAAGCCCCGCGTATAGCCTTCGGCAGGGGGCGTTTGGACGCCTCAAATTAGGAAGGAGCCGCTTTAACGCGGCCCCAGCCCGTTCCAATTTGGAAGCCAAACGTCGGAAGTGCTCTACGAAGTTCCACCGGCTGTCGAGGACGAGTCCCAGGTACTTCATCGTCGACTCGACGCCGATGTGAACCCCCCCTACTGCCACCTGGAATCCCGGGGGTAGTCCGTTCCGCCGGCCATAAAAACACATGGCCTCGGACTTGTGCAGAGCCACCTCGAGACCCAGTCGCCGGATTCGGTTAACAACCGTTGCAACCCCGCATTCCATCGCTGCGGCCGCCCCTGGGTACGACCTCCCTTGTGCCAGAACCAGCGTGTCGTCGGCGTAGCACAATACGCTGACACAGCTGGGGCCGTCAGCGCGCAACACCCAGTCGTAGCCGATGTTCCATAGGAGCGGCCCCAAAACCAAACCCTGTGGAACACCGCACGACATCTCTCGCCGGCTCCAGTCCCCGTTAAGACCGGGGTAGATGACGGCCCTGTCCGTTAGATAAGCCTTGACCACGCGACGGAGGTAGGTCGGCACCCGGTAATACCGGAGCGCCTCCCCAATGCAACTCCAGGGCAAGGTGTTGAAGGCATTGGCAATGTTTAGAGACACCGCCAAGACGACCCTACCCCGGGACACCGCGTCCCCCGTCGTAAGAGCACGTACTCGTATAATGGCGTCCACTGTGGAGCGTCGCCTGCGGAAACCGAACTGCATCTCAGATAGGTTCGGTCCAGCCCCTGACAGGTGCGCGACAAGGCGGTCTGCAATTACTCTTTTAAAGAGCTTCCCCACCTCGTCAAGCAGCACTATGGGCCGGGCGCAGGCCGCAGGGCGTCCGCAGGGCGTCCTGGCTTCCGTATCAGGACCAGCTTCCCTGTTTTCCAAAGAAGCGGGAACTGGCCCCTCTCCAGGCAGGCGCTCATAAGCCCCCTCAGTCGAGGCCCAAGAGGCCCCATCGGGTCCTGGGGCGGTATTCTTCGCTGTCAACCTACCTACCGCCGCTCTTAAGTCTGCCCCAGTCACTTCTGGAACGTCGGCGTCGTTCGAGTGGTCCGCTTCGATCATCGTAGTACGCGGGACCATGCGCGGAGGATTATGCTCACCACGCGCAGGGAACTAAGCGCTCACCACGCCTTCCACCAGCTCGGGCCGGAGACTTTGCGTCAGCGGGGGAGCCCAGGGACGGATCTTGTCCCGCACTATCTTGTACGGGCGCCCCCGCGGGTCCCTATCGAGAGTCTCCAGCATTTCCTCGCGGGCGAGGTTCTTGGCCCGATAATTTGCCTCCTTAAGGGTGGTCTTTGCTGCTCTGTATTCCTCGTACAGATCCACCTCCCTAGCCTCCGCATTCGGGGGATGGATGCGAAGCCTGTGATGTCTAGTGTACCGGCGGCGCGCAGTGACGCACGCCTCGCGCAGCGAGGCCAGCTCCCGCGACCACCAATGCACCTGGCGCCGAGCGCGACCTGCACGATTGAGGCTACCAGGAGCAGCTCTTTGTCCAGCTGCTTCAGCGCCCACCGTGGACCACTCGGGGCCTGTGGCAACGGCGCCCTTGAGGTCTGGGCGGAGACGTCGAACCTAATGTACCGGTGGTCAGAATAGGTCTCCACCACGCGCCAGTCCACTACGCACCGTGACAGTGCGGGGCTAGCGAACGAAATATCCACCACCGATTCGCCCCGCATCCGCACTAGCGTGGGGACAGAACCCTGGTTTAGGACTACCAAACCTGTCTCCAAAGCCCAACCCTCTACCATCCTGCCTCGCGCGTCCGTGCACTGGGAACCCCAGGCCAAGTTCTTGGCGTTGAAGTCCCCGAGCACCAGCATTGGTAAGGAGTGGTACCTGGCAACGACCACGCTCAACTCCCTGAGGGAGTTATGGAAGTCAGCGAGAGGTCGGTTTGGAGAGAACTAAACTCCCACTACTAAGATCTTCCCGAACCTGGCTACGACACAGCCCTGTCCCTTACTACACAGCCCTGTCCCTTACTCACAGCCCTGTCCCTTACTGAACTAACAATCTAAAACACAGTAAACGAATACCTAAAGCTTTTGGGTGTTGCAGCCATCAATAGATGAGTATGCGCCGATTCTCCGCTGCTGAATCATATCGCGGATCACCCGACAAGACTGTTTACAACATATTTACACAGAAGTTATTTCCTAACATAAACTACTTTAATTTAGACCTGACTTTCAGGCGAACGTAGTCGCGGGCACAGCTAGTTTACAAATATAAATACACAGATACCTTGTATAACAATGACAAGTAAATATTTCATACTTCTATTAAATACGTATACACTACAATGTGTATAGTTTTGATGAAACGAGTATAATGCGGGTGGTGGTAAAATAATGTAGAAATAATAAAGGGACGACGTTGATATGCAGCTTCATGTTTGCTGCTAGGAACAGTCTGACAGGCGTGAATAGTATGTATACAAATAATAAGACTCAGTATGATTATTTTATTTACAAGTGAATTACATTAAATAGATATCAAAATACACGCTCAGTGTAAAAGTGAGATGACAAGACATAGAGATAAATGATGACAAGATATATATCAACATTTATCCTATATACTTTTATAAAAGTATGTAGGATAAATGTTGATAAACTTTCGCAATTTGTACACATTCTGAAAATGTATATATAACGGGTCTAAATCGCGTGAATAATTTAGGGTAAAACCCGTGCCCGACGTTTCGACCGTATTGCAACGACCGTGGTCACAGGTAGACTACCCGTGACCACGGTCGTTGCAATAGATGAATTAAGACCCGTAATATATATTTTTATAATGTATATAAGATGTTTAAGTCAGTTTGATTTCCAAAAAAATGCCGCCTCTTGAGTGAAATGCTATCTAGATATTTCCTTAGACAGACCAAACCAATTTTAAATATTCTGTAACTTTACCCATAACGTAACAGCTTCTTTAAAAGATAAAATTCACAACGAGGTCATTCGACAAAGAACCAATGTTACCGACATAGTACGCAGGTTAAGCCCGCTGAAGTGATAGCCATATCTGCTAAAGGACCGATGGCCGATGAAGCAAACGAGTGCCCAAGTGGAGATCGACGATGTAAAGAAGATCGCTGGAATGAATTAGATGCGGCAGGCGGAGAACCGGATGATATGGCGTAATTTAACCTATGGCCAGCAGTGGACCGATACAGGCTGATTAATTGATTGATTTTATTAACTTATGAAGCAAAAGCGTGTGATATTCGATTCGATATTAGCTTGTGATACATATAAGATATATTTAGGGACTTAATGGCGTGAATTATTTAAAGGTACGTACCTTTTATTTACCCGACGTTTCGATCGAATTTCACCGATCGTGGTCACGGGTCGACTGATGGCAGCTTAGCGATGCCTCCGTGAGGCGCCGGGTTTTTCAACTACCCTCGCCTGGTCTTGATTTTGATAATTTGTACTGTCGGTAGTCGGTGCAATTCGATCGAAACGTCGGGTAAATAAAAGGTTCGTACCTTTAAATAATTCACGCGATTAAGTCCCGAAATATATCTAATATGTATAAAAATCGCGAAAGTTTAAAAACAATAGCTTGTGATAGTCATGATTCTACATTTACATGTAATGCCAAGATTGTGAAATCACTAGCATTTATTACAAAACTCACTAGGCTGGACCTATTTTAAATAAGCACTGAACTAAATAATAAATTCAATTCTACTTCATAAAGTCGTAATAGTCCTAAACTTGCCAATTTCTTACCTAATAAAGGGTCTTTAAACCATTTACGCCTTAAACGCATCCATAACAGTAATTATACAGAAACCGTACAATAACTGGATCCCGAAATACCCTTCGTCTTGAATTACAAATCGACAGATTATGCAAATTAGAGGTCCATGTCCCATACATTGTTTAAGTTTAATGACGAACCCACAATTTAATGATATATGTAACATAACTCACGGGTTAAGATAAGGTAAGAAACTTGTCGTTGTGGTGAACCTAAATTGTTTGAGGAAAATGATAAATTTTAATTGTACTAACTGTCGGTCTAATTTATATTTAAATGTTTGTGTTTGATTGGTAAATTTAGTATCGATGTTCAAAGAAATTTGAAAACCTTAAAAGAGCTTCCTCCAGTGGTCATACATTATCATCACTGGGCTCATCATTGGTCTATGGTTAGTTAGTTGACTGCAAAGCAGGTCGTGGGTTTGATCCCCACCCAGGATAAGACTTTGTGTAATAAGGACGATGGTTTATTCTGTGTCTAGGTGTAATTTAACTATAATACGTAGGTATTTAGAAATATATAAGTATAAATGTTGATAAACTTTCGCGATTTGTACACATTACGAAAATATATTACAGGTCTTAATCGCGTGAATGATTTAAGGTAAAATACCTTGTTTATTTTGCCCGACGTTTCGACCGTATTGCAACGGTAGTGGTCACGGGTAGACTCCTACCGACTCCTTCTATATATATTTTCATAATATATAAGTATGTTTATCAGTTGTCTGGTTGCCAACGAAACAAGCTCTGCTTATTTTGGGATCAGATGACGATGTGTTAGTTGTTCCAAGATATTAGACATAAGATATCATCTGTTGACTCCAAGCAACATTGTTTCTCTGCTAAGTGACCAAAATGTCCACAACTACATGATTATAATGAAATTTATTTACACGATGATGTTAAGTAGTAAATTTATTAATAGTTAGAAGTTGTATATTGTTGTTGTAATTGGTAGAAGTTGAATAACACTACATACTTTAGAAGTAAATTATTTTACTAGACCCTTACTAGCTGCATATTTATACCATTAAAAACTTGTAGGTAGGTACATGCTCCCAGTTAATTAATGGTTGTAAAACTTGCTAAGTGAAAAACGCTATTTATATACGTATATATATATGAACGCCAGATTACCGACAAAAATCATAAAATTAATTGTAATAAGTACCTTTAATTGGCTTAATCGCGTGGTTTAGTAGGTGGATTGATGGATCCCTAGCTTGTTAAAGGTGGAGGCACAATCCCTTAGAGATCTGCCCCCTCACATGTAGACCGCGGAACCGAACACCCTGCGGTTTTAGTTGATTCGATTCCAAAATACCCCCCTTGTACCTCCGCCTTATATATCTTTGGGGATTTATTACAAGTAAATAAAAAAGTAGATTAATATTAACGCTTTCTCTTTGATATATCATCTCGTTTACACATACTTTATCATCGACGTCTAAACTGGTTGTGACTGAAAATAATTCGTTAAATGTAGGTTTTTTTAAATTAATATCTAATATAGTTAGTTATTAGGATCTGTTCTGCCGTTGCCGTGAAAAGGTAAGACACATAGACTATACACTACATACTGTAGGACACAAACATACAAAATGAAATTTTGCAGAGAGGTTTTGAAATGTAGCCTAGAGATAAAAATATATTTTTTTAAATAGCTCTAGCTAGCAGGAGATCTCTTAGGAGCGGTCAAGCCATATCTTTAGGATAATAAAATGTTAAATAAAACGTATGGCTAAACACAGTCGTGATTTAGACAAGTTGATCTAAACAATTGTACGTAGGACGTGCTTTTTTCCATCCGAGTTAATGTATATTTAAACCCTGTCACAAATGGAATGCTAAATGAATTTTCGTCAAACAAAACTTAGAACTATCCCCATCAAACGCATTCCAATCCACCCTTTCTTTTGGGTGTTACGAGAGCTCAGATGTAAAAAAAAATAATGATTCGTTCAAGTGTAAATAGACCGTTACAAAGGCCTAAAACTTTTATTAGTTTTTATACGATACACATTTGATCTAGATAATTATATAAGTAACCTATATCTTCTCTTGCTTCTAATTGTATTATCAGATAAAGATCATTCCTTAAGTGTTATTGTCTAGACAGAAAATAAGCACCAACTATAAAAGCTAATCTGACAATTAGGTCAATTATTTTTTGTTTGGTGTTGGGTAATTAATTTTTATTGAGTAATGAAATTTATTTGTGTAATATGTTAATCATTTTGATATAATATATATATATCAAGTTATACAGCATTAGTATTTACACCATAGAATGTCAACGCGGGATTATAACTTCCTATTTTTAAGCTTTTATTATTTTCAGTACGATAACTTGAAGAAACAGTTTAGTGTATTTATGAATTAATTGTATAATGTTTTGATATATCCGTAAACAAAGATTGTTTATTTTCAATATTAGTGGAACACGTAGAGTTTTATTTTAAAGTCAACTCCCGCATTGAGGTACAAGTCCTGAGTGACTTTAGAAACATACAGCATAACAAACATATAACACAACAGACTGGCTCTCTAACCACTAGACCAACGAACTAGTTAGTAATATTTTCTTAGAAATTTCATAATAAGACTTTATAACTATTAGAACATAAATATTATTTACTTAGTGGTAAAATAGTTCAAAATGTAAGTGAGAACTAGTAGTTTTGTGGCCACTCTACGCCACAAGCGTTTGTTAGTGAGTTGTGAGTGAACTTGATTATCGGTCAGCTACATAAATCGCGTAACATTTGAAAATATTTAAAGCCATTCAGCAAAAATAGGTAGACGGTACATTCTACCGCATAGTCAAATTCAATATATTCAGACTGTAACAAGATAGTCACAGTAGAATTTAAAAAATGGTTGTCTGTAAAGTCGATTTACGGACGATAAATTTTACGTGATAAGAAAACATTAATGACATTGTAATAAACGATTCGCTGCTGTTTAGAAACCATGCCTGTGACTGCTTTAGTGGACTCATGCACCCGACGGCCACAACACTTCAGCCTACCAGCAGGCGGAACGTGACGGACTGTGACTGTGACACTTTTTCGTGCGTGCACCCGGTCACCCGGTAGATTTATAAGACGTTATCACATCAAAAAGTTTTAACATCATAATAATTGCTTTTTGCTACTTATGTAGTAGATTCTTTTCCATAAAAAGATAACTAGCGATATCGGATTGTAGGTCCCACATTACTAGCAACCTCGAATGTCTCGAACTACACTGAAAAAACATGCCACGTATGTTGTACCAAACCATAATAAACGTATTAAGCAGCCGTGTGAAGCACAACACCTCGTTTGCCAGACATCAATACTATACTCTGAGCACGTATACTCGTATGTACAAAAAACTAAATAATCTATTAGACCTGAATGCCCATAATGTTAAACTAAAACTAACTGAATGGCTCTTACAGCAAGATTACTATAATACTGACCAATCACACACACACACTCACTCACATATATACACAAACACACACACTCATATCTGCACATACCTACTGTCGATATGGTACGCACATTTCTATTCATAACATAAAATGTTTGAAAATTGCTGCTAAGTTACAGGTTTTTACCAAGTTTAAGTGCCAAGGCACCTTAAATATTGTATGAGTAACAAAAGACAATGTACACCTACCCATAAGTTAGTAACTAATTTCAAAATGTAAAAAATTATATGTTACCATGTGCTTTTATTACTATTAATCCTGTTATCCCCTCCAGCTAAGCTCAATGGCTTGCATTAGGAGTGGGTTCACGTCAGTAATTTGATGGGTAGGATTGGAAATCGCGACCTCTCGATTGCGAGTCCTATGCCTTAGCCATTAGGCTACCGCCGTTTTTATTGGTAAAGGTAATCAGTTATAAAAATAAATTAATGTTGGCAAAAAAAATGCTTTACATAACTTTCGTGGGCATAACTTAGAAATTTAACACTTTTCCATTATAGACTCCCATAATCCTTTGGTAAACTAGTACAGCCAGTAATTTTGTAGGATATTTGAGTCACACTTTAAGTTTAGACCTTTCCTAACTTCCAGTAAGCCAAGCAACCTTACTTTAATTATAGAAAGGCCTGAGCTTAGTCCCTGCTTTATCTTTTGAAGCCTCAGATCGGCGTCAAGATTAAGACAATGGGTCACATTAGAAATTGGACATGTTGAATTTAGTTCGGATATTAGTTTTGAATACAAATAGCGTCATCTCTTGTTGTGCGTACTGCGGTATCTATGTACTCATAGTTGTCTACCAAAAGTTAGAAATAGAGTAATAAGATAGACGTATCATTAGAGGTTAGTGACTCAGAGGCGATAAAGATGATCGAGGGTATACTGCACTCCATGACTGCCTCTGTGGCGCGGTGGGAGTGTGTCCGAATCTCTTGCGTAGCAGTCATGGGTTCGATTCCCACACGAGACAGCACTTTGTGTGATCCACAAATTGTTGTTCCGGGATTGGGTGTACTTTGTGTCTGTGACTTGTATGTTTGTGAAGTCCCCCGTGACACAGGGCTTGTACAATACTGCGGGAGTTGTCTTTTAAAAAAAAAAAAAAATCTGTACTGCCCAATTGACCATTCAGTAAAACCAGAAAATTAATTTATTAAGTTGTATTAATCAAGTGTAGATATAGAGGACAAGATATTACGTCCTTCCAACACAAAGGGCATGATCTTTCGACCGTGCCTGGCGGCTAACTTGTTTTGTCAGCTTGCAGGTGTAGAACTTCATATAATAATAATAATAATATCTTAGGACAACTCACACAAAGCTATCTGATCCCAAACTAAGCAGAGCTTGTACTATGGAAACCAGACAACCGATAAACATACTTATATATATCGAAATACATACATAATATAGATAAATAACACCCAGACACAGAACAAACCATCGTGCTCATCACACAAAGTTTTTTCTCGGGTGGGGATCGATCAGGAGGTCGTCTCCTGTGCAGCAGTCGGATACACTCCCATCGCGCCAAAGAGGCAGTCAATAGTCAATATGCGCGATTCAGGATTTAAAGTGATCTAAATAATTGCATTTTTGAACTGATCTTTTATTAATATGGTTACCGCCACAGTTAGTTTCTATTTCAAGAACGTGGCACAGAGCTGCATGAGTCCACCCGTGACCACGACCGTTGCTATACGGTTGAAATCTCGGGAAACAAAAATAATAATTAACCTTAAAATCTACTAGACGCGTATTTAAAATATTGTTTAATTTTATATTCAACCTAATAAAAATAAAATTTAGAATGAATATTTACATAGGTGCACCCTCCACTTTGATAACATAAAAAGGTAAAGAACTTCCGCTGAAAAATTTGCTAATTAGTAACGTTGAAAGCGAAAAAAGAAATGAATGCTTTTGAGATAAAAATATTTTTTAAATCCAACCTGAATCCTTCGCGCTCATTAAGTTTGTCCCCAACTAACGAGCAAAATGATTGTCACCGTAATAAAGACGCCGTCAATTTTTTCACAGAACGGGACTCAAATCACTGCGGCTTTGATATTTTGAAAGAAAAATTGCAGTCAGCAAAGAGGAATCTATGTTAATGATAACGGCTCTGTTTTGTTGGGTTGTAAAAAAAATTTTGTGAAATAAAAGTGTGCGCTTCCCCTGAAATTAAGCGTTTTGCATCAAAACGCTTAATTTCAGGGGAATCCTCAAGTAAAATTGAATATTTTGTCATCTCCGCCAAGACTTAACTCTAAAAATTTACTGGTTTGAAAGACAATCGGATGTATCCAAATTTTTAGAGTCTCGTTAAGTAAATAGGCACTAATATAATAAAAAATATTATGTATTATATTATTATTATTTGATAGAAATGTTTGTCTTAATTTTTATTATATTAGTGCTAGCTAATATTATACTAGCTTAATTCCGACATGTGCAGCAGACGAATACAAACTTGTGTTGTGAACACTTAACCAATTTTTCACTGCCAGAAATGAAAATAAGGTGTTCATTTAGATTTTGTCTAATCGATTTCTAGACGAAAATAACACATGTCTGTTTTAGTATTCGATGCGCAATTCGTTTTCAAGGCGATTTAGCGAAAAAAAGAAAATAAAAAAAATGCATATAACGGTTTTGGCAGGCGCACTGACGATTTACAATGTCGAACTAGCAATGTCGGATTGTTGGTCCCACATTACTAGCAAACCTGTGAACCCCTTCAGCTAAGTCCAGCTGTAGTGGGTCATGTCGGTAGTATAATAAGAAGGATTTGAACCAGTGGCCTCATTATTGCGAGTCCGTTGCCTTAGCCATTAGGCTACCACCGCTTCAAAAAAGCTGAAGGTTCTAAGTTTCTAACCCTGTGTCGCGGAGGACTTTACAAACATACAAATCATGATCATGATCATATAAAATTGATGACCCGTGTCATCACTTTTATATGACCTTGTGGGAATCAAACCACCATTTTATGCATCAGTCGTACGCACTTTTACATCGTCACCGAAGCAGTTCAGGCTTGCATTATCGTATTTGTTCCAATAAACTGTAATTATTCTTCTTTATTATTATAGAGCCGTGTGGTGCCGGCTTAAGAATAGTACCACCCCATCTCTTCCCGTGGGTGTCGTCAAGGCGACTAAGGGATTTCTCTCCGGAGGACGGGCAGCAGCGTCCTCTGCGTACTTAAAGCCTTACTGCGATCGCCAACCCGCTCGCCAAGCGTGGCGATTATGGCAATTACCCCCAGGATCTACATACCAGTAGGTTCTACTGGGGAGACCCGTGCCCAGCAGTGGGCCATCATATGGGTTGCAATACGGCACAAAATCTATACAAGTTTTACAACTCTCAAGGGATTTGTCAATGTTAATTTAAGATACATCAGATCCCCAGATAACGATGTACAAATTAATACTAATGACAATAACTGGAACTCAATCTATAGATGGAACATAATACATGCTCCAATTAATTAATGGCTGTAATCAATTAATTATCTAAATTGATGAAGTATTGTTTAACTATGGGCCTAGAATAAATATAGGCAATGTTTATTACACGCTATTTTCCAATTAATTACTAGTTTACTTTAAAAATATTGAATACTTGTTTCTAAGCCTACAGAAAGGAAATATAAAAATAATTGCTTCAATTGGCAATGAGGCCAACGTTCTGGGTGAGCAACAAGGCGAAGCGATGCGAAATAGCTCTACAATCTATATTTTCGTTAAATAGATGATGTTTTTATTAGATATATATTTCGGGACTTAATTGCGTGAATTATTTAAAGGCGAGGGCAGTTGAAAAACCCCGTATCTCACGGAGACTTCGTTAAGCTGCCATCGTGACCACGATCGGTGCAATTGGATCAAAACGTCGGTTAAATAAAAGGTTCGTACCTTTAAATTATCGTGAATAATTTTTTGCGGTTCGGATTAGGTGCCGAAATATATCTAATATGTATAAAAATCGCGAAAGTTTAAAAACAATAGTTTTTTATTAATTTTAATTTTTATAGATCTAATATTGATAGTCATTAATTTCACCCTGTTTTAATCCATAGGTTTCTCCTAGTTTTCACCGCGGCACCCGGACTCATCTCATTCGTATCCAATCCATTCCAGTCAGTTCATGTGACAACATTTATATCAATATCTATATGTCAGAGAATTATTAAATCGCTAATTGATTTCCGTTGACAGGCAGGGTAGGCAGTCGAGTGGTCGAAGCGACAACACGTCTTAGATAGACTTGTCGAGATTTTTACAGTCGTGTGTGTGAAGCGATAGTATGGTTCTGTAAATGCTACTGTATCACAGACACTATCTGTGATACAGTAGCATTTGTGTAATCGAAATCATTAGACTATGACGGATTTACCTTGCTCTAGGTATTAGCGTACCACATTATGATCGATCACTATAATATTCGAATAATTAGCAGCTAATATTCCACACGACCACCCGGCACTTTGACATATAAATAACATTTCATTTCAAAAGTGCTCTTTATGTTAAAGCGCCTACATCTAACCACTTATTCATTTTGGGCAATAACTTTAACGTATGCCCAAGTAACAGTCGGTACTTGCAAAAAATAACCAGCTTTTAGCGAGCTTACTTTCTCATAGATCAAACTAAGTATTTACATATTTGAGGCTATCTATTCATAGTAAGATTTTTTTCTTAATCCACGTTTAAAAAGTAAACACAATGTTTAATATTAAAATGTCTATAAGGAGTAAATGAGAGTGTCAACGTAAGTCTAGTGGTTTTTCTCAAATCTACTGCTTATTTAAATTTTTCGATTTCGAATTTTCGATTCCGTAATGAGGAAGTAGTTAGTAGGTAAAGGAAGTGTCGGTTGCAGAATAGTCATAGTCCCAAACACATCCGTGGCTTTTCCATTTTGCAAGGGAAAACTAGAAGTATGTATGAGAGCTGATTGTCAACCTTCGATTTCGCAGAGGTTAGAAGACATGGAAATAATTATTTCCTTCCCTCTTAAGTGCACAAACAAACTGACCTGGGTCCTTATTCACGTTCTTTTATTCCGTTTTCGCTGTAAGCCCGTGCGAACAGGCGCATGCACGTTGCGCTCAAAGACCTATGTCGTGCATGCGCGTTGATACTTTTCTAAGCGCTGCTCTCTATTTACCATTATGATAAGATTTTGACAGTTCGCACGGGCTTGCGACGAAAACAGAATAAAAGAAACGTGAATAAGGACTCTGAAACGCGACCTTATTTTATGCTTTTTAATTATCAGTACCTGGATATGGTATTATTTTTAACAACGCTTTCCTAAAATAAAACCTAGGTGGATAGATTTATCCCCAACCTCCGGCATACTAAACATCATGAAAATCGCTGGAGCTGTTGCCGAGATTAAAATACATATAAAATTGCTAGTTTAAAGGTATAAGATAATTTTTTACTGCCTCCGAGACGCGGTGGGAGTGTGTCGGACTGCTATGCAAGAGGTCCCCACGTTCGATTCCCACACGAGACACCACTTTGTGTACTTTGTGTCCGTGACTACATTTATATATATGCTACTATTCATTTCCATATACTATTGCGGGAGTAGTCTTTTTATAAAAAAGACGGAAATAAAAAAAACAAAAAAAAGGATAAGCATGACTTTAAATCGACTGGTTAAGTATTCAATGCTTGTCGTAAGTAAATATATTAAATAAAAATCATGAATAATTGAAACGTAACAGAACAGCTATCTCCAAAATTCTACCATCTCTATTCATTGAGTGAACCATCCCATCATCCCCTTTTTACAGACGCTAGAAGTATTGAATGCGCCACTTAAAAGTCCCTAAAATAGTTATCTCGTCGCCATTGAATGGACAGCCTTAGACGTTTCTAGAACAGGCTTTCAAGACGATATTTCGTAAAGTGCTCGCTGTAGTCACCTGGCAAGTCTTAATGACTGCAGAGAGAAATGCATTTTACGCGAACCATCCTGTATTTTACATAGAAAACTTCGCTGCACCTGCTTGAATCTATACACTAACGATATTTTTGCATCGTTCATATTAACCGTAGTATAAAAGACGCCTGTTTTCTTTAAAGTTATTATTTAAGTTGCAAAGTAAATATTCTGTAGTAAAATTATGGTAAAACTTTGTATGGCAGCTGTGGTCAATATGAGTTTAATACTGCTGTAGAAGGTTTAAAACTAACCTCCACTTTAGTGTTCAGCTGCTGCTGGTATCATTATTTAGTAATGAATAAAGAGAAGCGAGGAACAGGTGGACTGTTTAGCATGTTGCATTAAATAAAAATAGTAAGTACCTACTGTACTGTAATCTGAATATATAAAAATGCATGTAAATAGCTTACAGGCAGGAAACTTTAGCTAAACGGGATTATGAAAACGTTTTATTTAAGAGAGGGACAATAAGGTGATCAAAGAGTTTTTGAAAAAGACATAAGATAATATATAATAATAATCATATCTTGGGACAACTCACACAACGCTATCTGATCCCAAACTAAGCAGAGCTTGTACTATGGAAACCAGACAACTGATAAACATACTTATATATTTCTAAATACTTATATATTATAGATAAATATCACCCAGACACAGAATAAACCATCGTGCTCATCACACAAAGTTTTATCCAGAGTGGGGATCGAACCCACGACCTCTTGCGTAGCAGTCGGATACACTCCCACCGCGCCACAGAGTGAAATAATCCTTGTGTTGCCTAGGAATTTACAAACATACAATAAAATTAAAAATCACAAAGTACATAAAGACGAGGAACCATAATAAATTTCGTGAAGGTTTGTTTCGATAAAAATTAAATCCACAACCTCTTGCATAAACGTACGTACGTACTTCCGCGCTAATGAGGCAATCAAAGAGTTCATATGAAAAACACGCAACTGGAGTTGCCATTAATGGCAGCTGGAAATATCTAATCGATTTTAGTCACAATTATCAGTATCCTATTACACTGGTACTATTCATAATCAGTTCCCAATTTTCGCCAAGGTAAAATGTATTTATATTCAATATTTTAGTTACAAATGTTTACAATCTAAACTTCTTACAACTAAAGTAAATTGCTACGTAAGAAATGATGTTCAATTCAGTCGAGTTCATTAATGAACTTCCTCCTACTCATTGCCCCAATTTTGAACTTTGGCGGTAGAACACAAAACTTTGGAGCTAAAATAAATTTAAAAACAAGTCGAAAAGTCATTTATTTAACTGTAAACTACAATAGTTTAGACATAATTGGCCACTCCACAGCTTTAATCTGAAAATAGTTGGCGCTATCGAGTTTAAGTACTGTTTGAAGAGTTTCTCACATAATATTTATTACAATGGCAATAGAATAATATTAATTTAACCGATTTTTAGATTCGCAGATTAAATGAGAATTGGGTAAATTACTTATTACCGCGATCTCTAATATGCGTGCAGAGATTTGTATATTACACAAATATTTGTATATTGCATAAATATTTGCACGAGTAGCGGCGAGCGTACATCAAGTGCAATGTAATGGGAAATCATTCATTGAAGCAGCAGAGGTCTGAAACAGCACCTTACTGTAAATAGATAAACTAACACATAGTTTTATCTTGTCGCATGATCATTATTCGTATTGTAGTCATCATCAAAACCATCTGCGAATTCCTTAATGATGTTTTTTAATATGGTCGAAGAATGTGCGCTTAACTACCCGAAGGTATCAGTCTCGCGCGTTTCCATTGTAGTCAAAAACTGATAATCCTTGGAAAACCGCAACTGTGTTGAAAACTTTGAAATTTGATATAAATAACGCACTGCTTATATGAAATGTTGACGTTAACAGACCCGGAATATCCGAACACCTTTGGAACAAAGTACTCCAAAATGATTACTCTAAAGAAATGTCCCGAGATTTTAGTCAAAAAGTGCGTTGCTCGAACGTCTACACAAGGCTTACCTTCTGTACACTTGGTGTTTCCCCAACCTTGTTTAACTGTCGCAGAACTACTAGCCTAATAGTTAAGGCATCGACTTGCAAACCAGAGGTTTGCGAGTTCGAATCCAACCCATTATACTACCGACGTGAACCCACTTCTAACACAAGCAATTTAGCTTAGCTAGGGGGGATAACAAGATTGCTAGTAATGTGCGACCCACATTGAGAGTTGTCTTGTTTTTTAAAAGAAAAAATAAGTAATAAGAGATTGTGGATTTGATTCACACACAGGCAGGATATAGCTTTGTGAGATTCATAAATGTTAGTTCCGAGCGAGTCTAGGTATATTTTGCACAATACAGAAAATAAAAACGAACCATAATTTTCCTATTATATTTTTGCCAACTACAAGAAACAAGTTAATAAAAATAACATTGCTATTGTCATTTTATATAAAATATTTTCTTTGTTCACTCTCAGGGGACATTTTGCCCATCAAAGCACAATAATACTATGTTTGGCACCAATCCAATCTGTCAGACTAATAATAACGTTCCCAAAACAATAGATGTTACCTTTCCCTACGCCATCTTGTATTGTCTACAATAGAATATAGAAAATTGCTTTTGATAGCTCTGGTTTGAAAGCTTGCTAGCTTAATATGTTGTTAATTAGAATTCTGGAGTTTATATATGAAACAAGACAGGATTAAACTTGATCGTATGGTTGTAATAAACAACAAAGTGATATACCTAGACGTAGAGGAAGAAATATTATCAAGGATGTTTCCTTTTCTTTACAAATACAATAATTGCATTTTTTAAAGATAGAAAAATTTGAAGTCAAGACCCAGGAATCGAACCCGAGACTTCCGTAGCCAAACCGGGGCCAGAAGCGAACCACCTATCTGGACTATGTTACTAGACCTCAAATCTTTCTCTCTCTTTATGCTCGCGAGTTTGGGCCCTCGCATGCGCCATTTAGTCGGTAGTTAAAGAACTATCACGGCTTTTGTTATTGATTCGTTACAGAGAGCATTTTAACAAATTATGATGTCGCAGGCCGAATATTGAAGTAATTTTTATAGGCATTTCTTGCCAATAACTTTACAAATACAATAATTGCATTTTTGAAAGATAGAAAAATTTGAAGTCCATACAGGAATCGAACCCAAGACTTCCGTAGCCAAACCGGGGCCGAAGCGAACCACCTATCTGGACTATGTTACTAGACCTCAAATCTTTCTATCTCTTGATGATATCTTCAAGAAGAAGAAGCATCAGATTGAAATATGTATTAATTTAGACCTGGGACATATAGAGGAACAGAACAGCGTACCTGGATCATCAAAACCTTATGACTTACTTTCAGAAAACAATAATTAAAAGAACTGCTTTTATGAAGGCGTTCAGTAAGTATTCTATTCACATAACAGAGAAAATTAATGTCCGACTTTAATTTATTTACTGACTCGCGATCTGAACTGTAGACTAAAACAGTAAGTTAAAGAAACATCTATTACTCGGGGATGTTTTTTGACCAAATATTTTCCTTCATTTTACAACAGATAACACTACATAAACATTAATTACATGTTTCTATAACGTAAGATACAGTAGGGAGGTATAAAAAGTTAGAGCACTTCTGCATAGTCTTTACCAGAAGCGTCACGACGACACTTAATCTACTAAAATAGCCGTAAGTCTTAGATTATCCCACATAATCTAATAAAGTACAAGATTGTTTATGTCTACGGTGCAAACGAGAGTTCCAAACTGTTGAGATGCCCCCTAGCCAAGAACTACGAAAGCTGGGTAATAGTTTTGACGTTAGTATTATCTTAGTTCCTATCAAATCAAAACTGCAGTAGTATATGCCATATTGAACTTTAGCATAATATAGATATGACGCCGTCGTGATAATCATTCCAACATTAACTTCTCGTTGCGTAAACTAATAATTTGATTTTACAACTATGAAATGACAAATGTACCGTTTATGAACTTTTATTTGGCCTTGAGGAAGTCCAAATTAAGGTTTAGTCCCCTGTTATCCTAATTAATGAAACTACACGAAGGAAATCATAAAAAAATACTGTAGTGTTGAAGATAAAAATAATAGAGTTGCTTAGAATAATTTAGCAGTGCTAGATTGCTATTTTTACAATTTGCTGCAACAAAATGCAATAAATAGGGCAGTGCTAAATTATTATTGCTCCAAACAACATGGATGACCAATGACCACTAAAACGGAATGTGCAATATTTTATACTGGGTATATACTAGTTATTTCATCCATTATTATATTACAGACAATCTCGTATTATGGAACAACTGGGTCAATCTTTGTAAAGTTTTGATAAATATAGCTCAAAGTCTTGGTAAGAACATTTCTACATTTTAAATGGATCTGATAATACATCTACAAGCGGCTAGCAGCCGTTAGTCTAAATAGAAAACTTAATAACAAGTATACCTTTGTATATTCGATGAAATGTTTTTCAGTTTTTAAATACACTTATTGAACGCCTTGCAAGCACATGTTACCTATCAAAACTAAAACATATGCGGATGTTGCAAATTATGCTTAATTGACTTTGACAACAGAGTTTAAATTTATTTAGACCAATATTGCTTTTTTTGTAAAGATAACTAGCCATGTCAAAGTCAAAGTTAAAAATATGAACGTCAAAACGTAAAAAATGAACGTCAGATAAAATTTGGAATAGAATGATTCTACATTTAATGCCAAGTTCAAAGTTTAAAGCCGGCGTTTAAAGCCGTGAGTAAAGAACTTGGAAATATAAAATCATAGCCACTTTTTATTTAAATGCCATTTTTTACAATATATTTGTATATATACAGTAAAGCCCGTAAGATGCTGCAACCATTACACCATGAAACTCAAGCAATCTTATTAACCCCTCCAGCTAAGCTCAAAGGCTTGTGTTAGGAGTGTGTTCACGTCGGTAGTATATTGGGTAGTATTCGAACCCGCGACCTCACAATTGCGAGTCCGATAGCCGGTAGACGGTAGCCTTAGCCACTAGGCTACCGTCACTTTGAAACTTGACTATGAATAGTTGAACTGAAACCTTTTTATTAGTTTGACAAAATTGACATTTTGGCGTTTACTGCTCCTTAATCGAAAAGGTAACGAACAAAACACTTTCATTCGGCGGCTGTACTAACACACCCACGTGTATTACTAATACCCATATTGCTCCTGCCTTTTTCATTAATCCGGTGATTAATGCCGAACTCATTTAACAATTCTACCAATATACCAATCTTCTAAATCCGAAGTTATGGAATAAAGAATATTACAGACTCGTGAATAATTTTAAGACTTATATTTCCCACATCCGGACAACAGAACACTTCTTTTTTGGGGGTAATCGTTTAAAAAGTAAATTTCCCCATATCTCTAGCAACATAACACAATCAATTTGCTCTCGCATTTTTCAACCGAACAGGGTACCCTCATGAATATTCCGCAATCACAATCACGTTATAATATCTGAAGATTAACGGACTTACAAACCAATGAATATGTATTTGGACAAATTGAATTGAAGCTTCTGTAGTCTGCCTTAGGTTTAATTATAAATGACGGATTTAACTTGATTTGGTACCAGATACCACTGGTTGGTACCATGGTTTGATTTACAATTTAAGCAAATTAGAATGTACACGTAAAGCTCTCGGATATGTGTGCATGTCTGTATATAAATAAATGTCCACTTACATAATATAATCAATCTTGTTACTGGGATGTCACCTCCATATTTTCTCTATTAGAGATGACTACGGGCAGTAATCACAGATTAGTATGTGTATAAATATTTGCTAGCTGTAATCTGAACGAATCTTCCAACGACGAAAATGATGTTGTCAATTACAGAGAAAAGGATATTTTTAAAATTTAATTTTGGAAAGAAAGAAAACATGTTACTCGTTTAAAATATTTTGCGAGTCTAAAAATTCCGTACATTTTAAATCACCTGCATTACTTATACTAAAACCTATTGAAGCGTTCATCATAATGTTCTACCGTTGCAAGGAAGAAAAACCGGACAAGTGCGAGTTGGAATTGCCCACCGAGGTTTCCGTACAAATTTGTAGGTACATATTATAAATAGGTCAGGAATTCAGTGTCGCTGTTTTTTAGTTTTACAAATGCACAGTTTCCAGAGTTTTGCCTATACTTATATTGCAAAATTTCATAGTTTTAGGTACACCAAATTTTTATTCCTTCCTTTGAAAGTGTCGATATATACGTTTTTTGCGGCATAAACGGCCTCAATTTTTCATAACTTCAAGGGACTGTGGATCTAAGTAAATAGTTTGAATTTCAACTCGATACCTCCACGAGAGACGGACGGACGAACAAACGGATGGACAACAAAGTGATCCCACAAGGGTTCAGTTTTACCTTTTGAGGCACGGAACCCCAAAAATCGATTAAAGATTTGGTTTTCCGGTCAGGTAGGAAGAAGCATTTTATGTTATTGACTGGGAGTGGTACCAAGCCGATAAAGAGCCATTTTCTTAGCACCTTTATAGGTGAAAGTAATCGATTCTTATTCAGGTTACCGCGCTTGAAATGGGGATAGTAACTATAAAATTTTGGTATTATGTATAGGCATTTTATCATCTCCTAATCATTCAATATCGGTAATGTTTCTAATTATAGGTGCCGCGGTGGAACGCAGTCTTGTGTGAAAAACACCTAAGTAATCAAAGTAATCAATTACAAACATGTTTCTTGACTTCTGTTACATATTAGACTAGAACTGAATACCCCTACCAACTCTGATGTTTATCCACACAGCATTCTCCAGGGATTCAATATCGCATCAGAAAAAATATGGGAGAACGAAAAACATTCTTATGTATACATGTACGAAAATGTTTGGTCCACATTTGCTAGGCCGAGGCAGTGTATTTCGCACCGCTATTTTTGTTTAGTCACCCGAGGCTACCAACTAACTAGGCACCTGAAAGCCCTACTACAAATTCTAAAAAGATGAGATTGGACATCTTCTAAGTTTAAGATATCTTAAGAAAAACGTAAGGAAAAAAAAGTGTTTCTAATTTCGATTTAGAAGAATTCCTAAATCAAAATTATAAACCCCTTTTTTTCTGTAAAGTCGGAGAAAACAATACCAAAGGGAAATTATTAACTGCAAATTCCACTTTAGCAAAACTTTAAAGATATTATCCTCGAGCAAAATAATATCGTCTTAACCACTTCAAAAGAACTCTATAGCAAACTATCAATATTGCACTTCCTTTGAAATCCTGACCAGTTTAAAGCAGGAATGAAATAGTAAATTATCAAGAAAATACGAGCATTTTATTTGTTTTATATTTATCAACCCGATGAAATGAAGTTAAAGCCACAGAATGTTCTGATTTATCATTAATTGGTTGTTTACTTATATTCGCGTGCGAGAGAATTAATACTTTTTGTCAAACATCGATTAAATTAGGAACGTGTTCCATTTCATAGCCGTTCCTAGAAGTAGTATTGGAATTTCGCTAAAATTGTTGTTAAAATTCATAAATGTTTTAAATAACTTTCTAAATATTAATTTGTTTTCAATTATCGCTGTCTACAAGCCTAATTTATGACACAACCAATTGATATTAATTTTAAGCTTTGACTTACGACCTTAAACATGGGAGTACCTAATCACTTATGCACATATGTATGGTAGAATCATTGACTAGGGGGCCCTTAAAAACCAAGTTTTGCAATTAGTACAAGACACAAGTAAAGGACATCATCCAAAAGAACTTAAACCTACTAATGAAATTTCAAATAGGTGCCATTGGCATAAAGTAAACGTTTATGATAGTTTTATTGTTAAACCACTGTAACACTTGAATGTGTAAGTAATAAAACATCCATAAGACATACTTTGAACACATCTAATACCAATTTTAACACGTAACCTCTGTATTCAATGGAATTTTCTATTAAAGTATGAACATAATTTGTTCTCACAATCCGCTTTCCTTTCTTTTGGGAGAAGTTAAAAAAATGTAAATCCTCAAAAAAATATACCATAAAAGTTTCGAGGCAATTTTTTGCCTCAGCGGATAAAGAAAAAGAATGATCCGCGTATATTGTCGGAGACAGCCGAAAAAGTTTTATGCCTTAGTGTAACCACGATACTGAGAACTCATTTCTTATAAATTTTCTTAATTCAGAAATGAGACAAATTATACTTGATAACTCGCAAATAGACCTCTTTCTAACAACCTTTTTTTTGAATTCCTTAACATTTTGAGCAAGACACGTACAATCACTTGAGCTACATCATGTTTGGCCTTAATACTGCAAAACAAACAATAACTTCATACAAGTACTTAAAAATATTTTAAAGTTTTATTCAGACAGAGCCTGGTCCAACTCCAAACATAGCCCAAGCCTAGAAAGTTCCATACTGGCAATCCCAAGAGGCTACTTCAAAAATATTTACAGCAAAGGCTAATTTCACTCGGCCCAACCACATGCGGTTGCTAGTTTAAAATATTTTTGCTAAAACATAGTGGATATTCCCGGGTTGAAGTGGGAAAACTTGGAAATAAAACCGACGGTACCGTCGTGTTACCGAAGTTGGGGATTTAACGCTTGCTGCGACACTGAGCTTGTAGGTGGTATAAGGGATAAACGATTGACTAATCATACACCTTTGTCAAAGTTCAGATCTTAAGATTTTTATAGGTCGACTTTCTTTTTGGTCTTTTAATGAAGATTGAATTGGCCCAGCAGAATCTGGCCTTCTTCAGCCGAATTTTTTCAAGAATGTTTTATATTCATGTTACCGTAATATAATTACCATTTTTGCAAGGAAATCTCACTAAATTTAATCAAGTAATTTACATTTTTTGATTTAATTGCAATGAGTTCAAAGCAAAGAAAAGAAAGATAGAAAGAAAATAAATATTTTTTATTAAGCAATAAACAAATCGTAAATACATAATCTAAACAAGTTAATGTGGCGTGTGATATGTGTTCTTGTGTTTTTGATCGTGAATGTAAAGTTTGTAAATCTGTACTAATATTATAAAGCTGAAGAGTTTGTTTGTTTGAACGCGACAATCTCAGGAATTACTGATCTGAATTTAAAAAAAAATACTGTTGGTTGGAATACCATTTATCGAGAAAGGTATATAATATCACGCTACGACTAATAGGAGCGGAGCAGCAATAAAAAATGTTACAAAAACAGGGAAAATTAGATTAGAACGGGGGATTTAGACGAAGTTGCGCGTGACAGCTAGTGTAGTATACCTATATGTTGTAAAGGTTCATTTCCGTGCATCGCGACCGATCGCGAGCCGCTCGCGGCTTACGACAAGCGGCTGAGGTAAGTGACAGACGCGCGCGGCCGACGACTGTCGTAGGCCTGCGCGCGCACTGTGAATATTGTCGCATCGGCCGCGAGCGTCAGCCGCTTGTCGTGAGCCGCGAGCGGCCCGCGATAGGCCGCGATGCTCGGAAATGAACCTTAAGACAACTTGTAGGACTGTTTTGTTTTAGCTGTGATATAAATGCTCATATAAACAAAAGTACTCTGTGGTTCACTTTGCTGAAGATTGCTTTTCTTAAAGGTAAGTTTCGCAAGAGTTAAAAACTAACATAGCTGATGCCACGCTGCTGGATATGGGTATCCATTATAGGTATTCATACAATTCCGAACATTTATGAACTTATGGTGCTTTTTGTTCTCATTTTTAGTCGAAAGATCAACAGAACCTATTATTAACAAAACGCCTCAGTCTGTGTTTTCCACCGTACCCTGTGCTCCAGTTTCCAGAGGGATCTCTCGCGATGACAACGTTCCATGGGACTTGTGCACCACTCGGCGGCTATCACACATATACGTACACATACGATAGAAATCAGTTTACTTTTCACCGTTCCTCTGTGTTTTAGAATCAAATTAGTCCTTTCTCTCTGTGTTGGAATATGGGTCTGTTAAACACTGGGTCAAGGTGCTATTGAAAACCAAAATAAAAAGTCTAGTATATTTCTAAATGTATGGTTAGTTGGTCAGTCAATGTTTAATTTTTCTAAACAATTTGAGATTTGATAAGGCTTTTTGGTACGAGGATTGTTTTAAGACAATCCTCGTACCAAAAAGCCTTACATTTAAATAAGGAACACAGAAATATCATTGCCTAATCTATAGGTATGTAAAACTTTTTGACCTTCAATATAAACGATAGGTAAATTTTGGTTGCGTTTTATCAAGAGAAGAAAAGTTTAGGTATGTCTGGTAATTTCCAGTTACTGTGGATAGCTGGAATTCACCAAGCATTCTCAATTTTTCTACTCTGTCTTTTATTACCATGTTTTGAGTTCCGCTAGACGTACTTCAATAGGCCTAAGCTATTTCGCTTCGAAGTAAATAGGTTATTAGGTACAGAGCGTCGCAGTGACCTAGTTTTCGCTCGATTCAGCACTAGACACGACTTGTCATGATCAAGTAATGCTGCCTGATTTAATATATGTACTGAGTTGTCAGCAAAACTGGAAAATACATCGACAAATGGCCGTTTAGGTCTTCAAAATAAAATTTTGCTACGGGGATTTGTAAAATATAAAGTCTAAGATACCTACGAGATGACCTATAAGATGCCTGACGCTGATTTGGGCCCTGAAGCATTTTTATGCTCCGCCGAAGTCATTTTACGGCTTAAACAGACTAAGTTCTCGAAATCTCCTCTATAATAATAATAATCACAAAATACAAACTGATGAATGGCCTGCTAGTCTAGTGTCTCCGGCTTAGCAGCCATAGTCACTTGCCACGATGTTCATGTTGCACGGAGTTCAATTCCCACCCAGGATAAAACTTTGTGTGATGAGCACGATGGTTTTTTCTGTATCTGGGTGTTTACAAATATTTAAGTATGTTTATCAGTGGTCTGGTTTCCATAGTACAAGCTCTGCTTAGTGTGGGATCAGATAGCGTTGTGTGAGTTATCTCAAGATCCCGACAGGCTCAAAGCTCAACAATAAATCCACACAAACGTAGTCGTAGGTACCCGTATGGCGATCTCAACCTATCCAGTTTCGTTTGGCATTCGGTCGAGTTTGACCGAGATCTATGAACGTGCACGTCTTTGTGTGCGTGGACCTGTTTACATTCGTTGTAGGGAGCCGTCCTTGTACCTACCTAATTTGTGTTATAATGTTGTTACAATAATACAATGTATTTAGGAAGTTCTAGTTCAAATAACCAATGATTAGGAGACCGCAAGTAATTATTGCCGTTTCTAATTAAATTGTAATTAGGTTCACAAACTAGTGTAAAAGAGACAAAAATATGTTTTTGGAAACCCCTCAATCCTTAATTTTGTCTCTTTACCATGGAAGTCTCTCCATAACCATGGATTAGGGCATGGAGCTGTACTTACCTATAAATTCCTTCAGATCTAACAGTGTTTAAGCGTCCTGACTGCTAAATATAAATAGAGTTTTTACTAAGGAGGTTGTGTGTCTCAGGAATCGTTTTTATTACACTAACCACCATACAGGAACAAAATTTTATCTGCAAAATCTCTACTTTAAGTTCGTCTTACACAAAATTTGCTGCTATTTCTAAGAAATAACTGCAAATGTTGTTTAAGACACACATAGAGCTAGCCGCTCCCCATTAAGTAGAGATTTTACAGATACAACTTTGTTCTTTATTAAAGAGGTACACGCACGAAAAAGTGCCACATAACAACGGTCACGTTATTTATTGGCTGCTAGGCAACAATCACGTTATTGATTGGCTACTTGGCAATTGTCACGTTATTGATTGGTTGCTAAGCTGTCACGTTATTGACTGGTTGCTTAGCACCGCGAATGGCAGATGGTTAAGTATTGTGGTCGTTTGGCGCATGCGCCTGGTTCAACTAAAGCTGTCACAGGCATGGTTGCTTATTATAATACCATCAATGTTTTGGCGATTGCGATTTAATTGAAAAAATACTGTCACAGACATGGTTTATACGTCATCAATGTTTTCTTATGACGTTATCACGTAAAATTATCGTCCGTAAACCGACTTTACAGACAACCATTTTTTTATATCGATTATTTTATTTAATAAATAATAAAATTTCTTTGGATAAGTCGAATTGCTACAGTATAGAACGATAATAGATTGTCGCAGATCTGGTAAAAGGATCGTCAGTGATAGTTAACTATAGTATGACCGATGCAATAATGTAGGTATTACTTCTTGAAAGCGTAAGATAACATAAATGCGTATGTTGTTTTTTGAAACCACCTTCATAATTCTTTCAAAGAGCCACATTATCCTCTAAATGCCTCGAAAGTAAAGAGCTCGCAAAATTCTCAACTGACTGGTTTCCCTTTAGTAATATACTTGCATGTTGAATGTTGAAACGTCATCCATAAAGGGTTGTAGCCCGTAAGTGGTATGGAAGCAGGGGAACTGAAAATAATACTCAGCTTTTTACATCTAACAACAAAGAAACTGAATGACTGGATGGTACGTACGTTGTTGAAGTAACAACACCAGTAGCGGCAACTGTTTAGACTGATGAAAATAACGTGTTACGTCTTCGTCTTGTAGCTTTCGACCGCGGCTTCATCCACGTGGAAGTCTATTATATACTTAAACGAATATTCTATGTCGTCTAAGTGTATAATTTTCCTGAAGTCAAACTATCTCCATTCTCTTTCATACTTAAGTTGCTCAACCGAAGTTGCTCAACTTTATGAAATCGACACGACAGACAGGCAGAGTTAATTTTGCATTTATAATATTAGTTTGAATTTGCTTTTCCCCGCGGCTTCGCTCCCGTTTGAGTGTAAATAAAATAAAGAACCATTTATCACCTCCTCTTTCTTTGGTAAAGCTTAATTGATAACTTTTTCATTCATACATGAAAAAATAATAAATAAATTTTAGGGTAATCCGATTTTAATAAAATTAGGTATATGCACTCAGTATCATGTTTCTGTTACACGTTGTTTGTATAGATGAGATGAATCTTGAATGCAAAAGTTCGTAGTGCTACGTAGCCTAACCGCCGCGCGCTGCACATTCCAATAACACGCCGGCAATTTGTTAGGCCATCACCGGCCGCGACCGTTAGTAGCTAGCAATGTATTAAATGCAGTGTCCTTTTAAAAGGATAACAGATTTGGCATATCGTAATATGCCATAAGTTCTAAGTCGTAACATCGATGGGGTTGCACAATATGTGTTGCGTCTGGGGTATTAATACCTCTCTGAAAATGAGTAGGCATGAGCATGTCTTGCAATTGAAACGCGGTATGCGGACAATTTAATCGCCATTAAAGAGCATTATTGCTATTTTACTATTTTTATATGCCATTTTGGGCTTATCCTGTAAAATATGCGCATACAAAGTAACATACCGATGGAGCAACAGATTAAGAAGCAAAGTAAAAAGTACTAGTGCAAATTTACTTTTTTTTTAAACGATAACTAGCAATCTTGTTAACCCGTCCAGCTAAGCTAAATTGCTTGTGTTAGTTAGTGGGTTCACGTCGGTAGTATAATGGGTAGGATTCGAACCCGCGACCTCTAAATTGCGAGTCCAATGCCTTAGCCATTACGCTACAGCCGCTTCATACTGTACCTAAATATTTTGAAATGCGGTAAACAAATAAATATATTTAGCGTATATATATTCACGCCAATTGAGACTAGATAGACACTACAGTAAAAGAGAAAAAAGTCAAAGATTTCACACAAGATACTCCTTCTAGTAAAACTTTATCGCAACATTCAATAGCTTACTTGCGACAAGTAAATTGGCTATTATATACAAAAATATTATTATTTTATTTTCTTTCATAGAAAAGAGGATTTTGTAAGTAAAATTTATATTGTGATTCACATTTTACTAAAGGAAATAGTCTTTGCTGTTCTTCCTCATAATGACTATTAGATAACTTTAAGATATAATAATATTCGATTCAAGTTACAATGCAACACGCCAATACAAATAATGACTGGCCTGTTGGTGTAGTGGTCAATGTCCATGACTGCTAAGCTCGATGTCGTGGAGTCAATTCACGCCTAGGATAAATCGTAATGTGATGAGAACGATTGTTTTTCCTATGTCTTGGAGTAATTAATATTAATTAAAATCTGCGTTTGTTTATTCATTTTCTGTTTGCCAAAGTATGGATGTCAATATCGAGTTGTGTCAAAATATGAAATTGTTTGATTAATTTGTTTTTTTTTTATACCACTAAATAAGATGACGAGCAAGAGGTGATGGTAAGCGTCACGCTAGCCCATAACAGTATTAATGCTACCCAAATCCTTATTTTGCAAAATCTGAGTGCCACCGTACTGTGCTCCTCATTTAAGACATAGTTCATAAATCTCATTTGCCCAATAATTACACAATACAATATTATAGCCAATGAACTGTTTGGAACTTGGAAACTTGATGCGTTCTAAAGCACTCTTGTGTTTTAATCAAGACTCTGACAAGTTCAGTTATTCGTGCAAATCCACATTCGCTTGAATACTCGAACCTGTCAATCAAATCACAACATACGTCCGGTAGGTACCACTCCATGATACTCCATGACCGATATACGCATTAACAATATACACATCATTAACCTTTAGACCATTTCATCAAAACTAAAATATCCGTAAAACGTAACCACATTCAGATATTGCCAAATTTAAGTGCCAATACATAAATATCGATATATTCGACAAAAGCATAAATCACGGCATTATTTTTAATGAACACTCTGGAATGAGAGATAAATCCAATAATTTAGCGATTCAGAGCATTATCGGGGAGCAAGCTTTGGGTGGTTCAACGTGCAATGAGCCGGCCACGAGCCGAGTTCGAATTGAAAAGGGCGTAGAATGAACCGGTAAATTATGCTTCATTGAAGCAACTTATAAAGCAAAATCAATGAATTACTTTTTGATTATTTTTTTAATAATGACACAGAATACATAATTACAGATAAAAAACTTCATACAAAACGCTCTTGACGTACGCACTCATAAGATATCGTCACAGACGCGGAGAATTGAAACAAAAAAAAACCAACGACCAAGTGACTGCTTCGCTCACGCGATGTGGATGTTAGTTTTGTGGGCGCGAGCAATTATATAAAAGTCGTGGTACAAACATGAGCATTACTTCTGTTCTCTGTTTATTTTGTGATAAGAAGAGAAGATCTAGAAAGAAATTTCAGTATGGCAGTGTCATCAAACACTAGCCAATGACCACATTTCTATTGCCCTATTGCCTCACTCTCATAGTCCGTCGAGACGGACATCCAACTCGATAGGAGAGAGTTTAGGTACGACGTTAGCCCGACTACTTTACGTTCTCTGAAGCAGGGAAGGATATGACATTTAAAGGATATGGTCATACCTCTATGGAATAACAGCGTCATCGTTGCTTAACTTCACTAATCTCTGAATTTGATCTTCAATTAGTAATGATAAACAATGTAAGTACCTACTACATAATTCATTAGTAAGACGTCCGTATTTCGGTGATAAATCGCTACGGCCCCGTCACGTACAACGTAAACCAGACTTACCCGACCGTATATGGGAGGCAGCCATGACAATAGAATTCCATTTTAATTGAGCGCGACCGCAAATTGATCACTAATGAAAATCTCTGATCACTTGCATGGAAATTTCATACCGAATTGCTTTCATTGGCGTGGGCTGGTGACTTAAATCTGAAGTTTGTTTTATGAATAGTTCAATTATTCTTGAAAATATTCTGCTCGGTTGTTCTTCTGCGTCGTCGTTACACTCTTGATTGACGTTGTGATGGTCCTGTCAGGGTTGGTAACACGCCTAACAAGTCGTCGCCATTCCTACTGCGGCCGACTTGGTACATTCATAGAATGGACCATTTAGTATTTTAAGGGTTCTGTAGCCAAAATGGCAGAATTGGAACCGTTTCGAGTTTCGGTATGTCCGTCCGTCACAGGCATTTTACTCAAAATCTACACATTGTTTACGGTTAATTTAGAGTACACTTTAAGGTTTTTAAGAAACTATTTGATTAATATATATTTTCGAAAATAATCGCTCCGAAAGTTTCAAAAATCGTTTTACCCTCTCCATTTATTTTAAACCGTTGCCCAAAAATTATAAAAAAAATATATCAAAGTAACGCTTACTAAATACTTTCAACAAAAATTATTTTCAACATGATCGGATAAACCATCTGTGAGTTATTGTCGAAAAACAACTGTCTTCTTATACAAGATATACAAGAAAGTAGGTACGTGTGACACCGTGTCTCTTTTTCGAGTGACTCTAAACTTTTTTTTTATTTATTGTTTTTATAGGGTTTTGTATTTTATAGAAAACTTATCAAACCCATTGTACATGTACTAATTCTAGATCCTCAGTGTCGAGTCGATTCGGTGTTGAGCTTATATTAATACACGGCAGAATGCTTGTGTCATTTCTGAGGCAGGTTGACTTAAAGCACTTTATTTGATCCCAACATTCATTCTATTAATACTGAATTTTCTCAGTACCGTCTCTCTCGTCACTTTAGTTCTAACACACTCCATCAGCAAATGTTGCACATCCTCAATGGATCCACAAATCAAGCAGTTCCGTGAATTGACTTTTCACTTTATATATGCAAACTTTGCTGATGGATACTCTAAACTCTATTTAATTCAAATATAGTCCCAACTTAAATAAAGTGACTGCATTGCCAGAATAATTCTTTTTTGTATAAATTATTTAAATTTTAACCCAGTACCCTACAAAGATAGCCACTGCAGGTAATGTAACGCTTTCTGTATTCTATCAAAGGAATGGTTCGTATAAGAATCTTGATATAATAATTTTAAATTTACAACAGCCCAGATTTTAGAGGTCGATTCATACCTGACAAAGCGGCTAAATCGTTTGTTTGTTTAAAGAAGAGTTTGTTTGTCTGCTTGTTTGAATGCGGTAATCTCAGGAACTACGGGTCTGAATTGAAAAATTCTTTGATAGCCCATTTATCGAGGAAGGCTGGAGGCTTTATAAAATCACGCTACGACTAAAAGGAGCTGAGCAGCCACGAGAAATGTTGCAAAAATGGTAAACTTTACGTAGACGAAGTTGCGCGGGACAGCTAGTTATAGATAAATTACCTACATCCAGACACAGAATAAACCATCGTGCTCATCACACAAAATTTTATCTGGGTAGGAATCGAATCCAAGACCACTCACTTAGCAGTGAGGGTCACTTACCACTAGACCAACTATTATGAGAAAATAAACTGATTAGTAACGAACGATTATTTGTCGTGAATTCACTCCGCTTAGTTTTAGTGTGAATAGTGTTTTAGTCTGATCGTACATTGTTTGGCGACCACCCAAATAGTTTTCTACTATCTGAGTTGCTAAGTTTATGATTTTTGATATTATTTTGATTTTGTTTTTTATAGAGTAGGTAAGAGTTTATTAAACATCCGAAAGGTGATTCGAGATTTGACCGGTTCTCTACTTGAGTTTCGTGACAGCCCTCCGTGGGGACACACACGTTAAATCTTCGGTCTTGCGCCTAATCTTCTTCCGACCGTGACCGATTTCCAGGTCCGTACGTTCGGACTATGTGTATGCGCCGACAGAAGTGTGCTTCTTATTATTGTACTTCTGTCTGCGTGCACTGCAATATAATATATTTTGTGTATAAGAAAGTGTGTTTAATAAGGATTTGTTATACTACTCTGTTTTTAAGTTATATTTGTATGGTTAAATGTGATGTTATGTATGTTAAGTTTACTGCACCTACACACTTCATTTCTACATCGCTATTTAGGGTAGACTGGCAGAGAATGCTTTTATCATTAAGTCCGCCTATGTACAATTACAAATAATATATATTGAAATATATATATATATATATATATATATATATATATATATATATTTATATATATTTACAATCTCATCAGAGACTGGCAAACACAAGATATATTATTTTATTTATTTATTAAAGCTTTATACAAATAATTGTAATTGTACATAGGTTACATATTTACTTATTACGTAATTATTTATATATAACGGGTCTTAATCGCGTGAATCATTTAAGGTAAAAAAAGAGACTAGATCCGCCGTAACTGAAATCGGTTAGGAGATATTTGACTACTATCAAAACAAAATATTTTATGTTAACCATGCCATAAAGTGTTCTGAAAAAATATCTTGATCTATAATTTAACCTGTTTATTAATTTTTAATCATGAAAATAAATATTATACGTAAATGATTTGTCCTTAAGAAACGTGACGTCACAGGCTAGCATTTCATACAAACGTATAAGAAACGGGTCGTTTTTGACGTTTGAAAAAGACTCTGATTTGACTTCAGTTAAATACCCTATTCGCATACTACATTTAATCTCTGTCCTACTTCACTAGGTAAATAAAGGAGCTAATATAAATGTCTCTTAGTAGTTACGAACTTAATGAAAGTAAGGCGGGGCTGACCTCAAATTAATGGTTTACGTCACTGGCGAAGTGTTGAGGCGTCTTCCCTAATCGGTAGTTAACTTATACACATTAATTATATCTAAGTAACTGAGCTTCTTGCAGTGAGATCAGTAGTTGTTATTTATTTATGTCATTCCAGTGTAATTATGACACACACACAGAGAGAGAGTATACATTTCTCACAAACTATAAATAACTGTTATTAATACATTAATTGCATTTTTTTTGAGGGCCCAACTCGCGAGCATGAAAGGATGGAAAAATTTGAGGTCTAGTAACATAGTCCAGGTTTGATTCCGGCCTCGGTTTGGCTTACGGAAGTCTCGGGTTCGATTCCTGGGCCTGCACTTCAAATTTATCTATTTTTAAAAATGCAATTGTTGTATTTATAAAGTATAAAATTACTATAACTGTTATTATTTAACACAGGCAAACTAAAGAGTACCGTACCGCTTTTATAAACATTGTTGTAACGATTTGTAAAATCACATACCTATGTATAAATATGGAGGGCCTGGTGTCCTGAAACATAAGCCTCGAGCTTAGCTTAGGCACCAGTCTCCCACCGTAAATTACTGAAATTAACAATACCTAATATTAGATTAAGATTGTTAAAATGAGACAAAAATGTCATATATAACAACCCTTTTTACCCGACTAGGACAAAGCCAGAATGAAGGGTTATGTTTTAGCACATATATTGATATGTGCTAAAACATAACCCTTCATTACATAGACATCATATGTATTGACATATGATGTCTATGGTCCACTGGGCATGGATCTCCCCAATAGAGCCTACTTATAATAGATCCTGGGGATAATTGTCATAATCTGGGGATAGTTTACGAACCCAGTAAGGCTCCTCCGGTGTAAGAATCCCTTAGTCACCTTGACGACACCCACGTAAATATAAATTTATCTGTACCATCTTGAGCAGATACTTAAAATAAAACAGGGTAGGGGGATGGCTGAGGGAACTGCAGCAGAGATCACATCGTATGTTTAACCTTCAAATATCTACGCAATTGAGATCTAGGCTTGTTATAAAAAAAATGCCAAAATATTGGTCTTTTTTTTTCTTTTTTTTATAAAAAATAAGTTAACTAGCAATGTGGGATTTTGGTCCCACATTACTAGCAATCCTGTTAACTCCTCCAGCCTAAGCTCAATGGCTTGTGTTAGGAGTGGGTTCGTATAATGGGTAGGATTCGAACCCGCGACCTCACGATTTCGAGACCGATGCCTTAACTACTACTAGGCTACCGCCGCTTCGGTTTCAGTCTATAAAAATATCCAATTTATCGATGAAACTTAACTCAGATAGCTTGAGCAATATATAAAAAATAATTCAAGAAATGCAAAACTACATTTAACTATAAGGCCAATTATTGGGAAGTGGTAGGATTTTCTGAAGGAATCCTTAAATCCATCTCCAATACGCTTCCTACACAAAGTTAGAATTCAGTACTTGGCGATTTAAATCATGATTGAAGAGGGATTTTCTAAGTTCGCAGGTATAGCGTATCAGCTGACTGTTATAAGGAATGCAAAAATGTCGACTTTTTTTTTAAAGACGATTCCCGCAGTAGGGTGCCATCTCTGTGTCGCGGGAGACTTTACAAACATTCAATTCACGGACACAAAGTACACCCAGACTCGGAACAACAGTTTGTGGATCACACAAAGTGGTGTCCCGTGTGGGAATCGAATCCACGAACTCTTGCGTAGCAGCACCACAGAGGCAGTCAACTTTTCAGTCTTGTGATAAAAGATTAAGATATACTGGTAATAGAATACAAGAACATATGTGCCTATAGAGAAAAGGGGTAAACCTAAGTTCACTTTTGTCCAACATTTGTTCTGTAAACAGATTTATATGTTATCTCTTGAAATTAAGAAGTCAGTTTCCTATTATATAAACAATAATGTCTACATTTTAAACACACTGAATATTCGACTAGATACACAGATATTATGTACCTATAGCTAACCAGCGCAACTTTGTTTGCGTACACTATTCCCGTTTTTGCAACATTTTTCTTTGATGTTGAGTGTTTCAATGACATTATAAAACCTTTCCCGATAAAAGGGCTATCCAACACTAAAACAATTTTTCAATTTGAACCGGTAGTTTAATTATACCTGTTCATTTATTTTTGACGCTATATAATACTGACCCAATAGATAGTTTGGCAGAAAGATTTACAAGGGCGTCACCCAAAAAGTATAGATAGTAATAGATATTACTAGCTTATACTCGCTCCTCCGCC
This sequence comes from Herminia tarsipennalis, assembly GCA_945859575.2. Taxonomy (NCBI): domain Eukaryota; kingdom Metazoa; phylum Arthropoda; class Insecta; order Lepidoptera; family Erebidae; genus Herminia; species Herminia tarsipennalis. The sequence continues at coordinate 13,406,585 of OX243855.2, forward strand.
CGCGTCATAAAGACACGTTATTGATCAGGTCCTAAGAAAAGTAGCGTGATGATATATAGCCTATAACTCAATTCGGATATACGAGATTATGCTCCAGAAATTTGAATAGAATCCGTTCAGTAGTTTTGGCGCCAACCGAACAAACAAATAAACAGATTTGAAAAACCTAAGCATATTTTGGATCTAGAAACCATTAGTTAGTCGATCTGGGTTAGTATTTTTAACCGCCTTCAAAACGGGTGGTTATCTGTTTCATGTATGTATCTATTTTCTTAAAAACTACTAAACAGATTTTGATGTGGTTTTCACTATTTGATTGAATATTTTTCTCGAAATGTTTTAATGAAAAAAACGTGTTCTAGCTTATAAAACACCAAAGATATAGTCTAAAACAAAGGAGTGAGTTCGCGAAATTTGCATTCGGTGATGTGCTTGATATTTTTTCCCATGAAGTCGGTTTATTTCTCTTTAAAAAGTTGTTTAAATACCTTTAATGTACAAACACAGCTATATATAATACAAATAGATAGTTATGGTAGAAGCGTCACCTACCTGTTTCGTCAGGGGTTCAAATCTATACCGAAATTTCTATACAAATATTTCTGTCCTGAATAATAAACAAAAACCTCTTTCACAGGTACTACTCCTTCAAATATTCCACCATACACATTATACTAAGTAGCAAGGTAGCTAATAGATTCTTGCTAACAACACGAGCTACTACGCTTCAAAACCCCAATAGATATTTCATACGAGTTACCTGTTAAGTTGACACATTAACCAGCCTTAAGGTAAACTTTGGAGATAGCACATATACACTAAATGGGTGAAACTTTGATGAGCACTCAGGATGCCAAGCTCCAAATGCGACACTTTAGCATTCTGGAAAGTTTCACTATTGTGTTCGTAACGTCAATATTTATTGTGGTATAAGTGAAAACATTATGGCGGGCAGAGGCAAAGAGTTAATTTTATTCTGACGTAACTTGATGAAAAAAATATATCTAGCGGGTAAGTATTAAATAACTACAATTTAAAAGGAAACCGAAAATGATAGTATTCTATGGACCCTTCGCCACTGATTATTTATTAATAACGTTAAATTACTTCTTCACTTTTAAAGCAAATGTAACATCTACTACGTTTCTTCCGCGGCTCCGCTCGCGTGGTTATTGCGATAAAATCTGTCCTATGTACTTATCTGGAACTCAAACTATCTTCACACCAAATTTCAAATAAATCGGTTTCGCTGTTTATGCGAAAAAACATAACACACAGACAGACCAAGTTACTTTCACATTTATTTTATAGTTTGGATATGTTACCGCCCTTTTAGAAAAAAAAAAAGTATGTTTAATGAGAAATATGAATGAGATTGACAGTTTATTAAGAACTAGCTGTGGCCGCAACTTCGCCCGATACTGCCCCCGTCCATCTCTCCCTACAGACGTTAGCATGGTAATAAAAGTAGCGTAAGTTACTCCATACATCCTTGACTGTCTGGCAGTGAAAGTGCCGTCGAAATCCGTCCAGCTGTTTTGGAATTTACCCGGAACAAACAGACACGAAAAAATTAAAAACTTTGTTTTTCTTGTAAGTGCCATATTCTTTCTAAAGCATTTAGTAAAAAACTGTTATTTTGATATTACAAACAGACACTTCAATTTTATTTATTTTAAATTTAAACCAAAATGTATGTTAGTGTTTTGAAACAAAGAAAACAATTTCAATTTCAATTAATCAGTGAGTAATCAAAATTATTTTAGTTACTTCGAAAATAAATCGCCTAGAATAGAATATTTTTTTTTTATAAAGGCGACACTATAAATGCCTGTAACTCGCATATTTGCATAACAGCTCATTGGAAATTCAATCTGTTTGCCATGTGTATATGTTAAGTGCAAAGCCTGAATCTGATTATGATTTACTGGCATGCACGCTATAGTTCGGTTTCACTGGTATGTGAATCTCAATAATATTACAGTAAACTAAAACATAAACAAAATAGCTAAACGGGTAATAAAGTACGAGTTGGACTCGCACACAAAGGTACCACGTTCCACGTTACTAACTATGTTTAACGAACCTTAAACACGCCAAAATATACAATACGTGTGCTGACTCTTGGGAAACAATTTCAGCTAGCTCAAGAGTTCGGGAAGTAAATAACTATGATAGTACTGGTTTATGACAAAAATACCCTAGTTTTCGCCTGCAGCTTTGCCTGCGTGGATTTCAGCTATTGCGAAAAAAAACTATACATAGGATAGTTTTTTCCGTCACGCGAACTATCTTCATACCAAATTTCATCCAAATTGGTTCAACCATTTAAAAAAAACAAGTTACGTTCACATTTATATATTTGTTTAAAGTCAACTCCCGTATTAGGGTGTCGCGGGGGACTTTAAAAATATACAAATTACGAACACAAAATACAACCAGACTCGGCTAGTTTTAGGTTAACATAAAGTGCGTAAAATCTCTTTCGCAGCAGTTTCTAAAAATCGCTCCGATGTCAAGACTTGGACCAAACATTATTCAATGTAGAGTTTCATGAAATTGACCAGAGTATATCTTGGGGTATTAAATTGTTTTGTAAACTAAAAGTACAGTTAACATAATTATTCCTGGAGAAATATGTGAAGTAGAATTGTTACACAAAAAAAAACGATAGAAAAGAAGGTGAGCAAGTAGATTAACTCCACCACCCACCTTCAGTCTGTGAATCACAACTATTGAAAAAAGAAATGTCCTTAATACAACAATAGAAATACATTATAAAAAAAATTGTGACATGTACTCTCACCAAGTCGAGTGGTAGGCACCTTCCGACCCTTGACTCACAATATTCCGCGTCTACGAAGTGAAACTTCGACACGTGTTTGCGAGACAGAAGGCATCCTCAGAACAGTTTGACACCGACTGTGTTAGTGAATCACAGATTGAGGGTTGGTGGTGGGTACCCCTCCTTAATAATCTATATAAGATGGTTTTTGACCTTGTGACGCCTAATTCAATTAGTTAAGTAAACTTTATACAAACGAGCTCGAATGACGCACACATAGACATCGTTTATGGAAACGTAATCTCACTTGAAACCACTTTGTACCAAAGGTGTTCCAAGATGCGGTGTTCATGCACGATGTCAATGTGTGAATTGCCAATACCGTAGGTACGCTGGACTAGCCACTCAATATCAAGTGACAGCAGTTTCAAATGCCAAATAGATTCTGGTTTTCCGACGACTCCCGCAGTAGGGTACAAGCCCTACCTACCCTACTTGTCGCGAGGGGACTTTACAAACATACAAGTCACGGACGCAAAGTACACCCTGACACGGAACAACAATTTGTGGGTCACACAAAGTGGTGTCCCGTGTGGAAATCGAACCCACGACTCACTCCCACCGCGCCACAGAGGCAGTTCCAATGTCCTTTGACGGCAATCAAACTATGTCTTTACCAATTTTCATCTAAATCAGTCAAGCGGTTTATGCATGAAAACGTAACAGACATACAGATTTATATTCACACTAGCTTTCGCCCGCGGCTCAGCACGCGTGGATTTCGTAAAAAAAATTTTTTTTTTTTTTCTTAATAAAAAGTATCCTTTGTTACTTCTAATACCTTCAAGAATATGTGTACAAAGTTTCACGATGATCGGTTGAGTAGTTTTCGCGTGAAAGCGTAACAAACAAACTTACATTCACATTTAAATATTAGTAGGGATTTATGATATTAGTTTGGCTTGTAACAAACTGCTTGAATACTAAATAAATACTTAAATAAAATAAACCACGCTCGTAGTAGCTATTACTTTTTCAATTTAAATTTTAAATCAAATATCGGAGTGTAGACATTTTAATAGTATGTTACGAACCTCTTGTAACTAGTGTAACTTTTGCATGTGAAGGAACATTTTATAAGTCTAAAAAAGATGGTACGATTAACAACAATGCTGATATTTTTGGTAAATATATATCAACCCATATGATGGCCCACTGCTGGGCACGGGTCTCCCCAGTAGAACCTACTAGTATGTAGATCCTGGGGGTAATTGCCATAATCGCCACGCTTGGCGAGCGGGTTGGCGATCGCAGTAAGGCTTTAAATACGCAGAGGACGCTGCTGCCCGTCCTCCGGGGTGAAATCCCTTAGTCGCCTTGACGACACCCACGGGTAGAGATGGGGTGGTACTATTCTTAAGCCGGCACCACACGGCACATACGTTTTGGTAAATACTCTTCATTTAATATGCAAATTCCGAAATATGTATCACAAAATATATGTACAGGTCACTGGTCAACAACAAGTCCACGTACATGTAGACGCGCACGTACGGAGATTTTGACATGACGTGAGTCTCGGTTGGCATCCGACCGAATTCGACCAGGAATTCTGTACATGTCTCTTTTCGCGCTTTGTAGGGAGCCAACCAACCAAACGACTGCCTTCGTGGCGCGGTGGGAGTTTTTTCGACTGCTACGCAAGAAAGGGTTCGATTCCCACACGGGACACCACTTTGTGTGATCCACAAATTGTTGTTCCGAGTCGAGGTGTACTTTGTGTCTGTGACTTGTATGTTTGTAAAGTCCCCCGCGACACAGGGCGTGTACCCTTCAGCGACGTTGTCTTTAAAAAAAAAAACAGGCTGTACCTATGTAGTTTGTGCATGTAATATGACATCCATAAATTCAGCCTGGGCATATATGTAGTTATTTTATGGAGAAAAAGGTTAACAACATAACATTTTACCAGATTATTAAGGAGGGATCCACCAGCCACCCTCGATATGTGAATCACCACGGTTGAGATAGTGAGGTTATGCCCATAACACAACAATCTAAATAAATTGACAGACCAAAAAACAGATCTGCAACAAAGAAAATTAGTGACAGGTACCTCCTTTCATCGAGTCGAGTGGTAGGCACCTCCGGACCTTTGACTCGCAGTATTCCGCTTCTACGAAGTGTGACTTCGACTCGTTCGGCCTATACCCGAGGTTGGAAATGTTTTTTTTCGCTCTACTAAAAACCTGCGAATTTCGAGATACAACCTTATGGTACTAAGGTCTCGAGGTATCTTTATCAGTTGTCTGGTTGCCATAATACAGACTGTCCAGTTTGGGATCAGATTCTCATTTGTGATGTAGTAAGATACTTATTTATTTATAATTCACCATTCCACAATGATACCATAATGTTGTGATAATTATTTTTACAGGTTACTATCATTGCTCTTCAGTCTAAAGTGAAGGGGACAAATACCACCACAGAACAGACTAGAAAAGAAACTGCAAATTCTCCCTGGCATATGTTAAAAAACTATACAGGTTCCATAGGAAATACGTTCCGGAAATTTATGCGCAAATTTATGAACTAATAAATAGCAATAAATAATACCACAAACTTTGTTTTATTAATGATCTTTAGCAGAAAAACTAATTTTTCATTTGATCGTCTGTTAATCTATTTCGATTGGTGTATTAAAGGTGTTCTGCCTACTTCTATATTTGCAATTCATAGTCTCTTTCTCTAAAACAAAATTCATAAATATTCGTATTCTTAAATGGCTTTAGTTTACGAGGACTATTCTAATGAATCTTTTGATAAGTACAAATAGGCCGAACCTATTAGGAGAGAGGAGAGCTCTAAAAATGCAAATACTTTATGAAGGCTGATTTTTTGATATTACGTCACATTAGGGGAGTGAAAAAATAAGCCTTTGGTCCGTCAGCTGTATTCCTTAGCGTTTGGCGTACAGGACTTTGATCGGCTACTGATAGCATCTGTTACAGAGTTATACTGACTGACTAATTGTTATGTGATTCTTATAATATTCTACACAGAATATATTAAATTTCAGATCACGCATTCGATAGCACACGCAGATCGAGCACAATTAATGAATACAACTTTAACGTATGACTAACGCGCCTGGTTACACCATTTTGCATGACTGAAAAACGCAAAACTTATTTTGGTTTAATATACTACTAGAGAACAAACTTTTAAATTTTAGAAAGCAGTTTCACTATATATTTCGTTCATTTGAAACAAAATAACGCTAAGGAACGCTGACTAACCGAAGCATTTTCTTTACTCCAATAATGTGACGTAAAATAAAAAAAACATCCTTTTTAAAGTACTTGCATTTTTTGGCTTTCTCGTTTTGTACTATAAAGTAGATTTTCGGGAATGAGTGTATTGAATTGATGTTTCTGGCTCTGTATATTAGTACCTCATTTTTATCAAAACTTCGTTTTAATTTAATTAGAGTAGGCCTCCAGAAGTTAGAAGAGTGTTCGTTCCTTTACCCATCGTGCGCCTAGAGAACAAATGCACGACCAATAGCCGCGCCACTGTCGACCACACCTTGGGGCAAAGACACATTCGAATAGCAATGTCGTTAATGAAAAAATAGGTACAAAATGTATGGAATTGAAATATGTCACGTGGTCAATTCAAGTCAATGCATAGATAATCTGCACTATTGGCAAAATCTTCCATTCGATTGATTACTAATGAAAATTTAAGATGAATTTCCGCCATTCACATTGCGGAAATTCATCTTAATTTTATTATTAACCTCCCAAAAGTCTTATTTATTAGTCAGCGTGTAAGTCTATAAACGCTTGATTCAATCAATGATCTAGTACTCTTGGTCCTCATTCACGTTGTTTTTTTCGTTTTCGTGGCAAGTACCCGCGAACTGTCGAAATCTTGTCATAAGGTAAATAGAGAGCTGCGCTTAGAAACGCATGCAACGGCATGCGCGGCGGACATCTTTGAGCGCACCGCGCATTCGCCAGTTCGCACGGGCTTTCCGCAAAAACAAAAAAACCTGATGGTCACAGTGCTCAATTTCAGCAGAGAAGTAGTCAACGAAACTGCTCTTAACAATCAGGTTCTGGGACTGCTCATTTCTCTGGTTGCTCAGTACTCAGAAGTTGTAATTTTTTGTAGTAAAGTAAGTAGTAGGCAAGTTGTAGATTATTGAATGTTATTATTTAGTAGGTAATAAATAATGGCTTATTCCTAACCTGGATGTTAGTTAGTTATCTTGTTTTTTTTTTTAAATATACGACTTCCGCAGGCTTGTGCCCTACAGGCCCTGTGTCGCGGGTAACTTTACAAACATACAAGGCACGGACACAAAGTACACCCAGACTCGGAACAACAATTTGTGGATCTCACAAAGTGGTGTCCCGTGTGGGAATCGAACCCATTAATGTGATATTATAATGCACTAGCTGTCCCGCGCAACTTCGTCTGCGTAAATTTTCCCCGTTTTTGCAACATTTCTCATTGCTGCTCCGCTCCTATTAGTCATAGCGTGATGTTGTATAGCCTATAGCCTTCCTCGATAAATGGACTATCCAACAGTGAAATAATTTCTCAATTCGGATCAGTAGATCTTGAGATTACAAAGAAACAAACTCTTCAGCTTTATAATATTAGTATAGACTAGCTGTCCCGCGCAACTTCGTATGCGTAATTTTTCCCCGTTTTTGAAACATTTCTCGTCGCTTCTCCGCTCCTATTAGTCGTAGCGCAATGTTATATAGCCTCTAGCCTTCCTCGATAAATGGGCTATCCAACAAAAAAACATTTTTTCAAATCAGACCAGTAGTTCCTGAGATTAGTGCGTTTAAACAAACAAACAAACAAACAAACAAAGAAACTCTTCCGCTTTATAATATTAGTATAATAATAATAATAATAATAATAACCATTTATTTTCAGGCTACTAAGGCCCATATTATACAAATACATAAATAGAAAACTTATTAGACTAATACATATTTAATAAAAAACTAAACACAAAGTTAAGCACGAGACAGCGGCGACGGCGTCGTGTTTCCCTGCGAGGTGTCGCGTAACCTGCCACGAAATCGTCGGTATGCGACACCTTTCGGCCAAAGGTCTTCCTTCATGAAGGTGGACAGATGTTCCGCGGGCACTCGCACCATAAACGACTTAAAATTAACGTTATGGCGCGACTCCAATTTCTCCACCCTCAAGGTCCACTTGGTCTTTTTTCTGAGGTACTCCACAAGTTCCTCAGTCTTTGTAGTGTGATGCAGACGAGACACATATAGCTGCGTCGTAGGTGTTGCCGGACGCAGCAACATATTGGGTCCCGTCACGCCGGTACCACGCTGGTTGCAGCTGGAGGGCTTCCTCTGCTTCTTTTCGACTTTTATGAAGCCCTCAGCGTCTATTTGCCCTTTTGTAGGGACTGGGGGCACGCTCTTCTTCTTCTCCCCTGTTTGAACCGCTGTTCGTTTCTTCTTCGCGGCAATATCGGCATAAGCACGACTATGAGTAGACGTACTTACGCTTGTCTTGACCTCTTTCGGAGTCGAGAGGCGTACGGTGACGGCACGTGATGCGTTGTTGTCAACTTGTACAGTCGGTGACGCAACTTGACGCGGCGACTGAAAATTGCTGACCGATGCATTTAGCGCCTCGCGACAACTGTTCACTTTAGAGGCGTCAGGTGACCTACTTGCAGAAACAGCGTTGCGTAATAACACTACTTCGGCGCGTAGTTCACCTATGGTGTTTTCTGACACCTCCAGCTTGGTCTGTACCTCGGCCAGGCTTGTTTTCAAGAACATGATGTCCTTCAACAGCCGGGTGACGTCGACGTGGTCAAAACTGACGGGGGGCAGTTTCCGCAGCTCTTTGGCCACGAAAGCTGGCACGTCGTCCGGATCAGTCCCTTTCAGCAAGGTGATGATGTCCTGGATGCTCTTCTCAGTTCCATCTCTCCTGCGGGGCGGCATCTGGTCGATTTTTCCAAGGGTTTGGAAAATCAACCTCTTGCCACTGCTAATCTCATCTTCCTTGAAGTTCGATTTGCAGATCTGCAAAATGCTGATTTCGTCCATAGTATCGATAGCATTTTGAATAAATGCCAACAGTTCGTTTGCTATAAGTTGCTGAGAACTCATAGTGACGTATAGCGACTATAGCCGCACAATACGCGTACAGAGTAAGCACGTCCGTATCGAAGCGCGCATTGCACCGGACTGATAGATAAGTATGTTTGTAAAGGCATTTTGTATTCTTCAATCTTATTGTTGAAATAAATAAAAAACTCAGTACCTAATGTTGTATTAAAAAAATAGCATGAATTTTGTGATAAGCCACTCTTTCAATCGCCATAATGCCTACAATAAGATTGACTGAATTTTGGTGTGACAAATCTATCAATGGTTTTTATCATTAAGCTAAAAGCTGTTACAAATTCGGCACCAATTCGGGCGGTTATAAAACGCTTATATACCACTATGGTTCAAAATCTACGTCATGACTATGCCTGTACAGAACATTTTTAGAGTAGGCATTATCAAATAATTTCCAAAATGATACAAAATTATAGTGTTGTCCCTGATTGATACTGTTGAGGTCGTTTCCTAAAGATTAATGAGCTAGAACCATTAGATATTTATGAGTTTATTTTTATTCAAGGCATATATTTCAGAATGTACTTTGTTTTAATGGTATATTTTTGTAATAGGGATTTACTCGACCTCGAAAGGCTAATGATAAACTAGTGAGGACACAAAAACTTAAATGAGTATAGTTACTAGGTTAGACTAATACCCCGACTAACAGCATTTTAACTAGTATCTGTTTTGTAACTATGTTTCGTTCCATTTTAAAAATACTCGTACAATAGACTAGCGGACGCCACGTGGTTTTACCCATGTAGTTCCGGTTCCCGTGGGAATACAAGGATAAAAAGTAGCCTATGTTACTCGAGGATAGTGTAGCTTCACAACGGTAAAAGAATTTTTGTTATCGGTTCAGTAGTTCTTAAGTTTATTTGAAAAATACAAATCTTTCATTTTTATAATTATTTTATATATAAATTTTCTGTATGTGTGTATGTCACTGAACTCCTAAACGGCTGGAATGATTTTTACAAAATGTTGTGTTTCATAGAATTCCAGAATGGTTTAGATTCACAATTAACACTGATTCACAAAAACATAGGCGTTACAAATTTCGTCGCGAAGGATGGTATTAGTATAAAAGAAGACAAAATATTCGCAAGCTATAATGCTGTTGCTAAACTATTGTAGTAAAGGGGTTACTCTCTATCTTACTGTTTTTCAGGGTTCAATTCAATTTCCAATTCCAAAAACATTATGTTCTAATCATTTAGGTTCCAACCCGCTCGCCAAGCGTGGCGATTATGGCAATTACCCCCAGGATCTACTGGGGAGACCCGTGCCCAGCAGTGGGCCATCATATGGGTTGATATGATGATGATGATTTAGGTTCAGTGGAGTATCAGATGGATCAGTTCGGTTAGATAATTTTTGACGTGACGTCTTATAAATTGATGACCGGATGCACGAACGAAAAAGTGCCACGGTCTGTCACATTCCGCCTGCTGATATGCTGAAGTGCGCACGGGTCCACTAAAGCTGTCTCAGACATGATTTTTTCATTTTTTTTTTCGATTGCAGCAACATACAATACAATTTAAAATAAAAGCTGCCGCAGGGACGGTTGTTTATTACAATGTCATTAATGGTTTCTTATGATGTATTCACGTAAAAATATCATCCATAAACCGACTTACAGACAACCATTTTTTTGTAAAAGAGTTTTAAATAACTTATTATACGCTTAGTAAATAGCCAGCCCTAAGGTATGGCACAAATGCAAATCATAATTGTATAAGTTATACAGTTCTTACAATTTTTTTGCATAAATGGGCATTTAAGATTGTATATAGCCGGAACTTTAGGTTTTACAAACCTGAGTAAATTATCTGCGTGTATTTCACTTTTAACGTATGGTATCGGCTTAGGAATAGTATACCCTATCAGTTCTCCTAGATGTCGTCAAAGCGACTAAGGGATTTCCTACCGGAGGACGGGCAGTAGCGTCCTCAGCGTGTTTTAAAGCTCAACTGCGATCGCCAACACGCTCGAAAAGCGCTACGCTTGACAAGCGAATTATGGCAATTACCCCCAGGATCTTTAAAGAAGTTTCTACTGGAGAGACCCGTGTCCAGCAGTGGAACATCATATGGGTCGATATGTAGGTATTTCACTTTTCATTTCCAGTAACCCAATCACTATGAATACAATTATTGACAGTAAATTAAATCATCACTCCTTGAAATGACCTTCCTTACTTTAAAATAAATCGTCGCATAGGTACAAATCTAAAGAAATCAACTTCATTTACTCTACACTACGCAAAATTGTCAGCAATGACAGCTGACATTTACCAACACTACATCCATGTGTCCTCGGGACGCCGCAAGACGTGAGTATTCTGTAACGAACAGAGCGTTTGACATTCATATCAACACGCGGACAAAGATTTTCTTTGTTGAATAAAAAAATACGCCTGAATAAGTTGATACTTTATCGGTGAATGGGTTCCATCTAATTGAAATTGCAATAACTATGTTGCCGTCAAAACGCAACGCCATTTTGGAATAAACAAAATCCATAGAATTTCTAATTCATAATTTTAGAAAGTTATTACATTTATCCACGTCTTTAATCAGTTATATCGTCATCATTTCCACAGCTTGGTACTTAGCGTGTGAAAATACATAAAATACAAGCAAAATCTGAGAACGATTCTCTCTCTCTTCTCGATCTGTGAGAAGAAAATCGGGTAGATTGCTACCATCTCCAAAATAAAAAAAGGATACTGAAAATTTTGGGTTACAGGCTTGGAACAAAGTAAAAAAGATTTCATTACAAAGTCTAATATAGGCAAGTTAAAAGCATACAGTCTTTCAAACGATTAAGACTAATGGATCTGTTTAACCGGATTAAGTAAGAAATGTAATGCAATAATCAAAATGTAAGGAAGAGTCTTTCAGAACTGAAATAAGTAGGTAGTTATTTTGGAAAGAAAGTAAGATAAATACAATTTCTTAAAACTTAACTGTTTTGCTACGGCACAATTCAAGCAATAAACTAAATAACAGATCGAACCTTCGTCGAGGAATCCTGAAAAAAAAAACGAATTCGCAATGCCACGAATGTATTACAGCGGCAGCGTATTTCGCGCGTTTTTCATCCGCGTTTCCCGCGCTTTTGTAGTAGCCAAGTGCCAAGCCCCAGGCCAGTCGCTCGCGGTTCCTCGCGCCGCACGTACGTCGCTACGTTATGTCATAGAAACAGTAAAAAATTCGCTCTTCGGGTGCCCGCACTATTCTCGTAGCTGTGACTGAAAATGTATATTTAGACAATTTATTTGTGAAGGATAAATTAATACCGAGTGTGACAGTGTAGATCCCATTTTTTTGAGTGTCCAGTGGTTGTGAATGTGTTGAAGATTTTTTTTGTGTTTCTCTGAGATTTTTGCGAGACGAAGACAATAGAGTAAGTATTTAAACCATTATTTTTTTTAAATAAGTTATTATGGTATTTATGACAAAAAATCTTTACGTTTCATAATATAAACAAAAAATTAACTATTTTGGAGACCTCTTTATATTTTCCTGATGAGGTTTAAATGTTATTTTTTTTTTTAAATAGATATTATGCGATCATAATTCAATACATCGATAGTTGCATGAAAGAGTACATATTGATTGATCTGATTTTAGTCTCTTAATATCATGTCCACTGATGATTAAAATGTAAAAAATATATATCGACGTAGATGAGATTTAAGTATTCTCTATATCTGAGTTTTACGAGATTATAAATATGTGGAACAATTTTTATGTCATCTGAATCGTATTAATAGTAATATTTGATGGTTTTCCATAATAATAAAAACAGATATGAATGCGTTTATTGTGATTTTTACGCTTCGACTATAACACAAGAGCGTAAAGCGGTCATTTTTTTTAATTGCAGCAGTTGACAAATAACGTTGTCACGAAATATTAATATTTTATTACTGCTGTTTTATTTCTGACGTGATACAAGGATTTTATATTTTTGAATGACAATGAAAGATGTGTTATTAAGCAATGTATTTTGATGAAAGTCGATGTATATGTATTTGTACACTAGCCCGCCAGCGGCTCCGACGGCATAGAGGTCACTTTAAAAGTTATCTTGTGTCCTTTGCCAGAATACCATCTTTTTCCTTGCCCAACTTCATTATGATGTGTTTAGCCGTGTATCGAAAAGGTTACCAATAGACAGTCACCCTTTCGCGTTTATAATATTAGTATGAATTACATAACAATAATAACATTTTTTATCAAAGCTATGAGCCAAATAAAGGTTTTTTTTAGTACTTACGATATATTGGCTTTTTTATATTTTCGTCCGCCGTGTGGTGCCGGCTTAAGAATAGTACCACCCCATCTCTTCCCGTGGGTGTCGTCAAGGCGACTAAGGGATTTCACTCCGGAGGACGGGCAGCAGCGTCCTCTGCGTACTTAAAGCCTTACTGCGATCGCCAACCCGCTCGCCAAGCGTGGCGATTATGGCAATTACCCCCAGGATCTACTGGGGAGACCCGTGCCCAGCAGTGGGCCATCATATGGGTTGATATGATATTTTCGTCAGTTGATAGGTAAGTTATTATACTTTTATTATGGAAAGCTAACCTATCTAAGGTAAGCTTTCCATACCAAGTATTTCGACTCGATACCAAGTATCAATTTCGATTCGATACCAAGTAATCGACTTTTCTATCTATAAAAATCTATTCTAAGGTTATTTGCCCGATTGGCTTCGCACGAAATTTTCTCCTATTTTATCATTTTTAGAGTTCCGTACCTCAAAAGGAAAAACATAACCCCTATTAGATCATTTGTAGTCGGTCTGTCCGTCCGTCCGTCTATCTGTGAAGCCCTAAAGGGCTTGACACTCGATACCTACCTCCTCCACGCGTTCCCGAGATAAATTTCAGGAACGCGTAGAGGTATCGAGATGTAATTAAATCCGTACTAGGTCTTGATGAGGTCTTGATATGTAGAAATACCGACAGTAAAATGTATCAAAATTATCAAGACCAGGCGAGGGTAGTTAAAAAAACCCCGCGCCTCACGGAGATATCGCTACGCTGCCATCAGTTGACCCGTGACCACGATCGGTGCAATCCGATCGAAACGTTGGGTAAATAAAAGATTCGTGCCTTTAAATATTTCATCCCGATAATATTCTAATACGTTAATTTCTTTTTTAAATATAAAAAAAAAATATTTTAAAAAATATAAAAAAACAGTGCCCCACCGGCATTGGGTACAAGTACCAACTCACCGGTGGTTACGGTTAGTGAGAAAGGAACCTCCTCACCATGCGAGCTATGTCGAGGAGTACTGCTTTATGCATCAGGCTCTTTAACCAACCGCCTAAAGCTTGCGTTTCATGGTGTTGGTCGAGGCTCTTGGCAATCAGATCATTAACCAAGACGACTGTCGGTACGATGTTCGCCGAATCAATATCCCAGATGCCCGAAAATCTCGTGCGCCAGATCCAGATATTTTATTTGGCTTTTTCGGTAATAATATTATTGTAAAAAATATATCTATAGGTACTAATATTATAAAGCTAAATATTTTGTTTATCGAGGAAGGCTATAAGCTATATAACAATACGCTACAACTAATGGGAGCGAATATTTCAAAAACGGGGAAAATGTATGTAGGCAAAGTTGCGCGTTAGTGGTTTATAATCAAAATTTAGATATTTTAGTGAAAGAAAATCTCCGAAATATAGTTAAATTAAAGTAAGTACAAGCACTGAATATCGCGTGTTCATAACGAGCCTTGACCACGCCTTTTTTTATCACACGTTGTATTTGTTTTACATAGACAAATATTTCAATTATTTTGATTGGCTAAGCGGCTGTTAACAATTTCGACCTACATATTTTATCTTTACACTAGCTGTCCCGCGCAATTTCGTCTTTGTACATTTCCTCGTTTTAGCAACATTTCTGATTGCTGCTCTGCTCCTATTAGTCGTAGCGTGATGTTATATAGCCTTTAGCCTTCCTCGATAAATGGACTATCCAACAGTGCAAGATTTTTTTAAATTTGCATCAATAGTTCCTGAGATTACAGAGTTCAAACAAACAAACTCTTCAGCTTTATAATATTAGTATAGATTGCAAATGCAGACTGGCGAGAATGCTTTTCGAATTATGTCCGCTTTTGTTGTTTATTCACGGAATGGTTTTTATTATACTAATAACCTCCTGATCTTGGCTTTCTTTACATTACATTAATTAATCTGAAACATAATTTAAAAAAAAATACTAGTTAACCCTTTACCACCTACTTTTGTCACACAAGTCTTAGTCACAGATCTGAGAGACCCCGGAGTAAAATGTATGTTTCTTTGTCACGTTTAGGGCCTAAACCTTACAATAACAACGATTTTACTCCTGTAAAATACTGTGTAGGGGGTTATGGCCATAACTTCATATAACAACTGGTAGGTGATTAAGTTTTTTCTAAAACTGATACTATAAACTTATTTAGTGTTATATAAAGAAGCTACGAGTGGGAGGTTATTAGTATATTACAAGTCAGCCTGTATAAATAACTAGCTGTCCCGCGCAACTTCGTCTGCGTAAATTTTCCCCGTTTTTAAAACATTTCTCATTGCTGCTCCGCTCCTATTAGTCGTAGCGCGATGTTATATAGCCTATAGCCTTCCTCAATAAATGGGCTATCCAACTCTAAAATATTTTTTTAATTCGGACCCGTAGTTCCTGAGATTACTGCGTTCAAACAAACCAACTCTTCAGCTTTATAATATTAGTATAGATTATTCAGTGCGTGTGTATGTGACTGAACGCCTCCTAGACGTATGAAGGCGAGATTCGAAAATGGTTTAAATTTACAATTGAACCCGATTCACAAAAAAGAGGTGGTACCAAGTTCATCAGGAAAGCTAGTACATCTTCTTCCTAGTCGTTTACTCATTGGTGAGTATCGTGACTCGTTTCGACATTGTCGGCTAGTAGTCTCCATTGATTAGTTCCTTCGGAAAGGAATTTTTAGTTCTTTGGAGGTCTGATCCGACCAATGCTTTGGTCTTCGGCATCTCGGTCTTTTGGCTTAAATTTTCCTGTCACCATCAGGAGTTTCAGATTATCTCGGTTTGTATATATTCATTCATATTCATATCAACCCATATGATGGCCCACTGCTGGGCACGGGTCTCCCCAGTAGATCCTGGGGGTAATTGTCATAATCGCCACGCTTGGCGAGCGGGTTGGCGATCGCAGTAAGGCTTTAAGTACGCAGAGGACGCTGCTGCCCGTCATCCGGAGTGAAATCCCTTAGTCGCCTTGACGACACCCACGGGAAGAGATGGGGTGGTACTATTCTTAAGCCGGCACCACACGGCATTGTATATCCGGTTTGTATATAAAGTGCTAAAATAAATAAATATCAAAATTATTTGTCTTTAAAGTTTCCACCGACTCGTAACGAGATAGACTGAAGCGGAAGACCATTAAGTGACCAATCACAGTGCTCGAAATCGTACCCAGATTTATTTCCAGTACTGTTATTGGTCAATTCACTGTCCGCTTGGCTCCACTCCACCGAGGCCCGTCTCAGTTGAAACACTTCCTTATGCTGGACATCAGTAACAAATATCAAGTCAGCGTTCATCTTTAAACAAAATATAACAAGTCTTTCTTTCTTATATCCTCCTTTTATAAAAACGACCCCTGTTCTTTTAGGAGGCTTACGTGCTGACATGGGTTTGAAATACATTATAATAAATATGAGTAATCCGTTATTTAATATAGGTACATACTCGTACATACTTAAATTATGCGTACCATAATAATTATTTTAACAAACTGTCATCAATAAGAAATAAAAGCTCTCGAGGGGTATACGAACTTATAGGGAAATCCCACCCCAGTGATTTTTTCTTCATAAATTTATTATGTATGTTTAAATAAGCAATATACACAAAAATTTAAAAAATAACTACATAAAAATATTAAAAATGCGGAAATAGATCAATGGCTAAGGCATCGGACTCGCAATCGTGAGGTCGCGGGTTCTAATTCTACCCATTATACTACCGACGTGAACCCACTCCTAACACAAGCCATTGATTCAGTCCGTGACCACGGCCGTTGCAATACGGTCGAAACGTCGGTCCATAATTTCATGATTACGACCCGTAGCTTATAATTTTTTTTATCAAGCCATTGAGCTTAGCTGGAGGGTTTAACAGTATTGCTCATCATTGCTTCATCTTGCACAATCCAACATTGCTAGTTATCTTTTATAAACAAAAAGATGATTCACATCAGTATCAGCTGACCGAAGATAACGAGCAATGGTTTTCGTGTATCGTTCATATCGTAATAGAATGACTAGCTCACGCCAGCGAAGCCCAGGGCTTTGCTTGCCTTTAAGGTTTTTTACCCATTGATTAAAATTCCGTCTCATCCCTGATCTTTATCAAAAAAGAAAACTCTTAACTTTCTGGGTCTAATGGTATGGGCTAAGCGTTGATGGCTCAATATATCTCTCAGGATTCTCTCACAGGCTTTTAGTCAAATTTATCGATGACAATACCAATGTATAGGTAGAAGTGATACTATATCGCTACAATATAATAATTAATACTAACGTCTAGTATAGCCACAAACTGTCTACCGCTAAAATCAATATCACTCCCGCTTATTTGATGAAACTTAGCTGAAGGCTTACTAAGAACTGTTTGCCTGTGCATGGGCATGTCTTATCGTTCTTACATACCTGTGTATGTAGTGCTTGTTTCGAAGATGTTCCGAGACTTCGTGTCCGTGAACGTTGGCTTCTTTATATTACACAAAATAACTTGGTAATATTATACAAAAAAATAAAAAATAAACAATAAAATAAAAATAAAAAATAAACAAATTAACCCTTCACCACCTACCATTCTCTCAGATGGTCTCCTCCATCGTGATCCGGAGTAAAATCAATGTTTCTTTGTCAGGTTTAAGGTCTAAACCTCATAATAAACAACAATTTTATTCCAGCAAATATAGTATGTACGTAGTTAAAACTGATATTACAAAGAAGCCACGAGCGGGAAGTTATTAGTATATTACAAATCATGCTATATGTTGTGCCGCTCTTGCGCGTTTGTATGATGCTTACATTCTTTACCACAGAACATTAATACCTACTAGATAAGAATTCTATTCTGTCAGTATTTTAAGGTAAAATCTTATGAGGACTCGTTTATTCATGCATTTTCACGAGAGTGTCCGAAGCGTAATACTAATTTTATCTCAGAGATTTAAATGTTTATAAATTCTCAAGGGACACCATTTTATAAATTCCTACAACAGGAGTTCCTAAATAAACCAATCCGCAATTTAAACTCGCAACAAAGCAAATACTTGATTTCATCTTTATTATAGCTGTCTGGATGAAACTAATTTTAATCGTATCCATACTATGATAGCTAAATGCTTCATTTGCTGCCAAGTGACGTTCTTGTCTTGGAAGATAAATTATCTTGGCGAAAATCAAAGCCCATCCATTTTCCGTCTAAATTTAAACCTAATCAAACTATACTTAGCTCTAGGTAGTTTTAAGTCAAAAATGATTTGTAGAATATAGATGACCAGATTTCTAGGTCTATCCCATTTTATGTGCATGCATAGTTCATATCTTCAAGTTATTTTTAGACCAAATTGAGATTTTTCAAGCTGTTGTAGACAAAAACAAAAACGTGAGGCACAAAGGTAGAAAACATAAACTGGCAATTTGGAATTTCTTCTCCTATGTCCCAACCTTTATTTCTAATAGAAAAAAAAAAACTAAATTGAAATCCGTAAATTTGATTGGATAGCTAAGCTGAAAGAAAATCTCCTCGTCTAATCGTTAAAAAATTGTTTAATATAATCTACTCACCTAGATAATATTGGACAAAACCATTGTGGACATACTTAACTAGTGTCCTCATTCCACCTCGGAATCATTGCACCCTGATGATATCGCCCAAGAATATTATGGTGGCCGTTGTTTCCCTAGGCAAATTTAATTACCCAGGTAAAAATATGCGTTTATAAAAAATATTTTGGCGGACTTTATTCACCAACTTTTGACAATGAAATTGGACAAATCGTAGATGGAAATAACTGTAACAAAGACACCAGGGGGTCAATTCACGTATTTACAGCAATGCTGTTGCAGTTCAGTTGCAGTTAAGTTTCGATTAAAACGGCCATTTATGTGTTCTTGTACCTTTGGGATCGATCTCATATACGCTTGCGTCCAGTATTGCGTCGACAGCGCTATAACGACATTCTAGTACGGTGCGCAAGTGTTTTGCTGTTCAAAAATATCATTATTTGTGTGAAACCTAAGGTTAGACCAATTTTTGGATTATTTGAAACTTTGAGATCTGTGTGGTTAGCACTTGTTAACAGTTCGCTCGCGAGATACAGAATATTTAAACAAAAAGGTTCTAAAACGGAGGGATTTGTTCATAAACTCCTAAAGTTCGTCCCGCAAGGCTAAGTTTGAAAACGTTTTATTAGCTCGAGAGACATTTTAACCCGTTTAAAAGTTTCCGACTTACATTTAGAGTAAAATATTGATATTAGTTACCGAGTAAACATGTTTAGCTGCAGTGGTAACCATGTTTTATGTCTTGTACCATTCATTTTGCAGAGAATTTTGGTTGAATAAGAAGTAATTTAAAAAAGATACGGGAAAATAAGATCTTTGGCTCTTATTCAACAGCGAAATTTAGGAAGTTTCGTTTTGAAAAGTATCACCGTTTTCGTCTGTGAAGATGTTTGCAAATAAGAAATTGTGGTTCCATTTTGATCACTACGTGTGTCTAGTCTAGTACAAACTTTGCAAGACTAGGTACTGTAAATGTTTATTATAAGGAAGGCGTAAGTGTGCGTTCTGAGAAAATAAGATACCTTGTGTGACTGCCTCTGTGGCGCGGTGGGAATGTATCCGACTGCTACGCAAGAGGTCGTGGGTTCGATCCCCACCCAGGATAAAACTTTGAGTGATGAGCACGATGGTTCATTCTGTGTCTGGGTGTAATTTATCTATAATATGTATGTATTTAGAAATATATAAGTATGTATATCAGTTGTCTGGTTGCCATAATACAAGCTCTGCTTAGGTTGCTATCAGATGACGTGGTGTGAGTTGTCCCAAGATATTATTATTATTATTATTACTTATAATATTGTTTGTGTGAAAATTAAACAGAAAACACTTTATACACAGATGTAAAAAGTAAAACTCGTGATTAATCGCTGATTGAATTGACATATTTTTACATTTTCATTTGTTCCAAATTCATAAAGCTAGATAAGAGAGAAAAAAAGAACAATTACTTTGATATTTTTAACACTCATTAGAAATTTTCCGGATTAAGTGACCGATATTACCGTTCGAGTCTTCAATTTGCCCTCCAAACATCGATATAGTAACGAATGAGAGAGAAAAATTTAGAATTACCCCACCGTTTTATTCTATTACTTTTATATCGATTTAGAGGAACCAAGTAATCGAGTGCTGACTTATTTCTCTAAGTATCAGAATATCGATACATCACTCTGTTGCTATGCCATTTTGTCCCATGGTCAAATTATCTCATTTGTTCCTCCCATTAGTCTTGGTCGCGCCTGTGGTACCATAATGAAACGTCCAATTTGTTAGAGCTTTCACTAATTAGAAAAAAACATTGGAAAACAAACAGACTAAAAAATGTAATAAAACTAGTGTTTTGTTATGTGTTGTTATTGTAATTAAAAATTTAAAAGAAAAAACACAAACAGCCGAATCCTCAAACGCAATACAATTTTTTAAAGTGTCACTAAGCCTCTTGCTGTTACTTTCCACTTTAAAGTGACAAATAATAGCTACAGATACTTTTTGCGAATATCTTAAAATGTAGTATCATTCAAGAAATCGGGGATGATTTTTCCAAATTAAGATCTAAATTTATATTATAAACGGGAAATTGACTCTGTCTGTATATCTGTTATGTTTTAACGATTTAGATGAAATTTGAGATAAAGATAGTTTGAGTTGAAGATAGTTTGAGTTTCGGAAAAGGACATAGGATTTAATCGCGATAACCGAAATACAAGCGGGCGAAAGTTAGTTTGTTTATAAGTAACATAGCATATGTACTGCAGATAGCAACTGTAAGTTGATTGTTTTATAATGTATTAAGTCTTTTCTATCTTCTACGTGATTGTATCTACGTAGGATGTATTCCTTAGGGCTATTTAATGCGGCTAAATGCTGTAGTACAACTATATTTACTTTTGGGATATTTGGTTAGTTTAGTATTAATGACGCCCTTCGGAATGAAAGTATACTGATTTGTGGAGAGAGAGAGTTTACTATATTATTTATCGAACGATAACATAGCGTCCAAGAGTGCATTGAACTACGCCAATTTAATTGGTATTGAAACCTACTGACCATATTTTTCAAATGCGAAGTCAATTATCAAATAGTCTAATAAAATAGTCAATGATTGATATGACATTAAGGTCAAAAACGATCATATTAAATGAAATCGGTTATGAGTTCTGTAAGTATATATGTGAGCCTATGATACTTATATCAGAAGGGATTTATTGTGAAAGAGAAATAACACACGTCAAGTACTTTACTCCGTATAATTGCGACTGCCAACTTATTAGGCGGACGCAGCCGCCACTAGTTACACCATGCAGTATGCACACATACACAACTGATATCTACATAGGTAGGTACAAATGTGTGTCCCTACAGTAGCCCCCCCCAACAAAACAACAAAAAAATACAATTACAATGTGTAAAACCCTGTAAAATACACTGACACTACGCATAGCAATAACACTGAACTATCACACAATTTCACTGAGTGTAAGTATTTTGGGGGTGTACGGTGGTTGGTGGTTGAACCGTGTGAATCTTAACCACCGGTGGAGACAATCCAACAACTGCCGCTTCCTTCCTCAACCAGCTGCGAACCCGTTTTTTGCACTGGTTCCTGGTCAAACACAGCAACACCAAGCCAAGTGCCACAGCAATTCCGATTAGAATAACCTCTAAATAGTTAACCCTTTGGCCAATGATTTCGTTCGAAACTGACTGGGCAATAGCCACGTTATTCTGTTGCGGTTTACTCTGGTTATAACCCATCTTGAAATTTGTATATTTGTACTTATTCGACGAAAGAATACAAAATAAATGGTGTAAAAAAATGTGTAAACTTTATATAACAAAAATAAGTGTATATGTATATAACTTACATACTAATAAAAATTCACAAAAGTGTGCGACCTAAAAAAAAATATATAATGCTAAGTACTAAATAATTCTATTACAAAATATTTCACAATAAATTTCCATACCTATGTTGCAATATCCTTTATTATGATTATCATGTTACCGAGCGTCTTTTTATCTACTAAGCAAAACGCAGCGGCGGTCTGATAACGCGACCACTTCGCGTCGTTTTATGAATTATAACTTTGCTAGAAGTGTTTTCGTGATCAGAATTAAAACTAGGATTGTTACATGAATTACTTTCAGAGTTCAAATTATTGTTAGAAGATGTGTCTATGTCGATAGTGAAGGCCGGCTTGAGCCTATCTATGGACACAGATGTTTCCTTATCACCTATTTTTAACACAAAATATTTCTTATGTTTACTCACTACTATGTATGGACCCTTATACGGCGGTTGAAGTGACTTACGTATAACATCGTCCCTTATAAATACACTTTTACACGATTTTAAACTATCTGGTAGGAATAACGAATGCGAGTTTGCATGACACTTTGGTCGCGGTTTATATTTACTAATAGTATCTCGCAGCTTCTGTAAATATTCCGAATCCGAGACCTTAATTATCGCGTCCTCATAAAAATCTCCTGGTAAACGAATCGTCTTACCATATGTTAATTCGGCCGCACTTACACCACTGTCGCTTCTAGTAGCCGTTCGTAATCCTAATAAAACTATCGGTAATTCGTCTATCCAATTGCTATTGTTGCATTGCAAACGTGCCATCAGGGCCACTTTCAGTGCCCTATGCCAGCGTTCAATCATGCCATTACTTTGCGGATGATAAGGTGTTGTACGTAATTTATGTATGCCCAAATATTTCATTAAGTTTGCAAATAGATCACTCTCGAATTGTCTGCCCTGGTCGCTAGTAAGCTTCGAAGGGCATCCAAAACGGGAAATCCAACCTTCAAACACCACCTTTGCTATGGTCTCCGCAGTAATATTTTGGACTGGGTATGCTTCTGGCCACCCTGTAAATCGGTCAATCATTGTAACACAGTATCTATAGCCGTCATTTGACATAGGCAATGGACCTACGATATCTATGTGTAGATGTTGAAAGCGGTCTACTCTTTCAAACTCTCCTACACCTGATACGACATGCCTTGTTATCTTTACGCGTTGGCATTGCATACAACTTCTGGTCCATTTAGCAATATCTCTGTCCATGTCAGGCCAAAAAAATTTTTGTTTGATCAGATGTTTACTAGTTTTAATGCCTGGATGACTTAGATTATGTACAGATTTGAAAGCTATTTCTCTAAATTCCATAGGTAAGTAAGGCCTAATTTTACGCGTTGATATTTCGCAATAAATATGCTTATCGCAGTCCGGCAACAACATTTGCTTGAACTGCAGGTTGCTACTTGATACTTGCAACTCATGCATTAGGTACTCGTCGCTACGTTGCTTGTCTGCCAATTCTGCGAAATTGAGTAGCGTGGGACAGCTTATCGTTTCAATTCTAGAAAGCGCATCCGCTACCATGTTATCACTACCTTTAATATGACGTATCTCTGTGCAAAATTCGCTGATATAAGAAAGTTGGCGTATTCGCCTTGGGCTTTCTTTATCACTATTTATTTTAGTAAATGCAAATTCAAGCGGTTTATGATCTGTAAAAATGATTATATCTCGCCCCTCTAATAAATGTTTGAAATGCCTGATAGCCATGTAGATAGCTAACAATTCCCTATCATAGGTAGAATATTTGGATTCAGTTACTGTTAACTTTTTTGAAAAATATCCAATTGGTTGCCAATTAACTCCTATTTTCTGCTGTAAAACTGCGCCGACACTAGTATTTGAGGCGTCAGTCATCAGGGCTAATTTACTGTCTGGCAAAGGGTAAGATAGTGTAGCGGCGCTTTGTAAGCTTTCCTTACACTTCTTAAATGCCTCGTTAGCCTTATCTGTCCATTCTATACGCGTCTTATCACGTTTTTTAGAATTATGTAGATACTTATTTAATTCCGACTGATAGTCTACTGCTTTAGGAATATGCGAGCGGTAAAAATTAACCATACCTAAGAATCTGCGTAATTGTTCTACTGTCTCGGGCTTCGGAAAATTTACAACAGCTTGTACCTTGTCCTCCAACGGTCGTACGCCTTCCGTTGAGACCTCAAAACCTAAAAAGCTTAATTTAGAGACTCCAAAAACACATTTTGATAAATTAATAGTAATACCGTATTCGTTAAACCTACGGAAAACTGCATTTAAATGCTCTTTATGGGATATTTCGTCTTTACTGGCAATTATGACGTCATCGATGAAATTGAATAGAAAATCGAAACCTTGCAACACCACTGTGTCCATGAATCGTTGGAACGTTTGTGCTGCATTCCTTAATCCAAATGTCATCCGGGGAAATTCAAATAATCCAAAAGGCGTTATAATTGCAGTTTTCTCTATGTCCTTCGGGGCAGTCGGTATAAAATGATAGGCACGATTTAAATCCAATCGGGTAAATATAGTTTTTTCTCCCGCTAATACATATTTAAAATCTTGCAACCGCGGGATCGGATAGCGGTCCGGCTTCGTAACGGCATTTAAACGCCTATAATCACCGCACGGTCTAATCCCCCCGTCCTTTTTGGGTACCACGTGTAACGGGCTTGCCCATGGGGACTTGGATGGTCGACAAATACCTAATTCTGTCATAATTTGAAATTCTTCCTTTACTTTTTTATACCACTTTGGGGAAAGAGGCCTAGCCTTTGTGTATACCGGCGGTCCCGAAGTCTCTATATAATGACATACTGAATGCTTGGGTATTTCTTTGTACGATATGGGCTTAGTTATATCTGAATAATTTAATAACAAGTTATGCCACTTATCATTGCTATTTATAGATTTAATTGATAATTCGCATTCAGAGTGCCTTATAATAGATGCTATAACATTTAGATTAGTAACTTGGTCTCTAAGTCGCCGCGAGCTTAAATCTACCAACAACCTATAATGGCATAAAAAATCTGCGCCTATTATCGGTTGTTTAACAGCCGCTATAATAAATGACCAACTAAATGCTCTCCTTAAATTAATATCTAGAGTTAAGTTACATATACCATATGTCCTAATTTCGGTGCCGTTCGCCGCATAGAGCTTATAATCATCACTCGCGATATTTCTCGACACACATTTATACGACACGGGGATCACGGAAACATTCGCACCGGTGTCAATCAAAAATTTTAATTTACTGTTTTTATCGGTAACGCACAGACGGTTATTAAGTGAATCGATACAGACCTCCGTCGTTGTTTGTATCGCCGCTAGTTTTCCGATTGGGCGGGTGCCTGTCCTTTCCAGTTACAGGGTTCGGCGCATTTCGTGGCCTTTGCTCCGTAACGGTAGTGGTAGAAACACAGCCACTGGGGATCGCGTCGTTTCCTGCTGGTATCTCTCCTCGCCGAGTTGGATCGAGATTGCTTACCCCTGTATGTCCCTCGACCTCTCTGTGGTTGCTGTGCACGTCGGAGCTCTGCAACTTCGATGCTCAGCTTGGCTATTGCAGCTGCTAGCTCGCTGGATTCCTCGCCGTTTCGACTATGTGCTTGAGGTGACGGAATCGACGAGACGCTAGCTACCTCCACTGGGCGCGTCGCCTCAGTGACCTTGTCCGCTACTACCGCCAAATTTTCCAGTTCTTTTACTTCGGTTACCGCCAATACAGCCTGCACAGCGGATGGAAGGTGACCGTTCCACATGATTTTTAGCGTGTGATCCGGAATTTTTCCTCGGGCCAGGTCCCTCATCCGTCGTAGGAGTTGTGAAGGCTTTTGAGTGCCCAACTCCATTTCACCCAGCAGCTTTTGAAACTGGCGTGTCTCTGACTCTTCGAAAACTTGCAAAAGCCTATCCTTCAAGGTCTGGTATTTGTTAGTTCTAGGAGGAGAAAGTAACAGGTCGCTAACTTGTTGAATCGCGCTCTTGTTGAGTTTGGTAACCACTAAGTTTTGTTTAGCAGCATCGCCCAAACGCTGGCTTTCCACCGTGGCCTCAAACTGGACAAACCAGAGTCGCGGTTGGTCTGCCCAAAATTCCGGTATCCTTGACGATACTGTAATGCTTGCTAACGCTCTCTCACCCTCGCCCGAGTCTTGTGGATTCTCGGCCGGGGGCACGGAAGGCTGCACAGGAGGCTGCACGGGAGGCTGCACGGAAGGTTGCACTTGGGGTTGCACTTGGGGCAGCACTATATCCAGAGGCATAGTCACTCGTAGTTATTTCACTCCAAAAAAAAAATATAATAAACAAAAATCAAAACACTAAGTTCGAGTTCAGTTCGGGGTCACCACTGTAAGTATATATGTGAGCCTATGATACTTATATCAGAAGGGATTTATTGTGAAAGAGAAATAACACACGTCAAGTACTTTACTCCGTATAATTGCGACTGCCAACTTATTAGGCGGACGCAGCCGCCACTAGTTACACCATGCAGTATGCACACATACACAACTGATATCTACATAGGTAGGTACAAATGTGTGTCCCTACAAGTTCAAAAACAAATTTGTCACGAATAAGAACAGACAATTGGCAATAGCCGAATCCAAACTAATGGTCTAATTTGTCAAATCTATTTGTATCTTTAACAATGGACGAGATATGGATAGACTCAATAGTTTGGTATTTCGTTTTTGAAGTGTGAAATGGTTATGACTTTTGAGAAAATTTAAGCAAGGTACAATAAGTTTAAGTCTATTCTCAGATATGACTCTTTATTCGTGATTTATTTGAATTAACTTATATTTAAAATATATTGTTTTCAAGCATTCTATATTCATAACTTCAGTTTGCCTTTACTGTACTAATAAGATAGCCATTGTAATAGTTTTTTCAAAGAAAGAAGATAATAAAAAGCTATTAAAATGCCATTTTGATTCAAGATTCAACATTCGTTGTCTTTCAAATTGTATTTAGATTTGTATATTTTCTTTGAAGTCATAAAATCCAGATGAGTAAAACCTTTTTGGTGAACTTAGTAAGACTTACGAGTACTAATGTAAATTTTCGACTAAAATCTGTACCTAATTTAGAGACCAAGATATTTCTGTACCTATATAATAGGTATCTCGTACCTTTTGATACCTTCCAAGCTCGAAAGACTTTTGGGTCTCTAAGACTCTGAAAGTATAATTTATCTCATACATAAATATTCTTTACTCTATACACTCTTGAGTATAGTTTTTATGGGACCAAAAAGGTCGTACCGTTAATAAGCAGATACTTTGTAAAGGGCTGTCTGACCCCTATTTCAGGCTTAAAAGGGAACAATGTTTCATTAAAACAAGCTCACGAATTTGGGAAAGTTACGAACGAGTATTCACGACTTGACTGAATTATAGGTTCTGATATAAAGTGCCTGGATCGAAGTAACAATAAAATATTTATTTCAGGTATATATATATTTTTAAACTAGAGTGTACTGTGAGTAATGTGTTTTCTTGATGGAAATTTGGGTTGGCGTTAAATCCCAAGATACATATTTTTTAAGATCTGACAGAAAGTTTAGACAAAAGGGTACCAGGTAAATGGAGTGGAATAGTGCAGAGATGCTGAAAAGCTTTGTGAACAGACATTTTTGAGTCAACCTGAGTCGGGCTTTGTATTGCTACAGATGTGCCCAGACATATGTAACTCCTTACCACATTACAAACTGTTTACTTTTTTGATTTTGGTGTGAGTGCACATTTTGCGTGATTTGTATTATAATGATAATACAAATCACGCAAAATGTGCTACTATCAGTGGAGATATCGTGACATTCACTTTACAGTGGGTCCTGTGATAATTTAGGCCTTCTCTATAAATTAATGTATATATAAATATATAAATTTTCGACACTTTGTATCGAAAAAGATATCGTTTGACTTTTCAGGCTTTCAAAATCCAATTTGAATATTAATGATGTCTTCCAACATATTACAGATATGTCAATACAACATTGTTACATTAAATTTGATGTTAAATGTTAAAGGAAATAACAATTTCCGTCTTGTATTTTTTTCGAAATATAAACCAGATCTTTTTTACATATTATTATTCAGGCCTAGACCGGTTTTTGTGAGAGTTTTTAAAGAGCGACGGTAAATTTTGAGATTGTGTACATAATTTGTAGTAGCAACTACATTTTGTAACTACAGAATACAAATATTGGTATTTATGTTTGATGTAAGTACAATTAGGTACTAACAGTAACAATTGTGCTCGTAACTGGACACATAGGGGACCCTTAAATGCCTAGATTACTTAGCGATTATTTCAATTATAACCCCTAATATATTTCTAAGTTATCAAACATCCAGTAGCGTCTTGCAAAGTTATATCAGTTTCACATTAACTAAACGTCCAATTTTGTAGCCCATATAATACGTAGCCTGTGTAAGGACCGACCTTATTTAATTATATGGGATACATGAACCTTTTAGTTGATTTGTAATTAGATACTGTTTAGCCAAAGTTGGTAAGTTGTAAATTTAATTTTGTAGTAAAGTTTGAACAACGGTACTGACGGGAACACTATGTATAATTACATTAGAAGGCCCACTTGATCATCTAAGAGAGTTTTCATAAGAGGTTACTAAAGTAGGGGTACTCTAAAATGTTACTTAATTTAGTTTTAATTAATGATTCTAACCAACGAATACTCAAACGATATTTAACTTTGAGACGTCGTTTTTAGTATTTATGAACCTGCTATTTCCCTTTAAATGGTCCGTGACAGCAAATATTTTTAAATTTAATTTTAAATTATAATTGTAACCAATGAACACTCAAACGATATTAAACTTTAAGACGCTATCAAAAATTTGAATATTATCGACTTAATAGCATGAAACGTTTAACCGTTGAGTCCCCGTTCGTTTTTTATAGTACATTTCGCTCGAATTGCACCGGTCGATCACGATCGGTGCAATTCGATCGAAACGTCAGGATAAAAAAGGTTCGTACCTTTCTATATTTCATGCGATTAAGTCCCAATAATATTTAATATATTATCGGGACTTATTCGACAATAATTGTCAAAAATATTTCTGTCGCTACTATTTGAAGTGACAGTGACATCAAGATATAGTCCTTACAGACTTATTGTATTGGTATTTTATATTTGTTATTTTTGTTTATGAACCGTAGTTTTAGACTTTTAAAATCTTACAGACTAAACTAAAAGTACAGTCTCACATTGATAGAGAACTATTTCTTTCTTATTATAAGAACTGAGAAAAGAATTCACGATAATACACACTTATCATACTATATTTGAAAATATCATTGAGTAGGTAACAAAAATAAAAGAGATCTTAGACAAAGAAGAATATTTAACAAAATATTCCTTTGAACCCAAACATCGCAAAATGGACGGAATATTTTTTTATAAATAAACCAGATCAAGCCACGTTTACCGCGTGTTTTGTTGATATAAATAGCAAAATATTACGAAAATATCCCTCAATGTCTTAATAATCTAACCATAAGATTATATTTACTAATATTATATGAGTAAATGTGTTTCGTTTGTTTGTCTTTAGACAACAACGAATCGGATTGTTTTTTCGTATCAAATTTTACACAAAAATTGATCGATCACAGCATGTCATGTTTCCATAACAAGCAAATCTATAGTTTACCTGATGTTCCTACTTTAGGAACATAGGTTTACTTCTCAGAGAGAGAGAGAGAGAGAGAGAGACTCAGTTTCTTGGCTCTCGCTATCTTTCCGTTCACACGAGCCGGGCCCAAGTGGCGGATCCAAGATTGCCTTCTGGGGACTTGAACCAGATAGGGATGATGGCCGACACACACGAATTGAATGGGTGAATGATGAATAGTTTTGGGGGGAGGCTTGAGCCGCCACTCTGTAGATGTGCACATTATCGGCGGAATGGATTTTCATTAAACAATCAGAATCATCCTGAATAATGCTGATTACTATAACTTACTAACAAATAAAGTGGGGAATCAGGTTGGGCACTGTGATGCCATATAAACACGCCTACAAATACAGTGATACATCAAACATCCCTCTGTACATGTCAGTGGAGTCCTTAAGCTAGAGATTGTTTCAATTAACTTTAATACATTATCTAAAATATCGGTGTCGCAATTTTTTTTTATGTGTGACCCAATGGTACTGGACTGGCCTGTTGGTCTAGTTTTCAAGAAACCAGACAACTGATAAACAAACTTAAATATTTTTAAATACATTCATATTATACATAAATAACACCCAGACACAGAATAAACCATCGTGCTCATCACACAAAGTTTTAACCTGGATGGGGATCGAACCCACGACCTCCGGCTTAGCAGTCAAATTTACTAACCGCTAAACCAACATCACAAAATGAACAAAATAGTTATTATCTCTGTCCAGTACAAGATCTGCTTAGTTTGGAATCAGATAGCGTTGTGTGAGTTGTCCCAATGTATTATTACCATTATTACTTTGCAATAGGGCTACGTTTGAATATACAACTACTAGACTAGTCTGTTTTCATTAGAAAAATGTAGCTACCCATTAACCATGATATTTATCTGGTAAGACGCAGGAGAATCAGCTGGAACAAGCAATAGATATACTGTCAGTCGGATTACTCTCTCAATAAAATTGAGTTGTGTATCGTCGTGACGTAATTAATTGGCGCACATCTGATAAACGAGTCAGTTCAGAAACTGCTCAAGCGATATAGATTAAGAGGTTTACTCATTGAGCTTTTAACTCGATTGGAATGAAAATAAATACGTTTTCTTAGCAAGAGAGCCAGAGATTATCGTCAAGTTAAGTGAAAGCAAAAATAGCCGATCGTATATTGGGTTGGTCCTACAATAACTTTTGTAGAGAAACTAGGGGTCAGCCATTAAAAATCAGACATTTATAAAGCTTATTATCCTGCTTTTTACTACAGATTTACTTGACTCATATTCTTGTGACCCCTAGATGGGGCAGAGCGTCCACAGTGCGTCGCCTTCATTTCACTCCAAGTCTTCCCGATGTTCTTTGACTCTGCGATTGTTGTCTACCGCCAGGTCTGCTTAGGGCGGTCACCATGGGGATTCCAGTCCAGGGCTTGCCTCGGTATGGGTTAAGAGTCCCTTCGGAGAGTGTGGCCTATCCAGTTCCGCGATTGCTGGTCAATCGGAGTCTCACAGCAGAGTTTCCACAGATCTAGGTTGGATATTTTCTTGGGCCCGGTAAACACCGAGGGAACGAAGAAGACAGCGGTTGAAAACGATCTGGAGTTGAAGCGAGATGTTCTTCATGACCTTTCACGTTTTGCACCCATACAGCAACACAGTTTTCTACTTTTTAATACAAAGTTAAACTAAATTTTTAAAGTCGAAGCCGGCTTGATTGCACAAACTATGTGTTACAGCCAAACTCGAGACCAAAAACAACACAGAGCTCTGTCCCGTACGAACGTATTCGCAGATAAATAGATAAAGATAACTAACTGGCTTATTTTATAGGTAAGCGCTATTTTTAATACTAGTAGACATCTTCCGTAGTAGGGTATAAATCCTGTGTTGCTTTACAAAAATTAAATTCACAAACACAAAATTCACCCAAACTAGAAACATCAATTTGTGGATCACACAAAGTGATATTGATATCCCGTGTGGGAATCGAACCCATGCGCAACAGTCATACACACTCCTACCGCGACACCGAAGCAGTCAAGTAAATTTGATCTTGGCGCATAATTCGGTCTAATGAGCAAACTCTATAAGCCACGGCCGTGTGGTACCGGCTTAAGAATAGTACCACCCCATCTCTTCCCGTGGGTGTCGTCAAGGCGACTAAGGGATGTCACACCGGAGGACGGGCAGCAGCGTCCTCTGCGTACTTTAAAGCCTTACTGCGATCGCCAACCCGCTCGCCAAGCGTGGCGATTATGGCAATTACCCCCAGGATCTACATACCAGTAGGTTCTACTGGGGAGACCCGTGCCCAGCAGTGGGCCATCATATGGGTTGATATGTATGTATGTATAAGCCAATAGAAAATATTTACAGCGTAGCTTTAAATTGAATAATGAGGTGATGAAACACTTATAAGGAGAGCGAACGATCTTTTGATTGAGATGGTGCTAATCATGTTATAACTGAAAGGGTCTGCCGTAAATTAGATTTAGTACTTTTGCCAGTTCCTTGTTACTTGAGAGTTTTAGCATTTCTCAAATATTATTAATTCAAATGTATGATTTTTACTATTTCAGTAACGATTGAGATTCGTAAGCTGAGATAATTAGTAGGTTTCTTTCTAAGTCACTTACCCCAGCAAGGGCGAGAAAGCGTGCAACTATAAGCGATCAAGGAACGTACAATAGATGTAGATCCGTGTAAACAGAAGACATACGTATATTATTAGTTAATCGATAATTGTTCACACTGCTGGCCAAAACTCGCCCTATACTGTATCTCCTTTGTTTACAAGTGCATTTTAGATATATTTCAGGACTTCATCACGTGAATTATTTATTTACCCGACGTTTCGATCGAATTGCACCGATCGTGGTCACGGGTCGACTGATGTCTCCGTGTGAAAATCGCTAAAGTTTAAAAACAATAATTACAAGTACATTATACCAAGACAGACAATTCGTCACTTTTTCACATTTTATATCAGCTATACTACGAGTACGATTTTACTGTTATATAGCCCATATAATGAGGAAGGCATATAACATTACGCTATATAATAAAAAATGTTGCAAAAACAGGGACAATTTACCCAGACAACGTTGCGCGACTGAGAATTGACTGACTGACACTGCTGGACATAGATTCTCGCATCCAGCGGTTCAGCTAGTAGGTACTTCTTATAGACATTTTAAAAACAAGGACTCTTATACCTACGGATATCGCAGACCTATCCGCATAATAACAAAAACAGCCGTTGTTTTTACAGACGTTTATTTGTACAAGTGTCCACGTAAATTGACTTTTATGCTTAGGTACTTATTTATTAAAGCCTTCGTAAAGACGTTAGGGCTCGTGTAGATGCCGGTCATCAGTCGCGTACTCGCGCCGACACTGCTTAACTATATAGACCGAATCCTAAATCACCCTGATGTCGCTGCTAGATTTTGCAATTTATAAAAAAAAAAAAATACTTCGTACGGATGTAGCTAATGCTGAAATAACCAGGATAATTTGAACAATGACTGACTGCCTCTGTGGCGCGGTCGGAGTGTGTCCGACTGCTACGCAAGAGGTCGGGTTCGATTCCCACACGGTACAGCACTTCATGTGATCCACAATTTGTTGGTCCGGGTCTGGGTGTACTTTGTGTCCGTTACTTGTATGTTTGTAAAGTCCCTCGTGACACAGGGTTTGTTCCCTACAGCAGGAGTCGTCTTTTTAAAAAAAAAACATCATGGTGGTGGTAACGGCGTGTTTCAATGTACATTACATAGAAGCAGGGCATCGTCGCCCAGAGTATCCGATCACACTAGAAAAATGTGATCAAAGAGAATCTTTCGGAGAAATTCGAGGTGTCACTGTTGAATCTGAAGATCAGTTTTGACAAAATTTTATATGGTGGTAGGATGATAGCTACAAGTTTGGAGAAAGAACATAGAATATTTTACAACATCTCAAAGTCAATGAAATAGTTGATAGAAAATAATAAAATAAACTCGTATTTATTCATGCGCAGTATATCCTACCCTCATTACGGGTTGTAAACAATCCTATTTGCAGTTTAGTAGACTTACCTTAACTTTTTATAAGCCCATTAATTCCGAGTCCATTATGCTTCCTCTGTTCTGGCTGTCCGCCTCTTATCTTTTGTCTCTCCCTTTGATAAGAAGTCGATTTAAGTAAAAAGAAATTCACTTCCGATCCATTATTATACCCACTTCCCGATTTTTCTTCTGATTCGATTCCAAGATGGGTCGTGGTATATCACTCTAGAGTATATAGCTAATGTTTGTTATTATAATTTAAATATTTTTTTCCGAAAACCTAACGTTATGTTATACATGAATACTTAAATAAAATGGAGGTTTTGTCCTTGGTTACAGGTTCGTACCGTGGGAGCCTTTGTACTTGCGTACTTTCTGTCATTGTAAATGTTACAAATGTTATAAATGTCATAACATTTGTAACTTTTACATTAACAGAAAGAACACTTTATAATTTGAACAGCCTTGATGAACTATTAATATAGAGTGTAACATTATTTAAATTGACCACTAATAAACTAATATTGATAGACAGACAGCTATTAACTATATTCGTCTTTGTCACAAATTAGCGTAGGAGCTTTGACGTCAACGATCTGGCTAGTTTAAATTTTCTTACACATCGCTGCTTTATCCCTTTCTAATTTATTTATGTTCTCACTCGCACTAGTCGAGCGTAAATTCCACCAACAACGAAAATATCTCGTTCGATTAATCAATCATTCATCAAAATTGATCATAATTTTCCAATTATAGAACCGGTGTGAACAAGTATATAATTCTTGGCAGATGAACTTGTAGTGTTGTTCTCGTGTGTGCCTATAATAAAATATAATAACAACCTCTTTAATGTGTCTATTATCTCACACACCAACAATATTAGATATTTTATACGAGCCGTTGACTGCATTTTTACTTTCATAGATTTTAATAGCCCATTGAGTATGTATGGGTGTACTTGAGGGATTTTAGGGTTAAAACTCCACCCGAAATTGCAAAAAAGAGGGAGTTGGCTTATGAACACCCGGCTAAAACGTAGTTCCTTTTGGTTATATTTAATACTAGCTGACCCGCGCAACTTCGTCTGCGTAAATTTTCCCCTCTTTTGCATTTTTTTTATTGCTGCTACGCTCCTACTAGTCATAGCGTGATGTTATATAGCCTATAAATTTACTCGATATATGGGCTATCTAACAGTAAAATATTTTTTTCAATTCGGACTAATAGAGATTGTCGCGTTCAAACAAACAATCTCTATAGCTTTATTGTATTAGTATAGATTACGCTTTATGATCGTTGTCAACATCTAACACTTTAATCGTCTAGCACTACGCACTACCGTAAGAAACTACGTTTCAGAAAGGTACAATGTAGTTTAGTAAATTGTACCACCCAACCGCCCCTCTCTCCCAGTTGAAATTTTGAAAAGTCGAAAAATTATCCCGGGTAAGCTGTTTATAAATATATAGATTGTGGTAATGGTAATGATTGTCTATATGCTATTTTTTTTTGTCAGTTAACAGTTTGATGATGACTCATCATGCGTTAAGATTTAGTTTATTAACTACTATTCTCTGTAATTAAGTAGAAACTCATTCATTACGTGTAAAGGTTACATTAGTTTTTCATTACTTCGTGCTGTATCAGCGTCTTAACTTTCATAATGATAACAAAGTGGTTGACACTCGAACAATGTGATCATATGCATTGAATCTGCTAAAGGACCCTTGTAACTATACAACACAATCAAACTTAACAATACGTTACTTTGCCGCATATTGTAAGGAATAAATATGATATGATTTAAAATAAATATAGAATTTCACATGCGACGCAATGACAACATATCATTTTAAGCATTGCTCAGAGCACGTACACTACCTAACAGGTTGCTTAGGCCGCACTTCTATTAAACCTCTTTAATAACGGGGTAAAGGGTATAGCTAACTTCCTTGAAGAATACCAAAGCTAAAGCATACCAATTTGACGTTGACTTATAAATGCTGACAAATTGTTAAAATCAATTAATAAATTTCTGGTAAAATCGTAGAATAAGACAGGATTGGTAGTATTAAATAACGTGAGTTATAGTATTAAAGGCCATTGAAAATATTTATCTCACTGTTTAACCACCAGGCCACAATTAAAGGATGGTTGGCACAGTTCACACACTACACTGATTAACTACTTGTAACTAAATACTCGTTCTTCTTATATAAAAACAATTTGAAGCTATCGATTTCTGGCATTTTAATCGCAAAAAATCCTTACAATCGTTATGAACATTTAGGTACTCTCCTCTAAGTTGCTAATGATGAGTAAGTGAAATGTTACAAGCCTAGCCTCGCCGTAACCAAATCTTTTTCTTCAAAATACGCCATACGCAATCAACTTAAATTACCCCATAAAACTGAGACAAAGGCATTCCCTTAACACGTCAGAGAATTATTCACAGTTATACTTATTACGGATACGCGGCTCTACTTTGTAAAGACGTTGAGAAAAACACTCTATGGTACAATGGAAAACCATAAAACAGCTGTAAATGTCACGCCACAAAAGATAGTGTTACAATGTTGCCGAAGTATTAAACAAGAATACAGGATAGGTGAACTTCTAGTTGTGATAGTGAGGTATTTATTAGATATGTAATAAAAATATAGAACTCCGTCCTGGTAAACTTTTGGTTCAAGATTGATTTCCCATTTCGTCGCCCTTTGCCCTAATTTCACTCCTACCTGATCGGCTCAACGATGGATAAGACCTCGTACCAAGACATCGCATTGATGACCAAAAAGGGCGTGACCGAATTTATTAATCTACAAAAACGAAGCATTGCGTTAACTTATTATACTATAGACGTACTAAATTCAACCTGTATACAGATTTTTTTAAAGCATTACCAAACCACAAAATCAATTGCATATTATGTAACATAGCAATCTTTATCTTGTTACAAATACTCACCTATATTTTGTTATTGCTTTTCATGTCTTATTCAATAAATGCTTCTTAACTGACTTTATAAATGTGATTTGATACTTTATGGCCAGAATAATAAACATATTAGATCTCCAACGAATTCAGCATTGAACAGACAATTACGGCAATTTATTTGATTGATCAATTTAATTTAAACAACTCAATAGGAAACAATATTCCTATTACAACCGTCCTCATATCTTTCGATCCTTTTTTGTTAAACGAGCGGTAGAAAAATTGTACTAACGAATAGGATCAAGGGAGGGAAGCGCCACAGAAAGACCGGGCTCGCAATAAAACCCGAACAGTTTTATCGTAAAAGAACAAAGGATTATATTATTTGAAGTATATTTTGGAGAGTTGTACACGCTTATGACTACTCACTCGTAGTAAGGTATAAATTTGTTTGAACTAGTTTATTGTTACGAAAGGACGCGTGAAATGTATCTAACTAATCATAAAAAAGTAATACCAGGAATGGTATAAAATCCAAGTATTAAATTACTGAAAATCGAATCATTTAATTTTAATTCAAACTGTTACCTAAAAGTTAGTAGATGCGTGTTGACGTTGAAGATTTTAATAGGTTAGCTAGTTCTTTTTTATTTTGGTTAATTCGTTTGTTTTGTTTGGAAATGACCCTGAAGTGAATTTCAATGCTTTGATAAAGTTTTGTTTGTTCGATATTTTTCTCAACAATTTCTACTGATAGTGACTATAAAAATACAATATTTTTTGTATGAAATCGTTCACAATAATTACCCTGTTTCATTTCATTCATTTAAATTCATTAAAAATTTGTTTTGTCATTTCCCTAAGCTGAATTACTGTCAGATTAGTTAATCGACCATTTTCCTTATTTTTGTCTTGAAAAAACTAGGCAAAAACTAAATCTCACATTACGTCCATTATTCGTATAAATGTTTGTTGTACCTACGTATTTTACCAAGCTAATTTATTTCCATTTACGTGTTCTCCCATCGCTAGTAAAGAGTATATTTATCAAATCGTTCATAGCCTAATATTCTTACGTTTTCCCTAATATATTTTACGGTTCTATTATTTTTACGTTTTTCTTCCTTTTTGTTATTTTTGCTGGAATACGTCTATTACATCGTATTTGATATTCGCGTCACGATAAACGGATTACTCCTGGATTATGTATTTCCGTAAGGAAAATTGAAATTCTTTTTTATATGTGGACATGCAAATGACAGGCTTACAATGTTCTAATAAAATATCACTAAGTGTTATCTGAGTATTACATTGAATAAATATATTTAAATTGAAGTTGTGATTGATGTTTTAATTTAAATTCCATAGTCATTAATGACCAAACCTTAGTTTGTTTTTAAACATGCCGTCATAATGCAGTATTTATGCAGAACTGTTTTATCTGTTCCTTATTGTGGTGTGGTCTTTTTCATTTCTGATTTTTAAAAAGACAACTTTTTAATTCATGAATAAATGAGTGGTCAAAAGTATCGCAAGTTTTCAGGGTCAGGGTAAACCTCAGAAACTAGGACTCACTATCATGTGTTTATATATCGACTTATTGTCACAAGTTGTATTGAATGTATCCGTAGTATTGTACAGGTCCACATCCAACAAATAATTTGACATCAAGTGAATCATTGTAAACGTAGTAGGTAGGTAATTATTTCACTTATAAACGCTTAGTATATCCTTCGTAACACAAAATTAAACAAATTAAATAAATTACAAAATTATAGCCCGTCAATGCATGAATTAGCTGTAATCTTGAGAAAATACTGACATTGAGAGATTTTGTAATTTTACTATTGTTTCCACGCAACATAACACGAATTTATCTACTAGGGAGTCAGTTTATGGTCAGATTTTACTAACACAAAATACACCTAGACTCGAACAACAGTTTTTTGGATGCTGTTCCGTACGAAGATCGGCTCTGAACCAATTTGGTTCGTAGTCGTTAAATCAATGCTGCATTATCAGTACCCGATGTCGATTGTTGTTGATTTTCTTCGCAATATTATCTCTCAATTGTATCATTAATTAATAAATCTACACGTCAGTTACATTTACATCCCTATTATTTGTATATATAGCTTTGAAGCATGTGATTTTTGTAATACCTATGTAGGTATGATTCATTGTTCTTATACGCAAAGAGACGAATTGAATCGCAACCTCAAGTTTGCAGTTTATACTTCTTAGTGGATGGATATACTATTTTGTAGTTTGTACACAGTAAGCAGTACGACGTACATTATGTAACGCATCGTCCATTCGCCATATGAGGTTCTTTCAATACACTCCACCAATCTAAAAATCAATAAACACTAAAGAATTTACAGTATATTTTAGAGCTGGCTATTTCTATCTCATAAACTATAAGTTATGCAACTGTGTATATTATATTGCAACATTTTGTAGTAGTTTAAAATATTATTAATAACGCAATCTAAACTGTTTATGTTGCAGTTTCCTATGTGTACTTGTATCATTTATTAATAACTAAGCTAAGACGGAATGACTGAAAGAAAATAATAAATCCAATACATTTTCAGTATATATAATGACGTTAATGAAACATGGGATATAAGATATCACGAGGAAGACTAATCATGGGTCGGTCATCAGTCCCTTTAAACAAGTGGCATAAACTGAATCTGTGGCGCGGTGGGAGTGTGTCTGGCTGCTACGCAAGAGGTCGTGGGTTCGTTTCCCACACGGGACACCACTTTGTGTGATGTACAAATTGTTGTTCTGAGTCTGGGTGTACTTTGTGTCCGTGACTTGTATGTTTGTAAAGTCCCCCGCGACGCAGGGCTTGTACCCTACTGTAGAGTAGGGTACAAGCCCTGTGTCGTAGAGAAGAATAATAATCGAATAGGATGACGTCCGAATGACGAGGTTTTAGGCGACTGGGACTGTTAAGAACTGGGATTGCAGTCCCAATGGCTTGATAGCCTTTTTGAATCGGACTATATAATAATAATAATAATAATAATAATCATTTAATTCAGACGAATCCATATTATGTATATACCTGATTAGCTTCAATATACAGTTAAGAGAAGAACAAAGTTATATAAGACTGGATTTTATTTAAGTAGTATTTCAGTGAATTAAACTTTGTAGTAGGTGCAAGAATGTCAAAAAAACTACATGCGAATGATTTCCAAAGTCAAGGACACAAAAGGGCTTTGATAGCAAATAATAATAATAATAATATCTTGGGACAACTCACACAACGTTATCCGATCCCAAACTAAGCAAAGCTGGTACTATGGAAACCAGACAACTGATAAACATACTTATATATTTATACCCAGACACAGATGTAAGATACAATAATAATTGCTTTGCACCTAAACGCCCTTATTATTTCTTGCCATTTAAAGATAATTAAATAGAACTAAACATTAAAATAGGATACCCAACCTCAAATGATACCTAAATATAAAGCACTAGAACAGAAATCCATTTATAAAAACTTAGATTTCATCATAGTTTTATATTTATTTGAGTTAATGTTGTGTCGCCTCTATTTGTGCTCATTTCACAATGTGTAGACAAGATGGCGGCTGGAGAAATAAATCTAATATATTATTTTTGGCGACTTTATAAAAATGTATTTAAATAAAAGGACTAAATAAAATACCGATTAAATGCGAGTCGGACTTGTGTACCATTACTATGAACGGAAATTATTTAATCATGAATGTATTCGTGGTATTGTACAGGTCCACATTCTATATAGAATTCGACATCAATTGAATTAATCACTGTAAACGTAGTCGGTAGGTAATTATTTCGCTTATAAACGCTTAGTATATCCTTAAAAACACAAAAGCAAACAAAACGAATAAATTACAAAATTATAGCCGGTCAATGCATGAATTAGCTGTAATCTTGAGAAAATTTTGACTGCCATTGAGAGGTTTTGTCATTTTACTATTGTTTCCACGAAGCATAACACGAATTTATCTACTAGGTAGTCAATTTTAGGCCGAGTTTTACTAACTACAAATCAATTAATAATTTATTTAGAAGGTAGGTTACTTATACTCAAAACTGTTTATGCAAAATTATTTATAATTGTTTTTGATTAGATATTATTATAGTGGGAGCCAAATTAAATCAATGAAATAGTTATAATTAACACACATTAAGGCTGCTAAATTAATCAGGAATTTTGATTAAATTAACTAATAATAGTATCTACCTATTGACCATGACTTCAGAAACTGGCTAAAACAGAATAATCTCTTATGGCCGGTTTTCTCTCATTAGCTGTAGAATCAATAGAGCAATTCAAATAAGTAGTTTAAATTATTATTATATCGTGTACGAAGAAATTATTCCATAGTCATCGCATTCGATTTATCAATCAATCGATTTAAGTATTCGAGTGGTGGTAAATATTGACTTTTAGAATCTTCAATTAACTGGATTTTCGTGATGAACTGATGATAACTTGATTTTTAGCACGGCAATTTTTTTCGAGAATTGAAGCTCAAAAAAAATTTCAACATAAATTAAATAACAATCGACTCGGCGCCACGTTTGCTTCGCGATGCGGGTCGCTGCTGTTAGATGCGGTCTTTATTGCTTAGCGGTTAAAAAGACCGCCCTGCCCCGCCGTCTGTGCTTATGCCTTAAGCGCCTTAAGTCAACATAGATCATTCCAAATTAGGGCTCCATATGACTCCAAATTGATGACATTAAGAACAATTACGCGAATACTCTGTAGCACACTAGTTTTTGATATACGATGGTTACCCAGTTCTTAGCTTTTCAATTGTGTTAGTGAATTAGAATGTATATCTAAGTATCAAAAAAGTGTTTTGAAATACTAAGACAAACAAAATCGATTAGTTTTTAAAACAAATAAATCATTTACGTCACTTATTAGTACAGTTGGGACCAAGTGTAGCATATGGCGTCTTCAGGCTGTGCTCCGTTTGTAAATACTACGCAGGAATAAAAACTATTTACGCCATTAATTATTATAATTGTGGCTTATTTTAATTCTAGAATGGGACAAATTTAGCAGACCGATGGTTGTGGAAGTTTTTCATTGCGACGTAGAAAAATGTACACAACACATGTGTTGTTGAAAAACTCTTTGATTAAAGATCTTTTATCCGACATTTTACCAGAAACCCTTTCAAGGCTACGCTCATTCGAGCTGAGTTCAGAGCATCGACGGATTGTACCACATCATCTATCCGTGACGTGGAATCCAGTGATTCGTAAAACACAACCTCGTATTGTTTCGCAGTCGGTTAACATGGACAAAATCAGTGTAGTGTGTCTAACTTTTTGCGAAGTAAAAAAGTGAGGGTGGATGAAGATTCATCGGCCTGACGGAGTCTTAACATCGCTGCGACAGTCCGCTTGTGACCACGGCTGGTGCAACCTGGTCGAAACGTCAAGCAATTTTAAGGTAAACAATGCGCGTTAATTACTATTTATTATATGATGATGTATAACTATTTATAATAAATAGTTATACATCATCGGGACTCACGGAAACTCTCTAGTCGGCTTCTACATACATGCCACCAAGTTTTTCCCGCACGGGTGAGCAGTCAGCATTAATAAAGTCCCAATTGGCAATGTAAATGCTTCAGCAATCGAATCGTAACTACATAGGCATTACAAAAATCACATGCTTCAAAGCAATATATACAAATAATAGGGATGTAAATGTACTGACGTCTAGATTTATTAAATAATGATACAAAAAAGAGATAATATTGCGAAGAAAATCAACAACAATCGGTATCGGGCACTGATAATGCAGTATTGATTTAACGACTACGAACCAAATTGGTTCAGAGCCGATCTTCGTACCGAACAGCATCCACAAAACTGTTGTTTGAGTCTAAGTGTCATTCAAATCCGGCCAAAAACTGACTCCCTAGTAGATAAATTCGTGTTATGTTGCGGGGAAACAATAGTAAAATGACAAAATCTCTCAATGTCAGTATTTTCTCAAGATTACAGCTAATTCATGCATTGGCCGGCTATAGTTTTGTAATTTATTTATTTTGTTTAATTTTTTGTTACGAAGGATCTACTAAGCG
This sequence comes from Herminia tarsipennalis, assembly GCA_945859575.2. NCBI lineage: Eukaryota > Metazoa > Arthropoda > Insecta > Lepidoptera > Erebidae > Herminia > Herminia tarsipennalis. Next base: position 13,449,597 of record OX243855.2, read on the forward strand.
TTTATAAGCGAAATAATTACATAGGTAATTTGTGCGAAACGGCCTTCAAGTTTCAGAGCCGCTAGGTTTTCTGCAACAAGTAGGCACAGGCATAGGTGCCAATATTTTATAATTCAATTCAAATCAAACCAAAACTGGATAACTGATCTAATAACATAATAGAAAGCCTTTTGTTCCGTAGTAACTGATGGTCATGGCGCTCAAAGTCGTAAAAAATACCTACGCTATTATCTTCAACCATAAAACGAAAACAAAACAGATGCACATAACCAATTACCGTTAAATTTGACCACGTTATAACCTTCAATACATCATGTGTAATATTCATTAACAATATATTTTCAAAGTGTTTATTTTAAAACTGTTTACATAGGTATCGACACCTTATTTATAGTACCTACATATAAAGGTACGCAAAAACGAAAGGTCAGTGACCCGTCTCTTCTATTATTATAACCCAGTTCCCTCCACTTCTTTTATATTTTACACGAGCTAATATAGTCAGGTGTTACATTCATAAACCGCTTTGTATAGTACTTCGATTTTAAAAAGAATTTTTTTTTTTTTATTTATGCTTCGTGTAAAATATTTATACAGGTGGCGTCTAAGTTTTTACTATTTGAGATGAATGAGTCGATTGATGTTTGAGCCAATGTAACATAATCATATTTTGTTATTGAGTTTGTTTACATAAAAATATAAATTAAATGTTTTAATTGTGAACGTGCATAATAATAAAAATACTGTTTTATAAAACCAATTGTACAAGTTCTTATTTTAAATTATTTTTGTAAAATTGGTCTACTTCACAAGATTTTAGTCTGCAAGCTATAAGGGTACTTAAAGGTACTCCATACGAAAATATACAATCTGGTTAATTAGCTGTAACATTAAAATTTAGACCTATCCTTTCCCAGTCATAATAAATGCAGGTCACTGAGTACAAGTTGATAATTAAAATATATTTAACATATTCAATGCACAAAGTCAGTATAATCAGTTCAAATCACAAAAATTTATAAAAAGAATATGAGTCTTTACCGCCCTGGGTATTAGAAATAGTGCCAACAAATACAAACCATATGATGAAGTGTCACTATCTTCTAACAAGTGTCATAATTTGATATGACACTAAAATTATATTTATTACACACCTATTTATGCTTTTAAAAGTGCCAACTGCTTTTAAATCATAAAGGGTATTTTTTTATTTGAAAGATCACGAAAGACGAGCCTTTTGTTTGCGTACAGAATCTTTGCAAGAAATCCATCCATGATGACGCAAAAACAGGATAGCCATTAAAACTGGGAAGCGGCACACAGCATGAGATAGTGTACACAGATGAACTGCTAAACAGAAAGTCAATTTTCAACAAATACATTTTCAAATGACGTCTAGTCATTTTGTAATAAAACTTGAGTATTTTTTCGATTTTTTTATACTACAAATTGAAGAGACAAGCTGATCGTGCACCTAATTGTAGGTAAGCGTCACGCTAGCCCATTACAGTATCAGTGCCGCCCAAATTGTTTGGCAAAGATCTGAATGTCACTACACCGCGTTCCTCATTTGAGACATTAGTTCATAAGTCTCATTTTCCCAGTAATTACGCTCTATAGGAAATTATTGAATTATTCAATAAACGACTCTGAGTGCGGCAGTTAAAAACATTTTGAATGTGTTTGTTTTTACGGTATAACAGCACAGACAGACATACACGAGAACACTTTAAGCTTTGACATACTTTGAAATTAGGTTTTGTTATCTATAAGACCGTATTCTTCTGTGTACTAAACATTGAAATCAATTGTATAAGCAACATCAAACAAATCAATTTGTTAAAAATATCCAATTTATATTCTTAGTAGGTAGTACATAGCTTAAATAAATATCATAGAGTCGGATGTGGGTCGTCGGCTCACAGAGATTTAACTTTACATAGGATCACAATCATTTAATTCATCTTGTAGTCAAATTACGAAACACACACACATATATAGTATATAAACACCATTTAGAAAATATAATGTCGATTCAAAAGTTTTAATGCATCTGCTTAAAACTTTAAGTGTACGTAACTTTGTTATAAGGTATCCATTCCGTAGAAAACTTATTTTGGTACATCCACCTCCTTACAATTTCACTGTTGAAGACCGTAGATATTTCTGTAGTTATGCCTTAATTGAGCCAAGATACAACTCTATCTGCCATACAAAATGAAAATAAAATCTATCTGTCCAAATAAACATGAGAACTAAACACTCTCGACATTCGACAATTGGCAACGAAACCCGATTTTGATGGATTGAAGGATTGACAATTTGGCACCTAGCACAGCTAGCGAAATTGAGAACGTAGAAAAACTGGGAATAGATAATCCTAGCCACTGGGATTATAAAACAGTGGTACGTTTCGTTAAAACAATGTCCAAATGTACAAGTGAATAAACCGAGAATGGAACTTATTTTGTGAATGATTTTTAAATTTTTCAGGACTATGAACATTTGGCATCCATACTAATATTATAAATGTGAAAGTAACTCTATCTGTCTGTCTGTCTGTCTGTCTGTCTGTCTGTCTGTCTGTTACGCTTTCACGCTCAAACAGCTAAACCGATTTAGATGAAATTTGGTATGGAGATAGTTTAAGTCCCGGGGAAGGTCATAGGATAGTTTTTATCGCGATAACCGACATCCACGCGGGCGGAGCCGCGGGCGAAAGCTAGTTGTATAATAAATTGTATTATTTATTTAGCAGTTGGGAAAATCCATTTTCTGATTACCAAATAACAAAATCACACAAAGTACACACACAAAATGGTGTCTTGCCATCAAACCTCGTAAGTATTGAGATTTTGCACCCATATTCTAAAATGTTCAAGACTCATTTTTAATTTAACCTTCTGTACGATTCAGGTTTAATTTAAGTCCCGGCGTACCTGGGGGTTGACAATTGTTTCCTGGCAGTAAATGGAGGAGATTTTTTGCAACTAAGAATACAGATTTCTATCATCCCATCTCTTCCTGTGGGTGTCGTCAAGGCGACTAAGGTATGTCACACGGAAGGACGGGCAGCAGCGTCCTCTGCGTACTTTAAAGCCTTACTGCGATCACTAACCCGCTCGCCAAGTGTGGCGATTATGGCAATTACCCCAAGGATCTACAATAAGTAGGTTCTGATGGGGAGACCCGTGCCCAACAGTGGGACATCATATGGGTTGTCATGAGAAGAATAAAGATTTTATTTGAGTGTGGTTGAGTCGAGTAGATAAATTTTCGAGGAAATGTCTTGGAATTACTCCCGTATTCTAAGACATTTCCTCGAAAATTAAGTCATTATTTATCTGTTACACCCTCAATGCAGTATTGGTTTGTCTTTTTTATGGTGATGAGTTCTTGTGTGGTGAATTTCCACCGATTGTTTATATATCGGTCTCTCGGATAATAGCCTCTAAAACCTATGTAATCTATTATAGTGTATGTATTTTAAAAGATCTATGCAAACGTGTCAAAAAGAAATAGTATGTTTATTGTACACATAGGTTTTATAATAGATGCAAACATTACAGCCGGATTTCAACAATTATTTATCGTTATACGACCACAAGCAGCCATTTGATTTTATTAGCACTTACGGGAATTGCAGAAATAATGATAGATTACTCGACAACCAATGCGCATTCTATGGTATATTGTGTACTACATCAGCTAATATCGAAATGTAGTAGTAGTAGTCTGAGTGTGCCAAATATAAATCGTATTTTAGAATGTATAACAATATAAAAATGTAAAAATTATGAATTTCAAAGTCATAAAAATTATTATGACTTTGAAATTCATGACAGAAAAAAAAAATGATTGAGGTGTAAATCGAAGACTTGGGATGGACGGATATTGGACATAGTCCAATTTTTATCATAATGACCGATTATGACACGGGAGGATACGAGAACAATACCTTCACATAATAAGTGTCAACAGATCATAAATAAACAAACAAAGAGAAAACAGTTTAAAACAGGTTTAATAGTCCCTTGTGATCCAACCCAAAAACTAACATTCTACAAGACCTCCATTTATTGCTGGTGAAAACAATCCATCAAAGGCACAATTTTGAGCGCAAGTCATTACAAACCCCACTCTGCAATCTCTCATTAATTCAACCCCAAAAAGGAACTTCAAGACAGCTGCCGTAAATCCTTCATTGCTTGCGGTTTAATCAACAAAGTTATAGGTGTCAGGATCAAACCGTACTCTGCAAGTATAAATGAGTTTTTCCAATCAGTCCAATATAGCATTAAGCTCGTTAAAGGGTACGAAGATAACACGGAAAGAAAACTTCATTACTAAGTAACACAAAGAGGTTGGCACATCATCAGCGTTACGGATCGAATTGGTCGTCTGGATAGCTATTGCCTATCTTTTGCTTTCGGGTTTTGATAGCTTAATCCAGTCCCTTCATAGATGTTATCCATTTGAAACTTTGACTATCTCGACATTTTTTCCGGGTGCTTCTCTACTTACTTTATTAAGTTGGGTCCGCGAAAATCAATAGGGGTCTTTCAGCAAATAGATATTGTGCCAGTTTTTCAGAAGGGAGTCGCATTCTTTGATTAGATGTGCTGTTTATATTGTAAATAAAGAATTTTAAGTTTATTTATGTATATTCAATGCCTGTTCTTTAGATTGCTTTCTTGATTTTGTGGTAGATTGGTCTTATGTTTATAGCTACCTCTTTACACCCCACAATTCTCTATTTTTAGTTTTGTTCTTTCTACTCTATTGACAGATAGCAACAACAGATGTACTATTTAGCTTCGCAGAGTATTTCTTTGTGGGTAAATTTTTCCCCAGGGCCACATCACTTAACTTCAAATGAATTGGTTTATTTTGGCAATGTAATCGGTGCTAGTTCTATTAAGAAAGCTGAATTACCTTTGAGAATACTAAGCAATTCGCTTAAGCAATACAACATGATCTAATGTAAAACTCATCCAAATTATACACAATAATGTATATTCAAAAACATGTATACACTAATGAATAAACAATACCATCTATTATATATACATTACGGATTTAATAGCAGTTTTCAGGGGCTACGAATATTTTGAGGAAAATAATACTTTTTGTGTTATTCTTTTCGGTCATTATTTTGCCATAATACCTGGGAGTAATTGGCCTGAATTATTTAGGTAGTACATTATTTGTTCTAGATTAATATCTGTATTTCTTCTGATTCATAATGACTAAATGTATTATGTTTACCCCAAGGAAAACACATTAGCTAATGTGTTTTTTCTTGAGATTAATATACAAGAGATTTTTATATAATACTAGCTGCCCGCCCGACTTTGCACGAGTGTAGTTTTCAACCAACGTTTTTCACTCCATACCAACCCATATGATGGCCCACTGCTGGGCACGGGTCTCCCCATTAGAACCTACTAGTATGTAGATCCTGGGGGTAATTGCCATAATCGCCACGCTTGGCGAGCGGGTTGGCGATCGCAGAAAGGCTTTAAGTACGCAGAGGACGCTGCTGCCCGTCCTCCGGTGTGAAATCCCTTAGTCGCCTTGACGACACCCACGGGAAGAGATGGGATGGATTTCACTCATCCGTACAATAAATACTAGCAGCCCGCACGAGTATAGTTTTTAACCAACATTTTCCACTCATTCGTACAACAATGTTCTGAAATTATACATTTGAGCATTTTATTTTCAATCGACTTCAAAAAGGAGGAGGTTCTCAATTCGTCTGTTTGTTTTTTTTTGTATGTTTGTTCACCAATTACGCAAAGACGGCAGAACCGATTTTCCGACTTCCAAGTTGATCCCATTGTCATCTGAACACGATCTGAGGATGGGATCCTGGAGAAATCTAGTGAACTCTTAAAATATCAAAGGCACACCTTCAGTGATTTAGGTATATTTCACAGTGATTCGTGCATTTACTCTTAAAAAATACAAATTGGTGAAGCGATGATGAAGACCACAAATGACGAGCAAACCTATTCAATATTTCACAGTTTGCGATTCAGTTACTTTAATATGGTATTGAGTGGCACTTTATTCTCGTTATACTACTATTACACAATATAATAGAGCTGATAGTGAACTCCTGAACAATTAACGGCCCTGCATCGGGGCAAGCAATATTTTGTAAAAGTATTTGAGCAGTTGACATAAGCCTGTTGTAACTTTAGTGAATTAACAAAAACAAATTAAACATTTTGAAGTTGGTGCCAAATAAAACATAAAGACTACTATTTCATGGCACCAACTTCAAAATGTTTAATTTGTTTTTGTTATTCTAGGTATAATATTTTTTGCTTTTTAGTTGCCTTGTATTTATTTTAGAAGTCGGTAATATTTTTTTGTGAAAAAGTTTTTTTATTTATACAGACAACTTGCTATGACTAGCATCATCCAAAAACTTCGAAAGATCCATTAAACTTGTAATCAGTCAATCAATGAATCAGAATCTGATAGATGAAGCCCGAAACTTAATAAGCATAAGTATAATCAACATAAACATACACAATAAAATTAACAGTAAAATCGTATGTCACTTGTATGATTATTTTCTTTTCATAACAAAAAACAATGATAGCAAAACACATGTCATTGTATCGACCTCAATTTGTTCTAAAATCATTGACCCTCGCAGTACCAGACGCGAGAGCGATCGTTAAAATTGCTGTAAAAATGACGTACTGATTTTTGGGGCAGATATTCCGTTGAATTGAATATTTTGTGTGGTTTACGAGTGAATAATATGACTGTACTTAAGTTGATGATGCTGTTATCTTTAGCTACGTTTTATCTTCGTCGTTTTGTTGTATTTTATATTAGATTCATAGCGAATCATGTTTACTGTATCATGTTGCATTGAAGTGCCTACTAAGCAATGAAGGAAAATCTGTGGCGTGATGGACAGTCATATCTAGTTACCAATCTCGATATTATTCGAATAATTTCGATACTACTATCGAAATTATTCGAATAATATCGAGATTGGTATTACTCGATAGTATATAGCAGAGAAATGTGAATGTGATATAAATGGTCAATGTTAACTCCGGTCGCAAACAGTTATAAGTTTCAGTGCGTATCTGTATGTCTGACTGTGAAAACTGGCATTTTAGGAACTTCAACAAAATTAAGTTTATAAATGTTATGTTTGAAGTTGTTGTGTTGTTCTTCGGTTGAATTCGGAAGGAGGTAAAAGAAAATATCACTGTCTATACCGTTTTGGGCGCGAATTTAACAAACAAAAGTAAATCTTAGCTTAAATGATGTACACAAGTTATAAACAACAATAGTCATAAAATGAAGCCTAATAAAATTAGTTGATTCCAAAAATCATTTAAATGGAGCACAGTATGGTGAATTTATGGTTATGATTTTTTGATGGCCTCTTATTATATTTTTCTTTGACGTTTGTAATATTGGATATATGGATAGGCAGACTGTAGTCTACTTGGTTTTGCTCTTAGACCATAGATACTAGAAAACTGTAATTTGGCATAAATTATGCATATTATTCATGTCAAAAAAGTAGTAATATAAAATCTTGGATAAAAAATAGAGTATCTTACAAGCACCTGAAGAGGCGATGTTTTCTCGCCTATACTGTACTGTACCTCATAACACAGTTGCAATATAAGAAACCATTTTCCCATTCGTGTCCATGTCGCGAAATATTGAGCTTTAGATTTAATATAGTATTAACTATTATATATGTAGGTATGTACTATTAATACTAGTATTCCTTAGAGCTTATATTTACAGTGAAAATGCTCGGAATAGTGGTTTATGTAGTCATTTGTTGTGTCATATGGGTGTAATATCCTCAAAGGGTTTCTACAATGACAATCAATTATTTTGCACTAATTGGGTAATAGTTCAGCTATGAGTTTGCTTAATTTCTGAACAGGTTGACATGGCAGTTATTTTATTCATTTTCAGTGCAAAACTAGAATTAATTAAAAATAAATAACCCACCTACGCAAAAAAGATGCAAACAAGATCCCCCGCATATGTAATATCATGCAGTCAGAGGGATTAATGAATCTCAATGAACTTAGTATTAGACAGCATGATATTACATAATGTAGGGTCTTTTTTGTACAGGTATGTACAGTGAACTGACTTGTGTCACAGCTATTGTCAAGAATTGAAGATTTAAAAAAGAATGATTGCTAACTAACTTTTTTAGTATTACAGGCATAATTATGTTATACCTTTTTGAAATGCTTAAGATGAGCCCTTTAATTTTTTATACCCATATTGCAGTATTAAAAACAACTTTTTTTCACACCTCTTTATTTTGACATCTCATAGCCACCATGTTTGTTTGTTTCAAACGTCACTTAACTAAGAACACTTGAGCGACCAAGACGAATCTAACGACGTCTTAATGGTATAAATCCGTTCAGTGGTTTGTGAAATATCCGGTAATAATGAATTTTATTATATTTCAAAAATATGTATGCAGGAAGATAATATTTTATAAGTATGTTTATCAGTTGTCTGGTTGCCATAGTACAGGCTCTGCCTAGTTCGGGATCAGATGACCGTGTAGGAGTTGTCCTAAGATGTTGTCATATAATTTGATATTATAATGTATTTACTGCCTTACTGCCATATTACGTACAAACAAGATACGCGCGAAAAACATAACCCTTCCTTACTGTCGGGTAAAAATGTAAGCGAGATTAAAATTAATAAACGCATTCGATGTGAGTTAATGCAGCACTAATAATTTAAGATGGGGCAAGCGCTGCACATATATGATGCAAACCGTTGTCCTTGTTTAAAATCTCACCCCGTAGACTGTGGTTATCTATACTAATGTTACAAAGAGACATCTTTTATCTGTTTGATTATGCTAATCTGAGGATCTACTAATCAGATTTGAAAAAAATATTTTAATAAGGAATATAGCCCGTTTAATAAGGAAGGTTGGAGGCTATATAGCTAATCTATAAAATTGTATTACATGTTCAGTTAGAAGCATATAAAAGTAAGTCTCTACCGATTTTGTCGTGAATAAAATAAGTCTGAATTAAAATCACTGTGATTCTTAAGTCCTTCGAATGTTAACTAGCATTTGACTATGGCTTCATTTTCTTATTCTCCATTATCGTGATAAAAATATCCTATGTCCTTTCCCATGATCCAACCCCTTTACTTAACAAGTTTCATTAAGATCTGTTTAGCCGTTTAGTCATTGAAATGATTAAAACAAATAAAACTCGATATTAGTATCGATTAATATTCATTATATAGATATAACAGACTGGAATATTAAGTCATAGCGAGTCAGATATAATCAGTTCGCAGTCGACTAACTCAACGCTTAGAACGATACCGACAAAATCACTTACGTGCTATTACACCCAACTATTACGACATCCACAATGTTATCTATTCTTAGATGAGATGACATGTTACTATACGAGTCATTCACGATACTAGCACAATATTTTTTTTCTTTTTAACATGCTTTTATTATATCCAAGTATATAACTGTGCTTGTACATACTTACATAATATAAATTTTCCATTCATTTTCTCTCAATTGTGATTTCATTTGTATAATAAGATTTCTCAAAACTTATCTTACTAATAACATCATTTTAAAACTTTGTCAGGATAGCATCTGCTGTTCTTTCTCACAAAAACTACTGCACGGATTGTGATGAACTTTTACAAAAACAATAAGTTACTAAAATCAAACATAATACGAACAAAGCCGCGGATAAAAGCTAATATGAATAACATTCAATGTTAGATTTTCTTCGTGGCTCTATAGACAGGAAAAAAATGACACGGGATGATCGCGTAGATTAGAAGATCTAAGACTGCATAGGGACAGACAGGCGAAAAACTGCTTTGTTTTATACTATGTAATCTATACTATATAATATTATAAAGCTGAAGAGTTTGTTTGTTTGAACGCGGTAATCTCGGGAATTACGGGTCCGATTTTTTTTTTTTTTTATAAAGATAACTAGCAATGTGAGATTTTCGTCCCACATTACTAGCAATCCTGTTAACCCCTCCAGCTAAGCTCAATGGCTTGTGTTAGGAGTGGGCTCACGTCGGTAGTATAATGGGTAGGATTCGAACTCGCGACCTCACGATTGCGAGACCGATGCCTTAGCCATTAGGCTACCGCCGCTTGATAATAGTATAGTGTTGATATGATAACATCTATTGAATAATAATGGCTACTAAGTCGATAGCTTTGACATTATAAATATGTTTTATCTACGTAATTTATTTTTTAACATTTTGACAAAAGCACAATAGTTATTTAATTAAATTACTTTATTTGCAAATTTGGGCACAAAATAAGGTTTTACTGAGTTGTGGTGATTTACCTTTTTCACCTACAGGCAAGCAAAGTTTTACATTAGGTACACAATATTCATAGTTTATGTTTTTATCTATGAAAAAAAAATTATTATATAAGTACAAATAACACATTTCCATAATAGATACATTAAATTATTTCATAGTTATATCACAGTTTTATAGTTAAAACATACCGTACTACGACTAAAATAAAAAAGTATAAAAATAGAATTGAAAAATATTGAATTTGTTATCTTTTGTTTCAGGCTTAGCAGATCTGCGGGTATCGTAATTCATTCAGAGGTAACATTTATAATTTTAAAAGGTTTATTTTTAAACCTATTACGGGGAATATTGAGTACATTTTAATCTTTGACTAGCCTTTAGACTAACTGACGTGTAGGAAAAAATATTTTTAAATGACTTGTGCATCAGATTTTCTTTAAATAGAGATGATTGCACTCACAAGGTATGATACCTTAACAGTGTGTGTTCATTTATCGGGGAGATCAAACTAATACCTAAAATCCTTTTTTAATACACAAGTTTACAAAAAAATCTTTAAGAGTAGTTTAAAAATAATAGATGAATTCTAATATACTAACGCAGATACCACTCAAAAAGTAAATGTGTGAATATTAAATCAAAATAAACTTCTGCCTTGAAAACGTAAGAGGTCTTATAAAAAGTCGATTACTCGTGTGTGAGCACGTTAAAATATCTCGAGAAAACCTCTTGATTCATATTGATCTATGTTGGAAGTTGTTCTAAAACCTGATTAAGCAAGAACACTTAGGCCATTTTCAAACAGTTTATTTTAGATTAAGGAGGAGTGTGTGAGTGATGTTAATCAATTATGTCTGTCTGTTTGATGCTTTAACGTTTTCGTTCAAGTTAAATTGTGTGTGGAGTTAGATTAAAAACTTTGGTGATTTTGATTTATTTTCAGTATTGAATGCTAAATGTCAAGAAAAAGTCTTTTCCGCTTGTCTTTCCTCGCCTGCTTTAGGCAGATATTGTTTAGTACGCACAAATCTATACTACTAAAGGACACTGACCTCTATGGAACGAGTAAACTAGATTGGCTATCCCCTACAAAGTGACAGCAATTTCAAATGCCGAATTGAAATATCGTCCTGTGATTCTTTTTGACACTTATAACAAATGGCCGTTATTGTTACCCACGTATAGCCATCCATTTAATTTTGTATAATTACCGTCCAAAGCTTACATTGGCTCCACACGTTGGCCCCAACGTCGTTTCCAATGTCACTCGTCCAACATGTGGATCTAGAATAACGCTCGTCCCAACGTTGGCGCCAATGCTATTTTCTAGATCCACATTTTGGACGAGTGGCGTTGAGACCGACGTTGGGGTCAACTGGTGGCGCTTGTGTTAAAATCAAATGGAAGTCTTGTTTTAGCCTGTCCAGCGTACTAGTACTTTAGAAGTCAGTGCTCACTGAAGAGGAATCTAAGAACACTTACCTAACAATTGGTCCAAGATTTTGTGTTGTGTGAGATGTCCATGATTGCATTACTCAAGTGTGTGTAATATGTCTCTCGAGTGGCCATACTGATATGCTAGTACCTACTCATTATTATTTTGTTAATGACTATACGACTGGCCCGATGGACTAGTGGTTAGGGACCTTGATTGCAAGGCCAAGGGCAGTGGTTCTCATCACAAGTTTTATCCCAACGCAAGATAAAACTTTGTGATGAGCACGATAGTTTATTTTGTGTCTGGGTGTAATTAATTTTCAATAATATGCTTGTATTTAGAAATATACAATGTTATTCTTGGTATAGTGCAAACCTGATAGTAGTTTGTTCAGAATAAGTAACACAATCCAATGGGATAGTTTTTGGACCCTGTTATATTTTACAATTAATTAATTCATAATATATATTAAGTAATTAATCGTTATAACAATCCAAAACTTGTTTACAATGTGTTGAGAAATGTAATCGTTTACTTATTTAAAAAAATAACCATTTTCAGTATACAATATTTTCATTTTCTTTTTTTATACGATTTCTTGAGGTATCAATCTGGTTGGGTTACCTTAGCTTTGCACTATACGAAAATAGCCTTGTTATAAGCATGTTTACCAGTTGTCTGGATGCTATATTACAGGCTATACCTAGTTTGGAATCTTGTGTGAGTTGTCCCTTAAAAATATATATTCCTTTTAGTCGTACACTTCTGGCGAAGTGGTTGTGGTTTCAAGCGGCTTTGTGATACTTATCCATCTCTCTCTCTGTTGGTGGCGTTTCAGCATCACTAACGGAACACTTGGTGGACGATTTAACGAGATCAGTAAATGTGGACCATCTAAATCACCGTAATTGAAATAAAAACACACAAAGGGAAACCTGTCCTAATCCATTTTAAGCCGAAAATAACTTTTACGTCTGACAAACAATTCTCCTAACCATATTAGGTACTTTTTCCAAACAAAGGACTGTTGTAATCTAATATAAACTAATATAGTCTTTAAAATGTTATCTCAACTACTTAAATTAGGTTTAGACTTAGTTAAGATAGCATCACATTTTACTATTTTAGTCAAGAATTATGGCTAATTTTGTATCTATATTTTTATGTATTTAAGCTAGGTAGAGAATTTAATGTTCTTCTTGAAGATATACATATTTTGGAATAACTTAGATTTGTTTTTGTTATTAATTTATAATCACATGGGTGTAATGATTCCAAGGTAAAATGAGGACACTAGTTATGTCCACTCGGTTCCCCCAGGTGATATCACCCAAGTGAACAAGGTGAAATAAACCTCTGTTTCATGGTAGACTTTAAACGACGGAAAACCACACCCTCCAGCCAGAAGTCTTCCTCCTTGACGAGGTGCTGAAAGCAGTCTAGATCGCGTACCACAAATGCCATGAAGTTGAAACTCCAGAATCTGCTGAATCTTCTGGCGCACGTATCCGAGATGTCCTCCGCCTTGGTGGTGTAGTGTAGGCGCGAGATGTACACCGGTGTGTACGCCTTTTTTGTTTTTTTTTAACAATTTTGCATCTGATTACATAAGTTAACATAGCCCTATTTACACAAAGAAAGCGGCAGTAAAATCCTATTTATTTCCCTTTCGCACATGAATAAACATCTAACAAAATCAGTACATTATAACAGAGGTTAAGAATATTTATTTCTCACACAACTCTTTAATTACACTTTTTGATCTTGAGTTACAAATACTTAAAACAGAAAAAAACTTTTATGACGACGAAAACTATTGTTTACCGGTGTTCTTATCTACACGAAGACAAAATAAATGATTATCTGTTAGTAGAGCTGTTTTATAGGTTGTGAGTCACGACTTTTAATGTTAGATTTCCGAGTTCCACGTTTTTTGTTTTTTTTAGCATTCGATTGGGGGATCCCCTTAATTTTTAGTAATTATTTTCATATCAAAATTATCTTTAATTTTCATTGTTTGCAATAACAGCTAGAGCCTGTGGTCAATGACACAATGATCTATGAATTTTTTTTTTTTATTAATAAAGCATTCCGACGTCAACACTTTACAATACTGATTATGAGATACATTTATGTTATGAGGATTATAAAGGTATGTACAAACAGCACAAGCTGGTTTTGATTTTCGTCGATCTCTCATTGTCTGTAACAACTGTTTCGGACGCCAATCGTTTTAGAAACTAGCCAAGCACGCCGAAGATATTATAGTGAAGTACGCATTTCACTCTCTATTAGTTAAATAGTGAAATTTCAATGAGACGACCGTATTGGTATACCAATACTGTCGGAAAAGGCAAAGAAGAAGCAAAGTTTAACAACGATAGTTCAACTTTAATACCAACTTCTCTCACATAACAATCTCAAAGACAGCCCATACTTCGACACGTCAAATGATTGGGACAGAATCAATACATGTCACACATAACCATTTACTATCTTGTGTTATCTGTGCGTGTCAGTTACTGTTACCATCCATTCATAACATTTGGGGGTATCGGTAGAGATAACTGAGAGTACAGAAGACAACCTACATACAAAACGCTCATGGTGCTTGAACGCTAGCACAAGCATGGTAATGTGCTACTTGAGCTTGTTTAAATCGCGTTTGGCTCTCTGACTGGTTAAGAAGAGCTTGCGGCTGGCCTATCGGAGCAGCAAACGTCCTAAGTAGTGTTGATCTCGTTTACGTAAAACAAACTCGCAATTAATCACACTGCTTGTTTAGATCGCAAGCCCGGGCTGGACTGCTTGCTTAGCTGTTTTCCAGGCTGCTTTCCACGCTGCGTGCCGTGTTTGTAAAAGCACTTAGACGCGAAATTGGGGTACTCCTTGCGAACAAAGTGCATCGATTTGGTAATCACGAGGCGTTGCCTTCTGTACTCTCGGTATTATGTGATATCGGTTTTGAATGTGCTCATAATAGCACAGATTATAGGAAGTATACATTGTTATAGTGTTTGTTCAGAAAATAATCTAATCAGATAGGAATTATTGGTATTTGCTTGATAGTATTTCCAAAAGAGTGTAGTATTGTAAGCGGTTAGTTGAAAGTAAGAAATCAAAAAATACAAAATGAAGTGAAGAAATACATTACGTAGGTACCTATTTTTAAAAAAAAGTTTTTTTTTCTACCGACTTCAAATGGGAGGTTCTATGTTCTTTTTTTAAGATAAGTAGCAATGTGAGATAGTGGGTTCCACATTACTCGTAAAATCCTGTTAACCCCTCCAGCTTAGCTCAATGGCTTGTGTTAGTGGGTTCACGTCGGTAGTATTCGAATGTGTAGGATTCGAACCCGCGACTGCAAGATTGCAAGTCCAATGCCTTAGCCATTATGCTTAAACTTAAATGATTACCCATGAAATGATCACCTTATGTCATCTATAATTTATATTATTGGCGTGTATCAATCAACTATAAAAATGACATGATATGCCAGAGCAATCAAATTGTCCATATAGTCTATTCCTTACACGAAACTAGTCTAAACATAGATTACTTACATCTCATAAAAACTTTTAAAATAAAAAATAATAACCGACTTCCAAAATAAATATAAGAAAAAATAATTAAACATTTTGAAGGCACCAACTTCAAAATGTTTAATTATTTTTTGTTGTACCTATTTAATTTTTTTAATTACCTTACATTTTTTTTGGAAGTCGTTTTTGTTTTTTTGTATAAATGATTTTATTTCTCACTTTTTAGTGTATTGGTTTGTAGTTGATTTATGTTACAATAGCATAATTAAAACTACTCATTTCTTTTTACAAAATGTTGCGTTTTGCGATACAAGGCCGTTGATTTTTGAGGAGTTAACCTGATACTTGACTATCAGTTCCGTTACATGATTTGATGGAGACGAAGAAATAAGGTATCGAACACGGTACTCAAACCCGCATTTTTCTCTGGTCTGGTGTGTGTTGTTTTTAAGAGTAAATGCACGAATTACAACAAAATATACCCAAATTACTATAATATTTGAAGAGTTCCCTCGATTTCTTTAAGATCTCATCATCAGATGCGAACTTTGATGACAATGGAACCAATCTGAAAGCATTTTATACACAAAAAGATTTATTCAAATCGGTCCAGCCGTCTGCGAGTAATCAGGTAAAAACAAAAAATAATTAAAAGAATACAATTAAACAAAAGAAACTAATAAAAAAGAAAAACAATCCAACCACTCATCATCGGTTTTAATGTCATGTATCGATAAATATTCAGTATTTAAATTAAATGTCACTACGTGATTTTGCATAAAACAACTACAAATCATTATACTATACTGTATTTTATTTATTCTCGGTTAAAAAAATGGCCGCTGC
Source organism: Herminia tarsipennalis (assembly GCA_945859575.2). Classification (NCBI taxonomy): domain Eukaryota; kingdom Metazoa; phylum Arthropoda; class Insecta; order Lepidoptera; family Erebidae; genus Herminia; species Herminia tarsipennalis. The sequence continues at coordinate 13,465,797 of OX243855.2, forward strand.
AATGTAGTGAAACACTTTCGTCTCGGTATTTAAAATAATCTCTTGCGGTGAATGTACCCACTAAAGTAATTAATGGCTAATTGATCTAAATAGTGGCTCAAAATCTCCACATCTCTTGACGATTTATAGTAATTGAATGTATTCTGAAAATAAATGTATCAGAATTTTTTCGAACAATTTAGATTTACGTACGTTTTCTCGTTTTGTGTGGATTTATGTTTTAATTTGTGTTGGGATCGATCTAAATGATTGGTTGTCTAATAATATCTACTTTTCATGATACAATTTTTAATATAGCTAAAGTAATATGCGTACCATTTCATTATAAAATAAAATGAATAATAAATATCTTGGGAAAATCCACACACGACGATAAACTAGGCTGAGACTACACTTGCTAGAGAAGTAACAGATAAATAACATTCAGATTCAGATTTATCCTTAGTTGAAATGAAATCTATAACCTAAGGTTTAGCAACAACCTACAAAGTCATGTTAAAAATATACGTAACCGCAAGTATACATAAGCATTATTTCGATGCCCGTTGTTTGCCAGCCATTACAATAATTTATGACAGCCCAACATATTACATATTCTTAAGCATATAGTTTAGAAAATAATCACGTACTTGGAATTCAAACATCGTGCTCTTTACGTATTGATTACTCATATTGACGATCATAAATAGTAGCGTTGGTTTATATTCATCAATGATCTGATTAATCTGTTTTCGTACCTTTTATGGCAATCCGAAGCATTATATTATTTCTACACTTCCATAGAGTCAACACATTATGAGATAAATCGTAGCCTTATCAAGTTCATCTGTTTCTGTCCCTTTTTGTCTTTCAGTTTCATTATTAGTTAGGGCAAGAGCGAAAGATATTACGTCGATACCTATTGTAAATAATTAATGTATACTTCGAAATTGATTGACTGTTTCAAAGATATATTTACATTTAGGTTCTTAGTATTTGAACTCTCTCTAGGCAACAGTAAGATAAACCATTAGAAGATTACTTCAATAAATCTGTCATTCTGTCAAATTTTGACTAACATAGAAACAATTTCGAATCATTCTAAAATATGCGAACAAAAATCTAAAACAATCTTCATTCAATTTTCTTCAAATAAATACAATATTCTTACTTCGTTCATAATATAGTTGTCATCTTTAAAACTACACGGTACTAATAAGTATTCAAAAATTTGCATTAGTATTGTTGTATACGCGTTTGTGAAGGCCGATATTTGGCTGCCTGCGCCTTTCGACACGGTACTGACTGGTCAAACTTATTTGCATCACTATAGCTTAGTATGTTGGCCACCATTCAAATAATTCGGGGAAAAAATGTATGTTTATTCCAAATTTTGTTTTGGAAGTCCGTACGTGGCGTTATTCGAATCAGATCTTAGATGGTAAGCTGAAAATCGTTTGCTATCTCTGAATCATAAAATTGCGAAGTCATACGTTTATCTTATTAAAGAACCTGCAGGTTATTTACTATTTTTTTCTTTGACTAAAGCATTTTGTATAGGTATGTTAATGATTATGGCATTAGAACGATCATTAAAACAGAAAATGATGATTTAACATTGAACAAACAATTTTAATGTATCACGGAAGAGTTTTTAAATAACGATGAAGCCACAGATGATTTTTTTGACAATAATTACGGAATATTCTCCGTAATATAGGACAAACTAATTAATTGGGTCTTTAACAAAGTCCACTGCGGCGCGTCCCATTTGCCTCAACAAATTATAGGAGTAGGTCCTTCCTTTTCTTAATTCTAATTCAGTAAGATATATTTTTAATGACAATTTTATTAACAATGTCTGAACTGCATCTAATATACCAACTTATTTTACTTATTATTATTTTACTATCGAAAATGGTTGATTCTTCTTTTATTTTGTGTTTTTTTGCTATGTATGTCTTTCTTTACTTTTTTAAGGTTTTTTTTAATATAGTTTTTTTTTAATTGGTGTTAACATAGTTGCTAAACGTGGAAGCTTGTTATTAGCAACATTTCCACACCTACACAGTTATTAGTCTGTAAGCTTTCCTAAAAGTAAATAAATAAATACCTAATATTTGGCAAATAATGTTGTCGTAATTAATTCTGGCAAAAACATTTGGTAGAATGGAGATGTGTTTAAACTGAAATAGGTCTTTAAGTATTTTCCTAATTTCTCTAATTTCAAAACTAGTTACTTAATGAAACAAAATTTATAAGATAGTGTTGAATTTTTTTTAAATGTTTTAGATTATTGTGCTAAAAAAACTGCGCTTTACCAATAAATCATAATATAAACTTTCTTTTTAATTATTCATTCATACGTAACTTCTGTTAAAGGTGTATTGTCCAATATTTGTATATATATATTTTTTTTCAAATACAATTTTTACCAGCGTTTCGCACTAAACATAAAGTCACAATAGAATTCATTCAAGGTGTAGGTAGTGATTGATGACACGGCTACCTATTTAATATACTGAAAAATAGTAGGTAGACTAGACTCTGACCATTGTTAGTTATTCAGCTAGAGGACAACAAAAAATGGGCACAATTTTGGAATTTACCATTAGTGACTTTTCTTGTGTGATAATTTTAATGAGATACCGATGGAATTACAATAAGCTACGACATACACTACGTGCAACTGATACGCACTCTATTGATTATGTCAGAAATCGTTGTGACTTTCCACCGGGTTAAAGTCTGAAGAGTGAAGTGTTTAGTCATTGGCTGTATTCAGTTTCCAAATCAGCATCAAAATTAAATGCTCGTTTTGATCACTAAGCTACAAGGTCAGTTAAGAGGATACAGCTCAAAGCAAATTCGAAAAACGAATCAACTTTTTTTTTAATCTTGGTACAACTCACACAACGCTATCGGATACCAAACTAAGCAGAGCTTGTACTGATATACATACTTAAATATTTTTAAATACATACATATTATAGATAAATAACACCCAGACACAGAATAAACCATCGTGCTCATCACACAAAGTTTTATCCTGGGTGGGGATCGAACCCACGATCTCTTGCGTAGCAGTCGGATACACTCCCACCGCACCGCAGAGGCACTCAGATTGTTGCAAAGACAGAATTGATCCTCAAAGAGTCATCGCGTAAGTCAATTTAGCATGCATGTCAAAGGTGAATTACGAAGTCCTATAATTCTCTACCATCAGACCACAAAGCAAACGATGAATAGAGGGCTTACTCTGCAAGCCTGAGATATACTTGAAGGGCTTTGACGAACTGCGAGTAAACCAGATTGATAGACAGAGGTTAATGTTGCTACTGTCAGCTCCATAAGCGAGTGACCGCCGTTGCTCCAAAAAGATGTCTTGTAGATTGATGATAAAAATCCTTTGGTGTGTTATATCACAGCATTTGAATTTATGCATACCTAACTTCTCGATCAATGACTCAGCAGCTAATCACAATATCATTATTTTAATCTTGTAATCTATTGCCTACAACTTGTTTCGTTTTTAATTTATAATCTTTAATATAAAAACGTTTACATGTCAGCATATAAAAAATATAAAGTTCTTGTTTAATTCAAAGACTTGACCGAAGGAGGTGAGTTAGAAACTGGAAATTTAATTGGAAACGGTTAAGCTATAAATGTGACATTTGTTGTGATGTTGTATTCAAAGTTTAACTGACTTATTTATGAGGCATTAGTCTCCATCAGCTGCTTTGATTGGGTGTAGGTAGCCTTTGCTCTTTCCTAAGCTGAAGTTTTTTTAGAATAATAACAAAATATTGGTTCAATAGTATTGTTGTGAAAACGTAATCACAAGTCACTAGTAAGGTAATTATCAAAAATTCTGATATTAGATGAATCAACATTCCATAATTTTTGGTTAAATTCAAACCTGTTATAGCACATTATTATTAAATTTACGGCAGTTTTTTACATTAGACTTATCTGGTAATTACTGACACGATAACCTGACACACACACAAATAAAACATATAATCATCAAAATTGAATAAAACCTGTTTTTGAAGTAAAACATGGTGTCCGTACAAACATTTGAAACAATGACGAGTTAGAAAACCCCATTGGTCCCGTGACAATGATTGTAGACAAAAGTCTGCTCGACGCTAAACACAATGTGTCAGAAACTTGCCACTGACAGCCATGGTGATATATAATTTAGACGATGTGTGGTTTAAGTCAAAAGCTGTAGATAATATCTCCCTTTATTTTGTGGCTGAAATTATATACATAGCGCAAATATCTGATATTTTAGGAGAAGTCGAGGTTACGACGAGTCTTTCAATTGGACATCTAAACCACTGGAAAATACACTACATTTAATATAATGATTTGTAAAAGACCTACAGGTAGTGTCTACTGTATTATATCTCTTTAAACAAGATCAGCAAGGTGGCATTATACTTTGAAGTTAAGAGCAGCCTCATGGTTCTGTAGGAACAGTATAACACATCTTCTTTCAACAAAATATATGAAACAAACGCACCCTGATAACCTATCATGCACACTCCTAAGCTTTGTGTGACACGTGCAATGCGTGCACTGCCGCATGTGCTTAATTTGTCGCCAATTCTTGCCAAAGTTTTAATTCAACCTTTTAATTATCGTAAAAAAAAGTGAACGAAAACAGGAGACCCTCTCTGAACGTTGGTAACGTTGCTTTATCTCGCAGGTTGTAATGTTCGTAACGTTGTAACTGTAAACGTTGGTAACGTTGCTGTCGGTCCATAGATAGATGACAGTTTTAAAACATTGTCATACCCTTCCATACCTCGGTGTTAAGCTGTAGGTTCTGCGCCTAATCTCTCTCCAGTCGTGTCGGATTTCTGTCCTATCAGATTATGGGGGTTAGGAAATAGAGAGTGCACTTGTATCTGCGCATACATTTGTCTACTATAACATCTTCTGCATAGTTGACTAGTCTCTAATGAGATTAGCCGCCGTAACCGACATCGGTTGAGAGATCATTGTACAAAAATATTTTCGAATGGAATTGACATTGCCAATCGAGAAAAATAAGTAAATACATTGTATAGATTTTAATGATTATTCCTTACATTGTTTATGTCAACAGTTTATCGATTATACAGCATTTACTTACTGAATTAATTGTTAGTGGAATATCATTAACGAAGTAAAGAGTGACTAGATAATAGTTTAATAATTAATGAGAACATAATGAGATATTTTAATGCTGTATGCCGTGTCGCCATCATTTAAATTTTAAAATTATTATTTAGAATAGTCTAGCATATCTGACAAGCAGACATGGTTTCCCGCTGAATTTTCTAAGCAATCTATAGACATAAATGCTTGCTTTTGAGAATAAATTCTATAAACTTGTAGTCAAAACCATATAGTTCAATTCGTTGAATAGTTTAGATGTAACTTTATCTTATACTAACCTTACCCTACGGCTGCGGCCCCTGCCCCTTTAGATCTTCTTTTTACTCTATATTAGATAAGAAACCTCTTTTCAAAATATCTACTTCCTAGTTCTAAGGACTGTGTGAGAGCTGGGTGTTAATGAGTAAAGTAATGAACAAGTCAGAATTTTATATTTATATCGGACATTGATCAATGTACAGTTTTTCAATTAAGGTACTAAAACACTCATAAAGGTGGCCCTTTTTAGGGTTCCGTAGCCAAAATCGCAAAACGGAATCCGTATAGTTTCGCCATGTCCGTCAGTCCGTCTGCAGCTTGTCTCAGAGAATGTTAGTGATAGAAAGCTGTAATCTTGCATGGATTACTTACGCCGACAAAGTAAAAAAATAAAATCTTGAAAAATTTTTATGTTGAAGGATTTTTATATCACTCACCCTATAGTGTGGGATACCATTAAATAGGTCTTTTAAAAACGATTACGAATATGTTTGTGAAATGTTAAGCTTTAAAATACAATATTTTGTTAGAGTCAAGTGCCCCCCGCCTCCTGCCATAATATCGTTGATGTTGTATATTTGAAAAAAAAAACCACGATAATAATATAGTTAAATTAAAAGTAAAACTATCAAGATCAAAACAAGTAGGCTTTATAAGTTTACGAGTAACAACATTTTCGTACAAATTCCATTTTTTTTTATTAAGTGGGTATGTCGTTGTAGGCATGAAACAAAAACAACAGAAAACCCACTTCTTAAGTCGCATTATTTAGATGGGGGCGGGGGAGAGGGGAGTCTACGGAACCCTACATTGTACGTGGCCCGACATGCACTTGCCCGGTTTTTTTTTTGCTTTTATGTTGTTTGATACCCTTGCCTAACTATAGTTCAATATTACCATTAATTTGTCTTTACAGAAATATGTCTGTCAACTATGTATATATACATATATGAGAAGTCAATAAACCCGTAAATAAAAAAAAATCTATGACGAATGGCAATTAAAAAGGTTAAAATATCATGTAAGTTGGTTTTAAAAATGATAATATTAAAATCTTAGTGCCAGCAAAAAGTGCCTAAGTAAATAATATCAACACTTAATATTTTAACGGATTATTAAATTCCTACAATAAAAAGTAGAACTACCTACTTATTACTTATAAGAGGTACTTTTAAATCAAAATAATTACAAAAGTGAGATTTGTTAAACTCAAATGTCCGCGACAGGTCAATATGGCAATTTTAAACCATAATTTCACGACTCAACTGCGGGCACATATGATCACCAAATTAACGCCATCGTCTTCTGCGTATTGTGCGCTAATAGACATTTGCTCGAATTCGCGAACTCATTATTTTTCCCCCAACCCAATTTTTTCGTCTGCTTTCCACGGTTCAATTATTTATGAGCCAATTTAGAGCTCGACTCATATACAATAAAAGTGGTTGATTTTCGTTTCTTTTAAATAAATCTTCTAATCATTAGAGCCACCGGACACCCGACCGACATTAAAACAAGCAAACGGTACTTAGACACGTCATTAACTCTTATGCTGTCACTGTCACTTAAAAGTATAGTTGCGCTAAGTTAAGTATCATTTAAGCACCTTTCACCTTTTGGGTAAGCATTAGGTAATGTTTTATTTATTCTTTTTTTTTCATTTTTATTCCAATTGCAAGATTTGAAATATAATCAGAGTCATGGCGAGGGTTAAACAAAATGACATAGACCCTACGGTCTGTCATTTTGTTCTAGGCATTCTGCTAAAATTTAACCCCATTTTTATTATTTAACAGCGGACGCCTCCCGGTTTCACTCGCGTAGTTCCCGTTCCCGTAAGAATATATGGATAAAAAGTAGCATTTGTCATCCGGGAATAAAGTAGCTTCCCAACGGTGAAATATTTTTTGAAATCGGACCCGTAGGTAGTTTTTAAGTTTATTAGTTACATATGCATATAAAAATCTTTCCTCTTTATAATATTAGTATAGACAATACTTCAGCGACACCTCTGTAACAGTGAATGTTTTGTTTTCCTCTGTTATATTTTAAAAATGGAACCAAAAACAAAGACATAAGATTCGCTAGTTTAAATGTAGTTACTAAAGTATTATGAATAAGAGGGTAAGCATTTAATTATATCGAGTTATACCAACACCTAACAATCTAAATTTAAATGTATAGACGATTAAATCGTCGCAGGCGGGACTTGAACCCTAAAATCGACTTTAGCAGAGATGTCTTGATGCCGAAGTTAGTAACGGCTTAGTGCCGGTACCACTAAGGTCACGGGTTCACGTCCCGCCTAAAATTAATTTTGTAATATCTTTTATAAAATTAGCATACAAATGCTTTAAGCCTAACAACCTGTTTAAAGATCAAAAACGTAACAATTATGTTACATCTTGTAACACACACCACACTCCGCCATACATTGTATAACAATTTTCGTCATAACTTCACTTGACTGGAACGTTTTATATTTGTTTGTGTCATTTTTTCCCCAACAGCTCAATTTTTGTACGTCATTTGAGATTTTCTTACATTGTTTCCTTTTGTAATACAATCTCGCTTGGGGCAGACATGCTGTAAAACGCGATGTTGAGAAAGCATTTTTTGGGTAATGTTTTTTAAAGAGAAATAACATTTTTCTGTACAACATCTAGTGTATTTAAAACTGAAGTACTGCAAGCACAGGCGTATTTTTTTATATAAATATGGTGCACTAATTTTTCACATGTAGTGAAAGAAATTCTCAAAATGCTAATAAATACCATATGATTTTTAAGTAAAAAAGATAAAATTAATAAAGGATGTGGACATAAAAATATACTCTATTTTATAAAAATATACTCTAATATATATTTATAAACTATCTATACCCGCGGCTTCATCCACCCACATAATGTCTTGATTTTCTTTTGTAAGTAAATGAAAAGCTGACAGAATTTTCTAGGGGTTATGGTGCTAAAACTATAATATTGTTCTTGTGTATAATATATTCTAAATGCTAACAAGGATCATAAAAACCTAATAACATTATTACGAATCATAACATAAAATTAACTGCTATCAATAAAACATGAAAAAGACACGTAGTCATTATCTAGCGATATTTTTAACTTTATAATTATTATACAGGATTATTTGTATTATACTCCCGCTCTTGGCTTCTTTGCATAATACTAAATATCTTCGTATTATAATTTTTGTAAATAAAATAACCTAAGGTGGTAAAATTACCACCTACTTTTGTCACACAACCATTTACCACACATTTGAGAGACCCTGGAGTAAAATCGATGTTTCTTTGTCAGATTTAGGGGCTAAACCTCACAATCTATACTAATATTGTAAAGCTGAAGAGTTTGTTTGTTCGAACGCGATGATATCAGGAACTACGGGTTCGAATTGAAAAAAAATATTTTACTGTTGGATAGCCCATTTATCGAGGAAGACTATAGGCTATATAACATCACGCTACAACGAATAGGAGCGGAGCAGCAATGAAACATGTTGCAAAAACAGGGGAAATTTATGCAGACGAAGTTGCACAGGTCAGCTAGTAAATAATAATTTTTCTCCAGTAAAATAGTCTGTAGGTGGTTAAGGTGATAACTCCAAAAACAATTGCTAGGTGATTAAGGGTTTATTTATTAAATATTTTGCAAAACTGATATTACAAAGTTAATTAGTGTTATATAAGGAAGCCACGAGAGGGAGGTTATTAGTATATTAAAGTCACCATGTATATAATTAAATAACAAAGCTGTAATGTAATCATTTATATATTACATGTTCCGTCAGAAAAACACTTACTTTTAACAATTATAATTTTGTAAAAATAATTGTTATCTTTATGTGAAATCTTTTCTTTAGTACTTAATTAAATAAAATTATCGTTTTTAAGCCAAATGACTTTGGCTTAAAAACGATAATTTATAAAAGCTGAAGTTAAATATAGTGTGACCTCTATATTTAACTTCAGCTTTTATATATTATAAAATTCCCAAAGCAGTTAAATAACCTGCCTCCTCTCTGGAAGAGGACTGTAGGGGCTGTGATCCACTAAGTGGGCCCACTGCGGATTCGTAGCAGGTTATATTGTCTTCAAATTTATAGTTTTAGAATTTTTATATTATTCTATGAAATTTATTTAGCTTTTATTCAGACAGGTACGACAGCCTTTTGAGACAAACATTTCACGATGTGATTTCTTTATCTACATTTACTGGTAACTTATCAGCACCTTTTTAAACTAAAACTTACCTACTGAATGGCTCTTAAAGCAAGATTATTATAATACTGAGCTATTGCTGACATGCATCTTTTATCCATAATAACACACACACACACACACACACATACCTACTGTCGATATGGTACGCACATTTCCATGGAATACTATTCATAACATAAAATGTTTAAAAATTGCTGCTTAAGTTACAGGTTTTTACCTAGTTTAAGTGGCAAGGCGCCTTAAAAATTGTATGCGTAACAATACAAAATGTACCTTCGTATCTGTTTGTAACTAATTTAAAAATATAGATATCAATTTCTATGCTCCTATGTGCTTTTTTGAAATAAATATCATTATTATTATTATTACCTGTACCGACATTGACTAAAGTGAAAACAAAATATATCCAATATCAATTTTACATAGCAATAGTTGAACTCTTGAAGAAGTGTCAGTAAACATGGGCCTTTACATTATAAATGTCAAAATCCGTCCACCCGTTTAGACGCTACGACAAAGGTACTTAAATCATCATCATTATCCGCCTATATCGGTCTACTACTGAATATGGCCTTCTCCTAATTTTCGCTACTAAATCCATTCCTCTGCCTTCCGCGTTCAGTCCATACCAGCGATCTTCTTTAGGTCGTCTGTTCACCTGACTGAGGGCCGTCCTACCTTATGCTTAGCAAAGCGCGGTCTTCACTCTAGGACTCGTTTACTCTAGCGGCCATTAGTCCTTCGACAGATATGGAGAGATACACACATCATATTTCTTACATTCCTCTCTTTGCGTCAGGGTTTGATAATAAATGATATTCATCATCTATATATATATATATATATATTACCTTGGTCACGAGATAACTAAAGATCGAGTTTACCGATTATATTATATCTTTCTTTTTTTCTACTTTACTACTAATACTCTGTAGAACGTTTCCACAAACAATAAAAATAGCAAGTAGTTCGCCGGGATAGCTAGTTAAAATATAATTATATTATCATTATAAAAAAGTCATTAAACAATAAGTTAAACAAGACAAAAACGTAAAGAACAAGACAAAAACATACACAGGAATTTAAAGAGCATTAACACAAAAACTGAAAACAAATTCCAAAATCCTACCCTACTTTTTACTTTTGTCTGTGCAAACAGGTAAATTAACCGGAAAAATCCAGTTTTCCGGGTCAAGAAACATTCGCAATGTTACTTTATGTCTTTGAGGAAACCAACTTTTATAATTAAATAACTGTTAACAAATGAAACGCCTGCAAATACAGATTAACCTAAAAGGATTGTTCCCTTTAACATTTTCCTCATATTTTGCGAGGAATCGGAAAATGTATTTCCACGTGTAAAACAAAGGTTTACGTTACAGATAGACATAAGTATATTCAATTATGTTGTAAACTTTATCATACCTTGTGTTTTTTTGCGTACCTTGTATGAATATATGTAGTTTGCGATTTGCAATTGATCAATATGGCAACACTTTTTTACATTTTAATATCAATAAATACATCCGACTGGTACAAGGGTCGAATCCTGTACAGTCTTGGTCTTGCCCGTTTAACCTCATAAACTCGTCGACTAGTCACGGAGAACTTCACTACGTCAACTTCTCTGGTTTTTAGAGATCGAATTCTCATTTATGGATCTTTTTTTTTTCATTTATTTGCAATCTAGTCAATAATATTTTGGCCGGTTTAGGTGCCGTTACCTGCTTGTATCACTTTGACTAATTACTCATCGTATCAAGTATTGGTACTCGTACAATGAAAATATTGCAAACTGTTTAGTTTACTATAACTTCACAAAACATTGTTTCTTACCAACTTTTTAAATAAACCACAGATCACCTTACTGCCATGTATGTAGCCATTGAATTAAAAACATATGGGTCTGTCGACCTAAAAATGAATAAAAGTCACGCTAAGCACGAACAAACATCATATTACTAATATGAGAAGATTTAAAAATGTAAACCGTATCAGAGCATGAACGTGTAATATCACAAATTCCAAATGTCAGGTGTTCTGACATTACAGATCCATGGTTTATGAGCTGTCAGTGTGACGCGATACCCGCGTCACACTGACAGAATAACGTGCAATTATATTTTGAAAGCACAACATTATTATTAGTGGTTGCGACCGTAGATTTATTTTGATTTTTGGTTTCAGATCTGTCTTGTGAATTTTAGTTATGTTATTCACAATGTAATTTTCGACGGTTTTTATGTTTGTGTAATATACCTAAATATAATACACCTATTCAATTCAATTCAAAATTCTTTATTCACTTAGGATGCAAAATAACTCTTGTGATTCGTCGGGATAAAAACTCGCGGCCACTTTTTCAAATAGCCAATTTTACAATGTTTGAATGTTTATAAACTTGATATGGGGGTAAGATGCTGCGACTAATATGCACCATGTTAAAAGACTGATGCGAATTGTATTTTCTAACGGTTAAAACATAAGATAAACCAAAATCAGCCTTGGTGGGTACAATATAGCAACATTCTACTTACAACAAAGGTAAAAACTACATGTGCTTAAATATTGGCCAAAGTACTTGTAACGAATGATTAAATATAAAACATATAGTAAGTTGCACTATGGTTGGCTTATACTGGCTACTAAACCTAGACAAAAAAAAAACTAAAACTAGACAACAGTTAAACATTACAAATATTTCTCATAACATACATCGATATTATCGGTAAAATACTCCAAGATACAGAATAATTAACAATCGTGGTCATCGCAAGTAGATTCATCATGGGAAGGAATTGAACCCTCTTAACTCTGGCTTAGCAATCAGGATCACAAACAACTAGACTAACATTCCAAACAATATTATCTGTTTGTTGCATAGCTTTATTAGAAATTATATGAACTACTAAATTAGTATTGACACATCATCACATGGCCGTGTGGTATCGGCTTAAGAATAGTACCACCCCATCTCTTCCTGTGGGTGTCGTCAAACGCGACTAAGGGATTTCACACCGGAGGACGGGCAGCCGTCGTCAGCAGCGTCCTCTGCGTTCTTAAAGCCTTACTGCGATCGCCAACCCGCTCGCCAAGCGTGGCGATTATGGCAATTACCCCCAGGATCTACATACCAATAGGTTCTACTGGGGATACCCGTGCCCAGCAGTGGGCCATCATATGGGTTGATATATGTATACATCATCACAATACACAGACAATCATATTTAACATTGCATAGAAATCAAGTAAAATATAGAAGGAACAATAAATTGAGAAACTTTTCCCTTTTCAGCCTGTAATAAATGGTTTTCCTCCGACCACTAATAATGCGGCGTTAAAGGATTTGTTGAATACTAGACAATAAGGGTTAGTAGGTACTTACTTCAAACACAGAATAGATATATAGAGAAGGTCGGCTCACAGCTCAACCAAATACCACGCACATATAGAGAGGCTCGTCCGTGCGCAGACTTGGTTGACGATTCAACCGTTATCGATCGAGATCTGTGTATGTGTGCCCGAGCCTGGTTTGGCTCGTTCTAGGCAGCCGGCTATCTGTATGTAATTTATGCTCCTAATGTATTTGTGTGGATAAACCCTGGATTTTGTACTATTGTTTGGATAAATACTCGGCTCCGGATGTCTCTTTACGGATGTTTGGGCAATTTTGTTGGAAAGGGTTTATTTATATTTATAAAGGTAAAGGGAGTTTATTTTTGTATTATTTTTTGTGTGATCTTTGAAATTTTATTTAACCTTTGCCCGCTTCTTTTGCGTTTGTATTATGTACTTAAGTGTTGAAAGCAAATATATAATATACATAAAACCTACGAGAATACCCATTAAATAGAAGCTTAGTGGTCAACACTTCACAACAATAAATGACATAGATATAAATATAATGTGTTTCTTTCTATATTTTTTTTTAAGAAAAAGACGACTCCCGCGGTAGGGTACAAGCCCTGTGTCGCGGGGGACTTTACAAACATACAAGTCACGAACACAAAGTACACCCTGACTCGAAACAACAATTTCTGGATCACACAAAGTGGTGTCCGGTGTGGGAATCGAACCCACGACCTCTTGCGTAGCAGTCGGACGCACTCCCACCGCGCCACAAAGGCAGTTATAGTATTAGACTATCGAACACTATTTATAAAAATCTATACATTATCCATAGAATATAAGTAGGTAGGCTATCTGAAAGTTACGTCAAAATAACTTTTGTATTTAAATTCAAATACAGCTTTGATATTTTCGTTTATCTGTCGAGTTTACCAATTGCTACGATTACACAATTTTCTTTCATTCCAGTGACATCTGGGTACGGGAAGTGCAAACTAGGGCACAGTCCGAGGGCTTCAATCGTCAGTCGGCTCTTGTAGAGTGATTTGATTGATTGATTAAACCCACACGGACGCTGTTAGCGCTTTAACAAATCACGCTTTTGGACATCTAATTTTTCAAATATTTTGCTTAGCGTTTAAGCGGTTACAGACTCGGATTCAATACGAATTTTACAAGCGTTCTTTTTTAAATCATCACCCGCATTAGGGTACAAGCCCTGTGTCCCGGGGGACTTTATAAACATACAAGTCACGGGCACAAAGTACACCCAGACACGGAACAACAATTTATGAATCATACAAAGTGGTGTCCCGTTTAGGAATCGACCTCTAGCGTAGCAATCGGATATACTCCCACTTCGCCACAGAGGCATTCAAGATAAATACCAGTGGCTTGCTTATGTATAAACGAAAACTAATTAGGTATATGAAAATAAATAATATTCACTACTGGTCCCGTTTTCTTTGTGCCAAATACAAGACACTAAAATATTTACTTTTACGCAGTCCAGTTGAAAATCTTTATTTAAATAACGTTCAGATGAATTCAAATGAATGACTTACATTACTGTAATGTACAAAATAATAGCAATGGACATAGGCAATACTAGGACTATTTTGTTAATACTTTTTCTCGTAGTTCACTCAAACACAGCGATAGGAAATTGTAACAAAAGTGAAACAGATCCCAAGTATTACGTAACATAATGTTCATTCACAATTGTGATGATAACGAGCGCTCAATGACTCTGACCCTGAATGCGCGGACGCAGATTACGTTTTGCTTTTGATCGTATTTTGTACAAACTGCATTTTAATAATATATCATTATTTACTATTACTAGTAAAAAATGTCTTGCAAAAAGTTTAGAATGTTTTAGTTTCATTTATTAGACTGTTTTTCATGACTTCGTATGCGTATATTCTACACTAGCTTATTCGTATGTGTTAATTTTCCCCGTTTTTGAAACATTTTTCATTGCTCCTATTTGTCGTAGCGTGATGTTATATTGCCTAGACTCTTCCTCGATAAATGGCCTACCCAACAGAATATTTAAAATATTTTTTCAATTCGGACCAGTAGTTTCTGAAATTACCGCGTTCAAGCAAACAAACAAACTCTTTATCTTTATAATATTAGTATAGATATAGATATCTATATTTATGTTTGTTCCAAATTCTCAACGCAAAAGGTAAAATTGGAGAAAACAACAAGGCAATAAAAACTCGAGGCCACTCTTTTCAAATTGCCAATGTTAGCAATATTAGGGAGTTTATAAACAGTATATGCAGCGAAGGTAAGGTAGGTAATTCAGTTTTAGTATTCCTATGTTATATAAGAACTAGCTGCCCGTCCCGGCACGGGCAATAAAATATATTATGAAAATGTATGTATTACGGGTCTTAATCGCGTGAATGAATTAAGGTAAAAGACCTTGTTTATTAGCCAACGTTTCGACCGTATTGCAACGGCCGTGATAACAGGTTTACCCGTCCACGACCACGGCCGTTGCAATACGGTCGAAACGTTATAATGTGTATAAATCGCGAAAGTTTATCAACAATAAAATATAACCTATGACTCTCACAAATAACGTGGCTTTCTATTAGTATAAGAATTTTCAAAATCAGTTCAATACACAATCAATGTACAATCGTGATGAGTCGCGGGTTCGAATCCTACCCATTATACTATCGACGTCAACCTACCCATTCCTAACACAACAAATTTAGCTTAGTTGAAGGGGTTAACAGGATCGCTAGTAATTTGGGACCCAACCCCACATTGCTAGTTATCTTAAAAAAATGGTTGTCTATAAAGTCGGTTTACGGATGATAATTTTACATGATAATGAAAACGTTGATGACAAATCGCCATTCGCTGTTGCTTACCAACCAATCAATAACGTGACCGTTGTTAAGCAATCAGTCAATAACGGGACACTTTTTCATGCGTGCAGGTCATCGATTTATAAGACGTACCTAATCAAGTCAATAAATATACACTTAGCATGGTTTATTATACAGCTATAGTATCACGTCAACATTTTGCTACCCTTTATCTCCATTATTTGGAGTCGGCGCAATTATGTTCTTTTCTTCACACACTTCCATCAATCGCTATCTCTGTACTCACTCTCTATCTCGCCATGTCTTCTTTCACACAGTCCATGCAGCTTTTCTTGGGTTCATACGTATGTTCATCGTATTACCGTTGGAAAAACCAATGTCGTAATAACGATTAGACAATTTAATAAAGTATGGTTTCAATTAAATAATTATACAGCCGTGACTAGGCACAATTGAGCCCGTAACCGGTTAACAATCTCTTTTACCTACTTTTGAAAAACGTTGCGTTCTATACTAGGCAAATTTTGTATAACAATTGAGTTAATAATTACTGAAGTCAAAATAAAAAAAAAAGGTTGACAGTAAAGTCGGTTTACGGACGATAATTTTACGTGAAAACGTCATAAGAAAACATTGATGACATATCGCCATTTGCTATTGCTTAGCAATTGATAAATAACGTGACTGCTTAGCAACCAATCAATAACGTGATCATTGCTAAGCAACCACTTTGTGCATGCAGACGTTATCACGTCAATAAATAGACACTTAGCATGGATTCTTATACAGCTATAGTATCACGTCATCATTTTCATCACTTTATCCCAATTATTTGGAGTCGGCGCAATTATGTACTTTTTCTCCATACACTTCTATCAAACGCCATCTCTGTACTCACTCACATCTCGCCATGTCTTGAATTGCAATTGAGTTAAAAATTCTGAAATTTTTAATTAAAGTTTAATACTACCAGTTGTTAGTCAACAATATCTTTTGTAAGTCATTAAAAATACTGACTCGCTCAGAAAACTGACTTCCTACGGATCTGTTCTCTCCACCTAAAGACTTATATACCTACTATTGTAAACTATTTTCCTATGTTATTGTTGTCTGAGAGAGTATGACACATTGTTGTTGCTCAATCTCATCAATGTATAGTTCAGTGTTTACTACGCCGCTACTTGGTTTTGACATCTATGGAAATCTAAATTTTACACACTAGTTTTAATTTTTTCGTCATCTTTGGTATTTTTTCTGGTTATAATAAAGCAACAAAACACTTAAAACTGTATATGTATAAACTCGCTTAAGTTTATGAAACAACAGTTTATTCAACAAACACCGCGCTCAAAATTGTAGATACATTGGCTCAACCGAGTACAATATACAAAGGTTTGTGACAAACAAACGAGACAGCGCAAAGTAAATGTAATCATTTAATGTTATGACCTTTTCATTTGGCTACCACAGACTTTTTTATACAACCGAGTTAGTAAACAATATATACACAATTTAAAACTCTTTTATTTGTTTTGAAGCAAAAGCGACACCTGTGATAGGTCATGATTGTACATGTCAATGCCTAGTTCGTAAAGCAATAGGTAAAGCCGAAGAAAAGAACAAGGCAATAAAAACTCGCCGCTACTCCTTAAGGGGCGTCTAAAGGGGTCATTTTTTACGGCAATTGATGGCGGCACTATTGGCAACTAATTGCTCGGCCAGTAATGGAAATATGTCTACAATTGTATGGCGCGTGATTCAGTCTCCTAAACGGGCTACACAACCCAGCAACAATAAAATAGAGGGCGACTGAAACAACAACAACATTGGCCGAGCAACATTTCAGAAAATAGATCGCTCAGCGATCGTCCGGCAACCATCAAATCAATATTGGAGAGTACTGCCATGTTGCCGGCCACAGCATTGCCGCCACAAATTGCCGTAAGAAAATAGCGATTAGACGCCCCTTTATAAAAAGATATCAATGTACAGTTATTTAATAAATTTCCCACAGATATGAAATGGTCTCTTTAAACAGATTCGTTTAAATGTAAACTTAAAGTTTATGTTGAGTAGGTGCCTATATGATATAAATAAACTGTAATATGTATTTAATCTAGTATAACAATTTTAATAAATATTAATAATGTATATTATTGTGGATATATTATATTATTATTATTTTGTATATTCTTCTTTTTATTTAAAAAAATATGTTTAAATAGATGTCATTATTATGGATGTTTAAATTGCATGTATTTTAATTTTTATTAAATCATATTTTTTTAATATTAATGAATAAACATTGCAAATGATTTTCACAAACTGTTTATTTAGGTAAGGTGCTGCTACCAATATATTAAACACCATATTAGAAAACTGATAGAGATTAAACTACAAACAATAAAAATCGGAACATTAGATAAAATATAACAACCTAAATTGGTACAACATAATAGGAGCATCCACTTACAATGGTAAAAACTACATTATGTGTTTAAATATTGGCCAAAGTAAAGCTAGCATATGAATCATCATAAATTGTTTATTTCAAAATATGCTCGTGTTTTGACATTTCTGGAAGTCAGCAGTCACTAAACAATAGCCTAATATTAGAAAGGCCATCAAGTCACTTTTACATTTGAATGCCATACTTGTTTAATATGACATGCTTACCGTCCTGCGCTTGATCTCTATCGGGTTGGAACTGAACGAGACTATTCATTTATTGCATACGTGTTTACAGAGTTTGCTGACTTAAGCTTAAGCTGATATCCTATGCATTTATGTCTAGTTTCTGATAAAATTGGCTATTGAAATCAATAAAAAGAACATTTTTGAAGTGAAAACTTCTTTAGCGGCGTTGTGCATTTTTTAGAGTACCTTAGCCAAAATGAAAAAACGGAACCCTTATAGTGTATGTCTGTCCGTCCGTTTGTCACAGGCATTTTACTCAAAGACTACCTATTCAATGAATAGTGAGACGATTGTATTTTAATGTTATAACCATGTACCTATGTTCCACAAATAAATTTATTTGATTTGATTTGATTTGATTTGAATATTGATGAAATTTGGTGGAAAGGTGTCTTGTAGTAGCCGCTACTTAGTTTGATAAAAATAACGGCGGCCTCTGTGGCACGGTGGGAGTGTGTCCGACCGCTACGCAAGAGGTCGTGGGTTCGATTCCCACATGGGACACCACTTTGTGTGATCCACAAATTGTTGTTTCGAGTCTGGGTGTACTTTGTGTCCGTGAATTGAATGTTTGTAAAGTCCCCCGCGACACAGGGCTTGTACACTAATGCGGGAGTCGTCTTTAAAAAAAATAAAAACTAAATTGCGAAAATAACATGTTTATGTGGGGCACTCCATACATGTAACAGAAGCTGATTTTTATTTTCACCAATAATTAAAATGTTTCACATAATTCGACAGGTCTTTCAAAACATTTAAGGTTTCAAATAAACATCCTTGATTGAGTGATATTTTTTGGAAATAAGCGCTCCGAAAGTTGCTTATATAGTAAACTAAAATATTAAATGATCGTATTATACTGCCATTGAGTTATTGCTGAAAAACTGCGTTTCTCAAGAAAAGGTCGTAAGTGCCGTAAACATACGCTATTCTGCTGATGCAATTATTTAAGGCTGCGGAACCCTACACTGAGCATGGTCCGACATGCTCTTGCCCGGTTTTTTACTATTAACTTCTGCCCGCAGCTTCGCCGTTGTTCGTGGTCCTTATTCACCATCTTTTTTTTCGTTTTCGCGATAAGCCCACGCGTCTAACTGTCAAAATCTTGTTATTATGGTAAATAGAGTTGCGCTTAGCAATGCATCGCGCATGTGCGCGGACTTCTTTGAGCGCACCGCGCATACGCCAGTTCGCGCGAGCTTGCCGCGAAAACGAAAAAAAGATAGTAAATAAGGACCCGTGTCAAGTTCTGAGTACTCATACCAACATACCATTTTTATATATGAAATATCTACACGATTCAAGCTGTTTATTTACCATCGGTCATCACAACAAAACAATAACCTTGACATTGTTTACAAAGTAAAAATCATAAAAAAACATTACTATAGATGCATCTAATACGATCGTAAACAAAGTATTTCAGCAGAGGCTATTGATGGCGTCATGAAAGCAATCATCGTAACATCGTAGTATACTAAAATGTTTTATAGTTTAGAATGAGAAAACTAGTGCACTCAATTATTTTGCGTATGATTTGTATACGAAAAACAATGGTCATGTGTGTCCTCGTATATGGGCTTGTACAAAAACTAAGTGCTGATAAATAAAACTACGAAAACAACTCCTAAAATAATATTTAACGTCCTTGAATTTCTGACTGTGTACCTACTTTTTAATTTATTCTTAGCGTTTATAAGACTGTACCTATTTACTATTTAAACAAAAAACTATAAAACTCTAAGTCTCTAAGAATCTAATTGTATTATAATGTAAAAAGAGTATGTGACTGTTTGTTTCCTAAATAAAATTAACTACATAATATCCGCTATGCCTCTGGTTTGGCAGATGTCCTTGGCCAGTGGTAAACACTTACCTTCAGGTGTACCGCTTGTTTGTTTGCCCCCTATCTCATAAGAAAAAAATATGTTAGTCATCTAGTCTCAATTGTGCAAAATGGCAAGCGCTTACAATACTCCATAACAGCAAGTGTTCATAAAAATGTCAGGATACGATTTCTACTTCATCTGGGTAAAATAACCTCAAAATTAACTAACCCAGGAGACACGAAATGAACCTTTAACATATACTTTCTATAACCGATTGAATCAGGCGTTACATGGCGGAAATCCATCTTAAGTAGATTATAAGGGAGGGATCCCACTACCCACCCTCGATCTGTGAATCACCACGATTGAAGTAGTAAGGAAATGCCCTTAATACAACAATCGAAATAGATTGACAGACCGCACTCAAAAAGAGAGACCAGTAACAAAGAAAATTAGTGACAGGTACTCTTACCAAGTCGAGTGGTAGGCACCTCCGGACCCTTGACTTGCAATATTCCTATATCTTGACTTGAAATTTGAACTTTCTGACAAGTTCAAATCCTTGAATGTAATTATGGCACAATGAAGCCAAAATTATACCTGTCAGCTTCGATAACACATTTTTTTTAATTACTATTTTATTTTAAAATATATAACACACACAGCTTCATTAATCAGGGCGACTCGATTTAAGGGCCCGGAAATGTATCATTTCTTTTTATCGGTTTTCATATCTTATAGCTATGACTGTTCCGACATATACTTCCTAAAACCAAATAAATTTAGTTCGTACTCATTTATGCATTAGGCTGAAGTTACTTTGCCCTTAATCTCACTTTGTTGAATATCATTTAAATCAAACACGAAGCTTATACAAACATGCATAGTTAAAATCCTAAATAATCCTAATGATAACCTAAATTGATTGAATTCATACCTATTCATTAGTTTAAAAGCTATTTTGTGTTCTGATAATAATGTACCTATATATGCATTTTATACTTGTAACAAAGCTACATTGATATTTAGTGTATAGGTACATCTCATCAAGCTCACAGTGCAAGCAAGCGCACGTTTCAGTGGTCTGACACGACGAGTATTCCCTCTACCAATGAAACCTATTCAACCGCATCACGTATCAGTTTCTTGGAATATAACTGACTGTTCATAATTTTGATATTATTCTATTTTCTGAGAAATTTCAGCATATTACTCAAAAGGAAAAAAGACACACTAAAGTCTCATCCAACAATTGCACAGACACAATCAGACCCAGTTTTTATTAACACAGAAGCGAATGTATGGTTTAATAAAGCGTCATGAGTTATTCATAGTATGTGGGACATTCCTCACATAATGCCTCGCATGACAACGTACGGTATGGCCTCCCTAGAGAACTATTATTCACTTAATACAACGCTTTTATTACAGTATGGTGTAAATTCCGCTTTAGAACTTTGAATTTGATTTTAAAATGGAACTGGAATTGAGACGAATGATATTTGGTATCATATTTGTTTGAGCTCTTTGTGAATTTAACTTTAAAGTCCAGATATTTTCAACTAAAATCGCTGCGGGCTTCGTGATGGTTGAGCATTGAATTGAATTTACTGAATTCTCAAGCGGCATTTTCCTGGTCATTAGTGCGCATACAATCAAGTTTTGGATTTTGGGCATTTTATGGAACACAATTCATTATTTTACGAAAGGCTGGCTTTTGGGAGCTTAGGCTTTCGTAAATCAACTGGAGTTAATGAGGTTTGGCTTCAGTTTTCAGGAATCCATGATAAGGTAAAATGTCGTTGACTTCGACAATTACATCACCGTATGCTTTTCCATCGGTCAGTCTGTCTCTCGGTCTATCTGTCAGTCTGTCAGTCTGTCAGTCTGTCAGTCTGTCAGTCTGTCAGTCTGTCAGTCTGTCAGTCTGTCAGTCTGTCAGTCTGTCAGTCTGTCAGTCTGTCAGTCTGTCAGTCTGTCAGTCTGTCAGTCTGTCAGTCTGTCAGTCTGTCAGTCTGTCAGTCTGTCAGTCTGTCAGTCTGTCAGTCTGTCAGTCTGTCAGTCTGTCAGTCTGTCAGTCTGTCAGTCTGTCAGTCTGTCAGTCTGTCAGTCTGTCAGTCTGTCAGTCTGTCAGTCTGTCAGTCTGTCAGTCTGTCAGTCTGTCAGTCTGTCAGTCTGTCAGTCTGTCAGTCTGTCAGTCTGTCAGTCTGTCAGTCTGTCAGTCTGTCAGTCTGTCAGTCTGTCAGTCTGTCTGTCCGTCTTGTTCCGGTTGATCTCCAAAAAGGCTGGACGTATTTTGACGGGACTTTCACTGTCAGACAGCTGATTATATAAGGACTAACTTAGGCTACTTTTATCATAACGCTAACGTCTAAAGGGAGAAATCAGCGCTGCAACTTCATGCGAACAAATTCGAGGGCACAGCTAGTAATACATAATTATTTGTCGGAATCTTGAAATTATATATCATCTTTAGGTGAACGGACATCTCTTTGAAAAGCACTACTACAACTACTGCATTTACCTACTGGTGTAGGTAAATGCATTCTACGCCTACGAGTTGTTACACTTGTAGTTTATTCTTGGTAAGTTTGTAAAATAAAAGCAGCGCTCATATTGTATGTAGTATTCCCGTATTCTGCAATGTGTTAGCAACCTATTGTCTGAATGCTGCAATTTTTCTGCATAATTTCGTTTTGTTTGTACAAACGTTTCAACATGTTCTATTAAATTTTGTGCTCTAAGGCTTTTGAATAATAACCGTCGCTGTAAATGTGGAATTCTTTGACCTGGTTACCTATCTATTGTTGCGGAGTTTATGAAAGCAGAAGTAGGTTATATCTGTAGAGATACAAGTTGGGATTTAATCGTGATGGTATTTAGAAGTTGCGGTATACTTTTGCCAAAGTTTTGATGGAATGATATCGATCGCTTTTAAAGAAGGGTCACAACCTTTCACAAAACCCGCAGATTGTATATGTTTATGCGTTAGTCGGAATGTGAAAAACACAGTAGAAAGATGCGAGTTCATGGATTAATTAAAGAGACATTTATAAAGATCAGACTTTAGTAAAGTTCCGTCCTTCTGCATACTGTTACAGAAAAAATAACTAATGTTATCAAAGTGTAACACAAACACGAAGACTGAACAAATTTTGGAAGCTATTTTTAAACTGGTAATGAAACGATTACGATTAATCGTTATCGACATTTATTGATGCGATTATCCAATTCAAACTGTTTGGCACCAGATGTGAGCATTCTTTGATATTAGAAAAACGCGAATCGTCATGTATTAAAGCAATTTGTTTGAGAACATTCGTTCGTAAACTCGGTCACCTGGATGTATATTTGGTGTTACCACACGAAATATACATCCAGGTGACCCATTTTAAAATAATAAAATCATTTAATATAATTTGTTAATATTTTCTTCATAAAATGTCGTCCAAATAAATAGTTGTAATAAAAAAAATATAGTGAAAGTCTGTGTATTAATAAAATGTTCTTATAATTTGCATTAGATATAGGTATAGGATTTGCATATTTTATCATGTACGCTTCAAAAAGGCTTGTTTGTTAATGTAACTATTCAATTGGTGCCTTGAACTATTAACAATGTCCGTAACTTTTAATAACCGAATTAGTATTGTTATGTGGCGACCGTTTTTGATCTAATATAAACTCCACGTGCTCTTAAGGAACAACTGTTAGAAAATAACCCATCACTCATCTTGGTTGTAATAAAAATGGCTTCCCATTTTCTCCCGAACATTGTTTTAGTATACTTGGCGATGTTTCCCTCAATACAAAATCAATCAATTGATGCTACGCCGGCTTTCTATCAAATCACTGTCGAGACAGGGTTAGGGGTGCCAAACATTCCATTTTTGAGATTAAACAGACATTTCCTATTGCACAATTTTGGCATTGCTTCAATGTTTCGAAACTCTCTTTGCATACTGTCATTTAATTTTTAGACTCAAAGGTAGTCACAATAGTTCTTACGCCCATCCAATTCTTGTGAATCTTAGATACGTTAGGGTTGAATTGATGTTTAACATAAACGCCCGCCATCATTCCCAGGTATACCTATATTTGACCTAGATTCAAGATGGAAGGATTTAGGCAACCCTGTTAATACATAATCTTTACACGAAAGATTGAGTGTTTTGGCTTCAGCATATTAATCCGTTCAATCTTCGGGAAAACATGATGTTACTTTCTTTGGAAAAAGAGTGACGTATGTAAGAAGATTAAAAAATGTCATATATATTAAGAGAAGACTTCGGCCTCGTCCTTCATCAAGATCGTTTATTGATCTCCTAACCAAAATAATTACCAAATGTTAAATTCATGACGAGACTATTTTTGTTACATACCCTGAAATAAACTAACCGATAAACGCTGAATTTTAAATTAACATTTAGTTTTTCATAAACATTAAACCGGGAGTAACTATTAATAGTTACTCCCGGTTTAATGTTCATGAAAATATGATTAGGAATTAGTAGCTTAGTCATCATTTAAAAAAGTACAAATGTGAATATCATCACAGTACAAACTACGAATACTGAATAGTTCCAACCTAATCTAACACAATTCAACTAGAACTGGTAACAGTTCTGAATTGTTAGACCATTTTGGAACTATTTTTAATTTATATAATATCAAGGCAAAAAGTAACAACCGTTTATAACACACCGAACGACTCATTTTTTTCTCATTTGTAGATAACTTCATACGTCACGAATACATCCTTTGTTGGGTGTTGTGGGATATTTGTGGGATTTAATATCTGTATCCATTCCTCATGTGTTATGCGGCAGGCTTTTGTTTGTTTCATCCAGATTGGAGATAGAAAATTAATGGATGGTTCTCATTTTTCTTTGATGAGGATAATAAATTATCGGCTCTGTTGGTTGCTTGTGTGCCAGAGTCATGTGTCATTCATTTTGGAAGTAAATATTGTGGATAGATATATTTAGCCTTTTCACGTCATTATTAATGACTAGATACGAGTAAATACTTCCATTTCAGTAAACTTGTCTTTTTATACTTATTTGTCTACTCCGCAGTTTGCTACTGGTAGCTGAGTTAGTACCTACACCAAATGAAGAAGTAATAACAACTTATTTCTGTTTGGCTAGAAATGTGAAGAAGGCAGATTAATTAAAGTTATATTTAGTTCTTACTTAATATATTTAGTTAAACTTTTATTGCGTTTTTGAGATTTACGTGATAAGCATGACGTGACGTTCCATAAAAGCCTTAGAATGACAACCAAAAAGGCCAAAACAGCCGGATACAAAAACCACTCATAGAGACCATTACGTCACAATGTTTGTGTAAGTATACCTAGAGACTTTCAAATTACTTTTTTATTCTAGTCATATAACATAGCAATAAAAGCTTCTAGTTTTAGGCAGTAAAAAGAGAATTCCCGTTCAAATTAAATCATAAATATTATTTTATTGTACCTACCGACTTCTGAAAAGCCCACTTTAGTAGTTTCGTTTATTTTAATGCTGAAATAGTTACAAAAATTTCCGGCCGTAACCACAAAAATATTTCCATTGATTAAAATTTTAGTACATATATTTATAGAATCACAAAACAACAAAAACATTCTGCTACGAACTTTTTAAAGCTTTAAAACTTTGGATATACAGGATGATTTTTAATATACTAATAACCTCCCGCTATGGCTTATTTACATTACACCAAATAAAATCGTAAGATAATTAAAAAAAAACAAATTAACCCTTCACAACCTACCACCTACTTTTGTCACTCAATCATTTACCACACATCTGAGAGACCCCAGAGTAAAATCAATGTTTCTTTGATAAGTTAGGTTTATTTACCTACAGACGATTTTACTTCAATAAAATAGTCTGAAGATGGTGAACTTCAAAAACAAAATGGTAGATGATTCAAAGTTAATATATTTAATATTTTCCAAAATTGATATTACAAATTTATTTAGTGTTATGTAAAGAAGCCAGCCGCGGGAGGTTATTAGTATATTAATCACCCTGTATAATTAACTAGCGGCCGGTATCAGGTTTTGCACGAACTTTACTTCATTATCTATACACAAAATATGCTTGTTTTATATCTATAAATTACCCGGAAGAAATTATCTGAATGATAGTATCAAAACTCGTCAAAACTCGTTGCTTAGTTTATAAGATCAAAGCGTACAGCTGTCTGTACACTTAGATCTTCTGGGGAACGAAAAAGAAAGTGTCACTAGTCAAAGAGTTTTTCTAGTAGATGAAATAAAGAAATTTAAGGATATGTCTGAATATGATCCCGCAAATAAATCTTGAAGTTGCGGAAAAATGCAAAAACGAGAATTTTCGTATTGTCATAGTAATGGCGTTCGTAATCTAACATATATACGAACGTATATTCTACTTTTTTTTGACCTGCGCTCCTGCGCACTGTGAAGTAATAGTTGTGTGCAGAAGAGCGAGGCCGGCGATCGTGTCGCTGTGTACATAGAGCTAAATAAATAATTCTCTCAGTGTAATGCCCCCTTAAGTACGTGAAGATTAGACCCCTGACTAAGACGTGTCTTTTACAAAACGAACACAAAAAAGGTTTATAAAGTTTATACTATAATAATGACGATGATGGTGATGTGGAACCAGAAAATTATATAACGAGTGCCAATACTTCCAATATCTGTCCTAAAATTATATTCGTACATAAGAATGTAGATACAGAAATCTTTAAGAGGATAATAAACTCAAAGTAACTGAAGTACAATAAAGGAATGTAGCGAATTTCGTTCAACAAATTTATTATTAGTTTCGGTCAAAACCGCGGTATCTCTGATGCTTTGTTTATTGGATATTTTCTGAAAGGGGGAATCTGCTATTATAATTTTCAAATAGTTGTGGTATTTTAGTATGAATTTCTATTTTATTTAAAGATAATGTTTTCCCTAACTGCTCTAATATTTTGAACGTATCTTTTTATATGAATCTCTTAGGCCAAATTCAAGGGGACGATTTTAACATAAATATTTGTGTGTCATTAGATTCATTTTTACTGTAGGATAATATAAGGTGTAATGTTTTGAAAATACATTCTTGAATTACATAGTTTTGATTATTTTTCTTGTGGCAAGAATGTTCAATTCAAAACCAGCAGACTTTTCTTTTTTTGATATGAAACTCATAAACATTCGTAGTTTTCAATTTACTTTGTTTACGAAGACCATTGTGATTTTGCCCAGGAAGAGAGTGTCCAAAACGCAAGCATTTTATAAACGCAGATTTTTTAATATTACGTCACATTAATAAAGGCATCAGTCGGCTGGATTTTTGCATTTTTTGGCGCTCTTGCACTTTAAGCACAAGAAGTTTGAATCTATTGACAGTTATCATGTACGTCTAGATTGAGTTTATGTTGCAAGCTTGGTTAAATTAAATAAGTTGAATTAGATTAGGCACTAGATCATTTTTCGAAATCCGACAATCAGTTTTTTTTAACTAAAGGCGTCTTCTGTGTGGTAGAAATATTTCCTTAGATTATATGCTTAGGAATTTATTTTAAATATTGTTAATTTAAATTAGCATTTCTCTGCAAAGCGAGTGAAATTAACATCAATTACCCTTATATAAGACAGTTCTACTCCGAAATCCCTTTTCTAATTAAATAAATTAAAAGCGCCTTTATTATTGTCATCACCCCTCCTATTACTGTAATTGTTTATCCAATAACCGTCTTAATGTAATCTTCATTGACGGTCCAATTACCAAACTCATTAAATTCACATCGTACAAAATCGTCAATGTACAGAAATTTCTCGCAATTACTCGCCGCGAAACTTCACCGTCGCCAGTGTCGCCACTCTGCAAGTTTTGAGTGGATTACCTAGCAAATACGAAACCTTTAATTAATACTTACTTATACCCTTTTCGTGTGAATACTTGACGATACCTGTCACCAAACATTGAATTATATCAAGTTGTAAATGTGGTAATGTAATGAATTACGACTTAATTCTAAGTTAAGTGTTTGCATGCCACCAGAACTGTGCTATGTTGTTAAGCTCATTCTTATTGTGTTCTTCAATTTAGAACCACTCGGTCTTCCGTCACAGTGATTTATCTCTATAAATCGGAGTCGGTCGGATCAGAGTACGGGTCTCTTCCTTTTCTTCTTGAGTAACTGGCAAGGTAGCTGAATTTACAGTGAATTTGTGTGAGGTCTAATGAATCTTGTATGCGTTTCATGCATTGTCTTTTTACGCGCAAACGCTAAGCAGGAAACAGTATAACAGCTCAGTTTGGTGCTATATTCACAACTCTTCAAAGGTTTTCTTGCCGAATTGACGTATCCGTCTTATCCGAAAAGGAGAGTCTAGGAGAGACTAGCGAAATTGTGTATCAGTCGTGTATGTACCTACATAAATATTTTTCTGATAACTACCTAGTTATCAGAAAAATATTTTTACACTCTGTTTAAAGTAGTGAAACAATCGAGAAAAAAATCCAAATATACCTAGCGAATTTCACTTAATTAAGTTACGTTTAATAAAAAGTTTTATATAGATAAGAATTCTACTTTTCCACACTTTTAGAACTGTGTCATTTAAAATGGCAAGGCGACGGACATAAACGACTATATTAAATAGCAAGAATTTCATTTTTCCCGACTTCACTTTTATGAGCTTTGTAATATAAGACTTTAACATTTTTAACGTTAACAATTCTTTAAAAAGTGTGAAAAAGGTTCAATAAAAATAACTAACTGCTATCATAGCTTGTCCATAAAAAAACAAACCCATTTTTTTATCTAAAAGATTTATGTTTGAAAATTTTAAAAACTAGCGCTCAGCTATTTTTTTTTAATGAAATTCATAATTTTATTACACAGATATCGCTTGGTTAATAGAATTCATTACGCAGTCTTTAATTATTCTATTGGTAATATTTCAGCGATTTATAATGTACGCTTTGAATATTAAACGCTTGATTTTGATTTCATTGAATTTGCAATGAAGTTCTCATGAACTGACATTCATACTGGACTTAGCTTTTAAATTAAATACTACTGAATTTGTAGTGTTTATATGTATCAATTACTGCTAATTGGTTTGATAAAATGCTGTTAAACTATGACATTTATGGTATCTTAGAGAGGCTACATAAATAGGCGGGTCGGCACATTCGGATCAGCAGTACTTTCTTATGTTCGACTTCATTAACAAGTGACGATCGGGTAGTTAACAAAAAGCCGGTCGTCAAACCCTACATCTTTATAAGCAGTAAATTAACGACACTTTGTAGCTAATCTTTGATTTGTATTTTAGCTGCGGTGGGTACATTGGCGAGACAGCGACCAACTGCAAAAGGTTTTCTCGCTCAAGAAATTGAGATTTTTAACTGCTGGCCGGTGAGAACTCGCCCTATACTGTATTTCTTTTGTTTACACGGGATCTACATTATATTGAACACTAGCTGACCCGCACAACTTAGTGTGCGTAAATTTTCCTCGTTTTGCAACATTTTTCATTGCTGCTCCGCTCTTATCATCTTATCCGCCTATGGCCTTCCTCAAATAATGGGCTATCTAACAGTAAAATATTTTTTTAATTTAGACCAGTAGTCCCTGAGATTATCACGTTTAAACCAACAAAATCTTCAGTTTTATAATATTAGTATAGATTTCACGTTTCTTAAGCGAGAAAGCAGTTGATAGTTGCCAGCTGCTCGCTAACGCTGGGTCAAGTGCCTTATAGGCAACAAACGATAGAACAGAAGTTCAGAATTTATATTCCAAGTGTAATGAGAAAATTCAGGGTATACAATTTAATCTATCTTTTACTGTATCTTCTGTAGCACTGGCTCCTGTAACTCGTAAGAGTTTGTATTTATGACAAACATAATAACTTTTTAAATGACTGTCGTACTTTTGTTTCATGTTGATTTGGAGGTTTGGCATGGAATCGAAAAAGTTGTATAAAATTGCTGCGAAGTTGTCACAAAATTTAGTATATTCTATTATCTATACTAACTATACTAATATTATAAAGAGGAAATATTTGATTGTTTATTTGTATTGAATAAGCTCCGAAAGTACTGGACGGATTTGAAAAACTCTTTCTTTGTTGTGAAGCTACACTAACTCCGGGTGACAAAGGCTATTTTTTATCCCTGTATTCCCACGGGAACGGGAACTACGCGGGTGAAACCGCGAGGCGTCAGTTTAATATAAGATACGAGATCAAGCTGTATCTACTGTAAGGTCCTTTTCACACGTTCTGGTTTTAATCCGATTTTATGACGACCAGATCGGACGTACGCCGAAACATGTGAAAGCTACCGTACATCGCCATTTACTTCGTGCCGGGTAAACGGTCGCCGGCTGCCTGGCGCCATATTTAAACATACGGTTTCGTGTGAAAGGACCTTATACTTCACCAATTTTAAGCTTTCATTTTAAAATATTAAGTTTAATAGAATATATTTACAGAGTTTTCTGTCAACCCTGATCAAACAAATATAAATCTATACTTTTAATATTATAAAGCTGAAGAGTTTATTTGTTTGATCGCAATAATCTCAGGAAGTACTGTCCGAATTGAAAAAATATTTTCCGATAGCCCGTTTATCGAGAATGCTATATAGGCTTTATAACATCTCGCTACGATGAATAGGAGCGGAACAGTAATAAAAATGTAAAAACGGGACAAATGGACGCGAAGTTGCGCGGATCAGCTAGTATACAATATTTAGAAGCACATTTTGTATTTAAAAACCCTAAATCCGTCTATACAGGGTGTAACAGAAAGTTGTGGCCATATTCAAGGGTTGGTATGTGCCCATGATACTGAGTGCACATACCTTATTTTATCAAATACAGAGTACCCTAAAAAAATACTTATTATTTTTTCAATTGTTTATTTATGAATGAAAAAATATTAATTAAAAAAAATATGACTTAAAAAGTTCTATGCTATAATAATCCAATCAAATTTTGTGCCAGGAGAGGTATAATTCTTATGCCATACGCCTTTTACTACTGAATTTTGACAAAAAGAATATTCTATAACTATGTAATAATAATGGAACCAGTTATGGCACCATGGTAAGTGCAATACTGGTAACATACCCTAAACGCTGCTGAAATTTGACCACACCTTTCTGTTACACCCTGTATAGGGTAGTTTTCTTTTTAAATATCTTCAAGGTACAAACACAGCTACTTTAAAATTTTTATAACAGTAGAAATAGCATTCTTATTCCATTAGTTTATACAAGTAAAAGCTTTCTCCTGCACCTTTTGCCCGCGTGAAATTGCGACAGGAACCTTGCATCTTTCTCTATATACCAGTGTCACACTCCGAATATAAACTATTTTCACTGTTGAATTTAAATCAGTGCTTTAATTAGTTTTCAAACCAGGACATTGTTTGTATTGACTTTTTTATCTCTACAACGCATTCAGTTTTTCTGTGTAATAATGCCTTTAGTATTAAAGCTAAGTATCGTAGATTTAGCAGTTTATATTGTACTTACATTTAAAACCAATTATATAATTGGAAATGATAGAATCTTTTGTAAATGTCACTGTAATGTAAACTGGTACAACTGCAAAAAAAACACGATACACATTTTCAACTTTATCTTTTTTTTATTGAAAATATTTGTAGTTAAAGATAAATGTAGAAATATATATAGGTCATATATGTTGATAAACTTTCGCGATTTGTACACATTATGAAAATATATATATTACGGGTTTTAATCGCGT
Organism: Herminia tarsipennalis; assembly: GCA_945859575.2. Lineage (NCBI taxonomy): Eukaryota > Metazoa > Arthropoda > Insecta > Lepidoptera > Erebidae > Herminia > Herminia tarsipennalis. The sequence goes on from OX243855.2 coordinate 13,497,950, forward strand.
GAATAATTTATGGTAAATTAACTTGTTTATTGCCCGATGTTTCGACCGTATTGTAACGGCCGTGGTCACAGATAAACAATCGGGCAATATACAAGGTATTTTACCTTAAATTATTCACGCGATTAAGACCGCGTATACAATGAATATATATATATATATATATTCATAATATATATAGGTCATCGACATACCTTTCGGAATACCAATGGCTCAAATTTCCATGGCCATATAGAAGCAAACAACATTTCCAAATCATAACTAAGTTAAAGAAAAGCGAACCAAAATAACATTTCGAATTTATAACGCCCACTTTAATACAGCCTAAGATCCTTTTTATCCAAATCATTACCAAAGAATACTACTTTCAACTTCCAAGTCGTAATAAAAGCCATTACCGTTCAAAGTAGCATGTATAAACTGCGCGCCAGACAACTTCCTAAAGACTAAACTAATAAAGAGCACGCGGCGTCTCCTGGCCTAATGTACATAAATCTGAGATTATTAATTTCTTCGAGAGAAGCAAACTTTGCCGTCGGAAGTTATTGCTCGCATTTTGTTTTCGTGCAAAATGTGTATAAGTAGATCTTCTTAAGAAGTACCTAAAGTAGTTCAAAGTACTTGGTTTTAAATACTCTGAACTACTTTTCTCCTTTGAAGAAGATACTTTACATACGTTTATAAACCAGGCCCCCCTCAGGCCAGGTGGGGTGATGATTTACGCAAAATGGCTGGCAGGAGCTGGATGCGAGAAGCCGAAGATAGAACAAAGTGGCGCGAAATTGGTGAGGCTTATGTCCAGCAGTGGACTGCGATAGGCTGATGATGATACGTTTGTAATAACAACACATCAAATAGTGCAGTGTGAAATATACCTACCAAAATTTTCCGCATTCAATTCTTGAAGGGGACACTATTCCGTTTAGTCCACGAGTTGTTGTTTTGAGTGTGGATGTAATTTGTAGCAGTGATTCAACATGAAGTCCCCTGTAGTCAAAAATAAATTTCATCAAATTATCCATCAAGAAATCAAGATGTCATAGAGAAGCAAATTTTACTTATAATATTTAAATTTATAATATTATTATTATTATTTTTTTTTTTAAAAGACGACTCCCGCACTAGGGTACAAGCCCTGTGTCGCGGGGGACTTTACAAACATACAAGTCACGGACACAAAGAAATATTATTTATATACTATTATATTTACAGAGAGATTACATCGAGACACAGAATAAACAATTGATCCTGAGTGGGGATAGACCCCAGAACCTGTTGCTTAACTGGGTCACTAACCACTACATCCATAATCATGACCATAAACCAAAAACAATTTAAGGAACCCCAATTACCAAATCATTGTTCATCATAATTGCATGATTACGTAAGTTGCGGACAAACTAAATGATTGAACTATGAACGGAAGAAACGTAATTGTCAATCTGCGTCCTGAACGTAGATACTAACATGATTATATATATATTTTTATAAGTACGTTACAATTTGATTAATTGCACTTGTAGCCAGACTATACATTTGAGGGAGAAGCAGAGGAGATTGAAAAGAGTAGGTGCTAGATTTCAAAGTAACAGACGCACGATTTTAGAATTCTGAAACGACAAATACCAACTTAAAAACGCTCTTTCAAAATTATTTATGTCGCTGCTCTTCACCATAAAATGACAGTATGAAAATGAACGAAGTAAGTGATTCAGCCATATTGGCCTTTTGGTTGTGGTGGCAGATTTTGATCCAAACAGCTATAAGAATTTTGGTATCGCAATTCAGAACTTTAAACTTGTTGGCACTAAACGGCGTTGTCTGTGCTATCCAAATGGGATATTCCAAACAATTATAGTACAGAAACTAATGAATGATACACAGTCACATAGCACCACAAACTAACGAGTAGACAAAATCGGAAGTACAACGCTTAATTGATCCATTGTCATTCACAGACCATTATAAACATAATTGTAGTGAGCTACTATGTATAGCGTTGTAACTTCATTCATGAGTATGTTATGTCGGTCATAACATTACACGGCGTTAACTGATGCCCATTTTACATAATGATACCGGCGCGGTAACGATAACTTACCTGATAGCGTTTTCAATAGCCGCATTAGTGTCAATATAGCAGCCGATAGATGGTAATACGTATATGAAGAGAAGAATAAGTAATGTATTCTCCATCGATGTGGAGGTTTTTATTATGTTTCATTTTTTTATACGGTATTTAGATTGTACTTACCGTGAACGCGGATATTGTACAAATAAGAGAATGCATGGGAGTTCGTAAAAGTGGTTTAAGATATGAAGCAATGTCCAACTCAGTAGCGATTCCAGGGAAAGAGGGGACTTGGCTTAACCCCCCCTAAAAAAATCGGAGTCTTGTCGTGTCTGTGTGCGTTTTAGTGTTAGTTATTCTTTGTCCTTCTTTGTCCTCGTCTTTTCATATATCATATCGTAGAATATATTTACAGAGTTTTCTGTCAACCCTGATCAAACAAAATTAAATCTATACTTTTATTATTATAAAGCTGAAGAGTTTATTTGTTTGATCGCAATAATCTCAGGAAGTACTGTCAGAATTGAAAAAATATTTTCCGATAGCCCGTTTATCGAGAATGCTATAGGATTTATAACATCTCGCTACGATCAATAGGAGCGGAACAGTAATAAAAATGTAAAAACGGGGAAAATTTACGCGAAGTTGCGCGGATCAGCTAGTATACAATATTTAGAAGCACATTTAAAAACCCTAAATCCATCTATACAGGGTGTAACAGAAAGTTGTGGTCATATTCAAGGGTTGGTATGTGCCCACGATACTGAATGCACATACCTTATTTTATCAAAATCAGAGTACCCTAAAAAAATATTTATTATTTTTTCAATTGTTTATTTATGAATGAAAAAAATATTAATTAAAAAAAGTATGACTTAAAAAATTCTATGCCATAATAATCCGATCAAATTTTGTGCCAGGGGAGGTATAATTCTTATGCCATACGCCTTTTACTACTGAATTTTGACAAAAAGAATATTCTATAACTATGTAATAATAATGGAACCAGTTATGGCACCATGGTAAGTGCAATACTGATAACATACCCTAAACGCTGCTGAAATTTGATCACACCTTTCAGTTACACCCTGTATAGGGTAGTTTTCTTTTTAAATATCTTCAAGGTACAAACACAGCTACTTTAAATTTTTTATAACAGTAGAAATAGCATTCTTATTCCATTAGTTTATACAAGTAAAAGCTTTCTCCTGCACCTTTTGCCCGCGTGAAATTGCGACAAGAACCTTGCATCTTTCTCTATATACCAGTGTCACACTCCGAATATAAACTATTTGCACTATTGAATTTAAATCAATGCTTTAATTAGTTTTTACACCAGGACATTGACTTTTTGACGTATTGACTTTTTTTTATCTCTACAACGCATTCAGTTTTACTTTGTAATATTGCCTTTAGTTTTATAGCTAAGGATCGTAGATTTAGATATTACTTATAAAACAGTTTGTATTGCAGTGACACTTATAACAAATTCAATCATTGGCAATAATAGAATCTTTTGTAAATGTCACTATAATGTAAACTGGTACAACTGCAAAAAAAACACGATACACATTTTCAACTTTGTCTTTTTTTTATTAAAAATATTTGTAGTTAAAGATAAATGTAGAAATATATATAGGTCATATATGTTGATAAACTTTCGCGATTTGTACACATTATGAAAATATATGTATTACGGGTTTTAATCGCGTGAATAATTGAAGGTAAATTAACTTGTTTATTGCCCGATGTTTCGACCGTATTGTAACGGCCGTGGTCACAGATATACAATCGGGCAATATACAAGGTATTTTACCTTAAATTATTCACGCGATTAAGACCGCGTATATATATATATATATATATATATATATATATATATATATATATATATATATATATATATTCATAATATATATAGGTCATCGACTAACTACATACCTTTCGGAAAACCAATGGCTCAAATTTCCATGGCCATATAGAAGCAAACAACATTTCCAAATCATAACTAAGTTAAAGAAAAGCGAACCAAAATAACATTTCGAATTTATAACGCCCACTTTAATACAGCCTAAGATCCTTTTTATCCAAATCATTACCAAAGAATACTACTTTCAACTTCCAAGTCGTAATAAAAGCCATTACCGTTCAAAGTAGCATGTATAAACTGCGCGCCAGACAACTTCCTAAAGACTAAACTAATAAAGAGCACGCGGCGTCTCCTGGCCTAATGTACATAAATCTGAGATTATTAATTTCTTCGAGAGAAGCAAACTTTGCCGTCGGAAGTTATTGCTCGCATTTTGTTTTCGTGCAAAATGTGTATAAGTAGATCTTCTTAAGAAGTACCTAAAGTAGTTCAAAGTACTTGGTTTTAAATACTCTGAACTACTTTTCTCCTTTGAAGAAGATACTTTACATACGTTTATAAACCAGACCCCCCTCAGGCCAGGTGGGGTGATGATTTACGCAAAATGGCTGGCAGGAGCTGGATGCGAGAAGCCGAAGATAGAACAAAGTGGCGCGAAATTGGTGAGGCCTATGTCCAGCAGTGGACTGCGATAGGCTGATGATGATACGTTTGTAATAACAACACATCAAATAGTGCAGTGTGAAATGTACCTACCAAAATTTTCCGCATTCAATTTTTGAAGGGGACTATTCCGTTTAGTCTACGAGTTGTTGTTTTGAGTATGAATGTAATTTGTGGCAGTGATTCAACATATAAGTCCCCTGTAGTCAAAGATAAATTTCATCAAATTATCCATCAAGTAATCAAGATTTCATAGAGAAGCAAATTTTACTTATAATATTTAAATTTATAATAATATTATTTATATACTATTATATTTACAGAGAGATTACATCGAGACACAGAATAAACTGTTGATCCTGAGTGCGGATCGACCCCAGAACCTGTTGCTTAACCGGGTCACTAACCACTACATCCATAATCATGACCATAAACCAAAAACAATTTAAGGAACCCCAATTACCAAATCATTGTTCATCATAATTGCATGATTACGTAAGTTGCGGACAAACTAAATGATTGAACTATGAACGGAAGAAACGTAATTGTCAATCTGCGTCCTGAACGTAGATACTAACATGATTATACATATTTTTATATGTACGTTACAATTTGATTAATTGCACTAGTAGCCAGACTATACATTTGAGGGAGAAGCAGAGGAGATTCAAAAGAGTAGGTGCTAGATTTCAAAGTCACAGACGCATGATTTTAGAATTCTGAAACGACAAATACCAACTTAAAAACGCTCTTTCAAAATTATGTCGCTGCTCTTCACCATAAAGTGACAGTATGAAAATTAACGAAGTAAGTGATTCAGCCATATTGGCCTTTTGGTTTTGGTGGCAGATTTTGATCCAAACAGCTATAAGAATTTTGGTATCGCAATTCAGAACTTTAAACTTGTTGGCACTAAACGGCGTTGTCTGTGCTATCCAAATGGGATATTCCAAACAGTTATAGTACAGAAACTAATGAATGATACACAGTCACATAGCACCACAAACTAACGAGTAGACAAAATCGGAAGTACAACGCTTAATTGAACCATTGTCATTCACAGACCATTATAAACATAATTGTAGTGAGCTACTATGTATAGCGTTGTAACTTCATTCATGAGTATGTTATGTCGGTCATAACATTACACGGCGTTAACTGATGCCCATTTTACATAATGATACCGGCGCGGTAACGATAACTTACCTGATAGCGTTTTCAATAGCCGCATTAGTGCCAATATAGCAGCCGATAGATGGTAATATGTATGTGAAGAGAAGAATAAGTAATGTATTCTCCATCGATGTGGAGGTTTTTATTATGTTTCATTTTTTTATATGGTATTTAGATTGTACTTACCGTGAACGTGGATATTGTACAAATAAGAGAATGCATGGGAGTTCGTAAAAGTGGTTTAAAATATGAAGCAATGTCCAACTCAGTAGCGTTTCCTGGGAAAGAGGGGACTTGGCTTAAGCCCCCCTAAAGAATCGGAGTCTTGTCGTGTCTGTGTGCGTTTTAGTGTTAGTTATTCTTTGTCCTTCTTTGTCCTCGTCTTTTCATTTTTTACCTGACTGTACCTTGTCTGGCTGTCCAGTTGCCAAAAACGATGGAAGGGAAAAATACTCTGAGGTCAAACCCATTCCAAAATAAAATCCATAATCTGCTGCTAATAGACCTAAGAATAGGTAAAAAAATCATAGCTACTTTTTTAAATAACAATTTGAACAAAATTTGACAAAATCAATACACGAACGCTGGTTGATTTCATTGGTTAAATAATACCAAATTGAATCTTATGTTAGGACATATTAAAGTCGAGAGAACTCTACATCAGATCCATTCCTTATGTAGATGCCTAATAGCTATTTGATTTTCCAATACCGCATCCAAACAAAGCATCTTCTTGACTCAGTACCGTCATTGTGACTGCGACCCACATTCGAGCGATTGTGCATTCATCCCGATGCACCAATTGAGAGATGCTTTGTTGGCATACCACACTAGAGAATTTAATAACCATCCTAAAATGAACCTGATTTTATAATAAGACGATATTTAAATTTATTTTAGACACTATCTGGTGTCAATCTGGACTCCAACAATTGAATTTAAATGAAACGTGTTACGTGTACGTGAGTCCAGATTGATACCAGGTTGTCATATTGGCAAAATATGAAGAGCGAGTTATGGAAACCTTTTGCAGCCAAGTGGTAAATCTTTGCTGGCTGCGATTTTGTAGAATTGTTTCTAAGCCTCCTTGGAATTCTAAATGTACTGTAGTATCGTTGGCGGTGGTGGTTGGTGATACTATTAATTAGTGGAATCACAGGGCAAAGAAATATCACAAAGTGTGTGTGTACTTCTTTTATTTGATAGACAAGTGACTGTCTTATATCAAAGTTACGTCTTAGAACTACTTAACTATACGTCGTGTGCATCTACGACTGATGCTCGTCGTCAACAACTGTCGACTTGAAAACTATCTTACAACAAAACATCTAAATATTACTGACTACCTGGGCCTCTCACCCTACTTAACGATACCCTTACTTTAACAACCTAAAACAATTCTATGCACCATATCTATTCTAAATTTGATACAAAAACTCATCGGTTCACCACAAAAACTATTTGGCGCCATACTTACAAATTGTTATAATACTTAAGGACGCCATTAAATCACCATTGTCTAACATAGGCACCAAGAATTATTTAGAAATCCCTTCCGCTTACATCTGGTACACATTACGGCCTAAACTATTTAAAACTATACATCGTCATTACAAAAAATAAACCCTTAAATCTAAAATACCACAGTACTATGCTAGTATTATGGATCAGGCTAGTATCAGAGATATATTCAACCGACACTGTAGTAACTTAAATACTCTAAGAAACAATAGGTATTGATTTTTTTATCCCAAGTTAAAATCGTCTTTTTTTGGGTTATTTAGTTCAATGTTACCTTTGAAGGTCTTGTGTGTATGTAAGAAAAATCTATATACACAATTATACACACATAAAACTGGGACATAGACAAGTATTATTGTCAACTGAAACACGAAAACGTCCTCAGTCATGCAGAAAAAAGGTTCCAAAGGTCATTAATTTTCCAAGAACAAACAAAGCTATTCTTCAAGAATGCAAATATTTAAAATACACGTTTCATTATTTCAGAATAATGATGTGCAATTATTGGTTATTCAGACGATTGAACGAAAATGCTTTTAAAGTAATGTCCCATGTTATTACCTTATCATGTTCCACTGAGCGTACTTCGTAAATTTCCCGGCTCACATTTTGCTTAAATAATGTTAAGTTGATAAATCTTCAAGGTTGTACGGAAAGGTACCTATTAACCAAATTGAAACCATGCAAGATATTTGCTAACATAACCTTTCTTTTTGACAGCGCAGCGTTCTACTTGTAAATTACTAACATTAAACTGGCTCCAACCAGCTACTTCATGCACGAGGGATTTGGTAATTTGGGAATAGTGTATTTAGTATCCTATACAAACAATAATACCTAACCATAATTGGAAGAATTCCTGCAAAACAATACCGTTAAAGCCCCTGGAAATTTCGTCCAGCCATTTTAGAGACAAACATGGCACTGTGAGTTCTGCGTTGTGAAGTGACTGAATTTCTCCAATAATTGAGCATGGCATTGAAATCAGGAATCTACTTCACGTAATTATGAGCGCATTCACATTTCGCTTTACAAAGACCAGGTATTTAAGCTAACATTTCTCGGCATCGAATGGTCAATTGCTGGATAACTTGAATACCAACTCTTAAAGAAGTAGGTACTCAGCTGTCCATTGAATAAAATGCTTATTGGAAAGATAGGTATTACATTATAAAAAAAAAAGTAGGTCAATTAAAATTTGTCAAGATGAAAAGAAACATCTTCACGACTCGTACCATAGCATTATACATTTTTGTTAAATGAAATGTATGAGTATAAACGCAGAAAAACCATGATGAATCAATCAGATTTAACAGTCAAGTATTTTCGGCTTTTGAATAATTTATGGATTAGCATGCAATACAAGTGATCTAAAACTCATACCCTTGAAATACTTAAACATTAAGTTTATAAACAGAAATTTCCTTTTGGAAATCAAAATTCCCTCATTAATGTTTGTATTTATTGGCTCGATTCAAAATCTTTTTTAATGGTTTCATCATTTCACAAGCGTATTTTCGAATAATATAGTTTCAAAGTTGAAACATGGCAGTTGCCTCAAAACTTGGACTTGAAAAAGACTTGTAAATGAGTTTGTCAGTACAATCTGATGTTTCACAGACACTATTGAAATAAATTTTGATTGAACAACTTCACACAAAGTACAAATTAAATTTCGCAGTAGGTATTGAAAATTATAAATAAGGTTAGTTTTGGTAAGTAAGACACAGATACTCACTAAGTTTTGAGATGATCGTAATTTAAAAGTGTTCCACTTTTGAATCTGTATTACATATTTTTAGCATTTTTAAAAAAAAAAAAGTAGCGTGTTTGCTGGTTTAAAAAAAAAAGTTCCAGTAAGACATTTTATGATTTTAAATTTGGCTTAACTGAAAAACTTAGCCTTCAACGATTACAATCAGCGTTCCCTAATAATGATACTAATTGTTGAAGTCTAAGTTATATTTTCTCCATCTGGAGCAACAGTTTTAAGATGGTTTTGTAAATTTAAAATAAACTTCGAAGATGACCATAGAAGTGGTCGCCACAAACGGCAGTAACTGCAGAAAATGTCCACTACTGAAATTTTGATGCGAGAAGACCCACGAATGACTTACTTAGAGGGAAACATTAACATTGTTGTTATTAGATCCCGCATTTGTTCTCAGATAATTAAAATCAGGCCCGTGTGGATTGGTGCCGCGAAATGCGTCTCCGATTTGAAAACGGGACGTCAAAGTGTGTTTCGAAAATCAAATCAGGCGGCGAAACGTGGATTTATCAAAAAGATCTGGAAACTAAGAGACTGTCTCTTATTTTCCAGATCATATTGATGTCAGTATGGGTCAGTATTGAAAAAAAGTGGCCGACAAAACTGCAAAGACCTCGTAATGTTGGTAAAAAAATGGTGGCTAGCTTTTTTCTCGCAGCGGGCATGTATTGACAACAATGTTGGAAAATCATAGATCTGTTAACTTGGAATGGTGTACAATAGTAGGTTTGCCAAAAGTTTTCCAAGCTCTGCGAGAAAGGAGACCAAAGACTGGGGTTCTGCAAATCATGCTGCATCGCGACCATGCTTCCTCACATACATCCCTCAGAAAACGTGTTTCTTGTGGAATCCAGCGTCAAAACCTTGCCCCAACCACCGTACAGTCCTGATTTAGCTGACTGTTATTTTTTTTTATTATCAGGAACCTGATACTCGGGGAAAAAATAAAGAGATTTTTTTTTGTCTGCCTAAAATGCTGTGGCCGCCGACAAATTCGCATTTTCGGACCATTCGAATAGAGACTGGCAAAAATATTTCAATAGTAGGTTTAGGTGAATGGAACTTTGGATAAAAAATAAAGGAGAGTATTAATATAAGTATTTTGTATATTTTTCTTAACTCAAAATTTATCGAGTTACATAAGTGCTTAGTATAAATATACCATCTGTTTTTTGAGATTAGCATTTAGATTTAGCCATGAACTTCTTTGTAGATTAGGCAGTACTTATCTGGCGTGTTAGGACGCGTTTTAAAGGCAGTTGACGACTGTGTGTATAGGTATGATATGACTTTACCAAAATATCGGTAACAGCTCCAAAAGCTACCACGTCGTTATTTCTGGCAACATTGTTCGTGTAAGCTGATAGTCTCAACTTATATCTTCAGTCACTTGTACTACACCACACAAACAATTTTTCAAGTCCAGTAAACATTTTGGATCCTTTAAACGAGCAAGGTCAAAGAAAATTGTCTGAAATAAACTTTGTAAGCACAAAACACAACAGGCCGATGAATTATTAACTAGCTGTACCGATCAAAGACATAATTGGATGGATTTTGAAAGCGTTACGCGGTCATGATAAAGTTGTATTGCAGAAGGAGAGATTGGTCTGTTTTGTGACGCATATCAATCGTCATCGCTGTCTGTAAAGACATTCGCAGATTATGCCTAACACATCTAAATCAGTTCTCATGTGTTTGACTATTTTGTGAAGGTTGCAGGCAACCACTGGATGCAGGTAGCGCAGGACTTCGAGAGGTTGTTGTGGCAATCCATGGGGAGTCCTAAAATTTAGCAGTGGACGTCTTTCGGCTGAAATAACAATACGTATGCGTAGATGGCTATATAAATAACATTGAATTTGATGTAGACTGACTGCCCAGATTTCAAAGATTCGTTCATAGTACGAATGCTTGTGTAATGTGTAGCTATTAGTATACACACCTAGTGTCTTCTCCAGACTAGTAACAGCTCAGTGATAGTAAGCAACATGGTCTTCTGTCCTTACCTGTATTGTGACAAGGCTCGTTACGAGAGAAGAGATTTAATTAATTGTAATTTCTTAGAAATCTTTGTCGCAACTGTTGGGTTACACGATTCAAATTGGATTAAGATTAATGTTGAAGTTTGTTCTGTCGCAGTTGTATGATTGAAATGTGTTGGATCTTTATGAGTTTTGATAAGGAAACGCGATTAGTTTTTGGAGTGGAAGACTGAAATGCAAATGATATTATGTCGATAGACTGAACTGCTACAAGCCAGAACTGCATCAGGACTGAATAAAGGCAGCATAGAAATAAATAAAGGTTTTATATGAGCTCATGAATTCGTATTTTTTTTATAAATTCGTATTTATTTAAAGCCTAATTTTTGTAGCTACCAGAAATCGTAATCGTAAACAACTGATACCTACCTATAAGCCGCTCTCGATCTAAAATGTTTCAAACTATATAGTAGGGTAATCATGTAACTGCAATTTCATGTTATGTATTTTACATTACTAGATGTTGAAGCACAAAGTAACTGCGGTTTATGATTATGATACTTTGTCCAGAATATGTAGATAATTTATCAATTTTCAATATTTATTTATAAAACGACAACTCTGTCAATGCAGAAACCGGCCGTGACAGTGGACATACTTTGACAGTGGTTACTAAGAAAAAAAAAAGAAAAATGATGAATGAATAATTATTTAGATTCAATACATTTCTGTATTTCTAAGAAAAAGAGTATCGGCACACAGACAAATAGACTGATGATGAAATAATCCTAGAACCGTTTGTGTTTTACTCGACTGTACAACGCAAAGGAGTCTAGTAGAGTAGAGGAAGGGTAATGTGTTTATCATTCTATGTATGTATGTGTGTTCCTTTGTGGCACTATATAGACCAAGCGTGCGGGCCGATTTTGATGATTTAATATGTCAATCAATATGATAGCAATTAAAATTCAAAATGGCAACAGTAAGACGCCATATCGCGCAACGTCAATATCAAATAGAGTCGAAATCGTTGAAAGTGTAAAATTTCTGGGCATACATATAGACGCCTTCCTAAACTGGAAGCTAGAATTAGCAGCAATAGTAAATTCTTTAAGCTCAGCATGCTATGCTATTAGAAGTCTCAGAGACGAGTTATCAATACAACAATTAAAAATGATCTACTATGCATTGGTAGAATCAAAGTTACGATATAGCATTCTATTATGGGGTAACAGTTATAAATACAATATTAAGGCAGCTTTCACAATACAAAAGAGATCACTGAGGACAATGTTACGATTAAAACAAACTGATTCTTGTAGAAACTACTTCATAGATCTAAAAATTCTTACAGCTCCATGCTTATACATATTGATTGTTCTAACTAATTTAATCAAAAACATTCACAAGTACGAAACTGAGGTAGAAAGAGATGTTAGAATAAATAGTCGCAGAAAAGATCTGCCAAGTATTATACAGCCAAAACTAAACATTGTGCAACACTGTTCAAAAGTGCAATCTGTTAATATTTATAATAAACTCCCAGCTGAACTTAAAACAATTTTTAATGTTAACTCTTTCAAAGATAAATTAAAAACACTATTATTGTCTAAGTGTTACTATAGTGTAGAAGAGTTCCTAAAAGATAGCAAGTAATACACTGGGAGTATTGAATAATATAGGAGTAATTTTGTTAATATGTACCTACTGTAAAAAAGACTGTTTCTGTTATTAATATTATATTTAAGTTTCGACATCTTTTTCATTGTGTATATAAAATCTTGACATAATTTTTACTTTTTTTTTAATTTTTTAATTTTTTTTTTTTATTTATAATTTATTGTTTTTGAGTTATAGTTTCAGGACATTGGCAAACAATTAATTTATTAATGAATGTTATGATCTTATTATGAATGTTATTAACTTATTATGAAGCTTATTATATTAAGAATATTATTCGGAAAAAAATTGTATTGTAATCTTGAAATTCACTTTTGCATGTAATTAACTGTACCTATATTTCGACACAATGTATATTGTTAATGAAATAAAATTACTTACTTACTTACTTACTTACTTACTATCGGGAGAGAGAAAAAAAATTCAAGTCAACTAACTATTTAATGTTGGTTATCATTGTATAGGTATTTTTAAATCATGATGAGGTTTCTTTGATATTTTTTCACTTAGAATGACCGTTTAGGATATATAATGATTTAAAGTTTTGTTACGAACCATTTTCATTTAAATTTCATGTGTGTGTGTACTAAAAAGTATTAAATAAATAAATATTTAAAATCAAAAAACCCGCCTGTTAAAAAAAAAATTAAAAACAAGATAACCTAAAATTATGCAGTCGGAGGCATTAATTAATCCCAGTGAACTTAATAAAATGCCTCCGACTGCATGATTTTAGATTATCTTGATTCCAAAAATTTTGGAGCAGCTGGTCACGTGATTTTAAAAAAATATTTTTTTATTTATGTTGAGATTGGTAACCCTAAAATGAAAATTTGATGAGCTTAATATTACTTTCTTCTCATTCGTCGGCTATGATGAATGTAATTGACATTTCTGCTTCGTTACCAAGAGGAAACGATAAAAATGTACGTCTGAGATGATAAATAATTATACGAATCCTTGAAGAATATTACTTTAGAGTCTATCACGTTATTTACTCCGGCCGTATGAAGGCCGATATATTTTTTTAGAACTTTTTCTTTGCGAAAACAGAACTGAAAATATATTTAGAAAATGTCACATGAAGGAGAATGTACAAATACGTGTTATATTAAATTAATATGTTTTTGTACTCAAGAAGGTGACACGACGTCCATACTGGGTTATTCATTATGTTTTTTTTTTTCGTTTTCGGCAAGCCCGCGCAAATTGGCGCGCAAGATATCCGCGCGCAAAGTCAAAGTCAAGTTAAAAGCGCGGGCTTGCAGCGACAACGAAAAAAGTGTTTTGGATATTTATTATTTTTATTTATTTTTACTATAAATTATTATTTTAATTATATTTTCTATAATTTATTATATTATATATCTATTTATACTATTGGTATATTTATAAAAAGGGGCTAGTTGAAAACCAGCGTCAGGCATCTTGCCTGGCATACGCTGAACTAGCTGCTATTTTTCGGCTTTAACTTTACATATTGTTGTCAAATTGTCTTTAATTACCTACTTGTTTTCTCATGTACATGTACTTATTTGTTTTTCCTGTTTTGTCGAATATATATTTTTTTTCTTTCTATCTCATCGTTCTTCTTTTCAAATTAAAAAAAATTGTAATTGACTTTAATTCATAAAGAACATAACAATATTAAAAGGCAGACATATCTTAGCTTGGAGACGCTGTTGACTCTAATTCTGTCACTTAAAGATGAAGCAGCGGTAACTTAATGGCCAAGGCATCCGTCTCGCAATCGTGAGGTCGCGGTTTCGAATCCTATTCATAATGGATACTAGCGACGTGAACCCGCTCCTAACACAAGCCTATGAGCCTAGCTGGAGGAGTTAACAAGATTGCTAGTAATGTGGGACTCAATCCCACATTGCTAGTTAACTTTTTTATATAAAAAAAAACAATAGGAACATTTGAGTACGAATCAAAATTAAGTACCGTTTGAGTATACCGGGGTAGGTCTGTTGCTGAAACCGTGATAAACCACAACCTAAAATCTCAACACTGTCCGTCATCCGTATATTCTATGCAAGAATAAAAATGTTTCCCAGCTCGTTTCAGAGTAAATGCTTTTCTAGGCCGTACTACACAAGCCGACGTCATATTGTGAAGGCTATGTAGGTATTCTCGTTGAAAGAAATGTGGTTCTTGTCCCCATTTCTCCTCTTAGGTAGGTAAGCGTTCTAGGCCTCGAGTGTTTATTAAAATTATTTAGATTTATGTAGCTTCTGTGTGAGGCTTGTGTTATGAAAACTTTGCGTTCTTGAGCTTAATGATCGTATACTTGTTGCTGGTACGTGTTTTGTTAGGAAGGATGTGTGTATACTTCAGATGAGAGATGTTAGTGGTTGTTACTTTTTCTTGGTGGAGTGTAGTTCTATCGGCGAAGTATGTTTTCGTAAAGTAATGTTTAAGTACAATTTTTAGGGTTCCGTAGTGAATGAGGCACCCTTATAGTTTCGCTATGTCCGTCCATCCGTCCGTCCTCCGGTCCCCTAGTTAGCTCAGAGACCCTTAATACTAGAAAGCTGTAATTTGGCATGAATGTATAATTTGGCATAAATGTACATTTTGTTTTACCACTTTGTCGGCGTAACAAACATGCACATGCATGTTTGTTCGACAAAGTGGTAAAACAAAATGTTGAAAAAAAAAATAGGGTACCTCTCCTACACGTAAAGTGAGGATGTCATTTTTTTTTCTTGTCTACTCCATCGTGTGGGATGTTGTTGGATAGGTCTTCCAAAAATATTTGGAGGTTGTGAAGATTATTTTCGATTTAGGGATCCACTAATGAAATATTTAGTTTTAAATACATTTTTTCGTTAGAATCAAGTCCAAATCCAATAACAACCATTTAGCCTGGGGGACACCCCCAGGCTAAATGTTTGTTTTTGGAAGTGTGAAAAAAGTCAGGCTTTACAGGCTTTACAAGCTTACGAGTTATTGTCGTCCAAGTGAGAAGTAACAACTTAAACTCGTAATATACCATTGTTAGTAGTATGGAACAAAAACAACAGAAAACCCACTTGTTAGATTGCATTATTGTGATGGGCAACTACTAAACCCTACATTATGCGCAAAAGAGTGTGATTTATCAAAGAAGGCTATAGGCTGTATAACATCACGCTACGGCCAATAGGAGCGGAGCAGCAATGAGGAATGTAGCAAAAACGGGGAAAATTTACGAAGACGAAGTTGCGCGGGACAACTAGTATCTAATATACCTTAACCACCTTGTTTCAGAATATTAAACCTCAAACCGTGTTTCTAACTAGCACAATAACAAAGCCGCAAACGATTCTAAAAGTTCTCGAAAAATACATTTTAACCCTGGCATACGAAAATCGTACCATTATGTCCAGCGCTTGATGTATAAAGAGTATTAAGTTGAAATAAACGGTGGGATAAAGTCTTAAGCGAAAGCGGGATTATAACAATGCTATGAAGTGATGCTTAGCTAGGATATAAGTAACTACTTCGAAGCACCAACCGATTTAAGTTTCTTCTAAGCTCATCAAACATTCCTCAAATTAAACAGAAAATTAATAGGCAGAAGTATTACCAAAAACTTTATACCCGACTGTGACAATCTCACTAATTTGTTTACTCATTGTCATTGAGATTTTACTGTCAACCAAAAACGTCAAAATTATTTTGATGCTCTTTTTTTCAATGTAGGTATGATATGAAGAATACGGAGATCTACGTAATTATAGATCTAATGCAAACCGAACTAGCAATGTGTTTGGTATCAAATGTCTATGTTAATTACTATACACAGCATATTTGAAAACAATTAGTAAAAAAAACTTCCTCTCAAGTTTTTTTTACTAATTGTTTTCAGTCAAGGGACACCCGGATGGAACGAAATTCTTATCTTAATTTTTTTTTGTATAATCTTCGCAACACCACACTGTTCAATGCGAAATAAAAAGACGAAACGAAAAAAACTTACAAAAAGACGAATTGAATTGACGAAAGACGATTGTATACCGAAGGCTCAAACCTACAACTACACAATTGTCACCAATACTTTGTACCGAATTTATGCCTCTAGACCAAATCGACAGGTGACTTCTTCGTCAAATTAGATGTTCATATCTTACGCGCACGCCGCACGGCTTGTGTGTGTCAAAAAGTGTCGTTTTGTGAGATTTTTTCCGTCTAGCCCCCTTTCACAACGCGCGATAAGGAACTTCGTTCCAATACCTTGTTCACATGCTTAACATACGCTATGTGGTCATTATAATGGAACGTAATATAGCCTAAGTAATCTGCATTATAATAACGAATCGATTGACACCTCATTCATTGAAACCGGATGAGTAGTTTAGGCGCTATGGTGGACGGCTAAAAACATAATCCTTCCTCGATTTTTATACATATTAGATATATTTCGGGACTTAATCGCGTGAATTATTTAAAGGTACGAACCTTTTATTTACCCGACCGGTGACCATGATCGGTGCAATTCGATCGAAATGTCGGGTAAATATATAATCCTTCCTTTTTGACTTCGCCGTAGTCAGATAAAAACTGAAACTACAACAACAACATTAATTAAAGATTTTGCATGTGTTACTCCACTCCAAGTGGAATTGAAAGGTTCTAAATACTGTAGCGGGCAGGTAACAGCTGGTAAACTTTAATCAATTAACCGTAACCTCTGGATCGAACCGTAAGGATTTTGGTAACGTACTAAAATAAAAGACCTCTTACATCAAATTTACTTAAATATCAGCCAGTCCTCTCGTCCGTCCTTTGCGTACTTTATAGCCTTTCTGCGATTATGGCAATTACGCTCAGGATCTATAATAAGTAGGTTCTACTGGGGAGACCTGTGCCCAGCAGTGATATGATAATTATCTACTATCTGTTTTTGTGATGACCTTAACCTTTTCCTGTTCGAATTGAAAAAATCAATCAGTTTTAGATCGCCCATTTATCGAGAAAGGCTATAGGCTGTATAACATTAGGCTACGAAAAAATAGGAGCTGAGTATCAATGATAAAAATTTTAAAAACGGGGAAAAATAATGCAGACGAAGTTGTACAGATCAGCTAGTTGCAATTAAAGCTAGCTTTTATTTATCTCTTACTTTCATAACTTATACCATACACGCAATGGTTTCAGTTTAGTTTGCGGTGCGGAATTTGTCGTGTTCATTTATATGGCACTACCTTTTCGGAACATCAACGTATGTATGTATGTACTATGTACTGCCTACTGGTCGCTTTGAGCTGAAGTTAGATACTAGAGGCACAGTGTGACTCATTTGTCTGTTTTGTAAAGCAACCCCACCTAATTATTCTGTAGTAGAATGGAGACGAGTTTTAAACAGAGAATTAAATACAGGTTTAACTACTGTTAATAAATTTAGGATGGCTATGTATCTGCACAAATGTGGCCTGTTATCGCAACTCGAGGAAAGTTTGGTATAATTTTGATCTTTAACACTGTGTTTTGCAACTAAAATTTGTAGTGTATTTTGTGATGTGTATTTTAATCAAAGCCTAGATACGAAACCGACAGGCAAGGTGTTTTTTTTTTCATATTTATTTAAGGAGCTTTGTCACAAATATGACGCTTCATCATAGCCATCTTTTGCATAACGTGCTATTACAATGATTTGTGCTTATTGTATAATTTATAAAAAGACATCGCTAAGTCCGACAAGGGGCTTGCCAGTTCACTGTTACAAAAACCAATATACTACTGTTCACTATTAAATAAATGTGCCCAAAATTTCGGGTGCTTCCGTATTCTACCCACCTTTTCTACCCACGAATATTTTATTCCGATTTTTACCCAAAACTTATTACGTTTTAAACCCACAGTTTCAAAATCAATATTTTTTTACGTATTCTACCTAAAATATGTTCCGGTATCTACCCACTTCAATTAACTAAGCTTTTGGTACAGACAGCGCAATAATTTAAACTATTTAAAAGTACAAATTTATTTACGAAATGCCTAATGATTGTTTATTCAGTTTGGCTATAGAGTATATCTTTGACGTCAGTAGGTTAGGGCAGGTAAAGCGAAAAAGGGTTTACAATATAATTTTGCTAGGCAGGTAAAGCAAAAACAATATCATTTTGCTATCTCTGTCTATCTAATTGCGTCGAAGAATGGCGAAATACGGCTAATGTCTTTTATTTTTTAATTATATGTTAGTCACCATCAAGACAGGAGTAAATATTGTGCAGATAATTTTAAGCCTTAAAATGAATCCTAAGCCAAGTACAAGTAAAGACTGTTCTACAATTAATACAGAATTTTATTTCACTTTATCAAGTAAAAATAAACCAGTTTTAGTGTGTGATGGTAGAGAATTTTACAAGAAAAGAGTCAATAAAGACAATTCAATAATATGGCGTTGTGCAAAAGCGCCTTCTTGCTATGGATTTATAAAAATATTTAACAGTTTAATTGTGAATAAAAGTGAACACAACAGTAATTGTCAACCTAACACTGCTAAACTTTTAATAAGAAAATCAATGAAAAATATAAAGAAGCGAGTAAAATCTTCCGATGGTCGCCCTATCCAGCAATTATATGAAGATGAAGTGTTATTGTTAAAAGAAAAAGGATTGGATTTAATAGAAGAAATTCCTTAGTTTTCGAGCGTGAAGACAGCATTTCATGATGCTCGAAATAAAAATCAAAAGGTTTCAAGATTGGTTTTTAAAAATAAAAGCGAAGTAGAAATACCAAAGACCTATAAAGACTTTTTCCTGTTTGATTATGATGATTGCAACAATAGAATAATTGCATTTGCTACACAAGAAGCAAGAGTTCGAATGTCTCAACTTTCTTTGTTTTTTGGAGATGGAACTTTTAAATGCTGTATCAATCCGTTCATGCAGTTATATGTTATTCATGGTGATATGGGCAGCACTGATACTAATACAGCTGTTACGCCACTAGTGTACTGCCTTCTGATGAACAAAAATAAATCGACATATTTAACCCTTTTTCGACTTATAAAGTCGTAAATACCCATGTGGAAACCTACAGAGTTCTTAACAGACTTTGAGTCAGCAGTCATTGAAGCTATGAACATGATATCACCCGAAACAAAGACAAGAGCTTGCTATTTCCATTTTTGTCAAGCCATTCACAAGAGAGGTAAGAAACTTGATTTGACAAAAAAAATACATCCGAAGAAACACCTGGCTTTAATGCGTACTCTAATACCAAACGAGATGATCGACGAGGCATTTCTTTATATCATGGAAGACTGTCCCACAGATGATAATGTAGTAAAATTTAATGATTATATTGTCCAAACTTATATGCAGGGTGGTAAATATCCCCCAACTTTATGGTCTGCATATAATTGTAGACACAGAACTACAAATTCGCTCGAAAGCTGGCATGCAACCTTAAACCGCTTTGTCGCAAAAAAGAAGTCGCTTATTATGCTCCAATTTCTCACAATTATATATAAAGATGCCAAGTTACAAAATGCACGCTTTACTGGACAAAGTTCATCATCAAGGCCACGTCGTAGTGATATTTTGGAGAGAGAGAAAGTAATAGAATCGGCACTGAACGATATTTCTAGTGGTAAAATAAGCGTTGGTCATTGTTTGGAAAAATTAGCTTCATTTACATAGCAGTGTTTAAAATATTTTCGTTGATTTTTACGATTAAACTTTCATCAATATGACAAAAATGTGATTTGTTTTGTGATATTTTATAATTATAACGAATCTGTGATTTTTTTATAGTCTTAGTCATGTAGATAGGAAAATAACCATTAGTCATTGTTTGTAAAAAATGTCTTACAGAGCTTAAAAATTAAAAAAAATTCGTTGATTATTTTTCTTTATGAACGTAAGCTTTCATCAAAATACCTATTGACAAAAATGTGATTTATTTTGTGATATTTTATAATTGTAATGAATCTGGATTTTACTAAAGTTAAGGAACTGTAGGTAGTAGTAGTTTTAGTAGAAAATAAGCCTAACATTATTCTATTTTACACTGTGATACATAAATCTTGATTGACGATTTATAAGTAGATACAGATGTAAACATTGAGTCTTTTTGTTTTGAAATGGTTAAAATTTTAAGGTTTTTATATAGTTTGTTATTGTTTATTTACAACATAAAATATTTATAAGCGGGTGTAAAATAAAAATAATTATTTTATTTTTCTAATTCTTCATCATACACCCGGTTTTTGTAAAACTGTTCAACTATAAATAAAACTAATCAGTTATCAAATATCTTTTCACGAGTCCTGATTGGTCGATTGTAAACTTAGGACAGTCAATCAGAGCCCTTGACAAGTAATTATGACACGCGCCTTGTTGATAGCGTTTCAGAAACTATTGTTATATGAAAGTTCAACTTAAATTAATATAGTACAAATTAATATAAGTATTATATGTCATACATACTTTATGAACATTAAAAAATACTTTTTTGAAAATCATTAACATTGTTTTCTTTTGCTGGCGTTACAAAACCAATATTCTATAGCTTTATATGTATTTTACTTTTCAGTTGGGTAGAAAACGGATTTAATATTTTCTGCGGGTAGAAAACGGAATTATATTTATTAATTTTTACACGTGGGTAGAAAATATGGGTAGAATACGGAAGCACCCATTAAATTTGTACTCGTGATTTCTGAAGCTCATTTTGCAGATTATTAATATTATTGATAATCTCTGAGGGTCCCATGAATGTGCAATTAATGACCGTTAATCTAAATGAATATTACCGTTACTGTTATACAGCGGTCTTCTGAATGCTGATAAAGTCAGTGGCAGAGGATACTTATGCTTTTCCAATTTCTAATCTATTTCTGCGCAATTATAATTTTATCAATTATCACTACAAGCAGTACTATATTTTTATCGCTTATACATTTTGTAAAAATTGATTCTAAAATTATCCGTGTTCTACAAATTTTAATTAGCATTTAAGTCTGTACAACAAACCTTTAATTATATTTCTAGTGTGAATTCTCACGATTTTAATTGATAAGTCTGTTTCATTTTTCCCCGCCTTTCATCGTAAATAAGTCGTTGTTGTACAATACTATAATGAACAAATTTGCAAGTCAAATAAGAATTCTGCTTCAAGAAATAAATGTGCTCTAGATGTAATAAATAATTATTGTTATCGTTATTATTTCAAGTTCTCGCCTTTTCGCAATAAAGCGTTCAGTTTACGTTTTCTTCGTATTTTTTTACATTCTATTTATTTCTTTTTGTTTTCAAATTTATGCCAGTGTTCATTTAAGTAATTGGAATTGCAAAAAACTAAAAGTATGCAGGCATAATACATTTTTGATCATAATATAGAACAAAGAAGATAAATTTTGAACTAATAAAAATGTTGACTGGCCTGTTGGTCTAGTGGTTAGTGACCTTGTTTACTAAGCTGGAGGTCGTAAGTTCGATCCCCAGCCAGAATAAAACTTTGTGTGATGAGTACGATGGTGTATCTATAATATGTATGTATTTAGAAATGTATGTTTATCAGTTGTCTGGTTTACACAATCCTAGCTCTGCTTAGTTTGGCATCAGATAGCTCTTTATTAATTGTTAAATCATTTACATTTTTAAATATACAAACAAATATATTAAGAAAATATAAAAAAAATATATTTTTTATTAATTTTACATCTAGAATAATCTTAAATAAACAAAGTAAAGTATGTTTTAAACCAAAATAATATGGAACATTGTCTGCCGAAATTGGTCAAAAAGGCTAGATTTGAGTTAACCCTTTTTAGACACAAAGGGTTAATTGCTCCAATTAAATTGACGTTTTTCAGAATGAAACCTGGCTTGGACAATCGGATTAATTTGATTTTATCAGTAGTTCAAACTTTTTTGTACGGTAGAGATGAGGTCAATTTCGACATTGAAGGGTATTCAATTATTAAAATGTAACCTATTGCTTTTGCCCTTATTCGATAACATTGAAAGTGGACCAAAGCATTAAGTTACCTAGTCATAAGAAAATATAACAGTAGGTACAATAAAATGTAGAATTTATTTAGCACTTATAATTTTAAAATTTCATTTTAACTCCTTATGTGTTTTTTACTTAATTTTCAATTATTTTAATGTCAATAGCCTAAATGTTGAAAATTAAATGTTAAAAATGTTATTTAGTTTATTTTCATTGTTACTACAATATTTTATTTCGAACACTTGCACTTTTGTGTTTGTCATGCGAGACATCGTTAATCAGTCGGCATCATGTATATCGCTTCGCAAATGTTACACGCGTATCGTGATTACGGAAGCTTGGCAAAGCAATAATATTATAGTGACGGAAGTGTTTGACATTATATTTAAAATAAACTGGCTTAAATCAAAATTATTTTCCAGCTATATCTTACTCGCTATACTAAGTAGGTTATATTATTATCGGACAAATGTATTGATGGATAATGGATCCAAACCATTTCGTCAACTTGCTGTGATTCGGTTCTATTAGTACGTTGATAATGAATTAATTAGTTTTAAGTTTTTTTTATGTTTTTTTTTGTAAAAAAGTACTTTATTTTATACTATTACGGGTTATTGTGTACCTAAATGTGAACTAAAACTATAATAATATAAATTACTTACACTGTCATAAATAAGCAACTGTTTGTCATTATTGAATGTTTAAATGCCTTGACCTATTTGAAAGAAGGAAATATTTTCATAAAGATTCTGGCTCTCTTTTTAGTAAAGGCTAACAGTTAAGTTCAATAATCCCGTGTTCTTGAGCCCTTACTTCTAAATAATCCAGTTAATAATGAGCTTTTAATCAAATACTGTGTCATGTATTAAAATGAGATTCTCAAACATTATACTCTTTAAACTTTATGGGCCTTATGGGACTTGGGTATGTAAGGCCTTAGTATAGTAAAGGCCCACTTTTTGTAAAGTTTGCAAATTGATAACAAAAATATGTTCCTTTGAACCTTTACCAATAAGTAGGTATTAAAATATCAAATACGTAAGTAGTGAAATATAATAAAATTATAACTCAGTGAAAGTACGAAATAACCTGTCTAAATGATTAAAGTGTTTAATTGGTACGCGGAAAAATGTAATGTAACATTTAGCAATGAAAACGAAATTGTATGCGGAACCAACATTGTTGTTTGAAACTTTGCCAATGCGACGACAAAATAAGATATGTCTGTCTTATACACATAAATGCAACTAGTATGTGTCGTATTAACCTACACAGTGGATCAAGTTCATCAACTGTTTGTCGTTTCCAGGAATCATAGGATCATGACACTTTCTGTCAATGTGTTTGCCAAAAAATATGACCATGTTACGTAGAACGTAATAATTTAATATTATAACGTGTCTTAAAGCGGTAAGAAGAAAAGAAAAGCCATTTCCTTTTAGCACAAAAAAATAAACATGATACATAAATACTACGATTAAAGGTAAAAATGTGGCCTAATGCCGACACATGCTGGCAGTAGGTTTAGACCTACCACCAGCATTTGTCAGCACTGTTGTGGTACCCACCAAGACGGCCTATGGCTTTTTTTTTCAAACTAACAATGTGGGATTACGTCCCACGTTACTAGCAGTCTTGTTAACCCCTCCATCTAAACTCAAAGACTTGTATTAGGAGTGGGTTCACGTCAGTAGTTCAATGGGTAGGATTCGAACCCGCGATCTCACGATTGCGAGACCGATGCCTTAGCCGTTAGGCTACCGCTGCTTCTACAGACCTACCGCTAGCATATCAGCATGATGTCAGCTTTTTGTCAGCACTGTAGTGCTACCCACCAAGACGGCCTATGACTTAGACCAAAAAATATATATATAGGTATATCTAATATATAAAATTCTCGTGTCACAATGTTCGTTCCCATACTCCTCCAAAACGGCTTGACCGATTCTCATGAAATTTTTATGCATATTCAGTAAGCCTGAGAATCGGCTACTATCTATTTTTCATACTCCTAAGAGTTTGTTTGTTTGTTTGAATGCGATAATCTCAGGAACTACTGGGCTGCACTGAAAAAATATTTTATTGTTGGATAGCCCATTCATATCGAGGAAGGCTATAGGTTATAACATCACGCTACGACCAATAGAAGAGGAGCAGCAATGAAAAATGTTGTAAAAAAAAGACGAAGTTGCGCGGGTCAGCTAGTATATATATATATATATATATATATATATATATATATATATATATATATATATATATATTCATCCCTTTCAAATGAGAAGCGCGGTAGGGAGACATTTAGATTTTTCTAAAGAAGGATTTAGGTGGCATTGATACTGTTATGGGATAGCCTGACGCTTACCATCAGGCTCACAACAGGGTAGTATAAAAAATATATCTAGTGCTAGTTTTTAACTGGATCCTAATTTGATAAGACAGTTAAGCAACTACAACACGGCCTATAAATGGATGATAATTTGTTTTAAATATATCGCTCACTTATTGCAAGAACGTCATAGCTAAAAAAAACTCATTTTACAGGAGGCCAATTTAAACTTTCAATTCAATATATTCACAAAAAAATAACACAAACTGGTTAAACCTTTTTTGAATGGTTGTGTTGGTTATTAGTGCTGAAAATAATAGTATTAAATCATGTTACATATTTACTGTTCATATACGCACTGTGGGTTCTGTGGGTGGGCGAACACTTTTGCGCCCCTGATACATACCGCCCAGCAAGTGTGTCATTACGATTTTTACGCCATCTAGCGACCACAAGACTAACGTGTTTCTCATTATGGTACTAAAAAATATACTTGTATTTTTTATATTTTTCGCAAAAAATCAAGATTTTGAATTATCACGGTCTTGCAATAAGTGAGCGATATGTTTCTTATATCAAAGAATACGTATGAAGAAAGATCAGGGGCAGCAGATTAACTTCGTTAATATCTAGATCTACCACTCAATCACTAACCCCTCATAATGTAGACATAACTGCATAATTAGTGATGTGTGTCCACCGGATTGCTTCGAAAACAAATGGGCGTAGTGTCACTCACACCGATTACATTAGTTAATTGTACCTTGTCACAACACTACGGCTTAATTACTCGTGTATGAGGGTCGTTTATTTCTACACTAGAATTTTTCATGACTCAACCATGTTATTGTTGGCTATCGCGTTAAATCTTTGGAAATGAATTTATTATTTGTAGGAATAGTTAGTCTTTTTGATTACAGCTTATTTCCTACGTTACTTTAAGTCACTAAATAAAGTGAGTTTCGGAGAACGAAACTCCTCAATCAGGTTAGATATTTTTTGTAAAAAAGTTTTATCACCTTAAACATGGCAGTGACAGCTTATATAATACTAGCGGACGCCTCGCGGTTTTACCCGCGTAGTTCCCGTTCTCGTGGTAATACAGGGATAGCCTATGTCACCCGGTGTTAGTGTAGCTTCACAACGATGAAAGATTTTTTAAAATCCGTCCAGTAGTTTCGGAGCCTATTCAATACAACAAACAATCAAACAAACAATCAAATCTTTCCTCTTTATAATATTACTAGCTGTCACGCGCAACTTCGTCTGCGTAAATTTTCCCCTTTTTTTATAGCCCTATGTTACTTCTTATACCTCCAAGAATATGTGTTCAAAGTTTCATGGTGGTCGGTTGAGTAGTTTTCGCGTGAAAGCGTAACGAACAAACTTACATTCAGATTTATATATTAGTAGGGATATTAGTATAGATTTTTCTGCACAGAAAAAATAATTGCAATTTAACGATACAAAGCTACAGCTCGGCTCGTCCTAAAGCTACGAAACAGTAGTTCTCGTGTGAAAAAGACAAAAACGGACAGACATAAAGACTTAGTGATTTATCTATACTAATATTATAAAGCGGAAGAGTTTGTTTGTTTGTTTGTTTGTTTGTGTAAACTCGCTAATCTCAGGAACTACTGGTCCGATTTGAAAAATCTTATCTCTTACCTTATCGAGAAAGGCTATAGGCTATATAACATCACGCTACGACTAATGGGAGCGGAGCAGCGACGAGAAATGTTGCAAAAGCGGGAAAAATTTACGCATACGAAGTTGCGCGGGACAGCTAGTAATTTATATAAATATAAAATGGTGTCTGTGATTATGGTCGTAGATGAATAATAATGATATCAATCTTAATTAATATCACTACAAAGTAATAATGTAGAGTCGTCTTCCGCGTCGGCCTGTTTATATGCTCAGGTCATCTAAACTGCGCATCGATTATTTAAACAACTTTTGTAATCATTTAGGTACTTTGATAATTACATTATATAAGTAGCATGTCATTCATAATGATTAATGACAATGTGTTAAATAATTAATTTTATATAAGAATTAATAGCAAAACCCAATTTAATTTGTCGTCTTCTGATAACCAGATGAGACATTTTTTATAAAACTTTATTGATTTATAAATATGACTATGATAGTTTGCCTATATAAAAGTGTTAATGGCTATGATCTCGATTTTAAAACTTCAAATTAAGGCAATAATATTTCATGAACGAACTTTTGCAGGCAAGCCTATAGGATTATTTTCATAATTAAATTATCTTTATTGCGATACCAAAGATGATTTCTATTGGTAATCAGATCGGTGTAGTTACTTATATTGACTAACCTGTTCATACCTTGCTAGGTAGTCATGATTATAAATAAGTTGTCAAACCTACCAAACATAATTTTCATTTTAAAAACTATCAGTTGACACTTTCAGTATTTAAAAGTGTGAGGTTTATGAACACTTTTCGATAGGCAAACTATCATATGCGTGTTTATCTATACTAATATTATAAAGCTGAAGAGTATGTTTGTTTGTTTGAACGCGGTAATCTCAGGAACTACTGATCCGAATTGAAAAATTATTTAATTTGTCGAGGAAGGCTATAGATTATATAACATCACGCTACGACCGATTGGAGCAGAGCAGCAATGATAAATGTTGCAAAAACGGGGAAATTTATGCAGACGAAATTGAGTGGGACAGTTAGTAAATCAATATAATTTGATACAATTTTTGTATCATCTGGTTATCAGATGGGTAAAAGTCGATGTTCAGTGTCTCTTAATCTACAAATAGTATAAAATAAAATAGCTTGCCGTTGTTTATCCTTATTTACGCTTACCTATTTCAGACTAGTTATTAATATTGCCCGGTATTTGTATTGCCCAGATTAATCGCTTGGTCCATAACATAAACACTTACTACTGTATAACTCTAAATGATAGAAGACAGAATTGCATAATAATTGTCTCAAACTAATCACAACAGTTGCCATGATAAATGATGGATGCGACAGTTTCCTCTGACATTAATTTGTGGTCGTAAATCCATTGTCACGTTACCCTTCACTGCGTTCTACGGGCTGTGGTCTAGAGGCGGGATTCTTCAGTCCTTCAAAGCCTTAAACAATTTACAAAGGCTTGCCTCGTGGTTTGTTTCTTACTACACCCCTTCTTGTGTGTAAAATTCAAAGCGTGTTTGATATTTAATTCAAAATGTTTTACATTCCAAGTCTGTTTGGGAGTGATCGGTCGGTTAATGTCGAGTACGTGAAGTTCATGTTATGTTCTTCGATAGTGTTACTTGATTAGGTGACTTTCGATAAATTGTCAATACCTACTATTGATTCAAGAAATAGTTACAACATCGATAAACAGCAATAATAGTTTAAACTATTTAATATGTAGCAAAGTTAAGCAACGTTACCATTTTCAGCCTATAGATGGTTATTCATTTTCTAAAAAAATCGCAATCCTCTGTGTCTCAAAGAGCAAGTTAAACTGTCGGTATTGTATTTAATCTGCCTTTGATTGTATCGGATTTCGTCTACATCAGAATATGAGAAGTTAATAGAGAATCGTCGTTCATTCATCATTAGCCTATCGCAGTCCTCTGCTGGACATAGGCCTCTCCAATTGCACGCCACTTTGTTCTATCTTCGGCTTCTCGCATCCGGCTCCTGCCAGCCGTTTTGCGTAAATCATCACTCCACCTGGCCTGAGGGCGTCCTACGCCGGATTGGCAAGGCTGGCCATATTAGCCGAAGAACCGACAACCGTTGGGGTAAACGAGTTCTTGAGTGGAGACCACGGCTCGGCAAACGTAGTGTAATAGAGAATACTCCTAAATAATTTTGAGTAGGTACATCTTTATGTATCTTTATTCAACGTGATTGACAAGTCCTTGATGACACATTAGCCACTGTGATCTAAATCATTAGGAGCCAGAACCAGCTACCAATCGAAGCCATACAAAAGATCACAAGATTTGTGATTGCAATTGCTGTCTGAAGTTAGTTTATGTTACCATTACCCGACACCCAACGCACATAACTTTCTACATATTACTACAAATATAACATTTGCCTTGAAAATAGAGAAAAAATAAATTTGAAAAAAGCTCTTGAAAGTATTAAATAATATGCTGCAATATATTTTGTGATGCGACGCCAAATGTCGGCGTATCTCCGGACATTAGTTTGCAAACGCCCCTCGTATTTATACCCGTACTGTCAGCAAAAACAAGCGTCGTACTGAGGCACAGAAACGTATTTGTAATATAAACTTTACAAGATATTATAACGTTGTCTATTTGTACATAGCAGCATTATTCTAGCTTTGTAAACATTGGATAAAAATGTACACAATAATTGCAACAAACAAAGGAATGTAGGGTTCATTTGTGTATGCATGTGTGTGTAAGTTTATGTATTCCACTATACTTTTAAACGCCTCAGATGAATTTAAATGTTTGAGATATTGTTAGAATAAAAAAAACGATATACCAGACGTAAAAAAAGTCAAACCAAATCATTTGTTTGTTTGATTGCGTCAG
Source organism: Herminia tarsipennalis (assembly GCA_945859575.2). NCBI lineage: Eukaryota > Metazoa > Arthropoda > Insecta > Lepidoptera > Erebidae > Herminia > Herminia tarsipennalis. The sequence goes on from OX243855.2 coordinate 13,527,525, forward strand.
TATTATATATTAAAATGAAGCTCAAACTAAGAAGTTATAACAACTTAGCGATTTAGTTTTAATTACACGGACAGGTATCTTTTTTTAATTTTGCGACTTACGCTGTTGACAGTACGTACATTAGAATCTACGTATGTTTGTCATCTTACATCCTTATATCTGTTTCGACAAATAAACATGTTACGTACTTGAAAGTAAGGACTTCATTGAAACGAGGACAACGGGATTATTGTATCGCCCATCGTCTTTGAATAAACACATCTGTTCAGTCATCTGTGGTAGGCAATATCTACTATACATATTGAACTTAAAAAAATATGTAATTCTTGGTAGCACTTAAAACATCGTCCGAGCGTACATCACGAAAAAAATAAACTAGTCAAAAAACATTGCATGGATGCAACGTCACTTATTTGTGACATTTTTACATAAATATAAAGTGACAACTCTCGTCTTTTTACCATTTCAGAGAAGTTCCACCATTGAACTGAGTTGATTGTCATAATTGGCTTGATGTTGGAGTGTAAATCAGTGGAGTGTAATGTTTTAATGATGTACCCCTCCCCCCTCACCATTAAAATATTAAACTTTACACACATCCTAATTAATGAACTGTGGCGGTACCCCCCAAGAGGGCCTATGGCTTAGACCTATCACTCTAACAAATTTATTAGCTATTGTACCTTTCCAGATTACAGTTTCTAATGAGTCGTGATTTAAACATGAAGATAGTTCCAAAATTGAATTCAATATATTCAAATGAAAGAACGAACAAATAATAAAATATTAATACTATATAAATACATTCTGTATTTTTAAAAAAAAAGGCTCCAGTGGCTAAGAAGTAGGCATGTATATCAGTACATTAAAAAAAAAATAATGACAAAAGAGATATCACATCATAAGGTTGTGTGAAGCTACCTGTGCCTCATGGTTGCAGTAATCATATTCTCAGTTCTACATGAGCCAGGCAGGAATGATTGGCGCTGATTTTCAACTGAAACCTGTATGACTGAACCTGAACAAAACCGTCAGGAAAAAAAAACATAATCTATACTATATTAATACAGCTGAAGATTTTATTTGTTTGTTTGAACGTGAAAATCTCAGGAACCACTGGTTCGAATTAAAAAAAAAGGTGTTGGACAGCCCGTTTATCGTCAAAGGCTATAGGCTAATAGGACCAATAGAAGCTGAGCATCAATGAAAACTGTCGCAAAACAGGGGAAAATTACGCTGACAAAGTTGCGCGGGTCAGCTAGTGATATGATAAAATTCATGCATATACGTACGTTTTTAATATAGTTAAATAGTTTATTATATAAATGTAATTTAGTTAACCTTACAGTAAGTTTCCGATTTCGCACTTGCGGGTAGTTATTATACTCGCATCACATTAATCTGAAGCCACAATATGTATACTACCTATTAGAAATCAAAATATTGGACGATATTGGTTTATCTCTCACATAGAAAGAAATAAATGGGACTTTCGACTTACAATAAAAACCAAGGTTTAAATATTTTGACTTCAAGTTTGTATTAATTTGCAGCGTTAATCCAATATAGATATTATCTTCACGAACCATATTATCCCACCAACGGCGAGTAGCGAGTAGCGATTTTAGCAATAGATGTATTTTGTAGATCCTGTCCGTGTAACAAAAGATATGCGATATAGAGCGAGTACTCGCCAGCAGTGTAAACGATTAGCAATCAACTATTAATATCTGTATCTCTTTAGTTTACACGGGATCTAAACATGTACGTTTCTTGAGCGATAAAACAGCTACTTGCTTTCTCGCTTTTGATAGGACAAGTGCCTTATGTTCACTTGTTGTCTAGCTGTCAGTTAACATGACAGTTTTCAGTTTCAAGATAACTTACTAACCCGTAATATTATAATAATTATGATGAACATTTTGGTTAAAGTTCACACTGTTAATGTGTACATTTCCCCTATTTCTGTTTTGCGATTACAACTTGATTGGGTAACAAAGATAAAGTCATCTAATTATACACAATATATCTCATATAGGGTCCGTAACTCAGTGGCGAACGTTACCACTGTTGGTTCATAGATAGGTGATCGTTTATGTCAACTGTCAAAGGCCTTCGTGCCTCAGTGTGCACGTATACTAGTAAGCCGGCAGTTTTATGTTATGGTCACATGCTCGCCTTCAAAGCAACATTTAACACGAGCGCGAGCGTGTGAATAGGCGTGAATTTGCTATTAGGAGAGTAGAAAATTCAGTAGTAGCAGTTTGTGGACAGCTTGTTTGCACCACAGGCCCGTGTCAGGCTGCTTTCCGGGCTGCGTACCTAATCTCTTCGGTCGTGTCAGAATTTCGTTCCATGTGTGAGAAAAGAGAGGGTAATATTATAAAACTGAAGAGTTTGTTTGTTTGAACGCGTTAAACTCAGGAACAACTGATCCGAATAAAAAAAATATTTTACTGGTGGATAGCCCATTTATCGAGAAAGGCTATTTAATATTACGCTACTACCTATAGGAGCGGAGCAGCAATGAGAAATGTTGTAAAAACGGGAAAGTTTACGCAGACGAAGTTGCGCGGGACAGCTAGTATATCTGATATAATCGGCCGCTGTCACCAAAATCGATTGGAATATTTTAATAAGAAACATAAAGTCTCAGATTTTTCATGCTATTTTTATGTCAGATAAATTACAGTTGTCACCAATAACATGTACCTACGAGTAATGATCACACATCTTATAAATTACGAGTACTAGCTGTCCCGCGCAACTTCGTATGCGTAAATTTTCCCCGTTTTTGCAACATTCCTCGTCGCTACTCCGTTCCTATTAGTCGTAGCGTGATGTTATATAGCCTATAGCCTTCCTCGATAAATGGGCAATCCAACAAAAAAAGATTTTTTTAAATCGGACCAGTAGTTCCTGAGATTAGCGCGTTTAAACAAACAAACAAACTCTTCCGCTTTATAATATTAGTATAGATTTCTAAAAAATCAAATGCGATTCTGATTTATTTATTTTGTAAATTTATCTAAAAGAAATTAAAAAAAATATTTGACAGAAAAGTAATTACTAACTCCAGGGCCAAGTAGTGCTCGCCTAGTACCAAAATTAGTGATTCTTCATTAGTGGTCTTGGTTTGTGATTGGATAAGAAATATGTGGTTTGCACTCGTGAATTGAATCGCGATAATTAACTGAATTCTAAAGAAGATTCAAAGCTATCTTCTTATCGAATTTCACCTGAATCAGGCCAATTTCATCATTAGTGCATGCAAACTCTCTATCTTTATTAATTACTAGCTGAGCGGCGCAACTTCGTCTGCGTAAATTTTCCTCGTTTTTACAACATTTTTCATTGCTGCTCCACTCCTATTGATCGTAACGTGATGGTATATAGCTTATAGCCTTTGTCGATAAATGGGCTATCCAACAGTAAAAGATTTTGTTAATTCAGACCAGTAGTTAGTAAGATTATCGCGTACAAACAAACAAAGAAACTGTTCAGCTTTAAAATATTATTAGTGTATACACTACTTACATAATTAATTACTAGGAGAATAAATGTTCAAATTAGTATTTTAAGAAATAATCTAATTCTCCTGTAACAATCATATTGTTACAAATTTGCTAGTTTAACTCAATTTACCAGCATTTGCATCCAACTATTCACAATAGGACTGTGAGTACGTTCATTGTAAATGCAGGCATGCATGCATGCATGCAGATCCATGAAATGTTAAATCCCATTAGGTACTAACAATGTATAAATTACAATATGTAATAGACAAAGATGAGATAAAATGACAAAGCTAGTGTAGTTTCGTAATTTTATGTAAAACTAGCAGTTGCCCGCCACTTCGTTCCCATAGAAATTTTGAAAAGCGTCAATTCCAAACGTGATTTATTAATATAGTAATTTAACTGTAATATAGTAAAGCATATTCAATGTCCATCTTAGACAAGATAGATCTATATTAATCTTATAAAAGCTGAACAATTTGTTTGTTTATTTGAACGCGGTAATCTCAGAAACTGATCTGAACATATTGTGGGAGCCTGGTGCCTAAACTAGGCTCGGGGGTTGTGTTTCAGGATACCAGGTCTCCACCCTTTATTCTTACACTAGCTGTCCCGCGCAACTTCGTCTACGTAAATTTTCCCCGTTTTTGCAACATTTCTCATTGCTGCTCTGCTCCTATTGGTCGTAGCGTGATATTATATAGCCTTCCTCGATAAATGGGCTATCCAACAGTGAAATATTTTTTTTAAATTCGGATCTGTAGTTCAAACTGTTTGCGCATCCAAGTCGCTGCGAATAGCTAGACCGTAAAGGAGCAAAAAGCAATGCAACCGAATTAAGAATGTTCCATTAAGTAGACTTCCAAAAGATTTTGAAGTTTAGTCAATATTTTCACCAAACTAGCATCAAACAAGCCGTCTTCCTGCTAACTATCCCTTTCAACAAGACTAACATTGTACAATTTCGTCACCAATATCACCGTTTCTCAGTGTTAGTTTACGTATAACAAAGAACTTTTATTAAATTACCCTGCTGTTTCGAACATTGGGGTCAGGTGGCAGTAATGTGATTTAGATACATACATACCAACAACGTTATCTAGGTCGAATAATGTAACTGTGGTTTGTTTGGCGAAAAGCGTCGTCTTGAGGCTTTCATTCTATGTAAATGGATTGCTTTTAGAAAATGTGATACATTAATGCCTTTTGTAGTACAAGTCTGGTATGAAAAAGCCGTTGCTTGTAATTGTTTACTCAGAATACTATTCTAACTTTGTTTTATCAGTTTAACGCATTTGTCCTTAGTATTTGGTATTTTTTTAACGTAACACGTACAAGATGGACCTACTTAATTCAACGTCAACAACGATATACGCTTATTTTCTATACTGGCCTGTTGGTTTAGTGGTTAATGACCCTGACTGCTAAATCGGGGGTCGTGGGTTCGATCCCCACCCACCCAGAAGAGGCTCATCACACAAAGTTTTATCCTAGGTGCAGATCGAACCCACGACGCTCGAAGAGTACGCTTACATGATATAGAGTACAATACTCAGTTTTAGAGTACAACTGGCAACTCTAGAATAACGGTTGCTTTCTGTGCCTACTCTCAATATTCTGTGCTATGTAGGTACTAGTACAAAGCTACATAGTGGAAGTACAGCGCAAAGTTGTCTTTTTTATGAAATATTTTTCTCTTCAAGACTTACTTCCTTAATCCCAGCTTATGGAGCTAAGGCTTTGTAAGGAAAAATGCATCTGCTATCTTGAGAATAAGAAAAAGCCTGCAACTTGAAATGCACTCGGCATTATCTACAGAGTTTGTACTTATCTGAATTGTTGATTATAATAGGTATTCGGAATATTAATATCTTTTCTGTGATTGTTTATGTGTACTTATATTTCAAATGTTTAAGTAAGCTTTAATTGGAAATTTTCAATAATATTATATTTTGTTTTATGCTATTTTATTTCAATATCTGGTGATAGAATATAGTCTCTTATAGTCCAAAGTTGTTCCTCTAAGGGAGCGTCTCTATGGGCGAGAAAATCGCGCGAACTAGCGATTGTTCCACCAGCGACACGCAACGCAACGCAATCCTCAATTTACGTGGCAAGACGCCTGCGTGCTTGCCACACTCTTGCAGCACATCACCACATTCCGTGTCGAGCGCGCGGCGATACCATGACGTTTCTCTCGCTCTCAGCCACTCGTCGCAACGCCGCAATAATATCGCCGTGTGTCGACACGTTCTAAGCGAGTGTATATAAATAGGATGACGATAATATCACCGCGATTCTCTTGCCCGCATAGACGGTTCCTTAAGCTGACGTCACTTATGTCAAGTTAGATTCGAATGTACGTATGAACAGTCGTGACATTAACAGTAGGTATACCTTTGCTATTGATGCTTACCAGTTGTAGATCTTTACACCTGAAAAAGAAAAAAACAATATTTTTAATCATTTTTATCTATCTTTAGGATTATACAGTAAAATAGGAGTTTCTTTGATTTCTAATTATTTAGCATTTTTCCAATCTCGATATTTTAAACCTAAATCTATACTAAACATACTAATATTCTGTCTGTCTGTCTGCCTTTTTACGCTTAAGCCGCTGAACCCTGAGACCACTGAACGCTTGACTGACTTGTATGTCCAGTGGCTAGTGACCCTGACCGCTAAACCAAAGGTCGTAGGTTCGATCTCCACAAAGGATAAAACTTGGTGTAATGAGCACGATGGTTTATTCTGTGTCTGGGTGTAATTTATCTATAATATGTATGTATTATCTATAATATGCGAGAAGCCGAAGATAGAACAAAGGGGTGTGCAATTGGAGAGGCCTATGCCCAACAGCGGACTGCGATAGGCTGATGATGATGTATGTTTTATAAGCTACGGGTCTTAATCGCGTAAATGTTTTATTTTAAGGCTAAATACCTTTGTTTATTTCCCGACGTTTCGACCGTATTGCAATGGCCGTGGTCACGGGTAGACTGACAGTCTACCCGTGTCTAGGGAAATAAACAAAGGTATTTAGCCTTAAAATAAAATATTTACGCGATTAAGACCCGTAGCTTATAAAATTCTATAATGTGTACAAATCGCGAAAGTTTACGAACATATGATGATGTATGTATTTAGAAATATATAGAGAAAGTATATTTATCAGTTGTCTGGTTACCATAGTACAGGCTCGCCCTATTTGGGATCAGAAGGCGTTGTGTGAGATGTCCCAAGATATTATTATTATTATTATATTAAAATTTGGAATGGAGATGGCGGCGTCCCGGGGAAAGCATGGGATAGTTATTATCCCGATAATTAATATCCACGAGGGAGGAGCCGCGGTCGACAATAAATACAAAAGTTGAGATGTATGGATGGATTTATTTAACGCAACAACATGTAATCAGATCCCGATAAAATTTGGCCCAGAGATAGATTATAGTCTGGAATAGCAAAAAGGCTAATTTTTTTCTCGGAAAATATTTTCGTGGGACCTATTTGTTTTTCAAAATCTTCACGTAAACGAAGTAGTATATAACAGCTATTGTTTAATAATACTTATTTGCTACAGTTTCCCGGAACGAAGTTAATCTTAATCTAATTGTGACATAACGTTATACTCATCAACATAAAAACCTTCTGAGTTGCACCTTGCCAGGCCAATTAATTAGACAAAACTCTGTAACGACTATAAGACTACATCCTACCTAGAAAATTTACTTACCTGATGAGCATATCTGCAACACCCAACTGCGAAGTTTGTGGGCCAGTAGAAGCCACTCAACATGTTCTGATGGAATGTGTCCGAAGCGAGAAATTTTGGGTGCTTCCGTATTCTACCCATATTTTCTACCCACGTGTAAAAATTAATAAATATAATTCCGTTTTCTACCCGCAGAAAATATTAAATCCGTTTTCTACCCAACTGAAAAGTAAAATACATATAAAGCTATAGAATATTGGTTTTGTAACGCCAGCAAAAGAAAACAATGTTAATGATTTTCAAAAAAGTATTTTTTAATGTTCATAAAGTATGTATGACATATAATACTTATATTAATTTGTACTATATTAATTTAAGTTGAACTTTCATATAACAATAGTTTCTGAAACGCTATCAACAAGGCGCGTGTCATAATTACTTGTCAAGGGCTCTGATTGACTGTCCTAAGTTTACAATCGACCAATCAGGACTCGTGAAAAGATATTTGATAACTGATTAGTTTTATTTATAGTTGAACAGTTTTACAAAAACCGGGTGTATGATGAAGAATTAGAAAAATAAAATAATTATTTTTATTTTACACCCGCTTATAAATATTTTATGTTGTAAATAAACAATAACAAACTATATAAAAACCTTAAAATTTTAACCATTTCAAAACAAAAAGACTCAATGTTTACATCTGTATCTACTTATAAATCGTCAATCAAGATTTATGTATCACAGTGTAAAATAGAATAATGTTAGGCTTATTTTCTACTAAAACTACTACTACCTACAGTTCCTTAACTTTAGTAAAATCCAGATTCATTACAATTATAAAATATCACAAAATAAATCACATTTTTGTCAATAGGTATTTTGATGAAAGCTTACGTTCATAAAGAAAAATAATCAACGAATTTTTTTTAATTTTTAAGCTCTGTAAGACATTTTTTACAAACAATGACTAATGGTTATTTTCCTATCTACATGACTAAGACTATAAAAAAATCACAGATTCGTTATAATTATAAAATATCACAAAACAAATCACATTTTTGTCATATTGATGAAAGTTTAATCGTAAAAATCAACGAAAATATTTTAAACACTGCTATGTAAATGAAGCTAATTTTTCCAAACAATGACCAACGCTTATTTTACCACTAGAAATATCGTTCAGTGCCGATTCTATTACTTTCTCTCTCTCCAAAATATCACTACGACGTGGCCTTGATGATGAACTTTGTCCAGTAAAGCGTGCATTTTGTAACTTGGCATCTTTATATATAATTGTGAGAAATTGGAGCATAATAAGCGACTTCTTTTTTGCGACAAAGCGGTTTAAGGTTGCATGCCAGCTTTCGAGCGAATTTGTAGTTCTGTGTCTACAATTATATGCAGACCATAAAGTTGGGGGATATTTACCACCCTGCATATAAGTTTGGACAATATAATCATTAAATTTTACTACATTATCATCTGTGGGACAGTCTTCCATGATATAAAGAAATGCCTCGTCGATCATCTCGTTTGGTATTAGAGTACGCATTAAAGCCAGGTGTTTCTTCGGATGTATTTTTTTTGTCAAATCAAGTTTCTTACCTCTCTTGTGAATGGCTTGACAAAAATGGAAATAGCAAGCTCTTGTCTTTGTTTCGGGTGATATCATGTTCATAGCTTCAATGACTGCTGACTCAAAGTCTGTTAAGAACTCTGTAGGTTTCCACATGGGTATTTACGACTTTATAAGTCGAAAAAGGGTTAAATATGTCGATTTATTTTTGTTCATCAGAAGGCAGTACACTAGTGGCGTAACAGCTGTATTAGTATCAGTGCTGCCCATATCACCATGAATAACATATAACTGCATGAACGGATTGATACAGCATTTAAAAGTTCCATCTCCAAAAAACAAAGAAAGTTGAGACATTCGAACTCTTGCTTCTTGTGTAGCAAATGCAATTATTCTATTGTTGCAATCATCATAATCAAACAGGAAAAAGTCTTTATAGGTCTTTGGTATTTCTACTTCGCTTTTATTTTTAAAAACCAATCTTGAAACCTTTTGATTTTTATTTCGAGCATCATGAAATGCTGTCTTCACGCTCGAAAACTAAGGAATTTCTTCTATTAAATCCAATCCTTTTTCTTTTAACAATAACACTTCATCTTCATATAATTGCTGGATAGGGCGACCATCGGAAGATTTTACTCGCTTCTTTATATTTTTCATTGATTTTCTTATTAAAAGTTTAGCAGTGTTAGGTTGACAATTACTGTTGTGTTCACTTTTATTCACAATTAAACTGTTAAATATTTTTATAAATCCATAGCAAGAAGGCGCTTTTGCACAACGCCATATTATTGAATTGTCTTTATTGACTCTTTTCTTGTAAAATTCTCTACCATCACACACTAAAACTGGTTTATTTTTACTTGATAAAGTGAAATAAAATTCTGTATTAATTGTAGAACAGTCTTTACTTGTACTTGGCTTAGGATTCATTTTAAGGCTTAAAATTATCTGCACAATATTTACTCCTGTCTTGATGGTGACTAACATATAATTAAAAAATAAAAGACATTAGCCGTATTTCGCCATTCTTCGACGCAATTAGATAGACAGAGATAGCAAAATGATATTGTTTTTGCTTTACCTGCCTAGCAAAATTATATTGTAAACCCTTTTTCGCTTTACCTGCCCTAACCTACTGACGTCAAAGATATACTCTATAGCCAAACTGAATAAACAATCATTAGGCATTTCGTAAATAAATTTGTACTTTTAAATAGTTTAAATTATTGCGCTGTCTGTACCAAAAGCTTAGTTAATTGAAGTGGGTAGATACCGGAACATATTTTAGGTAGAATACGTAAAAAAATATTGATTTTGAAACTGTGGGTTTAAAACGTAATAAGTTTTGGGTAAAAATCGGAATAAAATATTCGTGGGTAGAAAAGGTGGGTAGAATACGGAAGCACCCAATTTAATACCTGAAGGTCCAACGAATGTGCAATTAATGACCGTTATTTTAAATAAATCTAGTTTTTGTAGGTAGGCAAACTTACAAAACTCTTGAATATTATTTAGGCGAAACTCTCATTTTGAGGGGCAACTGGTCTAATAGGACCTTTAGTACCCGTACGGCTCACAAAAGTACCAAGATCAACACGAAAATATTCCAGGAAGAAATACTTCGTGTTATTTTAGCAGCAGTAGTGAACTTGGCAACAGTTAATCTGAGTGCAGAAAACGATTATGAGGCCAAGTGCTATTAAAATAGGCCAAGTTAAAGGTCTTGCTCTTTGAAGAGGAGCGATCTCGCCAATGAGTGCAGTTCAATAACCTCGTAAACACATTTGCGTCTTGATAAAACCATTCTAATTATTACCTTGGTGTATTTAATCATTTACACAAATTAATGGAGTATCTGCTATTTAAAATAAAGGAATAGATGATTGTATAAAAATAGATTGTCAACCTTATAACCGCCAAAACGTTTAAGAGTGAGAAAAAAGTTAGTTTTATATTTTTTATTTTGTAAAGATAACTAGCAATGTGGGTTTGTGGTCTCACATTATTAGCAATCCTGTTAACCCCTCCAGCTTACGGGTTAGTGGGTTCACGTTATAACACATTCCGGCGGCCCGTTCGCGAAGGTGGCGAGCGATACACGGCGGGTTTTTTAGTGGGTGCAAACCCCACACTACCCCCACCGTCTTCCCCGGATGGTGGGGGTGCTCGTCAGGAATTTTTACCGCCAAAAGAAAAAAAAAAGGAGTGGGTTCACGTCGGTAGTATAATGGGTAGGATTCGAACCCACGACCTCACGATTGCGAGACCGATGCCTAGCCATTAAGCTACTTGCTTTCAATTTAGATGTATTTTAATTTCCTGTATCATAAACGCTAGATTGCATTCGATATTTTTTCAGACTTGGCTCTGATTTCGAAGGAAAGATTATTCCAAAACACTTGACGCTCACATTCCAATATTAGCACTCGTAGAGTTATAATTATATCTACTTTCAAGACTCACAGCACGCACGGAAAAAAAATCCTGTCAAATTTACTTTCACTATTCTGAAAGGTCATAAGGAATCATAACCGCAAATGCGTGTTTAAAGTTAAATGGTTGTCTGTAAAGTTGGTTCACGTACCATAATTTTACACGATGACGTCATAAGAAAACATTGATCACATTGAATAAACAACCATGCCTGTGACACCTTTTCTTTTTTTATTTCTAATTATATCGCATGTCCTATAAAAAATAAAAATTACTATAAAAATTACCTATAAAAATTACTTCCATATTCGGCCTGCGACATTATAATTTGTTTAAATGCTCTCTGTAACAAAGCAATAACAAAAGCCGTGATAGTTCTTTAACTACCGACTAGATGGCGCACGCGAGGGCCCAAACTCGCAAGCATCAAGGGATAGAAAAATTTGAGGTCTAGTAACATAGTCCAGATAGGTGGTTCGCTTCTGGCCCCGGTGTGGCTACGGAAGTCTCGGGTTCGATTCCTGGGTCTGGACTTCAAATTTTTCTATATTTCAAAAATGCAATTATTGTATTTGTAAAGTAATTGGCAAGAAATGCCTATAAAAATTACCTCTAAATCGCATGTCATTGTATTAAACAATTATGCCTGTGACAGATTTAGTGGACTCGACGGTCACGATACTTCAGCCTATCAGCAGGCGATATGGACCTAACTGGAACGTTACCGGAACGTGAGCGGTGACGACACACTTTTTCGTGAGTGCAGCCCGTCATCGATTTATAAGACGTTAAAAACAGCAGTGCGAGAGAGGCCCTACATTACACGTCTTGCGTGACTAAAAAGTCTAGTCTAGACCATCAAATCTATGATTAAAAACAATCCCCATATTCTGACACATTGCGGCCTCGTAGATAACCTTGATGGCCTGAACCCGTCTCTGTGATCATCCCAAAATAGTTGTGTCCCCACTCATAATGAGCAGAGATGGCCGAATGCCAATAATAAAGTATTATCTGTTGAGGTGAGAGTACGAATTAAATGACGGAAAAGTACTTTGTACTATTAAACCCTTGACGTGCTATAACTTTAACATGTGTATTTGTTTATAGTAACGTAACGTAACGTAGTGCCAAACGAATGGAGGAATTTGAATTTAGTTTTTTTTTATTAGGAAGGCCATTGAATTTTAAAAAACTTAGCCATTATTCCTTGAGTTGTTTTTTGAAATAATACCACGTAAGAAGTGTTTTTGAAATGGACACATTGCGACATGTAACGACCCGTCCCTGTTTTGCAATAACTTTTCTCAATTTTTTGTGTTTAAGACTTCGGCAACAACTTGAAATCGCATCTTCTATCTTCTAATTGCTTTGGTCTTCTCTGATAATCAGAGTTGGGAAACATGTCTTATCATTTTTACTGATTTTTATTTTCTCATTGAAAACAATAGTTATTTAAAATTTGAAGCAGTAACCGTCCTCGACCATCAACTGTATGTCTCACCCTATAACAAGAATATTTTACACGCGCATTCAACTTGCATCGTAAATATTGTGAATAAAACAAACAGATGATTTTGTTTTGAATAAAGTTATATTTACAATTTTGTATTTCGTACGACAAACTGTGAATTTGAGTTGTAATTAATTTTATTGAATATTTACGTCTGAGAAATTCAAAACAAATTATTTTGTGAATAGTAAACATGTTTTTATTGGTATGAATATGAAACAGATTTGTAATTGAAATCGTATTCGACTTGTTACGCTTTTATATCAAAACCGTTATAAGCTGTGGAATAATTAACTATTGTCGTAAGTCGTCATTAAGAAATCAAAATTGTTCTTAAAAATATCTAATACCAAGTTTTATACATTAGGAAAAGCCTATGTCCAGCAGTGTACCGATACAGGCTGAAGATGATTCATATAAGCTTGTAATTAACTAGTTCTTGCCTTGACTTGATTGTCGGCTATGGTGAGACTGTTGTGCCAGAGGTTGTGGGTTCGATTCCCGCGCGTTACATCACTTTAAGTAATCCAGATGTTGTGGTATCATTTGCCATTTGTGTCCGTAATAATTAAGGTATGTTTGTGAAATTTCTCGTGACATAGTGATTATTCCCTATTGCGGGAGTTAATACAAAAACACAGAGACATCGTTCTCACGAATCTCGGAAAACCATCAGAACAATTTTGAAAAAAGGTGGTCCAAAATTCTATAATCTAAGAACCGATTTCAAATTCCTAGTAAAAATGATGTTATAAGGTAAATAATGGCTATGGCTTTTTATACACATGTAACTAAGATGCACATTTAAATAATGTAAATGATTCTTACTTGAAAAGAATATAAACGAACGAAAAGAGAGACGTTTAGTTCTTAGTATTACATTGCTAGCCATATTCCTGACAATGAGTTATTTATTTAGCTACATTATTAATGTATATATTAATAACGTAGCTAAATATATAACTCAGCCTGTCAGTAATACGATGACCTAAGTTACAACAATAAAAGGCAAGTACAATTCTTATGCGGAACATACTGCCAATTTACTCAAATCCAGACACAATAAATATTACGTTTTACTGACAAGCACGTTTATTGAAGGACCTTGAAATAAAGATGTATACTTGGTTAGTATTTACTAAAATACTGCAGCATCTTATATTCTGTTTATACAAATAGAAATAACCCCATATACTCAAGCGATACTTATTTTTGATTGGTGCATAAAATATATCTTTCTCCAATATTTACCTTAAAGTGACAATAACAGTATGAAAGTTACTCGTAACATCTCAAAATTGCACGAAGTTTGAGTAGGTATTCGAAAATTCTCGAGACGTCAATATTTTTTACAGTTTTTATTAATTGTATCGCTCTGGTTGACATTTGTAAACATAAATAATACATTTTTGTAATCAATGGCAAATGAAAATAGTGGCAATAAATTTCATTGTCAATTCTTTTCTCATTAGTTTCATTTATAGCATTGCAAATTTTATAATTACGTTTTTATTATTCCTTCAGATATTTGTAAGTGTTGTAGGTATTTGACCTAACACACAAAACTACTCTTATGCACTTTAAACTTTGATCAAATTTATGACAAAAATACGTTGAACATGTTGCTCAAAAATATAGAAAACAATTTAAAAAACTTTGTTTGTTGAGCACAAACAGCAATGTTTATTAAATAATTTCCAAACATGCAGAGAGAGAAATTCACTTTGTTTGAAAAATCAAGAGTTATTTGTTCTAAACATTCTTTGATATCTCTTGTGTACAATCATGTGTCAGTTTGTATTCCTTTGTATAAACTTAACTCCAAACTGGGACAAAATAATCAGGACACCCTTTACACATTTGCAATATATTTATGTACACTATTTTATTTACAAACTATTTTATAGTCACACTCACACTCATTTTCTTTTCTTTCTTTTTCGTAAAATTTTGTAAAACTAACTCAGTGATTGTTGGAAAACGTCAAATTAATACTAATAAAATTATAAATGTTGATTAACTTTTGCGATTTGTACACATTTGTTATTTATTTAAATATGTATCTATGTATATATATACTACGGGTCTTAATCGCGTGAATAATTTAGAAAAAAAAAAATTAGACTTTTGGCCAATGATTACAATTATTGGATTTTCATAAAGTAAATACCTATATATTTCAAAACGTCAGTAAAGGCTTCCGAGCCCCTGTAGAACAAAAGTTTAACTTAAAAATAGTTCTGATTTCAATTCAACTATTGAACTTTTTTATTTAGTTTAGTAACACTTTCATATTTTGAATGTTCATAATAGACTGAATATGATATAATTATCCACATAATTACTTTTATTATTTTCATGCAAAATTATTTTATTAACAATTACTTTATCATCACAAATAAAAAAATAATAAAAAATCACATTTTATTCAAAGTATACCTAAACGTATTTAAATAGAAAATTATTATACCAGTAGCCAAAATTAGGTATATCAGTAGCGAAAATTTATACCTAAGTTGTCGGAAGATCAGGCAAAGTTTATCTAAAGTTTGGAAGTCTTAATGGATTTGGTGGAAATTTAGCATATAATTTGCACTACATAGGCATCCAAAACCTACCTATAGAATTACCAGCATTTTGGATAAATGTTATTATATTTGCTATGTAATAATTTAAAGTATGAGAATTTGTGGCATTTAAAAACTTATTGAAAATAATACCAGATATCGTACTCAAATTTAGAAAAATACTCTGTGTACTTTGCGAATAAAATTTTCTTTTGTTGTTTTTTCGAGATAAATTTGCCTTAGAAATCGTTCAAATTCAGTTTAACAACTGCCAACATTATATTTAGAAATGTCATTTCTAGTTCAATTACCATAATTATAATAGATACTTCAGAACAGTTTTTAGATAATACTTCAAAAAATTTAATAT
Source organism: Herminia tarsipennalis (assembly GCA_945859575.2). Lineage (NCBI taxonomy): Eukaryota > Metazoa > Arthropoda > Insecta > Lepidoptera > Erebidae > Herminia > Herminia tarsipennalis. Next base: position 13,543,223 of record OX243855.2, read on the forward strand.
AAAAGGATGAATATTCTAATACAAAAATAAACAAAAGTGACATTTTGGTCAGAATAATGAATGATAGATATTCAAAATTCCGACAATGGTTGTCAGATGTCAGTGTCACACGTCAGTTATGTCAGCGTCTACGTAGTCAGTATGAGTAATGTGTGCTGTGATGAATTTGTTGTTACATTATTTAGGGATCCATTCATCTGAATTTGCCTACGTGTTTGTTTTAACATGTCCATTCCTATAGAGCTTATGTTAACGTTGGAATAAATTATGTTTCTATAATGGTTATAAACACACTTTGAATATTTAAAATATCTTACTTTATACCATTATATTATTTAAGAAGTTCAATATTTTCTTTTCATAAAAACTACAATGCTAACCCTGTCAGTCTTTTCTGTCAGTTAATCGCCGGAGGCCGTCTTAACTGACAGAAAACTGAACGTAAATTATCACCTAATTGTCAGATAAATCTTACTGTATTGCGATCAGAGGATTAAAACAACTAAATTCGTGGTTATTGTTCTACAAATAGAAGTAGTAGTAGAGTAGTAGTAGAGTGGGAGTATCATAAAGAAGTATTTGCCAGTCCTAGCCAGGGCTTCAATAAAATTTATTTATCATTTATTTACATATTTTTACAAAAGACATTGTTCTTTGATGAGAGCCTACTATCGCATACTTAACCTAAATTTAATAAGAAGAATAATATCAAATCACGATCGTAATTCAAAATTTCTCCAACTTATAATCATAGACTGTTTTTTTTCATCAGATTCATTCGGTCTATTTCAGGTTCATAAATTGGATACTTTCCAAAATACTACAACGGTCTTAGTGTCATATGTCATGTTGCTATTATAAATAAAGTAAATCTTGGGATAATGTTAAGTCTCACTCCCACTGAAGTGTAACGGCATAACGTTGACGCCTTTGATTTCCAGGGTGTTATTTATCATCCATGGGGACACGGGAAACGGTAAATAGTAGGGCGTGAAGTGTTTTTTAATGTTATGATCGTGAAAATTATTATATGTCAGCTGTTCAAATAGAAATAGATATTGGGAGTGGCGTAGAAATGTGTCGTGCGTGGTTTTTAAAAATAGAGTAAATTATCACTTTTGGTGGGTGTCGCCTCTGGGTGGGAACGAGACCGACTATCAACAGGCCAGTAACCCGTTATTTAATCAAATGTTGTTGAATGATATCTATATAAAATAAATTTTATGACTCAAATGTAAGATACTATATCTAAGATATAATAGGGTGAATGGTGTATATTGTAGGCCGTAACTCAATTTTATTATAGTCGTTGTTAAGTTTCATGCTGTCCCTGTCACTTTATGGTGAAGAGTAGCGATATAAATTTGAAACCATCATCAATTTAAGTAAAATATCAATATTTAGAGATACATCTTTAAAGCACGCTGAGGTGCATACAGGCCAACAGTAAAACACAGACACGAAACTGAAAATGATTCAGGGATTCAAACGTTATTATTTACCATTATGTTATGTCTTTGTTTAAATTGTAGTCTAAACAAGCAGTTTGATGTATATTACATTTAACGTTTTATTACAATTTTTTAAATTTTAATATTTAAATTATTTTATTTTCAGTTATAAAGAATATTTAAAAGAGTAACTGTTGTACTGAGTTTTGGTTATGTTAGTGTCAGAGATTTTAGAAAAAAAGACAACTCCAGTAGAGTACAAACCCTGTATTGTAGAGGACTTTACAAACATACAATTTAGAGACGTTACGAATATATAGAGTCCACTGAGACATAGATACTATTCTCTAGGACGAGAGTTGCCTTTTTAAATAAAAAAGACCGTTAATATGTAAGTAACGAAGAAGCCAACATTTTCACAGAAAATCTAATATTATTATCGGAAAAACTTCTTTCTTAAGCCACATAATGCTAAAGGAAACTCTCACACGAATTACCAAGGCGTGAAACACGTTTGCATCATTTTACACCTCAACGCACTATTTCCAAGCCACCATTGATCCCTGTATCCGTAAATAAAACCCCTGTGGAATACTTAAAATTATCGAATTTGGGTACCGGAGGCTTACGTGGTTTGAATGTGCGAGTCTTTTGTGTATTTTTTGTTGTAAAGAAGAAACTTTTGCCAATTTAGGGGCGCGGTAACTGCTTTTTTATAAACAGGGTTAGTTTTGACCTATGACTTTTGGTGTTGGCAAATCACCTAAAGGTTTTATTGTTAATTTCTTCAATAATCAGAATTCCAAAGCATTTATAATAGGACATTTTACTATAGACTTACGATCCTATAGCCTGTAAGCAATTTTAACAAACAGAATGTGTGGCACTCGGGGACCGCCGCGGTTAAGCTATTGCATAACATTTTTTTATGCAATGTATGTAATAAATCAACTTATGCAATTATAATTGTTTATTTGTTTTTTAATTATGCAGTATTTTTTTTTCTTTTCATTACATTTCGGAGCAGCTCGTCTCGATCCCTGCGAGCTTCGTACAGTCGTACCATATACATATACGTTAAGCGAACGCTCGGCCGAGCTGCATGGTAGGCGGAGTGGGGGTGTTAGGTTTTATTTTCGTTACGGAACTTCTTGATTCGGTCGCCGCGCTCAAAGCCCGCGATAAAAGCTATGCAATAGCTTAACAAAATATCGAAAACTGAAACTAAGGAATGAGAAATCTTGCAGCCAAGAACGAATTGTTAGAAAATTCTTCCCTTATATAGGGTGGCCAAAGTTAATAAGGTTTACACATGGGTGGAGTCACGGGAAAAGCCAGTAGGTAATAGAGAGCTCTCCAGCAATTCTCGGATAGCGAACATAGTGATACACTATAGTCAGCGGTGAATTTAGCATTACAAAATGGCGTAACTACCAAAAAAAACAAGAGTTATTTTTAGTCAAGTCTTAAATTACATGGGATTTTTCAACGATTAGTGGCTAGTAAGTACAAACCAAAACAAAGTGGTTCCATTTGTATTATGTAAACTAAAAAGCGTCCGTAGCACTGAAACCTTGAACTTTTAGAAACAAAACAAATTGCTGACGTTGAGTATACTAAAAATAATAAAAATGCTAAAAAGTAAAAAAGAATATTTGAATATTGTTTAAATTTCTAGCTATATAAAATTTCAAAAACTGTAAAAAATGCGTAAGATTAAAAAAAAATGGGTTGCACTCTGGGAGTGCCGGCAGAAGTGAAAACTTGAACTTTAACGTTAAGTATTTTTGAATATTTTGAAATGGTTAGGGAATATGTTTTTTTTGTGGTTAATTACAATATTCGTCTATTGCGCTATCGTACACAAACATGACAATTTAATGGCAATGACAAAGATCATGACAATTAAAAAGTTTATATCTCAGAAAAAAATACATACTGTAGAAATTTGAATAAAAACATAAGAAATAATAAATCAAAAAACCAAAATCAAAAGTAAAAATAAAAATGGGATAAAAGTTCAAATAATCGTCAGTTGGACTCAAAATGGGGTCTTCTGGTTTCTGGACCGCCCAATTTCCCACCTGAGCTATAATAACATTTACCTATATATTGTAGCAGTTTTTCATTGCTCATTGCTGCATGGCGAAATCGGCACCATCTACATAAATCATTGCTCACTCACCGCCTTACAAATTTTCGATCAGGGTCACGTGGTCTACAAAGTTTCGAACAAGGTCACGTGACCCTGACGCGAGTTTAACATTTTTTACCAATACCACAAAAAAGTGCACAAGACCGCTAAAGAAGTTTACACTTAAAAAACAATGTTACAACGCAATCAATGTTTCAGGTTTATAGATAAACCTAGCACCTACATCCCAGTCCCAAGATATTAAGATATTAACTATTGCATTGTCATTGAGTACCTACAGTAAGTTATTGAGTTCAAAAGTTTGAATTACCTACCTAAGGTGTAGTCGGGTAAAACAATAATTGAAAGTTAAGAGAATTTATCTTCAAGATCTTTTACTTTTAAAATTGTTATTATTGCGTGAAAATAGTGTTAAAATTTATTGAGAAAATCAATGTGTTGGTTAGGCACAGTGACGTAAGTAAAGACTTCATTATAATTTTGAAATAAGTAAAGTATTCTAAAACAAAAATGCCACTATTTCTAGTTCAAAACCTGATGTTTTAAGTATAGAATAAATAAAGCCTTGAAAAACAATTTTTATTTAGTAACATTGACCTTGAGAACTAGTGTCACGTGGGTGAGATGAAAGTCGTAACAAAATACATTTTTTTGCAATATGTCCAGACCGCCATAAGATTATTTATCATTTACGCTTCGTAATCTTTGAAATAATTAGTTGTTCCACTTCTTCCAACTCACGCAATACATCACTCATTTACCTAAAAATAATACTTGAATATTTTACGTACACAATACTCAGTTTTTTACGAAATTAATGAATGAGTTTATAAATAAACATAAGAGTTGTACGAACATTAAAACGATTTGCAAAAGCATTGCGTATGGCGCCAGACGCCCACATCGACTATACAACATACAGATTATTTATTTTCTAATCGTTTTTACTTAACATTATTTGTTTTTCTTAAATATTTACCTTCGAATGGTAAATAATTTAAACATTTTTATTAGATTACGTTTAATTGTCGTCAGATGATGTAATTTTTGCATATTTCTATCGTTTAAGAGATTTCTATGTCTTGTTTGTTTTAAAACTTCTAAATAATAGTAAATTGCATATGCTATTTTCATCACACTTGGTAATTCGAAACGTTTGCATGATGCTCTATAGATATTTGAAAAAAAAACAGCCTGCGCAAAAAAAGGTAAACAAGATCCTCTACGTCCATATGTAATATCATGCAGTCGAAACTTAGTATTGTGCCTCCAACAGCTTAATGTTACGATTACATAGGTATGTGGGCAGGCCAGTTTTTTTTATTTTTTTATTTATTACCTTTTAGTGGTTTTAGGATGTAACCGATATAACAACATTTTTTTTGATTTTAAGTATTAAACATTGAAAACAGAATTGTTGCTAATTGACGTTTTTAGTATTACAGTCATAATCATGTTTTATATTTTTGAAATGCAAATGAAACTTTTTTTGACATCTCACAGCTGCCATGTTTGCTTTTATTCAAACGTCACTTATCGAAGAACCCTTGGGCGGTCAAGACAAATCTAACGACGTCTTAATTTTTCAAATTATGGATTGAAATATATAAGGTAACAAGATACGCACGAAAAACATAACTCTTCCTTGCAGTTGGGTAATCATTTTAGCAACTTTCTGACAATTAAAATCAAACTTTATGTCAATACAGTACCTGACGGCAGTCCTTGGCGGCACTCTCTAAAGAGGTACTCTGACTGCTGTACAAGAGATTTAGTTACATTTAGTTAGTTCTATTGTATTACCGATCAGATCAGTTTTAAAATCCATAAACTGTTGTTGCGTTAGTTCCATCAAGACACTCGACACGACCCTCTACCCCTAGTGAGAGAGTTGTGTTGGGTTTTATATGAATACTAGCTGTCCCGCGCAACTTCGTATGCGTAAATTTTCCCCGTTTTTGCAACATTTCTAAATGCTGCTCCGCTCCTATTGGTCTTAGCGTAATGTTATATAACATATAGACTTCCTCAATAAATTGGCTACCCAACAAAAAAATATTTTTTTAATTCGTACAAGTAGTTCCTGAGATTACAGCGTTCAAACAAACTCTTCAGCTTTATAATATTAGTATAGATAAAAAGTAAACCTTTATCCTTAATACTTGCAACGTTAAAAACTCCAATGTCCTCGTGTTATTATAATATACGACATTTTATGTATAAGCACGTATAAAATATACTACATATTACGCGAGTTGATATAAATATTTCCTGTGACATCGCATTAATATACTTATGGCGCCCACAATTCGTACATTTCATATTAAATGATCCAGATATGAAATTTATTCAACGAATTATTTTTGAACTTTACTTCTGTGGGCCGAGCAATGTAAATTATTTTATCTAATTTTACGAATACTTAATAAATAGAAAAACAGAAAAACTAAAACGAAATTTCAGGTTTGAAATGGCAGATCAGAAATAAAACGAGAACGTGCTTTTATAAAATTTTCACCAGAAATAGAGTCTGAAAATTTTCTATGCTACTGAATATAAATTGAACTAAAAGTATTTCGGTTTCTGAAAGAGAACTTTATAATACAAACTATATCTGTATTTTATTATTAATGAAAGCCAACGGCCAGACCAAAAATTGGATTGAACTGAATTCTTCAATAATGTAGGTAGGGTGAGGTAATAGGGATCTCTGACTCAGTGGCGACCGAGCAAATCAAGATAGCTGCGAGGTAAAGTAATGTTACCGCTGTCGGTCCGTAGATGGGTGACCGTTTTCAAACATTGTCATACCCCTTCGTGCCTCAGAGAGCACGTTAAGCCGTGGGTCTTGCGCCTAATCTCTCACCGGTATCGGATTTCCGTTCCATCGGACTATAAGATTGAGGGAATAAAAAGTGCCCTTGTGTCTGCGCATACACCTGTTGGCTATAATATAGTAGATATTGTGTAGTTGGCTAGTCTCTAATTAGATTGGGCGCCGTAACCGACATTAATTAGGATACCATTAATTAGAGATTCTAGGAAACTTGTGTTCAAGCTGCAAATAAACTATTGATCCGATTGTGATAAAACTTTGATAGGATGTTCTGGGTCCTTATTCCCGTTTCTTTTTCCGTTTTCGCGGCAAGCCCGTGTGAACTGTCAAAATCTTGTCATAATGGTAAATAGAGAGCTGCGTTTAGAAATGCCACCGTGCATACGCCAGTTCGCACGGGATTGCCGCGAAAACGAAGAACTAAGGTCACCCGCATCCGCGTGTTCCTGGCCCAAAAATAACTAGTCTATGTAGGTGCGGGGTATTTCAACTACCCCGCCTGGTCTTGATAATGTTGATAGGTTTAAATATTTTGACCTTTAAATATTACACGCGATTAAGTCCCGATGATATTCTTAATGTATAGATGAATGTTTGAAATAAAAAAACATTCATTTTGCTCGGTTATAATAAGATAGTAGGTACAAGCAGCGGTAGCCTAATGGCTAAGGCATCGCGGTCTCGCAATCGTGAGGTCGCGGGTTCGAATCTTATCTATGGACGTGAACCCACTCATAACACAAGCCATTAAGCTTAGCTGGAGGAGTTAACAGGATTGCTAGTAATGTGGGACCAAAAGCCGACATTGCTAGTTGTCTTTAAAAAAAATAGTTTTTAGGTGCTATTCCATAATCTACTTCTATAAGGCATTCGATCACACCACAACGATGGGTAAACAGATCTGGACGAAATTTGGAACGTATAGATTATAGTTAGGAAAAGCACATAGGCTTTTTATCCCGGAAAAATGTTCCAAATGAATTTGTTCTTAAAAATTTTCACGCGATCTAAGTCGCGCTACAGCTAGTGTTATAAGTGCTTTGATGTATGTATGGATGTTTGTTATTCAATCCCCTTAAAACAGCTGAACGGATCTGGATGAAATTTCACAAAGATACCGTACACCACAGGTTTTGACTGGTCTATTGGTCTAGTGGTTAGTAACCTTTACTGCTAAACCGAAGAGGTCGTAAGTTCGATCCCCACTCAGGATAAAACTCTGTGCGATGAGCACGATGGTTTATTCTATGTCAAGGTGTTATTTTTGTAGATTTTTACAAACTACTACAAAAATAACACCCAGACATTTACACGGTTACATACGGTTTCCATGCATTAGATTTATTTTTCAAAATTTGCACGAGAACGAAGTCACGGAAAACAGCTAGTTATACATATTATAAGTTTCTACATATAATTGAATAAGCGAACCTTCGTGGTTACACGCATTACAAACCATAAACTAATTTGTGTTGTAGATACTATAATTAATTATCACCTGTAATTATATTACCAATTCTATTGTTTTCTGCAATTAGTGTCGTTATTCCCATAACAATATAATAATTATTAAGATTTATTAGATATTATAAGTAAAACCTTGTAAAAGGGAATATAGGAATAATACTTAGGAACAAGTATATCGTCCTAGTAAAGTAGTCAATTCAAATTCAAAATGGTTTGGTCCCGTTCGCGATTCGTTACGTAGATGCATTTGCTCTCGTTCGCAATTCATCCCGTTTGCCATTGGTACACTTAAATCAGTAGTGTACCAATGGCAAACGGGATGAATGTCATGATTCTATATGTACGTCCTCACGTCATTTATCCTCAATGCAGAGAGTCGGGGCCTCTGCGAATAAGCTTCTCCTTGACTCTGTACTCGGGAGCGCGGATGGCATCGCAGACCGATGTGTATAAGGCCGAGCCAATCTGGTCCTCCTCTAGGTAATGATTCTGCCTCTAGGCCTCTTTCCCCTTACCTTGTCCGTCACCATCACCTTTCTATTTTTCCAAGTGGCCATAGTAATTGAGAGACCTCTGCAGGCAGGTACTGTTGAGCCTCATAGATGACTTGAACTCGGCTAGAATAGATTTGTTGGTTCGGTGTTCTATCCAATGAATTCTCCTGCACTACATTCCGGCTGGCAGTGAGCTTTCTTGAGGGTCCAAGTCTCTAAAGCGTAATGAAAAATTGAGAAAAAGGGGTGGGCGAGCTGCTGCTTTGTCTTTCTCGTGATATTCCTATCAACCAATACACGCCGCCACTCTAATCTTCATATACTCGTTGCATGATATACTCCCTATATAGGAATATATTAAATAAAATTCGAGATAGTATGCAGCATTGTCTGACCCATTTTTTAAAACAAAATGGTTTGGAGAGTGTGTGAGCAATCCTGACTATGCCTTGAATGTAAAAGTATAGTATAGTCATATATAAGTATAGTCTTGGCACCTCCAATTCGGAAAGTACCCTCCACAGGTTATGCCAGACAACGCAATCGAAGTCATTGCTGTAGTCGACGATGCAAATTACAATTAAGGTGTTAAACTTGTAGGCCTTTTCAATTATTTGTCTTATGGTTGTTGTTATTTTGGACCGCAATATTGAAGGCTAAATTAGAACTAGAGTTCTTGGCTGCTTATAGGTTTGACATACTTTTCATCCATATATGTTACCTATATCAAAAACATATTATTTTTTTATCTCTTTGTTCCTTACCTTGGAAACAGCTATACCTATTATCTTTAAATAAAATTCGCGATAGTATGCAGCATTGGCTGACCCATTTTTTAAAACAAAATGGTTTGGAGAGTGTGTGAGCAATCCTGACTATGCCTTGAATGTAAAAGTATAATTAATGAACCAAAGCAGGTGTCATGGCACCTCCAATTCGGAGAGTACCCTCCACATGCTATGCCAGACAACGCAATCGAAGTCATTGTTGTAGTCGACGATGCAAATTACAATTAAGGTGTTAAACTTGTAAGCCTTCTCAATTATTTGTCTTATGGCTGTTGTTATTTTGGACCGCAATATTGAAGGCTAATTAGAACTAGAGTTCTTGACTGCTTATAGGTGTGACATACTTTATTACCTATATCAAAAACATATTATTTTTTTATCTCTTTGTTCCTTACCTTGGAAACAGCTATACCGATTTCGACGGGACTTAATTAGCAGAAAGCTGTTAAAAACACGTTTGATTTTCAAAATATATTTTTGATTCCACGTGAAAGAAGTCATGGGTCCCAGATGATTGAAGCATACCTACAGAACATGCACAAGTCACTTTACAATACCAATGAATATTTAAATTAAAGTAATGTAATCTAAAGCCTCCTTTGTTTTAAGTGTAACGGCGTCCTGCAAAAAGCTTTGCCTTGAGGCGATTTTGATGTCAACCTTACTTTACCTTAGCTTTAGCACAAATCTTGCCATACTTTTGTATAATAATGGCATACACTCTATGGTAAAAAATTGCGCTCAGTGTAATTATTTTGAAATAAAACTCGGATATCTATATGTGACACTAGCAGGCTTATGCCTGAGGTTTTGCTCGCGTTATTTTTTTTATATACCACTGAGGTGGGAAAGAAACATACAGCCCGCCTGATGGTAAGCAGTTATCGTTGCCTATGGACATTTGCAACACGTCGTGCCACGTCACTTACGCGTTGCCAACCCTGTACCCTTTTGTTCATCAGCTTAGACCACGAGTTTCCTTATAGTCTTTGCTGGGCTATGATAGGTGAATGAACCATTATTCATTTTACTCGTAACTTTTGAGCAAACTCAATTCTTTATAGGCAACTACAGAATACTGATGAACGAGATTAGTTATGTGTTACAGCATGTTCCCACTATCTCGCGACAATTAATTTTTCGTTGGCCAACTGCCGTGTCGAAGTATTCCCATTATAACGACTGTCATGCTAGCTGGTTAGACAATCTGTTGTCACTGTTAAAAATGTCGTGGTCGACAGTTAATCGTGTCATCCAATATAGTGATGCTACGGAGGTGGTTTTATCGGAACCGAAGTCGGAGTCGGAGTTTTTAAATTTGATTTGTCGGAGTCAGAATTGGAGTCGGAGGCGGTGTGAGAAGACAAATATGTTAAGATAAAGCTTAAGAAAATAAGATAAAAAAGAGAAACATTATTCAGTCATATTTAATGTGTGAAGGAAAACATCGATCGGGCGGGACTCGAGCATGCAATCATAGGAAATCCCTGAGATTTTTTTCTACATACATGTATTATGTATAAATTAGCTTAAAGGGGCAGCCGCTACATGCTAGATACCTCCGATTAAAAGTCCGATTGAAAGTTGTCGGAGCCAGAGGTGTAAAATCAATCGTAAGTTCCCACCTTTCGGAGTCGGAGTTGAAGCTCCATAACATCCCTGGTCCATTAAATGAACACTTTCATTTAAATACGCACACTACGACGCGGCAATGCTTTGAACGAAACGATAATCTGTCATCACATCATACTGGGAACGCACCTTGAGTGTTTTAATACAAAATAACCACATAGAGTGCTAGTTTCTATGCCATATTACGTCAACTATTTGATCACTATACGAAATTAAAGTAAGATTCTTGATAAATCTCTGCAAAATGTCACTGTAGCGTTATTTCAGTTAAATATTATGGTTAAAGCCATATTTACTTCCGTACATTAATGAAATGGTCGGTATAATTAATTCTGCACTGTACATTGAGGGAATTACAAATGAGATTGTTGTGTGCACTTGGTTGAATAATTTGGGGCAATATATTTTAATGTGTATCATAAATAAGCATATTACTTAATGTATTGTTATTAATAAGTATTAAGGTGCCATGTCACTGTACGCGGAAAAATCGAATGCCGCCCAAAAGTGACATCAAAGTGGTCTCCTGTGGGCTGTGAAAATATGCCATTAAAATGCTTAGAAAAAGAAGAATAAATGTTTGTTTCCTGGTGTGAGGTTTTGTAAATCCATGTTCACTGACTTATCAGTTAATAAAAAACGGTTGTCTGTAAAGTCGGTTTACAGACGATAATTTTACGGATACATCGCCATTCGCGTTGCTTAGCTACTAATCAGTAACTTTAATTCCAATTGTGTCGCATGTATTGTCGCTGCAACCGCCATTCGCTGCTGCCTAGCAACCAATCGATAGCGTGACTTATTTTTAGACACTATTTCGTGAGTGCAGCCCGTCATCGATTTATAAGACGTTGTCACGTCAAAATTTAAATAGTTCCTATTATACGAGAATCACCTACTACTACATCTGGATCACCAACGAATGGATCGCTTGGTTGTTATGTTGATTAATCAAACGACTAATCAGCCAGCTAGACTATCCAGACAAATGGAGTTTACATCCAGTCGGAAAATAACATGGGATTGTCTGAAAAGTTTATAAACTTCTTAGTCTTCCAGACGCCTGTTTGGTCAAATTATAATCAGTAATTATTTTATTATTAGTTAATCATTAAAGCTTGTAATTCAATTAATCGGATGGTATCCTTTTCATTCAAATACAACAAAGCAAAAAAAATAACTGTTTGCCAAATAAGTTTTCTCTTTGCCTCAATGATTACATCCCCTAAATATAAACTGGCAGTTACATCCTTTCTCTTCCACACCAACAACAGATTACAAACGTTCATTACGCACTGTTGAAACAGAAACAATATGCAATTAGTTATTCACATCACTTCACTCTATGTTTAGCGGGCACTACGGGATATTACGGCGTAATGACCACTGTGATCTATTGTTGCGTGTGAACCCGACTGGGATTATGACTCATTGCTAAACAAGTTGTCTAATTAATCAGCCAGTAAGTTTACGCTTTGTTACGTACATACCGATCATAGTTAACATGTGTGCACTATTTTTTTATTTTGAATGATATTTACTAATTATTTGAAGAAGATGGGTATTAAGACAGAAACTGTATAACATAATATACGAAAAAATAATAATACCATAAGTCTAGTTACCTATTAAAGACATTTCATTTAGTTAAATTATTTCATCTCCGCTACACAACATGCTCATCACATAAAGTTATCCTAGGTAAGGATCGAACCCACGGCCTCCGGCTTAGCGGGCAGAGTCACTAGCCACTAGACCAATAGGCCAATAATTGATAAAATTGCAGGTTAATATTTGTATATTTTAGTAGGTATAAACACATTTAAAGAACCCTCGAATTTGACCACACCTTTCTGTCTCTTTCAAATGGCCGGTCCCAATAATCTATCTATCAATGGATAGATAGATTATCTACTAGAGGTAGAGTTTTAACATATTTTGTATGGAACTTATGTTAAATATATATTCGTAATGTACATTACGTAAGTTAACATCAGTACCTACATAACTAACTCTGTGGAACAATCACAATAACGATATAGACATACATTTTTTCCAACGTTAAAATTAAAACTTTACATTAGTCAAACGTGTAACAGTGGACATTTTTATAATATTTTTATCACCATATAATAAATTCATAGCTATTTTAACATAACTCTTTTATTCTTATTTATAAAGAGTCAATATTTTAAACACACATTTGCACATAATTCCTAATTATGACAGCAATAAAAATGACAAATGGCAACATTCACTTTGTGTATGATAATTTAAAAACAACAAGCGATATTGTCACTGCCATTATGTTTACAAAGTGCACTATATTTAAAAGCTAGGCCGGACACATAACAATATAAAACACGATATATACGCGTCATCTTGACAACTTTGTTGGTTATTTGGCTCGATCGCAAGTTTGTTTGTAGCGATGACTGTGTGTATCATTAGTATGTGGAGATTATGATGTCCAAATATAGGTCAATAAATATAATAATTTAAATGTTATATAGTATTAGCACAAAACACTAAAGTACAGAAGGAAAACAAGAGACCAAACTCTCGGTACAACTTTGGAACAAAAACGTTTTTTTTTGTCTGTCAATTTTTTTTATATTGTGTAGGTATATGCTAATTTCATCATAATATATTACAAGCAATTTAGGCACATAAATGAAAGCTAACTTAAACATAAATGGCTAATACTAAGTTAATTATTACTGACGAGGACTAAAGACCATAAACAGATGTTCCGACGCTTACGATAGGGGTATATATAGGGTATGTTCCACTCCTTATTATCAGCATGACGGGAGGGGAGGAGTGGAATATTCCTACATCTAGTCTATTCAAGGAAAAAGTCGACTCTCTGGCTGTTTGATACCGGACTTACTTAAATACACTTAACGGAATCGGTTTAAGATTCCGTGTTCTTGAGTGATGTTTATAATGTGTGCGTTACTCGAGCGACCTTTGTCTATAGTTTTCTTCTGCCCTGTCAGTGTTTTGTGATATTACTGCAATGTCTATTATAATTGTGACGTGATAACGTCTTGTAAATCGATGATCGGGTGTACGAAAAAGTGTCACGTAATAACGGTTACGTCATTGATTGATTGCTAAGCAGCCACGTTATTAATTGGTTGCTAAGCAACAGCGAGTGTGATTGCAGCGACATGACATGCGATACAATTGGAACTAACATTATTGATTGATTGCTGAGCAACGCGAATGGCGATCAGTCAACAACGTTTTCTTACGACGTCCGTAAAACGATTTTACAGAAAACATTTTTTTTATTTATAAACTGCTCTTATTCTGCTCGTATTTTTAGATAGTTATACCCATTTTTTTGTATAGTTAAATATTAAATAGTTTTACATATTATAATAATGTATTGATTCTCATTAATATGATTATGCCCTCAATTCACATTTAATTTCGTTTAGCGGTTTGAAGTTATTGGCACATGAACTCTCAAATTAATTATTATTCAAATCAAAACATTTCAATTTTCACATTTAAGTATAATATTAGCAAGATAAATGTAATAGCAGAATTATTTACAACTATTTTGCACAAAACCAAATCGTAAATAATATTTACTACCTACTTTAAAAATAAAGCTTCAGATGGAACACGAGCGTCCCTATTACTCTTTATTGCCATCAACTTGTAATCATTAAAAAATAAAAAAAACTGCAGAGGCTCGCACTAGGTAGCTAGGACAAGGCTTTTCGACATAGCACTCATCATCGAAGAAGTGCCCTGTCTCTAGACCCTAAACACCAGTAGCTTGGTCTCTGTACCAACCTACCCAAAATAACTCTTGCCCCATTTGGTCTAAACCCACGTTTAAGTCTAATAAACAAATTTTACATACCTCCAGGTTAATCAGATAGCAAAAATATACTTACCCCAACCACTAGTTCCACTTTAGATTTCCTAAAATTACTAGTATTTACACGGGGGTCAAGGGACAAGCGACAGTAACTCTGTATAAATTACAGTCATAGACGGGTAGCCCGGAAACTGACCTCCGCATAAATATGTATGTCTGTGGTTACGAATTGATTGATGTGAAGAGGGATATCGCTGGTTTAACGAACGTAAATGTGTACTTCAGAATATGTGTGTGGAGAACACTGTTTATTTTTTAAACACAATTTTGTTATTTATGGCACCAAATTCTTTTTAAATTTAAAGGAGTATGAATCAATCATCACCCCTTTTCGATCTATTGTTGGATAGACCTCCCCCGATTTGGTGAATAACACCCGGTGTTTGGCTTTTCGCATCCAGAACATCACAGCGACCTCTTGTTGGGGATCGATACATCTGGCTGAAAGTCGTCCTACCTTTCGTTAATCAAGTCGTAGTCTCTTTTGTAAAACTTGCTCACATTCTTTCAAAAAGTTTAGAGTATATTTTTTAATTGATGAAAAAAATGGTTCAATTTAGATTCGAAAAAGCCAATCGAGCATTCGTGCAGTTACTAACCATTTACTACGACTGCCTCTGTGGCGCCGTGGGAGTGTATCCGACTGCTACGCAAGAGGTCGTGGGTTCGATCCCCACCCAGGATAAAACTTTGTGTGATGAGCACGATGGTTTATTCTGTGTCTGGGTGTTATTTATCTATAATATGTATGTATTTAGAAATATATAAGTATGTTTATCAGTTGTCTGGTTTCCATAGTACAAGCTTTGCTTAGTTTGGGATCAGATAGCGTTGTGTGAGTTGTCCCAAGATATTATTATTATTATTATTATTATTTAAAACGATGTGAACGATTTACGATTGGGCAATACCTAGTTGGATTGTCTAGTCAGCATTTCAAATAATTTGAATTGGTAGATTTGTGCTTTGTTCATAAACGGAGCTAAACGGATTTCCATCAAACTTAGTCCACAACCATTCTAATAATAATAATAAAACTAGCTTTCTAATAAAAGAAACTATGCCTAAATCAAAACTTTTATTTAAGACTTACGGTGCCACAGACATATAATTTCTTCACACTCATAATATCTCGGTCAAAATAATTTGTCGCTGATATTTGTAATACCTAACTGAAGGTTTATTTTATTACTTCCTGTTACTTAATATACACTAACAGTAATGTTAGCATTTACCCCATTACCTTATACCACTTTGCCCCACAACAATTTGCTCAATTATGTTAATGGTCGCTCAAAATAAGTCAATAGAGAAAATCGATTCCCCTTTGTGCAAGGTCAAGGTATACTTTCAATCATTATAATGGGGTAATAATGTAATTTTCTTCTAAACAAAAGGCTATTTTAGGGAAAAATAATTGTAATATGGAGTCCATTACTGAAAATTAATATTTTAAGTGGGGAAGAACCAGTTACTTCCATCTGAAGTCGTAACGTAATCTATGCTGTAATATTATAAAATTACTCTTACCAAACTGAGTTTTTTAAACACATTAATCTCTGAAAGTACTAGACTGGTTTTGATGACTGATGGATGGGATTAACGACATCATGCATTATTTCGACCAGGTTTCCCCGGCCGTGGTCCCAAGCGAACTTAGAAGCGAGACGTCACTACTTCATTTCTGAATCCTCAATTTTTCATCTTATTAGTACACACAGCGCTGACTGTGTTTATTTCAAGCCAACTTTGTCTTAGTTCAGTGTCGATTAACTTGAAATAAGTACGTGACAAGATGTATATTACACGCCAAGTCGCGATCCTCAATTATGTCAACGTGTGAAATTTAACAGTACAGTCTTAATTAAAGCTATTTCTCTATCTATCTATGCATCAAGTAAATTGCATGAAATGGCTGTTAAGAGTCTTCAATTTGCCAAATTGTCAATGTCTAATTTGCCTAGTTTTGCCATTCAAATTCGTGAAAACGACTCATAGCTTCGAGAGAATATTTTATGCTTATGTCCCATTGGGACATAGCAATTATTTTATTATTGTGTAGGTAAGTGTATGCGTGAACTGTGTAGTAATTTTATAATTTTTTTATCATTTTTTATTTTGACATTTTCCAAAAATATATACTGATCGCTGTTAAAGGTATCTAATAAATTACATTATTTTGCCAGATAAATTTGGAAATTTCAATTACTTTTGTGACAAAACTCTTAAGTTTCATGAAAATTCAGAGAGCAATACGGTTGTTTTTGACGTGATAACGCCTTATACGCCGCTGCACGCACCATAAAATGTCACGCTATTGATTGGATGCTAAGCAACAGCGAATGGCAATTGCAGCGACATGACATGTGATGTAATTGTAACTAACGTTATTGATTGGTTGCTAAGCAACGCCAATAGCGATATGTCATCAAGTTTTCTTATGACGTTGTCACTTAAAATTATTGTCCGTAAACCGACAGACTGACAACCATTTTTTGTGACACACACAAGCTTTAGTGCCTATATTGTATGGGTAATTAAATAAATATTAGGTTACTAGGTTATGTAAGTATTAGGTACCTATTGTACCTACCTATATGGAAATTTACAAGAAAAATGTAAGCACATTTTTGTTTTTTGGAAAACAGTAACAATTGTGTATTCTTTTCCTTTTGCCCTAACAAGCTTTTTATCTTATTCGGTTAGGATCAATAAGTAATGGTGCGTGGTTTACCAAGCAGCATCATTTAATACTGACACTGCTTGAAATATTTGACAAAATATAAAACACACGAATCTTAAACTTTCGCGTACACACATTCGTCGATTACTTCCCAATAAAGAGTCTTTAAACCGATTCGCAAATGACAATGCGAATAACATTGCATTTGAATACGCTGACCGCATCTTATACCTACGCGGGCAAACATTTGTCCAATTAATGAGGGGTGATGTAGGAAAGAGTATCATACTAAAGTGCATCTTAAGTTACTGTTTCCAACTAAGTACGTTACTTAATTATGATTTACTCCTTAACTGCGTCTACAATGGTGTCCAAACCTGCACCCGCTTCATTACTGTCATGTACCCCGACGGGTATATTGCGTACCGCGGCTATGTATTCCGGCCGATTCTATAACGGAATGGTGTAGTAGGCGCATACATTTATGGTGGTAGGTCTAAGTCATAGCCGTGGTAGGTCTAACCACCACAGTGTCAGTTATTCTTCCGTGAAATAGTGTTGTTAACACATCAAAGTGTCTAGCAAGTGAAATTATTGGGCAAATGAGACTGCACTAATGTCTCAAATGAAGTAATTTGTTGACAATCAAATCTTTGTTAAACAAAAATTTAGGTGACACTGATACTGTTATGGACTAGCGTGATGCTTACCATCAGGCTGACCTGCTCGTCTCTTCATTTTGTGGTATAAAAATATACAATAAGTGTATTGTAGTACAATAATATTTTACTGTCTAAACTCAGTCAATCAGTGATGTGAGCCGTCACAATACGTAAGTATAGTCGTATTTTCTTTTATTCGTCTTATTTATTCATTTCTAATCATTAATTGATTCCTTGATATTGACAGTATTGTTAACATTAATGTGTCTTATCATAAAGGCTGAGTATCCCAAATAAAACCCTACTTATTTCATTTCTCATAATTCTTGATTAAAACTTTAATAACAAGATCCTCAAATGATATACCATCCCAAATATCACCGTGAAAACCCTTCAAGCTTCAAGATTATCTGGAAAAGTATCGCATATAATATTATGTTAAGACGTCGTGGAAGCGAGAAGCGTAAAAACCAATTTTTCTCCATATATTACTGACATTTCACTTCGTGATTCTGTGATAGGTACATTTTTATTCGGTCTGGGTGCGTTGAGTTCTTTAATAATCCGCTTTTGGGTGTGGTGTTACTGTTAGCGTGAGGTTTGATAAATAAATATGTTTTTATTTGTAGGTTATATTTAAAACCGGTGAACGGCAAAATGTTGCAAATATCCATCCACTTTATGTTTGATACCTTTATATGGTGTTAGAATATTAGCCTATTTTTTTAAAAACTTAACTATATTTATAATGTTGATCATCCGTATTCGCACGATTTCGCGAATCTGTGAATGTGACTGCAAACCCGAATAAATGTGCAAAGCACAGCATATTCGTTGTTTTCCAAATACATATCAAAGCGCGCGAATTGAAAATTGAATTGCCCGTAGTCACAAAATAAAGAGAATATACGATTAGTATACGGCACAGAGCATAAGGTTTTCTTCGGAAAAGTCTTGACTTCCACACATTCGTCGACAATGTCAAAAACGTCAAAAAAGAATTCGCAAATGGCTTCGCATACGACTATGCGAATAACACTATACATATTTTTATGTAAACAGCTGAAATTGTTGTATACATTTTCAAGTTTTCTATGTTTTACCAAAACTTACTAACTTAAACTCTGCACCTAGGTGCAGAGTTTCAAAGTTTTTGCAGTACAAAAAGCGAGGAAGTTACACAACACATTGCTGTGGTATAACTTCTTGCAGCGTTTTAGTTTTCTTTAGCATCCAATACCGACTGTAAAGACATTCACTAGCAGCGGACTAAGCCATAGACCGTCTTAGGTCCCCTCTAAGACGGTCTATGGCTTAGTCCTGTATACTGTCAGTCAGTAGCGAAGGGTTAAGTTTTTTCTGAGGTAACCCAACATAAAAATATATCTTGCTGGACATAGTTATTTGTACCTATAATACTAAGTAACTACAATCTAAACCGAAGCCGAAAGTAATGGTGTTCTAAGGACCCTCCGCCACTGCTGTCAGATATATAACACAGTTGCAAGTGAAATTACTGGGCAATATAACGAGAGTTAAGACGTAATATCTGGAGCGCGTTGGAACGAAGGCCACGCTCGGTTTTTATGGCACAAGGATTTGAAAGGTGCGACTTAACTTCATTCGGTCACATAAATAAATCGTACCATGTTTAAGTCGTAATTGAATGTTTGCTCCGCTTCCCGCTTACAATCAGACCATACGAAATCAGCTTGTATTTGAGGCATCTGCCGTCTATCTGTCAATGGACGAAATAGAGAGAAATATGCGAATGGGCGGTTCACCATGAATCCACTCTCAATATGCTAGTCTGGTTTCTCATTCCATTAATCTTTGCTATGGGCTTAGTGTTTTAATATTCTGAGTTTGATTCTAAATGCGAAGGGCGGTTTCCATTATAAATATTGTTGTCTATTAGATGTTGGTTTTTCCTTGCTATTTTATTTATAGCCATACAACAGGCTTCTTTTGAGTGATGGGTTGAATGATTTAGTTAAATTAAATATGAATAATCAAAAGACATAATAATTATAGGTACGACTGGTTGTACCTATAATTATAGAACTAAGTGCCTATACTCAAGCATGTGTAATGTTTGAGTTTGGAGCACTTTGTTCTATCAGCTATATTTTAACTTATACTTTTTTGTTAAACTCATTGATAGGTATCGCTTGATTTTTATTGATAGCTGTTAGGGACACATCCAAACATGCATAATTGGTATAATAGATGAATTGATTAATTCATCATATAGTTTAGTGTAAAAATTTGTAAATAAGTTTTTTAGTATTCATTAGTAACTTTTTAAGGGTTTCATTACTGACAACATTGATTTTGCCTAAATGCATTTGATTGGTGCATTCAATAATTATTTCACCTTCTTATTTGACTTAACAAAATTGCATCACGCCATAACTCGGAGTGTTTACTTACAAAATTACTAATTAATTATTTTTAAATTAAATTCATATCAACCCATATGATGGCCCACTGCTGGGCACGAGTCTCCCCAGTAGAACCTACTGGTATGTAGATCCTGGGGGTAATTGCCATAATCGCCACGCTTGGCGAGCGGGTTGGCGATCGCAGTAAGGCTTTAAGTACGCAGAGGACGCTGCTGCCCGTCCTCCGGGGTGAAATCCCTTAGTCGCCTTGACGACACCCACGGGAAGAGATGGGGTGGTACTATTCTTAAGCCGGCACCACACGGCACGGTTAATTAAATTATCAAGACATAAATGTCTGCATTGCAATGGCCATAGCAATAAAATCATTTGATTTTTCGGTGAGAAGTGATGTTTTCTGACTGATATATGATTATTGATTTATTTCAACGAAATAAAAAAAAAAAAGTAAACCGGACAAGTACGAAATGGACTTACTCACTAAGGATTCCGTGTACAAATTATAAATAATTCAGGAATCGAGTTTCGCCGTTTTTAAAGACTATATTTCTATGAATTAATTACAAATGTAAAGTTTTCAGACTTTTCCCTATACTTGTGGTATAAAACGGTATTACTTGCCAAATTTCATAGTTCTAGGTCAACGGAACGTACCCTATCAATTTTAATTCCTTGAGAGTCGAAATGTACGTTTTTTGCGGCAAAAACGGTCGTATCTTTTTTACATTAACTTAGAATTTTGGTTTTGTCAACTTTAAGAGACTGGAGACTTGAGTATATGGTTTTAATTTCCACTCGACACCTCTACGCATTCCCAAAATAAAGGATCGTGACAGACAGACAGACAGACGGACGAACGAACAACATAGTGATCCTGTCTACCGTTTTTTTTCCTTTTGAGGTCCCTCAAAACACGAAATCTCGGACCACTTTGTTCCCAAGGTGTTCCGAGATGTCTATGTGTTTTCCTTCTTTATTCTCGTTTTTTGGTGTCCATAGTCAATGTGCAACATGAGAGGGTATAATAATATAAGTATTTTATCTCCGCCTAACCTTTACTACATACTATGTAGATATAATATATTGCATTAATTCGACCTAATTGGCTCTAAACAGGCTTTTGACAATATCTTACTATCATTGCTATTGTCTTGAAATTATAATAATGTTTCTTGATTAATAAAGTCAAGCGAAGGTTCTGGCTTTATTATATTTGATACTTGCTTTATTTTATCTAGAAATCGTAAAATTTATTTTAATATTTTCTTCATGTAATTTATCATTCCATAACACTGTCTCATTTCACAAAAATATTTCAGATTGCTGCTCTTTGCAATTTATTTTTCTTATAATTTTGCGACATTCAAGCAACGCGCAATCTTTTTAAACAAAAATATGTGTAAATATATAGTGATGACGTTTATTTATGAAGAAGTAATATCAATCACTACTGAAAACTGAAATCTGTAGGGAATGTTGGTAGGGCTTAAATGTAAATTCTTGATGAGTACATACACCCGTATGTAAGTGCTATAGAATAGTGTGTAAAACTAACAAACCGTGGTTATTAGTAGCAGAGTATTGAATCGTCCACAGCTCAGATCCGCTCAGTTAAATTCTTGTTGCAAGCGGATTAACGTATTGCCCTTTTTTCACTCCAGGGTCCCATAATCACGTTCTTTTTTCGGTTTTCGCGGTAAGCCCAGGTATATAGAGTTTAGAGCTGAGAAATGCATCAACGCTCATGCGCGGACATCTTAGAGCACACCGCGCATACGCCAGTGCGAAAACGGAAAAAAGACGAGGAGAAAATAACACCAAACCAGGAATGTCTTATCTTACCGACACAAGAGTGCATTAATGGCCAGTATCTGATAACAGAAGTGGAGACATAAGTATTTACTCATCCTAATAGTCCCACTATTAGTTAACAGTGGAGACATGAAAACTTGCAAATCCTATTGGACCCATTAGTGGAACATAACAGTGGAACGAACAGTCCGAATCGAGTGTAACGGGTTACTATGGCGCGTTAATTTAACATTTTGTATAGAGCAATCGAGGAACGACAGTACTTTAAGTAAACTACACTAAAACCTACCGTGTTAGGGCATTACCATTGCATTTTGTTATTTAAAAAATCACTTACAGAATTACAAAATTAGTAGATTCTTAATTATAGAAGACCAAATAAATAAAGTTCTCATTAACAATTGAAAACGACACTACTTCACATTACTTCTAGCGTCAAAAAATACACGTGACAAATTTCAGGAGAAATAAAACATGAATGCCAGGTCAGACAAAAAGAAAAAAGACAATGAACCTATTCACATACATCTCCGCGAGACCTCTCCGAAAATTGGCTGAATATACAAATACGTTTGCGCGTCGAAATAAACAGAAAAAACAAAGGTCGGGGAAATGGCAGCGAACGACATTGTACCGTATCGCAATTAAACTTGTAGAACGGTTCACGTTTACAAAATGTACAAGCGTTTAGGTATTAATGATTTGATTTCGTGATAGTTACTTTCTGGTATAGCTCCGATTCATTAATGAATGAGGCCCTGCACTATTTTCTTTCACTTTAATTTATCATTTTCTCAATACTAGTGTCCAATGAATCATTACATCCTATTACGAATTGCAATGCAATTGTATAGTAATCGTATTCGAGTCCAAAATGTTTAGTGTATGCATCAGATATAGGTACTTTACACAAGTTGATGGTTGGTGTTGGATGCATTTTTTAAATAATATATTCGTTAGCTATGGCAGTGTCATTTGCATTGACATTGCCATAGGATGAAAAATAGATTACCATCACTGGATTGCAATCTGATTGAATAAAAATTCAAACAATCAAATGGATATAGGGCAATATTAAAGCGATATGTTATTACCGCATTTATTCTCGTCATGTATTTATTAATATAACGTAAAATTTGAAAGCTGTTACAAAAATCATATTCTTCATAGCCACAATATTTCATTATATTATAAACATTCCGCTCAAAATTTGATTGAAAGCAATCAGACAGATTGGATTAAAATGAATATTTTATACTGAAACAATAAATCAAATTTGGAAGTATTTGGATTATTTATCAATCTACATCTGCTAAAATAACATCCATTAAAACATTGCGCTTTGGTAGAATTCATAATTACAATATCGAAATAGCAAAACACACTCACGAAACTTTAAACCATGGACCTATGGAAGCAGATTGTAATCAAAACAAAGATCTAAAGGGAACTTTCGTAAATAATGTTTAACTAATTTATTAAGTTTGAAGACATCTAATTTGAACAAATTAAGTTAATTTAAACAGCTACACGGTCTTGTTGGAAGTTAAAATTGATAGGAGACTTGGTAAGGTTGTTTGTTTAACTAATTTTATCGGGAAGTATTGGTTCGTTAGTTTGGTTAATAACAATATATGCAAAACCCTGCTTGAGGTCCGTGATTCAGTAGCGAATAAGCAGATTGAGATATCTGTCGGATCGTTATATCTACCCAATATATTTAAACCAAACGATCGATCTAACAAATGATATTATAAATAATATTTTTCAATAGACGTCAGAATCGATCTATCAGTCCACGTAGGTACCACGGGACAGGTTACCGTTTATTGTTTTTCATCGTGAATATCACCCAAGGGACTGATGTTGTATTATTATGGTACAAACGACCAACTGAAGCGGGCATCAGGGGACTGTTTATCAAGGAAATGGTTTGTATCCTCGTCATTACGCTGTGCGTTCATTTTTATTATTAGAGCTATATCTTTGGTGTATAGTCTGCTACTGACTGTGGCACTTTGCTTGGAAGGAAGATAAAATACGAGGAAATGACGATTGTTAACGATATTTAAGATGCGGAACAAAATATTTATTTTCCTCGACAATTTTGCTGGATTTCGGACATTTGCCAGACAAAACAAATGTGGTAGAAAAATTGCGAAATTTTGTGTTTTAGTGGAATGCCGAGGTTAAAACATGTCCGTTATCTCATTTAGTTTTGTATAAACGAGCGTATCAAGTGATCTCAAATTACCCACGCTTGTTTCATTGTTAAAGGGCACTGGACCGTGAAACGTGCAACGTAAATATGACCATAGAATAAAACACATTAATATTTGAAAACTTATATAGTACAATTGTGAAAACATTAGATTGGACGAAATACTATTTTGCAGAACATTCTTAGCGGCCATCAAAATAGCTGCTGCGTCAAAATAAAATCCATCTACTAAATTTAAATTTTTAATTTATCTTCACAGAATGTTTTTTTCATAAATGGATGCAGAGACTAGGGTCATCGTCTCAAATATTGTGAATAATTAAAATTTTTCGGTCTTCCAATTTTGTGTATATCATTATTTTAGTCTTTAAATTATCCGTCTAGTTTACTTTTGAAGTCTAGATCAAAGCACGACTGATCTCAATCGTCATACTGTATTGATATTCAGCATATTTATATTTGTATGTGTATATTTGCACATCGTCACAAACTTCTTCAATCTTGTGCTTTAGTCCGTTTAATTCCATTAATTGTTCTAATATAGCATCAAACAGTATAACAGTAAGTTTATTACTTTATTACGTTATAGTAGGATGTTTGTCTGTTTCCTAATTACAGCACCTAACTCGTAAATTGTACCAAACTTCTGTTGTAGGGGTGTCAGAATTTACAACACCTGTGCCTCGCTGTTATTAACGAAATAAATTCTGATTACGTATTATTCCTTTTTGTTTATACGCGTTATTATGTCCCGAGTTGTATTTTGAGGACAATGTATGTGTCGGCTTTGTCGTACCTTTTAACTGGAGTTCATATTTTGGTTAGGTTTTATATTTTGCAAAGTTATAATTGCTTGCATCTCCATTTAATCTGGGTCAAAATATTTATTACCTGTTATTTTTTTGGTTTTCTATTATGTTTAGTTGTAGGTAGGTTTAGATTGAGTGATCTGATTCTATGAGTAACCTATTATATCTGTTTGAATAGTTTTGTCTTCTTTTTCAGGTAAGGTTTTCAGATTCCTTTTAGCTTTAATTTAGTTGCTTAGAATTTTATTCAAAATTGTTCACAGGTATCGAAGCGAAGTGGTACTTTGCTTCAATACTGGTGTTCCTAAATTTTAAACTAATAATTTATTTTTTTTAAACACTTTATCTAAATCCAAAGTGATAATTTTGTAGATCATTGTCTATATTTTTAATATTAGCGGAATTACTTAGAATCTGCTTTCCTTCAGTAATGTAACGTTTTATTTTTATCAACAATAGATTTGTGTTTTCACAAAAAGCTGTGTTTATTGGGTTGTCATTATATCGAGCGGAACCGAGGGAAATGACACGCAATCGCGTTTGCGTGCGGTTTGATGAATGCGATCAAAAGAGGGTAGGCAGAAATCTAATACATTTTCCAATGTTTGTTTATTCGATTTATTTGTATGATGAAGAGAAAGACGATTTAGGAAATATAATATTTCATAAAAAGTCTTAGAAGGTTGGTTGCTCGTATAGGTTCTATTAAGGGCACAGTACGAGTATTATTTTTATAAATACTTGTATTTTTTTTCTGCCTCAGCGAATTGCTAAGGTTGACAGACAGCTACATACCTACTTTTTTCCGCTAGCTTAGTTTAAAAACACCGTGGCATTCCAAATTGTAAATTATTTGCGAGTCGTGCGCTATTTAATTTATGTGGTCATTTTCTGAGCTGGTTTTGAGAAGCAGAGGTCCCAAGAAAAATGTGTGGATTGTGTGAAAGATTATATGAATAAAATGGAAATGGGTAACTCGATGACAACTGACAGGGATGAATTGAAGAAATAATCGTTGTCCTGAATCTAGATAGAAGAACGAAACATAAGACAATAGATAGAGAAACCTGGAACAGGACAGACATCTATTATATTGTACTACCTAGGTATATCTACCAATGTAATTCTCCTGATTATTTAATATTTTTAGACTATTCACCATAAAACCAAGTTTCTAGTGTAAATTCACTTCTCTACAATATCGCTTCTAAACGTACGAGGCGACCTCAATACTGCATTACTTCTATCACCCGAAGATCTCACAATTGCATTGAATACAATTTGTGTCGCAAAGCGGTTATACGTTCAAATGTAGGACATGTCAGCAGAAGATCGCAGAATAAAATATATAAGTAGTTTACTAGAACTGCATTGGAAATATTCCCTAGAGTACTTGCCGGGGTATAAACTGAATTGTTTTATATAAGTTTTATAAAAGCTTAAGAATGAAGTTTGATTTTAAAAAGACTAAAAAACATTATCTGGGAATCGTTTGGAACAACATTTGTGCTAATCCATTGATCTGATCTAAGCTAGTGTTGTGGATTACAACTTGTACCTTCTTCTTCCCTGCAGTGAAAACAAAAACGTTATGAACTTTACAAACCTCCAGTATGACATTATTAGAGTTGACAGCCTCTATGATCCATTATTGACACGTTCAAAGAGAGTTTGAATACAGAACAACTTGCAAGTAAAAAGGTGTAGAAACAACATTCGATCTTTAAAAATGGCTAATTACACACACACTCTACCAACTACTAATGCACACATAGGTAATCTATATATTGCAATGTGAAACAATTATAAAAAAGGCACAAAAGTAGGAAAGCATTATTTAATTATCACGAATGAAAAAGAGATAAATGTAACAGCTGCTTTTATTTGTTGACGCCGGCGACGCAACACTGACATATAAAAACTAAATCAATTGTATAGATTATAAGGTGTCGCTTTCTGAGTGCTTGTAACCTATCTACACTTTTATACTTATAACATTATTGGAACTAAAATAGCTTTAGAAAAAAAACTGAGGATCCTCTTATCTTGAATCATTCAACCCTAAAAACTAAGATAATAGGACGTATACAAGTTATAAGAAACGATTTTAGAAAACTCAATGTGATTTCCTAAAAATATGACGTACTGTCTCTATCTATGAAATTTCTCACTGAATCAAATACCCCTCACACGCGCATCTTATAGAATGTATTACAAAATTATCATAAGAATACCTATATTTTTATAACACACGTAAGCAACAAAATTTAACAAGTACCTACATAAAATACAATGTATATGATGATAATGTATTTTTAAAATGTTTTCTTGCAGATGATCCTTCAGCGCCAAGCAATTTGTGTTGTAAGCATCGATGTAAAAATTCAATAACTTTATGACCGCTAAAACAAAAGCCATTTACATTTTGTCACCTTTTAGCTGCGTATTGGCAGGCTTTTAAGCTCCCCAAAGCGATGTTACAAGGGGATTATTTTAAATTTTTGCGTGTTGTGTAAAAAGGGATTACCATCCCACTTTCTTTTGTGAAAAATATTCATGTGAAGCCAAAAAAATGAGTGAATAGAATAAAGAAAAAAGTGTACGAATGAACGAAACGAAATTTAAATTAGGAGCTCTTTATGAAAATCTTATTAATAGGTGGATAATATTCTGTTTTGCGGTTCTGTGGAATATTTATTACGGGTAGATTTGTACGAGGCTTCGTTTGCATGGATTTCGGTTTCCATGTACTTATGTGATAATCCGGTATGTTTGTCGTATCGAGTGTGACTATGTTACAACAAGCATTTAAATATTCTTATTAATAATATTAAAAGATTAGTAAGCCTCTGTGGCGCGGTGGGAGTGTGTCTGACTGCTACGCAAGAGGTCGTGGGTTCGATTCCCACACGGGACACCACTTTGTGTGATCCACAACCGAGTCTGGGTGTACGTTGTGTCCGTGACTTGTATGTTTGTAAAGTCCCCCGCGATGCAGGGCTTGTAAAATACTGCGGGAATCGTCTTCAAAAAAAAAAATAGACGTCTTCAAATTTAATGTTCTTATATCCACATTTGTGGCGTAACCTACCTATGTCATTGTTTCATTATAATGTTTGTTTAAGTAAATAGGGCTTAGATAGGTAGGTATTTTAATATAAATAGGATTTCTGGTAAAATAATTTAATAATTTTTATGAATCATATTTCAGGGTCTGAAAGTTCGTTTCGACCATCGAAACCCACATAAAATTCAAGACCGGTTCAAATCCTGTAACGCCATATTAGAAATCTTATATATCGTTATATAAGTTATAAGCCATTCGAGTTGTCTTGTGATCTTCGCGCTATCGTGCTTATTGCGTCCCGTAGTACGTAATCCATGGTTATTATTGAAGAATAAGTGATGAATTAATTAATGATTGATTAATTGAAAAATATAACATGGTCCAAAAACAACCCCAATAGATTCCGTTGCTGATTCTGAGCAAACTTCTTTCAGGTTTGCATTATACCAACAATAACGTTGTATACAATTTTTCAAAATTAAACGTTTGTACGCGGTTTGCCAGGTATATTTCACCTCGCTTGGTCGGAGGATCTTTCCTATGTGGGACGTAATACCTTGCCCTACATACTTTCGACGTACAACATTAAATACTGAAATATTGTCACATAGGTACAGTTACATAACATTCACGTTTACATACTTATAAAGAAGAACAATGATTTAAAGTTTCATATCGGAAAACTTTTAGCTCTATGACATGCACAATATTTTGTTCTATAAGTTGGCTGCCTTTGAGAATATGTCACGTTGTCAATATACACTGACGGACTTATAAACTGCATCAAAGTAATAGACGACTTTGAAATAAATATTTTAACCAAGTATGCAAACTTTCTATACAGATTTAAATTGAAACCTCTAGATTGGTTCGTGAACTTTAAAACAGCGTAGGATCATATCTTTAAGTTTAAGTTTATGTACTGGAAAGGACCTTAAGACCTTTTTTGAAGAAAAAACAGAAGTTTAAGGAAAAATTGTTTAATTAAAAAATTGGTTTTAACAATAGACACAAACTTTATGCAAGGGTTTATTTGTGTTTTAATAAGGTGTATTACCCCCACGTGCCCTTATTACGGATTCTAATCGGTTCCGCATAGATTTTATAAGGGTTTTTAAAAGATCTTGCGGAATATTGTCCCATTCTTCTGAAAGTGCTGTTCTTAGTGCTGCCACTGTCGTAGGCGAAGGGTTTCTCGCATATACAGCTCTTTTTAAATTGTCCCAAACATGCTCGATGGGATTAAGATCCGGGCTGCGTGCTGGCCAATTCATTGTACGTATCCCAACCTCTTCGCAATAATGTTGAACTTGTGCAGCTGCATGCGGCCGGGCATTATCCTGCATTAAAGTAAAATTTTCGCCTATGAATCCCATGTAAGGCACCACGTGATCTTCTAATATCTCTGTTATGTAGCGATGTGCTGTCAAACCCCCTCTATTACCGTTTTGACGGACCATGTCTATGAACACAAGTTCTGTTCGCCCGTTCATCGATATGCCACCCCAGACCATACATGAACCGCCTCCAAAAGGAACACGCTCCTCAATGCAACTTTGAGCATATCGCTCCCCACGTCGACGATAGACTCTTCTGCGACCATCTGCACCATATAAACATGTCCTACACTCGTCCGTGAACAATACAGAGGCCCACTGCTCTTCTGTCCAATTCAGGTGATGACGCGCAAATCTTAAGCGAGCTTGTCTGTGAGCTGCAGACAACTTTGGACCATTTGCTGGTCTAAAAGGGGTGATAGCCGCTTCCTTTAACCTTCTTCTTATTGTTCGTGCACACACGTTTTTTCCACGCACTTCATTAAGCTCGGTTTTGATGTTAACTGACGTGAGGAAACGATTTCGCAGGGAAGTTGTAACAATAAATCGGTCATCACGACCTGTGGTTGCTCGAGTTCTGCCTGTACCACGTCTCCTCCTGTAAGAACCTGTCTCTACAAACCTTCTGTATATTCTACAAACCGTAGACTGGTTTAAATTTAAATTTCTACCAATCGTTCGTTGATCCAAGCCCTCCCGCACCAATGCTACAATTTGTGCCGCTTGTTCGGACGAAGTATCCATATTATGGTTCAAAAACTCTCGATGTGTTAAAAAACTAACCCAACAATTATGCTGGTAACAATAATTCAATTGACCAAACAAAAAAAATCAATGAGAATTAATTTAAAACTTTGCTATAAATAACACGCAAATCTGATACTACGAGTAAATTTTCTTTTCCCGGCTATATTCATTTGTTTTACCGCAGTTCTATTTTTAAATTTAATTTTTTTTTAAGATTAAGAGCCAGTCTTTCCATATTTATATAATTTAATCTAAAAAGTTTGCATACTTATTATAAAAAATCCTTTTAGAGTAAACCTGAACTTTGATGCAGTTTATGAGTCCGTCAGTGTAGTTTAAAAATGCACAATAGAGACTTCAAACTTGGAATAAAAGTATCTGTTAGCTGCACACTGTGCCATTTGACTGCATTATTTAAAACAAAGTGATAAGAACATTAGTATTTTAAAAGGCAGATTGCTACTCACGTTATTATTTGTGGCAACCCGCATTCAACATCAAATAGTTCTGAACACTTTAATCAGTTGTTTTGCACATCATTGATTCATTTATTTTTCTTTTGCGCATGTTTAATTTCAAGTTCGTAAATCAATAGATAAAGCCTTGGAACAAGGCTATAAAAACTCACATCTATTCATTTCTTTTATCAATTTATTACCTAGGCAACTCCCGCAGTAGAGTACAAGCCCTGTGTCATAAGGCACTTTACAGACATAGAATTCATGAACATGAAGTACACCCAGACCCGGAACAACAATTTATGGATCACACAAAGTGTTGTACCGTGTGGGAATCGAACCCACAACCTCTTGCGCACATTTAATAGCGATTCGGACTTTAAAGTAACTAAGTAATTTGGTTTTTATCATTTTGTTGTTTGTTGTATAAAGCGGCGGTAGCTTAATGGCTAAAGCATCGGTCTCGCAATCGTGAGGTCGCTGGTTCGAATCCTACGTGGGATGTAACACCTTACTACCGACGTTTGAGCTTAGTTGGAAGGGTTAACAAGATTGCTAGTAATGTGGGACTCAATCCCACATATTAGTTATCTTTTTTTTTAAAAAAAAGAATATAATAGGTGTGTGTGTGTGTGTCTAAATGGTAACTGTAGAAGTTTATTTATATCTTCTTCTTCTACTTAGTCGTATACTCATGGCGAGGCGGTCGCAATCATGGATCGTCTGGTGGGTTGCAAGCGGCTTTTGCGATACTTCTCTATCTCTCTTTGTTGGTTGTGTTTGTTTATATAGGTAATAGTATAGGATCCCGATATACAACGACCTTCACCGAGATGTTTATTTCATGAAACGTATTTTATATTTAATTTAATATGTCAATAAATATATTGCATATGGGTTGCCTAACAAATTTTAGTCCAGGATATTTTTAATTAATAATTAAAAAAAAAAAAATTTAAACATTCCACCGGTGTGATTGTTAGATAAACTCTATACCAATCGAAAGTATGAAGCCCATAGAATATGCAAACGTTAGGTTGCTTATTTTTTTCCGGTCACAACTATCGGGTAGCCAGGTATAAACAGGTAAATCTATACTAGCATTTTGCAACGGTCTGCTTATTGAATTGAACTTAAATAAAATTAAAGATTATTTAATTATGAACACGGTGCCTGCATGCGCACTCTCTTTCTTTAAATGGGCGGACCTTAAACAGCTACTATTCTGTGTCCTCTTCTATCGCATGGGATGGTTGGTTGGGACCTCTCAGTCGCACACATTCACTCGCAGTGATATTTTACTATTTAAAATTCGACAACCGGAATTAGGGACTGATTTTTCGCAGGCAACCCTATACCACCGTGTTCATAATTAAATAATCTTTAATTTTATTTCAGTTCAATTCAATAAGCAGACCGTTGCAAAATGCTAGTATAGATTTAACTGTTTATACCTGGCTACCCGATAGTTGTGACCGGAAAAAAATAGGCAACCTAACGTTTGCATATTCTATGGGCTTCATACTTTCGATTGGTATAGAGTTTATCTAATAATCACACCGATGGAATGTTTAAATTTTTTTTTTTTTTAATTATTAATTAAAAATATCCTGGACTAAAATTTGTTAGGCAACCCATATGCAATATATTTATTGGCATATTAAATTAAATATAAAATACGTTTCATGAAATAAACATCTCGGTGAAGGTCGTTGTATATCGGGATCTTAGACTATAACTGTATAACAATTTAGGTCATAAGTTTGTTACGTCTGAATCTTTGGAAGGCATGTTCTATTTTGAAAATAATCAGGTTATATAAATCTCTTGCTTACATAATAGAGAAAACCCTTTTGCCGTGGGTCTTTTCGTCTTAAATTCCCTTCACACCGTGTCCTAAGATAACTCAATTTATCCTACGTTTGTTATAAAAATATCCAAAGAAATCCTTTGCGTTAGGTTATTTTTACTCGACTGCGCAAGAAGGTGGATTATATTTTTCGAGTTTGTGTAGGTATGTATGTTTGTATGTGTAGGTACCCATATTTCTTTGAGACGCTCTAGAATATTAATGGGTTGATGGATTTTGGCGTGAGAGCCCTTAGACAAAAGGCATTATATTCGATTAGAGTTTACGCTAATCGAATAGAATGACGTCGTTGCGAGCGCACAACTGCTAATCTTAAACTAACAATTTTCGTATTCACAGTGTAGTGCGCGCAATGACGTCATTCTATTCGATTAGCGTAAACTCTAATCGAATAGAATGCCATTTGTCTAAGGGCCCAGATTAGATTCGTTTCAGTTGTGAGCGTGTCACTGGGTACCTACATCAAAATTAGAAAATTAAAAATGGCGGATTTGTGGCGCCAAAACATATCAGTTATTAATTTTAAGCAGGGGATTTTTAGGTTTGTAATAATTTAGCTTGCTACTCTACGAACTAGGTACGAGTATCAACTCAACTACGGTCACTGCATATCTATTAAACTAATTTATATTTAAATAATAAACCACAATTATTGCAACTACTTCATTGTTTTTAAAACTTCGAGATTGTTAATATACATATTAAAAGATTAACGGGACCCAATTATTAATAATAATAATAATAATATCTTGGGACAACTCACACAACGCTATCTGATCCCAAACGAAGCAGAGCTTGTACTATGGCAACCAGACAACTGATAAACATACTCATATATTTTTAAAGACATGCATATTACAGATAATTAACATAAAATATTTAAAGATACGAACCTTTTATTTATCCTATGTTTCAATTGAATTGCGCCTACTTGGAAACCGTGACGGGTTTACGAATGCAATCGTCAACATAAAGTACGTAGTTTGTTAGTTATTTTTACCTGGGCGTACAAGAAAAACCTCACTTAGGCTCCTGATTGGGCCATTGTGCGTGTTGTACTCTTATCCTATCAATCCAGAAACTTCCAGACTATCAGCAGTCTGCCCAAGTTGCTGCAGGCCTCAGGGAAAGATGATGCGAGGAGTTGTGCTCGTTGATCCGCTATACTGCTGCACAGCTGGACAGAGCATGTGTTTTAGTATTTCTTCTGCCGCCATACATGAAGTACCTAGAACACCATGTATAAGTCACTTTGAATAAGTATTATTACTTACCGCGAGGTCTTATAAAGCTAATGGCTGCTACCGGTGAAAATAGACACTGAGTTGTAAGTGGTCACCACGCCTCTCGTTACCCATGTTCGAATCTAGACGAAACATAAGAAAATTATGAAGAGATTCTACACAAAAAAAACATAAGAAAAATATACATAAAATACTTGTCACTAGGCTCCGGTTATTGTGGTTCACTTGCTGCAGAGCATCATTTGGTTATTAAACTATTTACTATCCGTAGGATTTCAACTATCTGAACTATCCGTTGGGAATAGTCTTTAATTTACAAAACAAGGTTGGGTACAACAAATAATTAATAAACTATAGCAAATCGTAATTGAATTGAATTGAAATTATAATGCAATAAAACACTAAATACAATATGTACCAACCAGAGCAAACAATAACCGACTTATTTAGTGCTTGTGCCTTAAATTTCACAATGTATTTCTATCAGTGGTTTATTTATCAATGAAAAAGTTATTTATAAATAAAAACATAATAATAATAAAAATTGTTTATTCACTTAGGAAGCAAAATACTACATTTGTGAAAAGTCGGTTCTATATTTAATGCCTGTTCGCAAACAATAGGTAAAGCCGGAGAAAAGAACTGGCAATAAACGCGGCCACTGTTTTCAAATTGCCAATGTTTACAATGTTTCTTTATGTATAAACTGTATATGCAGGCAAGCTGATGCCGCCAATATATTATTCACAATATTAGAGGACTGATGCAATGAAAGAAGAGTACACGAGATTGAATATATAAACCTTAATGGGCACAACATAGTAGGAGCTTCCACTTAAAATGTAAATACTAAATGTGCTTATATATGGGCAAAATAACTACTACATAATGAAGTATAAATGTTTTGTAAAAAGAATAGCCTTAATTTATCACACAGAATCTTTACTTACAAAGTAAATCGTTTTAACGATTTAGACTAACAATGCTATCGGATCTGACTCCACAGTAAAAGGTACTGTGAAATGTTACTGAGGTAAAGTGTATGTATGTGTAGGTAATGTGTGGGTACAGTTCTTATACCATAATTATGTTGATATTGTCCACACCTTTCTGTTACACGTTTTAGATATTGTTATTCATATTGGTGCATTATAATTTCTGTCTATGTCGGCATTCATGCGTATCATTGAAATAATTTAATTATAATTATCTATTGTTACAGATTTTGGCGTCGACGTCAAAGGTACGTACCTAATTACATAGTTTGGCACACTCTAATAAATAATTTAATGAGTTCATTATTATTTTATGTAGGAGTAACGTAACATAATTATTGATTTTCTTTATTGCGGCTAACCAATTATATGAAGGTCTGATTTTATTGGTTTAATTTATTCTGTACAGTTTTACAACTGTTTGTATTTATTTTGGTAGTATCAAATATATTAAACAAATTTGCCTTTGGCCGGGACTTCTCTCTCATGGACAAGATCGCAATAAAAAACCTGTTACCTTCATTACACTTCCAACCTATACTATACCTATACCTATAGCAGATGATGTAATCAATATCAGACAATATAGGTACACCAGAACTATAGAGGTATCAAGCGTGCTAGCAAACTACCGTCGCTAACAACAAGTCTTAGGAAGAGAATTGGATTTTGTCATTTGGACGGTAATTTGTCAAAATCAAATGGATGTCTATACCTGTGTAACAAAAAAATATATATTTGTCATAAGTGTCGAAAAAGTTCGTCCTCGTCATCGTCGTTACAGCCGAAAGACGTCCACTGCTGAATAGCCTTCCCCCAAGATCCACCCGCATCTTGGTCACTTGCGGTCTTCGCCAGGTCTTCGGTTCACTCAAGCTTCGCCTTCCAGTTCGTGGACGCTATTTGAGAACGCTTCGGCACCATCGACTATTGGTTAATAATAAATAATAATAATAATAATCTTTATTTCTCTAAAACATAGTACAAGTTTGTTCAATTTTGTTAGGCTCATTATAATTATGTGACAAGAAAAAAAAAAATCCTCTGACCACTAAACTAGGTGAAAACCTGTATCTTAGAGGTCAGTGCTCAGTCCGTATCTTACATGTGGTACAACAAGCCTACGGCAAATTGTATGTTCAAGAAAAACATAGTAGGTAAGAAAAGTGATTACACTATAAAAAATAAAAAAGTTTAACAAAGTAACTGTAAGTTAGTGTGTGTGTGTGTGTGTGTGTGTGTGTGTGTGTGTGTGTGTGTGTGTGTGTGTGTGTATGTGTGTTTGGGTGGCAATTATAGGTGTGTGCGCATGTTTGTTGTAGAATATAAGTCTTTCGTGTAGAGTTATTTTAATAAATCTTCTGTAGTTTGTTGAGACAGCTTGAGGAGATATTCAGCAATATGATATTTACATTGATTTCTTGATTTTGGGAATATATTTAATTGCTTATTTAACAAGTTGTATAGTTTTGTGCTCGACACATAAAAATGTCTTTTGGCAAAAGAGGTGTTGTGTATTACTACAGGAAATATTATATGTTTACGTCTCTTAGCAGGCAAAGTCAGATGTCTAGATAAGTGTTTGCGAAGGACAGTACGTTGCACATAAAGTTTCCTGACCGCGAGAAGTTTGCATTCGGAATAGAGCTGTTCTGTTGAATATCGTCGCGGTCGTCTGAGCATTACTTTCAGAACAGCTCTGTGAGAACGCTCTAGACGAATAAATATGTTGGCGGTAGCTCCTCCCCATACTGGTATACAGTAACATAACACTGATTGGCATATAGCTTGATACACTAACTTTAATGTGTTACTATCAGCAGAATTTCTTAGCTTTTTGAAAATACACATTAATTTACGAATTCTGTTTGATAGAACATGTATATGTTTGTGCCAGTTTAGGTGTTGGTCAATATGTATGCCTAGATATTTGACGCTTTTAGCCTTAGTTAAAGTAGGACAGGAGCAATCATGAGTGTTATAACATGTATGGACATTAAGATGTAAAGTGTTTGGAGGTAGTAAATTTGACCTTATAGCAAAGGGTACGCAGACAGATTTAGAAACATTCAAAGAGAGTAAGTTAGCTGTTAAGCAGTTCATTACGCATTTGAGTGCCGCTTCCGCGTTGCTATAGCATTGTTGCCAGTTCAAGCCATCTATTAAAAGAGCCGTGTCGTCTGCATATGTGAGAATTTTGCAGTGTTCTATACGGAGATTGCACAGCTCATTTATATAGATGAGAAAGAGAGTAGGCCCCAAAATACTGCCCTGGGGTACTCCGTAAGTAATAGAGTACTCATCGCTCTCAATTTCACCAATTTTAACGATTTGCGAACGATTCCTTAGGTAGTCAGTGAAAATATTTAAGACCTGACCCCTAATTCCCATGGACTCCATCTTTCGAAGTAGGAGGGGCACAGAGACGGTGTCAAATGCCTTTGACAGGTCAAGGAAAATGCCTAGGCATTTGTGTTTCTTGTCCAAGGTTCTAACTGCGTGTTCAGAAAGGGCCATTACAGCGTCTTCAGTACTCATATTTGCCCTAAAGCCATACTGATTATTGGCTAGAATATTGTTGGTAGTGAGAAAGCTGATAAGGTTTTTATTTATGATTCTCTCCAAGATCTTAGACAGCGCAGTCAGAATTGAAATAGGTCGGAAGTTATTGACATCGTCTCCGCGACCCGCCTTAAGAATTGGAATTACAACGGCTCTCTTGAAGACTTGTGGGAAGGTGCCAGACGATATTGATAGATTACACACATGTGTGATAACGGGAACTAATATATCGATGGAAGTTTTAATTATTTTCATCTGAATACCATCCCAACCCGTAGCGCAGTCCGATCTAAGGCTTAAAATTATGTCAGCGACGTCTTTTTCAGTGGTTTCGAGCAACACCATTGAACCGCATGGGTTATTTGAAGATGTGGTTTGTCTGTGTAGAGTAGGTGAGATTTTAGTTGCTAGTTCTTTCCCAATGTTAGCGAAAAAAGTATTGACCAGGTTTAGTGAGGATCTTGGCGTATTAGAAAGATGTAGTAAATCAATTGGGGGGTTGGTGTTTTGTTTAAGATTTGTTACCTTCTTAATCACATTCCATGTAGCTTTCATATTATTTTTTGTCCTAGAAAATTCGTCTCTTTCATATTTGTGTTTCAGTTTTTTTAGAAGCGTGTTGCAGTAATTCCGGTATCGTTTATAAGTGATCTGTAAAATGTCATTATTAACATCTTTTTTATGTTTAGCATGCAAGCGATCACGGTGCCGGATACAACGCAATAAACCTGGAGTAATCCATGGCTTAAGGCATCGCTGCCGTCTAGATATGGTGTAAGTCTGTGTGTGGTTTTTAATCAGTAAGGAAAGGTTGCCTACTAGTGTTTCGGCAGCTTTATTAGCGTCCATTATTGTAAGAAGCGAAGACCAATTAAAGTTGTTTATAGATTCGGCAACAGAGGTGTAATCAATTTTTCTTATTGCTCTGGGCAGGTTTGAGTTCGTATAATTCGCTTCCAGAAACAATAAGACTGGCTCGTGATCAGTTATAGCGGTTTCAACAACTATTGTCAACTGACAACACGTCCACTCTCGACTAGGGTCACGGACGAAGAGGATTGTGCCGGTTCTTCGAGCATTGTGCCCTGCTCACTGCCACTTGACTTTGGCGATTTTCTAGGCTATATCTCCTCATTCTTGATTCGATCTCGCAGAGAAACTCCAAACATAGCACCTTCTATTCCCCTTGGGGTGATCTTGAGCTTTCTTATGAGGCCATTTGTAAAAGGCCACGTCTCAGTGCCGTAAGTCATCACTGGCAACACACACTGGTCGTAGACTTTTGTTTTGAGGCCCTGTGGTATTTGGAACGAGAAAATTTTACGTTGCTTCCCGAACGCTGCCCAGCCGAGTCGGATTCGTCGCCTGAACTATTGCTGAAACAAAATTCACAGGACGATATTTCTATTCAGCATTGCTGTTACTTTAGCCAGGGTAGCTAGTTCTGCGTACTAATATATAGAGGTCAGTTATATTCACCCACTATCACACCCAGATAACTTCAGAGAAATAAACAAACCCTTCAGCTAAATAGATATAAAGACTGCCTCGGTGGCGTAGTAGAAGCGTGTATGACTGCTATCCAAAAGGTTTTAGGTTCTTATCCCACACGAGACAGAACTTTCCGAGGTTCATAAATGTTATTTCTTGATCTGGGTACCTTATATTCGGTTATTGGGTTTGTGAAGTCCATCGCGACTCGGTGATTATTCCATAGTACGCAAAACTCTTAAAATGTACAAAAGTAAATATGTTTTTGCCTGTCTATATACCTGCTACGCAAGCACGACAATTGTATTATTTTTGTTGAAATATTTTTCAATATAATCTTTTAAATGTATCACCTTTGTTATCTCAATTTCACTTTCAGAATACCTAGATGAAATATTTGATTCGCCTGTGTAAATGAAATCATGTTCTCTACAAATTTATTTAGCTTCTACCACAGTACAATAAATTCAATATATATATTATAACTCAGATAAACTACTATTCTCGAACGTGCTTAGAATAATATTCATCCTCAAGTACCTAGCTACTCGTAAAACATTAGATACTGAGGGATACCTACATATATAATTATTTTATGTTGTCTCTCAGAATTCTTAGCCTATCTATAGATACATTTGTATTATTCGGACTATTTAACCGAAGGAATCGACCAAAAGCATTTGAATTCACACTATTTTACATGTTACATTAATATGCGAAAATGATGTCTGTGAAAAACGGTCTGTCTGTAACGTTTTCGTTGTTAGGTATCTAGAGAGACAGAGTGAAGACTGGAGATTGTCGGAGGCTAATTTATCCGCGAAACAGGCCGTCGGAGGCAAAAGGTAGCATCGCTATAAAGGTTCATTTCCGTGCATCGCGATCGATCGCGAGCCGCTCGCGGCTTACGACAAGCGGCTGAGGTAAGTGACAGACGCGCGCGGCCGACGACTGTCGTAGGCTGCTCGCGATCGGCCGCGATGCTCGGAAATGAACCTTTAATGACGTAAATGACACTTCGACGCCGGTTGGTAAATTTCGACGATCGGAAAGTCCCAACTTTGATCATTTTCTAACATTTATCTGGTTATATAGAAACCGTGCATTTTTCATGAAAAAGAAAAGCAAAAATGACATGTCACTGTCCGCCCCATAAACTTTCTTTGAAAAAATAATGTATGTACTTAGTTTTTGGCTTGTCCTTTTTTCACGCAGAAATGGACCAACACACTGGGAGTGGTTAACGATGTGGGGGAGATTGGCCATACTAAAAAACATAAAAATGATTGATACATTGATAGGTATACAGCTCCATTT
Source organism: Herminia tarsipennalis (assembly GCA_945859575.2). Lineage (NCBI taxonomy): Eukaryota > Metazoa > Arthropoda > Insecta > Lepidoptera > Erebidae > Herminia > Herminia tarsipennalis. The sequence goes on from OX243855.2 coordinate 13,583,627, forward strand.
TTGCATGAAAAAATAAATGCATACTGATGTTTCAACTTATGCCCATGTCATGATGTTTTTGTTATTTTTTTTTGTTCAAAGAGACTACTTCCGATGTAGGATAAAAGCCCTGTGTCGTGGGAGACCTTACAAACATATAAATCACGGACACAAATAACACCCACACTCGAAACAACAATTTAGTGCACATTAAGTGAGGAATTGATCTCACGACCTCTTGCACAGTAGTCGCTCACATTCCCACCATGCCATACGTTCTTACGCTAACCCGTAATTTTGAGTCGTGGCTAAAAGTAATTTTGTCGCTACTAATCACCTATAAGTGACAGTGACAGCATGATAGTTAAGGGCGTCTCCAAACTGAGTAACGTTTGAGTATTTAGCCGTAAGTCTTCTATCGACATAGCTTAAACGGGTATTACTATTCTGAATCTGGGCCCTGAATTAGCTTGACCTTAGCCATTAGTTCAAGAATATGGGACCTTACTCTTATTTCACCTCTCTTATTATGGGTTTAGGGACCCTGATTTACAGCCATAACTTGAGAAACAGGCCTTCATCACATATTGCTAGTACCTACCTACGATAACACAACACGTTAATTATACCAATCATAATTCAGATTTTCTTAACACAAGCAAACAATTGCTAAAATTGAACTTTTAAATTAATGTTTCTAAACTAATTTCATCATCTAAAGTAAATATATATATTTTGTCATTTGTACAATTTTGGACGTGTCTTATACGTTGATGACGGGGTGCACGCATGAAAAAGTGTCAATTAGCAACGGTCACGTTATTGATCGGTTGCTAAGCAACAGCAAATGGCGATTGCAGTGACATACACAATACAATTATAACTGACGTTATTGATTGGTTGCTGCGCAACGCGAATGGCGATATGTCATCAATGTTTTCTTATGACGTTATCACGTAAAATGATTGTCCGTAAATCGACTTTACAGACAACCATTTTTTTCACATTGAATCTTTCATAAAAAAACTATATTACAATAATAATTGACATAAAGTAAAGACAAGTTTTAAGAAAACATCAAAAAGACATTCTTTATAAATCGTCTTCATTCAAAGGTATTTAGTTATTTTCGTCGTATGCAGTATCGTATTTAATGACTCATATAAATTATTTATGGGTGTTTAGTCAATAAATACTCTAGCTAAATTTACTATTGGTGTTAACGTGAACTATAGCGAAGTTTTTACTGCCTCATACTTTAGGAGATGGCAAACATTCTTGTCTAATTAATAATAGGAAATCATTATTTAAAATTGGAACACGATGATGATTATATAAACATATTAACAACTAGCTTTCGCTTTTGGTTCCGTCCGCGTGTATATTATTGTCTTTTATCCTTCCCCGGGACTCGGACAATTTAAATCGGTTTAGAGGTTTAAACGTAAAAATGTACTTACTCTACTTGCACTGTCTAAATTTTAGATCACTTACGGCGGTATAAATAGGTAATTTATCTATCGATGGATTTGGCTACTAGAGGTAAAATTTAGACATATCTTGAATGGAGCTTATGTCAAATACATATCCCTAGTTGCCATTCTTCCATAGACAGATTACCAGTACTTATATAATTAAGCCAAATCTAAGCTTACCATGGGATCATGGTAAGCTAAGATTTGGCTTAATTATATAAGTTTGGTGACAATGCAACGATATAGCTACTCCCAAGTAACCCGAGCTGATCAGATCATGGAGTCAGGAGAATGGATAATTAAAATTAATAATATAATTAACATGTATACCTATAAATTTAAAAGCTTGGTAAAAATCTTGTTTCTAAAGTAAGTAAAAAATAAAAAATATCATGCAAAATACTAAAAAAAGGAATTATAGGAAAATAACACTACTTACTACTAGCTCTTGGCCTATATTCGAATGTAGGGTAAAATATAAAACCACTCTGCTGAGATATTAAAAGACATTTTTTACTTGACGCCATCATGATGTCACTGAAACTGAATATAGTCAAGAGTTCAAGAGGCAGGGTAGTTTATTATATCATATATACAGCCTCGAAAACTCGAAGATTAAAAACAATTAAAACTCGAAAGCGTAGTAGTAATTAAAAATATCTAAGTAGGTACCACAGTGTGCTCGCTCCATCTTTAAATCAACTGTAGCATAATTATTAATATATTAATAATTATTAATATATACTAGTTGTTGCCCGCGACTTCATTTGCGTGAAAATTTTAAAAAGCAAATTTATCCCAGGGAACATTTTCCCGGAATAAAAAGTAGCTTATATATGTTCGTAAACTTTCGCAATTTGTACACATTATAGAATTTTATAAACTACGGCCGTGGTCACGGTTTTTCGTGACCACGGCCGTTGCAATACGGTCGAAATATCGATCAACAAAACAAAGGTATTTAGCCTTAAATAAATATTTACGCGATTAAGACGTAGGTTATAACATTCTATAAAAAGTAGCGTATGTGCTAGTCGGGAATATAATCTATATCTGTTCCTAATTTCGTCCAGATCTGTTTACCTATTGTGGCGTGATTGAATAATAAGCAAAACATGTTTAATTGGTCTAACGGATTTCAATAAAATTTGAGCTGACAGAAAGATGAGCTAATGGATAGATAAGAAAGTATTTTTTTCAACTTTCAAATAATGTAGGTACTTCTTCCGAGTTTTTTATATCAAACTTAATGTGAATGACGTTGCTACGAGGAAAAGCTAGTACAATTTAAGCGCTATGAAAAAGGTTCGAAGATTACAATTGAAAATTGCTTGAAATCTGTACGAATATTGCGCAGATAAAAATACCGATGCTTCTCGCTTAATCCAATAATTCCGATTCGTGTAATCAACGAAAACCTATGAAACCAGGTGAAACCAATTAGGTTTTATATTGGAAAGAGAAAATGAGGCCGAGCCTTTATTTATTTTCCTTTTTCTACTATATACTAGATAATTAGGTACTGACGGTAAGCATAATGGTATACAGCCATTACCTAATTACTTTCATACCTACTGTAAAGGACTCTGTAAACGATCAAATATATTTGTCAAACATGTTTGTCAAATTTTACGTTTGCATCAAACATTAGCAAAAATGTTCAAACATTCCATCAAACGTGCCAGAAGCACCCTGTAAACGATTTAAATGTTTGACATACACAGCCGTACACGATCAAACATGTTTGTCAAACACCCATCAAACACGACTTTTAGCCAATTTTTCATCAAATAGGTACATTGTTTGACAAACACTTCAAACAAGGCGGTAGACTATCAAATTATGTGGCAACCCGTGAAATTTGACAAATAATTTGATCGTCTACAGGGCACTTAAGTCACTAGCTTACGGCCGCAGGTACACTCGCGTGGGTTCTGGCTGTTGCGATAAAAAGTATCAAACATAGGTATACTCCAGGTAATAAAACTAACTTGATATATTGCACATTTTATCTTAATCCAAGTTAAGCAATCGCCAGTAAGCATAGTTTTGTATTAAGAAACTCTTAATTAGTCGACATAAATTCGTTTTTCTAATTAGTTACTTTAATTTGATGAATTGGAAGCGACGGTAGCCTAATGGCTAAGGCTACGGACTCGTAATTGTGAGATCGCAGGATCGAATCCTACCTAACATAAGCCATTGAGCTTAGCTGTAAGGGTTACCATGATTGCTAGTAATGTGGGAGACAATTCTACATTGCTAGTTAAAGATTTTTATAAAACACCGTGAATTTGAAACCATTTTGAAGCCAAAACTTCATATCGATAACATCCATACTAATATTATAAATGTGAAAGTAACTCTGTCTGTCTGTCTGTCTGTCTGTCTGTCTGTTACGCTTTCACGCTCAAACAGCTAAACCGATTTAGATGAAATTTTGTATGGAGATAGTTTGAGTCCCGAGGAAGGACATAGGATAGTTTTTATCGCGATAACCGACATCCATGCGGGCGGAGCCGCGGGCGAAAGCTAGTAGTCTATAAAAATATCAGTTTAATACAGTATTAATAACATTTTTTTATAAGCATTTACCCTAAAGGGCCCAGCGCGGCGCGTTGTGCACTTTTGAGTGATGTAATACTATGAATAACATCATTCTGTCTTATAATCGTGGTATCTATTCATATTACGTGAAATCGAGCCACGTTATAACAATTGCTCATTCGTTTTTAACAAACGACGTTAATTATACATATTTTTATTTAAAAAAATGGTCGTCTGTAAAGTCAGTTTACGAACTATAATTTTACGTGATAAAGTCATAAGAAAATATTGATGACATTGTAATGTCTGTAACAGCTTTAGCGAATCCGGGCGCATATGCGCGCATGCGTCCGACGGCCACAATACTTCACGGACCGTGACTGTGACACTTTTTCGTGCGTGCACCTGGTAATCGATTTATAAGACGTTGTCACGTCAAAATAAATTTGATTAAACTGATATTTTATAAAGATTAAATTATTATTTCGGATTCACTACCTTATATCGTAAACTGTACACGATTCATATTAATTGGCCATCATTCTTTCGACCCGACTAATTCATCAAGTTCGATTTCACTTCAACTTATACTCAATTTGATTTCATTACAAAAATCATCTTTCTCCCTCTTAATCGGGCAATAACGAGCAGGTCCCACAATTTGTCCAATCGTAATGTTTACGAGTTTACGACTCACGCGCCGCTGATTTTAAAGCCTATTGCCCTTTATCATGTGAATGGCAGTGGCTGCTTGTTACACCGTACTGTAGTAAAATGTTTAGAAACATTTTTTTTTGTTAATGACTGACTGTGTAATATTATTATTTTCATAGATATACGGGACTGTAAGTTCATAAGTATCTTCTGTCGTTCAAAGCAAAACCAATACAACGGTGAAAGTTTTACTTTTAGTTCGATAGATGGCGTTAGTATGCATTTTAGATCGCTAAATGGTTTTTTTACGCCTAGTTAGTTTATTTCTACAAAATTAGTTTTGTTACCGAGGATAAACCAAAGCTATTTAGTAGAACATTTATCAATTATACCAGATCGTTTGTTTTATTTAATCTCAACTTGTTACAATCCGTGCTTGTTCCAAGATCAGCCAAGTGATTTATCAGGAATTATTTTACAGGTGGCAAACCAACAAAATTATTTGTATGAAATTGCAGTTTCATAAAAAAAAAATAGTTTATGATGGCGACCAGTTTTGTAGAAATATAATATAATGTACGAAACTGGTATTACATCTATTCTTTAAATGTCACATTTTTCACTTTTTACAAAACTGCACAAAAAATGTTAAAAACAGAAGTTAGCATTTAAAAGGAATTATCATATACTAAAGTCTTAGACGACTAAGGAATTTTACACCGGGGAATGGACAAAAGCGCCCTATGCACAGGTACTTTAAAGACTTACTGCGATAACCAAACCGCTCATCTAGGCTGGCGATTATGGCAATTATCCCCATCCCCATAAGTAGATTTTACTGGGGAGATCCGTACTCAGCAGTGGGGCATCATATAGGCTGATATGAATGCCGTAGGGCTGTGAAACAAAACATAAAATTGTAGGTTTCTTTATTTGATTATATTAAATACCTACATGGGATTTGACGAGACAAATATATATTTTTATAAATGTAAATGCAATTTGATGTCACGTCAATTTTTTATACAGGCTGAAAAATATACATTACAGTGAATTCGTGAACACTGATCACATTTTAATCGCCTTTCGTTGTTTAACGAAACTTTGTTAACGATTTGTCACGAATGGAACTGTGTTTGAATTATATTTAATGACTGTTTTTAGTTTGAGGCTAATGTTGGTCGCAGACGGAGAGTTATATGTTTGTAAATAATCATACGTCAAATTTAGATATAAAACATTAGGCAACAGGCATATATTTACCTCTATTATATACGATTTATGGTAAACCAACTTCAATTTAGTAAAACTATACAAGTGTAAATGTTTATAAACTTTCGCGATTTGTATATGACGGCGTAACATGGCAACACTTGACATTCACTGTCATTTACGTCGGAAAAAAATGAGGGTAGTTGATCATTCTTGCGGAACGTCATATGGACGTGATGGCGGGGCGGCCATCTTGTTGGCAGTTCGCCGACGAGGACCGTTTACGCACCACGTGCCCGACGAATCGCTAATTTCCGACCCGATCATTTTATTTTTTCATATAGTGATATGTGGAATCAATTATTAGCTATTTAATTTAGATGCGTCTAGTATTATATCGTTTACTAAATTATCTGTGGTGAAATTAAGATTTTAATTTAATTAATAATGGTAAAATATAAACTTAGTGATCTCCCGGTGTTCGTGAACGATGGCAAGCTATAACCTGCGTCATCCTGAGCCTACATACACATTATAAAATTATATATACTACGGGTTTTAATAATAAGGCGACGCGGAGGTGAACCAGTCTACCCGTGACCACGGCCGTTGCAATATGGTCGAAACGTCGGGCAATAAACAAGGTATTTAACCTAAAATTATTCACGCGATTAAGACCCGTAGTATTTATAATTTTATAAAACTATATAAGTGGTTTCAGATTCGGTGTATTGGAAACGCGTTTGAGGACATTTTTCTAATGCGACAAATACGAGACTATAAAGTACAAGCTGATGAATTTTCTAATCCAAAGCCATAACGCGGTGATACACCTCGTATATACCTCGTACGTATTGTTAGTAGTAGATAATAATAATAATAATAAAGCTTTATTTATTCCGACTTATTTTTACATTTCAAATGTGTTCTTATAACTATATATATATATTTTATTGGTTTAAATCGGACCCCTTACAGGTATAAGCCTCCTCCAATTTTTTCCATCTTTCTCTATCCTCTCCTACTGTCGTCCATCTGTCTCCCGCTATCGCCAGTATGTCGTCCGCCTAGCGTCTTTTGGGTCGCCCGACGCGTCTTTTACCTATGGGCCCCTTCCATGTTGTCAATTTCAGTGTCCATCTTTTATCTTTCAATCGGCAGACGTGCCCTGCCCACTGCCACTTTTGCTTTAAAGCATGTTCCAAAGCATCTGTTATCTTGGTTCTTTTTCTTATGCTTAGTAGTAGATAGACCTCATTTATTTTTAATAATTCTCAGTAAGTCCTAGTACAAAGGTCCTAAATGTGTCTTAGACGTGTCACACACAATGATTGTATTCCACTAAATTCCACTACAATCTTAAGCTACAAGGGTTTGCAAAAATACAACCCTAGCAAAAATATAGAGACGTAAGAGTGATTCTGTAATACTTCAACTATCAACCGTCGAAATCGCCTGTCAATCGATATTCCCATTTTCTGTACTTGACAGGATGTCTGTTGAGGTAGGTATCTGTCGTTAGTGATTGATCAATCTGAGAGTCACTGACCAATTGATCAGTGAATTCTTAGGTATTAGGCGCCTGGTCCTAGTTTATTCTTACAATTGATGTTTTGGTGACAAAATAAAGATGTCGTTAAATATATTCTATTTTGATCTATCTGCAACTACTAGATAGATTTTGATAAATTTTGGTACAAAATATGCTTCGACGTTTAGGATACTGTCTTTTAAACCACCGACGAAAACAGAGTGACAATAAATTTGACGTGTTATAAGTACCTAATGTGTATCTGTCTGTAATGTCGAACCTACTTTTAAAGATGGATTTTCATGCAGTTTTTCACGCCAATACGCGTAAAAAATCATTTAACGATTGAAAAAATGCATCGAAAAATAACCACATTTTTTTGCGAATTTTCAAATTGAAAAAAAAAAAAAAATTAAGACTGCATTAAAAAATCTGCTATTCACATTAACAATCCCAAGACACCGATATAATTCAATTCGTGTGAAGTCAGGGCGGGTAGCTGGTGGAAAAAATATCCTCAACGTTCGCAACGCCATAAATACTTCCTTGACGTCAAACATCCATTATTAAAAAGAAGCCCACTAATTCAAAACTATCAACGAGAATATCAAGTGAGTGTGAGACCTAGAACACTGGGTTAATCGATTGCCGCTTCTATTTGCGTCAAGCTTGCTACAAAGGCTATGTGCCCACTTAAAGTAACATCTGACAGTTCATTTATCATGTTCTTTTAAGTATACATCTGTTTTTCTAACTAGTTTTGGTCAAGGAGACTAGGCAGCTTAGCAATTTGAAGTATCGGTATAGGTACGTGCACATTTATAAATGCAATGAGATTAGGGAAATAAGATAGTCTGTTTCCCGAATCTCACTGTTCAGTGGAATAAAATCTGGTGCAGCTTTCGTGGCTCAATGGGATTGAGTGGCCTGTCGGTCTAGTAGTTAGTGACCCTGACAATTAAGCCAGAGTGTTCGTGGGTTTAATCGGTCGGTCCCCATCCAGGATAAAACTCTGTGCGATCTAATGAGCATGATCTGAGGTTTATTCTGTTAATTCTAGAATATCTTTAACATGTAATATGTATTTATGTATAAGTATTTAGTATTTATCAGTTGTCTAGTTGCCATAGTCCAGGCTCTGCCTCGTTTGGGATCAGATGGAATTGTGTGAGTTGCCCCAAGATATTATTAAGATATTATTATTATGCTCTAGAAACCACGTGTCGTGTGATATTTTTTAGATGAAACCCTCGATACATAACACTAAAAGGTAATTATCATCGAAACAGATTTATGTAATTTGTATCAAACAAAACTATAAAACCATGTCGCACATCATCCATCGTCACACACACACAAACACGATTAACTTAAAACAGTCTTAATTTTGCGTCGGAGATCTCTCAATCTGCTTGGATATCACTGTAAGTAAGTAAGTTTTGATTAATCTGAAACACTTATCAAATGATATCAACATTGACAATCCCATATATTGAATAAAATTTAACGAACTAAACCACGGCAATCAATACTAATATTATAAATGTGAAAGTAACTCTGTCTTTCTGTCTGTCTGTCTGTCTGTTGCTCAAACAGCTAAACTGATTAAGATGAAATTTGGTATGGGGATAGTTTGAGTCCCGGGGAAAGGACATAGGATAGTTTTATCGCGATAACCGACATCCACGCCGGCGGAGCCGCGGGCGAAAGAACAAACACACATGATACGTATAATCGAAACTCAATCCCTTGCTGTCAAACTACTCTCTGATGACTACTGGCTTATTCACTCTCAGAAACAATATCGGGTCGATTCACTGCAGTATTATAGACCGTAAGGACTTCCCAGTCGAGGCGCTCAGTTAAATCTTCCTCAAATCAGACAGCTATTTCGGAAAACCACATCAATATGCATAGTTTGATTACACTGTCTCTGTGGCGTGGTGTGGCAGTCCGACTGTTACGCAAGAGGTCATGGGTTCGATTCCCACACGGGACACCACTTTGTGTGATCCACACATTGTTGCTCCAAGTTGTGTCCGTGACTTGTATGTTTGTAAAGTCCCCCGCGACACAGAGCTAGTATCATAATGCGGGAGTCGTCTTTTAAAAACCCGGTGGACCCCCAAAGTAAATCAAGGATAAAATGTTTCGACTACAAGTAGGTAATTAATAATGTAGATTTCAGTAAAATACTTCATGAAAGTACTTGTTCCCATGATAGAGGTATTATGGCAGCAGATATCTTTAAAAAAAGAAAGTAAGGTAGGTACTTAGTAAAATAAGTTTTCGTGATCATTAGCGTGGGTTGTGAACGTTTTTCCTGAATGTTTGTATCGTGTCTCATCAGCTTGTATAAGCTATGAAAAAATATGATTGATGGAGGCATTACCAATATGTTCGGTTCGGAATAGTGCATGACGTAGTATTGTAGATAAGGCAACGTTGCCATTGCCTGGTCTTATAATCGATGATTGTTTTCCTTCTTTATCACTTTAGATTTCTATAAGAGACCAATACCATGCTGGGGTACCGGCTTAAGAATAGTACCACCCCATCTCTTCCCGTGGGTGTCGTCAAAGCGACTAAGGGATTTCACACCGGAGGACGGGCAGCAGCGTCCTCGGCGTACTTTAAAGCCTACTGCGATCGCCAACCCGCTCGCCAAGCGTGGCGATTATGGCTAATACCCCCAGGATCAAGTATAATAAGTAGGTTCTACTAAGGAGACCCGTGCCCAGCAGTGGGACATCATATTGGTTGATATAAAACCATAATCAGCTTTAGCTCCTTGACAGAGAGTAAGAACTGTAATGTCAAACGCGGGCATAGTGGGGATTATTATATGATTTTTAGGACCTTAATTTTAATGTTTTTCTTTACCAATTACAAAATAAAACGAACGAATATTATTATTGCTATCCTTATGTACGTCATCATCTTCATTAACAACCCACTGACATATTATATGCTGAGCACGGGTGCCCCAAGTAGAACCTAAGTATTATACTTATCTATGTACACATTTAACATCCGATTCACTCCCTCATACGATTTCTAGTTAATCACTTGACCAACGAACATTTTATCGTACCAAGATGGCGAGCCAAAACCATTGGCAGCGATCCAAATTAAAAAAGTTAGTCTACCACCTGACCTACCATTTGTTATTATTATCTAGGAACAGAGCCCAATATCGCTTACATATTGGATTTTTAGTTAGTTATTAATTCAGCCTTTGTTGTAGGCACAGAACATTGATACCATTCATGAATACGAGGTTTGATGGTTAATGTTTAAACGAAACTGGCTAATTTACTTACGATTTTTTATCCGCTTCCTGAAATGTAAATATAGGATCAGAAATTTACTGTTAAATCAAATTTCAATATATTCGATTTATCTAAAAAAACTTGAGAGGTGTCAAGGGACACCCGGATGGAATGAAGTTCCTTTCGATTAATTAGTGAAGGAATTGTATTTTTTTTTTATATACGTCGCGACACCACACTGTTCATTACAAAATAGCAAGACGAAACGAAAATAACTGGCTTGCTTTCTATGAGAGAGAGAGAGAGAGAGAGAGAGAGAGAGAGAGAGAGAGAGAGAGAGAGAGAAGAGAGAGAGACAGACCGACAGAGAAACACGCGCACGCCGCACGGCTTACAACTATTGCAAAAAGTGTCGTTACAGCTTTTGGTCTTAATTTTTCCGTCTAGCCCCCTTTCGGAACGCGCGATAAGAACTTCGTTCCAAAAGACACGGTCATATGGATTTTCCTCGTATTTCATATAATCTCATACCTTAAACGCGAAGCTGTGAAAATGATGACAGGTGGATTTGGCATCATTTTCACGACTATGACTGGCCTGTTGGTCTAGTGGTTAGTGACCCTGTCTGCTAAGCCGGAGGTCTTGGGTTCGATCCCCATCATCAGGATAAAACTTTGTGTGATGAGCACGATGGTTTATTCTGTGTCTGGGTGTATTTTTTCTATAATATGTGTATGTATTTAGAAATATATAAGTATGTTTATCAGTTGTCTGGTTGCCATAGTACAAGCTTATCTTTTTGGGAAAAGATTACGTTGTGTGAGTTGTCCCAAGATATATTATATTAACTCGGTGCCTTATCTTCTGAATTACGAGGGAACTCAAACAATTTCAAATATCAAACGCAAAATATCCTTCTTCAACGTAAAATACAATATGACGTCTCGTATTTTAATTCAAGACCAATAAAACATAACAGCCTTGCCTTTACACCCCGAAGTATCATTTTACCGTCTTTTACTCACCATATTTGTCTCACAAAAGTTTACTAACCAAAAATAAAATGGCTCGAGGCTATAAAATTCTGGCTTCGGATTTAAAAGGCCTACAGAGGCTGTCACTTGCTCTTTATAAAGTATTTTCTATTTTCCTGTTTATAAAAGAACGAATTTCTTATAAGGATTCTCTAAAGAACTTTGCAAGTTAATAAACACACTTATCTCTGAATGAAAGTCTTTTGATTTTGTATATTCAATTTGTTTAATCATCTGTTGTGAAATAAAATATTATAAAATGGAAATGGAAGAGTCTCAGAGTACTAACAAAAGATCCAACTTGTTTTATTCCACAGATGAAATTGTTCAATAGATTAGTTGAATGCCAAGCATTAACGGTGAGATAGGTAGCTGATACAGATAGTCAATGCGTGCGTGCAATAGGAAGCGACGAGCAAGTATCAAGCTTTAAAACTATTGAATATTATTGACTGCCTATGTGTCGCGGTGGGAGTGTATTTGACTGCTATGCAAGAGGTCGTGAGTTCGATCCCCATCCAGAATAAAACTTTGTGTGATGAGCACGATGGTTTATTCTGTGTCTGGGTGTTATTTATCTACAATATGTATGTATTTAAAAATATATAAGTATGTTTATCAGTTGTCTGGTTTTCATGGTTCAAGCTCTGCTAAGTTTGGGATCAGATGACGTTGTGTGAGTTGTCCCAAGATATTAAGATATATTAAGATATTTGGTCCAAACCATTAAAAGGTGACCCCTGGAGCTGGCATTCTACTTAGTTCATGTACACAGGTCTATTAGAGCAGTAGCAGGCCAGTGGTAAATGCCCACCTACTAAACCAGGGGTCCGAAACTCCGGCAGAAGAGTGCGTCTTTTTGTATGTTTTGTGTTTTGCGCCACTGCTAAAAGTGACCTAGAACCGAATATTCGGAGACAGTGGTTTTAACTGGCGTTAAAGTGGTTAGAGGCGCCAAGAGCCAATAACGAAGTCAGCTACACAAATGGCTTAACAAAAGCATATTTCATTAATTCACGATTCCTAAACGAACACTGAAAACCATGGTGTTTTGATTTTTTTTATAACTACGATGGCCATTTTATAGCAATCTGATAACTTTACTACTTATTTTTGAAAATTTGCAAATGTTAACTGACGGCATCAACCCCGCGGATCTCTCCCCTGATTAGCTAAAAGTACCGTCAACAAAGAGTTTTTTGCACATTTCAGGTTGCTTTCCTCATTTATTGGAAGAAAATACAATTAGACGTTTTAACCAAAATAATCGAAAATCTTTTTATGTAGTTTGCATTTTTTGTGATGACTGTACCTGGCGAATATACCAAAATAATATTTTTCAATATTACTTCCCTTTCGCCCCTTGTGAAGGGGTGAAAAGATACACCAAAAAAAGTGTAAGTGTAAAATTTTATTTAAAGGGGTAAGATCCGCTTGGTTCGTGGTGCCGATACCAAATGACTTACGTAGCTGACTAAGCTTAGTGGTTATTTCAACTGTAAATATTGAAAAATCTAAAAAAAACATTTTTGTTGTATTCAGGGCGGTTTCAGACTAGCGTTTAGCACGCACTAGCACGGGCGTTGACGCGCTTATAAGATAAATTATAAGCGTGTTAATACTGACTCACTACTACCGGTTTGAGCGAAAACGCCAGAACATGCCCATGTACGTGAGTCCGAAGAAGTTGGAAACCTAGGTACGTGCAGAAAAAAAACGCCCGTCTAAAACCAGCCTTTATGTACGCCACTGCATTGTCCATTTTGTTTATCAAATCGCCTGGTCAATAAACGCGTTTACAATAAAACAATTCTTACTATTTTAGGTATCGTTATATACAAAACTGACATTTAACGGTAATAATGACTTCTCATGAAACAAAGCAGGTCATTATGACAAAATCACTTCAAAGTATAATGCTAAAATTGACTGTATTGTGCCAAATAGGTACAGTAGTTCATTGTTTACGCTTGCTGCTGAAAGTGAACTGAAACAGTCTCATGGGAAAAGGTTCCTTTATATAAATGCGATTATTATGTACTAACGTTGAAAATAAATTAGATACTAAATTGAACATTCATGTTGGGGACATTTGGGCAGGAGCAGATGCTTGTAAATGTATTCATAAAATTTGTTAATATAATTGGTAATGTAGTAGTGACATTCGTTCAGGTTCAGAATATCCAATTCTCATAATGTTTAACGGTTTCAAAATGTCCAATTCCTAGAATGTTTAATTCCCGAAATGTCTAATTCATTGACGAAGTAAAATAGGGCCAAGCTATTTTCTTATCTTTTACGTTCTTAATTAAGATTTCGACTGCCTCGGCGGTCCACGGTTCATGGTACTACGTACGACTGCTGCGCAAGAGTTCAAGGAATCGATTCCCACACAGGACATAACTTTCTGTAATCCATAGAGTTGTTGTGGTTCCATAATCGGAACCAATTAACGCAGGCAAAGCACACCCAAGAAAACTTTGTCCTAGTGCATGAGTTGTATTTAAAAAAGTAACTAAAATTATGAAATTTATATAATACTAGTGGACGTCTCGCGGTTTCATCCGCGTAGTTCCCGTTCCCGTGGGAATACAAGAATAAAAAATAGCCTATGTCACCCGGGGTTAGTGTAGCTTCACAACATTGAAAGAATTTTTCAAATCCATTCAGTAGTTTCGGAGCTTATTCAATACAAATAAACAATCAAATCTTTCCTCTTTATAATATTAATAAAGTTTGTTTTTAACTTGAGTTTAAAACACGAACAATTTTTTGTTTAATAATCTATACGATTATTAAACAAAAAATTGTTCGTGTGTTAAACTCAAGTTAAATTACCTATGTTGTTTATTTACTAAAAAAGTAATGTTCCACTGAGATTAGAGAGATACTTAATGTTTGTCACCGAACCCAAGTAATTTTTTCAACAGTTTATAATATCACGATAAAAATTATAAACTGACGATGTTCACAATCAAAACCCATGGCCAGCTCGTAAGCTGTGTCAAGATAGCTCATCAGGAAGCTAACGATCCATTAAAATAAATAAGTACCGAAGCTTTAAGAAATATATGACTTCTTCAGTAATTCTAAGCAGTAGGTACCATAAAATACGGCTATAACGTTAAAGTAATAAAAATTCAACCGGGCACAGCCGGTAACGTAATAGTTAATGCATCGAATCCGTAACCGATAGGCAGCGCGATATGTGAATCACATCCATTATTACTACTTTACAATTTAAGATTTATTCTACCACTTTGTCGGCATAACAAATATTTTTACATGGTTTAATTGATGAAATTAAGTATTTTTTTATTTATTTAACTTTAAAAAATACCTTACAATTAAAACAAATCATGTAAGTAATATTGTAGTAGCTCTTAAAGTCTAAATAGACATAGAAAAAGTGGGTTGCATACTGTTCTCCTAGCTAGGCTATGAAATAGCCTGTGTTAAGGAGGAACAGGTTGCGGCCCCCCATATAGGTAAAATTGTTTCTTAAAACTACTTACAGTACAGTAAATAAAAATAATAATAAAAAAGTGGGTTGCATACTGTTCTCCTAGCTAGGCTATGAAATAGCCTGTGTTAAGGAGGAACAGGTTGCGGCCCCCCATATAGGTAAAAGAGTTTCTTAAAACTACTTACAGTACAGTAAATAAAGATAATAATAAATTAAAAAGAAAATCTGAATTAACAATAAAAATAAATGTATGTGACTGTTAGCTTAAGCAGCAATGGACGTGTGTGTACGTGCGTGTTAGTGTGTGTGTTTTTTGTGTGTGTATGTGTGTATGCGAGTGTGTGTGTGTGTGTGTGTGTGTGTGTGTGTGTGTGTGTGTGTGTGTGTGTGTGTGTGTATTTTGATGTGATAATTAACTTAGATTATTGATGAAATCATCGACTCAGTCTCTTCATAAGTCTTATTTATTAAAAAATTTAGGAGCATAACATTTACTATAGATGCAAACTAAAAAGTATACTAAGGCTGTTATATATACCTATGTTTATATTATGAATATGTACATAGGTATATAACAGCCTAGTTTATATATAGATATGGTGTATTTTCTCAGCCAGAACAGCTGCCCATTTCAGTTAAATTATGTGTGCATTATAGTGTACCTAAACAGGAATTGTGGTAATTCGGACAACAGCTATTATGCGGGCAACCAGTAACACAAACACGCATTTGTGGTCGATATAACAACACCTGTTTACTATCTATATATGTTTCTGACCTAGTGTCCTTAGTTTGGCTTTATTAGTATAAAGCCTTGTGTCTAAGGGACTTGTCCCACCCTAGCGGTGGGACAAGTCCCTTAGACCGAGTAGCGAGAAATTATTAACTACCAGCTGTCCCGCGCAACTTCGTGTGCGTAAATTTTCCCGTTTTTGCAATCTTTCTCGTCGCTACTCCGCTCCTATTAGTCGTAGCGTGATGTTATATAGCCAATAGCCTTCCTCGATAAATGGGCTATCCAACAAAAAATATTTTTTTTGAATCGGACCAGTAGTTCCTGAGATTATCGCGTTTAAACAAACAAACAAACAGACTCTTCCGCTTTATAATATTAGTATAGATTTTCTCGCTCAAGAAACCTAAAAACCAGGCAAGTGCATATTCGGTCACATTCGAATAATGCGGCATAAGAAGTGGGTTTTCTGTTGTTTTTGTTTCATACTTACAACGTTACACCTACTTAATAATAATTTTGTTACTTCGAATTATTTGATCAGCTGATACTTGTAAACTTGTAAAGCTTACTTAGCTGTGATAGCTTTTCTTATATTTCACTGTACTCACGGTTTTTCTTATTCTGAAGATTTTTTTTTAATTTCAGAAAGCCGCCACTAGCTTGCGGCTTGTCCGAATCGTAAGTCATTTTTCACTGAAATCGTTTAGATGAATGTCATTTAATGTATTCGTAGTACTTTACTTGTCGAATTAGGATTTTTTTATCTAAACTTATTATTTTATATACTAAATAAATATGAAATATGCGTTCAGACCGCCTGATACTCAATATAATCCAAGCTTATTTTGAAAGGGTTCCACATTTTTTATAGCGGTTAAATATTAATTTCCTAAATTACATTAAATATTTTGTAAAAAATTTGGCAAACAAAATTAAAAGGCCTAAATTAATTAGCAGGAAGGACTCGGCACCGGTCGTTAGTGACTTTTCTGTCGAGATTGTGAAAAATTATTATCATATTCACAATGTGCTGAATACTAAAAAAATATTTTGTCCGCCGTTTTGCGTTTAGAAATAATTTAGATATTATTTCACTTCCTACGAGATTTTTGAAATGTCTTGTGTCCACAAAGCCGGGATATTTTCCAATTACTTATTTCCTTCCTGATCTTTACTTTTTCAATTTAGATTATTATATAAATCCGTACTTCGTTTATTAAAGAGATTGCTAAACTGCCGAGATATCATCGTTTCCCAAATGCGACCACAACGCCGGTAAAACCAAAATTATATATTTTTTATACTACGGGTCGACTCCCGTGACCACGATCGGTGCAATTCGATCGAAACGTCGGGTAAATAAAAGGTTCGTACCTTTAAATAATTCACGCGATTAAGTCCCGAAATATATCTAAAATGTCTAAATGTCACCGCACCGCGCTTTTCATTTGAGATATTTTTTTTTTAAAGATGGACTAGCAATGTGGGATTGAGTCCCACATTACTAGCAATCCTGTTAACCCCTCCAGCTAAGCTCAAAGGCTTATGTTAGGAGTGGGTTCACATCGGTAGTATAATGGGTAGGTAACGAACCCGCGACCTCACGATTGCGAGACCGATGCCTTAGCCATTAGGCTACCGCCGCTTCATAAGTCTCATTTGCTCAGTATTTACACTTGCTACAATGCCCTTCAATCGAAACGTAGTGATGTGTTAATATCTCTATTTCACGGAAGAATTACTGACACTATTGTGGTACCCACCAAGATGGCCTATGGCTTAGAATATGACAAAAATGATAACTGCGACTGTCTTTATTAACCTCTATAAGAAACCAAACAGGCTCACTGTAAGACCTATTAATTAAAATTTGGTTAACGTTAATTAAAAAGCGTTGTAAGAAACGTTAAGTTATTAATTTTGTAGCAAAATTAAGGACTGTGATGGCTCATACCGCGTTCTTGTAATTTATTTGTTAACTAATTGCTAACTTTGAAATATTTCAAACAACTTTTACGTGCTTGTTTCGTCTTTACGCGTAATATATATTTTTGAAGTGAAAACTTCTTTAGCGGCGTTGTGCACTTTTTTTGGTATAAGTAAAAAATGTTAAGCTCAAAATATTCAAAAATGCACAACAGTATCCAATCCCTGAGTGCAACCCGTTTTTTGGACTCGTGTATTTTTACATCTTTGTGACTCTTATTTTAAGCAATCGATTATGCTCATTAGTCGAGTTATATGCGTCGTCTTCTCAATATCCATTTCGAAGAAAACGAAAACGCATTCAGTAAAAGTGTGCATATAGTTGTCATCGGTTCTTCATACCGTCACACAGGCTCCACACGTTGGGTCCAACGTCGGTCCCATCGTCATTCATACAATGTGTGGATCTAGAAAATAGCATTGGTGCCAACGTTGCGACGAACGTTATTATAGATCCATACGTTGAACGAGCATTATTATATGGCCAACGTTTGGAGCCGGCGTCAAATAAACCACGGATTTGATTATGTCAAAATCGAAATTTAGTATGAACTAACATTTATGGTATGACCGCGACCGCTGTTCCGCGCAGTGCCTCGCCTATTCCTTTGCGCCGTACAACACTCGCGGTCAAAATAAAGTTCAAACTAGATGGTAAAGTGCGCAAGCAGATCTTAAGTGGAAATAAAATTTCAACCTAATTTCTTTGAAACAAATAATTTATGCAGCAATTTTTTTTAAGTGTTACTTATATATAGAAACATTCTTATAAGTACCAGGCCAGTTTGCATTGACAGTTAGTTTAAATGAAGATTTAGGTAAGCGAATGAAAACGATTTAAAACTAGTTTTAAGTAAAACTCAAAATAAATGAAGAAAACTTTTCTCTTTATAAAATCAATTTACCCCGCAGCGTTTAAGCTTGGGGCATACTAATAACATTCAAAGTAATTAACATCGAACAATTTATTATTCGACCAAGCTCGGAATAAAGTTTCCCCTCCTCATTACTGAAACTATTACCTAACTCATTATACCTAATACCATACAATTATTAATGCATTACATCATTTTTATTGACACCCATTAAAATTGTACATTCAGGCCGTATTTACACCGTCACGATCGAGAATAGAACGTTTCTATGTAGTCGTTTTGATCGATATTTTAAGCAGTGGTAGCTTAATGTCTAAGGCATCGTACTTGCAACCGTGAGCTCGCGGGTTCGAATCCTACCTACCGACGTGAACCCGTGAGTTTAGCTGGAGGAGTTAACAGTTACAAGATTGCTAGTAATGTGGAACCCAAAATCCCACATTGCTAGTTATCTTTTAATTAAAAAAATATTGACTGGCCTCGTACGATTGATTCCCGCACAGAATATAACTTTTTGTGATGAGCACGCTGTTTAATTCTGTGTTGGGTGTAATTTATATATAATACTAGCTGACCCGCGCAACTTCGTCTGCGTAAATTTTCCCTTTTTTCTTCCGTTTTTTTTACAACATTTTTCATTGCTGCTCCGCTCCTATTGGTCGTAGCGTGATGTTATAACGTATACCCTTCCTCGATAAATGGGCTATCCAACAATAAAATATTTTTTCAATGCGGCCCAGTAGTTCCTGAGATTATCGCGTTCAAACAAACAAACAAACTCTTAGGGGTATGAAAAAAAGATGTTGGCCGATTCTCATAGATACCGGATAAGCACAAAAAATTTCATTAAAATCGGTCAAGCCGTTTCGGAGGAGTATGGCAACGAAAACTGTGACACGAGAATTTTAAATATTAGATGTACATGTATTTCAAAATATAAATTAGTATGTTTATCATCTCGTTATGATCAGATCGCGTTGTATGAGTTGTGCCAAGATAATATTATAATATAATAATAATATGGATACCTATTTGAATAACTAATAAATAAGTATACTCAATTATATGTTTATAAAACGTTGGGTGCAGTGTAATTACTGAAACTTCATTTACCTGATGACAGACTCATTAGATTACACAAAATATTACGCGTTTCATTTCGCGGTTTATTAGTAGATTCGTTAAACACTTTATAATAAATTATTTATTAAGTCGATTTATACGACCATTAGGTATTATATACCAGTAGCTATTTAATATTATGCGATTCTTCAACTTCAAAAATACCTAGTGGTAAGCAATTGGCAATGATTATTATTGGCATCGTCACAATACATTCTTATATAAATCAGCTTATGCCCACGGCTTTGCCAGCGTTAAGTTAGAGCTGATTTTTTTAAAACTCTTTCTTACTCCTTATCACCCGACTTGTAAACTTCCGTTTGGGCTTCATTACATTACACTAAATAACTTTGAAATATTAGATTTGGAAAATATTGAATACATTAACCCTTATCTAACTATATTTTATTAATTAATAACTTCTTTAATATTATGCCTTTGACTGCCTCTATGGCGCGGTGGGAGTGCGTCCGACTGCTACGCAAGAGGTCGTGGGTTCGATTCCCCACTTTGTGTGATCCACAAATTGTTGTTCCGAGTCTGGGTGTTTGTGTCCGTGACTTGTATGTTTGTAAAGTCCCCCGCGACACAGGGCTTGTACGCTAATGCGGGAGTCGTCTTTTTTAAAATAAATAAATAAATAAAATGCCTACAGACTATTTTACTGGAGTGAAATGGCTGTTTAATGTGAGTGAAATCGTGATCTCTTAATCAGTCAAAAAAGCAACGATTTTACTCCAGGGTCTCACAGACGTGATGTAGGTCGTTGTGTTTTTCTTTCAAAACTGATATTAAAAAAAATAATCAAAAAGTTAGGTTAAAGAATGGAACGTTTATGAACGTCAGACAAAGTTTGGCATAGGATGATTGTACATTTAATGCCAAGTTCGCTAGAGTAAAGGCGTGAGAAAAGAACTTGGCAACAAAAACTCATGGTTATTTTTTTGAAATGCCAATTATGCCAGGAAGGCGCTGCAACCATTGCACCATGATGACTAATATTACAGTTTTATTTGGTGTAATGCAAAGACGCCATTAGCGGGAGGTTTCATAATTTAGCTCTCTACGCCAACAGGTTTGGGGTAGCCGTTGTCGAGTGAATTGATGAATTTCATCATTTAATTTTGTGTAATTTTAATACTTTTTGTTTTTAAACTTTCGCGATTTTTATACATATTAGATATATTTTGGGATTTAATCGCGTGAATTACTTAAAGGTACGAACTTTTTATTTACCCGAAGTTTCGATTGTATTGCACCGATCATGGTCACGGGTCGACTTCTTGCACTTTAGTCGACCCGTGACCACGATCAGTGCAATTTGATCAAAACGTCGGGTAAATAAAAGGTTCGTACCTTTAAGTTATTCACGCGATTAAGTCCCGAAATATATCTAATAATTTTAATACCTACATATCCATACATGACCTAAATTTAACTTTATTCACCAACTGGTCTACATAGTTTTACATGTGGATCTCAGTAGAAACGTCCGTAATATACTTTATGTAGACTTTATATTTGCTATAGTAGAACTCATTAATTTCAAACTGCATTTATAATGAACTCATAAGACAAATTGCACGTACGACTATGTACGAAAGTAAATTATACAGGGAATGAGCTGTCACTATTAAAAGCTCTTACGTTGGATCTCATCTATGCGGTTTGGTTATGTCTCCTTGTATTAAATTGCATTGTATCTAATAATTGAAGCGGCGGTAGCCTATTGTGGGGTCGTGGGTTTGAATCCTACCCATTAAAATAATAATAATATTTATTGAGCCACAACATTGTTACAATTTTCTGTTATAAATAAAATACATAACAAAATCAAGATGTTTCAACTTATAAGAGGTTGTCATTGACGACTGTACTAATATAAATTGTGTTACAGTCGCCAGCGCTTTCCAACCTAGAGGTTACAGGTTTGATTCACTATGTTTACCACAAATTGGACCAATAAAACAATAGTAACAAATAATAATATTAAAACTAACATGCATGTCTCACGGTATGTGTATGTGTGTGTGTGTGTGTGTGTGTGTGTGTGTGTGTGTGTGTGTGTGTGTGTGTGTGTGTGTGTGTGTGTGTGTGTGTGTGTTTGTGCGTGTGTGTGTGTGTGTGTGTGTGTGTGTGTGTGTGTGTGTTTGTTTGTGTGCGTGTGCGCGTGTGCGTGTATGTGTGTGCGCGTGTGCGTGTGCGTGTGTGTGTGTGTGAGTGTGTGTGTGTATGTGCGCGCGTGCGTCTGTGTGTGTGTGTGTGTGGTTATACTACTGACGTGAACCTACTCCTAACACAAGCCTTTGAGCTTAGCTGGAGGGGTTAACAAGATTGCTAGTAATGTGGGACCCAATTCCACATTATTAGTTATCTTTTTTTAAGAACAAAAAAATATTTTTATTATTTAGCTGTCAAGGCTACTAAAAGACACCTTTTCACCAAATTTAATCAAAATTTATTGTTATTTATTTATTGACAGACAGACAGACGAAACTATGAGGGTTCCATTTTTTGCCATTTTGTCTAGGAACCCTATAAATGTAGTTACTACCTACACTCAAATTTCAGCATATTTCTAAACACAGCAAAAAAGACAATGAACGTGTAGTATTTTTAGGCTGTTGGGTTTTTCGTTTCATAATAATTTCTTGTTTTAAATTGTAGTGAAGAAAACTATTGTCATAAACTTTCAAAGTATAAACGTAACAAGACAAAAGGCTAGTAAATCCAAAGATTTTATAGACCAAAGTAAAGCAAACACTAGATTTGAACTAAAAGACTTTTTAAAAGAGCAGTATTCACGGATAAGAAGTTTCAGAAAAGACTTCCAACTCGCCACGGACTACGAATGGCCTATCAAAAGTTTTATTGCAACTAAAGATTTTATGAAAATACGTTTCTATTGTTGAATACCGCATTTGACTTAGAATTTGGCTGAATAGTTGGAAATGTGCAACGCTGCCATATTTCATGCTGATATTTGATTCAACATTTTTAGAATGTTATTTTCAGCTTAGAAGCATACCAAAAATCCTGTTTTAGAACTGATATTAAACTTGGAACTCAAATTGTTTATGCATAAAATGTCGTACGGTTAACAAGAATTAGTATCTACAGTCTGAATTTGGTCTTCTCTCTATTTTGTGCAAATACACAACGAAAATCGGACTTGAAAATCACGACCGACTTTACGTAGTACCAATTTATTTATTGCACCTTCTCAAGATTAATCTCCTTTTGTTTATATTGATTTGATTTTAAAGTACCAACACTTTGTATTTCTTTAACCAAAAAAAACTGACACCAAACGTGTCACCGAATCGTCTAGTTCTAGTGTCTTTACTGTAGTTTTAGATCACTTAGTTTTTAAAAATAAGAGAGTGTTACCCAATTTCACTCAATAAATAACATTTTGCATACAAATAAAGTAGACATCTAAACAAAAATAACATGCACATTTTTCTAGTAACGTGATGTGTAACTAATTGAATATTTCCTTATATTTAATTTTGGCAACATTTTCTCTCTTCTGGAAATGTTTTAAAATTACTCTAAATCCTTGTTATTTTCAGTAATCGATGGATATACATTCCACATACTAGATTAACAACAAAACGTTTTATTTAAATAACTAGATTACATAATAAATGATTTTAGCCCGATTTAATCGTAACCAAATCCTCTTAGCAATGTAAGAACCGAATGCTAAAATATTCAATTAAAATTTACATATTCTATACTGAAAGCGGGTCAAATAGGGATATAGGCAAAATTGTTTTCGAATTTACCCGTTGACGTCGGTCTCCACATGATTGATATTAGCCACTCAATATCTCATTTATCAAGTCGGGTAGAGTGAGTCGGTTGCAAAAATTATGTACGTTTCATAAATCGAATGCGTAAGCTTTCTTTAATAAAATGGTAACGGTGGACTACTAATCTGTAAGGAATCTTAATGGGGCAGAGTGCAAGATTGGAAATTGGTTAAATTGACCGAATTAGTGAGGCCGACACAACTGCAAAATTTTAAACATTCTTTACTGCATGTTATCATGTTATCAGCATGTTGCGACTTGGTGCGATAGAGTGAAATTTATTTATTGATCACTAACTGTCCCGGACAACTTCATATACGTAATTTTTTCCCGTTTTTGCCACATTTCTCATTGCTGCTCCGCTTCTATTGGTCGTAGCGTGATATAATATAGCCTATAGCCTTCCTCGATAAATGGGCTATCCAACAGTAAAATAATTTTTCAATTTGGATAAATAGTTTCTGAGATTACCGCGTTCAAACAAACAAACAAAATCTTTAGCTTTATAATATTAACATTTAAACTTTCGCGTTGCATGATTATAACTATTTATTATACGGGAATTAAGGCGCATTGTTTACACCGGCAGGTTGCACCGGCCGTGGTCACAAGCGGACTCCAACCTGGTCGAAACGGCAAGCAATTCCCGCGTTAATTCCCATAAAATAAATAGTTTATAATATTAGTATAGATTACTTTCACATTTTTTTTTTATATTTTTGATTGTGTCCACTTTAAGCAACTAACGTTTACCGTTTCGAAAGAGAGCTGTTGCATTTTATCCTCAGCAATCATAAATAAGTTTTTGTAATTGCTTGGTTTAGTTTTACATATCAATAAATACCAATAAAATTAATCGATTGAATTCAAAATAAGTACCTATTCACCTACATAAATCTAATCATAACATTTATCGATTAGATAGTAATAATATTCGAATCATTTGACAGACTGAAGAATCAATCAATTTATTACAACATGTCATAACCCTACCTTGCTCAAGATTTCAAACGAGATCGCACTAGATGAATAATTTCGTACGGACCTATGTTATATTAAGGCGGCTTCCCACGGTGTGTGATTTTGCGTATGGACGGCGGTACGCCAGATCCGCCGCATGTCTGTAACTTCAAAGGTGCGGTGCGTTCCGTGGGCGTCCATAAAAACACAGACGAGCATGATTAAGTAAGCTTGATTTCGCTGAAGCTGTACGCGCGTATGGTGGTATTGGCTTGTTTAGCTTCTACAATAGGCAATAGGGTATTTGACTGAAGTCAAATCAGCCTCTTTTGAAGAAACGTCAAAAACGAGCCGCTCTGAACAAATTTATATGGAATGCTGGCATATGACGTCACGTTTTCTATGGTCAAATTATTTACTTTCAGTGTTTCTCTTTATGATTATAAATTAAGTAACACATTAAATTAATCAATGAATATATTTTTTAGAACACTTCATGACATATTTTTACCTGTTTTTTTTTTAAATATTTTATTTTATAAATAAAAATAGTAGTCAAATACCCAATTTCAAGACCCATATATACCGACAGGCATTGTGAGAAGGTCCCGGTGTGTGGTGCGTGGCTGTATGTGGTCGTCAGCCGTACATGCAAATCCGCAAAATAACAAACCGTTAGAAGCCACCTTTAGACGACAGATACAATCAATAAATATGACTATATATATACTCGGCTTCTTTATTTATTATGGCATATATTTTAATGTAGGTATATATACCTACGTATCTCCAGCAGTTCGATTTTGACAAGTATGTATATAACTTATGTATACTACTTATACGAATGAAAATAGGACAAAGTAATTTTGACTGCCTTTGAGGCGCGACGGGAATGTGTGCGACTGCTACGCAAGAGGTCGTGGGTTCGATTCCCACACGGGACACCACGTTGTGTGATCCCCAGATTGTTGTTCCGGGTCTGGGTGTACTTAGTGTCCGTGACTTATACATTTGTAAAGTCCCCCACCACACAGGGCTTGTACCCAAATGCGGGAGTCGTCTTTTAAAAAAAAGACGTTACTTAGTGTTAAGTAAAGAACCCACAAGCGGGAGGTCATTAGTTAGGTATATTAAAAATCATCCTTTATAATTAGTTTTTTTTTATGATAATGTAGTCACAGTGTTTCCCGTTTTCATTTGTACAGAAAACTCTATGATGTTAGGCTTAAGTTGAAAAATAAACAGTAAATTCTCCTTCGTTTTTGTAGCCGAAAGAATTTTACTTGATCCAATCAGCTTCATGTTTTATTCATATTTCAGTCCAAAACAAACAGCAAATCTTGGACGGTACAGACCAGTAAAATATATAGATTTTCTTCGGTTTAGATGATTCGTTTGATATATTTTGTTAACTGCCTCTGTGGCGCGGTGGGAGTGTATCCGACTGCTACGCAAGAGGTCGTGGGTTCGATCCCCACCCAGGATAAAACTTTGTGTGATGAACAATCGTGTTAACACCCAGACACAGAATAAACCATCGGGTTTATTCTGTGTCTGGGTGTTATTTATCTATAATATGTATGTATTTAGAAATATATAAGTATGTTTATCAGTTGTCTGGTTTCCATAGTACAAGCTCTGTTTAGTTTGGGATCAGGTAGCGTTGTGTGAGTTGTCCCTAGATATTATTATTATTAATTAGGTTAAGAGAAGCTGAACATCGACCTTCGACGATCTAAAAAAATTTAATAAAATGATATTGATATACTAGCTTCCGCCCGCGGCTTTGCCCGCCTTAAGACCTTTTACGCAGCGCGCGCAACGGACGCTCTCAAAAGAAATATTTTTACCCGTTTTTGCAACATTTTTCATTGCTGCTCCGCTCCTATTGATCATAGCGTGGTTTTATATAGCCTATAACCTTCCTCGATAAATAGACTATCCAAAACTGAGATTTCCAAAGAAAGCATTTTTCAATTCAAACCAGTTCCTGAGATCATCGCATTGAAACTAGCAAAGTTTTCAGCTTTATAAAATAAGTATAGATAAACATTCCTATAATAGCTTGCCAATCGAAAAGTAATTATGGCTATTTTTTATTTTTCATAACCCTCACCTTTTTGATAACCAAACCAATTTAGTTATAGTTTTTAACTTGTTTGCCAACTTGTTTATGTCTATTATTACCTGAAAAGGTATGAACAGGTAAGTTAATATAGGTAACTACACCGATCTGATAACCTATATCGAAGCGGCGGTAGCCTAATGGGTAAGGCATCGGTCTCCCAATCGTGAGGTCGCGGGTTCGAATCCTACCCATTATACAATACCAACGTGAACCTACTTCTAACACAATTCTTGAGCTTAGCTGGAGGGGTTAACAAGATTGCTAGTAATGTGGGACATATTCCCACATTGCTAATTATCTTAAAAACAAAATAGTATCGAAAGAAAGATAATTTAATACACAAAAATAATCGTATCAAAATAGCATATTATTGCCATACCTTGAAGTTTTACAATAAAAATAATAATATAGCCATATACACTTTCCTATTGTCAAGCTATCTTATACTATGACTACCATTATGACAACGTACAGTGAGTGAGTGTTTTGACAGTTCCGTATGAGCTTGCCGTGGATAAGGAAAAATATCGTGAATATTATGAAAATATATACAGGGTGTAACAGAAAGGTGTGGTCAAATTTCAGCAGCGGATAGTGTATGTTGTCAGTATTGCACCTACCATGGTGCAATAGCTGGTTGCATTATTATTACATAGTTATAGCATATTGTTTTTGTTAAAATTCAGTAGTGAAAGGCGTATGGCATAAGAATTATACCTCCCCTGGTACAAAATTCGGTTGGGTTATTATGGCATAAAACTTTTGAAGTCATACTTTTTTTAATTAATTTCTTTTTCATTCATGAATAAACAAATGAAAAAATAATAAATAGTTTTTTGGGGTACTCTGATTTTGATGAAATTAGGTATGTGCACTCAGTATCATGAGCACATACCAACCCTTGAATATGACCACACCTTTCTGTTACACCCTGTATATTACGGGTCTTAATCGAGTAAATAATTTAACCTTGTTTATAGCCTGACGTTTCGACCATATTGCAACGACCGTGGTCACGCTCCGTGGCTAGGGCAATAAACAAGGTATTTTACCTTAAATTATTCACGCGATTAAAACTCGTAATATATATATATTTTAATGTGTACAAATCGCTAAAGTTTATCAACATTTATATCGTGAATAGAATAAGGACCCAGGATACTATATAATTATAATAATTATAAATGAGTGCTAGAGTTATTTATTAATACTCGTACAGTGCCTCAGTGATTTCATAAAGCAGTAAAAAAAAAAATTAACACTATTGTTCGCAACGGTGTAAATGCAAACTAAAATCCATAAAACAAGCGTGACCCGAAACATTTAACCGTCACGCTATCACAATGTAACACCATTTGACGTTATTACGACCACACAAGTGATATTTAATAATCGTATCAGTGTTAATTTGATTTACTTAAGTAATGCATTTTACTTAAAAAATGTATCGCGATTTGGGTAACGTATTCGGCATAATTTAATATTTCTTCGTTGTTGGGGTAGATAAAACGGTTTCAGATAAAATAACGTCCATCAATTCATGGATTACATAAGTACATATAAGCCATCCAACTGATCTTAATAGGTATATGGTACGAAAGAACTTGTAAATTGAAAGAATGTTAAATATATATTAACAACTTTTAGAATTTCACACAAACAAAGCGATAAAGCAAAAACTCATAAAGCGAAAATCAAAGTATCGGGCAATCTGCTCAAAATTTCAGGCAAATTAGGTTAATATGCCTCAGTTATGCCAATTAATATAATTGGCATAAATATGGCATATATAATAATACGCATAAATGGTTATTTCTCCAAAAGGCCACGTTGATTGTCTATTATAATATCTAGTTACAAATATTTAATATAAACGCAGTTGGAATTATTGACATTCTTGCTAAATAAATAATACGCTGCAAATATCAACGAAACCGCAAAATTTATGCACAACCTATTTACCGACCGGGTCATATAACTAATAGTTTATTTAACCACACACTGCTGCTTCAAAGCGTAAATAAAACATAATAGGTACTCATCGATATTGGAAAACCTATAACCTATACCTATAGAGATCGTAACATTCCACCATTAAGCCAGGTATTCACTAGGGGTATATCTCTGCGACTATGTGGAACAATGTCACTTGACATTTGAAGAGGATGCCTGAAAAATGAAGAAACGCCCAAGCACGTAATTTTGGAGTTTAGGAGTGTGGCTGAATACCCAGCAGGATTCCTGGCGTTACCATCATCCCTCCTGGAGATATGCAGCGGTCTGAGCGGACTTCGCAACTGACATAAGATCGAAAATCATTTAATTCGAATGACACCGTACCTGCGCGTGTGTGCATGTACTCCCATCGCCCCTGTAGGTTGCATTTAGTTGTTTTCTAGTGTTAAGCCCATCACGCATGTAGCTTTAATATATAATAATACACCGTACTATATATAAATCGAATATTAAAAAGAGGCAGATCCGCCTACCCTTTATGGGATTAGCGGCTCTGCCACCTTCCACATATACATATCAACCCATATGATGGCCCACTGCCACCTTCCAAAGGTAGTCTATTCTCAAGCCATAGTAGTATAGAGCAGAGATAGAAAATAAGCAAAGTACTTCAATTCTGAATTTGCGTAATAGGATTTAGAATTTAAAACACAAATCAAACATTATTTTCAATCAGTCTGACAAAGATTCTACTTACAATGTTTTCTCTTTGAAATGGCTTTTGTCGCAAGCAAGTGTCGTGTGAACCGTTAATTCGACTGCTAACTGTAACGTTACAATATCTCGATTTTATTTTAATAGGATTGAATAAAGTTGCTTATTTAGATTTTTTTTAAAAAACGTCTCGCGCAGCACGGTACAGGGAGCCTACCACCAAAACCTTACGTGTTGTCGGCCGTAGACGGATCATATTCTTAGCTACCACCAAAGGCTTACGTTTCGACGTTCGGTCCGTCGACGGAGATTTGACATTGTGGCCGTCGGTTTAGCTACTCCCAAAGTACATTTGACGGTTTCGACGTCATCGTTTGACAGGTAGTACATCGGATTAAAACATCAATTTTAACGACAGCCTTGCACCTTTCGTTAGACCATTCGGATTCCTAAATTATTTATGAAATGAAAAAAATTCTATTGCTCACCGAAATTGTGAATGAGGAAACGATTGCGGGAAGCCAAAAAGCTAAGAAGTACAGAGAGTACCTATAGGATATAAAGGCCCTTGATAAAAAGCTTCCGTCGCTTGGAAGAGCTTGTTTTAAGATACAAATTCAGACATGGAAAATGTAAAGCCTACTTGAAGAGTTGTACGAAAAACTTATCACATTTCTTCTTTTAAACAAATATTGTGGCCATTTGTGGCATAACATAGATCAATAGTTGTAATGACAAATTGTGAATATTAATTAAGTAGGTATTTAAAACCATACAGCTAATTCCTTAACAAACTAATTTAAAGCTGTACCTGCATCATTAATCTGCAGCTGCCTTTTTATGTACAGTTACTCCTATGACAACTAGCAACTAGCTTAGGTATATATGAAGCTAATAATAAATAATACAAATTCTTAAATCACTTAGGAAGTAAAATACTACATTTGTGAAAAGTCGTTTCTACATGTATATGTAATGCCTCTTCGCAAACAATAGGTAAAACCGAGGAAAAGAACGAGGCAATAAAATTTTGCGGCCACTCTTTTCAAATTGCCAATGTTTACAATGTTTCTTTGTTTATAAACTGTATATGCAGGTAAGGTGCTGCCACACAATATACTGGAGGACTGATGTAATAACAGGAATAAACAATAATAAAAGAAGAATACATGAGATTGAATATATTGTGCAAGGCACACTCTTATAGCTACTTACCTATATTGCTATAACTAACATATCTTATTGTGGGTTCAATGCCCTATTACATATTATTTTTTAAAGAAAGAAGTGTAGGTTCGAGTTCCTTGCACAAAATATCAACATCTTAGAACAACTCACACATCCCAAACTAAGAAACACTTGACATACTTTGGAAATGTGTAAATACATATATATTATAGATAAATTACGCCCATAGTCCCATACACAGAATTAACCATTGTGCTCATCTCACAGACTTTAATCCTGGGTGGGATCGAACCCACGATAGCAGTCAGGGTCACTAATCAAAAGACCAACAGGCCAGTCATTAATATAGTAGTATAATATCATGGCTAAATAGCCACATGGCTCAATCTGTTACAAACTTACAACAATGGCTTAATATAAATAAAACAACACCAAATAAGTTCAATATTTGTTTATTGCAAATTATAGAAATATAAATTTCATAGAAATATATATGTCATGGATGACCACAACAACATTTCCTTTTTCATTTTCCAAGCAAAGGATGTGATTAGATAGGTCTGGCTGAACCACCAGTCGTTGCCTTCACCATGTTGGCTTCTCGAGTCTGTGAAGTTACAGAGAAAATAAGTTAAGATTTTAATGATCATTTCAAAGGAAATTTATATATATTATAGTTACTACACCTATCCAACAAAATAGATCAGATTTTTTAGAATTTATATATATAGGAGATCTATTGCAGCTTGAACTTTATAATTCTACAAATGTTGCAGCGATACAGGTAAACAGGCTAAATATCTGTGGTAAAAATCCCTTATTGCCACACTCACGAGTCATTTATTACTTAAATCGTTTTTTGGTATAGATTTTATATGACAAACTTCTAAATGGAATGAGTAAGCATTAAACAGTTATAAGTAAGGCATTAAGAGCCTTTGTACATAGGACCCATGATTTCGTAAAAGTTAAAATATTCTTTCAAGAAATGGTTACCGTGTTCTACTGCTGCACTGTTTTATCATCACATCCAAGGATTTTAAGGTGTTTTTTTTGGAATATGCCCGTTCCTCCAAACTCTTAAATAGGCTCGTTCGTCGCTGGCCATGAACTTTAATAATGCCTCAATTCGTATAGATAAAACTGAAAGATCCATCTGTAACATTCAATAAAAATAATATATTAAGTAGATCATAATGATTATTTCGACTCTAAAAGAAATATCAAGGTTGTAAACAACAATGATTTGT
Organism: Herminia tarsipennalis; assembly: GCA_945859575.2. Classification (NCBI taxonomy): domain Eukaryota; kingdom Metazoa; phylum Arthropoda; class Insecta; order Lepidoptera; family Erebidae; genus Herminia; species Herminia tarsipennalis. Next base: position 13,615,530 of record OX243855.2, read on the forward strand.
TTTACTTACATTTTGCAGAAACGTACTTGTTTTTCCAGTTATTTTTTTATTAAATTCCCGCTCGAGTGCATACCTAATACACGAAACTTTGTGGGTGATATATTTTCTGATTAGTAATTGTAAGTTATTATACTATTTGTTCCTTTTACCGCAATAAATATTTTTATCAATAAAAGTAAAAAAACCGCCGCCGAACTCAATCAACTTGTCAAATTTGTCAAACATCATACTCATGTCATAAATATGAAAGTAATATGGATCGAAGCCTTTCAAGATCTCTGACACTAAATAAAAATATTTTTTTGGTCGTAATCATTTTGTTTATATATACATAAAGGTATATTTACAGCCGAAAAGCTTACCCTTAAACTTATAAAGTTATTCTCGTAAGATTACCAGCATAACTTTGATTTTTCTGTTGGTTATCGGTTTTTCAATGATAGTAATCCATTGCGCGACACTATTACTCTAGATCCGACCGTTTGGCTATGGATCGACCAGTAACGTAATCCGTCCATCATCATCGAACAACTTTGGTGGTAGCTATTGGGTTCCGTGTTCGGCGAGCGTTCGTTTCGACCGACACGTTCCCGATCAACTTTTGGGAGTAACCGCCCAGGCCCTGTGTCGCGGGGGACTTTACAAACATACAAGTCACGGACACAAAGCACACTTAGACTGGGAACAACAATTTGTGGATCACACAGTATGATGTCCCGTGTGGGAATCGAACCCACGACCTCTTGAGTAGAAGTCGGACACACTCCCACCGCGCCATTAATAATTTGGTTTTAACAATATTTTAAAACCACATACGTTTTTTAATTAAACAGTTTTACTTCAACAGCAATGGTGACGAATAATTGAATTGTAGTTTATCAAATACGACATTGCATTTGTAAAGTAATATTCTCAAAATTCCTCTAAATATTAAAAACAATTTTATCAATATTTTACCTTAACTTGATGATTGAAGTAATCAGGAAATAACTATGATTTGTCATATTATGATAATATTTAAATATGAAATTGATTATTTTTAACGTAATAGTAATCAGAGGTATTATTTTAATAAATAAATATTTTTAATTTATATTGTATAAAAAAACGTGATATTACTTGCTATGATTCATATAAATATACAATAAAGTTACGTCTGTGTCCTCAATCCATGCAATTGCAAAAAGTGCTAAAGACTGCTCCGGTAGACTGGAAGGTCCCTATACACGCAACCGACGCGACGTGCGGTTGCAAACCTGCAGTAGCATCTTCGGTAGACCGTAACGTGTACATAACATGTGTGTCGACGCTAGTCGCTATTGCTAGTTGATGCTCTGAGATCGTCGGCTTCCAGAGCATCGACTAGCGGATAAGTCCTGCGACGTGGGGCCATAAACGCATGGAACAAAATGCCCTAATAATAAAACTGGGCAAGTGCATGTCGGGCCACGCACAATGTAGGGTTCCGTAGTCGTCGTCCCCCTATCCAAATAATGTGGCCTAGGAAGTCGGTTTTCTGTTGTATTTGTTTCAACTGACAACGTTATATCTACATAATTATATTTTTCAAAGGAATTTGTACGAAAATTTTGTTACGTCTTTTTGGATCAGCTGTTACTTGTAAACTTGTAAAGCCTACTTTGCTGTGATAGTTTTCCTTTTAATTTCATTATTTATACTACTACCGTGATATTTTTCACATACCCAACATCAACCATTTAACTGGCGGGGGGGGACACACTTAACTATAACTAATTTTCATACCCCCACTATTCTTTGACTTTGACGGCATAAGTAATATGTCTATCCATGCACAATTACAGCCTTCTAGCACAAACAGTCTCTGAGCAAAGGTGCGGACGGACGGACGGATGGAAAAACGCGCCTTTAAAATACCCACATTTTGAACTGACATAATCTATGTTTGTTCGGTCCGAAAAATATTACCGTATCCTTTCTTATCTAAGGGTTGCCCAGATATCGATAATGGATTGATCCGCAGATTTCTTTGTTAGGATGGAACATCGGGATGACAATAAAATATAAGGGGAAAGATACCAAACATTTTGTGGATTTTATACCAGAGTAAATAATGATAACGGGACGTGGTTTTAAAGGAACGGAATGAAAGACTTGATAAAAATTATATAAGCCTTGTTTGCTAGCCTCAACATTGATTTGTTTCAGTGACATACTAACAACGCTCACTAAATATCTATCTTCTATACAAATATACAAATAATAAAACTGTAAATTTCACGTGTCTGTACATGGCCGAACTTAGTGAAAAAAAATATTAGGAAATGTTCGAAAAGAGTATTCAAACACTTTGCTGCATTTTTAGAAATGTCTGTCTGTCTGTCTGTCTGTTTGTTTGAACACGCATCACGCAAAAACTACCGTACAGATTCGGTTGAAATTTTGCACGTGCAATCTAATAGATGCAGATTAACATTTAGGCTATAAATTATCACGCTTTTTCCCATAGGAGCTAAGCAGTAAGGGATAATGTCTGTAGCAATTTTTTGTTATAAAACAGTAACTACTAGACGGATCTTTATGAAAATTTGCAGTTTTATAGTAAATACTATAGGACATTATTTACACTATGAATCATTACGCTAACGTCTATGGGGAACGAGTAGCAACGTATTTTTTGTCGTACCATAATGGTTTATCACAAAATTTTCCACAATTAGACATTATCTATAATTGTAACCCATGGAATACATAACTTCACGCTAAAACTAAAAGGAGCTAAACTCAACATTGTTAAGTTTCATAAGAACAGTTATTTTGACGTGGCAAGTAGCGAACAGTATAGCCTCGAAGCTATGCTAGCGGACTTTGACGACGAAGTCCCGGGCTCGAATCCGATGTCTGATTATGTTCTTTTTGTATTTTTTTAAATTGTCTTTATCCTTTTTTAATATTTTTCTCAATGTTTTAGTTATTTTTTCGACCGTAAGTAACTTATTTACTTTGGTTATTATTTTTTTTATATTAAAAATCAAGTAAATTATGCACCTAGGCAAGTTAATTATAGGTATTGCATGCACTGCTGAGAGTAATGAATTAATCGTAGTAGAAATGAAAAACAATATTACATTATAATTAAAGTATTCGACATTTTCCAGAAATGATGTGTTCGTCTAAACACACGTAAAAAAAAACATGTAGCGCCATCTATGAAATCAAATTGTTCACCGTGATCAAATAATTCCTTTTTGTGAAAACATTTATTAGGGTATAGGTGCTTGAGATGAAGGATTTGTTTCTTGCTGAGTGACAACATTCTTGAAAGTAGATGGCGTTGTATTCAATAACGTTCTATACTTAGTAAAATAAGTTTTAAAAAGAAACACATTGCTATGATTTTTAGAAATGTTTGTCTGTCTGTCCGTTTGTTTGACCACGCATCACACAGGTGCATCGAGGATCATGTTTTGGGGTTATGGTTGGAGATCACGTGTTCATCAATTCAACGATAATGAATGGCTCAACATCGGTCAAGTGTGAGTAGTTCGGGTGACGGGAGGAGGGGGGTCGTTGTCTGTCAACCGTACCTTTAGGGATATCTGACATTTTCGCGGACATGACACACATGACACGCTCTGTGTTTGCTTACTAAAGTGTTACAGCAGTTTTATTATTAGTATTGCGTTGTAACACTATATGAAATACACCCCATTTTTAGCCAAAATGGCAAAACAGAACCCTTATAGTTCCCTTATGTCCGTCCGTCCGCAGCTTAGCTCAGAGACTGTTAGTGCTAGAAGGTTGCAACTTTTGCATGAATAAATTACTAACGCCGATAAAGTGAAAGAACAAAATCTTGAAAATCATTATTTTTTTAAGGGTACCTCTCTTACCTATATGTAAAGTGGGGATGTGATTTTTTTCTCACCTACCTACCCCATCGTGTGTGGTATCATTAGATAGGTATTTTAAAAAGCGTTTAGGGTTTGTGAAGACTATTTTTAGATTTAAGGATTCCTTTGTGTATAATATTAGGCTTTATAGTGAACATTTTTGTTAGAGTCAAGTGTCCCCCTGCCAGCTAAATGGTTGATGTTGGGTATGTGAAAAAATTCAGGGTAGTAGTATAAATACAAAAATTATAAGGAAAACTATCACAGTTAAGTACTTAGGCTTTACAAGCTTACGATCACATGAGAAGTAACAACATTTTCGTACAAATTCTATTAAAAATTATTAGATAATAAGTAGGTATAACGTTGAAAGAATGAAACAAAAACAACAGAAAACCCACTTCTTAAGCCGCACACCAAACTAACTATCTAAAAGAATAGAACAGATCGATTTTTATTTAGTAAGTATTTAGTCAACAGGACTGTTTCCAACATATTTACACAGAAGTTATTTCGTTACCTAAACTACCTTAAATTAAACCCGACTTTCACGCGAACGAAGTCGCGGGCACAGCTAGTAAGAAATAAAGCAGTTTATTTCAGATCAGATCTTTACAGCTGAGTACTTAAATGTGGTGATATTTATTTTATTTAGTAAACAAACAGTTACATCTAATTATGTTCAGAAAGTCTTATTATCCATATATTTATATAAAAAATAGTAAATAGTACTACGGTCTAATACTGAAATACTAAAAAGAAATAAAAATGCAGGTAATTTTGTAACGTTTATGAAAAACCGGGCAAGTGTATGTCGGGCCACGCACAATGTAGGGTTCCGTAGTCCCCCCACCGCCCCACTCCGATAAATGCAGCCTAAGAATTGTAAAGTTACGCTTTAGAGCTTTATATTTAACGAACAGCTCCTTATATCTAAAAATGGTGTATACAACCTTTATTAAAGGCCTATCTAATGATAGGATGGAGTAGGTCAGAAAAAAATCACATCCCCCACTTTACCCGTTCCCGAGAGTGAGAAAATAGAGAGTGCACTTGTGTTTGCGCGTACACTTGTGCATTATAAAATCTCCTGCGTTGTTGGCTAGTCTCTAATGAGATTGGCCGCCGTAACCGAAATCGGTTAGGAGTTCGTTTCACACAATTTAACACAAACGGAGTAGTGACGTCGCTTCCCCGTACAGCTTAACTGCGATAGGTGCACCTATATACCCGATCAAAACATCAAGGAATAATAATAATATATAATAATATCTTGGGACAACTCACACAACGCTATCTGATCCCAAACTAAGCAGAGCTTGTATTATGGAAACCAGACAACTGATAAACATACTTATATATTTCTAAATTCATATGTACATATTATAGATAAATTACACCCAGACACAGAATAAACCATCGTGCTCATCACACAAAGTTTTATCCTGGGTGGGGATCGAACCCACGACCTCTTGCGTAGCAGTCGGATACACTCCCACCGCGCCACAGCGGCAGTCAAATATAAGGAATCTTTATAGTAAATACTTACCTGGGATTTATTCCCATGTTCATTAAAAGTTATAATAACTCTCTGTACGCCCGGTATTAGTGATTCATGTCATTTAAATCTTGACCGTAGCAAAACATAATGTGTGTGGTCGCCCAACTCGAGCTTTTAGCAATGGTTAATATTGAGCGAAAATGTTAACAGCACTCATTGAAATAGCGCCAGAATTTGGCTCATGGCATCACTTTGAAGAGTTAACTGGAATATTAAATTATACAAAGTACCGTAACCGAACATTACTGCACTTAAGTTTATTGTTGTTTACGTTACCTATGTACATTATATTTAACACCTAAGAACTGGGGTTTTATTATACTGAAAATATAACGAATGGATTTCGGGTATAAATCATACATCTTCATTAACACTGGAAGTGTAATTTACTTTGCGATTATTACTTAAAAATTAAACTACTATAATTATAAATAATATAACTACTATAACTAATATAAAAAAAAATTAAACTGATAGATCTTATAGGAAATGTCTATAATAATTAGTTTAAACGAAGAGTTAAGTCTGTAAGGATGGAAATTTCTAAAAACTGTTAGTAAGAACATTTACAAAAACATAAATTAACACATGGACTGCATTTCATCGTCTGACATTAGTCGTAATAAATGTTGATAAAATTTCGCGATTTGTACAAATTATAAAATTATATTTACTACGGGTCTTAATCGCGTGAATAATTTAAGGTAAAATACGGCTTTGGTCACGGGTAGACTGTAGACTGTGACCACGGCCGTTGCAATACGGTCGAAACGTCGAGTAATAAACAAGGTATTTTACCTTAAATTATTCAAGCGATTAAGACCCGTATTATATATTAATATAATGTTGTAATTAGTCGTTATGTATGGATTGGATGTGAAATACATGTGCATCTTCTCTGATTCACTCCTGCAGATGTATTTATCTGAAAGAGTGAATCCATGGGCAATAGGTAGAACCTAACGAATAAAAATTAACTGGTATTATTTTGTTCTTATTTTGATTTGTCTATGATATCATTATTTTATTCTGCTAAGGTACCGTCTGATTTATTCCACTAGTGATTTGGAAACGTGTTTCCATAGTAGTCCGGGGTATCTATAGCAACGAAAAAGGAAATAGAGCTGAGATCAATGCTGAGATCGTATTACTGATGACCTTCAACTGTTAAGAGGTTACTCAATTTTTGTGTCAGGCAATACTTTGAAATGCCAAAAGATGGTGTAATGTTATCCTAGCCGATTTTAGACAACTACGCCGCCTGCGATCAGACTAGCTCTAAAGGTCAGTTTGTTAATGTCCTATCTCCAAATGGTGTACAGTATAGATAATCTATCTATCTATGCAGAGGATTGTTATAGTGCACAAGTGTGTGCGTACACAAAACTGCGTTCGCTGTTCCCTTAATCTAATATTCCAATGGGATGGAAATCCGATAAGACTGGAGAGAGATTACCCGCCGAGCTGACTTCTTAGCGTACTCTCCGAGTCACAAACGGGCACGACGTTTATAGAAATTGGTCTCTCATTTATTACAATTCTTTAGTTAACAGGGAACCCTTATAGTTTTATAGTCTGCGATCGGTACTAGGAAAAGGCATTTTTTTTTGTCCTAGTTGGAGCCAAAGTCTGTGTCTCTGTTCTCTCAAATTCAAAATGTATACTGGCTAGTGTTAAATTACTTTGTAATGTACCTGATGAATTACAAATGTTACTAGATTAATAAACTCAATATTGATTCATCGACGACCTCTTCCTCCCAGCTCTCAACCTCTCAGTTTGTTCGGCAACTTTATATCACACACATCAAAAGTGTCTAGGGATCAACATATATTTTTGCAATAACTTTTCTCCTGATTGATTTTTTTTTTTTATTTCTTTAAGGATTCATCAAATAAAGTGTTTTCGTTTGTCACAGTAACGATAAACCAAGTCACCTTTGCATTAATAAAGAAATTTGCCATTTTCCTAATAAAGGGATTTTTGACATTTGAACCACTAACATTGAAGTTCGAAAAAAAGACTGAAATAACAGTTTTCTTTAAAATTTTATTGGGTAACTTAAACAATTAATAATCCGTGTTTCTACCGCGAACACTAACAACACAAGAACATCGGTTTGGCATACTCAAAATGAGTTCATCCAAATCACGCTGTGGAATGGCCGCCCATGTTCGTTGCAACAACAAAAAAAGGTCTTCTTGCGACTGGATACCCTCCATATTCGGCAGAGCTCTTCTCTGTAGCATATCCCATGCATGCTCAATCGGGTTCAAGTCTGGCGACTGAGCAGGCCAGGGCAGGACATTGATGTTAGCTGCGGCGAGAGTCTGTCTTACAACTCTTGCGGTGTGCGGTCGTGCATTATCATGCATTAACTGAAATAAGGGACCGATTTGCACTTGTAGAGGAACGATGACGTCTGATACAATCGTCTCAGCATAAATTTGAGCGTTGAGGTTGCCTCTGATCCAAATCAACTCAGTTCTTCCGCCGATCCAAATACCCGCCCATACCATGATGGTTCCACCACTATAAGGATGGACTTCCTGGCAGGATTTTAATCGCTGTTGGCGTCCAGGGGTTCTCCAGTGTCGTATACGTCTTGTATCCGGTCTCATACCAAAACGAGACTCATCAGAAAAGCACACGAAACGCCATTGTTCTTCTGCCCAATTTCTGTGTTCAAGAGCCCATTGATATCGAATCCTACGATTGTGCATTGCTATAGGTGGTACCCGTAGCGGTCTTCGGGAATGAAGGTTCACTTTATGCAAGCGGTTTCTGACTGTTTGGTCGCTAATTAAGTTCCCTGAAGAGTGATGAAGCCTCACGGCTAACATCATGGCGGTTATTGTTGGACCTCTTCGAGTTAAGATTTGAATGTATCGGTCTTGTCTCCGTGTGGTGCAGCGATACCGTCCTCCATGGCGCTCAGCCACGGTACCAGTGCTTCGGTAACGTGTCCAAAGTCGACTGATAACACTCTGACTTGTATTCAGAGCTAAAGCCACAGTACGTTGCCGGGAACCAGCTTCTATCATTCCCACGGCTCTGAGCATTTCTTCCCTGCTTAAATGACGTCGCCGCTCCATAATAACGTTGGTTTTAATCAGTAGTAGGGAAACAGTAGCACTAATAATGTCTTCAATGCGTTGTATGTTTTTATAGGGAAAATATTGACAGCTGATTTTCATCTTTTACTCGAATTTGATTCACAGTTCCTGATTCAAATTATGAAATGCACCAAAAAGGATCCATATAAATTTATAAAATCATAAATTTATTACAAAGCCACATCTCAATCTCAAGAAATCCGCATAAAAATGCTTGATCCCTAGACACTTTTGATGTGTGTATATTCGTAATGACTATTTCAGAAGCATCAAATAGTTCTTATTTAACAAATCCATTCAGTAAAGAAGGTACATTCATGTATCTTTTTTATATACTTGTTTGTGAGTCTAACTTACGGTGATGATATTTAAAAAAAATACGTTGGATAAGGATTCACACAGCTCGATTTTCACACAGGGATTGCTTGTCAGGGTTGATGATTAAATCTAATTATTTAAAATTCGGAAATCGAAATCGAAAATGCCTAATGCGTCTTATAGACGGTTGGAAACAAACGTACAAACCAAGGTGACCTCTCTTGTTTCCAACAGTGTAGACGGCTGTTGCAAACCACGTAAACCAAGTAATTTGGTTTACAACAGCCGTCTACACTGTTGGAAACAAGCAAGGTCACCTTGGAGGGAACGCTTGTTTCCAAACGTCTGGAAGACGCTTAAATATATTTTACCAAAAACAAACATACTTTTAAAAATCTTGTTAAAAAACTACTTATAGATAAAGCATACTATTTCATTATTGAGTACTTATCCGACATTATTGGTTACTCTTCCTAGTTCCGACTTGTTTACCCAGTAAATTGCATGACATTTTATTGATTTATTTGTAATCAGTACCGGCATTAGAAAAAAAAATGTATTAATTTTAATTTAATTTATTGATTGTATTAATGTATTGATTATGTTGAATGTATGGATTTATTATTTAATTTATTGATTGTGATTTTATTATTATAAGTGATATTATATTTTGCATGCTTGATTTATAGCATTGGTATGGCAGAACAATAATATAAGTAACACCTAATGTAACACCGGAATCAACAAATTTTATTGATTAATAAATTAAGTAATAATAATAATATCTTGGGACAACTCACACAACGTCATCTGATCTCAAACTAAGCAGAGCTTGTACTGTGGTAACCAGACAACTGATAAATATACTTAAGTATTTTTAAATACATACATATTATAGATAAATAATACCCAGACACAGAATAAACCATTATGCTCATCACACTTAGTAGACTCTTAGCATCACATATGTTATGTACCCCGTTAGAACTTTTAAAACGTGAATCAAAGTTTCCCTTTAAAACCACACACTCCAATTTTTCTCAGATAACACTTCGGTTAGCCATATTGTCTACGAGTTTACAACCTTTTCTTCCCGTGGGTGTCGTAAGTGGTGACTGAGGATTTATATCAGGAAAGCGGTAGCAGCACCCTAGGGTATTATAATGTTATGTCTGTTTCGCGCAGCAACTTTTCCAATATTTTTCTGAATGGTTGCTCTCAGAATTGCCTGTTTTCTGTTACTTAGAAATGAAATAATCAAGGTTGTAAGAATTTTATGAAGCAGACCTAGGTATTTTAAGTAGAATATAGATTTGCTATATTATGGAAATCGACGCGTAGGTAATGGCTGAAGCTATCAGCAATCAAAACACCACGAGCATACACATTTCTTAGGCAATTTAATGAGAATAGTTGCAACGTTTAGGGTATACATATAGCAACGCTAATGAATAATATGCAGCGATCGATCGCAGAGAGTTACCAAAAAGCGCTTCGATATCTTAAAATAGTATGTGGTTATAATGTTTATCTTGAAATAACTCATCATTGACAAGTCTTTGATTCAAAAAGATCTTCAAAAGTTCACCAAAAATTACACCAGAAAGGTAAACTGTCTTGAAGTACTTAATAAAGCAACAAAATCGATTGGATGTAAACCGACAGAAGTTTGAACTAAAAGCAAAACTTATAAGCCTTAGCTGTTTGGAAACCGCAATTAGTCAACATAGTTTGTGACCCGAATTCAATACAAAATGATTCCATATGATTTAATCTAATCTCTTAAAATTAAAAGAACTTTAATTCCTTCCCTTTTGTCCAAGCTTGGATAACGGATTATTGAAATCCACTCCGTTGATGAAGAATTCGTAAAGAGACGAGAATCTTTTTTTACAATGCTGAGTAATGATGATATTGTGTTAAAAGCATTGTGGATTTCCAAGACAAAAATATTTGCAATGAATAATCTTATACAAAAATGCGGAATGAAATGGTCTAAATTAATGAAATATCTCCAGTTTTACGTGAATTTATTTATGTTAAATTAAATGTTGTAGAAATTAAGGTTCTAAACTGTATTTCCACCGGTGAAACTAGGGAAGGATTACCTAGGAGGAAAATCTATTAAGGAAAATCTCGTCTAACAAATAATCTCTAGTTTGCTCTTTTGCTATACAATTTGAAATTATTATTAACCGCTAGACAAGTGGCTTAAACTCTATTCGAATCGAATGACACCGTCATGAAATCATGCGCGCAAAACTTCGAATCATCGTTGCGCCAGCAAAACCGTGAACATGAAAATTCTCGTATCATTCTTTTGTATATGTTTATGCCACTTTTCTAAGGGCTCTGTTGAATTGCCATTAAAATACATATTTGCTTAAATTAAGATTTTGTGCTTTTATAGAATGGATACAGGATGTTAATTCTTTGATCATCTATTTACAACTCATTCAATAAATAATCTAGAACTTCTTTTGACAACTATGGCATGAGTTTACAAGACTTTGTCTTCATAGTCAGATAAGGCTTAAATTTTTTGACAATAAATATATGATATGTCCTAAACTGCATACTCTACATCCAATTTTGTTATATCTTTGACTGCCTCTGTGGCGCGGTGGGAGTGTATCCGACTGCTAAGCAAGAGTTCGATCCCCACCCAGGATAAAACTTTGTGTGGTGAGCATGAAGGTTTATTCTGTGTCTGGGTGTTATTTATCTATAATATGTATGTATTTAGGAATATATAAGTATGTTTATCGGTTGTCTAGTTTCCTTAGTACAAGCTTTGCTTAGTTTGGGATCAGATAACTTTGTGTGAGTTGTCCCAAGATATTATTATTATTATTATCTTTGCTTCTCTGGTCTTAGAGTGGTATAACATACTAATGTATTTTCCTTTGTACTAAAACATAAATGCATTTTCTTACTTTTTCTGTGGCACACCTAGGAAGTCCAAGGTAAAACCTTTTTACCCTTCATTTATCTAAAAGCCACTTATACCTACAGTGGCGTACCAAAAATAAATTACCTTCAATGTACCATCCAATAGCTCATAAACTACATAATGTATTCCGGACGAACAAATCGACGGTCGAGGTTGATGTTAAATGTTGGTTTGAGAAACTCGCTTTTATTAGGTGTTAACATTGCATGCAGATAGACCATTTGTTTTCTTAAAACCCGTTCTGAAGGCAATTAAGAGAGAATTACAGTGATATTAAGAAAATTATTATTTGTAAAGTGCTTTTGTAAAAGTACCTTATATTGCTTTGTTTCTGTAATTCTTGTGTCATTAAATTTATTTTATCTATCTTCTGTGTCATCTGTTTAGGCCATTTTTCTGAAGATTTTTTGCTTTATCTTGAAATTATCATATTTTATTAATTAAATATTTCAGTTCGTTATAGTGTGTTAATAGAGCTAATCAAAGACATTCTACAGAAAGACCTTTTGAATTTTTATCTTTTAAGTACACAATGATCATTAAAAGCAAGCGCATTATTTCCAAATGATATATTTTTCACTCAAATTTCACTTATCTGTCCTAACGTTCTAATTTAAAATATTTTCGTCTTCCAAACGTTCTTAATGGATTAAAAAGGTAAAACGCCTCAAAATTCCGTCGGCAAGTGGAATTCCGCACAATTTCGTCCTCTCCCCTTTATTATTGTTCATTTGATCAAATACCTCCTGCCTACCCCCGTTTATTACTTGAGAGAGTTTTCATTTAGACTGATTTCCTTTTTTTCTTATTTCTCGAGCACTGCTGGATTTTATGTATTAAATTCCAGATTTGTATGTTAAATAGGTCGCTATTCGACACACGTGTATCTCTGGTACCTTATGAGTTATGGCGTCATATTTTTTGCAGTTTGTCGTTGGGTTTTTGTGAAGCATTTCGTTTGTACGTAGGAAATTATTTCTCACCAACCCGCTGACTTTTCCTTTTTTTAATTTCTTGGGTAGGTATCTTACACTACGTATGTCTCTATCAGCAGAATACAGCTTCAGAGAGAAGTTGTAATGAAAATAATCCTAATTAATTATGTGCCCAACGCAATTTACTCCGTTGTTGATTAATTACATGAGCAAGAAATCAAAGATGGATTGTTTACGAGCTTCGAAGCCAACTCTTCTCTTATGTTTCGCTTACGTAGAAAAGCTGATCCTAATCATTTCGCGTGAGCATTAATTACTTCACGACCATCTGCGTTGGTACTCACATTACAGTATAGGTATTTATTTAACTATAGTGGCCATCTTTTGAAAATACACTTAGAGTGGGTAAGTCATTCTTGCATTCTGCACCATCAGTTCTGCGTTCATAACACAAAACACAAATAATCTAGGGAAGATAATATTCTAGCTGTCAAGTAGGTATTCTTTGTTGCTGATCCATTTTCAAGTCTGTTTAACAAGTGCTGAATACAGACACCTACTTTTTTGCAGAAGTAAAGGCATATCTAAGATATGAAAAATCTAAGACATGGTCTAAAATTTAATGAATTTTAAACTTAGTCATCGGTTATTTAAAATATTTTAGAGAAACGGGCGTTTCTCTAAAATATTTTAAATAACCGATTTGAATCAATGCAAGATCTACTTACCAATAACTAAGACAAGCCACGACCTATTACCGTTTACAATTTAGTACTATCTAAATCATAAACGGTAATATCTATTATCTAAGGGTGTAATGAATAATAAATAATGTGAACTTTACTTTTAGATACATGGTCATTTAAAATCAATAAATAACCAGCCTAAAGCTACCCACGCAGTTGCCTGTGGCTTTTAGGAGACATATTGGTGGATTTGTACCATTAAATGATGCCGCCTACGCTTTATATAGGTATATATAACAACCCACTAATTGACTAAGTTTGTGATGATTAAATTTGTGATATCTATACTATTTACAATAGACTAGTTTATAACTTCTACTTTAACGGCTTAGCTTTATAGTGACATAGAGATACCCCTAGTATAGACTCCGGTCTTTAAAGGAGATCATGGACATATAAATAGGGTATTTGACTGAAGTCAAATCAGGATCTTTTTAACGAACGTCAAAAACGACCCGTTTCTTACAAGTTTGTGTGAAATGACGTCACGTTTTTTATGGCCAAATCATTTACTTTTAAAATTTCTTATCATGATTAACAATTAATAAACACGTTAATTACTTTATAACATTATATTGCATGGTTAATTTAAAATATTTTATGTTGATAGTAGTCAAAACCCAATTAGTGACAGTCACCCTACTTTTAAGTTGGTTTGTACATGAACCTTTGTGTTGAGAAAATAAATAAAAATATTTTTTATTATAGTAAGACATGCATTTTTGGAAAAAAAAATGGTAAACAATTATAATGTTTTTTCTAGTTTTTTGACTTGGGAATTTTCTTTTATTTAAATAATCTTCTCTGTAAAGTCAATATAAAGTTTATGTTGACTTTACGGAGAAGTTTTCGAATTCGATTGTTTGTCTTAGTGTTTATACTATAAACACATAAACAAACATTATGTTTTATTTCACAAAATGTACTCTTTACGTTGATACTCCTTATAAGCCAAAAAAAACTTCAAATTACAACTAATAAGTAATAAATAAAATTTTTGGTAATACCATTTCTTTCAAACTTATTTGTTTGTAAGCACTTATTTCAGTCCAAAAGAAAAACTGTTTATCCCAGAAATATGGCTTCCATATTTCATATTTCACGGTTGGGTACACCAAGAGCTTAATTTGGCACAGCCTTCTCTTAATTAACTTACGTTATATTGTTATACATATATGAGTAATATTAATAGACTTGTTATACATCGATTAATGCTTGTGTTTAATATTATGTATGGTATAGCATAATTACGTATTGTTTTTGAGGTTCATGTATGTATGTATGTCTGTGCGTTTTTTTATTCCACCATAAAATGATTTGGGGTATTGTCAAATTCGTTAAATGAGTCCGTGTGACTTAGGCACTTATTTGGGTTTGTGGCGCGGTGGATGTGTATCCGACTGCTACGCAAGAGGTCGTGGGTTCGATTCCTACACGAGACACCACTTTATGTGATCCATAAATATTTTTTTTCGAGTCTGGGTGTACTTTGTGTCCGTGACTTGTATGTTTGTAAAGTGACACAGGGCTTGTACCCTACTGCGGGAGTCGTCTTTTTTATAAAAAAATAAATAAAAAAGGCCACCATAAGGCAATATGAAATATGTAGGTATAACACTATGGAAACTAGTGTTTTAAATTTTTATTTTTGTTCCAAGGGCATAGTGACAGAGTGGTGATAAAGTGGGTTAATTTCTTATATGTAATCAAGTAATACATATAGAAAGTTTCGACAGCTAAGTGTTCATTGTTATGTCATGTTTTTGTACAATAATCGAAGAGAACTCGATCGACAGTACAAAACCCTCAGTCGATACAAATTATTATTCTAAGCAATACAAAACTTGCAACCAACAGGAAAAATATTTACTTGTCAGACTATCGGAAAAGAGTCATGAACTTGTGACCGAGCCACTCGCTCCATAAGACTTCCGTCTCGGAAAAGTAAAACTGATAATGTAGATTTATTCATGATTTTGTGACAGAAAACATTCGTAATCTTTCAAAAGCGGGTCAGCAATCAATCCTCGTTCCTACTGTCCCCATTCTACCCTTCCAGACCGTTGGCATATCTCATAAATTGCCAACACTCCCCACATAACAATAGGAACATTCCGCCCTTGAGGGGAAGGTCGTCTTAAATGGACCACTCCGTATATTTTTATTAAGGTCGAAATGATAGTTCTCGGGGTTTGTTTGTCAGAATCTTTTGTATTCATTGTCTGTCCTGTAGTTACTAGAATGGTGCGATGATGTGATATGAATATAATAGCAATAATGAGACTATGAGTTCATAAAAAAGATAATTGATGAGTATATCGTTCTTGTAGATAATTTTGTTTCGGAACCTTGAGGCATTCCTTTGAAGCAACAAGCTTCATATAGGATATGAACTCCTCTATCTACTTTGGGAATAAAATGTATGTAAATATTCTATTTTTTGTTATAATAAGGTTCCATAGTGGGATGAATTTGATATTAAACGTTGTTGTGGTAACAAATTCTAATGTTGACGTTTATGTGGCTTATTTTTATTATTGTTGGTAAGTCTCTGGTATTTAGAGTGAATCAGTATTAGCCACTTGAACGTCAATGGGCACTGTAGTACCAGAAAAAAATATTGACACAAACGTCATGGGAACTACCGTGCCCTCTAGGTAAAAGCACTTTTGAGATAGAAGTTTTTTACGTTATCGTTACAAAATTTTTTGAGTGCCTCTTTGGCGCGGTGGGAGTGTATCCGACTGCTACGCAAGAGGTCGTGGGTTCGATCCCCACCCAGGATAAAACTTTGTGTGATGAGCACGATGGCTTATTCTGTGTTTGGGTGTTAAAGTCAAAGTCAAAGTCAAAGTCAAAGTCAAATATCTTTATTTCGTAAAATCAGGTTAATGATTATTTGAAAACGTCAAATTAAAACATACTAAAAATTTTATAAAATTATGAATGTTTGAAAAAAAAAACAAAATGAGGTTAGGTGGCAGTTCCAAGTGTAAAGCTCATGAGAAGAAGCTGCCAAGAAACTCATGTGCCACTCTTTTAAAATCATCAAGTTTTTCTTTACAAAAAATAATTTTACTGAATGAACCATTGTGTTTGGTGAGTGTAATCGTTTATAAAATAAGGATAACTAAATAATAATACTATTTGTAACTCTAAAATGAGTATATATGAACGTATTCAGCAAACACAATACTTCACTTCTTACAAAGTAAATATGTATATATACATATAATCTTAAAGTACATTTTAATAGCCTGTGAGAGAAAGCAGTTCAATCCCAAGCGTTTTTGTCTTCCATATAATCAATTATTGAGTAGTAACTTTTCATACACAATTTCTTCTTAATGGTACACTTAAATTTATTACGACTTAATTTTTGAATATTGCTAGGGATTTTATTGTAGAAACGTATACATTGGCCCCGAAATGATTTGTTTACTTTTTGTAACCTTGACGCTGGTACAACAAGTTTATGTTTGTTCCGCGTGTTAATATTATGTATATCACATTTCTTACAGAAACTATCAATATTTTTGTGAACATATATAAGGTTTTCATAGATATACTGACATGCAGCAGTCATGATATTGATTTTCTTAAATTTTTCTCTAAGTGAGTGTCTACTACTAAGATCGTAAATTGATCGAATAGCCCTCTTCTGCAGAACAAAAATGGTTTGAATGTCGGCAGCATTCCCCCACAGTAGAATACCGTACGACATTAAACTATGAAAGTAACTAAAATAAACTAATCGCGCTGTTTCAACGTCTGTTAGCTGACGAATTTTTCTAACTGCGTACGCTGCAGAACTGAGTCTATTAGACAATTCACTTATATGTGGGCCCCACTGAAGCTTAGAATCTAGAGTAATTCCTAAAAACTTTGTGGTCTCTACAGGGTTCAACTCATCTTCTTTTATTTTTATAGTGGTTTTTACTGGTTTCACGTAAGGTGTTATAAATCGAATACATTTAGTCTTGCCCTCGTTTAAGAGTAAATTGTTAACATCAAACCAGTTAACCACTTTTGAGATAGCCATATTTACATCTTCAAAGTCTTTTTGCTGGCGTTTTAATTTAAATAAGAGTGATGTATCATCTGCAAACAGGACTATCTCATGCTTATTATTTACTAAATATGGTAAGTCGTTTATGTAAATTAAAAACAACAACGGCCCGAGAATAGAACCCTGTGGGACTCCCATTTTGACCGCAGACCCCGGGGAGCGTTTACCATTAACATCAACTTTCTGAATCCTGTTACTCAGATAGGACGTAAGAAGATTCAGAGCTGTGTTTTTAATACCATAATGTTGCAATTTCCTGATTAATGTTTCATGCAGAACACAGTCAAATGCCTTAGATAAATCACAGAAGACGCCTAAAGCATCTTGCGATTCCTCCCAGGCGACAAAAATATGTTTTAAAAGCTCCACACCAGCATCGGTTGTAGAGCGACCCCTAGTGAAACCAAATTGTTTAAAGTAGTAGTATGTTATCTATAGTATGTTAGTTAGTATGTTAGGTAGTATGTTAAGTAGTATGTTAGTTATCTATAATATGTATGTATTTAGAAATATTTAAGTATGTTTATCGGTAGACTGGTTTCCATAATACAAGCTTTGCTTAGTTTGGGATCAGATAGCTTTGTGTGAGTTGTCCCAAGATATTATTATTATTATTAATATTCCAATAGCATTGGTGATCACAATATATATTTCTGTATTTGTAAAAAAAAATGTGTGGCACTCGGGGACTGCCGCGGTAAAGCTATTGCATAGTATTTTTATCAACTTAGGCAATTAAAAAAATATATATATTTTTAAGTGTTTTTTTTAATTATAAAAAAACAATGTATGAATTTTTTTTTTTAATTTAAAAAAAGCAATTAAAAAAGTTTTCTTTTTAAATAAAAAAAAAAATCATTAAAAGTTCTGCTATTCATAGATGGCAAAAGTAAAAAGTATCACCGCTGTGCCCGTCGGAGTGGGGAGCGAAAGGTTTTTTCGTTACGGAATTTCTGGATTCGGTCCCCGCGCTCAAGGCCCGCGATAGAAGCTATGCAATAGCTTAAAAGTGCAACTTGGTGGATTTGACTTTACTGTCTTTAGGTAAATGTTTAGCAAACTGTAATGGAAAGACATTTGTTAGTTATCGCGATAAAATATAGTCTATGTCCTCCCTAAAGTTTTACTACAACCATGAACAGAAAGGTGTGGTCAAATTTCAGCATCAGACAATATATAACACAAGTGTTGCACCTCCTTTTTACAAAGCACTATAATATTAATCCATAAACTTTTTAAAGCATATATTTTATATAGAACTTGATCACATTATACAACATTTTTTTTTAGGGGATGATTTAAGTATCTATTAAACGACCTTTAGCGCGGTAATTAATTTGATAAATATACGAGTAACTAAACAGTAAGGGTGCCTGACTTAGTGGCGACCGAGCAGATTAAAATATCTGCGAGGTTAAGGAAGCCACTGTCGATCCATAGATGGGTGACCATTTTCGGACATTGTTACACCCCTCCGTGTCTCGAAGAGCACAGCCGTCGGTCCTGCACCCAATCTCTCTTCGTTCGTGTCGGATTTCCGTCCCATCGGGCTATGAGGGTGCGGGAATAGAGAGTGTACTTATGTCTGCGCATACACTTGTGCACTATAATATTTTCTGTGTAGTTGGCTAGTCTTTGATGAGATAGGCCGCTGTAACCAACATCGGTTAGAAGACCAACCCCCAAAATTTCGAACGTAATCGGTTTATATTAACAATATAATATAAATAAAATAATTATAAAAAAAAATAATAATAATATATATAAATAAATTTTTATTGTGATTATTTTCCTAAAGAAATTGTTTTTCAAAGTTTCTTTAGTACATAATTACTGTAACTGTTATAAATTGAAACTTTTATGAACTATATTAAATAGTTTTTATATTGTTGAATTTAAAAAATATATATATATAATAAAAACCGATTACGTTCGAAATTTTGGGGTACTTAGATAAAGTTCGTTACAAGCACTCAGTATTACAAATGCCAGTGGTATTTCAACCACTTAACCTTTTATCTTTTATTCAAACTGCCTCTTTATCCTTAAAATGTTTTCAACAAACAACTATTTTGGACAGAGCCATTCTAAGAGAATTGTATGACAAAAACTAAAGCCAAATAACATCTAATATAGCGCGACCTTTAAAGTTCAAATGAATGACCACTAACCTTCCGCAATAAGACCTTTGGTATCCCACGAGAGCAATTTTGTACATTTTAGTTATTTCGGGGATTCACCACAGTCCATTATAATATTTCTTAGCTCTGCTCAACTCTCGAAAATTTAATTGGAATGAGATTCTCTAGGATTTTATACCTAAAAGCTAAAATTCATTTCTCAAACTATATATTTTCATTCGTAGATTTATTACGTTATTCCCAAACTGACTTTGGTTGGTCACGATTATTCAACCATAATACTTGAACTACGAACTGAACAAGTTGAATATAGCTTTATAGCTATATTCAATTTTTTATAATACAAATAACCTAAGGCATAATATTATTATTATGCCTTAGGTTATTTGTATTATAAAATTTGTAATTTAATATAATCATCATACATAATTAAAAAATGGATTATTTCAAAAAGACACTACCAATGATTTTCACTCATGTTTATGCAGTTGGTTCATAATGACCTCTTCTACTCTCTTGTATCTAAAGAAAGATGGAAGCTCTGTTTAGATCAAGTGCTCAAAATGTTTTGACTATTACTAACTGGTTCGTTAAAGAATATCGTCTTATTTATTTTAAAACATTCTCCGCATTCTACGTATTTATAAAATATTTATATCCTTTTGTATTCTTGACGTTTGACGGTGTTATTCGAATGAAACTTCGGGAATAAACTTTTAAATATTATCAAAACTCAGCTCCATAACAACTACATCATTTAGGTATATTTTTATCTCTTCATCAAATATTTAATAAACCGACACCCTCTTCACCATGCAATAAGACAAGACATAATAAAATTATTACCGTAACATAGTATGATGTGAAATCAAAACAATCTAGTAGTTTTATATATGTTCGTAAACTTTCGCGATTTGTACACATTATAGAATTTTATAAGCTACGGGTCTTAATCGCGTAAATATTTTATTTTAAGTCTAAATACCTTTGTTTATTTCCCGACGTTTCAGTCAGTCTACCCGTGACCACGGCCGTTGCGATACGGTCGAAACGTCGGGAAATAAACAAAGGTATTTACCCTAGTAGTTTTAGTCAACATGTTAATTTTCACGTGCATTGAACGCTGTCTTAAATGTACCATTGGCGATGGAAATAAAATATAGGTACAGGAGTTACGTCTGGATTTCGTTGTCAAGTGCCTGTTCTTGGCCTATATGCTCGACCTCGCTTTTATATCATCCGCATTCTGCCAAAAACAAACCATTAAAGCAACACAGAATATTCCCAGCAAAACATACAATTAATTAACTTTAATTAGTATTTACTATACAAAGCAATAGTATTGTGTAGAGTTTTAATTAAAACAATAATGTTCAATGATATAACCCGGCCATATTTCATCATTCAGCCAATTTGTAGCGACGGCTGTGATAGTGGGTTACGTTATGTTAATGTTTTAAAGGAATTTTGTTTCATTATTGATTAAAACATGGTTATTTTTAGACGGCCTTACCCCAACTATATACACTAGGGTCCATAATGATGTTCTTTTTTCTATTTTCGCGGCAAGCCCGTGCGAACTGGCCCATGCGCGGTGCACTCAAAGATGTCTGCCGCGCATGCGCGTTGATGCATTTCTAAGCGTAGCTCTCTATTTACCATTATGAAAAAAAAAATGACATTTCGTACGGGCATGCCGCGTAAACGGAAAAAAGAATGTGTGTGTGAATAAGGACGTAGTGAATGAAGAACTGCAAAATTACACTCATAATTACTAATGAATGCACACTATTTATTAAAATATTAATTATAAACCTTTGTAATTAAGATTTAAATTTTAACGTTTCACGAAATTTGGCAAAAAGCAAGGTCTTTCAGCACATAATTCATAAATAATTTCAGAAAAATTCCAAAAAATAAAAATTTTGAAAATTGAAGGGTGCCTCCATATTTATAATATGTACCTACAAATTTGTACGGAACCCTCGATGGGCGAGTCCGACTTAGTCCGAGTAGAATTGTCAATTTCGGTTAAAAACAAGGTCTTACACAAGAAAAGGGAAAATTCAAAAATCAAATAAATTTAAATGTTAAAAATTAAGTTAAATTTAGATTCTTACAAGTTTTCGGAAAAATCTAAATTTGCCCATATCTTTTTATTGTATTGACTCAGGACCTTGTTTTTTATACACCTAATAGGGACTATAGATCTCAGTATCTGTTATAAATTTCAACTTGCTACATCCACCCGTTCCTGAGAAGATCGTTGGTAACACACGTACAAGAGAGTGCTCTAATTCCTTCTTTACCTTTTGATGTACGGAACCCTAAAAGGATGTAACTCAGTAACGACCAAGGTCAAACAATGACTATAATCAAGGTGACTATATTCTAAAAATACCACTTAAGTGTCTGCCTTCTTCTTGTGAGCTTTATACTTGGAACTGTAGCATCTCTTCCATTTAAAAATATTACGTTTCCAAATATCATTTTCATTTATTTTATTTTTTGAGTTTGTATTTGCGCGTATGTTTGTACACTATATGAGTGAGCGCAATCTTATAAAAAAACATTAGAATATATTATACATTATTCAAAGGGAATTATAGTCCGAATCGCACCTCTCCACTGCGGTCGCCGGAAGATCCTGTTGTCAGCTGTTACCACAATTGCTACACAAAATAACGAGAGTATAGAAGGTAATCTTGATACGTAAATACCATAAATTCGATTGCCATGTCGACTTTTTGCCGACCTATCTGTATTATAACCTCTTTAAAAAAAAACACTTGAATATAATACTCAATACTCTGTATAGTACGTATAACATAGATGAATCAATCAAACATAAAGATGCAATAACCCGCTTTACTTTAAAGTACTTTTTGTAATGAAAATAAGTAGGTAAGTAAGTATTTTTTAAAGTTTATATATATATATATATATATTTTTAGTTTTTTGTAAAATTTAGCCCATCGAACAGTAAAAGTAAAAAAAAATCGGTCCAGTAGTTCCTGAGATTAGCGCGTTTAAAGAAACAAACAAACAAACAAACAAACTCTTCCGCTTTATAATATTGGTATAGGTATAAATTTATTTGTGTTTGTATGTTTAATAAGGATTTCTTATACTTTAATTTGTATGGTTTAATGTAATGCCAACAAATTTACTGCACCTACAAACTTCATTTCTACATCGCCCTAAGGTAGATATGGCAGATAATGCTTTTACCATTAAGTCCGCCTCTATAAAATTCTGTACATAAAGTTTTAATAAATAAATAAATTTTGAAGTAATTTTTATAGGCATTTCTTGCCAAAGACTTTACAAATACAATAATTGCATTTTTGAAAGATAGAAAAATTTGAATCCAGTAGCCAAATCGGGGCCAGAAGCGATCGCTTCTGGCCCCGATTTGGCTACTGGATTCAAATTTTTCTATCTATTTAGGTTTGGCTACGGAAGTCTCGGGTTCGATTCCTGAGTCTGGATTCAAATTTTTCTATCTTTCAAAAATGCAATTATTGTATTTGTAAATAAATTTTATTAATATTTAGTCCGTGAAAAAGTCCGTTACATATTGTATATATTCATATTGTTACAATATCGAATCTCAATAGGTAGATATATAGTTAATCTCGCGCCGTCTTCTAAACAAATTGGTCTTTAGTGGTCTCTAATTCCGTATCCGCGACCTATGTCTTTGTGTTCATTACCTTCTGTGCTCTTAGTATTTTGTGATTGCTATGTCACGATGTCAATGACACGTTTGACTATAGATTTACGCCCGAACGGATTGTGTGGGCATTCGATACAGAAATATTTTCATTCAATTC
This sequence comes from Herminia tarsipennalis, assembly GCA_945859575.2. Taxonomy (NCBI): domain Eukaryota; kingdom Metazoa; phylum Arthropoda; class Insecta; order Lepidoptera; family Erebidae; genus Herminia; species Herminia tarsipennalis. Next base: position 13,639,077 of record OX243855.2, read on the forward strand.
AGATGCCGCTTGACGTGCGAGATAATTTAATTATACGCGTACTTGATCGCTTTATTGTAATGTTGGTTTGCCGATTATATTGTATATTCCAACATTCCTCATTTACAATATTTTTGCTAGTTGGGATTTTCACGCGATAAAAATCCAGGGAATTTACAGTAAATTCCCTGGATTTTTATCTTTGCATACTACTTAGATAAGATATAAGTTTTTTTTTTTAAAGATAACTAGCAATGTGGGATTGAGTCCCACATTACTAGCAATCTTGTTAACCCCTCCAGCTAAGCTCAAAGGCTTGTGTTAGGAGTGGGTTCACGTCGGTAGTATAATGGGCAGGATTAGAACCCGCGACCTCACGATTGCGAGACCGATGCCTTAGCCATTAGGCTACCGCCGCTTTGAAGTAAACTCGGCTACAGTATTTTTATGTTTGCTTCGTTCATCTAAGTTAAACAACTAATTTGTTATTGTATTCAAGAAAATGTCTTCCAAATGGTTTATACAAGTATTAAAATCTATTTAAGTTAACCGTACGTTGGCGACCTTATAATTACCCTAGATCTGAGATTTCATTGGTAATAAATTCCCGGGTTTAAGGTAATTATGTAGCTGACACTGAAGGTTCCCTAATAATAGTAAATTTCGTAGTATTGCTTCTACCGAGAAATTAAATATGGAAATAGTTGAAACGAGCTTATATATATATATATGGGCAGCGAGGTCCATTTTACTTCTAAAGTCAAAACCTTTTCTTATTATAAGGCAAAACCTATTTAAATTAGTTTTGCTCTACACCATTTTGCAATAGAATCTTGGCATAACCTGGGTCCTCATTCACGATTTTTATTCCGTGTCCACGGCAAGCCCGTGAGAACTGTCAAAATTCTATCATATTGGTAAATGTAGAGGTGTGCTCACAAATGCTTCAAGACGCATGCGCGGTGCCCTCAAAAATATCGGTGCCTGCACGGCGCGCGCCTTGGTTTTGATGCATTTCTAAGCGCAGCTCTCCATTTACAATTATGACAGCATTTTGAAAGTCGCACGGGCTTGCCACGGAAAAAATATCGTGAATAAGGACCCTGCTCCACATCTAATCTAATATATAAAATTCTCGTGTCACAGTTTTCGTTGCCATACTCCTCCGAAACGGCTTGACCGATTTTGATGAAATTTTGTGTGCATATTGGGTAGGTCTGAGAATCGGACAACATCTATTTTTCATATCCCTAAGAGTTTGTTTGTTTGTTTGAACGCGATAATCTCGAGGAACTACTGGGCTGCACTGAAAAAATATTTTACTGTTGGATAGAGCCGATTTATTGAGAAAGGCTATAGGCTATATAACATCACGCTACGACATATAGGAGCTGAGCAGCAATAATAAATGTTGCAAAAACGGGGAAAATTTACGCATACGAAGTTGCGCGGGTCAGCTAGTAATTATATAAAGCCGAGAACGCATTAGTGAACTATAACTAGATAGACAAGGTTCTAGTATGTACATGTGAAATAGTCTTACAGATTCAAAATGAGTAGGTAACTTTTTACCGTTCTCTTGTTGTAAACTGTACGTGTTCCGCTCACTCACGTCAGGCTCGTGAACCATTTACAACACACTATTATTTTCTTTTATAAAACTGTTATAGTTACAGCTCGCCTATGAGTAGGAACCCACAGCGTTCGGAATTTTCAGTAATTTTCTAGTAGGTATAAAGTCGTGTAAATCTGCAACAGGTCCACATGGCAATCGAAATATGTGGGTATAATAATAATAATAAATAATAAAAATCATTTATTCACTTAGGAAGCAAAATACTGCACTTGTGAATAGTCGATTCTACATTTACTGGTAATGCCTGTTCGCAAACAATAGGTAAAGCCCGAGAAAAGAACAGGCAATAAAAACTCGTGGCCACTCTTTTCAAATTGCCAATGTTTACAATGTTTCTGTATATGCAGGTAAGGTGCTGCCACCATTATATTATACACCATATTAGAGGACTGATGCAAAAAAAGAGGTCATTAAACGAAGAAGACCCAGATGATACCTAAGTGTCCTACATCTGCGCTGCACCTGTAATATTTTAGTGTACACCAGTTTCCCTCAAATTGTCAATAAAGATATTCGTTCCCCTCGCGTCAGCCTCGTGAACCATGTACACACTATTATTTTTGGTAATTGTAGCGTGCAACTGTTATAGTTACAGCTTGGCAATTAGTACGTAGCTTCATTCGTTTTTAATATATAAAGTCATATACATGTATACTCCGCGAAAAGTCGACCTAGCAATCGGGATACCTAAAACACTAAAGATGGTACGCATACTACAATTACTCAGCGCGCATGACATCTAAGTCTGCACTAATTTTGTAAAATTTTAAAGTCGTTTATAGTTTTTCCTGCATTATTGTCCTAAAAATGTTGACTTCTCGTGATCAATATCCTATCTCTTATAAAAAACCATTAATCAGATTGAGATGAAACTTTGGCCAGGTGTTTTGAGGACGCCCACAAGGCTTCCTAACTTATTATAGCGTGGCCGGGTTCAAGTAGTAATTTATGAAAGTCCAACAAAAATAATCTAATTATTACAGAAACGTTGCTGTGTAGACATACAGAACATTATTGAGGTCTGGAAATAACAGATTAATTTGGTGACCTTTATTCATATGACCCTTTTAGAAATTGATGAATGTAAGGCTGCTAGACTTACACGTGTGACCTTAGGGTTTAGAATACTTAATAGGTGCCTTCATAAATCTCCTATTCGACCGCAGTTTCGATGGCGCAAAAGTGACTACTGGTCTGCAAGAATTAGAGGGTTCGGTTCTCTATCAGACAGAGCTTCGTGAAAATAGTGCCAAGTGTATGTAGGTCGGCAGGTATATCAATTAATTTTAGGATTTTAAAGTCCACCTCAATACGCGGCTTCTCAATATAAATGGCAAATTGGCTAGTTTCCCAAGTAAACAAAAAATCCAACAGACTAATTAGTAAATAAACCTGACATTTAAACTTCCAACAGTCCTGATTAATTTTGTGTTATAATTTTTTTATCATCGATCATATCTTAAAAAGAAGTGATATGACGCGAAAAAAATAGTGACGTCATTGACCGCTATTTGTATGAGATATCCATAAAAATCTACGTTTTGACATTTCTTAAAGAATTGGTGTTTTGACTAGTCAGAAACTAGCCTATTATTATCACACGTCATCTTTGCACTTTTTTTTCTGTGGTTAGACAGAATATATGTACAATTGCACATATATTGTAGATAAACCTATTGTTGTTTAATGTTACATTTAATTTCATAATCACACTAATATTACAAAGGCGAAAGTTTGTGAGTATGTGAGTGTGTATGTTTGTTACTTTTTCACATCTAATCGGCTGGAGCGATTTTAATAATATTTGGTATGGAGTTAGCTGACACCCTGGATTAACACATAGGCTACTAAACCGCGGGGCAGAGCTAGTTACCTATAACTTGTAAATTTGTATGCCAATGACATGGCGAAACATGCAGAGCTTTTATATTATTTAACACCTTACTTTACAAACCTGTAAATGTATACTAATGTTTCACAAATAAAATTTAAATATGTTTAAAAAAAAATGCATGCTAAATGCATAAAAAATGTCTAACAATAAAAAGTGATTTTTCGATTTCAAAATTCTATCAGAGAGTAAAGATTGCTAGAGCTAACAATAGGAGAAATTGTAATATCAACTAACTGCAAGAAGACTGGAAAATGTGAAGCCCATACCTAGTTAAACCCATATCTAATTTATCTTCAAAGTCAGTGTCGGCAACGCATCAGTAAAATCTTTTAAGTCGTTCGCTCACAAAGGTAACTACTAATTAAGGCTGCTGCAAGTAAGCTTATTTCTTACTTTTCGACTAAAGTACTGAACATAAAAGAGGAATTAACAGAGTGTAATACAAAAGTGTAATTAAATTTAGCGGCATGAGTTGTAATACTACCTACGTATGTGTATGTAACAGTCTCTGAGCAAAGCTGCGGACGGACCGAAGGACGGACGGACGGACATGGTGAAACTATGGTTCCATTTTGCCATTTTGGCTACGGAACCCTAAAAAAGGAGTCATAAAAAATAACCTTATTATATTCCTTACTTACTTTCCAATTTATAAAAAAAGTTTAATGTGTTTCCTGGAAGTAACAAAATCAAATTTATCTATATCCAACACGAAACCAGAAATAAATACCCGCATAAAGGAAATGATCATAAATTATCCACCAAACGATACCTCGATATTTAGTCCGGAACGATATTAATACTTGCTATAAAATACCCTTTATCCCAAATACTTCAAAGCGAACTAATATTTTGACGACAGAATATTAATAGCTTCTAATCTAGGTTATTTATCAACCCACAGTATTTTACTTTGACGATAAATCATTATAATAACATATACGCCACTCAAAATGACCGATTTTTTTATGGTATTCCCCGCTGTTTAACAATAAGTTTCGATTGGACGAAATAAAGGAAATTAAACATTACACTGTGTCCGGTGCGCGAGCGACGCGGCGACGGTTCCGAATTAAAATAACTGGATGTGGCAATTACATTAATTCTATTTTAAAATAGGAAGTATTATTCAGGTCGTTGGATTAAAGACCTGATAAAAATACTAAAATGTTATATATAATTTTTGTACAATGCTTGTGATTGGTTCATAAAATATTTTATTATGACATGCGATGAAGAAGAGATACATGTCGCTACTCGGCGATTGTATTCGTGCGTCCTCATGGAAGATACCGTGAATGATACTTGGGGACCATTAGTCGTTATTACCCTACTCTTAATGTATATAAATAATAACGATTATTTTTTTTTTGTTGTGGTTAATACTAAAGTTTGATAAAAGAAGAAAAGAAAAATTGTATGGCAAATTGACACCCGTTCAAAGCCGGAGCCGACGGGGGGCTTCCGGCTCCGGCTTTTCCGGCCCCCAACAGATTTTATCGTTACTATCCACTACTGTTGGCAACTATCCTTTTTTTGAGAAGTCAATTAAAACAGAATTTACTTAAAACTAATAATAATTATGTTTATAAAAATTGGCAGATAATTAAGATTAAATACCTGTTTTAATATACATACAGTATTGTTTTTAGTAAGTACCTACATGTTTTGTAATTGTAGACCTTTTTAAAAAGTAAGGCAACTATCCTGGTTTTACCATATATAAAATTACAAATTTTGCCAAGTTTAAAATCACATAGGTGTTTATGTCAGCGTAAAACCGACTACAAATGTCGCGATTTATGTCACATCACATCTATTCTGATACTATGAGCTACATCCATGACACACAACTGATTGTTGTGTTCTAAGAATTTCAAGTACAGTCACTGCTGTCATCCAGAATAATAGATAAAATAAAATTTGTAAGACTGACCTTGCCTTACGTCAGTTTAAAATATGTCAATGTCTTTACTACACATTTTGCATAAGCTCGTAATAAATTCTTTTACAAAAATAACGAGTCTGCATCATAATTGTGACAATACACGACAACAGCTGAGAAGAGAGTATAATTATGTCAATCACGAGTAATGCATCAAAATAGCAGCTTCTTTAATGCGACTGATATAACTTTCTTGATTTTATAAGTACTTCCTATTCCAAAATGGTATAAAGGAAAGTCACTGCTTTAGTCTATCTATTTTTCCGCTATTTTTTTAACGCCATGCAACGGATTTTGAACAATTTTAATGTAAAAATAACGAGTCTGCATCATAATTGCGACAATACACGACAAATGCTAAGAAGAGAGTATAATTATGTCAATCACGAGTAATGCATCCAAATAGCCGCTTCTTTAATGCGGCTAAAATAATTTTCTTGATTTTTTAAACATCTCCTATTCCAACGTACATAGCAAAGTGAAAGCAAAACTGCTTTCGTATATCTATTTTTCCGCTATTTTTTTAACGCCATGCAACAGATTTTAATACGGTTTTTACTACCACCCATGTTTTGTGAACTTATTTATGAACATAATACATGCTTAATATAGTAGAACAAGGTAAGGAAGCCGGGCCTGGCTGTTAACTATCAATAAAGTATAGTAATGTTTGAATGTTCAATAGTTGTTAATATCGTTCATCAATTAAAATTTCCTTAGTCCTATTATCGTTTATGCAAAAATGAATAGTTACGTTACGTTATCATACTAACGTGCTACTGCACCTATGATGGCATTAAATTATACAATTGAAATTAACAGCTAAAATTGATTTAGGAAAATTTTGAAATAGCGCTTCCAGCCAATACCATGGCGATGACACCATCTGGTGACCTGTCGCACAACTTTAAATAGGCTTTTCCTGTCTACAGTGTTTTGTTCTGTGTTGTACTATAGTTTATATATCAGTTGGAAGACCTCCACGTGTTTAATAAAGACTAGAATAATAGATTTATCTTCACGATAACATAACTTATAATCATCTAGTAATTGGTCTGTGCATCAAGTAAATATCGATTTTATTAATGGTAATTAACGATTGAAATTCAATTTGAAAATTCGACAACTATTTAGTTTATTTATGGAAGAGAAATGTTAAATACATCTACTATTAAAATTGATTAGACTTTTTTAAATACAAATAGCTAATAATTAATTTAAATAATATGCACCTGCACCCTTTTCTCGTCACCACCCAAATGTTGACTGGTAGAGAATGTCTATAGCATTAAGTCCACCTTTTGCAATTTATTTGCAGGAAGTGTTAAATAAATAATAATAAAACTTCGTGTTTATATTTATAAACGTATAACACGTAGAGATAGATAATTTGTTAGTTCTAAATATGAAGGATAGCATGTTTATTTTCATAGCCCACATTGACCCGCCCTTGAACCGAAATAAATGTTTAGCAGACTACCTATTTATTACACCCCAGGGGAAAGCGTCCAAAAATGGCATACGAGTGACCTTTATAAGGGATGTTGCTCTTTACCAGTTCGGCTAAGTTATGTAGTCAAACTTTTGGAATATTTTATTACTTAGCTGCTTATTATCGAAGTTTATTCTTGCTCGTTCAATGTGGATATTGTCGTTATAAAATGTTGTTTTCTAAAGATTGATAATTATGTTTTAGATATTTTTTTTAAAGACGATACCCGCATTAGGGTACAAAACTTGTGTCGCGGGGGACTTTACAAACATTCAATTCACGGACACAAAATACACCCAGACTCGAAACAACATTTTGTGGATCACACAAAGCGGAGTCCCGTGTGTGAATCGAACCCACGACCTCTTGCGTAGCAGTTGGACACACTCCCACCGCACCATAGAGGCCGCCAAATGATGATGTTATTTATTTAAAATTTGCTCAAAATAATTTGTCACAGTCGCAGAGTAATACTATTTCAAATGCATTTTAGTTAAATTCAAGTGGATGATAAAAATTGGAGTGCTGCTTTGCCCACCTGGATATCAGATACTGTAATGATATCTACTTAATGTGTAATAATGACGTTTAAGCCAAATTGCTGAAAGTTTTATCAAAACCGGTCTAGTAGTTTTGCGTTAAAGAATTTCAAACTCAAATCGTCCATATATGAAAGGATATCATCCATCCATCCATTTATCCCTGATCTCATAATTCGGGGTCCAGTTTCTGCGCCAAGACAGACGGTCTGGGGCTGTCACGACAGGCAATTGGGCTTCTTGAGGTCTCGTTCAATATTTGACCCCCAGGTCATTGGCGACCACTTTCTCTCTTTGATTTTGGAAGCTTTAAGGCTATTTGTACCACATGATCTTGGCTAGGCTCTAATATGATAGAATTAAAGTCTCCAGGTTGAATCCTTAAGATTTACAAATGATTTAGACTTCTACAAATGTTTTAACAAAATAAACTTTACTAACTGAAACATTTGCTTAAGCCATTACATTCAAAACAATAAAATTGTACCAAATAATACTATTATAAGTAAGCCAAATTCAAACGACACTGAAACAAATACAATCGAAAGGAAATCAATGTCAAGTAGTCCCTTTATTATTCAACCTTTTGATGATATACTGGCATGGCGAAAACTTGATATTATTAGTTTTATGTTCATTGTTGAGTTCATAATAGGTACCTTTGTTTTAATATTATTGGAACATTTGTCTTCGCCATAAATCTTTTGGAATTATATATTGTTATCGCTTCATTTAACTTTACATTTGTCTACAAAATCAGCGATTCTCTATTGTATTAAATTATTGATTTCAATTTTCATTGTTTCTATATTTCGGACAATAACTTTTTGATTTATAGATTTTATAGTATTAAAATATATACTGTTTATTCAACGACTACCCGTGACCACGGCCGTTGCAAAACGGTCGAAACTTAGGGCAATAAACAGGGTATTTTACCTTAAATTATTCACGCGATTAAGACCCGTAATATATATATTTTCATAATGTGTACAAATCGCAAAAGTTTATCAATATTTATACTTTTTCACTAATATATTTTTAACTTTCTTAATGTAAAAAAATAATTATCTGAAATGAAAACAAAAACGGACAAAACTTCGTAAGATATATTTATGTTAATTAATAGTCTAGATACTTATACGAGTGGTAAATCTAAGCCTTAGGCCGTCCCTGCCTTGGTTGGTAAATGACACTACAACGGTCGGTTAACGGGCATTGTAGCAAGTGTAATTACTGGGCAAATGAGATTGAATGAATGTGGCAAATGAAGAACGCGGTGACATTCAGATCTTTGCCAAACAAGGATTTGGGTGGGCCAGCGTGAAACTTACCATTAAGCGCACGACCGATTCATCTCTTCATTTCATTCCAAAAAAGGTACTTTGTGTCCGTTTGTATGTTTGTTAAGTCCCTAGCGACAGGGACTTTGGGTTACTTCCTTTCTGGAGTAATACATACGAATATCCAGTACAAAATCCTACATTCATTGAAAAATCATAAATTAAAATAATCGTAAGTAAAATAAATTATATTGAAAAAGATTTATGAAAACCGTTGGCAATTAACAATGAAGCGTTTTTGTTTCATTGTTATGAAGTTAAGCTTGTTTTATAATTTGGTAGATATTTTATCATTATTGGATCATTTTATGAAAACACCTGTTGTACAGGTGGAATTTTTTTTACGTATTTCATTCGGCAGCGCAAACACACAGACATCGTTAACATACCCAGAAATTAGTAACACGTTCAGAACAGAGTGGTCCGAGATATAAACTTCAATATCGACCTATTCAAAGAAACAAAATTATATCTACAAAATATAATGTAGCTCTTCTTGATCCTTATTTACGATTTTTTCTCCATGTCCGTGGCAAGCCCCTGCGATCTGACAAAATCTTGTCATAATGGTAAATGGAGAGCTGCGGTTGGTAAGAAATATATAAACGCGCATGCCCGGCGGATATTAGTGATCTTGCCACGGACACGAAATAAAAATCGTGAATGAGGGCCTTGTAATAACTGGAGAGCTACATTATTGAAGTGTGAACAAACAATATTATAGTCTGCACAAATGTGTTAGGCGCAGCGAAGAAATAACAGCACATTAAGTGTAAAACAAAATTAAAATTGTTCTCCTGTAGAGTAGGGCAAATATGACTTTGTTCTTCTTATAGGTCAATTAGGCTGTGTGGCACCGGCTTAAGAATAGTGCCACCCCATCTCTTCCCGTGGGTGTCGTCAAGGCGACTAAGGGATGTCACACGGGAGGACGGGCAGCAGCGTCCTCTGCGTATTTCAAGCCTTACTGCGATCGCCAACCCGCTCGCCAAGCGTGGCGATTATGGCAATTACCCCCAGGAACTAATAAATAGGTTCTACTGGGGAGACCCGTGCCCAGCAGTGGGACATCATATGGGTTGTTATGTATAGGTCAATTTGTTTTTATTTATACAAAACTATGCTTCCTTGCATATGAGAAAACACTGTTTAGTGAAATTTTTAAACAAATATATACTATCGAACTAACAGCGCAACAACACATGTACACACATCAAAAGTGTCTAGGGATCAAGCATTTTTATGCGGATTTCTTGAGATTGAGATGTGGCTTTGTAATAAATTTATGATTTTATAAATTTATATGGATCCTTTTTGGTGCATTTCATAATTTGAATCAGGAACTGTGAATCAAATTCGAGTAAAAGATGAAAATCAGCTGTCAATATTTTCCCTATAAAAACATACAACGCATTGAAGACATTATTAGTGCTACTGTTTCCCTACTACTGATTAAAACCAACGTTATTATGGAGCGGCGACGTCATTTAAGCAGGGAAGAAATGCTCAGAGCCGTGGGAATGATAGAAGCTGGTTCCCGGCAACGTACTGTGGCTTTAGCTCTGAATACAAGTCAGAGTGTTATCAGTCGACTTTGGACACGTTACCGAAGCACTGGTACCGTGGCTGAGCGCCATGGAGGACGGTATCGCTGCACCACACGGAGACAAGACCGATACATTCAAATCTTAACTCGAAGAGGTCCAACAATAACCGCCATGATGTTAGCCGTGAGGCTTCATCACTCTTCAGGGAACTTAATTAGCGACCAAACAGTCAGAAACCGCTTGCATGAAGTGAACCTTCATTCCCGAAGACCGCTACGGGTACCACCTATAGCAATGCACAATCGTAGGATTCGATATCAATGGGCTCTTGAACACAGAAATTGGGCAGAAGAACAATGGCGTTTCGTGTGCTTTTCTGATGAGTCTCGTTTTGGTATGAGACCGGATACAAGACGTATACGACACTGGAGAACCCCTGGACGCCAACAGCGATTAAAATCCTGCCAGGAAGTCCATCCTTATAGTGGTGGAACCATCATGGTATGGGCGGGTATTTGGATCGGCGGAAGAACTGAGTTGATTTGGATCAGAGGCAACCTCAACGCTCAAATTTATGCTAAGACGATTGTATCAGACGTCATCGTTCCTCTACAAGTGCAAATCGGTCCCTTATTTCAGTTAATGCATGATAATGCACGACCGCACACCGCAAGAGTTGTAAGACAGACTCTCGCCGCAGCTAACATCAATGTCCTGCCCTGGCCTGCTCAGTCGCCAGACTTGAACCCGATTGAGCATGCATGGGATATGCTACAGAGAAGAGCTCTGCCGAATATGGAGGGTATCCAGTCGCAAGAAGACCTTTTTTTGTTGTTGCAACGAACATGGGCGGCCATTCCACAGCGTGATTTGGATGAACTCATTTTGAGTATGCCAAACCGATGTTCTTGTGTTGTTAGTGTTCGCGGTAGAAACACGGATTATTAATTGTTTAAGTTACCCAATAAAATTTTAAAGAAAACTGTTATTTCAGTCTTTTTTTCGAACTTTAATGTTAGTGGTTCAAATGTCAAAAATCCCTTTATTAGGAAAATGGCAAATTTCTTTATTAATGCAAAGGTGACTTGGTTTATCGTTACTGTGACAAACGAAAACACTTTAAGTATTTGATGAATCCTTAAAGAAATAAAAAAAAAAAATCAATCAGGAGAAAAGTTATTGCAAAAATATATGTTGATCCCTAGACACTTTTGATGTGTGTATTTAAAAACTCGAACAAGTAATACGTCACGTATGTACAAATATGCTCATTGATATAGTTAATATAAGGAACAACGACAAAATATAGAAACTAAATTTAGGTACTGTTATGTAGATACAATATGTGAACAGATATTTTCCCAACCAAATTTGGACAGAGACTGTCTTTTTTTTTTTTTTTAAGACGACTCCAAGCTCTGTGTCACGGGGGACTTTATAAACATACAAGTCACAGACACAAAGTTCACTAAGACTCGGAAAGGAAAAGGAGCAAAGTTCACTGAAATCGGTAAGGAGACCATCCCCTGATTTCTCGAACTGCTAACGGCCGGACTCAATAGCATATCTGTAGATATGCTATAGAGTATTGAGAGTTCACTGTACGTTAAAATAGCTAATTTTAGCTGGAAGCTGACATATAGTTATTTGTTGATAGATTGAAAACCTTTAGAGTATTATATCTACCGACGTCAATCGAAACGCAAAAATATTAATTATACTTCTAGAGTTAGCTATTTAATCAACAGTTAACGGTAGAAAAGTAATTGAGAACGGTCATAATATGGCGGTAGTGAGTTACGGACATTAAAGATTAAATTATTTTTTTTTGTTTCAGAATAATGGCGAACTGAAAACGAACATTTTAAAAATGCGGGGTTGACAACAATTGAAGATGCGTTTTGAAAATGAAAAATTAAGAGTCGAAACGGTGAAGAAGAAAATGTTCGAAAACATTTCTATGAAATGTGTTCTTAATACAGAGTTTATGTGGGTATAGTAATAATGTGTGAAAAGACAGATGTACAGAGTATCACCGCGAGTAAGGTTGGTGGTCGGATTACCAGTGTAAAGGAGATAAAACGTACGAGATAAAGGTAAGGATGACAAATCTTTTACAGCGAAGTTACATTTTCACGTTTAGATATATATTTGAAATGTCAAGTTTAGTTTCAATTTATTTTCTTCTATAAACTGGCTTTATATCCACGTGTGCGTACAATTGTTTTTGTGGCGTGATAGGAGTGTGTCCGACTGCTACGCAAGAGGTCGTGGGTTCGATTCCCACACGGGACACCACTTTGTGTGATCCACAAATTGTTGTTTCGAGTCTGGGTGTATTTTGTGTCCATGTCTTGTATGTTTGTAAGGTCCCCCGCGACACAGCGACTCACTGTATCGCGGAAGAATTTCTTGACTTGACATTCTTTATAAAAAAAAAACGAAAACAAAAATACTGCAATGCAAGAGGTTTTAGGTTTTATTCCCATACACACGGGATAGAACATTCGTCATCATCAGCCAGAAAATATCCACTGCTAAACATAAACATCCCTATAAACATGTGTTTTCTCCTACTTATGACATCGGTTCTTATAAAAGAGGCGTGAAAAATCACCTTGCAAGCGAGCAAGGTAAGGACAGTCAGTCCTGCTCATAGTGCTGTTCTGTCTGGTTTTGCGTTTAGACTCTATTACCACTTAACATAAGGTAAAATGGAGTCATTTGGTTACCTTTAAAAAAAACAAGCCTCTCTCAAGGACTGCCTCAACGATCATTTTTCTTCTTCTACATTCAACGGCTCCCTGCTACTTTAATTAAATATAATAGAACATTATCCATGGTACATAGTGGTTTTGTGTCACAATACTTTGTTACTAGATATCAAATTCTTCCATCTCTTAATACTTACGGGTTAGGCCCCCGTAGCGACATCTAGTCGGTAGTTAAAGAACTATCAAGGCTTTTGTTATTGCCTCGTTACAGAGAGCATTTTAACAAATTATGATGACGCAGGCCGAATATTGAAGTAATTTTATTGTATTTGTAAAGTCTTTGGCAAGAAATGCCTATAAAAATTACTTTAATATTCGGCCTGCGTCATCATAATTTGTTAAAATGCTCTCTGTAACGAAGCAATAACAAAAACCGTGATAGTTCTTTAACTACCGACTAGATGTCGCTACGGGGGCCTAACCCGTAAGCATTAAGAGATGGAAAAATTTGATATCTAGTAACATAGTCCAGATAGGTGGTTCGCTTCTGGCCCCGGTTTGGCTACGGAGGTCTCGGGTTCGATTCCTGGGTCTGGATTTCAATTTTTTCTATCTTTCAAAATGCAATTATTGTATTTGTAAAGTCTTTGGCAAGAAATGCCTATAAAAATTACTTCAACAATACTTTGTGTCCGTTTTAATTTGTGTATTTTATGGACAAACAACATGTCTATAAACACATAGGGTACATACCCTAGTGCAAGATTTGTCTCTAAATATAATAAATCCATTGTTACACTACTAAAAAATCTGATTTGCTACCATTGCTACATTGTCAGCCTGTCCAAATGCGACGTGAACCGAAATGAATACAAAACAAAAGAGTCATATAAAAAGAGTAAATAATAGCTTAGAATATTATTCTATACTAATATTATTAAGCTGAAGAATTTGTTTGTTTGAACGCGATCATCTCAGGAACTTCTGGTTCGATTTGAAAAAATATTTTACTGTTGAATTGCCCATTTACCGAGGAAGGTTATTGGCTATATAACAATACGGTACGACCAATAGAAACGGAGCACCAATGAAAAAGTTGCAAAAAAGGGGAAAATGTATGCAGACGAAGTTGCGCAGGCCAGCTAGTTATTCGTAAAATGTTCAAGATAACAGTGTTCTTTTGTTTATTATCTGCCATTCTTGGTTTTTAACTAAGAATTTTCTTAATGTCTCGTTTTGTCTAAAGTAGGTACCTAAGTGGCAATTTTAAGATAAATGTTTTCTCATTCATTTTAGTTTTTTGTATTGTGGATTATTATTTACTTAGCTAGCGTTAAAAGTGTTAATTTCTGTCGGTCTTTGACGACGATGATTGAGTTTTTAAATTTAGTGACATTAAATTTATTAAACAAACATACTTAATTATTTTAGGAGATATAAATATGTATACATACATATCAACCCATAAGATGGCCCACTGCTGGGCACGGGTCTCCCCAGTAGAACCTACAAGTATGTAGATCCTGGGGGTAATTGCCATAATCGCCACGCTTGGCGAGCGGGTTGGCGATCGCAGTAGGGCTTTAAGTACGCAGAGGACGCTGCTGCCCGTCCTCCGGGGTGAAATCCCTTAATCGCCTTGACGACACCCACGGGTAGAGATGGGGTGGTACTATTCTTAAGCCGGCACCACACGGCAAAATATGTGATATGACTTTTGTTATATAATATGTATACACAATTTACCATAATTAAGTATGATCAAATCATTAAAAATAATTAATGAAAGTAATTTATATTACACGAAAAATCCTAAAGTTAAGTGTCATACCAATTTCCAAAAAGGGAGTTGACTTTACAGTGAAATAGCCATTTATTGTAGCCACGATAATGCACACTCTACACGTAAGTTTTTGAAAATAGCGAAACATGGTTTTAGCAAAATTAAATTTTGGATTTTTAAAATACAATAGAACACTAGCTGACCCGCGCAACTTCGTCTGCGTAAATTCCCCCCGTTTTTGCAACATTTGTCATTGCTGCTCCGCTCCTATTGTTTTTAGTGTGATGTTATATAGCCTATAGCCATCCTCGATAAATGGGCTATTCAACAGTGAAAGAATTTTTCAGTTCGAACTCGTAGTTTCTGAGATTATCGCGTTCAAACACACAAACTCTTTAGCTTTATAATATTAGTATAGATTTCACGTGAGGACTAAAACGAGGCACAAGAAGACAAATATGTCTTTAGTTTCTGCTAGCATAGCAGTGATAGCTGCGCTAAAAATAAGCGAATAAGGAACGGTTAGCAGTTGTAGGCAAAATTGAGCTTATGTATAGGTAAAGTCATCGGCGCACGCGCGGCTTCTGTTCTTGAATCTCTCTGTAATAAGGTAGAGAACGCCGCGCTCACACGCTTGTCTATTTTAATTGATGGAACAATTTACTTGCAATTTTCCTTAAACGTAAAACCATTTTACCACATTTTATATTATCTATATGAACTACAGGACCTTTTTGATAGCCAAAAATGTAGGTTCCGATATAAAACTCTGTAGTCATAACTCAGTTCGCATCGCCAGCCTAAAATTTACGACTCTTGGTCCTATAGACGTAAATCCTAAGAAAATTCTACTATTTGAAAATGGGCCAGCTAATAATAAGAATCTGCGAAGAATTTTATATTTCGGCTTCTATATTATTTTGTGAAATTATTTCAGTCCAATTAATTTGCTAAGTAAACTTTATTCTTAGTAGGTAACTAAGCAATATTAGAATTTTAGTTAAAGATGAGATTTCTTGTTGTAATATTTATCTTCTATTAATCAATCTTCTGCTGAAAATTTGTCAAATCTTGTCTTCATTAATTAAAATATAATGATATCTACTAGTAACAATAGTGTCATTTTTGTAATTGTTTTAATGATGAACCTAAAACAAGCGATCAACGCTTGAAGCGATTTTGGGCGTTTTTGCTACAATTATACTACTACTAGCTGTGCCCCGCGGTTTTACCCGCGGTTGATGAAAAAAAAATTAGGTTAGGGAAAACAAATTGTGTATTAACAGTAAAAATAATAACTTGTGGACCACACATGAGATATCACTCCTATAATGGGAATTAAACCTAGGTAGGTTACTATCTTCCACAGCAGTCGTACCCACTCTAAGTGCGCCACTTATAAAGTCAACTTTTTTTAGCCTTAAAAGACTGGCAACTTTACAACAAACAAACTCGTAACAACAATTTGTGGACCACACATGAGATATCACTCCTTTAATGGAAATTAAACCTATGTAGGTTACTATCTTCCATAGCAGTCGTACCCACTCTAAGTGCGCCACCTACAAAGTCAACTTTTAAGCTATTTCATAGCTTTTATCGCGGGCTTTTATCGCGGTGACCGAATCAAGAAATTCCGTAACGAAAATAAAACTTAACATCCCCCACTCCGCTTACCATGTAGTTCGGCCCAGCGTTCGCTTAACGTATATGTATAGGGTACGATTGTACAAAGCTCGCACGGATCGTGGACGAGCTGCTCCGAAATCGGACTTTTTCGGTTTTTTGATGTGTAATTACACTATTTATACCTAATTATTTATACTTATTATTTATACCTATTTTCGTTTTGTAGAGAAGAAAGTCTTAAAGAGCTAAATAGAAAAAGAAATTGTGAACGTTAAAAGGCATATTATCAGCGTCAGAAAGTTTTGGAGAAAAATGAAAAAAAAAACAATTGCATAAGTTGAAAAAAAATGCTATGCAATAGCTTTACCGCGGCAGTCCCCGAGTGCCACACATTTTTTTGAATAGGCTCACATCTGCTTGTCACAGTTTAGGTACTCTTAGATGGTATACCTATTGTGGAACTCGACACTGATTAAGAAAATCACGGTGCTCAAATTGAACAAAGAAACTCGCACGGCAGATCTATTTCTCTTAAATTTTAACACATTAGACAAGAAATTTCAAGTAGACAGGTTCTAAAATAATAGGTAGCAAACATAAAACCATTCAACCCAATTAGTAAATAATACCTTGTTGTTGTACATAAATGCTGAAGTAAATAATATCGAAGATCAATTTGTAGATACACCTACGCAACAAGGCTGCTAAAACACCAGTAAGATTTTGGAGATTCTGATCTTTGATTGAAAATGTTGAAATTCTTAATAAACAATTTTTTAAACTTTATTTGTTTTATGGAATGTTCTTGTAAGAAACCAAAATCTTTATAGAAATTTGAGCACGCTAACAATAGAAGCCATTATCGGTTTTGTATTCATTCTCTTATCGATATTCATGTGGTATCTGCGGTCTAAAGAAAAGGTGTACTCAATGTATACATGTGGTGAAAGTTATATAGCTGAATGGTGCGTGATTTGTTGTTTAATTAATGGAAACCACTAAACTCTTTTAATAAGTTACAAGAAGTGAGTTAGAAGTTAGTTTGGGCTTGTAACTGGCGTTTAGAGTTTTTTTTCGAAGGTCAAATGCACACATTGATAATCTAAAAGTAATTGTACGAGTATCTATAGCTACTCTCACAGTAAATTATTAAATACATTAAATATGTATTTAGCATATATATTTTTTTATAGATTTATTAACGGCAGTATAAAAGTAACGGAATATTAAAAGTTACAAAATTGGTAAAGTTAAAAATTCAGAATCGAATGTCTGGTATCTTGCCGAGTCATTTTAACTTTATTTAATAGTTGTTGAAAAGGCGTTAAAAGAAATTTAACCCCTTAAATAACAATTTTTGAGGTGATGACGTTATTGATTGATTGCTAAGCAACGGTCACGTTATTGATAAGCGAAAGCGAATGGTGATTGCAGCGACATGACATGCGATACACTTGGAACTTACGTTATTGATTGGTACATATGTCTTCAATGTTTTCTTATGACGTATTCTCGTAAAATTATCATACGAGAGCTGACTTTATAGACAAGCATTTTTTTTTTAATTCCGGCGCGGGGTCTTTAACCCTCGTATAGCTCTGTTATCATACGTACCAATTTGTAAAAAGCGAAATAAACAACTTACAGACAGGGTCAATCGGGTCACTAAGCTGCTATAGGGGTTAAATACTACTTTAATAAATTCGAAAGTTTGTATGGATTGATGTTTATTTCAATTTTCATCTCTATCATGCCAGATCTGCGTGAAATTTGGCACAAAGACAGATTATAGTCTGGAATAGCACATTAGCTACTTTTTATCCTAGAAACATGTAACATTTCCATGCGAATAAAGTCACAGTCAACAGCTAGTATTAACAATGCACTATTTTTCAGGCCACCCCATATGGATCGCGAAAATTTAACCCACCACGCGGCATTGAACGCCACGGTCAACGCGACTGGTAACACCACAGTCGCGGAGACCGACGATGATGGCATCTCCAAATCGATATTCTTCAAGCTGCAGATGTCGGTGCTGCTGCTCATTGTCATCATGGCAGTGCTCGGCAATTTGCTCGTCATTGTCAGTGTTATGAGGCACAGGTGTGTATTCATTTTTCTTATCTTTTTTTAAATTTAGGTTTGGAATAATTTTATTAATACCATAGGCATTTGTACCCGAGACTTCCGATTTACCGAAGTGCGAAAGCCGAATGACAGGGACGATTCAGCGCGCTCCAAAGATGCGGTTGGTGTGGACGTGCTACGTGCGATCTAAGCACACACTTTCCTTGTCTCGCGCTATCCGTCCGTTGTCGATTTTTTCTTTTGGATCAAAAGCGCCTTCAGCCATTGGGCTCGCGCATTAAAGAAGGTTGTGAGTGGATTGCGCGATCCGGTGAAATAAATAATACGAGAGTTCGACTGACTGATCGCCTTTAGATAGATTGGAGCGCATTTTACTATCGAAAGTTTTAACAAACTAGATCGGTCTAGTATGATCCACGAACCATGCTCCACAATCCTGAACAAAACGTAAATCCTGAAAGCTTTTATCACTTAATAAAGATAATTAAGTGATAATAAATTTCAGGATTCACATTTTGTTACACAAACCATACTAATATTATAAATGTGAAAGTAACCCTCTCTATCAGTCTGTCTGTCTGTCTGTTACGCTTTCACGCTCATACAGCTAAACCGATTTAGATGAAATTTGGTATGGAGATAGTTTGAGTTCCGGAAAAGGACATAGGATAGTTTTTATCGCGATAACCGACAAACACGCGGGCGGAGACGCGGGCGAAAGCTAGTTTACTAAAATTGAACTTACAAATAGCAACGTTACAGCAAATAACGAGTACTAGACAGAGAACTGTATTGGAGTTACCTAGCTGGTTAATGAGTATAATATTTACATAAGTAATTGAAACATTTGGATTAATTAATGGCAGGGTAAATATAGTACAGTATGTGCCAACCACAAATATGTGCTTCAAAAAAATTAAATTAATTTGAACGGTTGCGTCAACAACAATATTTTTTACAGTCAGTTAGTACCCATATTTTCAAACTCCATAATAAAGCAAAATTATAGCACTTAATAACAAAGCTAAATCACCTTTGAAAGCCTTATAATATCTAGTAATTGTGACTTAAACTCAAGATAAGAACCCACATTAATTATCTTTCTATCCAAAGTTTTAAAAAATAAACTTACAAGTCTAATTTAAAGAAAAAAGTCTATTGGGCATTTATAATTGTATCAAAGTCAAATTAATTTAAGTTTTAGTTCAGGTAGGATCTAGCTTACTGAGGCGACTCAAATTTGGTTATAATTAAAGTTACGGCTAACTTTTAATTAGGATATTAGCTATGCATATTTTAGCATGTATTTCCATGGCAAGTGGTGAATTAATTCATCAATTAGAACTTATTAAACTCAGAAAGATCGTGGAATCTCACCTAATAAGTTTATAAAATTATTAAAAGGTCGCAAAAGGCAGGACGAGAACTGATTACTGTTAGATATAATCAACGCCATAAGTAGCTTAAAAAATAAACTTTTTAATGCGTCAAATTACGTTACATAGTTCAATTTAATCGGCGGTAGCCTAATGGCTAAGGCATCGGTCTCGCTATCGTGAGGTCGCGGATTCGAATCCTACCCATTTTACTACCAACGTGAACCCACTCCTAACACAGGTTAACAAGATTGCTAGTGATGTGGGACCCAATCCCACATTGCTAGATATCTTTAAAAAAAAAAATGTATCATAGATCCTTTTAGTTACACTATTCTTAAAATCTGAAGTCTTAAGAGCGTAGTTACCTATATTAGAAGATCTAATCAGCAGCTATCTTTGACATCATCACTTTAAAAGTAAATAGGAATCGTTTATTTTTCGCTTTCCCCGTATTCAACGCTTCCTTTTCCGAAGTTAGTTAAAAAAGATATTTGAATCCAATGCTGTGAAACATTATTTCCACCGCCGCATTCTTAGGCACCGCTTCTGCGACTTATATATCAATTGAAGAAAAATCTAAAGTTGTTATATTCCTGAAACCAATTTTACGCACAACACGAGTACTGCTTTCAATATTAAGAAGAACTTCTACTTACATACTACACACCTACACAAGTTGTACGTAATACGGTTCTCAATATTCGCGGCGCGTAGTGTGAATCGTCCCGAACTTTCTGCGAAGCAATCAAAACTTCCCTATCCTTTCCTTCCTTAAGACCAGTATATTCCGATACAGTTCTGTCGCGAAAATAGTTGGACAAATGACTTTATTATTCGCAAACAATTGACCCGAAAACTTCAACGAAGATTATTGTTTTCTTTGGTTTTGTAACCCTTTTTGTAGACTTCATGTATTTATGTCGTATCGAGCTACCATAATTAGACAGAAATATATTCTGACTTATTAATGGATCGATTTATTCAAGATTCGCAATCGGAAAATCACGATTGCTATTCTTATATTGACACTAATTCACTGCTAACACAAACAATGTCGCTTATCTAACATGATTATTATTAGTTTGCACAAAAAACTTGCGAGCAATTTATAACATGTAATTAATTAAAAGCGCGTCACAAATGGCTTCATAAACGGCTCAGTTACCATTTTCATATTATAACAACATCTTAATATTATGCCAAGCGACGTGACAATCTTAAGATGTGAAATGCCTTGGAAAGAATAATTGAGCTGATTTCTTAAGTAGTATGTAATACCTTAAGTTAATGTAATATTTTATACCCAGATCTTAAGACAAAATGACAAGTGACTTAAGACAAGTGTTTTCCTTCCCAGTATTAATGATTCTTCATTTGCAGGAAACTTCGGGTGATCACCAACTACTTCGTCGTCTCATTAGCCTTTGCGGACATCCTCGTCGCAATGGTAGTGATGCCGTTCAACTTCAGCGTGCAGTTCTACAATGAATGGTTATTTGGATCAGTCATTTGTGATCTTTGGAACTCCTCAGACGTGTACTTCACATCAACTTCGATACTGCATCTGTGCTGTATATCAGTCGACAGATATTACGCTATTGTTAAGCCGTTGAAGTATCCAGTCAAGATGACCAAAAAGGTTGGTTGATTTCTCCATACTTTTATCATTAGTGATGCTTCGAAGAAACCAGGCAGTCTCCTAACCAAGACTGCTTGATTGTCTTGGTTAGGAAATACGACGGATAATCTGAGAAAGCTAAGCAAATCGCCTTAAAATATTAATAACGGTTCCCCTTCATTAATGAGGGTTGACAGTCAGCCCCAGTCTGAATAGCTGTTCTACAATCTAAATTCCTGCCCACTCTCTGATGTTACGGAGTCAGAGCGTCTTTCGTAACATCAAAGACTATCATTCTTCAAGATATATAGTCTTTTGTAACATAGTTTACGAACATATATTTGACATAACTATTAATTTATGTCAAATATATGTTCGTAAAATTTCGCGATTTATAAAATAAATTCGTAAATTGTATAATGTGTACACATTATAGAATTTTATAAGCTACGGGTCTTAGTCGCGTTAATATTTTATTTTAAGGGTAAATACCTTATTTATTGCCCGACGTTTCGACCGTATTGCAACGGCCGTGGTCATGGGTAGACTTATTCAGCTTAGAGTCGTTTTCGAGAAGCACGGGTTTCGGAAACTACCCTCGCTTGATTTTTATCACTCACTATTTCGCGATTAAGACCTGTAGCTTAAAAATTCTATAATTTGTCATATATATTTACGTATCTATTAGATAATTACTATAGACTTAACTTTTTAACGTTTCTTAACTGTTTTTATTTCAAATCTTAATTTGTTAATTCGGATCATAAATCAATTTTATAAAACAAACAAATTCATTAAGAAAAGATTAAAGGTAAAAGTTGTGAACTTTTAATTAAGAGCTGACGGAACTGCTACTTGATAGGAAGGGAAGATTTTTGTATATAATTTTATTAAAATATTAATAGAAAGATTAAACGAAATTGTATTCGCTTTTATAAGTTTCATGCCAAGATTTGTTTCGTGGGGTTGGAATCTATGAAAAATAAAATTGTTTATTATTATGAGTTAAATTTAATCAGAAAAAGTAGGTAGCACGGGACGTATGGCGAGGTGGTGTCACATTTAGTTAGACTTGCTAATCGAAGTCATTATTATTGGCGTAAACTGGACTATTCACCAACAAAGTAAAGAAAGTCATTTTGATCATAACATCCCTGGTAACCATGTTGCTGGCCTTAAGCATTCCTTAAACATTAATTGCAAAAGTCAATTGCATGCTATATTGCTGCAAGAATTGTGAAAGTTATTTACTATTATCATATGAGTAAAATTCTGTCTTTTTTTTATTTTGTGCTATTCGTGCGTCTTTTTAATAAAATATCTCTTGAAACATTGTCTAACAATATGTTTTCATTTGTTACAGATGGCATACGTCATGTTAGCAGCAACTTGGCTAAGTCCAATTACAATATCGTATGTACCCATTTTCATGGGCTGGTACACAACAAGTGACCATTTGGTGCAAGATCCTAATCAGTGCGAATTCAAAGTAAATAAACCGTATGCAGTTATATCTAGTTCAATCTCATTCTGGATACCATGCACCATAATGCTGTTCACATATTACGCTATATTTAAAGAAGCAAATCGACAAGAGAAGAACTTGCATGCTAGAGCTGGTAATGCCATGCTTATGCATAGACATTCTCGAGAAGTAGGTGATAAAAATGGAGCATTACACATAAATGCTACGACGCCGACAAAAGATAGGAATATCCTCAAGATGAAAAGAGAACACAAAGCAGCAAGAACTCTTGGCATCATTATGGGTGCCTTCATCTTGTGTTGGCTTCCATTCTTCTTATACTACGTGTCAACTTCATTGTGCGACTCTTGCGCTGCGCCAGATGTCATAACAGTGATCATGTTTTGGACTGGTTACTTCAATTCAGCATTGAATCCAATCATTTACGCGTACTTCAATAGAGACTTTCGTAATGCGTTCAAAAATACATTAGCGTGTGCATTCTGTAGTTTTTGTAAAAGAAGTGCTTCTGACTTAGATGCTTTGGAAAGGTTAGATCGTAGGGGGTCAGCGCAACTAAGAGTGCCAGTTGCTTCTAGAAGAACTTCAGATTTGGCTTCTCTTTGAATATCGCCGAAGTCTGAAGTGACAGCAGTTTAAGAGGCCTAGTGATGTCTCAACGAAATATTTAAGGACGTTCATGTACTTATTCCTGAAGTTGATGTGATTTATATAGAACAGTCGTGTTTATAAGTGTACAAAAAGTGTTGTATATTTAGCGAATAAAAAAAATTCTTGCGAAAATTAATTATTGGTTATTGATTAATGTAAGGGTATTGTCATCGAAGCAATAACAAAAATTGACTTTTGCAAGCTAAGTCAAATGTAGATATAGACGACTAACATTTTTTATTGTAATAAATAATTATTAATTTTGTAATTTTGTCTAACTGTGACAAATATCGGAATTAGGATATAACTTTTTAGCACAAACTAATATGTTTATGTTTGCGGTTTTATAATTTTAGTACACTTAACAATATCTATTGATGAGATTGTAGTACATAATAGTTACCATTATAATTAAATTATAATCTACAGATAGTAAACAAATTTTCATTGTATAAAGTTTTGTCTGAAATAATGTAGGTATTTTAAGATGGAGTAATTCCCATTAACCGATGTAAAGTCTTGATGGTATTAACCTGTAAATATCATGTGTTATTTAAAGAGTTTTCATACTATAATGAAACCAAAGATGTTTTCCAAAAAAACATTAAAGCCCTCACTATTAGTCCGAAATAGATTCAACCTTTTAGAATTTGAAAAGGTTGAGGATTTTCATTTTAATAAAAAAATAAACTGAGTTATACGAACAAAAAAGTTTAATTTTGTAACATCGTTTATAATTTTTTCATTATTTTAAATATTCGTTTTTCAAAAGCAAATTTTTGTGTAATAGAATCATTCCATATAAAACATTTTTAATGTCATATTCTGATTTTAGTTTTATCGGTGGGCCTAATTGTAACATTTTATTAATTATAAGAGGCCAAAGTGGTGTAAATATAGTTAAACTATGTATAATAATATAAATTATTAATAGATATAATTATGTAGCTTTAGGTAGTGAGTTAACATAATTGTAACAATAAAAAATAGTTATAAATAAAATTGAAGGAAAACACCTAGTTATTCATTTTGACTGTCATAAATGAGACAGATATAATATTAATTTTACTTCATTAGAAAATAATAATCTCATTTGTAATTAACGGGTTGAACCCTAATTGTATGTAAGTAGCTGTATAGATTATTGACAAAGTCAATAATTAGGTGTTCCACCTCATTTCAAAACTGTAAAATAGGTAATAAAAATAATTAGTAATATTTAATCATTTTAGTTAAAGATTTTTTGTAAAATAAGATTGTTTTTTGTAAACTTAAATTTAAATTAAAGTTTTGTTTTTATAAATAGTGTTTATTGAATAGTCAGATTTGTAGATAGTTTAGTATTAATTAGTTATATCAGTCACTTAGTATTAATATTACGATTTTATTTAAATTTTAAATAGGAAGATACTATAATGGGGACAAATAACGCTTCAATAGAAAAAAAAAAGGATTTTTAAAATAATTATTGATGTGCTACGGTTAAATAACAAACCCGTTAGATTTGATGTGTCAATGTTGTGTCAAAACTCATCGTTTTTAATGTTTATAGTTATATGAAAATACGGCATACGCATACTATTTACTTGACTAAATTGTGTAATTCGAAGGCAATCTATTCGTATTATCCAATGGTTACGCTTCAATAATTTCACAATTTGGCTTTAAAAAGTTTATAGTACGCGAACGCCCTTAACTAACCTAACTTGACTAATAATGGCACTGTCTGCTTCTTAAGTATTTTTGACTTTCATCAAAGTTTTTTCAACGAATTAATTTGAAAATTACAAGTGAAATGTTTGAGTTTCGACCTCTAATTTATCGTCCTTTTAACCTGTTGACAGAATCAAAACTTAGGATCTGTTTTTCTTAACCAAAATATTATCATATCTTTTAAAAAAGAATCGTAATTATTTCAAATTTATTTTTAGACATCAATTTATCCCGACTCATTTCATTTTTAATTTTCTTATTTAATTTTTTGCTACAGGTTAAAAATACTTTGATAAAAAGTCTGTAGTAAATACTTATCATTTCCTCTTACGTCTGGAGATATCTAATACTCATTTCTGTCGTGTCAATGTCCATATTAACCGCATTAGCTTATAATATTTCCGCGTTCTCATGAATTGTCTGAGAATTGTTGTTTGAAAACAAAATTTCACCCTCAAGGACTTTTATTATTGTTTTATTGTTTTCATTTTAGGAAAATATATTAATAATAATCTCAATTAAAAAAAAATCTGCAAATCATAATATTATAAGTTATTATACTTAATTACTAAAATTATTTTAAAAAGGATTCTTTTTATTATTTGTGTAATAAAAGTGACGGTTCATACTAATATTCAAAAATAAAAAGTATTTGATTATTTTCAAACAACATTTCCCAAAACATTCGCTATTGTAAATTCAATGTGTCTTCCTTTTGAATAAGTAAAATAGGCTCAAATTATAATATTATGTAAAAACTAGGTGAATATAGCGTGTAATTTAGTAAAAAAACACTATATAGCCAATTTTTAGTGATACAGTATGTGAAGAGATCACATACGGGCTGTAATTGTAAAAAAAAGTAATAATAAATGGTTGTGACTTCTTTAGATATTACAACTAAATTTTTAACAATATTAACCATATCTGAAACAAATATTATTTTTCCAAAAACACTTTCTTTTTTTAAATAATGCTACTTACCAATTTTCTATTGTAAATATTTGGTGATAAATTATAAGATTTATTCACGCCAACTGCTATTTTATACCGTTTTCATTTGAGATCCGTCCATTATTTTTATTTATATTATTTTATTCTATTTCCACTAGGTAAAACTATTAGCTTGTTGTGAACTCAGAATAATATGTGTTAGAATTTTGTAGAAAATTATTATCAATGTAAAATTTCAGAAAAATCTGTAAATAAAATTGAATGTTTGTCAGTTCTTAATATCTTTATTATATAGACATTATAATAGATTTGTTTTTTACAACATAGCTAAACCCACTAGCAGTTACAGTGAAACTAGTTTAAACACAGCAATATTATTATATAAAAAAACATTACGTGTAATAAAATAAGTAGATCTGTGTATAGAATAGTTTCTTCTACCATCATACCATATTGCATCTCAAAATTATGGTTACTTTTTTATGCATTAGCTATATATTATGTTCAAAGTTTTATGTTTTGTTTTTACAATTTAGAGATTTATTGAACTTTAGTATATATATTTTTTTAATTTTATCGTTGTATCCTATGATACTGTGATAGTTGAATAATTGTTTACTATAATTATTATCAATTGCTACATCACAAATCCTATTCTTTAATATTCATAATTAATATAGTTTATTGAGATTTTACTAAAAACATAATATTTTATTTATTTTGTAAAGTTGTAAATATTCTTTTTATTGCCATACGTGATAAAAATATAGAAGAAATATTATTAAATTAATGTATTATTATTGCTATTGTAAAATTGTTTAAATTATTTAAAAATAATGATGCGTGGTGCGACTTTAACCTTTAGGTATTTACCTAATATGTGCGTGTAATCAAATGCTTTTTGCAAAAATAAACGAATATTGTTTCGTATATAACATTTTATTGTTTTTTATTTCTCAAAATGTCCCACATCAGTTACTGTTGGAATAAAATATGGAACATGCACGATAATGATCTGCTTCTAAAAATAAGCGATTTTAAATTAATAATTGTATGTGGGCTTTGGTGTGGACCGACGATCGGAAATCATTAGCTCGCATCGAAATCTCAAAGCTTGTATTGTGGTAAGTTCCTTTCTTAGGTAAATGTGGGTTGCCGATTGAAAAAAAGCAGAATGCAGATAATATAATGATACGGACACAGATGAATGAAATAATGCAGATAATGTATTGTAGATTAAGTATGTGGGAAATGCTAATGCACATAAAGTTACAGATAATCACAAATTTGGTAAGAGAAAGGGTTCTACCAATACCAATCTAATTCTCGAGTCGATTTTTTATTGTTTACGCTTTGTATTAGGCGCTAAGTAGACAATGGACTTTCAAGGGTTACAAGAATAATAATACAATCAACAGTCTTCTCATATAAATAAAATAAAGTTGTCTGTAAAGTCGGTTCACGGACGATAAATTTACGTGGTATGACATTAAATAAACAACCTTACCTGTAAAAAAAAGTTAAAAAACAATAAATAAAATGAAAAGGGTGTCCCTTTTTAATTTTTTTATTGTTTTAAAAAAAAATAAAGTTTCCATTTGTATCGCATGACGCTGCAATCGCTAAAACATTGATGACATTGTAATAAATAACCATGCCTGAGACAGCTTTAGTGGGCCCGGGCGTCAGCCTATCAGCAGGCGGAATCGCCATACGCGTTGCTTAGCAACGAGGTCATAATGTGAGCGATGACGTCACACTTTTTCGTGGGTGCATCAATTTATACCTAAGACGTTATCAGGTTAATAAATAAAATAATTATTTACATTTAAATTGATTGAAATTTCGACCAGGTTGCACCGGCTATCAAAAACGTCAAGTATTCCTTGTTATGGTGGATACTTTTCGAGTAGCTCAATCGTCAATATCAATATCCCTCATTTGTACCTTCCTCGCAGATAGTGAACAGTCACACTTAATGTAATGTATATGCTATAAGCGTGTACAAAGTGTGACTGTGCACTATCTCCGTGCAAGGTGCAAATTAGTTCGTTACAGAAGCAGCCGCAGTCTTTCTGTAGCCTGTTCCGTGTACTGTCGACATTTTTTTCCCTTGTGATGGTTTGCGCTGTTCTCGCGCAAAATGGACTATTTTATTAATTATTTTGTTTTTTAATCTATTTTTTGTTCTCATCATAACATTACCCCGTTCTTAGTAACTTTTAAGGAGTTTTAACTACCATATAACCTTGCAACTCTGACATAACAATCTATAAACCTTGGCATCCTCACAAAATCTACTAGGTATTCTTGAACCACAAACTTCTACAGATAAACTGAATTTAAGGCTTAACCTGGCCTAAGGGTCTGTACCCAATACACCTTAGGTAATCAGGAACGTAATAATTCTGTAACCAACAAATTAATAACATTAATGATTTGGAACCGATTTCGGTAACGGCTGCCAATCTCATTAAAGACTAGCCAACTACGCAGGAGATATTATAGTGCACAAGTATATGCGCAGATACAAGTATAATAGATTAGGTTGGAGAGACAGACATACACACACAGAGAGAGAGAGAAAGAGAGAGAGAAAGAGAGAGAGAGAGAGAGAGAGAGTTAATTCTAGTGGTGTTGTGCAATTTGCTTTGGTTCAGCTACTAAAAATAAAATATTGTTTTATTTAAAAGTACAACAAATATCATCTACGTAGTCACTTGCGTAGCTTCTATCGAATCATGGTGTATCTTAAGACATAAACAAAGATTTTTGGTGAATATCCGAAATTAATTTTAGGTATCATATTTTAGTACCTACAATATGTAATAAACTAGGTTCTAAAACTATGACAGAACTGAGCTAGCCTAACTCTAATTCAAGTGGTACTTGTTTGTGACACCCCGAGGGCGTTTTTTTTAACCGGAGTCGCGGAGCTGAAGTAAGCGCCTGCGCTTTGTTACGTAAGAGCGAAGACGTTGCATTTCCCGCAGTGCCGGAAAAGTCACGATTAAAAACGGTAATGCCAATTATGCTTACAGGCCAAAATGATCACAGGCGTTTAGTGACATTAACACATAATTATTGTAAATCGGTGCATCTAAGATTTATCGTAACGCCATAAATCAAGCATAAAATAGATAACAAATTGGAGATACGGCGATGATTTTGGTGAATGTCGACATACATCGGTGTATCTTAAGATTCGCTAATTTGGACATTCATAGTAACTTAGACACAACTAACAACAGCTAACCTAAATTACGCGAATTTAAACGCGCTGCCTGCGTGATACTGTCGGACACCGTCACGTATGACGATACTTGTGTCGAAAAGATCCGGTAATAGGTACCTATCACCGAATATTGCATAGCTTTTATCGCGGGCTTTGAGCGCGGCGACCAAATCAAGAAATTCCGTAACGAAAATAAAACCTAACACCCCCACTCCGCCTACCATATAGCTCGGCCGAGCGTTTGCATAACGTATATGTATATGGTACGACTGTTTTTTTTTATTTATTTTTATTTTGCATAATTTGATATTTTTTTCGTTGACGCATCGGTTACGTTTCTAGTCTGACACGGTGTATTGGACGGAGACCATTACTTGCGGTCTGTCCTTCAAACTTAGACACTTAGGTTTACTGTGAAACGAAGAGCTGGTTTTATCTGTTTTGACATTGCTATCCAGACCTTGGGGATGTTTACTAGTTAAAATAACTTTAAAACCTAGGATGAATTCCTAGGTTTTAAAGTAATTTAAAGGTAATCTGTTAAATTAGGATTGTTTTAAATTAATGATCAAGTAGATACTTTGTTGGCGTAATATGATAATAATACGTGTGACTGTTGTACAAGAGGTTGTGGGTTCGATTTTCGCACTCGACAGCAGTTTGTGTAAGAGTTGCTACACATAAAGCGGGCCTCATTCGGCACAGGCCGAGCGGTACATCCGAATGTATGTGGATGAATGTTCGGGAAAAAAACCGCTCGGCAATGCCGAACACGTACACTAGGCTGGGCGACAGCGGGTCGACATCAATCGGCACAGCCTGGCGGTAAAACCAAATATTGTGTTGTGTTGATTTGTTGAAGGTGTGCTCTGCGTTCATACTACCTAGGAAAGTTATAGCTTTGGTTATTTGACTACTCTCAAAATAAAATATTTTATTTTAATCATGCAATAACATGACATAAAGTGTTCTGAAAAAATATGTTCATCTTTAATTTAACCCATTAGGGACGGAGTTTTCTTTTTCGAGATATAATTGTATTTTGTTTATTATAGGGGTCATAAGGCATCTACAGAAACAAAAAAAAGTTGATTTTTTTTTCAACAATTTTTTTTTTCGGAGTTTGAGGGTGTGACCATACGGTTACGCTAGGTCAAAGTATAGTACAAAAATTCCTACAACGATGCATTTTCATTGTGTTATAGTTACTTGGTATTATGTAAAATAAAAATACTTAAATAATATAATATTTTTATTTATAACATATATGTTTTTCCAAACACATTTCCACACACAAGTAGAACGGGTTTGCATATACTGAGTCTGATTGCTTTATATATCTATAGCATTTCTTTTAGAGACGTTCTCCAGACTTGGAGGATTTTCATATTGTCGTAGATATTTTTGGGCAATTTTGCAGCGAAAATTGAGTTGCGGTATGTTGTGCCCAGGTTTCTCTATTAGGGTACAAAAATATTTATGGTGACATTAATCAACCAAGAAAATATGGGCGACCAACATTTTTTTCCTCTGATCCCAATACGGTTATTATTTATATAGATCAGTGCCACCTACGTACCGATTATAGACGCCAATCAAGTCAGGTCTTAGGACTTTGATTTTTCTCCTTTGAACTTTCGAATATCGGTCAACAAATCCAGGAGGGTCTACTTGATGGTCAGTGGGAGCCACTGTGACCACCGTGTTATCCATCCACCAAACCACCACCAGATTCCAGATTCAGATCCTCTGTTTTTTCATTGTCTCCACGTATCTATTTATATAAATCTGTCTCACCTCATAGCATTGTATACTAAATAATTTCTCAAATCATCCCAAAATTCTACTGGTGTTGAATTTTGAGTAGCAATAGAAGTAAGAGCGAACACCGCAGGTCGTCGACCGTTAAAATTTTCCACCGTGCCACCATCATCCTCATCTGCTGAACCCTCAACAATGCGCTATGTCAGGAGGTTCAATGTAGATGTCTCGAACATTCAAGTCGTCATCATTCTATAAAGCATCCAAAATCTGAGCCACATTCATGCTAAAATAAGATAAGACAACTTTATAGAAAAAATGTACTCATAATGGACTAGCGTTACCGTATGGTCACTCACAATATAACTGCTTATATTTTAAAATTGAATTGAAATTTTAAAAAAAATATTAGCAGAATATATAATTATAACTATCACTTTATATATTTCGTCATAAAATACTTGTGAATAATAATGATTATGAACTAAAATTGTACTTACATTTGTGAACCTGCTATTTTTCCGAAGTGAAATATATCACCATAAGTTTTCTACGAATAACCACCATAAAATAAAAAAATAAAAAACTTTGTTTGACACCTACACGAAGGTAAATATGTTCGGATATGCATTCAAGTAAAAAAATATAAAAAAGTTATATTTTTAAAAATATATACGAATAAATTTTAATAATGTTCTAGCGTTACCATATGGTCACGCTAGTACATAATGGGTTAATGTGTTTATAAAGTTTTAATCATGAAAGAAATATTAAAATGCAATGATTTGGCCATAAAAAACATGACGTCACATGCTAGCACTTCATACAAGCTTGTAAGAAACGGATCGTTTATGACGTTTGTTAAAAATGTTCTGATTTGACTTCAGTCAAATACCTAATTAATCTATACTAATATTATAATCTATACTTAATACTGAAGAGTTGATTTGTTTGTTTGAACGCGGTAATCTCAGAAAATACTGATCCGAATTGAAAAATTCGCTGTTGGATAGCCCATTTATCGAGACAGGCTATAGGCTATATAACATCACGCTACGACCAATAGGAGCGAAGCAGCAATGAGAAATGTTGCAAAAACGGGGAAAATCTACGCATACGCGGTTGCAGTTGCGCGGGACAACTAGTTAATGATAATTTGTATATATACCCTATTAATGAAAGTTATACTCATAGCTATGAAGCTATGAGTACTTATCCAAACAACTAAATAAAAGCATAATCTTTAATATTCAAACTGATCGTGACCAAAGTAAAATAACCGTTTCTAAATCGTCAGGTACTAAAATAATACGGGCAGCTCTGCCGACGTTGTAATTGAAAACTAAAATTAAATACATTTTCATCAAACATATGAATAATATAATCTGTCTATAAGGTTCCTATTACTCGGACTAGGTACTACTCCACCTTACAGAAGAGGAGGGTGATTATTTCTCTTAGGTAACCCGATACAAAAATATATGTTGCTGTACATGGTTCTTTGTACCCATAATACTAAGTAACTACAAGCCATAGGGAAAACGAGAGTAATGGTGTTCTAAGGACCCTTCACCACTGCCACCTTAGCCATAATAAGTAGCGATGAGACATGGATTTACAATTAAAAAAAAAATCTTGAAAGTAAATTGAAATTAGATATATTTCGGGACTTAATCGTGTGAATTATTTAAAGGTACGAACCTTTTATTTACCCGAAGTTTCAGTTGTGTTGACAGTCGAACCATGACCACGATCGGTGCAATTCGATCGAAACGTCGACTAAATAAAAGGTTCGTACCTTGAAATAATTCACGCGATTAAGTGCCGAAATATATCTAATATGTATAAAAATCGCGAAATTTTAAAAACAATTAATTGATATTTTCTAGTTGTGAGTGTGATAATGGGTACATCGAAGTGATCAAAAATAAAATTTAGGATTTTGTCGCCAAATTTGAAGGAGTCATATTTTGTTAAGTAATAATTTAGCATTCTAATAACCTGCATAATAATTCTGATAGTATTGTGTCAAATATAATCACACGCATATATAAACACGAAGTTGAATTGTTACCGTTTATTTCCTACAAGATATCTGACAAAGGACCGATGGCCGTTGTAGCAAACGAGTCTTGGAATGGAGACCGAGACTTGGTAAACGTTAGGTAGGATGGCTCCCAGCCAGGTGGATATACTGGATACGAAAGGCAGGGGACAGGGTGTAAGAGAGATAAGTCCAGTAGTGGACAAAAGGGAGTGATGATGATAATAAGAACTACCAAAAAATAGATTGAAAAAGCCGAAATTACGCCGTTTGCCGTTGGCATTCTCTACCAGTCAACCAAGTTTACTATAATACTACTTAATACAATTGAAAAAGTATTTTGTTTCCACACAAAAATGTCCTACATTTGTAAACTTTTTACGTATCGAAATAGTATACTTTTTTACATCCAACCCTTTTAAAATATAAATGCGGCTTACGATTATATATATTCGGGTATAACATATTTTTTATTTACCCATTTCAATTTAGATGTTAGCTATCATTCGATTTAGAGGGTTTTTATTTGATATATTAAATCTAGTCGTATCATATAATCGTACAAAGTTTATCATATAGCAAATTGTGGTTTTTGGTCTAATCTACTGTGAGAAAAAAAAATATTTAGAGTTATAGAAAGCCAGGCCATATCATCACTCCACCAAGCCAGGTGGAGTGATGATATACGCAAAACGGCTGGCAGGAGCTGGATGCGAGAAGCCGAAGATAGAACAAAGTGGCGTGCAATTGGAGAGGCCTATGTCCAGCAGTGGACTGCGATAGGCTGATGATAATGATGATGATAGAAAAATGTGATCTAGTAAAATTATTTTCAAACCCCTTATTCTTATTAAATACTAGCTGTCCCGCGCAACTTCGTCTGCGTAAATTTTCCCCTTTTTTTATAATCCTATGTGTACAAAGTTTCACGATGATCGGTTGAGTAGTTTTCGCGTGAAAGCGTAACAAACAAACTTACATTCACATTTCTATATTAGTAGGGATAGCTGACCCGCGCAACTTCGTATTGTAAATTTTCCCCGTTTTTGCAACATTATTCATTGCTGCTCCGCTACTATTGGTCGCAGCGTGATGTTATATAGCCTATAGCCTTCCTCGATAAATGAGCTATTCAACTGTAAAAAAAACCAATTCAGACCCGTAGTTCCTGAGATTATCGTGTTCAAACAAAATAAATCTTCAGCTTTATAATATTGGTAGAGATATGATAATCACTAGGAATACAGGCTTCAACGCGCAGTGGGCCCGGAGCACAACCATTTCAATACTTAACCCTAAAATATTCTCGCAATAAACTTGTTTATCATAACAAAGAGTTAATATTAAAGTACAAATTCCATAATGATTCTAATTAATCATAGAGAAATAACTCAATAATACAAAGCAATAATTACATAATTCAAATCTTAGCAGATATTCTTAACAAAATAAATCAAGCTGAACCAAGTAGCGATACAAAAAAATGTCCATCCCATCGGCATAAATTTCAGAAGGCCATAAATCTTTAAAACTGTCTTTCCATAAAATATTTTCCGATACTAAAATGGACCTTAAGGACGATACAGCAGAGACTGCAATGGATTGTTCTAATTTGAAAATTTTCATTCCAGTTTTTTACAGACCGTTTCTCTTTTAGGCATTTATCACTAGTCTAACTTCGATAGGCTTTTAGTGCGGTATATAATAAAATTATATTGTGAAAGAAGTAATTTTGTAAGAGTTTCCTGAATTAAGTGTCCTAAATTATACGAATGTTGTGCATGTCTGTTATTAATGTAATCATTACAACTTTAGACAGTTGTAATGTTTACATTAATATGATGAAATGTGATGTTCGAGTACATATAAGTAATAAGAAACGATTATGTTTATGTTGTTGACATACCTGAAATAAAATAAAATAAAAAAGTGGGCAAGAGCACGTTGGACCATGCTCAGTGTAGCAGCCTTCAATAATTGTTTCAGAAGAAGTGCGTATGTTAATGGCACTTATGCCCTTTGTTAAGAAACGCAGTTTTTTGGCAATTACTCAATGACGGTATATCCCATAATAATAATAATAATAATAATATCTTGGGACAACTCACACAACGCTATCTGATCCCAAACTAAGCAGAGCTTGTATTATGGAAACCAGACAACTGATAAACATACTTATATATTTCTAAATACATACATATTATAGATAAATTACACCCAGACACATGAATAATTTTAATCATGTCCTGAATAATTTTAATTTAAAGTGTTTGTTAAGCGTTTGTTAACCTTTTGCCTTTTTTTCATATTTTTTTAATAATATGGCTTAAAAGATAAGGTGGACGTTCTCTTTTTTTCTTTACCTCTGCCTCTGCCGAAGTTAAAGAAAGGAAGAGCACGTACGAGCCGTAGCTTTCTACGGCTTGAACAACGTGATCGCTGTTCCTTCGCATCACGTAACCATACCACCTAAGTCGGGCTTGAGTCGGTTTTTCGCAGACAAGAGTTACTTTGAAGCTACCTCAGATGCGTTCATTTCGTACTCTGTCCAGATAAAGATAAATTAATTTGTCTGAATATAATGTACATCAAGGTGTTGACAATTATTATTGTTACATTGCATATATTCTACCATTTCTGGTATACAGATATTTATTTTCGAATTAATATTAAAATTGTATTTCCATATGTTACATTCAACAATTAAATTATTCACAAATTACATTAGATAAGTCAGATTACTTTAAGTTATTCACGAATTACATTTGATGCGCCAGTTTCGTAACACCACCAGACCTTCTAAGCGTTCATTTCAGCCACTATAATAAATTGAAGTCTGATAATAACCAACATCGTTCTTCACAGTGAAGGCATAAAATACCCCTACAATTTTTAAAGATGTAAAGGAGCGTCTAAACGGGCCATTATTTACGGCAATTTGTGGCGGCACTATTGGCAACTAAATACTCGGCCAATAATGGCAATATATCTGCAATTGTATGGTGCATGATTCAGTCTCCTAAACGGGCTATACAACCCGGCAACAATAAAATAGAGAGCGACTGAAACAAAAACAAAATTGGCCGGGCAACATTACGGGAAATCGATCGCTCAGCGAACGCCCGGCAACCATCAAATCAATAATGGAGAGTACTGCCATGTTGCCGGCCACAGCATTGCCGCCACACATTGCCCCTTTAATACAAGTTCTCGATTTTAGCTGCTCCCAAAATGTTGTCAACACAAAGCATGACAACAATTTTCGTAAACGAATTTAACGACCGCCATGGTAATGGTCACGCATAACTAACCACACAACACATAAATCTATAGGTTATCTCATATTACAAATAAAAACAACCATTAAAACTTTGCCCTTCATTTCGATGAACACGAAAATAATCATTACGTCAAGTATACAGTCCAGATCATCTAGCCCGGAATATATAGACTTCATGATAAACTATTTATATCTCTATTAAAATACAGTGGCAACTGGAAACTCTAATGTATTTGGATAATGTCCAATGCTTCGACTTTATATACCAATGTCGTTCCAAGAGTCTACATAATGAGTAGAAGCTGTTTGACTAAATTTGATAAATCTAAAGACTTGATAAACAATAATGATGAATAGAAATTATAATCGTAATACTTCATTGTGTCGTAATATAAGTTGTGAATAAATTGCATCGATTGCACTGTAATAAATTGACTAATAGCGTAGCAGTCGGATCAATTAGTTCAAGCCAAAGTTTTGTACATAATAATATTGAGAATGACCGTAACTCATTGACATCACTACATAGTATAAAACAAAGTCGCTTTCTCTGTCCCTATATCCTTATGTATGCTTAAATCTTTAAAACTACGCAACGGATTTTGATGCGGTTTTTTTTAATAGATAGAGTGATTGAAGAGAAAGGTTTATATGTATAATAACATCCATTAAATAGTGGAGAAATAAGGAGCGGAGCAGCAATAAGAAATGTTGCAAAAACGGGGAAAATTTACGCAGACGAAGTTGCATGGGTCAGCTCTCAGTATCTCATAAAAATAAGATATGTTGATGACTTACGGTCATTAAGATTCGGTTTGAATGTCCTTTTTATTCTTTTGTGTTAAGGAACCCTAAAAAGTTAGTTGACAAGCTTCTTAAAGAGAATAAATAGATAAATTTGATCTCACGACTACCGGGAAATCTGTGTGTTGAATACCTGAATGGAACCCAACCTTTCCATGAATCAAAACATATCCAGCAATGACATAACGTAAGAAACCTTTTTCAAAAGAGTCAAATATATTTTCAACACACATCCGTTAGGGCCTGACGTTGATGTGGGGTCCAATTAAATCAAGGCGCGTGTGACACTGACGTCGTCATAATTCACTTGACAACTTGACCCTAAGGACTTGAAACGTTTTCTATAAAAAACGTGAAAACCAGTGGAAATTTGTCTATTTGTGGTTAGGCATTATGTCTCGTTTCAAATAAATTGTTAAAGTTTCGTCTCTTGTCGTTGTTATAAAATAGAGAAAGATACTCCTTTGCAAAATTATGAACGTTTGT
The DNA here is from genome assembly GCA_945859575.2 of Herminia tarsipennalis. Classification (NCBI taxonomy): domain Eukaryota; kingdom Metazoa; phylum Arthropoda; class Insecta; order Lepidoptera; family Erebidae; genus Herminia; species Herminia tarsipennalis. Next base: position 13,677,080 of record OX243855.2, read on the forward strand.
GTCGGTTTTAGTATATTGAATGGTCTAAGGCATGCAGGGCTGGCATTTTTCAAAAACTGACAATGTCCTCTGACAATGGTCATGACATTTCTTTTTCTGTTCAGTCGCCACTGATTCAAAAAGAGATCTAGGTATATTATAAGTAAAGAAAATCTATAATCAGAGTCAAATAACTCTTAGGTCCTTTTCATATAACCCGGTTTCAATCCGGGTACCAAGTATCCGGCGCCGGATTGAAATCGGAAAAGGACCTTAATTGACCTCATCATGCGGGGATTGAGGGATGCAACGCAGGGGGAGGGCAGACCACGCTACACGCATACAGCGTGGTCTCAGTATCCAGGGCTGTCGTATTTTTAGACGTTAGATAAATTTATACTTACACATAATGTTTACTTGCGACAGCCCTAGCATCTAGGCGCTGTTGTTGACATTTATCACAACTTCAAAGACGTCGTCCAACTATATGGTTTTTATACTATGCCATTAAACAAAACGCGTATTACACAAAGGAAAGTTAAATCCATAATTTATGTAAGTCCACGGACACGTAACGAGAAGTACACGTAACATTAAATTATCCCGTAAAGGGAAACTAATCTCGGGACACAAGTTGTATGGTTAAGGGGAGTGTAATATGGTTAACCTTTTCTACGAAGCCCAAAGCGAAAATCTTTTATGGTGCTTCTCCAAATTGGTTTTGTCAAAACATGATAATATCGTGTGCACGCGTTTTTACGGATAATATACTAAATAGGGCGTGGTAGCACTTTGGAAAAATACGCCAAAATATGTTGTTAATCGGAATTTTTCTTCTTGTATTTAAACTCGATGCGTGACTATGATCGGTGCAATTCGATTCAAAACTTCGGGTAAATAATATTATCTTATATCTTGGGACAACTCACACAACGCTATCTGATCCCAAACTAAGCATAGCTTGTACTATGGAAACCAGACAACTGATAAACTTACTTATATATTTCTAAATAATACATATAATATATATATAACACAGAGACACAGAATAAATCATCGTGCTCATCACACAAAGTTTTACCCACCCAGGATAAAACTTTGTGTCGAAACCACGATCAAATCAAATAAAAAATCGAACCCACAGCCTCTTGCGTGGCAGTCGGACACACTCCCACCGCGCCACAGAGGCAGTAATAATAATAGAAGGTTAAGGCGATTAAGTCCCAAAATATATCCAATACTGAATTTTTCAATTATGGTGTTTAGGTTTACTACTCTGTTGCGCTCTCGTGATTGTCGGCTTGTTGTACTGCCTATTCAATCAACCAAAATGTGGTTTAATATCATGTGTCAACCTAATCTCAAACAAACGAGCAAAAAAATGGTTGTCTGTGGTTTACGGACGATATTTTTTACCCACAACGCGACGGGATGAATAATTTGTGCAGCCGGTAATCAATATAAGACGTCATCACGTCAAAAATAAAAAAACCTTACCTATACGTTTTGTAACTATAAAAAGAATATTATTATTACTACTCCATGTTTTCCCACTGCTGGGCAAAGGTCTCCTCTTCCTTCTACTTCACTTCCCCTTCAAAATAGGGATAGTTTTATTTAAGACTAGCTTTCGCCCGCGGCTCCGCCTGCGTGGATGTCGGTTATCGCGATAAAAACTATCCTATGTCCTTCCCCAAGACTCAAACTATCTCCATACCAAATTTCATCTAAATCGGTTCAGTAGTTTGAGCGTGAAAGCGCAACAGACAGACAGACAGAGTTACTTTCAGATTTATAATATTAAGTATGGATAATTGTCGAAAATTGTCTTTTTATTTTCATTTAGGATGCACTGAGTTGAAATTGTTACCTCTGAGCTATTTTTATCTCTTCGTCTTCGGATAAAAAGTAAAGTAAAAACGAAAGTAACTCTGTCTGTCGCGTTCTCAAAAGTAACCCGCTGAGCACTTTTTCATAAAATTTGGTTTAGAGATTGAAAGTTAGGAAGGAAAATAGACTATCATGAAATGCGATTATAGATATTCACAAGGGACCAAATCACAGGCAAAAGCTTTAATAAAATTTGAATTAAACCCAATCCTCTTGGCCTTAATCCAATTTACCTCGCACGACAATGGACGACTGGGGGCGGAATTAAACGCTCCTCACTTATGCTCTCAATTATTAATTATTCTGTAACTTATTGTTAGTAGTGCCTGTCCTGATTACAGTCCCAGAGGTGAAGAGTTTTGTATAGCAAGAGCTTATATTGTAATAACTTAGAGAATGTGTATGAATTCTTCAAAGGACGCTAGAGAGCAATATAATGTACTTACTTTGAGCACGAACTGTGTGTCGTTTGCCGGTTTTTAACCAACAATGTAAAGAGAAGTGTTATATATCGGTCTTAAGCTCTTAATGGTTGATTTAAAATCTGATCGCATGCGTGTCAATGTTTCGTTAAAATCTGGTCAGACGTTTAAATATCATAACCTCTTTTACTTATGCATCAGAGGCTTTTCAATTATAAGGCATATACAATAATTGCATTTTTAAAAGATAGAAAAATTTGAAGTATTCCCAGGAATTCTATCTTTCAAAAATGTAATTATTGTATTAATAAAGTAATTGGCAAGAAATGTCTATAAAATACTATTATAAAGCCTAATGGATATACTCTTGAAAACTCAGTTATTTTACAATATATTATTATTAAACACATTGTATAGTCGCGGAATGAAATGTTCATCACTTTCCAAATAAACTTTGTAAGCACATGTTACCTTTTCAAACTATGTATCACACCAGCCTGTTGTATACTTATATGTTGTACATTTTATGCTCAACTGTATGAAAACAGTGTTTAAATTCCTTCAGACCAATATCTCTTGACTATGAATAGTTATCCCTTTTATTAGTTTCACAATATGGACATGTTGGCGTTACTGCTCTTCTAATTCAAGCAAAAGTGGACTTTAAGGTGACCAACATTTTCATTCAACGACTGTGCCTTTACCTATATACAATTTATAGCATTATTCTAGCCTATAACCTAAAAATATCATTGTGAAACTCCTAGCTTATAAATTATTCTGTTTTTACGGAATTAACGGTAAATATAAATTGAAGCCTGTAATAGTTTCCAGAAATTTCTACATTCAATATGAACATGATAACTTAACGATTCAATTCATCATAATCTTTCAAGTCGTCAATCAGCTAAAAGCAAAACTCGCTTAACCATATTTCCACAACTCCCCAATATAAGGGAGGTAAACCACGGTCTAAAAGGAATTTAAGCGAATGTATATTTCTAGACTCTAGTAATAAAGTTAAAGAATTTGTTTGTTTGGATCCGATGCATGTATGTATGTATGGCCCCATTTATTTAAAATTTAATATAAAGATAAAACCCCACCAGAAAAATAAATGAAATACTTGTTTAGGGGCTCTACATTTGCATTATGAATAAATATATAAATAAATATATATACATATATATTTACGTTACGTGACAAGTAAGAACTACATATACATATATATATATATATATATATATATATATATATATATATATATATATATATATATATATATATATATGTATATGTAGTTCTTACTTGTCACGTAACTTAAATATATATATATATATATATATATATATATATATATATATATATATATATATATATATATATATATGTATATGTAGTTCTTACTTGTCACGTAACTTAGGGGAAAGAAGGAGAATTATGGCCATAGACATCGCGCCGGGTACCAGGCTACAATCCGGCGCCGGATTGAAACCGGAATGTGTGAAAAGGACCCTAAGGATTATATAGGGACCTGTATATATTTACCTACCTCTATATAGATAACACGTTATTACTCCAAAACAAAGTTAACGCAAATCCCGTATAACCCACCCTCATGTAATGAATCAAAGTAATACCTAAGTAAAGTTAGAACATAAATTAAACGACTAGTACAAGATACTACGACTTATGGCCTGACATTTATGAGACTTATAACTTGAATCCAGATAACAGAAAATTCGGAAGTTCTGCGAAATTTTGCACTTTACATGCCGTCTCTTGAGAGTTCAAAAAGTTTGATGCCATTTTAAATTATGTGAAACTCATCATTCAAAGAATATGTAAGGGATGATATTTGACGCTTATTTCATTATTATTTCGTAGGTATCTATATGCATGTTCATACATACAATAATTTCATTTTTGAACGATAGAAAAATTTGAAGCCCAGATCCAGGAATCGAACCCGAGACTTCCGTAACCAAACCGGGGCTGGAATCGAACCACCTATCAAATCTGGATCCGACTTGAAATCTGGGTCTGGACTTCAAATTGTTCTATTTTTCAAAAATGCAATTATTGTATTTGTAAAGTAGTTGGCAAGAAATGCCTATAAAAAATACTTCAATGCTCACACATGACGGAAAACCGTTTTTTAACAGACTTCAAAAAGAAGCCGGTTCCCAATTCGGATGTTAGTATTTTTATTATAACTTTCGGAGACAGACAACAAAACTCATCAAATGTGATTGAAGACTGAGATTGAAATCGGTTAGATGTTTTTTTTGTAAAAAAAAGTTTTTGTAGGGCCGATTATATTTTATGGAATCGATTCAGAGCTGCTTTTTATTGTTTTGATTTGGTTTTATCAGATCACAGATAGTTAGGTTGGTATTACTTGTAAACATGGCAATATTAGAAATAGTTTTTATTGGCACAGTGTTTTGCTGCGTGGTGTCACGTAGCCTTTCATAAAAACAGGACACCTTCGGTCAGAAGTCTTCTTCAATAAAGGTGGACAGATGTTCAGTAGATACAAATTCAAGGCGTTATGGTGGGAATCCAACTTCTCCCTTCTGAAAGTCCTATTCTTGTTTAGAGAGACTTTGTAATTATTGTCTAGTTTCACTTCTGAACTATATATTTTATGTATTAGTAGTACTGTAATAGGTGGAAGGACCTGACTGCTGTAACACAGTTTGATATTAGTACAGTGGTCAACGACAACCTCTTTATTTTTTAAGTAATTATCTCAAGTTTGTTCTTATTCTAAAAATGTATATTAAAATATACATTTTTAGAATAAGAACAAACTTGAACCTTGTGTATGAAATGAAATAAAAATTATAAATTATAAAAATACGACTTGATTCTGATTTACTTGACAAGTTCCTCTGCCTTTGTGACGTGATGTAGATGAGACACATATAGCTGAGTCGTTGGTGTTGCCGGATGCAGTATGTCCCGTGTGTGGGTCCCGACTCGCCGGTATCGCTCCGGTTCCAATATGATACCACACTAGTATAAATTCGTCCTACAGGAACTGATGCAGACTAAGACAATACAGGCGCGATGAGCGGTTGTAGGACGCGTTACGTTTTGATTTTTCCCTTCTAACTTCATGCCTTGCTTGCTATATCGACCTGTCGCGTACTATTATGTATGGTGATTTTACTATGTACTTTATTTACTATGTATTTTATTTTACTATACCTGTTGGTGATTTTACTATGTCTACAATCTTTCTGACAGTAAAAACGGATACTTTTTTTGCTGTCGTGTGCGATCCGAGAGGCGAGTGGGGCCTACACCATCACGACCACCCAAACTGCAGCAAATACTTTTATAGCATTTTTTTCCGACCGGAATCGGTAACGTAGGCTACTGTGTTTGCACGATTTATTGCAGAAAAAAAGGCGTGAAGCACGAAGGACGAGTAAAGGGTGGAATGCATAAACTTCCAGCAAAAAAGTACTATGCTGTGTGGATATCGACTAACACTATACTACTAGCAACAGATATTTTTACTTCATAGGCCACGATTACTGCTGACTAAACTGTGTTGTATAACAAAATCGATTCTATATTTGGTAGGTAGGTACCACAAAAATATATAATATATTTTTTGTCATAGAATTTCGGAACGATTTCCGAACAAAGGGTTCTGAAGTGGTCTATAACTCCGTGTCCGTGAACATCTATGAGTGAGTTGCTCGAGCAAAGTAACTTCTATACTCTCAGTATTTTCTGTGTTCATTTTTTTTTGACAAAAGAAGTTCTTTTTTTACTGGTAATCCTGTTAACCCCTTCAGCTAAGCTCAATAGGCTTGTATTAGGAGTAGATTCACATCGGTAGTATAATATAGCAGGATTCGAACCCGCGACTTCACGATTACGAGTCCGATACCTTAGCCATTTTTATTATTCTTCTAATTTTGAAGTAGGAGTACTAGACAGATACTTCAACACACTTCTTATCTTCAAATTTGCACCTAGGAAAGGATTGCAACCAATAACATTTCCGTAGATACTCAAAACGCTCATAGCAAATACATCAAAGACGGCGTTATAAAACTTTTGATACCCAATTTCAAAAGTACTTTTTCTTGTTAGTGAGCCATGTCGGTGATTTATGGCCAGAAAAATAGCGTTTCAACGTCATGTTTATAGTTAAAATCACATACAAAGGTCGATAAATAGTTTCGATGTCTTTCTTGTTTGTATAAACATATTTACTCGTATAACATTAATGTTATCCTGTAGTATTTTTAGGGCGTCGTGGCCAAAATGGCAACAACAGAACCCTTATAGTTTCATGCAATTCGATCGAAACGCCGGGTAAATAAAAGATTCGTACCTTTAAATAATTTACGAGATTAAGTCCTGAAATATATCTAATATTGTATAAGAATCGCGAAAGTTTAAAAACAATAAGGGGTACTCAATTCGACTGTATTTAATTTATATCTGTTACCCAATTAGTTGAAAACGATTTTTATAAATACGAATCCAAAATTTATCATTGTTACTTATAGTATAGTTGATTTGAGTCCCAGCAGCCTCGGAAATAGGTATACTCAGTTTCTTATACGAAGTCCTTTTTGACATAAGATGACAACATCTCTTTGACAATGAGTGAACAAGCCATCGGAAATTCGAACTTCTTTAATGAATTAGAAATTAAATTAGATCAGACTTAATTTGAATAACATAATTTAGTTGAAATCTGTCCAAAAAATAATTCAAATTGAAACAAACAGCCCAGTAGAGCGTTATTATAATTTAGAATTGCTATGACAGCAATTGGAGTCCCATAACTAATGGGATGGCTTGAAATTATTCGAGTGTTGAACCAAATTTTATTTTTTTCGTACGATATTTCCACTTACGCGATGTCATATGTTTCTTAGAAGAATGGAAAAACGGAGAAAGAGAAGAAAAACGATCTTAGGAGGACGAAATTATCACTTACACGAAGTCATATGTCTCTTAGGAGAGACATTAGACTTAGTGTAAGTGAAAATTTCGTACGAATAGAAAGAGAGAGAGAAACCACAATACCCTTTCTGTCTCTATCTAGGTGCATACGCCATAAATATAATTCGTAAGTTATTAATATCATTCGTTATAGAAATCAAACAGTCTGCCAATCAAAACAAGCTACTATTACCGCGTGAGTAAGAAAAAGAGCTAGAAAAGTTGTTTTTTCTTTCCATTCAATGAAAAAGTAGCTGACTGTCTCTCCTACTCTAGCTCTCTCTACTCTTAAGTTCTGTGAATTCTTGCTTTCAATTTCCGCAGTTTCTGTAGCCGTAAGTATAAGGTAGGCATGTCTCCATTCATTCCTCTTTAGAATCTATTCAAAGATTTACATTTTTATAACTTTCAGCATCAAAAATAAATATGTGCAATATAAATTTTCATGTACGACTTCTGCGTTGAGAATTTCAATGAAACATTTTCATACATTGAAAGTAATGGTTTGGATTTAATTTTTTTATTTCATTGAAGTGACTTAGAAGCATGAATTGGCATTTCATATATCAATATTGAATGCAGGGTAAACACAGTTTAGTACTAATATATAATTATCGATAGAATATCGATCTCGATACCTACATTATGTTTTAATTCTTATTATAGTATTTTTTTATATTTCATGCTAATTACTTTATTAATAAAATAATTGCACTTTTGAAAATTAAAAAAAAAATTGGTTGTGACATAGATAGTTCGATTCCGGTCCCGGTTTGGCATACGTAAATCTCGGGTTCGATTCCTGGGTCTGGACATAATTTTTTTCCATCTTTCAAAAACGCAAATATTGTGTTAATTCTTAAGTTTTATGACACATCTTAGTTATAGTAACTACTTATTATAAACTGCTTCCGTGACAAATTTTTGTACACTAACAAACAACTTCAGGCAACACTGTCATAACCTACCGGCGCTAGGAATATAATCAAAGAGAACTTCAGCATATTCAAGCGCTGTTGTGAATATTTCTAGTGTTTTTTTTTTTTTTATCCATCTATAAAAACTCTAAAATTAAAATATCGAGACACAAGCTGTCATAATTTTCCTAGCTCCCCATTTTAAGGTGAATCCCTATACACTTGAGCATTTACTAGTAACAGAACGTCGAGCATTCGCTGTGCTTAAATTTACTCGAACCACACTTCGAAAATGACGCGAGATGTTTTATTACAACCTGATTTTAAAAACCAACGAGCATTTTGGTGTCACGTTTTATCGAGCAAAGACACGAACGCAGGGGGGTGGTGTGTACGCAAGACAAAAAGAAATGTTACAGGTAAATGTTCACTCAGAGCATTCGCAAGAATGTTCATTACATGGTAATACTTTAAGAAACTGAGCATTTTCCTGTATTTATACCATTTGTAAGAATGTTACATTACATTATTGTACAATGCTCGAGTTTATGTATACTCACCCTAACGTGTTGAAAATACATGAAATACGTGTAAAATTAGAAGCCACAACCAAGTCTTTGCGTATTTAAAAAGTGCAATAAATACTTGACCCTGGCAGAAATTAGATCTTCATTACTTCAAAAATAATAAAAATAAAGAACCACTCAACTAGTCGGCTTGCTCAGTCATTTATTTATTCTTCAATGTCACCAAACGCGTATTTCCAGCCAAATAACTATTAGAGCAGGCCACGCAGACGCAACTAAAGTGTACTCATCCGTAAAATGTTTCGATAATGCAAGGAATACCGAAGACAGTCCAATTTTACGCGTAGACGCGTTCCGATTTGCGTAATATCCAAAAATCTGGATAGAATATGCGCAAATGGAGAATGAGCTGTGAAAATATGCTTACGAACATTACGCTTTATATTTTCTTCACGATCATGTTTATTTGTTATCGTAGACAATATACTTTGACTCATATCCTGGTTGATTCACACTATTGACTGGCCTGTTGGCCTAGTGGTTAGTGACCTTTACTACTGAGCCAGAGTTAATGTGGGCTCGATTCCCACCCAAGATGATTCTTTGCATGATGAACACTGGTTTATTCTAGGTATAATTTAGTGTGTTACTTAGAAACATTTAAGTATGTTTATCAGTTGTCTGGTTGTCATAGTACAGGCTTTGACTAATTTGGAATCAGATGGCAGTGTGAGTTGTGTCAAGATATTATTATAGTTATGTAAATTTTCTAACACAATCACGACACGAGTTGGAGATGGAATCAGTGTGTACTTTTTTAGTTTATTATAAAGACAGGTTTTGTAAGTACTTGAATGTATTTGTGTTAGGTAGGTTTTAGACTCAAAACACAAGGGGCGAGTGCGTACTTTATGTGATTCGTTTCATCGTCATTGCTTGACATTGGTCAATTAAAACATTATGCAAAAATTACAAGTCCTAGAAAACATATGGAGAATTCTACAATGGCCTACCCTGGAGAAGTCCACTACGGGGGAGTCCAAGGCTACGGAGGAAGCCGGTCGTGGCGATGGGCCGGCCTAAACCGCCGCCAACTTTGATTACGTTCATACATTAGGTCAAACTATTCATATCGTATGATGATTAATAAGCAATGAAGCGTTAAGCAAAGGATTTAATAAATGTTCAAGCTAACAGCAATTAATACGTAGTTTACACAAACTAGTTTGGCAGCAATACGCAGAGAGCTTTCTTGAAAATAGAGTACCGGTTATAGGTTTACGGTTTAATATCCTAAGTCTATGATTTAATCCATGAGGAAAAGATCAGTCAAAACGTACTTAAATGTTTTAAAGAAAAAAAAAAAAAAATGTGTGGCACTCGGGGACTGCCGCGGTAAAGCTCAATTTAAGCAATTAAGAAAAAAAAATATTTTTTAAATAAGTTTTTTTTAATTTTAAAAAAACCATGTTTTTAATTCTTATTTTCTTTAAAAAAAATTTTTTTTTTTTATTTAAAAAAATGTCATTAAAAGTTTTGCTTAAGAACAAACAACTAAAAAGTTTCACAGCTGTGCCGGTCGGAATGGGGGATGTTAGTCTTCATATTAATTAGATCAGCGACAGAACATAAAATAGTATTATATATATACCTACTTATAATAATACAATAACACAATACAATAGGGTGGAAAATGAACCAACACCTAAACCAAAACATAACCACAACTCCTGTGTGGCCCTTTGCTGTGGCCTTTATAATAGAAACAACAAGAAAGGGGGAGACTAAAATGACAATAGGTAATATAATGTCAATAGATGGCGCTGTATTTAATTTTGTTACTATTCAATACAAAATGTACAACGGTCTGAATCGCGCTATTATAATAAAAACAACAAGAAAGGGTAAGACTAAAATGACAATAGGTAACATAATGTCAATAGATGGCGCTGTATTTAATTTTGTTACTATTCAAAACAAAATGTACTACGGTCTGAATCGCGCTATTATGATTTTTGCAGCCAGAATTATAAGTACAAAATGAAACGACGTTAGACGATGCACGGCCTTCCAGTGGGGAGCGTGAGGTTTTTTCGTTACGGAATTTCTGGATTCGGTCCCCGCGCTCAAGGCCCGCGATAGGAGCTATACAATAGCTTAATATTCCGTCGACATGAAAATATAAAATCGAAGATGCATATTACTTGTAACTTAATACGTAACTAGCTGTCTTGGCGAACTTTGTACTGCCTAGTTTTTTTATCGTCAATTGGCCTCAATTTTACCTGAAATCAGACCAGCCGTTTAGGCGAGGTTAGGTGACAAACAAACGTGCACAAGAATAATTGTTCTACTTTTTTTTTGTTATTTTTTAAGCTCAGACACTCAGATACTCCAACAAGACTTTTACTTCAGGAAATCATTTAAAAAAATAAAATGAAAATATTGAAAACTTGCAGAGTTAGTTAGAGAGCGCTATCGTGCTCATTGCGTCCCGTAGTACGTAATCCATGATTATTATTAAAAAACAAATTACATCACATTTTGAACAGAAACTGGACTGTTGGAATGAATAATGAATTAACCAATTATTGATTAATTAGTTAATTAAAAAATATAACATCGTATAAAAACTACCCCATTAGATTGCGTTACTGATTCTGATCAAACTACTTTAAGGTTTGCACTATACCAAAAATAACGTTGTTTATAAATTATCATATAATTATTATATATATAAAAATAATATTTTTTTGTTATTTTTTTGTACGTAAAAACCTTCTACAGACGAATGAAATCGATATACTCGTACTAGCTATCCCAGCGAGCTTCGTATCCCCTCTTTTTATGTAAATCTAAAAACACAAAAATTTTCATTAGAATCGGTCCAGTCGTTTAAGAGGACTTCAGTGACATACACATGCATAGAAGAATTATATACATATACAAATATATGTAATTATGTCATAAAAGCTTGTTTAAAAAATACAAAATGTAACAGACGCTCATAAACTCATAACTTGACTTTAATATGATACTTTGTACACTTTAACTGCTCTCTTACTTGCCATTTAAAGCTACCTTAATTGGCACTTAGTTTAGGCTTACATATTGTTATTGCTCTGTTCTAAGTGCAGTTATGACAGCAATAACGGTGTACGACAGTTGAGACTGAAGTGTAGTACCTAGATGATAGTAATATTAATAGTATTTACCTTTGGAATAGTAATTATTTCTGTGAACTGAAAACAAGTAGGCAGGCAGGAGCTGGATGCGAGAAGCCGAAGTTAGAAATAATGGCGTGCAATTGGAGAGGCCTATGTCCAGCAGTGGACTGCGATAGACTGATGATGATGATGAAAACTTTAAACCTACGAGATAAATTCTCCACTTATTAATAATAATACCTAAACTATAAGTGTATTGTTTCCCTTTTAATTTCACTATATATACCTACTTCTACCGTGATTTTTTTTACATACTCAACATCTATCGGTTTTGACTACCTCTGTGCGGTGGGAGTGTATCCGACTGCTACGCAAGAGGTCGTGGGTTCGATTCCCACCCAGGATAAAACTTTGTGTGATGAGCGCGATGGTTTATTCTGAGTCTGGGTGTTATTTATCTATGATATGTATGTATTTAGAAATATATAAGTATGTTTATCAGTTGTCTGGTTTCCATAGTACAAGCTCTGCTTAGTTTGGGATCAGATAGCGTTGTATGAGTTGTCCTAAGATATTATTATTATCTACCATTTAGCAGGCAGGGAGGAGAGACACTTGACTTAAAAAAAATTGCGCTTTAATGCTTAATATTTCACGAATGAATTCCTAATCTAGTTTTTAAAAGACCTATCTAATAATACACAATGGGGTAAGTGAGTAAAAAAAACTTAAAACAAATGTTTTTTTAAGATTTTGTTCATTTACTTTGTTGGCGTAAATAATATGTGTATCTATGCAAAATTAAAGCCTTCTAGAACTAATAGTGTCTGAGCTAAGCTGCGGACGGACGGATGAACAGACGAACGGACGGACATGGCGAAACTTTTCGTTTTGCCATTTTGGCTATGGAACCCTAAAAACCGGGCAAGAACATGTCGGACCATGCTCAATGTAGGATTCCGGAGCCGATGCCGTATAAAAAAAAATCACATTTGAATAATTGTACCAACAGAATAACGTATGTTCATGGCACTTACGCCCTTTTGTTGAGAAACGCAGTTTTTCGGCAATAACTAAATGACGGTATATCCGATCATGTCTGAAATTAATATAAGCGCTACATTTTAATTTTTTCATACATTTTGGTCACACGGTTCAAAAGATAGGGGGGGGGGGGGGAGTATACAATTTATACAATATTCGGAGCGTCCAAAACTATTCACGTACCTAACCAAAAAAAAATTAGAAACCTCAAAATCTTTTTAAAAGACCTGGTGTACCACACATTGATGTTTGGTCAAAAAAAAAATATTACATGTATGGAGTGCCCCCCTACTACAAGACACCTTTTCACCAAAATAATTAACATTCATTATGTAGACTGCGAGTAAAATGCCTGTGACATATGGACGGACAGACAGACATTTTTTTTTTTCAGACAGGCTTTTGCGATTTTGGCTCCGGAACCCTAAAAAGTATTTATATCTATATTTTTGTATCATTTTTAGAAAATGGCCGTCATTTATTTATGAATCTGATATTGGCAGCTTTGTTTAACCTATTAATCTCTTGAAGAGCTCTATTACCACCGATTGCTCAATTCTTTTAAGAAAATGGTAGGTATTTAACCAAACTATGTAATTTTTGGAAAATCAGACCAAGTTTTATCATCAAATAGCGAAATGGGAAGAGATAATAAATGATTGACACATATATTGGCGCTAAGCCAGTAACTCTATCAAAGCACTAGAAACACACAAGCCATTTTGAACTTAATTGCTATAGTTATACGAATGTTGTAAGAAGCAAAATAAATTTGTAATAACACAATTTTGTAAAGTAACCATTCGTTTCAAAAGATCGATCTTTGGAGACTGTCTATGAAAGATAAAATTTATTATTTATGAATGTATTTTATCTGGACGTATCAGGAAATATTGTAGGTAGTATTTTATCCATAAATTTTACGAATTACTGAGTAAATATTAAATTCTGATTTAATATTACAAACCATTTCACACAACTGCTCGTATACATGGCTCCAAAACGACAGATACACGGTGTGCTTAATACTTAACTTAATAATGTTAAATATTTCTTTTAACGAAATCTGTTTTTATAACTAACCAGCTGTCCCGCGCAACTTCGTCTGCCCCGTTTTTACAACACTTCTCATTGCTACTCCGCTCTTATTGGTCGTAGCGCGATGTTATATAGCCTAAAGCCTTTCTCGATAAATGGGCTATCCAACAGTGAAATAATTTTTCAATTCGGGTCAGTAGTTCCTGAGATTACCGCGTTCAAACAAACAAACTCTTCAGATTTATAATATTAGTGTTGATAAGTTTACTACTTCTAAGTTATAAAACAATTTAACGCGAGTATATTCGATTTGAATGCTTATGTAAAGTCGAGTGAACACCAGCTGCTTTGATTTACTGTACTGTACTCGTACATACTTAACACACTTTCTGCCTAAATATCAAATAATACAGAAAGAGAAAGTTATTTTGAAAAGTTTGTATTGTAACAAACAAAATAAACTGAATTTCCATTGTAATTTTGATTTTAATTTTAATTTTGATATTGTACTATATTTTGATTCAAATATGTCTCAATATATTGTATACCAGTTTATGCCGGCCATCACATTCATCTAGACATACCCGGTTGTGCCGATTGATGCCGACCAGCTTAAAACGGGCCTGGCAAAGCTGAGCGGGTTTTTAGGGTTCTGTAGCCAATATGGCTAATAATCCTTATAGTTTCACCATGACCGGCCGTGCGTCCGCAGCTTTGCTCAGACTGTTAGTAACTTTGCATATATACACATATTACGACGCCAACAAAGTCAAATAAAATCATGAAAACCACTTTTTTAGGGTACCTTCCTTTATGTCAAGTGGGGATGTGATTTTTTTTCTCCCCTTCTTCATCGTATGGGGTGTCATTAGATAGGTGTCTTAAGATCGTTTGTGAAATATTAAGCTTTAAAGTGCAAATTTTTGTTAGCGTAAAGTGCCCCCGACCCCTTCCCCCCGCTAAATAAACGGTTGATGTTGGGTATGTGAAAAAAATCACGGTAGTAGTATATAAACTATTACAGGTACACCACACTTTACAACTTTACGAGCAACAGCTGATCAAATAAGAAGTAACAAAATTTTCGTACAAACTCCATTGAAAATTATGCAACAAAAACAATAGAAAACCCACTTCATAAGCCGCATTATTCATATAGGGAAGGGGTTACTACGGAACCCTCCACTGTGCGTGGCCCGACATACACTTACCCGGTTTTTTTTCCGAAAATTCTTTTACTTTTTAAATTAATACTTAATTTTACCGCCTTCTGTGCTTCCCTGAAACATCCCATAAATAAATGATGTTTAAAAAAACTGACCAAGTCCATTTACTAACCAGTACTTAATATAACTAAAGAAGAAGTTAAGACTGGATTTTTTTCATTCGGACAACCTTAATTAGAGAAAAAATATGAAGAACCCACCTCAATGAAAAGACTTCATCATTAGAAATATTCAATTTGGTTAATTTCCTAAAATTTTTCATGTTGTAAGAGCCAATTTGGTCGTATTTGTTGAATAAATTTCTTTTCATTTTCAACAGAGAATATGCTGACGTTCCCTTAGACCTCGCAGTTTTTCGTTATTTCAAGCCGCGGTTCTTATTTTCTTTTATTTTTTTTGATTAGGTGATTCTAATTGTTGTATTTAGTTAAGACAAGCGGAATGAAATGAAGTATCAATTATGTTGAAGATGTAGTAGTTTAATATACAGAAGTAATGAGAAGATAACCAATCTAAATATTATTTTACATTATTAGTACAAAATGAGTGTTAAAAAACATTGTACTACAAATCTTGTACAATGAGGATACTGTTCCAGTTTGTGTTTATTAATTGACACGCGAGACAGAGTCTTGTTAGATCCAAATATGTCGGTTTTGAGTCTGGGTGTGTGTATGTGTGCCTCCAGCGTAAATTTATTCGCCTCTGCTAAGCGAATAAATCTACGCTATAGGATAGATACAACACTAGATATTTTGGGTAAGGAAAGTTTAGATGGAATAGATTCCGTCACCCCTTTAATGTCGTAAAAGCTTTCTCAAGTACGTACAAATGAAAAACGTTACTCACCTGTGGACCAGACAGTGGTAACTTTGTTTAATAATAATAATTATATCTTGGGCCAACTCACACCACGCTATCTGATCCCAAACTAAGCAGAGCTTGTACTATGGAAACCAAACAACTGATAAACATACTTATATATTTCTAAATACATACATATTATAGATGAATAACACCCTGCCACAGAATAAACCATCGTGCTCATCACACAAAGTTTTATTGTGGGTGGGGATCGAACCCACGATCTCTTGTGTAGCAGTCGGATACCCTCCCACCGCGCCACAGAGGCAGTCTTCAACCTCGTTTAGCTCGAAAACTGCAGAGTTTAGAATATAGCTAGTTATTGTTATAATAAATAACATTTAGGCAGCTATTTAGTAACATTATTAGTTGGTATAAACCCAAAGATCGTAAATAATGCTAAAATGAAAGTATTAGGGCAACCAATTTAGTCTAAACAGCTCTTTGTGGCTTAACTCCATAGCCAAATTAGGATATAAAGCCAAAAATTTAGACGTAATTTTAGTAATATTTTAACTAATTTGTTAAAGAAACAATGTGTTATACTTACTCCGTATCTGCATTTTGATTAAACTAAAAGTGGTGAAAGTGGTGAGAACAGTGGTAATGAATATAATTAGATATCATAAATTGTCGGTTATTACAATTTGTGATTTACCTGCGGGTTTCACCAAGAGGGTAAAATAATCTGTCGTTAATTACAACTTAACATGTAATTACTATGTTATCAAGTGTAATTTTTAAAATAAGTATACATAATTAAAATAATCGTTGATTGAATTTACATTTGACAATTAGCCTTAATTTAATTAGCAATATATTTATCAACTAGCTGTGCCCGCAACTTCGAACTTGTGACTTTGCAGTGCTGCTCAGTATATATAGACGTTAGCATGATTATCAAAGTAAGTTACTTTTTCATGTCATCAACTGTCTGACAATGAAAGTTCCATTTTTGAAAGATAGAAAAAGTTGAAGTCGAGACCCAGAAATTGAACGGAAGTCTCTTCCGTAGCCAAACCGGGGCCGGAATAGAACCACCTATTGGGACTACGTTACTAGACCTCAATTTTTGCTATCCTTTAATGCTCGCAAGTTGGACCCTCGTATGCGCCATCTAGCCGGTAGTTAAAGAACTATCACGGGCATTAAAAGATAGAAAAAATTGAGATCTAGTAACATAGTCCAGATAGGTGGTTCTATTCCGGCCCCGGTTTAGCTACGGAAGTCTCGGGTTCGATTCCTGGTTCTGGACTTATATACTTCTGGACTTACGTACTAAAGATTATGTACCACATGAGACAGGTAATTTTATACCTACCTCAGGCACATCCCTCCACAAGCGTTCGTACAAAATATATTTTATATTTAAACAAATCAATCAGCCTGTATGCCACTGTTGAATGATTAGGGCTCAATATTTAATATTAATAATTTAGATATACGTCGTATTTTGATCGACAACGCAAATATTCCGGGAAGGCATGCCAAAAATAGGTAACAGGGAGCCGTTGAATGCTGACCGCTCAAAATCGGTCGCTGTGGAAGTCCTTGGGAGAGGCCTATGTTTAGCAGTGGACGTTTCAGGCTGGCAGGCTTTTTTTTATTTTTGGATATAAAGTGAGTGCCTCGACATTCACGTGGTGACGAAGTCTATATTCTTGTGCTTCAGCACTTTTATGGGTAATTTGGTGGACTGTATCTATGTTGAGATCACGATGAAGATTTTCATTTTTCAGACTGATGATTTAAATTTTTTAAAATTGCCATATTTTAAAAAACTGCGAATGTGTCAAAATATTTTCTTTAGGTCGTATAAGAGTGACCGGCCTCGAACATTATTAGTTTCAAAGACATGGTCATAACAATAAAATAGATATTATAACAATAGAACATAACGACTTAGCTCGGTTCTGGAGAAATGACCATTGTCTTACACCTAGACAATGGCTTATACCTGTAAACAAGACTATAGTGCCAGCAATATATCTAGAATTCTAGATGATAAAGACAGACATACTGAGAGAACATTATTCATGTCACATTAATCACTGACAGTTATACGTCTCGTAATTTCTGTATAGCTGCGGGAAAATGTCTTAAATCTTCGGTAATAAAGAAAATACAGTTTAGGTTATTATATTTGTATTGCATAACCTTAGGTACCAGATAGTTGTATTGCATAAGGCTCAGATAGTGACAGCAAATTGTAAAAAAAAACAGGCAAGAGCGGTATATGCTATAACTCAATGACTGTATATGCAATCATGTTCGAAATAATAATTTTTATTTAATTTTTTGGTCACACGGTTCAAAATTATTTCCAAAAATATTCACACAATCAAATAAGTTTTCTTGAATACCTTAAAATGTTTTTAAAAGACCTGTCGAATGATGTACCACACGTTGATGTTTGTTTGCTGAAAAAAATGTTTTTCAGCTTCTGTTACATGTATGGTGTGCCCCCCCCCCCCCACTAAAAATATTTATTATTATTATTTAGCTATCAAACTAAGTAGCGGGTACTACAAGACACCTTTTCACCAAATTTCATGAAGATTCATAGAGTTTTTTGACTTTGAGTAAAATGCCTGTGACATACAGACGGACAGACAGACAGACAGACAGACGGACATGACGTGACTATAAGGGTTTCGTTTTTTGCCATTTTGGCTACGGAACCCTAAAAAGCAGGATTTGTGGATTTTTTAAAAAATTGGATTGGTTTCTTTCTATTGAAAGCACACTTTTTTCCAAAACCTACGCGTACTCAAACTCAAATCATTTTTTCGATCGACTGAAGCCAGAAGACATAGGTTAAAATTACCACCAACCAGGAACTATGTGCGATATGCACGATTGCTTTAATATTGCTTCTAGTTGCCATAGTACAGGATCTGTTTAGTTTATCAATTCAAATATTTCACCAAAAGAACAGTCAATAGACCAGAAACAAATTCAGAATATTTTCTAGTAGAGAGATTAAAGAACCATTGTCGTATCACATTCATATTCTTATATCGACGCATGTGCAGGAATGTTCGATGAAATAAAATAAGACAAAACACAACACGTTTTTCAGTCAGAAACCAGAGTATTAATAGAGCTGGGACCAAACAAATGACCGTGGCATTAGGAGTCTAACATCAGTCTTTCTGAAGGGGAAAACAGTCATCTGTCATGTGTTGGTCGTTTTTCGTTTAGTACAGTTTCGAACAAAGTTGGTGCCAAATTAGGTAAACATTTTTTGTAGACTCGACTAAAGCCGCAAATTTATATCTAGGGCCTGAGTTTATTTGCGAATAAGTAAAAACTTTAACAACATGACAAGAGATTTATTTCTGCGTACCGAAATTTGTACGGCTTAGGGAATTATTCTTCAGCGTATTGGAACTTTTTTGGCATGTCATAGCGTTATTTATTTAAATTCTTGCATAGCACAAGTGCTTAATTTATCCCAGCTTTTTAGGTCATTGGTCCGTCTGGACCACTAAAAAACTAGAGAGGTCGTCTTACCCCACATTTGCCGTGTCGCCGTCTCCACTCTAGGACTCGTTAGCTCTTACTTTAGCAGATAATTATGGTCAGTCCATTGCCACTTCAGAGTGCTTAGCCTGCGAGCTATGTCCGTCACTTCGTTAGTTTTTTGTTAAGACGTAACTCACGATGACAAGACTAACAACGAGATGACATAATGATCGTGAATTTTATCTTTCAAGGAAACTCCTAGCATTGTGCAGGAAACTCCTAGCATGTTAACTCTAAATGTATTTAAATAAATACCTAAAGCCTGATAAAAGTAAACAATATAATTGTTAAGATATGTATTTGTATTTTATCGAAACAAAGTTAAAAGTGAATATTATAATTCTGAATTCAACCAGCTAAATGTACGATAGTTCTAGATCCCAACATGGGAAATCATACAGCCAATCCTTGTATAGGCAATTTACATTTCATTTATGTCTTTGACACAAAGCTGTAGGCAAAATAAATGTTTACTTTAGTTAGCGGAAGCACATCAAATGGATTACCATTGGTTTGAATATTGTATTTCGAGGCTCTCCAATTTGTTTTCGATGTTATAAGGAATTACTTGATTAATCCGGTTTTGTATACATTTTGATTTCAATTTGAACGTATAAAGACGGAACTGCTTGAAGTATATAGAGGTATATGTACTTTTTTGGCCCACAACTTAAAAAAAAATCAAGTAGTATATATATATCCGTGCATACAAAAAGTTATTTATGTCATTTTCTTTCTTCTTGGTCATAAATTCTAATAAAAATATGAGAATTTAAGACCAAAAGGTTACGCATAAGCAGAACAGAGTTTCGTAAACTACTTTCACAGCAAATAAAACACGAATACACAGGAATGACAATAGTGTGACTTTGAACAATAGTAACATCTATGTTTGTGTAACAAACACAGCTGTGTTCTAGCAATCAGGGTGTTTCCACATAGCTCCCCTGTGCCGGCTTCAAGGAGGACTTATATCTACAATTGTGCAGAATGTACAGTATACCAATTGCGTTATTGGCGCTAGATTGTCAAGTATTGTTTGATCAAACAGCGGAGCTTGTTTCTTTATTCTTTATTTTATTAATGGCTTCCTAAGTACTTCTGTTGGCAAGTTTATTCTTAACTGATTCCTATTACGGTGGCCAATTTCATTAGACACTAGCTCTGTGTGCCAACAGAAGGTATTTGAAGCCATTATTATAATATTGAATAAAGAAACAAGCACCGTTATTCCAACAAATATCTTGATATACACATCTACGCATACATTATTGTGCATAAATTTTTGCGCAGACACAAGACTATAATGCACTCTGTAATTCTTGACTCTCATAATCTGATAGAATTGAAATCCGACCCGACTGAAGAGAAAATTTTGTCAAAATAAAAAGCTTTACGTGTTTTTCGAGATACGGTAGGGTTTTTTTTTTTCTTTTGTAACATCATTTCTGGGATTGTCGTAATGTTCTATAGTTCGAGAAAGTTCTAATCAATATAATAATAATAAAGCCTTTTATTCTGGGATTAGAGATGATGTATGCATTTGTATCATTCCATATCTTATAAAATGTCTCTAGTCTCAGTGTGCATCTTGGCATAGGCCTACTCCAACAATTTCCACTGTGGTCTATCCTGGGTTACCCGTCTCCACCTAGGGCCACCAGTCATTTTAATGTCAATATAATTAAAGCCTAATTATTATATCTAATTATACTTTGACAAATTCATTATTCCCACAGAAATACATTTCTGCGTACACATCACATGTAATAAGTTGATGGATGAGCTCACTCAGCTCATACGTGTTCAAAGGGTAACTTGGTGGAAACAAAGTTGGAAGCAAATCACCAAAACTTTCGAACTTCGTTTGCTAACGTCTTGTTAACCAGAATTAACTCAATGTTACTTGCTTCTTCTTAGGTTTTAAGCTTGCTAAGCAGAAGAAAACATGTTGTATCGTTGCTTAATGATCAGCAATATTTCTTTTTGATATAGTAAGACAAGTTTACTGCCAGTAAAGTGTTCGTTAGTGATTTGTTCTATTTGAATGATTTCAATGGCATATCCAGTAAATTCGTTCAACTTTGTTTTAATGTGTGACTAAATGTAAATAGTCGCGTAGTTTTTACGTATGTCAGAAACACTGTTTTAAGAGTTATTTAGGAACACTGTGCAAGTTTCTTGCCTGTTGCACTTAATTATATGGCTGTAGTTAAAACTTGCGTGGTCATTACCAAATACCCTACTGGGTTCGCTCATGCCTTAACCAAATCCATTTTAAAAACTTTAGGTACCTACATCGGATATGTTGCACAACAATTTATTGCCACTGAATGCTCTGCCTTATTACCTCTAAAGATATTGTCGCTTCAGTTGCCAAGTCTTTGAAACATCCAAATCCTAACAACCAAATTTAATTAAACTTTACAAGTGCTTAGCGTTAATTAGCGGAAAAGAAAATACCTACTTAAACAATTGAGGTTAAAGTGTAAATAGGGTATACTTAGAAGTCCCTGTCTCCCTAAAAAGGTCCCCTAAGTTCCCTTTAAAGAGACGCTTTGTAATGTAGTCTAATGAGCCTGGATGAGTTCAACATTAATTAAGTAACATAAAATACATGTGTAGAAAGCTTTATAGGATTTAAATGTTGGTATTTGATTTTGTAACCAACAACGCAAAAGGAACGCCTCTTTCTCTTCCTTTTCAATTGTAACATGTGTATTTAATTATTTAAGTGTCTATCTCTATCTACATAGGTTATACTTTATATTCGATTAGTATTTATGCTACGTGCTTAGGGGCTCTGTACTCGCAATAGTCTGTGGTATCTATGTGTGTATTTGTTCTTCGTATCGCAAAAACGAATGGATTGGAATACGGCAACTTCTAAATAATAATTACATACTCTTCATGTAGGATTCTGTAATAGAGTACCTACTACGCATCTTATATGTAGGTGCAAGGAAAACATGGTCAGGTGGGGAACAGCTACGGGTACCAACCTGAGTTGCTTGGGCGGTGCAACGCAAACAATGACCCATCTCACAATGTGTCCTGTGTGCCCAACCGCTTGTACACAGGAGGACTTGATGGTTGACTCCAATAATGCACTTGATGTGGCCACGTTCTGGGCTACATTTAAACAATGTTAGCTGTCGAGATGCCAAAAATAAGAAATATCTCAGTATTTAAACTAAGTTATTTAAGTATTTTCGACGTTTAATAATACTATTTTTGTTTCTTATGCGTTTATTTTTTATTGTAGTGTCTCTTCGAAAGTAAATGAATATTTTTTTTCTTTCTCAGTATTAAGTCCGAACCTGATACAAATTATCTTACCTAGTATAAACGTCACCTCAACAATGTTATTCATAAAAACACACCAACCAAAAGCCACGTCGAAAAAAGCCCCCAAATTATAGTTAAGCTCCAAATAAATCACAAATTCCCGAAATAATTTGCGTAACGTTTTACAATGGCAGGCCGTCGTAACCGTTCTTGGTGTCAAGATGGGAATCCTGTTAATTAAAATTAAAATGTACCATAAATTATTACGTAAATCAGTGGTTCCTAAACTTTGGATCTCTTGCAATTTATAAATAGGTACATTAAAACCTATTTTATCCCCGAAATAGGTCAAGTATGAGTTCCTCGTTTGTGCTCCACACCCGTAAGTTACGTCTCTCTTTCCCCCGGATGAGCAGAATGTACAACAGTTAAACGTGCCCCATATACACCTATCCGAGCATAGCATGTGAATTGGACAACGCTGAAGCGTGGAACACAAGAATAGATAAACCAGATAGATACTAAATACTCCTTTTTGTAACCACAAGCTAAAGTCTTAACAAAGAATATGGGCATACAAGAAGAGACTGATCGTTGTCATATGCCTCGTTTCTCGACCGAGGCGAAGCGGGTGAACATCGACACCACAATATTATGAGAATACAGAAGGAACGCTCATGTTTGTACCTACTACGCTCACACGCGCGCACAAAACGAGCATTCGTAGCGCCTGAGTTTCTGGTCCGTCTTGTTTCGATTTTCCCTGCATACACGTATAGATATCGACACAGATATATGTGTGCGTGTGTCAAGAGCGTTTTGAATGAAGCTTTAATTCTGTACGGTATTGAGGTGAAACGCTTACTTGACGGGGGCATCAATAATGAAGGAGGGGTTTATACTACCTTCATTATCCCCAAAAATAGCGGTTTTACCCTTGCGGGGGTAAATACTCGCATGTTGAGAACCCAAGACGTAACGTAACTGGTTGTTGGAACGCCTGAAGCTGTGTGGTTAGCGCGTATCCGCGAGTATTATTGCTATGAAATATACACTAGGCACTTGTTAATTTTGTTTCCATTTGCAATTTTGTAAGATGTTACTCGGTTACAGCTATGGCAATTTCAAAACATTAATGAATTATACTGTAAACACAGTTTTAAACCGTGAGGACCGACATTGTAAATAGAACAGTTGTTGTTTGTTTTTTTAAGATGTAAATTAATGAACAACTTGCACATTGTGGAATTAAGAAAACAATTTGTTTTGTTGCCTAACTATGCCATTGTGACGTCACATCTATCAACTGTCTTGTAGTATGCTTGCTATATTGTAGTGTTTTACCCTTTTGATCATTATCTAATATTGTGTCTTATTTTATTAAGTAAAGATCCCTAGAACATATTTTAAAGTGATTGATATCAAATGGGAATTGTCATGGTAGCTTTGTTTTGACGAGGCGCCCAACTTTATGTTTACGATATTAGTAGTACGTTACTAAAGAAAACTATTATATTTAAATTGAAAAACAAATATAAAATTTTCGCTTGCTTATAATATAATATATATCTATACTAATATTATAAAGCGGAAGAGTTTGTTTGTTTGTTTGTTTAAACGCGCTAATCTCAGGAACTACTGGTCCGATTTAAAAAAATAATTAAAAACATTTTTTTTTGGATAGCCTATTTATCGAGGAAGGCTATAGGCTATATAACATCGCGCTACGACTAATAGGAGCGGAGTAGCGACGAGAAATGTTGAAAAAACGGGGAAAATTTACGCATACGAAGTTGCGCGGGACAGCTAGTATAATAATAAATATTATAAGGCTGAAGATTTTGTTTGTTTGTTTGAACGTGGTAATCTCAGGGACTACTGATCCGAATTGAAAAATTATTTCACTGTTGGATATCCCATTAATCGAGGAAGGCTATAGGCTATATAACATCACGCTCCGACCAATAGAAGCGGAGCAGTAATGAGAAATGTTGCAAAAAATATAAAAAAAATATGCAAACGAAATTGCGCTGGACAGCTAGTGCTATATATACCTAAATATGATTGGTGTATACTACACCTACTTGTTGGTAATGTTTGTTGATGTAGGAACTATATTCACACAAACCTAAGAAAAACAAAAACGTTGTCCCACCTTAAATATTCTGAACATTTCCATTTCTTCCCGTTGGATGGCTGCCTTTTCCTAAGTAGGCTGGAGTACGTCTTCAGAATTAATTTTCTGTGCCACCGCTCACTTTAATTGCGCGTTCTTAGTGATATTAGTTACCTTACCCAGTTTGCTGTTACAAGTAATTTCTATAAGATGTTTAAGTTGAGAAGAATGTTGTCCTTATTGGTTGTTATACTCTTTTGTAAATTGATTCTCACATAATAATAATGGTCTCCTAGCCGATGTTGGTTACGACGTCAATTAATCAATGAATCATTAGAGAGTAGTTAACTATGTAGGAGTTATTATAATGCACAAAGATATGCGCAGGCACAAGTGCACTCTCTATTCCTTCACTCTCATAATCCGGTGGGGCGAAAATTTGACATGATCGGAGAAAGATTAGGCGCAGGATCAACGGCTAAAGGTGCTCGCAGGGGCATGCACAGTGTACAAATTTTACTATGATTTTACGATTAATGTCTAACCGAAATTATCTGTAATTGTTAAAAATGTATTCTTAATTATATATTTATAACACACTAGCGGCCCGTCCCGGCTTCGCACGGGTGGACACGGGAAACCTCATTTCTTTAGTAATTGCGACTATAAATTGAAATGTAAGCTATCCTATCTCTGAAGTTGTACCAAACTGCATATTGTGTGCTAATTTGAACGAAATCTGTTAAGCGGTTTAGGAGTCCATCGCGGACAAACATCGTGACAGGAGATTTATATATATTAGATTATATTTTTTTTCATAAAATCGTTGAAGCCGTTTTCGAGACTCAGATTATATATTTATATATATACAACAATTGCTCGTTTAAAAATACCTATTAGATAAAACATTACTCAATAAAATATATTTTTGTAGTACCTTCATAAAATTGAAATAAGATCCGTAGCCATCCATACGTGGTATTTGTAAATTAATTTTAATTTAATTCAACAACATAACTAATGGTGATTAGCTAAATGTATTGTATTAAAATAGGATATACTAGGTATATTTGTAATAGTTTTGGACACTAGTTTTGGTCACTAGCTCACGCATACACTGTTTAATCCAAAATTGCTCTTTGTTCGTCTATACGTCAGTATAGGTATATCCCAAGTATATGTTAAGTACATAATATACATATACATAGTCATTAAATTTCTAAATTCTGTTTGAAGTTTATGTATGTACGAGTAGGTATCGCTTTTTATCTTTTTAAGAACTTTTGACTTTTACTTTTGAATTAATGTAAAAGTTTTTGTGGAAAAGGGTTTATTAAAAAACTTTCTTATAATTCTCCTATTTATATTTATTTAACATAAAGACGGACGGATGTTTTATTCATCAGAGGACATTGAATCTTTGAGAAGTACGGATATACGAAGGTGTACAACGGGTAATATAAAGGTGTGGTAGTAGTTAGTGGCATAGGTATTAATAATGTTTTTAGGGTTCCTAGCTAAAATGGCTCTTATAGTTTCGTGATGTCCGTCTGTCTATCTGTCCGTCCGTATGTCACAGGCATTTTGCTTAAAAACTATACAATGTATATAAATGAAATTTGAAGTATTGGGATAAACTGCTACTTAATTCGATAGTTAAATAAGAAAAATAAACATTGTTAAAGGCGGGCACTTCTTACATGTAACAGAAGCTAAAAAATAACTTTCAGTTACAACATATATCTACGTTTGGCACATCATTCGACAGATCTTTTAAAAATATTTCAATTTAGCGAAAGTTACAAAAATCGTGCCCCCCCCCCATTATTCTTTCAACCGTGGGGCCGTAGATAAAAAAATACGAAGGTATCGATAAAGGCGCTATTCCATTACGCAAGTCTTGCATGACGTCAACAACAAAACACTATGGATTTCAATCTTTTGACAAATTCGAATACCTCATGCAAGTTGTGACTTGTATACAAGTAACTTGCCTAATGCGCCTTTATTCAACGTCTTTGAGTTATTGCCGAAAAACTGCGCTTGTCAACAAAAGTACGTAAGTGTCATGAAGATACGCTATTTTGCTGGCAAACTTTTTCAGAACGTATTTATTATATGTAGTGCATTTTTTGTTGTGACAGCTGCGGAACCCTACACTGGGCATGGTCCGACATGCTCTTGCCAAGTTTTTTATATATTAAATAAATGAAAGAAAACTATTGTACAGTTTATGTATTTTTATTTATCCATTTAGGTGTCGAGATTTATGCGAACTAGGAAAAATTCTATCAGTTGCGAAAACTAAATCAGCGAACGATTATTTTCACTACGGTTTAATTATAGGTACCCATTCATTGGTCAAGTAACTTTCTCATAGTTTTAGGTTCTCGGAAATTGTAACGTTCTAAGTACAATATCTATTGAATCTTTTTGTTTTGTAAATTACATTTTGGTTAAGTCAAGGGATTGCAGATTTGAGATACCTAGTTTATTTCAACTTGATACCTCAATGCTTTCCTGTTTTATGCAAAGTTTTCAATATGTTGATTTACGCGACAATCTCAGGAACTACTGGTTCGAATTGAAAATTCTTTTAGTGTAAAATAACCCATTTATCGAGGAAGGCTAAAGATTAAGTAGACCAAAAGAAGCGCAGTATCAATTAAAAATGTTGTGGAAACGGAGAAAATTGACGCAGACGAAGTTGCGCGGGTCAGCTAGTAATCTCCTTACATACAGGCACAATTAACTTAGAACTAAAAACTAACGAGGTTTTTAGTATGCAAAGAGCTGGTGTCTGAAGTAGGTGGAAACATGTGTTACAGATCACCAGCACTCGTATAATATAAACTTAGCTTAATTACATTTTGATGGAGAATTATTTAAGAAAAATATATAAAATCTATGAGTGTGTTTGTTTGAATGTGAGATCGTTTGAAAGTGATAGTGTGTGAAAAACTGTGTGTAATTCGTCTATGATTATAAAAAAATATGTTTGATTTAGTGCAGAAGATTTTCTGTAGCGGGGTAGTCTAGTTCCCATAACCACTAGTTTTTGTCATATTATATATGACAAAAACTAGTGGTTGATTTACATATACCGACTTTTGTAGTGAACGGACGTGCGTTTTAATATTAGCATTATTTATACATGTTTATTAAAATCAGTGACCTAGATTACTACGCACTTGCAATTTAGAGTGAATAAGTAAATTTTAGTATGACAATCGAGTAAATCAAACTATGGCTACTATGGAAAGTAGCCCTCGCAGCCCTCCCAGCACACCTCAGTCTCAACAGACAAAAAACCTCACCGTTGAAGCCTTGAGGACCAGCGATATCAAGCACTGGATGACATCAATTGAACAATGTCTGAATGAGGTATGTCAGATTGCTGCAGACGGGAAACTGAACTCAGAGCAAAAGCTAAGGATAAATACTATTGCGCGAAAGGTGGGAAATGGAGTCTCTCAAATGGCTGTGCACTATCAATCATTAAAGGAAAAAGCTATTTTAATTCATACTTCACTAGAAGCCTTGAAGGAAAACCAGGACCTAGCTGAATGCCTTAATGATTTCAAAAAATCTATCAAGCAGACCATGGAAGAAACCTGCAATAAACCAGTAAGTCAAGACAAGCTCTCCTTTGCCGAAATGGTCAAGACCCGTAATAATAATATTCTGCGGCCTAAAAGTTTCAGCTCAATAGCAATATACCCAAAAGATAGACAAAAATCCAGTGACGACACTAAATCTCTAGTCCAAAAAATTATCTGCCCAGAGCAACTAAAATTGCATGTAAGAGGACTACGTAGGACCAAGAACGGCGGTGTAATTATCAGCACTGAAACAAAGGACGATATAGAGAAACTTCGTAAGTCGACCCAGCTAACCAGTTCCGGGCTGAAGGTGGAAGAGCCGCATAAAAGAAGACCTAGAATCACAGTCATCGGAGTTCCAGCTACTCTACGTGACCAGGAAGTGTTTGACTGCATATTTGAGCAAAACCTAACTGACAAGATACCAAACCTAACGCGTGAATCGTACATGTCCTCTATGAAGTTAAGTCACAAATCGGGAAGAAAAGACGCACCAACATGCAATTTTGTACTGGAAGTGTCGGCTAGCATAAGAAAGGCCCTTATAAATCAAGATCGTGTATTTATCAATTGGACGTCCTGCCCAGTTCGGGACTTCACGTTAGTGACCAGATGCTTCAAATGCCAACAATATGGACACGCAGCTCGAACTTGTCGCGAAGCAACATACACGTGCGGACAGTGCGGTGAACTAGGTCACCAGGTAAATGAGTGCCCTAAGAAAAATGACTCGCCAAAATGTGCAACTTGCGTACGTTTTAAAAAACCAAGCGATCACAAAACAGGTGACTCAGAATGTCCGGCGAAAAAGATTGCTGAATCTAATTATATAAATAGCATAGACTATAATGAGGACACCTAAAAGCATCATAATATGATATAAACATTGCTAATTATTTATATTTTATTTGTTACCTATAAGTATGTTATTTGTTTTATTTATAGATATATATTTAAATAGGTTCTAATAGTTTACTACAAGTGCCCCTAACGCCTGTGGCACAGGTTTACCCTAGTACAGGCACCCTGTTGTTATCCCTATATTAGTTATTTTTTATGAACTATATACATTTTTAGTTATTAAAATGTAGGTATGTTTATCAGTTGTCTGGTTGCCATAGTACAGGCTCTGCCTAGTTTGGGATCAGATGACCGTGTGTGTTGTTCTAAGATATTATTAATAGTCGTTATTATGTATCTGCTACCTAATTTTATGTATATGTTTTTGTAAAAAATATTTTCGTAATAATAAATTTATCTTATCTAAATTTATCTTATTGACAGTACCCTGTATTAAATTTGGTTTGAAGCTGATTTAGAGGAAAATAAAAAAAAAAACTTAAGTTTGCCAAAGCCTAGGGAATGGACATTAGGATACATTTATCGCTATCGATATACACACGGGTGAAGCCGTGAACAAAAGTCAGTGTTATACAAAGTTATTTCATAATTTTCCTACACATTAAATTACCGTCAAGCTCATAGTTTTTCAAAACACCAGTGCAGCAATGTACATAATAGATAGCAATACAGATAGGGTTGTCGCTCGGTCAAGTGAAACACAAAATCAATATTAAATTTAATAACTTGATAGAACTCAGTGAGAGTCTTAAGAATACTTTAAAGCTATAACTTTTATTATTCATTAGGATTTCCGACATTCTCTGTATGTATCGTACAGTCTTTTAAAAACTTATCATTTATGTCACGGTTTATACAGTCAGGTAGATACGACATACAAATTTAGTTAAAAATTCTTGCATGTTTCGTGTAGCTTGAGAGTATGTCGCACTTAAATTAAGATAGAGTTATCTTATTAAGGAGATTCCGCTAAACCACATTCGCTGGAAACAAACTTAAATGTTCTTTAAATCTTGTCGTAAGTCACAGTCACACATGTCGCAAGCAATGTCGGCACTTTACATACGACGTTTTCGTCTTTGTTAATTGACAATCCCGTTTGTAGGTACATAGGCAATTGAAACTTTTTTTATCCTTTGAATAGGAGCGGAGCAACTCAAATGTTAAATGTGTTAAAGAAAAAGATGACTACATATTCTCTAACAGATTTCGATCACGGCGGTCAACCTCGTTGAGACTATATAAATAGGCAAGAGTTATTATAGTTCGAATAGACGGAAGGTGATAAATCTGACTGGAGAGAAAGATTAGACCCAATGCCATTAGTTTTCATATTGCCACTATCACATAAAGGTGATTAGTAGCGACAGAAACACTTCTAAGCACGATTCAAATTTACTATGTGTTTAATAAGGTGACCGTAAAAATGCAATCAGGTTTTTTGAAGTTTTTATTTGTCGTGTAAAGAAATAATTTATACAAAATATTGTACTAGCAACTGAATATCTTCAGCTAGCAACCCTAAGCTGTAGTAATACTCGCAGCTGGTCGCAGCTATCGATTTAACGCTCCAACGACGTACACACTCTGATGATACAGTTTTGTTATATACCAGCTTGTATATAACATGCTCGATATGTAAGGCATCTGGACGTTTAAACAAAGTATTGAACCTCTGAACGAACAATAATTTACTACCAACTTTTAGATTTTCGCGTTATATGAAAAGAAATTTTAATTAAATAGGGGATTTTAATATAATAACCGACATAGTACAAGGAAGTAAACTAAAGTGGGATGGTGATGGAGCAGGCCACATCGCTCGAAAAACTGATAAACGGTGAAAAAAAAAAAAGGTTTTCGACTGGAGATCACGACTTGGATCTAAATGATGTTATAGTCCCGCATCATCAGAAGTGGAAACGGTTGGGAAAGGCCTTTGCTGAACAATTGTACGCCCATTGTTGAGCAATTGCCGCTCTCAACCGAAACCTCGGACAACAAAAAAAGTGCGAATATGTTGGTGTTGTTTGTTATTTGATTGCTTAGAATTCCCACCAGGTGGCAAGTTAAATACCTAAATGGAAGATGCCAAATCATCTGCCTCAGGTAATAGAAAACGTCCGTCGCTTCACCAATCCCCTTGTGTACACGGCCAGAGCAACCTGGTTGAAATGTCCCACCGCCCGTCGAGTATTTTGCACCGTAATATTAGTTAGATGTTACAGGAATTGCAGCGATTTGATAAATACAACTTGTTTGCATTTAATTACATTTCCCAGGTTGACATGGATCCTGCGTTACTTAAGGTAAGTCAACTAGGTGTATTTACTTAATATAAGTACTAGGCTAAATTAAATAATTTGATAAGAAAAACTGTCGATTAAACTTGAGGTTTGTGTATTATTTGATAGGGGTCACATGTCACCATTAGGAAAAATAAGATAAAATATTGAAATGTTAGCAAAATTTACTTTTAAAATTGACATTTCGATACTTATAGACATATTTAATTGCATTAACTTCAATAAAATATTCATTAAAATCAACGTCGTGGTTCCTTTGACCTACTTTCTACGGCGACATAAATTTTAACTTTCCCAAAAACTTGCTGTAATATTAACGAGTTATAAAAAGTTTTAATTAATTTATTTTATTGCATGTTGTAAGTACCACGTGGGTGCGCTAGGTTTTAACAATTTAGTTTCAGTTCGATTATTATTAAAAGCTGCGTTGCTTTTGAGTACAGATACCTTCCCAACATGATTAAAAAGCCGATCAACGAAGAAAAACAGACGTATTGAAACTAAATATAGGTCATATTTAGTTTCAATACGTCTGTTTTCACGAATCCGGCGTTCTTCATTTAGTACGTAAATGAAGAACGCCGGATTCGTGAATAAGTGAGTTGTGCTACGGCAAGAGTTTGCTAATAAAGATTTTGTGACAGTCTTTAAGTTTGTGCCAGTCTTGAAGTTTGAACTCAAAAGAATCAAACTTGTGTCATCTCTTTCATACATGAGAACCTTGGTTTTGCAAAACTTCCTTACAAAACTATTTCATATTTTATCTATTCTAATATTATAAAGTTGAAGAGTTTGTTTGGTTAAAACGAATATCTCAGGAACTACTAGTTCGAATTGTTTTTTTTTTAGTATTGGGTAGTCCATTTATCGAGAAAGGCTATAGGGCTAGGTATATAACATCACGCTAAGACCAATAGGAGCGGATCAGCAATGAAAAATGTTGCGAAAACGGGAAAAATTACGCAGATTAAGTTGTGCGGGGCAGCGGGTATTTTAATATGAATTTAGTCAATTCAATTTCTAAACACACAAGTATAATCCTATCTGCTACAAAAGCAAGCTTTTAATATACTGCCTTACTTTATCCTACAGAAAGAAAGTATATGAAAAATTAGATTCAACCGAGTTTCCTCTTTTAAAATCTTCTGAGTAGTTGCACACAATTGCTATGTGCTCAATTTGCCGACTCGCTCGGGGCGAAACATTTACATTTTACTGTTATTGTAAGATACTAAAGAAGCTTGTGGCTCTGTTTGAGTACAAAAATTGAATATACAGTTGAAAATATTTTAGTAGACTCACAGATTTGTGTTAGGTACATCGGTACATCAGTGACACTTCATGGTGATCTGATTAAATTGTTTAATGTTGTACTTTATAAGTTGAAGTTAAATTTGATATAGTAATCTTGTCCAAAGTTAGGTCCCTCAAATCGATTCATCTAACCATTTTATAGAAAAGTAGCTGCCTGCCACGGCTTCGCACTAGTATCATATCGTAGTTTTTTAAACCTTAAGATACATTCTTGCTATATTCAATGAGATTTCTTTTTTTTTTATTATAAGAAGTAAAAACGTTACTTTCTTTGTAGAGCTGTGCAGCTTAGGATTAGGACAGTTTAACTAGCTAGTAACTAGCTACTGATTACTAGCTATTATAAATACTGATTAATTTAGTTAATTATTTATACACTCGCGCACTTTTGGTATTTAGGTTTGATTTTCACATTAAAGGCTTAAACATTTCAGCTGAAATTTTACAGACACTTCTATTTTATCAAGTATTCTTTCAAATCAAAGAAAATCATGTTTATTTAAATTAATTCTCGATAATTCGGGTTAGTAGTTCCTCAGATTACAGCGTTCAAACAAACAAACAAACACTTCAGCTGTAGAATATTAGTATAGATATATCTTTTCTGTGTCTACTAGGCTGCCATCTGAAGCAAAATGAGGTAGAATTGAGAAATATTAACCAATAAGGTTGGCCACTAGAACAGAGCGGAGATTTTATGCAATCCTATTGGTTAATCTTTGGCTTCTCCCGTTTCTCCGCTCCGCAGCCTTGTTCCTGTTCATTGGACAGGCAGCCTAGCACTGGCTCAAGAACATAGCATTGGCGCCAACGTTGGCACGAGCGTTCTTCTAGATCCACACATTGGGTGAGTGGCGTTGTGGGCCAACGTGTGGAGCCGGTGGCACGGTGGGAGTGTATCCGACTGCTACGCAAGAGGCTGTGGGTTCGATTCCCAAACGGGACACCAAAGTGGTGTGGTCTGATTCACAAATTTTTGTTCCGAGTCTGGGTGTACTTTGTGTCTGTGACTTGTATGTTTGTAGTCCCCCACAACACAGGGCTTGTACCCTACTGCGGGAGATGTATTTCAAAAAAAAAACTTAGTTGCAGACTTAGACCACAATATCGACACTGGTAAACAACAACTGACAGTATTCTTTTAGTTAAACCTCAAGTAAAACGCAAGAATATATCAACTCTATCAGTTCCCGATGACAGCTTTAGCACTTATAGCTATGAACCAACAAAGCCATTTATAACACTTCACAGTTCCTTCCAATATCCATAAACAATAACCACGACTTCCGAACTGTTCAGATGTACAGCTTTTAGTATTATTGAAATCGTGTTATCGTTTAGTCGGCAGATATTGAATGTCGATTATTTAGCTAAAGCCACTTATGCATTATCACTTTTGGTATAGTAGTTTTTGTAGTAATTATTTAATGAAAACGTTAGGGGAGACGTGGAACATCGACTTTCAATCATCTGATAACCAGATGATTCAAAGTTTTTATAAAATTTTATTGGTTTAAAAACACGACTATGATAGCTTGGCAAAAGAAAAGTATTCATGGCTTTAGATTTTTTTAATTTTAATACTGCAAGGCATGGTAATAATATTCCCAGTACGGATTTTTTCAGGCAAGCCTTTAGGATTATTTTCGTAATTAAATAAAATTTCTTTCGATACAATTTTTTATTGGTTATCAGGGGTTCAATTCACGTATTTAAAGCAGTGCAGTTGCAGTTCAATCGCAATTCAGTTTCGATTAAAACGGTCATTTTTGTATTCTTGTAACTTTGGCATCGATCCCAAATACGCTTGCGTCAAGTATGCGTCTCGAGAGCGCAATAACGACATTCTCGTACGGTGCGCAACCGTTTTTGAGATCGATCCCAAAGTTACAAGAAACATAACTGCAACTGCACTACAACTGTACTGCTTTAAATACGTGAATTGGCCTCCTGATCGGTGTAGTTACCTACCTATATTGACTTACCTGTTCATACCTTTCCAGGCAGTCACAAATATAAATTAACTAGCTGACCCGCGCAACTTCGTCTGCGTAAATTTTCCCCATTTTTGCAAACATTTTTACTTGCTGCTCCGCTCCCATTAGTTGTAGCGCGATGTTTTATAGCCTATAGCATTCCTCGATAAATGGGCTATCTAAAAGTAAAATATTTTTTTCAATTTGGACCCGTAGTTTCTGAGATTATCGCGTTCGAACAAACAAACAAACTCTTCTCTCTCTTCTAATATTATAGTATAGTTATAAATGTTAGGGGTTAAAAACCCTTATCACTTAGGGGCATGAATAATAGATTGTAATTTTCCCTTTTTCTTCCTTTTTTTTATAACATTTTTCATTGCTGCTCCGCTCCTATTGGTCGTAGCGTGATGTTATAACCTATATAGCCTTCCTCGATAAATAGGCTATCCAACAATAAAATATTTTTTTCAGTGCAGCCCAGTAGTTCCTGAGATTATCGCATTCAAACAAACAAACAAACTCTTAGGGGTATGAAAAATAGATGTTGGCCGATTCTCATAGATACCGGATAAGCACAGAAAATTTCATCAAAATCGGTCAAGCCGTTTCGGAGGAGTATGGCAACGAAAACTGTGACACGAGAATTTTATATATTAGATTGGCAAACCGACCAAAACATAATCTCCGTGTCAAAACTGTCAGTTGAAATTTAATTTGTTCGGTTATCAGAAGAGTAAGGGTACTGGTCGAATGTCCTTGGTGTTGTGTGTCAAAGTACCGACAGTTCTGTAATAGTGAGTGATAAAAATCAAGCGAGGGTAGTTTCCGAAACCCGCGCTTTACGGAGGCGACGCTGAGCTGAACCAGTCTGCCCGTAACCACGGCCATTGCAATACGGTCGAAACGTCGGGCAATAAACAAGGTATTATTATATATCTTACATAATATATACATAATATATATATATATATATATATATATATATCACACTAATATTATAAAGGCGAAAGTTTGTGAGTATGTGAGTGTGTATGTTTGTTACTTCTTCACGTCCAAACGGCTAAAGCGATTTTAATAAAATTTGGCATGGGGTTAGCTGACACCCTGGATTAACACATAGGCTACGTTTTACTGCAGGAAAATATCTTATTCCCGTGGAAAAATCAATGAAAATGAATTCTAGAAAGAACGTATATATCTGTCTCATTATCCCCTATCACTCTCTGCCACTGATTGAAATATGTGCAAATAATGTGTTAAAATAAGACAGATATAGGTAGCAGTGTTGGTTTCGACAAAATATCGTTTTTGCCACCCATGTTTTCTTTGGTCCATCATGTTCTCTTTACGCGAATCTAGAAATAGTCGTTTAATGTTAGTAATTACCATTGTGGGTGTGACTTTTCAAAATAGCCATGCTATCTTAACTGTCTATCAAGAAACTGTCAATTAATTTTCTCAGTTATTGTTGTTTATGACTTTGAAATAAAAACTCTTTTGCATATGGTTTACCTCTACTTTCTTAACGAAAAAGTATTTTATTTCAAGTTTTTAATCTAAGTAAACCTTATTATTGTTTTGACAACATTCATATTGGGGTTATCGTTCCTTGATTCGATTCAAGAAAATTAGAGTTTAATGTGAACATTTTCATTCCGCTATTGTAAATTAAAACACGATACTTAAAATCACGCCCAATTCCCCTATGGAGTGAGCAGAAGATCGTTAAATGTAGATAGTATATTGACACACCGATTGTTGCTTTAATTTAGTATGATTCATTTTACTGGAGATGCACAATACTTATTTGGTGTGACAAGATTCATAAGGATTCAGTAAGCTTCGTTGGCTGTACC
Source organism: Herminia tarsipennalis (assembly GCA_945859575.2). Classification (NCBI taxonomy): domain Eukaryota; kingdom Metazoa; phylum Arthropoda; class Insecta; order Lepidoptera; family Erebidae; genus Herminia; species Herminia tarsipennalis. The sequence continues at coordinate 13,713,984 of OX243855.2, forward strand.
ATGTCCATAATATGACTTCAATTATGTAAGTTTACTATTACTTGACAGATTTTACATAAAGTATGTACGTACACTTCCACCAATATTGAAAAGTACATTAGTGTTTAGATTTCAACATAAACCTACGCGTGGCCAGTCGCCTGTCGTGAAGTCGCGTCGCGAGCGTGGACGGCTGGACGGCCACCAGAGCGCGGGCCGCGCGGTGTGACGGAGGGGCACATCACAAACTACGCTGACCCGAACGGGTTTTTTGTTTGTTTTTGGGAAGTTCCTCAAGCAATAAAAAATCTTATAAGATTTGATTTTAAGGATTCGTTAAATAATAAGTAGTTTAAAGTAAAAAAAGGTAGTCTATTTTATTAAAATAGAATTGTGTTAATAAATAGTCTGGTAATAAACAAGCAGCATTTGTTGGTTCGTAATTGTTGTTTAATGTACCTACTTTGTTATTTGTTTAAGTAGGTGCATATTTTTTGTTATTCAACTAGGTTTAGATATAATTATTAGTTGTCGTTTTTTGTGTACCTAACTATGACTCGCAAACGTAAATCAAATCTTTCACAGAGCTCACAAAGAGCTCGAGCCATGAAAATTGCTAGACAGCAAGAATCTACTTATCATGCTGAACTGCGCAGAGGTGAGAAAGCAGCACGTCAGGCAGAAGTCAGAGCTGGAGAAACTTCTGCGCAAGCTGATGCTCGGCGTCAGGAAAATGCTATCCGCATAGATACTCAGCGTACATCGGAGACACCTGAAGAGGCAGCTTTTCGGCGTCAAGAAAACGCACAGCGTATGGCCACTCAGCGGTCCACTCAAACACCTGATGAAGCAACTTCTCAACGGCGAGAGCATGCCCAGCTTATGGCTGATCAGCGTGCATTAGAGACTCCTGAAGAAACAGATACTCGGCGTTACGAAAACGCACAGCGTATTTCCACTCAGCGTGCCATTGAAACACCTGATGAAGCAACTTCTCGACGGCGAGAGCATGCCCAGCTAATGGCTAATCGGCGTACTTTAGAGACAGTAGATGAGACAAATGCTCGACGACTCGCAGTCGCTCAGCGTCAAGCAGAGCGCCGGCAAATATTTACCAGAAATTCTTGGGGGGTATTTGAAAAATGCGGTTTTGAATATGACGCGACATTGGATTATAGTAGCCACAGGCTCATTAAAATTTGCTGTATGGAAAATGTGTGTCGCCATAGTGGGGCATTAAAATGGAATGAGGAAAGAGCGGGAATGTGTTGCTCTGGGGGCAAAGTAGCCATTCCTATTTTTGAAGAGCCTGTGGAACCCTTAAAAACATTATTTACAGGTGAAACTGATGAATCTCGACGATTCCTAAGCCGTGTAAAAAATACAACTCATGCTTTCACATGACGTCATTCGGAGCGGACAAAATTCTCGCTATTCCTGGATTTTCCCCTACGTTCACAGTGCAAGGCCAAGTACATCACAAAATAGGATCACTGTTGCCACCAATTAATGAACAGCCACAATTTTTACAGGTGTATTTTATGGGAGACGACGCGGAGACTGACAGACGGTGTCAAATCATTCAAGGCGTGGAGCGAGCAACTGTTCTTAAAATTCAACAAGTCCTGCATAATCATAACATCTTGGTCCATGAATTTAAGTCCGCCCTAGAGAATATGCCCGATGATAGTTGCAAGGTAGTCATACTCGCAGAGCGCGTCCCTAGCGGGCAGCATCCGCGCCGCTATAACGCACCGACGGCCGTCGAGGTGGCGGCTGTGGTTGCTGGTGCCGACCCCACAGCTCCGAGAGATATCGTGTTGCGGAAGTACGATGACTCTCTAGCCAGGATTACAGACACTCACCGATATTATGATGCCCTACAGTACCCATTGATTTACTGGAAGGGACAGGGAAGTGGGGTATCACTTTAATATCCCTCAAACCAATCCAAATAAAAAAGTAACCTGCATGGACTTTTACTCATTCCATATAATGGTACGTGAAAACAATTTTAATTTGTTAGTACGCTGTGGAACACTACTATCTCAATTCTTGGTAGATATGTATGTAAAGATGGAGAGCGAACGTCTGCGCTACATAGCTCTGAATCAGAGCAAGTTGCGTGCCGAAAGCTACGTACACCTCCAAGATGCCATTGCAAACGACGGCAATGTCAACCCGAATGACTTGGGTCATATGGTGATCCTCCCGTCGTCGTTCGTAAACAGCCCCCGCTATCTACATGAGTATACTCAAGATGCATTTTCATATGTCCGTAATTATGGGCGGCCGGACCTATTTATTACGATGACATGTAACCAAGCCTGGCCCGAAATAAAAGAGGAGTTGATGGCCGGTCAAAAACCAACGGACCGACACGACATCATCGCTCGAGTCTTTCGTTTAAAGGTACAAAAACTGGTGGCTCTCCTCACTAAAGGTCAGGTGTTTGGTGACGTACAGTGTTTTATGTACTCTATTGAGTGGCAAAAACGGGGACTGCCACATGTCCATTTATTAGTCTGGCTAAGAGAGAAATTGCGTCCCAGCCTAATTGACGAAGTTGTTTCTGCAGAGTTGCTCGACCCCAACGAACATAAATAGTTATATGACACCGTTACTAAAAGCATGATCCACGGACCATGCGGAGTACTGAACCGTACGGCCCCTTGCCTGAAGGACGGGAAATGCACAAAAAAATATCCACGCCCGCTCTTAAATGATACGCAAACTAATGAAAATGGTTACCCGTTGTATAGGCGTAGGGCGCCCCAGAAAGGGGGACGTACTGTTAATATTAATCTGAGAGGCACTGCGGAAAACGTATCCGTGGACAATAGCTGGGTGGTCCCATATTCACCGCTGTTTTGCAAAATTTTTAACGCTCACACAAATGTGGAGTTTTGCAGCTCGGTCCAGGCTATTAAATATATATGTAAATACATAAATAAGGGCAGTGACCAGCCATTTTCACAGTGAGACAGGAGAGTAACGCTACGATTGACCCAAAGGATGAGGTGCAGATGTTTCGGGCGGGCCGATATGTAAGTAGTAACGAAGCGGCATGGAGAATACTCGGTTTACCATTACATGAAAGGCACCCAACAGTGACCCATCTTGCTGTACACCTCCCAAATGGCGAGCGCGTGTATTTTACAGAGGCAAACCTGCGAGACCGAGTTGCAACACCGCCTATTACCACCCTTACCGCATTTTTCCGCCTGTGCCAGGAAGACGAGTTTGCTCGGACGTTGTTCTATGTAGAAGTGCCAAGGTATTACACGTGGAATGCGTCACGAAAAGAATGGAAACGTCGCGTGCAGGGCGCACCCGTCGACGGTTGGCCTGGTGTTAAAGCCTGAGATGCCCTGGGTAGAATTTATACCGTACACATAACACACTTTGAGTGTTATTGTGTACGGTTGCTGCTGACTAGAATACGAGGCCCCACCAGTTTTCGCCAATCGTCGATTGGCAGGAAAAGGCCACTTTCCGAGAAGCATGTGAGGCGATGGGGCTGCTTGAAGATGACGGCCACTGGGACGCAATGATGGAGGACGCCATGTTGTGCCGGTCAGCGACTACGTTGAGAGAGCTTTTTATGCGATTATGATAAGCACCTGCGTACTCTCCTACCCCCGGCAATTGTGGGACAAGTATAAAAACGCTTTGTCAGAAGACATTGCTCGCCGATACCAAGGGATAACACTAGCCAACGATGACATAATTTTTAACGAAGTGTTGAAACTTATCGAGGATAAAATTTTTGCGATGGTTGGAAAATTACTGCCCGATTTCAGTATGTCTGCCCCACAAAGAACGGAAGAGCTATCCACCGATTTGGTCAAAGAGCTTGGTTATGATACTGTTGCTTTGGGGGTTAAAGTTACCCAAACAGAGCCCCTGTTACTACCAGAGCAAAGGCAAATTTTTAATTTAATAACAAACCGCGTAGCTAGCGGACAAGGGGGTATTTTTTTCTTGAACGCACCAGGGGGCACCGGAAAAACTTTTTTACACAACTTGCTGCTGGCACAGTTGCGCAAAGACAAAGTGGTTGCGCTGGCTGTTGCGTCCTCTGGAATAGCCGCAACCTTGCTGAGTGGTGGCAGAACCGCACACTCAGTATTCAAGCTCCCACTGAACCTTGCAAGTGAGGAAACGCCCATTTGCAACATCAGCAAAAGTAATAGTCGCGGTGCTCTATTGCAATGGTGCAAATTGATCGTGTGGGACGAATGCACAATGTCGCACAAGCGAGCGATTGAAGCACTGGATCGCAGCTTGCAAGACATTCGGGGCAATCGAACCTTGATGGGTGGAGTGGTCGTCTTGCTGGCAGGTGATTTCCGGCAAACGTTGCCAGTTATCGAGCGAGGTACCGCGGCAGATGAGATAAACGCATGCCTCAAGGCTTCGCAGTTGTGGGCTAAGGTCGAGCAGACAGCTGAATACTAACATGAGGGTTCAGCTCTTCAATGATCAGGAGTCTGGACTCTTCGCACAATCGCTTCTCGAGGTCGGCGAAGGTCGCATGCCGACGGATACTAACGGCCAAATAACTTTTGATAGCCTGTTTAGCAATGTTGTTAGCTCGGAAGATAACCTAATTAATGAGGTATTTCCGAGTTTACAAGAAAACCTAGCTAACGAGGAGTGGTTGTGCGAAAGAGCTATCATGGCGCCCAAAACGAATTGGTAGCAAAAATTAATAAAAGAATATTAGAGCAAGTTCCAGGTGAGGTGAGGACCTATATTTCAATAGACACGGTCATGACAACTGACGAAGCAACTATATACCCTGTAGAGTTCTTGAATTCCCTCGACCTGTCAGGGGTACCCTCCCACAAGTTGGAACTCAAAGTTGGTGTGCCTGTCATACTGATGCATAACCTGGACGCGCCCAGACTGGGCAACGGCACTAGGTTACGCATCACAGAACTTAGACGGCACATCGTCCAGGCCACCATTCTTACTGGAGGGGCCAAAGGAGAGACGGTATTGATACCTAGAATCCCTATAATACCCACAAACTTACCCTTCCAGTTCAAACGCCTACAATTTCCTATAAAAGTGGCTTTCTCTATTACAATAAATAAAAGTCAAGGACAAACTTTGAAAGTAGCCGGCATTCACCTGGGTACCCCTTGCTTCTCCCACGGACAACTGTACGTAGGTTGCTCGCGTCTGTCGAGAGCAAGAAATCTTTTTATTTACGCAGAAAACAATAAGTCCCGCAATGTTGTTTACCGGGATGTGCTGCAGTAAAATGATTTCTAACTCTCTACGACCCGAGACAAAAAACAATTACACAACTTATTCAACTCTTCCGTAATGTCATTCATCAAATTTTGTAAATTGTTCTTTCCGATGCTCAAATATAAATTACTTTGCTTCTAAAAATGTTAAAAGTTATTATTTTTACTGTTAATATACAATTTATTTTCCCTAGCCTATTTTGTTTTTTCATTAACCGCGGGTAAAACCGCGTGGCACAGCTAGTATATATATATATATATATATGTATATCTTACATATAATATATATACATATATTATTCACGTGATTAAGACCCGTAATAAATATCACACTAATATTATAAAGGCGAAAGTTTGTGAGTGTGTATGTTTGTTACTTCTTCACGTCTAAACGGCTGGAGCGATTTTAATAAAATTTGATATGGAGTTAGCTGACACCCTGGATTAACACATAGGCTAATAAACCGCGGGTAACAGCGCGGGGTACAGCTAGTATTTTCATATTAATAGGCTTGTTTATAAATCAATAAAAAATGATTCAAAATTTGACTCATCTGGTTTTCAGATAGGTAAAGGTCGATGCCTAGCGTCTTTTGAAAAAGCTAAATTATTACAAGAAACTCGACTGCATATGACATTCCCATATTTTAGACGAATTTAATAGCCATCTCAAGGGGTTAAATCTATGTAGCCGTTTTTGCTGGAGAGCAGGTCAAGGAAATGGACACACAGACATAGAATTAAAAAAACTTACTGTTTTTCTTATGCAAAGTTACTGTAGGACGATGTTACTGATGGACGAAATTTGCCGATTATATTCTATCCTTATGTTGCGCCCGAATGATGCTTAATACTAATATTTATCATATTTGTGCTTATATAATAATATTTTGTTTTTATTAAGCTATTGCATAGCTTTTATCGTGGACTTTTTTAAGCGTGGCGACCGAATCAAGAAATTCTGTAACGAAAAAAACCTAACAACACCCCTCCACTCCGCCAACCATGTAGCTCGGCCGAGCGATATGGTACGACTGTACGAAGCTCGCACGGATCGAGACAGACTACTCCGAAATGTAATGAAAAGAAAAAAAACTTTATAAATAAAAATAAATAAATAATTATAATTGCATAAGTAGATAAAAAATGATATGCAATAGCTTTACCGCGGCAGTCCCCTAGTGCCACACACTTTACAGTTTTGTCTATCTGTCTATGTATCTACGGCATTATTTTATTAGGCGGTATTATTTTCTGGACATCCCAGAAAATAATATAATTTTAAAACTTCATAATGAATATGCTGACGAGCGAAGTGTTTTCTGATACTTCAGAAATATACCCTTTCAGATTATAAAAAACTTGAACAGCATATTTCTGGAATATTCTCCACAAATATAATATAAGGATAAGTTTGAAAGTTACAGAGTTCCGTAACTTTTAAACCTACCCTCGAATACTCAATGATAGCCAACTTTAAGACGCTCTCAAAAGCATTTCAATCCAAGAGAGTTAACAGCGTCTCTAAACGAAGTGGCATTTCAATATTCAGCCTTTCTTTTTCTTTAACTTTATTGACACCTTAAAATTACTGCATTAATGGTTTTTATTCAATGATGACAACTTAATACGTTTGGGAAACACATTTGAAGTTATAAGGGGTGCTGTACCTCAGATTGTCGTTATTTTACATCTGCCTTTTCTTTTTACCCGACTTCGCAAGAAGGTTAGTTATGTTTTTCTAGTGAAAATATTTCTTTGGCACGCCCTAGAGCCTAAACGGCTTGATGGATAGGTACTGTTAGTCTTAGTTATGAAAGTTACACTGGGTACATCAAAATGTTAGAAAAATAAAACGAAGATTTTTTGGCGACAAATTAATTTCAGTTACGTATTAATTTTGGGTAGTTGGGTTTTTTGTGTTGTTAACTCGATGATGATTTATTTACCCAATGCGATAGTGTGGTACATTATATTATGACGATGATGATAATGATGAGTTAATTATAATTTATGTGACAGTAAAAACAGCAGTGCTTTTGCAAGTTCAATCAAAGTACTAATATCACTTTTGACATGCAGGTCGTTTACTGTGCGATTAACGCTGTTCAGTAAACAAACCTATACTAATATTATAAAAAATCTTTTTCTGTTGGGTAGCCCATTTATCGAGGAAGGCTATAGGCTATATAACATCACGCTACGACCAACAGGATCGGAGCAGAAAGAGAATGGAAAATGTTACAAAAACGAAGAAAATTGACGCATACGAAGTTACGCGGGACGGCTAGTGTGTTATAAGTGCTAATTTCCTTTATTATTTTTTACTACTATTATGGCGATACGTTCTGAAGACGACCTCACTCGGGTTTTTGGAAATAATGTTACTAAAGACATTTCTGGTTGATTTTTTACTTAAGTATTTACTAATTCTACTTATTATTAATTTTAATAACTATACAGTAAAACGCATTTGTGCTATATATATTTTAATAATGCAAAATTTAGATGTAAGCTACATACTTGTGTACATCAATGTAATGCTAATAATTAACGTTTTTACACTATTTACATTATGTTTCCTTAATATGAACTATGAGAAACAAATATGGTCTACCTCTCTATTAGATATTTTAAATAACAATTACATTGGAAACCTCTACCTAGATAATATACATGCTGTCAAACATACTAGATACTATATATTTACTGATATCATACTTATATATTTATTTATTGTATTGTTCATCATTAGTCATTACATATCAATGTTATTAAATCAATCAGAATTTATAAATATTAGTATACCAAACTATAATAAATGTTTCTTAACATATCCAATGTACAACCAGTACTATAAATCTATAATATATAAATATTATCTTAGTAAAATAATGCAATACTTTTACACTAAACGTAACAAATACACAAATCATACTTTTAAATTTCAACATAAACTATATTTACATACTAAAAGTCTTATACTAAAATGAAAATTAATAAAAAATTACGTGTTGGATTATATAATGCGGGTTCGCTGGGTTCGCGGCAGGAAGAGTTTATTATTGCTATGAACAACGTTTCGGTGGACTTAATGGCGATCAACGAGACCTGGCTCAGGGAGGGAGAAGAAGGCCGTGCTCCTACGGTACCCGGATACCGACTTAGACACGAGCCTCGCCCGCCAAACGTCCTGAGAGGCCGCGGAGGCGGGGTCGGCTTTTATGTGAGGCGAGGCCTAAACGTTCGCACTATACCACATCCACGCGCACCTATGGTTGAGCAAATGTGGATCAAACTAACCATGAACTCACAAACCATGATTATTGGCACAGCCTACAGACCACCCTGGCTGGATGTTAACATTTTCTTAGATGCAATCACTGACAGTCTCACTTCTTTAGCATCCAGTGACTCTATTCTTCTTTTGGGGGACTTTAATATTAATACGCTGGATGTTAATGACACTAAAACCAATCAAATCACTAGTTTTCTGGTGAGCACCAGTCTCAGAAATATAATTACTGAACCTACCCATTTCACAGATCACAGTGAAACATTAATTGACCTGGTCTGTACTAATGCTCAGGTATGTGGCTGCTCTGTCCTACATATCCCAGAGCTCGGTCAGCATGCAATGGTTACAACAGAATTCAATTTTAAGACTGTGAAGCCTGTTACCCAGTGGATTTGTTACAGACCTATAAGGGACATAATTCACAACATATTTTATCAGGATCTTAGTAGAATTGACTGGAGTCACATTGCAAGCCTAAATGATGTTAATGCTATGATTGAGACATTCAACTCTTACATGCTAACTTTATTTGATCTCCATGCCCCGTTAAAAAGAATTTTGATCAGAGACAGAAAATGCCCTTGGATTACTGACACAATCAATGATATGGTCAAACTAAGAGACAAATATCATCAGCGTTATAAATGCAGCAAATTGGACACCCATTTTGATAGTTATAAGGAACTGAAATATATAGTTAGGACTGCCCTAGATAGTGAAAAGCGTGCTTATTTTAAGTCCAGCATTAACAAGCAAATTATGAACCCCAAAAAATTGTGGAATAACATCAAGTCAGTTGTATCCTACAAAGGTAATAAAGATTTTAATTTGCCCCCTTCATGTAAAGATCCTAATGTTTTAAACCAACACTTTTTGAATGAACCAGGCAGTGGAGCAGTCACCTTATCTGACTTAACCTATTTTGAATATAACAAATTTGGTTTGGGCTGTTTTCAACTTCAATTGACATATGAAGAGGAAGTTTCAAAAATAATTAAAAGCTTGAAGTCTAATGCTGTGGGAGTTGACAGCATCTCACTTGATATGATTATTATGTCATTACCAGACACTCTATCTGCCATTACTGAGATTATAAATAAATCTATTTCTACCTCTACATTTCCAGACCTCTGGAAAGTGGCTATAATTAAACCTATACCTAAGACATCTAATCCCTGTACAGCAAAGGATCTCAGGCCGATCAGCCTTCTACCCTGCCTATCTAAGATCCTAGAAAAGGTGGTCAGCATCCAGCTTAGGAAATATGTAGAACATTTAAAGATATTACCTGAAAAACAGTCAGGATTTCGTACAGGTCATAGTACTACCACAGCCTTAATTGAAATCACTGATAATATACTTGAGGCCAGAGATCAGGGCAAGGGGACCTTGCTTACACTGCTTGATTTTTCACGCGCTTTTGACTGTCTTAACATTCCTTTACTGCTGTCAAAGTTATCATATTATGGCTGTGATGCACAAACGGTTCGTTGGTTTGATAGTTATTTAAGTGATCGCTCTCAATTTGTGCAGTTACCTAATAGTGGAAGTAGTAGTGAGGCAACATCTACCATATATCCTGTGACTAGGGGAGTTCCGCAGGGCTCCATACTTGGGCCCTTATTATTTATTATTTATACAGCTGACATTACAAAGTGTTTAAGTAACTGCAACTATCATCTGTATGCTGATGATCTTCAGCTATATATGTCCTGTCATCCAAATGACTGCTCCGAATCTGTAATAAAAATGAATGAAGATTTAGTTAGGATCTCAGACTGGGCATTTAGGAATTCATTAGTTCTCAATCCCAATAAATCAAAGTTCTTAATCATGGGGTCTAGGGATATAATAAGAAAGATGCAGAGCAGTATCCCCGTTTTGAGGCTTAGTGATTGCCCTATAGAGCAAGTGTTGGAAGCTCGCAACCTTGGAGTAGTCTTTGACGGGTTACTACAATTTGAAACCCACATCCTTGAATGTGTCCGTAACTGCTTTTACCGCTTGAGGCTACTTTATAGGGTGCGGCCATATGTTGACATGGAGACTCGCATTATGCTCTGTGAGTCTTTAATTTTGTCAAAATTAAATTATGCTGACACAGTATATGGTAGCTATTTACTTAGTAAAACTGAAAGACTTATACAACGGGTGCAAAATGCTTGTGCTCGGTTCTGCTTTAATGTGCCACCACGTTCTCATATTACCCCGTTTCTTAATGATGGAAGCATGATGAAAATGTCTACCCGTAGGAAGCTTCATCTAGCTACGTTACTCTTTGGTGTAATATTAACCAAGAAGCCTGATTATCTATACAACAAATTAAGCTGGTCCAGTGATATAAACAAGCATAATACACGAGCTTCAACATACCTTCTCGTTACACCAAGACATCGTACTGCAGCCTTTCGTGGGAGTTTTAAGCTTGCCGCTACTCGTTGTTGGAACGATCTTCCGCCGCCTGTACGTACGCTGAAATCTGTTCATACTTTTAGCAAAAAGTATAAACAACAATTGCTAGACTTACAGACACAACAGACCTAATAATTCTTGAAATTAAGCCGTTTATTCAATGAGCGCTCCTCGCTATCATTCCAATGATAAATCATGTAAATTTTATAAATTTTATTGCTCATCTGCAGTTTTCATAGGTACGCACTATTTAATACAGTTTAGGCATTTTAATGGGTACTTGGTAAAAACTTTAAATTCAGTCAAAACCGAAAAACTCTAAGTTCTAACGTCAAATGCAAGTTTAAAATCTATGGTCAAATCTGTCAAACGTTTCCCGCGTGATTTGGCTGCGTTCAATACTAATTACACTTTACAAAATAATAACTAACCTTAACAAAATAATATTACAAAATTAAATTACCCATAAAGTATGCTTTTTTATTATTATTATTATTTTTATTTTATTTTTACTATTTTTAAATATAGTCTTACTTATATAAACTTTATTTTTTCTGTTTATATTTATTGTATACTTTCCTATTATATATTGACGGTTAATGTTCGTGTCGTCACTTTGGTCTTAGCAGAATACCAGCGCAGCTCCTCAATAAGCGGAGTTGCAATCTAGCTGAGCGAGGACCATTTTTGTCTCTCAATACTATTATTAATTGAATTTGTACTATTTACTGTATGTATTCTTTTCTTTTGAGGACAAAATAAATTTATTTCTATTTCTTTCTTTACTAGTAAAACGAATACTACCTGGATACTATAGTGTGAATATGTCTTTATAGTGAACACAGTTGCACAATCCAAAGCAATTTGCTTTAATCACTACGTTTGGTATCAGCATAGTGCTATAACGGCATATCAGAATAATATGGGAGAAATATTGGGCGGTCTGCTAGTACGGGGTAATGTATGATGACAAATGGAGTGACAAAGATTAATGAAGTTGTTTCAATCTCTTGTTTAAAAATATGTACAGTTTTAGTGTTTAATTCAATGTCAGAATATTTTGCTTCTGTCATAGTCATTGGTAAATTGAGATTACGACCAATGGTAAATAGTTGAGGTTGAAAAAAAATCGATGGATTTTTTTTAAACTCTTTATTATTAATAACATTAGTAGTCTATAAAAATATCAGTTAATTTAAATAATAATAAGATAATAACAATATCTTGGGGCAACTCACAAAACGTCGTCTGATCCCAAACTAAGTAGAGCATACTTATATATTTCTAAATACATACAGACACAGAATAAACCACTGTGCTCATCACACAAAGTTTTGTCCTGGGTGGGTATGGAACCCACGACCTCCGGCTTAGCAGTCAGAGAGTCACTAGCCACTATACCATGTTTGTAAAAAATGTAAGCAGAAATAACTACGACCACAACTAATACTGGGTCCTTATTCGCTTTCTTTTTTTCTGTGTCCACGGCAAAGCTATGCGACCTGTCAAAATCTTGTTATGATAGTAAATAGAGAGCTGCGCTAAGAAATGCATGAACGAGCATGCGCGGCAGACATCTTTGAGCGCACGGACACGAAATAAAAATCGTGATTACGGACCCTGAATTAATGAACTGAGCTGTTTTCAATTCCCACAAAGCAACATTATCATTATCGTTTTTAAACTTTCGCGATTTTTATACATATAAGATATATTTCGGGACTTAATCGCGTGAATTATTTAAAGGTACGAAACCTTTTATTTACCCGACATTTCGATCGAATTGCACCGATCGTGGTCACGGGTCGACTTTGAATCGACGAGTCGACCCGTGACCACGATCGGTGCAATTAAAGGTTCGTACCTTTAAATAATTCACGCGATTAAGTCCCGAAATATATCCAACATTAACATAGAAAGAAAATATTATATTATGATGAAATATTAGTTCTGACCAATCAGAAAAACTATCTACGAACTTCGAATGTTTTATGAACAACGCTTGTAAGACACTCAAAGTAATATACTTAGAAACATTCGTAACTAAACTAAGATCTCTTAGTAAAATAGTTTGAGTTGACTCATTTTCTTTGTGTTTCTTTTTACTAATAGTTGAGGATAAAGTCGTAAACTTTGTGGATGCCCTTTTGTTATTATGTGCGACGTTAAGTTCGATGAACTTTGACATTACTGTTGGTATTTTTAGCCTATTTATTCTTTCCATTAGGGATGTTAAAAAATCTAAAAAAACTAGTTTTCTTCTTGACACGAAGTAAGTATACATTCATAATCTCGACTAAGCTTTACAAATTATGGGAGGAACAATAGGTACTTACATACCTATTTAAAACTCACTCAAGTATTTCCAGTGTATGATAATTGAACAAAATCATCTGAAGAGCAGTTTAAGCGATTAGAAATTATATTAATATTATAATGTCTTGGGACAACTCACCCAACGCTATCTGATCCCAAACTAAGCAGAGCGTGTACTATGGAAACCAGACAACTGATAAACATACTTATATATTTCTAAATACATACATATTATAGATAAATAAAACCCAGACACAGAATAAACCATCGTGCTCATCACACAAAGTTTTATCCAGGGTGGGGATCGAATTCACGACCTCTTGCGTAGCAGTCGGATACACTCCCACCGCGTCACAGAGGCATGATAATTTTGTCAGTCTTCTAAAATAAATTCGATCATCATCCACTGCTGAACACAGGCCTCTCCTAAAGTCTTCCTCATAGTCAAATTTTAAGTACTCTGCATTTGGAGATACCTAAATATGCGAAAGTTGAATTTACAATAGTAGTTGCAGGCAGCTAGTTTTAATTAAATTACACACACATGAAAATTTTAATTCAATCCATTGAAATTTTTCGTCCAAACTATGCAGAAAAAACTATGTCACATAAAAACTCTGGCTCTGCTGTAATGTATGTTTAAAAGGGATATAAAAACATCCAGTTTCACAGAAGAAAAAGTAGTTCAGAAATTTGCAGGTTCTATGTTTTATACATGACACAATTTCGTAGTAAATTAGATGGTTGGAAGCATGTGAAGAGACGGGCTTTTTTCAAGGTATTTTTCATTCCTTTGTTTTTTGCTACATAGTTGGGTAAAGTGTTTGTTTGTGTTCTAAATCGTCGTGATTTGATGTGAACGTAATATCACTTTAGAAATGTGATACTAGTTTTTTCTGCGGTTTCATTCAGACAGGGGTAATGAAAATTTCCGTTATATACCTACGAGCTAGTTACGCTTGAGCAAAGAAAACGTAGACATTGTTCAGTAAGACGAAATTTGTAACCAATTTTGTCCACTATGTATGATGTTTATATCATCTGTTGCTGGAGCAAAGTGCATTTGAAAGCTACCCTAAGCCTAAAGCTATCACAATGACAACTCATTTAAAAATCAGCTCAGTTGTGTTGGAGATTAGCGGCGTTGGCCTAATGGTCAAGGCATAGGACTCGCAGTCGTGAAGTCGCGGTTCTGAATCCTACCCATTATACTACCGACGTGAACCCACTCCTAACACAAGCCATAGCTCCAGCCAAGCTTAGCTGGAGGGGTAAACCAGATTGCTAATAAAAATAAATAAAAAAAGATTTGATTGTGAACTTAGAGAAGGTGGGGAAGGACTGTTAAAATATATACTTATAATAAAAAGATACAGAGTTTGTTTGTTTGTTTGAACGCTATAATCTCAGGAATTAAAATTATTTTGGGTAAGATAGACCATATATTATGGATGGCTGTGGGCTATATAACATCAAACTATGATTAATAGGAGCGGAGCATCAATGCAAAATGTTGCAAATTCTGGGAAAATTGACACAGTCGAAGTTGCGGTCAGCTAATTCCTAAAAAAAATAAAATAAAAAACCGGCCAAGTGTGAGTCGGACTCGCAGAGGAAGGGTTCCGTACCATTATCTATAAAAATGTCAAAACAAACATTTATGTTATATGGGAGTTTAAATATTTATTTAAAATTAATATAACTCAATATTCTGTGTTGTCTATCTGTTGCAATTATTAATATCGTGCAATAATATTTGTTGTATAAGGGTGAATTTCAACAGGTCCATTAAAATCTTCATTTCCGTGGATTTTTTTACCTTAAATTTTTTTGCCGTGTCGTGATACATTGGGTGACGTGTGGACAAACACGGCAATGAAAGATTTCAAGGTTTTTTTTTTTGGAGTATCTATAATCCTATTTAGTAAAATATTTAGTGCCTTACACTACTTCACCTGACTAAAAAAAAAAAGAACATTATAACTATGTTTTTTAGTCCAGTCTACCCGTGACCACGGCCGTTGCAATACGGTCGAAACGTCGGGCAATAACCAAGGTATTTTACCTTAAATTATTCACGCGATTAAGACCCGTAATATATATATTTTGTTAATGTGTACAAATCGCGAAAGTTTATCAACATTTAATTTTTTTAGTACCGATGCCGCGCAAATTTTGGTCCCGGGAAATTCACCCATAAGTTAGATATATTGATCGATGACGCTGACCTCCTTTAATATTTATTTTATTCTATTTTTTACTATTTGTTGTTAAAGCAGCAAAAGAAACATATCATCTGTGAAAACTTCCTAATTAGCTTTTAAGAACTAGACATTAGGAAACATAAAATTGAATACGTTGTCAAGAGGAACCCTTGGCTATCTCTTGTCTTTACAAAAGTGTTGGGTATAAATAAATATCTCCATAATATCCCGTAGGAGTCGTTCAAAGCAAAAGGGTTTTATTAGGTAGGATGTAAAATCCTTGCGTATTTACAAACCTTACTACAGATAAAATCTGACTACAATGGTTAGGGATTAAATGATTATTGTTTTCATTGTAAATAGGGTCAGACAAAAAGCTAGACGCACTTAGAATTTATTGAGGTCCATTATCCAAATTGTGTATGTTTTTATTTAGAAATATAATATATACCTAAGTATGTTTATCAGGTGTCTCGTTGCCATAGCATAAGCTCTGCTTAGTTTGTGATAAGATATCGTTGCGTGAGTTGTCCCAAGATAGTTGAACGCTAATTGATTTCCGTTAACCTAGTATCTGTTTTGATTAAAAAGAAAGTCTATTGACTCATTAAAACATGGCCGCCGCAAGATGGCGTGTCTTTAGTTTGACGTTTACATTTGAAGTTGGACAGTGAGTCTGCCGAATTACGGCAGTCTGAATCGAGCGGTCGAAGTGACAACACATTTACCGATAGACTTGTCACTATTTTTATAGTCGTGTGTGCAAAGTGTTGGTGATTTATTACCATTTCCTATAATGTTAATTCGAATTTTGAGCCGCTAATAGATCACAAGACCACACCGACGCTTCGATATATTATTGTAAAACTGTAATATTTACTGATCGTGCAGTTTAATGTCAATTTCAATATCAGGATTCTAAAATAACAGTTATGGTTATAAAAATGACTTCGACGTGAAGTGGACACTATCTAAAATTACTTATAAGAAAATGACTCTTAAGGTAAATGACCTCTACGTAATTAGTGGTTACAATTGGGAAAGATGTTAGCGCAGGACCGACATCGCATAAGTCAAGTCAAGAAAAATACTTTATTCATTTAGGTTACAAATGCAACGCTTATGAACGTCCGACAAAATTTGGAATAGAATGATTCAACATTTAATGCCAAGTTCGCAAGAGTAAAGCCGTGAGAAAAGAACTTGGCAATAAAAACTCATGGCCACTTTTTTTAAATGCCATTTTTTACAATATATTTGTATATATACAGTAAAGCCAGTAAGGTGCTGCAACCATTACACTATGAAACTCACAAGCAATAACTCACATAAAGCTCGATATCGCTGATTTCTAGACTTGGGGGCAATTCATGTAACTTTAGGATCGATCTTAAATACATTTGCGGTCCATCAGTTGCGTATCCCAAATTTACACAAAAACAATCGATTAATATGGCCGTTTTAATCGAAACTTAACTGTACTGCACTGCTTTAAATACGCGAATTGGCCTCTTGGTAATAGTTCTATAAGCATACCTGTGATTAATAATGACATAATAACACCGTATCTATACTTTTTTTTTTTTTTTTTTTTGTCTTTCTGCTCCATGGCAATCTGTTTTCCAACAATAAGCCACTTCTTTGTTTGATTTCTCAGTTTATGTTTTCCTCAAGAGCCATACTTGTATGAAAATTCTTTTCACACGACTCTCTTGATGTCAAGTGGTAAATCTTTTATGTAGGCTCGGAATGTCGCTTCTTTTTAGTCGGGTATGCTGAAGAGCTCCTTCTCCACTCAGAGCGTGTGCCAGTTTGTTTACATGGATGGTCAGTTTCTCCTGGTATTTCAGGCTGTTTTGAGCTATTTCCTGCCGAACTGTTTTTAGACCGAGGTCGAGGTATATGTATCTATTACTTATACAATGAGGGATGCCAAACATTGTTCTCAGAGCTTTGGTCTGGAATCTCTCCAGGATATCTATATTACTGTTGCTGGCCGTTCCCCACAGTTGTATTCCGTAAGTCCAGATTGGTTTTATGGTAGTTTTGTAAACTAGCATCTTGCTGTTAGGATTTAATTGTGATTGGCGTCCCAATAACCAGTTCAGTGACCGCAGTTTTCCATCAAGTTGTTTGCGCTTTGTCCAGATATGTTTCTGCCATGTAAGTTTCCTGTCTAGGTGCATGCCCAAGTATTTTGCGTTATTATCTTGAGGGATAATTTTGCAGTTTAGCGTTACCGGTGGACATGTTTCTCTCTTAAGTGTAAATGTTACATGTACCGATTTGCTCTCATTGGCTTTTATTCTCCAACGCTTAAGCCACTTCTCAACTTCTGTTAGGTGGTTTTGCAACCGTGATGATGCCGTTTCTGGGTTGCTATGAGCTGACAGTAGCGCCGTATCATCAGCGTATGTCGCAGTCGTGGTGTAGTCAGTTGTTGGGATATCTGCTGTAAAAATGAGGTATAGTACAGGGCCCAAGATACTACCCTGAGGGACACCTGATTTTATTTCGTGTACTTTTGAGATATCATCGCTGTACCTCACTTGGTAGCATCTCTTATCCAAGTAGGACTTAAGTATTTGGAAGAAACAATGCGGGAGGTTCTTCTTTAACTTAAACAGGAGGCCATCATGCCATACCTTATCAAACGCTTGACTGATATCCAAAAAAACTGCAGAGCAATATAATTTGTTTTCAAGGCATCTGCTAATGGTGTCAACTATACGATGTACCTGTTCAGTTGTTCCGTGTTTTTCCCGAAACCCGAATTGGTGGTTTGGTAATACTGTACTTAGATGTTCTTTCATCCTGTTAAGCAATATCCTCTCAAACAGTTTTCCAATAACTGGTAGCAGGCTGATAGGTCTGTATGAAGTAGCTTCGTGTGGGGGTTTACCTGGTTTCGGTACCATGACTACATGTGCGATTTTCCATTGCCCAGGGAAATGTTCCAGTCTCAAGCTGGCATTAAAGATGTTAACTAATTTTATTACACCTTTATGAGGCAGGTTTTTAAGTAATGTGGCATCAATAAGGTCATAGCCGGGTGCTTTACCTTCCTTGAGGTTCCTTATTTCTTTCACAATTTCTTTTGGGCTGGTACTTTTTAGTGGAAGACACATTTGTTTTGCTGATTCAAGGTATTCCTTGATTTCCATAGTATGTTCTGGATTGTTTTCAGGGAGTGGTTGGAAAACTGTTTTTAGATGTTCCGCAAAGATTGTTGCCTTTTCTTTATCTGATCTAGCCCATCCTCCCTTTTCATCATTGATAGGTGATATATGAATTTTCGGGCGCTTTAGATTCCTGGTAGCCTTCCATAGCGAGTAGTTTGTGTCTCTTCTTGGATCTAGATTTGAGAGATAGTGTTGAATATTATCATTTTCTAGGGAGCTGATAAGGGCTTTGAGTTCATTTGAGAAACTATTGAATGCAGTTTTATCACTTGGATATCCTGTAGTATGCCAGATCTTTCTTAAACGACGGCGCTCTTGTATTTTCTTTTTAATATCCTTTGGATATGAGTTATGTTTCAGAGGTTGTCCTTTACCTGTCCTTTCTGGGGTAGCAGAATTGGCAGCAATGTGGATAGTCATATTAAGTTGTTCCAGTTGTCTTTCAAGATCTTCTACTGTATTAATTTTGGCCTTTAGTTCTGTCTCTGTTGTGATTATATTTTTATAGATTGTCCAGTCTGTAGTGTTCAAGTTGTATATTCTTAGGGGCGGAGCTACCAGATTAGCTGTTGTAGTAACATTCAGTATAACTGGTGTGTGGTCAGATGTGAGATCTATTCGTGGTTCCACGTTTAGGTAGTTACTGTCTATGTTTTTAACAATGAAAAAGTCCAATAAGTCTGGGATTCTTTGTCTGTCGGTAGGCCAATAGGTAGGTTCTCTGCCCGAATGACATTCTAACTTCATCTCTCCTGTGGCTTTACAAAGTTGTCTTCCTCTAGTATTGGTCAGCCTAGATCCCCAATTTAAATGTTTGCAATTCCAGTCGCCAGCACATATGAATCTGTTACCCAGTGTAGAAAAATATTTTGCGAAGTCGTTGGCAGATATAGCATGCTTTGGAGGACAATACACAGCGGAGAATACAGTTTCTAGTTTGCTGTCTACAAGTTTAATTGATGTTGCTTGTATTTTTTCTGTTCGGTATTCCTCTATAGCGTAGTGTTTAATATTGCTTTTAATAATAACTGCTGTTCCTCCATGGCTGTTCCCAGTTGGGTGATTGGTTGTTGTGTTCGTATCTATACTAATATTATAAAGCTGAAGAGTTTGTTTGTTTGTTTGAACGCGACAATCTCAGGAACTACTAATCCGAATTGAAAAAATATTTTGCTGTTGGATAGCTCATTTGTCGAGGAAGGCTATATAACATCACGCTACGACCAATAGCAGCAATAAAAAGGTTGCAAAAACGGGGAAAATTTACGCAGATGAAGTTGCTCGAGTCAGCTAGTTTCAAATTTATGGTTAGTGACCCTGACTGCTTAGCTGGAGGTCGTGGGTTCGATCCCCACCCAGGATAAAACTTTGTGTGACGAGCACGATGGTTTATTCGGTGTCTGGGTGTTATTTATCCATAATATGTATGTAGGTATTTAAAAATACGTAAGTATGTTTGTTAGTTGTCTGGTTTTCATAAAGGGTCTTTCAAATAGAGCGGGTCGATATTAATAATCTGTGGCGGCCATTTTGATTTGGCGGCATCTGTCAAATCTGTTTTTTCTTATTCAGTCACTGATGCCAAATCACCATGGCAAGTTACACGGTTGAGCAGCATGTGCAAATGATAAAACTTTATTATCAAAATGAGTGTTCGTTAGTGAAAACGTTGCGCGCATTGCGCCCATTTTACGGCAGACGCGGTGGCCCTTCAAAGTCTACTCTCCAACGATTGGTGACTAAATTCGAGACGACCGGTTCGGTAAACAACCAACCAACACCTTTACGTCAAAGGAACGCCAGATCGGCCGAGAACATCGCCGCTGTACGTGAGAGTGTTCAGGAGACTCCGAAGCAGTCGATTTCTTGCCGTGCACAAGAACTCGGCCTTTCGCAGACTTCAACTTGGAGAATTTTGCGTCGGGACTTGGGTCTGCATCCATACAAGATCCAACTGACCCAGGAGCTCAAAGTTAATGACCATAGACAACGCCGTGTGTTCGCTGAATGGGCGTCGGAACGCTTGGAAGAGGACCCCGATTTTGGCCAAAAAATAATCTTTAGCGACGAGGCACATTTTTGGATGAATGGTTTTGTTAATAAGCAAAATTGCCGTATATGGGATGACCACAACCCACATGAGGTTCACCAGATAGCAATGCATCCACAAAAAGTAACTGTTTGGTGCGGATTTTGGTCTGGCGGCGTCATTGGTCCGTACTTCTTCGAAAACGAAGTTGGCGAGGCCAGCACCGTCAACGGTGAGCGCTACAGATCAATGATAAACAATTTCTTTTGGCTTAAATTGAACAATATGGACGTGAATGACATGTGGTTCCAGCAAGATGGCGCTACTTGCCACACAGCGAACGACACAATCGACATTCTGCATGAACGGTTTGCGGGTAGGGTTATCTCTCGCAGAGGTGACGTGAATTGGCCACCAAGATCGTGTGATTTGACTCCGCTAGACTTTTTCTTGTGGGGTTTTCTGAAGTCGCAGGTCTATGCCAATAAACCACATTCGACCGTTGCCCTGAAAGCCAACATAACGCAGGCCATCGCTCAGATTCAGCCGGATCTATGCAGCAGAGTCATTAAAAATTGGACCTCTCGGATTTGTGCCACCATGCGAAGCCGCGGCGGACATTTGAACGATGTCATATTTCATGCATAATGGCATAAACGGGCCTTTCAAATAAAAAATAAATTTCGTTAATATCTCACACACATCTAGTTTTATTCAATTTTAACATCGACCCGTCTTTGTTGAAAGACCCTTTAGTACAAGCTCTGCTTAGTTTGGGATCAGAGGGCGTTGTGTGAGTCGTCCCAAGATACTTTTATTATTATATTAACATGTAGTTCCTTAAAAGTTTTCGAATGAAAAGCCATATTCACTTCTTGAAATGCCTTCAAAACCTTTTAAATTACTATCAAAGTCTCTTAAATCACCAAAACTTTGATTAACCCATAAAGAATATACGTCTGACAGACACACTTCACCCTTAAAATAACGAAATATAAAGCAACCCTAATAAAATGTCTCTACAAAGTTTCCCTTAGAGAATCAACTCCATAAATCATGCCTTTTGTTGTATACGACCTGCTTTTGTTTCTCTACGAACTACGGGCGACTTTTTAGATTGAAAATCATGAAGACGAATGTACCATAGACAAATACTCACGATAATGTATAGTTTGACTTTTAAAGTTTCGCTTTGTAAGAACTAAATGTTACTGAAAAATTGACAACTGCTGCAAGTTTCTTTTTTGTTTTACCGTTCAGATAAAGTGGAGAACTATAAACCGTTGAGAAATATTTAGACGGAATTTCACGTGAGTATTAAACAATTAATGACATTTTGTGAATTAGTAAAACATTATGTAGTTCTAGGGATCCGTACCTCATGAGGAAAAAAAACGGAATCATTATAGGATCACACGTGTTTTGTCAATTTGGTCCGAATCTGCTGGATCGATTGAGTTCAAATTAGGTACATTTATAAATATCTGTGACCAAAAACACTGATTCATAAAATAAATAAAATAATTTTAAACTTGATTTTGAACCAGAAAATTTTAAAAATATGTTTCTCAAACTGCACTATGTTGTGTAACATATAAAACGTAAGGGCTTGTTATAAGGATGTAAAATATATTTTTCATTTTGACAATACGCTACTTAGTCAAAAAGTGTAGCTTGCAAGCTATTTTCTATAAGGTTCTTTTGAACATATGAGGCTTTATTTTGGTAGACTAGTAATTTTTTTTTTCATATTACGTTAAACATCATTTATCACATGTATAATGATGGTGAGAAAGGTTTACGTATGTAAGTATA
Organism: Herminia tarsipennalis; assembly: GCA_945859575.2. NCBI lineage: Eukaryota > Metazoa > Arthropoda > Insecta > Lepidoptera > Erebidae > Herminia > Herminia tarsipennalis. The sequence continues at coordinate 13,736,480 of OX243855.2, forward strand.
TCAATTTTCTGGTTGCCATAGTAAAAGTTTTGCTTAGCTTAGGATCAGATGACGTTGTGTGAGGTGTCCCAATTAATTACTTTATTATTATGTTTTACACAGATATTATTATTTTTGTCAGTATTTTTACGTAGAAGTAATTTTGCGGTAATATGAGTTAATTAGCAGCTATGTAAAACTTAGCATTTTAATTATTATCGTGATATTAAGGTTTAAAGTGCAAAAAGCAAAATAGCAGGTAATAGTATGAAACAAAAACAACAGAAAACCCACTTCTTAAGTCGCATTATTCGGATGGGGGACTATGGAACCCTACATTGTGCTTGGCCTGACATGCATTTACCCGGTATTATTCCAATATTTGTAAAGGTCTCACGGACTCTTGTATTCGCTCATAGTCATGAACGCTGTAACCTTTTACAGTATCCGATAGAACGGCAAAGTTACTATTTGCCGGTAAATGATTTGACAAATAGTTTACAGGTAGATGCCAGAGATATTGAAGTTAGATTAATAAGTCCTTATTTAAAACCGCCCGACTTATGGAACAGAAGTTGTTTTTTTTTTGGACATTTTCATTGCCTGTCGTAGTCACGTGGTTTACCGGTCCACAAGTTCCACGGCCATGATTTATTTGCGTGCAATAAGTTTAATTATGGGTCTGCATATACGCAGCCACCTGCATGCGCAAACAATTTGTGCGAAAATTCTCATAAACTGTTTGCGCATGCAAGACGCTGCGTATACGCTCCACGAACTATCTTATTTTCACGAACCGGTCGGTGCAAACTTTTACGTACCGTCTTCACATACATGCTTAATTGTGCAAATCATTTTTGCAACGGCCGTGGTCACGGATAGACTGGGCACTATGATACCCGTGACCAGGGTCGTTGTAATACGGTCGAGACGTCGGGCAATAAAACAAAGTTAATTGGCCTTACAATAAAACGATTGATTAAACCTTTTGTTAAATGTTTAATATTGATTCAGATAAGAGTCTAGCATTTGATTACTGTTAGAGAAAAAAATCGGAACGGGATTCAGTCGTGGTTGAATTTGCGGTGTGTAAAGATTCTGAGAGTGCTTAGTGTAGTACATTGTATGAAGTGTATGTGTGATTATGAAAATTAATGCAGAGTACTAATAACTAAGTTTTATTCCAACTGACTAGCCCCAATACTATGTAATGATAATGATAGGTAATTATGAGAAATTGTACATTCAAATGTACCACCATCTAATGTCACATTATAATACAGTTTCCCCTTAATAATTAATGTAGATCAAAGGCAATTGAACCGCCAAATAGTGAAACCAGGCCAATATCGAACGTTACCTTGTTAGATAAGACATACGACTGGGAATGCCAAGCCAAGCGGTTATGATCCTTAAGTGCTTAACTCAGTAGTTATGGATAGCCACAAGCTCGTCAACTATAATGGTGATACAGACTAGGTGTGTTTGATGCGCTTGTTAGGATGATTATCGTATGTCACGTCACGATCACGCACAATCATTGTACAAAAGCAGTGTATTTCGTACAATTGTCTGAGTCAATTAGAAGATTTTTTTAAATTGTTTAGTAGAAGCAAATAATTCCTTTTTCTTATTAAAGAAAGGGAAGAAACCAATAATAATAAAATAATAATAATAATATCTTGGGACAACTCACACAACGTCATCTGATCCCAAACTAAGCAGAGCTTGTACTATGGAAACCAGACAACTGATAAACATACTTAAATATTTCTAAATACATACATATTATAGATAAATAACACCCAGACACAGAATAAACCATCGTGCTCATCACACAAAGTTTTATCCTGGGTGGGGTTCGAACCCACGACCTACGGTTTAGCAGTCAGGGTCACTAAGCACTAAACCAACAGGCCAGTCGTTTAACAATGACGTTTTACATAAAGACACACCTTACTGCTCTCTATTTTGGCAACATAAATGCACGGTAACTGCCGTAATTCCAGTTAGTCAGGCATAAACCAGTATCACGACAACATGTCCGTACTTGCTTGCATAAAATAAATGCAAACTCGAAGTTTACAAATAAAATGCCATCTAGCGTGCTTTCGCGATGCAACAGTGTAGGATAACAGAAACGTATCATTTCACGCAGAAGTACGCCGTTTTATAGTATAACATACACATAAAAATACTGAAGTAGGTACAGTATGCCAAGAGTCGAAACAACAATAGGTGGATAATGTAAAATTCTTTATTCACTAATGATGCGAAACAACACTTGTGATATATCATGATACTACATGTACCTATATATAATGCCAAGTTCGACGGAGAAAAGAACAAGTCAATAAAAACTCGCGGCCACTCTTTTCCAACAGCCAATTTTTACAATATTTGTATCACACTAATATTATAAAGGCGAAAATTTGTGAGTGTGTATGTTTGTAACTTATTCATGTCTAAAAGGCTGGAGCGATTTTAATAAAATTTGGTATGGAGTTAGCTGACACCCTGGATTAACACATAGGCTAATAAACCGCGGGTAACACCGCGGTTTATTAGCCTATGTGTTGGCTGTGTGGGCACAGCTAGTATGTTTATAAACTTGAAATAGGGGTAAGGTACTGCCATTAACTTATTAATATTATACACCATGTTAGAGGGATGATGCAAATTATTTATAAAAAATCAGCCGCAGTGATGTTTTAAGTAAAAAGGCGAGTTTTTAATTAAAACATCATTGGTTCTAGGAGCATCGACTTACAATAAAGATAATAACTATACATACGTGCTTAAATAATTTCCAAAATACTAGATACATAGATTTCTAAACCGCGCCTCAAATCTGTTTAATCTGCAATCTCCTTTGATGACGTCTGGAATATTGATACTGGAAATATTGAACATACTCTTGGCACTATAATACTCTATATAGGATGATGTATAGATGTAGGTATTATAATGTGGCCTTGGTCCTAGAGCTGGCACCAGGTCCGAAGAATAGGATCGTAATTCCATTGTGAGAAATCAAAAGATAACTTCTCTTTTACTATTAGTGTATTCATATCAAGACAGTTTCATTAAATGCGACTTTTCAGGCCTTCGGTCCTGACGGTTCTTTTCCAATTGTTTTCTTATCTGACTTTTTCTTTTATTCAAAAACTAGCTAACCCACGCAACTTCGTTTGCGTTATTTTTTCCCATTTTTGCAACATTTTGCAACATGTCCCCGTATACCTTCGTGGGCTAATATGCCCAACACTTTGCTGAAGATCATCACAGGATCAAATGCATAGTTCACGATTCTATAAAAGACATTCAGACATACATTCATTTTTATATTTAAAGATAATGAAATTAGATTTAAAAGAATGTTAAAGCAAACAGTTCACAGTTGATTTTTCATGTGAAATGTTTGATCACTCGACACATGCACCTCATGATATGAAAGAACGTCAAAGCAAACAGTTCACAACTATCATTGAAGTTTCATGTGAAATGTTCAATCACTCGATACATGCACCACATGTTTTAAAAGAACGGCAAAGCAAACAGTTCACAACTATCATTGAGGTTTCATGTGAAATGTTCCATCACTCGAAACAAGCACCACATGATTTAAAAGAACGGCAAAGCAAATAGTTCACAACTATCATTGAGGTTTCATGTGAAATGTTCCATCACTCGATACATGCACTACATGATTTAAAAGAACGTCAAAGCAAACAGTTCACAACTATCATTGAAGTTTCATGTGAAATGTTCCATCACTCGATACATGCATCACATGTTTTAAAAGAACGGCAAAGCAAACAGTTCACAACTATCATTGAGGTTTCATGTGAAATGTTCCATCACTCGATACATGCACCACATGATTTAAAAGAACGGCAAAGCAAACAGTTCACAACTATCATTGAGGTTTCATGTGAAATGTTCCATCACTCGATACATGCACTACATGATTTAAAAGAACGTCAAAGCAAACAGTTCACAACTATCATTGAAGTTTCATGTGAAATGTTCCATCACTCGATACATGCATCACATGTTTTAAAAGAACGGCAAAGCAAACAGTTCACAACTATCATTGAGGTTTCATGTGAAATGTTCCATCACTCGATACATGCACCACATGATTTAAAAGAACGGCAAAGCAAACAGTTCACAACTATCATTGAGGTTTTATGTAAGAGGTTCGATCACTTAAAACATGCACCACATGATTTAACTTTTTTTTTTAAATCCGCCTGCAAAAAAAAGATGGAAACAAGATCCCCTACATAAATATATAATTTCATGCAGTCGGAGGCATTAATTAATCTTAATGAACTTAGTAAAGTGCCTTCGACTGCAATTTATTTTTTTATTTAATACTTTTGTGTAGTCGTAGGATATAACAACTAACTTTTATCACAGCTATTAGCAAAAAAAAATTCTTAATTTATTATTAAAACTTTTTTAGTACCGCAGTAATAATCATTTTGTACCTTTTAGAAATGCTTAACATGAGCCCTTTAATTAGATATCCATATTGCAGTATTCGAAATAACCACACCTCTTTATTTTGACATCTCACAGCCGCCATATTTGTTTTTTTCAAACGTCACCTATCTAAAAACACGTGGGCGATCACGACAAATTTAACGATGTCTTAATTGTATAAATCCGTTCAGTGGTTTGTGAGATATGAGGTAACAAAGAATATTATATACATACATACATACAAGATACGCGCGAAAAACATAAACATAACAAAAACATTCCAATTGACACAGTAGGTACTGTGGTGGCACAGTACCTACCACAGGAGTGTATCCGACTGCTAAGCAAGAGGTCGTTGGTTCGGTCCCCACCCAGGATAAAACTTTGTGTGATGAGCACGAAGGTTTATTCTGTGTCTGGGTGTTATTTATCTATAATATGTGTGTTTTTAGGAATATATAAGTATGTTTATCGGTTGTCTGGTTTCCATAGTACAAGCTTTGCTTAGTTTGGGATCAGATAACTATGTGTGAGTTTTCCCAAGATATAAAAAAAAGGAGTATCTACAGAGAGAGAAAAGGGAAGCTGTGATTTTATGTCACAACATAGCTTTATGCTGAGCTGATGCTTGTCACAGATACGACGTGCGTAAAAGCAAAACTCGTATTGTACCGTATAATTACATGAACCGTGCCTGTATCTGTGACAATAAATGTTTTTTCTTTCTTCTTTGAGAGATAGTTTTAATTGCAAAGTTTTTATAAAGCCTATATTTTATCTGTGCCAGCAATATTCTCGTTGGAAATCTCTAGCGTACCCCGCGGCACGACTAACGTCTATTGAAGAGATATATAAAAATATAGGTGTTGGTAGCAATGTTGCTCTACTTACTATGTTATTTTATGTTGTGTGTGCTTTGGGTGAATAATGTTTTTTTGGCTTGATGTTAAAGCTTTTATTTGATTTTTTAGACTGCATCGAATACTTACAATGTTCAATGACAATCAAAAATGTCTAAACAGCTGGTTCAAAGTAGTATTTTCGAGTTATAATCGTTGTAGAATAATTAAAATGAGCAATCTTTATTATTCTACGACAATTATATATACTTATACTAAATTTGTTTGTTTGTTTGATAGTTAGTTTGCATTCAATATAATCGTTATAGATTAATTAAAATGAGCAATTTTTATTATTCTACGACAATTATATAAACTTATACTAAATTTGATTGTTTGTTTGATAGTTCGTTTGCATTCAATAGGCTACGAACTACTAGACCGATTTGAAAACTTCTTTCACAATTAGAAAGCTACATTATCGGGGAGTAAATTAGAGAACCCTACGAAAATTGAAAAATGAAAGTTAAGGTATGAAAAACTACGGCAGGACACCCGTGCCAAGCCAGAGCAAGCAACTAGTATTCTATAAAGTAAACATACATTGTAACATTAGCAATAGTCAAATTTCTTTTTTACGGTTTCATATTTACAAATTCGGCTCATTTGCCATGTGGTTCATCATCATTGTGGATAAACTGTAGCATGTACAAGCGGTGTATTTTTTATTAAGTCATCATAAGTACTGAAGCAGGCTTCGACTTACCTGTGTTAATAAACCTATTAACACAGGTAAGTCGAAGCCTGCCGTATTGTAGCATGAATGTTACATAAACTATTCATCTAAATTCACAAGTAGAAACATGGTAAGAGAAGAAAAGGTGCTAGAAAGAGGATCTCGTGTGAGTTTCGTGACACACATGACAATTCAATAAATATTTTGAAAGTTGCATACTGCGTTTTTTAATTTATTAACTTCATACTTTAATATACGAGGCGATATCTCATCTCAAATTCATTGACATTGCTTGCATACGTTTTCTATGCAATTTGTTTCGTTGATTATATAATACGTCTGTAACTTACACAAACTTTAAAATTACTAGCATTATTAGCATATAACTAGGTATTAGCGTATAGTACGACAGTATGTATAGTTTTGATTAACATATAGGCTTTATTCATTTATTTTACACACGGGAATTATGGAATTATTTACTTTTACATTGCTTGACTTTTCATGTGATTTTTAGTTGCCAGTAAACATTTCTCTTCGTGATGTCTGTTTGTTATACCTACTAGTTTCCAATGAAATTTGTACGAAAGTTTTGTTACTTCTCATTTGATCAGCTGTTACTCCTAAACTTATAAAGCCTACTTAGCTGTGATAGTTTTTCTTTTAATTTCGCTTTAAATGTATTTATGGTATGTATTTATATAGGTATATTATGATACCTACTTTTATATGTTTACTTTTCAGTATGTTTGTTTGATTGTGTGTAATGTCAACAGATTTAGTGCACATACTTCATTTCTACATCGCCCTAAGGTAGACTAGCAGAGAATGCTTTTAGCATTAAGTCCGCCTCTGTACAATTCTGCGCATAAAGATATAATATATATATGTATAATATATATATACGACTAGCATGATTTTTTTCGCATATCCAACATCAACCATTTAGCCTGCGGGGGGGGGGGACACTTGACTATAACAAAAAATTGCACTTTAAAGCTTATTATTTCACAAACGGATCCATAAATCTAAAAATGGTCTTTACAACCCCTAAACGTTTTAAAAGACCTATCCAATGATTTCCTACACGACAGGATTCCGTAGAACCCTAAAAAAGTTAGTATTTCTACGCTACTTATTAAATTTCCTCCCTGCCTCCAAATGTAAAGTAGAGCAACATCAGCATCATTTCCTTCACTTCTCCCACCTACTTCACTCGACTTTAAATCCGGCGTTGAATATATTGAGGGAAGCCTCGCCTGCCTAGGTCAAAGGCATGCACTATGCATATAGACTAGCTCTAAGGGCCTCAACTCACACCAATACCTCGTAAACGTGACGGTCTAACAGATAAATAATGTATTTTCTGTGACCTGTGAATATGTTTTCAGTGAGAATTATGTCAATGTTATTTAAGGAATAGTTTATTTCGTTATTTTTATATCATTTTATTGGCGTTTTAGACGTGGCAACGTCTTATAAATCGATGACGGGGTGAACGCTCGAAAAATGTGTCACGTTATTAATTAGTTGCGTAGCAACAGTCACGTTATTCATTGATTGCTAAGCAGTCACGTTATTGACTGGTTGTTAAGCAACGCGAATGGCAAATCTGCCAGCTGATAGGCCGAAGTATTGCGGCCGTCGAGTCCAGTAAAGATGGGCATCTTTACTGGACCCGATGCACTCATAGTTGTTTATAACAACGTCATCAATGTTTTCTTATGATGTTATCACGTAAAATTATTGTTCGTAAACCCTCTTCATAGACAACCATTTTTTGCCAATTATAATTGTCAGTAAGCTTTCACCCGAATTTCCAGCTTCTTTTTTTAACCTGTGATATACTGCCCTATGTGTTCTATCTAGTCTAGATTCCCACATAGAATAGTTTCTATGAACAGTTTTCGTTATTCTAGATTGCACACACACAACGGCATTCTATAGTGATAATATTAAGCTATATTACCTAACATTCTGTCTCTGAAAAAGTATTAGGTAGATTGTTTCGTGTTCCAGAGAGAAAATTATACACTAACTTTGCGAACACCTGCGATAGTCGAAATGGAGATCCAGTTACGAAAATAAACAATGAGGTATTATCGCTGGAACGTGCTTTTCATTGGGTTTATATACTCCTAATATTACATAAGATGTCCCACTGCTGGGCACCGGTGTCCTCACTGGAACCTCCTTATTGAAGGTCCTGGGGAATCGCAATAATCGCTCCGCTTGGCGAGCGGCTTGGCGATGGCAGTAAGGCTTTAAAGCGCGCAGAGGACGCTGCTGCTCGTCCTCTGGTAAAAAAACCCTCAGTCGCTTTGACAGCACCCACGGATGAGATGGGGTGGGTTACACAAGAGTGGGATACACGAAATAGAATAAGAAACATGGAAAATGTCTAGGTTCCCTATAACGGTACTTTATTTTTGTCAATGTATTTGTTCTGAAAATAAATGAGATGGACAGAGAAAGTGAGAAAAAGTCTTGCGAATTCAGGACGGATTGCAACTAAGAAAATAACTCTGTAGCTGAGTTTTAATATTCTAAAGAAGTCCACTTCAACGTCAAGAGACAGCTGTTACATTTTATTATTTTTTACGCCTTCAATATTTCAACAAAAGAAAATTCTCAATCAAATTACGTCCAATCCAATCTATAAAAATTGCTTATAAATATGATTAGAATGAAGCTAGCCTCAATATAAACTGTAAAATCCACGAAACTCAGGTAAAACCTTAATTTTATTCGGTGGCTTTAATAATTCATAAGGAGGACCATTCAGCGGATCCCGTACATTTTCTATTTACATTTTTATTCGTGAAAAGTGGAAGCGGTAATGGAATGTCAGTTTTATCCAAATTATTTCGCAACGAAATGAGATTGTTCGAGCGTTATAATGCAAATCTTCGAGGTTTAAAACAGTAGAAACATATTTCAGATTATTAGGATTCACAAGTATAGAGAGGAATTTGAAATTCGAAATCTAATATTTTTGGTTTTATTTCGTTGAATTATATATTACGCTGATGGATTACCAAGTTAAGATTTTCTATTTATCATTGTTGATCGAAGGCCACTACGGATGTCCTGTTTTCGTTCCGTAGGAGATGAGTAGTATTGTATTTATTTCTAATGTAATATCATTTTATGTTCTGTGCCTTTATATGTTTAATATCTATTTACAATAATAATAATAAAATGATTAATAAAATTTACTAACACATTTATTGCAAAATCGACCCGTGACCACGATCGGTGCAATTCGATCGAAACGTCGGGTAAATAAAAGGTTCGTACCTTTAAATAATTCACGCGATTAAGTCCCGAAATATATCTAATATGACATTTATTGTTATGTATTTTATGCTTCAAATACCTATATATTATTTATTTAATAATGGATTTACCTTAATGGTTTCGAATGTCACTTGGGGCTCACACTGAAAACCAGCGCTGTGTTGTGGCTCATGCCACAACATGGCATTTATGCTAAGTGGATGCCTCGTTTGGCGCAGATAAGACGTGCAAGTACCTACTTAGTTGTAATTTTTTTTGTTTAAATGTGGCAAATAAATGATTTTTCTTTCTTTCTTTCTGGGCCAAAAACAGACATCTGGCGAAAAACTGTGTGCACGTGTGTTGTTTTCATCTCCTGATCTTGTCTCTTTTCTGTGACTTAGACGTCAAGTAGCTAGTCTGACTCAGTGGCACCCGAGCAGATCGAGATATCTGCGAGGTAAAGCAACGTTACCACTGCCAGTCCATAGATGGGTAGCCGTTTTCGAATATTGTCATACCCCTTCGTGCCTCGGAGAGCACGTACACCCGTCGGTCTTGCCTAATTTCCCTGTCCGTCCATGTCGGATTTCCTTCCCATCGGACTATGGCAGTAAGTGAATATAGAGTGCAATTATGTCTGCGCACACACTTGTCCATTGTAATATCTCCTGCGTAGTTGGTTAGTCTCTAATGAGATTTTCCGCCGTAACCGACATTGGTTAGGAGACCATTAGTGGTCAAGCATTTTACCCCCGATGTGTTCATGCACAGATATAGATGATGATGATGATGATGAGTCCCGGACCACAAAATACATAGAGTACAAAATGTTATCTTCACACGTACGTCGCTCGAGCAACGTACACTGATACATACCTCACGGACACGGAATAACACTATAACAAAACAATAGGACTCTTTTAAGTGTCCGGTTATTTCACCGGACACCGGATGCAATTTTGCCACTGGACTTGCAGTGTTGAATGGCTTACTATGTATTTGTTTACACGCACGGTCCGGCGACAAATATTCTAAAGCCGTCCGGCGTTCGGTGAAAAAACCGGACGTCTAAAAAGCCCTTCTAATCACTTGGCTAAAAAGCGTTCCTAAATTCAAATTCGAAAAAAGTAAGTTAAATACATTTACCTTTTATGTATTTGATTTAATAGGTACCTTTGATTCATTTGCCTAAGTAATACATTCGTCGAAGATTTTAGGTACCCTATACCCTAGGTACACAAAGGATTTTTACTCAAAGAAGAATATACGTGGTTTTTCTAAGACAAAAGAATACGACTTACAAACTTTGTATGTCTATATCCCTGAGACGAAGTTAGAATAAAATATTACACACATTACATAGTCTGCGAGTGTTCACTACGCGTATATTTACACAATGAGGGAAACTTGAGTATCTAGTTTTATGGTCTCCGCCCAGTGAAACCGTAACAGTTTCATATCAAGCAAAATAATCGCTATGTATGAAGTGTAAACATTTCCCATACAGTATGTCTCCAGTGGTTTTGCGATCGTTCTGATTCGATATTGATCGATGTCGCAGGAGACAATTGTGTTTATAAAGTATAGATTAATTGAAGAGGTACGTCGTTGTAACGGGAATTATATACCCCAGCCAATCACGCAGAAACACGGTGAACGTTTACTCATATTGACAACCACCTGCACTAAAGGCAGAAACATACTATTGTGTTGTGGAGTGTCGTGACGAGTCAGAAGCCTATCGGTTCCATACGTTTTGTATGGCTAGAGACACATCAATGCAGTGTGGTGTGTTGCAGAGTGATCTGTCGTGATGCGGACCGCTCGCAGGCGATCGCACCAGAACAGTGGTAGGGGTTCTCGCGTGCCACGGCGCATTAGATTAGTGTATTTCTAGCATTGGGAGTCGTGATTATGCAGCGAGCGGATGTGTGTGCGCACTACATAATAAAAAACCTACCTAGAAAAATAATAAAAAAGTGGCATCAACATAAAAAAAATAAGGTTCTCTTAAATACTTGCAATCGGTGCATTATTTTGATTGACACTGTTCAGAAAAACGTCAGAATGCGCAGCAACACGCGTTATTAGTGTGCAGACCTGCCCATACTCTTAATGCGTCGCGACACTCTACAACACAATAGTTAGTTTCCGCCTTTAGTTACAAGTTCGGTGTAAAGTGCTTCGCTTTACAAACAACAGACACTAGGTACATCCTCTGTATGTACTTTTATTGTCATTTAAAAATGGAACTTCGTACGGTTTTGTAAGGTTTTGTAGTTATGAATTCTGCTATCCCAGATCATGATCATTGCCAATTGTTGTGTAGAAATGGATTGAATTATAATAATAATAATAATTTTCGTCGAATTTCGTTTTCCGTGTGACGGGGTTTACTGGGCGAAAACCTTTAGTGAAGCTAAAGATATACATATTATGTCACTGTTTACTTCAAAACCACGCTTTTGATCTGTTTAATCTTACTGTGGGCTGATATTACACTAGTTTAATAGTGTCTTTTGATGTTAAGGCAAGATAATAAATAGTAAACAAAGCGATTACAGATTCGGCGTTGTGTGTTTTGCAAGAGATGTGATAGTCGCGAAATTGTAATCTTGTATGAACCAGCGCAATCTATAGAGGTGTTGGATTGGTTTCTAGCAAGATTTCCAAATATAGGTATAAGACAAATAAAGACCTATAAGAAGAATGTGGTGTACTAGCAACAGATATCTTCAAAAAATAGTTTTATGATTATGAAAATATGTTGCAGCGTTGATAAATCGGTTTTAAAGTTACCAGAATTTATTTAAATTTAAGTCATACTACAAATACCTACTTAAAGTCGCAATATTTGTTTGATCTTGATTTACTTTGGAGGTCCATTTATCTCGTTCTGCGATGTCTGGACGGATGCGACAAAATGATTCTATCTCTGTCTATGACATTTAAGAGAAAAGAATAGAATGTGTAAAAGGAACAGATACTCAATTATCACTGTACATCTGAAAGTTAGTGATATTTCCGAGTAACTAATAGAATAACGTAGGTTTTAATCAATACCACCCCGTTACTGCGCGTTCTTTAGTAGGAAAGCATTTTTTTTTAATTATACATGATACATTTAAAACCGGGCAAGAGCATGTCGGACCATGCTCAGTGTAGGGTTCCTCAGCCTTGAATAATTGCATCAGCTGAAGAGCGTATATTAATGGCACTACGTGAGAAAATGCCTGGTATTATGTGAGAAAATGCCCTTTTGTTGAGAAAATGCAGTTTTTCGGCCATAACTCGATGACGGTATATCCGATCATGTCCAAAATAATTTAGATTAAGCGCTACATTTGCGATTTTTTCATATTTTCTAACCACAGCGTTCAAAACATTAGTATTATTTCCCAAAATATTTACTCAATTAACAAAGTTTATTAGAAACCTTAAAATGTTTTTGAAAGACCTGTCGAATGATGTGCCACACGTTGATATTTGCTGAAAAAAAAAATTGGTAGCCAGACAGACGTTCATGACGAAGTTTTTCTTACGGTACTTGCTTACAAAATCATTCTTCCTGTACTAAGACACCGACAAAGCTGAATTGCTGTTTTGCTAGTCGCTTGAACTTGACTCACCTTGAGTTTTTCAAAGTTGGCAACATTTCGGAACGCCGCTTTTGCACAATTTAAGAGCTAAAGTCACTAATTATCTCTCTATACTGAATTCAACGATTGAGTAACATTAGCAGAGAACTGACATACAACAATATAGTTTACAGCATCTATACTAATATCATAAAGCTGAAGAGTTTTTTGTTTGTTTGTTTGAACGCGGTAATCTCAGGAACTACTGATCCGAATTAAAAAAATATTTCACTGTTGGATAGCCCATTTATTGAAGAAGGCTATAGGCTATATAACATCACGCTACAATCAATAGGAAGCAATGAGAAATATTACAAAAACGGGGAAAATTTACGCAGACGAAGTTGCGCGGGACAGCTAGATAATGAATAAAGACAAGAGGTTTAGGAGCCAACACAATGTTATATTTAATTGATGATGCCAGACGCCAGGTCTCGAATTTACCATTTTACATATTCAATTATTTTAAAGAATTTCATTTTTCGTTGACTAAGAGGTCTCCAGCCGTCTGAAAGCATATTTATATAACGTTAATTCAACAAAGAAATGTTTTGTCTTTGTTTTAAAATTTATTTTCACAACAGAAAAAAAAAATGCTGTCAGTAAAGTCAGTTTATGGACGATAATTTTACGTGATAACGTCATAAGAAAACAATGATGTCATTGTAATAAGCAACCATGCCTGTGACAGGTTTTTTTTAAATTTCCTATTGTATCGCTTGTCGCTACAATCGCCAAAACATTGATAAAATTATAATAAACTGGTTGTTTTTTTTTTATTTTATCAAAGTTTGCCTGTATTATGTATTGCCTGTGACAACTTTAGTGGACACGGGCGCATGCGCCCGACGGCCACGATACTTTAGCTTATAAGCAGACGGAACGTGACGGACCGTGACATTCAACCTATCAGCAGGTGAAATGTGACGGACCGTGACACTTTTTTGTGCGTGCACCCAGTCGTCGATTTATATAAAAAAAAATAGATTAAATAAACTACATATACAGTGTTACAAATAAGAAGGTTAGTAACTAGTATACCTACTTACCTACAACGCCTTATAGATTATGCACTGTCAAGCTAAATCACCGTCTTCCTCTTTATAAAAACGTTTTGATAAGCAAGAGCTTGCTAATTCGAATATCCCACCCTACTTAAAAAACGCTTCGGACGAAGTAAAAATTCAAACCCAAATGCGTATGTTTCGGAGTTACGAATAAATGTTTAGTTAATAGGATGTGCTATTTTGTACTCGCTTTAAAAGATCGATGTATGCTTACTATTGTTTTTTGACGTGATAGCATTTCATAAATGAATGACCGGGTGCACGCACGAAAAAGTGTCACAGTCACGTTCCGTCTGCTAATAGGCTGAACTATTGTGGCCGTCAGGCGCACGTTTGCACCTGCACCCGGTTCCACTAAAGCTGTCAGAGGCATGGTCGTTTATTAGTGTCATCAATGTTTTAGCGATTAAAGCGACATGCAATGCAATAGGAAAAAAAGCTATCACAGGCATGATTGTTTAATATAAAATGTCATCAATATTTTCTTATGACGCTATTACGTAAAATAATCGTTCGTAAACCGACTTTACAGACAACCATTATTTTTATTAATTCATAAGATAATTGAAGACTCAGACCGGGAATCGAAACTATCACAGTCATTAGCCATGCAATTGAGAAAAAAAACATCAAAACAAACAATAAAACAAACAAAAGATTGTTACAAAAGAATGACGTCATTGTTTTGTATTTCTTATAAATTAGTACAAGGCGCATCGTTAGACGTTTCTTAAAAAGATACTGATTTGATTTGACAGTTGTCTACCCTATCGCATCCCATAATGGCCCTTTTTTACCTTCTGTTTCAACCCACCGTTTTCAAATAATTACTTCTTCCAAAAAACAGTCACTGTCATACTGTATACATTAGATATAATCATTATTAACAATGTAACATAAAATGTCCAAGTTTTATATAGAAGATGCATTATTTATGGGAAATAAAATCAAATAAAGTGCTTTTTGTTTATACCAAAAGAGAATGATTCAATACAGCTTTTTATTTAGATTCAAACAAATCGAAAAGCCTTAAAACATTGGCGACATAAATAAGAATCAGATATTTCTTATGCTGAGTACTCACTAGCGATCTATGACTGTAACTGGATAGATACAGTAACGAGATTGTAGTTTATTCATAAGTATGTGTGCAACAATTTTACAGTTATAAACTGAATACGTATTTGAGTTGTCAAAATGGTAGTGGTAAACTGAAAGCATGATTTTCTTAGTTCTGCATTTAACGTATAAACATACATGAAATGTTGGCAAAAAGGTAGACCCGTAACTATGCAATAGTTAGGTAGTTTCAATCATGGCGTAACCAGGGGAGGATGGGTGGGATGGAATCCCACCTCTCACCAACTGCAAAAATATAAGCGCATTTGACCCTCGTTAAATCAACTTTATCGCCGAAATCTTCCCCCCTACCGCCGAAATTACGAAAACAAGCCCCGAAAAACGATCATGGATATTACCTATATGCCAATAATACATTAATAATAAGTAGAAGAATGAATATCTTATTGTCATTGGTCCACTGAGAGCTGCACGTGTTACAGTGTTGTTGTTCACGAGCCCGCAGACAATTTTATTAGTAACAGTAAAATAATATGGTTACAGTTACAGCTCGCTAATGAGTACTCAGCTTCGGATACAATACAAAATACCACTAGTATTTCCACGTTCGTAAGCAAAGATAATAGAGCTATATGTGTGTTCTGAGTACTTAAGTATATCTTAACAAAATTGGTATTTGCAGATAACATAATAAGTTTGTGAAAACAAAGTTGCGAGTTCCTATCAGGTCTCGTCTTGTTTCACAACTCAACAACAATCTCCTTTTATAAGACAAAAGGCTTACACGAAGTTTTGTAGACAAAGGCGAATAATACAGGTTCACGCTCGCGGTCACTTTGTAAGCGAAGATGTCGCTCAGAATGAGATCGTAATTAACAAAGAGGTCTGTTAAGAAAATATCTAATATATAAAATTCTCGTGTCACAGTTTTCGTTGCCGTACTCCTCCGAAACGGCTTGACCGATTTTGATGAAATTTTGTGTGCATATTGGGTAGGTCTGAGAATCGGACAACATCTATTTTTCATCCCCCTAAGAGTTTGTTTGTTTGTTTGAACGCGATAATCTTAGGAACTACTGGGCCGCATTGAAAAAATATTTTATTGTTGGATAGCCCATTTATCGAGGAAGGCTATAGGTTATAACATCACGCTACGACCAATAGGAGCGGAGCAGCAATGAAAAATTTTGTAAAAAAAAAAAAGGGAAAATTTACGCAGGCGAAGTTGCGCGGGTCATTGCCCACCCCTAACATTTATAACTATACTATAATATTTTAAAGCTGAAGCTGAAAGTTTGTTTGTTTGTTTGAACGCTATAATCTCAGGAACTGCGGGTCCTAAATAAAAAAAATATTTTACTGTTAGATGGCCCATTTATCGAGGAAGGGTAAATGATTTTTATTATTATTATTATTATTATTATTGTTTTATAACATCACGCTACGACCAATAGGAGCGGAGCAGCAAGGAAAAATGTTGTAAAAAAAAAGGGAAAATTTACGCAGACGAAGTTGCGCGGTAGCGGTCAGCTAGTATATTATAGATCTTATACCAAACCTTTAATTATTTACGCGATTAAGACCCGCAATATATATATATTCATAATGTGTACAAATCGCGAAAGTTTATTAACATTTGAAGAGGTCTGTGTTTTTACCCGACTGTAAGGAAGGGTTAGGTTTTTCGCGCGTATCTTGTATGTATGTATGTATGTTATATTCTTTATTACCTGACAATCCACTGGACGGATTTATACAATTGACACGTCGTTAGATTTGTCTTGACCGCCCAAGTCTTCATAGATAAGGTACTATTGAAAAAAATAAACATGGCGGCTGTGACAACTACCAAAAAGTATTAAATAATAAAAAAAAATGGCAATGATAAAAAAAAACCATTTCATGACAAAAAAGACCTTATTGCAACGGCCGTGGTCACAGGAAGACTGTCTTTCCGTGACCACGGCCGTTGCAATACGGTCGAAACGTCGGGCAATAAATAAGGTATTTTACCTTAAATTATTCACGCGATTAAGACCCGTAATATATATATTTTAATAATGTGTACAAATCGCGAAAGTTTATCAACATTTAAAAAAGATAGAAACAAGATCCCCTACATAATTATATAATTATGTAGGGGATCTTGTTTCTATCTTTTTTGGGCAGGCAGGTTTTTTTTTATTTTATTAATTTATTTTTTATATAAAGATTCAGTGATTTAGTCTAGTTTGATCTGAGAATGTTTATTTTTTGTAAATCTTTATTTATTCTGTTTCTGGAATAATTAAAAACATTAACAATTTATAAACAGATTTTGATTTAACTAAAAATGAATATATTTTGTTTCTCATCCTATTTACCTATTACTAAAGTAAATCCGCGGTAAAGGGAACCTCTTCGCAAAAAATAGCTTTCTAGATCCAAGTGCTTTGGGTTAGTTCAAAAATTCTAAGTCATTTATTCTCTTATCAACGTTTCATGAGTAAATAATCGAGGTAAGACTTTCTTTTTTACCCGACTGCGGAAGGTAATTTGTTTGATGTGTATGTATGTAGGTGTGTTCCTTTGTGGCACTATATAGACCAAACGCGTGGGCTGATTTTGATTATTCATTCGCCATCGATTCATATTAATTTTGCGATCGTTACTAAAGACATGACAGCACTCAAAATTCAAAATGTCGACAGCCAGACGCCATATTGTGATGGAGAAAAAAATTAAAATCAACAAACTATGTCAAGTGAGGTATCATCGTGCAGGTATTTTAAAATCATGATGAGGTTTCTTAAATCATTTTTCACTTAAAATAACCGTTTAGGATATATAGCCCTTTAAAGTTTATTACCAACAATTTAACTCATATTTTCAGTAGTTACAGTTATTACGTTACGTCTTAAACTCTTAACTTAACTCAGCACTAGAAAGTATTAAATAAAAAAAAAAATAAAAAAAAAAACAGCCTTCTTAAAAAAAGATTGAAACAAGATAACCATGTTACTGGCGAAGTGTATTGGTTGGTGTTGTCTGTTGCTTCATAATATCCTGTCCATGGAGGCGAAGCCAGTCCTGTGCTTAAGGCAACTTGGGTCTTTGTTGCCAATACGCAAGCCAGTCAAGTAATACGCACGCGCCTATTATAAAAAATGCAAAACCTTTTAGGGTTTCGTAGCCAAAATGGCAAAAAACGGAACACTTATAGTTTCGTCATGTCCGTCTGTCTGTCTATCCGTCCGTATGTCACGGGCATTTTAGACTTCTCAATGCATTTCGGTGAAAAGGTGTCTTATGGTGGCCGCTACTTAGTTTGATAGCTATATAATAAAAATAAATATTTTTAGGTAGGGGCACTCCATACTACGTAATAGAAGCTGATTTTTTTTTTCGCCTAACATCTACGTGTGGCACATCATTCGACAGGTCTTTTAAAAACATTTTAAGGTTTCAAAAAAACTTTTTTGATTAAGTAAATATTTTTGGAAATAATCGCTCCGAAAGTTGCTTAAATGCCCCCCCCCCCCCCCTTTAACTTTTGAACCGTGTGACCAAAAAATATGAAAAAAACCACAAAGGCGCTTAGCAAATTTTTAACTAAAATTATTTCGTATATTATGATCGGCTATACTGTCATTGAGTTATAGCCGAAAAACTGCTTCTCACAACAAAAGGACGTCAGTGCCATGAACATGCCATGAACTCATGCAATCATTTAAGGCTCTTGTCCGGTTTTTTTTTTCTAAATTCATAAAAAGAACATGTCTGATGTTCAGAACTTTAACATTTTATTCCCGTACAGAATGACCAATGACTGATGATTTTTTATTTTTTTTAGCTTTGGGTTTTTACTAATTATTTTCTTTAAAAAACCTTACCTGAATAAAGCCGAACTAAACAAAAAAAAAAAAATATTCAAATCGGTAAAGTAATTCTAGAAAATACGTTTCATAGTATAGTATTCATAGATAGATATAGCCATCATAAGCGCAAAATCTATTGTGCAAAACTAACATAAATTCTAGACTTCATCGCTCCAAAAAGCTTCTCAATATTTTCTCAGTATAAAAGATACTCTTATTACCCAAACATATAAATATTTTGCTAGAAAACTCAAATACATTTCCAAACCAATAACAATGTTTACTACATCCAACTGACCACCGCTCCTATCTATTCGTAGCTCTCAAATGTTTCAAGATAAAGTTCCACAAATATCCTCCTTGGGCTGAATTGTTAAGCAACCAAGTATTTTTTTGGCTCCGAATATGTGAGAGGCTTATCTTTTGTGCTCTAGAAAATATTCATGTCGTAAATCTTATAGGTACCTATATACTCGCTTTTGTACGAAGAACTGAGTTTTTTGTTGAAGATAATCCCAGGTAAAGCAGAACAGATTTGCAACGTTGCGAATTTGAACCGAATGAAAGTTTTTTAATGTCTGCTTTGGTTGCAGAGTCGTGATTGCATATGTAATGTCGGGGATTACAATGTTTGTTTCTGATTTCAGGATAGCAGAAACGGCTCAGATGGGACTATCTGCTGAGTCATTATGACGCTATGACTGTTGATTTTATTTGAACGATACGAGAAGAAAGAGATTTGTTTGTGTTAAATATGAATGGAAGTGTCTACAATACGTTTATTAGAATGGATTAGGCGTATTAATATACGAGTTCATCTACAGTACTGCGTACTGTGACCTACATTTGTGTAATGAAGATTTATAAATAAACACAAATTAAATAAATGAAAGAACTAATTAATACCTACGTTCGAGAAATAATTTGATTTTCAACCAAGGTCATCAAACTCGGTAAAAATGTTAAGCAATTCATCAGGTAACTAAAATCACGTTTATTTTCGCATCAAATTGTACTCGAATAATGTACCTACTGTACTTAATCCGAAAGTTTAAAATCAGTGTTTGTTTTTATTAAAGACAAGCTTTTGCCCTTGGCTTCATCCCCGTTAAGTTCCCTCATCCCCGTAAGGTTAATTTCCGTTCATCGCGGCCGCGCGCGGCTGACTACGTGTGGCTGACGCGTGCGGTTCATCATCACTCTGACTATTGTCGCATACGCCGCTGATGTGACAATAGTCAGAGCGTGCGCGCAGCCTATAT
Organism: Herminia tarsipennalis; assembly: GCA_945859575.2. NCBI lineage: Eukaryota > Metazoa > Arthropoda > Insecta > Lepidoptera > Erebidae > Herminia > Herminia tarsipennalis. Next base: position 13,756,711 of record OX243855.2, read on the forward strand.
CAGTAGTTCGGCCACGCGCCGTCTGTCGAAGACCTCGGAAGCGGTGCCATAGATTCTCACACTCCGACTATTGTCGCATCCGCCTTAGAGCTTGAGTTTTTTTCGCATACTATGTTTAAATTACAAAAGAAACCTCTCCGCGAAATATCAGCTTACTAAGATCAAGAATTTTGGCTAGACATAAACTCGCTGTGACTTCAAGTAATGTAATTACAATCCGACGGACACCAAAACTCATGGGAAATCATTTCACATTTTGCATTAGGATGCACTTGAACCGCCGTGTCGGAAATAAGTCTATAGTTAAAAAAAATATTTCGATTTCTTAATTAAAGCATGATCAAGAGTACCTAGTATAATTTCAAACGATTACGTGGTTTTAACGATATTTTTGGAAGATAATTACTTTCCGTATAGTAAATACTAGCTGTGCCCCGCGGTGTTACCCGTAGTTTATTAGTATATGTGTTAATAAAGGGTGTCAGCTAACTCCACATCAAGGTTTATTAAAATCGCTTCAGGCGTTTAGACGTGAAGAAGTAACAAACATACATATAGCGTAAATTTTATCCGTTTTTGCAATATTTCTTATTGCTGCTCCGCTCCTTATTTCTTCACTATTTAATGGATGTTATTATACACATAAACTTTCCTTTCAATCACTCTATCTATTAAAAAAACCGCTTCAAAATCCGTTGCGTAGTTTTAAACATTTAAGCATACATTGGGATATGGGGACAGAGAAAGCGACTTTGTTTTATACTATGTAGTGATGTTGTAAAACTATATAAGATATTAATTAGTAAATATTCCCATTATCTATACTAATATTATAAAGCTGAAGAGATTATTTGTTTGTTTGAACTCAGGAACTAAGGCTTCGAATTGAAAAATTATTTCATTGTTGGATAGCCCGTTTATCAAGGAAGAAGAAGGAAGGTATAACGTCAAGCTACGACCAATAGCAGCGAAACAGCAATGAGAAATGTTGCAAAAACGGGAAAAATTTACGCAGACGAAGTTGCGCGGGACAACTTACATTATATTCATGTAACTCTTACGATTTTCGCAGCGCACGCCAAAATATCTCGCAGATGGCTGAATTCTATCTGCCTTAATTGACACTTTTTGTTATATTTCAGACAATGTACGGAATATATTCACGCGAAAGCAAGTAGGCTATCTACTTGCTTTCGCCGGGCGAATATATGGCTATAATAATGGCTCCGCCCGCGTGGATGTCGGTTATCGCGATAAAAACTATCCTATGTCCTTCCCGGGACTTAAACTATCTCCACACCGAATTTCATCTTAATGAGTTTAGCTGTCTGAGCGTAAAAGCGTAACAGATAGACAGAGTTACTTTTACATTTATAATATAAGTATGGATATATTATTCTGATGTTTAAGTTACATAATTGTAAAAATCATTATAATCCATTCAGTAGTTTTTGCGTGATAACGCAACTAATATACATAACATACATATCCATACATCCACAGAAACTCTCACATTTATAATATTACTAAAGATAATAATACACATGAATTCCATTAAATGCAGTTGTCACACATAAAGCCAGTCCGAATAAGTCAAATCAATATGAACGAAAAGGTCAGTTTTAAAACAGCGGCGCCTACAAAAAGTCAACACACCTAAGTACAACCACGCTAAGTGCAAAGACTTTTTGAAAATAAATTCACATTTTTTATTTGATTCACGAACAATTTTTCAAACTGTAATAACTTTGACATTTGTATGTGACGTGAATTAAGTAGCCAAGAGAACTGAAACTTTCAGTCTACGTTCTGATAAGTAGAAGTTCGTAGTATGAAGAAAAATAATTTATTACCACCTACCGTCTCGAAGTTCATGCAACTCTGGAGAAATTTTATCAAGCTGCCTACACACTTTACGGTAAGTTATGGGTAAAAACACCGACCTGTTGGTCTGGTGATTAGTGACTCTGACAGCTATCCCAGAAGTCGTGGGTTCAATTCCCACAAGGGACACCACTTTATATGATCCACAAATTATTGTTCCGAGTCTGGGTGTACTGACTGATGTTTCATCTAATTCGCGACACTAGTGCGGGAGGTGTTTCTTTTTGACGTGATGACGACTTATAAATCGATTACTAGATGCACTCACGAAAAATTGTCTCGTTATTGATTCACTAAGCAACGGTCACGTTATTGATTGTTTGCTAATCAACAGCGAATGGCGATTGCAGTGACATGATATGCCATATATAATTGGAGCTAAAGTTATTGATTGGTTATTAAACAACCCGAATGGCGATATGTCATCAATGTTTTCTTATGACGTTATCACGTAAAATTATCGTCCGTAAACCGACTTTACAGACAGCCAATTTTTTTATAGAAAACACATCAGGATTATGTTTTAAATAGTACTTGGTTACCTCATGTTTTTCATTAAGACCATTGGTCAAAATTCATTATGATTTGTTTAGCGATTTAGTTGTAAAAAGGTTACAAATATACACTCTTTCAAATTTAGAATATTAGTTAAGACTAGCTACACACAGGCAATAAAATAAGCATATGACACTCACAAATAATGTAGATTTCCATTGGTAAAAGAATTTTCAAAATCGGTTCCGTAGATCCAGAGATTACCCCCCTACAACCTCATAAACTTCCAAACTTTACCTTTTTATAATATTAGTATAGAAGTATAGATATTATATATTATTAATTATTGTTAGTAATTAGTATATTGGTATAGATTAGAATTATGAGAGATATAAAAATGAACAGTAAATTAACAATTAAAAGTACATAACATTGCTTCATTGATGGGTTATCACTTGATTAAAATATCACTCGATTCGACGACTGTGTATACTTTTCTCATTGGTCACTAAGAATATCGAATGTATAGTATACGAGTATAATAAAATAAGGATCTTATTGAGACAATTTCAGAAATATACAACAGTTAGCAGGTTTATGATGAGTTTGTATGACTAGCCTTGTTTTTTTAAATTCTAATATGTTATTTTTAAGAATATAGAAAGAACCAATCGTCTACCCTTTGATATGTAATGTCTGCATTCCTAATTTCGATAAATGATTATTCTGATGTAATGTCCGGCATCTCAAATTAAAGCCCGTCATTTGTCAAAACTTACACCATACTTAGTATAAGTTGCCTAATTACAATTTTATTCAAGTCTTACATAAAGGAAATCATTAAAATAAGGAAATATCAATAACTTCCATAATTAAATAAATACAAGTTCAATTAATTCGAATTTCAAACAATAATCCATCAATACTTGTAAAGTCAAATACTCAATACTACCAATACTCAAAGTGTTGTGTACTTCAGTATTTACTGATAGTTAATGATATGTTCGAACATGTTTACCTTCAGTTATTTAGTTAAGTAATAAGTATTTACTCGGGATGAAACGCCATGGATGATTATTCCGACTTCAAAATGTAAATTTCTCAATAAATTTTGTGAGCAATTTCATGATCGAATATTGAATATTTTGGTTTAATGAGTAGGTATGATACATGTATGTATATTGTTTATAATTTGTATATTATAGAAAGGGTTCAAGTGGCAATTTGTTTGCCTTGTCAAATAACAAAACATCCCAGTTTAAATTGAACTGTCCTACCATTTTATGAATGATAGGTATAAATCAACAGTGTTCAACAGTTATTCTTCTGTGAAATAGTAAACAATGTTAACGCATCACTGTGTTTCGGTTGAAGGGCATTGTCGCAAATAAAATTACTAGACAAATGAGATTTACAAACTAATGTTTTAAATGAGGAGTGCGGTGCGGTGACATTCAGATCTTTGCCAAATAAAGATTTGGGTGGCACTGACACTGTTATGAGCTAGCGTGACGCTTACTATCAGACGCACAACCAGCTCGCCTATTCGTTTCGTTGTAAAATGCCATCATGAAGTCCAAATACTTAATCCCTATATAACAGCGCAGCTCGAGGGTATTATAAAATTGTAATGTCCCCAGACTATTTCGGATTTTCAGCTCAAATTTGCAATAAATTTTTTGACCACTTATCTTATGAAGTTTTGACTAACAAGTGGGTCAAAATTGTTTGCCAATTTTGTAGCAACTACTTACAAACGAACATAATAACTAACTAACTTGTAATAACTAAATCGTGCTATTTTATACGTGCTATGGTCACGGGTAGACTGTGACCACGGCCGTTGCAATACGGTCGAAACGTTGGGCAATAAACAAAGGTATTTAGCCTTAAAACAAAATATTTACGGGCTTAAGACCCGTAGCTTATAAAATTCAATAATGTGTACAAATCGCGAAAGTTTACGAACATATATTGTGATCATATATCGTGCTACACTGTAAAAATGTTAATATATAGGTATTCACCGCAGAATTTTGTGTAGGTTTAAAAGTTTCACCACAGTATATAAAATGCGAGAATTAAACAATTTTATATCACTTAAACTACCATGAAACATGCCACTGTCTGCTTGAATAAAAAACGAAAAAACCAGGTATGCTCAGTGTAGGGTTCAGCAACCGTTATCTATCTTTATATATAATATATATATATATATATATATATATATATATATATATATATATATATATATATATATATATATATATATATATATATAATTATATTATATTATGTGCGTGCATAATTATATACAGGGTGGAATTTTGTAATGCCACCTGGAGGGGAAGTACTCTTAATACTTTAGATAGAAAATTTTACTCAAAGGAAACATTTCTTTATTTTTGAAAAGAAAAAAAAACGGCATTAAAGATTTTTAAAAATTCGCTTGCCGCACACGGTAATCGAACCGACTAAAATCTGTAAAAGTACCGTGTACTTTTATTGCATTGATTGTTAGGGTCAATAAGGATGAAATCTCTTTAGCAAACTTCATAAATTGAATTACATGAAAACAATTAAATTTTAAATTAATTTAATTATGTACAAAAATTTAAACTAACTAATTAATTGCTCGAAATGGGCTCCATTTTCTTGGATACACAAATTTATTCTTCTAACGAATTCATTTCTAGTTACCTTCAATAACGTATTGTGGTGAATGTTATAAATCGTATCCTGAACTTCAACTCTCAACTCGTTTACATTCTCATAAGATTTAGTGTAAATTTGATTTTTTACATATCCCCACAAAAAAAAATCTAAAGGGGTGAGATCTGGTGATCTCGCAGGCCATCTGATTGTGCCGTTTGTACCAATCCAGGTATTAAAATGGTTATTAATGTAGGCAGTAGTGATTCTGCTGTTATGGGCTGGAGCACCATCTTGCTGTAGAATTATTTGGTTTCGCTCTTCCTCGGGGAAACCATTTAACTCGTTTCTTAATAAATCGAGTATTTCTAAATACTTAACAGTGTTTAAGTGACCTTCGTATACATGGACTAACACAACCATATTTCTCATAATTCCGCACCAAACGTTGAAAGAAAATCTTACTTGACTGTTAGTTTCATGAACACGAAGAGGATTCACTCTAGACCAATAGTGATTATTGCGGCGATTGTACATGCCGTTATTGCTGAAGTTGGTTTCGTCAGACCATACAATGTTACTCAAAAAATTAGGGTTACGGTCAATTTCTCTCAGCATGTTTTGACAAAATTGTAGTCGTCTCTCACAATCCCCAGGATGCAATTTTTGTACCAACCGACCATCACGATAACATCTAAACTTATACTTTTTCAGCACTTTAAGTATGCGAGTGTGGGTTGTTCCAATTACTTCGGCAGCATCTATGCTTGAAGCCTTCGGAAATGCTTCGAAGTATGTTAAAATATTTAATTCAAAATCAAAGTTGTTTTGTTGAAGAGGGCGCCGTCGCTTTTTGAAACTTCCAGTGTTCTTTAAATTTTCTATCATTCTTTTCAGTACAAATCGAGTTGGTGTCTGACGGTCTCGATATCTCTCTCTATACCACCGCAGAGCACGATTCACATCTTTATTATTTAAAAAATAAGCTTCCATTAAATCAAATTGCTCTTGATAAGCCATTTTTACCGTGAAACAATTATGAAATGATTTGTAAAAACAATCAAATGTGAATAACAGATGAAAATCTTTTTTCAAATGTAACATTCCATATTTAAACTACGTCATACACGCAGTTATGTCGCATCTAAGAAAGGAGTCTGCATTACAAACATGTGCAAATTGCAATCGTCTTATCTAAATAGTAATTCGTCATTTCGATGGATAAATGACGTCAATGATAATAATTAATGAATAACATAAGTACACAGATAGATCTTTGAGTAAAAGTGCTTTAACTTGACCCATTGAATTAATAATTTAAGATTTCATTGTTTTCCATTCATTTAACTTCTGAAAATGGAGCTCATTTCGAGCAATTAATTAGTTAGTTTAAATTTTTGTACATAATTAAATTAATTTAAAATTTAATTGTTTTCATGTAATTCAATTTATGAAGTTTGTTAAAGAGATTTCATCCTTATTGACCCTAACAATCAATGCAATAAAAGTACACGGTGCAACTTTTACAGATTTTAGTCGGTTCGATTACCGTGTGCGGCAAGCGAATTTTTAAAAATCTTTGATGCCGTTTTTTTTCTTTTCAAAAATAAAGGAATGTTTCCTTTGAGTAAAATTTTCTATCTAAAGTATTAAGAGTACTTCCCCTCCAGGTGGCATTACAAAATTCCACCCTGTATATATGTATATAATTCTTCTGTGCGTGTGTATGTTACGAAACTGTATTGTGCCCATTGAGGTTGATATATCCAATCTCGTGTACTCTCCTTTTAATATTTTTGATCTCTTGTTTTTACATCAGTTCTCTAATGAAGTGTATAATATAATGGTGGCAGCGCCTTACCTGCATGTACAGTTTATAAACAAAGTTTTTTTTTCTTGTTGAGAGGTCCGTAGCTACTACGTGGGCCGGTACTGATTGGGAACCGGTGTAATCCCTTGTCATCAGATATGTTGAAGCGTAAGCATTCATTGTAAACATTGGCAATTTGAAAAGAGTGACCGCAAGCTTTTATTATTTCAGTGGAGTGCCGCTCCTAAAAATATTTATTTTTATTACTTAGCTATCAAACTAAGTAGCGGCTACGAGACATCTTTTCACCAAATTTAATCAATATTTTTTGGATAGTCTTCGAGTTAATGCCAGTGCACAGTGACATACGGACGGATAGATATTACGAAACTATAAGGGTTCCATTCCTAGCATTTTGGCTACGGAACCCTAAAACTCATGAGTGAAAAATAATAACATTGTATTATTTATTATCCAACGCGGTGTATATATGAATATTTTGATGGAACAGGTGAATGATTTCGTACAATTATGGTAATGGATAGCACAGTTGAATTGGAATATTTAAATATTCACTGGATGCCATAGTGTATCGTGTTTGCAAGTAATTCAGTTGTGATGTAAATTAAAACGCGAAAATAATGCAACAAACCTTATATTACTAATACTTCGATAAATTCCATTTGATTTTAGTATAAATTTTGATTGACTATTCTAAACAATGTCAAAGTCAAAAATACTTTATTCATTTAGGTTACAAATGCAACCCTTATGAACGTCAGACAAAATTTAGAATAGAATGATTCTACATTTAATGTCAAGTTCGCAAGAGTAAAGCCGTGAGAAAAGAACTTGACATTAAAAACTCATGGTCACATTTTTTAAAATGCCAGTTTTTACAATACATTTGTATATATACAGTAAAGCCAGTAAGGTGCTGCAACTATATGTTGCTTACAAGGTTGTAATAATAGTGTTGTTATTTATTTTATTTTATTATTTGAGAGACCAAATAAATAAATAAATAAAATAAACCACAAATTACTTTTTTAAAAAAACCTTCTTATTCTAGCTTCAAATAATCATTATTTAATAGATTCTTGATCGATATCAAAATGTTACGAATTTTTCCATCTCGCTTCTCAGCCGGCCAACAAAAACGTGCGACAAGGCAGTATGTTCCAAAAATCTACTCTGGCAACAAACTCCGGGCCACTTCTAACTTTTCCTGCAAAACGTTAACCACCTCTTGCATAAAATATAATTGAATTTCACAATATACATAGTCACCATCATCATCATCATCATCAGCTTATCGCAGTCCACTGCTGGACATAGGCCTCACTAATTGCACGCCACTTTGTTCTATAAGAAGCCGAAAATGTACATAGTGTCTGTCAAAAAAGGTTACAAATAACATATATCTTATGTATAAAATTCTCGTGTCACAATGTTAGTTACCATACTTCTCCGAAACGGCTTGACTGATTTTCATGAAATTTTACACCCCTAACATTTATAACTATACTATAATATTATAAAGGTAAAGAGTTTGTTTGTTTGTTTGATCGCAATAATCTCAGGAACTATGGGCCCGAATTAAAAAAATATTTTACTGTTAGATTATACATTTATTGAGAAAGATTATAAGCTAATAACATCAGGCTACGACTAATTGGAGCGGAGCAGCAAAGAGAAATGTTTCAAAAACGGGGAAAATTTACGCAGACGAAGTTGCTCGGGACAGCTAGTAAAATGTATAAATAATGTTAGTAATCTGTAATGAAGGTACGAACATTAACGTAGAGAAGGACTGCGCCATAACCTCACAAAATTTACCACTCTCTAGAAAAAGACAACGCTACTTTGTGGACAATACCTGTCAAAGGCCGCAAGAGTTTTCTCTCTCTTTCACGCTTTGCAGTCAATATTTACTTATTAATTGAAAGGGATGGCATGATGGTCCAGGTCTATACGGTCTATCGGTACGAGTAAGACTAAGTACAAGATTATATTACTACTTATGTGTTGCTAATCTATATAAGTAAACGATTTCATTAGCCTATATATTAGAGGACTACCAGTTTTGTTGTTATATATTTTAATTAAAGGTATATTGAAGGATGGTTGTATGTATTGACTGCCTCTGTGGCGCGGTGGGAGTGTATCCGACTGCTACGCAAGAGGTCGTGGGTTCGATCCCCACCCAGGATAAAACTTTGTGTGATGAGCACGATGGTTTATTCTGTGTCTGGGTGTAATTTATCTATAATATGTATGTATTTAGAAATATTTAAGTATGTTTATCAGTTGTCTAGTTTCCATAGTACAAGCTCTGCTTAGTCTGGGATCAGATAGCGTTGTGTGAGTTGTCCCAAGATATTATTATTATTATATATCGATAACCTCCGGCTCGTAGCTTCTTAACATTACGATAAATAACTTTGTAACTGATATTACAAAGTTATTTAAAAAAAAAAAAAAAAAATATTTTAACCTTTAATCACCTACCATCTACAGACTATTTGACTAGAGTAAAATCGTTGTTCATTGTGAGGTTTAGGTTAGAACTATTTTACTCCGGAGTCTCACAGACCTCGGAGTAAGATCATTGTGACGAAGTAAGTGGTGGATACCGAGGCATTTATCACCGAAATTTTAAATCGACCGCCTTTAAGGATGGCTAAACACATTCTCAACATAAATATAAAAAGATTATAATAAGGTTGTGGAAATAAATTAAACAATGTTTACCGGAATGTGATGGTAAGTTAAATTTAAATTGACAACACAGAAACATAGTAGGTACATATAGGTACTTACCAAACGAAGCTACTAATTATGTTGACGAAAGTACTGATATGATTACGTAATGTAGGTAGTAAGTAAGGTAAGGTAGTTGGTAAGTTTTAAAAATGTACTGCTTTCTAAGCAGAGAAGGGATAATTTTGATAATGTCATTTTTTGAGCACGTTTTGACTACCTAAATACGTCCACCGCGGCCGCTGCAACTAATCGTTACTGAGGGTTCGTGGCGTGCAAAACGCACCGCTTGCCGACGCCGCCCAGCTCGCCGCGCCGCGCACCATGACCGAAGTCGTGACCAGGTCGAGGGTCAACAAGGATTTATCTTCCAAAACTGATAGTACAAAGTTAATTTAAAAAAGCCTCGAGAGGGAGGTTATTAGTAAATTACAAATCAACCTGTTTAAGAGAGCTCTTAAATAAACTAGGGTATTTGATAGTAAACAGCTAATAAACTCAATATACTTTTAGCACCCGAGTTTTGTATGAAACTGTACAATGTTGCATTTACCTATTTGCAGTAAAGAGCAAGGCACATACTCTTGATGCAGTGGAACTACTTACCTCCTTGAAATGTAACCAGTTTTGTTACTATGTTGGAAGTTATTATGTTATTTATTTATACCTGTGGCTCCACTCGTGTGGATGCCGGTTATTGCGATAATCCTAATCTTTTAGTTTAGTTCAATTAATATTAAGGGTTCGTTTCCGTGAATCGCGGCCGATCGCGCTTACGACAAGCGGCTGACGCGCGCGATTATCTTTGCGCGCGACCAATACGACAATAGTCGGAGTGCACGCGCAGCCTACGTCAGTCGTCGGCCGCGCGCGTCTGTCGCATACCTCGGAAACGGCGCCATATATTCTCATACTCTGAGTATTGTCGCATCAGCCGCTCGCGTCAGACGCATGTCGTAAGTCGCGCGCGAAATGAACCTTAAGATGGATGATTTGTGTCATCTAGGTTGCTTAACTTCATAATTTAAAGTTGATGCCACAGTTATACCTAAATGATTTTCATGTGTAAACTAGTAGTTTTCCAAAAAAATTTATATCTTTAAAATTCCAATAAAGTAATAAAAACTGTTAATATCGAACACAAACAACAAAACAGGCATAAAAAACCATTGTGTCCGGAGAAACCCTTAATTAGTTTTATTCTTTTAAAGTCTTGTTTTCTAAGGATTAAAAAAAGATTTGTTCATCTATTAAATAAAAAGACAGCCTGATCGATAATACAGATGCGTAAAAGTAGGTTTTACTACTATAAGTAGGTACTAGTGGACAAAACGAACAGTCGACGATTTTCATGTAATATTTAATATTCACACTGTAGCAATCACGAGAAGCGCTTTTATTTGGTTATGAAGCTTTTATCTTTCACAGTTGAATATTCTGTAATCTTTATTGAAAATTTTGAAACAGACAGAACAAAAACTCTTTTAATAAAATAATATGTTGGCTTCAGGCTACGATTTTTATTTATTGATCGTAGTTAAGCTTTTCTCAATCTGCTTATATTTTTTTATTGGATGTGGGGAAAATGAACAAGCGTTTTATATATTGGCAAGTGATTACCACATTAAGCACATATAGTTCTTACCTTTGATGTAAGTAGATGCTCCTACTATCTACTATGTTGTACCCACTAAGACTGATTTTATTTTATTTTATCTCATGTTCCAATTTTTAATCAATATAATTTGCGTCAGTCCTCTAACATGGTGTATAGTATATTAGTGGCAGCACCTTACCTCCATATTAAGTTTATAAACATACATACATTGTAAAAAATATTATTAACATAGATTTGAAAAGAGTGGCCGCTAGTTATTATGCCTTATATATGCCATGTTCTTGTCTCCGGCTTTACCTATTGTTTGTGAAATTGGTATAACATGTAGAATCCCGACGCAATATCACAAAAATTGTTCTGCATCCTAAGAGAATTGAAAAAATATTTTTTTATTTTACCATCGCCCATGGATTTTTTTGTATATTTGGTAGGTATGTATAGATAGGCCATAAAGTTTTTTTTTTACTTCGTCTTTATTTTTTTATAAATAGGCGACTCCTGCATTACGAACAAACCCTGCATCGCGGGGGACTTTACAAACATACAAATCACGGACACAAAGCTCACCCAGACTCGGAACAAAAATTTGTGGATCACATAAAGTGGTGTCCAGTGTGGGAATCGAACCCAAGACCTCTTGCGTAGCAGTCGGATTCACTCCCACCGCGCCACAGAGGCAGTCAAAATATTTTTGTATGAATTGAACAAACAGGTAAATTTACGCAGACGAAATTGCGAGGATCCGCTGGTTTCTTTATAAAATATTACCTAGCTTCTATTTACACAATCACATTCACATATATTTTAAACTAACATGGGATTTAAAGTGACTTAACCCTAAAACCATGATAAAAGAGGATAGTATACCTATAAAAGGTTTATAAATCACTTATGTGGCTCTTTTGTCCCCATAATAGCTACATAAAGTGTCCCCGCAATATTCACTGTCGTTTCGTTGTGTATAAATCAGATCCTTACGGATATATTTCCTCGGTTGAACTATCTATGGTAGATTTATACCATGCGATCTCGAAGGTACCGTGCTTTTATCCGGGGTAAAAAGTAGCTTATAACTTTTTCGGGTTATAAAGTACCTCTATGCAGAAATTACATATTTTTTTTATTAAGTAAGAGAAAGACTATCGTATTAACAGGAGCCATAGTTATAATTAAAAAGTTTGCGGTGTTGCTGACGATAGGGACCATTTTATTTGAGCTCCCCAACGTATGGTGCAGTTGGTCAACTGTAGATCAAGCTGTATCTTCCCCTATAGTAAGCCGATTTTGATAAAAAGTATGTCAGTTATATATTATCTTTTATTATAAAAAAGATAACTAGCAATGTGGGATTAAGTCCCACATTACTAGCAATCTTGTTAACCCCTCTAGCTAAGCTCAAAGGCTTGTGATAGGAGGGGGTTCACGTCGGTAGTATAATGGGATTAATGGGTAGGATTCGAACCCGTGACCTCGTGATTGCGAGACCGAGGCCGATGCCTTAGCCATTAGGCTACCGTTGCTTCTATATATCCAGTATTTAGGTTAGAATATGTCCTTTAAAACAGAAAACAAACAATCAAACGGACATAATTGATTGAGATAATGATAACCATTATTTACAAAATGTGTCTATAGCAGAAAACTTCAAATTTGTCTTTCTGCAAAGTACCCACATCGACACACTGCGATATGCCAATATATCCATCCAAACGAAATCGTGGAGGAACGTCCGGTAAACGTGTCTCCCTATTGCGCCACGCTACGTAGGAAATACACTTCGGCGCGACCCGGTTGTTGTGTCGAAATCGTACAAAATAATGAATTAAATAGCACTTTTGAAAAACATGAGACAGTACATCTAAAATATTTATCGCCCGACTAAAACTGTCGGACTGACAACCTGTGACTTGATTGGGTAGAGTTAACTGATATTGATTACGGCGGGCAATCTCATTAGAAATACAATAATTGCATTTTTGAAAGATAAAATCAATTTTCAAAAATGCAATTATTGTATTTGTGAAGTCTTTGGCAAGAAATGCCTATAAAAATTACTTCAATCTCATTAGAGATTAGCAAACTGCCCAGGGGATATTAAAGTAGGTATACCAGTGAATGCGTAGGTACAAATGAACTCTCTATTGCCTCACTTTCATATTAGAATTGGACAGAAACACGATACGACCCAAGACATATTAGGCATAGGATCGACGGCTTAACGTGCGTGATCTCGGAGGTACGGGGCCTGTGACTTTGAATAGGGTCATCTATCTATAGTGGTAACTATGCTTAATCTCACAAATATTTCGATCCGCTTGGTCGTCTTGGACTCCTTAATGTGCCTTATCACTGCCAGAACTTGTTCAACATATCCAACAGTGTTGAAGTTACACTAATTCTCTTCGGAGTTAGTTCATTGCACACTGATAGCATCATATGCGTATAATAATAATCTAAGCTATATTATAGTTTGGTTATAAATACCAGTATATATATATACATATTTTTTTTTAAAGATAACTAGCAATGTGGGATTGTGGTCCCACATTACTAGCAATCCTGTTAACCCCTCCAGCTAAGCTCTATGGCTTGTGTTAGGAGTGGGTTCACGTCGGTAGTATAATGGTCAGGATTCGAACCCACGACCTCACGATTGCGAGACCGATGCCTTAGCCATTACGCTACCGCCGCTTAGATTTACGTATTGTATGTAATTTGTATATACATACAATACGTAAATCTAAGGACTTTAAACAAGTCATAAATCTATTAATAATTCTGTAATAAGTACACAGCTTTCAAGACATTCAAAGCTATGTTTGTGAAATAACTAATTAAGGTTTTTTTTCAAATCGAACCCGTATTTTTTTTTAAGAGTAAGATTAGTCACAAGACCGACATCTTAACGTGCTCTTCGAAGTATGTAGAGATGTAATAGTTTTCGAAAACAGTCTGAATCGACAGTAGTAACATTGCATAACATCGCAGATCTATATCCGTATTGCAACGACCGTGGTCTACCCGTGACCACGGCCGTTACAATAAGGTAAAAACTTCGGGCAATAAACAAGGTATTTTACCTTTATATTTGCATTATGTGTACAAATCGCAAAAGTTTATCAACATCAAGCTTTGTCAAAAAGTTGTTGTCGCTCGGTTACATTAACCCGTGGTGAGTTTGAACTAAAATATATTGCGCCTTATGAGTTCTGTGGTTTTAAACGTTTAAGTAGCTAGAGATATTGGACTTCTCTATGGCTGGCTAATAAATTCAGTGCATTGCTATAAGCGTAAAAGACGCCGGGCGGATAGACCACTTTCTTGGCCGACTGTACCTACATGAAAGTCATATCTAATCTTGTATTCCATTTGATCTTCGAATAATCAGCAATATACAATTTCCTTGCTACCCTGCACTAACTAAATAGTTTGGCACTAGTAATGTCGCTCAAAGACCGCAAGTTCCGTCAGTATTTACTTTGTCGTACCCGCATCGTAGCATGCATTCAGTAAATCATGTTATATATTTGACCGTAGCTGTTGCATGAGGATCAAAACTTTGAGGAGTTTGCTAACTTGGGATGTGAATTTTTAAGTAGTAAGGGAGTATGTTTGGTTTTATAGAAGAGTTTTGAAGAACCGACATTGTAAAGCTATGTTTGAATTGTGTTTTATGGAAAAGTTTAGTTAAACAGGCACCGAATACTCAATCGATACTTAAGGCAAACTGAACTTAGAGATATGTTATACATTTTTAAGACAGGAAACGCCAAGTTCAAGATGGGTTTTTTGTATTGTTGATAGCATAAAAGTTAACGGCGTTGCCAACTGAGTAACATTTAAGCATTCGATTATTGTTTATTTACTTTGCGGTGGGAGTGTGTCCGACTGCTATGCAAGAGGTCATGGGTTCGATTCCCACGCGGGCCACCACTGTTTGTGATCTACAAATTGTTGTTCCGAGTCTGGGTGTATTTTGTGGTCGTAACTTGTATGTTTGTAAAGTTCCCCGCGATACAGGGCTTGTCAACGTAAAAATCAACTAATAAGCTACTATCAACTCTATTTTAGTGTCAATAATAAGTTCAGAAACGAAGATAATGAACAAGTTTAAGTACGACTTACACAAGAACTAGTTTCAAAAAATCATAATAATCTGGTACCCTATTGAAAGAAAGAAGAAAGATTAACAGGCCATTTTTCTGTGTTAAACATATCCATACATCATACAACAAATTTGGTTTAAGAAACTCACTGCGTGTTTCATCTCAAAAATTTAAGTGAATTACATAATCAGCTTTAAAGTCAAAGTCAATTAGGTTATCAACTGTCAACTATGACCTGTCTGACAAAATTTGGAAAAGAATCTACATTGAATGTCAAATTTGCGAAAGGTATATAGTATACTAGCTGACCCGCGCAACTTCGTCTGCGTAAATTTTTCCTTTTTTCTTTTTTCTCCCTTTTTTTTACAACATTTTTCATTGATGCTCCACTCCTATTAGTCGTAGGGTGATGTTATAAAACCTATAACCTTCCTCGATAAATGGGCCATCTAACAGTAAAATATTTTTTTATTTAGGACCCGCAGTTCCTGAGATTATAGCGTTCAAACAAACAAACAAACTCTTCAGCTTTAAAATATTATAGTATAGTTATAAATGTTAGGGGTGGGCAATGACCCGCGCAACTTCGTCTGCGTAAATTTTCCCTTTCCGCATTCGGCAGCGTTCGACATCTGTCTCTCTCCTACTTGAGTGAGCGATGCGTCCGCGTGAACAGCTGCTATACAATAATACATTTGCATGTTTTCGTAAAAATTATGTACATTGTAAAAATAAATAAATATAAATTGACATAATTGTATTTATGCGTACAAATAAATGTAACTTGATCAATTAAATTGTGTTTTACATTTACCTCCTTCTCCATATCCATACAAAATATCTATCAAACAAATAAAGTTAAAAAAAATAAAAAAATTGTTGCATTGTTTTTTCCTAATAACTATTTTTAATTTGATTTGCTTATGCCAATGGGTATAGAACAAAAGCAATGGAATTTGAACAATAAAAACTAATGATCACTCTTTGTCAATGCCAATTATAACAATATTGGTAGTTTGCATCCAATTACGTCAGCAGATAAAATGCTGCAGCCATTATACGTTATACATTTCACTACAGGGACAAAGGCCTCTTTTTACTGGCTTCAAACATGCATCTCAATTCTCCAGTCACAAGCAGACTTTACAAACAACATTATTAGCAAGTAACCGATGCCAATTTGGTTGTGCATAGCACAAATAGATTTAAACTGTCTTGCACAGCTTTGTTAGTACATTGTGCAACGAATTTCGAACTGGGAACAGTATTGTGACGGTATGCTTTAGTTCTGCACGTCGATTTTGATAGGAACATTGAAGGTTTCGGGCACTTTAATCTTGTGTTCCGTTATTAATGGCCAAGTTATTGTTGATTTTGATTTGAAAATTTACATAAATGTTGATAAACTTTTGTGCACACAACAACTACACTATTTTATAGATCAGTCATCGTGTGGATTTTTTTTCAATTGAATTGCCATGGTGTTCATCATCGTCTGTTTGATTTTTTGGTTTATAAGAAGGTTAAAGGTTACGTCATCAATATTAATCATATTATTACATTATAAAATAATCATATTAAATCCTGATTTCTGGATGCCCTGTGATGCCTTTTCATTGAAGCAGAGCAAGGCTGTGGAGCGGAGAAAGGAAGAAATATTAACCATATGATTGCATAAAATCACAGATTATGTATTTATACTTCTGCGTTTGTAAGGTGTTTGAAGGTAAAATATTCGGCAGGGCCATGTTATTTCAGAAAATAGGTATTAAACATCGATTTCTTAATTTCCTTAGAGTGGCTTCTTAATCTAAAACAAAAGAGTTAAAACAAATAAAATCATTGCTGCAATTTTTTATACAAAAAAAAACAAGAACGACAAGAGAGAATAATTATAATCATTTAATTCACCGTTCCAATAGACTGATTCGGTTCTTAAAAAGCAAATCAATTATACCAAAGAAAACACCAATTTATAGAGAAAATAGACCGTTATCGTTGAAAACTTCGTTAATTAACGATTGGAGAGGAGACATGGTCAAACTCCGATGAAGTATCTTAGAATTAAGGCGTAGAACAAAATACTTTTAAACAGGCACCTTTTATGGATTTAATTTACTTGTTGCGTTGATTAAATACTTTTATCGAGATAATAAGTTTATGAACTGTATTAAAAGTTATGGGAGTTGTTTATTATCGTAACGATAAGAGCAGACAGACGAAAAAAAACATTAATATCCAATGTACATTACCATGAAATGTGCTTAAATAGAGAGGAGATAGTGGACGGAAGAAATCTGCGAGTGTGAGACATTAATTATTTTCACTGTACTGTATATACACTACTAGCGGTCCCGCGCAACTCATTACTGCTCCGCTCCTATTGGTCTTAGCGTAATGTTATATAGCCTATAGCCTTCCTCGATAAATGGGCTATCCAACAGTGAAATATTTTTTTAATTCGGACCAGTAGTTCCTGAGATTACCGCGTTCAAACAAACAAACAAACTCTTCAGCTTTATAATATTAGTATAGACTAGCTGTCCCGCGCAACTTCGTATGCGTAATTTCTTCCCGTTTTTGAAACATTTCTCGTCGCTTCTTCGCTCCTATTAGTCGTAGCGCGATGTTATATAGCCTATAGTCTTCCTCGATAAATGGGCTATCCAACAAAAAAAGATTTTTTCAAATCGGACCAGTAGATCCTGAGATTAGCGCGTTTAAACAAACAAACAAACAAACAAACAAACAAACAAACAAACAATCAAACAAACAAACTCTTCCGCTTTATAATATTAGTATAGATAATAATTTCATACTCTGTTTTTTTGTAATCTGATATTTTATTTAATTATGTAAGAAATAAAAACAATCAGCTAGCAATATGCTGAGGGAAAACACGTCAGCTGTCGCATTTAAATAGGCGATAGATGCTACAGCATGTTCTCCGAGTTACAAGCTTCAGGGCATCAACTGACAATATTTTCAAGACAATATTTGAAGCTCGCGAGTTTGGGCCCCCGCATGCGCCATCAAATGCTCTCTGTAACGAAGCAATAACAAAAGCCGTGATAGTTCTTTAACTACCGACTAGATGGCGCATGCGGGGGCCCAAACTCGCGAGCATCAAGGGATAGAAAAATTTGAGGTCTAGTAACATAGTCCAGATAGGTGGTCCGCTTCTGGCCCCGGTTTGGCTACGGAAATCTCGGGTTCGATTCCTAGGTCTGGTTCAAATTTTTCTATCTTTCAAAAATGCAATTATTGTATTTGTAAAGTAATTGGCAAGAAATGCCTATAAACATTACTTCAATATTTTTTTCTCTCAACTACTGCTTAACCCATCACCCACCGAACCGCAGCTGATGTTCATGGATCTTTAATGTTTCTATTAACGAATACAACTCTTTGAAGCATTTTACAAGTTTCGCCAGAAAAGAACTTGGTCGTGTCAATCTGCTGCTGGCCCACGGTCTACATATTGCATAGATATAACATAGTTATTATCCATATAACAAGAGTAGTTAAAAAAAACAAAAACAAAATTCTCAAAGCTGCTCTCAAAAACAAAATAACGTTGATTAAACTTTTACGTCAGGTAATAGCAGTGAGTGTTACTCTTTGCTCTACCAGGAAATTGGCTCTGGAGTGGACGCCATATAACTGCGCTACACTAGACTCAACTAAATAGAATCTGTAAAATGGTACTCTCGAAATTCATTTTCTGGTGCAAGTAAGTAAGGGGAAAAATATCTGTAACAATATGGAGACTAGAGAACTATGAGATGGAACTTGATTCGACAGAGCTTCGAAATGGACTCAATGACTGAATTGGTCGAAACGGAATACCGATATCGCGAGCCAGTCCCACTAGAAGTCGAGTTTTTTTTACCTATAGAAACATATAAGTAATCATGTGGGAGATTTTCGCCTATCCATGAGAAGATACAGGTTTAATAAACGGAGATAGATTAACGGTATGTGTGTAATGTGTGTGTCTCTGTGGCGCGGTGGGAGTGTGTTCGACTGTTACGCAAGAGGTCTTGGGTTCAATTCCCACACGGGACACCACTTTGTGTGATCCACAAATTGGTGTTCCGAGTCTGGGTGTACTTTGGGTCCGTGATTTGTATGCTTGTAAAGTCCCCCGTGATACAGGGCATGTACCATACTGCGGGAGTAGTCTTTTAAAATAAAATAAAAAAGGAAAAAAAAAGTATATTTTATACTTTGTAAGTATATTTTGTACTGGCAGTACTATAAATAAATGACGCAGACTAAGTTACAAGGGTCACCTTATAACTTCGTCTGCATCAATTTCCCTCGTTTTTGAAATTCATACAAAAATTCTAAAACTGCGATTAAAAAAAAACTTTACGCTCTATTCTCATACCTACCAAATATACAACATAAACATTAAAATTGGTTGAGTTTAAGTAAAAAGGTTTAGATAGGTTACAAGTGCTCACAAAACGACACCTTTAAAATCTATACAATTGACTTGGTTTATATAGGTCAGTGAAACGTATTTGAACAAAAAGTTGCGATAAAAAAAACTAAAACTATTCAGAAAAGAAATAAGGAAGTCTCCTAACAAAACACATCTTTTTTACTACCTACATTCAGAGCAGATAAATCAGTACGGCATTTTATTTTTAAAAAAGATCGACTTTGATGTTGCACCAAAGTTCTAATTAACATAGAAGATGGTTTCTCATTATAGGCTTCCATTAAAGTTTGTCAATTTATGTATAATTCATCTGTAGTCATAACAGTCGATGAACGAATTGAATAGTAATTGATGTTTAACTTGAAATACGTAATGTGTATACTAAGCCTAAAAATGGTGGTGCAAGTGTTTAAAATGAAGCGATTTCAAGAATCGGGCAAGAGCTTGTCGGGTATGCTCAGTGTAGGGTTCCGTAGCCTTGAATAATTAAATCAGCAGAAGAGCGTATTTTGAGAAATGCAGTTTTTAGGCAATAACTACCTTTTTGTTTTTTTTTCATATTTTTTGATCACACGGTTCAAAAGTTAAGGGGGGTGGTATCCCCCCCCCCCCTTAACTTTATGCAACTTTCCGAGCTATTATTTCCAAAAATATTCATTCAATAAAAAAAAAATGTTTCTCAAATTAAACTCAAATTAAAAGACCTGTTGAATGATGTGCCACACGTTGATGTTTGCTGAAAAAATAAATATCAGCTTCTGTTACATGTACGGAGTTCCCCCCCTAAAAAAATATAAATTTATTGTTTAGCTATCAAACTAAGTAGCGGCTACTACAAGACACCTTCTCACCAAATTTCATTAATATTCATTAAGTAGTGTAGTAGACCAATGACATACGTACAGACTGACGGACATGACGAAAATGTAAGGGTTCCGTTTTTGCCATTTTGGCTACGGAACCCTACAAACGGAATTTCAGACCGAGACATGACTACTGGCACTTTGGTCAGTCATTATATCCTGACTATAACTACTAGTCTAACTATAGACACTTCACAAAATAATCAGCTTCCGTTTCCACTGCGGCACACAATCTGAAAGGATGTGGTCCTCAAAACAAAAAAAGCTGTATGAACCATAATTTACCAAGAATCATAGAACTTTAGGTTTTAAGATTTGCTGGATTCCTTCTTTTTCTATAATGATTTTGAGCAGTCAACAAAACGCAATTAACATCCTCTAATCCGCGGCTTATAAATCAAGGCCACTGTGACAAAAAGGAAAAAAGGAATACCAAAGCTTTTCCAAGACCCTATTAACGTTTTTTTTTATTTCACCTACAGACTGTTTTACTGGAGTTAAAACATTGTTTGTTATGAGGTTTTAACCCTCAACCTGACAAAGAAACATCGATTTTACTCCAGGGTGTCTCGGATGTGGAGTAAATGGCTGTGTGACAAAAGTCGGTGGTGAAGTTTTTTTTTTTTTTTTTCAAAATTTGTATTACGAAGTTATTTGGTGTAATGTAAAGAAGTCAAGAGCAGGTTATTAGTATATTAAAAATCATCCTGTACACAGATGCACACAATGCCGCATCTAGAACTATTTCGAGACAGGACAAAAACTCGATGAGCCCTTCGAAGAACGTGCTTATGAGGGGGCGAGGTGCATGTCGTTTCACCAGACTTTGACTGCAAGAAGTCGTGGGTTCGATTTCCACACGGGACACCACTTTGCGTCATCCACAAATTGTTGTTCCGAGTCTGGTTGTACTTTGTGTCCGTGACTTGTATCTAAAGGCCGCCGCAATACAGGGCTTGTACCCTACTTCAGTAGTCGTTTTAAACAAAAAAAAAATATATGGCCAAGTGGAAGTCGCACACACACCGGGGAGGGTCCAAATGCATTTTAGCGCTCCTTCACCGTAGCGCTCGGGCCGCGAACCCCTGGATCCGGCACTGGACGCACACGATAAACTTATAACACTTGGCCTTTTGCGAAACGTTTACTCTCTTAACTTGACACCAAATACATTTAGCATCAGTATTCTGTAAGCCGAAGTAATTTCAACAGAGTCAGCACTTGAGTGGCCACAGTTCATGATTTGTGTTTACAATTTGATGAAACCTTATCTCAGTTTATGTCGAAAATCTAAGCAAATTCGCTGAGAACAACAATAACTTTAAAACAGGAAATGGAAACTTGTTTGTTTGCTGTAGCGTTACTGTTGCTGATGCTAATAAACGCCCTTTCAATGGGCAGTAAATAAAGGTCACGATTGTAAAGGGTTTTCACAAATCCAGTGATCTGAAAACTGTATATTTTCAATTACCGGTTTAACGAACCCGACTTTATTACAAGCTGTATGGTCGTGGGTTTTTAAATCAAAGCACATACGGCTACTTTAGTTTTTTTATAAATTAAATATTATCCATTTTTCAAAAAATGTGGGTTTATGTCTTACCAATATGTATGTATGTATGTATATGTGGATATTTACAGATTTTTCTTAAAAAACACTTATTTGTTTCGAACGGGGTTTTCGTTATTTTTGAATATAGGCCGGAGCCAAGAAAACATTCTCCATTTCCATTTCATTTATTTCAAAAACAATTATTATATTGTGTTGAAATGTTTTACTTAAAAAAAAAGGAAATACATGCAAAACACAATAAAATAAACTTTAGACGTACATATAACTCCGAGCAGTGAGATATCTTATTTAAGTCATAGTTTTAAATCATAATTCAGAGGTGGTGATTCACAATAGGTGCCAATCTGAGCTATTTATGCGGTGCAATACAGACAATGGCCCACCTTACCGACCACCAAGGAGGACTTGATGACTGCCGCAGACAGTTGACGTGGCCACGTTTTGGGCCTTCACAATATAATGTGTTTTATTTGTTTTTTTATTAATATTTTTTGCTGTCGAAACGCTAAGACGAAGACTGCATATTTTCCTGAAAAGATTTAAATGTAAAAAAAATATCTAAATTTATTTAAACACCTGAGGTGTAGACTAAACATAGGAATGAATCAGTGAAATACCTATTAATTATTTTAAATTAAAACAGTTAATCAACCCTAAACGTTTCCTTAGAAGTTGGTTTATTTTCCTTACGATAACTATTTAGTAAATACTTTAAAAAGTGACTTCAGATAATACCATATTCAGAGACAAAAATATGTAAATTGCTAAAGACGTACTAGGAAATCTAACTTATAAAAGAATATGCCAGACACCGCGAAATAACATCCACGAAGCCAACGAAGCCGCGGGCAAAAACTGAAAAGCGTTACTTACGTCCTATAAAGCAGGATAACAGCTAGTTCGTCACGTAACGAATTTCAGTATAAAGGTCATAGCACACGTATCAACTCGAGCCGTTTAATATTCTTTGTAAGAAACTCATCACAAATCTTGGTCTCTCTGCGCCGGTTACTCGACTGATGAGGACATACAATGATTACCACTATCGTACCAATAGCGTTGACATCTTCTCTAACCCATTTTCGTGCTTTCGCAGACAAGTGCTCATGAATCCATCATTAGTTTAAATTTATTAACAACTAATTATTAAAATTGTTCCTTATTTTATTATATTTTAATTATGTCCATCCAAATTCTATAACTTAATTTTAATGTTTATATAATAATTTAAATTGATACTTACATTAGATTTATTAATTTTTAATTTAAATATTACTTCTAAAATCAAGTCACTCAATTAATTAATTATTCCATATTATATCTAATAATAAAAATAGAATCATACAATTTCAATTTCATTGTAAAATTTGTTTTGTCTCATAAACGTATGCACATGACTTTTTATTGATAAGTACCTACTTCTTATTTGGGGACCATTGTAACATTAAATACAAGTGCTGTGCACACCTTTAAGTGACAGGTTTACGCTAGTATGTAAGTAGATAACTTTAGTTCATAAGGCTAATTTATGTATACTTGTTGTTGGAGTGCCATAATAAAATAAATAAACTGCATACTGCAACGCACACTTATAGCCGGGTCCACATAAGGCGCAGAGGCTTGCGCAGCAACCTTAATGTTTCGATGAAACGATGAATTGGATTCGTAACGTCATCGCCTCGCCTCGAAACAAGCTCGCGAACAGTTGACGACGAGGCTATACGGTGATGATCCTGTTACGAGTTGATACGTCTGCTACAAGCCTAAAAGAATAAATTAATATAAAAGCAACACCTAGCCTGCACTGACACTTCAAAAACAAGCACATATTGCTTTTCACATACAAATTCAATATTCTTTATAGCAAGCGCGTGTTTAACAAAAGCGTTTCGTTTTACATTCGAAGCTCTTCTTTTGTATCACAGGAGTGATCTCTAAACGTTTATTTTGCTCAAGTACCCTCTCTGCGACGCGATATTTGACTTTTCATACAGGGTTTAGGGAATTTTTACTTTGTTTTGTGTTTTCTTCAAATATATTGAAGAAGAGAGGGTTGAAGATTCGTGTGGAATTTGAAAATGTAGAATCGAAAACATTAAAAGCACTTAACATGCTAACGCTAAAAGTTAGGAGTGACTTCTCCAGGAATTCCTTTGAACAAACTGTTTAGTATAAAACATGATGATGTGGGTTTACACATCGACACAAAATATATAAACATCTAATTCAAATATGACGTAACACTAAAACTATGTGAAATTCTGTTATCATCTTAATTCCATGGCCAGCAATATATTGCCTGCCTAATTACTATCATGTATTATCAATCAGTAGTATCGACGACAGTAGTGTCGACTTCCTATGACGACCAGAAACAGGCTCACCATACATGGATCGGATCGGATGATCTTGGTCGGATTTCCAACCAAATGAGTTGAGATCTTCGTACATACATGCGTGTTAGACACGCATGTATGCGTGGATTAGTAGTCGACCAGTGAGTTGGTTGTCTTATCTAATAACTTAAATAAAAACCGGACAAGTGCGAGTGGGACACGCCCACCGAGAGTTGCGTACAAATTAGTAGGTACATATTATAAATAGTTCAGGAATCGAGTCCCGCAGTTTTTTAAAAACTATATGTTTTGTGATTTAATTACAAACGTATAGTTTTAGACTTTTCCCTATACTTGTAGTCTAGGTCAACGGAAAAAACCCTATAAATTTTGATTCCTTGAGAGTGTCGAAAGTACATTTTTTGAGGCATAAACGGCTGTTTGCTTTTTCTGCTTCTTAGCTTCAACCGACCAAGATAAAAGGTCTTGACTGACATACAGGCGGACGAACGGACAACAAAGTGATGCTTAAAGGTTCCGTTTTTCCCTTTTGAGGTACAGAACCCTAAAAGTAGTTTATAAGTATGTCACGTATATAGTCACCATCGGCCTTACAAAGCAGACAAGGTTAGCCAGTTCATATTCCGCCTAATTACCTAACTAAATTTAATTAAGCACGATAATGAGAGGGATGTTATAAGTTTTATCTGTGTACCTGTCGGTGCTATTATAACGCCCAAACAGATAGATGAACTACGATGCGAGTTTTCCTATTATAAAGCTAGTTTCATTAAAACGGTTCTTAGCTTGGTTGGATAAAAACCCGTTCAATAGTTTTAGGGACTTACTCATTAAGTTATTTAAGTTTTCAATATACTTACTGTTTTCTTTGTTGCATTCGTTGTTCTGAATGTATTAGGGGAAAGTATGCCTAGATACAACATAGATACTGAAGCTGCGCATAATGAACAATTGAAACAAATTTTATGAATATATTTATTATTTAATAATAACAACAGACAGCTATGCTATAAAATGAAATTCTTAGATACCTATATAATTACAAAAATTCATTATTTATTAAATACCATTTACTCTCCCAAAGAACAGAGTTCATTTTCATGAGAATCTTCAACTACTATTATGTTGGACATCAAAATAGATATATGGTAACAATTTCAATAACCTGTAACCAATCTGGTCTCTCTGTTTCTTAAAACTATCTTTTAAGAGGATTATTGAGTCGATATTTCTTATTTCCTGGCAACGTATTAAATAGCTGAGCCCCTTTATACATCATATTTGTTTTACCATAACATGTTCTTCGTACCTACCTATATGTAAGCTAAGTTAACATCTGTTTCTAGTGATAGGTATACCCGTGGTTACATTTTATCAAATAAATTTTAAATAGGAGTGAGTAAAAAATAGGCATGTTTTGTATCTAATATATAAAATTCTCGTGTCATAATGTTCGTTCCCATACTCCTTCGAAACGGCTTGACCGATTCTCATGATTTTTTTTATGCATATTCAGTAAGCCTGAGAATCGGCTACTATCTATTTATCATACCCCTAAGAGTTAGTTTGTTTGTTTGAACGCGATAATCTCAGGAACTACTAGGCCGCATTGAAAAAATATTTTATTGTTGGATAGCCCATTTATCGAGGAAGGGTATAGGTTATAACATCACGCTAAGACCAATAGGAGTGGAGCAGCAATGAAAAAGTTGTAAAAAAAAGGAAAAAAGAAAAAAGGGAAAATTTACGCAGACGAAGTTGCACGGGTCAGCTAGTAATATGTTTAAACGGTGATTAATTATATATTAAAATTGATCAATGTTTATTTAGTTCCGCTATAGTTCACTAGTAATCTATACTAATATTATAAAGCTGAAGAGTTTGTTTGTTTGAACGCGGTAATCTCAGGAACTACTGGCCCGAATTGAAAAATTATTTCACTGTTGAATAGCCCATTTATTGAGAAAGGCTTATATCATTACGCTACGACTAATAGAAGCGGAGAGAGAATGTTGCAAAAACGGGGAAAATTTACGCAGACGAAGTTGCGCGGGACAGCTAGTAGGGTATTTAGGTATACCCTGGTTATATTTTACCAACTAAATTTTAAATTGGAATGAATTACATTTGTAATATTTTTTTCATTTTATGTACAATATACAGTGATCTCTTTAATGCTGTCCTGTTTGAAGGGAGAACTCCGGAGGCGTGGAGTAGAAGTGTAGTCGTCTTGTTCTTCAAAAAAGGAGATAAGACCCGGCTGAAGAACTACCGACCTATTTCTCTTCTAAGCCACGTCTATAAGCTGTCTTTAGAAGCAATAAAAATCACGTATTATTAAACCTTTGTCATACATTGCATTTCACTAGATTTTTGTGTTTATTTTGTTGCCGCAACATATTTAGTTCTTCCGAAGCATCTGAAGTAAATTCACCATACACGCATTATTCGTTCTTTATTTGTCATCATTAATTTAAATTATATTTCGCAAAATTGTAAAAGGATAAATAAATTGTTAGAAGTTTTTGACATTTAAAGGTTATTACCATAGTCGCACCTGTCTCACCAACGACGATGAGCGATAAACGAGTAGTTATTTATCGCTCAAGAAACGTACAACAGATGTATTTTGTAGATATCCTGTCCGTGTAAACAAAAGAGATGCAGTATAGAGCGAGTACTCGCCGGCACGGCAGTGTGAATACTCAGCGATCAACTATTAATATCTGGATCTATTTTGTTTACACGGGTTTACTCTAGCTTTTACAATAATGCAGATTGAGTTTTCTTTTATTGTAATTTATTTACATAGTCCATAGTTTAAAGTATATTGTATTTCGTCTTATATACAAAGAAACTTGTCCTTTCTGTCATCTCGTACAGTAGTAATCTAATTTAGATGTTATCTCTTGTTGCATGAAATAATATGAAATGAAATATACACCTGTGTTACTTTGGGATATCATAATACAAACTTAGGACAGTGACAAATAGTTTCCAAGTTCCGAGACAAGGCATCTTTTTGATAATATAATATCTAACTTCTGGATCTACTTAGTAGCCGAGTTTCATTTATATAAAGCATAATTTGTCATTGAAGGGATCTTTGAATTAGATGTGTCTGATAAAACCAAGGTAATAATGAGGATAAGCAATGTTATAAAATTATATATACTACGTGTCTTAATCGCGTGAGTAAAATACCTACCTTAAGGTAAAATACCTTGTTTATTGCCCGACGTTTCGACGGTATTGCAACGGCCGTGGTCATAGGTAGACTGGTTCAGATCAGCGTCGCCTCCGTTCTCCGTCGCGGGTTCGGAATGTCTCCAAAATGTCTCCACTATCAGGTGTAAGATTGGCGATAATTTTCTCAAAAGTCATGGGGACTTCTTATTTATATTGCGTACTAGCTTTCGCCAGGGGCTCCGCCCGCGTAGCTGCCGGCTATCGCGATAAAAATTATCCTATGTCCTTCCCCGGGACTCAAACTATCTTCATACCAAATTTAATCTAAATCGGTTTAACTGTTTGAGCGTGAAAGCGTAACAGACAGACAGACAGAGAGACAGATAGACATACAGACAGAGAGACAGATAGACACATAGACAGACAGACAGACAGAGTTACTTTTACATTTATAATATTAGTATGGATTCCATAACTAAGCTATATTTGAGTAATTAATTTTAAAAGTATTACCACGTATTCTTTTATGTATTTAATTATACAATTAACATTAATTTCGACCACACACCAACAAAAAGACCTAACTGACCCCACAGTACCTATTTTAACTTAATATCCTTGTCTGAATAATAAAATTGGGCTGGGACGAAATTTATGCTACAAACAAAGGTCATAACAGGTTGAATGGGGGTCCGAGTAACAAAATTAAAGCCCCATTGAAATATTTCAGTGAAATACAGACGACTTCTCGACAAATGATAAAATCAATTTTGAATTTCTGGATGATGTTGATTTTCGGTTCGGTACTTATGGCGGTAATTTTAGTCACTCCATCAATGTTATAACTGACGATTTAATGGAATAAACTTCAGAATATACTGTGTTAAATTAAATAGGAAGAAAGTGAAAAAGAATGCTACAAACCGATTGTCCTGTTGTGAATTGTATGTTGGCTAATTGCTATACTTAGTAGATAGCGATAGTTTCATTAAAATGTGAAAAACTTGCCCATATGATAGAATTAGAGAAATTGTGCCCTCCGTACCAGTTAATAATAATAATAATAATAATAATATCTTAGGACAGCTCACACAACGTTATCTGATCCCAAACTAAGCAGAGCTTGTACTATGGAAACCAGACAACTGATAAACATACTTATATATTTCTAAATACATACATATTATAGATAAATAACACCCAGACACAGAATAAACCATCGTGCTCATCACATAAAGTTTTATCCTGGGTGGGGATCGAACCCACGACCTCTTGCGTAGCAGTCGGATACACTCCCACCGCGCCACAGAGGCAGTTGTACTACGACATAAAGTGATCCTCTTTATAAAAAAATATATCAAATTAAAATTTGTAATTAAAAATATTTGGAGTTCAAATTGTCGTTTTGACAATGACTGATCTACATCTCACTTATAAACAATCTACTTTTTTTTAATTTGTCACATTATCTTTTGAGATAATCTCAAGGACTAATATCCATATATTTTATCATTGTTTTTAATCAATAATTAGAACACAAGAACAACGTGATCCCCTTCTCTAAAGACAATTAGAAAAAGTGCCAATGGACACATTCTTAAGTTTGAGTATACATCATAGCAGATTAAAAAAAAACAATAACCACTTAAGTAGTGTTATAGTTAAACTCACTACACACCAGCAGTCATAACATAATATAACCACTTCATAAATAATGACTTCGCATAAAAACTTTTACAATGTAACGACGCTTCTCAAGCAAACGATTTATTTCAGTAAATAGTATTTTCCATTTTCTTACGGCTGCTATTATCCTGTTTTCCACATACACAGGCGAATGACGAATTCTTTATGTGAATATTACACAGTCAAAGAAACAAAAGCTGTCATAAACGAATTTATTCCAGGATCTGTTACAGCTATTTCCTTTTCTTCTGTACACAAGGAACAGGCGAAAATAGGTACAATATTATTATTGTAATACTTGCAATCGAGTTGGCTGAAAATGTTTTTTAGGGTTCCATAGCCAAACTATCAAAAATGGAACACTTATAGTTTCGTCATGTCCGTCTGTATATCTGTATGTCACAGGTGAAAACAATTTGGTGAAAGGTGTAGTAGCCGCTACTTAGTTTGATAGCTAAATAATAAATAAAATATTTTGGGTAGGTGCCCAAAATAACATGTTACATAAACCATTTTTTTTTTCGGCATAGTTCAACATTATTCATAAGGTTTTTAATATTGTTTTTATTAAGTGAATATTTTTGGATACAATCGCTACGAAAGTTGTATAAATATTTCCTTTTAAATGATATAAAGTATTGTTTAGAATTAACATATGAATCAACTTGGCACTATCTGACTGAGGTAATAGTTCAATTTCGTTCTATTCTAAGTAAAGAGGCCACAGTGCCAAACCTACCTCATTTTATAAAAGCTGAAAGTTTATCTGCGCCTGCCCTCAAAACGGGTTAAAACGAAAATACAACTAAGGTCAGGGTGGCTTTGGAAGCCAGGAGGTAGCAAAGGTGTACCAAATTGTACCTCATTTACAGTAAAGTTTATTGTTCGATTTTTCACATTTTCTCTGGAATAATATTACAAATCACGTCGTTCAAACTTTTCCGATGGTCAACCGTCTATTCATAAGTAAAAAAAATATTGGGGGCATGCACACAGAAACTTGAAGCTTTTATAAAATAAGGTACGCCTGACTCTCGTAGGTTCTAACTCTAACTCACTTCTCGCTATTTGTTTTCACAAATATATTATTGGAACATGTTGGCGTTGATTAAACTTAACTGAGGTAAACCAACGAGATATTATAATTCACAAATAATATGGGAAGTAGAAATCTTACGTGTTCTGTTTCAAATCAAATCAACGCAGGCGCGCCGTATGCTGCTGACCGCATGATTAGACGACGCGTCACACTCTAATTGATCTGGTCGTATGTATGACTGACTGCACTTGTTTAGAAATACATTAGTATGTTTATTAGTTAACTGATTGTCACAGTACAAGCTCGGCCTAGTTTGGGATCAGAAAGCTATGTGCGAATTGGCCCTTATTGATGTTGATAATTTACTCATCAACAGCCAACCCCAGCTAGGAGATAGAAAGCTGAAATTTTGGGTAGTTCCCATTTAATCTATGAAACGTGATTTTTTTATTTCATAGAACTACATACTAACTCTTCTCACGAGTCTACGGTATGGCAGTCGGACGTCATGCTCGATAGAACAAATAGGAACTTCCCGAAATGTCATAGTTTCTTTTGTAATACAGACAATAGATAAAATAGAATTTCTGCTATACAAAGAGCTATATTTAGTGCTCTATAAAAGGTTTAAGCCACCCACCCACCGTCCACAACGAAACTTAAGACTATTACAGGATCAATTAACCCAATATCAGTTTTCATAATCCTCTTAGGCCAATTATTTTGTACAAATGGAACATCAATAGAATGTAGGTACATTAGAAATCACAGTTTCTATACAATTCGTATTCAATAAGCCTTGCAAATGAATGTTATATAGAGATTAATCTGATTTTCGGTCATCTCAGAAAAAGTTAATTAAGTTAAAAATAACCCATTTGTAAAATATATTTCGTTAAAACAAAGGTAGATGAGATTGCTTTCGTATAATTTCGTTTATCTATACTAATATTATATAGAGGAAAGATTTATTTGTTTGTTTGCGTTGATTTAAAAATAAAAATTTCTTAAATAATTTAAAAATATCTTTTACCAATAAAAAGCTACATTATCGGGGAATAATATAGGCTATATTTTATTGTCAACAAAGTAGAGATTCGTACAAAAATTGCAATAATGTAACTGAAGGTTTAAAAATGTTTGCTTATTTGGCGTGCGCTGTGAAAGCAATTAATTATACATCAAAATAATATACCACATACTCGTATTTATAGTAATCATTATTACACAAAAAGTACGCGAGGGTATATGTTTAACTATAATAGTTAAGTCACAATAACCACGTTTTGTTCAAATTTGGCCATCGAAATACGGGTAGAATCGAAAGATGATGATGTTCGTATCAAGTTATTTATCCTTATTTATATAAGTAGTTTCATAATTAAGGTTGATTATTCACGCGTAAATTCCTTTTTAAATTATTCAAATCGGACCTTTTGTTTAAAATTTAGAAAAACCGGGCAAGAGTATGTTGGGACATGCTCAATGTAGGGATCCGTTATAAGCCGTTATTAAGTAGGTACATGCACTACTTATGAAATTCTAATTGCACTAGCAGAAGAGCGTATATTCATGGTATTTAAGCCCTTTTGTTGAGAAGCGCAGTTTTTCGGCAATAAGTCAAAGATGATGTATCCGAATATGTCCAAAATAATTTTAGGTAAAGTATTTATAAAGCGTTATCTTTGAGATTTTTTTCAGATTTTGGGGACACGGTTCAAAATAATTATTAATTAAAAAAAGGTTTTGAGAAATCTTAGAATGTTTTTCAAAAGGTGTCTCGGGTGCATTTCACGAACGGAATCCATATAGTTTCGTCATGTCAAATAAAAATAAAAAATAAAAATGTCCGTCCGTGTGTCACAGACATTTTACTCAAAGACTACAATGAATATTGATGAAATTTGGTGAAAAGGTGTCTTGTAGTAGCAGCAGCTATTTATTTTGATAGCTAAATAATAAAAATAAATATTATTTGGGGTATAATCTATACATGTAAAAAAGCTGAAAAAAAATTTTTCCAGCAATTATCAACGTGGTGTATATTATTCGACAGGTTTTTCAAAAACATTTTGAGTTTTTTAATAAACTGTTTTGATTAAGTAAATATATTTGGAAATAATTGCTCCAAAAGTTGCATAATTGTGTCCTCCCTCCTTATCTTTTGAACCATATGTCAGTGGTAGACTTATTTTTGCATTTTGGAATCACTAGCTTTTACCCCTAGCTTTGCCTCCATAACCGTCCTCAACCTTCAAGTTACTTCAGTACCAAATTTCATTATTATCATCATTATATCGGCTCAGTATCTTCGAAGATTAGGGCATCCAAACAAATGAACTGTTTAGCATTATTAAACTAATATACACTGACGGACTCATAAACTGCATCAAAGTTCAGGTTTACTCTAAAAGGATTTTTTTATAATAAGTATGCAAACTTTTTAGATTAAATTATATAAATATGGAAAGACTGGCTCTTAATCTTAAAAAAAAATTAAATTTAAAAATAGAACTGCGGTAAAACAAATGAATATAGCCGGGAAAAGAAAATTTACTCGTAGTATCAGATTTGCGTGTTATTTATAGCAAAGTTTTAAATTAATTCTCATTGATTTTTTTTGTTTGGTCAATTGAATTATTGTTACCAGCATAATTGTTGGGTTAGTTTTTTAACACATCGAGAGTTTTTGAACCATAATATGGATACTTCGTCCGAACAAGCGGCACAAATTGTAGCATTGGTGCGGGAGGGCTTGGATCAACGAACGATTGGTAGAAATTTAAATTTAAACCAGTCTACGGTTTGTAGAATATACAGAAGGTTTGTAGAGACAGGTTCTTACAGGAGGAGACGTGGTACAGGCAGAACTCGAGCAACCACAGGTCGTGATGACCGATTTATTGTTACAACTTCCCTGCGAAATCGTTTCCTCACGTCAGTTAACATCAAAACCGAGCTTAATGAAGTGCGTGGAAAAAACGTGTGTGCACGAACAATAAGAAGAAGGTTAAAGGAAGCGGCTATCACCCCTTTTAGACCAGCAAATGGTCCAAAGTTGTCTGCAGCTCACAGACAAGCTCGCTTAAGATTTGCGCGTCATCACCTGAATTGGACAGAAGAGCAGTGGGCCTCTGTATTGTTCACGGACGAGTGTAGGACATGTTTATATGGTGCAGATGGTCGCAGAAGAGTCTATCGTCGACGTGGGGAGCGATATGCTCAAAGTTGCATTGAGGAGCGTGTTCCTTTTGGAGGCGGTTCATGTATGGTCTGGGGTGGCATATCGATGAACGGGCGAACAGAACTTGTGTTCATAGACATGGTCCGTCAAAACGGTAATAGAGGGGGTTTGACAGCACATCGCTACATAACAGAGATATTAGAAGATCACGTGGTGCCTTACATGGGATTCATAGGCGAAAATTTTACTTTAATGCAGGATAATGCCCGGCCGCATGCAGCTGCACAAGTTCAACATTATTGCGAAGAGGTTGGGATACGTACAATGAATTGGCCAGCACGCAGCCCGGATCTTAATCCCATCGAGCATGTTTGGGACAATTTAAAAAGAGCTGTATATGCGAGAAACCCTTCGCCTACGACAGTGGCAGCACTAAGAACAGCACTTTCAGAAGAATGGGACAATATTCCGCAAGATCTTTTAAAAACCCTTATAAAATCTATGCGGAACCGATTAGAATCCGTAATAAGGGCACGTGGGGGTAATACACCTTATTAAAACACAAATAAACCCTTGCATAAAGTTTGTGTCTATTGTTAAAACCAATTTTTTTATTAAACAATTTTTCCTTAAACTTCTGTTTTTTCTTCAAAAAAGGTCTTAAGGTCCTTTCCAGTACATAAACTTAAACTTAAAGATATGATTTTACGCTGTTTTAAAGTTCACGAACCAATCTAGAGGTTTCAATTTAAATCTGTATAGAAAGTTTGCATACTTGGTTAAAATATTTATTTCAAAGTCGTCTATTACTTTGATGCAGTTTATAAGTCCGTCAGTGTATAAAGAATTGATAGGTAAATAAATGATGAGTAGTAATTCGGTTCAGAAGTTATCCGTTTCTGGAAATTACAGCTGCATATGAATTTTCAGTTCAGTTTTTAATTTATTAATAACTTCTGTAAATTTTTACCGTGACAAAAGATAAAAGAAATAAATAAACTCAACTTTTTTAAATTTAATTAAACTTTGACATAAAAAGGGAGTTATAAGTTTTATGCCTCTGTATGAAATTCTGTATCAGTCTGCCTATGTCGTGGTAGCTTTTAAGCGGGATTATTTTTTAAAATGTTTTGTAGGAAAGTTGATATTATTGTTGAGGTTCTTAAGAGTCTAAACGGGCCATTTTTCACGGCAATTTGTGGCGGCAATGCTGAGGCAACATGGCAGTTCTCTCCAATATTGATTTGATGGTTGCCGCTGGACGATCTATTTTCCGCAATATTGCTCGGACAATTTTGTTGTTGTTTTAGTCACCCTCTATTTAATCGTTACCAAGTTATGTAGCCCGTTTATATAATTGTAGACATATTGCCATTATTGGCCGAGCAATTAGTTGCCAATGGTGCCGCCACCAATTGCCTTAAAAAATGGCCCGTTTAGACGCCCCTTAGATATATTCAAAAGTCACTGGCTATTTTTATCTCGTGTGTCACGGTTTATTAGGAGCAACACTTATTTCTAACCCAATCTCTAGTTCCAAAAGAGGTAATAGCAAGAAATCGTTCTACTAGTGTAATACCTACGCCATCTTAAAAAATATCACAAAGAAACTGTTTGATGTTGTTTCTTATCGCAAGTAAGGTCGATAGTACTCTTTGGGGAGTACTGTACAGGAATCTGAGGGGCGACCGGTGTCCAATGAAATATCAGTTCTTGTTATTTTAGACGATTGTATTGGTTTTTTCTGGAAGTTTCTTTATTCAGAATAGAACATAGCAGCTGTCAGATTCGTTTAAAGTGACGCTCGAGTTACGTTTTCTCCTGGTTCTAATCTAAATATTTGTAACGCATAGCAGGTGAAAGTGAGATTCAAATTAATAAATGTATCCGACTGGAACTAGATGCCGACTGATAGCTGACGCTGTGCGTCATTTGCCGAAATTAATGAGTACTTGTGGTATCGTTACTCGACTGCCTTTGTGGCGCGGTGGGAGTATGTCCGATTCGACGCAAGAGGTCGAGGGTTCAATCCCCACCCAGGATAAAACTTTGTGTGATGAGCATTATTCTGTGTTAGGGTGTAATTTATATATTATGAATGTATTTAGAAATATATGAGTTGTCTGGTTTCCATAGTACAAGCTATGCTTAGTTTGGGATCAGATAGCGTTGTGTGAGTTGCCTCAAGATATTATTATTATTATTATTATTATTATTATTTCACATAATTTATTTATTTTATTTATTTATTTATTTTTTGGTTCACCAACAACTAATACATCAACAATAATCTAAACACAAACTTTTACAATAACTTATATCTAAATGTTCAGTTACTTATAGGTAAACACTACATTCATATTTTTAATGAGCCAATCATTACAATCATTACAAATTATATAATTTGTATGTGCTAATTAACTAAGACCTTAAACAACGATTGATAGTTTTCCGAAACAATCCCAATGAGTCGTGGTGAATATCTGCCTTGTCACTGCATTCATTATATAATTTAGTCATTCGGCAAAGAGGTGAGCTTGAGCCAAGCACTGTTCTACGCAGTGGAGGGACTAACGGTGTGATTGGTTTACGCGGAGTGTGAATCGGAACTCTAAAACGTATCCTTTGTAACAATTCCGGGCAATTGATCTTATTTCTTAACAATTTATATAAAAATATTAAGTCGGTTATATCCCTCCTCTTAGACAGTTCCATCATCTTAAAATAATCCAACCTGGTTTCATAATCCACATTTCTGCTCCCCATTCCCACCGAGTATGACAAGTGCCGAACAAATCTCTTTTGAATGCGCTCTATTCTGAGAGAGTGTACAGCAAAGTGGGGCCGCCACACAACGGCAGCGTACTCCTAAACACTTCTGACAAGGCAGTTATATAAAATTATCTTAGCCTTAGCGTTTCGAAAGTTTTTACTACTTCTAATTAAAAATCCCAGCATCTTGGAAGACTGCTTTAGTGCCCTTTCGATGTGAGGAACATACGTGAGCTTTGCGTCCATTAAGATCCCCAAATCCCTAATACTCTCAGTCTCTTTTAGAGTGGTATCTCCCAACATATATGATGATGCTGTCTTTTTAAGTTTTCTTGAAAATTTTATATGTGCACATTTATTTGCATTTAAGTCAAGACCATTACATACGCTCCAGGAAAACAGTGAATTTAAATCTGTTTGTAAAC
Source organism: Herminia tarsipennalis (assembly GCA_945859575.2). Lineage (NCBI taxonomy): Eukaryota > Metazoa > Arthropoda > Insecta > Lepidoptera > Erebidae > Herminia > Herminia tarsipennalis. The sequence goes on from OX243855.2 coordinate 13,793,577, forward strand.
ACTGAATATCCTTTTCGGTATCTATTATGTGAGCAAGTTTTAAGTCGTCAGCAAACATAAAAGGTGTTGAAAATTGCAAGCATAACGGAAGATCATTGATGAAGATGTTAAATAAAATAGGCCCTAAATGAGATCCTTGGGGAACACCAGATGAAATTGGGTATGATCCAGAGTGATATCCGTTAGCAACAACATAGAACTGCCTATCAGTCAGATATGACTCCACCCATTTCAGTATAGCTCCAGTAAAACCATAATAATGCAACTTTCTGAGAAGTAAATAATGTGGGATCCTATCAAATGCCTTGCTGAAATCTGTGTAAACTACGTCTACTTCTTTGTTATTATCAACTGCCTCTCTTAAATACTCTGTAAAACTTATTAAATTTGTGCACGTTGATCTACCTTTTACAAAACCATGCTGTTTGTTTGTTATGTTTTCACAACCTATCGATTCAAAAACCTTAGCTATGATAGGGAGTATGGAGACTGGTCTGTAGTTTCTAACATCTTGCTTTTCATTAGCCTTATGAATGGGAACTACTTTTGCTAACTTCCATTGTACAGGAAAAGTACCTGTATCTAGAGACCTAACAAATATATTCTTAATAGGTTCTAATAGAAGGTGGAATGTTATCTGAGCCAGCGCCTTTGTTTATATCTAAGCCTATGAGTTTCTTTAACAGTAAACTACGATTGACCGTTACAGTCCCAAAATAATCAGTATTTCCATCGACGGTCGTGTCTTGATCAAGCAACGTATGTTCACTTTCTCGATAAACCGTGGCAAAGCACTTTGCGAATAGGTCGCAAATTTCATCACCCTCTGAAGTGGTGTCAGAACCGTCAGACATAGTAGAAGGGTACTTACTAGTACCACCTCTCAGTGATTTAATATAAGACCAAAAGTATTTTGGATTATCGATAATACTATTCTCAACATTTTTCATGTATGTATTATAGCATTCCGATGCAAGTTATTAATATAATAATTACATAATAAGAATAGGTACTACGATCATAAGGTAAATATCATACATAGTTTTCCACTTTGGAAAACTTAGTTTAGACAATTTAAGGTTATTTTTTATAAAAAAAATGTTAATATTTTATTAAACTGATATTTTTATGGACTAGGTTATTGATATGGAGTCAAAATATTCCGGCTTCAAAACTGCTTCAAAATACATCTTGTTCTCCCTCGTCTGACCTCATATTCCGATTGCCATGTCAACTATATAAATATGATTTAAATCTATACTAATATTATAAAGCTGAATAGTTTGTTTGTTTGAATGCGGTAATCTCAGGAACTACTAATCCGAATTGAAAAATTATTTCACTGTTGAATAGCCCATTTATTGAGGAAGGCTATGGGCTACAACCAGTAGGAGCGAAGCAGCAATGATAAATGATTCAAAAAAGGGAAAATTTACGCAGTCGAAGTTACGCGGGACAGCTAGTAATAGATAATACAATAACTACTATAGTACATTTATTTTGAAACCATTTTACCTACATGTGTAACTCTTTTATTGGATCTCCTAAATAAACCCAAAAACCATTCTTGAACCTTGTTTAAGGAGGAAGATGCCAATAGGTACATTAACTGACCTTTGACTTACCTAACCCTATGTAAGCTAATAAAAATAAAGGTAAGTAAACTAAAATAGGTAGCATGTGAACACTGCCTTAGCCAGTAAGATAGGGCCGACGATATTGTCGGGTTTCAGACCTCTTCCCATTTTATACGTAGTTTGTACACGAAGCTAGATTGTTCACGGATGTTTTAGTGACTGGAGCTGGCGTATTTTATGTTTAAGATATTATGCTGGTATATTTTATGTCTTTATATTCGGTGGAAAGTTTGCATCATTGTAAAAGCATGAAATAAAGAGTATACAGAAGGAACGCTCATGTACCAGGACTTTTATATCTATACTCACACGTGCGCACAAAACAAACATCCTCACGTAAGTGTGGCACTTGTTTTCAACCGACTTCAAAAAGGAGGAGGTTCTCAATTCGTCTGTATTTTTTTTTTTTTTTTTTTTTTTTTGTATGTTTTATAGTTGGTCTTTTTCGTTTCAATTATCCGCATCTATTACGATATCTTTGGGTGTAGGCATCAACAGCGTTTTATATAAAGCTGTTACGTAAGTAATTTGTGGTTGAAGTGCGTAGCAATGAGTCCATGGGTGCTGTGGAGATGTACATTTAGCGCTGCAGCGTGTAGATAGATACCTTATTCTAAATTCAGATTTGATAATTAGTACTATAAAGACAAATTTGTGATATAAATCTAGGTCCTCAAACATAGGGAAAGCGATTTTTTGGGCTATTGGTATTAATCGACTGCCTCTGTGGCGCGGTGGGAGTGTATCCGACTGCTACGTAATAGGTCGTGGGTTCGATCCCCATCCAGGATAAAACTTTGTGTGATGAGCACGATGGTTTAATCTGTCTTGGTGTTATTTATCTATAATATGTTTATATTTAGAAACATATAAGTATGTTTATCAGTTGTCTGGTTTCCATAGTACAAACTCGGTATTCTCTCGTTTGCCATAAATTAATTTGCACTAATATTGTTTGCCATAATCGTCCCCGATCATAATATTTACTTGCACTATTATCATTTATACTAATAACGTTTGCCTTAACAACTCAACAGTAATAACTTTTATTTGCCATAAAATGACTTTCCATAGCAACATATATCATAATAATTAGTTTCCATAAGTAGCACGTCTCATAATCGACTCTTGACATAATCAAAATTTGATATAATTATGAAAATAATACATAATATTGTTAGGTCGAAATTAATTATCTTTAACACCCCGACTCAGAGCAATCCGACTCGGATAGGTTAGGTTAGAAGACTAAGGCGGGAGCGAAGCGAAGCGGAGCTCCCGCCTTAGTCTTCGTGTTAGGTTTGTTTTTTAAACCACCCAAAAGTAGGAGCCCCGCGAAGCGGGGCTCTGTCGAGTTTAGTAAGTAGGCGCCATATGAGGTTTAGTTTCAGGTTTAATTGTAAATAAAAAATCTGTGTCGTATAATCATTTATTAATCAACATAATTCAAGTATAGATAAGTAATAAAAATTAAAAAATTCTGAAAGTAACATTATTTTAAATTTAAGTTGGAGGCCAAAGCTCTCAAAAACTCTTCTTCACTGTAATTATTTTTATTTATTTATTATTATATTAACTTACTCATTAACATAAAAATTGCAGGCGCTTATACTATATTATCTTTATTTATATTATGGTAAATAAAAGTTATGGAAAATGGTATTATTGAAAACGAAAATTATAGCAAATACATTTATGGATTTAAATTATTATGACACTTGATCGATTATGACCAATGGAATTAGTGAAAGTCATTTTATGTCATTTCACGATTATGGCAACTGAAGCGTTATTTCTAATGAAATTATGGCAAATACCGGTATGGCATGTGAAATTATGGCATTTTAAATTATGACAAACATTAGTAAACCGTACAAACTCTGCTTAGTTTGGTATCAGATAGCTTTGTGTGAGTTGTCCCAAGATATTATTATTATTAATCTCTCGTTTTGTTGATAGTATTTTTCTTGATGATATTATTTCTTGAATTAATTGAAGTTGCTTGAACCTTTTACTGTCAAATTTATTTCATACTAGCTATCCCGCGCTACTTCGTATGCGTGAATGTTCCCTGTTTTTGCAACATTTCTCTCTGCTCCGCTCCTATTAGTCGTAGTGAGATGCTATATAGCCTTCCTCGATAAATGGGCTATCCAGCAGTGAAAGAATTTAGTCGTTCCTGAGATTACCGCGTTCAAACAAACAAACTCTTCAGCTTTATAATATTAGTATAGATCTAACATGACATAATTGTTGGTTAACTATAGGATTCGACCAATCTTTTCATAAAACAACCACAATAAGCTATTAGGGCTAAACTTATTATATGTATTGTAAGTATTGTAACTGCTTAGCATCGAGCAAGATATCTTCACTCATTATCACCTTAGCATTTTGATGGGGTTTCCACTTTTATTGGATATTTTTACCTGACTGTAAGGTAGGGTTATGTTTTTCGCGCGTATCTTGCTTGTATGTAATATTATATACCCGATATCTCACAATCCAATGAACGGATTTGTACAATTAAGACGTCGTTAGATTCGTCTTGATGGCCCAAGTGTCCTTAGATATGTGACGTTTAAAAAAACAAACATGGCAGCTGCAAGATGTCAAAATAGAGAGGGGCGAAAAAAAATTTTTTTGAATACTGCAATATGGGTATCAAATTAAAGGGCTCATCTTAAGCATTTCAATAGGTATAACATAATTATGACTGTAATACTAAAAAAGTTGGTTTGCAACCATTATTTTTTCAATTTTCAATACTTGACAATAGCTGTGATGAAAGTTAGTTGTTACATCGGTTACATACTACAACTACTAAAAAGTATTAAATATAAAAATCATTATAAAAATAAAAAACCCGCCTGCATAAAAAAGATGGAAACAAGATCCCCTACATAATTATATAATTTAATGCAGTCGGACGCATTTTATGAATCTCGATGAACTTAGTAAAGTGCCGCTTGTGCAGGCGGCTTTTTATATTTTTACTAGCTGTCCCGCGCAACTTCGTTTGCGTAATTTCTCCCCGTTTTTGAAACATTTCTCGTCGCTTCTCCGCTCCTATTAGTCGTAGCGCAATGTTATATAGCCTATAGCCTTCCTCGATAAATGGGCTATCCAACAAAAAAAGAGTTTTTCAAATCGGATCCGTAGATCCTGAGATTAGCGCGTTTAAACAAACAAACAAACAAACAATCAAACAAACAAACTCTTCCGATAGATAAATATTTTTTTCTGTTTATATGTGTAATACATGCTCTTTGTGTAAACAAGTAGTGAAGGTGCAAGTCTTAGTTACAAATAATATAATCAAGCATTATAGATACACTACGTACAGTATCACAATTTACGCACGTAGTAAAACACTCCATCGAACATACTCGTAGGTGCACTGCATACGTGTGGTTTATCGACGTTCCTATAGCTAAACCACAATAGTGTCTCTCCGTCGAACTGTCGTCTGTCAATCGTTCCTCTTGACTGCTTCCTATCCTGTTCTCTGATGTAACACGACCTATAGGCGTGTTATGTAGTCAAGCAAAATGTTACTTCTACTCTATAAAACACTATATTTTACCTATAGGTTCTCACGCCTAAATATTGAATTCTTTGTTAGTATTCACTTATGTTATATAAGCAATAATATGCATTTTAAACTTGTCAATGAATCTCAGACGTGATATGAGAGACATCTTTGGCAGACAGTTTTTTAAACCAAATATGTGGGTTTAGAAATTCTTCGTATTTGTATATTTTTGAGATATACTTGACATTAGTGGTAAGAAATTCGTTAGATCGCTGAAGTCAAACTACGCTATTATATTGTTAATTTTCTGAAGGAGTCAGTTTTGAGATTCAAAGCCAAAGGCCTAGCGTTCCTATGGACACATACATTTTGATACTTCCTACGTGAGTTATTACATCCTCAAAAGCGCAATTTTACAGCAGAAAGTTCAAAGGCCATTTATTATTATGTTTGTACATGTTAAAGTGTATGTTAACTTTCCAAATATTCCTATAATAAATTAAATACCTAATTATATTTTTATTTAAATACCTATATAATTTAAAATTGTCTAATGTAAAATTGCGCTTTTGGAAATATAACAACTTACGTAGGAGGTATCGATTTTGATGTTTATCAAATATATACTGATTTGACTTCAGATAAAAAAAAATGCCGCATCTATTTTTTGTACATACACCTTACCATTTTTTCAAAGGCCCAGAGTCTTGCGAGATCTCATATTTTCACTTAGACCAAACCTCTGGCCCCCATTCGACAAGTTTACGACTCCTGATAAAATTATATAGTTGTATACACTTGGGTGTTGGGAACAAACATTTTGTAAATGTTTTGAAGAAAGGCAAGCTAACGGTTCTAGGTATTTGGGGTAATAATAGAAGTAGGCCTTTCCCCCGGCTGTGCTAAATTAACAGATCATAAGTTTGAGGTTCTGATAGTAAGACTTAAACTTTTATAGGTTCTATTAGGAGATCCTTAACTTCGGCACCGTACGCTGCTACTGCTTTAACAGCACATGCTGCCTAATAGTGAAGTCAATGCTAACTTGAATATCTTTTTCTTATTTTGATTTACTGGCATGCACGATTTTGTTCTGCTTAAAAAATGCTACGTTAGGTATTTGAATTCCATATAAAATAAAAAAGGTTTTAAGCAACAATCTCAAAGCCCTACTAATGTTTCGTCAACGTGAACTGTTGATAAAATACATACTGTGAAAATATTTTATTAATTAGATTTTTTATCACGTAAACTATAAAATTCTTCAAAAATATACGATACAGGCATGGTGAATAAGGTAAGAATAAACAGAAAGGATTATAATTACACAAATATTCTTGCTCATCACTTTCATTGTGCCTTTAAGTCACCCATTGTAACATATTGTGTGTGCAGGGGTTCACAACTTATTTATTTTTATCTAGACAATACGATAGCCAAAGACTCGCTACCTGAGGGCATAGCGGTTTAACTACACTGCGTCAGTATCTCATTTCACAAAAAGTATACAATCTAATATTGCTTAGAATTAACAGGCTGAGGGTCGGGTGTTGCTGGGTGTATATTGGCAGAGGCCGACGTCCAGCATCGATACAGGTTAATGATGATGATGTCATAATAATAACCGAAAAGCCATGTTTGGCTACAGCGACACCTTCAGAACTTCTGCTAAAATAGCGAGGTTGTTCAGCTCTTTGGTGTGCTCTCCAGTGACTTGCGTGGTGATGATGATGAACAGTCTAGAATGAGAATTATTTATTTTATGCGCTTTCGCGATGTTTATACATATTAGATATACTTCGGGACTTAATCGCGTGAATTATTTATATGTACAAACCTTTTATTTACCCGATGTTTCGATTGAATTGCACCGATCATGGTCACGGGTCGACTGATGGCAGCTTAGCGATGTTCTTCGTGAGGCGCAGGGTTTTTCAGCTACTCTCGCCTGGTCGTGATAATTTTGATAATTTGTACTCTCGGTACTTCTACACACTACACTTACAACGATCGGTGCAATTCGATCGAAACGTCGGGTAAACAAAAGGTTCATACCTTTAAATAATTCACGCGATTAAGTCCCGAAATATATCTAATTAATTAATTGTCAAAAATACCTAGAAATACATGTTTTGGTGTTAAGTACAATGATGTTATGTCTTACCGTAAGTTGTATAAATATTTAAAAATCTTACTAAGTCGAAATCTTAACTACAATAGTCAAGTTACCCCTAAAATGGTAGTAGTAACATTCTAAAGAGCTTTAGCAAGTGTATAATGGATTTACGCCCCCTTTATCACAATGTTCGTAAATGTAAGATAATAATCTGAAAATATAAAATATACCGCATGCGTAGTTATTGGAAGCTGTTAACAACGGGATTTCCGCCGAGAACAAGCCTTGAAATCCTCCTAGTATATTGTAATCACGAGACTAAGATACTCTTTCACGAACAAATGGGGGTTGTCTTTCGCATTGAGGTTTCAAAATATGCAAAGGACGATGCGAATAGTACCCCCCTATTTCTTTCCATGTGTGTCACATGGAAAGAAATGGGGTGGTACTGTTCTTAAGGCGTTGGTGCCGGCATCGCACACAATACCTAATTACCACCAAATAATAGATAGCACATGTTAGAAACCCAGGCTCTATAGGTCTAATATGTTTACTCAGAGGGCTGTAGTAAAAAAAAAAAGTGTGGCACTCGGGGACTGCCGCGGTAAAGCTATTGCATAGCATTTTTTATCAACTAATAAAATAACAAAAAAAAAAAATATTTTTTTTAATTGAAAAAAGATTTTTTTAATAACTTATTTTTTTTTCTTTCATCACATTTTGGAGCAGCTCGTCTCGATCCGTGCGAGCTTCGTACAGTCGTACCATTATGCATACATTCGGCCGAGCTACATAGTAGGCGGAGTGGGGGGTGTTAGGTTTTATTTTCGTTACGGAATTTCTTGATTCGGTCGCCGCGCTCAAAGCCATAAAAGCTATGCAATAGCTCAATAATACAACCAAATTGAGCCGGTTCCGCTCTATTAGTCTTTTTTAGGGTTTTTTCTATATTTCCCTCCGCGGTGATAGTCGGTTATCGCAATAAAAACTATCCTATGTCCTTTCCCAAGAAATTTAAAATGTAATCGATTACTTGTGAATATTACTTTCTACGTCATGTTGCTTGCGGATTTGCCTATGAGGATGACTTTACTTCCTTTAGGATTGATTTTCATGTTTCTTCATTGAAAATCAAAAAGCCACAATTTTCACATTCTAACTTCCGAACCGACGAAGGTTCATATAAATTTGCATCCCCTTACTTTTGTAATTTTAAAGCATTTTTATGCTAATTTTATACATATGAATTTAAATATACGGAATACAATTTCCTCTACCGGTACCCCGTAAGGTCGCGGGTTCAAGTCCCGCCTTAGACGAATTTTTCCTCCATACATTTAAATTTATTTCCAACCCCTTATTTCACCCCATTGCGGGTCTAAGGAGTTATTTATTACAATTTTTCCCCCGCTTATTCCAAAAATCCTTTCTTAGTATTTCATAAGAAGGCTTTTTATGTTGTAGGCTTTTAGGCAAATGCCTCTAAAACGCTACAACATAAAAAGCATCAACTATTAAAATTTAAATTTTTACCCTCACTGCAGTTGCGTTAATAAATCAGTCAGTCAGGACATGTCGTTGTTTATGTTTTAAAAGAAGAAAGATATACTTGGCATCCTATTTACAATTTTTGGGGTCTCTAAAAACGCCCACACGCATAATATAATTTATAGGTGGTTTATGAAATTTTCCACACCTAAAAAATCTTGAACGAAGAAGGCTGACAGAATACTTAAAATCTAGTTAAAGAAACGCAGTAAAACTTTACGTTCGTTTCAAGGACAGTACTTATTTTTTTATTACCAAGATAAACTCCTGAACTTCAAGATAATAGCCTCCAAATCTACCTGAAAGAATAAAACCTACTTTATGTCCATCATTACACTGATTACCTCTCCTTCTGAATATTTTGAATAGCTGAAAGAGCAATGTGCTTTTTTGATGTTTTTGATATTTTAATATCTTTCAGTTGTTATACTTACCTACTTACAGGTGAATTGAGAATAAACAAACTAGTTTGTAAGTTAGACTGACTGTGACTGCTAAGTTTGTGGATTCGTTTCCCGCTCATGTCAATTTTTAAGGTTCCGTAGCAAAAATGGCAAAACGGAACCCTTACAGTTTCGCCATGTCCGTTCGTCCGTCCGTCTGCATCTTTGCTCAGAGGCTGTTAGTGCTAGGAGGCTGTAATTTTGCATGGATACACATATTACTTACGCTGACAAAGTAAAAGAATAAAATCTTGAAAAAAAAATGTTTTTGAGTACCTGCCCTATATTTAAAATGTGGGTGATTTTTTTTTCTCACCTACCCTATAGTGTGGGATATCATTAGATAGGTCTTTTAAAATCGTTTAGGGATTGGAAAGACGATTTTCAGATTTAGGGATGCGTTTGTAAAATATTAAGCTTTAATGCAATGTTTTGTAAGAGTCTAGTGCCCCCACACCCCTCTGCCAGCTAAATGGTTGATGTTAGGTATGTGAAAAAATTCACGGTATACTACTGTATATATATAGTGAAATTAAAAGAAAAACTATCACAGAGTAGGCTCTACAAGTTTACGAGTAACTGATCAAATGAGAAGTAACAAAATTTTCGTACAAATTCCATTGAAAAATTTTATGTAGATATAACGTTGTAAGTATGAAACTAAAAGAAAAGCCACTTCTTAAGCCACATTATTCGGACTACGGAACCCTGCATTGTACGTGGCCCGACATGCACTTGCCCTGTTTTTTGTGTTATGAGCATGATAGTTAGTTCTGCGTCTATTTGTAATTTGCCTATAGTTTGTATGTACTTAATTCGAAAAATATAAGTATGATTAAGAATTATCTGTTTGCGTACATGATCGACAAGTTGTCGATCCTGCACTGGATGTCTTCCCAGTCATGTCTATTTTCTGTCTCATTGGAAAATTACATTAAATAGAGAGTGGACTTGGCTAGCCTATTATGTCTCTATCGCGATTTCTTAATCGCCATGACCGAAAATAGATTAGGAGAACACAAAACCTTAAGGTGAGTATACACTTGAGCATTTACTAGTAACAGAACGTTGAGCATTTGCTGTTGTTAAATTTTCTCGAACCACACTTCGAATATGACGCTTGGTGTTTTGTTACAACCTGTTTTTAAAAACCAACGCGCGTTATAGTGTGCGGTTTTATCGAGCAAAGACACGAGCTCGGGTGACGGGAGTGTCTCCAAGACAGAAAGAAATATTACGGGTAATGTTCACTCGCCTTACAACATTTAGGTCGGATACAACGTCGAGCATTCGTAAAAACATTACCATTACTAATAATAATTATATTTTATTGATTTAAAAAAGTTTACATAGGTAGTTATTGTACATATTCATAAACAGCAAATTATTATATACAAAGAAACAACCCATGCCTCAATATACATATAAAACCCTGTCTCTTAAACTAGGTGTGACTTAAGGGACAGTGTTCGTATTCTTATTGTCTTTTTTTATAAACGTATGTACATATGTAGAATATACTTAATATGTAGAATTGGTGACGAGCAAATGTGGTTTTGTGTTTAGTGCCTGACGGGGTGTTTCAACGTCTATTTTGATCTGGAGGAGACAAACCAGTATGCTTTCTGAGAACTGCTTTGAGCACAAAGAGCTGTCGTACTGCGAGTACCCTGCAATCAGCATAGAGTTGTGTTGTGGGATATCTATAGGCTTTTTAGTCATAACTTTTAATACAACTCTTTGTGACCTCTTCACCCTGATACAATAATCAACAACAGATTGGCAAAGCGCGAAGTGTACCATCCTAAGTATATCCAAACTTGCTGATTCTCTAAGGCTCTTAAAAATGTAGATCAGTCGCGTTAGTCTGCATGTGACACTCTCAAGTTGCTTATCCTACCTGAGCTCATCATCGATCAGAATGCCTAAGTATTTCATTCTGTTCTTTGAAGTGCAGGGCATGAACATGGTACAGTAGGGTTTGCACATCAGTGTTCGGATATGTAAAAGGAATTATTTGGTCTTGTTATACGACTGATAGAGAAAGGGATATAAAAAGATTTGTCCAAGTTCATCGTTAATAGGTTTCTGTTTAACCATTTCATAATTTTTATTAATGCATGTTCAACTTTTGTTTTATATGGAGAAATTTAAGGAAACTGAGCATTTATCTTTAATGTACCATTCGTAAAAACGTAACATTGCATTGTAATGCTCAAGTGTATACTCACCTTCATGCGTCTTATAAGCTTATTGTGTTCTCCTGTGTATTGTTTTTGTATTTTTAAAGCATTTTTATGCTCATCATCATCTGTTTATCGCAGTCCACTACTGGACATAGGCCTCTCCAATTGCACGCCACTTTGTTCTATCTTTGGCTTTTCGTATCCAGTTCCTGGTTATGCTCATTTATACAAAAAATCGTTTCAGTTGGGATTTGAGCTCACGGTCACCTTAGGCGGACCGGCCCTAAGCCATTACCAACTCCGGCACCGAGACACGTCTGACACAATCAAATTTATCCTTCATGTTACGAATTTATCGCAATCGTGACGTTATCCACCGCATTTCCAAGGAACTTATGCGGCTCTGTGAGTTTAGTCGCAGTAACCAGTTTATTCAGGCTCAAGATCATCAAAAATCTGTGTTTAAGTGGTTTCTCCAACGATTTTATCTCCTATGTATCTTAGCCCAAATAACTCATAAACTACTTGGCAATGTTCCTACCTCTCATTTCATATTAAACTTACTCATAGGAATGCCAGTACCTACAACGCAGTCCGCGCTGTCGTATTTGCAGCGATATTTGCACTCCATCTTCATGCCTATGCCTCTGCTTATTTGAGGAGCTATTGTAAACCAAACTGTTTGCTACGTTCTTACCTTCTAGTATCTATTCGCATTTTCAATTGACTTTTATGCGCATGTTTGTTGGTTTCGTGGTTTGTATTTCTTCAATATATAAAGAGGAAAGTTTGTGTTTGTTATGGAGAATTTCTGAAACTAATTTTCCAATTTGGCACAGAGATAGCGTAATGCTTGGAAATACGTAAAAGCTAATGTTATGATAAAATCCTTTTTTTCTTTCTGTAACACAAAAGAAACCAACTCCGTAAAATGTCAGCTTTCCAGGACTAAGGAGCTTAGTTAGTCGTTGATGAGTGAAAGACTGAATAACTCTTATCCAGATGGACTGATGACCTAAATAAGGTTGCAGAGATAAATTGGATGCGGAACGCGGAGGACCTGGTGTTGTGATGTAAACTAGAAGAGGTCTATGCAGGTAAGATGATTAAAATACCGATACAGAAACAAAAAATGTTGGAGATGAAAAGTATAAGAATGTAGACCATAACAGGGATATTTCCTTAATTCTGATTCTTGTTGAATGTAATTAAAAAGTTACGTTGAGAAAAGTAGTGCTAAATAACATTTTTACTTCATAAAACAACAAATCAAAAGACATAATCAACAAAGCAACCCACAACACCTTTGAGCGAATAAAATTCAATTTAAAGGCGAAAAATTGATTAAATGACCCTTAGGCATTAAGGGCTGGATCTTACGAAGTCCACTCGAGCATTTTGAGTACCTACTTAAGGCCTCGTTCGTTAAGCGGGGCCATATTTTGGCCTATTTCGGCCTGAGAATTGAGGCTTTTATCTAAAGAGGCCATTTACCACCAAAAGGTCGGGTTATTGCTTAACGTTCGCAAGGTACGCTTGATGGTGTATCATAAAACTGCTTTACGACTAGTGTTTAAAGGCTTCAAGCCAGTTACTGAATTTTTTAGAAGTTTTTCAAGTCTATAAACAATTTAAATATTTAATATCTTCTGTGTATATACGGTTTCGTATCGTGCAGACGTGGGGTTAGCGAAAGAAAAACTAAAGCAAAACTTGACTTTGAAAGTGAACTTGTTTTTCATCTTTCAAGCGAAAAACATACAAAAAAAATTGCATAAAATATACCTAAGATCTATTTCGATAAACTACATTTCTATCAATCAATGCTTGAAACCGTTATATAACAGTAATGGTCTCCTAACTGATTTCGGTTACGGCGGCTAATCTCACTAGAGACTAGCCAAGTACACAGATAATTCTATAGTGCACAAGTATGTGCGCAGACACAACTTCACTCTCTATTCCCTCACTCTCATAGTCCAATGGGACGGAAATCTGATACGACTGGAGAGAGATTAGGCGCTGGACCGACGGCTTAACGTGTTTTGCGACGAACTGAGTGGTTTGACAATGTTCAAAAACAGTTGTACAAACAGTTAAACTATTCACGCGATTAAGACCCGTAATATATATATATTCATAATGTGAACTAATCGCGAAAGTTTATCGACATTTATGATAATAATACTAACAAACTTTATTGGCAAATACACTTTTACAGTAAATCTTTTCCCTAGCTCCTGTCTTTGACTGTATTACAGGAGACAGTCATCTTTCACATCTCTTGTATTAAAAACTAGGCAAAATACATTATTCAAGTTTAACAACGTATTAATCTTGGTTTCAATTCAACTATTACAAATGTACAAAGAAAGAAATACAAATAAAAAAAAAACAATCAAATTAAAATCAAGTAAAATAAAAAGTTTTGTGTTTTGTATGTGTGAGTGTGTGAGTTTGTGTTATGTGCGTGTGTTTTATCAGATTACATTTTCCAAGTCATCATATTCAAAAAATATATATATTTATAATGTTAGTATAGATAAATACCTATTTTCCTTGGTCACGAGATAAGTAGAGAACGACTTTACCTATTGCATTCTTTCTTCCTTTTATAATACTCTTTAAAATGTTCTTAAAAAAAATAAAGAAAATAACGAAAAAAAAAAAACGGGGCGATAAGAAGTTCGCCCGGACAGGTAAAACTTAATATTATAAAGAGGAGATATATTGTGAATTTGTGATTTTAGGGGGTTAATCTATACTTTTACTAAACCGATTTTGGAAGTTTTTGTACCAATAGAAAGCCACGTCATTTGTGAGTGTCAATACGACGATAAAACATCACGCTACGATCAATAGGAGTGGAGCATCAATGAAAAATGTTGCAAAAACGGGAAAAAATTACGCAAACAAAGTTGCTCGGGTCAGCTAGTTTTAATAATAACAATGTATTGCATATTTCGCCACGCAGGGAAAACGATACTGCAAAGAATAAAAGTCAATTTTAATAGCTTATAACTATATTAGGTTTCAATACATTCAGTTTCTTTTTTATTTGTTTTGATTAGGTGTCTGTTTGTATATAACTATATTATTATTAAAATCTCTCGTTCACTAATATCGACTAAAATTTATACAAGGGTAAACATTGAAACCACAGTTCACACTCCTCGTTGATAATCCTACACGCACACAATAAGTAAAGGTGCCCACAAACTAGAGCATACGCTTGTGATTGAACATTTTCTTTCTATTTGTTTTCGTACCAAACTACAAGTAATTTTTCATTCTTTTATTTCATGTTACAAAAATATCATCTAGATTGAGTTTCAGTATACATTTATGTAGGTAAGATATAAAGATATATGAATCACTTATTCAAGAGCTAGCGAATAATTTGTCTTGTTTTGTTAAACTTCACGAGTGGTAGGAATAAGCCATAGGCCATCTTGATCGGTACCACAACAGATCAGTTATTCTTTCGTGAAATAGTAATGATAACTCATCATTCTGTTTCGGATGAAGGACACTGTAGCAAGTGTAATTACTAGGCAAACTAATGTCTCAAATGAAGAGCGCGGTGCGGTGTCATTCAGATCATTGCCAAACAAGGATGTGGGTGGCTCACGTGATGCTTACCATGCGAAAGACCTGATCATCTCTTCATTTTGTGCTTAAAGAAAAACAAAATAGGAGAAAAAGACAGACCGATAGACCGACAGATAAAATGCTGTTACGTAATATAATAATTGGTAGAAAGAAAACTCAATTTTGAGTTAAGATCGCCTTTGTACATAATTACTTTTATTTTGTACTTATTGATTGTATATTTTTTCTATGTGTACAATAAAGAATTGAATTTGAACTTTTGCGATTTTTATACATATCTATACTAATATTGTAAAGCTGAAGAGTTTTTTTGTTTATTTGTTTGAACGCGGTAATCTCAGGAACTACTAGTCCGAATTGAAAAATTATTTCACTGTTGGATAGCGTATTTATCGAGAGGCTTTAGGCTATATAACGTTACGCTACGACCAATAGACTTTGACTGCCTCTGTGGCGCGGTGGGAGTGTGTCCGACTGCTACACAAGAGGTCGTGGGTTCGATTCCCACACGGGACACCACTTTGTGTGATCCACAAATTGTTGTTCCGAGTCTGGGTGTACTTTGTGTCCGTGACTTGTATGTTTGTAAAGTTCCCCGCGACACAGGGCTTGTACCCTACTGCGGGAGTTGTCTTTAAAAAAAAAAAAAAAAAAAAAAAAAAAAAAAAAAAAAAAAAAAAAAAAAAAAAAAAAAAATAGGTGCGGAGCAGCTATAAAAAATGAAAGGTTTCTACCTTTAAATAATTCACGCGATTGAGTCCCGAAATATATCAATTATAATGTCATAAGTTTTCAAGTTACCATTGAGAGACTATCGTTTTAATAAATTAATGCGTTTTTTTCTGTACTTTGTAATATTATATATATTACAAAATACAGAAACAAACACGTTAAACGCCTGTTTACAGTTAGATTGTTTGAAGAGCAAACATTAGAAGGTGTTTTAAGTGGTTTTAAGAATAATAAACTCACAAACGACCCCAGTACCTATTACTTAGCCCGTTAAGAGATAAAATACGCTTCAAAAGTGCATAACATTCAGGTCTTTGGGAGAGGGTTCGAACCGTAATCAATCACACGAGACGGGTTAAGATTCGTGGATGCTACATCTGTTCCAATTTTTGGTTCTAGTACAATAAATATTGGGATCACTTTCGATCTTTTTAACATAGAGCAAGTCAGCTTAGGTTTTGGTAATTCCTTTTGAGGAGCTCGTAAGCTGAGGTCATTGCTCTTAAAGCGAATGACTACGAAAACATATTTGGAATATTGCCTATGGGCATAGTTAGCATGTACCTTTACAGAGCTGTATGCAAATTATTAACACGTGATTGTGTGTGCAAATAGGATAAAGTAAGCTTAGTTCGCACTCATGTATGCGCTATAGGTACTTGTATATTTACATACCATAGAATGTGTACTTTAGCCTCATTCGTTTGCGTTGAATCAAATGTACTAACAAACAAACAAACATTTTAACATTTATGTCTTGTTTTTGTAACGTGGAATGGATCAATTTCAATAAACCCCCCAAATAAAGTTTCAAATTTATTACCGTTTTTAGGGTTCCGTAGTCAAAATGGTAAAACCGGAACCCTTATAGTTTTACCATGTCCGTCTGTCTGTCTGTTTATCTGTTTTATTTTGGTTTCGCCGTAGTCAAAAGGGTCTATAAGATGCATTGACAGTTAATTATCATTCAAAACGAATAAAGTGTGACGCTTGATTTCATCAATAAAGTATTTCTTTAAGATTCAGCGTAAAGGTAGCGGTTTGGCAGGAGACCACGACCGAAGACACAGACCGAGACTATTACTTGACCGTATAATTTCGTATGAGAGTCAGTTTGCAGGCGAGACCCAGTCTCTCGATCTCTTGTCTCTGTCGCGACCCGCCATCTTAAGCCTACCTGTCCATTGAAAAGAAGCAAGGCTACGGAGCAGAAAAACGGAGAAAGGTTAGCCAATATGATTCCATACCCATTGGTTAATATATCTCTGTTTCTCAGCTCCGCAGCCTCGCTCCGCTACAATGGACAGGCAAGGAGAACTAGCGTGATGTCTTTTGGCGGTTCTGGGTTTATCGCAGTAATTATGCACTCGGAATGGCTTGACGATTCCTTGCTCCTAATGACTCTAACGTCCTGACATCCCTGACGCTTAGTATTGCTCCTAACACGTACAAGTATAACGTGCATTGCAATGAGAATCGCATTTCACCGTGTCACGTCAGGCTTGCACTGTTCGTAACGTTCCTTTATGTGTCAAACCGAAAAATTTTTGTTTCCTCGAAATATTTTTCCTGGATATAATCTAAAATGGGCCAGAGGTGTCAATTTCTTAAAACCTAATAAAATCTAATACATAAAATTCTCGTGTCACAATGTTCGTTCCCATACTCCTCCGAAACGGCTTGACCGATTCTCATGAATTTTTTTATGCATATTCAGTAAGCCTGAGAATCGGCTACTATCTATTTTTTATACCCCTAAAAGTTTGTTTGTTTGTTTGAATGCGATAATCTCAGGATCTACTGGGCTGCACTGAAAAATTTATTTTATTGTTGGATAGCCCATTTAAAGAGGAAGGCTATAGGTTATAACATCACGCTACGACCATTAGGAGCGGAGCAGCAATGAAAAATGTTGTAAAAAAAAAGGAAGAAAAAGAAAAAAGGGAAAATTTACGCAGACGAAGTTGCGCGGGTCAGCTAGTATTAATATAATCTTGTAAGTATAGTATTACATAATTCACCAGTACAACAGAATCCAATTACATAAAACTCTATATTCTCTTATAATGTCTCAAAATACTTAATTTAACGTTAAAACAAATTAGCGATCCGTAAAGTCATATTTACTATGTCGGGAGAAATTAATCCGTCTTATTAAGGCGATAAAGACGACCATTCACGTTACGACAGCTCCATTTTATTGGGCTTTAAAATCAAGATGAAAGTTTGTTAGGAAGTTTTGTTGAGCTATTTTGTTTAATAGATATAACTATTTAGAAGTAAATTTTAGATTAATTTGAAGAAGAATTTGGGCTTAAAACATGAAGCTGCTTATTATTAATGTTAATAAATTTCTTTAGGTACCGTTGGATATCTTATGAGGTTATTCGTTATGAAATAAGAGTTAGCATTACCTGATGTCTGACACTGCTACCTAATATTTTGAAGGATTTGTTTACAGGCATAATTTTAATAATTCGAAAATCTAATTATCCTATCTCTGCAGCTAAACTTCAACTTGTATTTTATGAAATTTTGGATTGAGTTACATGAGATCTAGCTAATTTTGTGTAATTACATTAATTTTACTTGTTTAATAAACCATTTCCGTTGTATGGTACAAGCTCTGTGTCATAGGGGACTTACAAAATATTCAATTAGCGGACATAAAGCACAGCCAGACTTCGAACAACATTATATAGATTCCTCAGTGGTGTCCCATGTGGGAATCGGAGATCCAGCAGTCGGACATACTCCCACTGCGCCACCGGTATAACTTTCTGTTAGAATTAATGTCAGTTATTTTTTCCGACAGAAAGCATTTGAATCAGAGTGCAAATCTATACTTATATTATAAAGCTGAAGAGTTGGTTTGTTTGAACGTGGTAATCTCAGAAACGACTGGTCGGAATTTAAATAATCTTTTTCTGTTGCGTAGGCCATTTATCGAAGAAGGCTATAGGCTATATAACACTTTATAACACTACCAATAGGAGCGGAGCAGCAATTAAAAATGTTGCAAAAACAGGGAAAATTGACGCATAGGAAGTTGAGCAGTTCAGCTAGTTGTTAATATACAAAATGATTTGTAATACACAAATAACCTCCCACTCGTAGCATCTCTACATTACATTCAATAACTTAGCAGCTTCAATCAGCTTTGAAAAATATATAATATATTAACCCTGAACCACGGACCACCTATTTTTGTCAATACCACCTACCATAAGTTTGTGAGACCGCGGAGTAAAATATTTGTTTTTTGTGGGGTTTAAGACCTAATCCTTACAATAAACAACGATTCTACTCCGGTAAAATAGTCTGTTGGTAGGTCGTAACTCCAAAAATGGTTGGTAGGTGGTTAAGGATCAGTTTATTCAATACTTTTTGAACCTGATATTACAAAGTTATTTATTGTAATGTAAAGAAGCTACGAGTTGGAGTTTATCAGTACGTTACAAATAATTATAAAAATATATAGACTACGGGTCTTAACCGCGTGAATAATTTAAAAAAAACCTTTAACCTTAAAAATACCTTGTTAATTGCCCGACGTTTCGACTGTATTGCAACGGTCGTGGTCACGGGTAGACTCACAGCTCACGGCTAGGCGGGAACACGGGTACACGGGTAGTCTACCCGTGACCACGGCCGTTGCAATACGGTCGAAACGTCGGGCAATAAACAAGGTATTTTTATTGCCCGACGATTATTTACCTTAAATTATTCACGCGATTAAGACCCGTAGTACATTATTATATAATTTTATAATATGTACAAATCGCGAAAGTTTATCAACATTCATTACAAATCACCCTGTATCTTCATTGCCGTCAAGTATTCGTCGTCACTCCAATGCACATCCTTGAAGAACAAAATTAATTTCGATCGTATGAAAACATAATTTCCTTCCATTTGATTGACACACAGACTCGAGCGTTCTCAGACGGATATTGTGAAAAGTACCTATAAGATATCGAAGATATAAGTACCTATCTTTGGGAAATGGAAAATACTTTGATGTTAGTTTAAATTGGAACGTGGGGTCACAAAGGTTGTATTTGAATAGGAACATGACATCAAACTTTGTTTGTATGACTGGATTTTTGGATGGTTGTAGAAAATTACTTTTTGTGATTTTGGACGTCTTTAATACATTGTCAAAATGTATGAGAAAAATGCGAAGACGAGTCGATTTTTTTCTCCATATATTTCATCGACATAGCCTACAGGATTAGCAAGCTGAAGTGGCAGTGGGCTGGCCATATTAGCCGAAGAACCGATAACCGTTGGGGTAAACGAGTTCTTGAGTGGAGACCGCGTCTCGGCAAACGTAGTGTAGGACGCCCTCAGGCCAGGTGGAGTGATGATCTACGCAAAACGGCTGGCAGGAGCTGGATGCGAGAAGCCGAGGATAGAACAAAGTGGCGTGCAATTGGAGAGGCCTATGTCCAGCAGTGGACTGCGATAGGCTGATGATGATGATGATGATGATTTCACCATGGTATTATAGGAGATCGATTTTTATTGCGATAACTGATCTACCGCCGTGTCACACCAGAAGTTATCAGATTTGATCTACATAATTGTTAGACATGATTAAGGGCCATTGTGACAAGGAACTGATACGGATCTGGGATTTTTGTCCGTAACGATTCAAAAATAATATCGTAGAGACTTCAAATATTGATTGGGAAGATTTTAAATGTGTAACAAAAATACTCTTTATACCAAAGACAATAACTTTAGGCACAATGTAGCTTAAAGGGACGAAAACAAAAAAAATATTGAACATAACTAAAACAACAAAAACCCAACTGCTTAGAATTAATAAATGAAATATTGTGACGCCAAAATTACGCCATTTTTTTTCTAATGTTGATGTACTCGGAGTACTCTCATACATGAGACTGATCTAACGATACCTCTCAAGCTAAAATTTATTAAGGCATTTAGGCTCTAGAATGTGCCAAATAAATATAAATACCTAAACATACACTTGATAAACATTACCCTCCTTCTGCGCAGTCGGGTAAAAAGTGTCAAAATTTTACATCCTGTGTCCTGAATGGGTGCCTTTCCAATAACATGTCGTGTAATTTATACCTTTATTCGCATCAGGAGTCGCGTCGTCTTACACAAACAAATTAGATTGTGTTAACTCATGATCTCTACATAATGGGTTAATTATTGCAAAAGCCACAGAATAATGGTGATTTTAATTTGTCGTGTAATAAAACTTCAAGTACAGATGCCTGAAAATTGGGGTATAAAATTTAAGAGTTCGATTGACTAATACGGAAATAAATGAAAAATATTAGATACTCTTTTGGTTTTTTTGTAACAAAAGTGTAACATCTCATATCGGAGGCCTTTTGTATTAACCAATAAAAGACCTTAAAAACCAACACTACTCAAAATTTTGATTTAGGCACTTTGCAGATGGAGCAACTTTAGTTAAGACTAGTTGTCGACTTTTTAAAAATGTTCTTTAAAAGTTGCCAATTACTACAGCCAAATAGCCATAGCAAAGCCTGGCTTATAGTTACCGCAATCTGTGAGCAACGTTGAGCAATACTGGCACTGCGGGGGACAGGGAAAGTGACGGAGGGTGTGAAATCGCCTGATACGCTACGATTGCTGGTTGGGGAAACCTGCAATCTAAAAACACTTGCTAGTTGCTGAAATTAGAAACTAACTTGCAGCAATTGAAGACTGTTGTCGACCACCGAAAGTCACAAATCGAATTGCTACGTGGGCGAAGTTTTATTAAGATAGGGGAATAATAGCAGTAATACTCACTTACAATTTACGTGACGCAACGCTTTCCTGCCAAAGACAGCGATCCACTGGTCCCACCGCAACTGTGTGCCTCGCTGGCAAACCGCGTACCGTGTGATCCTTATGCTACGTTCCCCCGCACCCTTTTCACCGATATTCGAATAGATCGCGTTGTCGTTTGTCGAGATAGTACGAGTATCCGACAGTAGGTGCCATCCGGCGCTACGGGACTTCCCTCTTTATGTAAAAAGTTAGTTGCTTTGTGCCAGTAGCAGCAATAGTTACTCCATCTGCAAAGCGACTTACTTGTCATATAGTCCATCTGTTCGATGTAACCACTATGGCTAATTGAATTATAAATACCGGCAATTAACGCGTTACTCTCACAAGGTACGTTGGACATAGATTTGTATTAATTTTAAATTAACAAAAATTGCAACATCAAATTAACTATTATTATAAATTATCTATATTGATCGAATTGCACCGATCGTCGACCCGTGACCACGATCGATGCAATTCGATCGAAACGTCGGGTAAATAAAAGGTTCATACCTTTAAATAATTCTCGCGATTAAGTCCCGAAATATATCTAATATGTATAAAACTCGTGAAACTTTAAAAACAATAATAATATTATCTTAATACGAGGCCTTCTTCAAATATCACTTTGTATTGCTGTTTCAAAGGCCAAGCATCAGAAGGGTGTGTATCATTCATTTCGTTGATTTTATCTTGATTGTTATTAAAATATGTGTTGGCAACATTACGTCGACGCCAAAGTTGATGCTGGTAGCATGAGATGCGGCGCACGGGGAGCCTACGCGTCGATCAGCCGGCGGGCAGCTGTCACGTCACTGCGCCATCGGTCAAAGTACATAACGTTCTTCACTCGCATTTCATTTTAATTTCATGTTATTGTTAATTTGCGGTTGTCAATTCAGTCTTTTATAATTAACTAGCTAACCCGGTACCGCCTAAGAATGTATACTTTATTTTTTATTTTTAGTACTTGTTCTACTTTTCGGGACGCCGCGTCAGCTAGTAAGACAAAAAAAGAAAAAAGAAAGTTAATAAGTCAACAATTACATTTTGTCAAAAAATAAAAATTATAAAACACATAATTCTTTTCACAGTACCTAAAAATCACAATAAAAATTACAATTTCAGGTTTCTAAATACGATACCTACTTATTATTTATAATTTTATATTTATTTATTCTAAATTAAGTTTCATTTTTAGGGTTCAAAATGGCAAAAACGGAACCCTTATAGTTTCGACCGTCTGTCATTTTACTCAGACTACTCAATGAAACTTGAAGAAATTAGGTGAAAAGGTGTCTTGTAGTAGCCGTTACTTAGTTTAATAGTTAAATAATAATAATACATATTTTTAGGGGTGGCACTCCATACATGAAAACATTTTCTTCAGCAAATATCAACGAATGGTACATCATTCGACAGGTCTTTCAAAAACATTTTGAGGTTTCTAATAAACTTTTTTTAACTTCCTTAATTTTTGAACCCTGGAACCAAAAAATAAATAAGAAATCTCAAAGATAGCGCTTAATAAATTTTTTAAACTAAAGTTATTTCGAATAAGATCGGATATACCATAATTGAGTTATTGCCAAAAAACTGCGTTTCTCAACAAAAGAGTGTATGAACATACTGCCATGAACATACGCTCTTCTGCTGATGCAATTCTTCAAGGCTGCGGAACCCTACACTGAGCATGGTCCGATATGCTTTTGCCCTGTTTGATTGACGATGAAAGAATTTTTCAAATCCGTTCAGTAGTTTCGGAGCCTATTCAATACAAACAAACAATCAAATCTTTCCTTTTTATAATATTAGTATAGAAGTATAGATATAAATATAGACTAGCGTCACTCAATTGTGTTGCCTTCCAAACCTCTTCACTAACACTTAAACTTTATAATAGTATTAAAGTTTAAATTGACTTTTAAGTATTATACGAATCGATTGTATGGAAGTATAGTAAAGTGTTGTATAGAAGACTTTTTCAGGCATTTTTTTATTTTTTTATCTCCGTAAGAACCACCTTTATACTTATTCTAAAAAAAGAATTGGCGAAATCGGTAGAGCTGCTCTCGAGATTTGCGCTTAGCTACACATTCAGTGATTCATTTTTATATTAAAGAAGATACCGGAGTTCCTGTCCTACCACCACCCGTAGGATACACTACCATACATCTAGATGTTTAATTATTTTCTTAATATAATAAGTAACTAATTATATTCTACACACACTTGAGCTCGCAGGCGGGCAAGAGACAATCTCAACGATGCGCTTATATGAAAATTGCACAGCACAAAGCTGTATTAAACTTTGCCATAAAATCCTGCAATTACTAAATACTGGCCATTATTCATGCTCAAACTGTAAGTACTTTATTCACTTAAAATTCCTTCACAAGTAGAACTATTACGTGTTTCAATTAAGTTGAAAGACTTGTAAATAAGAGTGATATATATGAAGCGTTTTAAGGCGATATTGCGATGTATAAAAGTGTAAGTGGTGGAACATGAGGTGTTATATTACGCAAGAGATGTTATAGTAAAAAAGTGCGCAATTTATTGTCTAGCTTTTATGGTCTGATTTATATAAAACTTTTTTCTTTTTTTTTCAAAAATAGATAACTAGCAATGTGGGATTAAGTCCCACATTACTAGTTGTCGTCAATCTTGTTAACCCCTTCAGGTAAGCTCAAATACTTGTGTTAGGAGTGGGTTCACGTTGGTAGTATAATGGGTAGGATTCGAACCCGAGACCTCACGATTGCGAGACCGTCACCTTAGCCATTAAGCTACCGCCGCTTTGAACTAGCTTACCCCCGCGGCTCCGCCCGCGTGGATGTCGGTTATCGCGATAAAAACTATCCTATGTCCTTCCCCGGGACTCAAACTATCTCCATACCAAATTTCATTTAAATCGGTTTAGCTTTTTGAGCGTGAAAGCGTAACAGGCAGACAGACAAAGAGACAGAGGTACTTTCAAATTTGTAATATTAGTATGGATTTTGAAAGTAACCCCTGTAGATTACATTTAATATCGGTTTCATAATATGTATAACATCTACCTTGTAACACACGTATTTACAAGCTAGATATTAGGTAAACTTTCCTGAAAAGTATAAACTCGTTAATAATCCGTATCTACTATATTCTGATTAAGTATACAACTTGTCTTGTAACTGAAACAGTACCGAAAGTGAACGGCCTTTTAATGAGAAACAAACTACAAACAACACTAATTCTACATTATCTTATACTTGAGATTAGTCCATAAAACCTGATATAATCAGCAGTTTGCTTGTTTCCTCTTGTTTATAACCAACGTGTTGTGTTGTATCTAAGAAGTTTATAGTGAAGACTGGAGATCAAACTCAAAATACACAACTTTGCCTAGGATTTGTCTTGTTGTCTCGCTTAGAAAGAGACACACGTTCTCCTTAGGCAGTCCCACCAAAAGTGAAAAAAGCAAGAAACGTACATACGTACAGTACTCCCAAATTAATAATGCACATGCAGATCTTCGCTAATTGTCGTATTCCCGGAAACACTCGAATCATGGAATCGTAAGAGCCCTAAACAAGGCATTTGCATTTTGCACCTTGTTTAAAAGAGATAGGAGTCAATATCATGTGTGCACAATCGAAAACAAATCGGGCGTTCGGCAGCTGTCGCCGGTCAGCGAAATGTCTGTCAGTCGTCTTTATATATTGGTAGTGACTGCACGTGTTCTCTATTTGTGGAAATATATAGAGCTGCTATTACACACCCTTCTTGGTAAATATAATTTCAACATTAATTAGCTTATTCAGATTTAAATAGTATATTTTGAAAAAAGGAAAATAAATAACATATTTCACGTTTTTTTAATATTAAAAAAATAAAATACCTACATTAAATACATATTAAGTACTAGAAAAACATTTAAAAAATGAGATTTATTTAAATTAAATAAATAGATAAACATGCATAAAAAATATATACCTAACTCTGCCCATGCCATTTTCTTTCAGACGAATTCTTCCAAAATGGATAAATTTAAACGTGGAAAACCGCTTAATTCACAAGCACGGCAAATGGTATTTAATGTGTACCTTTATTTCTTAAATGAAGCCAATGTTTTCAACAGAGACCATGATGGTTATTTTAAAAAAATTCAAGACCGTGTTACAAAAGCTACAGGAATTTCGCGACGAACTTTGAGTAATATCTTAAACGAAAAAAAACATAATCAATCAAAGAAATTTTCTACACCGAAAAAAGGAAGACCTAAAAGTAGATTTCGGCTGGTACTTGATGATTTCGACTACTGTGTTATTCGTAATATGATATACAATTTTCAATTGACGCTGAAAGAACTCCCAACTGTAAATAATTTAAGAATAAAGTTGATCGAAGCTATTAATTTCAAAGGCTGTGCCGAGACTTTAAGGTTGATCTTGAAAGACATGGGGTTTAGGTTTCTGAAAACTGATAATAACAGACAATTACTTATGGAAAAACATGATATACGCCTAAAAAGGATCAAATATCTCAGAGAAATACAACAGCTGAGGAGTTCTGGTAGAAACATAGTATTTATGGACGAGTCGTATGTGCACACATCACATACTAAGGGTAAAACTTGGCAAGATAGCAACAAAAAAGGTATCAAACAACCCATTTCCAAAGGAGAGCGAATAATTATTGTACACGCAGGCAATGAAAAAGGCTTCGTCCCAGGGGCTCTAATGTTACATAAATGTGTCGACTCAGAAGGTGACTATCATAAAGAAATAAACGCGGAACGTTATCAAACTTGGCTACGCAATCAATTGATTCCCAACTTGCCTCCTAATAGTGTGTTGGTAATAGACAACGCCCCATATCATAATAAGCTGTCTGTGAAACCACCAAACTCAAACACATCTAAACCACAAATGACAGCTTGGTTACAACAACACAACATTCCGCATGACCCAAAGAAACTGAAACCCGATTTGTATAAAATTATACAAAGATACAAAGAAAATTACACAGAATTTGCCATTGACCGTATAATGGAGGAACATGGGCATAAAATTATACGATTGCCACCATATCATCCCGATTTTAACCCTATTGAAAATATTTGGTCCCAAATAAAGCAACACGTGGCCAAGAGAAATATTGCAATGACTGTGACGTCAGTTAAAGATGCTATATTAGAAAAAATCAATAAAATAGGACCAGAAGAATGGAAAAAAGTTTCTGATCATGCGGTTCAATGCGAAGATGAATATAGAAAATTTGAGCCAAGAATCGATAGTTATTCCGATAAACTGATTATTTACACAGGTGATAGCAGTGAGGAAAGTGTAAATGAACAAGAGCATAATGAAACTTCTGATGAATCTGCGATGTCGGGAATAGAGGTCTTCCTCGATTCTGATTAATTTTTTTATAATTGTATTATTTTTCTGGAATGATTAGTGCTGTAAACAAATTTGAACTGAGATTTTGATTATATTTTATGTAAACCTCTATTTGAAAACGTTTTTTTCTCCTTCTAATAAAACCTTATGTTATTTAAACCTTTTCCTCCATAATTACACCAACTTCGGTAAGACACTTGAAAACTAATCACTCCAACAATGATTGTAGCGTTTTCGCTATTTACTTACATGGAATTATCGAATCAAATTTCGTTACAGGTAAATCAAATCTGTTTTAGCACAAAACACATAATATATAAAATTAGGCATAGAGAAATTGCTCTTAACCACTCTATATAAATATCGTCTTTCGACGCTCGGGTAATACGACCGTTGCCGAACAATGACGAAGATTTCCGAAGATTTCTATGCGCATTATTACTTTTGGAGTACTTGTATGTAGGTTCCATCTAAACAAAAGATTGATATTAATAGTTGATTGCTAACCGTTCACATCACACTGCCGGTTAGTACTCTTTCTATACAGCATATATTTTGTTTACACGGACGGGATCTACAATATACCTATATTGTACGTTTCTTAAGTGATAAAATCGCTACTCGCTAGCGAGTAGCGAGTAGCGATTTAATGGGACAGGTGGCTTATATGCTTTTTAGTCCTGTCCCACCAACGGCGAATACTATGATTTCACACTATAAAGTGTCAAATCATAGTAACCATAGTCACGAAAA
Organism: Herminia tarsipennalis; assembly: GCA_945859575.2. Taxonomy (NCBI): domain Eukaryota; kingdom Metazoa; phylum Arthropoda; class Insecta; order Lepidoptera; family Erebidae; genus Herminia; species Herminia tarsipennalis. Next base: position 13,821,349 of record OX243855.2, read on the forward strand.
AGACGTTCTCGCAAAAATGCCAAAAGTCGAATAAATTTAAATTTGTTTTCTTCATAACAAATTAGTGTTGACTCCAGTCTTCAGTATAATCTTCTTGGTTGTGTCTTACGATGATATAGAACTCGCGAAATTGTAACGAATTGGTGTAATAATTTTCATTACATTGTTTGAAATACATTGCGTTGTCTCAATGTTGTGTATGGGTTTATAATTTTTACTGACATGTTCTGGTATGTAAAGATGGGTAAAACATTTATGTTTTTAGTTTATGTATTGCTAAAGAAATGAAAGCTTTAACGATTTTGAGTTGTTGGATTTTAAAAATATTATCTTTTAAATATATTATTTAAATCAATGATTTTTTATCTTTGCATCTTTATTGATTGGAATATTAAGAAATTGAAAATATGCATTTTAGGCAAGCTAATGTTCACATATCAATCAGGGTTACCCTATGAATGAAAGCACATTAAATATCTTCCAACAATTAGATAAAAATTCAATTATTTTCAAATGACTGCACAAATATTCATTTGACCACCCCACGTCAGAAAATCAATGAAGGTTTTCTTTGCAGGCAGGCACGGTAAATCGTTTAAAACTCTACATCTTCGCGTCTACGTCGTAGCACGGCCCAGTGAACGCCTACGCCGTAGGCTTCGTAGACTCTATAGCAAACATTAACGTTTGAAATTTAAAAATCGTTAATAAATTTATCTAAAGTGGCTACACAAACATGTTTCAGCACGAAGCAGATTCAAGTTACAACAAATTACAGAGAGTAAACATGCCGAGTTCAATTATACGAAATAACGACTTAATGTACTCATTTGCGGATAAATTGGATCATTTTGTACGTTGGAGGTCATATGTTTAGAGTGTTGAAAAATGTTTTGAAATCCTTATGCTAACGTGTACACCTTAAAATTGAATTTATTTTCGTTTATGACTGTGAATTATAATAAGTTTTATACTATGTTAAGTTTTACTACCTCAGTGGCGCAGTGAGAGTGCAGGCTGTTGGGCAAGAGACTGTCAGTTCAATTCGCACGTATATATACCACTTTGTGTGATCCACCACTTTGTGTGATCCACAAATTGTTGTTCGAAGCATGAGTGTACTTTGCTTCCTTAATAATAATAATATTAATAATAGTTAATTGACATAAAAATATTTTAGAGAATTTGAAATACTCTGGTTCACGAACTAGTATCAACTGTATTTCAGTGGCCAGTGTCATCGCCTATTAAATTAGTTTACAAAACAATTACCTATGTCTAAAACTGTAACTTACAAAACATTATTAATTATATTACGCTGTTTGTGGGTGTGTGCTTGTTTGTGTGTTTGGAGTTTCATGAGCTCCATTTGTTATTTAATGGAGTATGTTTATAAAGTCCCCTAAGATACAGAAGATGTATTCTTGTGTGAAAGAAAGTAGCTTGCCTTAGACGAGACCTGTATCAAATTTTTGTTGGGGACCCTAGGACCCAATCGTCCAAAATGTGAGTCTCAGCCTGTGTGTATCACACAAGGGAGGATGAGGAGGGGTGCAATTGCTAACGTACGTTCGAGGTCCCTGTTGGGGGGGCCCGGATAATTGATATGGCGGTAGCTACGCCCCTGGGAATATCTATACCAATATTATAAAGACTTTGTTTAATTGGTTAACCGTGATAATCTCAAGAAAATAGTTCTTGACAAGTGATTTTTTTTAGTGCTGGAAAGCCCATTTGTTGAGAAAGGCTATAGGATATTTAACATCACGTTACGAGCAATAGGAGCGGAGCATCAATGAAAAATGTTACAAAAACGGGGAAAATTTACGCAAACGAAGTTGCAGCCGAAAGACTACTTTAGTACAAAATAAATATTTTGCCCGACAATGTTAACTAAGCTCTCAATCTCCCCAGTCACTATTTCGTCACGGATCGGAGAACTAGTAATCCGATTATGAAAGTAATTATAGAGGGTAATATAACTGTTTGTGTCTGTATGATAACTCCATTACTTGGTATTATCCATCATTTCTGTGAACATTAATCACAGAGATGTCTAATTATATATCTAACGAGAAGTATGAAGTAATTTTACTATTTATTTCTGTGAATTCAGCACAAGAATTAATGATACTGGATTCTGTATTTCTAACCTACATTGATAAATAATAACTTGGGACCACTCACACAACGCCATCTGATCCCAAACAAAGCAGAGCTTGTACTATGGCAACCAGGAGCAACTGATAAACATACTTTTATATAAATGTTGATAAACTTTTTCGATTTGTACACATTATGAATATATATTAAGCAATGTTTACACATATTAGAATAATAAAAGGACTGAAATATTTAAAGGTACGAACCTTTTATTTTCCCGAAATAAAAGCTACTTAAATTATTATATACCTACTTATATTACTATATGTAGTACGGAAGTATAGAATACTTTCTTTTAATTCGTAAACAAAAACACTTCAAATGCACTCAAAACAAAATTGATAATTGTTCTATTTATCTGCAATTCATATATAGAAAAAAAATATGGTCTAAAAAGATTATTTGTTGTGACCGGATATATATTTCGTTTGTAAAACTTCAGCTTTTGGTCTCAAAAAACGGCAAGGTACTTTATTCTTGCGTCCCATAAGACTAGCACTCATTATACCGCATCTAAACACAAGCACAGCCAACAGCTGAACGTTCGCGAAAAGAGCGGCATTTTTTTTTACTACCCGATTGGCATGTGTTAATGAAGCCGAACATATGTAGTAGTTGTTAAGCTGGAATGTGCCGGCCCGGCCATAAATCCTGTTACATAAAAACTTTTCTTGTTTTCAACTTTTTATTTACTATGAATTTGCAACGTTCCTTCAAATTCACGTCATTTCACATATTTTTTCGTGTTCATTATCAAATTACAATATGGATTGGTGTGTTAAAGAAAATAGGATTGCGTCAGGCTACTTGCACAAAGTGGGTATGTAGCCGTCGATCATATTTCAGAGACTTCAAAAGCTTCGCATCAGCCGTTTGTTCGTATATCGTACTATCAACAGATGTAACAACACTTCCTCTGTCGAAGACCATACAAGATCGAGACGGCCACGTCATCGTGCTGTTAGAAAAGGCTAAAAAAAGGCTAAAAATCGTATTAAAAAGCAAAAAATCTCATCGCAAGAAATGAAGATTCCCGCTAGGACTCTGTCGCGTATTATTAAACAAGACCTGAAGTTCGATGCTTATAGGCGATATACAGAACATGTCCTAAATCGATCAAAACGCCTTCTGTCGCGATACGCATGTGAAGGGCACTGAAATATTCTCTTTACCGGTGAAAAAAAAATCACGATTGAAGAGCACTACAATAAGCAAAATGAAAAAGGTACGCTCACAGTTCTAAAGAAGCTGCTCAAGTAATCGGAAAAGTAGAGCGTGGTCATCATCCTGCGTCAGTAATGGTTTCCCCATCAAACCATCACTAACGCATGATGATAACCAAGCTAGTGCCACGCATGTGTCTTATCGAGGCGTCACAAAGCTACATTTTTGTGAACAAGGAGTGAAAACTTTAGCCAAAGTATATCAAGAGACAGTCTTGGATCGTGTTGTGAAACCTCTCAGCAATACACTTTTTAAAAATGTACCCTGGACTTTCCACTCTGCACCTGCTCACAAGAAACTAACTACCCACGCCTGGCTTGTAACCAACGTTCCGGACTTTATAAAAGCGGAAGACTGGCCCTCATCTAGCCCAGACCTCAACCCTTTAGACTAGAAATTATGGTCAGATAGAAGACATGGCTTGCTCTAAACGACACGGCGACATTGAGTCTCATAAAAAATCTCTGGACAGTGCGTAAATCCATAGATTCGTGGCCAGACAGATTAAAGGCATGTATAAACCCAAAGGTGGCCATTTTGAATAGAATATTGTTCTTATTTTTTGCTGAGACTTTAATAAATATGTACATAATAAGTTTTAGTAATATTACATTACTTTTTAAAAAAAATTGCATTTTTATTTGTAACAGAACTTATGGCCGGACTAGATATGTATACCCTCCCAGAGTATGATGAGTGCACGCCACATCAATAAGTTATTTCAAATGGTTTTGTATACCATCCATATGCAATGATACACTGTTATTAATTAGTAGATACTAATAAACTTGCTTCACAAATATAATCCTGGAGTAAATAAACATTAAACATGAAACTTTGATGACGCACCTAAATATCGAAGTTTGGCGGAATAATGGCTGTACGTGATTATTTGGTATACTGTTGTACGTGTACTGTAGTGATTGTATCTAGTCTGCTCGCTTTGAGTTCTTATCAGTTATTTTTATAATTTACTAGCTTATGCCCGCGGCTTCGACCACGTGGATGCCAGATTGTTATCAAAATATTTTAAGTGCAAAGTTTCATACTATCTTCGCACCCCCATTTTACCCCTTTAAGGGGTGATTTTTTAAAAATCCTGTCTTGGTGTCTCCCCTACGTTATAAAAGAAACCCCTGTGCAAAATTTAAAGTTTCTAACCCTTATAGTTTAGGCCGTGTGTTGATATGTCAGTCAGGCAGTCAGCTTCTATTTTTATATGTTAGATATAGATTCTTGGTTGTAAATTGTTAAAAATCTTCGGATTTTAGTAGGACTTTTAGTACTAAGTAGCCTGCTACATAAAATTTAACAAAGTGTCCTTTTAATTTATGAAATAACTAGTGAAAATATATGTACATTTTTGTCAAGCATTATTTACAATGATAGGGAAAAAAAAAATTGAAGGAACCTCTAGGACGGACATTCTGACGTGAATGTATTGTAATTTCGTAATATTGACTCATTCATTCAACGCCCAGCCGAAGGTTTTGAACCTAGAAAGCTTCCTTTGTGAAGTTCTAAGGAAGTGAACCAACTTGACGCAAGCAAAGTTGCAGACTTAAGCTTTTAAAGTCAAGTCCTTCGTTATCCAAACTAATATAAGAAATATGAAAGTAACCCTGTCTGCCCATCTGTCTGTTACGTTTTTTACGCTTAAAGTACTGAACTGTAAATTTTTGACGAGAAATGACGACACCCGCAGTAGGGTACAAGCCCAGTGTCTATGGGGATTTCACAAACATACAAGTCACCGACACAAAGTACACCCAGAATCGGAACAACAATATGTGGATCAGACAAAGTGGTGTCCCGTGTGGGAATCGAACCCACGACCTCTTGCGTAGCAGTCGGACACACTCCCACCGCGCCACAGAGGCAGTTAATATAGGGATAGTTTGAACCCAGGCAAAGAACATAGAATAGTAGTTCGCGATGACGGACAAACACGCGGACGGTACAGTGGGCGATAGCTAAAAAGAATATTCAAGTTATCTATTGCGTGATCCATCACTGTATATAGTTTACTGTTTGTTAACTACACAGAGGCGCTTTTACGTAATTATTTGCTTAATATAATAAACTTTCCAATATAATTTGTCCAGGCGAAGGATGTTCACTCTTCGTCAACGTGATGCATGGCTTGAATAAATAAATAAATTAAATTTATTAATTATCATTCTTACTGATTTTTAAATTTACCACAAATTTTTCACCGTACCTACTACTACAGTAGTATAGTATAGTATAGTAACTATAATAAGATTATTACTACCTAATATAATTATGTGATTATTAAGAACGAACATCACATAAGGAAATAAACAATTAATCAATCAAATGTATTTATTCCGAAAATGGGTATTACAGTAGGTGTTACTTATATTATTGTTCTGCCATCTATACTTTACTATTATTTAATGTGAATGTAAGTTTGTTTGTTACGCTTTCACGCGAAAACTACTCAACCGATCATCATGAAACTTTGTACACATATTCTTGGAGGTATTAGAAGTAACATAGGATTATATAAATAAAGGGAAAATTTACGCAGACGAAGTTGCACAGCAGTTGGACAGCTAGTATTCTATAAATCAGGCATGCAAAATATAATATCACTTATTAAAATCACAATGAATAAATTAAATTAAAATTAATACAATCCCTAACCTTTTTTTTCCAATGTCAGTACAATGTCATGCAATTTACCGGATAAACAAGCCGAAACTAGGAAGTGTTACCAATAATCTATACTAATATTATTAAGCTGAAGAGTTTGTTTGTGTGAACCCGATAATCTCAGAAACTACTGGTTCAAATTTAAAAACTCTTTTTGTATTTAATAGCCCATTTATCGAAGAAGGCATTGAGAAGAAGATTTAAGAGTTTAATTTTTGTATCCATGTCATGTCGTTTTAAATAGTTATATTATGTATGCCAGATGTAGGGTTACTTTTATGTGTACCAGATGTAGGCGGAAGAGATTTCAAAAGAATTCTTGGTGCCTATGTCAGACAATGGTGATTTAATGGTGTCCTTAAGTATTATAACGATTTGTAAGTATGGCGCCAAATAGTTTTTGTGGTGAACCGATGAGTTTGTGTATCAAATTAAGAATAGATATGGTGCATAGAATTGTTTTAGGTTGTTAAAGTAAGGGTATCGTTAAGTAGGGTGAGAGGCCCAGGTAGTTAGTAATATTCAGATGTTTTATTCTAAGTTAGTTATTAGTCAACAGTTGACGACGAGCATCAGTCGTAGATGCACACGACGTATAGTTAAGTAGTTCTAAGACGTAACTTTGATATAAGACAGTCACTTGTCTATCAAATAAAAGAAGCACACACACACTTGTGATATTTCTTTGCCCTGTGATTCCATTAATTAATAGTATCACCAACCATCACCTTACCATACTACTTATATAACATCACGCTACGACTAATGGGAGCGGAGCAGCAATGAAAAATGTTACAAAAATCAGGGAAAATTGACGCATACGAAGTAGCGCGGGTCAGCTAGTGTCAGATAACTCATTAATGGAATAGTATGCCTTATCTTTATGTAGTTTTTTAACAAGTTTTTTGAAAGAATGTATATTTATTGTTTTTATTGTTTTGTTTTGGGACAACTCACACAACGCTATCTGATCCCAAACTAAGCAGAGCTTGTACTATGGAAACCAGACAACTGATAAACATACTTATATATTTCTAAATACATACATAGTATAGATAAATAACACCCAGACACAGAATAAACCATCGTGCTCATCACACAAAGTTTTATCCTGGGTGGGGATCGAACCCACGACCTCTTGCGTAGCAGTCGGATACACTCCCACCGCGCCACAGTCAGGATAGTCCGTTTACCGAGCTATAATGATGATAACATTACGCTACGACAAAATAAAAATACGCAGACGAAGTTGCGCTGGTCAGCTAGTCTGAATTATATTACGCCATCAAACATTTTATCCTAAATGCAAATTGGTCTAAACTAGTTTAGCTGGAAAACTTAAGTTTTAATCACAATACCAACCAATCGGGGCAGCTTGTGCCCCTGTTCTTATTGGATGCAGCAATGCAAAACCGCATCCAATTTAGTGTTAACAAATTGAACGGAGTAATTGCACCAGGAATATGTTTATAAAGGGTAATAATAGATATGGCAAAACGACATTTTTTTTTTTTAAAGACGACTCCCGTTGTAGGGTACAAGCCCTCTGTCACGGGGGACTTTAATATAACTTTAAACGTACAAGTCACAGACACAAAGTACAACCAGACTCGGAACAATAACTTGTGGGTCACACAAAGTGGGGTCCCGTGTCGGAATGCCGTCGGTCTTGCTCCAAATCTCTTTCCTTTCCATCTAAGGTTGGTGCAGTAGTCCACTATAACAGTTCTTGCGCTGATGACTAGTCTCCGACGAGATAGGTCACCGTTATCAACTCGTTTAAAAAATATTAGATAATACTGCCACTAAGCTATAACCACTATGCCAATGCATTGGATACCTACTTTACAAGTGCGTATGATGTAATCATAATAAGCATTTCTTTTAAATATAATTTTATTTTTAATTTCTTGCAATAACAAAAAAATATTAATAAGTCAAACTCATAATTAAATCTCGAGGCAGTTTTGCAGTCCCTAATATCCTCAAAAACATTACCGCATGAATGATTCTCTATGGTAAGAACACATCAAAATATACGATATTCAAAGGAGACAAAAACTTAACATTGAGAGTACCTACCTCTCGTTCAAAGTTCTCAAGTTATTTTGATATGTGAAAAACAAATACCAATTGTACTTCGTCCGACCTCAATATCAAATAGAACAAAAGGCGCGAAACAATAAAGAAAATACCAACCTTACACAAACGAAATATTTTATCGAGAGGCATAGCAATAAATCGCTCAAACGCCACCGACACGTCAAAGTAGAAATAAAATAATGACCTAATATCAACTCAGCTGAGGCAGGTCTTACACTTCAACAAGGCATGGCATCTGATTTCAATCTTATTAGTTACACACATATTGTGAAGAAGATTCTTTTTTTCTTTGCTTCGATTGTAATGATACATGATTTGATATGTTTAAAAATAGAAAACAATAATAAATCATAGTTAAAAAAAATGTTACGTAGTATACGACGTGCGGTCATAGAGACCGCGGTGGAACTTTAGATCGAAATTACTCATCAAAATCGCTTCTGCCGATGCAACTATTATCAGCTACGGTGCTAGTGCAACTAAACTTGAAGCTACTAAAACGCTTTGATTACAGCAGAGACACGAACAATAAAATCGAGTAGTTTTAAAGATGTTATATTGTTAAAGATAAAGGTTAAAATATAGGCAAAGGAAACCCTAGAAAATAGCAGCGGAGTTGTAAAAACGGCGATATAACCAACGTGTCATAAGTTCTACAGCTCTGCGTTATGTACAAAAACTAAAATTTGTTTTGCTTGTCAACTAAATAATATATTATTGTCATAGCAATCCATATGATGTCAATCCGGTTTGAGGCCTGGGCACAGCACCACTTCGGTTCTTTTTAAAGCGAGCAGCGATATGAGAGCAGGCATGGATAAGACCAACGTTACTGTATTGACTTTGGTAGATTTCTCGAATGCCTTTAATACCATCTGTCATGATATCTTGTTTTCTATTCACACTTATCTGATGTTCACGCCTAATGCTCTTGTTTAGTTTTCGTCCTACCTGAATTTATTCGCCAAATGAGTCTTCATCAAGTTGGCTTGGTATCGATGCTGGTGTGTATTTTCTATGTTTATCGATTTTATCACTAATGTTCTTCGGTGTGCGTTTCATCTTTATGCCGATGACTTATCGCCAAAAGCCTAAACCAACACTTGCAGAGGCTCACGTTAAGTAGCTGGGTCAAGGGTCAGATGCAAAAGTCAGTATTACTCGACACGGCACGCTTCGTGAGGCGGTTCCTCTCCCTGGAGCCCTAACCACCGGCAACTTGGTCCTGATGCCGGTGGGACACTATTTTTATATTTTTAAATTAATATTATTTATGTTTTGTTATGTTTTTCAAAATGTAAAAAATAAGCTGAAAAAATAAATAATGGAAATAATAATAATTATAAACTTAATTTTTCTCAAAAACAATAAGTTATTTAAAAATTTAGCATTTTAACAACTTTAATTTAAAACCTTCGTGAGAGCTGGATGGCTACCAATCGCTTCAAATTCAAGAATATGGTTCGTTCTCCATTACATAATTATAACCTTCACCAGTTAACCTTTGGGTGATCCCAAAGGTTAACTGGTACAGAATGCTTTTAGCATTAAGTCCACCTCTGTTCATTTTTTGTACATAAAATCTTTATTTATACAAGTATATGTCCCACTGCTGGGCACGGATCTTCCCAGTATAACCTATTTGTTATAGATCCTGGGGGTAATTGCCATAATCACCATGGTTGGCAAGCGGGTTGCCGATCGCATTAAGGCTTTAAAATACGTAGAGGACGCTGCTGCCCGTCCTCCGGTGTGAAACCCCTAAGTCGCTTTGATGATCCACGGGAGAGATGGGATGTCACTATTCTTAAGCCGGTATCACACGGCAGATTGTCACTAGCAGAATTTAGTTATAAAGTCGGCTAGAAGGCCATCAACTCCCTTCAGTGCTTATCAAATGTAATGTCGTTCGCATAGTTATTTTAAAATTGAGGTAATTATTAATGATAGTACATAATATTATTTTGATGTTTTTAAACCTTTATCCTTTTTAAAGTTTTTAAGATGCTAGACGAATCTGTATCTACGTTAAGGTTTGAGGTTCATACATTTAGGAGATTATACTGTTTTGAAAACTGACAAAAGTGTATGTTTGAGGTTTATACGTTTAAGATAATATCAAAAAATTATACTGTTTGGAAAACTGTCAAAAATATGCAAAATTATGCCCAGATGCACCTATATGTTCGTTTATTTATACGAATACGGATAATCTACTTAAGAAGATAGTAATGCTATATATATCTTATTTTATATGGTGGCTGTATATAGTGTTTTTGTTTGTATATATTGTTGTTTGAGGTCCATAAGTTTAAGATATTATCAAAAAATTATACTGTTTGGAAAACTGTCAAAAACTTTGCAAAATCATTCCCAAATGCCCCTATACGTTCGTTTATTTATACGAATACGGAGAATCTACTTAAGATAATATTGCAGGCGTTCTAAATCTTATTGTATATGGTGGCTGTATATATTGTGTGTTACAGACACTACAATGTTGCTACACTACTTATATTTATTCTTAAAAAAAAACTTCCCAAATACAGTGTCATTTAAACTATCACCTCCGATTAATTTTATTTTCGAAGCTCTCACACAAATGTCAAGGCTTCTCCTTAATTGGGATGCGGCTTCTATCGGCAGCCATTTTAAAACCCATAATGACTCCCACTGCTGGTAAAACTTAGGGTTCCTCAATTATTGGAAATCTTTCAAAGTGTTTTGGTTTGGATTAAAATTTGTTAAATAATTTGGTAATGTTGGAAGAGTCTACCCGTGACCACGGCCGTTGCAATACGGTCGAAACGTCGGGAAATAAACAAAGGTATTTAGCCTTAAAATAAAATATTAATATAAATATTAAGACCCGTAGCTTATAAAATTCTATAATGTGTACAAATCGCGAAAGTTTACGAACTTATAATTTTGGAAGAGATCGTGTTTCAATACTACTTATACTTTTTTTACTTCAATATACTTTTATTGTCCAAAAATATATCTAACAAGAAAATAAGTTAATGCTTTTTTTTCAATTCTTGCTCATCTTGTGGATGTTTTATGACCATTGTTGATTTTTTTCTCAGCTACCTAGATGCTACTAATATAAGCATTCCGCAATATGATATTCTAATAATGGTAAATATAGCATCAAAACTCGTTTCGTGATAAATTAACTAAATTATTAAATAGACTTACACAGACTTTACTTTAAATATACTAATGATGATAGTAGTAAATACAAAGACATTATACGAATATGACCACTTTAGTGTTCCGTTGCCAAAATGGCAAAACGGAACACTTAGAGCCATGTCCGGCCATCCGCAGCTTAGCTCAGAGACTGTTAGTGTTAGAGGGCTATAATTTTGCATGGACACACATATTTCTTTAGACTTTGAAAAAGAAGGAAGGAAGAATCGGGTTAGGCAGCGTTTAGCAAACTTCGTCGAGTTTTCACTTCACCTCTATAGCAATGCCTGAAGACCAAGGTATTTAATCAGTACGTCCTACCTGTTATGACCTACGGTGCCGTACGACACTTACGGTTGCACTAGTCCACAAATTTCAAGTTGCGCAGCGGGCTTTGGAGCGAGGAGTTTTGGGGTGTTTTTTGAAGGAAAAAAATCACAATGGGGTCATCCGACAAAGAACTAAAGTTACCGACATAGCTCGCAAGTTAAACACGTTGGAGTGGTAATGGGCTTACTATATTTGCGAAAGGACCGATGGCCAATGGAACAAACGAGTCTTAGAGTGAAGACCGTGACTCGGTAAACGAAAGTTAAGATCGATGGGTCACTGGGATAGACTGAAAGCTGTGGCGGACATTAGTAAAAGCCTATGTCCATCTGTAGACCGATACAGGCTGATGATGAAAACGAAAAATTGAAACATGAAGAAATAATGAATAAACATATTTTAGGACTAAATACGAATAAAACTCGGGACCAATCGTGATTTTTATGTGGAGCAAAACTTCGTGAGGCGAATACGGAACTCGGAATCGGTTTTTTACATAGATACGTAACTTTAGTGCTCAGAAAACGTACCTTAATTAATTTCATTCCTAGTTTCAATACTAAGTTGTTTTAGAATCGGGCAGCAGAACCCCTGTAATATTTTTAGAGCGTACTTATCCATATTTTTAATTGAACTCTTTTGAAATCGTAATGCAAATATAATTTGATTTTATAAGGAACCAAGTTTCTCGCATCAAAAACATCAGAGGATTTTTTTTACCGCTTTTTTATCTGAAATGCGAAATAGTTTGCAATTGCAGAAAAAAAGTCGCAATTAAAGATATAGTATCAATTTTGAAATTTATTGAAATATAAAATCCATTCATAGTTATCCCCTTTTTATAGATAGAGCATTTGATTAAATTTTTAAAAGTAGCGGGTTCAATTCCCGGTGTAGACAAACAAATTTTAGAGAATCTTTAAATGCAGCTATTTTTATTCAGAAAAATAAAGGAATGTTTGCTAAGCGTAATTTTTCTGACACCAATATTTAGGATAATATCCCTCATGCTCAAGCATTGGTGTATCATTCACCCTGTCATTTTTTTCACTGACTTCCCTCTTTTCTCTACTATTACCTACAGATAATACACGAGTATCAATTTTTTGCCGAGTGGTACCGGCTTAAGATTAGCACTACCCCATCTCATCCGCACAACATCTTAAAAAAATATATGTTTAAAATATATACGGTGTTCTTTTTATCGCTCTAACGACGCGCGTTTTATAAACGCGCGCTCTCGGCGCTGTAACTAAAAAGCAGATTGTTACTTAATATATCAATTCTAAAACGCATATACGGTACCACAAAAAGTACGCAAAAAAATGAAGTACGCAAAGGTTTACTTTCTGCTTCAAAAATGCGTTTAAAGCGCGTTAGCGTGCGTCATTAGCGCGTTAAAAATACGCCGTGTGAAAAGACGCTAAATGGCTTATGTAACGAAACGCACAAAGCCGTATAAGTTCTTTGAGCATACTGTGCATGCCATACTAAACGTAAATTTACTCACAATTCTACAGTAAGTAACCTGCATTTAAATGTAAATAGGAGAACAATATATTCCCTAAACGGAATTTAATAGAATCAACAAGATAATTTATATAAATAACCTTTGCAGCAAGACTAAATAGGCAAGTTCCAAGCGTATTGTTAGTTCAGATTCGGTTCACGATAGAAACAATGGTGTATATTTTATATAAATACCAAATTTACTTAATTATTCGAATGATTATTTGTCTTTTAGCGGAGGCAAATAAACCCTGATAGATAATTTGATGTTGGGTTACAGCATAAAACGAAATCTTTATACATAATGGTGCGTTCAGACGCGTGGCAAGCCGCCCGCACAAGCGCAAAGGCGGCAAATATTTACAAAGACGCGGGGCGTTGCGCGTCGCGTGTGGCTGGCATCACGCGTTGGGCGTTTTTTCTGTTAACCGAGAGGCACCGCGTGAAGCGGCACTTATCACCGCACGAGTAAACACAAACATATGTCAATATATGACGTTGTTTATAGAGATGCGTGGCGGGAAGTGTTGCGGTGTCCACCGCTACGACCGCAGCAAAGCCCGCGATGGCTATGGCTGCATCGTACACTGCGGTGCGCGCGGCGTCCTAATTAATTCACTTTTTAACATAGAATATTATTAGGTATAGAGTGGTATTATATATTTCACTTTTAAATATGGACGCCTCTGTGGCGCGGTGGGTGTGTATTTGACTGCTGCGCAACAGGTCGTGGGTTCGATTCCCACACGAGACACCACTTTGTGTGATCCTCAAATTGTTGTTTCGAGTCTGGGTGTACTTTGTGTCCGTGAATCGAATATTTGTAAAGTCCCCCGCGACACAAGCCTTACGTCGCGGAAGTCGTCTTTTAAAAAAAAAAATATATATATAGAATTTTCTTTTAAAAGAAAGTCAAGTCCAGGTTATACGATTTCCAAATAAGGCTGGCCGAAGGTTTCGACGTGGGCATCGCTTGGTCGAGAATTGCCGCTGCGTGTGCCGCCGCGTATGACGCCGCGTGCACCACCGCAATAAACGCTGCAGGCTCCGACGCAAAAAACGCTCAGTCCGCGTCAGTCAGCGTCTCTGTAAATGAGGCCTAAAAGGGGGACGCGTGCTCAGTATACGTTTTTCAAAATGAAGGTAGACTTTTAAGCTTTTGTTAAACAAAATAGACCCACCTGCCAACTTCAATTATCACAATCTGGTAAAATATTAACACAATTAATTTACTATTAATTATTAGACCGTTGCTTATCAATTAATTTAGTTTGATATATATTTATAACAAAAGTCTAATAAGAACCTATATCTTGTGAACCCACCATTAAGTATTTCGGGTGGGTGATGTTAACATAACTTCACATCGCTCAAGAAAGTCTTGGAACATTATCCAATATGATTCACGGACGCGGAAACTCATCACATTTTGTATGTGATGAGTATCTTGTACTTATATGAGTTGCTCAGCCATGTATACGAGTATGCAAAGCTTCTCTTCCATACCGTGACAGTCAATATTCGACATGGCAATTTTCGCACGCAGTTCAACGCAGAGCCATTAAGCCTTATAAACGACGAATCGTTGACTGATAAAAAGCTCCATAACTTAAAACATCGGCGTAACGTGTCATGTTTGTCGATGTTCTACAGATTGTACCACACAGTATTCACAAGAACTCCATGCACTGATCTTGCCATCTTCTTTCCATCATACATGGACATCTAGGTGCACTGCAGACTACCATCCATACGTTGTGGCTGTACCCAACTGGCGCACAAAGTGGTACGCTTCAACATTTTGTTATGCGAACAGCTAAAGTGTGCGAAACTCCCTGCCGGCGTCAGAGTTTTTACAATAAATTATAACCTGGACACTTTAAAGACTAAAGTGTATAGATATCTTCTGGGTGCGCTCGTTTCTCGTATGCCTCAGCAATACTTTTCATCAGGCATGATCGAAGGCAAGACCATTGATTATCAAAAAAATGTGGAATGAACAAACGGGGGCTGCGCGGGTGCAGGACGAGTACTGGCTTGATCTTTCTGATTGCCATGACCTGTCGAAGACTATTAAGACCATTCTTTTCTTTCATTTGATTTCGTTTCATCATTCGTTACCAGTACCTACATTAGCCAATATTTAATATTTTACCTTTGTTGTAAGTAGACGCTTCTATAATGTACCCACTGAGGCTGATTATATTTTATCTCATGCTCCAATGTTTATTAAATGCAATATAATTTGCATCATTCCCCTCACATGGTGTATAAAATTGTTTAGAGGCAGCACCTCACCCCCATATCAAGTTTATAAACATATTAACATTGTAAAATAAGTCGATTTGAGAAGAGTGACCGCCCGACATCAAGAAAGCTATGTAAGCTAAGTAATATGATAAAACAATGTTACTATCCGTTGTCTGTCCCTATGTAAGTGAGATAGAGAGATTAGGCATAGGACCGACAGCTTAACTTGCTTTCCGAAGCATAGAGAAATTTGACAATATTCGAAACAGTCACCCATCTACGACAGTGCTTAACCACGCAGATATCTCAATCTGACCTTAAACTTAATTAGGTAAGCTAGGCTGTTTTTTATTGTATCTATAATGTCACATATATATTTCAAAATTTTATAGTAATGGAGAAAACCTGCATGAAAATTAAATTTGTTACTTTAATAAAATCTACAAGACCTTTACTGCTTGAGCGTTAACACTTTGAAGCGAACACTTTCAGCTTTAAATGAGATTTCCTCTTATATTATTATTAAGAGCTGCTCATTTTTTACTCCCAAGCAATTACTGGTTCACGATGCAAGCATTTAAAAAATATTTTATAGGAGCCAATGCTGCTCCGTTCCAATAGGAGCGGAGCAGCATTGAGAAATGTTGCAAAAACGGGGAATATTTTCGCAGACGAAGTCGCGCGGGACAGCTAGTCTATAATATGTATGTATTTAGAAATTTATAAGTATGTTTAGTACAAGCTCTGCTTAGTTTGGGATCAGATAGCGTTGTGTGAGTTGTCCCAATATATTATTAGAGATATAAACTGTCGGTATTTATATTTAGAAGACTATATTATTATGCCACCTACTTACAAATTGCTGTATAAAATTAATTAATTTCTCGTCTGAAATCGATGAAATTTTAAATATAGAAGTTCAATACAGACAATCCAGAACTTAGGATTGGCTTGTCCACAATGGGTCGTTATTACATTTTTTCCTTCTAACTTAATATTATATACCAAAGTGTAACGTTTAATTAGATAATATTTAAACTGTGTTTAATATCATACAAATAAAGTGTAAAAACGTAATTGAATATAATTTTAGTTTAATTGCTTTAAATATATTTCTAGAGCTCCAACCTACTCACAAAAGAACTATCGTCACAGTGGCATATTTATCGTCTTTGTATTGCACCACATGTCTTGACATAGCCGATAGCCTTATCATGGCAATGGGGCCAATGCTAGCCGGTCGCAGGTTCAAGTCTCACCTGAGACGACTTCTTCTTCCATACATTTATACACACAATACAAATAATTAATATACAAGGTTAGTTTTGGTATAGTGCAAAACGCAGAACCCCAACAAGATTTATACAAAGAAAATAAAAAAAAAACTTGAGAGGTATCAAGGGGCACCCGGATGGAACGAAGTTCCTTTCGATTAATTAGTGAAGGAATTGTATTTTTTTATGTTATAATAATATGTTTTTTATTATTAACAAATATAATGTAATATAAACTTAATCATAAAGTAATAATTATTATAAGAGAGAGACAGAGACAGGCAGAGAAACATGCGCAGGCCGCACGGCTTACAATAGCAAAAAGTGTCGTTACAACTTTTCGTATGTTTTTTTCTGTCTAGCCATTCAAGTTGTCGTGTGTTCTTCGCGTTATCGTGCGTCTATCGTCGTATCATTGCGTCTCATAGTTCGTATGTATGTACGTGATATTGTGAACAGAATTTGGACTGTCAGAATGATTAATGAATTAATTAATGATTGATTAATTAATTAATTGAAAAATATACCATGGTCCAAAAACTACCTCATTGGATTGTGTTACTGATTCTGAGCAAACTATATATTATATATATATATATATATATATATATATATATATATATATATATATATATATATATATTATATTTATTATAATAAATAGCGTTCCTAATTGACAATTCGTAAATATAATTTTAATTTAAGTCGTATATACAGCACACGATATTGAATACTGGTAATACAAATACTTACAAGTTTTGTAAACGCACAAAAAAATGTCAATAAACTTGAAATTATTCATAACACACCTCATTTAGGTAAAATATGTAGAACCTAACACAATGTTCATACAACATTTCTACTAAATAAACACAGACGGACGAACAAACATTCACTTTGATTTGTATACTGGAAGCTAAACAAAGTTTTTCAATTAAATTAATTTGTAGTAACGTTGGAGGTAAGGGCTTGTGTACATTAACCACGTTGGACTTGAGCGACAATCTAATTAACTTTAAATTTAATTAGAATGTGGACGTTTTCTTCATTCAAACGACTTGTGACGAAAACGTTTTTTTGGATTTCGTTACCTATTTGAATTGTCGTGTTTTTCATTTTTAATTATGACTACTCCTAAAATAAATTATGTATGTGTGTTTGTGCGTTTCTTTTTTCCACATCAATACGTTAAAAAAATTGGTTCAATAAAAAAATACGGTTTTTTTTTTTGTTATAAAAAGCACATCTTAAATTATTTTGAATTAATTTGAATAGTTTGTCTACAATTTAATCATGTATTTAAATCTATAACAACCAAAATTATTACTAAAAGTATGTCACGAACCATTCATTCATTCATCATTCAAACTACTTGCTAGCTACCTGTAAATGTTTCGTATAAGTTTGTGACGTCATACTTTTCTATGGTAAAATTGAGTAATTTAATATTTCGATAACTAAAAAAATATAAACAGGTTAATCTGTAGACAAACAATGTTTCATTAATATTTATTTATTATAAAATAGTACATAGGTAATGCAACACACCGGTTCTAGAAGTCACAAAATGGCTGACTTTAAAGTAGGCTTTTCAAAAGCTCATGGATACCGCTTTACGCAAAGTGGATAACGCCCACATTGTGAGCGATAGAACTAGTTTGAGCATTTGTAGAACAGTCTCAATGTAGATGTTTCATCGAACAGTAAATAAAGTCTATTGAAATGCTTCTTCTATTTGATTGGAAAATACAAAGAGAAGACTTTCAAAGTTTGTTTGCAATTTTATAGACAGTCTCATGTTTCATGTACAAACGGTTTTATTTTGTTTCAATGGAATTAATTTGTGTTCAGTAGTTGTGGTCTCAATATTCGAGCCATTGGTCTCGATATTTTTAACAGTGTCCAAAATGACAAAATTATTCTTGAGGTGCTTGGTGCTTACTGCTTACTAATTGTAACACTAGCTAGACTGTATTTATAGTATTATATTCACTCAACAGAATTAACAATTATTTAATTAACAAATTGGTGAAAATGTTTTTAAATAAAAAAAATCGGAAGTATGAACAATTTTTATTTCCCTAAGCCGGTCATACTCTTGTGACTGACTTTATTCGTGTGATTTATAATCCGTCGTCTTCCGTCTTTTTGTCCCTCGACGCTGGACGTCAGTTTATAAATATTTTATTAAGGTATGTGAGATACATTTTTTCTGCTTTTTTTATAAAAAGTTAATTTTTAATTTTATTTAACTGGACTGCCTCAAGGCACTTTTTATAAAAGCAGGTTTTTACTTTTTTAATTAATAATATAGGGTTTAGAACAAAAAATCGTTTAGACCTGGCCTGTTTAATTCATTACGTTCATTACACCTTATTAAATATTGGCCTAAGCGACGACAAACATCGACCTTGACACATCTGATAATCAGCTGAGACAAATCTATATTAAGATTATAAAGCTTTTTGTTTGTTTGTTTGAACGCGGTAATCTCAGGAACTACTGATCCGAGATGAAAAATTCTTTCACTGTTAGATGGCCCATTTATCGAGGAAGGCTATAGGCTATATAAAATCACGCTGTGACCAATAGGAGCGGAGCAGCAATGAGAAATGTTGCAAAAACGCGGAAAATGTACGCAGATGAAGTTGCACGGGACAGTTAGTTTTGTATAAGATTTTATTGACTATAAACACGCTAATGATAGCTTGCCTATTGAAAAGTGTTCACGCTAGTTTTTCATAACCCTCGCTCTATCGACAACCGAACAAATTTAGTTCTGATAATTTTAAGCATGGAGATTGTGTTTTGGAAGGTTGCCAACTTGTTTATATTCATAGCTACCTGGCAAGGTGTGAACAGTTAATTCAATGTAGCTAACTACACCGATCTGATAACCAATAAAAATTGGTATCGAAAGAAAGATAACTTATTTACGAAAATAATTGTTTAGGAGTACCTGCAAAAATCTAAATCGAATATTATTGCCAAGCTTTAAAAAAATGAAATCGAGAAAAGTAGCCATGAACACTTTTCGATTGACAAGCTGTCATAGTTGTGTTTAAATGTCAATAAAATTTGATACAAAATTTGCGATAAAAAATATGTCTCATCTGGTCATTAGTTGGGTGAGAGTCGATGTTCCACGTCTCATATATCGTACTAGCTGTCTCGCGCAACTTCGTCTACGTAAATTTTCCCCGTTTTTGCAACATTTTTCATTGCTGCTACGCTCCTATTAGTCGTTGCGTGATGTTATGTAACCTATAGCCTCGATAAATGGGCTATCCAACAGTGAAAGATTTTTTTAATTTGGATCAGTAGTTCCTGAGATTACCGCGTTCAAACAAACAAACAAACTCTTCAGATTTATAATTATAATATTAGTATACTCGTAGATTGGTTCGAATGCTGGTTGTAATTTTTGGGCAGGTGTTTGAGTTGAAAACCTGTCTAATACTTCTACTATAGTACTCAAAAGAGACCAGTAGACCTGGCTGGAAGATAGCGGGGCTAAATATATTTTTATATTTTCTTGACTATTTTACGATTAATGTCTAACCGAAATTATCTGTTTTTTTAAAACATATATTCTTATTTATAAATTATATTATATTACAATGTTAGCGTGCCTCGAATATTTTTTTTTAGTTTTTGCGAAATACTTCTGCAAATAAGACCTGACTAAATAATCTGGCTTATCCATTTCTCAGGTCTGTGGTTCTGTGCTTAGATTTAAGGGAAATATTAGACAATATCAGCGTGCCTGAAAATACCATTAGCTCTCTTACTATATCGTAAGCAGAGTGCTCAACAGCGATTCGTACATATATTATAGTAGATGAATATATGTACGAGCGTATAGTGTCTATTGGCTATTGAGCAACCTGCTAACTATATGAAAATACAGAATACAGATCACAAAGTCACTATACACCTAAAAAATATGCCGTTACATTCGCGGGGTACTTGTTCTATCTTAATCTGCACGAGTTCCCGTTAGATTTACTTAGTAATTTAAATCTAAGTAATATAATGCAAGCGAGATTTAAATTACTAAGTGCATCCGACGATATGTGGACATTTTTGAATAGGTTTCACAATGTGTACCTACTAAAAATGTCCACATATAGCAGGAGACCGTCATCATCATAGAAGGTCTATCCTTCTATGATGATGACGGTCTCCTAACCAATTTCGTGTATGGTAGCCAATTTCATCAGAGATTAGTCGCCAACGAAGAAGTTATAGTGAAGTACTAGCTGTCCCGCGCAACTTCGTGTGCGTCAATTTTCCCGTTTTTGCAACATTTCACGTCGCTACTCCGCTCCTATTAGTCGTAGCGCGATTTTATATAGCCTATAACCTTCCTCGATAAATGGGCTATCCAATAAAAAAAAAAAAATTCAAATCGGACCAGTAGTTCCTGAGATTAGCGCGTTTAAACAAACAAACAAACAAACAAAGCAAACAAACAAACTCTTCCGCTTTATAATATTAGTATAGATAATACCTAGTTCGGACTAGACAGTGGTAAGTAATTTAGCGACTAAAATTTAAATATATAATGATAAAATAATGTGTAAAATAAGTAGTTACTATTTCCCTTGGTCACGAGATAACTACAGAACGACTTTACGGACTTCAATAATTATTTTTTTATGCGATATCGTAGTATAAATCGATGACTGGGTGCACGCACGAAAAAGTGTCAAGTTACGCTTTCGCTGATAGGCTAAAGTATCAGCCTATCAAAGAATGGCGATTGCAGCGACATGTGATAAAACGAAGTTTGCCGGGACAGGTAGTATGCTATAGATCACCCTTATCATCGCCCAAGAAGCTTATAGTAAAGACTGGAGACCAAACTTAAATATAATGTAATAATAATAATCACACTTCACACTTATATTATAAAGGCGAAATTTTGTGAATATATGAGTGTGTATGTTTGTTACTTCTTGACGTCTAAACGGCTGGAGCGATTTTAATGAAATTTGGTATGGATTTAGCTGACATCCTGGATTAACACATAGGCTAACAAACCGCGGGTAACACCGCGGGGCACAGCTAGTAAATTATAAAGGCGAAAGTTTGTGAGTGTGTATGTTTGTTACTTCTTCACGTCTAAACGGCTGGAGCAATTTTAATAAAATTTGGTATGGATTTAGCTGACATCCTGGATTAACACATTAACTAATAAACCGCGGGTAACACCGCGGGGCACAGCTAGCATATAATAATATCTTGGTACAAGTCACACAACGCTATCTGATCCCAAACTAAGCAGAGCTTGTACTTTGGAAACCAGACAACTGATAAACATACTTATATATTTCTAAATACATATACATTATAGATAAATAACATCCAGACACAGAATATCATCGTGTTCATCACACAAAGTTTTATCCTGGGTGGGGATCGAATTCACGACCTCTTGCGTAGCAGTCGGACACACTCCCACCGCGCCATAGAGGCAGTCAAATAACGTAAGTGTGCCTAGGACTATTCGTGCCGTCTGCTCTAAAGAGCCACATTCCTTGCTAGGTATAGTGTAGTAGTCATAGAAGCGAATGAGAAAGACAGCTTCTCCAAAGATAAAAGTTCGACGTCTGACGTCCTAAGTGGATTTATAGTTTGACTTTATTTTGGTTATGGCCTTCCTGGCATAGCAATCTTTTTTTTTTTAATTCAATGAGGTTCCTTTTGAAAAAGGTCTCGGCCATCAGTTTTAAATATTGTGGAACGTGCCATCTACAAACGAAGTCTATTAACTATTACTAACGTTATCAAACGGTGACTGTATCAGATTAGTAGTTTCAACAAATTTAAATAGATGGTGTTCGTGAACGATGGCAAGCTATAACCTGCGGCATTCTGAGCCTACATATATATTTATCAGAGTAAAAGAGAAAAACTAAAAAACTCTGCAACGTCTGCTTGTAAATGATGTATTAAATTTTATATTAATTAAATTATTTAACTGCAATTTGTAGAACTGCTAGTACAACTTACAGTTTATAATCTACAATGCCATCTGTTGAAAATACAACAAACTAAACACGAACGTAATAAGAATTGGTTCACGTTTCAAGTTTCAGGATAACTCCTGTCACACAAACTGATTTCTATTCTCACTCATAGATGGCGTTTATATCAATAAAGTAAAGCTCGGCTTATTACCGAGTGGTGCAAGAAGGAGAGCAATAGTTTAGGAACGTGTAAAGTTCCGAACCGAAAATGTGACTATAGAACTCTAATATAATGATTGGCGTACCGGCTTAAGAATAGCGCCACCTTATCCTCTACGTATTTTAAAGTCTTACTGCGATCGCCTGCGATTGTGGGAAATACCCCCAGGATATATAATAAGCAGTTTCTACTGGGGAGACCTGGGTCCTTATTCACTATCTCTTTTTTCCTTTCGGGGCAAGTCAGCGCGAACAGCTCTCATGCGCTCAAAAATGTCCATCGCTCATACGCGTTGATGCATTTCTAAGCGCAGCTCTCTATTTATCATTATAACAAGATTTTGACAGAGACAGAGAGTTTGCCGCAAAAACGAAAAAAAAGATAGTGAATAAGGCGGGGTCCTTATTCACAATCTTTTTTTTCGTTTTCTCTCTGCTTAGCAGTGGAACATCATAAGGGTTGATATGAAAAATTACACAACTACTATTCTATAGAATATACTATTTCGGTTACGATGGCGCATCTCATTAGAGTCCCACCGGATAAAGATTAGGCGCAGGGCCGTGCTTTCCGAGGTTCGGTAGAGTATGACAGTTTCTGAAAACGGTCACGAGATATCTCTATCTGTTTTAGTCACTGAGTTACGGAGTCGTGTTAAAGAATAGACATCAGTGGGTATGCATAGTATACCTTACCTAGCTATGTTCTCGTACACTGCTTATCTGCGATTAAGCTCGTGCAAGCTTTGTAAAAATTTCGAATTTTCTCTAATAAATCTCCATTAAGTAATGGATTCCAGTTACTGGTATCATTCGACTCGTCTCGTTTTACCCCAGTTACCGGCTATACCTTATCTGTTCTGTCCCATTAGCCTAATTAACTCTTTGTGAATGAATAAAACCTCACAGGCATTGAGATAGGACCGGACATTTTCAACTAGGTGGGTATTACTTACAATGCTTTATACCTACTTTATTAACTGAATACCAGTAGCGGATTTGCTCTAAGGCTCAGTGGGCTTGGGCTATAGATATATCTATCAGGGGCGGCCAATTGTGATAACAAAATTCACTGATATTGATACAAAAAATAAGTACCTCAAAATATCTAAATATTCTAAACGCTCGAGCACTACTTGTACGAGCATCAAATATGCTATATATATATTTCTTTTTGGTCATAATTAACCCATGTTAAGTATCAAATGTAAGGTATTATGAACACATTTAATTTTTTTTTTACCGATTTTTCATAATAATCTGTTTTTGCCACTGCTTGATGGTTTTTTGATAGGTATTTCTAAAAATGGGTAAAAGATGATCGATGATTTTCTAGACTACATTTTAAAGTTGAAGTTAGAAGTATATTTACTTTTCCAAGCGGCAATCACACTCACCACGCCTTAAATAGCATACACATCAGTCATACGCACTCCCATTTATCAGCACCAGCATGTTCTTGGTATAAAAAGATTTAAAAGTTCCCTTAAATTCTCTCTCTTCTATACTTGATTTGACATGACGTAATGGCAAAATCTCGCAGAATTTTATTCATCACTGTCAATGAGCTTCAAACATGATAAAATCAGTTCTCTCAAGTTAAACAAAAGTGAAGACTTGGTAACGATGTAACCACAAAATACTCAGATTACAGAACATAACTTTCACGATCACGATCGATCACGGACACGGAATCTCGGAAGAATTAACGGCTGGTACGTCTAAGCCTTAAGCCGTCTTCGTGGTACCACCACTTATTCTTTCGTGAAATAGTGATGTTTTCACATCACTGTGCTTCGGCTGAAGGGCACCATAGCAAGTTAAATTACTGGGCAAATGAGTTATTATTTGAAGACTTGGGTGGTACTGAAACTGTTATGAGCTAGTGTGACGCTTACAGCCATGCGGACGCCCTGCTCATCTCTTCATTTCGTGGTATTAAAAAAAACGGATGCACTCCGGGAGTGCCGGCAAAAGTGAAAACTTGAGCATTAACGTTGTGTATTTTGGAATGGTTATGCATTTTTTTTTATCATTTGTGGTTTAATATAATATACATCTAGTACGCTATCATTCACAAACATGAAAATTTAAAAATTACAATGACAACGATTAAAAAGTTTATCTCTCAGAAAAAATGACATACTGATAAAATTTTAATAGTAATTTTCGATCTTACGCGATGGAAAACGACGCGAGATCCTGATGCGAGTTTGACATATTTTACCCATATTAAGAAGTAGAATAATAATATAATAATAATAATAATAATATCTTGGGACAACTCACACAACGCTATCTGATCCCAAACTTAGCAGAGCTTGTACTATGGAAATCAGACAACTGATAAACATACTTATATATTTCTAAATACATACATATTATAGATAAATAACACCCAGACACAGAATTAACCATCGTGCTCATCACACAAAGTTTTATCCTGAGTGGGGATCGAACCCACAACCTCTTGCGTAGCAGTCGGATATACTCCCACCGCGCCACAGAGGCAGTCAAAGAAGAAGAAGAAGTTTTCACTTCAAAAAACTCCAAACAAAGCGGTTTGTAATTCCGGGTCCGTGAAGGACGTCTCCCTGTGTGCGTTTCTCAGTTGGTGTTTGAAGGTTACCTTCTGTAGGTACTTTCGATATTTTATGACACACCAAAGTTAAATTTGGTAGAGAAACATATCGCTAGATGTCATCAGGGCCTGACCGTCCTATGATATTGTACTTAGCCTTATGGACGATCCGGCTCTGATGACAGCTGGCGCCGAAAGCGTCTGTTAAGGAACCTAGATTGTCGAGTAAAATGGTTTGCACCGACACCCCACACCGTCACGCGAGAATTTAAATTTGATCTCACTCCAACTTTAATCTGGTCTTGAGCCGGTACTGGATGTAATAAAAACTTTATGTATCTTACTGAACTAAATATGTACATTTGATGGGGAGATTTCTTATCGACACATAGGTATTATAAAATTATAACTCGTCACTGTCTGTACGCAAGAGATATTGAGGAAAACTCATTATAAAGGGCCCGTGTAGCATCAGAAGCCTAAATAATTGTTTTTAGAATATTTGCCTCTCTAGTCTGTCGGTATGTTGTACGTAGGTACATCACGCAAAAGCTACGATACCAAATTGGATGTGGTTTTTACAGCGACACATAATGATACAGATCTAACTTTTAAAAACTGGAGCATGTTTCTAACAGTTAGGTCTGAAACTCTATACGCCGCTGTTTAAATGTCGAGTAATACTTAGTATACACCTTAATATTATAAAGCTGAAGAGTTTTTTTGGTTGAACGCTTGGATAATCTTAGGAACTACTGATTCGAACTGAAGTTTTTTTTTAGTCTTGGATAGCACATTTATCGATTTTTAAAAATCTTTTACCTATAGAAAGCCACGTTATCATTAATGGAAAATGTTATGGAAAATATATTATTTGTGTGATAAGCACGATGATTTATTCTGTGTCTGGGTGTAATTTATATATGTATATTTTCAAATAGTATGTATATTTTTACAAATATTTAAGTAAGTTTATTAGTTGTCTGGTTTCCATAGTACAAGCTCTGCTTAGTTTGGGATCAGATAGCGATGTGTGAGTTGTCCCAAGATATTATTATTATTATCCATGCGAGCAATAGCTAGTTAAATATAAGGGGGCTGTAGCTCAAGGCTACATCTGATGACCTAGCAACGAATTTAGGGCATATCAGCTGAACTCGAACGTTTTATCTTTGTTTTTTGATTTTATTTTCGACTAGCAGACCCGCGCAACTTTGTTTGCTTCATTTTCCTCGTCAACATTTTTCCCTGATGCTTCGCTCCTATTAGTCTTAGCGTAATGTTATATACCCTATGCACATACACACTCACAAATAACGTGACTTTCTATTGGTAAAGAATTTTCAAAATCAATTATGAAGATCTAGAGATTACCCCTACAACCTCAAAAACTCACAAACTTTACCTTTTTATAATATTATTATAAAAGAACAAGTTAAAATGCAGTTATTAAATTATAGTGAATAAAGGGTTGGCTTAAATAATATTTAACAAATCTTGTTAGAGTTTGTTCTTAGTAGTAAATTGACTAGAACAGGAGATGAGAGAGAACAACTTAATCCGTATGAAGTTGAATCGAGCTAAAGTTTACTGGTTATATTAGGGCCTGATATTAGAATAGTACTACTACTACTAGGTAGTAGTACTACTAGGATACCTGCCTAGTTACACACTTTATAAACTAGAATCGTATTTTTTATATTAAGTAAATGTAACATTAAAATACTTTTTCATTTACCTACATTAATAAAAAAAATTATTGCTTCTGTGGCGCAGTGGTACCATGTAGTTACTAAGGACTGGTCCTCGTGAGATTATGGGGACATAACTTTGTGGTAATCAAAAAAAAAAAAATGTTCCAAGTCTAAGTCTGGGGTATGTTTAAGTCTGTCAATTGTATATTAAGACTCGTACCCTTCATCCTTTACAGCAGAAGCAACGCCCGTTTTCCTCATGGAAAACTAAATATACAAACTAGTTGTGCCGTACCAGAATGTGTTCCTAATGACACAACTACGCATAACTAAACACAACTGATTTGATTTACTACTACTATTCTAAACTTAACATAAGGGGGCATTACACTGAGAGAATTATTTATTTAGCGCTACGTTCACAACGACACAATTGCCGGCCTCGCTCTTCCGCATACAACCATTACTTCACAGTGCGCAGAAGCGCAGGTCAAAATAAAGTAGAATATTCGTTCGTACATATGTTAGATTACGAACACCATGACTATGACAATACGAAAATGCTCGTTTTTGCGTTTTCCCGCAATTTCAAGATCTATTTGCGGGATCATATTACAACATATCCTTAAATTTCTTTATATCATCTACTAGAAAAACTCTTTGACTATTGACACAATTTTTTTCGTGTCCTAATATTTAGGTATTTTTATATAATTTTTTGAGAGAGCCGAACCCTGTTTCGCGTAATCTACCTTTAACTATAGTTCTAATAAAAAAAAAAACAGATTAAGCTCAGACTCAAAGCGAATATGATATACTCTATTTCTCAGACACAAAAACATAAACTCACATAATATTACGCTGATGTTAAATTGTGTAAGTTTAATACAATTTTAGAATAAATTTGGCATTCAAAATAATCCAACAAATAAATCAGTAACTTAATTCTTTCACCCAAACATTTAAACCAATGGAAATAATTATTATTCGTAAAACAAAAGTGCTCTCGACGCCAGGCGAGTTTCCCTAATTAGTTAAACAACTTAAGGTTGTCTTGAAAGCATTACAATGTTTCTCTTAGTAAGGTACTGCTTACGTAACAAGAGATCCAACAAAGAAATTGGCAGGTAGTTGGATAGATGTAAATTTGGTACAAAGTTTTAGGAACTTTAGACATCTAATTTTAAGGTTATGTAACCACTACTTCAAGAATCAAGTTAGGTAAAAATCTTAACATATTTTAGAAATAGATTTTGCCTGCGGGTCCCTCTTAAATTGATGTAGTATTTTCAGCTTAATTCAAACTAAAATATTTCAAAGCAAACTTTATAAGTCAATAGAGCGTTTAAACCTTACGCCTTTTTGCACATGTAAATAAAATTTAACAATTTCCTCTTCAGAGTACATACATCCTTAAGACTGACCTGTTTTTGTAGTGGTTCGATCCTCACCCAGGATAAAACTTTGTGTGATGAGCACGATGGTTTATTCTGTGTCTGCGTGTTATTCATCTATAATATGTATGTTTTTAGAAATATATAAGCAAGTTTTTAAGTTGTCTGGTTTCCATAGTACAAGCTGTGCTTAGTTTTGGATCAGATGACGTTGTGTGAGTTGTCCCAAGATATAATTATTACTATATATTATTATACGAAAATCATCGTAACTGAAATAAGTTTTATATTAAAGTGAGGTAAAAAACTTATATACCTGACCTTCAATTTCACATCATCAAATGTCCAAGTCTCTCTTGACTAAAATCAATCTTGACCATTCGAAGTTTCCAGACCAAATGACCCAAAGACGCTTCTAATTAAAAAACTTTCTTACTCTCTATGGAAAGTCACGTCATTTGTTTATTCAACCTTGGTTGTCCAGACTCTACGGCGCCGATATTCCCTGCCAAATATTACAAATATGAAAGAGTCTCAATATGACTTGAACTTGGTTCTTTTGGCTTGAATCCTGACCTTCAAGCTTTGGCTTATTGATCATGTCGTTGGTGGAAGGATACATAGATTTATTGAGTGGTTTTCTGGCCTCACATTCGAAGTCGTTAATTTGATTAATGTGGATAAGTTTTGGCAAATCCATTTCCCAGTGTCAATGCAACTTTGAAATGTTTTTCTCATCTATTTGAAACCATTAGTTTACAAGGTTACTATATGTAATGTTTTAATGTGTAGACAGATTCTGAGAAAGATTTAAGGAACTAATTAGATGAGTTTTTGAGTAAAGTTACTGCCTTAAGGGTAGATTACGCGAAACAGGGTTCGGCTCTCTCAAAAAAATTATATAGAAAACCTAAATATTAGGACACGAAAAAAATTGTGTCACTAGTGAGTTTTTCTAGTAGATGAAATAAAGAAATTGAAGAATATGTCTTATTATGATCCCGCAAACAAATCTTGAAGTTGCGGAAAAATGCAAAAACGAGCATTTTCGTATTGTCATAGTCATGGCGTTCGTAATCTAACTTATGTACGAACGAATATTTTACTTTATTTTGACCTGTGCTCCTGCGCACTGTGAAGTAATGGTTGTGTGAGGAAGAGCGAGGCCGGCGATCGTGTCGCTGTGTACGTAGCGCTAAATAAATAATTCTCTCAGTGTAATGCCCCCTTAAGACAAATTATGCTTTAACTTTGCTTAGACTAAAATAATAGTAGTGACTGAAATAGTTTAAAGTGTAATCGTTTCAGAATTTGGGATTCATTATAATAGGTACAGTACATTTTTGAAAAGCGTAATAAAGGCATTGCGGTCTTCTAACCTTCATTGCAAACTATAAAAATAGACAAACTCAATACTCATAACCCATCTTCGATTTGTCAACTCCAACGAAAACAACAGGAAAACATTACACCCTCAACGTTTGCAAAAACAAATATTGGCAAGACAATTTAATCTCATACCTCATGTTACTTTTCTCCTGTGACCATTATCTCGTTCGTATTATAATAGTAAATGTATTGGTATAACTATTAATTATATTAGAGAGGTAAGACGCAGAGAGGTTTTCTTTGTTCAAATTAGGGCAGAATTACTTTGGCAGGACTTCCACCGCACAAAAGACCTCAATAAAGCAACTTTGATGTTGGAAGTCTGCTAGTAAATTACGTTGCCAGAGCTCAATATGAAGTTTCTGTACTGACCGCAAGAGAACAGCGGTGTTACTTCATTAATCTGAGAGAAAATACCATAAGGTATATATAGCTATACTAAAAAGTAAAAATACCGTGAGGTATTTTCTCTTTGAACATTTTTTTCTGGGACTAGTAATATGTAAGAATATAATAAATTTTAATAATAGTTTAAAAACACACGTTATTGTTAACAGCTGTACTAAAAAGTAAAAAATAATCTTCTTTAAGTTAAAAAAGTAAGAAAGTTAGAGTAAAAGCGTGAGGTGCTTGTGACGATATTTTTAAAACCTTACACTTTTTAAAGATAAACTGTATATTTTTCTTACTGATTCTATTTTTTCAAGCTCATAGAAGATTATTTTTTACTTTTAAGTAGGTACAACTAACCACAAAAGCATTTTTTTTTTTAGTTTTTTTAAACTAATATTTATTTTCTACTTTTTAGTTTAGCTACCTACAAAAGCATGTTTTTTATGTTTTTTTTTAACTATTATTTTTACAACTACAAAGCCAATGAAAAATTCAACACAACTAACTTCAAAACTGGCGAAGTTTCATTTAAACTTACAACTATTAATCTACGCCCATAAAGGATGTATCTTTTAAAAAACCTTTTTTATCGCATTGTATTGTCATCGGTCCTTGATGCGATGTTTCAATTAAATAAAACGTTCTGAAGTGGGTGAAATACATGTTCAAAGATTCCCTTACATTGACATATTGAAACATACTCGTAGATACATTCAAATTTATTAACAGCGTGTTATAAAATATACGACTGCCTTTGTTTGTAAAAATACGCAAAGCAATTGTTTTATATATTTAAAATTGTCTCAATGGGACCTTTAATTTGAAGCCTATTCCATCTTTTCTTTACTCTGCGACTACACACATCAAAAGTGTCTAGGGATCAACATATATTTTTGCAATAACTTTTCTCCTGATTGATTTTTTTTTTTTTATTTCTTTAAGGATTCATCAAATAAAGTGTTTTCGTTTGTCACAGTAACGATAAACCAAGTCACCTTTGCATTAATAAAGAAATTTGCCATTTTCCTAATAAAGGGATTTTTGACATTTGAACCACTAACATTAAAGTTCGAAAAAAAGACTGAAATAACAGTTTTCTTTAAAATTTTATTGGGTAACTTAAACAATTAATAATCCGTGTTTCTACCGCGAACACTAACAACACAAGAACATCGGTTTGGCATACTCAAAATGAGTTCATCCAAATCACGCTGTGGAATGGCCGCCCATGTTCGTTGCAACAACAAAAAAAGGTCTTCTTGCGACTGGATACCCTCCATATTCGGCAGAGCTCTTCTCTGTAGCATATCCCATGCATGCTCAATCGGGTTCAAGTCTGGCGACTGAGCAGGCCAGGGCAGGACATTGATGTTAGCTGCGGCGAGAGTCTGTCTTACAACTCTTGCGGTGTGCGGTCGTGCATTATCATGCATTAACTGAAATAAGGGACCGATTTGCACTTGTAGAGGAACGATGACGTCTGATACAATCATCTCAGCATAAATTTGAGCGTTGAGGTTGCCTCTGATCCAAATCAACTCAGTTCTTCCGCCGATCCAAATACCCGCCCATACTATGATGGTTCCACCACTATAAGGATGGACTTCCTGGCAGGATTTTAATCGCTGTTGGCGTCCAGGGGTTCTCCAGTGTCGTATACGTCTTGTATCCGGTCTCATACCAAAACGAGACTCATCAGAAAAGCACACGAAACGCCATTGTTCTTCTGCCCAATTTCTGTGTTCAAGAGCCCATTGATATCGAATTCTACGATTGTGCATTGCTATAGGTGGTACCCGTAGCGGTCTTCGGGAATGAAGGTTCACTTCATGCAAGCGGTTTCTGACTGTTTGGTCGCTAATTAAGTTCCCTGAAGAGTGATGAAGCCTCACGGCTAACATCATGGCGGTTATTGTTGGACCTCTTCGAGTTAAGATTTGAATGTATCGGTCTTGTCTCCGTGTGGTGCAGCAATACCGTCCTCAATGGCGCTCAGCCACGGTACCAGTGCTTCGGTAACGTGTCCAAAGTCGACTGATAACACTCTGACTTGTATTCAGAGCTAAAGCCACAGTACGTTGCCGGGAACCAGCTTCTATCATTCCCACGGCTCTGAGCATTTCTTCCCTGCTTAAATGACGTCGCCGCTCCATAATAACGTTGGTTTTAATCAGTAGTAGGGAAACAGTAGCACTAATAATGTCTTCAATGCGTTGTATGTTTTTATAGGGAAAATATTGACAGCTGATTTTCATCTTTTACTCGAATTTGATTCACAGTTCCTGATTCAAATTATGAAATGCACCAAAAAGGATCCATATAAATTTATAAAATCATAAATTTATTACAAAGCCACATCTCAATCTCAAGAAATCCGCATAAAAATGCTTGATCCCTAGACACTTTTGATGTGTGTATATTGACCCAATTAGAAGAAATATTGTAATCACCTTGATATAATAATAATAATTTATTCATAAAAGTAAAGGTACAATAAAACTTATATAAAGGTATAACAACAAATAGTACAGTTAAGTATTTGCCTAAACTAGGTTGTAGGTAAAATACTTTTTACTTTCTAGCCTGAAACACATTTCAGGCTAGAAAGTAAAAAGTATTTTCAACCGACTTCAAAAAGGAGACGGTTCTCAATTCGTCTGTATGTTTTTTTTATTTTTGTATGTTTGTTCACCGATTACGCAAAGACGGCTGGACCGATTTGAAAAATTGTTTTTGTGTTTGAAAGGGTATACTTCCAAGTTGGTCCCATTGTTATTAGATCACGATCTGATGATGGGATCTTGGAGAAATCGAGAGAACTCTTAAAATATTAAAGGCACACCTACAGTGATTTAGGTATATTTCATAGTGATTCGTGCATTTACTCTTAAAAAATACCAATTGGTGAAGTGGAACTGATGATGAAGACCACAAATGACGAGCAGATCTATTCAATATTTCACAGTTTGCGATTCAGTTACTTTAATATGGTATTCAGTAGCACTTTATGCTAGTTATACTACTATTCCACAATGTAATAGAGCTGATAGTGAACTCCTCAATAATTAACGGCCCTGCATCGGGGTAAGCAATATTTTGTAAAAGGATTTCAGCAGTTGACATAAGCCTATTGTAACTTAAGTGAATTACAGACCAACCCACTAAAAAGTGAGAAATAAAAACTTTTTTACAAAAAAATATCACCGACTTAAGAATAACAAAAACAAATTAAACATTTTGAAGTTGGTGCCGAATAAAACATAAAGACTACTATTTCCTGGCACCAACTTCAAAATGTTTAATTTGTTTTTGTTATTCTAGGTACATTATTTATTGCTTTTTAGTTGCCTTGTATTTATTTTAGAAGTCGGTGATATTTTTTTGTAAAAAAGTTTTTTAATAAATACGTTCCTAAACTAAAACTATACTAAATGATATGAATCACATCTGACGCCAGCCATTTACCTTATAAATACTAGCCGAATTACTTGGAGTCACTTAACGATTCTAACAACAGTAGAAAGAAGAAATAGATGCAGCAATAACAAAAGTCGTGTTAGTTCTTTAACTACCGGCTAGATGGCGCATGCGAGGGCCCAACTCGCGAGCATGAAAGGTTGGAAAAATTTAAGGTCTAGTAACATAGTCCAGATAGGTGGTTTGATTCCAGCCCCGGTTTCGCTTACGGAAGTCTCGGGTTCGATTCCAGGGTCTGGACTTCAAATTTTTCTATCTTCCAAAAATGCAATTATTGTATTTAAGAAAAAATAGAAGCCTTTATACTTTTTAATTTTTGGGCAGTCGTGTGAAAACAGAGCCTGCACTCGTTTTTCTGTCTGCATAATATGCCATTTGAGTACTAGCCAAGTGGCATTGTTTCTCGTTTAGCTGCAAAGGCTGTTGGAACCCTACGTGCTGTGTATAAATCGATGGTTTCAAGTTCACACAGTTAACAACTTTATTTCATTGCCAAGTGACTTTATTGAATATTGTGTGGAACCTTGGCCAGCACTTTGATTAATGGAAATACGTGCATAAAGACTGAATATTATTGTCACAAGAAAACGTGTAAAATGTCTAACAAAAACTACGTCAAATACTTTGATTTTGTTTGTTACTTTATTAGCAAAACTCTTGATAAAAACTTTTTTGCACGCAAATTTTATAACGGACTTTATTAAACAAAACACAATTTACTGTAATGAAAATAGACCTTTGGGAATTCCTTTTGTTGGGAAATGAAATCTGAAATTGTACCGAACAACTTGAAATTTATGTTTAGGTTTATATCGGATATTTTCGCTTTTAAATATTATTATGAGAATTACTTATCGATAAAACCTGTTTACCCTATAAATACGCACTAAATAAAAACCAAACAAGTGTATGTCGGGCCACGCACAATGAAGGGTTCCGTAGCCCCCCCCCCCTCCTCCGCATAATGCGGCTTAAGAAGTGAGTTTTCTGCTGTTTTTTATACTTACAATGTTATACCTTGTTAATAATAATTTTAGTGCAATTTGTACGAAATTGTTGTTGCTTCTCATTTGATCAGCCTACTCGCAAACTTATAAGCTGTGATAGTTATCCTTTTAGTTTTACTATATATACTACTACCGTGATTTTTCTCACATACCCAACATTGATTATTTAGCTGGCAGGGGGGGGACACTTCACTCTAACAAAAATTTGCACTTTGATTGATGGTTTTGACAACCCCTAAACGTTTTTAAAAGACCTATCTAATAATATCACATCCCCACTTTACATATAGGGGAAGTACCAAGTTTCAAGATTTTGTTCTTTCACTTTGTCGGCGTAAGTAATATCCATGCAAAATTACAGCTTCCTAGCACTAAAAGTCTCTAAACTAAGCTGCGGACGGATGGACGGACGGACATGGCGAAACTAAAAAGGTTCCGTTTTGCCATTTTGGCTACGGAACCCTAAAAAAGAATCTCACTGTTTAGTAGAAAACATATTTTCAAAACATGTCACGCCGTAATAGCCTACCATTTATCGTGGTAATCCGTATTCAACTTGACTACTCTCCTTCTAACCTTGAATGGGAATAACAGATATAAATAATGAAACCGTTGTTCCAAGACGTGACCTACGCTGGAGACGAGGAAATTGGGCCAGAAAAACAAAAATATATGCGAAGCAAGGTCGAGTTCGGTGTCGCGACTGCAGCCAACATATCCCATGAACGCGATACAGTTATGGTGCCCTTGGCATTATTCTTGCACCCGGGCGAAGCATACCCGTGGGTCGTTTACCCTCGTATTGATTTTTGTGACCGCACCGCTTGCAGCTGCAAAGATTATGAGAACCAGATATGAAAGTTTGTTTATAGTTTCCTATGCAGAATATTTGTTTTCTAATAGATGCTTTGCTTTTGTGGCTTTTAGCGTTTTACTTAATTATTCATATTTCATGTTTATATTATACTAGGTTTCACCCGCGGCTCCGCCCGCGTTGTTGTCGGTTATCGCGATAAAAACTATTCTATATACTATCTGCCTCTGTGGCGCGGTGGGAGTGTGTCCGACTGCTACGCATGAGGTCGTGGGTTCGATCCCCACCCTGGATAAAACTTTGTGTGATGAGCATGATGGTTTATTCTGTGTCTGGGTGTAATTTATCTATAATATGTATGTATTTAGAAATATATAAGTATATTTATCAGTTGTCTGGTTACCATAGTACAAGCTCTGCTCAGTTTGGAGTCAGATGACGTTGTGTGAGTTGTCAAAAATAAAAAAAAAATAAAAAAATCACAAAGCATACGGAGTCAACTTCATTTGTGACACATACTATCAATTTTTTTTTTTTTATATCCTTCCCCGGGACTCAAACAATCTCCATATTAAATTTCATCTAAATCAGTTAAGCTGTTTGAGTGTGAAAGCATAACAGACAGACATATGGACAGAAGAAAGAGTTACTTTCACATATATGATATTAGTATGAATTTAATGCCGAACAAACCGTTGCGTTTCTGAGACATTGTTATGTATATTGTAAATATATATATGTTATTTCTTTTCGCCATCGATTCTCGATTTAATTTTAACTTGTGTTCTATTTTGAGAATTTAAATATTCATTTTTTGCGAACTATAAGTTCGTAAAAAATGAATAATTAATCATTCATTGATATCATTTGTTAACAGTTAGTAACAACGTGAGGTGCCTCTAGGTGTTCACTAAACTTGGCATAGTCCGAACTTTGCTGTAGTAACTTTCCATTAGGAAGGCCTTGACTTGTCTGAAATGCCAGGCAAAAATATAACACGCTAAAACTATCGAGTACTGATAATATTGTAAGCCATTATTATTTTACTTGTTTGTGATAGATTTGGTAAAAGATACCAAGCTGCAATCTTCTTATCCAAGCTAATATTATAAATGTGAAAGTAACTATGTCCGTCTGTCACGTTTTCCCGTTTAAACTGCTAAAGCACATTATACGAAATTTGATATGGAGATAGTTTGAGTTCCAGGAAAATATATAGGGCAGTTGCAATATACAAACATACCCAAAATACTATAGCAACTAAAAATGATGATGATCATAAAACTCAGATTTTCGAGATGTAAGATATTATGTACAGATAGATTACGACACGGAAATGAACACGATCATGCTAGCTAGGTATGTATTAGCGTTAGCGTAGCTGCTTTACACTGTTGTTCAGCAACCCATAAGCTAAATACAGCAAATTCTTATTTTATCATGATCGGGTTTATTCCCGATTTTTGGAAAAAATAACGGGTTTGCACTCCGGGAGTGCCGGCTGAACCGCCCGCACGATTTCCCACCAGAGCTATAATAACATTGTAGATGGTGGCGAAATTAACCTTAGTATTCTAATGATATTGTAGCAGCTAGCTGATTAGATAAAGATATTTTTCATTGCTCTCCCGCTCCGGCTTACGAATTTTTGATCAGGGTCACGTGATCTACGAACTTTCAAAACGGGTCACGTGATCCTGACGCGAGTTTAACATTTTTTACCCATTCCAAAAAATTGCAAAACGCTGTTAAATGCCGTGCCGATGCCGTGTGGTGCCGGCTTAAGAATAGTACCACCCCATCTCTTCCCGTGGGTGTCGTCAAGGCGACTAAGGGATTTCACTCCGGAGGACGGGCAGCAGCGTCCTCTGCGTACTTAAAGCCTTACTGCGATCGCCAACCCGCTCGCCAAGCGTGGCGATTATGGCAATTACCCCCAGGATCTACTGGGGAGACCCGTGCCCAGCAGTGGGCCATCATATGGGTTGATATGTTAAAGAAGTTTTCCCTTCAAAATATACTTGTTCCTGAAATTGAATCTCATAGGCATAAAACTTTTTACATGCATCTATGGACTTCTATGCTACTGACCTAGTTATTCCAGCAGATATTACACGTATTGTCAAATCCAATTCCCTTCATACAGACGCTGGGCACCCACTCAGTTATAAGAAATAAATATATTTCACGACGATGGTATCGGAAATCATGGGCAATGCATGGTACAGAAATTATTATTGGTCCACTGGAAGAGTACTTTATTGTTCTTCAATGTAGTTTCTCCTGTCATAAAAGGAATAGAGAATTATTCAGAACGCAACTTAGTAAGAAACAATAAGAAACAGAATATGATCATTAAAGATTAGACGTGTTTCTCATAAAGGTAGCAAAAATTATATCCTATATTTTTCACTAATTTTCCGGAGTTACTATGTCCCGAACAAATAATATAGACACTTTTAGAGTATAATTGACTAATGTGAAGGCAGAAAAGAGACACAATAACATATAAAAACAGATCACACTAATTGCTAATGTCGATAAATGTTAATTAACTTTCGCGATTTGTACACATTATGAAAATATATATATTACCGGTCTTAATCGCGTGAATAATTTAAGGTAAAATACCTTGTTTACTACCCGTGACCACGGCCGTTTCAATACAGTCGAAACGTCGGGCAATAAACAAGGTATTTTACCTTAAATAATTCACGCGATTAAGACCCGTAATATATATATTTTCATAATGCTAATGTCGAGTTTATTGCATGCCATGCATTCCCTGGAATTTAACGACGGACAAACAGACAGCGAAGTCAAGGGTTCCATTCGCTTTAGTACCATTCGGATAGGATCCCTAAAAAGGTCTGAAAAACAAACGTTAGATAAAACTCATAAATCAGTCCCCTACAGTCAAAACGATCTTTTTTTATAGATCTGAACTTTTTAATTGAATAATCTTCCCTTTTACATTTTGGTGAAGGCAAATTTCTGATCCTTTGTTTTAAAACGATCGATGCAGTTATAGAGACAGATTTAGCTGAAGTTCACTTCAGACATCGTCAAATAAAACGACTTAATTCGCCCAGACTGAGGCAAGCAGATTTAAAAATTCAAGCAATTTATTTTAGTTTTTTCTTTACGTAGACTGTTGAGTTTCATGTGGATTTGACTGGCTGGGTTTTGGTTTGGGCAAAAAAACTAATATCGAAGTCTGTTTAATTACATTAATGAATACAAGGTAGTAAATTTAGGTTCATTGTATTTTATTAATAAATTGGATCTATACTAGTAGTATAAACTGTAAACTGGTATTGTTTTCAAACTTTCGCGATTTTTTATACACATTAGATATTACCCGACGTTTCGTGACGATCGTGGTCACGGGTCGACTCGGTGATCGGTGCAATTCGATCGAAACGTTGGGTAAATAAAAGGTTCGTACCTTTAAATAATTCACGCGATTAAGTCCCGAAATATATCTAATATGTAAACTAGTACCTATTGAAGTTTTCATTATGGGGTAGAATTGAACACTACTCACAATACCAATGACTACTGTCTACAGTGTGGACAATAGACACTGAATGGCGATTAATGGCGAATATTATAATATGAAAGATAATTAAGTCACTGTGTGTTTATATACTTAATTTCGAAATACAAGTCAATATCTTTGCTAATCAAAAAGTTTATTTTCAGAGTTCCGTGCCCACAAAGGAAAAAACGCAACCCCTAGATCATTTAGTTGTTCGTCCATCTGTCCATCCGTCCATCCGTCTGCCTGTTAAGATTGTTTATCTCGGGAACGCGAAAAGGTATCGTGTGGTAGTGGAAATTAAACTTAGGTCTATGGTCCCTTTAAGTTGCAAAAAGATCAAACTTCCAAGTTAAAGTAAATAAAGATACGGCCGTTTATGTCGCCAAAAACATATATTTCGACACCCACTAGGGAATCAAAACTTATAACTCGCATTGACCTAGAACTGTGAAATTTGGCAAGTAATACCGTCTTATACTACAAATATAGGGAAAAGTCTGAAAGTATACATTACACTACTCAACACTTAAAAAATATCTGACCCAATTCATATTATTTCATAATAAGCTTGACCAATATAAAAATACTGTATGCATTTTATTTCGATATCACATCTGGTTATAGGGATAAATATTTTTTTATTTTTTTACCTACCTACAAAAGTTAAAATGCGGGTAGTCCGGAAACTTATTACTTTTGCAAATGGAACATAGTGCATTTGTTAGTATATTAACTGACGTCTAAAATGTCGCGAGTGTGTGTTAACAGTCCTGATTTATTTTGCTATATTTGTGGCGAGTTTACGCCGAAATCGAAAAAAAAACCACTTTCTGACTTAATTAAACAGTGCTATCAAGCTTATTTTAACCGTGTCGTAAGGAATCAAGACAAGTCATGGGTTCCTAAAGTGTGCTGCTTAAGATGTTATACATATCTCAATGGTTGGTGTAAGGGAACAACTAAAAAAATGCCATTTAGTACGCCAATGGTGTGGATGGAGCCAACGAATCATGCCGTCGATTGTTATTTTTGTTTAACGCAATTAAAGGGGTTTTCTGAAAAATCAAAACGAAGTATTAAGTATGACATAAAAAAGCTGATCCAAGATCCATCTTTTATATCTGCTCTCAATAATATTGAAAAACAAGCATGGAACGCTTTTGTCGATGTCACTAACAATTTCCTTGGTAACAAGAAATCTGAAGATTTTCGGGAAAAAATAAAAGTTTTATTGGACTGCTACTATAAAATGGGATGCAATATGTCACTTAAGTTGCATTTTCTTCACTCGCATTTGGACTTTTTCCCTGAAAATATGGGATCAGTCAGTGACGAACATGGCGAACGCTTTCACCAAGATGTTGTTGCATTTGAAAAGCGATTTCAAGGCAGATGGGAGCCTGCTATGCTCGCGGATTACTGTTGGAGCCTTATTAGAGAGACCCCTGCTACTGAGTACAAGAGAAAAGCCAGCCACTCCAAAAAAACTACGCCATTTCAATTAAAATTATGGAAAATTCGTGATTTCGGACATGGATGTTTATCTGGACATTGAGATGTGATGGTGTGTGTATATTTGCATATTTTTATTACTTTAGTGGCAAGAAATAGTAATCACATAATGCGACCTCAGATAAAATCAAAAGTTGAAAATTTGTTGAGTAGTGTTATCTAAGTATAGAAGATAAAAAATATAGTCATAAAATTGTATATACTACGGGTCTTAATCGCGTAATATATATAATTTTATTATGTGTATGAACATTTAAAAAATATAGTCTTCAAAAAACTGCGAGACCTCGATTCCAGAATTATTTGTAACTAGCGGCCCTTAAAAATTTTAAAAATAAGGTTCCCTATATCCACCCGTGCGAAACCGGGATCTTCGCACGGATGGACATAGGGAACCCCATTTTTAGTAGGTAATAAATATAGCCTATGATACTCAGGAATAATGAAGCATTCTGATGGTGAAAGAATTTTTGATATTGGTTTTGTCATTTTTTTACTTTAATCTTTTCAAACATACAAAAATACAAATCTTTCAACTTTAAAATATTAATAAAGTAAAAATAAGGTTTAAGTACCTAAAAATTTGTACTGAACCCTCGGAGGACGAGATTTTTGTATACGCAATTCCACTCTCTTTTGATCTAAAATAAACGAGACATTACCAAAATACAGTTTCAGTAAATTGACTCGTATCAATATTCCATTATTATAATGCAGTGTGATGTGAGCTGTTATATGAAAATGCTACGACGACAAAATAACCTTTCGCCTCAAATTGTTAATATTCATGGCATCGTGCCACCTCAGATTGGCAAACACATACAAGTGACTAGAGAATTGACAAGTTTCTAAGATAATGTAGGTTGCAAACACTTTCAGGAGTTTTTTTTTTTAATGTAGGTCGTGGCAATTTTGTAGATGAATATATATTTTGCCTCGTTATTCCTCTTCTTCAGCTTTGACGCATTGCTTTGTTATGACATCACAAGTGTAGTATTTTGATTCGTAGTGCATTTTTTTAGAAAGATATCTAGCAATGTGGGATTGGGTCCCACATTACTAGCAATCTTGTTAACCCCTCCAACTAAGCTCAAAGACTTGTGTCACGAGTGGGTTCACGTCGGTAGTATAATGGGTAGGATTTTTGCATTAACAAACAAATTATTTAAATGACGTTGCTTTAAATATTTTTGGATTTATATATTCAATGTTTTTTATACTAATGGGTTATGAAAATATATATATATATATCATTCACGCGTCTTTATCGCATGAATTATTTAAGGTAAAATTCCTTGTTTATTGCCCGACGTTCGGCCGTATTGCAACGGCCGTGGTCACGGGTAGACTCTCTAGTCTATGACAAACAAGGTATATTACCTTGAAATACTCACGCGATTAAGACCCGTAATATATATTTTTTTTCATACTAATGGGTGTCATTCGTTTTAAAACATATCTTGTGTTTAATAATCTTGCTCATCCGGTGTAACTATTCCAGTACATAGTTACGCAGAATTTAGCTAATTAGCAATATCAACTAACCAATTCAGTGATGAAATTCTAAATTAATTATTACTGGATTAATGAGTAAGCACCCAATCTTAACTGGTAATTAGAATCTAATGTGCTGTAATTAGGTTATCTGAAATCAATTAGTTTACTGTTAGTTAGGTAGTAATGTTAGGCAATCTCAGTGTGTATATAAAACTGGTCTTTTTACTCGACTACAGGGGATAAGGAGGTTGTACTCGTTAATGTACGGGCAAGATCCTCGAGTCGAGTATTAAATCAAAAAACTATAAAAATCGTTTACGAAAATATATACAACTACAACAACCGAGTCTTCCCGTGACCACGGCCGTTGCAATACGGTCGAAACGTCGGGCAATAAACAAGGTATTTTACCTTAAATTATTCACGCGATTAAGACCCGTAATATATATATTTAAATAATGTATATACAACTAGCTGTGCTCCGCGGTGGTACTCACAAACTTTCGCCTTTAAAATATAAGTGTGATATGTTTGAAGTAGCAAATCATAGAAATAACAACTTTTATAATAAAATAAATACTTTGTTCTTTTTAAACCACATTGTAATTATCTTACGACTAAAAAGTACTAAACAAAAGAATAGAAACTAAAAAATCTGCATGTAAAGAGACTGAAACGAGATACCTTTCATATTTAATAATAATTTATTTATTTCACAAGGTTCACATTTTGTTCTTATTCTAAAAATGTACATTAAACAAGAAAATTACTTAAAAAATAAAAGG
The DNA here is from genome assembly GCA_945859575.2 of Herminia tarsipennalis. Classification (NCBI taxonomy): domain Eukaryota; kingdom Metazoa; phylum Arthropoda; class Insecta; order Lepidoptera; family Erebidae; genus Herminia; species Herminia tarsipennalis. Next base: position 13,864,354 of record OX243855.2, read on the forward strand.
GTGGTCGTTGACAACTGTAATAGTATCTAACTGTCTTACAGCAGTCAGTTTAATCTCTTCAATAATTAATTATAATGAACTTAATATCGTACCTCCGACTGCATTATCTTCTATTTATACAAATTAATAAATTGAAGTGTCTGTTTGTAATGTTAAGGGGGCATAACACTGAGATAATTATTTATTTAGCGCTACGTACACAGCGACACGATTGCCGGCCTCGCTCTTCCGCACACAACCATTACTTCACAGTGCGCAGGAACTCAAGTTAAAATAAAGTAGAATATTCGTTTGTACATATGTTAGATTTCGAACGCCGTGACTATGGCAATACGAAAATGCTCGTTTTTGCATTTTTCCGCAACTTCAAAATTTATTTGCGGGATCATATTAAGACATATCCTTAAATTTCTTTATATCATCTAAGAAAAACTCTTTGACTAGTGACACAATTTTTTTCGTGTCCTAATATTTAGGTTTTCTATATAAATTTTTGAGAGAGCCGAACCCTGTTTCGCGTAATCTACCCTTAATAACAGTTTTTCGGGTCTAAGAAACTTTATTCTCATAAAGAATTACATTCACTTACATGAGAATTTGACTAAAAAATACACTTTTTAATAATTACCGAGCGACACAATCAAATGACACACAAATCAAACAAACATTTGAACACAACTCAATAAACACGGATCATCACGTTAACGTATATAGGTAGTAAGCAGTACTGCAACTTCACGCAGTCGTCTGCGGGCACAGCTGGTATCTATACTTCTATACTAATATTATAAAGGGGAAATATTTGATTGTTTGTTTGTATTGAATAGGCTCCGAAACTACTAGACGGATTTGAGAAATTCTTTCATCGTTGTGAAGCTACCCTAACCCCGGGTGACAGAGGCTATTTTTTATCCCTTTATTCCCACGGGAACGGGAACTACGCGGGTGAAACCGCGAGGCGTCCGCTAGTTATATGTAATGGGTATCTCTTTGCAGGCGTTTTTTTTTTTTAAATTGCCACGCTTGGCAAGAAGGTCGGCAATCGCAGTAAGGCTTTGTAATATGCAGAGGATACTGCTACCCGTTATATTATTATTAAGAAGACATATTATTAAGATAAATAGGTATACCTAGAACCCAAAAAATGCTACTGTCTTTAACGGCAAATGTCCTTTGGAGACACATTATAAATAGTCCGTGGGAAAATAGAAAGATTATGCATCGTAAGTGTCCAGTGATTTACTTTTATAGCCTTGAAAAAATAAAACGTTACTTTACGACTTTGGTCAATGAACTAAATCACAAGTCATTTAGGAACCGTCTCCACAAGCGAGAGAATCACAGCGATGTTATCGCCGTGTCACCTATTCCTATATACTCTCTTAGAACGTGTCTCCACACGGCGATGTTATTGCGGCGTTGTGACGAGTGGCTGAATGCGAGAGAAACGGCACCGTATCGCCGCACGCTCGCTGCGCTCTCCCAGCGAGCGTGCTGTCAAACGCAGGCGGCGCACCTCGAAGAAGTGTCAATCATCGGTCCCGGACATTCCGTTATGAGTCACAACGATACGTTGGCGGAATAATCGCTCCTTCGTGGAGACTAGCCGACGATAGGAGAACGGAATTGCCGCGATTCTCTCGCCCGTGGATATAAGCTCTTTCTGTTTACGTTAGTAAGTTTTTTAGTAGTCTCATTCTAAATTTTGCCACTTTCACCATCTTATTTCTGATGTCGTAGAAGGTAAGGGAAAGTATATACTTATCTCTGAATTGAATTATTAATGTTCCAGAGGTTCAGTGGTCGTAGTGTCCGGCCTTACGAGCCCTAGGCTAGCACTAGGGCTGAACGAAAAATGGCCCACCCGTAATTTCTCTCAGAGAGGAGGCCTGAGCACCATTATACAACATGTATACTTAATCCCCGTAATCTATACGCATTTTTTTAATTAATGACGAAAAAAATGACCTATTTTTTTTCTTTAAATGTCATATTAAAAATCATGTAGGCGCTTATAAGAATGTTTTGATTGTAAAGAGGTCTTTTACAAACAATGTTGATAAAAAATCTCCATAAAAAGTAAAATTGTCAGGATATTATTTTATATTGTTTTTAGCATAAATAGAATACCTACATGCCCTTTTCGTGTCGGACAGGGATTAATTAACACATTGTATAAGTATAAATATGTAATTATGCAGAACTAGAGTAAATATTGTCATAATAGAAATTACTTAATTACTGTCAAAAATGAATGAATACGTTTTGAAATACGTTTGAAATTATAATCAATTGTCCTGAATAAACATACAACAGATTAATATTTAATTAATTATTTTGAAAAAAAACCTACTGCAAAAAGATTGAAACAAGATAGCCTTTATATTTAATACTAGCTGTGCCCGCGACTTCGTCCGCGTGAAGTTGGAATGCTGCTCACTCCCTATACACGTTAGCGTAATGATAAGTAGTCTAAGTTACTATTTACATCATCAGCTGTCTGACAGTGAAAGTCCCGTTAGTCAAACAGACAGACAGACAAAAAAACTGTGTGGTGTATGGTATTGTGAGGCGCATGTGATGTATAGGCCGAGGTCTTGGAGTCTACATCATTGTGGCCTTTATGGATATGAAAGTCTTTACTTTTGAAATATTAGAATTACATAAAATAAGAGACAGGATTAAGAGTCTCATGCCCGACCGATATGGTTATTTTCCCTCATTTTTGCAACATTTTTCATTGCTGATCTGGTCCTATTGGTCGTAGCACGATGTTATATAGCCTATAGCTTTCCTTGATAAATGGGCTATCCAACAGTGAAATATTTTTTTAAATTCAGACCCGCTGTTTCTGAGGTTATCGCGTTCATACAATCAAACTTTTCCGCTTAAAATATTTGTAAATATTATTATGGGAATAAATAGTAGTGCTTGTGAGTTACTTTATTTCAAAAATAAACATTGGGTTAAATCTGGGAAGTTTCTCTTTTTATTTCAACGCCCTATTTACGATCCTGAGGTACAGACCTGGTATACCTGGGAGTCCCTTACTGTATCTAGTTGAAATAAACATCGAATAACTCGCAACGACAATAACTTGATACTTCTAATTTACCTAAAATCATAAAGTTGTCGAAAAGTAATTCTTATAGTATAAAGTAAAAATATAGTAAAAATCCAAAAATTAGTGTACGGTTCGCACTTGTCTGTTTTTTTAAATTAAAATAATAAAAGATTAGTTCAAATAACTTTGAACAATAAAATAGTTTACTAACAAAAGTTTTTCAATGAATTTGTATGTAAATGTACTTTGCAACGACTCAAATAAACACCCATTATTATTCAAATAAAAAAAAGTTTTTGGTAATGCCAAATCGTTTTTTTTATAAAACCAAAAACAAACACTATAGAGACAAGTGATTAGAAATATTGTGAAAGTTTAGGGTACTCAAATTTTGATCAAAATTATGTACTTACATACAGGGTGCTGTTTTAACAAATATAGGCGGGTTTACTCCTTAAAGTTTGTTGACTGAATTAAAAGTCATCCTGCATACTCTTAAGCAATGTATCTGTCATGCCGTGGTGACAATTGGTTTGCATTATTATACAAATATAGAGTATTTTAACCAAAATACAACAATGAAAAATTTAATCTATAGTTGTACAGTAATATTATAAAGCTGATGAGTTAGTTTGTTTGTTTGAACGCGGTAATCTCAGGAACTACTAGTCCGAATTAAAAAAAACCTGTTGGGTAGCCCATTTATCGAGGAAGGCTATAGGCTATATGACATTACGCTACGACCAATAAGAGCGGAGCAGCAATAAAAAATGTTGCAAAAACGGGGAAATTTGATGCATACGAAGTTGCGCGGGTCAGCTAGTAAAACATAAGTATGAGTATTGCATTTACTGTGGTGCTAAATCTAGCGGCGTTATTCCATCATCGACCTTTGTTTGAATGTTTTTGTTTCTTTTTTTTTAAAGATGATTCCCGCTGTAGGGTACAAGCTCTTTATCGTGGGGGACTTTACAAACATACTAGTCTGACTGCCTCTGTGGCGCAGTGGGAGTGTATCCGACTGCTACGCAAGAGGTCGTCGGTTCGATCTCCACCCAGGATAAAACTTTGTGTGATGAGCACGATAGTTTATTCTGCGTCTGGGTGTTATTTATCTATAATATGTATGTATTTAGAAATGTATAAGTATGTTTATCAGTTGTCTGGTTTCCATAATACAAGCTCTGCTTAGTTTGGGATCAGATAGCGTTGTGTGAATTGTCCCAGAGAGAAACCAGACAACTGATAAACATACCTACTTATATATTTCTAAATATATACATATTATAGATAAATAACACCCAGACACAGAATAAATCATCGTGCTCATCACACAAGGTTTTATCCTGGGTGGGGATCGAACCCACGACCTTTTGCGTAGCAGTCGGATACACTCCCACCGCGCCACAATGTCATCAATATTTTGGCAATTGCAGCAGCATGCGATACAATTGGAAAATAAAATAAAAAAGGTGTCACAGGCATGGTTGTTTATTCAATGTCATCGATGTTTTCTTATGACGTTATTATATAAAATTATCTTCTGAAACTGACTTTACAGACAACCATTTTTTTAAATTGAAAAAATGTAGGTATGTATCTAATATAATTTATCATTCTAAATTCTAAATTTAATGTTTGGTATCTGGATGACGGTACTCTCGGAGGAAACGTGGACACAGTCTTGAACGACCTGGCTTTAATTAAAGGTAAATTTAAATCAATTGGCTTAGAGTTAAATTCTAGTAAATGCGAAATTTTCATTGCTGATAAGATTAATAGAACTACAGTTTTTTCAAAATTCAATTCTTTGGCTCCAAATTTAAAAATTATAGAAAACAATTCTTTCCGCCTCCTTGGGTCCCCAATTCTAGAAGATTCCTATGTTCCCTTCGTAGAAGAGAAAATCCAAAATTTTAGTGACGTTTCGGACCGACTACTCCAAATAAATATACACTCGGCCTTTACAATTATTCGATACTGCCTTTTCGTCCCAAAATTTACCCATGCTCTTAGGTCTACCCAACTTTTTAAACATTCGGCACTTTTAGAAAAAATGGACAAAGTCATTCAAAACACCCTATGCAAAATTTTAAATATAGCCTTGAACGACCGAGCGTGACTACAGGCGTTCCTACCTGTTCGCCTAGGCGGCCTCGGCGTTCGCAAAATTTCTGACGTAAGTTTACCAGCTTTTCTGTCTTCGGTCCACAGCACCGAAGGATTAACCAGGAATATTTTAACGCCTACACTGGTTAATTCTGAAGTGTTGTGTAAGACTGAAGCGCTGAACACTTGGAAAATGGCTTGCCCTAATACTGACTTACCCGCTAACCCCTTCTCCCAGAGGCAATGGGATAGAGCGCTGTGCAGCATAGTAAGAGAACATTTAATTAGCACATCATCGAACGCTGCAGAGCGCGCTCGCCTGTTGGCTATGGGGGAATGGGAATCGGGTCTTTGGTTACAGGCACTTCCATCGCCCAATATAGGCACTATGTTGGATGATACGACATTTCGGATTGCTGCGTGCCTACGTTTAGGCGCTTCGTGTGTTTCTCCACATCGATGCCACTGTGGAGAACTGGTCACCGGCCTTGGACACCACGGCCTATCGTGTAGTAGGAGCTCAGGCCGTATATCTCGGCATGCCAGTCTGAACGATATAATCCGTCGGGCTCTTGTCACCGCCGACGTTCCAGCCATGCTTGAACCAAATGGTTTGGCGCGCGACGATGGCAAGAGACCGGATGGTATGACATTGCTGCCATGGAGGATGGGGAGGCCATTGGTATGGGACGCAACTTGTGTCGATACCCTTGCGCCCTCCCATCTTTCAAGCACTTCAGACTGTGCCTGCGCAGCTGCTGCATCAGCGGAGACTCTCAAACGTCGCAAATATGTAAATCTAATTGAAGATTATATATTTGAGCCGTTTGGGGTCGAGACGCTGGGTCCGTGGGGTCCAAGTGCCCGACTTCTTTTTAAGGAAATTTCTAATCAGCTTATCAGTTCTTCACGTGACCCGAGGGCTGGGTTTTTCTTTGCACAAAGAATAAGCATTGCTATTCAACGTGGCAATGCTGCCAGCCTTCTGGGTACGTTACCAGTCGACATCGATGGAGAAGAATATTTCGACGCGTAAACGGGTCTTGCCTTTTTTTATTTTACTTGGTTTTGTTAGTTTGTAAATATATGTAAATAATTTATCATTTAAAGTTACTAATAGTTACAAGTATCGTGAACATTTTAATTAAGTAGGTACTTTGATTTTGATAAAATAATATCATTATTACGTATCGTTCAACTTGACCCTACCTTCTATTCCTTATTACACAACTACCCATAAACACAGCTTTCTTGTACACATTGTATAAGCCAATAATAAGCCTAATATAGTTAAAGGAAATATCGGAGAACCTCTAAACGAAAACAAATGCCTATTGTTAAATCTTACCAAAAAAGTCTGACTAATCCATTACTGACATTGTTACACAACTAAACTAGGTCTGTCAAAGTCACTACCACTTACAAATCCCTAGATCCCACTAGTCACTACTTCACTAGTCATCCATTTTTCACACATAATCTACATGAGCAAATCGGCAATGACGGACGGACAGACACTTTGAATGATAAGGGTTTTATTGTGACTGAGGTTGAAAGAACTATTTTTTTACTAGGCATCGTTGTATTTATATTTTGTTTATTTATTGCGGTAAATCTAGCTTCTAACTAAATTCATCAGATTTGACCAGTACATGCAATTGAAGAAATTTAAAAGCATGTTACGAATATAGCTTTTAGGCTTTTGCTTAGTTTAGGTTTTAAGGGATGTTAAAGCAATACACAATGGCAGGCTTGAGCCGCGTATAGTGGTAGATACAGGTTTAGACTATAGGCGCGATTCCAACACGCAAGTCTTGCATGCAAGTATGACGTTACATTTGCGTATAAGTTGCTTGCATTTGAAACAATATGTTCTAGATTATGCAAATTGTATATTACATGTTTTACTTGCATACAAGTGGAGATGTTCAACGATTGTGTAGGACATCATGGGTGGGAGACGTGCTGATGTTGTGTTCGCAACTTGCAACGTGCAACTTTTCTAACTGCCTCTGTGGCGCGGTAGGAGTGTACCCGACTGATGGCAGATTTCCATACGGGACACCGCTTTGTGTGATCCACAAACTGTTGTTCCTAGTCTGGGTGTACTTTGTGTCTGTGACTTGTATATTTGTGAAGTCTCCCGCGACACAGGGCTTGTACCCTAATGCGGGCTCGTTTTTTATTTTAGAAAAAAATAAAAAATAAACTAAGTGCTGAATCGCGCGGAGTGGTACGGCGATGGTGCGACGCCTGAGCAGTGCTGCTGCGGTATCCGGCATATCGTATACCATAGGGAGCGGCGACGCGTCGCGCGACACCGCACCGCTCAGACGCTGGACTAAGACGAGGCGAGGAGGGGTGTCAGCCGTGGCGGCACCGCAGTTGTATTCGTATGCGCGCCAGTGTGAACGCCTGCGCAGCGAATTATTTGCGGTGCAATGCCGGGGCGATGTCGTACTGCACCGTATAGTACGGCTCTGATCTTTGCGCATTCAATTTGAACGTCATTTGAATTAAATAATGTACAAATTCAAACTACCTCATACAAGTACCAGTTAGTATGCAGGTTTATGGCAGTTGTCTGCAATTTGCTACTTGCGTACAAGTAACTTGTCTAATGGAATATTGCCTTAATGCATAATATGTCATAAGTCGGCACATGCTGCGGCGATGGCTAATGTAAGTTGATCAAAATATCGCGGATGAATGCACACGCGTTGTGATTCGAACATGCACAATGGGTATGTTAACTGTCAGGTCAAATCAGTATCTTTTTATGAAATGTCAAAACAACAAACTCTATAGAAATACAGTAGAATCCGTTTATAATGACATCGAAGGGAATTGACAAACACGTCATACTAAGCGGACGTCATACAAAGCATTTTTGTGAAATAAACATAACCTTATTTTTTTAAGGTAAATACTTATTTTAATAGAGAAACAGCATATTAAATCAAAATCAAAATTGCGCGTAATACATGTATAGTATATTTTTCATTTTTTTACTTAAGAAATCAGATTATTATTTTTTTTACTTAGAATTATCACTAAAAACAATGCGTGACGTTCAACTGTTCATTGAGATTCAAAACAAAAACAAGCCATGTGCCGAACGTCGGTCGTCGGGATTCAACGGCCATTGCCGAAGGTGTAAAGAATCATGTCGGTCACTATAAATGGACAAAATGTAATACAATTGGGTCATTATAAGCGACATGTCACTGTAAGCGAAGTCATTATATCCGACTTTGTTACAAAGAATTTTGTATGTAAACCAAACTTCGTTGTGTAATTACGTCATTATAGGCGGTTGGTCAATATAGGCGGAGTCATAATAAACGGATTCTACTGTATGTATGGAATAGCAACCCATGACGTCATAAGTTAGTATCGTCAACTCATTATTTTTAGGATTCGTTTTCAAGCTTTTAAATTCAAAAACATGTTAAATTGCAAATTATCAGTTATTTTCAGAGCATTTTAAGTTCTACTATTACCTGCTTAGTACAAAATAATTTACTTTTATTGCAGTCAACTACCCAATTGCGCGGCGTCACGCCGCGCAATTAAAGATAAGCAGTTAGATTTGCTAGATCAGCAATATATTTCTTAGAAAATGGATCGATCATCAATCCTATCACATAGCTATAAAACTAAATAACAGCAACAACATAAAAGGCAGAGAAAATTACAACTAACATTATTTAAATTGGTAAATGACGTATGTTGCATTGATCGTACGTTTCGCGTAAACCCGTCTAACCAAAGTATGTTATTCAAAAACAAGTCCCTAGATTATAAGCCATTTTGACAAGAAACTATAAATTAAATTGAATGTACCTACCTAAAAACTTCAGAACTTTTGCGTTACAAAGGTAATATAAACAACACAATACGTATTTTAAACAAGACTAGCGACTAGCCCTGACTTCACAAGGGTGATACCGTCAAATATTCGACTTTTCTAGTGGATTTTCAAAAAATATCATCTAATGCAATTAACATCATGTGTGTACAAATATGGATATGTAATGGGATAGCCCAAGACTACAATAAATAAATCAGTTAAAAAAATGGTTGATTGTAAAGTGGGTTTACGAACGATAATTTTACGTGATAACGTCATTACAAAACATTGATGACATTGTAATAAACAACCATATCTGTGACAGCTTTAGTGGATGCACCCGACGGCCATACTACTTCAGCTTATCAGCAGGCGGAATTGTCATTAGCGTTGCTTAGCAATATTTTTTTTTAAGAAACGTTTTCTGGAGTGCAGCCGGTCATCGATTTATAAAACGTTATCACGTCCAAACATGTTTAAGATAGTGTGAACAAAAATATTAAAATTTAACCCCACACCAGTGGCGGCGGGTTCTTTGAACACCATTCTATTCGGTTTCCCTTTGAATTCTAGTTACTTAATATTATCCCCTCAAGAACTGTGTCCCGCAAGATATTTTTTAGCATCGAGTAACATCTGGAAAATTTTAACCCTTCGCTTCTGCCCCACACTCTGATTACACAACGAGTTACCTTTGGACATTTTTAATCCTTCGCCTCTGCCCCACACTCTGATTACACAACGAGTTACCTTTGGAAATTTTTAACCCTTCGCCTCTGCCCCACACTCTGATTACACAACGAGTTACCTTTGGACATTTTTAACCCTTCGCCTCTGCCTCTCACTCTGATTACACAACGAGTTACCTTTGGAAATTTTTAACACTTCGCCTCTGCCCCACACTCTGATTACACAACGAGTTACCTTTGGAAATTTTTAACCCTTCGCCTCTGCCCCACACTCTGATTACACAACGAGTTACCTTTGGACATTTTTAACACTTCGCCTCTGCCCCACACTCTGATTACACAACGAGTTACCTTCGGACATTTTTAACACTTCGCCTTTGCCCCACACTCTGATTACACAACGAGTTACCTTTGGACATTTTTTACCACTTCGCCTCTGCCCCACACTCTGATTACACAACGAGTTACCTTTGGACATTTTTAACCCTTCGCCTCTGCCCCACACTCTGATTACACAACGAGTTACCTTTGGAAATTTTTAACCTTTCGCCTCTGCCCCACATTCTGATTACACAACGAGTTACCTTTGGACATTTTTAACCCTTCGCCTCTGCCCCACACTCTGATTACACAACGTAATCTGTTTAATGAATGCAATACAGACCCCAGGGATGGGTTTACTAATGTTTGTCATAATTTAAAATGCCATAATTTCACATGCCATACCGGTATTTGCCATAATTTCATTAGAAATAACGCTTCAGTTGCCATAATCGTGAAATGACATAAAATGACTTTCACTAATTCCATTGGTCATAATCGATCAAGTGTCATAATAATTTAAATCCATAAATGTATTTGCTATAATTTTCGTTTTCAATAATACCATTTTCCATAACTTTTATTTACCATAATATAAATAAAGATAATATAGTATAAGCGCCATACGTCATATGGCGCCTACTTACTAAACTCGACGGAGCCCCGCTTCGCGGGGCTCCTACTTTTGGGTGGTTTAAAAAAAAAACCTAACACGAAGACTAAGGCGGGAGCTCCGCTTCGCTTCGCTCCCGCCTTAGTCTTCTAACCTAACCTATCCGAGTCGGATTGCTCTGAGTCGGGGTGTTAAAGATAATTAATTTCGACCTAACAATATTATGTATTATTTTCATAATTATATCAAATTTTGATTATGTCAAGAGTCGATTATGAGACGTGTTACTTATGGAAACTAATTATTATGATATATGTTGCTATGGAAAGTCATTTTATGGCAAATAAAAGTTATTACTGTTGAGTTGTTAAGGCAAACGTTATTAGTATAAATGATAATAGTGCAAGTAAATATTATGATCGGGGACGATTATGGCAAACAATATTAGTGCAAATTAATTTATGGCAAACGAGAGAATACCCCAGGGATGTCTACATGCAATCGCTAGGGACTGTCGGTTGGAAATACGGATTAGGTCACGAATAAACTTTGGAACGTTTGAAATTTTCATTTCTATATTAAAATTGTATTCTGTATCTAATTTAAAAGTTAAATCACATTTGAAACTGTCGGTAGATACATTTATTAAATTTTGAAAGTGTTTTTGTTTGTTTTACAATCTTATTATTCCATATATTTATACAATTCAACTGTATCTATTTTAATATTATAAAGCTAAAAAGTTTGTTTGTATATTTGATTGAACGCGATAATCTCATGGTTTGAATTGAAAAATTCTTCTAGTGTTGGATAACCCATTTACATCACGCTACAACCAATAGGAGCTCAGGATAAATGAAAAATGTTGCAAAAACTTGTTTGAAGTTGCGTGGGTAAGCAAGAGGGTGTGGCTTTTTAACATAACACTAAATAACTTTGGTTTGGACTATTTTACTGGAGTTAAATTGTTGTTTATTGTGAGGTTTAAACCCTAAATATGACATAAAACCATGTTTTACTCATGAATCTTACAGACTCCGGAGTAAAATCATTGTGACAAAAGTCAGTGGTAGGTGGATAAGGGTTAACATGTATTTTTTTTTTTCATAACAAATGTTACAAATTTAATTGGTGTAATGTAAGGTTATTAATTTTTTTTTAAAGACGACTCCCGCAATAGTGTACAAGCCCTGTGTCGCGGTGGACTTTACAAACATACAAGTCACGAACACAAAGTACACCCAGACTCGGAACAACAATTTGTGGATCACACAGAGTGGTGTGCCGTGTGGGAATCGTACCCACGACCTCTTGCGTAGCAGTCGGACACACTCCCACTGCGCCACAGAGGCAGTCAACTATTCGTTTATTCATTGAGTTATCGCATACTAGGTACGGTCATACAAATTCACAGGTTGCACTTACAAGTAAATGCATGCATGCTCTTATATAGTTAGTGACTCGATTTTGATTGTTTGATCTTCGGTTACCCCTTTGGGGCAAGACTTTTCCAGTCGTTATATTTCTTTTATTGGTATTAAGAAGAAAAATCAGATTTAATTATTTACCTGTGCTGCAAAATAAAAAAGGAATTATGTCTGTTTATTTGATGTGTCATTCTGAAACTAATGAAGCTATTTAGATAATATTTGATAAAAAAATGGATCACTGTGAAGTGGGCTTACGGATGATAATTTTACGTGATAAGAGTTTTCTTATGACGCTATCGCATAAAATGATCGTGTGTGTTATGACATATCACCATTCGCGTTCCTTAGTAACCAATCAATAACGTTAGCTCCAAATTTATCTCATGTCGCTGCAATCGCCATTCGCGGTTGCTTAGCAACCAATCAATAACGTGACTGCTTAGCAACAAATAAATATTGTGACCGTTGCTACGTGATACTTTTACGTGCGTGCACCCAGCCATCGATTAAAGTTTGGGGAAGAACGTAACATGCATTATTATGACTGCCTCGATGGCGCATTGGGAGTGTGTACGACTGCTGCGAAAGAGGTCGTGGATTCAATTCCCACACAGGAAACCACTTTGTGTTATCCACAAATTATTGTTTCGAGTCTGGGTGTACTTTGCGTCCGAGACTTGTATGTTTGTAAAGTACCCCGCGACAGGGTTTGTGCCGTACTGCGGAAGTTGTATTTAAAAAAAAAGTATTATATCAACATGCGGATATAGCTACGGGGAACAGCTAGTCAAATAAACAGAACATTCAAACATTCTATTTATTAAAAGAGCTATCAAATTGAGAACCTCAGGACCACTTCATTACAACTTGAAACACTTCAAAGAAAATGAGAAGATTGTTGTGAAATATTTTTGTCGCTTTTTGTATTTTTTTACTATCTGTTTTGCTAAATTAATGATTTCAACCGTCTTTTAAAAGAATGGTGTTATTAGTATGACTTTAATGGTTACTTGAATGATTAAAATTCATGGCCTGAAAAATAAAAATACAGAATAATGTATTTGTGTTAAATCTTAGTTTTTGTACAAATTCTATATTCACTAGGATTCGAACCCGCGACCTCACGATTGCGAGACCGATGCCTTAGCCATTAGGCTACCGCCGCTTCAATTATAATATTATTTTAGTTTGTTTTTCGTTTCTATTAATTTTAATGTTAGGGATCGTCATGCTCACTAAAATGTTATTGCTTGTGCTGGGTCATCTTTCTTTCCTTTTATATTGGAATATGGCGAAAGGGATGGTGGCTGACGCATGCGTCATACTCGTGAACGGATACTGCTTAGGGTGACTGGTCGGGCTTGTCATTTTCTTCGGGTATAATATTTTTAATAAATGGGTTATAAATATTTGTACAATAATTATAATAATTAAATCGCATGTTGCCTTTGCTTTTTTTTGTAATTTTATAAGAATGTGAGTATCAAACCTCACATTAACGCCACAGGAGGCTAATTTATTTAAAACTTGATTATACCCACTTTACATACTATGCCTACTGCTTGCATTTCTTAATAATAATAAAATTATTATTATTTATTCGAGTAACTATGACTCACACACAATACAGTACAGTAAATAAAAAAGGAATAACAAAACCAATTTAAAATAGCAGAATCCAATTAATTAAATTACTAAATGAAATTATAACTAAAATATAACTGAAATTAAAAATTAAATTATTAAAATGAAAAAAGATTAACAAAATTAAATTATAATTGTATAACCACTAACGGCCGGTCTCAATAATCTATCTATTGATGAATTGAGCTAACTAGAGTTATAAATTTGACATAAGCGCCATACAAAATATGTCAAAATTCAACCTCTAGTAGCTAAATCTATCGATGGATAGATTATTGAGGCTGGCCTTTAGACTGCGCATACTCGGCATTACAACATCCCATATGAGACGGCGCAACATCGGTTCGCAACCTCACATGCACGGTTAAGCCTTTAAGCGATCATGTCAAAGATACTGTATGAGCTGGCCCGCACCAAGGATCCACACCTTTTACGCATGATTGAGAAGAAATCATCAATTTTTGCGTCCGCGAACCCGATGCTCTACAGAAGCGGGACAGTACCCTAAACACATTGTTATATTGAACACGGAGAGTGTTGTACGACCTTTAAGTATATCTAGCCCATAAGCTGCACGTGTAAAACAGTTGTACCTACAATACGCTCTATGTTTGTTTTACAGTTAGAGAACAACGTGCAAATTGAGCCAGCATGTTCGCTCTTATCGACAACTCTCTCCGCTCTTGTTCTATTTCACAGTCATCTTTTAGGTCGGGGATCATTATATGATAAAGATATTTAAAACTGAAGGCTCTATTTAACCCATCGCGCGCCAAGCAAACAAATTCACGAGCAATCGTCGCGTCACTGTCGACACGGACTCAATAAATTGGCAGAAATAGTGATGTTTGTCCACCAGATTATTGAATCTGTCAGTGGGCATATTTTCATGTTTACTACCTCCGGCCTTAAAGACCATGACCTCAGATTTTTCGACATTAAAGTCAGCCCGTGTATTTCAGTGTATTTTTCAAATACACTTATCAATTTTCTGAGCCCCCAAACCGATGCACTTCATAGTGCCATATCATAATTAATGTTATTAACATATATTATACACCATCTATGTGACAACCAATTCTAGTAGGTATTGCTTAGCTAGTTGATCTGTACTCATTTGCAAACAGGTTGAAAAGCGTGGGGGAGCTCAATCCTCCCTGCCTTACCCCGCATTCCAACATGTATGGACGTTAATTCATCGTACATTATTGATCTGGTTTCTATACCAAAACTTCAAGATTTTGATAAGCTCCACTGGTAATTCTTTGTCTTCCAGCTTCCTCCATAACACATCATAAGAAACCAGATCAAAAACCCGAGATATATCATGGAAGCAAGCGTAGACGCTCCGTGCAGTATTTGACAGTATGCTTAAGACACAACACTGCACTTTCTTTTGGCAGTCTAGGTCGGAATCCAAACTGGGTGTCATGAAACTTGAGTAACTGGTTTAGTTGTTATGCACACTATCAAATACTTTCGAGATCACAGTGGCCAGAGATACTGGTCTATAATTACCGCAGTCAGCAAGGTCTCCCGTCTTATTCTTTACAATGAGTACCACCAAAGTTTGTAACTATGGCTCAAACAGAAGCTATATAGCATTGTAAGAACTCTAAGCAAATGTGGTCCAGCGTGTTACAGATGCTCGATGCTGATGCTGATGTGCAAAGTCAGACAGCTTACCGATGTGGAAACAGCAAAAAACATTACGAAGGCTACAACATCAAAAAAATACATAATCGTATGTGGCGACTTTAACATAGATTTTTTATCTTGTAACAAAATTAGTATTAAATTTATGGAATTAATTATGAATTATGGTATGATATACCACATATTAGAACCAACGAGATTAAATAAATTAATTGATAATATAAGTAGCAACATTCCGAACGTAGTAGGTGAAACACATAACCTTTATCTCTCTGATCACAATACAGCCCAAACTATTACATTTGATCACGCCGGTATCAATGTACAATATAAACGTTATTACTTTACAACTGTATATGTTACGACTGTGTGTTACGACTACGAATTGTCAAGAAATCTATGAATATGCACAAAACGCATTTATTAAGGTGTGGAATTAATAATAATAATAATAACTTGGGACTACTCACACATCGTCATCTGATCCCAAACTAAGCAGAGCTTGTACTATGGCAACCAGACAACTGATAAACTTACTTATATATTTCTAAATACATACATTTTATAGATAAATAACACCCAGACACAGAATAAACCATCGTGCTCAGCACACAAAGTTTTATCCTGTGGGGGATCGAACCCATGACCTCTTGCGTAGCAGTCGGTTACACTCCCACCGCGCCACAGAGGCAGTCATTATATTGTATGACAGGGCTAGTTCTAATTCTAAGCTAGTATAGTATTAACTAAACGATTTCTATACTATAGTATAGGTACTAGTCGTGTATAATTTTATAGGTAACCAATCCGTTTTCTTTCTATTTGCCGTACTACTCAGAAAAATCATATACGTCGTTTTTCCAACAACTGTGTACAAACTTTTCACTAGGCGTGTTTTTGTGTGACCGTAACAAAACGTGTGAGTAAAAGACACGATGGCACATATAGTTGCTTTGTGTTATCCGTGTCACGGTCAAACGCCAAAGACTTTAGGAAAACCTTCAGTGAATTGCATAGAACAAGCATTGTTTGTTTTAGTGAAGGACATTTTTGCTTTACTTTGGAGTATGCAGTGACTAAAAGGATTTATTAAATAAGTTAAGTGAATTTTTGGTATTGAAACATTATCATGGTTGGGATATAAAAAGGTATAAGTAAGTTTTTCTTTCACGCTACGTGATTTCAATCCGATATTTTTGTTGGTTTTAGTAAGTCAATTTCGGCTCAATTTTAGAATATAGGGTCAGTTTTAGACTTAAAGACAAGCTGAAAATTTCTGCAAACTTCTGTTAAGACATTCTAAATGTTACCTTGTCGATGTCGTGGTGTTGTCAAAGCGATTAACGGTTTTCATCCCGGAGGACGGGCAACAGCATCCTCTACGTAGGTATTTTAAAATCTTATTGCCATCACCAACCCGCTCGCCAAGCGTGGCGATTATGGCAATCATCCCCAGGATCTATAATAAGTAGGTTATAGGTATAATATGGATGATATATATTTTCGCAATAAATGAGATTGATTGATAATGAAATGTAACCTTAAGTTTTTTTAGATCTTTCAACTCGAATTTCTTAAGAACGACACATGATATTTATTGTTTTTTTTTGGGTTTGTACAAGTTTTTAGCTTTTTATCTACCAATCCGAGATTATTTATTAACATTAGTAGTAGTTAGAAGATTATTTAATATGAATATTATTGTTTAAATGGACATGTAAATTAGAATATATGACCGATAAAGCTGCAAGCTAAAATTGCCGAAAGATGTATATAAGTAGTTAGGAATGAAAAAATAAACTATATTTGCGTTAGAGCAAAAAAAAAACTTTCTAGTACAATGACCTCTCTAAATAACATTAGGTACATAAAACCCATAGCACGTCGTTATTGAAAATGTTGGTCCAATTTGTCCATTACCCTTTCATTGCCAACCCATTAAGGCCGAAGGTCCAATGCACCCCCTATGGTTAAGTGAATGATAAATTTGGAAGCATTATCCTTTTAACATATAAAATGTTATTTATTTCTGGTTTTTGTGGCTTGTAATGAGTCGGTCATGTTTCATCCAAAATTGCCGAATAGTTTATAAACGTTTTCACCACCAAAATATTAAAACTTGATAATTTATATTATTAGTAGGGTAAATAAAATCTGCAACAATTATAAGTAATTTAGAATTTATCAAAATAACAAAATCTCATCTAAACTATTATTATAAAACTGAAGAGTTTGTTTGTTTGTTTGAACGCGGTAATCTCAGGAACTACAGATCTGAATTAAAAAAATATTTCACTGTTGGATAGCCCATTTATCGAGGAAGGCTATAGGCTATAAAACATCACGTTACGATTAATAGGAACGGAGCAGCAATGAGAAATGTTGCAAAAACGGGGAAAATTTACACAGATGAAGTTGCGCGGGACAGCTAGTTTTACACATTATTCGCGTTATTATAAGCAAAATGATGAGCCTTTTAGATATAATTTTATATTTTTTAAGAAAATATTTTTAGTAAGTATAAAAGAACTTACAATATTACTTTTATTATAATACCGAAATATCCAAGTATTAGGCTTATTACAGATACAAAAAAAAAGGCACATATAAAAGGCAAACATACATTTGACAAGCTTTAAAGGCTTCAGCTTCTATTGTGCGAGGCTAGACATCTTAATAGCCCCTTCACATTAGCGTTTTTCCAGCGTTTGATGAACATATGCGTAGCGTTGACGTCGCGATAACATAGTGTGTGTCACCTTATCGGGGCATCTGCGAGGGATGATCATTGAAGCGGGGTGAGGCTGTAGAGCGGAGAAATAAAGGAATTGCTAAATACCTTAATACTTTAGCAGAATCAAGATTGTATGCTACAGAGTCGGATCTTCATTACATATTATAAAACAAAGTCCTTTTCTCTGTCCCTAAATCCATAAATATGCTTAAATCTTTAAAACTACGCAACGGATTTTGATGCGTTTTTTAATAGATAGAGTAATTGAAGAGGAAGGTTTATTTATGTATAATAACATCCATTAAATAGTGGAGAAATAAGGAGCGGAGCAGCAATAAGAAATGTTGCAAAAATGGGAAAAATTTACGCAGACGAAGTTGCGCGGGTCAGCTAGTTACTGATATAATAAAGCTTAAGAGTTTGTTTAGTTACTGATATAATAAAGCTTAAGAGTTTGTTTAGTTACTGATATAATAAAGCTTAAGAGTTTGTTTAGTTACTGATATAATAAAGCTTAAGAGTTTGTTTAGTTACTGATATAATAAAGCAGTTTGTTTGTTTATTTGTTTAAACGCGATAATCTAAGAAACTACTGATTTGAAAAGAAAAATTATTTTAGCGTTATATAGCCTATTTATTGAGGAAGGCTATAGGCTATATAACATCACGCTTTGACCAATAGGAGCGGAGCATCATTGAATAGTGTTGCAAAAACAGGGAAAATTTAGGCAAACGAAGTTGTGTGGGTCAGCTAGTTGATTAATAAGTACTTCTCTGCTTCTGTGCCGTTTAAGGCTACAGGGCACAGAAGCAGAGAAGTATTTCCTCTTACGCTTCGGTTTTATCAATTTATTTAAAGTATTTTTTAAGTGTTTGTATTTTTTTTCATTTTTTTTTGGCCATGCAATTTAAAAGGTAAATGGGGAGTAGGGACACAATTTATGCAACTTTCGAAACGATTATTTCCAAAAATATTACTTTAATCAAAAAAGTTTATAAAAGAAGGTAAAATGTTTTTAAAAGAAGGTAAAATCAGCTTAAGTTACATGTATGGAGTGCCCTAGAAATATTTATTTTTATTATTTAACTATCAAACTAACAAAACACCCATACTCTAAATATCATATTGTGTAGTTTTTTAAGTCGAATGCCTGTGACACGGACAAACAGACAGACAGACGAACATTCATTACATTTCGCCATTTCGCCTACGCAATCCTAAAACTAGGAAAGGACATATATTATATCATCCTATATGGGTACAACGTAGTGGGATCATCCAGTCAAAACAATTATATATATATATTGGCCAAAGTACTGCTAATATGTACTGCAAAGTGTTGCTAGAGTTATTAAAAAAAAAATTGTCTGTAAAGTCAGTTTTTTTTGTTATTTTTTATTTCAAATGTATCGCATGTCGCTGCAATCGCCAAGTTATTAATGGCATTGTAATAAACAACTATGCATGTTACAGCTTTGTGTGGACCCGGGCGCAAGCCTATCAGGAGGTGGAATCGCCTTTAGCGTTGCTTAGCAACCAATCAATAACGTGATCGTTGCTACGTGACACTTTTTCGTGCATGCACCTCGTCATCGATTTATAAGATGTCACGTCAAAAATCTTTTTATATATATGTAGTAAGCTGTGGTACCGTAACCTTGATTTAAATGTCTGTAAAATCCCTTGCGAGACATTACTTCCTAGAACAGTCAATAACTTAAAAAAATATATATTTTATACTAGATTTCCCTCTCAACTCAGTTCGCGGGTATCATAAAAAGTAGTCCACATCCCGAGGGCTTTAGCCGTTTCAATATAAAGTTATACATTAGTAAAGTAACAATTTAAAACGTAACAAATTGAGAAATCCTTTGAATTTATCATATTAGCTTTGTCATATTAGCTTATAAGTCACGTTTATCCCGACACATCAAACAAATGTTTATTGTCTTCAAATCGGTTGAACAGGTTTCCGTCAAATAAAACTAAGAAGTATTTGGCACAGATTAATAGAGACTCACACGTAAAATTTATAATATTTTACGTCAGGGATTAAAAGGGTTTCAAGTGGGCATTTTCTTATACCACCTTAATAATATAAAATCCAAAAAGAGGATATATTTAAAGTACCTTCCAGGAAATACCTTCTAAAAGAATCACATAATCTTTATTTTTTTTCCTTTTATTGACTATAGTGATGTGTGTTATCTAGACCTGAATGCTGATATGTTTAACAAGCTTGATCGTCTACAATTGCATTCCATCGTAAATACGACATGTGTCGAATTACCGCTCCCAACTAACATGGTTGCATATTCGGCAGCGCCGTAGTCTGAAGGCGCTTTGAGTGCTCCTACTTATCTTTCTTCTCACTTTTAATATTTGTTAAAAATCTTCATTCTTCTAATACTCTTCTACTTCTCTGTCCGTCTCATAACTCAGTCCTAACTGATTCTTCTTTCCCAGTTCAGGCTTCTCGTCTTTAGAATGCGCTCCCTGTGGAAATCAGATTGTCTACAAGCCGTTTCCGATTTAAAAGAGTACGTAAACTATACAGATGTTATTTGGAAAATTCAGGAGAGTAGTCATTTGGTTTTGTTATGTATTTATAGATATACTTATGTGTATAATAGTAGTTATATTGCAAGTATAATTTTTCGTATATTTATTATATTTGTTATTTATTTTTTAGTATATATTTGTTTTAAAGACATATATATTTACTTCCTATTTTGTAATAAGTATAAGAATAATTACCTGCCACCTTTTTCTCTACACCACCCAAAGGTTGACTGGTAGAGAATGCCTTAGGCATTAAGTCCGCCGTTTGCTATTTGCAGGAAGTTTTTAAATAAATAAATAAACAAAATTAAAAGTATTTAACATTGAATTCATTAGGTCTTCCTTAAAATGAAACATTTAATATTATTTTTCTAATTTCCTTTGAGGAAAATCTACTAACTACTAACCAAACTTTAGTATTTAGCGTAATTTTCCTCCTGGGTACAACAAAATTGCTAGCTTATTTCTTTTAAGGTACCCACTAAAAATGAGAAGTAATTCGGTCTGAATATTGTGTAAGCATTAAACGGAACGATTTTTTTTTTAAAGACGACTCCCGCTATTGGGTAATATCCCTGTGTCGCGGGGGACTTTACAAACATACAAGTCACGGACACAAAGTACATCCAGACTCGGAACAACAATTTGTGGATCACACAAAGTGATGTCCCGTGTGGCAATAGAACCCACGACCTCTTGCGTAGCAGTCGGACACACTCTCACTGCGCCACAGAGGCAGTAAATGGAAAGGTACACAAATAGCAAAGGACTAAAACGGTAATTCCAAATTTCAATCACAATCAAATTTAACGTGAAATAACCAGTAATAAATAAAAGCAATAAATAGAGGCTTTTATAAGCTTCTATATTCTTAGACATTAGCCTAGTTTCCCAACAGTTTCGACCGTACTACATTATAAATAGCAAACAGAGAGACAGTTGGTCCACTCAAAGTGAATCCATATTTTAGTTTTAATAGAAAATAAACCAAGCAACCGTTTCTATACAATAAAACCCATTGAAAGTCATTTGTAAAAGATCACAGCCTATGATAAGATGAAAGATTTCAGCACACCTACGTGCATTATTACGTGTTCCTTGAAAAGGATAGCATTATTATTGCTATCTATTTCATTTCGTGCGTGACGTGACTAAAGTGTCATTTGTTTTTATATGAATCTAGAGCAATTACGATTTATTAATATGTTGCTGTGAATTTTAGCAGCGGTTAGTCTATAGTAAGTATAATAAATTTTGCAGCTGCACTGATGTCAAATCTCATGGAGTTATTATGGCAAAATTGTAATATTCATTTGTCAAATTTTAATAGCGTGTTGTGTATACTGCTTACTGCACTAGGTTGATGATATTATAGTCTCTTAACCGGTGTCTCATCAGAGAGTAACCAACTATGCAGGAGACATTATAGTGCACTAGTGTATGAGCAGACACAAGTGCTTTCTCTATTCCCTCAATATCATAGTCCTATGGAACGGAAATCTGACAAGACCGATAAGAGATTAAGCGCAGGACCGACACATAAAATGTGCTTTCTGTGGCATGGAGATGTGTAACATATTTCAAAATCGAACACTCATTTATGGTCCGTCAATTTTATAAATAAACCGAGATATCTGGCAGGTTAATATACGTTACCAACGTTGCTTAACCTCGCATACATCTCGATCTGCTCGCTACAAAATCCCATTGCATTATTATTGCATAGATATTTCAAATGATGAATTGTTCAACGAATAACACATATCGCAAAAATTTTCAAGGTGCTTCGATTATAATAAAAGTTAATTCAAGAAGGTATTTTAAGTTCAGTAATGCTGATAGAGCAGAGTCACTATTGAGTCCCGAATCTTTTTCGCCTTAGAGTTATTCTGCAACACTACAGAGGTATTTTAACCTCAATATGCCTTTATTGACTTGATTTAACAACATGTAATAGTGAGTTATTGTCTTTAAGAGACTGACTAACTCTGAGGAGAGAGAGAGAGATTCGTGATTCAGTACTGTGTCAGCTTATCAATAAACTAGCGGACGCCTCGCTGTTTCACCCGCGTAGTTCCCGTTCCCGTGGGAATATAGGGATAAAAAATAGCCTATGTCATGCGGCGTTAGTGTAGCTTCACAACGATGAATTATTCAAATCCATCCAGTATTTTCGGAGCCTATTCAATACAAACACACAATCAAACAAACAATCAAATCTTACCTCTTTATAATGTTAGTATGGATTATTGGAATAGGTACCTACTGCAAGTATTGCATTGTGTAAATGAGAGTTAATTTATTGCATTTAATTATTAGTCTTTAATATACAGTCAGTTAAATAATTCGCCTAATAAGAGCAATATGTCAAACCGTGAAAAGTCAATGAATGGGAAATATCTTACTTTTCCTCTTAACCAATTTAAAAAAGGAGGAGGTTCTTAATTCAGATGTTTGTGTTTTTTTATGTGTGTTCGGGCATATAAACGGATTTTCAAAATTATTCCGAAATGGTCCGATACAAAATGTTCGTAAAGATCTTGTAATGAGTTTTGGAGACAGACAACGAAACTCCCCAATAAATGCCATCAAATCAACCGTGATTGAAGTTGGTTAGATTTTTTTTTTTGTAAAAAACGTTTAAATTTTTATTCTACTGTAAATATCATTTTGTTATCTTTATTTTCGTGACTCTGAAAAGGTGGTATTTGTGTTGAGTTAGTTTAGCGACTTACGTAGTCTATATTAGATATATTTTACATAATCACGTGAATAATTTAAAGGTACGAACTTTTTATTTACCCGACGTTTCGATCGAATTGCACCGATCGTGGTCACGGGTCGTATACCGAAAATGGAATTCAGTAAATTAAATAAAACCAAGGAGACCACGGATATACATAAAATATACACCAGAAATAAAACTTTCCTTCATTAAAACTGTATCACATAAGCCTATGGTAATCCCCATTCCTCCCATATACTCACACCAATTCAAAAGACCTCCAATAAAGGAAAAATAAACTTCATAAACATTTTCCTTATTCGCCTTCAAAGACACACGTAGTTAATATACACCTCCACATTATTTTTATTTATTTTGTGACCCCATTTCCCTTTACAATATCTGCAACAGAGAAATAATAATACCGTTACCGCAAACCGTTCCTATATAAAATAAAATACGATCTCGGGTTCACACAAAATATGATAATGCCAAAACTCGCTTAAAGGGTCTAAAAACCATCTTTGTTTTAACGTTAATCCGACCGAGGTTCAAACCCGGGTCATCAATCTATAGAACCGAGTATTAAAAACCAAAATACCCTCAAAAACCTTTTACATTGTCAATTTACATAAACCCTTTTCACACCTCGGGAATGGAACACTAAAGTCACACATACATATAAAAACATAAAAAGAAAAATTCTTAGCGTTAAAATGGCAACAATGATTTTAGTTCAAGCCTTCACCAAACAATCTACTCTTATTTGAGATACCGTATTTAGTAAACGAGAGAAAAATATAAATTTTACTGAAGTGCGAAAGAGATGGAACATATAAGATGTTGTAGCTTGGTAGCTACGGATTGAAAGCTCTACGGCAGTCGGTTCGTAGGCTTCTGTCGTAGCGCGCCTACGCGATCAACATTCGTCGCTTTTACAGAGTATTTGAAATTAATTATGTTTGTATGCGTAGTAATCGTACAGTTTCTCTTTGTGTGTAAAATTGTTATGTAAAAAGTGGATAAGTTTTTGTCTGACAGTTCAACGTACAATATAATTGTGAAAGGGAATGGTAGCGGCTTGTACGGATTGGACGATGGTATGAAGTGCATTTTGTATTCTGCAAAACTTTTTTCCGTATCAGATTTTTTTTAAATTAGTTTTCTTTGTTCACGTCTCTATTTTTTTAAGAGTTAACTTTGTATTTTTTTATTTACGTAACAGTTTACGTTTATTTGTAATGTGTATTATGCCTTAAAAATAGTAGCTAAATTATATATCAAATGTAATTGTTCTTATGTACTTTTAAGTATAAAAATAAACTTTTTTAAATTATATGTACTAAAAAATAAACTAACAAATATATAGGTAATGTTCCCGGCATGTTTTTTTTCGTGACTTTAATCAAGACAAAATGAATACTTCACTAAAAGTAATAAGTTTTTAAAGTTATGAGTGAAGTTGAAAGCAACTTACTTCCCAAGTCACGTACAAATAAAATTGACATAGAATTGACTTTTGCCATTTCATTATTTGCGCCGACAGCATAATCGCTTATCGAAGCTAATATGATTACATATTTTTGCATTATAACAAAGAAATAACATTGGCGTGTCTGTTTGTAAAGTCAAACTAATATTTTTTTACTAAATGCATATGAAAATATAATGGTACTTATAACAAAAACGGATTTTTTAAGATTTTTGTCTATCTGTCTGTCTTGCAATAATGTTTCTAAACTTTCGCGATTTGTACACATTATAGAATTTTATAATTTTGTAAATATTTAACAATAATGTTAAATACCTTTGTTTTATTGCCCGACGTTTCGACCGTATTGTAACGGCCGTAGTCACGGGTAGACTGTTAGCACGGGTTCTTCGAAACGGCTGAACGTGTTTTGAC
The DNA here is from genome assembly GCA_945859575.2 of Herminia tarsipennalis. NCBI lineage: Eukaryota > Metazoa > Arthropoda > Insecta > Lepidoptera > Erebidae > Herminia > Herminia tarsipennalis. The sequence goes on from OX243855.2 coordinate 13,889,661, forward strand.
GGAAGTTTCACTGTCGGATAGCTAATGATGTAAGGAATAATTTAGGCTACTTTTTATCATCCCGCTAATTAAGTCAACAAGGAGTGAGCAGCACTGGAACTTAACGAGGACGAAGTCGCGCCACAGCTATTTGTAACAAGTTCAAACGAAAAAGGTTTTATTTGTTAGTCCAAATATTGACGTTATAATGTCAATATTTGATAAATCTAAGCCATAAGCTATCTTGGTGGGTGCCTTCGCTGTGACAGTTATTGTTCCGGGAAATACTGAGGCTAACTAAGTATTAGAAGGTAATTATTGTTTTTAAACTTTCGCGATTTTTATACATATTAGTTATATTTCGGGACTTAATCGCGTGAATTATTTAAAGTCGACCCGTGACCACGATCGGTGCAATTCGATCGAAACATCGGGTAAATAAAAGGTTCGTACCTTTAAATAATTCACGCGATTAAGTCCCGAAATATAACTAATATATTAGAAGGTACATTAGAAGTGCTGTTACTGGGTATATAAAGAGGGGTCCCTGACTCAGTGGTGACCGAGTAGATCGATATACCTATTTGTGAGATTAAGCAACGTTACCACTGTCGGTCTATAGACAGGTGACCGTTTTCAAACATTGTCATACCCCTCTGTGCCTTGGAGTACGTTCAGTCGTCGACATGCACCTAATCTCTGTCCGTTCGTGTATGATTCCCGTCCCATCAAACTATGAGAGTGAGAGAATTGAGTGTGCACTTGTGACTTCTTATACATAATATCTCCTGCATACTTGGCTTATCTCTGAGGAGATTGAGATCGGTTAGGAGACTATTACCAATATCTCTATTAATGGCTTTGCAGAACAAGGATTTGAGTGACGCTAATGCTGTTATGAGCTAGTGTGACGCTACCATCATTCTCACGATCTGTTCGTCTCGTTTTCAGTTGTATTAATTATATAATATTATACATAATCAGCCTTATAACGTACTGCTAGGAGTTCGGGCTCATCTTTGAGATAGGTACAGGCCGTATTCCACTACTTAAGCACAGCGTTGCTACACAAATAAGGCATCGGCCGGAATCATTCGGCAAAACTGGGCGGTAAAACCGAATATATGGGGATGAACATTCGGGAAAATAAGCAACTCGGCTTTTCCGAACACGTACACTAGGTCAAGTGACAGCGAGCCGCCATCCATCGGTACAGCAGGGCGATAAAATCGGGTGGTGTGCCGACCCGAATGAACTATCCAAACGGCACTTGTTAATGGAACTGTTCGGTTTCATGTGTAGTAGTTACTTCGGGTCGGCTTTGTTGCTTGCCATATACCTCAGCTGTAGCCTCAGTAAGGATTAAGCTGAGGATTGGTGGATGTTACGTGTATTGTCCTTGATTTTTTTTCATTTTCCACAATGTTTTTCTTCGACCATCACAAAATAAATTATTTGGCCATGAGTTTGAATTGCCAAGTTTTCACGGCCTTACTCTTGCGAACTTGGCATATAATGTAGAATCATTTTATTCCGAATTTTATCTGACGTTCATAAGAGTTGCATTTTGTGACCTGAGTTAATAAAGTACTTTGAATTTATTGAAAGTACGCGCTAAACTGGCTGAGCCAAAATCTACTGATCTTCACAACTGAGACATAAGTTTTGTGAATGGGTTAACTCAGGGGTTATAATATGAAATTTCTTCTAAATAGTTTTGGCTCAACGGGCTAATATTACTTAACTATTAAGTCACACAAGGTTATTTATATGTCCAACTCTACGTTTCTACTATTGGTACCTATTCAGACCTGTCCTCTGAAATATTTTCACGATTTTCTTAATTGTTTTTTAATAGTAATCATGAAACATATGAAAATAACAACGTGAAAATTGTCTTCTTCTCAATGATGATTTGTAAATTACGCAGTTATATTTTAAAGGTTTCTTATATTGGTTATAAACCAAAGGTAACGAAGAGAGAAGAGCTCCTTTTTATTTTTTGAATACTAGATAGATACCTATTAACAAAATATTTTCTACATTCATTTTAAAATTTTAGCACAATTGTTGGGCTAATATTTTATTGAACTTAGTTTAAAATTTACTAATTCCACGTATCTTGTTTCCAAATCACTGAGTTCTGTTTTTGTAAACTAATACTTACACTTGAAAACAAAATAAAAATACACAAATTAGTTTTAGAGAACAATCCTTTTCCTGTTTACTTTAAGATTAACCTTAAAATTAATTAAAGCCGACCTCTGAATAAATCTAATTTAAATTTTTGAACATTGTTTTGCGGCACCATTTTGTTTTCATTGTTTTAATGTGTTTTGTTTCGACTGTAAGTAAAGCTTATTTCGAAGTTAGGAATTTGTACTTTTGAAATGAAGAGAGAGGCATTGTACTTTACACACTAGCGATTGGTATTTGCATGGATATTGCGGTCAAATTAATAATATTCGAGAAAAGTACCATATTAGATATATTTAAGGACTTAATCGCGTGAATTATTTAAAGGTACGAACCTTTTATTTACCCGACGTTTTGATCGAATTGCATCGATCGTGGTCACGGGTCGACTGGTACACGCGGTCACGGTCACGACACGGTCGGGTAAATAAAAGGTTCGTACCTTTAAATAATTCCCGCGATTAAGTCCCGAAATATATCTAATATGTATAAAAAAATTGCGAAAGTTTAAAAACAATAAAAGTTCCATGATTCATCGCGACATTGGCTTTCTTTAAACGTCATGGTGGACTTTACTTAACAATTGTTTAGACATCTCACTCCACTAGGTACTTAACACAAACTTGACTTATTTTCGTGTTACCCCCAGATGAGGCAGTGGGCGTCCACAGTGCACCACCATCCCGTTCTCTCTTGAGCTTCGCGCTTCATTTCGTTCCAAGTCTTCTCAATGTTATTCGTCTTTGCGATGATCACACATTTATATTAGAAACAATTATTTGATTTGAATCACATACTTAACGTTTTAGTTTTATGTGGAAACTAAACACGCAATTTCTTGTACAGTACTTGTTGTATTAAAAATATCATTGAGATTGAAATAGGTAAACAGCAATAACGATGAAATTAAAACTACTTCAAAGATAAAAATCTAAAGAAAGAATTTAAATAGATATTCTATTACACATTATAATAAAGACGCCATTAAAACTACTCCGTAATCATTTTAATAGTCAAAGACAGTGGACATCGTTGAAAATTTTCCAAAGTAATTGGTTTCTTATTTCACTTTAACAACTATACTTTAAAGTTTATAATGACTTGTAATATAGCGTCCCACTCGTAGGTTCTTTACATAACACTAAATAACTTTGTAATATCAGTTTTGGGAAATATTTAATATATTAACCCTTAATCACCTACCATTTGTTTTTGGAGTTATGACCCTAACCACCTACAATTTTACTGGAGTAAAATCGAGGTTAAGGCCCTAAACCTGACAAAGAAACATCGATTATATTCCAGTATCTTTCAGATGTGTCGTAAACGGTTGTGTGACAAGAGTAGGTGATAGGTGGTAAATAGAGACGCGATTTGCCACCGACGAAACAAAGCAGCTTATTTATTGAAAAAACGCAATGGATGGGGGAATATACTTGGCCAAGGTCAAGGGACACCCTCATCTCTGGCCATGGACCTACAAAATGTAACAACGTGTGATTATTTATTCGCTTCGAGTCCTGTCCGAACCTGTCGTCCCCTCGACGGGTTGGTACCCATGAGGATTTTGACACACGTTAAAAAAAAGGTAGTAGGTGGTGAAGGGTTTGTAATTTTTTTTTATTATATTACAAAATTATTTAGTGTAATGAGTTTGGTTACTAGTATTTTAAAAATCAAATATTTATATTTTTATAGGCTTTATTCATTATCATTAGCCTGCATCGAGCTACGAAATAGACCTCTCGTAATTTTTATAATTTCCTTTTACATCTACAAAAACAGGCTTAATTATTAAAACAAAAACCGGACTGCCAAAAAAGATTAACCGAAAAAATATTCTTATAGCATTGACATACAAAAAAAAAAGCAATGTCATTACCACAGTGGAAATGATTCCAACGACACCTCACATGTTGAAATTCGGCAAGTGTTTTGAGCTGTACGACACGACCAGAGAGAGATGAGGCAGAGAGGATTTTATCTAAATCTGTTCAGCAAAAAAAGCGTAAAAAGTAACAGACAGACAGAGTTACTTTCACATTTATAGTATTAGTTCAGATTCACATACACCTTTGACTTAGATATTTGATATAGCAGTTACGTTTCTTGAAATAATGATAACAGTATTGTTTCTATTGTCATATAATACACACGTCAAGCGCGCTTAGGATCAGTTGTCAAGGGGTAACCAGAACCGAGTATAAAGGAATAAAGTGGCTTTTGTTGTTGATTTTGAAGCTAAAGGGCACAAAATAACGAGAAAACAGAAGGAATGTTTCACACGTACTTTGCTAGCAACGCCTACATTGGTCACTGTTCCAAGCGGTGCTTACAAAATTTTACTACTGCACATATTGCGTTTTGTGCTACATTTTAATTTACCTACCAATTGATCTCAAGTAATAAAATTTGGCTATAATTATAACTATTTATTATACGGGAAATAACGCGCATTGTTTACCTTAAAATTGCTTGACGTTTCGACCAGGTTGCATCGGCCGTGGTCACAAGCGGACTGTCGCAGCGATGTTAAAACTACGTCAGGCCGATGAATCTTCATCCACCCTCACTTTTTTAATTCTTGAAAAGTTAGGGTCACTGCACACTACACTGATTTTGTCAATGTTAACCGACTGCGAAACAATACGAGATTGTGTTTTACGAATCACTGGATTCCACGTCACGGATAGTTTGAAGCCCTCTTCCCGATTGAAAGTTTTATGTTTTTTTTAATTTCAATCGCTACACGCACAATTCGTGAATAAAAATGGCGGTCTGTGGAGAGGGTTTGTGGACGATGAAACTCAATTCAGTGATTGGTGTTCGATTGCAGTATGTGTTTTGTTTTTCCGTTATTTGTTGCGCATTAATTCCCGTATAATAAATAGTTATAATCATGCAACGCGAAGGTTTAAATGTTACTTGGCTATAATTATATGAATTATGTATATTCTTAAAAAATACATTAAAAATACATACAAACGTGAATTCGTCCAATCGTGAATTTAACCAACCGAGAATTGGATGTTTTGTCGAAAATCGGACCATTCGCGAATTCGACCAATCGCGCCTAAAGGACATTAGCATTTGGTTTTTTTAACCTAAAAGTTGCATCGATAATCTTTATTATCGATGCAACTACAACTTACTATCGTTGTTTCGATTACTTTTATTCGAATCAACGATAGCAAAGTTGTAGTTTGTATTGATATAAGTCACTCAAGAGTTCATGAAACGGGGCCGGTAAAAGTAGTATTTTATGATAAAAACGATTAATAATGTTCCATTATAATCTCTCTTTATTAAATCCTTATGTACGGGCACTATATGTAAGAAATGAATATTGATGTACAATGTCTATCAGTTTTGACAAAACTCCCGGTTTAAACAAAATGACGTTAAGATTGAGCCTACCAACTGTCAGTATATGATTATAAGAAAAAAACAACTTTGTTCTTTTCTAACGTGCAAAGGAACTTCATCCTCAGAGTGATAGACCACGTTTTTGGCCAACCTGATAAATTTTCTGGTAAGCTACCCATTCAAGCGATTTGTTATCAAGTTATCAGCCTTTTATCAGACAATAAAAATATAATTGACGGTGCGGCTGTAAATAAGTATAAATTATTGCGTATGATATCATTTTGTTGACGTCATAAACTTCCAATATCGTAATCTAATCTTTGAGTCGTGTTTAATGTGCTAGCGTATCGTCATCAGTCCGTATCGATCTACTGCTGGACATTGATAGACCTCTTCTTATTTTCACCACACCATCCGGTCCTCTGCGTTCCGCATCCAGTCCATCCGAGCAACCATCTTTAAGTCGTCGGTCCTTCGTCAGATATGGCCAGCCCATTGCGAATTCAGCGTGTTTAACCTACGAGCTATGTTGATAACTTTAGTTTTTTTTATCTATGACTTCATCGTGAATTTAATCCTTTAAATAAATCCCAAGCATAGCCCGCTTAAAATGTTATGCCTAATAACACCCTATAATCCTATAATTTCATTATTTTTAACATCTGCCTCAATGGCGGAGTGCGCACGTCTGCTGTGCCTGAGATTGTGGCGCAACGCCTCGGGCTTAGCAGTAAGGGTAATTGGTTAGTAATGTGACTCTAGTAGATACAGGAGTCATCCCGAAACAAACAAAAATAAAAGAAATATTCATAAATTTATTCGTTGGAATGAATTTCGAAATCACAACATAAAACGCAAAAAGAACATTCGATTCCAACACAACACAAGCCAGATAATAACGTTACATGAATATTTAATAGTTAAAACGCAGAACGTTTTAAACGTGTTTAATTTGCCGTGAAGAGTGGCCCGCAAAATGTTATAAAAGCGAGTTATGTGTTAATTAATTCAACGTGGTTGGGTTTAAAAGTAATTGCCTGGATGTCTGACTTTGGTTTTTGGGAGCTCTACGGATGAAGCTACATAAACTAGTAATTGGACGAAGTAGCGTTTTCAAATAATACCTTAATACTTTAGTGTGAAGATTTAGATTTGGTTGTTGTTCAATCACACGTTATTTTAAAAAAATTTAATTGGTGAATTTGGGATTATTGTAGCCAATCTCACTCGCCTCGTAAACTTTAATACACATTTATGGACTTGGACACACAAAATGAAATACCAACACATTAGTTCGCGACAAGACGACATGGGAAGACCGATACGCGTTCTGAATGAGCACAGCACCTGCCATAGTTTTTGCCTGCCTTTATGTACTAGAAAAGATTTCTAAAATTGCCATGTTAAGATCTCGCACCACATGTACCTGTCCAAAATTTGCCCTCGCGTAGTCATAGAACAAAAAAAGACATTTATTATGTTCTGAATTCAACAAAAATTGTATAATAAATTACCAAAATGTATACTAATTCGATCACAAAAGAAGCGACCCGTAAATGTTAGATATGAAATGACTAACAATAGAATTACTAAGCAAATAATGTAATATAAGCATGTTAATTATTAAGAGGGTGCGAGCTGTCAAATGTCAAACTATCATAATAAAAATAAGGCAATATTTTGGTAAAAAATAAATGTAATACTGTTTTGAATAGAGTATTTTTATTATGACCTACAGTACCGAGACGTGGACGCTTACGGTTGGACTAGTCCACGAATTTAAAGTTACGCAGCGGGCTCATCGAGCTATTATGTACCAACGTACGTAGTACATTATTACCTCGAACGGGCCTTTTTTGTCCGTGGTCCCTGTAATCGTCCCTGGAAGGTACCACGGGAATTATTTTACCCGTGGTCCCTGAATGTTGTATAAGCCAAATAATTTAAAAAGGTATTATAACTTAACTGTATATTATTAAAGACAACAACAAAAAACAAAATTATCTACATATTATACTCTATGCGTTTGTGCGCTATTATAATAACAAAAATAAAAACATAAACATACTCCTTTAGTTACCTACTTCCAAATATGCAATCCTTTTTTGGTTCACCGCAGTTTATCAAGTGCATGGCCAATATCTATGTCGCCATTAATGAGCTCTAAAATAACATGTCGAATAACATCGTCATTCATTGTTAGTTTTTTATTTCGTTTTTTTTTTGCTTGTCTTAGTTAATTTTAGGTTATTTACGGTGTCCATGTCTCGTAATACATTTAAAAGACGCATCAGGTTAACTGTGTTTTTGTGAACTCTTTTGTTGATTTTGGCGTTTAGTCCTTCTGCGACATTATTTGTTCGGTGTCTTTCAGCAAAAACACTTACAAAGTTTATGTATTTCGGTCTTAACCAATTTTTTTTAACATAATGCAGGAATTTCTGCATACCGAAAATTTCCACGGCGGGTTTTGAATTTATGTACTCCCATCCCTTCGAAATCATGTCTTTGGGTAAAAGTGGCAATGCCGCACATAGTGCCACTATTCTTCTTTCCTGTTTGTATCTATCCATTTTCAGGAGTTTCGCATTTCTCCACAAGCACTTTCCCCAATGGTAATAACAGCCCACAATATGTATGTCGGGAAACACTTTTATAATGGCGTTGATAGCGCCAATTTCGTAATCACAATGCATTTTTAATGGGTTCCATTGTTTCAGTTGTGACTGTATCATTAGAAACATTACATAATATGTGTGCTCTTTTTTATCTGGCATTAACACATAAATCAGAGGCTTGACATTTGTTTTTTCTTCCGTACTATCAATCTCTCCTAGAATGATATACAATTGGGAAAATGGTGCTGGGCAGCTTTGGAACGTTGCATCTCCGAAGAATTCCTTTATGTTTCCAATCAATTGCCTAGAATCTGGACTACAAAATATGATGATACGTTCACCTTCATCACTACTGTAATCAGCTAAAATGAAGTCCTCAAACTTTTTCGGAACTTCAACTTCAACGTGTAATTTATAACTTAACTTACGAACTCCAGCTTCTTTATTTCTGTCGCTATATAACGAATGTTGTACACTTGACAACTCTGGAAAGTGTTCCGCCACGTCATTTTTTCCATCATTCAATAATTTTTTAAGAGTACAGTCGTACAATTTTGGTATGGGTTCATCAGAGATCTTCACAACCTTTCGAAGACATGCAATATTTCTATCTTTTTCATTTCTAAGAGGATCCGCTGTACATATGTGCTTTGTTTTTTTTATTACACTGCTCCCCTAAAATTATTAGTTACATGTACGTTATATAGATATGATACTATTTTGCTTGTATGTTCTTTTTTAAACAACGTATGTGTTATTTGTACTAATTGAACCGCTATGAAACTAACGAGCTCTTTCAAATAAAAAAAATTGAAAATCGGTCCACAATTGACGGAGTAATAGAGTTAGACTTAAAAAAAAACATACAGTGAAACATAGAACCGCCTCCTTTTTAAAGTCGGTTCAAAATGGTAAACATAAACTTACCTCTACAGTTACAGATCCAGAGCATTTAATCGATTTAAAATTACTACATCTCCATTTCATTGTACCACTTTTATTTTTTGTGTGTTTATAAAATTGATAGTTATCGTAAAGAAGAACTTGACCGCCCTTTCTAGTAATAATTTCAATTTCAGACATTACAATTTCTATTTCAGCAAACAATAATGATTAATGACAACAATTTATGTGTTAAATTGACGTAACAAGGAAAATAACAAATAGCTCCTTTATATTAAGGGTATCATTGGTGGCCAGCATTACACATTTTGTTGTCTTTAATAATATACAGTTAAGTTATAATACCTTTTTAAATTATTTGGCTTATACAACATTCAGGGACCACGGGTAAAATAATTCCCGTGGTACCTTCCAGGGACGATTACAGGGACCACGGACAAAAAAGGCGAACGGGCTATGGAACGAGCTACGCTTGAAGTTTCTTTGAAGGATGAAATTCCGTCCTACATATAACCAAAGTTACCGACATAATTCATAGATTTCACGGTGTATTGGCAATGAATTTGAAGCTTATTACATTAAAAAGTGGTTATATTCTTTGTCAGTCAGTACACACAAAACATTTTTAAAAACAATATTTCATATAATAAAAAGAAAATGTAATTTAAAAGATCCCATTTTCGTTACATTATACCATTAATCACACCAATATTATAAAGATGAAAGTATGTGAGTATGTGAGTGTGTATGTTTGTTACTTCTTCACGTCTAAACGGCTGGATCGATTTTAATAAAATTTGGTATGGAGTTAGCTGACACCCTGGATTAACACATAGGCTAATAAACCGCGGGTATCACCGCGGGGCACAGCTTGTAATATATAAATGTGAATGTAAGTTTGTTTGTTGCGCTTTCACGCGAAAACTAGGATGTAAAGAAGTAACATAGGATTTTAAAAAAAGGGGAAAATTTACGCAGACGAAGTTGCGCGGGTCAGCTAATATGACATAAACGTTTGTCGCGAGGCCGATACAAGTGTAAAAGCAGTTGTCAAGACGAATCTAACGAATAATACGAGGAAAAGGGGGGATCGCAGGTACATTACTTGACTGTTGAGTACATAACTCCTCAACGGCTCAATCAATTTTAATAAATTATACGTCATTAGATTCACCTCGGTAGCTAGTAGAGTTCCTATGACCAACTTCTGACTCCATCATCAGATCAGGTCCATGGTAACATAATATTGCATTGTCATCAAAGATACACTAGTGTAAACATACAAACCAACACACAGGGCAAGATGAATAAAATATTCTAATAATAATGAACGAGCCATATCTGGAAAAGGAAAGAAAATCGCTTTAATAAACGAGTCCTAAACTAGAGATTACGACTTAGTAAATGTAAGAATGATGTTCAGTTAGTTACACCGATGGATATCATGAATCTAAAGAATTAATCATCAAGGATTCCCTGGAATTGAGGAGGAAGTGACGTAACGTAGAATTATTAACAAAAAACCGGGCAAGAACATATTGGACCATGCTCAGAATAGGGTTCCGCAGCCTTGAACAATTGCATCAGCAGAAGAGCGTATGTTCATGGCAGTTACGCCCTTTTATTGAGATACGTAGTTTTTTGGCAATAACTCAATGACGGTATATCCGATCTTATCTGAAATAATTTTAGTTTAAAATATTTATTAAGAGCTATCTTTGTGATTTTTTTCCATAATTTTTGTTTATACGGTTCAAAAGTTATTTATTATTATTATTTAGCTATCAAACTAAGTAGCGGCTACTACAAGACACCTTTTCACCTAATTTCATCAAGATTCATTAAGTAGTCTTTGAGTAAAATGCCTGTTACATACGGACGGACAGACAGACAGACAGACAGACAGACAGACAGACGGACATGACGAAACTGTAAGGGTTCCCTTTTTGCCATTTTGGCTATGGCACCCATAAACAATTGAAGTAAAATAAAAACAAAAAAAATCGGAAAGAAGAAATATATTTTAAACATTTAATACCTACAAAATACCAAGAAATTTGTCCAATTAGTATATTATCAACAACACACACTTTCCGTGCTAACGACTTAGTACAAGGGAACAAGCTATCTTATTTATAAATCAAACCTAACTGCCATTAAATGTACGTAACACGGCAATTTGATATAAAAATGATAACGAAACATAGGTACATTTTTAAATGGTTCCATACATTTTTTTGTTAACTTTCATTTAATAATAATAAATACAATGTTGGAACAACCACTCCACGCCATCTGATCTCAAACTAGGCAGAGCCTGTACTATGGCAACCAGACAACTGATAAATATACTAACTTATATATTTTAAAATACACATAATATACATTTTATAGATAAATTACACCCAGACACAGAATAAACCATCGTGCAAAAAGTTTTATCCTGGATGGGGATCAAATCCATGAGCTCCGGCTAAGTAGTCAGGGTCACTAACCCCTAGACTAACAGGCCAGTCGAAGTCACAAAAAATATAACTTCAACTTTCTTATATATAACTCCTAAAACAATTATGATTTTTAAACACTTGCCCCATACTAGAGGAATCTTGCCGTATGTCCAAGGCTGTACAAACCCTTATGTTAATTACGATCACACAAAGTGCACCGACAATCACACAATAGGCAATGAGTAAAATTATTCACGGTCCTAATACCATTACACTATTCGCACAGTCACTAAGGAAAATCACGATTTGTATTATTGATTTTCACGTTCCTATTTCAGTAACCAACGTCTATTATCACAGCAAGCGCAACCTCAACAGAAATAAATAACATTACTAATACAAACAAACAATTATGCGAGGTTTAGTATCCCATTTACTGGGCCCTAAAAGGGGAAAGCCATTCGCGTGCCTCGTCACAATAAAACGAACCGTAACGCATCCAATGATAGTATTTAACGTCAGTATCGAATACGTACTTCGTAAGACCAAGAAAGAGGTTAAAGAAGGTAGCTATTGTTAGTCTGTTTTTTTGCAAATAAGAAAAACCAAATCACCTATTAGAATATTATAGGGACTTAATCGCGTGAAATATTTAAAGGTACGAACCTTTTATTTATCGAATTGCACCGATCGTGGTCACGACTCGACCCGTGACCATGATCGGTGCAATTCGATCGAAACGTCGGGCAAATATTTTTTTTAAAGGTACGTTAAATATTTCACGTAATTAAGGCCCAATAATATTCTATTATGCGTAAAACATCACGAAAGTTTTTTTTTTTTTAGTCAAACCATTGATCGACTTTTGGGACTAACCATTTTTTTCATACTAGTTAATTATTACTCGGGTACACCGTGGTGCCGGCTTAAGAATAGTACCACCCCATCTCTTCCCGTGGGTGTCGTCAAGGCGACTAAGGGATTTCACTCCGGAGGACGGGCAGCAGCGTCCTCTGCGTACTTAAAGCCTTACTGCGATCGCCAACCCGCTCGCCAAGCGTGGCGATTATGGCAATTACCCCCAGGATTTACATACCAGTAGGTTCTCCTGGGGAGACCCGTGCCCAGCAGTGGGCCATCATATGGGTTGATATGACATCGGAAGATGCTAATGAAACTATTGCTCTAGCAATATGATCAATATAATGCTTTTAATATTGAAGTTAACTATTACGCAAACACTTTTATAGCGTTTTGATTTCACTGTCTAAAATCTAAAATAATTAATAAATATTCAAATACAAAACATTTGTAACCGTTAATTTTATCATCCCATTCGTCATAATTAATTGGGGAAAGATACATTTTATTTTCATTTACGTTTTAATAGATGGCCCTAATTCCGGCGTTCATTTACAATTATTTTTGTAACCTATCGTTATTTATTTTATAAATGCTGTAATAAATTGGCAAGTTATAGCTATTTTAGCCCTTAACAGAGCTTAAATCTTTTTTGACAATGTCAGTTGTGAGCCTTTTTAAAATATTACATTATTTTTTTATCTGGTGTCGATTTTTAAAGCGGAGTACAGTTCATACTGCGTTTCAAATTTATCATTTAAATATGAATAGGTTTTATGATATTTTGTAGCGGCCATTGGTCTAATAGAGTCATCGCAATGTTATAAAAAACTGATTGACATTAAAATATAATTACCCTCTTAATTATTTGTACATTATTAGAAGCTGCGGTAGACTAATGGCTGAGGCATCGGTCTCGCAATCGTGAGGTCTCGGATTCGAATCCTACCCATTATACTACCGACGTGAACCCACTCCTAACAAAGGTCATTGAGCTTAGCTGGAGGGGTTAACAGGATTGCTAGTAATGCGGAACCACAATCCCACATTGCTAGTTATCTTTAAAAAAAAATAGAAAAGTCTTTTATCATGATTTAAATTTTTGTGTTTTTTTGTACTTGTAGAAGGCAGTTTAATTGCAATATCTATCTAAATAAAGATCTTTAAATATCCATACTAATATTATAAATGTGAAAGTAACTCTGTCTGTCTGTTACGTTTTCACGCTCAAACGGCTAAACCGATTTAGATGAAATTTGGTATGGATATACGAGTAGTTTGAGTCCCAGAAAAGGACATAAGATAGTTTTTACCGACATACACGGCGGAGCCGCAGGCGAAAGCTAGTTAACCATATAATGCATTCAAGTACTTTGATAGATAAAGTTTCAATATCGCGTATCGAAATTGCTCTTAGAAACACAACGTGCTCTGAAATTTAATCGTGTACGTAATATTCATGTACCTTAACTTATATTAAGATTTTACTTCAAATACCTGGAGTATATGAATTTGCAGACTATGGTACGAATATTGCAGGTTCATTGAAGTCAATATGGATAGGTTTTTTTTGTTGCTCACTTGCAATTGCTCAGAACTAAATAAAAATTGAAGTAATTTTTATAGGCATTTCTTGCCAATTACTTTACAAATACAATAATTACATTTTTGAAAGATAGAAACATTTGAAGTCCAGACCTAGGAATCGAACCCAAGACTTCCGTAGCTAAACCGGGGCCGGAATCGAACCACCTATCTGGACTATGTAACAAGAACTCAATTTTTTCTGTCCTTTGATGCTCGCGAGTTGGGCCCTCGCATGCGCCATCTGGCGCCAGTGATTCGATTCCGGCCCCGGTTTGGCTACGGAAGTCTCGGGTTCGATTCCTGGGCCTGGACTAAATAAGAATGCCACAAAACTGATTATTGTCTCTAACGTCAATTTCACGTCTTATTTCAAGTTAAAGTGTGCGTACATATAATTTATAACATTCGTCTACGTGAATCTTGTAAACCTCACTTTGTTAGAGTGAAAATATTAAACTTGCCATCTATTTAAATATTAGAAATTAATTTAATTTTGATAAAAATAAACGCCGAAACAATAAATTAGCACTCCCAGTACCCAGAATAGAAATGTATAGAAATAGCCCACATTATCGATGTATAAAGATTTATTATTAAGCTTCCTTAAAAAATAAAATAAAACTGATGCTACACGAAAAATGCTATTATACTATTAAAGAGTTTATGGAAGATACATTATAATATTATATTTGTGAATAGTATGTAGTACCTATTTCAAGTTTGTTAAATTTATATTATTATTCGATCTCTTAAACAAAGTCCCTAATATCTATTTATTAACCTAATTATTTTTTTTAATTTTTAAAGCACCCTTATGTATGTTTAAGGACTACCTGTAACAACATTGTGCAATAAATGACTAAATAAAGTCATCAATAGCAACCATCGAATTTCAAAAAAAGAACTATTATTTTAATTTAATGCAGTATTGTGATAATATTTGCATAGAGACAATTTTTTCACAAATTCCTCCACCTCGGCTAAACGAACTAAGTAATAACATGGCACCTGTGTAATTAAACTAAAGTTTGCACATGGGAGTCGCTTCTAAACGTAACGTAACGTAGATACTGCGAACATTGAGGCAGATCGTTCGCAGTATCTAATTCTAGGTACTTCTTACTTCTTTACTTTCTAAGACTGTGTAACCTTGTGTAAGCATTTACGAGATAATTTTGTAGACTATATTCGGTTGGATCATCGGTGGAACTGAGTCCTGGGAGAGAATGACTGTGTCTGTGGCACGGTGGGAGTGTGTCTGACTGCTACGCAAGAGGTCGGTTCGATTCCACACGGGACCCCTCTTTATGTGATCGACAAATTGTTGTTCCAGGTCTGGTTGTACTTTGTGTCTGTGACTTGTATGTTTGTAAAGTCCCCCGTGACACAGGGCCTGCACTCAACGGCGGGAGTCGTATTTAATAAAAAAAACGAAAAAAAAGTGGATATCTCTAAACACAGAGATTTGTAATGTTTTTGTTTCTAATAATATTACAAAGAATCGGGATGATGACTAGAGTATAAATAAAAAAAATGTCTGTAAAGTCGGTCTACGGACCAATTTTACGTAACGTCATAAGAAAACATTGATGACATTAAATAAACAACCATGCCTGTAACACCATTTCTTTCCAATTCGCATGTCGCTGCAATCGTTAAAACATTTATTACATTGTAATAAACAACCATGCATGTGACAGGTTTAATGCACAATACTTCAGCCTATCAGCAGGCAGAACGCACGTGAGCAGTGACGTCACTCTTTTCCGTGAGTGCAGCTGGTCATCAGTTTATAAGACGTTGTCACGTCATTACACTTTCAGTAATGAGGCAATAGCACGTCATAATGAAATCTGAATAAATGTGTTAATCCATAATTTAACGTCTTTAAGAATTTATAATCACCAAAACAAATACTAAAAAATATTTGACCGTCCTAAGTTTTGACGTCACACCTCAGTATTCTATACAATTTTCTATAAAATGTCGTTTTTACATTTCATAAAAAGATACTGATTTGACTTGACAGTGATCATCCCCATTGCATATTGTAATTTCTTCTGCATACTTGCTTGCTTTTTGAACAAAATTTGATTATACACCTAAAATTTTCTCTGAAGATTGCGCCCAAATTGCTTCATTTCAATTCAAACGACAAAAACATCCTTTTTCAACCGAACCCTCCAACCAATATAACATATTATATCTACCTATACTGCCGATTCTATTGAACCCAAGGGTCTCGGTGCATAAAAGCATCGTGGTTCAACCCATTGATAAATAATTCATATGAAAATATCGTACATATACCGGGCGTAATATAAACGGCCGTATTTTTCGATAAAAAATAAAGGAAGGTACAAAATATCATACAACAGCATCCTATACCTAGGGAATATTTTAATATGCACCGTTACGAACTTCAACAACATTATTAAACAGAAATTTTATACATTTTTACAACATCGTGTCGTATGTATCGAGAGCATTCGTTTTCGGTGTCTAAACTTATTGTTAAAAGTTCTTCCAGGAACCATGTGAGTATCAGGTCACGTGGTTAAGGAAAACACACTGATACAGAATACCGGTAGTACCTAAAATAAATTAATCACATTGGAAACGTTTCTCTGCACAAAAAATATAACAAAATTAAGTATATTTAAACTCAATGGATCGTTATTATAATAATAATATAATATAATATCTTGGGACAACTCACACAACGTCATCTGATTCCAAACTTAGCAGAGCTTGTACTTCGATAAATATACTTATACATTTCTAAATACATACATATTATAGATAAATTACACCCAGACACAGAATAAACCATCGTGCTCATCACAAAAAGTTTTATCCTGGGTGGGAATCGAACCCACGACCTCTGCGTAGCAGTCGGACACACTCCCACCGCGCTACAGAGGCAGTCATATTATTCACCTGACAATCAGTTCTTGCATTTTTTCTTCTCTTCTCTGTCGTTTCGCTCGTGGCAAAACGGCCGTGGTCACGTAGAGACGTCCACAACGATGGTAGAAGCGGACACAGCTCGTACATATCATAAAGATGCATTTAACATCAGAAGTGAAAAACTTTAGTATGAAATTAGAGCAAACTTTCTGTCACACGATGTAGATATCGTTTTTTTTTTATTTATTTGCAAAACTTACAACTATCATGGCAGTAGAACCAAGACGATAGCGTACATAGCATACCTTTTTAAATAACATTCTACATATTTTTATTATTACATGCAACTTTATTATATCTATATACAAAGAAACTAGCTTTCCCGCGCAACTTCGTATGCGTAAATTTTCCCAGTTTTTATAATATAATAATAATAATAATCTTTATTTGCTTTAAATAGGGTTACAAAGATGTTATATTAAATTACAGTACACGCCTATTTAGCCATCAAAGATAGCATGCAGATAATCATGCAGTAAGGATAACATTACATTAAATTACATTATGTTAAACATTAATTCTATTATATCATTATATGTTAAACATTCATTACATTATATTACACATTCATTATATTTTGTAACATTTCTCGTCGCTGCTCCGCTCCTATTAGTCGTAGCGCGATGTTATATAGCCTATAGCCTTCCTCGATAAATGGGCTATCCAAAAAAAAAAAGATTTTTTCAAATGTGTTGTTTTTTCAGCTAAAAATGGTTACAGAATTAATTTATTTCATGACTCATTTGTTATAAATAGCCATTTTATTTTAGTAATGGATCGATAGAATTAAGTTAACGTAGACTAATCGCCTCGGAAATGGATTCGATTTTGATCGTATGCGATCAAACTTAAGGGAGACTACCTAATCGGGTAGTTACGCAAGAGATATTGCACAGTGACTGTGTAAATTCTTTCCTTTTTCTTGCACTCGCATAGTTCGATTAGACCGATCCACAAATTGTTGTTCCGAGTCTGGGTGTACTTTATGTCCGTAACTTGTATGTTTGTAAAGTCCCCCGTGACAAATTGCTTGTACCCTAGTGAAGCAGTCGTGTTTAAAAAAAAATAAAAACTTACAAAAACAGTCGTCTACCAGTTGTAACATAATTTCCTAAGGTTCGATTCTCACATGGGACAGCACTTTGTGTGATCCACAAATTGTTGTTCCGAGTCTGGGTGTACTTTATGTCCGTAACTTGTATGTTTGTAAAGTCCCAGCAACACAGGGCTTGTACCCTAGTGCGGGAGTCATATTTAAAAAAAAATGTACAACTTCCAAAGAAAGTCGTCTACCAGTTGTAACATAATTTCCTGTATAACCAAAATAACATCAAGGTTGAGATTAGTAACTGTCATAATATTAATGCAATCGAAAATTAACCTTGTGATTTGATGACGTGCAAATAAACTTCAACCGTATAATACGATAGACCTCTATTATGGCCAACTGTACCTCATGTATGTATCGAGAGCATTCGTTTTCGGTGTCTAAACTTATTGTTAAAAGTTCTTCCAGGAACCATGTGAGTATCAGGTCACGTGGTTAAGGAAAACACACTGATACAGAATACCGGTAGTACCTAAAATAAATTAATCACATTGGAAACGTTTCTCTGCACAAAAAATATAACAAAATTAAGTATATTTAAACTCAATGGATCGTTATTATAATAATAATATAATATAATATCTTGGGACAACTCACACAACGTCATCTGATTCCAAACTTAGCAGAGCTTGTACTTCGATAAATATACTTATACATTTCTAAATACATACATATTATAGATAAATTACACCCAGACACAGAATAAACCATCGTGCTCATCACAAAAAGTTTTATCCTGGGTGGGAATCGAACCCACGACCTCTGCGTAGCAGTCGGACACACTCCCACCGCGCTACAGAGGCAGTCATATTATTCACCTGACAATCAGTTCTTGCATTTTTTCTTCTCTTCTCTGTCGTTTCGCTCGTGGCAAAACGGCCGTGGTCACGTAGAGACGTCCACAACGATGGTAGAAGCGGACACAGCTCGTACATATCATAAAGATGCATTTAACATCAGAAGTGAAAAACTTTAGTATGAAATTAGAGCAAACTTTCTGTCACACGATGTAGATATCGTTTTTTTTTTATTTATTTGCAAAACTTACAACTATCATGGCAGTAGAACCAAGACGATAGCGTACATAGCATACCTTTTTAAATAACATTCTACATATTTTTATTATTACATGCAACTTTATTATATCTATATACAAAGAAACTAGCTTTCCCGCGCAACTTCGTATGCGTAAATTTTCCCAGTTTTTATAATATAATAATAATAATAATCTTTATTTGCTTTAAATAGGGTTACAAAGATGTTATATTAAATTACAGTACACGCCTATTTAGCCATCAAAGATAGCATGCAGATAATCATGCAGTAAGGATAACATTACATTAAATTACATTATGTTAAACATTAATTCTATTATATCATTATATGTTAAACATTCATTACATTATATTACACATTCATTATATTTTGTAACATTTCTCGTCGCTGCTCCGCTCCTATTAGTCGTAGCGCGATGTTATATAGCCTATAGCCTTCCTCGATAAATGGGCTATCCAAAAAAAAAAAGATTTTTTCAAATGTCCGATTTGAAAAATTCTTTCATAAGTCCCTGAGATTAGCGCGTTTAAACAAACAAACAAACTCTTACGCTTTATAATATTAGTATAGATTACAAACATTGAAACCTTTGTGAACTCACTCACATAATAAATCTGTGTTAAAAACGTCACAGACTACTACTTCTAGAAACTACTTTGTATGTGTTCCTTCCCATGGATAGTCGACAGGTAACGTGTTCACAAAGCTATCAGCTGTACTACGTTGAATGGAAATGTTAATTCTTTGAGCACAGTTTATGGAAGTCTAGCAAAATGCTCATCAAGTGCCTTGGTATAATTTTGTATTCTTATTTATTTATTTGGTGTATCAACATTTGCTTACATTAATCGTTACATTAAATGACACAGTTATTTACACAATATACATATAAGCAAACACCATTTATGTACAAATAAGGAGCGAAGTATTTATATTTTTAAAAGATAACTAGCAATGTGGGATGTCCTATATTACTAGCAATCCTGTTAACCCCTCCAGCTAAGCTCAATAGCTTGTGTTAGAAGTGGGTTCACGTCAGTAGTATAATGGGTAGGATTCGAACCCGCGCGCTCATGATTGCGAGACCGATGCCTTAGCTATTAGGCTACCGCTCTATGCAACATTCATATCCTAGCGGTAGTATATTGTAATTAGGAATTGTAATTAGCAATTATTCGAATAACACGAATAGGCCACTAACTAAGTCACCGTTAAATGATAGATAGCACAGTTTTATTTTGTCAAAGTAATGATGTAAGTGTCAAAAACAAAGTACTTACTTCGAAATATTGATAATATCAGAGCTGTAAATAGGCACAATTTAGACATTTACATACAACAGTTACCATGAATCGAATAAGCCGTTTTGTACTTTATTTCTATGACCTGAAAGTTTTTATTTGTTTAGTCGACAAAAAAGTGATCCTTCTAATAAATTCTTGGGTGATATCAGTCAACACAGATGCCGCCATAATAAGACTATAATCCGTTTATATCGGTGCCGAAAAGTTACTTTAGACCGTCCCAAAAGTTAACTCCAGTAAAGATTTATAGCAAACTATCAAAAACCGCAAACGCGACCATTTTGATAATTAAATCGGCAACCCTATGATCCAGGTTCAATACCGGTTAACGGTTATTGCTCCCATGGCATTTCTGAGGTCACGCAAAGCCCTAAAATTATTGCCGAATATCGCTGAACAAGGGTTTTTTCAGCTAAAAATGGTTACAGAATTAATTTATTTCATGACTCATTTGTTATAAATAGCCATTTTATTTTAGTAATGGATCGATAGAATTAAGTTAACGTAGACTAATCGCCTCGGAAATGGATTCGATTTTGATCGTATGCGATCAAACTTAAGGGAGACTACCTAATCGGGTAGTTACGCAAGAGATATTGCACAGTGACTGTGTAAATTCTTTCCTTTTTCTTGCACTCGCATAGTTCGATTAGACCGATCCACAAATTGTTGTTCCGAGTCTGGGTGTACTTTATGTCCGTAACTTGTATGTTTGTAAAGTCCCCCGTGACAAATTGCTTGTACCCTAGTGAAGCAGTCGTGTTTAAAAAAAAATAAAAACTTACAAAAACAGTCGTCTACCAGTTGTAACATAATTTCCTAAGGTTCGATTCTCACATGGGACAGCACTTTGTGTGATCCACAAATTGTTGTTCCGAGTCTGGGTGTACTTTATGTCCGTAACTTGTATGTTTGTAAAGTCCCAGCAACACAGGGCTTGTACCCTAGTGCGGGAGTCATATTTAAAAAAAAATGTACAACTTCCAAAGAAAGTCGTCTACCAGTTGTAACATAATTTCCTGTATAACCAAAATAACATCAAGGTTGAGATTAGTAACTGTCATAATATTAATGCAATCGAAAATTAACCTTGTGATTTGATGACGTGCAAATAAACTTCAACCGTATAATACGATAGACCTCTATTATGGCCAACTGTACCTCATAATGGTAACGTATTGAACCTCATTGATTTATAGAGAATATTTTATCAATTAATATATTCCAAATACGACGTATTAAGTGGTTTAGCTGTCGCGTTGTAATAAATTGAAACACTATGCTCTTGAATTAGTCCCTATCGTCTAATTACTACAGTCTTTACAAACCAAGTTATAATTTCTGCAACAGTTTCTCTTTGGAAGTAATTGCACCTCTTTTCAACTTTATTCCCTGCCTTTAAGTTCTACGAACGCTTATTTTTTTGTAGTTTGGAAACACGTGCATTGTTTTACACTTTAAAATAACTTAATAGTAAAAACGCCTTTTTTTGTAGTTACATTATACCATTTATATGACATAAAGGCTTGTCGTGAGGTCGGCGTCAATATACACTGCATTTTGTGAAATGTGCAGTACAGCATTAGGATAATATGATAATATTTAAAGGGGTTTTTTTAATATAAAAAATATTGTCTTCGTTATAGAGCATTTACAAACGAGAACTTTAACAAACTTCAACTGTCGGATACAAAAAGCACCTAAACCGAGGACTGACGTCATAAGATATTATGACTCTTACAAAGCTCGTTTCCGTTAAGGAGACGAACCCTCAACCTCGTGCACAGCAGTCGTTGGCAATCAGTTCATATATGTGCAGTGTTTTATTCAAGTTCTCCGGGCGACAAAGAGTGGTTGAAATTTAGTTGCAAGGTCCCATAACATTCATCTTTAAGATACCGTGTCATTTAGATAACATAATTATTTCAATACACCGTTCGATTAAGGAACAACGCAGCCAATGTCAGTTCTATAAATCCAAATATTAAACGCTATTCCGGGTTTTTGTAACCACGGTCAACCGTCCTACGCCTAATCTCCTACAGGTCATATCAGATCCATCCTATTTAAGTATGGGAGTAAGGTGATAAGCCTGAGTCGGCCAGTCTTCATTCAGATAGATCGCCTCGACCGAAACCTGTTAGGAAGTAATTATTAATTTAGTACGAGTATATGCCTTGTAACGTTATTTATTCTTTTATGTACACGGTTAGTTAGATTAAAAAGGCTTACAAACTGTATGCAATTGACGTTGATGTATTATGTAATATTACTGCCCTATACGGGCACAAGGTTGTGGAATAAATGAGAAGCGGTTTTAGAAGTAATCCAATTTGATTGGCCCCATGAGAATGGTATAGAAATGTTTGTGAGGTTAATTAAATTAGGTATTCGAATAACTGCTAATTGCAACACTTATTGTGTTATTCGTAAACGTTTTAAGTAACAATTTGGATTGCTGACCGTGAACTCGCTCTTTGGGTGACTAATTTTAATTAAAATGTTGATAAACTTTCGCGATTTGTACACATTATAAAACTAATACTTGGATGACCGAGCTCTGCTCGGTATTTTTTTAAATGACGTTTTTGCAGAAATGAAACCTAGCTAGATCGATTTATCGCTATCTAAGGCGAAACGGATACAGAGGAAGCACACGACGTATGAAGACGAGAGACTCCCGACGAAATATATAACTATTTAAATTATTAACGCGATTTTGAGCGTAGTATATATAATTTTATAATATTTATGATTGGAACTAGACCAATAGCTTCTTAATAAATCGATTAGTTTTTGTTCGTAATTCACTATCTTTTTTTCGATTTCACGGCAAGCCATGCGCGATGCATTTCTAAGCGCAGCTCTCTATACACCATTATGACTGCCTCTGTGGCGCGGTGGGAGTGTGTCCGACTGCTACGCAAGAGGTCGTGGGTTCGATTCCCACACGGGACACCACTTTGTGTGATCCACAAATTGTTGTTCCGAGTCTGGGTGTAATTTGTGTCCGTGACTTGTATGTTTGTAAAGTCCCCCGTGACACAGGGCTTGTACCCTACTGCGGGAGTTGTCTTTTTATAAAATAAAAAAAAATAAAATAAAAAATTATGTCCAGATTTTGACAGTTAAAACACGAAATAAAAGATAGTGATTAAGGACCCTGTCGGGAGAAGAGAACTGTGGGCTTAGAAAGCTATGCGCTTGAACGGCATACTACAACTCGTACGTTTTACGCATCATTGTTTGAAAAGAATATCTTGTATTTAAAAAGACAGATACATTTCAAAGTAACTCCGAAATATATTTAAAACGTATGGTATATGAAATAGTATCCCGATATGTTAACGTTAATTCTCAGCAAACGATGCGCTGTACGAAGAATAACGTACTTAAACGTTATTTACACCATTCGTATACTTGGCATATATTTGGTACTATTTGCGCAAATATTATAACTATTTCAATAGATATATTGGTCGAAGCGCCAGGTTAGCCGTGTGGGCTACTAGCGGCTCAATATTCAAATTAA
The DNA here is from genome assembly GCA_945859575.2 of Herminia tarsipennalis. Lineage (NCBI taxonomy): Eukaryota > Metazoa > Arthropoda > Insecta > Lepidoptera > Erebidae > Herminia > Herminia tarsipennalis. The sequence goes on from OX243855.2 coordinate 13,913,588, forward strand.
CATTATGGGAAATGGTAATCGATCGATAAACGCGGATACCTCGAGAGAGTCCGCCAACTGTTCTAATAATTTCGATGACACAAATACCACTGCTTCACTGTCCCTATAACCACACTAACAGTTTGCACACATGACTATATAAATAGCGACGTCTATCAATAGACGTGTTATCGCTACGACCACTTGATTAAGACTGCCGAATTAGACTCACTGCCTCACTACTGACACTTCAAATGAAAACGTCAAACTAAAGTCACGCCATCTTGCGGCGGCCATGTTTAAATTAGTCAATAGACTTGCTTTTTAATCAAAACGGACACTAGGTCAACGGAAATCAAAAAGTGTAAAGTAAGTGTGATGTAAAAAGTAAACAAATATCGATCTAAATTCGGTCACTAAGCGATCATTAGTAGTTTTCAATAAATTCAGTCTTTTAATAGTTCACTCAAACCTTTTTGGTAGATTGGTCGTTAAAAATTAATCGATGTCTCTTCGACACGACACAGTAAAATGAAACTGAAACCAAACTTTTGCATTAAGCCTCAAACTTAGATACTTTAATCTTTCATCGTCATGGTTTGATAATTCAATTGAAGGAACCTAACGGTCCTAAAACCCTACAATAATAAAACTTAGTAACAGCATTTGGTTATAAAATGTTTTATTTCTTTTTGTGTAATATGTTTTTTTACAATTATTGAGAAATTGTTTAGTATTCTGTAAATTGTCGACCTGACTGTTGAGTTATTTTTAAAAGCTGTCAAGCGCAAGTCAGGCTAACGTTTAATGCCATAAAGATGATTAGAATTTCCTTGCTTTTCATGACAACTTTGTTGCTGTTGGAGACCATCTCATTACTGTCCAATTTTGAACTTTGTGCTGTTGATTATAGGTTTGTGCTGTTGATTACAATGTTGTTGCTGTTGATTAAAGTTTTAGTGATCTTTCATATTTGGTTATTTGATTGTTTCGGATTCTGTTATTAAGATTCAAGCCAATTCAATTTGTTCGACTTAAGAACAAAACATAGTTTAAAACTGAATGAATCACGCAAACAAAGTAAGTTAAAATAATGAATGAATCGTGATGAATTAATGAAAAAAGAAAAAAACACAAAATCCATTCAGAAAACTTAAACTACGTAGTTTCCTAAGCTTCAATATACGAAATAGAAATAAAGACCCTTTCATTAATTTACAGCAAAAACATGGCGGTCCAAAAATAAATAGCTTTGCTCAATATTAAAATGTTGAACGAAGGTTTCTTTATCGGAACGGGGCAAGGGTCACGCCAGATTTTACTATTGTAATAACTTTCAATTTTCCGGCGTTAACGCCTGAAAAATGGCGATAAGTTTGGGCAATATCTTTCAAGCAAGAGCAGTTTGAAATAATCGGCTACATATTTTTTTATAAATTATTAAAATAAAATCGATTATTTCATTATTTCTTTTACGCCACAAATAAAGTTGGGCGTCTCGTCAAAACGAAGCTACCATGGCAAATCCAGCTTGATATCTATCATTTTAAAATTTGTTCTAGAGAAGCCGTACTAAAGGTTAAACCTACTTAATAATAATTTTCAATAGAATTAGTGCGAAATTTTGTTACTTCTCATTTCATCAGCTATTAATCGTAAACTTGTAAAGCCTCTTTAGCTGTGATAGTTTCCCTTTTAATTTCACTATATATAGTACTACAGATTTCTTTTTGACATACTCAACATCAACCATTTAGCTGGCAGGGAGGGGGGACAATTGACAAAAAATGCCTGCTTCGATTATCATTTTTTTTTCCTTTTTTATTTTATTTATTTTATTATATCCCATGTCGCTGCAATCGCCACTAAAATTGATGAAATTGTAATAAACAAGCGCACGGGTCCATTACAGCTATCACAGTTGCCTGTGACAGCTTTAGTGGACCCGCTCATGCGCCCGACGACCACAATACTTCAGCCTATGGCACTGACGGACCATGACACTTTTTCGTACATGCACTCGGTTATCGATTTATAAGACGAAATCTGGTACAAAAAAAGTGTTATAGTGTGTGATTAAATAAATCGCAAAATAATTGACTATCTCTGTGGCGCGGTGGGAGTATGTCCGACTGCTACGCAAGAAGTCGTGGGTTCGATTCTCACATGGGACAGCACTTTGTGTGATCTACAAATTGTTGTTCCGGGACTGGGTGTATTTTGCGTCTGACTTGTATGTTTGCAAAGTCCCCCGTGACACAGGGCTTGTAACCTACTACAGGAGGAAGGGAGGAAAAAATGTTGTCCAGCTTGGATTTGAACTTGCGGCTTACGAATTGGAAGTCAAGACCTTTACCACCAGGCATCTATTATCTATGACTTATTACAGTTTTAGAACAAAGTTAAGTATAATTAAAGCAAGCCTGTGGTTATTAGAACTCCTTTGTACTTCGTAATACAAAATCTAACTTTTGATTAATCTTATTCATTCCTTCTCTTAGCTTAATAAGTTGCGAACTTGATGTTTTATTACTAATCTGATAATGGAAAGTTTGTAAAATGAATATCTTTGGCCGACTTAAATTATTCTAAGGAATTATTCCTAACCATCAAAGTACAGGTCGTTCCGAGCCTGTTCACCAATTATTCAATTTATTCATTTTTAACCTATAAACTTCACTGTGGTTGATTTCTTTGGTAGGTAATTAATCTACAAAAGAAATCAACAACCTATCAACTATTTAAAAGAATTATAGCATATTGTAACTGTAGGTCTTATATTCTAGATAAATAAAAATCAATGTTGTCCTTTATGTGTTCCAAAACCATTGATCAGATTATGATGAAACTTTGGCAGGGTGTTCCAGAGACGCCTGTGAGGATTCCAGGTCTAAATACCAAAGCGAAGCGCATTTGGGTTCAGCTATCTGCCGTGTGGTGCCGGCTTAAGAATAGTACCACCCCATCTCTTCCCGTGGGTGTCGTCAAGGCGACTAAGGGATTTCACTCCGGAGGACGGGCAGCAGCGTCCTCTGCGTACTTAAAGCCTTACTGCGATCGCCAACCCGCTCGCCAAGCGTGGCGATTATGGCAATTACCCCCAGGTTCTACTGGGGAGACCCGTGCCCAGCAGTGGGCCATCATATGGGTTGATATGAATGATGAATGAAAAGTAGTACATAAATTAGACCCAAAAATCTGTTTATTTTTTCTGATTTTACGTTAAGAAATTACATATACTACGGCTCTTAATCACGTGAATAATTTAAGGTAAAATACCTTGTTTATTGCCCAACGTTTCGACCGTATCGCAACGGCCGAGGTCACGGGTAGACTCAGTCTAATTAGCTTTAAAATATTTACGCGATTAAAACCCGTACCTTATAAAATTTTATAAATATACCACAATTTCCTTTTTCTAGCTTCATATAATCATGAATAATTGATTTTTGATACATGTCAAAATGTAACACTTTTTCCGTCTAGCCTCTCAGCCGACAAACAACATCGTGCAATAAAGAACTACGTTATAAAATGTGCTTCTTTTTACGAAACGATTTCATTTTTATGAAAATATATACATTACGGGTCTTAATCGCGTGAATAATTTTAGGTCACGTCAGACAGTCTACCCGTGACAATACGGTCGAAACGTCGGGCAATAAACTAGGTACTTTACCTTAAATTATTCACGCGATTATGAACCGTAATATATTTATTTTCATAATATGTACAAATCGCGAAAGTTTATCAACATTGATTTCATTTTTGTATGAAAAAAAAGTTATGCCCTTCGTCATCGAAATTGATATTGAGCGCATTTTCAGATACTGAGAGTTTAATTAGTACGCAGGTATTGACATGTTAGTCGTTTTGCAAATTTTTATGTTTATAAAGGTCATACAAAATCAAAGCCTTAATGGTGTTATTAATCTATAATATGTATGTTTTATGTATGTATGTTATTTATGTATGTTTATCAGTTGTCTGGTTTCCATAGTACAAGCTCTGCTTAGTTTAGGACCAGATAGCATTGTGTAGTTGTCCCAAGATATTTATTACTATATATTATCATTATATAAAGTCAAGATGTTCTTGTGTGTGTGTGTTTGTTAACTGTGTGTGTATGAAGAGGAAAAAATAACAATTCCGCCGACTTAGTTCCGTCGGATCTCCACAGTGAGGCCGGATGCCAATGCCGTTCTAGATAAAAGAGTGACATGTACTAACTATGTCTAGGGCCTGCATAGCGTTTGTTTAATATTTAGGTTTATCTGTATGTTGAGGTTAAATACGAGTACTATTCTGGTCCAATTTAAATATACTTTACAATTACTTATTTGTCATATAAATAAGATTTTAAGTTTGCTATTTATTTCAAAGCAATAATAGAATAGATTGAAGCATTTCTTTAAATTTCCAAAATAATAATAATATTTTGGGACAACTCACACAACGTCATCAGATCCCAAACTAAGCAGAGCTTGTACTATGGCAACCAGACAACTGATAAACATACTTATATATTTCTAAATACATACATATTTTAGGTAAATTACACCCATAAACCATTAATTTTTAATACCATTATAAATTGTTTTTAAAAATCATATTTTAGACAACTTCAAGAATTATACATAATGATGTACTTACCGATTCACACTACGACTACACTGTTGTATTGTAGTAATCAATTAGATTTACCGATATTGTTAAATACCTACATTTAGATTTAAGCGTCAACAATATTGTATTGAGATCTGACTTCCGTAGCATAAGGACAAACCACATTGGTTTATTTGTGCTATGATTATTTGTAAATTGTATGTTTTATTGATTCAATAATAAATTTAATATATATATATATATATATATATATATATATATATATATATATATATATATATATATATAAACCATAGTGCTTATCACACAAAGTTTTATCCTGGGTGGGAATCGAACCCACAACCTCTTGCGTAGCAGTCGGACACACTCCCAAAGGCAGTCAAAAAAAATAGTTCATCCTTCCACAGTTTATACTAAAAAAACTGTCCATTTGAAATGTTTTTCGTATAAACTCTTGGAATAATTTGAATGAAATTTGACGCTCAAGTGCAGCCTAGTAGGTCAATGTTCTGAGGGCGCAGCTCTAAATCATATGTCGTCGGTAACTGCAGTAAGACGTGACAAGCATGAAGCTGTAGGCATAGCGCAATGACGTAATAAAATTGATAGTAAAATGACACAACAGATGCCATAGGCTAAAAAATATTACATTACAATATGTTACCCGCGACGTAGTTCGAGTGTAATTAAAAAAAAAATACACGAGAACATTTTCTGGGATAATCAGTGCTTATGTGCTATTCCACATTATGATCTACGTTCACGTTCTTGAGTTCACAGTAACGTTTTAGTTTTGGAAACTATTTCACAGGTGAATCACTTATAACTGAGTCAATTCACCAACTTTTAACACTACTTAATTTGGAGCAATTATTTATAACATTACAGGAGCGATATTAACGGTCTCTGTCTTCTCTCGTTCCTGTTACATTCAATTTTACCAAATCATGAGATAATTTATTAATCTCTTGCGCTACCTTATCCCACATTAGGTGATATCGGTTCTACTAATCTTACGGCGCCAAGACAGTCTCTCCTGGCTTGTCGGTTCAGGTAATTGGGATTTTTCTATTAATTTGTACCTAAAAGTCCAATAAAAACTCGCGGCCACTCTTTTCAACATTTATTTTCTAATGTTTGAGTTTATCAACTTGATGGTGCTGCCACTAATTTTTTTTAATAGATTAATAAAAAGTGATTATTAAAAAGTTAATACTTAAGATAAAATAAAATCATCCTAAGTGGGTAGAACATCACCATACCACCTAAGTCGAGTTTTAGTCAGTCTTTCGGCGACAGGAGTTAATTTGAAGCTACCTCGGATGTGTTCATTCCGTACTCTGTCCAGTCCCGTACCTCTACCGGACCATCTCAGCATTTACATTTCAGCCACGTGTAGCTTCTACGTGTAGTCCTTGACTGTAATTATTAATAATGGTCGATAATCTATACTAATATTATAAATGTGAAAGTAACTCTGTCTGACTGTCTGTCTATTACGCTTTCACGCTCACAGCTAAACCGATTAGATGAAATTTGGTATGGAGATAGTTTGAGTCCCGGGGAAGGAAGTAGGGTAGTTTTTATTGCGATAACCGACATCCACGCAGGCGGGTGAAAGCTAGGTATTAATAAAACCATTTCGACTGCCTCAGTGGCGCGGTGGGAGTATATTTGACTGCTAGGCAAGAGGTCGTGGGTTTGATTTCCACACGGGACACCACTGGGTGCACTTGCACCCTACTGCGGGAGATTTCTATATATATATATAAATATTCCGACACTTAACGTAACATTATACTAACATAATTGATGCATCACTCATGAAAGTCATGAACTGATTAAGAACTAATGGTATTAAGAAAACTATAAGCTAAAACTTTAAACCTTATCTAGCAATTAAAGTGTAATAAGGCTGAATGATGAACTTTGGAGTTAACCCTTCAAGAGAGTTCTTAATGGCCTGAGATAAGAACTTTGGCAGTTTAGGGTAGGGTGATAAGCTTTCAGACAAAACTAATGAATCTAAATGACTATTTTTATCAAATAGACGACTGAAATTAAAGTCCATATTATATTAATATTTTGGTATAGCACTTTGAATGGTATTAAACCTGGTGAAATGCAAGCCGAACTCGCATGCGAATTTATTTATTTATTTATGTTCGAAAAACCAACAGCAAATATCAAATATTTTTGAAGACTGAGACATATGCAACAGTTAGGCAATAAAAGGTTTTCACTTATACATAATTCATTAAAAATTAAAAATTATAAAAATTTGTGTACAGCCTGTACTAAGCAGTATCAACATTGTAATTATTCAGTGTATACTATTATTGTTTGTAGGGGTTACATGAATATTACAAACTAACTTAAAAAATAAAAATCATTATATAAAACTACAGAGGAAGTCCCGACTCAGCACCCTCCTCACCGTTTCCAGATTAATACAGAAAATATCGAAGTTTAACTCCTTACATTTATTGTTTAAAGTCTTGCTCGCTCTCCACATAAACGCATTTTGCCGATAATTACAGTGTACAACTGGTAAATGAATTGGAGTATAGTGCCTAACAATTTTGGTGGGTACATTGAAATTTTTGACAATAGTTCAAGGCAATCAGTCGCTCCTGATATTATGTTTGACATATACGCCACATCTGCTATTTCACGCCTCATTTTCAATGGCAAAATGTGGAATTTGGTACATATTGAAGTAATTTTTATAGGCATTTCTTGCCAAAGACTTTACAAATACAATAATTGCATTTTTGAAAGATAGAAAAATTTGAATCCAGACTCAGGAATCGAACCCGAGACTTCCGTAGCCAAACCGGGGCCAGAAACGAACCACCTATCTGGACTATGTTACTAGATATCAAATTCTTCTATCTCTTAATGCTTACGGGTTAGGCCCCCGTAGCGACATCTAGTCGGCAGTTAAAGAACTATCACGGCTTTTGTTATTGCTTCGTTACAGAGAGCATTTTAACAAATTATGATGACGCAGGCCGAATATTGAAGTAATTTTTATAGGCATTTCTTGCCAAAGACTTTACAAATACAATAATTGCATTTTTGAAAGATAGAAATTTTTTTATTGTATTTGTAAAGTCTTTGGCAAGAAATGCCTATAAAAAATTACTTCAATATTCGGCCTGCGTCATCATAAAAACGCTATCTGATCCCAAACTAAGCAAAGCTTGTATTGTGGAAACCAGACAACTAATAAACATACTTAAATATTTCTAAATGCATACATATTAAAGATAAATAATACCCAGGACCTCTCTTTCATTTCAAATCAAAAGGATTCAAACAGGACCTGCGGGCATACTCTCTTTCTCTAAAAAGAAATTCATACATTTTCGTATTAATTTCACAAATTACTTAAGTTTTTCGCGACTATTTTAATAAATTTTTGATAAGCAACAAAATCCGAACACATAGACAATTTTCGGGAACAAGAATTGAATTGATGTTGCAGGCTCTGTGTAATTACCTCCTCATTTTTGATCGAAACTTTTTTTTCATTATAATAATAATAATATCTTGGAACATCTCACACAACGTCATCTGATTCCAAACTAAGCAGAGCTTGTACTATGGTAACCAGACAACTGATACATATACTTATATATTTCTAAATACATACATATTATAAATAAATTACACCCAGACATAGAATAAACCATCGTGCTCATCACACAAAGTTTTATCCTGGGTGTGAATCGAACCTACGACCTCTTGCGTAGCAATCGGACACACCCCCACCGCACCACAGAGGCAGTCGATTGTCGTTTTCATTGAATTAGAGTAGGTTACCTGTTGCCAATGTAACCATTTGCGAAAAGGACATATTGCATCAAACCCATTTTAGCCAAGCAAATACAGACAATAAAAAGAAAAAAAAGAAAATCGCTTCACTTTGTTTCTGTCCGCTCCTATTCACTCCAACTCACTTTAGTTAATTCTCACCTCAATACAATAAAAGGGGCCTTAATCCAAAACGTAACACGATTAATTAATCTACAATGGAGTACAATGGTTTATTCATAACCATGGTTGTGGAACTGAGCACTATTAATTACAAACACCTTCCTTCCGTTCTTCCATGTTAATCCGAATTTATAATCGTTCTTATTTTACTGTACCGTTAGGTAACGGGTTACTGTAACAATTACATATTTACAAAAAATAATGAGATTACAAAAGGTAACTTATACAACACTATCGAGCAACGCACAAATATTCATAGTTTGCGGATACGAAATTACGATCTATGAACTTTTTGTGCTCTCAGTATTTTTTGATATTTGTAACAGAACTAAATATAAATTTGGCTGCATCGGTGGAGCAGTATAAGCACAAAACAACGAGTGTACTAAAAACAATCTGTATAAATGCGCTAGCGCTACGCACATATACAGAAGGTAATCCTCCTGCTGATGGCTTTTTAACATAATACTAAACGACTTTAATTTTAATTTAATTTTTAGATTTTTTTTTTGTATTTTTTTTAAAGACAACTCCCGCAGTAGGGTACAAGCCCTATGCCACAGAGGACTTTTCAAACATCCAAGTCACGGACACAAAGTACACCCAGACTCGGAACAACAATTCGTGGATCACACTATGTGGTGTCCCGTGTGGGAATCAAACCCACGACCTCTTGCGTAGCAGTCAGACACACTCCCACCGCACCACTGAGGCGGTCAAATACAGTCAACAGTACATTGTATTATCAGTATTAGAAGATATTTAATATATTTGTTTTTAGAGTTATGACCTTAAGGAAGGTAATTAGTATATTAAAAATCACTCTGTATACTGGATCGAGGACCAGCTTGAACTACATTGTTCCGAAGATGTTCCTTGAGTCTGTGACGGTGAACGTTTTGCAATACAGGGCTTGTAGCATTAGTCCAGAAATGTATTTTTAAAGGGAAAATTATAATAAGCTATATGCCGTACGTTTCGAAAAATAATCTATGAATTCTGATACCCTTTTAAAAGTACCTTACTACTAATGGAAGTAATATCTAAAACATAGGTACTATATTCTATATCTGCCACTATTACTATCCAACGTACTATCAATATACTAAATCATTATTGATCTAAATGAAAGTCAATTACCTTTCACCTATATCAAACATTCTGACGGTTGTAATTGCTAGTTACTTATGACGTACGCAGTGCCTGACTGGCCTGGTGAAACACTTTCGTTTCTTTTTAACTAATTAAAGGCTTGATATAGTTTTAATAGACTTTAAAAAGTCTCTGGTCTAACAAAAATACCAATAAAGTTGCTATTTTTAACGACTACGAAAAGGACGAGTTCTCGATTTGGATGTTTTTTTTTATGTAAATTCGGGTATAACACCGTCATAGACGGATATTCAAATTCTTTTTTTTTCGAAATAGTTTTATTTCGAAAAAGTTCCACATAAAGATCTGATGATGAGTTTCTAAGATAGGCAACGAAACTCTACAATAAATGCCAGCAAATTAGCTGATGTTGGTTAGATGTTTTTTTGTAAAAAACTTTTTGGCTTAGTTTAGTATGATTTCATGTCTGTGCGTTCATTCATGGTTTCCGTAAAACTTCATAAAAATATATTTTATAAAACAAGAAAAGTTAACTACAAACTAGAAAAGTTTGTTTATTGTTTGTTTACTTGAACGAGATAATCTTAGTAACTAATATAATAATCTAATATATATTATGAGCATCTCTGAGCTAAGCTGCGGATGGACGGACATGGCAAAACTATAAGGGTTCTGTTTTGCAATTTTGGCAACGGAACCCTAAACAGTAAGTGTTAGTATATATTTACTGTAGATTAAATTATTAAAAATGACGACTATGAATCTATCGGAGCAACGCTCCTTTTAGGTATGTATTAAAATATGCATGTTACAAGATTTGAAGAAATCCACCAAAAGTACAGTGAATCAATTGCACGATTTCATAAATAATTTGATACTGAGGGATAAGGGTTTGTAGTCAACCCGGTTCTTATCTGGCCAATACTTTAAGAAATGTAGATAAAATGTTAATTTGTATCACCGTCATGCAAATTTATTCTAAACGTAGGCTAAATTAAGATGAGGCTGAGTTGAAATGTATACTGTTTTCTAAATGAAATCCTGCTGATATTATAATTTTATGAACGTCTTTTTCATATCTATCCCATTTAGGTATGTGTGGACACACACATAAATGTCATATGATAGGACTATAATGATTTGTACACATAACTATTGTATGCTTACTTATTTTGAGTTATTTACACATGAATAAAATTATAAATTTTTATAAGCTACGGGTCTTAATCGCGTAAATATTTAATTTTAAAGCTAAAAACCTTTGTTTTATTGCTCGACGTGTCGACCGTATCGCAACGGCGATTAAGACCCGTAGCTTATAAAATTCTATAATGTGTACAAATCGTGAAAGTTTACGAACATATGTGAATAAAATCGTTTTCGAAAGTTTCATAATGTACACGTTAAAAGCATTTAGAGAAAAGTCCGTGTGAATTAAGGCCAGGTCGTACAGTACAACTATAGTAATTTTAATTTAATTTTGCTTGAATAAAATTTACCTTCATTTAACGCGGACAATATCGCCGGCCACAGATAATGTTAAAATAATTTTGTAATTTTATAATAATAATTCATTAATATACAACTGATGTTTCAGGCGTGCTGGTGGGAGCAATACGTAAAAGCGAACGTATTTTTTAATGACATTTATGTAACGGCAAATTTCATAATGACACTTATACTAAAAGTATAGTTTTAATATAAATGGTATGGCGGTACCTCCAAAGTCCTAGTACTTAGTTATTCTTATATTTTAGGGAACCTAAATTTTCATAAGGTATTGATATTGATACCATACTTTATACAATTTATAATCTAGGAATCGTAATCACGTAGACATGTTTAAGGTAACACCCTTTGTTTTATTCTTCCTTATTTCAACCGTACCTATGGCAACTACCATGTACAAATCATGAAATTTTAAGAATAAGGACCCTGAGCAAGAAAGCGTTCTAGTACGGGTTCCCTAGAACAATTTTTAAAATGATACATATCAAGCTGGAAAGTTGTCGTATACATTAAAGTTAAAGGCATCTCTCCAAAACGAAGCTACCATGACAATTCCAGCTTGATATGTACTATTCTAAAATTTGTTCTAGGGAACCCGTACTAATAGTACGGTTTCCCAAGAACATTTTTTTATAAACGTTAGTAGTTATTAAACGTTTTATCAATTTAAAGGGTGATCACATTTTTCTGTCATATGTTTTATAAATGCAAATAGCAACTCAGGGGTACCGCTCAGGTGTTACTGGCCACAAATTAAATTCAGAACCTTTGAATAAAAAAAACAAAATGTCTTCCATCAGCTTTATCCATTTGCTGTATGACGACCTTCTATAAGCGACCTTACAATTTTATAAATAGACTCTTGATATAATAATCGAAATCGTAATTTAAAATAAATTACTTTTAAATTTCAGAACGGTTTTCTACTTGACCAGTGGAATTTTATTATAAACTGATTTAGGGAAAATGCTGGTATTTAAAGATTTGGTAATAGTTTCCGTTCGTCTACATTTAAACCTTTTTTGAGGAAATGGAATGTTATTTTGAAACCCATACCTATGCAATCCTGGTCAAGTTCATGGTACCTATCTCCCGAATGAATGGATTACACCCCAACCCTTCATGCCTACAAAAGAAAAGATAGCATTTTTTGTGTTGTAAACACGTACTTTGATTAGAAATATTTAAGAGAGCTGATTAAGATATGACTTATATTTATCAGCATCGATTTAGATTTAACAGAATAATTTTGGAAATATATAACACTGGCTTGATTTCAGATGCTGTAATTTAACCTGATCAACGAATCACAACATTTTGCATTTTGTCTATATAATTTTGAAGGTTATCATCGCTATCGGCAATCAAAGCTTTAAATGTTGATAAAATTTTGCGATTTGTACATATTATAAAATTATATATGTATACTACGGGTCTTAATCGCGTGAATAATTTAAGGTAAAATACCTTGTTTATTGCCCAACATTTCGACCGTGTGACCGTATGACTACCCGTGACCACGGCCGTTGCAATAATATTCACGCGATTAAGACCCATGGTATATATAATTTTATAATTTGTACAAATAGCGAAAGTTAATCAACATTTGTAGCAAACCGATCTTTAATCTTGTTAACAAACTCCGACCCGTATGGCCGGACATTATAAACAAAATTAAAGATCCAGTCTACCCGTGACAGCCTTTATAATACGGTTGAAACGTCAGGCAATAAACAAGATATTTTACCTTAAATTATTTTCGCGATTAAGACCCGTAATATTTTTATATTTTATAATCAAAGCTTATCTTAAATTTCAAAGTGCATTATTCTTACTTTTCCTTCATTTTACCTTTGTTCTTAACTGCAAGTCACGTATCTGTAATATAAACTTGGTCTTTAATAGCATTAAAGGCTACACAATTTCTCCCGACGCGCTAGCAGAAAGATTAATCGACTGTTCAATCTTGCTCTCGATCTCGTCCGACAATATACTCGTATCTTCACTAGTACTAGTATATTTCTTACTACAAAGAATAAACCTTGTACGCTATTTCAACTGGATTTTTACTCTAAATAATGTTACAAATGAAAAATCTTTTATATCAGCGTTTAATAAACGTTTAACAAATAACAGAATTTAAATAAGAAGTATAAATATAATATCTGCCAAGCGCTGGAAGATTTAACTATGTGTGTACATAATTCTGTGGTCTTCACACTAGGCAAGCCTGCATCGTGAAGACCCAGCTCAGTCACACGTTATAAAAATAATAAAATTCAAATTTGACGCTTACAGTATTGCTAACAATAAATATAATAATTTAATAGTATGAGATCTAGTTCACAGTTTTATTAAGCTTTGTGTATGTATGTTTTCTGTATCATGATAATTAAGTAAAGACAACCATTTGAAGATTACCCGTATGGCCTCATATAACGATGCATATTTAATGAGACAATGGCTGCCTACAGTGTTGTATATATGAGCACGAACAAACTGACCAAATCGCTGAGCAAAGGCGGTAATTTACTCGTGGTATAGGCAGGCGAAAGACCCTTCGTTTTGTCAGTAACTCGTATCCAGCAGATTCCAATATACCTACTTTTATGAACAGAAAGTGAGGTTTTCAATATAAATAGCTGCCTCACGTTCATATATTGCAGCAATAAATAATGTTATAATAATAGTAATGAACATTTATTTGCGTCAAAACATTGTAAAGGGTCTTTCAAATAGAGCGGGTCGATATTAATAATCTGTGGCGGCCATTTTGATTTGGCGGCATCTGTCAAATCTGTTTTTTCTTATTCAGTCACTGATGCCAAATCACCATGGCAAGTTACACGGTTGAGCAGCATGTGCAAATGATAAAACTTTATTATCAAAATGAGTGTTCGTTAGTGAAAACGTTGCGCGCATTGCGCCCATTTTACGGCAGACGCGGTGGCCCTTCAAAGTCTACTCTCCAACGATTGGTGACTAAATTCGAGACGACCGGTTCGGTAAACAACCAACCAACACCTTTACGTCAAAGGAACGCCAGATCGGCCGAGAACATCGCCGCTGTACGTGAGAGTGTTCAGGAGACTCCGAAGCAGTCGATTTCTCGCCGTGCACAAGAACTCGGCCTTTCGCAGACTTCAACTTGGAGAATTTTGCGTCGGGACTTGGGTCTGCATCCATACAAGATCCAACTGACCCAGGAGCTCAAAGTTAATGACCATAGACAACGCCGTGTGTTCGCTGAATGGGCGTCGGAACGCTTGGAAGAGGACCCCGATTTTGGCCAAAAAATAATCTTTAGCGACGAGGCACATTTTTGGATGAATGGTTTTGTTAATAAGCAAAATTGCCGTATATGGGATGACCACAACCCACATGACATTCGACCGTTGCCCTGAAAGCCAACATAACGCAGGCCATCGCTCAGATTCAGCCGGATCTATGCAGCAAAGTCATTAAAAATTGGACCTCTCGGATTTGTGCCACCATGCGAAGCCGCGGCGGACATTTGAACGATGTCATATTTCATGCATAATGGCATAAACGGGCCTTTCAAATAAAAAATAAATTTCGTTAATATCTCACACACATCTAGTTTTATTCAATTTTAACATCGACCCGTCTTTGTTGAAAGACCCTTTATAAAAAGTGTTACAAAATTGTAATAGTACGTAAATGTTTTTGCTGTTACAATACACAGCAGACAAAAAAAAAACAGTTTCAATTTCTTAACTTACTTGTAACAAAATATATCATGATTTCCATATACAATCAGTAAGCCATATTTAAAGTCTTATCTTAAACAATCTTATGTCTAAATCAATCTTATGCCTAAGTTGCTAGGTATCTTATTAAAGAAACGTATATACATTGCCAACCAGCTTTTATTATAATTATAAAGTTAGTCTCGGAAAATCTGTGAATACTAACCTATGTGGGTCTTGCCTGTTTCTGTTTTAAATAATTTCATAATCTTCTTAACAAATATACATATTTTATAGACTGACTAACTGTATGTATATCTTGAACTACTTTTAATCCTATGTTGTCAATTTATTTATTATTATTCTTCATACAGATCCATTTAATGAAAAGGTCTATTTTTTTTATTACAACAAACAAACACTACAACAAAAAATAATTTCTATACAAGAAACAGAAAATCAAACACTCGATTGCTTATTTGCATCCAACTTTGGCTTTTACAATCTTTATATCATCATACTAGGCCTAGCTCAAACAATTCAATACCTATATACAGCAGTGTGAGCTGATTTCTGGAAATTTGGCTCGGCATTGGTGTAATTGCCGCATTTGGCAGGCGCTTTGATAGCTATTTGAGATATATGTCGTTCATTACCTTGATACCACTACGTGCTGGAAGCATTCACAGGAATTGTTTGGTCTGAAGTTTAGTTGATCGGTTGAATTTTGAGAATACTAATGTAGGATTAGAATTTACATACATCATCAAAAACTATGAACTATTAAGTTTTAAGCGGAGTCTATAAATACCTACTTGAAGTTAAAATATTTCACATTTGAAATTATCCTTCACTCTCGTCTGAACGAATGTTTAGAAGACATATTAGAAAGAGTTAGATTGACCCTCGAAAGTATTATTGGAATTTTAATCGCGTAAATATTTTATTTAAAGGTTAAATACCTTTGTTTACTAACCGACGTTTCGACCGTATGGCAACGGCCGTGATCACGGGTAGACTCCAAAGTATGTCAAGTTATTCATAGGGTGGATGTGCTACTAAATGGATAGTTAAACAAAAAATGAATTAAATAAAAACATTTATTGTTTCTTGAAACCAAGTCGTTTGGTGTCGTTCACTCCATATGACCTAAGAGACGTAGAACATCGACTTTCAGATGAGACAAATTTTGTATAAGATATAATTATTTATAAACTTGCCTATGGCTATAATTTCAAATAGCCATGAACAATTTTCAATTGGCAAGCTATCATGGTCATATTAGAATATATCGGGACTTAATCGCGTATTTCACGCGATGAAGTCCCGATATATTCTAATATATGATGTGGAAACATCGCGAAAGTTTAAAAATAATTATCATGGTCGTGTTTATAAATCAATAAAAATTGGATCTGGATGAAAGTCGATGTTCCAGGTCTCCCTTACTAATGATATATCATGCGTTAATTTTTTTAAAGAGAAAATTAGACAATTACACACGCTATCAATTTATTAAAGACATAAGTACATAGTTCAACATAAGTGACACGAAGTCATTTCATCGTTTCTTATTTAGCTTTTTTTATAATAAGTTTCAAAAATATTAATATAAACAAACGAAGTATGTACAAGCAAACAAATAAGATTATCTTTGTTTGGATACAATATATTACCATTTCAAATAATAATACCTGTTGGAAATTTGTAATGTTGCCAATAGCAAATACCACAAAGCTAACAGATCGCATAAACAATCAAATAACCAAACAAACGCTTACAAATTAGTAACCTAAATGTCCAACATTCAATTTACAGTCGTCCCGAAACAATAATTGTCATTATATCACAAATCTGTATCGAATTAATTTCCTATTCGCTTTGGAAAATCACGTACCATTAAATTAAATTTCTATACTCCATCAGAATAGGTGCACCCTCCTCATTCACAGTTGGCTACTCTCGAACATAATAAATCATGACCTTTTCCCCTCTTTTCTCCCTAAAAATGACAAGGGAATAACGCTCTTATTACAACCTCAAAAGGTTCATGAACTAAAATAGAGTTTTACAGATGTCGCTGTAGAAAATTAGTTGCTATTCGGGAAAAGGCTTTTAAGGGTTCCGTAGCCAACATGGCCAAATGGTACCCTTACAGTTTCGTCATGTCCGTCTGTCTGTCCGTCCGTATGTCACAGGCATATTACTCAATGATTACTGATGTAATTTACTGAAAAGGTGTGTTGTAGTATCCGCTGTTTAATTTAATAGCTAAATAATAAATAATAAATATTTTTCCCAAACATGTAACAGAAGCTATATTTTTCTTTTAACAAACATCAACGCGTGGTACATCATTCGACAGGTCTTTCAAAAACATTTTAACGTTTCTAATATGTTTTTGGTTAAATTAATATTTTTGGAAATAATCGCCCCGAAAGTTGCATAAATATAAAAAAATATGAAAAAATAACAAAGGTAACGCTTAATAAATACTTTTAACTAAAATTATTTCGGACATGATCGGATATGCCGTCATTGAGTTATGGCCAAAAAACTGCGTTTCTCAACAAAATTGCGTAAGTGCCATGAACATACGCTCTTCGGCTAATGCAATTATTCAAGGCTGCGGAACCTTTTACTGAGCATGGTCCGATATGCTCGTGCCCGGCTTTTTAACTTTACCGCACTTAGGGTCTGTAGCGATTAATAATCCTCTGTCGAGTATTTTTAGTTGACAAAGGTTTTTGAGGTTATACATAGAAAATTCCAGGGTTGTAAAAGTTGTATTATGTTGTAGATAAAAGTTAAAAGTGAAAATATAGGACGTGATGATTAAAGGGAAAACATTGTTTGATACTAACTTAATCGAGGAGGGCTTTTGTGGCTTAATAATAATAACAAAAATTCTTTATTCACATAACAAGCAAAATACTACAGGTAAGGTGATGCCACCATTATATTATACACCATATTAGACTGATGTAAAAAGAAGAGATCAAAAATTTTAAAAGAAGAATACCTACATGAGTTTAGATATATCAACCTCATTGGGTACAATATAGTAGGAGCATCTACTTACAATATAAAAACAATATGTGCCTAAATATTGGCTAAATTCCTGATAATTAATGAATAATGTTTCGCAATGCGCATGCACTTTTACTATACATGGTCCAGGGAAAACTAAATCACATCAAATTGGTTTAGCTATTTCGACAGGAAAACGAAAGAAACAAACAAACAGACCTACTAAATTTATATGGAATCACATGGGGAAGTAAAGTGACTCCGACGTCATTTCTGAGTGCCTTGCGGGCTCCAAACAATTTACATTTTCTCAGCATATTTGTAAGTCAAGATATCATACGTCAATAGTAAAACTGGGGGTAAAAAGATACAGAAATCAACTCTTGAAAAGTCCTTTACAATATACAAATTCATTATTGTTTTAGTGCATTGATTAATCAATAAATGCATCCAACAAGAAGTAAGCTCAGACTAGATGGCACTAACACTATGTAAGTGTAGGATGCTTACAGTCTTTGTTTTACCCAAAAACCTAGTTTCCGAATTGCTTTTGCTAAAATAGAGATTTCCACGGTCAGGCGAAGTAGCTTTAAGGAAGTTGTTTCAGTGACTTTTGACATTCATTAAGTAATCCACAAGCACTTAAAAACTTAAAATAAATCTATTAAACTCAATTGAATATCACCCTAATTCCGAGAAGAATAAATTGACATAATACAACAAGGATATTAAACCATCCTAAGCATCTTAAGCACCCTAAAGTCATTATCGAATTCTCCTCAAACCAGTGCGTTCGAGTGTTAAAGGGCTTGACAAGACTTAATACCTGCCTTCATATTCAAATGTGGGCAAATTGACGACTTAACATGACCGTGCAAGCGTGACTAAGGCTTGCTTTTAGCAATTTCAATAAGACGAAGTAATTATTTCGTAAATAAGTTTGTAGCTGTATTACGAGTGTTGGTGGTTTTAATCTAACCTAAGCAGAGTAATGGAGCGCAATTTGCTATCTGAAGAGTGAAAAAATTTGATTGTTATGGATTAATGTATAAAGGTTTTCGTATACTGCTAAATTTTAATACCTTTTGCTGAGTTTTAATATTTAAGTTACCGTTTATGACGAGTGTAATGGCCTGCTAACCGATGTCGGTTACGGTAGCCAATCATTGCAGAAAGTATATAATATGCATTCTCTAGAAGGATTTGATGGGACTGAAATCCGACCCGACCGGAGAAAATAGACGCAGGAACGATGGCAGAACATGAAAATAAATCTCTAAAAATGTTCAAAAACTGTCACCCATCAATGGACCGACGGTAATAACGCTACTTAGCTTCATAGATATCGAGATATCTACGAGGTTAAGCAACGTTACTACTGACTCAGTGGTGACCGAGCAGATCGAGATCCGCTCGGCCGCCACTGAGATGAAATGAAATGTAATTTATTTGCACGAAATAAGGAATAATTTAGGTACATACGTACCTATGTCGCCTTGGTTAGGCATGCAATTTTTTTTTATTTTATTATTATATTTTTTATTGAAAAAAAACAATAAGGGGGTCCTTATTGTTATTAATATACAGAACAATAAATTATAGTACAAAATAAAATTGTCTTTTAGTTGTAGGCTAAATTATATTCGGTCGCTACTGATTTAGGGACTCCTTAATAATATACAGAACAAATATAGTACAAAATAGTCCTTTGCTTTTGTTTAGGCTACATTATTTAATGCAAGTCTTATTTCTTTTATGTCTTATCACGCTCTTCAAATGCCATCAACAAACGTTT
This sequence comes from Herminia tarsipennalis, assembly GCA_945859575.2. Classification (NCBI taxonomy): domain Eukaryota; kingdom Metazoa; phylum Arthropoda; class Insecta; order Lepidoptera; family Erebidae; genus Herminia; species Herminia tarsipennalis. The sequence continues at coordinate 13,933,352 of OX243855.2, forward strand.
AGTGACTTTTGATTTATTGCCTTACTTTAGTAAGTTCACTCCCTTGTCGATCTTAATAAAACTTGACGAATTCTCCGCGTAACTTTGACGGTCTTCGAAATATTCTTAAATTAAGTACAGGAAGTATATTGTTTTCAATGCTTCTTAAAATATCACAAAAACGTTCTTTGCGTGAAAATTTATTTAAAAATTTCATGCTTAAAAGCGTGTTAAAAATAACAAAAACAAATAACATCTCAACAAATATAAATTATCGTTTTATCGCGATAATCTCGTGGACGTGTTTCATTAATATCAAAATTTTGCGTTCTACGCCCTGGCATACGCATTTCAGCGCACTGTTCCAAAATTGAAAAACTGGACACTTATTGGTTTACACTCTGGTGTCAATCTGTCCGACCGTCCTACGTCTGCCTGTCACTAGCTTCGAGACACAAATAATACAAGTTAGGGAGTTTTGCGTGGGTTCCAAAAGCTATCGTTGCTGGTCTATATTATTGAATTAAACTGAGAATTCAGAATGTTGAAAAAACCGAACAAAACATGCCTATTTTGAGGTTTCATGCTTTTATTTCACAAAACATTTAATGTGATTAGTTTGCCTAAAAGTATTTCAAAGAAACAGTTATATTTTCAGAGATTCATCGACTTGAATCTTGTTACCCAAGGTAATATTGAAAAACATTAGGGTATTGTGTCATTCATTTTACGTTAGACTATTAAAAAAACATACACAGAGTAGGACAACCACGATTTCATACTGCGATAATTATTATAATTAAGTATTTGTTTTTGTGATAGAGATTATTATTCCACGGCTGTTCCAGCGTGTGTGGAAGATGGAACAGCCGTGAAATAATATATATATATACAACGTATTCTTACTAACTTAGTATGATTTAAATTAGTAAGAATACAATGTATATATATATTTTCCACAAACCCATCATACATTCCCTTACGAACCCTGCCTATGATACTCTTTGGTGATAATCTGGCTATACTCAAGTAGGATATAAACTTGAGGATTTTCTTACAAAAAACAATTTATGTGACATCCCTACCTTCTTAATATACAAAACACAAAACAAATCTATGTCCGTTATAAACTTTCAAACCATCCAACCGATGTGCCCCGTATTATATAGACAATAATGCGAAGATAGTCTTAGACCACTAAAATAAAAAAAATGGTTGTCTGTTGAGTCGGTTCACAGACGATAATTTTACGCGATAACGTCATAAGAAAACATTGATGGCATTGTAATAAATAACTATGCCTGTGACAGTTTCAGTTCCAATTGTATCGCATGTCGCTGCAATCGCCATTCACTGATTGACTGATAGCTTTAGTTCCAATTGTATCGCATGTCGCAGAATTCGCCATTCGTTGATAGGCTGATACTTCAGCCTATCAGCAGTCGTTAACGTGTCACTTTTTCGTGCCGGTCATCGATTTATAAGACGTTATAGTTAAGTACGTACAAGTTAGTAAATAAACAAGCGTAAGTAGCACACGCCGGGTATCCGCTAACTTGGTATGAAAATGAGGGTAGACTATTTTATACCGAAACTCCTTCGAAAATATTCGCACCAATCCGGATATCCAAATACATTTGAGAATTCTACTAAATTCTAGCATTCAATATTCGATTGCAAGGTATTTCAGTGATTGGTAGTGCAAAATTCAATTCAACATAGTTTTACTCGCAAAATACTCGTATCTACATATATCTTAGAAAATACTACAAAGCACCAGTAAAATATCGAAATCATTAACAAGAAAAACTTGGGGCCCAAAAAAAATTTCTATTGTTCTACATATGCAACTACATTCATAAAGAAGTCAATAAAATCTGGATTCGAAAACTGATGGACGGTAAAGATTTAATAAGTTGAGCCCGTAACATCTTCGAAGAAAACAAATAAAAGTCTTTAATAATACTGTCGTCATATCGATGACCTACTTCGCGTAATCTTTGACAGACGAAGGTCTGACATTCGCGCCCCTTGTCCAATATTCTGAAGACTCCATACGAAAAACAGACGCGTATATTAGAATTACTAACGCTTTTTTCACGAGGAAATAAGAGTCCTCACTATGAAAATATCTACTTAAATATTTGACGTTGATGGTTTCTCTATTTCGAAGATCAATGTCTTTATATGAGAGAAAGAAATTGACTTTCCAAAGCGAATGAAGGTTAAATATTTTCATTACAGGTAGGTATTCATAGCGTGGACTCCATGTACATTTATATCTTTATGATAAACAGTTTAAGCGGTCCTACAGAAATCGATCATATTGTTGAGGAGAGAGTATGCTTGTTAATCAATTGTTATTTTTTTTTTAGTATAGTATTATGCCCTAAAGATTTTGTGAAATAAACGTAAGTATTTGCATTAAATATGCAGTACCAGGGTTATTTGATTTCATTGAGAATACACTGCTGAGAAACAAAAACCGACGATGGTGGTAGCGTTTTTAGAGAGAACTCCCAAAATACGGGATCGATTCCTCATTCCTCTCCGATGGGACTGAAATTCGATAAGATCGTAGAAGTTGCAAAATATTGTCACACTGACAAGTTTGCTCTAATTCATTTTTTTCTACTTGTTTGGAACTTCGACAAGTGATTCGAATATTTGATTGACTAGATCTTTCCCAATGACTTACTAAACTAAATTTTACTGAAACTCATACATTAATTTTGGTGGGTATATAGCTTGCCCAATTGCTCTATAGGTAGCATATAACGTAAAAAAATAATTTAAGGGCTAACATTACGTCGAGTTATTAATCATTGGGCGCTACGCACACAGCGACACGGTCGTCTGCCTTGCTCTCCCGCACACAACCATAACTTCACAGTGCGTAGGAGCGCAGGACAAAATGTAAAAAAATATCTACTATAAAATACTATATAACAAAATTTCATCTACTATAAGGACTCTTTGGCTAGTAACATTTTTTTAAATTTTAAATATAGAACAATGACATCGCAAATATTGTACAGCACAAATGCGTACTCTTTGCGGACAATATATCTAGAATCTTTTCAAGTAATCGTGATCTCAATAATATAATGATCTACTAAAGTCGACTATAGAAACCGTAACAAATTGGTTAAATAATAATAATCTTACATCAAATATGAGCTAAACCAAAATAGTACAATTTCCCCATTATAAAAATAAATACAAAAAAATAGTATTTATAATAATTATGTCAATGAAACTTAGGAAGTAGATAGTATTTCTTTCGTAAATTGAAAAATTTGTCTATGCACTCAGAAACCTCAGAAAGCAGGCAGGTTACAATTCTGACATGTCTGCATACCACGGATATATTGGATCTGTGCTTAGATATGGTATACTACTATGGGGCAACCGCACAGACATTAATAAGGTACTTATTTGCTAAAAGAAATGCGTGAGAGCTATTTGCGGTGCTGAGCCTATAGCATCGTGTAGACATTTTTTTAAAAAACACCAAAATTCTCACGGTAATATCTCTTTATATTTTCGAAATAGCGATATTTGTCACGAATCACCCAAATCTTTTCTCCAAAGCGCATGAACACAAATAATACTTCTCAAGGGATAAAACTAAACTTGCTGTAACAAAATCCTAAAGTATCTTCCCTACATCAAAAAAATGCTTTGGTATGGTAGTAAAGGTATATAACAAAATATCAAGAATATTAAGAGAACTACTTCCCTTAAAATTGTTTAGATACAGACTGCAAAAGTGGCTGGTGGAAAAATGTTTGTTAAACAATTAATGAATTTTTAAATAATAATTAATAATAATTTTGATTTTAAAGTACCACTTAATTAGAACACTGTATACATATCTACAAATCTGTACTAATATTATAAAGCTTAAGAGTATTTTTGTTTGTTTAAACGCGATAATCTCAGGAACTATTAGTCCGAATTGAAAAAATATTTTACTGTTAAACAGCCATTTAGCGAGGAAGGTTGTAAGCTATAATTATAACATCACACTACGATTAATAGGAGCGGATCAGCAATGAAAAATGGTGCAAAACCGGCGAAAATTTACGCAGACTAAGTTGTGTGGGTCAGATAGTAATTTTATATCATAAATTACCAATACTCAATAATAATATCAGGACAATAAAAAGTAAAATTTATTAATTAATAATATTAGCATTGCTTTACAAAAACCTTGATATTGGCATGCCTCTAGTCAGGTTTTAATAACATTGTCAATCATGTTTCGTGTGAAATAAATAATATTGTTTTTTTTGAAGGTTTGAAGAACTTCGATAGAACTCAGTTTCAAATTAGATCACTCACTTCTTTTATTCTTGAAACCGGTAACGGCCTTGGAACAATACAAAGCATTTATGTTTTGATGGGATTATTACTGCCTACTCAAACTAGCTATCATTGACAAACAGTTCTGCATCTCCGTTTTCGTCAATAGCAGTATGGTCCATTGTAATGAAAAAAAAGAAGTAAACTCCTTTCAGTATTACAAGAATATTATTATTATATAATGTGTAGACGATAACGTGATAAGAAAACACATTGTTCATTATTCATCGAATCGAAAATATTACATTACATATTTTCTTGAATAACATCAAAAACGAAAATCTCCAAACAGTTCGTAATTTTCTCCGAATGTTTACTCCTTCAATAAAAACGTGTAATGAAGATCTTTTCTAAGGCAAAGTAATATCTTTGTTAGATTAAAATCGAAGATTAATTCCGCCCCTTTTCTGTGAAGGGAGAAGAATTTCGGATATTTGTCAAGAGCAGTTTATTTGCGATTAGAAACGTAATTTGGATTTAAATTACAATTGGTTTCGTGTTTTATTTACAAAACGGATATAAAGGTGTTGTGGACTTCCGCAGGCGTAACATTTTGAGCAATTGATAACATGAGTAGGCCGGTTTCATTACTGTTACAGTCAAACACGTTACAGTTAGACGAATTAAATTCATTAGTGTATATTTAGATGATATCATCTGCACTTCAGATGACAAGGATTAACGCGCGTTTTCTCCATTACGCTCAAATCTCCGATACTAATGTTGTATACACCTGTCGCGTAAATCACGTAGCGCATGATCCGCATACACAGTGACTCCATGTCTGATACATTTAACGATGAAGCTATAATTTAGGTTTACTATCTTTACTGAAAGCAAAGAAATCTTCGTAACTGACAACATACTGGGTTCATCCATATTATAGTAAGAAATATAAAAAAAGGACTGTTTGTGGCTACTAAAGAATATTAAACAAACAGATGTTAAACTTTAATCTTTCTTTCTTTTTTAAGATGACTCCTACAGTAGGTTACAAGCCCTGTGTCGCGGGGGATTTTACAAACATACAAGTCACGGACACAAATTACACCAAGACTCAAAACAACAATTTGTGGAACACACAAAGATTTTTCCTGTGTGGCATTCGAACCCACGACTTCTTGCGTAGCAGTCGGACACACTCCCACCGCGCCACAGAGGCAGTCAACGATCCTTTATGACACCAGGCGTTCACATGGTAAGGTAAATGAAATGATAACGCGTGTGAGCTCAACGGCAGTCACATAAACGTGGGATAGTAACAATCCCTTTGAGAAGCATTGATACAAGCCGCTTTCCCCTGAGCGTACCGTGGACTGTGGCGATCTGTCTCTTTACGTTCTGAATAATACGAAACATAAAGTTGTGGTAGACGCTTGAAACTAAAACTCACCAATGAAAATGTATTATCTTAATAGTGCTTTAATAAGTGCGGCAAGCAGCCCGGTAATCAGTACGGCATCGTGGCAAGTAACATTACACGGGTTGGCTGGTCAAATAAGCTGTTTACAAACAATCGAGCAGCACATTCACATGCTCTCACATGTCCGTTGAATGTCCCTTTGAATGGAAGCCTGTGAATTAATGCATAAAATTAGCCTAAGATAAAGTCATTCACACAGCAACTGTAGTTACAACCTAAAATACCTAAAATTCAAAATTCTTTATTCACTTAAGATGCAAAACAACTCCTGTGATACGTCGGGATTCTACATGTAGCAAACAATAGGTAAAACCGGAGAAAAGAACCTAGCAATAAAAACTCGCGGCCACTTTTTTCAAATTGCCAATTTTACAATGTTTGAATGTTTATAAACTTGATATGGGGGTAAGGTGCTGCGACTAATATACTATACACCATGTTAAAGGACTGATGCAAATTGTATTATCAAAAAATTGAAACATGAGATAAAGCAAAATCAGCCTTAGTGGGTACAATTTAGTAGGAGCATCTACTTACAACAAAGGTAAAAACTATAAATATTGGCTAAAATACTTGTAACCCACATCAAAAGGCAAGTTAAATAGTTATTATCCTGTGTCTAGTATTAGTAACCGCCTACACGACCATCTATCCTTCTTGTTTATATATTCTGGTCTGGCCATCAAAACCTCATTCATATTACACTGTTTTGGTAGACTTGAATGAAAACATATACGTAGCCCCGTGCTTCATTTAAAATTCTCTCTTTATAATATCAGATAGAAGATGATGTGAGGCTCATAAAAATTTGCGAATAATTTTTCCTTTTTCCGAGTGAGTGGAAGATCAAAACTATCTAATCTGTCTTTTATTTATCATGCGATTGTAATATATTTATCTTATTCTAAGCTCGGATTATTTAGATAAATAAAAACAGTGGTCGATATGTGAAAGAATAAACAGCGATTTCAAAATGAAATCACCATTTTGCTGCCTGGCCTCTCTTAATTCAAATCTCAAAATATACCTATGTAGCGGTACCCATTTAACAAGACGGTTCAATCCTGAATCGCGATATTGAAGTTCTTACAGCTGCTACCTATACAGGCTGTCTCAAAAGTAAACCACATGGAGGGAAAGTACCTTACATATTGTATATAGAACAATTTAATTAAAGAATACTTAATTTTGATTGCACCGATTACTTGTACGAATCGGGAATCGAAAAGTCTAATGTGCCTAATGTGAAATCCTGTAATTTTATAACACCAATCCAAATAAAATACATTTTATTTATTTGATTACGACTCCAGCCCAACTATTGCATTTCTACCAAAAAAAAAATGTTTATTTCGTTTTCTACATTTGGGTACAGTTATAACATTTGGAATTTCCATTTAAGCTATATAATGCTTGTGAGAGGAGACTTCGCTCTTGCGAGTTATGTACAGGATTAGCGTGTTACAAGCTAGCCATTTTAAATTGACTAGCTGACCGCGCAACTTCGTCTATGTAAATTATCCCCGTTTTTGCAATTTTATTTATTACTGCTCCGCTCCTATTAGTCATAGCGTAATGTTATATAGCTCATAGCCTTCCTCAATAAATGGGCTATCTAATAGTAAAATATTTTTTCAATTCAAACCAGCAGTTCCTAAGATTATCGCGTTCAAACCAACAAACAAACAAACTCTTCAGCTTTATAATATTAGTATAGATTTTAATTAACATGCAGGGATAAAAGTAAAAATATTAATGTAAAAAGTTACATTTGACATACATTCAGCCAGACAAAGTTCCTTAATTAGAAGTAATGAACCTGGGCGCGTACAGGCTTATTTTTATGGATGATTGTATAAATGAGTTTGAGTGTATCAGTGATTTTATTTCTATTTAAGTTAATTTCAAGCTAAAAACTGAACTTAAAAGTTTTACTTAATTTAATTATTCATCACGCAAATATAAGGAAATTAACAAATAGTGACTTAATTTTTATTTTAAGTGTGCTAATTAACGTATTACAGAATAGGTCACGCTTTGAACATTAATCTAGTAAAATTGGTTGTAAGTTGTAACTTACAAATTCTACATTTAAGTTTTTCTTTTATTTATGACTAGCTTACCCGCGCAACTTTGTATCGTTAATTTTCCCCGTTTTCGCAACATTTTTCATTGCTACTTCGCTCCTTTTTAACTAGGGCTATCCAACGGTAAAATAATGTTTCGATTCGGTCTTGAAGTTTCAAAGATTATCGCGTTCAAACAAACAAACTTTTCAGCTTTATAATATTAGTAAAGATTCTATGTTATTCAGAAAAAAAATATCCTAATGCCTAAACCCTTTCGCTTGGTATCGTAAATATACAAAGTGTGTTTCTTTTTTTATATTACAGGCAATTATTTAAAAATCTTTGAATGCAGTTCGAATTATTTTTAAAATCAAAATGAAGTCTTCTTTTAGTAAAATGTTCTATCAACAATATTTAAGGTGCTTTCCCTCCATATGGCATTCTTTTGGGATATTTTTAAACAAGTTGCCAATGTTAACCGTTAGGCTGCGACTCGTCAGGCACTATCATGACGCCTAGTAAAGCGATAATCACAAATTAATGTGATCGGAGTAAGGTTAAAGTAGTTTCGAATAAAAAGAAACACAAAGACTAAACAATCTCTAATTAAAATGATGGTGTTATTGTATTGAAGGAAGAATAATGTCAATGAAGTTGGTCTAGTGGTTAGTAACTGACTGCTAAGCCAGTGGTCATGGGTTCAATCCCCAGGATAAAACTTTATGTGATGAGCACGATGGTTTATTCTGTGTCTGCGTGTTATTTATTTATGATGATATGTGTATGTATTTAGAAATATATAAGTATATTTATCAGTTGTCTAGTTGCCATAGTACAAGCTCTGCTTAGTTTAGGATCAAATGATGTTGTGTGAGTTGCCCCAAGATATTATTATTATTAAGTACCTACTTCAAAGAAAAATCAATGCATTTCATAAAAAAAATTAGTACTTTCTTATGAATTACAATAAAACACTTCTCTACGATGTTGTATAAATGTATGAGATTAACACTGAAGATATTGTTGGCTAAACTTTACTTTTACCCAAATATGTTCTACCTACAATTATTAGAAAAAATATTGTTCACTTACTTTCGTGACTTTGAGTACGTTGAGAAAATGAGATATTTCATGAGATCAAAAGAATAGTTAAAAGAACATGACTTATTCATAACGGTATCACATAAATCATACACCTATTTAGAAAACTAAGGCCAGGTTCAGACAGCTTAACGCGTGATTTAGAAACGTACGTTTACTTATTTCACATTATTCGAAGCATTTTCGCATGTAATTCGCATTTTTTGCCTTGTAGCACTGGCTTAAGAATAGTACCATCTCGTCTCTTCCCATGGGTGCCGTCAAGCCGACTAAGCAGCAGCAGCGTCCTCTGCGTACTTTGTAGCAATTATGGCAATTACCCCCAGGATCTTTAAAAAGTTGATTTTACGGAGACCCGTGCCCAGCAGTGGGACATCATATGTGTTGATATGATTCCCATTTTAAATATGAAATCATTACACATCAGCAAAACACGTGTCTATAATTCTTAGTCCATAAAATACTAGTCCAGGCAAGCCAAAATAACAGCGAGGTAAAGCAATGTTACTGGGGTTTGTCTATAGAAGCGAGGGCATTTTTATTTAATGTCACATTCCTCCATGCCTCGGAGAGCAAATTAAGTTGGCAGTCGGTTCAGTGCCTTAAACTTGTTTTTACCTTTGTTGTAAGTAGATGCTCCTACTATACTGTACCCACAAAGGCTGATTTTAGTTTATCTCATGTTTCAACTTTTTGATAATACAATTTTCATCAGTCCTATAACATGATGTATAGTATATTAGTCGCAGCTTCTTACCCCCATATTAACTTTGTAAACATTCAAATATTGTCAAATTGGCATTTTGAAAAGGGTGGCCGCGAGTTTTTATGGCCAGGTTCTTTTCTCTGGGTTAACCTATTAATTGCGAACTTGGCATGTACATGTAGAATCCCGACGTATCACAAGAGTTGTTTTGCATCCTAAGTGAATAAAGAATTTTGAATTGAATTGAATAATTTGAATTAAATGAAAAAAATTCTTCGGTCTCGGATTTCTGTCTCAACGGACTATGAGACTGAGGTAATAGAGAGTGCTCTCACTTGTGTCTACGCCTACCTTGTGCACAATAAATACATATCTCTTGGGTTGTTGGCTAGTTTGTAATCGAATTGGTCCCCGTGACTGAAATCGGTTAGCACAACATTATTCATTCAAAAGGCAAGGCATAAACAAGACCGCTGAACAACTATTCAACGTTTGTTTTTGTTTATGTTTCACGTACTTAATCTTGACTACATAATTTAAATGTAGGTATTTTTTTTTGTTTTCATAAACTTAAATAGAGTAAAAATGCGAGCAAAAGCTATTCGGAAACATAGGAGTTGTTCTCTTAGTTTTATCAATATTTGTATCACTGTCGCATAAACTTCTGCTCATTTTATCAAATCTTTAGATAAACATTGTTTTGTCTCACTCCGTTATCATTCCTAATATTCCTAGACGTGCTAGCGGCATTTACGAGTTCCCAAGTCGTAAAATTTATCCCCTAACAATATTGCTATCTCTCTACGCGGATGTATATAATAATGCCATCTTTGTTTAGCTGCGGTAAGATTTTCCTATTCCTAGACATTATAGGGAAAATAACGACTATAGGTTATCACCGGTATTGTAATAATTTCGATGATTATTTCTATGAAAATATAGCTTTAAAGCTGTTACTTATCTTGCATAATAAAACTGGAATGGTTATCATTACGGTCTCTTATAGGTACACAGATGCATGAAAATAGACGTAGATGTCCAATTTCACTAAAAAAACGAGAATTTGGATGACGGTATTCACAGGATTCCAGGAAACAGGAGTTTTCGATTGACAAAAGAGTATGGGACAAGTTTTCAATAAGCCTTAAATACCTACCTAAAAATGCCTACCCGTTCTCGGAATATTCTGTTCAGTTATTCAATTCATACTTTGCGAAGTCTTAATCTTAGAAGGAATGACTAGATTCTGTTTTATATCAAATGATAAGTTTGTATAATTTTGATGTAAATATGCCTTTAAAATTTAAGTAATGAGACAAGTCAAACTAATGATAACAAAATCACGAGACAAAGTTTGGTGTTTCAGCTTCATGGATGTCATCTCCAGCCTAAATTAAATTACACACTGCCTCTTTCGCGCGGTGGGAGTGTATCTGACTGCTACGCAAGAGGTCGTGGGTTCGATTCCCACACGGGACACCACTTTGTGTGATACACAAATTATTGTTTCGAATCTGGGTGTACTTTGTGTCCGTGACTTGTATGTTTGTGAAGTCCCCCGCGATACAGGGCTTGTACCCTATTGCGGGAGTAGTCTTTATAAAAAAAAAAAGATAGTTTAATGATCAAGGAATTCATCACGCCAAATGAGGACCGCTGTTTTGAGGGAATTTTGTTGCGTATTGATATTTCTACTTAGTATAACTTTTCTATGAACAGTTGTAATGCCACTTATCCTTACCAATCTCTCAATCACCCAGCCATGAGTACAGCATATATAAAATAGCATATCTATCCCTACTAATATTATCACACTAATATTACTACACTAGTATGTGAGTGTGTATGTTTGTTATTTCTTCACGTCTAAACGGCTGGAGCGATTTTAATATAATTTGGTATGGAGTTAGCTGACACCCTGGATTAACACATAGGCTAATAATCCGCGGGTAACACTGCGGGGCACAGCTAGTATCACACTAATATTATAAAGGCGAATGTTTGTGAGAATGTGAGTGTGTATGTTTGTTATTTCTTCACGTCTAAACGGCTGGAGCGATTTTAATATAATTTGGTATGGAGTTAGCTGACACCCTGGATTAACACATAGGCTAATAATCCGCGGGTAACACTGCGGGGCACAGCTAGTATCACACTAATATTATAAAGGCGAATGTTTGTGAGAATGTGAGTGTGTATGTTTGTTACTTCTTCACGTCTAAACGGCTGGAGCGATTTTAATATAATTTGGTATGGAGTTAGCTGACACCCTGAGTTAACACATAGGCTAATAATCCGCGGGTAACACTGCGGGGCACAGCTAGTATCACACTAATATTATAAAGGCGAAAGTTTGTGAGTATGTGAGTGTGTATGTTTGTTACTTCTTCACGTCTAAACGGCTGGAGCGATTTTAATAAAATTTGGTATGGAGTTAGCTGACACCCTGGATTAACACATAGGCTAATAAACCGCGGGTAAACCAAACGGGGCACAGCTAGTAATATATAAATGTGAATGTAAGTTTGTTTGTTACGCTTTCACACGAAAACTACTCAACCGATCATCATGAAACTTTGTACACATATTCTTGGAGGTATTAGAAGTAACATAAGATTATAAAAAAAGGGGAAAATTTACGCAGACGAAGTTGCGCGGGACAGCTAGTAATATAATATTTAATGCCCTTTTCTATTCACGTCTTACTCACATTATACAAAAATATATAGGTAGGTTGGTCCGACCTAAATCACGATTGACATCCCTAATACTGTAGGGACGAAGCTTTGTCCAGTAACATACAATAGGCACCTTAATTCAATTGTGGACCTGTACGTCATTTGCCTAACAAAGTTAAGCTACAGTTAGTACACTTTGTAATTGGATGGGGAAGGCATCTTGTTAAGTTTTTTTTTTAAATGCAGATATAAAACAATAATTGCTATAACGCTTGAATTCATTGCTCGAGGTTTCAAAAACGCACACAAAACTCCGTTCATTTGCACGAAATGTTTCAATCAACAAATATTTGGCAAAAATTACCAAAGCAATTATCCATATATAAAACAATAATCTTATTTTGACTAAATATAAAGGCTAGTTACAAGTCAGAATTAAATGAAATCCTATAAAGAATGAACATTAAAATATATTGATACTAGCTGACCCGCGCAACTTCGCCTGCGTAAATTTTCCCTTTTTTTTTTTACAACATTTTTCATTGCTGCTCCGCTCCTATTGGTCGTAGCGTGATGTTATAACCTATAGCCTTCCTCGATAAATGGGCTATCCAACAATAAAATATTTTTTCAATGCGGCCCAGTAGTTCCTGAGATTATCGCATTCAAACAAACAAACAAACTCTTAGGGGGATGAAAAATAGATGTTGTCCGATTCTCAGACCTACCCAATATGCACACAAAATTTCATCAAAATCGGTCAAGTCGTTTCGAAGGAGTATGGCAACGAAAACTGTGACACGAGAATTTTATATATTAGATTTTAAAGTCGCCACTTCCGCAATAGTATAAAACCCAGTGTCGCAGAGAATTAGAGAAACATAAATTAACGTTCATAAGAAGAAAACCAAATTTTACAAAATTCTGTCAGAAAGTTTTTTTCACAAGCGGGAATCAAACTCACAACCTCCTCCTTATCATCCGCACATACTTCTGCTAAGCTTCCGAGGCAATTTACTACACTTGATACACAACATAATATGGATTTTTCATTATTATGGTGCGTGTAGATACATGGCATGTAGCCGCTGGGCTACAGCAGCTCTTCTAAACGCTCCAAAAAATGATAAGATTAACCAATTGATAACAGTATCAAGAATTGGATAGTTGACTAGAAGAAAAATAATTATGCAAATTAAATAAAGCAATTATTTGAAAATAAGTCTTATTAAAAAATTTAACATATTTTGATTTTAAAAACATGAACACGAATACTAAAAGTAAAAATTTGACGATAGAAATTTTGACGTAGGTTGTAATTTCATATACATTTCTATAGAGCTTGTCGTTTTGACATTTCATAAAAAGAGACTGATTTGACTTAACAGTCAACATCCGTATTGCTAAAGCAAAAAGTTATATTTTAAATCACACTAAAATAAGCCTATGAACTTTTAAAAATGGTAAAACATCTAATATTGACAGAGAAAACATTGCTTGACCGCTCAAAGAATAAAATAGCCCATTACAGCACATTTAACTAACATAACCTTCAGTTTATACTACGTTCACTTAATAATAAGATCTCTTGGATAGATTTCGACGGACAAATTACTTACAGACCATTGAAGCGCTAATGAACTGTATACATCAATATTATCTAAAATTAACTCGTCCTAAAAATCACCTATAAAAACTCAATAGCTGCTTAATTTTTAACCGCCATTGCATTTATAAAAAAAAAAAACACTATCGAAATGTTTAAAATTACACTTGATATTAAAAACAAGAGTTCGATTCGGCCAGCCGACAAAGTAATTATAGGTATCTATTGTAAGACTAGTTGACAATAAATTATTCTTTAAGTATCGTGGTTGATTCAATATTAGTAAAAGAACCAAAGACATACAGTACGTACATATTATTAAGAATTATTTAATCTTCAAGGAGTTTATAGGATTCTACTATCTATTTCTAAATAATAAAGTAGCATTAGGAAATTTATATTACAATATAATTTTTTGAAAATTTTCGAATCCTACCCATTATAACGTTCAATATGAAGAGCTTCGTCTCCCCCCCCCCCATCTCCCCCTAAGTATCTGTAATGAATCTTCCTGTACATGTGTGCTTCAAACGTGCAGGGTCATGACACCCCCGTCTCCCTCTCCCAATTCGAATTCTCGATACACCATTGAGTTGTTTCACTATGTTTTTCTGTAAGATATAATTAATTTCCATCCAAGCAGCTCAAATAACTTAAACGAAGATATTCGCACCACCCTACATCAATTAAATCTGATTTGTCTCAACATCACTCAAATGTCGACTTTGAGAAAATACCTACAACATTAAGTCGGCCTATGTAGTCTTGTAATTGATGTTTAATTAAAAAAGAAATTCGATCGATACGAGAAATTAATGAGAGGCCGTGGTAGTTCAGAACATAGTAATATATCAGAATTTATATAATCAAAATGGAGCGATTGGAAATAAATTGACATTTTTGATTGATTTAACTTTGTACCTGTTTTGAGCGTTTCTTGATTAGTCGTATTTGGTACGTGTATAATACTCGAAAACGTGGGTAGATGAAAAACGCAATAAATTGAACGTGTACGTGACATAAATAGACGCTTGAATTTATTGCTCAAGGTTTCAAAAACGCACACAAAACTCCGTTCATTTGCACGAAATGTTTCAATCAACAAATATTTGGCAAAAGTAACCAAAGCAATTGTTTAGTTTGTATCTTCGTTGATGGTGACGTAAAACAAACAGAGATTGACAATGATTTATCATTTATTTGAAGAAAATATTTTATTTCTTTTTATCTGATACGTCGCAACTATCCTACTAATATTACAAGTCCCAAAAATTGTAAAGGTGGATGGATGTTTGATGATCTTTGACAAAGAAACTACACTAACATTTAAACTTTCGCGTTGTATGATTATAACTATTTATTATACGGGAATTAGCGCGCATTATTTACCTTAAAATTGCTTGACGTTTCGACCAGATTACACAGGCCGTGATCACAAGCGGACTGTCGCAGCGATGTTAAGACTCCGTAAGGTCGATGAATCTTCATCTACCCTCACTTTTTGTTTCTCGAAATGTTAGGGTCACTGCACACTACACTGATTGTATCCATGTTAACCGACTGCGAACTAATACGAGGTTACGAATCACTGGATTCCACGTCACGGATAGTTTGAATCCCTCTTTCCGATTGAAAGTTTTATATTTTTTAATTTCCCGCATTCGGTCTGTGGAGAGGGTTTGTGGACAATGAAACTCAATCCTCAATGCTTATACATTAGAATAACATATAAGCTATAAAAATCAAACATAACGCGGGCGAAGCCGCGGAAAAAGCTAGTGATCATCAGCCTATCGCAGTTCACTGCTGGACATAGGCCTCTCCAATTGCACGCCACTTTGTTCTATCTTCGGCTTCTCGCATCCAGCTCCTGCCAGCCGTAAAAAGCTAGTATTTCCTATAAATAACAAGAAACATTATTTCAAAAACCAAAAGTGATTGCAAAAGGTAAAATAGGGTTTGCCTTGGCCTTTCTATAAGTAACCTTAAAGAGTGAGGTTTATAGCATACCAATCTTTGCACATTATATAACATCTCGTGAGTAAGCAACATTTGTTTTGAAACGACACGACCAAGAAAACATTGAGGGCTTAAAATAAACGTAGGCGTTTGTATCATAGTGAGCGACGGCGACGATGAAAACTTTGGCGTGGCCTTGTAAAGTAAAAACAAAAGCAAATTGATAGACAATACATGAAAAGTTTCAGCGATCGTGTATAAGTTTAGTGCCTATGGTTAGCAAACGAGCCAACGGCCCACCTGATGGTAAGCGGTAACCGCCGTTCATGGACTACAGGCCTGTCAGGGACACACCCAAGCCGCTGACTACCGTGAAGTGAAAACACTCTTTAAACCTCGTTTGAAGAAAGACATGTCGTAGCTCTCGGAAATCACTGCATCAGGTAGTTCATTCCAGAGTCTACACGTACATGGAAGAAAATAATTCCAGGTGGAATGGATGAACCCTACTACGATGTCGAGTGGTGTAGTGGTCTCAGAGCACTCCCCGTTGAAGAGACGGTAGAGTATACCAAGTGCACCAAAGTCACGCCTCTGCTGTAAATACTCTAGTCTGTCCGTGAGATTGAGGTCATCAACGATTTCATTATTATTTCTCCATACAAGAAACGACTGAAAGACAATAAATCGTAGTTTTAAACTTAATACTAACTAAACCTATGCTTAATTTTTGGTCTATCTTTGATCAGTCATTTTACTACGATAAAGGGTCTAGTACATTGCCCTGCAGTATCCCTAACAAGTATTAGTGTTTGCATGTTGTATTTTATGAATTCGGTTGAAATTCGCTCCCTTATGAACAATGGTACTAAAGCCTAATAAGAGTAATATCTCTACGAAACTTTGTAAATCCTTTGTTCCGACTTGCTAATTAATATTACGAATGATTTCAAAGTCCTGAGAATTTGAGTTTCAAAATATAGCAATATATTTTGCGAAGTTGAGGTGGCAATAACTTTTATACAATATTAATTGTAGCAAGGTAGAACGCTCAGGCTCAAAACTGATGCCAACATATAAATTTCTTAGTTTACAGGCTTACTAGTCTTAGCTCTATTTGCTTTTGAAACTAAATATTGCACGAACATTCTGTTTTACTCACAGCGGTATAAATAATGGCCCCATGTCCTTCAAAGTCAAAGTATAAAAAAGCAAACATTAAAGACAATAAACTCAAAGTACTTCAAAGTTGAAACTTTATTCATTTCAAAATAGGTACTTATCATGCCTAAATATTAAAGGGTCCTTGGTCATTATACTCCTAACATCGATTTATTATAAATGTTCGAAATAGTTGGGAATGTTTTATTGTCTGACCAGTTGTTGTAGGTTCTCATTGTTTGTATGAGATTTTGAATTGTCCTCCATATTCAATTCTATTGAATTCATTCGCTGAAAGGGATGTCTACCAAATGAAAAAGTGAAGTGGTAAGCCGGCTAATAAGTTTCGGAGGACATGAAACAAGTACTTTTGGTAAATCCACACAAGAATAACCGCTATCTGAATTTATAAATATTATATA
The DNA here is from genome assembly GCA_945859575.2 of Herminia tarsipennalis. Classification (NCBI taxonomy): domain Eukaryota; kingdom Metazoa; phylum Arthropoda; class Insecta; order Lepidoptera; family Erebidae; genus Herminia; species Herminia tarsipennalis. Next base: position 13,950,824 of record OX243855.2, read on the forward strand.
ACTAATGAACAAGTTTTTTTTCACAGCTCCCTAATTTATGACGGTCTATAGAATATAGTTAGTCTATAGAAAAAAACCGGACAAGTGCATGTCGGGCCACGCACAATTATGTTTTAATGGAATTCGTACGAAAATTTTGTTACCTCTCATTTAATCAGATGTTACTCGTAAACTAACTAGTAAAGCCTTCTTATCTGTGATACTTGTCCTTTTACACTATATATACGACTACCGTGTTTTTTTTAACATACTCAACATCAACCATTTCACTGGCTGGGAGGGGGGGGACACTTGCCTCTAACAAAAAATTACAATACAAATTTCAAAAACGTAATTCTAAAAATGGTCTTCAGAACCCCTAAACGTGTATAAAATACTTATTTAATGGTACCCTACACGGTGGGGTAGGTGAGGAAAAAATTATATCCCCACTTTACTATATAAATAATAAAAAAAAAATTACAAACCTTAAAATGTTTTTAAAAAACCTATTGAATGATGTGACATGGGTTGATGTTTGTTTAAAAAAAATCAGCTTCTGTTACATGCATGGAGTGCCCCCCTTAAAAAATGTTTATTTTTATTATTTAGCTTTCAAATGCTAGCTACTACAAGACACCTTTCCCCCAAATATAATCAATATTCATCATGTTGTCTTTGAGTAAAATGCCTGTGACATAAGGGTTTCGTTTTTGTCATTTTGTCTAACCCTAAAAACTAGTTGGGCAATCGATCCCAAGAATATATTTTCTTCATGTATTCGTAAGTTCCGCAGGCTCCTAATAGATGACAGTAGCACAAAACAGTAAAACTGGCGTGATACAAGTGAGGTATATACTCGCAATAAGTAGATACAGGTATAAGCTACTTTTATTCCAAACAAAAATACGCGAGATTCCAAGCAAAAACTCGCGGTAAAAAGCTAACCTGCAATAAAAGCTTTCTTAGGTCTAACAAGGCAAGAATGCCACGGCATATAAAACCACTTGACCCCATAAACAACGTGTCCTCTAACTTATGGGACCGCACACTAAATTCAAAGGCGAGTCTTGACGTAGACATGTAAACTTCGAGCCCAAGATAAGTGACCCACATCATTAACTTGCTGAATATGTCGGAACTATGAGGCGAAAAATTGCTGACTGTGAGTTAGGCTGTTTGCAGCGCGAAGAATGTCTTATAAAGCGTTGTGAAAATTATATATCTAAACATTTACGGTCGTATGTTAAATATCACTAGGATTTGCCTAGGGCTTCACCCACGTGATCGGATCCCTTTAAAAAGTATCCTATAACCTTTTTCAACTTCCCTCCATATCAGATTTCATCTAAATCAGCCCAGTGTCTTCAGAGACTTCAGAGAGGCGCGTTTAAACAAACAAACTCTATAGCTTTATTTTGTTAGTACAAAGTACAGATGAATAAAAAAGAGAGAGCGATGTCTTCTGAAAACCCGGCTGGAACATAGTTCCTTTTACTTAACTACTTTTCCAGCCGGATATCCAGAAGACATCTCTACAATGGTTAATACAAACACAAAAAATACAGCAAAAAGAACTACGAACTGCCTCTGTGGCGCGGTAGGAGTGTGTCCGACTGCTGCGCAAGAGGACGTGGGTTCGATTCCCACACGTGACACTACTTTGTGTGATCCGCAAATTGTTGTTCCGAGTCTGGTTATACTTTGTGTCCGTGACTTGTATGTTTGTAAAGTTCAGAGCGACACAGGGCTTGTACACTAATGCGGGAGTCGGCTTTTAAAAAAAAATAAAAGATAAATGTGGAAGTTATTTTCAAAAATTGTCCTATCCCATTTCAAATTGAGATTTTTTACTCATATACACACAACAAGATTGACATCTAGGCAAAATAAACATTACAACCTTTTACAAAAATGCAAACAACCTATAAAACACAACCTTCCTATTCTATAAATGTTGATAAACTTCTGCAATTTGTATACATTTTAAAATTATATATACTGTGGGTCTTAATCGCGTGAATAATTTAAGGTAAAATACCTTGTTTATTGTTCAACCTTTCGACTGTATTGCAACGGCCGTGGTCACAGGTAGACGGTAGACACTCCATATTCTAGCTTCACATAATCATAGATAATCGATTTTTGATCGATGTCAAAATGTTACGCTCAAAATTGACAGCCCACAAACAAATGATATCGCGCGGTAAAGAACTACGATCCTAAAATAAGGTACATATAGTTTTAATAGGTTACAAAAACAGTGTTAATTAAACAAACCTATTATTAAGTTATGCTTATAGAAGGTTCCGTAAAATGATGAGAAGCAATTATGTAAACGATTACAATTCATTTTGCCCTCAAATTTGTTTTCATAGAATTATAATAAGCCGTTTATTTTGTACGCCAGCTCACCGCGAACAAAAGATTCGACTGTTAACCTGACATGAAATATACAACGATACAATACAGCCATCATACGGAATGATGAATTCCAAGTCATAATTTTACACCAGCATTATTCATAATATCTTATTCGTTTTCCCACATAAAGAGAGAGATGAAAGTTCATCGCCAACGCATGCAGAAATATCAACCTTCTAAATTCAAAAGGCAAAAGTTTCAACACGCGACCAAGATAAATAACCCACATAATTTACTGAGGAGGAAAGGAGTCGAGGAAAAATTGCTGACATTGCGTAAGAAAATTCGCAGGCAGAATTTGAGATCGTCAGAGTTATATTGTCAGCGTTTTCGTTTGTTTTTTTGTTGTTTTAGCAGTAAATAGTTCCTAATTTGTAAACAACAGCACATAAATCCATGTAGGTATATACGGGCACGATAGCATTCCCCTGACTTAGGCGAACTTGGAAAAAATGGTGAAAGAAATTTTGTTTGTTTGCCATCTTTAGATTGTTACATAAATTTTATCCGGAGATAAGAGAGCTATAATAAATCGTATGGTATCCTTGACGTGTTTATCGAAACAAATGTTGAAATCTCAGCTCAAACTCATTTATGAATAGAAAAACACAGCTATTTTTATATTGTGAAGTCATAGGTCTTGTTTTTCATCTTTGAAAGTTTTTTGTTAATTTTCTTTCCAATTTCTAGTCTTTCTTTTACAAAATAGAAAGCTTCAAAGTCTCCATTTGCAGTTCTTTAATATTAACTGACGTCTCTATCAGGAAATTTCTTGTGTAAGTTTTTACCACCGTCTAAAATAACTTTCAAGCTGCGGAAAGCCTTTGACAGGCAAGCTTCCTTTTCTACGAAGAATATTTTGTGAAAGTGCACTAAATTAGTATTATATGCTAATGCAAAAACTCCTAATAATTTTGTTAGTTTTTAACTTACAAAATTATTAGGAGTTTTTGCATCAACAGTGATTACGTTGTACTATTTGGATGACGTTATTGTTACTAACTGTTTTCTTTACAATGGTTTTTTTTTTTAAATACTAAACGATGTGAAAATAATTCATCTTTTCAACTATATCGGATATTTTTTACACGTTATTATTGTGTAAAAAATATCCACTATAAGGGTGCTTTTCCAGACTTAGAGCTTTTACCAGAGAAGTGCTATACTCGTTGCTATGGATGCGTTTGATATCCACCAATCACATCCATATAGCTATTCTCAATCATAATCATTGGTTTACCTGACCAATGATTATGATTGGTGGATATCAAACGCATCCTGCGTTGACTGCCTCTGTGGCGTGTGTTCGATTCCCACCTACGATAAAACTTTGTGTGATGAGCACGATGGTTTATTTTGTGTCTGGGTGTTATTTATCTATAATTTGTATGTATTTAGAAATTTATAAGTATGTTTATCGGTTGTCAGGTTTCCATAGGATCAGATATCTTTGTGTTTGAGTTGTCCCAAGATATTATTATTATAAAAAAAATCTTCTATAATATTCCACATATCTTTTCTTCACGGCCAACTAATATAATCGTAAAAAAAAAACTAGCTTTTTAGTAGTTACTAGCTAGTTATATAACTAGCGGTCATACAAATAATAATGCTACCTTTTATGTTCCCCTTTTAAACCGTATTTGACTCTAATCCTGAAGTTTATTTGATGAAAACGTAATAAAGATAGGCACAGCAAGTTACTTCGCTAAGATCTCCACTCTACTGAAGACTCAGTCAAAGAACTTAATGAAAATAGGGCAAGAAACGCGCGAGGGTAACTCGTGTTGTTAGCCGCCATAGGCAACAGAAACCTTTTACTAAAACGGGAGCCAAATGCTCTTTTATTTCTTAAAAGCCAAACCATTTATTGAAACTAAGTGAACATACAAGATGTTAAATATTAGAGTAGTTATAAACTTAGAGTTATAAAACGAATACTTTCTGACCTTATAGAATTTTATAAGCTATGGGTCTTAATCGCGTAAATATTTTATTTTAAGGCTAAATACCTTTGTTTATTGCCCGACGTTTCGACCGTATTGCAACGGCCGTGGTCACTGGTAGACTGTCCAGTCTTTATCGTATTTAGCCTTAAAATAAAATATTTACGCGATTAAGACCCGTAGCATATAAAATTCTAAAATGTGTACAAATCGTGAAAATTTACGAACAAATATTGTAAACTTTCTGACCTTTTTGGTAGAATGTTTAACTTGAATGAAACTGTCAAATTTAGTTCCTAGAAAACTACGTCATGGTGACGCTCCAGTGGCCTCATATAGCAGGATTTTTCAACCTAATTTCATTTTGCTTTTACTGCCTCGGTCCGTTTTAGTCATTTTCATTTTTCCCCTACCTTGTAAAAACTTCTTCATTCAACTACGAGTTGACATATTCATGAGTTGCAAGAACTTTGTAATACCCAAGTATGTGACCAGCCTTACATTTTATTACAAAGGTACATTTTGACGACTCATGATGACTAAATTACGAGGTTCATTCATTTTTACTCTAAGTTCCATAGCAATTTCTTTACGCATTTGTGGTATTATTACGCCATGATTATACAAAACCGGAGTCTAGGGGTTATGTTTAATAGTAACTTGATGGTTACCATTTGATGTTATTATTGCTGTGAATTTTGCGTTGAATAATAAAAATGGTTTTGAATTATAATGATGGACTTTCAAATCAGATTTAAACTAAAGCTTTCAAATTAATAGCGTTAGCTTTCAGAAATCACATGTTTTGTGTATTAGGATTTTATTTAACAAACACACTTTTAAACTCACAGGGTTCTTATTCATGTTCTTTTTTTCTGTTGTCGCGGCAAGCCCGTGCGAACTGTCAAAATCTTGTCATAATCGTAAATAGAGAGCTGTGCTTAGAAATGCATCAACATGCATGCGCGTATGGCGCCAGTTCGCAAGAGCTTTTCACCCAGTTTTAGCACCAGGGCAGTTTGGCGATAAATGATCTCAGATTGAAACACAATTTGACGATATTTGCCTTACTCGACATAATTTCATGCAATTATGTTTTATTTAAAAAGGTGTAGATAGGTCACATAAACTACATTCGATCTTTAAAACGGCAAACTAATGCACACATTTATATCCCTTAAATTACAATGTCACACTATTGGAAAAAAGTCGTAAAAATGGGGGAAAGCATGATTTAATTATCACGAGTGAAAAAGAGGAAAATGTAATCAGCAGCTGTCATCTGTTAACGCCGGCGATGCGATACTGTCATATAAAAACTAAGTCAATTGTATAGATTTTAACATACCGCTTTCTGAGCACTTGTAAATATATAAATAAATAAATAAAAACTTATTTATTCATTGAGATAACGCACACTACATGATAATTAAGGTACAGTACAGAAAAAATAACAAATAGTCAGGTAGATAGATAACAAAACGATCACACGTACATATATACTGGGTGGCGCAAAAGTACTGGCACTAAGGAAAATACTTTTTTTTTTTTTATATGACATTTTCTGTCATTCTGTTGTTGAAAATTGTGTAGTGAACAAATGTAAAATACACTGAAAATAAACATCGACCGTTTTACTCCCCAAGAACGTGGAATAATTGTGTCAATGTTCTTACGGAATAATTCATCAGTGATAAGAACACAACGTGAATTTCGTCGACGATTTCCCCACCGTCCGGCACCGATTGGTCGCACAATTCGACGCTTTGCCACACGCCTTGAAGCAACTGGCTCAATATTGGATAGACCTAAGTCTGGGAGACCAAGAACAGGCCGTTCAGCTGAAAATATCGATGCTGTGCGCGAAGATGTGGAAGAGTGTCCAGAAACATCAACGAGGCGACGTGCCACGCAATTGGGCATTTCCAGACGGACCCTGCAGCGTATTTTGGTGAAAGACTTAAAGATGTTCCCGTATAAAACTCAAATGACTCATCAGCTGCTGCCTGCTGACCACCGAGCTCGTCTAGATTACTGCCAGCGCGTCATAAACCTCAACCTTGAAGAGGATGATTTTCCTTCAAAATTGGTTATGAGTGACGAAGCGCATTTCCATCTCTCAGGGCATGTCAATAAGCAGAATACTCGGTTCTGGGGCACTGATAATCCGCGCATTATTCAAGAAACACCTCTACACCCACTAAAAGTTACTGTATGGTGTGGCATCTGTGTTGACAGAGTGATCGGACCCTATTTTTTCGAAGACGCTGGAGGCAATGCGATAACTGTCACTGGATAACGCTACAGAACCATGTTACGTGAGTTTTTGATACCCAGTTTGGACGAATTGGGGCTGGAGCACATCTGGTTTCAACAAGACGGCGCTACGGCACACACAGCGCGCGACACTATGGACTTAGTGAGGGACGCTTTTCCAGGCCGAGTTATCTCTCGTTTTGGCGATTTGCCTTGGCCTGCAAGATCACCCGATCTGACCAGTCCAGACTTCTTTCTTTAGGGTTTTTTTAAATCTCGGGTGTATGTGAACAAGCCACAGACTCTCGCAGCTCTAAAAGAAAACATTCGTCAAGAAATAACGAACATATCGCAGGAAGTGTTACGGCAAGTTATGCAAAATGTCATAAATAGGGCTCAAATGTGTATCAACTCTGGAGGTCACCATTTAAAAGACATCATCTTTAAATCCTAATGGTACGAAATTTAATGGCACAAATATACATTTAAAAAAATCTAAATCTAGTTTTCTAATTTAGAAAAAATGTTATAGCTGAACCAAATAGGGTCTTTACTTTTGCGCCACCCAGTACTTGTAACCTATCTTCACGTTTTTTATTAAAACATCATTGATTTCATGTACCAATTTGGACAAGAGAGAAGATTTTTTCACAATTTGACGATATTTGAATTAATTGACATAATTTCATGTACCATTTTTGTTGTTACCCGGTGCTTAAGGAGTATATCTCACACTTAAAGTAGCAAAACAAATATTTACACATTCAGAACGAGACATGACGTCTGCCACGAAAGTTCTAGCTGACTATGGACCTTCAAACGCTCTCATCCCGATTATTCATTCAATAAAATTCCTGCTCAAAAGTCCACCTAAACTCGTCTAAACCCACAGCCCATCAGCTTTATATTACCTACTTTTAGTTGCCTCATGACCTCCCGTAAGCCGTTTATTCTTAGCCGGGTCCTCGTAGCAAATTGGATCAGATAAGGTTATCCAAAGTTGGATCTATCCGATAACGGCAAGGTTAACCGTGATTAGGTATAAAATATATTCGTTCCGTCTTTAGTATTGGTTTTTGAGTCGTGGTCGTAGTTCATGGTCATAGGAACGGTGTTACTATAGAATATTGTGGTGTTCTTATTTTCTTAAGAGGTGGGGTGGTGTGGAGGGCAGAGGGTGGTTTGTAGACAACTTTATTTAAGGTAATAGAGGCAACGGGAACTGTCTGTTGTTAAATCAGTTAAAGCGATTATAGTAGATACTGTAGTGACTACCACAGTGTATTAGCCTTTGGTTGTAAATATATATGTACATAGGCGTGAGCGCGCTTTTGTGTTTCGCCCAATCACTAATTATTCGTAATTGTTCTTATACCAAAAATTATAGAAAGAAGAGTGGTAAAAGTATTAAAGTGGTCAGATTCGTACAATTTCTATGGATGAAGAGTTAAGACCTAGCAGTGGTAACAATTAAAAGTTGACGCTACATCATGTATAATCATAAGATTCTACATATAGGTAACGTTATCATGATTTGTCAGAGAGTTTAAAGCATTGCTTGGTAAATATCGTTTTGCCATCAAGTTAGTATACTGCAGAATCTTTTACTGAATGGCATGACTGTCTATACAATACAATATCATACCCTTATAAGACGGGATCACACCTACCTCTTCTTGATTTAGAGTCGGTAGTCAATAGCAAACTACATGATTTTTCAGCTTTTTTCTATCAGAACATAGCACAAAAAACGAAGCATTGGATATGACGACAGCTCAGTTTGCCGCCATTTTCACCTTGACTGTATTTCAACAACACTGACGTCACTATTAGATCCGCTGTCTGTCCCCTATAAATCCTACCTCTAATCATCACTAAATAACATAATTCCCATATCGCAAACAACTCAAAATCGCATGTTAAAATTAAACAAAGCAATAAAAAAGAAAATATCACTGGTAAGTGGCGAAGGTTAGGGAAATTACTGACACGCTAACATTGCCCTTGGCTACCTAACCTTGATAGGTAAGGGTGCAACTGATCTATTTTTGATGACGGCATTTTAATGTTAATAACGTACTTCGAATTTTAATAGTATTTTAAACTAGTTTATGAAATACACCGTTCAATAAAGATGGGTTTATTTTAATGATAGGTAGCGATAATTTTCGTATTGAAGGTAAAGCTTACATAGCCTGCTTTTTTTTGTTTTTTTATTTAATTTCATTATTTTTTAACATTTAGTAGGTATAAAATAGCAACCAAAAAACCACTAAAGAGTTTGTCAGGAATGCTTTACAATCTGCAGTTACAATATGCTAAGCAACATAAAATACGAAACTTATATTTAGGTACATAATACAAATTAGCTATGGGTATTGACATATATTAATACTATTAAGGTAGGTAGGTTCAATGTTTACTTAGCATTTTCTTTTTTTTTAATTTACATATCTCAATAATTACATAGAAGATATTTATTATAGAATTTTATAAGCTACGGGTCTTAATCTACTACGGGCTAAATACCTTTTTTATTGCCCGACGTTTCGACCGTACGGACGTGGTCACGGGTAGACTGAACACACGGGTAGAAGATATTTATTGTTGTCTTATTGGTTAGTTTCATAGGTACTAGCCAACTATGCAGGAGATGATATATTAATAATAATAATAATAACCATTTATTGCAGGCTACTAAGGCCCATATCATACAAATACATAGGTACATAAAAAACTTAATAAACTAATACATAATTTAAACTACAATTACACAAATACGTAACATAATAACAATAAACTAATACATAATTAAAATTATACACGACAGTGGGATTGAGACAGCGGCGTCGTGTTTCGCTGCGTGGTGTCACGTAACCTTCCACGAAAACGTCGGTACGCGACACCCTTCGGCCAGAAGTCCTCCTTCATAAAGATGGACAGATGTTCACTGGGAACTCGCACCATGAATGATTTGAAGTTGACGTCATGGCGCGACTCCAACTTCTCCACCCTCAAGGTCCACTTCGTCTTGATCCGGAGGTATTCCGCAAGTTCCTCTGCCTTTGTGGTGTGATGCAGACGAGACACATATAACTGCGTCGTTGCTATTGCCGGACGCAGAAGCATTTTAGGTCCCGTCACGCCGGTACCACATTGGTTTCGTCTGGAGGGCCTCTTCTGCTTCCTTTCAACCTTTATAAAGCCCTCTACATCCATTTGCCCTTTGGCAGGGGCTGTGGGTACGCTCTCGCTGGTCTTCGTCTTTATCCCCCGTTTCTGTTGTACAACGGGGCGACTGACCTTGGCAGCGCTGCAGGTAGCAACCGCAGGCACGGGCGCAGGCTTGCGGGGCGTGCGGGCGGGGTCACTATGCGCACTTGCAGCGCATTCCGCTCGGTCAGCATTCGACGCCGGCGGCGATGTCGTCACAGCTGACGCGTAACTTAAATCTAGGCATGCACCGCGGCGCGTGTTTACATGCGACGGTGACCCAGATCCCGTAATAACGTTGCGCAACTCGATGACTTGTTGGCGCAGATCTTCTACGTTGGCTTCGGAAGCATCATACTTCCGCTGCACATCCGCGAGGCTCGCCTTCAGAAAGACTATGTCTTTCAGCAGGCTGGTGACGTCGACGTGATCGAAGGTGACGGGAGGGAGCTTGTTCAGGTCCTTCGCCACAAACGTAGGCACGTCGTCAGGATCGGTCTCCTTTAGCAGCGTGATGACTTCCGCTAAACTTTTCTTAGTCCCATCGCGACGATGAGACACCATCTGGGCGGTCTTATTCAGAACGCCGTACAGTAGCCGCTTGGCTGCAGCTATGTCGTCCTCACTGAAGTTCGTGACGCAGATCTGGACAGCGGACACCTCGTCCATCACGTCCAGTTTCTGCTGCAGAAACGCCAGCAGCTCGTTTACCACGAGCTCGTTGCTCATGGTTGCAAACTAGCGACGGCTCGCGTCGCACACTGCGTGTAATGGTTAGTCACACATAAAGGCACGTCCGCATTTGAACGCGGCTGACTGTAGACTGACTGATATATTGCCCAACTGTGACCACTGACAAGTCGTACTTCCTATTACCCATATACTTAGAATATATACGACCAGCTGACCCGCTCAACTTCGTATGCGTAAATTTTCCCCGTTTTTGCAACATTTTTCATTCCTGCTCTGCTCCTATTAGTCGTAGCGTGATGCTATATAGCCTTCCTCGATAAATGGGCTATCCAAAAATAAAAGATTTATTTAATTCAAATTGGTAGTTACTGAGATTATACTGTTCAAACAAACATACTCTTTAGCTTTATATTATTAGTATATTGTAAGTCTATGCTAATATCTTACTCTCACAGTCTGATGGGACGGAAATCTGTCATGGTGTGACATTTTTTAAAACGGTCATCCATTTAGGAATCGGTAAATAATATAAATAAGCGGCAGTAACCTAATGGTTTAGGCATCGGACTCCAAATCGGTTCGCGAGTTCGTATCGGAGGTCGCGGTTTCGAATCCTACCCTAATGGGTATAATTACTACAAACGTGAACCCATTCCTAACACAAGCCATTGAGCTAAGCTGGAGGGGTTAACAAGATTGCTAGTAATGTGGGACCTTATCCCACATTGCTAGTTATCTTTAAAAAAAAATCGGCATATACTAAACTAATAAATAAAGAGGAAAATATTATTTGTTTGCTATGACCTTTGAAACTTCTGGCTTGATTTTCAGCTTAATAGAGGAATGAGATATTTATGCGTTAAAATAGCTGAATTATGTTCTGCGAAAAATTTAAAATTCTTTCTTTTCATTTAAGATGAAAATGTAAGGATTCTTTATACACATGTAATCCCAATTTTACAATGTGTGAATGTTTATAAACTTGATATGGGGGTAAGGTGCTGCTACTTTTAAACTATACACTATGTGCAAATTATTTTAAAACTATGGAGCATAAGATAAAATAAAATCAACCTTCCTCAAGCTAGATTATAGAATTATTATAGTAACCAATAAATACGCAATAATTAATAGATTTCTCTGCCTGAACAAATTTGCCCACAAAGAAAATTCTTAAATGGATAACTTTGCCCAACTTCCATTCATTCATTAGTTCGAGCCTGAAATTGACTTGTTACGAAATTATAGTAAACTAAAATCTATTCAAATAATTTCAGCCAACTGTTTGGGGATAAGAAACGTAGTAATGGACTAAAGTTTGTACTAGTTTTTGAGCGATTTACGTAATTAAAAGACATCATTGGAAAACCTTCTAACACAAATATTTCATTTAGAATATTTCGAACTTATGCAAACTGGAGCCATGGCTTCACACTCATAGCACGGATACGCGAGCTCCATTTATCTAATATATTTTAATTAAAGTTCACTCATGTAAATCTAAAATTATCGTCCGTAAATCGACTTTACAGGCAATTTTTTTTTCAATACTATAGCATTGTTACATCTTGTAAATTTGATAAAAAATATTTGTGTGAAAGGTATGGTCAAATTCAAGGGCTGTTATATCATGATAATAACTTGTTGACTTGCTGACTGCTAATACCATGTATATGAGTACCCAAAAATTCGTATTAGTATTATAAATGTGAAAGTAACTCTGTCTGTTCGTTATGTTTTCGTGCTTAAACCGCTGAACCAATTTATATAAAATTCAGTACGAAGATAGTTCGCCAGCGGAAGAACATAGGATAGTTTTTATCGCGATAACCGACATCCATGCGGGCCGAGGCCGCGAGGAAAAGCTAGTTTTTCAATAAAACGGTTACCAATTAAAAAAAATATACTTAACCACGACTGTAACCGTATATCTATCTATTATATAAAAGGAGAAACTGACTGACTGAGTGACTGACTTATATTAACGCAGGGCCTAAACTATAAGAGTTAGAAACTTGAAATGTTGCAAAGGGGTTCCTTTTATAACGTACAGAAGCATTAAGAAAGGATTTTTAAAAATTAACTCCCTAAGGGAGTAAAATAGGGGTGCAAAGTTAGTACGAAATTTTGCCGTTTTATTTTGGTAACAATCTGGCATCCACGTGGGCGAAGCCGCGGGCATAAGCCAGTCTAAAACGGCTATTACACTACCCTGAATCAGGGCCCTAAAATTAAATCGAGATGGCCTTAAAAATTTGTTAGAGAATTAGGGCCCTAACTCCTATTACACCGCTCCTTTGAAGAATTTAGGATCCCTGATTTAGTGTAGTGTAATAAGTGCATTATATACTTTACAAATTGCCATACACCGTACTCTATTAAAAGTTGAGAAAAAATAACACTGCAATTGTGTCAAATATACAATGCAATTAAATATGACGCCATAGATGGTGTATTATTTCGTACACTGTCTGCCGATCATTTTTGACCGCGCTTTTCTCTTTCACGTTGTATAATCAATATACCAACGAACATCGAAACAATGATATATGCAGCGCAGCCTTCCATTCACTTACATTCAAGCTGTAAGTAGAACTTTCATACGAAGCGAAATATTATATTAGAAGCTTCAACAGAAGGCAACTCGTATCATAGTATTTGCGCTCCATTTCACTGAACAAAACTCTGAGCATCAAGGCTTTGTGCATTTACAATGGTTGAGGACACAATACAATATAATGTCTTGGGAAATTTTGAGGAAGTGAAGCGTATTGTGTGAAAGACGTTCACGTCCTACTATTTAGTGACTGGTAGCAACGTTTAGAGCTAACCTACTATGATATAGACTTAATGATAGTTTAATAGACCACCGACGAATATCCAGATATCGTACCTACAAATAGATGGATCTAAAAACTAAATTAAGGGGAGATTACGCGAAACAGGGTACGGCACTTTCAAAAATGTATAAAGAAAACCTAAATATTAGGATACGAAAAAAATGATGTCACTAGTCAAAGAGGTTTTCTAGTAGATGAAATAAAGAACTTTAAGAATATATCTTATACCCGCAAATAAATCTTGAAGTTGCGGAAAAATGCAAAAACAAGCATTTTCGTATTGTCATAGTCATGGCGTTTGTAATCTAACATATGTACGAACGAATATTCTACTTTATCTTGACCTGTGCTCCGGCGCACTGTGAAGTAATGGTTGTGTGCGGAAGAGCGAGGCCGGCGATCGTGTCGCTGTGTACGTAGCGCTAAATAAATAATTCTCTCAGTGTAATGCCCCCTTAAGGTCAAACATTTAGCATTCATAGTGTCAGTAGTGTACTATTTATAGATTATTTTATTTGACTGCCTCTGTGGCGCGGTGGGAGTGTATTCGACTGCTACGCTAGAGGTTGTGGGTTCGATCCCCACCCAGGATAAAACTTGAAAACATGATAGTTTATTCTGTGTCTGGGTGTAAGATGTATAATATATATGTATTTAAAAATATATGTACGTTTATCAGTTGTCTGGTATAGTAAAAGCTCTGCCTAGTTTGGGATCAGAAAGCTTTGTGTGAGTTGTCCCAAGATATTATTATTATTATTAACTATTTATTATACGGGAATTGGAATGGACACAATCAGTGTAGTGTGCAGTGACTCTAACTTTTCGAGAACCAAAAACATGAGGGTAGATGAAGATTCATCGGCCTTATGGAGTCTTAACATCGCTGCGACAGTCCGCTTGTGACCACGGCCGGTATAACCTGGTCGAAATGTCAAGCAATTTTAAGGTAAACAATGCGCGTATAATAAATAGTTATTATTATTATTATTATTATATATACGCTCTTCATGGTTGATACTATCAAACTTTTTTTTATCGTATTAATTTAAAATTATAATATTAGCTTGAACTAGCCACTTTCACTTTTCCAAACACCACAATATATTTTTTTGTCATCCATGTGAAAAACCATTTAACCCTGATAATGCACCAAGACTAATCGATATTTAATCACGTCCCGTAAAAAGAAAAAGAAATATACGAGTAGGCACACGCTGCGTATACAAAGTAACACGAACTTAATCGAAAACGCAATCACCACAACCTCTCAACACTTCCCTGCAAAAAAGGGCCTTAATACCTTAACCCTCAAACGCTAGGAAAAACTCGCTTTCCGTGTTCTCATTAACTTAGCGCCGTGCACGCTAGGGTTGCCATTGAATGTTTATTGAAAGTAGATACGAGATTGTTATCGCACGAAATTTTGCGAATGTGATTTTTCTCAGTGGGTCATTATGATCTCAGGGTTTGCTTTAGGTCAAAATCATTTTAAATCCTGACGCAAAAACGTTTGGACGCTCTATCTGTATCTGTCTGTGGTTTCGAAGCTCTTAAACGGGTGAATCGATAAAAATGTGATATTTTAATTTTTTTTTTTTTTTTTTTAATAAGACGACTCCCGCAGTAGGGTACAAAGCCCTGTGTCGCGGGGACTTTACAAACATACAAGTCACGGACACAAAGTACACCCAGACTCGGAACAACAATTTGTGGATCACACAAAGTGGAGTCCCGTGTGGGAATCGAACCCACGACCTATTGCGTAGCAGTCGGATACACTACCACCGCACTACAGAGGCAGTGAAATGTTTAAAAGATGGTTTTCTTACGTTGGTTCTTATTTAAGTATTAAGTTCAATAGAATCATTCGATTCAAAGTTACGCAGTTGCATTTAATTTTTATCAGTTTTATAGAGTTTTGTTTTAAAGTAGATCAAATATTTTTCTACGATTTACTGCACGTGATTTGATTCAATAATCATGTTCAATAAACTTAAAAAATATTTAGTTTGTTTATCTTATTTAGTGCTTAGTTAAATATAGATAGAACCAAGATCGTTAGTTTTCTCCAAAAACAATGATATCAGTATATTTGCTTTGTTAGGTTCACTTTTGGTTTCTCCTAAAATAAAAATCGTAACCTGATTTTACGATCTAGACTTGAAACGAAGAACAGATCTTTTCATAATTTCCCGCGGGCCTCGTAAAGCGATAACGGCACTATGCAAGAAAGAGAAAGCAATAATATCTGCCAATTCAGACGATGTTATAGTTAGTATTGTGTCACAGATTTATTTAAAAAACTGATGGGTAATTTCAGGTTAAAGGTTTTGATGCATTTATCCCTGATTTGACCCTGGCTTGTAAACAATAAAAAAACATTATTGTAACACTTTTGTAGGTTATCTGGCAACTTTGCCCGGTTTTATTTCTACCGGAGATAATAAAGTGTTAGACGCAGGGTTACATCTAATATATATTGTGGCGTAGTTTTATTAGTAAAATAATGCTCGAGTAATCATTATTAAGAATTTAATTAACAGTTTGACATTAGTTCAATCAATCTGCACGTTCAAATTCTCTCGGTTAATTAATTTCACGAGTCCGGTACTAAAATTATTAATTAACCTAAATGTCGTAGAAAATGAAATGTAATTAAGCAAGAATAAACGTAATCTATTGAAAATGACCAGGAAAATCATAAACAAATATGACAAGAAAAATAATTGTGAGAGAATTATGTAGCGGGCAAATACCTACTTAAGGATAATCCGGAAACAGAAAATACACTATTTGACCAAAATACGAAAACCAATTTATCAATAAGTGAAATAATAAATGATTACTCGTAAATTGTAATTAACATTTTGTGGGTCAGCAATTGAATAGAATCGTTCCTTTATAGAACGGGTCTTAATGGCATAATGTTTTAAGGCTAAATACCTTTATTTTATAGCCCAATGTTTCGGCCGTATTGCAACGACCTTGGTTACGGGTAGTCTGGTTCAGCTCAGTGTCGCCTCCGTGAAGTGCGGGTTTTGGAAATACGTAAATAAATATCTAATACGCCTAGATTCAGGATGACTGTTTCAATCACCCTCACATTTTATTCAATGCAATCCTCAAACCTGAAACACTTACGCATATAAGCATTGGTGTAATTGATTCAGTTGCACCATGAAGAAGTAGTTATTTCTTGTTCTCTCAAAATTTTATAGCCCTTTCTTTTTAAACAAAATTTTATTATTATCAATTATCAAAAAAAGACAAATACAAGCCCTGTGTCACGGGAGACTTTACAAACATACAAGTCACGGACACAAATTACACCCAGACCCGGAACAACAATTTGTGGTTCATACAAAGTGGTGTCCCGTGTGGGAATCGAACCCACGACCTCTTGCGTGGCAGTCGACACACTCCCACCGCGCCACAGAGGCAGTGATAAAATTGTAGGTATAACAAATTATAAAATTGTAGGTATAGCAAGATTTATAAGCTGATCTTGGGCAATGTTAATTGGTGTTGCCACAAATAATTTAATACCGCAAGAGCAATCATAATCAAAATTCACCGCATTTGGGTACCAACCGCCTTTGTCTTGTTAGGATTGAAATTATCTTTGTATATGTAAACCATTAATTGTGAGAATTTATGGGCATAACGATTATCTTATTATGTTGGTAGGTGTCGATATCTTAAACTTGATAGTATTGTACAAATGTACGTCCGAGACATCATATTCTGTATCTTTACCAACACACTTTTTTTTCATGCTTATTAAAACATTCTATTATTACTATAAATATTTTTATTAATATTCCTAAATTATTTTTTACTTATAAATCAGCAATCTAGTAATTTTAATTAAGTTCAAAATTCAGATTTTGAAGAATAGTAGAAAATATATATATTTTTTCTGCAAAAAAACAAAATAATAAAATTTGTACATGGACAAGAGAAAACAAATTACTTATAAACAATTTGATAACAATAAAAAAACTTATACATGGTGTTAATGCCGAAAAATAGAAGCTAGTTCCGCATATGCCACATTCAATAAATGTGTTAATGTAATTCACAAAAATAGTGTAATAATTAAAGTTATTATATGATTTACGAGGACAGCAAAAAATAACCCTTTACTTTCCCAAAGCCTGCTCACTGATACTGGATGATTCCAATATTGGGGGCAAAGTTGGATTTTAAACATACCCCAACATTTGCAACTCTGCCATTGTAGGCAGAGTTGCAAATGTTAGTGTGCACTCTTTCAATATGTAAAAGAATTCCTTCATTTCGAAAAGAAATGCAGGCTCTTGTAACTAACAACAAGTGAAAAGTTTTTTTAATTGCAACGAAAATAAAAGTGCCAGCAAAACTACAATCTTCAAAACTCTCACTGCTGTCTGAAGTAAGACTTGCCAATGAATAAGTTATACGTAAAAACTCGGTCCAAGATGTGAAAAAGAGTTAATTCACAGCAGGATTAATTAAAAACAAACTGTTTTTTACTTTACTTAGTTTTAATTGCATTTTCCTGAAGAAAATTATAGTCATTCAGTCCGAATTGGATATACAAAAAT
Source organism: Herminia tarsipennalis (assembly GCA_945859575.2). Lineage (NCBI taxonomy): Eukaryota > Metazoa > Arthropoda > Insecta > Lepidoptera > Erebidae > Herminia > Herminia tarsipennalis. The sequence continues at coordinate 13,968,764 of OX243855.2, forward strand.
CCAAGCAAGAGCGTCGGACCATGCTCAGTTTAAGGTTCCACAGCCTTGAAAAATTGCAATTGCTTGAGCGTATGTTTATGGAACTTACGCCCTTTTGTTGAAAAATACAGTTTTTTGGTAATAACTCAATGACGGTGTATCCGATCTTATTCAAAATAATTTTAATTTAATGTATTTATTAAGCGCTATTTTTGTGATTTTTTCCATATTTTTTGGTTACACGGTTCAAAAGTTAAGGAGAGGGGGACACGATTTATGCAACTTTCGAAGCGATTATTTCCAAAACCATTTACTCAATAAAAAAGTTTATTAAAAATCTAAAATGTTTTTAAAGACCTATCGCATGATGCCTGCCACACGTTGACGTTTGCAGAAAAAAAAATCTAGCTTCTGTTACATGTATGGAGTGCCCCCCTAAAAATATTTATCAAACTAAGTACCTTTTCACCAAATTTCATCAAGATTCATTGAGTAGTCTTTGAGTAAAATTCCTGTGACATACGGACGGACAGACAGACAGACGGACATGACGGACGAAACAATAAAGGTTCCGTTATTGCCATTTTGGCTACGGAACCCTAAAAAATACATTAACTCAATTATATAAGCCTACGAGCTACAACTATGAACAAAATACTAAAACGATACTGAACTTCGATTTATTGTCTCTGCACGCATGAAATCAAATGATGTCGTAAAAATTAAGTTGCTTTTGCGTCAAACTACTGACAGATTTTCAAGCGATTGTAAATTTAAAGTAACCCAGTACTAAAATATAACATTATCGCCGTCCAACAAGGTTTTGACAATTCAGAAATTGTGGGTGTACAACAGATTTAACCGAAGTTAGTTAACAGTAACTTAATTAGTGGTTTGCATAGCTATAGGCAAAAGGAGACCACTAACAAGCGCTGCTAGCTGTTTGTACAAATAGTCAGCCATTAATTTAATCATTGAGAGGTTCAGACAAACAAGGTTTCTACTGATTGGAAGCAATTTGGAAACGGACAACCGCGGGAATTTGGGCTTCTAAATTAAAAAGAAGGCTACAATTTTGCCCAGTTGTTCCTCTCACAAAATTGCCCAGGAGAACAGTGATTTGAGGCTAGTATTGATTTTTGTGAGATTTGTAAAGAAAAAGATTTGTCTTACAGATGTTGTATTTATAAATAAAAGTTTTTGTTTTTGAAAAATAAATAGTAGCGTTCACTATTTACGTTCCATAATGCCAAACACATCAGTATTCATTACAAGATTGACAAAATTAAAAAAAAATAATCCAAAGAAAAAAAAGGCATTTCAAAATATTTTTGAAAACTAAATAAGTTTAAGTTTGTGTGAATAGTAGGTACCCATAAATAACAAAAACATTTTAGAACAACTTTGCCCAAACAATAAGTATTAAAAGTCTTGCTAAGTCAAAAGTGTCAAACATCTTACGATTAAGATATCAACTGTCTAATAATTTTGACAATGAAATTGCTTCCCCGTTTTCAATTTGTAATCTAATGCGTATTTGATTCTCAGCTATTTTAAATAAGTAAGTAATAAAATTTATTATTTCAGGGCTCAGTTTTGTTTCAATAGGTAATTATTTTCTTAATGAATTGAATATTTTATGTCACTTAACTTTTGTTCCGTAAAATGTGGAACGAAACGTAAATGATGTCTATCAAAAGCCATTGTTGAATCCAATAAAAGAATATGTCTAATGAATGTAATCCAAAAGAAAATCATAACGTTGCAAAATAGGTACTACATTTATATACAATAATTGTAAAACTTTATTGCTTTTGTACTTTGTGTAACGAAATTGAAAGCAATTTTTACGTCATCTGGTTTAAACTTTTTAAAACTGTTAATTACAGTAAGATAATTTAAATAAATTTCTTTTTACTCTTTAAAATTTATTTATTTATTTATTTATTTATTTTACAAAACATACATCTATCATTACAGGATTGACCTAATGCGATAGAGTTGTTACAATATTCTTAATAACATAACTATAAATCTATATTAATTCTACCTTACATCTACGATTTTATACAAACAGCTTCATATGCGATCTTTGTGAACTCCTTCAGTGAGCACGAGAACAAATCAATTTTCGATGCAACACTGTTAACCGTATGCAACGCCCTAGTCATGGGCGCGAGTTGTAGCAGGTTGGTACGCGCTCGCGGTATTTCCAGCAGCGGCGGTTTTCGCCTACGATATAAGTATTCGTCGGGAACCAACAATCTTATCTCCTGTAGTATAGCAGGATTGTGTACTACCCCTCGAGCTACCTTTACGATGTACAGCGCTAAGGCTACCTCTCGTCTTACCTCGAGCTTGTAGAAACCTACCATACCTAATAGAAACAGCGTCGGGTATAGTATTGGATATCCCGGGTACACCTTAAACTGTTTTAGGTATAAAAACCTGATAAATTTATTCTGAATTCGCTCCAGCATCAACTTATATTTGGTTTCATGAGGTGACCAAATAACTGCATTTCCTTCTAAATGGCTTTTAACAAGAGCCTCAAATAATGCTTTTAAAGCCTTTATATTTGTGAATTGACTTGCTTGTCTCAATACGAATCCCAAATTTCTATATGCCTTTTTACATATGTCTATAACCCGTTTGTGGAATTTTAAGTCTGCCGTGAATCGCACTCCCAAGTCTTTCACCTCCGTTACCCGCTGCAGAGGCACGCCCTTCATGTGGTACGGGTGATGCTGCGGTTTTCGCGCACGACTAAATGATAATATCGAACATTTTTCAACATTAAATAACAATTTGTTTTCTCTACTCCAATTTACTACCTTATCGATGTCCATCTGCAGCTGCTCGTGATCTGTATTTTGTTTCAATTCACAAACAAGTTTCAGGTCATCAGCAAACAATAGAGGTGTGGACTTCGTGACGACTTGAGGTAAGTCATTTATCATTACTATGAATAGGAGTGGGCCCAAATTGCTACCTTGACTTACGCCAGATCTCGTTAAATAAGGCTTTGAGTGATACCCTCCGCAGTCGACGTATTGACGCCTGTCTCGCAAGTAGCTAGCGAAGAAAGTCAGCGTATGCGTCGTACAGCCCACCCCTGCGAGCTTCGCTAACAAGACGTCATTATCCACGGAGTCGAACGCCTTCTTGAAATCCAGATAGGCCACGTCTACTTGCCCCCCCGCATCTAAAGCCGGCACTAGTCGGCACATCAAATTTAGTAAGTTACCCGTAGTAACCTTTCCGGGAAGGAAACCATGTTGAGCGTCCGATAATTGTCCACCTACTTGTATGTATAGATCCTTATGGATCGCCGTTTCGAATACTTTAGCCGGAGTGCTTAGTATAGCTACTGGTCTGTAATTGCTAGGTTCTGAACCTCCTATACCTTTTGGCACCGGCACCACTCGTGTTAGTTTCCATCTCTCAGGAAACGTTGTAGATTGAATACAAATGTTGAACAAGAATAATAACGGCTCTACTAGTACCTCACGACAATCTTTGAATACGAACGGTGGTATACCATCCGGCCCCATGGAGCGTTTAGCCGGTAGGCAGGCGAGCGCTTGCTGCACATCCTCTCGACGTAACGTCCTGAGGTGCGTCCTAAGGCTTGGCGCCGGTCCAGCCCCTGCACTCGCAGCCTCTACATTCAACTTGGGAGGATAAGGTTTGTACACCGATTCAAAGAAGCTGGCGAACTTTTCTGCGCATTCTAGCTCCGATAAAACCTTTCCCTTTTCTATTAATTTGTATTTTCGCGATACATTTTTCTGTGATCTCATGTATTCCCAAAAAGCTCGTGGCTCCTTCTCCATATGAATTTGCATGCGGTCGCGGTACTGATCGTGGGCGCGTGCCGTCTGGGCCTTAACCTTTGCTCTACTACGCGCAAATGCTTCGTAATCGCTATGCAATTTACTTATCTTGAATTTCTTGTGTAATGTGTGTTTCGTTTGTACCATATTTATGCTACGTGTGTACCATACGGGGTACATTCGTTTCTTGCCCGAGAACGAACTTTTTAGAGGCACACAATCATTAAAAACTCCATAAACATTATTATAAAAAAGTGTTAACACTACTTCAAGATCCTTTGAGCTGTACATCTCACTCCAATCAATTTCGGAAAGTAAATAATATAATCTATTAAAGTTCCCTTTTTTAAAATTCCACCGATTGCTATTTACCTGATGGTGTGTCTTTGTAGGGAGAATTTGAGGAGCGATCGGCGTTGTCTGCACCGGCGACGCTGCTAACTCTATACTAATAAATAGCGGCGGATGATATGCGTCAATAGGAAGTAGTCCTTCGTCTGCGGCACTTACGCGAACGCCGCTGCTAGCACTCAACACCAGATCCAACTGCCTATCGTTACAGTTGGGCACTGTATTACACTGAATGAATTCACAAAATGCCTTAAAACACTCAAAGTAGTTACATACATTAATGCTGCAGGAAAACAGATTAAAATCACCAATTATCACTAAATTATTCTTATACCTAATACATATATTCTCTAATACATTGAACAAAATCATATATTCATTTTCTTCCGTACCTGGCGGAATATAGATTGTACAACATGTGAACAAAAACCTATTATACTTGTATACTGTTGCACATATTAGTTCAAATTTTAATTTATCTAGATTTATGTTACTAGGGAGGGTTACTTGTCTAAGTTTGAATCGCGGAGAGGCTACTAAAAGTGCGCCTCCCTGCTTACGTCCATCCGCTCGGTCACATCGCAGTGCGTGGTACCCTGGGGGCACGAATTCTGCATCCTGGATGTCATCTTTCAGTCCACTTTCCGTAATCGCGAATAAGTCCGACCCTGATGATTCTAGCAATGATAGAAATTGCCTGGTCTTTGTCCTGAGTCCTCTAACGTTTTGATACAATATGCTAACGTTTCTATCAATCTTACTATACTTGGGGTGGTTTATGTTTTGGCTAAAGCTTTTACTAGCTGTAAATTGGTTAGTTTCGTGGGGCCCGAAAAAACTCTGTTTCCTCGTTTGTATTTGAGATATCAGGGTTATCCACTACTATATTTTGTTTTTGAACCTTCAGATAATAATAAGGTATGGTGCCACTTTTAGGCTTGCCAATATGGTTCAAATTTATGTCAGTTTGTATTTGTGCGGAAATTTTGTTTTTATCAATAGGCTTGAAATAATAGGGTATTGTAGGTTTTTTCTTACTGATATTGCCTGAGTTCAACTTGTCATGGTTGCCACATCTGTTTAGGTTCTGTTCATAGTAATAGTCTGACCCGGTTTCAATTTTAAATAAATATTTTTTTAAATCTAGGAAAATGTTACATAAAGCGTTGTTAGTGATATTACCTGTTGAATTAGAAAACATATCCTGTGTATATCTAAGATTTTTGTTAGTGTCAAACAGGTAGGTATATTGAAAAGTCCAGTTATTTTCATAGAGAAGCTGGTTGAAAGTTTCAATTCTCTTGTTATATAATGTTAGATTATTTTTAATTTTAAAATTTGGTAGACATACGATCACATTTGTATGCAATAATCCTTTTAGTTTATCTTTAACATATTGTACCAACTTAACATAATTTTTGGTTACTACAAAGTCTTTCTCACCTATAAATATAATACAGTAGTCAGCAAGAGTGAATGTTTCAAGTTTTTTATCAATGATATCCAGCATTTGATATAAATCTGCATTAGGCAAACAATAGTGACATACATAATAGTTACTAAATGTATTTTCAGCCGTATAAAGAAGATTATTCACATTATTAGCACTTATCATGCATAGTTTTTGCTTATGTTGGTTATCTGTCATATACGCTGACATTTGACTTGACGTCCTGTTATTTTTTGTAGGCATAACTTCGTTGCGATGTCTCCTAGCGCCATCTGTTTTCCTATGATAAGAACTAGTGTCACTAGGTGCACTGGGTTCGATCGCTGTTGAACGTTGCATTGTTATCACATTATCGGGTAGTTCACACCTTTCTACAGTAGATGGTGCTATGTTTAGTTCTTCTTTATTTTTTTGAGCACGGCTTTGCTGAATACTATCGTCAAACTTTGTTCCATTCAAGCTTATGTTACAACCCCTGTTTGTGCGCAGCTTTTTCTTTTTGGAAGTACTAGTGCATATTTGAGTCAATTGTGTGATTCTTGTTTCATAGGTTTTGATTTGTTGGGCTTGAACGCTGTTTTCCAGTAAAAGTATCTCAATCTCGTTTTCTGCACTCAATAGTTTCTTATGAAGATCACTAATAATGTGCTTCAATTCCAAAACATTTTCGTTTGTCTTCTCGTGTTGTTGGCGTATATCTGGGTAGCTCCTGTTTAATTTAGGGGAGATATCCGATGGAGTAGAGTGGGGAGATATAAATTCCTCGTCCTCGTCTACAGGAACTGTCAATAGTTCAAATGAGTTGTTACTCAGTGTGTTATTCCTGGCTTTGTTTCTCAATTTTGTGTTAACATTGTTGATCTCAGGGGGTAATGGAGTTGAATACTGCGCCATATTCAGGTTCTTTATAGCTTAGTTGTTTTACTTTATCACGCTTTCAATTTGATTTACAGGATGTTTTTATTGTCACTTTAGTGTTGTTAAAATAAACTCGATATCAAGTGGCACAGTAGCGCCATCTTTCATGAAGATCAATAATCTGTGATAGTTCGGTCAATGTAAGTAACGTTGTAGTTCGCGCATATCCCATAGATGGCAGTGTGTATCCGACAATGATTTGCTATTTTCGCTTGAATTATTGTAGCAAATTTTGATTTTTTCACTTTATTTTAATATGTCAAGTTCTTAAATTGGTTAATTTACCTTAATTGTGATGTTCATCAAGTATTTTTGCCTGTTTTACTGCATATTTTTCCATTGTTCATTTGTTGTTATGATATTATTTTGTCGTTATTTTTTAAAGTCCGAGATAATTTAAAATTTACGCATTAATCAACGTGTACTACACTTTGTTTACGTCCATTGTCTTCCTATATACACTCTTTAACACTATTTGGATAATACAAATCACTATTTATATTTTTAAAACGTAATAAATTACGGACTCGATGTAAACAGTGGCACAGTAGCGCCACCATCACCCAAAAAAAATGTACCTATATATTTTAATTTTTTGTTCAAAGAAGGATAATAATTCACCATTATATTTCATCAATTACACCAAAAATACACTTGTCTATAATAGATTTTCTCGTAGATGCATACGCATTTTCGGTATTTATTCTGCCTATGACTTTGCCGAACACAGATGCGCTTTTTAAGGTTTCGTAACCAAAATGGCAAAATTGAAGCATTATAGTTTCGCCATGTCCGTCCGTCCGTCCGCGTTTTTGCTCAGAGACTGTTAGTACTAGGAGGCTGTAATTTAAAAAAAACTATCACAGGTAAGTAGGCTTCACAAGTTTACAAACAAAATTTGTTTACCAAAATATGAACAAAATTTTCATTGAATTATATTATTTAGTACCTTGATATAACATTGTAAGTATGAAACAAATCAAAAGAAAACCCACTTCTTAAGCCACATTATTCGGATGGGGGGAGGACTTCGGAACTCTTCATTGTGTGTTGCCCGACATGCACTTGCCCGGTTCCTCATAATTGGTCTAGTAGTTCTGGAAATTAAATTCTGTTCATCCAAACTTTTAAATATTAATGTAGAAAACTATAATCCTTCTTAACAGACCAACATTATTATTTCCCTTGCTGCAGTTGGTACATACAATTTATATCTGGAAAAGCAATTTTCCATTCAAGTTCCTCCATTCAAATCTTATATGGAACCAAGACATTAAGACATTCTTGCATCGTAAGACGAAACCAGTAAGCTGGCACTTGCGTTTTAGTACCGTTAATTAGTACTAGCGGTATCATTATCATTATCTAAATGTAGCGATAACTTTGTTCAAATGACAATTACGTGCAGCAGCAGAGGGTTAGATTGTATTATGTACTTAATTTCCACTTGAGAATATGGTGTTATCACTCGTAAAGACGGTTAGGATTTTAAATTTGAATTTGCACCGTTTCTGGATTTTTTTTTCAAGCCATCTTTTTTTATATTAAAGATAAATCGATTGTACTTTCGGCTATGCTTTATGAGTGCCATCAAATTTGCCACAAAGTGCCACACGTGGCAGCGCTATGGTCACGCTACTTTGTAAATTCTTATAAACACCAAATTTAGGGACTACAGCGCCACACCCGCGCTGCATCCGCAGGGGTGTAATGCTGCAGAACCGGGAAACTGGAGACAGCAACACGGCAAATTTGTAGACGCTTTATACGAGTATTACAGCAGTTACAAAGTACATCTCTCTCGTTTGATCAAGAGATAGGCATTTGCACCGACTCTACCTCTACCTCTACTCGGTACAAATGCCTATCTGTAGATCAAACAAAATTTTGTCATATTTTGATAATAAAAAAAAAAAGAAAATTCTTTATACACTTATGATGCAAAATAACTCTTGTGATACATCGGGATTTCACATGTACATGTAATTCCAAGTTCACCAACAATAGGTAAAGTTGGAGAAAAGAACCTGGCAATAAAAACTCACGGCCACTCTTTTCAAATTGCCAATTTTACAATGTTTGAATGTTTATAAACTTGATATAGGTGATGGATATACTATACACCAATAATAGCTTGTGGTTACCCAACGTGCCTATTGCAAAACTATTATATGCACTACTCACCTCATTGCTAACTACCATTACACGTCTGTTGCACTACTAGCGATAGAGACGAATTTATATGTATTTTTGCATACCCTAAACTGCCAATCGCAATATTACAAAATAATAATATCTTGGGATAACTAACAAAACCCCATCTGATCCCAAACTAGGCAAAGCCTGTACTTTGGCAACCAAAAAGACCACCACAAACATAAATACATACATATTATCGTCAACCCCCCCCCCCCCCCCTTAAGGTAATTAAAAACATGCGCATAAACAGATTTGTAAGAAACAAACATATCAATTTCCTCATACCTTACTCATTCAGAAATTACCATAGCAAAATTACAACATATTTTTATAGCATAAGGAAAAGGAATCCGATTATCATAATCTCATAAAAGCGTTTCTTTCAGACAGACTTATCACGACTTTTATGTGAGACGACATTCTGTTCCTATTCGTGAGAATTGCCAAGTTTTCTTAAGAAGTTTCCAAAAGTCCCTCATATGCGGGCAAATATTCGTAAGCTATATGAATGTTTGCACACATAATTACGAAGGGCGGTCAGCGTATATCAAATGAATATTCGCATAATAATCTGCGAATGCATTTGCGAATTCGAAATTATACTTTGTTGTTTTCATGTTTGTATATCATGGTTGACGCGGAATACCGTAAATCCTCCGTTCCGTCTCAAAATCATAATGTATTAATTACTATAATAAATAATCTTCCTCGCCGATTTCCACTTCAGCGCCTGCCAATTTGCACTTCCTGATTTGGCATTGGATTCATTAATTAATTCAAATTATTAATGACAGGGTAAATGAAAAATTACCTGGCCTACCTGTGCTTAAAGATGGCTAATATGATTATTACTTTATTATAGTTGTAAAGGTAATATGCCGACTAAAATACTACTCAAGATTTCTTCAACTTTTACAACGAACTCGCGCAGCTAGAAATTAATATATAATAAAATAATATGAGTACCAAGTTAGTAACTATTGCATGGTAACTAAAATAAAACTGTCTATAATCTTGACCTAAATACCCGTCTACATAATGACTAATCAAACCATTAAATTATGCAAGTACAATTCTCCCTTAAGAATGCATACCCAATAAACATTTACGCTGAAAAAAAATAAATTAACCAGTTTAATTACTGCTACAAGCTTTAAAGATGCTGGATAAAAGAGAAAAACAAAATTTAAAGCTGTATTACAGTATAACTGTATACCTTTATTCAATGCAGCTGGTTTACAACTGTAAATTAGTCGAAATTCTTACTTTTAGCTTTACAATATCATTCGAAATCCTTGAAATACAGCGTCTAGTGAAAATAATACTTTAAGCAAGATATAAAAACAAAAGCTTAATAGCCGCTGTATTAATGTTCTCCGCTTATACCTTTACAGTGCTTAACTCTGTATAAGAACATTAGGTGCTGCTATTGTCTGAATATTGATGGAATTCTACTCTATTGTAAAGCCATCATATAAAGCTTTAAAACAATGATTAAGAGTTGCCTGGGTTAAGATCTTCGGCAGCATTACCCTTTACTAGAGTGTAATGTAATACTTACCGGCTGCATAAGAGTTTAATCATACTCTATTTTAAAGACCATGCGATTAGTGTAAATCTTACCCTTAGTACAGACGTCGGTGTTAATACAGCGTTTCAATAGATGATTGTAACTCTCACAGTATTTATATAGTTGGATATTAAGCTTTCTTATTATTTTAACGCTTGAAGTTAAATTGTGCGCTGTTGTTCAAATATTCCATTTTACAACTAAAATATTAATTCAGATTTGCATTGTATTTGTAAAATTATGGAGGTTAAGCCATGGAAGAAACAAAAACGAACAGGTGCAATAAAAAGAAAACTATCAAAAGCATATTCACAATATAATATAGCATCAAAATTTCAAACAGAACAAAGTATAGTAGTTGGTATACATCAGCCAAGCTGCAGCAACCAAATGTCAGAACCGATGTCATGCAAAAATAAGGGTCCCGTACAATTAAAATTATTGGAGCATATTAATACAACCGAAATCAAGAATATTACATTGAAAACAAGCCAAAAGTGTTCTGTAACGTTAGATTCGGACATCAGTGATATAAACAGAGAAGCTACTCAGAAAAACTGTCTGGATATTTCTTCTTTTCTATTGAACTTTTCCTTTTTCTGTAGTCTCTACTATCTTGAATGGCATGTTGATCCTAAAATAAATAAGAATTTGAATATAAGTACTTACTTTGAATAACAATATTATGCTTGCACACTTATTTTATTTATTACTAACTACCCATCCAGAGATTACCCCCTACAACACCACAAACTCACAAACACAAACTTTAACTCTTTATAATATAAGTATAGATTATTTATACAGACCTACACAAAAGAAATCAGTTTTATAATAAAATGCGTGCAGTGTCAATGAAGCAAAGCAAGTGAGTGACTGTTGCTTTAGGGAATACTTGCGAGAGCCGCTCGTTCACGCGACGCAATCAGGTTTAAACTTGTTTTCGCGACTACAAGCTGCGTGCCGCTTTGGTTCAAACAAGTTTGAAACTTGAACCGATCGAGTACTTACTCGTTTCTGTAGTAGGTATTATGGCATTCTAATCAATTTGTTTATTTTTTTGAAAACTTTAATGATATTATAGGTATACTATAGATACGTTGCCTGCGCTCTGGACATTGACTGCATGGTTTCCTCTAATTAATATTTAACCCTATTTTGCTGTAATATTAACTTAATGGTCACTTTTAGACAGCGATCGTTATAATTAAATTCTACTTAACAGTAAATATTACTCTTTAGGCTGAAAAATATTCTTATAATAATCGTTTTTAAAGCATAAAGCTTGTTATTAGAATATAAAAAGGGTATAAGCTGTTTAAATTGAGGACGCCATATAGAATAACCTAATAAAATTGATTTTATGTTATAGCTACTTCACTTTAGGGTTTTCTCTTATAAATTTCATCGTAACTACTAACTAAATGCAATACAATTAGGTAGGTACCTACTTTGTTTTACAAATACAATTTAAACAAAATTATATATACTCTACACAATCGAATTTAACAAATTAGTACACATATATTTTCGATATTATCTATTCTTTGGAGGGCGCGTGAGTTTTTTGCCTAATATTAATATATACATTCACAGAAAAGTATCAGTCGCAAGCAAAATAACAACAGAGAAAATAAATATGAGTAGCTAGGTACTTACCTTCACACTGATAATATATTTATTACCCGTCACAATTTGATTGATCGCGTTAGATTTCACGGAACAGTAAAATTTACAAAATATAATAACACAAATGTTCTACGCGGAGAACATTATTCTTAGGATAAAACTTTTACCAGCCTGAGGCTGTGTATAACGCTGATTTGGAGAATACAGTTGTACTGATGGCTGTGTAATGGTAAATATTTACACCTTAAGTCAGCTTTCACTTTGGATCATACAGCAATAATACAGCTGTTAACCAGCTAAATTTACACTTATAGCTGCATAATTTGGGGCCCCTTTAGGAGTAACAACGGCTGACTAGCCCGCTATACAGCCCCTACTCAACAAAGTTACACAGCCTGAGGTATATAAAATGTCCTTTAGCACAGCCTTTATACAGTTATAAATGCTACTTGGGTAGGTCACCATGCCCTTGCACTGTTCTTAGAAAAATCGATATTGTTGTTGTGTAGAGAGCCCATGAAATACTTGGTTCAATATCATGACAATAAAGAATTTATAAATGGCATAAGGTAAGGATTAACTTTAAAATTTACTTTTTTATAGGACTGGTTTTCATTACTAATGATTTAATCTACGGACCACAGTACAACTGACCATGTGTTTACAGTTTGGAATTAAAATTCGTAAGTATCTACAAGATTTAGTACCTACTGTTTTCAGGTACTGCAAAATTAATCATATAGCACATGTATTTTTGCTATATTAGCCGAAAAATCGAATAAATAAATTATGAATTAAAAAATCTATTACACATAAGGCAAATATGTTATGAGTATATGTATATATTTTTAACATTTACTGAGCTTTACATTAATTCATGATTGTTTTTCTTCCTTCAGTCTACAGACGCCCACTGTTTAGCAAAAAACTCCTCTAACCGTTTCCACACGTGACAATCCTGGGTGATTGATAAACTTTCGTGATTTGATCACATTATAAAATTACATTCACTACGGGTCTTAATTGCGTGAATAATTTAAGGTAAAATACTACGTTTATTGCCCGACGTTTCGACCGTATTGCAACGACCGTACCTTAAATTATTCACGCAATTAAGGCCCGTATAATTTTATAAAATCCTGGGTGATCCTGTGAACTAGTGAGGAAGTCTAAAAAAACGTACTAAATATTGGTTAAAAGCGGATTTTATAACATCAATTAGATCTATCAATTGATATGACATTAAAAGCCAGAGCAATTTAAATCAACAACATTGACCTTCCCGATGACATTCACTTCATTCCGCTAAAGTTAAATATGCAAATTTCCCACTACCTACCAAATACCCATTAATAAAATCGATACGGTGTAGGTCCAAAAGTTTGGAACGAACTGAAACTATTGAATATCCGCAACCCTAATGGAAACCGCAAAAATATACATATATTTTGACCGAGCGAAATTTTTGAAATACGATACATAAAATATCGAGAATACAGAAGATAACCTTACCTACAATATAGTTCCGAACCTCAAAAGAAAAAAAAACATTATTTATAAAGTTATTAAGAAAAATAATGAAAATAAACCATTCTAGCCCCTCCTAAACTAAACAGTTCTAAGAGGATGAAAATGTATTGGGGGACCTAATGGTTCAAACGGCTAAAGGACTAATGTAATTTGTCGCGGGTAGAAGAGAATTTGGGGAGGGGAGTGACTGTTTGGTCTCTATAGCCTGGTAGCTAATGGGGGCAGTATAATTGATACGGCGATAGCTACGCTCCTGGTTCACAGGCCTCTTCGTTCGATAGCGTCCGGAGATGTCTATGTGCACGTTTTATTTATTCGTTCTAATTATTCTTCATTATAATAATTATGGTGTAAATTAACGATTTTTTTTTCTATTTTATTTTGTTATTATTATTAATTTAATTATTGTTATTTTTATTATTCTAAATTAATCCTCTTTATTGAAACCTGTATGTATTTTAACACGATGTAAAAATTGTTAATGAAAAAATTATTGAATTGAAAATTGAGCAAGGTTCGTATTAAAGTTACCTTCTCAACTTTCGGTAGTTTGTGCAGGAACAAGGTAAATGGGTTATCGAAAATTTTAATGAAATTTTGCTACCGTTGTGAGCGAATACTTTACAAATTACTTGCATAAACCTTGCCGTCCTCGCCATTGTTTAATAATGATTAAATTAAATTGGTTATAATGGCTGTTTGCCGTTGAGGAAATGACGGTATTAAGGGACAAACAAGGATACGGCAAATGGCTAACAATTAGCATAGTCTGAAGACGACAGCGACTTACGAGTAGTTGTTGATCCTATTTATATACGTCCTCTTAATGGAGAAGCTTCCCATCTCCCATCTTAATGGACAGGCTTCGCCGGCTTGGATGCACTAACGTATATACTACTAGCTGTTGCCCGTGACATCATTCGCCTGGAATTTTTGAGAAACCAATCTATCTCATTATACCACCACCAGAGAAAAAGTAGCTTATGTGCTATATACTGTATATACTATAGACTGTAATCTACAATACAAACTTTCGCTTACTAATATTATAAAGCTGAAGAGTTTGTTTGTTTAAACGTAATAATCTCAAGAATGGTCCGAGTTAAAAAAATATTTTACTATTGGATAGCCTATTTATCAAGGAAGGCTATAAGCTATATAACATCACGCTACAACGAATAGGAGGGAAGCAGCAATGAAAACTGTTGCAAGAAAAGGAAAAATTTACGCAGACGAAGTTGCGCGGGTCAGCTAGTATTACATATAGAGACTGTAATTTATTGCTTAACTACTAAAATGGAGATGAAACTATATCTATCGTTATACATAACCAATTTTGATAAAACCTGCAGCATTGCTAAATATATAATTGAGCTAGAAGGATTGATATTCACAATTTCCAACTGTAAACAGAATCCTGTTATGTAATTCAAGAAGCATAATAAACATTATGAAAATATATTTTAGTAGGTTTTAATCGCGTGAATAATTTAAGATAAAATACCTTGTTTGTTGCCTCAATAAGTCTACTCGTGACCTTGTCCGTGTCGCAATACGGTCGAAACGTCGGGCAACAAACAAGATATTTTACCTTAAATTATTCACGCGATTATGACCCATAATATATATATTTTCATCAAATCGGGAAAGTTTATCAACATTTATAGCATAAAAAACAATCAAAATTCTTTAAAATCGTGAAATTTCGACTTAATAATTTATAACCAGAAAGAGTGATATCATCGGATATCGAAAGCATTCAAGTATTGATAGGCCCCCAAAGGTCAAAGTGCAACTTAACCCGAAAACCTTCAGACTGTAGGCCGAAGTAATCCGCAAAATAAATTAAAGTTTTCACTCTATTTCATTGGCTACTTGATCCCTAACTTTAATCTTTGTATTTATTTCAGATCGTCCTTTTAAAAGTATTTTAGAAACTAATGAAACTTTTGTTTTTTCTAGAGATTTAGAGAAAGTCTGTTATTTTTCTTGCTCGTTATTCGTATTTTATTTGTTTTAGATTTACCAATTTATTTACATAAATGTTAGTAAACCTAAAATATCTTCTGTAAACAAGGTATTAACAAAAAAAACAGTAAAAAGCCTTAAGATATTTGGACATGTTACCTCAAAGTCTGAAAGTATAATTTATTTAGGTATTGAAAAAATATCTTAGAGTAGGTATTCTTTGAAATATTTTTGCGATATAAAAATTACTAGCTAAGCCGCGCAACTTCATTTGCTTAAATTTTCCCCGTTTTAACAACTATTTTCATTGCTGCTCCGCTCCTATTGGTCGTAGCGTGATGTTAAATAGCCTCTAGCCTTGGTGTATAACATTGAACCTTAACTAGAACATGTTCAGAAATAAGACCTATACATAGTTACCGTTTAAAATCGTGTTAGCCATCTCCGAATAAAAAAATAACCGTTTAAAAAAACCGTAAAAAAATAAACGCCCCCTAGCGTTCTAGAACATTAAAACTTAGCTAAGAAAATGTTAGAAAATAAGAATTAAACAACGCAAAAAAACGTTAAAATTCTTAGAAAAGTGATAACATACACACACTAAAACATCTTACCCCAAACCCATATACCGTCTCCGTGTCGTCGCAGGTAGAAAATACGTTAAATTTTATTAACGACAAAAGATAAATTGTGAGACGTAGAAATACAACATTGTAAGTAAAAAGTAATACATATTTACAACTTCATTCATTTAATAAATGGGTGAAAGATTTATCAAAAATAACTTACACGAAGAGCTAATAATACCGTTTTAAAATAGCAGTACTATAGCGCAAAATCTACTGAAACATTGCCACCATAATGAATGAATATGTTCCATTCATTGAATGAATGCATTTAGTGAATGTATGAATGTGTTGGCACTGCATACCTCTTAATAGACACGATAATGAATGAACGAGTCGCAACTCGCCTACAGCAATGGCGCCCAACAGTATTTCATAATGTCATTGCATTGATAAGCAGTCGCAGCTTTCACATTTAGATTTATGGACAATGGTACAATGAAACGATTTTACAAATGTAGGTGTCTAATATAAGCTGTATTTAACTTGGAACATATTCGTGAACAAGATGTTACGCCTTTCCAGTATGGACGGTGGCGGTGACCGTGCCTGGTGGGCCGCTCAACTATTAATTTTGGGAATAATTACTCCACTACGACAAATATTTGATGTATTTGTTCTATTGTTACACATAATAAGGATAGCAGCTGTTGGTCTAGTGGTTAGTGACCCTGACTGCTAAGCTGGAGGTCGTGGATTCGATCCCTACCCAGGATAAAACTTTGTGTGACGAGTACGATGGTTTATTCTGTGTCTGGGTGTAATATCTTAAATATGTATGTATTTAGAAATATATAAGTATGTTTATCAGTTGTCTGGTTACCATAGTACAAGTTCTGCTTAGTTTGGGATCAGATGATATTGTGTAAGTTGTCCCAAGATATTATTATTATGTATGTCGTTTCCATATCACGGGACTATGGAGTCCCGGTCATTTGGGAGGCGTGCGTGGGGCCGAAGCCAACACGTAGAGGCCCGTTAGACACTTTAATCTAAAGGCTATGATTATTATTATAGCACACTAGTAAATTTAGGAGCTTACATACACGTATAGATACAGAGAGGTCCGTGACGAAGTGACGGCTGAGAAGATCGAGAGATCAACGAGGTTTGATTGAGAATGTCAATCCACTGATCCAAAATTAAAAACACTCATTTCTCGGTAAGCATATTAAGCCGTTGGACTTGCTACTCAGGTTTTATCGAATTTCTATCTTATGGAACTCAAATTAAGAGTGCATTTGTGTAAACGCACACACTTACTATGGAGTGTAAATTTCTCCTCCTTATTTTTAGTCTTTAATAAGGTTGGCCGCCTGACTGAAACTGGCTAGAAGAACGTTCGATCCGTAGCCTGGTTAAGGGTTAATAGACATACGACATTCATAGCGAATAGGGATGTTGACTGTCAAGTCAAATCAGTCTCTTTTTATGAAATGTCAAAACGACAAATTCTATAGAAATGTGTATGGAATAGGAACCTATAATGTTATAAGTTCCTATCGTCAAATCATTACTTTTAATATTCATTTCCATGCTTTTAAATTCAAAAACATGTTAAAATGTTAAATAACAGTTATTTCCAGAGTATTTAAAGATCTACTATTACCTGATTAATATAAAAAAAATACTTTTATTGTAGCCAACTACCCAATTGGGTTGCGGATGACAGTTCGGTTACTTACCTACTTGTTGACTGGTGTTGATTACCCAAATTGCTGATGCTGATGAGATATTATCATCCAAATCTATTTTTTTTTCTTCTCATGCATTATGGACTTCTTTTAGAAAGAACTAGAAACTTTCGACTAAGCAGCTTTTTTCACATTATGTTTAATATTTATTAAAATTAGCAACTCCTGTTTCACTACTTGTGAGATGGAATTTTCAAAAATCCGTTTATAGTGGATGTGTACAATTGATAACCAAACCCATAAACTGTAATGTAGTCCCTTATCCCACGATTTTATTTGTTTGCAGGCTGGAAGGTTAGACGAATAAAAGCGTAACATTCAGTCAGGGCTAAAAAAACTATTTATAATTATTTGAAGATAGAATAAGGAGGTTATGTTATATAAGTTGTTTGTATTTTTGTTAAAGGTTGTATAGTCCTCACGATCAATTATAGTTCCTAAGATTATAGCGTTCAACAAACAAGCAAACTCTGACAACAACAGCTTTTTAATATTAGTATAGATTAGTGTAGATTTCTTAGTCATGGCCTGCATGTAGTATGTATCCTTATGACACTACTGTCGATAGCGCCTGTTCCTCTTCTGACACGTTTCAAATTAGGAATTCAATAGACACGACATATGCCTACGACTTATTGCAATATTTAGCGGTACGTGACCCATATCAGACGTGACCGATACTCTTCCTAATGTCATATAATCCTTTGTGAGAAGTATAATAGTGGGAAAAGGTTTCCTTATCAAATAACGTAAAAAGGAAAATGATACGTGCTTGTATTAAATGGCAAACGACAGAAATATGTTTTCCTGGGTTTGATTTTGATATTGATTGGTACTGAGAAATGTAGGCCATAGGCTTTGAGAATGATTTGTAGGTGTTTCGCAGGGGTTTTTCTAATAAACATTTACCAACCTGGAAAATAATATTTGATTTGTAATAAATTATAACCTCCCCCACGTAGCTTTATTATATATCAATAAATAACTTTGTTATATAAGTTTTGAAAAATATTCAATTTATTAATTCTTAATCACCTACCAAAATGGCTGACTGCCTCTGTGGCGCGGTGGGAGTGAGTCCGACTGCTATACAAGAGGTCGTTGTTGTTGGGTTGGATTCTCATACGGGACACCACTTTATTTGATCTACAAATTGTTGTTCCGAGTTTGGGTGTACTTAGTGTCCGTGACTTGTATGTTTGTAAAGTCCCCCTAGATACAGGGCGTGTACACTACTGCGGAATCCGTGTTAAAAAAAACAGCCTACAGAATAATTTACTAAAGTAAAATCGTTGTTTATATCTGACAAAGAAACATCGATTTTAATCCGGGGTCTCTCAGATGTGTGTAAATGGCTGTGTGACAAAAGTACGTGGTGATGGGTTAATTTGTATTTTATTTTAAAAAAAATATTTTATGTAGGTATATCGTGTAATGTATAGAAGCCAAGGTTAGTAGTATATAAAAATCACCCTGTATGTTTTGTAAGAAATTATTAATAGGTTACTAAAAATCAAACTTGACTTACCTACGTAATAATTTCATATTAATCGGCGACAATTTAGCCACAAGTACTATATCAATGCAATATGGAGAATTAAAAAAAAATTGACAATACATAATGTCAGGTTTAAAATCAGATAATCTGTACTAATATTATAAAGCTGAAGAGTTTGTTTGTTTGAACGTGATAATCTCAGGAACTACTGGTCCAAATTAAAAAATATTTTACTGTAGTTTAATTTTGAGAAACCAATCTATCTCATTATACCACCACCAGACAAAAAGTAACGTATATTGTAGATTCCGGCCTGTAATCTACAATACGAACTTTGGCTTCCTAATATTATAAAGCTGTAGAATTTGTTTGTTTGGTGTTTGAACGCTATAATCTCAGAAATGACCTGAATTGAAAAAATCTTTTACTGTTTGATAGCCCATTTATCGAGGAAGGCTATATAACATCACGCTACGACGAACAGGAGCGGAGCAACAATGAAAAATGTTGCAAAAACGGGGAAAAGTTATGCAGGCGAAATTGCGCGAGTCAACTGTTATCTATACTAATATTATAAAGCGAAAGAGTTTGTTTGTTTGTTTGTTTGTTTGTTTGTTTGTTTAAACGCGCTAATCTCAGGATCTACTGGTCCGATTTGAAAAATTATTTTTTGTTGGATAGCCCATTTATCGAGGAAGGCTATAGGGTATATAACATCACGCTACGACTAATAGGAGCGGAGAAGCGACGAGAAATGTTTCAAAAACAGGGAAAAATTACGCATACGAAGTTGCGCGGGACAGCTAGTATTCTATATTTTGTATAATGCATCCATATTGTTAAAGTTTTTTTTTAAAACTAGTTATAAACCAGCAAAATATAGCAAACATATTTATACATTTCACCAATGAATTAGTGATGTGGGTACTATTATTTCTATATTATGGATGAAACGGGATCCGTACCTAATACTTAACCGGGCTAAAGGATGCTATTCCACAAGGGACATGTCCTTCGAACATAGGCCACCGTGACTGAACATAGTGTAACATTTTGGCCGGTTTTACCTAAACATGGGTATGTTGGGGTAAAACAGACCAAAATCGTCTGTCCTGTTGTGCCTTCAATTAAGTAGCATCCGTAGGGATTTTTACACACTTCAAATGTAAGCCTCTTTGGCTTACTGCCGTAGGGAGAGGAATGTGTTTCCATGTTAAGTTACTCTTTTTTAATTAAAAGTTAGTACGCAAACTAACACAGGTATATTTATTTTGTTTTAATAACGAACTGTTTGATGAAATGCTCTTTTCATATTTGGATAGAGCTTGCCTCTATTCAAACACAAATAGAATATTTCATGGAATATCGTAATATTAAAACGTTACATGGCAATAAAATAAATGTTGATTCACGGACACTGTGTCAGATTTTGAGACATACAGAAAATTGACAAGGGATTTTTTTTTACATACATGTCAATTTTTTTAAGTTATATAAATAAGATTTCCCTAAATGTACTGTGTAAAAAATAAACGCTTTTTGTTTCTTTTTTTTTCTTCTTTCTTTAAGCAGTAAATATATTTTTTAAAGGGTCGGCAAAGAGCCCGTGGCACCCCTAATGTCGCAGGCATTCATAGGCAACGGTAACCACTTAACATCATTTGCTGTTTGCCACCATCGTAGCATAAAAAAAACAGGACAACAGGACTCGTCCACCAAGGGTTCCTTACACACTAGCAACATATCTTTATCTACACTAATATTATATAGATGCAAGATTTGTATTTTTGTATGTTTGTAACAATTAAACTCAAAACCATCTGGACCGATTTTAAAAATTCTTTCACCAATAGAATGTTACATTACCCCTGAGTAACATAGCTAAGCTAAATTTATTACTAGAAATAATTAAGAATATTTTTGTGTGAAGCCGGGACAGACCGCTAGTTATAAATAATTCAGGAATCGAGTCTCGCAGTTTTTTAAAGACTATATTTTTTATTATTTAACTAGCTGTCCCGTGCAACTTCGTGTGCGTAAATTTTCCCCGTTTTCGCAACATTTTTCATTGCTGCTCCGCTCCTATTGGTCGTAGCATGATGTTATATAATCCATAGCCTTCCTCGATAAATGGGCTATCTAAAAATGAAATAATTTTTCAATTCGGATCAGTAGTTTCTGAGATTACCGGGTTCAAACAAACAAACTCTTCAGATTTATAATATTAGTATTGATTCCAAATACAGAAGACAGGTATTACGAGTTCTTGCCGGCAAAACTAGCGATCAACTTTTTAAACATGTATCTCATTTGTTTACACGGATCTACATCTATTGTCCGTTTCTTTATACAGGGTGATTATAATATAGGTACTAATAACCTCCCGCTGGGGCTTCTTTACATTGAATTAAAAAAAAACAACCTAAAAAGGATTGTTTTTTTTATGATTTTGTTAGAAATTGACAATATTAATATGATATCTTAGAGTATATAGCTCAGTGTTGGATAATATTGGATAATTTTTCTACATTTCCTTCTAATATTTTAAGAAAGTTTGGGTAACAACAACAACATAAGAACCTACGGCGAGGTATGGAATTTGAAACTTTTGGCACTTGTGAGGGTTCTATCAGATAAATTTCAGTTCTTAACAGGATAAATATAAATTATGAAATAAACATGAAAAGTACAAGTTATCGGCCTACGAGCGTATGAGAATAAAGATTGTACTTCGCTTCGCAGAGTTTTTTTCTACTTATAAACTGACTTTCGCTCGTGGCTCCGCTCGCGTGATTTTCGCTTATCGCAATAAATATTTTTCTCAAACTATATCTATGCCAAATTTTATCTTAATTTTTTCAGAGGATTATGCGTGAAAAGATGATGGATAGACAGAGTTACTTTCTTATTTGTAAACACATTTGTCACATTTGTAGTTTTTCGGGCGGCAATGACGGTATTGTGATCCGTATCAAAATAGGAATACGAAATAACTGTATTTTCTTTTTTCTTACCTATAAATGTATTTTAACTTACATAGTAAACACATACAATTGAAGTAGCAGTAGTCTAATAGAACATACGTCGGTTTCATAACTGAGACGTTCGCATTCCACCTGTCATACTAACACTAGCAATTTAGTTTTTATTTAAATACGCTAAAAAGACTAAAATAAATTTTAACTTGAAAACCTTTACTATCAACTTATAATGTCATTACACAATTTATAGAAAGTACATTTTAAATAAACGATTAAAAACTATATTTAAACTAGATAGAAGTCTAAATAAAACTAAAATATATCCAAGAAATAGGGACCCCTGGGCATGGATCCACAAATACTGGCGGCATTTTCACGCTGTATAGCAATGCTGATGCGTTGTGCGAGGAAGCTGCCAGCTCTACGGTAGGTATTTAGCTTAGAAGTTAACAAGATTCCTAATAACGTGAGAACTAATTATCTTTTTTGTTAAATAACAAGTAAAAAATTCATCTATTTATCCCAGAAAAATATCGTTCGAGCCAAAAAAAAATGCCACATTTTCCACAAAACATTTTTCTTAAGCTCATTGGCGCTATAATGAGAACTTTGGCGTCTTGCCAGTAGTGTAGGTATCCCCTGAAAGTGTTCTAGCAATTGCCTGGCAATAACACAGGCTTTTATTTATCGTTACTAGTGACATTTTGTTGTTAGTACACGTTTACGTGAGCTCGTTTTGTTTTTGCTAAACAATTGGTGAAATATTGTTTTGGGGAATTATTCTGGCGATCTATTGTTTTAGAAAAAATGGTTGCGCGTTAAATATATAAACTTGTTGTGTTGTTTAAAAATAAATCTAGAAATATTTTATTTAAAAACATTTGGATAAAATATTTTTAATAAAGAACAAAGTTATATGAAATATTAAATTGCACTAATGGATCGGTCTGTAAAAAAGAGCTATTTATCAATCAATCATGTTTTTATAAATTTTGATAAAAAAAACTAATGGAAAAAAATAACGTTGTCCTCGTCGTACGTCTATTGGAAAGGAAAGTCCCAGTAGTTCAACTGGTAGAATTACTGTAATAGCGGGAATCATCCTTTTTCGGTCGACTGCTGGACAAAAATATCGCCAAATCAAGCAAATTTAAAAAACGGTGGTAGGTTTAGGTGGTATTATCAGTTGCTTTTAAAAAAAATACTAGGGGATTAAAGTGGGCATACTGCTGTTATTGATGTCATGTCAGTATATCTGTTCAAAAAGTAATAAAAAATAATTAAACCGACTTTAAAACTGTAATGTGTATATAATTAATAACTAAAAGGGAAAAGTTAAACAAGATACCTACAACAAAAGTTAAATTATGATTTTGGATTTGGCGCCATAAATAACAAACTTCAATTTCCAAGCATTTTATAAAAATAAGGTATTTTAGGTAATTCTGTAAAAAACGGGATAAGTACTTTTAAAGAAATACTTTTATCATTGTGTAAAATACAATTTTGTTTAAAGACGACTTTTTCAGTAGGGCATAAACCCTCTGTCGCGGGGAACTTTACAAACATACAAGTCACGGACACAAAGTACACCCAGACTCGGAACAACAATTCGTAGATCACACAAAATGGTGTACCGTGTGGGAATCGAACCCACGACCTCTTGCGTAGCAGTCGGACACACTCCCACCGCACCACAAAGGTAGTATTTACAATGATAAAAGTATTTCTTTATTGTTAAAATTTTAGTTTAAATATATTTTATTGTTTGAAGTGACAAAGAGCTCGCTCACGCATAGGTCACATAGCATCCACTTAAAAATCAACGCCGCCGTCGTTTCCAAGTATTTTGTATTGTTCTGACTGAATTATATTTCCATCAGCGAGACACAGCTTATTGTTGTTTTACACCATATTGATTTAATATTCATATTTTAATTTAATATCAGCTTTTACCCGCGAGTATGTCTGCGTTAATGTAGGTTATTGCGATAAAAACTCGCGTTTTCGCATTTATATATTACAGTTCACACTTCCCCATTAAAGTAATAGTTAGTATTCTTTGTCCAAGATCTGTCGGCAACAAAGGGATCTCCATAGTAACTCAATTTTTGTAACAAATAACAAAATGGCAGGGCACGTTAAATAATGACTTTCATAGGCAAATTTTTGCCACCTTGAGTTTCATTATTGTAATACGTTGGAGTCTCTCTTTAAAAAAAATGCCTATGGTACTCGCTGATAATGTAGCTTTTTATTGGTGAAATAATTTTAAAAATCGATTTAGCTGTTTTGGGGTGAAAGCGTATTATGATAGCTTACTGTCGTATTTGTGATTGTTACAAAGCATACGGTATACTGGATCTGAAGTACCAGCACAAACAAACTATATTTTCTAATCTATACTAATATTATAAAGCGGAAGAGTTTGTTTGTTTGTTTGCTTTGAATTCCTTTTTTGTTGGATAGCCCATTTATCGAGGAAGGCTATACGCTATATAACATCGCGCTACGACTAATAGGAGCGGAGTTGCGACGTGAAATGTTCCAAAACGGGGAAAATTTACGCATACGAAGTTGCGCGGGACAGCTAGTAAACAAAGCTATAAAAAGAAAAAAAAGAAAGAAAAAGCTGAAGTCTTTGTTTGAACGCGACAATCTCTGGAACTACTGGTTCGAATTGAAAAAATATTTTTGCGTTGGACGGCCTATTTATGGAGGAAGGCTATAGGCTATATAACATCACGCTACGACCAATAGGAGCAGAGCAGCAATGAATAATGTTGGAAAAACGGGAAAAATTTACGCAAACGAAGTTACGCGGCTCAGCTAGTTAACGATATATGGCAAAGAAGTGTTCGTATTTCGAATCTCCCATGTCTAAGGTAAAAATGCCTGTTGGGATGTTATATAGCCTATTGCCTTTCTCAAATATGGGCTATCCAACACAGTAAGTTTTATTAATTCGAACCAGTAGTTCCTAAGATCAGGTCATTCAACCAAACAAACAGACCCTTTAGCTTTATAATACTAGTATAGGTGCACACGAACTGCTTACTACTATATCAATTTGCGATAGCTAATAAAAATCAAATTATCAAAAATTCGTGTTACTTTTGTGATAGCTTTGTTTATCGTAACCAACTGTGTTGTTTACTATTTAATCAATTGAAAATGACATTGACATGTGCATGTACATGAAATGCCTAGCCAGATTCAAAAAGGATTACTTTTTATTAAAAAAGAATTTCAACTACTGCAAACCTTAGGTATCATGTTAAAATGACACGACCCTTGAGTTTGACCATACTTTCCTATGCAGCAAAATTTCTCACTTATTAAATAGATCATTCACTGCAAATGCGTTTACAAGAAAATGTAAACAATGAAATGCCTAATCAAATTCCAAACTAATTACTTCATGACAATTTAGTTACAGCCGATGCAAACATCAGATATTATATTGTGCGTAAATGATACAATTCTTGAATTTGACCACACTTTCCTATTACATATAGCTGCAACATCTCTTACTTATTTAATCAATAAAAGACTGCAAATGCGTATATAAGAAAAAGTAAACGATGAAATGCCTAGTCAAATTGCAAGCAAATTACGACAATTTAATTACAACTGTCACAAATATTATCATGTGTAAATGACACAACCGGCAACCTTAAATTTGACAACACTTTTATGTTATACATGGCTGCGACACTCCTTTAAATATTTAATACATAATTGACAAAAATTGCGTACCTATACAAGAAAATGTAAATGATGAAATGCCTAGCCAAATTCCAAACGAATTACTCCAGAACGAATTTAGTTACAGCTGCTGCAAAACATTTAATATTCTGGTCAGCAGATGCGGAACGATTCACAAATTCGACGCAATGCGCCACCTTCCAACCACCACGTGCTGTTAACGATGCACTTTATTTTACTAGGGATGTACATTCAACGAAAATCACTTAACATTCCCAAAATTCGAATATCTCCTCTACAAATATGTCAACAATAATGACACATTAAATAGAACTGGCTGTTGCCTGCGACTTCGTTTGAGTGGAAATTTAAATAAACAAATCTACTCCACGGAAACAGAACTTTTTCCGGGATAAAGTAGTAGTATTTGTTATTACATCTAGAACTATTTAGCCATTCTAGCGTGTTTGAGTAACAAACTAGGATTTCCAATCCCGGTATTGTGGGATACTGCGCTATTTTTGCAATCCCGCTGATGCGACAATCCGGCAGGATTTGCGGGACGTCTGAGTATTCCTACCAAGGATATTGTGATGACCACGATTATTTATCCTGTATCTGGGTGTAATTTATTTATTTCATGTATGTATTTATAATCATAGTAGCTGACCCGCGCAACTTCGTCTGCGTAAATTTACTCCATTTTTGCAACATTTTTCAAAAAAGTAAAATATTTTTTAATTCGAACTAGTAGTTTCAGAGGTCTTTGCGTTCAAACAAACCACAAACAAACTCTTCAGCTTTATAAGATTAGTATAGGTAAGTGTGTTTATCAGTTGTCAGGTTACCATAGATCAGATTCTGCCTGTATGAGCCTTTTTTCCCATATGTTTTTGTAATTTTTTTTGAGATCGCTGTGTGAGTTGTTCTAAAATATTAAAATACTATTATTACACTTGAGTTTGCCATAAAACTAAATTAAATATTTATATATCGGGGAGTTCAGTGGGTAAATACCTATAATCTATACTAATATTATAAAGCGGAAGAGTTTGTTTGTCTGTTTAAACGCGCTAATCTTGGAACTACTCGTCCGATTTAAAAAAATCTTTTTTTATTCAATAGCCCATTTATCGAGGAAGGTTTAGGGCTATATAACATCGCTACGACTAATACGAGCGGAGCAGCAATGAGAAATGTTTCAAAAACGGGGAAAATTTACGCAGACGAAGTTGCGCGGGACAGCTAGTTTACTTCTAAAGCCTTAAAAGGTAAACCGCTGACTAATGTGGAAGTCGAAGGGGCTTATTGTGCTGCTGGCTAGATTGCCTTTAAAATATATAGAAGTTTGGCGATTAGATTATAATATAGAACTTTTCCTACACAAACAAATCGAACTGAGTGCTGTTTTTTAAACACAACTCCTGCAACCCAAAGCCTCCCGAGATACAGGGTTTGTACCTTACAAACCCTGTATCGCAGGAGATTTTGTAAACTTACAATTTGTGAATCGCTCAAAGTGGTGTACCACTCATAATCATACACACTCTCCCCACGCCACCGAGGAATATAAATTCAATTAAGTTGATTATTTCGTTATTTTATCTACCTTTTACAAATAGTATTAATTTATATGCGGGATCTCGTAAATACTGGGACCCCGCGTGATTGTAATAGTTCTCCCGTAGATACCGGGATTACAGACAGGCTGCGGGATTTAAAGCCTTAATACAAACATATATATTAGAATATTCTATGATAAAATTAAGCTAACAGTCAAACAAAAAATCCTTAAACATCTATAGTTCTTACACTTATTATGGAGCATTAATACATTAATATATTTTTAAACCAAACAAAAACTTTTTACTTATGACAACTTTTATACGTTATTTTAAATATTTTTCGTATAAACCTTCAAAGTATTATCATATATACTTGTATTAATGTATTGATTATATGACGAATATATTTTAAATAGAATACCAATCAATTAATAAATATCAAGATGTAATAACGTACAATCTCAAGCTAAAAAATTGTTCTATCACATTTAAGTACAGTTTAAACAACTTTGAACAGCTAAAGAATGGTATTTTATTTCATAACCACAAAAATAAATGTACCTTCTAGCCACTCAGCTGCTGTCAAGTCTCTGAATCCATGAGTATCCAAACAAAATCCCAGTCAGCTTTCATTTCACTTCCAATAGCTCACAACCCTCATTCATAATCCCCATTTCACCTAATAAGAAGATGGACGAACCGAACAATTTTACCTGATACCCCACTTAAGTCAGAACCCAACCCGCCCTTGACTTTATAAGAATCTAAGAATTACACTACATTTGAGACAACAAAATTTCATCCCTCTCCTGTTGCGTATTACGGTCCAAAACCAGCTTTTGGCCCGTTTCCAAGATGGTCTGCCAAATGACGGTCAGATAATGACCTTCAGCTGTTCGATCGATACCGTATTTTGCAACTACGCGAGCGGACTTTAGATATTTTGGCGTTAAGTGAAATTGGTTCACCTGGTTGACCTATTGTTTTTGATGATAGAATAAATAATAAGGTTTTTTTTGATAGGTTATTATAGTTAAAATTAAATCAAGACGAATGAACACTCCCTCATTCACATATTGAATTAATACGAAATCTTAGTCTAAGAACAGACTTTTGCAAGTTTCATCCTTATACGAGCACATTCACCAAGTTTGTATCTTATTTAGTCGATTAAGTATTGCAACAAATCACCCAGATGACTCGGGAAAAACTAAGTACTTGATAAGTCTGTTTTGATCACATGTATCACTTTTCTATTCTTAATATGAATATTAAAAAATAAGACAAAATATCAATCTAAACGTACCCTAAATTGCAATAAAAACGTGATAATGGACAGATAATAAGTTTTCCTCCTTGAAAGAAGATGTTTTTGAAAATAGTTTACCAAATATATCATTACCATTCATCCGACGAAAATAGAACGATGAGTTCTTTTGGGGAAATGCCAGGGGAGAGACAATGAAAGGACTGTGACCTTGCACTTTGTGAACTTGAACGGCGACGTCGCGTCGCCTTCAGTCGCAGACATTTTGGCGTCTGATATTTACTGGAACGTTGTAGGGGTGATTCGTATTAGTAACAGATAAACGGAATAGGTATTAACAAATATCAATATGTAACTGGTATAAACCTGGAACAGTTACTTGTCCTTACAAGTAACTGTTCCTGAATAAAGTACTGAGAATACAGAAATAAAGTTTTAAACATACTCTGTTACTACTTCAACTCCTCAACTACAACTTTTAAAGCAGCGGTAGCTTAATGGATAAGGCATCGGTTTCGCAATCATAAGGTCCCGGGTTCGAATCCTACCCATTATACTACCGACGTGAACCCACTCCTAACACAAGCCTTTGAGCTTAGCTGAAGGAGTTAACAAAATTGCTAGTAATGTGGGACTCAATCTCACATTGCTAGTTATCTTTATAAAAAAAATGGTAACTGCTTAAACAGATTAAGTGAGCATGAAGTGATAATTTCATCTGTTGTGTGTGTCTTTTTATTGTATCAATGTAAATATGAAACACAGGTACTTCCTGAAACATTTTAGAACTGAATTATTTTGTTATTGAATTTTGGAACAGTTATTTTGCGATCTCAGGAACAGGTATTTTTCTATTACAGCTCATCCCTAGAACATTGTGTTAATATTTATTATGACAGGTCTGGGGTCTAAGGTTTTATTATCTGGATGAAGTTCTAGAAAAAATATGAAAAGATAATCTTGGTTTTATTCTTTTTAATATTTGCTGTATAATAGGGCTTTGTGACTGACGGGAGATAATTGAAATGTGATTAGAAGTAGGTATTTATGTTCAGTTTTGACATGGTTTTCTATTGTAGTGTAAATCTTTTGTTTAAGCATTTCTGATGATGAATGGAGATAAGATAAATGTTGATAAACCTTTGCGATTTGTACACATTATGAAAATACATATATAACGGGTCTTAATCGCATGAATAATTTAAGGTAAAACACCTTGTCTTTTGCCCGATGTTTCGCTGAAACGTCAGGCAAAAAGCAAGGTATTTTACCGTAAATTATTCACGTGATGGAGATAAAATAGTTTGATTATAAACACTAAAAATATTTTTTGGAAAAGTTTTTGTTTTATTTACAGTTATTATAATTTTCTCTGTAATTTGCATTACTTATAACCAGATTTTAAAATGCCTGAACTAGAATTAAGTGCGATGTTCATTTTCGTAGCACTTGCTACGTTTAATTGTAGCCCATTCTACGAAACGCTACAAATCATAGTCTAAACATAAATATAATACAAAATATAATAAAATATATGTTTTATCTCCAGAATATCGTTTGTATAATAAAATAAGATATTATACTTATTTACCTAAAACCAAAATTATAATTTCGTTTCCTAAGACCTAAATACCTTATTTCGTATTCAAAATAAATCCCCAATATACTTTCCGATACTCGTTCCAAACAGTCTAAAGATTCAAGGGGACTTCAAACTTTACTTACTCAGTCAGGACTCAGCTTAGTAAAGGTTTTGTCAAAGACTTTTCTTTGACGATCACGTAACGGATTTACTGAATGTAAGTTTGTTGACTAAACTATGTTAAACTAGCTACAGCCAGTGGTTCGATCTGAGGAAGTGTGTTGATTTCTTGAAAAAAATGTAGTTTTCTGGTTCGTTAAATGTATTTTAAGTTATAAATGAAAGAGCTTAGACTTTTTTTGGAATTCATCTGCCATGCCTCTGGTTTATGCAAATATCCACGGGTAATCCTATCCCATTTTTTTCAAATATCTTTATTGTTTGCTATCAACCAAAATTGTGCGATCTGCTAAGGATCTTTTCTTGCTCGTGAATTACAATGATATGGAAGTCTTTATATATACGTCGAACTCAGATCAGTTGGAGCAAGAACAACAAGTTTGGGTGGGGATTCCTTGTAGATGTTACTTTAAGATGGT
Organism: Herminia tarsipennalis; assembly: GCA_945859575.2. Lineage (NCBI taxonomy): Eukaryota > Metazoa > Arthropoda > Insecta > Lepidoptera > Erebidae > Herminia > Herminia tarsipennalis. The sequence continues at coordinate 13,999,714 of OX243855.2, forward strand.
TATGTGGTACAATATAGACGGGGCCGCAGCAAGCCGGGTTTCATTTGCCCTGCCCGGGCTACCGACTGCTTCCGGACGCTTAGAATCTTATGCTAAGACGAAAAAATTGGTAGTTCTAAGCCATAAGCGTCTTGGTCGGTACCACAACAGTGTTATTTATTTTTTCGTGAAATAGCAATGTTAACGCATCACTGTGCTTCGGTTGAAGGCCTCTGTAGCAAGTGTAGTTACTGAGTAAATGAGATTTGCGAACTAATGTCTCAAATGGCTTTTGTGCTTTGTGCTTTGTGCATTTGGGGTAATGCCCATAATCACCCCGCTGGGCAGGCGGGTTGGCTATCGCAGGGTGTAGCTTTCGCATCATCAGGTGGAGTGCAGGTGGAGTGACGGGCACTGAACTGTTACTTTAGCTACGCCTTAAATTGGGATGGTTATGCCGCCACCAGTCGGTCGCCAGAGCCTCGTTCGTTGTACAGCAGGATGTACCGCGTTCAGGTGAGGTTGGCTTGGAGCGAAAGATGTTGGAACGCCCCCTTACATCCCACCAGATTAGCAGGCTCAAGTGGCAGTGGGCTGGCCATATTAGCCGAAGAACCGACAACCGTTGGGGTAAACGAGTTCTTGAGTGGAGACCGCGTCTCGGCAAACATAGTGTAGGACGCCACACAAAACTATCTGATCCTAAACTAAGCAGAGCTTGTACTATGAAAACCAGACAACCGATAAACATACTTAAATATTTCTAAATACATACGTATTATAGATACCACCCAGACACATAATAAACCATCATGCTCATCACTCAAAGGTTTATCCTGGGTGGGGATCGAACCCACGACCTCTTGCGTAGCAGTCGGATACACTCCCACCGCGCTACAGAGGCAGTCAAGATAGAACGAAGATAGAACAAAGTGGCGTGCAATTAAAGAGGCCTATGTCCAGCAGTGGACTGCGGACACAGGCCTCTCCAATTGACTAACTCAAATGAGGAGCGCGGTGCGGTGACATTCAGATCTTTGCCAAACAAAGATTTCGGTGGCATTGATACTGTTATGGGCTAGCGTGACGCTTACCATCATGCGCACAACCTGCTCGTCTCTTCATTTAGTTATATAAAACAATGTTCAAACACTGCTAAAATTTTGTAAAGAGCCATATGCAAGGCTTAAACAAATTATAATAAACTTCTACTCCGTATAACTTCTTCATAATATCAAAACTAAAACTACTATAACTATAAAAACTAGTTTTGATATTCACCCGTTCACTTTGCCATCAGTTTGTTGAGGGCTCATTCTTATTACGAGGTAGGATGAGCCGCGAATACAAAATGTCAGATGCATAATGTATGACCTAGTTCACATTAGAGAGTTGCGGGATCGTATTAGGGGCGAGCCGCGTCTCGGAACGAATGCAGCTGATTGGTTTAGGTTTCTACTTAAGCAAGCTTGATTCTGCATCTGAGGGTGACTTCTATTGAGTGTCTTTTGGCTTAGTTCAGGTTAAGCTAAAAGTATAAGTAGTTTAAGTAAAACATGACAAAAAATATCTTAATAGCTTTAGTCTGTGGCTCCGTCCGCGTGGATGACGGTTATCACGTCACGATTCCCTTTCTCCTTCCCGATTTTCCAGGGCTTAAACTATCTGCATCCCAAATGTCATCTAAATAAGTTCAGTGATTTAAACATGAAAACTTTTCCTTTCACATGTATAATATTTGTTTGGATTCTGAATACTGAAATTATTCGTTTTAGCGCAAGCTTTGCTTATATTTAGATGCTTATGTCTATTATGTGTATATTAGTCCACATAATATACTTTGTTATAATATTTACTTTTGAAGTGAAACCTTTAGCGGCGTTGTGCACTTTTTAGGTATGGGTAAAAAATGTTAAACTCGCGTCAGGATCACGTGATCGTAAGATTGGTGGATTGGTGGGAAGACATGTGGGAAATCAGGCGATCTAGAAACCAGAAGACCTCGGTTCGAGTTCAAATGGTTATTTCTTCAGTATTATTTTAATTTTGTTTTTGAATTTGTGTTATAATATTTCAGATTTTTTATTTATTTGTCTTGTCGTTGTCATTGGTATGTTTGTGTACGATATCGCAATAGATGAATATTGTATATAACCATATAAATGATAGTACTTTTATACTGATAAAAAATGTATTTCCTAACCATTTCAAAATGCACAACGTTAACGTTGCACGTTAATGTTCAAGTTTTCACTTCTACTGGCACTCCCGGCGTGCAACCCGTTTCTTTTTACCTAAGCTACACGTTCCGGTTTCAATCCGGTCTAGCGACGGCTACCCGACGCGAATGTATAGCGACTACCGTACATCGGCATACACTTCGCGCCAGGTACCCAGCGCCGGACCGGATTGAAACCGGAATGTGTGAAAATAACCTAAACTAAGCCATAAGTACGTTCTTTTTATCTTAACTTGAATATTCAGAATCCTGACATTGGTACTTGCTATTCAATGTCGCCGTGTGTGGTTTTAGTTTATTTTTAATACTTCAGCCTATCAGCAGGCAGAACGTGACGGACCGTGACACTTAGCCTATCAATAGGCGAAACGTGACGGACCGTGGCACTTTTTCGTGCGTGCACCCGGTAATTTTATTTATAAGACGTTATCATGTCTTATAAATAAAATTACCGGGTGCCTCTGAAAAACCAAATGTTCTTAATATCCCGGCGACGACAGTTCTGCGCGAAGTTTCTCTATGCCAAGTTGGATTTCCGTTTAATCAAACTATTTAAGCGATGGAGGGAATCTAGTGCATACCTACATTACATAGGTTGCCATACATTCTTGTTCACTGTAAACTACCTACGTCTTCTATGCAATTAGCTCATCTAAGTTTATAGGTAGTTAATCGGGAACCGATCCATTAATTTCTTGATTAAGTCAACAATTTAACTATAGGTTATTAGGAGATAATATGCTGTATCAGAAATGCACAGATGAATAGAGTCCAATGATATTGGTCTTATCGCAATTAGTCTGCATACTAATTGTTTAGTCGGGCAATCTGATAGGGTGGATTGAAAAGTTCGCGGCCTCAGCAAGAAAACAATATAAAATATAAACAAAAGTAATTTTATTTTTCCACGTAATCTCCACTTAACTCAATGCACTTCTTCCATCTGGTTTCCAACGCCTGTATGCCGGTCATAAAAAAAGTTTCTTCAAGGCCTTCAAAAAAGTCACCCACCGCGGTTTCAACCTCCTCATTTGATGAAAATTTTTGACCTCCAAGGTGTTTTTTAAGGTTTGGGAATAAATGAAAGTCCGAAGGTGCCAAATCAGGGGAATAGGCGGGATGGGGCAGTAATTCAAAGCCACAATTACGAATTTGAGCCATTGATTCAACAGACGTGTGAACGCGTGCATTATCCTGATGGAACAACACTTTCTTGCTGAGTAGTCCTGGCCTTTTCTCTTTAATCGTTTCACGCAAATGACGTAAAAGGGTGCAGTCATAAGCAGAGTTTATAGTCTCACCTTTTGCAAGGTAGTCCACCATGATGACACCCTTAGCATCCCAAAAAACTGACGCCATCACCTTGCCAGCTGACAAAATTGTTTTGGCTTTTTTTGGAGTCGGTTCATCAGGTTTTTTCCACTGCTTGGATTGCTGTTTTGACTCTGGGGTGTAGTGGTGTACCCAGGTTTCATCCATTGTAACAAATCTGTCCAAAAAATCTTGTGGATCAGTCTCAAACATTTCCAAACTGTCGCGAGAAATCGTGAGCCGTATTCGTTTTTGTTCAACTGAAAGCAATCTGGGGACCCACCGCGCAGAAACCTTAGAAAATCCAAGTTCATTGACTATGATGTTTTGTGTTCGTTCATATGAGATGCCAATAGTGTCAGCAATCTCCCTGATGGTCAATCTCCGATCTGCCAATATCAGATCACAGATTTTCCCAATGTTTTCTTCAGTCGTAGACGTCGTAGGCCGGCCGGAGCGAGGGTCATCTTCAATACTCTCTCGTCCGCGTTTAAATTCTGCAACCCACTTTTTCACAGTCGTATACGATGGAGCAGATTCCCCCAATGTTGTTGACATATCTTCGTGAATCTCTTTTGGAGTCAGTTTTTTTTTTAAACAGGTATTTGATGACCGCACGTTGCTCAATTTTCTCCATTCTTTAAAAACGCTGCACTTAGGCTCACAAAATTCAGTCTAATTTAAAAACAGATAATGCTATTGTGACAGAATTTTACAATGTGACAACCAGAGAGTAAACAAATCGAATGAGGTCAGTTACATTAAAATAAGTCAAGTATTTATGTGGTAGGCCGCGAATATTTCGATCCACCCTCGTAATATGTTTTGTTATAGTTATATTGGACAATGTGATTAGATCAAAGCTTCAAGCAATTCAAAATTCGAAAACTTAAACCATAGATTAAGGACTTTTAGATGTATATTTGTAAGGTCCCCCACGACTGGATAGACAGACAATATTCGAGGCAGTGAAAGCTATCTTTAGCATATCTTTAACGAATTTAATCAATTAAAGACTACACAGAATACACAGAATTTTATTAAAAGTATTGTCAATTACGCCTTCAGGGCACATTTGTAGCAAAAAAAGAGTATTGCTTTCTGATATTTGCTGAGAAAAATGCTCCTAAAATCGAATTTCATTTAGGTCAGAATTCAATATCAGACCCGGACTTTTAAAATTCATGAAGGCTAAAGTCTATCGTGAAATCAAATCCTAATCGTTTTACTTTCACAAATAGACGTAAAATATCCTATTTCAGAGAACCTTTCCCTATACCTAGTTAGGTTAAGGAGTAAAAGGATTTTTACCAAATCTATTTCAGTCATTGCATGAATAAAATGTGTAGTGAATATTTTTTTAAATTGTGTGTATGTACTAGCTGTCCCGCGCAACTTTGTATGGTTACTTTTTCCCCGTTTTTGCAACATTTTTCATTACTGCCTATAGCCTATAGCCTTCTTCGATAAATGGGCTATCCAACAGTAAAATAATTCGGACCCGTAGTTCCTGAGGTTGCCGAGTTCAAACAAACAAACAAACTCTTCAGTTCTATAATATTAGTATAGATTAGGTAACAACTGATTTAGCATTGCCACACAACGTGGCAATGCTGCCAGCCTTCTGGGCAATATACCAGTTGACATCGATGGGGAAATTTTTCGACGCCTAAACTGGTTGTGCATCACCTTTTTATGTAACCCCTTTTTTGTATTATTTTCTGGTAAATAATGAGTAAATAGTTTTATTTTGAATTATTTTTAACAAAGTTATTTCCTAGGGTAACAATTTGATATTAGGATGTGATCCTAAAGAAGAAATTGATAGTTTTATACGCAGATTTAGTGAAGCCGATAGAAACACTGAGTTGATTTTGATAGAGCTCTTGAACCCAATTTACCCTTTTCTTTCGATTTAGTACATACTAAATCGAAATAAAAAGTACGCATCTATAAAATAAAGATATAATAGCAATCACAAAAAAAATAGAATGTTGGTTTAGATTGTGGAGGCCTTGTCATGAACCTATCTACTACCAGCGAACTTTTAAACTATGCTGCACATTAGCAGTGTGTCCAATAAATAATGGCTTTACCTAAGCTATCGCGCCTTGCCGATTTCATAGTTTATATTACTGCTTAAAACTATCACAAGGAGTTTAAATTTGTTGTTCAAATATATGTGAATACCTACGTGCAACGTGAATAGCAACGTATAACAGAAAGGTGTGGTTATATTTAAGGGTTGGTATGTGCCATGATACTGAGTGCACATATTTAATTTTACCAAAATCTGAGTTACCTTATTAATTATTTTTTTATTAATTTATGTATGAATGAAAAGTTATCCAATAAACTTTTTAAGTCATACTTTTGTATGATTTAAAAAAATCTATGCCGCAATAGGCCAATCGAATTTTGCACCAGAGGAGGTGTGATATATATGCTTTAACTATAAAGCAATCAGCTATGACACCGTTGTAGGTGCAATACATACAACACACACTATCCGCTGCTGAAATTTGACCTCACCTTTATGATATACGTTGTTTAAAATATCATAATTAATAAGCAAAATATGCCTATATATGGTATACATTGACTGCTGTATTACTATTGGTATTTTCATTAGGCTAGCCTGTATTGAGAAGACCATATGTTAATTTATATAATAAAAATATGTAGTATCGTTGGCGGTGGTGGTTGGTGATACTATTAATTAATGGAATCACAGGGCAAAGAAATATCACAAGTGTGTGTGCTTCTTTTACTTGATAGACAGATGACTGTCTTATATCAACGTTACGTCTTAGAACTCCTTTACATCTACGTATCTGTGAGTTTGTTTGTTATGCTTTCACGCGAAAACTACTTAACCGATCATCATGAAACTTTGTACACATATTCTTGGAGGTATTAGCAGTAACATAGGATACTTTTTATTAAGAAAAAACAAATATTTTTTATAAATCGACATACACGCGGGCGGAGCCGCGGGCGAAAGCTAGTAGTCTATAGTTCTATTCTTAAAACTAACCTAACAATACAGTCGTTAAATGACCCTTCGCCCACAGATGGCGAATCGGATGTCTTTTGCATACATAACTATTTAAAACTATACAACGTGATGATAAAAAATCAACCCTACAACTGGCACACATAACTATCTTAACTATTACTATCTACACGACATGGTTAAAGGTAAACATTCTAAAATCTAAAATACCACAAATATGATATTAAAGTATATTATATAAAATTACAAAGTATTTAAACAATAAAATTAAACGAAACATTTTAGACTGGGCACTGCAATTTAAACTTAAATAAATATTCTAAATGGAATTCTTATAAGTAGGTAATTAAGCAAAAAGTAATCTATACTAATATTATAAAGCGGAAGAGTTTGTTTGTTTGATTGTTTGTTTGTTTGTTTGTTTAAACGCGCTAATCTCAGGATCTACTGGTCCGATTTGAAAAATTCTTTTTTTTGTTGGATAGCCCATTTATCGAGAAAGGCTATAGGCTATATAACATCGCGCTACGACTAATAGGAGCGGAGAAACGACGAGAAATGTTTCAAAAACGGGGAGAAATTACGCATACGAAGTTGCGCGGGACAGCTAGTACATAATAAAATTATGTTAAATTTAAAATGAGGCATGTGAATAATATATACATATTAATAAGTTAATTACTATTAAAAGTAAAGACACTGGGGTAGTATAAGATGGGTACTGTTTGTTACCCCAAAAGTTTTACATTTATTTCTTTGAAACAAATGTTCTGTGTGAAACAGATGAAAATAAGTAGGTAACAAAGATAAACGACGAACCAGAACTGCAGATGGTTCCAAATCTCTTTGAATAAGTTAGAAGGTTGTGTAAACTAGACTTTATATTACTGTGACTGCGCTTTCTTATATAAAAGCTTTCGAGATTGCATAATGAAGTTCAGTTCCTAGGTTAGAGTAAGAAAATCTTATCTACATTTAGCACTTCGTGCTTTATTTGTAGTAGAATCGATTTAAAATGTTCTTAACTTGGTAGAATAAGGAGAGTGAGTTAGAAAATTGTGTTATATTAGACCCAATTTGACTAAAATAATAAATTAGCAATGTTTCTAGGGTAAAATATAAACAGACACACAATGATCATTTTGAGACATATTCTACATATATTTTTAATCATTTAAATTTGCATAAACAGTCTCGAACCATTTTAAGACTGTTGTGTGATATTTGCGTTGATATTCTGAAATAACATAGGTATTATGCAACATCTAAAACAAAAAGCGACACCGAATGTGTATTAAGCCAAAACAAACTTGATTTAAATGTTTATTTTTCTTGTCAACAGATGGCGTCTTCAGGAACGAGGTAGAAACGCGCGGGCGCGGTACGGAGTCAGCGTTCCTCCACGAGCTACACTCGACGCTGGCGCCCCCTGCCGCGCCCGAACACGACTGGCAGCACACCGTCACACTCATATTCAAAGGCCTCGTCTTCACAATCATCATCCTCGGAGCCCTCTTCGGAAACGCCCTCGTCATCATCTCAGTACACAGACATAGAAAACTTCGCGTCCTGACAAACTACTACGTCGTCAGCCTGGCTGTAGCTGATATGCTCGTCGCATTATGCGCAATGACCTTCAACGCTAGCGCCGAGCTGACTGACGCCTGGCTATTTGGTCCTATCGTCTGTGATATCTTCAACTCCCTCGACGTATACTTCTCTAGCGCCTCAATACTTCACCTCTGCTGCATATCCGTTGACAGATATTATGCCATTGTCAGGCCCTTGGAATACCCAGTTACAATGACTCATAGAACTGTTTGTTTTATGCTAGCAAATGTCTGGCTGTGGCCAGCATTCATCAGCTTTGTGCCAATATTTATGGGATGGTACACAACCGAACAGCATCGAAATTTCAGATTAAAACATCCCGATGTTTGTATATTTAAGGTTAATATAGTCTACGCTATCGTTTCGTCAAGTGTTTCGTTTTGGATACCAAGTGTGGTGATGATATCGATGTATTGTCGAATATTTAGAGAAGCAATCAGACAACGAGAAGCTTTAACGAGGACTTCGTCAAATATTCTTTTGAATTCTGTTCACATGAAGCATACTTCTCATACAGCTCATCACTCTCACTATTTGCATCCAGATAGAAGACCTTCTGATATAAGTCCAAACTACAGCACGTTTACAGAAGTAGGGCCAGAGGAGACTGAGTTTGGTGGAGAAGTGGTCATGGCTTTGGGAGATATATGTCCAAGTAAGGAAGCCAGTCCGAGGAAGTCTGTAAATGTGAGCTGTGATACGGCAAGTTCTGGATATTGTTCTGGGGGGTCTAATAAGAGGTCTTCGAGTGCGCAGGCACCACCACCTGGCTGGAGACCGAGCTGTTCATCTGCTGTTGCAACGAGAGATTTGGCAAAAGCTGCTACCGAGCTCAATGCACAAGGTAAGACATAAAAGATGTTTCTTTTAGAATTTTGTTAACTTTCTGCCAAATATTTTTACTGTATAGAGACAGAATGTTAAGGATAAACTGAAATTCTCGCTGAAAGGAAAATTATTCCCACCTCGCACCCGGCTAAGCTTCGGATCGTCTTCAAAGTCTTTAAGTACTCTTCTAACATTATCTGATCCTTTTAACACTTTTCCAAGCTGAATACTGGATTTATTTTGGTTATATTCTGAAATAAAATGTCTTGAATAGTTTTTGAGAGATAGCAGTAACAATTCTGGTTTATCGGAAATCCTGTTGAAGACACTTTGAATAAAATTTTGAATAGTTAAGACTTGTCAGCCTTTTATTAAAATTAAACAATCTAGTAAAGGTTCTACTACGTACCTTTCTGTTTATCTAACTCGGTTGTCGTTTTAATCAAAATTTTGTTTTTTATTTGTTTACTTACATTCATTAAAATTAAAAAACGATGGTTAAATAATTGCTTTCAAACAAATTGGACCAACGAATTCCAACAAGCACTGATAAATTGCTGGCACTACAAATTCAAAAGAATCCCATTAATTTAACATAACGACCGCATTTCGCGCAAGCCAACTCTGATAAGAGACTCGAGTATATTTCTTTGAAAGCATCTGGTACGGCAATAGTACTTAAGCTATTAATATCCGGGGTTCAGACCAAGATTCTCCACAGTCTGAACTAATACAGATAATAAATCGAAACTAGTCGGTGTACGACTAAGGCTTTAAGCACACTGGCGTGTTCAACTTCAAATTCAAGTAGATTAGGTAGTTTTATTGCGATTACTTCCTTCGTTTCGTTTTGTTGGTATAGTATTAAATTTTCATTTTATTTTGAACGTAGGCTTTTGTAGATTCCAATTGAGTTTAAATTTATATTAGCCGTAGATAGCTGCCATTACTTGTGTTCCACCTGCGCATTTACCGTATAGGTAAACTTAGAGTGGAAGTATTCTTTTTCATAAGATTTTTTTGATAGCATTTTGTTTTATAAAAAATATATTTTGAAAATTTTAACCAAATGACTTTAAAGCAAAACGTCAATTGTCATTATTATCAAGATGTAAACAGTTTATAATTACTGTATTGTATCATGTTTAACTTGTAAATGAGACTGACATTTAGTACAATGCCTCAGTAATGCTGTGGAATAATTTGTGATTCGAATTATACATTTTTTGGACAATTAACATTGGTTCAAAAGAACACCGGCTGTATAAAATCCCCTATGACACAGGATGCCTACTTTTATTCAATGAAAACGAAGTTTCGATTAAAAATTAGGTGATTATGATAAAATAGAGAGCCAGCAATATTAATTCAATTCACTCGTTCCCAAATGCTCTATAGCTTCGGACTTTTGGGTTTATTCCACTCTCTCTTTGGGAAGAATGTCCCACTGCTAAGCACGGGTCTCCCCAGTAAAATTTACCTAATATTGATCCTGGGGGTCACGTCACGTTTGGCGAGCGGGTTGGCGATCACAGTAAGGTTAAAAGTACGCAGAGGATGCTGGTGCCCGTCCTCCGGTGTGAAATCCCTTAGTCGCCTTGACGGCACCCACGGGAAGAGATGGCGTGGTACTATTCTTAAGCCGCGACTTAAGAATAGTACCACCCTGTTATCAAAAATTTATTAGAATAGTCTCCGTAAAGATAAGTAATATAATACCAAAGTTTATGAATTTTGTTTTAGATAAAAAGAAGACAGAAGAGCAGATATGTTTGTAGTTTTCAATACCTGCTTATTTGGGTTTTGTAAAAATTCTATATATAAATTTAGGTATTCCAAATAGGTATGGCTAGAGCCAGTGTCGTTGTATTAATTATCAACGCTGTTACAGCCTTGAATTTGTTTAAAATATTTTATGAATTTTTCGTAAAACCTAAACGATTCAATGCTATCTCGAATATTGAATCGTGTTTTGTTTCCTGACTTACGAAAATAATTGAATAGCTAAAATAAAATATAAAACAAGGAAGATGTTTTAAACAGAAACAATGAAATAAAGTCTGAATTCTTCATTGAACACCACTCCTAAGGATGTTAGAAGGAACGTTTTACCGTTTGTCATGTAGATACGATCAGTTTGACAGTTCTTCGATGCCGGATACCCTTGTTATATTAAAGTTTTGGCTATGTAAAGTTGTGTTTATAGCGTAAACCTTACAGTGTATACCCCGGTTAATGTAGAGCTCGGGTTTTTGTAACTTTCAAATGGTTTTGTAACAAAACTTTTTAATAATGTTTTTATACAAGTCAGCAGTTTTTGATGAAATACAATTATTTCAGCTATTTTGTTCACTTTCACCAACACAATCATGATGATAAAAAATCTATTCGCTATTAACGGTAAATTATAGTTTCGTTCGGAATTGCCAGTGGGACTGCATTGGAAATTGAATTCACTACAATTCAATTCCCACACGGGACTTCTCCACATCCACAAATAGTTGTTCAGAGTCTGGATGTCTCTCTAAATAAACTTGTCTATTGGTCTAATGGTTCTGACTGCCAAGTCAGAGGTCGTGGGTTTGATTCCCTCACAACACTTCATGTGATCTATAAATTGTTGTTCCGAGTCTAGGTATTCTTTGTGTCCGTAATTAAAGTCCCCCGCGACACAATGCTTTTTTAAAGAAACAAACAGGATGTACTTTGTATACGTCATAATATATGTTTACAATGTCCCCAGTGATGCATAGTAAAATAACATTATAACAGTAAGATATTACATACTTTATTGCAAGAAGAATAATATTTTAACGTTTCGTAAAGATACAGGAAGAGTTTTGTGACTCTCTCACTTGCATAAACCCACAACATTGTGATCTTTTATTACCAAGAAAATCCATAAAAATTGAAGAATTCAGTGTTTATAGTTAATTTTGAAAGTATTCGTTCACGTGGTGTGAAGTCATCCCATATTACAGTAAATGCAATGAAATAATTATTAAATATAAAAATAAATACATGTTCACTTGAGAACCTCTTTCGTTTGTTTTCGCCGGTTAAAATTGAAGATTATTTTCAATTTTTATTCTCCGACAAAAAAATAATTGTATAAAGGTGTGTATAATCTTGACCATTTACTCGTGATAGAACGTCCAGCATTCGCTGTTATCGGGGGGCACGGTAGTGCCCCCGCCAAGTCGAGCGCGAAGCAAACACTGCCGTACCATCCTTCACTGGAACCATTTCGCCGCATTTTCAGGCCCCTATTTGAGAACCTCTGGATAAGACCAGAACGCAGAAATTTTCGTCATCCAGTGAGCTATAAAAACATACTTAAAATAAAAAAAAACAAATCTGTAGGTCATTTAGTTCCGAAGTTAAGCGAAAGCAAAGTTTCGCATGTATGACACTCACTCACTCATGATTATCAGAATAGAACTAGTACTTCCCATAAACTCAGAGAGGTTAAATTTGGTACAGAGTTAGGGTTTAATGGCCACATAAAGAAAAAACTATAAAAACTAGGATAATCGAATATCTGGAGTACCTGGTGACCCTTATTTGAAAGCACAAGAGCCCAACCGAAAGATCGACATACCGCCTTTACAAAAAATATACAAATTTGTTTGTCTCTTCATTTCATGTCAAAAATCGAAGGTCTGAAGTATCTGATGAAGAACCCTCAGCTTGTCTTACTTTATTTAATTGTTAGTTATTTAGTACTCTTAGTTTTCTAGGTTTAATTCACAGTTAGGCAGTGCTTAGAATCGCGTTCGTGTTTATAAGTAAGTACTTTTCTAGTATTCTAGGTTTATTTATTTAGGTAGATATTACTTCGTTTCGTTTAAAAATATCATTAATTTAGCTGTATTTCAATACTAGGTAGGTAAAGTTCATTGATATTATATATTATGAAAATCTAATAAAATAAATCAATATAAATAAAATAAATGAATATACGTTTCTACAAAACGAAGTGAAATCCCACCAAAAACACTTAGTAAAAAACTACCCAAGTCTCGATATAGCTGCTTGTTTATCTCTCAAAAGTAATTAAATCTAGACAAAGTCGTGCCAAGTCTAAGGTTCCTTACTGCGATTTCTTTATTATTATAGTTTAAGGCTTGCCTACATATATTTCCTATACCTTGCCTATACGTATTTCAATAATACTTATGTGTAGGCAAGCCTAAAACTTGCCTACACATAAGTGGTTTAATTGAAATGGTTTTTAACTCTGGGTCCTTATTCACTATGTTTTTTTTTTCGTTTTCGCGGCAAGTCGCTCAAACTGGCGCATGCGCGGTGCGCTTAAAGATGTCCGCGCACATGCGCGAAGCAATTCTAAGCGCAGCTCTCTATTAATCATTATGACAAGATTTTGACAGTTAAAAGCGCGGGCTTGTCGCGAAAACGAAAAAAAAGAAAGTGAATACGGACTCTGATTGAGATGGAAAACTACCATTTCAAAGATTAACCACAGATTTTTGTCGCTTTGTAATGTCGATTAATAATTCCTTATTATACACATATTGGCTAGCCGTAAAACTTGTTTAAGTTATTGGCATGAACATGAATTCTATAAATATTTTTTGATGCAAATGGTAGATTCCCAAGCCTTGGTGAACATATATAATATAATCGTTTTAGTAGGAATTCAGTAATACATTCCCAAGGTTATATATTAAAGCGTATATCGGGTTGTGCAGTTTGTAATGAATGCCATGCAATACTTGATTAGCTATTGATGTGAGTCATTTGCATCGGTCGACGTGCATTGCATAATGCGTACAAGGACTATTGGCGACACGATTGGAATAATTTGTAGGTATAGAAACTCGTGTGTTGTAATTATATAATTATGCTTTGTATATGTGTGGTCCAACTTTTTTTGGGTTCTGTAACCAAAAAGGCAAAACGGAGCCCTTATAGTTTCGCCATGTCCGTTCATCTGTTCAGAAGTTCGTCCATCCGCAGCTTAGCTCAGAGACTGTTAGTGCTAGAAGACTGTAATTTTGCATGGATGCACATAATACTTACGCCGACAAAGTGAAAGAATAAAATGTAGAAAAACATTTTTTGGGGGTATGTAAAGTTGTAAATATTTAACAAAAAGAACAGAAAACCCACTTCACACTTCCACACTATTCGGATGGGGGGCTACGGAATACTTGCCTGGTTTTTAATTTGGATTTCTCGACATGATATTTTGAAAGTTTAATTAGAAGGGCGTTTAATATTTAGGTACATACTAACGGGAACAGATTTTTCAATTTATGGAGATATTATTCTATCAAAGATTATATGTATTTATTTTCCACCGATAAAAAGATTAGCGGATAATCCTTTCCTGCTATAGGAGATTTTTGCTATGTTTGTTAAAAAGAAGATCCTGAAAATATTATACATAATGTAGAGCTTCCAATATACCTTAAAGAGATAGATAAATTGGAAGGCCGAGATACATTGATTTATTACATTAACACTTAACTGCCTACATAAGGTATATTAGAAAGTTTACACTCAAACTTTGTAAATAATTTTCTGTATCTACAGTAAAATGTAAAACATTCCTTACCTCCAATACCTTCATTTCTTGAGACGGTTCAAATTTTATTATTGTTTCTTACAATGATAAAATTTAAACCATCTCAAGAAATGAAGTTAATTCAGTTAACTTTATAAAGTAATTTACATCAGGCGTAGATTGGAATGAAGAATATAAATAATCGTATTTCATAGTCGGACGAAGCCGTATCGGCCATTTTGACTTCGTACTAATGAACTTCTGTCGCGAGCAATTTTAGACTAATCTGATTGCATTAAGTCAATCTTTAGGACGAGATTAAACTCCTTAGAATTGAACAAACAGTTGTAGGGATTAATTTACGGGTGCCTTTAAATCTTTATTGAACGGGGTCAAGTCGTCTCATTCGATTTAAGGGCGTGCAAACTTTATGTCGGGAGAAAAGGGATATAGAGTAATTACATTACATTTCTGGGTCGTTTTTCTTTTAAAGACGATTTGATGTTGATCCTGTAAGCTGTTATATTTTAGGCAAATTGGTTTTAGATATAATTTCATTGAAGAAGTTTTTGTTATCGATATAATTATTCGATTCTAGTTATTAGGGTTTGCAGCCAAAATGGCAAAAACGGGACCCTTATAGTTTCGTCATGTCTGTCTGTCTGTCTGTGCGTCCGTATATCACAGGCAATGAATATTGATGAAATTTTGTAAAAAGGTGTCTTGTAGTAGCCGCTACTCAGTTTGAGAGCTAAATAATAATAATAAATATTTTTAGGGGGGCATTTAACAGAAGCAGATTTTTTTTCTGCAAACATCATCATGTGGCACATTATTTGACAGGTCTTTTAAAACCATTTTAAGGTTTCTAAGAAACTGTTTTAAATGAGTGAATGTTTTTGGAAATAATCTCTCCGAATCGTGTGACCAAAAAATAAATACTCGAAACTAAATTAATTATATACCGTCATTGAGTTATTACCAAAAAACTACGTTTCTCAACAAAAGGATGTAAGTGCCATGAACATACGCTCTTCTGCTGATGCAATTGTTCAAGGCTGCGGAACCTTACACTGAGCATGATCCGACACGCTCTTGCCCGGTTTTTTTGTTTGATTTGGTTTTTGATATTATTATTCAGTTTAAACTACTAAATTTAACGCAATTACATATTGAAGTGATAATTTTCAAAATTACGTTCATTTAAGTTTAGTCAGGATAGGTATAGGTATGTTATTTTGATTTAAATAACTACTTAATTAAATACCTAGGTACCTAACATGAAACACAATTTGCGAGAATAACAATGTTATACATAAACAACTAAAGAAATGATATCTATGTCTTCTGAATGTTTTGACACATTCATTTCTCTATTGAAATTATTTAATAAAATGTTAAGGACGATTGTATTCTAATTCAATATCTGTTTAATAAAATTCGGATGACAATACGTCCGTTTCATTTTCTTTCAGAAATATTAGGAGAAATAAAATAATTCCTAATAAATTCAGCCGGAAATATGTGATAGTAGGTTTGAAAGCTTTCGCCTGCGGCTCCGCCCGAGTGATGTAGGTTATTAAAAAAAAAAGCTATTATGCGTTCTACTCCGGGTCTCAAACGATCTCTATTTCAAATACGTGTCTTTATTTACAACCACAAAGCCAAATACAAATAAGAAATTTTGCAACTCTAACTGTAAAATTGACAGAGTTTCAAATAAACTTGAAACCCTTTTTCACCCCCTTAAGGGTTGATTTTTCAAAAACTTTGAAAATTGTGTTTCATTATTTGAAACCAAATAGCAAATTTCACACATCTAACTTTAAAACTGACGAAGATTCATACAAACTTGCCACCCCTATTTTACCCCCCCTTAGAGATTGATTTTCTAAAAACGCTAAAACATGTGTTGTTTTATTTTAAACTAAAAAGTTGAATACAAAGTTTCAAAGATTTAACTTCAAAAGTGACAAAGTTTGATAAAAACTTGAAACCCCTATTTTGCCCACGTAGGGGTTAATTTTCCGAAAGCGCTGAAACCTGTGTTAAATTATTTTAAACCAAAAACCTAAATGTGTAATTTTACAAATCTATCTTTGAAACTGACAGAGTTTCATACAAACTTACAACCACAATTTTACCTCCATAGGGGATGAATTTCCAACAACTCCTTTTTATCGGATACCTACATTATATAAGGAATATGTCCTCGAAATTTCACGTCTCTACGATCAGCGGTTTAGGCTATGCGTTGATCCATCAGTCAGTTAGTCAGGGCAATGAGTTTTATATATATAGATATAGGACTGCCTCTGTGGCGCGGTGGGAATGTAACCGACTGCTACGCAAGAGGTCGTGGGTTTGATCCCCAGGATAAAACTTTGTGTGATGAGCACGATGGTTTATCCTGTGTCTGGGTGTTATTTATTAATAAAATGTATGTATTTAGAAATATATAAGTATGTTTATCAGTTGTCTGGTTTCCATAGTACAAGCTCAGCTTAGTTTGGGATCAGATGGCGTTGTGTGAGTTGTCCCAAGATATTATTATTATTATTAGATAATATTAACATGACTTACGATTTCAAATAAATACAAATTTTACGCTATACAAATATAAACAGATACTGTATCTCATGTTTTTTATCCAGTAAAATACGACCTGAGGAAATCGCTTTCTTGCGGTAATCGTGTTTGTAGATCACCGTAAGCTATTGTGTACAGCTTCCAATTGATTTATCTCCGTATTCCAATGCTTACGAGCTTAGGTTGGCTTGGCTGAGCTTAGAGTTGAAGCTTAGTTGGTTTATTTCATGTTATTTATAGGAATGCAGTTGTAATTGTACCAAAAAAAATAGTGAAATCAACCTTATTGTCGTTTTTATAAGGTTGATTTGAAATTTGTAAAAATAAAAAACTGTTATTTGCTTTCTGATATTATACCAATAATTGGATTAACTTTAAGTCTTCCATAGAACAAATAAATATATATTTAGTCAAGTGCGTTCTCTATTTTTTTAGGTACTAACGGTTGATTTAATCTACACTAATATTATAAAGCTGAAGAGTTTGTTTGTTTGTTTGTACGCGGTAATCTCAGGAACTACGGGTCCAAATTGTTTTTTTTTTTATTTTACTGTTGTATAGCCTATCGGCCCATACACTATAGTGATTATTGCCTGTCAACAATGGTTGAAAACCATTTCCAACCAAAACAAACCAAACCAACCTCTGGGCCTACAAACAAGTAGTCAACAGCTTGAGCCCGCAAGATCACTAGCCGGCAGTGGTGAGTCTTGAAGTGTTCGATTGTCGTAGACAGTCCGGATACCTGATGACGCAGATCGCACCTGCGGCGAGCGCACACATTATATGTCGGATTGCCGTCAGTCTAAAATAGAAAACTGTTAGTCTGTGCTCTGTTGAGATTAACTAATAGGTGGACTGATAAAGTGCGCGGTCCTTTAGAGTCTTTATAGATAGGAAAACGACGATTTAAAAGGAGTTTCTTCTTAACATACTGCACTTAAAGGAAGGTAATATTATAATAGCACATGAATGTGTTTTCGTCTCTTTGAGCGCTTTGTTCGTTTCCCGCTCGTCAGCTGAAACAGCGTGACGGAATTAATTATGTGAAATGTCATTGTATTGTTCTCAATGGCAAGAGTGACATATTTTTTTTTTAATACGTATTTGGCATTAGGTTACAAGCCCTGTGTCGCAGGAGACTTTACAAACATACAAATCACGGACATAAAGTAAATCCAGACTCGAAACAACAATTTGTGGTTCAAACAAAGTGTGTCGCGTGTGGGAATAGAACTTACCACCTCTTACGTAGCAGTCAGACACACTCCCACCGCGCCACAGAGGTAGTCTATGTTAACTTTGCTTATGTTTATGCCATTCACAAATAGCTTTAAACATTCCGTTATTCTATTCATAACATACGAATATTATAAATCCGAAAGTTATTAGACGGATTGAAGTTTGTTATTCAATCACGTCACAACGGGTCAACAGATCTAAACGAAATTTGTAACAGAGATATATTACAGTCTGGAATAGCAAATTGGCTACTTTTTATTCCGAAAAAAAATGTTCCTGTGGAATAAAATGGCAAAAATAAATAAGAATTATAAGAGTATCTTGTAATTCTTATTTATTTTCAGGAATCAAACCCTTGTAAAACACTCAATTAAAACGCTATAACTTTACAAAATACATGAAATTAACAATCAAAACATTTTGCTTACAAACCTATTACTCTTACGTGTCACCACCCGAAGTAAAACGAGAGCATCCATCATACTTAATCACACCCATTATTTATAGTAGACTATATCATTATTCTATTACGGAGAAAAATATACTTCAATTAAAGACAAACACTTGTTAATTAGGTTCTCCTTAATATGAAAAATATAAAGAAAAGACATCAAAATTTTATAAATACAAATTCATTAGAGATCGTAAAACTGTTTAAATTAAGTTTTATTACAGTTAGTTTATAACAATAAAATCTTTGAAAATGTAAATAATTTTATACTTTCGCTAATTTTGATATCATTAACAGGTATTTTCTACTATAATATTCGCTAGGGTATTTGAAGACGCACTTATGTCCGGTGAACATTTGCAATCTATAAATAAAATAAAATAAATACGCCTTTATTTCTAACTACACCTGATACAAAAACTTTAAAATAAAATGAACAATATTCTACATGTATACCTAAACTATAACCTTTTGTTTTTAATATTATTTTGACTTTAATTGTAGTAGTCGGCTCCTATGGCGTAGGTCTCCCCTAGATGTACATTGTCCGAAACACAGGTAACACGTACACGAAACGTGTGGCTGGAGAGGCCGTAGGGATGACCCGGCTGGAGCGTTCGCTGCAGGCGTGTGGTATCCCAGTAGAGGCCGGATGCTGGCTGGCTGTGACTTGATTACCGCTCATATCTATGGGAGTGACGGCGAGTGTGGCGATGACGATGCTGCTGCTGCTGATGATAAAGGCTGCTTCCAATCACGTCGAAGTCATCACTGTGGAGGGCAAGGTGTTAGGCCCTCTAACACAAAAAGAGGATCCTCAGACCAGGCGAGGTAAGCGTGCCTGGCGGGCCGCGGCCCAACGGTTAACGTTGGGAACTTGTATATATAGTTAGCAGCTGTGAAAACTTCTATATCGCGATTAAGGATTTGACGCGAGCTGTCAAGTATCAGTTTATTTATATTATTATATGAGGGTACCGCCACACTTCCATTCATCGCTACCAAGCGCTTTTCTCATCCAGTCTGATCCGCATTGCTGACTGAATATTTTCCTACATCTCATTCTTAGCCTGCTCTCATTTACATTATAATGGGATCCATTAATAATAATAATAATAATAAAAATCATTTATTCACTTAGGAAGCAAAATACTACACTTGTGAAAAGTCGATTCTACATTTACTGGTAATGCCTGTTCGCAAACAATAGGTAAAGCCCGAGAAAAGAACAGGCAATAAAAACTCGTGGCCACTCTTTTCAAATTGCCAATGTTTACAATGTTTCTCTAAACGATTGAATCAGGCGTTACATGGCGGAAATCCATCTTAAGTAGATTATAAGGGAGGGATCCCACCACCCACCCTCGATCTGTGAATCACCACGATTGAAGTAGTAAGGAAATGCCCTTAATACAACAATCGAAATAGATTGACAGACCGCACTCAAAAAGAGAGACCTGTAAAAAAGAAAATTAGTGACAGGTACTCTCACCAAGTCGAGTGGTAGGCACCTCCGGACCCTTGACTTGCAATATTCCGCTTCCACGAAGTGAAACTTCGACACGTGTTTCGCCTCTACACGAGGCATCCTCAGGACAGTTTGGCACCGACTGAGCGCTCGTCCAACGTGTGCGCCTCTTTTATACGTTCAATCCCCACTACTCCGGCCAACGGTCGATGAGTAATGTTGCCTTAAAGAAAATAAATTGAGCAGGGGAGACGAATTGAAGTTGGTTTGTTCGTTCAGCAATGTGCTTCTATCCTGTTTCAGTATTTCCAACTGCTCTAATACGCACAACCTGAAACCCTTACTGCAAATATGTAGAATTTTGAAAGAATTTCTGTCATTCAGGGCATGTCCGGTTTCAAGTAGATGGTTAGCAAAGTGAGATTTTTCTGGATGATTGTTTCTAAAGGCAGCAATGTGTTCCTTGTATCTGGTGTCAAAATTCCGACCAGTTTGGCCAATGTAAATACTATTGCAGCCGTCACACGTTAATTTATAAATTCCAGATTGTTTCTCTTTGCTCACTTTATCTTTGCTGTTGCATAAATATCTCAACGAATTTTGAGGCTTAAAAGCTGAAAAAATACCATTAGCCTTCAATACCTTCGACACACGTTCTGTGATATCTCCAAAATACGTCAAACTGGAAGTACAAGTTACAATTTCTTTCTGGAATGGATACAACATATGGTTGACTATGTTGTGCTGTTTTTTCTTAATCAATGAGTCAATTAATCTCGTACTGTATCCATTTGATTGAGCTATATGGTAAATAATACTGAGCTCTTTTCTGTAACTTTCTTCGCTTAGGGGCACATTATATAACCTGTGGATCATACTGTTAAACGCGGCTAGTTTGTGTTGCCAGGGATGACATGATGATGCAGGAATAGTAGTGTCCGTATATGTCGGTTTCCGATAGATTCCGAATATATGTCTGTTGTTCTTCCTTGATATAGACAGATCCAAAAAGTTTATTGTGCTGTCCTGTTCGATTTCCAGTTTGAATTTTATGTTTGGATGCTTGTTGCTTAACCCATTGGCAAAGTTGTGGAGTTGTCGTTCAGTTCCTGTCCAAGCCAGTAAAATATCATCAACATATCTGTAATAATATAGAATATTGTTATCGTTAACCACATATTTCCTTTCGAAGTAATCCATAAATAAGTCTGCCATCAATGGACTTAAAGGTGACCCCATAGCTAGACCCTCCTTCTGTAGAAAGTACTCATTATTAAACTGAAAATAGTTTTGTTTCATACAAAGCTCAGTTAAACTAATGATGTTCTCAATTTCTTCAGGATGTAATTTCTTCCTTTCCAATCGATGTTTAAGTATATTTAAACACTCATTATATGGAACATTTGTGAATAAGCTTTCCACATCCAGAGATGCCAGTTTCGAATTGCGTGGTAACTGTAAATCTTTGATTTTCGTGATTAAATCTTGGCTGTTTTTGATACTGTATTCCGGTGAAAATGAAGTTCTCTCTTTAATTAAATAATTCAGATATTTGGCTAATTTGTATGCAGGTGCGCTAGTGTATGATACCACTGGTCGAACAGGTACTCCATCTTTGTGTATTTTGGGTAATCCATATAGCCGAGGGCATTGTGGGTTCATAGGTATTAAATTCTTACTGACGATGGAATTATCTGGAAACAAGTAATGAGCGGATTTAATACAAAGCTTTAATTCGGCGTGGAACCGCTTCGTTGGGTCTGAGGCCAGGCGCTGAAATTCATCGGTTGATATGACATCTTCAACTTTGCTGTTGTAGTCTAATCTTGACATAATCACGATAGTGTTACCCTTATCTGCCTTATTGATCACCAAGCTATTCATTTGTATCTTATTTTGGATTGATCTGTAAATTTTAAGTTCAGAATCATGAAACTTACTGCCTTTGTAGGTTTTAATTTGATGGGCAGCGATACTTCTCACCAAATCATCTTTCTTGTTTCGCATGATTGAAATTTCTGTGTCAACCGCTAAGGTCTCTAAAGATTTTTGGGTAACTTTCTGTGGTATACTGTACTTCAGACCTTTCTCTAAAAGTGCTTGTTCATTGTTATCGAATTGAACATTAGACAGATTTTCAACCCTAGAATAAAATGAATGGTTACAACAGCTATCCTTACGATTTGAGATGTCACTTTCAGCGCGTTTTTTATCCCTCAGTGTTTGTAGTTTCCTATTTTGAATCAGGAACTTCTCTTGGGCTGTCTGTGAAGCTAGTTCTCTGGCCTTCTGATCCAACAAATCGAACTCAACACTATGTAATCTGAAAGCTAACTCGGAATGTAGTATTTTCAGATGTAGTTTCAAGTTGTCTCTAATAGTAAACCAACGTCTTGCCTCTTCTCCCAGCCAAATTCGTTGAGCTTTTTGAACAGCGATATTAGCAGCTCTGTTGTGTGTATTGGTACGGATGTTGATGTACTTTGGAATAACGTTATAGTGCTTGCACTGCTGATTGAACCACACGTTTTGGTTAGCGACACAGTGTAGTTTTAAGATCTTGATGTATAATTTCGCCTGTACTGCTATGCTTGCTGATTTAAGATAAACGATTGAATCAGGCGTTACATGGCGGAAATCCATCTTAAGTAGATTATAAACCGATGAATTTCAGCGCCTGGCCTCAGACCCAACGAAGCGGTTCCACGCCGAATTAAAGCTTTGTATTAAATCCGCTCATTACTTGTTTCCAGATAATTCCATCGTCAGTAAGAATTTAATACCTATGAACCCACAATGCCCTCGGCTATATGGATTACCCAAAATACACAAAGATGGAGTACCTGTTCGACCAGTGGTATCATACACTAGCGCACCTGCATACAAATTAGCCAAATATCTGAATTATTTAATTAAAGAGAGAACTTCATTTTCACCGGAATACAGTATCAAAAACAGCCAAGATTTAATCACGAAAATCAAAGATTTACAGTTACCACGCAATTCGAAACTGGCATCTCTGGATGTGGAAAGCTTATTCACAAATGTTCCATATAATGAGTGTTTAAATATACTTAAACATCGATTGGAAAGGAAGAAATTACATCCTGAAGAAATTGAGAACATCATTAGTTTAACTGAGCTTTGTATGAAACAAAACTATTTTCAGTTTAATAATGAGTACTTTCTACAGAAGGAGGGTCTAGCTATGGGGTCACCTTTAAGTCCATTGATGGCAGACTTATTTATGGATTACTTCGAAAGGAAATATGTGGTTAACGATAACAATATTCTATATTATTACAGATATGTTGATGATATTTTACTGGCTTGGACAGGAACTGAACGACAACTCCACAACTTTGCCAATGGGTTAAGCAACAAGCATCCAAACATAAAATTCAAACTGGAAATCGAACAGGACAGCACAATAAACTTTTTGGATCTGTCTATATCAAGGAAGAACAACAGACATATATTCGGAATCTATCGGAAACCGACATATACGGACACTACTATTCCTGCATCATCATGTCATCCCTGGCAACACAAACTAGCCGCGTTTAACAGTATGATCCACAGGTTATATAATGTGCCCCTAAGCGAAGAAAGTTACAGAAAAGAGCTCAGTATTATTTACCATATAGCTCAATCAAATGGATACAGTACGAGATTAATTGACTCATTGATTAAGAAAAAACAGCACAACATAGTCAACCATATGTTGTATCCATTCCAGAAAGAAATTGTAACTTGTACTTCCAGTTTGACGTATTTTGGAGATATCACAGAACGTGTGTCGAAGGTATTGAAGGCTAATGGTATTTTTTCAGCTTTTAAGCCTCAAAATTCGTTGAGATATTTATGCAACAGCAAAGATAAAGTGAGCAAAGAGAAACAATCTGGAATTTATAAATTAACGTGTGACGGCTGCAATAGTATTTACATTGGCCAAACTGGTCGGAATTTTGACACCAGATACAAGGAACACATTGCTGCCTTTAGAAACAATCATCCAGAAAAATCTCACTTTGCTAACCATCTACTTGAAACCGGACATGCCCTGAATGACAGAAATTCTTTCAAAATTCTACATATTTGCAGTAAGGGTTTCAGGTTGTGCGTATTAGAGCAGTTGGAAATACTGAAACAGGATAGAAGCACATTGCTGAACGAACAAACCAACTTCAATTCGTCTCCCCTGCTCAATTTATTTTCTTTAAGGCAACATTACTCATCGACCGTTAGCCGGAGTAGTGGGGATTGAACGTATAAAAGAGGCGCACACGTTGGACGAGCGCTCAGTCGGTGCCAAACTGTCCTGAGGATGCCTCGTGTAGAGGCGAAACACGTGTCGAAGTTTCACTTCGTGGAAGCGGAATATTGCAAGTCAAGGGTCCGGAGGTGCCTACCACTCGACTTGGTGAGAGTACCTGTCACTAATTTTCTTTTTTACAGGTCTCTCTTTTTGAGTGCGGTCTGTCAATCTATTTCGATTGTTGTATTAAGGGCATTTCCTTACTACTTCAATCGTGGTGATTCACAGATCGAGGGTGGGTGGTGGGATCCCTCCCTTATAATCTAATGTTTCTCTGTTTATAAACTGTATATGCAGGTAAGGTGCTGCCACCATTATATTATACACCATATATTAGAGGACTGATGCAAAAAAAGAGGTCACTAATATTAGAAGAGTACACGAGATCGGATACATCAGCCTCAATGGGCACAACATAGTAGGAGCATCCACTTACGATGTAAAAACTTTATGTGCTTAAATATTGGCCAATTTACTGCTACTTAATGAATAAGTATACATGTTTTTCAAAGGAAAGAAAAGAATGGCCGTAATTTATCACGCAGAATCTTTACTTACAAAAGTAAATCGTTTTCTTAACTAGTACCTAAGTAACATTATCAAACTGTGACAACAATATTCACCTAGTAAAATGCAATAAACTATACAACCCAATACATTAATAGGGAGCAACGAACTACATCCATTTATCTTTATCAGTTAAATAATCATCGATTGAATAGTAAGCTCTTTGTATAAGATGTCTCTTGACTACATTCTTAAATTTATTTACTGGTAGACTCGATATGCTGACTGGGATTTTATTGAAAAATTTAACACCTAGTCCCATGAATGAGTTATGAGTTTTATGAAGCCTATGATATCGACCTACCAATTTGTGCTTATTTCTTGTATTCACAGAGTGAATATCACTATTTTTGTTATATAAATGTAAGTTTTGCTTTACAAACATAACGTTTGCATATATATATTGTGATGCAACTGTCAAAATGCCTATCTCTTTAAACTTTTCTCTAAGGGAAACTCGTGCTCCTAGTTGATATATCGCACGCACTGCACGTTTTTGAAGAATAAAAATAGTTTGTATATCAGCCGCCTTGCCCCAAAGCAATATGCCGTAGGACATGACGCTGTGAAAATAACCAAAATATACTAGTCGAGCTGTTTCTACGTTCGTAAGCTGTCTAACTTTGCTGACAGCATACGCTGCAGAACTGAGTTTTCCTGCGAGACATGATATTTGGGTGCCCCACTGTAACCTATTGTCTAATGTAATTCCCAAAAAAACTGTCGAGTCGACAAAGCTAATCACCTCATTATTTAAAATTATACTCGTATTAGTACTTTTCACATTTGGCAAACTAAACTTAATACATTTAGTTTTTTTGGGATTTAGAAGTAGGTTGTTCGTTGTAAACCAATCTTGAACTAGTGCGAGTGTTCTATTTATTTTCTCAAAATTTTCTAGTTTACGATCGATTTTAAAAATTAGAGAAGTGTCATCAGCAAATAGAATGATGTCACAAAAGTTATTAACATAAAATGGTAAATCATTAATATATACCAAAAATAAGAAGGGACCGAGTATTGATCCCTGAGGCACGCCCATACTAATTGGAGATCCAGACGACCTTACTCCTCCTATATCAACATATTGAATTCTTTCACTTAGGTAAGAGGCAAGTAGATCCAGCGCTGTACCTTTAATACCGTAATGCCTAAGTTTCAGGAGAAGTGTCCTATGCGCCACACAATCAAAAGCTTTAGAAAGATCACAGAACACTCCAATGGCATCCTGTGAATCTTCCCAGGCACTAAAAACATGTTTCAGTAGCTTAGTACCTGCATCAATTGTAGAGCGACCCTTTGTAAAACCATATTGATCGGGATGCAGTAGATCATTAAAATTAAAGTGTGATTCTAACTGCATAAGTATAGCCTTTTCAAAAATTTTACTAATAGCTGGCAAGATGGATATTGGTCTAAAATTACTAGGGTCATTCTTTGATCCGGATTTAAATAATGGTATTACTTTACTATGTTTCATCAGATCAGGAAACATTCCGGTATCAACACATTGGTTTTCAAATATTGTCATTCAGTTACTCTTCTTGCCTATCTCGTATTGTTTAGTCGACAAAATCTATACTCTATACTAATATTAGTAGCTAGCTAGTTAGTAATAAATGAATTGTTTGGCTTTCCTTTTGATCTCGTCACCAAAGTGTTTAGGCGACGCAGTTCAAATTTATTATTATTTCGGTCCTCTGTAGTGATATAGACCCCTACCCTACCCTAAGGAGGCGGTTCGTGATTTCGGGGAGGGGGGGGGGGTACATACTAGTGGTTGACATGGCAATTAACATATGCAAGATTAACATAATTACTGTTTAAGTAGGCACGAACAGAACGCTTGCTGTCTACCGGGAAGACAGCACTCATACTGAAGTACTTGAGTTTAGTCGGGAAAGACTCCCCGTCTGACCTCATATCCCGATTGCCATGTCAAACTGCCGCGAAATAAGTCTGATGCATTTGCAAAGTTAATCATTAAAAGCACTTTTGTAAGTTGGTTTTCAAATATTGTCTGAAAAAAAGAAAAATACTTAATTTAAAATATGTTGTTTGGAGTTCTATATAGTTCTACGATTAAATAAGTCGTGATAGATATCACTTATGTAACAATTTAAACTTGACCGTTTGAGTAGTCAGTCACATATTTTGTTACCTTGAGAACTGTTTGCTGTCAAATAATGTTATTAATAAGGTCTGAATGTAAATGGTTGTACCTTGATGGTAGTCTTGGCCATCATATTAGTAGCCAGTATAGTCTCTATATAAGTTTTAAAACATTAAACTAATATGCTCTTAATTGGAAAATAAATGTATAATCATTGTTATAATAATTCAGAAAAAACTGAAAGTAGTCCGGAGTTTTCAGGAAAAAGTAAGGCTTTAAAACAATCTGCTAATAAGTTTTTAAATGTCGTGTTCTTTGTAATAAAAAGATGAGGCCTTCCTACGTGTAACCGCGCACGCAATGTTTATTAAATATGAAGGCTTATCTGATCAATACTTACAGTTCCAGTTTAATATCACTATCGAATATTCGGCGTCACATATTCGGCGACAATATCGCGATATGGTAAATGTCCCCATTCAGCTTAATTATGACACATGCGCTCTTGAGAGTGGCCCATTTCCAGTCGAACGTGATGGAGCTTAGATGAGTAATGAATGAGCAATTTGAATGCGCAGATGGCGATGTTATTTTGGGGACATAGTTTTTAAGTCTGAATATGGGCGCTCGCATATATCCTAATCGGTGTCTGTTTTTTTTTTTTGTAGGAAAGAAGGGAACATTTTATTTCAATTGTGCCAACGTAGACATCACACAAAAAGACCGCGTGATAAACACAAATGAAAATCGATGTTGAAAATGTTCATTAAATCAGTCTTATAAAAAGTCGATCACATACGGGTACGTTTAGTTGCAAAAATGTATGATTTATGGGAATAATTGTTGTCATTATTGCACCTACCGTGGTGCCATATCTGATTGCATTATTATTACATAGTTATAGTTGAATTCTTGCTGTTGAATTTCAGAAGCAAAAGGAAAATTTGATTGGATTATTACATCATAGAACTTTTGGCTGGCCTGTTGGTCTAGTGGTTAGTGACCCTGACTGCTAAGCCGGAGGTCGTGGGTTCGATCGCCACCCAGGATAAAACTTTGTGCGATGAGCACAATGGTTTATTCTATGTCGGAGTGTTATTTATCTATAATATGTATATATTTTGAAATATATAATTTATCAGTTGTCTGGTTTCCCTAGTACAAGCTCTGCTTAGTTTGGTATCAGATAGCATTGTGTGAGTTGTCCCAAAATATTAATTATTATTATTTTTAAGTCATTCTTATTTAAATTGATAACTTTTTCATTCGTATATAGACGAATAAAAATAAAATAAAAAATATTTTAGGGTACTTCAATTTTGATAAAATTAGGTAGGTACCTATGTGCACTTAGTATAATGGGCCCATACTAACCCTTGAGAATGACCACACCTTTCCGTTACATATTGTATATAAACAAAATAATCAAAATATGCCGTTATTCATGCGAGTCAATAATATAAATAATTTATTTTGTATTTTTAATACAAAATAAATCTTTTATATTCTTCACTACACGCAGGTTTATCTAATATACCTAATTTGACGATTTAATTCAAAGTTAGTTAAGTAAATTACAAAAAGCCCTAAAATGTTTAAACTTAATAAAGAAAATGGCATTAAACATACAAAACTCATTAAACATGCAACATTACTTGGAAGTTCCCAATTTTCGTCGTGTCAGCTGTTCGGGAACAAAATGCCAAGCGTAGTGAACTATGAAAGTGATATGTAATTAGTTATGTACAAGTATGTGAGGCATTGCGGGTTGAAGTACTGACATAGAGCCTTAACTGCCTTATCTACTTACCATTATTAAAGTAAGACACCTGTTTACAATTCTACTAGAGTAAGAAATAAGACGTATTTATACGATATTTTAGGAGTATTTAAGGCATTCCGTATATATTCAATATACGGAATGCCTTAAACTAATAGGTTTTGGTTTCTACAATGGCCTGTTGGTGTAGTGGTTACTGACCCTAATTGCTAAGCAGGAGGTAATGGGTTCGATGGGGATCGTGGAATGAACACGATGGTTTATTCTGTGTCTGGGCGTAATTATCTGAAATATGTATTTATTTAGAAATATATAATTATGTAAATCAGTTATCTAGTTGCCATAGTACAAGCTCTGCTTAGTTTGGTATCACATGGCGTTTTGGGAGTTGTCCCAAGATATTATTAAGATATTATTATTAATGCGTAACAGAAATGTTTTATATAATTTCAGCATTTAAATTTATAAAAACGATTAGCGAGTGACAATCAAAAATGTTGCACATATTAGGGTACTAAATTTTTGATAAAATTAGGTAGGTACAAGTCACTAATTAAGCAGAATCACATATCTTTAATTTATAACGAGCCTTGTATTTGACCATAGCTTTCTGTTACACCGTACTTTATATCAAAACAAAAATTATGAAAATTAAGGCATCGCGTTGTGGATGTCTGTTAGTATAACTATCATCATCAGCCCGTATTGGTCCACTGCTGCACATAGGCCTCTTCTTATTGTCGCCACAACATCCGGTCCTCTGCTTTCCGCATCCAGTCCATCCTTACGACCTTCTTTATGACCTCGGTCTACCTGGCTGGGAACCGTCCTACCTTACCTTATCTGTTGTGATATAAAAAACAAAAGATTATAATTTTGTTATTGTTTTTTTGATGTGGAATATCGATGTAATAGATTAACAGCATAAATATATTGATGAAAATAACTAATAGATATGACAATAATAATAAACAATTTTAATATTTTCATAATCCCAATAAGTACATCGGCTTACTGCTAGTAAGCCGATGTTCATCAAATAAAAAAAGACAATTTAGGTTAATAATAAAACCATCTAACAATATTTATATTACTACAATTCATGTGAACAAATTTACAGGTAACAGCTAAGTTCTGGTATAAATAATTCAGATACACGTCTGAGCAAGATCCAAGTCAACCATAGGTGACATTATCAATATTCTTCAACGAAAGATATAATATGGACCAGAAGGCAAAACCAATAACCTTAGGAAAAATAAATCTAGAAATATATTTATGCATTATATGTCGCAATATCTAGACTGGAACGATATTGCACAGACTTGGATATTTATACGATATATACGATATTGATACGATATTATTCAGCAGGTGCGTCTCTCCGAGCGGCGGGCAAGTCGTGGCGAGCGGAGCATAAGGCCGCGCGTACACTGGGTATTATCGTTGGAGCGTTTCTGTTATGTTGGCTACCGTTTTTTCTTTGGTAAGTTACTTATTGAAACTAAACTAAAATAAAAACTTTTAAATATGAGGGCATTGTCGGACAATGTTCCGAATATATATATATATATGTTTTTCGACTGTCTCGTTTAGAATCTACCCATCTATACTCCACACATCGATACATAGACAATACCGAATCAAATTCCTTTTCAGTATTCTATGAAAGATAGAGAATTAGTCTAAAACCATTTCTGTTCCATGACTAGTTTCCATTTTGTAACGTTTGTATCTGGTATACAAATATTACCAAATAGAAACTCGTATTTTTATCTTCCAAATAAAAATAATCGCTACTCCTTAAAATACTATTATCGATAAGATGAAATACATTTGAACATCTGAGTTATACTCTATCTAATAAGTCCATTATTTCCCCGAAATAAATTCCGCTTGAACGCCCTTAAGTATCCACGATCCTTTCTACAAAAAGGCTTTGCTGGTTATTATTAAACTGTCAATTCAATTCGATCATATACGGCCATATTTCAACCAACTTTACGACTCCTACTAAAGTTCTTATCTTTATTGACGAAAAAAGCTTCCTTCACTGGTTTTATATTCCCTAACGTTTTAACTTTTATCATAAGGCGCTAAGTAGAAATGGTATTGATAGCAGATGTGTTTGAATTCTTTGGATGAGATCTATGGAGAATATTTAAACATAGCTTAAGTAAAAGTTGTCAAATCATTATGAAAATATGTATATATATAACGGGTCTTAATCACGTGAATAATTTAAGGCAAAATACCTTGTTTATTGCCCGACGTTTCGACCGTATTGCAACGGCCGTAGTCACGGGTAGACTGACTTTTGTCGAATTATGTGCTAAGCGCAACCTGGCATTGATTTAGAATTCATAGACATAATCATTGAAGGTCATGCTATGCTTGCGTTATGACTAAGCTCAAGCTTAAATTGATGTATAACATCCTACATAGGTACTTACGCTCCATAAATATCAGCCTTAGGCCCTTTTCATAACGAAGTGGCAGTGGCAAAGCATTTTTAACCTAATTTACGTATGTGAATAAAGTTTAAAACTCTTTGACACTAAAAGTGCGGCCACGCGGCAACGAGCGGCAGCGCATAGTCGCGCTGCCGTCAAACGAGAAATATATAAAATTGTCTTACTCTAAAAGTTCTGGCCGCGCTGGCACCGCTGCCATTTCGGTATGAATTGAGCTTTTATTATTAGTACAAGATTTGAAATAAGGAGTCTATTTTAGTCATAACGATCAACTTGGTAGTAGTATTTTGACCAAGAAAGAGTTTTATAAATGATGGACACTTTTTGGTAACAGAAAAAATAAATATTTTGCAGCAAACGCCCAGCCAAGGCTAAATACAAAGTCGAGATTTCACTGGGTCTCCTGAAGCCCTATAGTTAAACTACAACCCAATTTGTCTGCATAAACTGCCATCGCCCTGTCAATCATCTAATCATAACATACTAACTATAACACGACCATTTTCAACAGGTATGTTACAACAAACGTCTGTGGTGAACCGTGCAAGACGCCAGACGTGGTTGTTGGTGTTCTGTTCTGGATAGGATACTTCAATTCGGCGCTGAATCCCCTCATCTATGCGTATTTTAATCGCGACTTTCGAGACGCCTTCAAAAATACGCTCATGTGCGCGCTGCCTTGCTGTTTCAGCTGCTGGAAAGACACGGGAACGGCACAGTTTGTGTAGTAATTAAGGTCTGCGATTAAAAATCGCAAAGACAGTAGTGTGTGTTAGCATCGAAATATTTTGTATGTGTAGCCGTGGTAAGATCTTTATGTCTCTTCGCGTCATTTAGTTTAAGCTTATAATAAGATATTTAATGGCAATTGTAGTATACTTTATTTTGGTTCAAATCTAAAGAAAACTTCAGATTGTAGTACTAAATATTGCGATTAAAAGTCGCAGATTTATATACCATCTAAATTAGAAGATGTGAATTAGATTTAAGATTACAGTCAGACATGCGCTTAGTCGCATATAAGTATTTAAATTTGCAAGTTCATGGTACGGGTGTGATAGGTATCTTATACAAGAATAGTTGTGACATAGTAGTATTATCAAAGATAGCAATAATTTTAAATAATGACACATTGTTTTGTAGGTATATATATTTTTGGGGTATATTCTACCCCCAATACAATATCGAAATCACACAAGAACTTGTACTAGCTGATAAAATCTCAATAGCTACAATAAAAAAATATATTTAATTAAAATTAATTATGAAATGACCACAACGCAAATGTTTGGGGTAAAATGTACCCACAAAAATATATTAATTTAAATTTAATATTGTAGATAAAACAATAGTCTTAAAAAATAGTTGCTCAAATTGTCCATTTGATGGCAATAAGCATTAAGCTATAAATTTATTATCGAAATAGTTGTAGAAAGTTGTTAATTCATTGTATATAGATGTAGGTACATTTTTATTAAACTCTCTTCTCCTCTAATTAAATAAAATATTGAAAAAAAATCTTCCCCAAATAATCTATTTTCATACCAAATTTCATAACAAACATATGGTTTGATGGTTTTTCTTGCCTTAGCTAAAATCTTGGTTTGAATACCAAACGGTATATCCATAAAAAATCAATTATTGTTACATACATATATTATATTTTGAGACCCAGTATTTATTTAAACCTAAATTAACATAATATGTTGCAATATTTAAAAGACTTTTTCTCTCTATTGACTATTGATAGTCAATATTGTCAAATAATAGAATCGAGCTATTTCTTATGTTTCGTGCTAAAATTTGATGAAAACCAACACTTTATATAAACTAAAACAATTCAATCGGAGTTGGCAACTAAAGAAGAGCATTGATCTGCTGCTTCTACTGCTACTTCCAAATCTGTTCAATGGCACAATCCTGAAGAACAAGCAAATATATTAATAGCTTTTACATTTATATTATAAGTAGGACTAGTACAAATAATTTCTTTAACATCTTCTTCCTTTAGTAAAACCACTCCATTATAAACCAGTCCAATACACGACCCAATACAAACCGCAACAAAGACCGGCAAAGGAAAATACTGGGATAAACTCATTGACGTACAATAGAACTGAAAACGATGAGAATTTCCAACTAATTGGATGTCACAAAAACTCCGATCGATGATCACTCGGGCCTAAGTCACGGAATAGACTTTCTTTCTTTAGAAAAATATATATTAACATCTACTCAATAGTTTAGTTCTATTTTTTGTGAAGACACATTACAATTACATTATTAGGGTTGATATAATGTGAACGAACCTAAAGTAATTTTGGTGAATATACACCCAGTTTTATTACAAATTATGTTACGAGTCAAATCAGTATCTTTTTAAGAAACGTCAAAGTTATGAGCCTCGTACCAATTTATATGAAATACAAAACAATGACGTCATTCTTTTGTATGGTCAAATCATGTAGTTTCAATGTTTGTTTTGTTGTTTATAAATTCATGACAACGTAAAATTGTAGAGAAACATTGTTTTCCAGAATATTTTGGCAAATGCTATTTCCTGTATAGTGTAAAATAACTTATTGTTATTGTAGTCATCTACCCAATTGTATATTCGTAAAGTTCCCAGCTATACAGTACTTGTACTCTTGAGCTGAAATTGTCTTTACAATACGTTTGACGCAACAATGTTTCTCTTTATGCCTGAGAACTATCATTAGTACAATAAAAAAATCAAGTTCTTTCAAAACTTTCAAATAAAACAAATAAATCTGAAAAGAAGAATAAAAACAATATAATTAATAAGAATAGAAAAAAATAATGAGATACTTAAAAATATTAATTATGTTAAAACGCTTGCATCGGAAATAATAACTGCCTCAAGATATCCTGTTACGCGTTGGTCTAAGAACTCTCGAAATAATAACAACAACGACAAAAATAATCATTGTCGAATCAGAATCCACTTGTTATTACGAAAAGAGCAATAAGGTTTACATTTCTATAAAAAAAATATCTATAGGTACTTGGAATGCAAAAAGTGTTTCATTATTTTATTTATGTAATTTTTTTTAGTCGTCAATTTAAATCGATTCATTTTTCTGTTGTATCATGAAAAAAGACATTCTAATATACACATGTCATATATTTTCAAAATTAGTAAGATTTGTTGTACAGCATTTATAGTTAAATGACCTCCGTGGCGCGGTGGGAGTGGGTCCGACTGCTACGCAAGAAGTCGTGGGTTCGACGCTCATACGGAATACCACTTTGTGTGATCTATAAATTGTTGCTCCGTGTGACTTGGTATTTTTGTGAAATCCCTCGCGATACAGACCTACTGCGGGAGTCGTCAATATTTAAAAAAAAACAATTGTAGCAGAGTCTTAAAAAAATAAATTGTGTGGATTTATTTTTCATTTTAATATCAAACATATATCAGAACCATAAACTGGGGTTGACCATTTAACCCACTCTGACTCATATCTCCTCTTGACAACCGTTTCATCCACATCGCGTCGGTCATATTTCCCTGCCCTTACATGACAATTATTTTTTTATAGCCAAAACCAGGAGTCGTAAACCCAACCTATCTGTAGAAATAACGAAACACCGAGACACGTACACATGTAATTAATATTAAAATCACGACACGAACAACAAATAATTATTTGGTATGAAAGCCCAACTGTTTATCAACATGCAATATTACGTGTTTTGTATGAAATATAACTAAACTGTATCGTTGTATTATTCTATTAATGTTAAGGAATGCGTAATACGTTTTGCATGAAGTTTACAATGGTTTGGGGTAAATGACTTATTATTTAAAGTGCTGTCATGCTTGGTGGTGACTGGTACTAGTCGTCTCAAATTGCAAAAATAAGTAAAGATCCCCCGCGACAAAGGTCTTGTACAACCTACAAGACCTTTGTCGCGGGGGACTTTACAAACATACAAGTCACGGACACTAATCAATTTTAAAACTTGTCAATTTTTAAAACAGGCTTAGCTTTAATCAAGTAGTTTTGAAGTGATTACGTCGGTTTGCTATTACGTATGTTGAGGAATAAATTTCGCAAAAAAATTAACGTTGAATATACTCTCAATTTCCATTTCCAAAAAGGTCTCATTCACAAATTCAGACCTAATTCCAGCAATACAATAAAAAGACAAATAAAAGCGACCCAAGCCTCACTTTTTCAACTCAATTCCGATTCACACATCGTTCGTGAATAAAAACAAAGCACATTTGTCGAAACTGCTGTAAAATTTGAACGTACAGTCCCTTTTAATTTATCATGCAAACTTTCATTACGTCATACGACTGTGAGGCAGGTTTTATATGTACAGTAAAATTGAACTATACATACTCGTCGAACAGGGCTGACCGATCGTATACATTAATACAAAACTGAAAAAAATATATTCAAGTTTAAATTTTGGAACAAATAATATGAGAATTATCTTATATATAAATAAAAATGGGGTGCACGCACGAAAAAGTGTCACGTAGGAAAAGTAACGTTATTGATTGGTTGCTAAGCAGTCACGTTACTGAGTGGTTTTAAGCAATGGTAATTCCGTCTGCTGGTAGGCTAAAGTATTGTGGTCGTCGGGCAGATGCGCCCGGGTCCACTAAAGCTGTCACAGGCATGGTTGTTTATTAAAATGTCATTAATGTTTTGGCGATTGCAGCGACATGCGATACAATTTAAAAAAATACAGGCATTTCTTACATTGCCTATTACAATGGCATCAATGTTTTCTTATGAGGTTATCACGTAAAAATATCGTCCGTAAACCGACTTTACAGACTGCCCTGACTTCGAATATATTCTGTACTCTCAAAAGAGTCACTTAACGTATTCACGTTATGTCACTCTTGCATTACTGACTCAAATCGCTGTACTATGTCATTATGATCAATTATGCTACGAGTGCTACGCGGGCCGCTACGAGTGCTGCGTAGCTGATAACTACGCTGAATTGCGGCTACGAAATATTGATCTGTATAGTGTGTTTAAGTTGGGCCTGTAATGTTATCATAATTAATTAAAATATTTATGAGAGAGGTATATAGCTCATTATTAAAAAGAGAGTGAGATAGAGATAGTATCAAACAGTTACTAAAGAAGGATCACGAGATACTGACATCGTTAACTAGCCCAATTAGGCAATTATCTACCATCAGTTTATTTTCTTTATTGACCTGATAACGTCTAATAGCTCGATGACCGGGAGCACGTACGAAAAAGTATTTTAAAAAAAGTCACGTTAAGAAAAAGAAAAAGAAAAAGTCCGACTGTCGATTCCACCTGCTGATAGGCTGAAGTATTGTGGCCATCGAGTGCATGCGTGTGCATGCGCACGGGTCCATTAAAACTGTTACAGGCTTAGTTGTTAATTACAATGTCGTCAATGTTTTGGCAACTGCAGCGACGTGCGATACAATTGGAAAAAAAGCTGTCACAGGCAATGTTTTCTTATGACGTTATCACGTAAAATTATTGTCCGTAAACCGACTTTACAGACAACCTTTTTTGTTCTATAACTTTATGTTGCGTTACTTGATCAAGATGTATTGGAGTCAATTACAAAATTCCGCTGAACAAGGTTTGGCTGTTGTAGCTAACTGGCTAAATACTAATCTCCTGACACTAAACGTTAGTAAGACTAGTTTCATTTGTTTTACTCCCAATCAAAGAACCCAACCTGGTATAGACTTCGACATCAAAATTCACTCTTGTGTAAATTATTTGGATCGTAGTTGTAACTGCGAAACTATAAAAAGACTAAATAATACAAAATATTTGGGAATAATGGTGGATTCGAGACTGTCGTGGCACCCCCACATTGAAATCATAATGGGTCGAGTTAGAAAGTTTATATGGATTTTTAAAACCCTACGTCATCTAATGTCGACTCAGTTATTAAATAGGATTTACATGGCATTAACTCAGTCAGTCATTACATATTGTATACCCGTCTGGGGAGGAGCCACAAAAACCAAACTCCTTGATTTAGAAAGAGCCCAGCGCTCTCTTATTAAGGTTATGTATCAAAAACCCTACAGATATCCAACAAAAGATCTATACAGCCTTAGTGGTCTACTGACGGTAAGAAAACTCTACATCTTGAACGTGACCCTAACATTGCATAAGTCACTTCAGTACAAGAAAACCAATCTAGACAAAAGACGTAAAGATATCGTAGCACATTCTACAAGGGTGCGAACAGTAGGTATTTGCTAGACGTCAGTATAATTCACAATCGACATATATCTATAATAAATTGAATAAAACCCTTAGTATTTATCCCATGTTATTATATAAATGCAAAAGAACATTATTCGAATGGCTCTTAACGCTAACATATGAGGAAACGGAACTTATCCTACAGCGAATCATGTAACCAAATAAATACTTACCAAACTACTTACTTTAATAATATTGAGTTCACCCGGTCAGTCACACACACACACACACACACACACACACACACACGCACGCACGCACACGCGCGCGCGCACACACACACACACACACACAAACCCATACACAGACACACACACTCACAAACCCATACACAGACACACACACTTTCTTTAAAAGACTAATTAAATTAAGTTAAAGTTTAGTTCTGTATTCAATAATTTTCATATATTCATGATTTTCTTAAGATTGGTCTAAACATTTATCTGTTTTTGTATGTAAGGGAAGGAGCGAGTCAAAACCAACACAAGTACTCCGGTAACTTAACGGTTTTGACTCATATCATGAAATTGTTAAAAATGTTTTAGATACAAATAAACATATTTTTATTTTTTTATTATTGGTTAAACTAAGCTTACTTAGACTACAATCGCAAGACACTACCAGACAATTAATCCGTTAAAAATATCAAATGTCGGCCGAAGTCAAAACTTGGTTGATAAGTAATTTTAAAAAAGCTGTGAATTATAAAGCTAAACAAGGTTTGTAGGCTAAACTGCCTGCTCAAATCGTCGAGATATTATGTACTAATGGATCAAATCAGTATTTCAATAAAACTAACTTAAACCAAAATTTGAGCTAAGTCCATGTTCCAATAAAACGCTTCGAATTATGTAATTGGCATATAATTATATAATAAAAACTGTGAAATATAGACCTAAACTACGCAACAAGCAACCAAACAGAAAAATTCATACTACTTACATAATTATATGGTACAAAAAATAAGGTATTGTAGACTAAACTACCTGTGCAGAACAGTATTTCCCTAAAACACACTTATGCCTAAATTTTGAGTTAAGTCCATGTTCCAATAAAACGCTTCGATATATTTGGAAAGTGTTTTAACCGCAAATAATGTATGATTCAGGCCAAACCGATTATTCCACGCACTGTTTCACAACCCCTTAACAATTCATTCAAGCTGGCACAAAAACATACTACGGAAGCTTTCAATACAAACACAAAAATCCGTTTCATTCAGCAATAAAAATCTAAGCGGTACGTTTAAAATAATTGCGGTCCAACTAACCGTTTCGTTTCACGCATCGAGAGCAGAATCGAGTCTAAAAAATTCCGTTTCACGCGTGGCAGCGCGCCGACACGGTGCCTAATAGCGTGTAAATATTTGGCCTATGTGTCAAATAAATGTGGATGAAAGGATTATGGTTTATATTGAAGTATAATGGCTTAAGTTTTTGAGGTAATAGGGCGATAATTCAAAAAAATCCAACTGTTTCCTAAAGTAAAGTATTGTTATCATAACCAAACATGCACTAATTTGTCAAACAGGAAAATGAATCGATAAGCACCTGCAACACTGCACAACTAAAAACTAACGAGTATAACACCCTCCTTTATAAACCTACTAGCTTTCGCCCGCGGCTCCGCCCGCGTGGCTGTCGGTTATCGCGATAAAAACTATCTCATGTCCTTCCCCGGAATTCAAACTATCTCCATATGAAATTTCATCTAAATCGGTTTAGCTGTTTGTGCGTGAAAACGTAACAGACAGACAGACAGAGTTACTTTTACATTTATAATATTAGTATAAGTATATGGAAGTATGGATGAAGCTGATGATTTTTAAAACACAATACAGATTTTCTTTAAATATAGCGATCACGGTCCACCCAGCCTTCTAATTACAAATCAAATTCTTGCGTCCAATCGTTTATCGTTTAAGGTTCATTTCCGTGCATTGAACCGCGTGCGTGGCTGCTGCGACAGTAATCAGAGTGCACGCAGCCTACATCTGTAGTCAGCCACGCATGTCTGTTGCAGATCTTGGAAACGGCACTACACATTTTCATACTCTGACTATTGCCGCATCAGCCACGCGCTTCAGCCGCACGCGATCGATCGCGCGCGGCAGCAATCGGTCGCATGCACGGAAATGAAGCTTTAGACACGATTACTACTTGTAAACCATTCAGACGTTTATAATTTTAACTGTTTAGTTAAAAATTCGAAAATTTTAAGAGGATGTATTATTTATATTCACCAAACATTTGGCAAAGTGGGTTCACATTTATATAAAAATAAAAGTCATATTATTATTCATTATAGTTCTGATTGAAAATAGGCTCTGTTACGTGATTTTAATATGTATGAAGTCCATTATAGTTTAAACACTAATTGAAAGGTAAAGTATGCATTAGTATGTAGGTATGTGAGCATCATACATCAAAATATATGAATCAATATTGAATATTGTGAATGTTCAATGTCTACTACAAAAAAAATTATAAAACTGCTAAGTTACAGTGTTTTTAACGACGACTCCTGCACTATCCTTAAAGCCTTCTTTTATTAGATGTATTTCCTTACCTTACCTTTTATTTACCCGACGTTTTGTGATCACGGATCGACTGATAGCAGCTTAGCGATGTCTCCGTGAGACTCGGGGTTTTTCAACCACCCTTGCCTGGTCTTGATAATTTTGATAATTTCTACTGTCGGTACTTCTACACACTACACTTACAAAGTCTTTACACTAAGGCGCGGTGTCGTTACGGCTACCATTGCATTTGCTGATAACAGGTTTCCAAGATGGTGAGAGCCGGTATCCATCTGCTCGGTTAAAATTCTTGTACTTTATGAACTCAACTGCCTCGCACACTACAATGAATTCAAGCGATTAAGTGCCGAAATATGTCTAAGCTGTATAAAAGTTGCGAAAGTTTAAAAACAATAATAGTCTTTTTTTTCTCTAGCGGGGGACTGTAAAAATACACTAATCACTGCTACAAAGAACACCAAGACTCGAAAAAACAATTTGTTGGGCAGGTTGTGTGAGTTGTCTCAATATATTATATTATTATTGTTATTATTAAAGTGACTTTGTTTCATACTATGTAAAAATGTTTTCAATTCTTTTTATTCTTGTTTGTTATTATTTCTTATCCTTGTTTATTCTAATATTCAAAACAAGCTATAAACATAACATAAAACAATTTTCACAGTTCATAAATCAATCCTTCCCTCACGTTACGTTCCGTTTCACTGATGTACAATGGAACTTGGAACGCACCGACGCGTCCTAACAACCGATGCGTGAATCGGAACGTGGCGGACTACGATTGGCTAATGTACTGGACTGGGACCTAACAGGGTGTGGATTTTTTAAACTGTCTATTTTGGGGCACCCTATGTCTAGGGTGATTTTTTTTAGTTAAATCCCTGGGGCTCCGAATATAAAAAAAATGGATAGTTTTAAAAATAGACTGAGGTACGCAACAACAAATTATTAAATCGAGAATGTACGCAGTGCCAATACTGCGTACATTCTTAATTTAATAAGTTGCAAGTACTTTTGAAGATAAAAAAATCTTTATTGTTTTCATTTTTTTTTATCTATGACTAGCAATGTGGGATTTTGGTCCCACATTACTAGCAATCCTGTTAACCCCTCCAGCTAAGCTCAATGGCTTGTGTTAGGAATGGGTTCACGTCGGTAGTAAATGAGTAGGATTCGAACCCGCGACCTCACGATTCCGAGACCGATACATTAGCCATTAAGCTACCGCCGCTTCTATATTTTATCCGCCGAATGAAATCTAAAAAAGTACCCTTGCCTGGTCTTGATAATTTTGATAATTTCTACTGTCGGTACTTCTACACACTACACTTACAAAGTCTTTACACTAAGGCGCGGTGTCGTTACGGCTACCATTGCATTTGCTGATAACAGGTTTCCAAGATGGTGAGAGCCGGTATCCATCTCCTCGGTTAAAATTCTTGTACTTTATGAACTCAACTGCCTCGCACACTACAATGAATTCATATGGGATACTAGATACTAGACTAGCAATGTGGGATTTTGGTCCCACATTACTAGCAATCCTGTTAACCCCTCCAGCTAAGCTCAATGGCTTGTGTTAGGAATGGGTTCACGTCGGTAGTAAATGAGTAGGATTCGAACCCGCGACCTCA
This sequence comes from Herminia tarsipennalis, assembly GCA_945859575.2. NCBI lineage: Eukaryota > Metazoa > Arthropoda > Insecta > Lepidoptera > Erebidae > Herminia > Herminia tarsipennalis. Next base: position 14,041,660 of record OX243855.2, read on the forward strand.
CGATTCCGAGACCGATACATTAGCCATTAAGCTACCGCCGCTTCTATATTTTATCCGCCGAATGAAATCTAAAAAAGTATATATTATTTAATTTATTATTACATTATTAACTTTCTGGAAAACAATGACTTAATATTCGTCTTAAATGAATGGCAGAAATACATTTTCATAATCAACATAATGGGATCTTGTGCAGTGGCACCTTCATTATTATTAAATACCTTAACTCTTGGTTAACTGCGGCTTAACGTTTCCCTCTTTATTAATATGTATTGTTAGTAATAAAACATTTGAGCACTAGTTTTATAAACTAGAGTCACTAATTAGATTGATTGTGATATTATATTAGTAGTTGTACTTTTTTGAAAATAATAAAATATATAATGTAAATACGACTATAAATATTAATTTCTGTATCTATACATTTCCTCAAATTTTTTGATATATTAAGTTCTTTTTAACTTGTTACTAAATTATTTTGGTGTGTTGTGTTTGTAATATAAAAATCTGTAAGTTATAATATTAATATTTAATTGTTATATAAACTTATACTTTTAAATTGTAATAATGCCCTATAATCACTTTTTAATCTTCACTGTCCAGTTAACAATATTTCTAATTACCAATTAAGTGTTTAAAATTAATCTCTTGATCTCGTAATGTAAGGTTAAGTATTATTTATGCGTTTTAAACCACAGTTTAATCGTCTGTTTAGCTAGGCTAATGTATAAAGCCGATAGCTTATATGATTAAATTGAGGATTTATCTTTAATCTTAGTGGCTTTTAAGGTCGGTTACACCAAGCTTTATTAGAATCGGATTATATTTTTAACAAAGTATATGTAATATATAAGCAAGTACTTATCAAAATTATAATAAATTTGAAGTAAATAACCAAAATGCTTTACATACTATTTTAGTTGAACAATTAAATTCTGGTGGTGTTAATACCAAGTAACGATAAATTCATTAAATTGCCAATCTTGAGTTAAATTTAATAGGTATTCCCGGTGACAAATCTATCACAAAACACCAAGAGTACAGAATACAAGCTTTAAGGCTTGGCTTTTCTCTTGACCGATAATAACGCATCTGGTATTATTGAGCGATATTAACGTACCCATGCACATACATAATACACATACACATTGCTCACTTATAGTAAATCTCCGAACAACTTGGAGTGGTGTGAACACATTATATATATCTTTGCTAAATTCAGATTTAGGTGGCACTGATACTATTGTATACTAGCGAAACGCTTACCAGACTCACAATTTGTTTATCTCTTCATTTAGTCGTATAAAAAAGATTTCGTTGTCTTTGTGTGCGTTGCATAAGCAAGCGTTTTAGAAGCTTACCTTCTGTACGTCCTTTTGGACCAATATCCAATAAATTTAATAGTTCAACTTTAATTTTGAATTTCGAATAAGAAAATCCAATTAATGCTAACGAAACTTAACTATTAACTGCGGTTAAACTTCTGATTAAGTATGAAGTTTGGTGCAACCACTATGTAGAAAGTTTGTTTCGAAAAGGGGAAAACAAATACGTAAATAAGTGTTATATATATAATATTAATTTATATTACGGTTGTATATAGAATTATATGTATAACGAAATTGGTTGTATACACTGACGCTTTTTATAGAGAGCATAGTTATTATATAATTATGATTATAAGTCGTTAGTTTATTGAAGTAAGGTGTAATTAGAAACTTGCTTTTTACCCGGTGTATTATGTTATTCGAGTGTATGTATATATGTTTAATTCTTTCGTAAGCTCTAGAGCCTAAATGACTTGATGTAATTCAGCTTGAGAGGTATCGATAAAGGCCCTGTAAACGATCAAATATATTTGACAAATATATTTCGTTAATAATTAAATAATATAAAACGTTCAAACCAACCATCAAACATATTTGTCAAACAACGTGCCAGTGCAACGATTAAAATGTTGTCGCTTGATATCTTATTTGACAAACATCGCCGTAGACGTTCAAACAAATTTGTCAAACACCCATCAAATCACCCGTCAATCCAATTTTTCATCAAACACGTAGATTATTTGACAAACACTTCAAACAAAGCGGTAGACTATCAAATTATTTGACAAACATGTAAAATTTGACAAACAATTTGATCACGTACAGGACACTTTAGCTTCATCTCAGTTGTGAGAATGACCCGGGGTCAAAATTAGAGAAAAATGTAAAAGGCGGTTTTGGCGCCAAATATTTCAGTTATTAATTTAAGCAGTCAGGTTTTGTAATAATTTTAAAATGGATACTTGTTTTATCAATTCAGGTTGTTATGAGAGAACCCTTATTTACTGCGTTGGTTTATTTTCGTGATTTTTTCTTTGCCACGTTGCACCCGAGTCTATTAGCGCCAGCATAAAACTCACAATACTTTCGAATAATAATAACTGCAATAGTAAATGCAAAATGTTGTAGAAACTAAAGAACCGTGTACGTATTTATAATTTGATAGGTAACGTGTTTTTGACGTGTTTGACGGCTCCACTCGTTGGCCCCAACGGCGGTCCCAACGCCACTAGTCCAACGTGTGAATCTATAAAATAGCATTGGCTCCAACGTTGGGACGAGCGTTATTCTAAGTACATTTCATTTTAATTCCCTTTATCACCTCCGAGTAGAAATGGGTGTAATACACATCCCCTTTCTTAGATCTCATTATAGATTAGCACAACGGTGTTTCTAATATCTATATATATGTACGATCCTATAGACGATCGAATTGTATATCTTATATATATTTCTTGTGTGCGTGTGTATGTCACTGAACTCCTCCTAGACGGCTGGACCGATTTTGATGAAATTTGTTGTGTGAGTTCAAGGGGATTCGAGGATGATTTAGATTCACAATTGAACCCGATTTACAAAACAAAAAAGAGTCGAGACGAAGTTCGCCGGGACAGCTAGTATATTATATAAATGAATACCTATTTCCCTTGGTCACGAGATAACTAGAGAAGGACTTTAGAGATTTCATTTTTTTTAGTTTTTTAAACTCTGTAGAAGAGGTTCGTACGTAAAAAAATTAAGAATGTGACGAAAAGAAACTAAAGTGGGCGTACGTACGAAGTTCGCTGGGACACAGCTAGTATTCTTAAAGATATCAAAGGAATAAATCTTTCGAAATGAATTCTTATTACAGCATTTAAAACATATTTCGTTGTTCATGAAATGTATTTTAAATGTTGTAATTTAATTTTAATTTTGTAGATTGGCTATATCAGTCGCCTTTGGCCTGATTAGTTGCCAATAATAATGACCTCCCTTAACATTGCCTGTTTTGAAATTTTTAGCACCTTTGTAATCTTTGAACAAAATAATAGTATAATTATATACGTTTTTTGTATTATTTATTACAAAAATATTGTAATTGGACATTGCAAAGTTATCTTAAGAAATTAATTATTATTGTATAATTATTACAAACACATATTTCATACATGGAAACATGTTTGAAATTTAAAAGTTATTCTTATTTTTAATCCGCTTCCAAAAGAAGAAGGTTCTGAATGCGGATGTTTGTATTTATTTTAATGTAAATCGGGTCTTAACGCCGCCATATATAGACGGATTTCAAAATTATTTTTTGTTCGAAAAGAGGTTTATTCCGTAAATGATCCACAAACGTGGATAACGAAACTCCTCAATAAATGCCAGAAAATCAACTGTGAATTTAGTCGATTAGAACTAAAAATGCGACTATTTTAAACAAAATAAAAGAAAGATAGGCATCTGTGTAAAAGTTTGGACGTACAACGCGCAATACAACGTGAAAAGCAAAGTTTACTTACGTAACTCGTGTAGCAGTCTGCGCCAGTCTTGAATTTAACATCTGACGTAGGTAACGTAAAGTTTTTCTACTTAGGAACACAGATCCTACATTATTAGGTTGGTTCTACGCAATTTATGACTGTAATTTTGCTGTATAGAATATTTAAACTTTGAAAACTTGGATAAATTAGTTAAAATGAGTACCAAAACTTACTTTTTAGATCGCAACGCTAAAATAAATTTGTTCAGAAGCCTTGTCTGTGTATTTTTAAAACGCCATAGTGTTTGAACAGACAAACCAATTCGAGTGCGTTTTTGTTATTGAACATTGATTTAATTCTTAGATATTATGTTTTGTCAAAGTATTCTTAATTTGTTAAAGCAGCTTCACACCATTTCCATGTTTGGCTTAGTCGCATAATATCTCTTTCAAAAAATGTCGCTTAGTCGCAAAATTCTTCTTTGCAGTCTTCAGCGTCTCTTTCGCAAAATGCCTCTACCGCCAATGCCTGTTTCGCAATATGTCTCTCTGTAAGTTAGAAGTAAAGATAACATAAGAAATATATTAGTAGGTATTTTTATAATTGATCAAATTTGTAAAACAAAATAAACATGAAAATAAAATTATTTAAAAAATTCTATTTAACTTGTAATCTTATTCTAAGTTGCACAAATCAATTTTGAGAAAGAGTCATTTTGCAAAAGAGTCATTCTGCGAAAGAGACATCATTCGAAAGATATATTTTGATTCTGTGAAAAAGTCAATGTGCGAAAGAGACATTATGCAACTCAGCCTCATGTAGTGAACATTGTGTGGCTATAATGAGTGTAGGGATAAGAATTTACTTTAAAAATGTATTAGGAGTTGGTGACTAAATTATTGAATTAAAATATGTTTTTACATTTAAGTAAGCAAATTATTTATTAGTACTATATGTCTATGATATATATCGCAGAAAAACGCTTTTAAAATAAATGTATATATTGTAAATTGATATAATATAAAATAAATAAGAGCAATAATAGTTGTTAATTAGAAATAATAGTTGTGTGTAAATTCAATTATAATATTTTTATGTTTAAATATAATTAATAATTGAGTATTGTTGCAATGTGTTAATGTCGTAACCTATTGGGTAGTTGTAAGTAATAAAGAGTAATAAAATGATAAAATGTAATATTGTATTTTTATTTTCCTACTTTAAATACTTTAACAGAATTACATCACTTTTTAGGATCGTCTAAAAATGAAACCTAAATCGATTTATATATTTTATTTATATATCAGATATATCAACAAATACTAGCAAAAAGCGATGCTTTAGAAGGGCTCGCGAAGCTTTCTACTAAGTGATATTTTTTACAGTTGTTTAAAGAGAATTAGCTATAGCCACATTTTTTTTAAATGTGTATAAAATAATATTTCTTAAATAACACATCTAGATATAGACTAAAATTACTAAATCAAGCCCAAACCTGAAAGTCTGATAGTTTCTCAGTAAAGTACCACAAATTAATGTGTTGGGGGATAGTGTTTGAACTCACTTCGTAAGACTCCAAAATGGCACTAAACATGTTTATTTTTTTAACTCTGTAGTGACTATTTTGTTTTAACACCATTTTCGTAACTAAATGGTTATAATAATAATAAAATTTATTCACTTTATTCACTTACGAAGCAAAATACTACACTTGTGAAAAGTCGATTCTACATTTACATGTAATGCCTATTCGCAAACAAAGTTGGAGACATTTGTGCTGTCATTTTGAATATTGGCAAATGTTTTACGACTTATGTACTGTACCAGCACTAGTAACATTAAAACATATTAGATACAGGTGAATAGACTTATAGGGTCAAATCTGACATATGAGTGCGTTTACAAAGGTAGTTTGGCCCTTTTGGTCATTGAGCACATAGGCTGAATAAGGACGCATCAATCATGTTTTTCCCGTTCACCTTGTGTCACTTGTACCATGGTACTACTGACATAAAGGGCCTAGTGGGTTCTAAAGAAACATATATGGCGTTAAGTTATAGTTAAGTTCAGAAAATCTAGAAAGCTAAATAAGGCGTCAGATACAGCCAAAAAGCTTTATACATCCTTATAGAGAAAGCCATTGGCAAAAGCAAATGTAGAAGTAATTAACCTTTTAACTTATTATTAATCCATATGTAGTCCCGCTGCTGTGTATTTCCCCAGTAGAACCTACTTGTTAGATATTCTTTGGGTAACTGATTAAAACGCCATGCTTGGCGAGCGGGTTGGCGATCGCAGTAAAGCTTTAAAGTACGCAGAGGACGCTGCTGCCCGTCCTCCGTTGAGAAATCCCTTAGTCACCTTGACGATACCCACGGGAAGAGATGAAGGCTATTCTTAAGCCGCTTATAAACTACTAACTGCTTGGGTCTGGTCTCATATAGTAGTTTTTATACCTTGAGTTACATTATTGCAATTTTCGTAGGGATCTCTTTACTCCCCAATACAAACAAAAAATGTGTCCAGTAGATTTTAAGTTTATTCGTTACATACAAAAATACAAATATTTCCTCTTTATAATATTAGTATAGATATCTACGAGGGAAGGTCCACAAAGACGAGACGGTTCCTAAGTGAACAATTGGCAACATCAAATCCAGTACTATCAACTTTTATGTACAAACTGGTGTGAACGAACTATAACAGCCCGCTGTCCGCATGCTAGCCAGTGGCTTATTGACCGCACGCTGCTCGCAAATGATTTACGCCATGTCGATGATTATGTCTAGTTCCAATAGCTGACAGACTACGAGTACTTCGAAGTTAGAGGACCGGTGGACCACGCGTCATTCACTCGTTGACTACGCGAAGTTCATTTATTGTCCACGTTGAGTTCACTGGTTGACCAAGTACTTGTGACGCGGTGTCTACTCGTGGGCCACTTGTCTACAACTAATTGAAGCCGAACGACGAGGAGGTGCTAGTCAAGAGCCGGGTGGTTCTAATGAACTATGACCTTAAATCTTTGTTTTAAAAAGATCCAAACATCACCGCACTACGTTTCTTAATCTTAAACATTACTTCGTATTTATTTGCCCACCAGACAATCCCTTGTTTTAATAAAGCGTACTCTGTCAGTATATACTTTGAATTTACGCTTCAAGTATTGAATTACACGAGCCATAAACTTAGAACCTTAAAGTTAGTTTAAAGGAACATAATCTTGTTTAAATACTGTAGTTGTTTCAGTTGTTTCTGTGCTATCATTATATTTCTCAGTGAATCTGCTACCTCCAATTTGCGGACAGCGGGCTGTTAAAGTACGACGTTCACACCAATTCGTATACAAAAGTTGATAGTACTGGATTTGATATCCAATTGTTCACTTAGGAACCATCTCCACGGGCGAAGAGAGACTAGCGGCGATAGTATCATCGTGTCTCCACACGGCGATATTATCGCGGCATTACGAGGAGTGGCTGAATGCGAGAGAAACGTCATCGTCATCCCTATAGTGTTCAAATAATATTTGAAACTGATATACATTCTGGTTTTATCTACTTGACGAGCAGTGGCTTCAACATTGACGTCAAAAGGCACAATATATTGCTGTAGGGACACATATACGTACCCATGTACCTATATACATATATACCTACCTAGAGGCGGTTGCACCGCCATGTAAGTTATGCAGTCGCAATAAAATGATCAATCGGACCTGACGTGTGTGTATTATTCCTCGACCAATAAACCTTCTGATAGTAGGACAGTAAAAGTAACACTATATATACCTACAGTGGTGACCCCGACCGAACTTTGTTAACCGTTTAGTGTTTTTTCCTGGACTTTAACATTTTCTTTTAATCGATTTGGTGAGGAATATTATTACCCGATAAAATGAATCCGCAACAACCGTTAGTGCCCGGACAATTACCCGCCGCGGTACAGGCTCCCGTGACCGTTGACGTACAGCCCAAGATCGAAGGAGAGGCAGCGCTGGCGAGTATAACCGTGTCTTCGAGGATAGCTGAATTTTGGACGGACCAACCGCGACTCTGGTTTGTCCACTTTGAAGCCGCCACGAGTAACCAAAAGCTAAGTGATGCAGCAAAACAAAATTTAGTGGTCACTAAATTACGAAAAGCAGCCATTGAGCAGGTGAGCGATCTTTTATTATCACCGCCCGAAACCAACAAATATCAGGCTCTCAAAGACCGATTACTGCAAGTTTTTGAAGAGTCTGAGACCAGGCAGTTCCAAAAACTGTTGAGTGAGATGGAGCTTGGCAGCCAGAAACCCTCACAGTTACTTAGGCGTATGAAGGACTTGGCGCGCGGGAAAATTCCTGACCCCACATTAAAAATCATGTGGAATAGTCATCTCCCAACGGCAGTTCAAGCAGTTTTAACGGTGACGGATATAAAGGAGCTAGAGAGTTTAGCTACCATAGCAGACAAAGTCATGGAGGCTACTAAACCTCCAGAAATTGCAACAGTTGTAAGTAGCAGTTTACCTAACGGAAGCTGTTCTATCAAGGAACTTACTACCTTGATGCAGAAGCTGAGCTGCGAGGTCGCTGAGCTACGGCGCGGACAAAGACCACAGCGTGGTAAAAGTTTTGATAGACAGGACCGCTCAAGGTCACGGTCAAGAGGCCCAACGAGTCGGCGTAACCCCGAGTGGTTATGTTTTTATCATTACAGGTATAAAAATAAAGCCACGAAATGTATTCCGCCTTGTAACTGGCAGAAGGATAAAAGCGTACCGCAATCGGAAAACTAAGCGAGGTACAAACTGAGGCGAAAGCTTGTATCGCGTCCCTAAATAATCGCCTATGTGTTACGGACAAAAACAGTAAGTTAAGGTTTTTAATAGATACAGGTGCAAATGTGTCCGTCATTCCCTTGGCGAGTGTTCGTAAAAGTGTATCGAGAAATAGCGTGTGCGACGAATACAAACTGTACGCAGCAAACGGAACCGAAATACAAACGTACGGTACACACAATTTAGTTTTAGATCTTAATTTAAGACGTGCTTTTAGATGGTCTTTCATTATAGCCGCTGTAAAACAACCTATAATAGGCGCCGATTTCCTGAGCCATTATAAGTTGTTAGTAGATTTAAGCGCGCGGAGGTTGAGAGATCAAGTTACCAATCTTAACGTATTAGCATCTGTAGTTACGTATGACATATCTGACACGTCGATTAAATCTATAAATAGTTGTGATAAATGGCATGAGTTATTATTAAATTATCCAGATTTAACTATGCCAGTATCCTATAAAAATATTGCTAAGCATTCGGTTAATCATTATATAGAAACTTCAGGCCCACCGATATATACAAAGGCTAGACCTTTACCGCCCGACAGATACGCTAAAGTAAAGGAGGAATTTCGAATAATGTCAGAATTGGGAATTTGCCGTCCATCCAAGTCCCCTTGGGCAAGCCCGTTACATGTGGTACCCAAGAAAGACGGAGGAATTAGGCCTTGCGGTGATTACAGACGCCTAAATGCAGTCACCAAACCTGATCGCTATCCGATTCCGCGTTTACAGGATTTCAAATATGTGTTAGCGGGAAAAAAGACGATATTTACTAGATTAGATTTAAATCGTGCTTATCATTTTATACCGGTAGCACCGGAGGATATCGAAAAGACTGCAATTATAACACCATTTGGTTTATTTGAATTTCCCCGAATGACCTTCGGCTTAAGGAATGCAGCACAGACTTTCCAACGTTTTATGGACACTGTGGTGTTGCAGGGCTTAGATTTTTTATTTAATTTCATCGATGATGTTATAATTGCAAGTGAAAACGAAATTCAGCACAAACAGCATTTAACGGCAGTTTTCCAGAGATTTAACGAGTATGGTGTTACTATAAATGTCGCTAAATGTGTTTTCGGTGTGTCCAAATTAGAATTTTTAGGTTTTGAGGTTTCAACGGAAGGCGTTCGACCGTTGGAAGACAAAGTACAAGCTATTGTAAATTTTCCGAAACCTGAAAACATCGAGCAGCTACGCCGTTTCTTAGGTATGGTTAATTTTTACCGTTCCCATATACCTAAAGCGGTAGAGTATCAAGTTGAATTAAATAAATACTTGCATAATTGTAAGAAACGCGACAAGACTCGTATAGATTGGACTGATAAGGCAAGTGAGGCATTCAAGAGGTGTAAGGAAAGCTTGCAAAGCGCCGCTACACTATCTTATCCTTTGCCCGACAGTAATTTAGCCCTTATGACAGACGCTTCAAACACTAGCGTTGGTGCAGTTTTGCAGCAGAAAGTCGGTAATGCATGGCAACCAATCGGTTACTTTTCCAAAAAATTATCGGACACCGAAACTAGGTATTCTACATACGATCGAGAATTACTCGCAGTATTTATGGCCGTCAAACATTTTAAACATTTAGTAGAAGGTAGAATTTTAACTATTTTTACAGATCATAAGCCATTAGAATATGCCTTCAGTAAAACAAATAATGATAAAGAAAGCCCAAGGCGAATACGCCAACTTTCTTATATTAGCGAATTTTGTACGGATATACGTCACATAAAAGGTTGTGATAACATGGTAGCGGATGCACTTTCGAGAATTGAAACTATAACCGCTCCCACGACGATTAATTTCGCAGAATTAGCCGATAAGCAATGCAACGACGAGTACCTAATGCAAGCGTTGCATGGATCAAATAGCAGCTTGCAATTTAAACAAATGTTGTTACCTGACTGCGATAAGCAAATTTATTGTGAAATAGGCTCGAATAAAATTAGACCGTATTTAACAAATGGATTTAGAAAACTAGCATTTTATTCTGTACATAATCTTAGTCACCCAGGAGTTAAAACTAGCAAAAAATTAATGAAACAGAAATATTTTTGGCCTAATATGGATCGCGACATTGCGAAGTGGGCGAGAGCATGTCTCGAATGTCAAAAAGTCAAAATTACAAGACATACTGTATCAGGTGTAGGCGAGTTTGAAAGATCTGATCGCTTTCAACACATACACATAGATATAGTAGGTCCATTACCTATTACAAACGACGGGTATAGATACTGTGTAACTATTATAGATCGTTTCACAGGGTGGCCCGAAGCATACCCCGTTCAAAATATTACTGCTGAAACCGTAGCAAGGGTAGTGTTTGAAGGGTGGATAACGCGATTTGGATGTCCTTCGAAGCTTACAAGCGACATGGGCAAACAGTTCGAGAGCGATTTATTCTCTAGTTTAATGAAATACTTAGGTGTAAATAAGTTACGTACAACTCCTTACCATCCACAAAGTAATGGCATGGTGGAACGTTGGCATCGAGCACTGAAAGTGGCTTTGATGGCCCGTTTACAAGCCAACAACAGTGATTGGGCGAATGAACTTCCCATTGTATTACTGGGATTAAGAGCCGCTACTAGAAGTGACAGTGGAGTTAGCGCAGCCGAGTTGACTTACGGTAGGACAATTCGTTTGCCGGGAGATTTTTACGATAATGTAAATATTTGTTGTTCGGATTTGGAATATTTACAACAGCTTAAAGATAGCATAAGTAAATATAAACCACGACCCGGTATTCACAATAATTCGCGCTCATTATTCATTCCACAAGATTTAAAATCGTGTAGAAGTGTATTTGTTAGGAATGACGTCTTACGCAAATCTCTACAACCTCCGTACGATGGTCCATATTTAGTAGTTGATAGGAAAAATAAGTATTTCATTGTAAAAATAGGTAATAGAGAAACATCCATTTCAATAGATAGACTTAAGCCAGCATTTTTTATAGATATAGAAACTCATTATAAGGATAATTTTAGTTCAAATTTAAATAAACAAAACGAGCAGAATATAAGTTTAGATAACACGGACACTTCCAGTAAAGTTTTAAATCATAAAACTACGCGAAGTGGTCGCGTTATCAAGACTCCGATACGTTTTGCGTAGTTTGCACATAGCAAGCTGGTAATATGATATAATGTATTGTAATGACACGATGTTTCAATAATTGTTTTATTATAATTTCAATGGGTAAAATAAGTATTAGCATTAATAATGTAGGTCATTTATTATTGTGTTAGTTTATAATATATACACATTTTTGTTTACACACTTATACACTTATTTTAGTATATAAACCTTTTACAAAATTTATACAATTCATTTACAATTTAATTTTTACCACGTTTTACTAAAAGTTTTATACATTACTGTACAATGGGTTACAACCAGAGCAAACCCCAGCAGAATAATGTGGCTATTGCCCAATCTGTATCAAACGAAGTTATGGGTCAAAGAGTGAATTTCCTAGAAATTGTTTTCATTGTAATTGCTGTGGCTCTTGGTCTTGTGTTGCTGTGCCTGATGAGAAGTCAGTTCAAAAAACGAGTGCGAGACTGGTTCCGGAAAGAAGCCACTATAGTTGGAATATCTCCACCAGTGGTAAAAGTACATACCATCCAACCACCGACTTCTCCACAGTCCACACACGGTTATAGTCAGTGAATAATGTTTCAAACTTGTAACGAATACATACGTGTGGTGTAAACCTTATGTTATAAGTAGTTCTAATTAATGTATTTAGTGGTTAGTGTGTAAAAATTTTTTTTCTGTGAAGGGGGGTGCTGTAGGGACACATATACGTACCCATGTACCTATATACATATATACCTACCTAGAGGCGGTTGCACCGCCATGTAAGTTATGCAGTCGCAATAAAATGATCAATCGGACCTGACGTGTGTGTATTATTCCTCGACCAATAAACCTTCTGATAGTAGGACAGTAAAAGTAACACTATATATACCTACAATTGCTGAACGCACTTTATCGAATGGTCCATCCTCGGATTGATAATTTAGTGAACGAGACGATCCGGTGTCGCTATGAAGTTGTAGTTGGGTACCTCCCCCATATGTAAAGTAGGGATGTGATTTTTTTTTCTAACCCACCCCATCTTGTGAGGCATAATTAGATAGGTATTTTAAAAATGTTTAGAGGTTGTAGACCATTTTTTCGATTTAGAAACCAGTTTGTTAAATATTGAGCTTCAAAGTGCAATTTTTTGTTAGAGTCAAGTGTCCCCCCCCCCCGTCCCTGCCTAAATGGTTGATGTTGGGTATGTGAAAAAAATAACGGTAGTAGTTTATATAGTGAAATGAATAGGAAAACTATCACTGCTAAGTAGGCTTTACAACTTAACGAGTAACAGCAGACCAAGTGAGAAGTAACAAAGCAGATTCAAAAAATACTTATTTAACGTTGTTAGGAGTATGAAACAAAAACAACAGAAAACCCACTTCTTAAGCCGCATTATTCAGATTGGGGATTACAGACCCTACATTGTGCGTGGCCCGACATGCACTTGCCCGATTTGGTTAAAATACTTTTTTTAACAAATTAGGATAACTAACCAGTGTTATTGTGGTAGCCATTTGAATGTTTAAAACTTTAATCTCTTTTGGGATTTTATTATATTGATGAATTGGTTGATTTGTTGTCAAGAGTTGTTTATATTGGATTATTAATATACATTCTGTGTGTTATTTGAAAACAAGTAAGTAAGTGACGTTATTTCAAAACAAAAAAAAATATTTTGTTGATAGCCATATGAATTTGACGATCTATCTGTTTCTATTTATTTATTTAATTTTATAGAATCTTCTAACCTACGGGTCATAATCGCGTAAAAAAATATTTTAAGGCTTTGTTTATTGCCCGACGTTTTTACCGTACTGCAGCGGCAGTGGCACGGATAGACTTATTTAATTTTGTTGAATGTTCATACCACTCGAGACTTTTCACACAATTTATGAACATCCTTTTCTAGGCAAGTTTTACACACTAAGCACTTTTTGTACAATTAAAGTACGAATATTGAAAAAATATTCACCATTTGTCCACAAATACTTCCCTGGGTTTTAAACGCGAGAACATTTTAAGATACCGTGTAGTCTTTCCGTGACTACCGTTGCAATAGGGTAGAAACATCTTGAAGTAAATTGGATATTTACCATATAATATACACGCGATTAAGACCCGCACCTAATCGAAATAATTTTACAATAATTGGCAGTACAAACTTTCATATTTAAGTAAGTATAATTTGAGCAGTAACTGCTCTAGATTTTAAAGTTAAATCTAAATTGGTCTACTTTCCTAGTTCACCGCAAACTTACAATTTCCGAGGTGACTTACTGCTCGCGGCATAGATTTTATCTCTTCCTCTAGTGGCTCATCTCGCAAAGAGTACTAAGTTAACATCAGTTTAATCTTTGTGACTTAAGTCAAAGTGAGAATTAAGGGAAGTTGCTAATGGATATGCGTGTGGCGTATGCTTGTTTATATCTTCTGCTTCGATGTAAGCGAGAGGCGATTGTAGAAATTATGATATTCTTGAATCGCCTTTTTGTTGGAATTATTATTCCTAAAATTTTGAAACAAAAAAACAATTGTCTGTCTCCGACATTGACGTAGGGACCAGAACTGTGCTAGAAAGGGACAACGATACTTTGTGAACAATACCTGTCAAAGGCCGCACGAGTTTTTCTCTCTTTCAAGCTTTGCAGTCAATATTTACTTTTGAATTGAAAGAGACTGACAGTCCAGGTCTATACGTCAATGGTCTCCGAAAGTCATTAAAAGAACTTTACGAAATTTATAAGGGACCATTTCGGTAAAAACCTATTTTAAACACAAAAAAGAATTTTGAAAATCTGTCTATAAACAGGTCCCCCCTCCTCTTAAGATTCGACTTTGAAGTCGGTTAATAAAACAGAAACGCTTTTGATAATAAAAGAGATCTAAGTGAAAACCTAGTTCTCTCGAAACATTTTAAATGCATAACGCTCTTTAATTGCATATACTGATTTTTTACACAACCTATGTTTTCTACATCTCCACTTATATTATGATATTATGATATTAAAATTAAAAAAAGAGGAAAGATTTGTATTTTCGTATGTAACGAATAAACTCAAAAAATACTGGACCGATTTTAATAATTCTTTTTTTGTTGGATAGCCCATTTATCGAGGAAGGCTATAGGCCATATAACATCGCGCTACGACTTATAGGAGCGGAGCAGCTACGAGAAATGTTGCAAAAACGGGGAAAATTTACGCATACGAAGTTGCGCGGGACAGCTAGTAGTCAATAAAGCAAATTGGAATGTTTTAACTCAACAAATTTAATGTTTGAGCCTGGGTACAATTTAAACCTAGGAAGTTATTTGCAAAGATCTAGCAATTATAATCTGCATTATAATGAAAACCTCATCAAAATCCGTTGCATATTTTATTTTACTACTAATAACTATTGTTATGCATAAAGTTATTATTGTTATTTTTGTATTTCATTATATTACCGTATTGTTTACTTAGCGGTTTATACCGATTTAAGTTAGTATTCCATAGTGTTCTAACAGCGAAATCTTTTAAATGTTATTAACATTGTTTGTTAGTGTTTAGTTTCAATAAAATCAATATTGAACGCTTTATTAAAAGTGTGTAATCGCTAACAGTGAGGCATGTCTTTACTTACAATTAGAATATTGGAGATATTACCGGTCTAACTCGGATTAATTGCTCCTACTTAGGCTATTAATATTTAATAGACATTTAGAAGCGATCGTGAAATCTGATGTGAGTTTTTGAAACAAATTAGTTTTCATTTTCCTGTACTGGTTTTTAACTTACATAAAGGATATTACTTGATTAACGGGTGTAGAGGCAAAATTTGCTCATTTCCCAATACGAAGTACAATACGAATTCATTTTTGAAAATGTAACCTGGAGATCTCACTTAAATTAAAAAAATAAACAACAAATAATTGTGATTGACAGAAGACGAGTAAGTGCTCTATTAATGAGGTAAGTAGGTACATTAACGTAATAATAATACTAATATCTTAGGACAACTCACACAACGCCGTCAGATCCCAAACTAAGCCGAGCTTGTACTGTGGAAACCAGACCACTGATAAACATACTTATATATTTCTAAATACACACATATTATAGATAAATAATACACAGAATAAACCATCGAGCTCATCACACAAAGTTTATCCTAGGTGGGGATCGAACCCACGACCTCTAACTCCCACCGCGCCACAGAGGCAGTCATTCAGAATAATGATTCAGAAGACGTGTAAGTGCTCTATGAATGAGGTAAGTAGGTACATTAACGTAATAATAATAATATCTTGGGACAACTCACACAACGCCGTCTGATCCCAAACTAAGCAGAACTTGTACTATGGAAACCAGACAACTGCTAAACATACTTATATTGATAGAATTTTATAAGCTACGGGTCTTAATCGCGTAAATATTTTATTTTACCGTATTGCAACGGCCGTGGTCAAAAGTAGACTCTAGCCGTGACCACGGCCGTTGCAATACGGTCGAAATGTCGGGCAATAAACTAAGGTATTTAGCCTTAAAATAAAATATTTACGCGATTAAGACCCGTAGCTTATAAAATTCTATAATGTGTACAAATCGCGAAATTTTACGAACATATATACTTATATTGATACTTATACATAGAATTTATCTGACGGCTATCTAGCGAATTTGATTATGCCTTACATTCTTTTTTCTTTTGATATACAAAATAGTTTTGATGTTTCACATCTGACAGGCATTTTTAAAATTTGTAGTTCAGTGAGTGTTGTTCATTGTGCAAAAAAAGTTTTTTTCAATCACTTAGGTTTAATTTAAAATTTGCTTTTTCGAATTTTCAACAAACCCGCAATCAGATTGCTTTGTAGATGGAATCGTCAAGGTCACGGGTTCAAACCCGCCTGAATTGTGGTGAACTCACATTTATCGCTTCATTTTAAGCGTTTTCAGCTTATCTAGGATTTCATTGGGCTTTAGACAAGTAAGCACTTTATATTACTGTCAATTTGAATTTCGTGTCTGGAAATATTTCAACTGAGAAATAATATTTGTTATTTGCTAATTATCTTTTAAACAGTCTATTTTTATACCTCCACCGCAAAAAAAGTTTTGTCATAACTTGACTGCCTCTGTGGCGCGGTGGGAGTGGATCCGACTGCTACGCAAGAGGTCGTTAGTTCGATCCCCACTCAGGATAAAACTTTGTGTGATGAGAACGATGGTTTATTCTGTGTCTGGATGTTATTTATCTTTAGAAATATATAACTATGTTTATCAGTTGTCTGTTTTCTATAGTACAAGCTCTGCTTAGTTTGGGATCAGATAGCGTTGTGTAAGTTGTCCCAAAAATATATTATTATACTTTGTAAATCAAAGTGAGTAGCTGCGTGCGTGCATGCGTGCGTGCGTGCGTGTGTTTGTGTGTGTGTGTGTGTGTGTGTGTGTGTGTGTGTGTGTGTGTGTGTGTGGGTGTGGGTGTGGGTGTGTGTATGTGTGTGTGAGCGTGTCTGTCTATGGCATCGCAACTCTTGAATGCTTTTGTTTGAGTACTCAAAGGTTCGTATCCTATAAACGAACTAACTAACTCTTTAGCACTAGTACGCTGGCTATCGTTGAGAACAAGAAGACTTCAAAGGTCACTCCACATAGATACATGATCGGACTAAAACTTGCAGATATCCATTCACAATAGATACTTTAGGTTTTCCGGAATATATATCCCGGCCTCTGTCCAGATACAATACAACACACTGGTTTTATTTTACCTTTGTATGAACAAACAAGACTAATATACTTGATATAGTTAAAATTAGGTTACGTACTCATGTATAGTGTATTATATTGCCAATATAGTTCAAATTACTTATCGATAATAACGCCTCTATGTCTAGACAGAGCCAACTATGCCTCATATTAATACCTATCCCGTGAGGAAACTCCAAGGAAGACTATAATTTGGACAACAATTTTCAAAGACGTCCTTTAGGTCCTTGATTAATTAAGATGAAGGGCATACAACGTGTAACAAACAGAAAGGTGTGGTCAAATTACACAAGCGGATAGTGTATAGTATATTATAAATAATGTTATCTTACGTAGTGCCATATAACTGACCTGTTGGTCTAGTGGTTAGTGACCCTGACTGCTAAGCCGGAGGTCGTGGGTTCGAACTCCACCCAGGATAATACTTTGTGTTATATGCACGATGGTTGATTCTGTGTCTGGGTGTAATTTATCGTATATATTTAGACATATACAAGTATGTTTATCAGTTGTCTGTTTACTATAGTACAAGCTCTGCTTAGTTTGGGATCGGATGTCATTGTTGTTCCGGGTCTAGGTGTACTTCATGTCCTCACTAGCTTGCGAGCGCCTGCTTCCTGCTTCCCCGGGAATCAAACTATCTCCATACCATATTTTATCTAAATCAGACAGACAGATATACAGACAGAAAGGCGGAATTATTTATAATAATAATTTGGACAACATAAGTATTTCTTACTTATTTTTCTCTTGTACTTAAAAGAGAGTTCTAGATCACTACTTGGTATCTAGCAATAAACTTAATGATTATAATCAGATTTAATATTTTTCAGATGTATATTGTAACCGGCACTATTTTTTTTTATTACCTATAAATATCAAACACAAGTCAGTACTATAATCTGCTCAATATATGCATACATTATTAAATAATAATAATAATAAAAGTTCTTTATTCACATATGAAATAAAGTCGAGTCGATAATACCTGTTCGCAAACAATAGGAGAAAACAACGAGGCAATAATAACTCGCGGCCACTCTTTTTAAATTTTTCTTTGTTTATAAACTGTATATATAGGTAAGTTGCTGCCACCATAATATTTTACACCATATTAGAGGCCTGATGCAAAAACAAGAGAAAAAATATTAAAAGAAGAATAAATGAGATTGAATATATTAACCTCAATAGGTATAACATAGTAGGAGCATCCACTTACAATGTAAAAACTATATGAGCTTAAACATTGGCCAAATTACTGCTAATTAATGCATAAGTATAAATGTTTTGCAAAAAAAAAGAAAATAACGCCTTAATTTATCACACAGAATTTTTACTTACAAAAGTAAATCGTTTTCTTAACTAATACCATAATATTATCAAACAACGACAACAATATTTTCCTTAGCAAAATACAATAAACTGTACAATATAATATATTAATAATGAGCAAGGAACTACATCCCTTTATCTTATCAATTATATAATCATCGATTGAGTAGTAAGCTCCTTGTAGAAGATGTCTATTGACTAATATATTGTCATGCAACTGTCATAACGCCCATCTCTTTACTTTTTTCCTAAGGGAAACTCGTACTCCTAGTTGATAAATCCTCCCGTACTGCACGTTTTTGAATAATAAAATAGTTTGTATATCAACCGCTTTGCCCCAAGGCAATATACCGTAGGACAAGTTGCTGTGAAAATAACCAAAATGTACTAGTCGAGCTGTTTCTACATTCTTAAGCTGTCTAACTTTAGTGACAATACACGCTGCAGAAATAAGTGTTCCTTGGAGACATGCTATTTGGGCGCCCCACTGCAACCTACTGTGTAAAGTAATTCCCAAAAAAAACTGTTGAGTCGACAACGCTAATCTCTTCATTATTAACTAGCATTTATTTAAAATTATACTCGTATTAGCACTTTATACATTTGGTAAACTAAACTGAATCTTTGACTACCTCTGTGGCGCGGTGGGAGTTTGTCCGACTAATACGCAAGATAAAACTTGGGTTAGATTCCCACCCAGGATAAAACTTGTTGTGATGAGCGCGGTGGTTTATTCTGTGTCTGGGTGTAATTTATCTATAATATTTAGGTATTTAGAAAAATACAAGTATATTTATCAGTTGTCTGGTTGTCTGGGTAGTACAAACTCTGCTTAGTTTGGAATCAGATGACGTTGTGTGAGTTGTCCCAAGATATTATTATTATTATTATGAAAACATTTAGTTTCTTTGGGATTTAGAAGTAGGTTTTTTGTTGTAAACCAATTTTTAATTAGTGGAAGTATTCTATTTATTTCGTCAAAATTGTGTAATTTACGATTTATTTTGAAAATAAGAGATGTGTCATCAGCAAATAGATCGATGTCCCCGAAATTATTAATATTAAATGGTAAATCATTAATTTATACCAAGAATAAAAAGGGGCCGAATATTGACCACCCCCATACTAATTGGTGATCCAGACGACCTTACTCTGCCTATATCAATCTATTGAATTCTTTTACTCAGGTAAGAGGTAAATAGATCAAGCGCTGTGTCTATAATACTGTTATTCCTAAGTTTAAGCAGTGTCCTATGTGCCAAACAATCAAAAGCTTTAAAAAGATCACAAATTTACATTCTGCGAATTTTTCCAGGCACTAAAAATATTATTTAGTAGCTTACTACCTACATCAACAGTAGAACGACCCTTTGTGAAACTATAATATATTGATCGTTATGCAGTAGATTATATAAAAATTAAAGTGTGATTCTAACTTCATAAGTATGGCTTAAACTTTCTATACCTTGGTAGGTGATCAAGTTTAACCAAAACCACAAACAGTAAGCAGCTTATTTAGTTCTTTATTTCAGTATATTTTAGTACTTTCCAGTCCTGACCGCAAGTTTGTAACAAAGTCTATTGAAAATGAGCCGCATTACTATTGAAAATGTAAACCAAAAATACTTTAAATAATACGAAATAAATATTTCATTACTTGCTAGTTGTGTATCGTGTCCCCACCCGTGAGTATGTTAGTTAATGTGATGTAATGTCGCCCATGTCTCTCTCAAAAATTAAAGCTACCTCTAAACAAAACATCAAAAGCCACCCGATAGTTTCAGAGATTATTAGGTATCATGACTAACAAATACTTCCTCTTTTTTTAAATTTTAATGTAGAATTACATTTTAAAAATATAAGCCCTTTGAAGACACAAGACGGCTCTGGTCTTGCAAAAAATATTTCTTGGTTGATAGATTAGAAATTAGTCATTCGGCGCAGGTAATTTTACAAACATACAAATAACGTAAGTACTTAGATTACTCCTAGACTCGAGACCAACATTTATAGAAGTTAAAAAGCTGTCTCGTATAAAAATAAGACATCACAACCTGGCAGGTTGTGGGGTCCGATATTTATACGAGCGCTAATTATGCCAACTGCGCCACCATATCGTTATTCGTTTAATATTGACATTTGGAACAGTGGCTTCACTAAAACCAATTTGAAAGATTGCTTTACCAAAAGCAACTTTGTTTCATTCAGAGACCCTAATTTAATAAGTAAGTTATCATTTCAAAAATACGTAAAACTATTTAGGAAGGGAGGGTCAACCATATCTTATTTTTTCTTACAAGGGGGGGGGGAGGGGCTTGAAAGCACGGGCATCCAAGTTACTAAATAATTAAAATGATTAGCAGGTACGTACAAAACAAACGTTAATAAGAATTGTTACTTCAAAAAAAACTTAGTAAAAACATTAATTCTTACATATTTCTTTAGACTCTTACTTAACTAATTAAACAGGGGGAGGGGGTCGGCCGATTTTAATATTTTCTTACATAGAGGAGGGAGGAGTCAAAAAACTGGCTAAAATCGTCTTACGTAATAATTGGATGGCGCCTAATTCCTTTAAAATAACTAGATTGAGATACAAAACTGTATGTGATATTCAATCGACATTTACATCCCTAGTAGCTCTATCAGAATCAACTAAAATAGCGTTCGTGGCTTCGACTAAACGA
The DNA here is from genome assembly GCA_945859575.2 of Herminia tarsipennalis. Lineage (NCBI taxonomy): Eukaryota > Metazoa > Arthropoda > Insecta > Lepidoptera > Erebidae > Herminia > Herminia tarsipennalis. The sequence goes on from OX243855.2 coordinate 14,063,141, forward strand.
GCCCGGTGACAGCGAACTATTCGTAGCTTCTTTAATCTAACTAATGCGTCTATCAATGGACATGGATAATGTAAGTAAATAGAAATAGATTCTGAAAGTGTAGACTTAGCTTTTAGCCAATAAATGTGATTGACATTGAATGACGAGGATTCTGTGATTTAGTGGTGACCAAGCTGGTCGAAAGATCTGTGAATTTAACCTCGGTTGGAGCATAATCTTCATACCTTTTTTACCAGCTTCAAAAAAGATTTTCTCAAAAAGTAGGTATCATTCTGATTTGGATAGAATTTTTCACTATCGGATAGTATTTTTTTTCTGAGATGGTTTTGGTGTATAAAACGTTATCCTAGGCTATCTATAGACGAAATTATAGGAGTAAGTCAATGAAATTTTCATTAATCGATCAATTGCTTGAAGATAATATTTTTTTTTTTTTTTTTTAATTTAAAATGTAAAAACAACAATTATTGATTTCCCTTGACTGTCATTTGAATTCTGTTATTTGTTTTTTTAGGCTCTGTTTCAATTATTTAGCAAAATTCGTAATTTGCGGCTTCAGTCAAGCGTCATCTCTGTACTCACATGGTAATAATAGCATCTATGGAATTCTACTTCTCTTTCTCGCAATATAGATGACCATTTTCTGACAATGCCACACCCTTTCTAGCCTCAGCGAGTTTGAAGCCAATGTTTCTGTCCGATTTGTTTCCACAAGACTGTGATAAGAAAGAGTAGATTGCACTTCTGTCTACGCACACACTTGGGAACTATATCTCCTGTAGTTGTGTGATCTCTGATGAGTTTGACTACCATAACTGATGATTATAAGGAGACCATTATTAAGATAGAGTTTTTATTAGTAGCAAAAATTTAGATTTAGAGTAAAAAAAATATTTAGGAATTATATTTAATACTGCTGACCCGTGCAACTTCGTATGCGCAATTGTCCCCGTTTTTGCAACATTTTTCATTGCTGCTATGTTCCTTTTAGTTATTGCGTGATGTTATATAGCCTACAGCTTTCCTCGATAAATGGGCTATGTAACAGTAAAATATTTTTTTCCATTCGAACCAGTAGTTCCTTAGATTATCGCGGTCAAACAAACAAACACTTCAGCTTTATAAAATTTAGTCCGGTCAATTTAGACCAAAAAATGAAAGTAAAGTTACATAAAGTCCCAACAAGCTGAATTTCAGTGAAATTGTTCAAAATATAATTATAAACAATGTCTAGAAGTTCCCCATCATTCCCCTGTAAGGAAAAAAATTAATTCAAGGACAAAGTTGACCTTTGTCCAACAACTTTTATAACTTTTTGAATCGTTATATCTCAGAAACGGTGGCTCGTAAGAAAAAAAGTATTGATACATTTTTTATAGATAATTTTATGATCTACAATTTTGTCTGAAGTACTTTTATGATAAAACTTACCGTTTTGCTGAAAATCGCGAAAAACTCATGTTTTTTACCTTTGACCTTGAATTAAATTTTTTCCTTACAGGGGAATGATGGGGAACTTCTAGACATTGTTTATAATTATATTTTGAACAACTTCACAGAAATTCAGCTTGTTGGGACTTTATGTAACTTCGAATGTCTAAATTGACCGGACTAATTAGTATAGAGAACTTTTCTAATAAAATTATATTTCAAGTCAATTTAAAGCGTATTGTAATGGCAGTGTACACAGTTGAATTAATAAATAAATAAACAACAATGAACATAAACGAAAACTATGCTAATATAACGACCTGAATAAAAAAGTTATGTAAATACCAAACAAAATTGAATTTAGAAAAGCACGATATAGGCTTACTGAAAATCTTATATCCCTTTAAGATATCCATTTTAGGAATTGAACTTCTGAATTGCCTCAAAGGATAAGGGATCAATTTATATTGGCCATTATTAAACATGCCTCGCTATCCAAAAGAATCTGACACCTAAATGTTACTCCAAAATGCGTGAACATTATTTGAAATTCGTTGAAGGAAAAAAAAACAGTTTCTATTTGATAAAAGTAATTTCATTTAACTTTTAAATGAGGTACTTTTGTCTATTATAAAGTTAAGACATAGTGTAGGGATCTCTGACTCAGTGGTGACCGAGCTAATTTTTCGATCTGCGTAGATAAGCTACGTTATCACTTTCGGTCCATAGATGAGTGACCGTTTTCGAACACTATCTCACAGGACTATGAGAGTGAGGGAACAGAGAGTGCACTTGTGTCTGCACATACACTTGTTCACTATAATATCACCTGCGTAGTTGACTAGTATCTGATGATATTGGCTGCTGTAACCATCAACGGTTAGAGTCCATTAAGACAAAGTGGGAATAAAATTATGCATAAAGAGTACAAAAGAAGCAGTTTGAAGCGCCTGTAGCCTATGGCTAAGGCATTGGTCTCGCAATCGTGAGGTGGCGGGTTCGAATCCTACCCATTATACTACTGATGTGAACCCACTCCTACCACAAGCCTTTGAGCTTAGCTGAAGGGGTTAACAAGATTGCTAGTAATATAGTAATGTGGGACTTAATCCCACATTGCTAGTTATCTTTATTAATTAAAAAAAAAATATGGCTAAGGCATCGGTCTCGCAATCGTGAGGTCGCAGTTTCGAATCCTACTCATTATACTACTGACGTGAACCCACTCCTACTAAAAGCCTTTGAGCTTAGCTGGAGTGTGTAAGAATGTGGGACTCAATCCCACATTGCCAGTTATCTTTTTTAAAAAAAAAAAAAGAAAAAGAAAGGTAACTAAAAGATGCGGAATCTCGGACCATTTCTGACACTGACATCTTTAGTACTTGTACACTAGACAGGTTACTACCGACAACAACAAGATTTCCATTTGGAATGGATGGATTCCATACCTTAAAAGGTAAAAATGAAACCCATAAAAGATCACTCTTGTCCGTTTGTCTCTCCGTGCGTCACCATTGACTTTCTCAGGAACAGATGAACTTAGCAAGTTGAAATTTGTACTTGATACTGAGGCCTATAGTGCCTATTAAGTGTATAAAAATCAGGTCCTGAATCAACACGATAAAAAGATATGGGAAAATTTAGATTTTCGTGAAAACTTGTAAGTACCAAAATTTACCTAGATTTTTATCTTCTTTATTTTTCGGAATTTTCCCTTTACTTGTGCTGTAAGACATTGCTTTTAAACAAAATTGACAATTCTAGGTCAACCGAAAGTACACACTCTTTCGGCCTTGGGTCGAAAACCTATATGGTATCCCATTGACTTAGAATCACAAAATTTGGCAAAAACAAGGTCTTAGCACAAATAAAGGGAAAATTCCAAAAAATACAAAAAGTGAAATTAAAGGGTATCCCCATATTTATAACAAATTGGTACGGAACCCTCGGTGGGCGAGTCCGACTCGCACTAGTCCGGTTTTTAACATTTGGACGTTCATTTCACAAAATCAAATGGAAGTCTATACTTGTGTGACAAGGATAACAACAACGGATTTGTCATAAGTGTCAAAAAGTTGACAGGACGGTCATTCGATTCGGCATTTGAAATTGCTGTCACTTTGTACGGGGCAGTACGGGGTAACTAGTCCAGCGTAGGTAATGGTCTCAGGAGGTTAGTGACATCGGACCGCTTTGTTCTGAAAATATTCAGAGATTCGGTGTCCGCAAATGATGTATGTAAGTCCGTGTGTGCTAAGGAAAGTATTGAAATATATTTAACAAGTGATACCGAGTACCGCAACAATGTCAGTTATTTTTCAATAAAATAGTAAAGTTAACGCATTACTGTACTTCGGATGAAGGGCACTGTAGCAAGTGTAATTACTGGGCAATAGAGATTTACGAACTAATGTTTCAAATATTTAAACCGACAAAAGTATGACACAATAACACAATTTTACAATGTGAACAATCTGCTTTATTTTTAGTTATAATTATTGATAATAAACTAAATTGGAAAGAAAACGTGGAAAAAGTGTGTACCAAGCTTGATAGGTTTGTATACGCACTTAAAAAGCTAAAGCAAGTATCCAGCAAACAAGCTGCCCTTAATGCGTATCACGGTTATGCTACATCGGTACCGCGTTATGGCTTAGTAATATGGGTTAATTCAGTAGACATCGAAAGTGCTTTCATTGTACAAAAAAAAAGCATCAGAGCTATAAGCGGTGTAGAATATGGAGATCATTGCAAGCCATTATTTAAAAAAATAAAAAAAATTCCACTTCCATGCCTGTATATCTTTGAAATCTGTATGTTTGTAAAGAAATATCCTGAGTTGTTCCCATTGAATGAACAAGTGTCCATAAGACTGAGTAAACAACATTCTGGAAAATTACTTGTACCAGCCCAAAGATTGCATTTATATATAGTAGAAATGTCTATTGTATGGCAATCAAAATTTATAATAAATTATTGTGTTTTTATTCTGTTGATGAATTTTTAAATTATATATATTGATATTATGAATAAATAAATAATTTGATATTAGTTTGTGATGAATGTTAATATGTGAATTTGTTAAAGAATCTTACAATTGATTTATAATCATTTGAATGTTATGTACCTATTAATAATTTGCATGCATAGTTAACCTACTATTTCTACACCAGCAATGGTAGTATATGTGATTCAATATGTTTACCTACTGTAAGCACTCAATGTACCATATACTAAGAAATAAATGATTATCTTATCTTATCTTAAAATATGAAACGCGTTCGGTGATATTCAGATTATTGCCAAACAAGGATTTGGGTGACTGATACTGTTATGGGCTAGCGTAACGCTTACCATTAGGCGCACGATCTGCTTGCCTCTTCATTTCGTTGTATTATAAAAATAGTTTGATTTTCTTAACTTTTTATGAAATGGTAAAAAATTTTAAAGGTAACAAAAAAGTACTTAAAGCCTTTAATAAACACAGATGGTGAGAAACTTACAAAAGAAATCCCATTTTTATAACGAAATGAATTTCAACGTAACAATTTTAATATTTCAAAGAGAGTACAATATATTATTTCATAATTCATGTTTCGCGAAAAACTTTGTAGAAATAAGGGAAACATCTGGCTTTTAGTCATTCAGTAATCTTTCAAAATTGAACGAATTTGGTATAGAAAATGTTGTCATCATTTCTGAATTACCTACAAGTTTTTATAAACTTTTATAGTAAAAGATTATTTCAATACTAGAAAATAATAAATGTATGGCGGTCTTTACAAACCTCGAAATAATGAATAAAATTAGACTTACCTAAACACCATTTTTTATTTACATATGAGCGTTATCTATACTAATATTATAAAGCTGAAGAGTTTGTTTGTTTGTTTGTTTAAACACGATTATCTCAGGAACTACTGATCTGAATTGAAAAATTCTTACACTGTTGGATAGCCCATTTATCGAGGAAGGATATAGGCTATATAACATCACGCTACGACCAATAGGAGCGGAGCAGCAATTGAAGAAGTTGCGCTGGACAGCTAGTCTATTAATATATACGAGTATATTAAATTAATGCCGGAAGTAAAAAGGTTGTACCCCTTTTAACAAGAATTGCTCGGACGGAGGAGTATGACATTTCGCACACTTATAGTTTACTAGCTGACCCGCGCAACTTCTTATGCACCAATTTTTCCCATTTATGCAACATTTTTCATTGCTGCGCTGCTCCTATTCGGCCTAGCGTGGTGTTATGTAGCATATAGCCTAATTAATCGGCTATCCAACAGTGAAATAATATTTTAATCGCAAACATTGATGTTTAAGTTCCTGAGATTATCGCGTTCAAATAAACAAACTCTTCCACTTTATAATATTAGTAAAGATATAGAGAAGGAGTGCGGCATGTTAATATTTTTTAAAAAAAGATCATTCGCTACACAGGGAGTGTCCTAATGTAGATCTTATATAATAAAGAATATACCTACAGATATTTTTTTATTCGGTATGGTATTATGGTAATTTCATTCAAATCTGCTCAGCAGTTTCTGCAGGGGTTGAGTACTAAAAAGGTGAATACATTTATAACAGTACAAAGATTTATTGTTTAACAAGCTTTATATAAACTTGCTAAGTTCATAAAGTAACTTGTCGCCGAAATTTTCAAAATTTACAAACTATTTTGCGTCCACTTCCCGCTATGCTATGCCCGAAAACGAAATTGTTGGCAATTAAGTAAGCTTTACAAGTTTACCAGTAACAGCTGATTAAATGAGAAGTTACTAAATTTTCGTACAAATTCCATTGAAAATTATTATTAAGTGTGATTTGATTGAGTGTGTGGTTAGTAGTATGGACCAATAACAACAGAATCCCCCTTCATAAGCCGCATTATTTGAATGGGAGACTACGGAACCCTACTTTGTGCGTGGCCCGACACTTGACTTTAACAAAAACTTGCAGCTTAATATTTCACAAATGGATCCCAAAATTTGATAAATGGTCTTCACAATCTCCAAATATTTTTAAAAGACCTATCTAATGATACACCAGAAGAGGGGTACATGAGAAAAAAAAAATCACATCTTCACTTTACATATCCCCATATGTACCCTTAAAAAAATATATTATTTCACTTTATTGGCTTAAGTATTATGTGTATCCAAGCCAAATTGCAGTCTTCTAAAACTACATTGAGCTATGCTGCGGGCAGACGGCAGACGGACATGGCGAAGCTATAAGGATTTCGTTTCAAATTTTGGCTACGGAACCCTAAAAATTGTAGGTACTTTTTCTCCGGCTGAGTAGAAGCTGAGGCGTCACTCTCTTAATAAAATAGTATATAAATAGACTAATTGTTTTAGCATTAATCGCACGTCAGTTGCAAAGCAATTTATACTACAATTTACACCCAGTCTCTTCTAATTCCAGACCGAGAGTGTATAAGCAGCTGCGGGTGTTAAATAAGAACATTTCTTTGCCAGTTATACGTAATAAACGGTTAGGTGGGCTATAAAGTAAGCGGATATCGTTTAAAATCCCTTCGATTTGTGATAAACATTTTGGCAGGAGTTAAGTTTTTAGAACTGGCTGACATTTTGTGGTACTAATAATTCTACTGTATAATAATAATAAAAGCTTTATTGACATAGAAGGACACGTTTAAAAACATATGATAACCCTGTCTCCTGTGCTAGTATACACTGTATTACAGAAGACAGTGCCTTCTCCTTATTTATACAAAAGGTTTATGCCAAGAACATGCAATAAGTAATAAGAAAACAAAACAAAATTAGTTATGTTTAAAAAGAAAAGGGTCACAATAAAAAAATACAATAAAAATAAAAAACAAATGAAGACAAATTTGAACTATCTTTAAAAGTAAATTATGTGTGTGTGTGTGTGTGTGTGTGTGTGTGTGTGTGTGTGTGTGTGTGTGTGTGGTTTGTTTGGGGTTTGTGTGTGGAAAAATATATAAACGTGTTAAGCGAGTGCGTAGGAATGTATTTTATTTTATCAAATAACCTAACCGTAACCTTATAGTTGAGAGAAAAGCCAAGTTTGACGGCAGTTTTTAGTTCATTTTGTTGTAGAGACGAGGAGAGGTAATGTAATATTGTCGTCTTGCCAGTGACGTCCGGTGACGTATGATATTGCAAACTACTGGATCCTTATTCACTATCTTTTTTTTCGCTATCGCTTCTAGCCCGCGCTTTTAACTGTCAAAACCGCCTGAGCGCACCGCGCTTGCGCCAATTCTCGTGGGCTTGCCGCGAAATCGAAAAAAACATAGTGAATAAGGACCCTGATCTTCTACCTGTTGGTGCGGTGTTATAAGCTAGGATTGATTTTTTTTGTTATTATGACTTGAAGCACATGATACCTGCGAGGCCTTAGTGTCATAACTTTTAAAATGTAAACTGTGACGATTAATTTGTCGTATACATATTTGTATGATACAATAGCACTATTCACGTTAGTGCCCCCCATTTTTTTTTTTAGAATTGTTCTAAAACTTCCGCGATATTTACACATTATTACAATATTATCGGGATTAATCGCTTGAAATATTCAATCGAACGTCGGGTATATAAAAAGTTCGTATCTTTAAATATTTTACGCGATTAAGTCTCGATGATATTCTAATATGCATAGGCATAAAAAAATAAAAAATCGATTATCGTAAAATTTAAATTGGTCCGTGTATTGTGTCTCTTCAGAACATATATATACCTCATCATATCAACCCATATGATGGCCCACTGCTGGGCACGGGTCTCCCCAGTAGATCCTGGGGGTAATTGCCATAATCGCCACGCTTGGCGAGCGGGTTGGCGATCGCAGTAAGGCTTTAAGTACGCAGAGGACGCTGCTGCCCGTCCTCCGGAGTGAAATCCCTTAGTCGCCTTGACGACACCCACGGGAAGAAATGGGGTGGTACTATTCTTAAGCCGGCACCACACGGCACCTATATACCTATCTCAAATGAAATCAAATCGTTTATTTGCTAAAATTGAATATTTCAGTCTTTATATTTGGTAACAATAGTTTATTAAGAAATCTTGTGTTGAAATTACAAACTGTTTTTTTTTTTGTTGTGAACAAATGGGGATTTAGTTTTACAAAGATGCAACTTTCAAATACATACGTATAAACATGGTACAGTTAGCAATATTTTTTTTTAAATAGAGGCCTGCAACTCTCCCCTGGGGCTTCATCACATATGGCTCGTAAACATTGTTTTTGGGTAATGAATATCTTATTTAAGTGCCAGTGCACTTATTATGTTAATTCCTCCATAACATAATACCATACCTCAGATTTAAAACTACAAACGCATGGTATGTCTGCAATGCAGTTTTTACATTTGAGAGCTTTGTAAGGCGCCAAAGTGCGTTGACGAATTTATTTATTTTTTGGCTAATGCGATCAATATAAGGGCTTCCTTGTACAATGCGAGTCCAGCATTATGCCAAGAGAACAGGCTTCTTCTACTTCCGTTAGATACTGTCCATCATAGCTCAGGTTAAACTGTTGTTTTTTTTTTTGCGCTTTTGCCTCTATATATCTGTATATCTCTTGTCTGTTATATCTATCTATACCTGTATTGCATTGTACAGTCTCTCAAAAGTAGTATAATATTCCACATAACCTCAGGTTTGATGTCCACACCACGTCGATTCCATACAAAATATAATAAGCGACGATACTCACATTCACTCACACAACCCTTGTTTCGCACTTTGAACAATTCCCTTGCAATGTTTTCTTTGTTTCTTTTCATTTTACACCAACAGTTCACAATTTTATATGGTTTCCTTTTAATAAAATTGTATAGTTCAATTTTACGGTTAAAGTTTATTGTTGAATTCTTACCGGGAACTGAAATTGAAATACCTATTGTGTTTTTCTGCAGAAGCTGCTGTATACCTACCTGTATAGTTCAGATGACATAATATATTATAGACTCGCGTTGTGAAAGAAGAGAAAATAATAATATAATATCATTTATTTCAGGCATCACTATACTATTGTACAAAAACAAGATGCAACAACACTTCCTCTGACGAAGACCATAAAAGATCGGGGCGGCCGCGTGCCGTTAAAACTACAAAGGCTGTTAATGCTGTTAAAGCCAGAAATCGTCGAAATCCCATTAGGAAACAAAAAACCCTGAAGCTCAGTGCTTATCTTCCGTCGATATACAGAACATGCCCTAAATCAATCTTTACAATTAAAGAGAATGGATTGATCAAAACGCCTTCTGTCGCACAGAAATATCTTCTTTACCGATGGAAAAAAAAATTGCGATTGAAGAGCACTACAATAAGGAAAATGATACAGTGTACGCTCACAGTTTTAAAGAAGCTGCACAAGAGGTCGGAAAGATACAGCGTTATCATCATCCTGCGTCTGTGATGGTTTGGTGGGGCGTGTCTTATCAAGGCGTCACCAAGCTACATTTTTGTGAAAAAAGATTGAAAACTTCAGCCAAAGTGTATCAAGAGACAGTCTTGGATCGTGTTGTGAAACCTCCCAGCAATACACTTTTTAAAAATGTACCGTAGACTTTCCAGCAGGACTATGCACCTGGTCACAAGGCACGAACTACCCAAACCTGATTTGAAACCAACGTTCCGGAATTTATAAGAGCTGAAGACTGGCCCTTATCTAGCCCAGCCCTCAACCCTATACACGACAAATTGTGGTCAGTTTTAGAGGACATGGCTTGCTCTAAACGACACGGTGACATTGAATCTCTTAAAAAATCTCTGGAGCAAGTAGTGGCGATATTTTCCATGGAAACATGTAAATCTATAGATTCGTGACCAGACAGATTAAAGGCCTGTATAAAAACCAAAGATGGCCATTTTGAATAGAATACTGTTTTTATTTTTTGCTCAGACTTAAATATGTACATTTAAGTTTTAGTAATTATTACATTACTTCATAAAAAAAAATGCATTTTCATTTATAACAGAACTTATGGCCGGACTAGGTATTTAAGTATTTCAATAAAGCTTTGTAACGAAGCTAAGTAGTGCTACACTTTGGGATTTATTCTGATGAGACGATCTGTGCCCTTATTCCTTATGAGGGTGGAGCTTACACCTCCTTTACCTTTACTCTCATACAATAAAAGCAAAGTCTGCCATGACTTTTTGTAAGTAAAGGTTCTGCGCTACAAATAAAGGCCATTCTTTTCTTTCCTTTGATATCAAATTAATATTTTACATTTTTTAATTCGTTACCGTAGTGGTAACGAATTCGTACATGCTCCCTTTAAAAACACAGCGCACCCTGACGTTGTTACAAAACAGTACCCCATCTACTAACCACGCACCAGACCACTAGTAATCCATCCATACCAAAACGAAATTACAATACAGAACGAATCGGCTAATATTTATTCATAAGGCATAGTGGCATAGACCCTCTAATATAAAACATCCGACCAAACGTATTATAATTAATCTAATCTGACAGGCAGGACATGCTCAGTTTACAAAACAATGGCGGTCAGATCACGTACGGAGTTTGTGAACTTGTACTATTACTGTCTGCCTCATTAGTGTTAAGTAGTATGAACGTATAGAGCAACTGTGTATTGTAGTCGAGGAAAGCGCCTAATGAGCTCGGAAAAATCTTTACTACTGAAAAGGCATACGTCTTAATATGGTTTCTTGCATTCAAATAAATAGTTGTTATGTTGGGGCTTCTTATTCGTATAAATACGCAAACCTACAAGTGTAGATTTGCAAAGTTTTTGACATATTAGTGGTTTTGTAGTCACCCAAATGTAACACAAGAACTTTAAATAATGTTTCTCAGTTTGGTTCGCAAATGACTAAGTGAATAAAATTTGCACATGGCCGCCCGTTGTTATTTATTAGGCACTAGCTGTCCTGGTGAACTTCGTACCACACCTTTATTTTTATTTTATGTAAGAACCTTCTACAGAGTATTAAAAAACTAAAAAAAGAATGAATAAAATCGGTAGAGTCGTTGTCTAGTTATCTCGTGACTGAAGGAAATAGGGACTTCCACAAGGGAGACGCAGCGAGGCAAGTATTGGAGATTTGATATTTATATTTTAGATTGCTGATTCAAATCAAATCACATAAATGCCAAACCCAGAAAAGCCATCCATTTTTTTTCTCGGTTTCTTCTTAGTGTCTATTTAGGGAACATGAGCAAAACAGCAACAGGACTTCTGTTGCTGTTTTTAATTTTTAATCCCGGAACGGAAAGTAGAATATTCCATTGCAAGTTATCGTTAATGGTTCACTGAGATTCTAATTAATAAATATTCATTTATGGCGCTTTCCCGTGCAAAACCTAGCGCTAGCCGTTTTTTTTTTGTGTACTTTTGTGGAGCTATCAGCTATTTATCCAAAAAGAAATATCAACTAATAAAAATACCTAAAATTTCAACATAACTTTGACTTAAGAATGGTAGATTTTGTTTTTGTTAAAGCAGTATAATGTTTATTTAATCCCCACTACAAAACCATGGGAATGAGATATAATCTATAATAATATAATAAAGCTGAAGAGTTTGTATGTTTGTTTGAATGCGGTAATCTCAGAACCTACTGGTCCGAATTAAAAAAATATTTCACTGTTAGATAGCTCATTTATCGGTAAAGGCTATAGGCTATATAACATCACGCAACGACCAATAGAAGCGGAGCAGCAATGAGAAATGTTGCAAAAACGGGTTAAATTTACGCATACGAAGTTGCTCCCGCGCAACTTCGTATGCGTAAATTTAACCCGTTTAGTTAGTTATTTATAAAATGCATCTCCTTGTGAAGTAACATTTTCTTTGATTTGCTACTTACACTAATGGATAGTCAATTCAATAAAAAAACATTATGCTAGAAATATTTTTTCAAACTATCAAACTTTTATTTTATAAACATTGTATTCCAAAAGCTGAGCGCATTCGCTACAGTGCGGCGAAGAGAGAACGATTGCTCAAGGTTATTTAGTAAGGGTACCTTAAGCTTGGATTGCGACGTGAAAAGTGTAATACAAATTGAGAAACCTGTTTATAATGTCGGTAAGATGACATGAATTGATGGATCTAATAAAGTCTTCGGTACCATTATGGATGACGATAAATTTAAATTTTATTGAAAAAACGTTTAATTTTTTACACCCTAAATCTATCGAGTACGAGTAAGATCAATCTTACACGAGATTTTGGTGTTAAATATCATTTATAAAGTCTCGGGTACCATAAATATTAGCGATAAAAATAAATAATTGTGTAAAAAGTACTTTTTTTTTACTTAAAATCCATCGGTGTGAGTGTAGTGCGAAAAAACTAACAACAAATAGTATTTACAAAGACGCAGACACTATAAACAAAAGTCCAAAATTGAATTGTTATTCATTTTTTTTGTAGTGCGATATGTCAAAAAATAGATAGATTAATCGTACCACAAGATAAAAGAGATACATTGTCGAGTTCCGAATAAAATGGGTTTATCTGTATTTTCCCATAGGTATACTTTCTTTTTTCAAAAAAATATTACTTCGTTAAAATCGTTACAGGTACCTACTGTATTATTATTTTGTGGTAATGTAACTGTTCTGACTATTAATAAATACTAATATTTTTGACATAAGGGTCCAAGGGGCCGGACGCCGTGGGTTCGATCCCCACCCAGGATAAAACTTTATGTGATGAGCATGATTGTTCTGTGTCTAGGTGTTGTTTAACTACTATATGTATGTATTTCGAAATATATGAGTATATCAGTTGTCTGGTTGCCATAGTACAAGCTCTGCTTAGTTTGGAATTATAATTATTATGTCTTCGTAACTTGATGTTCATGACACTGGGCGACATAAAGTTGGCAATAGTATCGTAGTAGCATTTTTACACTACTGTTCACCTGCTGTGTGTATGTATGTCTCGATAACAAACGAATGTGTTTAAAGTTTCGGTTTAACTAAATTATTTTCATATTTTTGCTGATTTATACATTTTCCTGCCAAAAGCGTATTCTCAATATCGTCGAGGAAAAATAATAAAAATTTACACCTTCTTTAATTGGGCAAAACAAAGTATATCTGACCTTAAGTCAGATGTTGCAATCGTACTCATAGTTATTTTCGTTTTGAATTTGACCCACTTCTTACTTATTCTGAAGACACTATGTATAATTAATCAAAAACAATCTTGACAACAGAGGAGCGCTCTATGTTAAGACTAAACGCACCTAAGTGGTTGTAATAAGTACACGTCTGCCTCACTACTCTTCGGACAGATTAAGACCTACTTTTGGTTACACAACCAGATAAAACAAATTTTGTGACAATTTTTTTTGTAAATGATTTATAAACACGCATATTATAATAGCTTGCCTATCGAAAAATGTTTTTTTTATTTCTTTGATAATCGATCAAATTTAGTTTCAACTGTTAGTTTTTTTTATGGAGATTGTGTTTTAGTAGCTTTTCTAACTTATTTATGTTCATGGCTAACTGGCAATATGTAAGTCTACTACACCGATCTGATAACGAATAAGAATTGGTATCGAAACAAACTTTATTTAATGACGACATTTTTTTTGACGTTTGAAAAAGTACTTCGGCATTACGAAATATTTTTTAAATACGATAAATTATGTTTTCTATCACACATAATTCATAAAAAACTCCATGATGGTGTGCCAGATATCTAGGAGAACGCGTACTAGATGATTCCGTCTCATAATTAAACTCCAAATTGCCATTAATCAAAATCGGTGATCGTGCTACCACTGTGTGATTTAATTGTGCTGTCTGCCTGTAAAACCTATAACAGTAACAAGTAAGAACTTGGCTTGGCTTGAAGATAAGTAATAAATTTCTATACCTACGTGTATGTGTGGAGCATGCGCGGAGCCCCCTTCACAAATGCGGCGGCGCGGCTCTGCCGTCATCTTTTGACATTTAGTGTGTGAAATGTTTTATTTATATTTTGATATTTAATTTATTAGAAATTTATATAGTGGTAGTAATTATAAAGTGTAAATATTATTATAGGGTTAGTGATTTTTAATGTCGCAAAACTTGAGCAGCAGTGATGTGAATGTGAACGAACCTACCACGTCGCTAGTGCGCTGCCCTAATTGTCCACAAGCTCGGTTTTTTAAAGGTAAACGGGGTTTGAAAGTACATTTTGGTAAAGTGCACAAATCCCAAGATGTACTTTCGAGCCCAGTTCCATCTACTCAAATACCTTCTAATAATACTCATAATACTCCCTTTTGGCAAATTCTATCCAGTTTCAAAAATTCTGTCCCTGTGTTAAAGAGGATCCCCCGTGGTGCAAGACCTACAGTAGCACAAAATCTAGCCCACTGCATAGGTCTTGTACTAAGGGAGAACTCTCAGAGAGCTTGGGAACAATTGCTAACCTTCCCTTACCGAATTTTATATATCAGACATAATCAGACAACCAAAAAATCTCTCACCTCACAAATCAAAGAAAACTGCAGCATCTCATCACCAATTTTAGAGCCTCAATTTGTTAATTTTCATAATAATTCAAAATTTCATTACATAGAATCTAAATTAAGGGAAGGTGACATAAGGGGAGCAGCTCGACTTCTATTCAGTAGTGACGTGGTGGCGCCTTGCTCTGCTGACACGCTTGCGGGTCTGCAGGGCAAACACCCAGCGCCAAGGGATGGCCTGTCCTTCCCCGACCCACCCGACGCTGATGCAGATTGCCTCGGTGTCACTGCCAAGGACGTGCTATCTGCCGTTAACTCCTTTCGGAGCGGGTCTGCCGGCGGCCTTGACGGCTTGACCCTACAACATTTAAAAGATCTTCTGGGTTCAAGTGCCGGGGAAACTGGCGGCGCGCTCTTGAAGGAGTTAACGGCCTTAATTAACCTTATGCTCTCCGGCAATGTGGATGATAGCGTTTTAAGCATTTTATATGGGGCAAATTTATGTGCTCTTCGCAAGACCGATGGTGGTATTCGTCCCATTGCCGTAGGAAGTACTTATCGGCGTACGGCAGCCAAATTATGCTGTTCTTATTACCGCGACCATCTAGCGAGTAAATTCCAGCCCCTGCAACTTGGTTTTGGCTCAAGAGGGGGCTGTGAGGCTGCCGTACATGCTCTATCCACGTACCTTGGCTCGGGTAAGGCAGAGGTCATTCTTAAGGTTGACGTGAAGAATGCCTTCAACTCTGTCAACAGGGACACTTTGTTGGCACAGGCAAAATTAGAAACACCCAAAATTTACAGTTATCTTTGGCAATGTTACAGACTCCCATCCAAATTAATCTACAAGGACAACCTTTTGGATTCAGCAGTAGGATGTCAACAAGGTGACCCCCTTGGGCCAGCCATTTTTAGTTTAGCTATTCATCCTATCATTCGGCAGTTGAATTCCAAATTTAATGTTTGGTACCTAGACGACGGGACTCTGGGGGGCGATGTGGAAACCGTGTTTAACGATTTGGCTTTTCTAAAAGATAAATTTCAAGATATTGGCTTAGAATTAAATTGCAGCAAATGTGAAATTTTCTTATGTGATAACATTGACAAACTTCCGACTTTATCTAAATTTAACTCTTTAGTTCCAAATTTAAAACATATTGAAAATAACTCTTTTCGAATTCTTGGGTCCCCGATATTAGAAGAAGCCTACAATTCTTTTATAGAGGAGAAAATACAAAAATTCTGTGAAGTTTCGGACAGATTACTCCAAATTAATATACACTCAGCCTTCACTATCATTCGGTATTGCCTTTTCGTCCCGAAATTAACACACGCGCTTAGATGCACTCAGCTGTTTAAAAATTTAGCACTTTTAGATAAAATGGACAAAATTATACAAAACACACTTTGCAAAATTTTAAATATTGCTATAAACGACCGAGCATGGCTACAGGCGTCTTTACCTGTCCGCCTGGGCGGCCTTGGTGTTCGGAAAATTTCAGATGTAAGCTTACCAGCGTTCTTGTCTTCACTTCACAGCACTGAGGAATTAACCAGGAAAATTTTAACTCCTACACTGGTTGATTCCGAAGTGAGGTGTAAGTCTGAAGCCTTGAACGCTTGGAAAATGGCTTGCCCAAATGTTGATTTTCCCTCCAACCTGTCCTCCCAGAGGCAGTGGGATTGGCCGCTCTGCAGTTCAATAAGGCAGCATCTAATAAATACTTTTTCCAGTCCTACAGAGCGAGCCTGCCTACTGGCTGTGGGTGAATGGGAATCGGGCATCTGGTTGCAGGCTCTTCCATCGTCCAACTTAGGCACAAAGTTGGACGATACGACATTTCGCATCGCTGCATGCCTTCGTTTGGGTGTTCAATGTGTTTCTCCTCATCGATGTCACTGTGGAGAAGACGTGTGCGGCCTCGGATACCATGGCCTGTCGTGCAGCAGGAGCGCAGGTCGTATGTCCCGCCACGCAAGCATCAACGACATAATCCGACGGGCGCTGGTGACCGCTGGCGTGCCAGCTGTGATCGAACCAAATGGTTTGACGCGCAGTGATGGTAAGAGGCCGGACGGTATGTCTTTGTTGCCTTGGAGGATGGGTCGGCCCTTGGTATGGGATGCAACTTGCGTCGATACCTTGGCGCCTACCCATCTCCCAAGCACGGCGAATTACGCCTGCGCTGCTGCTGCATCCGCTGAGAACCTCAAACAGCGTAAATACAGTAATCTGGTTGGGGATTATGTATTTGAGCCGTTTGGGGTTGAGACTCTAGGGCCGTGGGGCCCAAGTGCGCGCCTATTATATAAGGAAATTTCCCGACGTCTTATCAGTGCCTCCCGTGACCAGAAGGCTGGCCTTTTCTTTGCACAAAGAATTAGCATTGCCATCCAACGTGGCAATGCTGCCAGCCTTCTGGGAACGTTACCTGTTGTCATCGATGGGGAGGAATTCTTTGACGCCTAAACGGTTCTGCCCTCCTTTTTTATTTTATTTTAATTCTGTAAATATCTTGTTTAATTGGTTAGATGTATTATAAAAGTACCTTATAAAGATGACGAAAATAATCGTAAAAGCCTGCAAAATCCGGTCAGGAAACATAACAATATTCCATAAACGGATTTTTGCAGGTTTATACCATTATTTTTGCAATTTAAGCCACTTCGTTTAGCAATCTTAATCAATAAAATGTGATAAAAAATATGTCTCATCTGATTATAGGGGTGCTTATTCACTATCTTTATTTCGCTGTCGTGAAATGACAGTTCGCACCGCCATTTCACAAAAACGAAATAAAGATAGCGAATAAGGACCCAGATGGTTAAAAGTCGATGTTCCACGTCTCCCCTATCATTACTAGACTTTTGACTTAGAATATTTTTTGTTCTTGATTACATTGGGACCAGGTTGAAATTTAGTAAGTCCCATTAAAATAAAATAGCAAGACGCGGACTCAGACTGCATCGTAAGACGCCTTTGAATGGTGATAGATATGCCAACACTCAACACGTATATAATCCAAACTACAGTCTATACGAGTACTACATTGTTTTGACCAATTTCAAAATAGAGAATACTATTTTAACATTTTCTTACATGAGGTGATTCGGCAGAGAACCAAAGTTATCGACATAGCCTACAGGATTAGCAAGCTGAAGTGGCAGTGGGCTGGCCATATTAGCCGAAGAACCGACAACCGTTGGGGTAAACGAGTTCTTGAGTGGAGACCGCGTCTCGGCAAACGTAGTGTAGGACGCCCTCAGGCCAGGTGGAGTGATGATCTACGCCAAACGGCTGGCAGGAGCTGGTTGCGAGAAGCCGAGGATAGAACAAAGTGGCGTGAAATTGCAGAGGCCTATGTCCAGCAGTGGACTGCGATAGGCTGATGATGATGATGATGATGATTGTCTTACTTGGCCCTTTCCTATATTATCTCCATAAAGGCACAAAATATCAGGAGTATATAGACCTTCATACTCGTAAGTACTTCCTTTGAGCAACACACTCATCGACATCGATCACGAACAATAATCTTAGCTCACTTCGTACCACGTTTGAAAAGCGTTCCGAAATTCTAGGCATGTGAATAAACGACCTACAGGTACCAGCTTTCTTACATCCAAGCAATCGCCTTAAGCTTCCCTCTCTGACCTCACTGTACCTAAAACCGCAATAAAAATAATATATCAGGCATAAAAGCTTACAAATGGCACAATTAAAGTTGTAAAACACTTTTATAGTCGATTGAGCTGTGAAATGTGTTGGGCTGTGGTTCTGTATACAACCATAACAAATCCCGTCAGATTACTTGTTGTTACCAACGTACAGGGCCGCATTACGAACTAGGGAAAGTATGGAGTATAGGTGTATGGAGCAGGCGTTTTCGTCCATTTCACTCAACACCGGTGCATTAAAATTTTGACAAAATAACGGTGTTTCACTCACAAATCTGGAGGGACACGTGCTCCCTTACCCTCGCTCATTTCATCTGCGCGTGGAGGCATCAGGTGGAAAAAGAAGTTTCGATTAAAAATAAGGTGGTGATATACAGAGTCAGCAACATCAATTCGATCCACTCGTATCTGATAATCGTCGATGGGTTCAGACGTTATCCAAAAATTAATCAGAATAGTCCCCGTAAACTCCAGAAATTTAAGAAAACGAAAATTCATGAATTTCATTTTTGAGAAAGAGAGTGGTTCCAATCGTGAGAAAAAACATTTTATTTGGCAGAGTAGTTGAAAAAGTGTCCAGCTGTTAGCTGTCTATCAGTCTGTTTACTATCTAAATTGGTGCTAGCGTATATGCACCATATAGTATACATGCCGCAATTGTAGAAGGATTGATATAAATGTAGAAATTGTAGACGGATTAAAGTGAAAAAATGTACCCTATAAGTTTACCCTACTATAACGCCACTTTAATTTAACGCATTTCAATTCAACAGGCCTTTTTTCTTACATAGATTTGTTACTCCTTCCATCTATACTCCATGAGGAAAGGTCGATATGAAATTCGGTATATGGTGGAAATTGCTAAGCCTGTTAGATGGTAATAAATTACGGAATTCAGGCTATTGGAGTTTTTTGAGTTCCGGGTTTGATGTCCGTTATTTATTTTTATATATTAGGAAATGATCGTGAATTTTCCCTGTAACAGGTGCAAAGAATACGTTGCCCGGGAAGTGACTGGCAAAATTTGCAAAATAATTTTGGCCAACGTTTTTGGGTGAAAGACAGATGTTGTGTTATTTTTAGAAAGTATTTTTGATCCTTCCTTTGTTACGTAATGTTTTGGGCAATTTCGTGGGCCATGTTTTTTGACGGTGCGAAATGCCAATCAACATTAGAGCGGTTACACATTCGGAGTATTTGACTGGCGTTTTCGATCGCTATAATATTGGCGCGGTTGTCATGTACCTGACAAAACTAGGTATCCTTATTAGAATCATAAATGTATCGTAATGCACAATAACACCATTTTTAACCGACTTCAAAAAGGAGGAGGTTCTCAATTCGACTGTATTTTTTTAAATGTTTGTAACCTGGTTACTCGCAAACGGCTGGACCGATTTGAAAAAATATTTTTGTGTTTGAAAGGATATACTTTCAGATTGATCCCATAATCATCAAAGTTTGGATCTGATGATGAGATCTTGGAGAAATCGAAGGAACTCTTCAAATATAAAAGGCACATTTATAGTAGGTAATTTGGGTATATTTGTTGTAATTCTTAAAAAAACACCATTGAGTGAAATGGAACTGATGATGAAGACCACAGATGACCAGCGGAACTATTCAATAATAAATATTGCGGGTTACGATCTGAGTACCCTGTTCGCTACCTGATTCTTCGCCTATATCAAATCATGTAATAAAACTGATAGTCTAGTATCAGGTGAACTCCTCAAATATCAACGGCCTCATATCGCAAAACACAACATTTTGTCAAAAGAAATGAACAGTTTGGATTATGCTATTGTAACTATAAGTTACATAAATCAACTACAAACCGATACACTATAAATAGAAAAATAAAAAAATATAAGGCATATACACTTCAAATGATTATTTTACAATAACTAGTAGTAGTATTATATCATAAATTCAATCAATAAAGTAGAAATGTATTATTAATAAATGCATTAATATTCTTTATTATATATTTTTACCCGAGTTTTTTTTTTAATTTGATGTCTGTACAGACAAGTAAACACGTTAAGCGAATAACACTCCCTATATGTAAGCGTCTATTAAAAATCGCTAAAAGCACTCCAAGCAGCTGTCACCCTACAAAATTTATATCTCGCTCCAGCCCTGTCATCCTAAAGACAATAACATATTATCTTAGCTTAGTACTAACTAACCTAATTCCACGTACATCTGTCCCTTTCCCTAAGCTGTCCCGCTCTAATGAAACGATTTATCTTTGTCTGGCGTGATCTAGACGTCACGGCGACGGCGTATTTAATTGCATTGCGCTATTATATCCACAAAATACTGGGAATACAGAAGGTAACTTAAAGAAGCTCACGTAGACATTACTTAGGGATATAGGAACTCGTTGAATATACTTTTGTTCCGATAATATCATCGTTTTTAAAGGTTTGGTTTGTTTCTGTGGATGATGACGCATATGTATGTGTGCGTTGCTCGAATGAGGTACGTGTGAAAGATATTATCTTGAGACAACTCAAACAACGTCATCTGTTCAAAAAACTAAGCAGAGCTTGTACTATGGCAACCAGACAACTGATAAACATACCTAGGTATATAATAACAATATCTTTGGACAACTCACACTAAGCATAGCTTATACCTACTATAGAAACCAGACAACTGATAAACATACTTAAATATTTCTAAATACATACAAATTTATCTTCAATAATAGATACATTACACCCAGACACAATAAACCATCGTATTCATCACACAAAGTTTTATCATGGGTGGGGATCGAACCCACGACCTCCGGCATAGCGGTCAGGGTCACTTACCACTAGACCAACAGGCCAGTCAAATACCTTCTGTACTCTCGTTGTTTTATGTCATCCGTATAGCGTAAAATTTTCGCTGTATTGTTGAATTGTTCTGTACAAAATTAATTTAGCTTTCATAGCTTAATAACGTACGATTTAGCTTTTAATTAAAGCAGCTGGAAGCGGGAATTGGTAGCAAACCACGATAATGTTGTGATATTTACTCGCTATGTATAAGTTTTCACCAATGTTGTATTATATCGATATATCTACATACTAGCTGTTCCGCGCAACTTCGTCTGCGTAAATTGTCCCCGTTTTTGCAACATTTTTTATTGCTGTTCCGCTCCTTTTGGTCGTAGCTTGCCTATAACCTTCTTCGATAAATGAGCTGCCCAACAGAAATATAATTCTTCAATTCGGACTAGTAGTTCCTGAGATTACCGCGTTCAAACAAACAAACAAACTCTCCAACTTTAAAATATTTGTATAGATTAAAAAACCAATTGTGGACGTCTTGTAAAATTGTATTATTTTTAAGATTTCATCAAATATTTGTGCAAATTATGAACACTGAACAAAAACATATTGTAGGTTAAAAATCCAGTGTGAATTCTACATTTATAGTCGAGGACTTTGCGTTCATATGTTAATCAGTTATTTCAATCAACAAAACACACAAAACAAAGTAAAAAAAACATTAACATGCTTGCTTTACCTACCTCACTAAACAGAGATTTCAGTGACCCTAAGAGTAAGACCTATTACTACCCTATTATATATCAAAACACTGAGCAACCGAAACACCGAGATACTTTAATAACTATTATAACTATTTCAATTCACATGTGCCCGGTCTTTGTGACTTACTGACGACCAGGGCCCCTAGACAAATGGCATTCTATTCGATTAGAGTTTACGCTAATCGAATAGAATGACGTCGTTGCGCGCGCACAACTGCTAATCTCATATTACCAATTCTCCAATATTGCACGCGCAATGACGGCATTCTATTCTATAAGCGTAAACTCTAATCGAATAGAATGCCATTTGTCTACGGGTCCAGGTTAATCAATGTTGGCATCTTTCTGACAGATCGAAGGATGAGTGGGATTAGCTATCTGTCTAATCCATAGATAGGTAATCATTAACAAAAACATTTGCCCCTTTCCCGGCCTAGAAGAGTACGTGATGTCCTACTACTAAACTCCAGAAAACATAGACGAAGAGCTGCACAACGCAACCTCAAACATCCTAGATATCGCTCTGGCTCACTTTGTTACGAAGACGTGTTAGACCGTAGGCCAGGTACCGATTGACTCGACCAAGTTCCTCCCACGCTAAAACTTGTAAAATGCTTTAGAGAATTGTATTAAGAAGCTTTATAAACGTCAGCTGTGGTTCGGTGGGTGGATTAGGCAGTAGTAGCCTCCAAAACAAGTAAAAAAAAAAAACGAATTGTGTTAACTCCCGATTGAATATTTATCAAATTGTACCCAGCAACAACAAACAAATATCTAATATATATTGTCTTATAAACTGTCATCTGGTAAATTAAAAAAAATTAATTACTGAAAATATATACTTTTTGTCATGTTCGTATTACCAGCTGACGTATTATCTACCACTCTATAAGCAACTCTCTAAAGCATTTTACAAGTTATCACGCGAGAGGAAATGACTGACGAAAATTGTATGTTTCTCACGGTTTATTTCGAGTATTCTACCAATTACTCTCCGTCAATTCAGAATTCCGTACCCATCGGTCTTTGAGAGGATTCAAAGTTTAACACCAACTCCTTAATGAGCCAGACCAAAATAAGTAAAATAACACGATACGTTATTTCTACTAAACTTCAAAGTTTACCAGAGTGATACCCCGCTAGAGACTAATCAATGCGGTTGCCCATTCCCCTTGGGGCTATCGAGCTCGACTCGTGTGGGGTATAACTAACTCATAAAGCCGCGTAACAGAAGCTAAATTTTAAATTAATGAAACTACCAAGACTATTGTGAACTGAATTTTTGTGGCTACGATAATCGTTAGTCTGAAAATGTAGAAGTATTAACTTATATCATAATATATCTTGGGACAACTCACACAACTCTATCTGATCCCAAACTAGGCAGAGCGTGTACTATGGAAACCGTACAACTGATAAACATGTTTAAATATTTGTAAATGCAAACATATTATAAACTAGCTGTGCCCGCGACTTCGTTCGCGTAAAAGTCGGGTTTTAATTAAGGAAGTTTATGTTACGAAATAACTTCTGTGTAAATATGTTGGAAATAGTCCTGTCGGGTAAGCCGCGATATGATTCAACAGCGGAGAATCATCATATAGTCATCTATTGATAGCTTCAATACCCAAAAGCATTGTGAAAATAAATAAGTACCAAATACAGACTCTTTAGGTATTCGTTTACTGTGTTTTTCTGTCATTATTGTGTGTTATTTGTGTCTCTTTTCTTTTTGTCTATTGTTAGTTTTATTATTTTACTGTTTTATTTATTGCTTTTTTTATCTTCTGCATGACTTTTCCAGTCAAATTATAATAATGTCTATACATGTGTCTTCTGTGTACTAAATAAAAATCGTTCTATTCTATTATTTTATATAGTTAATTTGGTGTGCGGCTTAAGAAGTGGGTTTTCTGTTGTTTTTGTTTCATTCTTTCAACGTTATACCTACTTAATACCTTATAATTTTCAATAGAATTTGTACTAACATTTTGGTACTTCCCATTTGATCAGATGTTTATCGTAAACTTGTAAAGCCTAAGTACTTAACTGTGATAGTTTTCCTTATAATTTTAGTATTTGTACTACTACCGTGAATTTTTTCACATACCCAACATCAACCATTTAGTTGGCAGGGGAACACTTGATTCTTATAAAAATGTTCACTATTAAGGCTCATATTACACAAAGGAATCCTTAAATCTAAAAATAGTCATCACAAACCCTAAACGCTTTTTAAAAGACCTATCTAATGATACCCCACACGATGGGGTAGGTGAGAAAAAAATCATATCCCCACTTTACATATAAGACAGTACCTCTCTTATATGTTACAATGATGCAAGTAAGAAAAAAAGACATGGACTCCCCCTCCCCCAGACTCCGCGTTGACAGACAATGACCCCCCACCCCCTCCTCCCGTCACCCGAACTACTCACACTTGGCCGATGAGTCATTCATTATCGTTGAATTGATGAACACTAGATATCCAACCATAACCCCAAAACATGATCCTCGATGCACCTGTGTGCTGCGTGGTCAAACAAACGGACAGACAGACAAACATTTCTAAAAATGATAGCAATATGTTTATTTTTAATACTATTTTAAAACTTATTTTACTAAGTATAGAACATTATTGAATACAACGCCATCTACTTTCAAAACCAGTGAAGTTTCTTCTAATACTTAATGTTTTTTTATTAATTTAAGCAATTTAATTAAATAAATAGGAGAATGTTGCCACTCAGCAAGAAACGAATCCGTCATCGCAAGCACCTATACCCTTATAAATGTTTTCACAAATAAGGAATTGTTTGATCACGGTGACCAACTTGATTTCATAGATGGCGCTACATGTTTTTTTTTACGTGTGTAATATCTTTATTTTTTGAGCACGAACACATCAATTCTGGAAAATATCGAATACTTGTTAAATTGTAATGTAATATTGTTTTTCATTTCTACTATGATTAATTCATTACTCTCGGCAGCGCATGCAATACCTATAAATATCTTACTTAAGTGCATATTTCACTTGATTTTTAATATAAAAAAATATTAACCAAAGCAAATAAGTTACCTATTGTCGAAAAAATAACTCCTTATAACATTGAGAAAAATATTAAAAAAGGACAAAGACAATTTTAAAAAAATACAAAAAGAACATTGTCCGATATCAGATTCGAGCCTGAGACTACGTCGTCAAAGACCGCTAGCATAGCTTCGAGGCTATACTGTTCGCTACTTACAACGTCAAAATAACTGTTCTTATGAAATTTCAAAATGTTGTGCCTTATAGTTTTAGCGTGAAGTTATGTATTCCATGGGTTACAATTAAAAATAACGTCTAATTGTGGAAACAATTGTGATAAACCATTATGGTGCGACAAAAAATACGTTGCTACTCGTTCCCCATAGACGTTAGCGTAATGATTCATAGTGTAAATAATGTCCTAGGTATATTATTTACTATAAAACTGTAAATTTTCATAAAGATCCGTCAAGTAGTTACTGTTTTATAACGAAAAATAGCTACAGACATTATCCCTTACTGCTTTGCTCCTATGGGAAAATGCGTGATAATTTATAACCTAAATGTTAATCCGCGTCTATTAGATTGCACGTGCAAAATTTCAACCGAATCTGTCCGGTAGTTTTTGCGTGATGCGTGTTCAAACAAACAGACAGACAGACAGACAGACATTTCTAAAAATGCAGCAAAGTGTTTAAATACTCTTTTCGAACATTTCCTAATTTTTTTTTTCATTATGTTCGGCCATGTACAGACACGTGAAATTTACAATTTTATTATATGTATATAGATATAGAAGATAGATAGATAGCATGATTCAGTATTCACGCGCGATGGCTTATTATTAGCGTATTTCGTGTATAACTTTGGTGTTTATATACCGATTCCTATGATTCTTTTTTATGGAATAGTTAATTATGTTAACTTTTTAAATTAGGGATGACTGAGAGTGTTATAAACGTAAGAGTACTTAGACAAATATAATCAGAAAGCTTCGAACTGCTAAGCTATCGGGAGTTACACGTGATATTGTGAGTCAACCATAAAATATAGACATATGCTGTCGTGGGATATTTTTTATATAATTTTAAGGAGAACATTTCCGTCATATATGATTTCTGTGTAGCTTTAACCATTAAGGTTGCACACGCGACGGAAGCTTAAAAAATGGAGTAACTTCTCCCGTTTTCCCAACATTTCCCTTCACTGCTCTGCTCCTATTGACTGTAGCGTGATGAAAAGTATACTTTAACCAACTCAAGAGTATGAAAAATAATTGTACCAAGTTTCGTTAAAATCCGTCGAGTAGTTTTTGTTTCTATAACGGTTATACAGACAGACAGACAGACAGACAAAAATTTTACTGATTGTATTTTTGGCATCAGTATCGATCCATAATCACCCCCTGATAGTTATTTTAGAAATATTTTTCATGTACAGAATTGACCTCTCTACAGATTTATTATAAGTATAGATAAATAACACCCAAACAGAATAAACCATCGTGCTCATCGCACATAGTAATATCCTGGATGGGAATTGAACCCCCCACCTCTGGCTTAGTAGTCACTAACTACTGTATCAACATGCCAGTCAACTGACTTGTGTAGCTGGCTTTTGGTACTCAGCTCATTGGTTAAATATTTTGATTTATAATTAAACATCTACCTATGTTTTAATATAAAAAGTTAAAATTCATTAACTCATTTTAACAAAATCTCAAAAAATCCTAAAATATTTAAAGATAATTAATTCAGAACGATTTTTTGGCAATTCAACTCCTAAAGGGGCGAATAAGGTTTACCTTACAAACTTTGCCAAGTTAGTAAGGTGAATATTTCATCACGGTTCAAAATAAATGTAAGCGAAGATAGTTTATTATTAGTACGTAGGTATTAGAGGTATAAACTTGTACAGTCTACGTTATATTACTTCATAATGTCTACTCCATTTAGCGCTGATGCTTTTAAATCGAGTGGTAAGCTTTCTAGCGAATACTTAAACTGACATATCACTTTACTTTCACTATATTATGTAAACTCGATTTGTCAAAGTTACGTAGGGAATTTAGGAAACTTTAAGGCACTCCCTCACCGCAGGCAAGCGCCTTTATTTAGAACATTACGTTACAATACTGCTTTCCTGACTGACGAGCATTCGCATGTGTACCTAATGTAATATAAATATATTATATTATATAGTTTAAGCTCAAATTAATCAAGAAATTCCGTAACAAAAATAAAACCTAACACCCCCCACTCCGCCTACCATGTAGCTCGGCCGAGCGTTGGCTTAACGTATATGTACTCGTATATGGTACGACTGTACGAAGCTCACAGGGATCGAGACGAGAGTGATAAATAAATAATTATAATTGCATAAGTTGATAAAAAATGCTATGCGATAACTTTACCGCGGCAGTCCCCGAGTGCCACACATTTTTTTTATCGATTCGATTTCCTGCCTCTCGTCAATCAAGAATGCCTCCCTGACAACAATGGGAAAACAATTACGATTCGATTTTCGAAGCTAATTTTACATTGATATTACAAGTTGTATCAAAATATTACAGATTATATATTTACAGGTTGCGCATTGTAATGTTTAGTTCTTCTCCCTCACCGATGTTATGCTCGAATCTGTACCATGTTAGATTGCGCACTGTAATACTCCACTCTCCTCCTTCACTGATATAATGCTCGTTAACTGTAACGTTACATTACAGGCGAACGCTCCCGTTGAGGAAGCACCCTTATACTATTAAAATATATATATTACGGGTCTTAATCGCGTGAATAATTTAAGGTAAAATATCTTGTTTATTGCCCGACGTTTCGACCGTATTGCAACGGCCGTGGTCACGGGAAGACTAGTTGAGCTCAGCGTCGCCTCCGTGAAGCGCGGGTTTCGGAAACTACCCTCGCTTGATTTTTATCACTCACTATTACGGAACCGTCGGTACTTCGACACACAACGCTAAGGACATCTGCACACTGGCGTGTAATGTTTGTTCGGCGGTGTATACACTTGCCGATCACGGGATTCCACGATGTTGACAAACGGTATCCGTCTTCTCGGTTGAAATTGACATGTTTTTTGATCATACATATAAGTGCAATTGGAGAGGCCTATGTCCAGCAGTGGACTGCGATAGGCTGATGATGATGATGATGATATAAGTACAGTGGTTGCATTACATGTCAATAAGTAGAACATAGGTAGAACATTTTGCTATATATACTTATATAGCAAAATGTTCTGTCTCAGGTATATCTCTCTCATGTGAACGATGAACAGACGTCTAGAGATAGATGAACGAAGACTCCACATAGATATTACCTTTTGCATTTTTTCCGGTCTGATTGACTTGATTCACCCAGCTAATACACCTGGGTGAATTAAGTCAATCAAATAGTATATCTAATTATTTCACATGGGTAATATTTTTACATTAGAACGTGGAATTTCGTCAGCGACGCACTCTTTTATACCTGCACCAGATTTTTTCGTGGTTTCGTCTACGTTAAGTTTCATTTTGATTGAAATTTGGTACCCCATTTCACCACTCAATTTTCCTCGGACATCAACGAATATTTGAAAAAGAAAAACATAAATTGGGAAACCCGTTCTCAAGTTTTACACTTAGAAACATTTTTGACGATTCATTCTTATTTATATAGATGTCGTTCCCTATAGAGACATAACATTGTTGGCTAGTAAAAACAATGTAATTCCCCTCGGGTACGATGAAACATCGCTAAGGTTTTACGTCCGTTAAGCCATCAGAATAGGGTCTCGAGGGACTCGTAACCATACCGTACAATCACATGAACGTGTGCACCTTTGGCCACTTTTGATACCAATCAGTCTTCTATTTTGAAATAACGCTTCTGAACTGTTAACAGACTATAGGTAGTTAACCAGCTTCAAAAGAGGTGATCCTCTGTTTGATCTGTATATATGGATGTCCGCGATTTTTATAAAACGGCTGAACTAATTGAAAAATGGAATTTATGCTATTTAATTTCTTTTTTTTTCTAGGGAGGTTTAAGTGTATAAAAAATACCCGAGCTATAGACTAAAACATAAGAGTAAGTCGATGAAATTTTATATGATCACTAGCTGTCCCGGCGAACTTCGTCTCGACTCTTTTTTTTAAAAATCGGGTTCCTCTTTTTAAAAATTTTGATTAAATTTTTTGTTTGAGTTCAAGGGGATTCGAGGATGGTTTAGATTCACAAGAATCTAAACCATCCCCGAATCCCCTTGAACTCACACAAAAAATTTGATCAAAATCAGTCCAGCCAGGAGGAGATCAGTGACAGACACACGCACTGCATATTCTTTTTGTCAAAATTCTGTTGTGTAAGGCATATCGCATAAGAATTATAGCCATAGGGCATAGAACTTTTTAAGTCATACATTTTTTAAAATTAATAACTTTTTATGAATGAATGAAAATATCATATTTTTTTTTAAGGTTACTCCGATTTTGATAAAATTAGGTATGTGCACTCAGTATCATGGGCACATATCAACCCTTGAATATGACTACATCTTTCTGTTACACCTTGTATATATATATATTTATTCTAATTTTTCGATGAGGATTATTTAATTTTAGTTATACTTTTAGTGATGCGAAGGGCTGGATTATTCTTTTTGTAATGTATTAATAATCAAATATCTTTAGTTAGTACTTAATGGTGAAGATCTATAATTGGCTGTTTGTTGTTTACATATATGTATCAATACCTAATGGTTTTTAAAACTGTTTCTACTTTGAAATTAATAAATATAAATAAAATACCTTAACAATTTTATCACTACTCTACTAGCCATTATCTTGGAATTTGCGTCTATAAAGCGTTTACTAACTGGTCGTAAAATTATCATAAAGTTTTGCATGAGCGCTGAAATAGCTCGATGTTGTCCCTGGTGTCAGTTTCACACATGGGTACTATTTATCTACAAGCTTCTATCAATAAGTACCATTGCACACTATATAAACTTTACTAGCTGACCTGTGCAACTTCTTTTGCGTCATTTTCAATTTTCGTCAATTATTTTTTTTTTATTTTAAATTTTCGTCAATTCGTTCTTGCAATATTTGTCATTGATGCTCCGCTGTTATATGGCTATATAACATCGCTACGACCAATAGGAGCGGAAGCGGAGCAAAAATATTGCATTAGAAAACCATGTAATTTGTGAGTGTTATAGTAAACCTAACACTCACAAATAACATAGTTTTTTATTGGTATAAAAAAGAGTTTTCAAAATCGGTTCAGTAGATCCAGAGATTATCTGTGACAACGTCACAAACTCACACAACGTCACAAACTTACCTCTTTATAATATTAACATTTTATAAGCTACGGGTCTTATTAATGTAAATATTTTTTTATGGCTAAATTACTTTGATTTATTCCAGGACGTTTCGGTCGTATTGCAACGTCACGGCCGTGGTCACGGGTGGACTCAAAGTTTTTATCCCTATCACAGTGTAACAACGTGTTATAAATTACGTAGATGCTTGAAATTAAAACGATAATATTTTCAGTTTAGTTGTTAATTTTAACCTTCTTAATGGATTTAATTACATTTGCAATATGTGTTCGTAAACTTTTGCGATTTGTACACATTATAGAATTTTATTTTTCTTAATCGCGTAAATATGTTGTTTATTGCCCGACGTTTCGACCGTATTGCAACGGCCGTGGTCACGGGTAGAGTGACTTAATTACATTATTAGCAATACAACACAAAATCTTTTTATTTTTTTATAATTTTAATTGGCAATCTTTTCGTAGCTGTTAAAACAACAAGTTAAATTAAATGAAGAATCAAAGCAAGTCCCTTGCAAGAAACGTATTCATAAAGCACTTTTTGGCTTTTTTGGCACCTTTAAGGTTTTATTTTATGAACTTTAGGGTTCGCCTGTGCGGGTCTGATACATACGTAGCCCTTTATTAGGCAAATAGAAGACAACTAATACAACAAATATCCGACTTTCCCGTTGAAAATCTTTAAAGATTTATTAGGACTCAGGAGTGACTGTCATCAAAGTACAGCCATCAATCTGACCAGTCGAGTAAATAATCTTCAAAAAAATAAAATATACACAATTTGATGTACGACCCACTGAGTACTGAAACTGTTTACTCATGCCACTTCAAACGGTCCTTTTCAAATCCATTCGCATACAGGTATGACGAGGAAATCTCGTGACGTCATCAAGTAGTCGACAGCTGCCTGATATCTCACAATATTTTAATTTGTAGTGATGTTCCGCAGCTAGGCATTGCCAGAAACTTATAGCAGTCACGCTTATTGCTGGAGAGTTTTATATATATCAAACTAGCGGTACGTTTACCCGTATACAGTTGCCCGACGTTAAAATCTATAAAGATGTTGAATTTGTGTTGAAAACATTACTTATCTGCAACAAAAATTAACAACTTGAATTTTATAATCTCACGGTGCCTGATTTTTTAGAGGTTAGACAGTGGTCTAACCTCTAAAAAATCGGGTTATCACTACTATAATCGGTTTAATATATCCTGCATAGTGATGCAGGATATATTAAAGTAGGTACACGCGCAGTATAAGTAAATACATAGAAACAAGTGTGTCTTCTATTGGGCGTCTAAACGGCAATTTTAGTGCAGGCACTATTGGCAACTAATTGCTTGGCAAATAATATCAATATGTCTACAATTTTATTGTATGGCGCATGATCCAGTCTCCTATGCGGGCTACACAACCCGGCAACAATAAAATGACTGAGTACTGCCATGTTGCCGACCACAGCATTGCCGCCACAAATTGCCGTATAAAATGGCCCGTTTAATCGCCCCTTTAATGAAAGTGAAGCAATAGATTGCCTCACTCTTATAGGCGGATGGAACAGAAATTCGACTCAAACGGCTTAACATGCTCTCCAAAGCATGAAGGGCTACACAACCCGGCAACAATAAAATGACTGAGTACTGCCATGTTGCCGACCACAGCATTGCCGCCACAAATTGCCGTATAAAATGGCCCGTTTAATCGCCCCTTTAATGAAAGTGAAGCAATAGATTGCCTCACTCTTATAGGCGGATGGAACAGAAATTCGACTCAAACGGCTTAACATGCTCTCCAAAGCATGAACAACATATTTTGGTCACATCTATGGGTGGACACTGCCTCTCTCTTAATCTGCTCGGCAATCTTGCCCTATCAATCTATCTTACAATCTTGTCCTTGAGCTACGTACTAATATCATATCAGTCGTGGAAATAGCTACTGCCTTAGTCGTACGACCTGGATTCTTTCTCGAGTAAAGAATTTATCCAAAGCCGCTTTTTCACAGTATGTATCAACAAAGCAATCGTGCGAACAGTCTCGTTAACATATTTTAATAGAACACCTACTAGCAGAAGTACTTTTAAGTGACAGTTAACAAACATTGGAGCTCATTTAGAATTCAAAGTGAGTCAATAGTTCCTGAGTTTAAGCCAACAAACAAACGCTATCTGTATTCTATATCTGATTTGGCTTGATGTACACTTGCGATTTATTATAAAAATCATAATATCAATTTACAATGATTAAGTTCTTAATAACTTTATTTTACTTCTGAGAGTGTAATGCCATCTGTGTAAGCTGAACTGTATGTTAAAATTGAATCGTAGATACGGTATGATGTGTTAAGTCTTAAAAGTGCACTTTTTTTCATTTATACGCCGATCAACCAGCGCGACGTGACGTCAAATATACGGTGTTTGTTGATGAAAAAAGTAAGAATGTCTTGAATCTTTGTTAATTAAAATTAATGTCTAAAAGTGCTACTAGAGTTCGTACACATGTTCGGACCGGCATCATTCGGCGCAGCTGGTAATGTGGATGAACGTATGGGAAAAAGCCACTCGGTTTTGCCGAACGCGTTCACTGAACCGGGCGACAGCGGCTCGGCATCAATCAGTACCGCCGGGTGATAAAATCGAATAATGTGCCGACCCGAAGGAACTACCCGATCGGCAGTAGTTGCTTAAGACCGGCTTTGTTCAGTTCGGCGAGTACTGCCTATCCGATCGTGCCGACCCGCTTATGTGTATAGCCTCCGTAAGCGTAAAGCAAAGTAAAACGGAAGGGGAAAACATGGCATGAGCAGCGCAATGTAGTCAGAGCACACGTCAAATAAAATAATAGCATTTTTTTTTTGCATATTTGAAAGTTTGAGGTCTAGTAACATAGCCCAGATAGGGGGTTCGATTCTGGCTCCGGTTTGGCTGCGGAAGTCTCAGGTTCGATTCCTGGGTCTGGACTTCAAATTTGTCTACCTTTCAAAAATGCAATTACTGTATTTTTAAAGTAATTGGCAAGAAATGCCTATAAAAAATACTTCAATATTCGGCCTGTGACATCATAATTTGTTAAAATACTCTCTGTATGGAAACAATAACAAAATCCGTGTTAGTTCTTTCACTACCGGCTAGATGGCGCATGCGAGGGCCCAACTTGCGAGCATCACAAGATAGAAAAAAATAAGTTCGAGTAACATAGTCCAGATAGGTGGTTCGATTCCGGTCCCGTTTTGGCTACGGAAGTCTCGGGTTCGATTCCTGGGTCTTGACTTAACATTTTTCTATCTTTCAAAAATGCAGTTATTGTATTTGTAAAGTAAAGTACTTCAAGAGCACACGTCTGCTTTTAAGGATTTTTATGCCTATTGGTGAAATTCATTTTGTAGTATATACGACATAAATCCTACAGAATCTAGTCGCTGCGACTAATCGCAAGGATGTGGTACTCTTTGCAAGTATTGCTCCCAAGGTATATAACTCAATTTCGTGGGATGAATGTGTAATTCTCTACCTCCACATAACCTGTGATCTTTATCTTTGATATACATTACCTATAAAAAGTATATCCTTCGTTAAAATACGTTTAGGTCCTTCTTAATCATTTTCGAAATGGGAATATTGAAAAAGATAACGCGACTTTTTCCACTCAATTTCCCTACATGAATTTATATTTATATTGGCTTACTAACTATTGTTTACTTTTTCTATATTTCTTTTTTCAAAAAAATAATACTGTGTTATAATCGTTACAGGTACTGGTATTATTATTTTGTGTTAATGTAACCGTTCTGACTATTATTAAATACTAATATTTTTGACATAAGGGTCCTATGTCAGTTAGACTGGCCTGTTGGTGTAGTGGTTAGTGACCCTGGCTGCTAAGTTGGAGGTCGTGAGTTCGATCCCCACCCAGGATAAAACTTTGTGCGATGAGTACGATGCTCTGTTCACGTCTGGGTGTTAGTTATCAGTAATATGTATGCATTAAAAAATAAATAAGTGTGTTTATCAGTTGTTTGGTTTCCATAGTACAAGTTCTGCTTAGTTTAGGATCAGATAGCGTTGAATGAGTTGTCCTAAGATATTATTTTTATTATCATCATATAGTTGAGCGGATATAATACTTCCTCTATAGTACCTACAATATAATCTTTAACAATTAGTGACAGGTAAGCACCTCATTATTTAAGTAACAAAAGTAATCTTTATTAAATCTATAGGTATTAATATTATAAAGCTGAAGAGTTTGTTTGTTTGAACGCGATAATCTCAGGTAGTAC
The DNA here is from genome assembly GCA_945859575.2 of Herminia tarsipennalis. Taxonomy (NCBI): domain Eukaryota; kingdom Metazoa; phylum Arthropoda; class Insecta; order Lepidoptera; family Erebidae; genus Herminia; species Herminia tarsipennalis. The sequence goes on from OX243855.2 coordinate 14,097,925, forward strand.
TGGTTCGAAATGAAAAAATAATATTACGGTTGGATAGCCAATTTACCGAAGAAGGCCATAGGTTATATAACATCACGCTACGACCAATAGGAGCAGAGCATCAATTAAAAATGTTGCAAAAACGGGAAAAATTGACGCATACGAAGTCAGCTAGTTATGCATATAGAAAATAGCGCTACTAGTAAAGCACAAAAGCAATTTAAAAATAAAGGTTTTAAAAAAATGTGTATGTGGTAATACATGGGGCATCCCCATTCGCTTTCCAGCAATACGAAATACCGTTTTTTAACATAATTTTGTAAGTGTAAATAATAATATAATAACGGTAAAAATAAAGAAAAAACTATTATTGTGATACATTTTTAAAGAAAATTGCCGGACTAGTGTACAAGTCCTGTATCACACGGGACTTTTAGAACAAACATAAAAAAACTTTTTTACAAAAAAATATATCGACTTTCAAAAATAAATACACGGCAACCCTCTGGCCTGCTATATCTGACATACGTCAAAAGTCAGACGGCTCCCCGTTTGCTATACCGGGAGCCGGTATTTTAGCAGACAAGGGATATTTTTGGCGCGCGCTTTGGTTTTATTGCTATATCTCGAAAAACCTAATGAATATAAGTTATATCTTATTTCTGACTTATTGTCAACTAAATAGTTTGTTCATATATATTTTTATTTTAATGAATTCTAGTCAAGATATGATTTTTAATGTGAGGGTAGGTACCTCGTCCTATTATTTTCTTAATAGAAATAAAACAAGACAATATTGGCACCTTCTATTTTATTTTATTTGAACATTATTATATTTATAATAAAATAAAATAGAAACATCACATGCTATAGTATTTTTTTTTTTTCAGTACACCCGCATTTATAAAAGTCGGTTCGCGGACGTGCGCGCTATGTGTCTTTAAAGTCGGGCTCGTTTGAGGTCGATAAACTTAATAACTATTGATAATAGAAACATAGGTTTATTTTTTATATTATATATAGCTTATCAGATACACGTAAAAAAATCGCACATCTGTGAGTTGAATAGATTTTAAATAACAATGGAATAAAGAAAGTACTAAAATTTAGGCTATAAATCAGTCGCTCGGTTTTTATTTTTTTTTTAGGTAGAAATGAAGTTCTAGGTATAGAAACAATAATGCTTTAAATTTCTTCACAAAACAAATTATCTATTACAACACAAAAAACATGCACCTTTCTAAGAAATATCCATACAAAGTAAATGACCTTGACCATACAAATGCTTGTCTGCTATCATACCGGGTCCCGGTATGAGAGTTTTTTCGCTCCGTTTATAATCAATTATTACGTTATTTAAACAAATATACACATTTAACATGGTATTAATCTAAAGTTTAATAATTAGGGCTTTATATTCAAAAGAGTATTATTGATAATATTACTTCTACGTATAAATATGAAGAAAATAAAATGACGTTCATAGTTTTTTGAGACGTATGGTCGCACTTAGCGCCTTTTTTTGCAAAAATATAAATGTAAATGATAAAAAAAATATTAGAAATTGAACATTAATAACCATTCAATACAATTTAATTAAAATAATTATATGCTGCGATTCAAGTTTATTGACAAAAAAATTATCAAAATATTCGCACGGTTTGCGAAATTTTCGCTAACGAGGCAGTTTTTTGATAAATATTTACGCGGGATTTTGTTATTTAAGCCTATAGTTATTTTATTTTAATTGACTTACCCCTTTATTCACCTTTATATCCATATATCACAACACACACAACCACTTCACTTCACAATTTAAATAAAACTAATCTAAAAACACGCAGCCGTTCGGCAAACTTCTTTGATCTCATACCGGCTCCCGGTGTAGTAGCAGACGGGGTTTATCTGTCAAACACCGGGAGCCGGTATGATAGCAGTTAATTAGTAATATTTTATTATAAATAAGTTAATTAGTAATATTTTTTAGTAAAAAAGTTTTTTATTTCTCACTTTTTAGTGGGTTGGATTGTAATTCACGTATGTTAGAATAATAAGCTTAATTATGTCAACTGCACAAATCCTTTTACAAAATATTTCTTTCCCCAATGCGGGGCCGTTAATTGTTGAGGAGTTCACATGATTACTCTATTACATTGTGTAATAGTAATATGACGAAGTGCTACTAAATACTAAATTAAAGTAATTGAATCGCAAACTGGGAATGTTGAATAGTTCCGCTCGTCATTTGTGGTCTTCATCATCAGTTCTACTTCACCAATTAGTGATCTTTGAGAGTAAATGCACGAATCACTATGAAATGGGTGATTGCTATAGTTATTAGACAGGCGACAGTTATTGACCATCCGAGGCAAAAATGAATGAAATAAGGTAATGGGAGATCGCACGTGAGTGAAAAAGACAACAAAACTTTCTTCAATTATTCTACTTTCGAAATAGTTCATGACATTTGACCTAGATGGCATCACTTTTCCTTGGAGAGGTCAGTTCAAAAAAATGTAACAAGTGTGGGTGTTCGTTACGAAAAAATTAAGGTAAGTGTTTTAAAAAATTGTTATTTTCTCAGTAACCTGTTTGTTTAGGCTTGTGCTCTGCAGATTTATCTGTTGGTAATTGAATTGTTATTAATTGAGTGCTATTTTAAAGTTTGTAAACTAATTCTAACCTTAAAAAATTTTGCCGGGTAATTACTGAATTTTTTTTGTTAGAGATTCAGTTATTGACCGCCCCGGGTCAATAACTGATTTTCCTATATATGCGTTTTTAATGCATTTTCGGCTTTATTACGGTTAAATATAAAGTCTCTCAAAATCTCAGCTTTCTAACTGCATCGGTTCAGTTATTGACCGGGGGGTGGTCAATAACTGAACTTAAGGTGGTCAATTACTAAATACTTTTTTTTCTTCTTTCAGACTGATTTAACATGCCTAAATTACCTCAATATACCAAAGAACAGTTAGAAAAGGCTCTAGAAGAAATAAATAATGGCTCTGCTGTGCGAGCAGCTGCTAAAAAATATGGTATACCTAAAGCAACACTACATTTTCGGATTCTAAACCCGAACTCCAAGAATGCTTTTGGACCATTACCTTTTCTAACTGCAGAAGAAGAAAAGGCCATAGAAGAATGGTTGTTTGATATGAGCAAAAGAGGATTTCCTAGAAAAGCAGATGATATTTTAGATTCTGTACAAAACTATCTCAATCAACATCCTAGAGAGACTCCATTCCAAGAAAACAGGCCTGGAAAAGGATGGTTGAAAGGATTCCTGAAACGACATCCTAGGATAACTCAAAGAGCAGCAGAGGGGGTTACTTATGCCAGTGCCTGTGTGTCAGAATCAGACATACGAAATTGGTTTAATCTGGTTATGACTGAGCTAATTAAATGTGATCTATTGGACATTCTCGAGGACCCATCCAGAATTTTTAACGCTGATGAAAGTGGTTTTGGATCCTGTCCAAATACCGGAAAAGTTTTTTCTGAAAGAGGGGCTAAGAATGTCTACATAGTCGAGAAAGCAAACGCCAAAGAAAGTATGACGGTGCTCTTTACAATATCAGCTGATGGACAAATGGTACTGCCTACGATCGTGTACCCTTATCAACGTTTACCTGACAGGATTCGACAAACTGTTCCTAATGAGTGGGGTGTAGCTACGAGCAGCTCAGGATGGATGACGGCAGACACATTCAAATATATAATCCAGCATATTTTTCATCCATTTTTGGTAAAGAATAACGTCAAGTTTCCAGTTTTGTTATTTGTAGATGGTCATAGATCGCATTTAACCTACGAATTAAGCATGTTAGCTCGCTCCCTTCAAATAGAGATATTTGCTCTATACCCAAATTCTACAAGGATCCTGCAACCGGCAGATGTGTCTCTTTTTAGACCTGTAAAGCAGTTTTGGAAAGCAGCAGTTAAAGAATGGCAGCAAGATGAGGGTGAAATAGTGACAAAACAAAACTTTGCTTTGATTCTGAAAAAAGTTACAGACAAAATAAGTCCTGCCTGTATAATCAATGGCTTCCGAGCTTGCGGTCTATACCCATTTGATCCTAATGCTGTAGATTATTCTAAATGCATCGCTCCCCCAAAACCGGTTCCTTCTACAACAGAAAATACAGAGATTTCTAACAATGAATCTGATAGAACACTGCCATTTTCGAAATTTATGGAGATTGTTGGTCCAGAAATGATATCAAAGTTTAAAGATATCAAAAACATATTACAGGATGTGGAGAACAATGAATCATTTTTTATTCTCTACCAAATTTGGGAGTTTTATAATAGTAAACCTAACACCAACGAAGACGCAAATTTAAAAGCTATTGAAAGTAACGAAGGCGAAAACATTGATCCAACACCGACAACTTCTACAAACAATGTGCAAAGAGAAGAAATCGTCAATGTATTCACTGAAAACGATGAAAGAATAAACAGATTTATAGATGAAATTCTAGAATGTGACAAAGAGCAAGATAATATTCTCCAGCTAGAAACTATGGATGAACAACACAATAATAATTGTGACCATCAGACCTGTGAAACCGAAGAACGAACCAACACATTTAACAATGATATAGAATACAGCTCGCAGGACCCTTCGATCCAAGAAGCAAACGCAACTGCTGCAGCTACTCTACCTACTGAAGAACTTATCACTTTAGGAGACCTCGGAGTACCAAATACATGTGACAGCGAGATTAACTTGAATCAGCCATCATGTTCAACAGCTACTGACATAAAAGACTTTTTGAGATTACCTTCAACACCGTCTAGGAAAGGAAAACGTAACGTCGAAAGGCTGCCTTATCATATTTCAGGGCTAGAATATCAAAGGATTCTGGAGAACAAGCTCAAAGAAAAACAAAGACTAGAGTTAGAAAAAATAGAGAAGAAATTGGAAAGAGAGCAAAAGAAGGAAGATAAAAAGAGGAAAATAGAAGAAATGAAAGCAAAAAAGTTGGAAAAGAAAAAGAAACTGGAATATCCTTTGTCGTCCTGTGGGGCATGCAAAGCTGTTGTAAAAGTAATAAAATTACGGTGCTGTGAATGCACACATGCTTATCACAGATCATGCATCCCCAAGGCACATCTGATACATGTACCTCAAGAAGAAGGGGATAATTTTCTCTGCCACAAATGTTTTATTATGGATAATGATGAAGACATTAATGATAATGAAAACAGTGATCAAGAAAATGAAGACTTTTTAAATATAATAAGAAAAGGAGAGGCAGAATTAGGTGTAAACTACTTAAAGTTCTAAAATATGACCAAAGAGTCTATAATTTTATTATATTCTAGACCTTGAATGTCGAAATAGGGTGTTATAAGTGTTACTGCTATTTGTTTTTTTATGTCTGTGTACTTGTAGTCATATCTCAGTACCTAATTCACAGATTTTTATGTAATTGTTATTTCATGATAGTTACATGTTTCATTAGTAATATAGTTTTTGTTTCATAAAAATCGGTCCAGCCGTTTAGGATTTTTCAAAAAATTTTTCATTTTTTATTTCTATGTGGTCAATAACTGGATCTCAGTATGACAATTACTGTGTTTTCATGGTCAATAACTGAATTTTCAGACTAATTTGATTTAATTAGATTTTTTTTATAATAAATATTTGATTTTGATATTATTTGTTTTATTGTCTATGACTCAGATATATTCCCTTTCGTTTAATGTATCGTAGGTGCATGTATCTTAACTCAATCATTTTTTATAGCGTGTAGAAGTTTTTTTTTTCCTTAAGTGGTCAATAACTGTATCTACCACTATAGGTGGGCCCTTAATATTTGAAGAGTTCCCTCGATTTCTCCAAAATCCCATCATCAGATCGTGATCTGATGACAATGCATCTTAGAAGAATAAAAATACTTTTTCAAATAGCCTTCAGCCCGTCTTCGAGTAATAGGTGAACTAACACACAAAAAAATACAATTAAATTGAGAGCCTCCTCTTTTTTTTAGTCGATTGAGAATACACCTAGACTCGGCAAAAATCACACTAATATTATAAAGGTGAAAGTTTGTGAGTATGTGAGTGTGTATGTTTGTTACTTCTTCACGTCTAAATGGCTGGAGCGATTTTAATAAAATTTGGTATGGAGTTAGCTGACACCCTGGATTAACACATAGGCTAATAAACCGCGGGTAACATCGCGGGGCACAGCTAGTAATTTATAGATAGAACCCTCAACCTCTTAAGCAGCAGTCGTACACTCACACTGCGTCACCTTAGTACTCAAATCATTACAATTTCATTCAAAATTACATAACAAATATATACTTCAATGTTGTTTATATTTATCACTGCCACTCAATCCGACTAGACTAGACTGCCACTGACCGCGAACCACAGCAAAGTTATAAGGTTTTCTTACTTTGCCTAATTTTACAGAAGAACCTTTGCCTTATTAGCGAAGTAAAGGAAACATTAATATTTCTGCGTCTAACGTTGAATAATCCAGACTATCTGCGCTAGAAATAACAGACATGTGTAGATGATACAGACAGACTGCCTCTGTGGCGCGGTGAGAGTGTATCCGACTGCTACGCAAGAGGTCGTGGGTTCCATTCCCACCCAGGATAAAACTTTATGTGATGAGCACGATGGTTTATTCTGTGTCTGGGTGTAATTTATCTATAATATGTATGTATTTAGAAATATATAAGTTTAATTATCAGTCTGATTGCCATAGTACAAGCTCTGCTTAGTTTGGAATCAGATAACGTTGTGTAAGTTGTCCCAAGATATTATAATTATAATACTGAAACGAGTAAATTCTTACTGGTATATAGTTCCTGAGAATTTTTATGACCGTTCTGAGCGTTGCGCGAGTCACTGAGCAGTAACGTATTTTAAGACGATCGCGGGCATTCGTACCTGCACAATCCGGGCGCCTATGTTCAGACCGGTCATAAAGATTTTAACGAACTATACCAATAAACACCAACTGTATAAATATTACTAAAAGTAACATTCATTCATTTTTCGCTCGAGTATACTACTAGTATAGAGGTCATTACTAGCAATCCTGTTAACCCCTCCAGCTAAGCTCAATGGCTTGAGTGGGTTCGCGTCGATAGTTTAATAGGTACGATTCGAATCTGCGACCTCATGATTACAAGTCTGATGCCTTAGCGATTAGGCTACCGCCTATAATGTCAGGTACTAAAACACAGTTACGAAAATACAGACTTCATTGAAAGCTATCGGTATACCTAGTGGTAAAATAAACCAAGTGTCACTCAGCTTAAAGTCAATAAGATCACCATAGAAGAATTGCTGTACCCCGATGGTATAAAAAATATTACCGACTTCAAAAATAAAAACAAAGCAACTAAAAAGCAAAAAATAATATACCTAGAATAACAAATTAAACATTTTGAAGTTGGTGCCATGAAATCGTATCTAGTCTTTATTTTTTATTCGGCACCAACTTTAAAAGTTTTTATTTCTTACTTTTTAGTGGGTTGGTTTGTAATTCACTTAAGTTACATAGTATAGTTACATAGTACAGGCTTTTGTCAACTGCTCAAATCCTTTTACAAAATAATGCTTGCCCCGATGCAGGGCCGTTAATTGTTGAGGAGTTCACTATCAGCTCTATTACATTGTGTAAAAGTAGTATGACGAGAATAAAGTGCTACTCAATACCATATTAAAATAACTGAATCGCAAAACTGTGAAATATTGAATAGGTCCGCTCGTCGTTTGTCGTCTTCATCATCAGTTCCACTTCACCAATTGGTGCTTTTTAAAAGTAAATGCACGATTCGCTATGAAATATACCTAAATCACTGTAGGTGTGCCTTTAATATTTTAAGAGTTCCCTCGATTTCTCCAGGATCCTATCATCAGATCGTGATCTGATGACCATGGGACCAACTTGGAACCCTATACCCTTTCAAACATAAAAACAATTTTTCAAATCGGTCCAGCCGTCTTTGCGTAATCGGTGAACAAACATAGAAAAAAAAAACAGTCGAATTGAGAACCTCCTCCTTTTTGAAGTCGGTTGAAAAAGCATCTAATTTGAAGGTAAACTTTCATTGAGGAAATAAAGTTTCTATGAAGTTTGTTCCGCTTTTGGCACCATCGCGTGTGTAGCATCTATAGCGAGTTATCTTTTAATGTATTTCCAATTGACCTCCAACTGTGTTCGTTTGGACGATGGCTGCCAAATTAGATTGCCTTTGTTGTTATTAAATTATTTTATTCAGAGGTTTTATTTTGATCACTATCACGTCATAGCTTTACTTTGTTTATGTTCATTGATCCGATTAAAGGTATGTTCATGAACCGATTTGTTTATGTTCATTGATGCGAATCATCAATCATCATGAACATATCTATAATATGTTCATGAACCGGATTTAAAACTAATTAAATGTTTGCGACTGTAACAAGTGTTAACAAGTATTTATGTGTGTCTACGTGTCTGTATGTGTGTGTAGATGAATTAATTTTGACATTATTTGGATTCCTTTTTTGATATACTCCATACTGACTAAAATTTAACCCAATGGTGAAAATTACAGGCAAAGCTGCCGCGGACACAGTCTTGCTTAAAATTGTTAATACAAAATATAATTTAACCCTCAAATCGCAAGATTGTGGTCAAACCGACCGATTGAATAATATAGATTCAAGAACAAGGGTTTCGTTCAACAAACTACCTTGTTCCTATTTATTGTGGGAAACTTGTTATTAATTAATAACGTGCCTATTATTTCGCTAAAAATGGTGTTTGTAACTCGAACCATATAACATCGTGCTTAACCTACTTGCACCGACGTACCTAGTAGTGGCAGAGGGTCCTTTAAATACAATTATTTTCGGCGTACCTTTCAATTCCAGTTCTTTTTATTATAAGTATACTAGCTGACCCGCGCAACTTCGTCTGCGTAAATGTCCACCGTTTTTGTAACATTTTTCATTACTGCTCCGTTTCTATTGGTAGCGTGATGTTATATTATAGCCTATAGCCTTCCCCGATAAATGGGCTATCTAACAAAAAAGTATTTTTTCAATCGAACCCGTAGTTCTTGAGATCATCGGGTTCACACAAACAAACAAACACTTCAGCTTTTTAATATTAGTATAGATTAAAAAGTGTCCCGCAAGACATATTTTCGATGTGTGAGTTGCGTCAGAAAAATGCTAATTCTTAGATATATTGTCGTAGGTGAGATGAGTATCAAGAGAACCATCGGCGTATGATCTCTTTGTACCCACAAAGAGTATGACGAAAAACATAACTATAGTGACCTTTTAATGCAACGTGTAGCAGAAAGGTGAACTTTATAAGCTAAGTTTTGCTTTACCGTTTTTTTTTTTTAAATCTTGGGACAACTCACACAACGCTATCTGATTCTAAACTAAGCAGAGCTTGTATGATGGCAACCAGATAACTGATAAACATACTTATATATTTCTAAATACCCAGACACAGAATAAACCATCGTGCTCATTACACAAAGTTTTATTCAGGGTGGGGATTGAACCCACGTCCTCCAGCTTAGCAGTCAGGGTCACTAACCACTAGGCCAACAGGCCAGTCAACCACTGCATTATTATAGTTTAGTTAAATCATTACCTTACTGAACACACCATTTCAAAAACTTCTCTATGCCACTCAGAGGACGTTTAGCTGTATGGACGGTACTGCGCGTAAACATTTCTTTAAGACACACGATACATATAAATTACATTTTTTAAATATAATTCACAAAAAATTAATATATTTAAAAATAGTGTCCTACCGGCATCAGGTACAGGGACCAAGATACCGATGGTTACGGTTCCAGAGAAAGGAACCTCCTCACTATGCGAGCCGTGTCCCGAAGTGCTGCCTTCTGCATCAAGCGCTTGATCCAACCGCCTAACGCGAGCCTCTCAAGGAGTTAGTCGAGGCTCTTGGCAATCGAACCATTAACGGAGACGACTATGGGTACAATGATCGCCGAATCAACATCCCACATGTCGACAATCTCGTGCGCCAGATCCAGATATTTCATTTGTTTATCCTTTTCGGCTTTCACGAGATTTTATTAAAAAGAGTGCACTTGTGTAATAGCAGACACTTGCGCATTATACGAGTAATATAGATTATAAGATTGATAAGATTTGCCGTGACGAAAATTGTTTAGGAGGCTATGGTCCTCATTCATGTTATGAAAAAAAGATCTTGAAGTCATCGTAGGAATAAGGAACTGTTAATACAAAAAAGTTATTGTAGTGGTGAATCGGATGCAAAAGACTAGTAGTTTAGTTCAGCCCTTTACTGTTTACACTTACAAATAGAAACTACAACGCTTTGTGTTAGATTATACCGCAAATCATATGCGCAAACTTCCGCACTTAAAACAAATAACGGGGACCTTTGTACAAATGTTTGTCTTGTCTAAGACAAAAAACAGAAAAAGTGTAGATGAACTTAGTGTAGATCAATACAAATATTATAAAGCTGAAGAATTTGTTTGTTTGAACACGATAATCTCAGGAACTACTGGTACAATTTTAAAAATCTTTCACTATTGGATAGCCTATTTATCGAGGAAGGCTATAGGCTATTTAATATCACGCTACGACTAATAGGAGCGGAGTAGCAATGAAAAAGGTTGCAAAAACGGGAGAAAATGACGCATACGAAGTTGCGCGTTCAGCTAGTGAGTTAATAAATTGACACCAGCCAAGTGCTAGTCGGACTCCGCACAGTCCTCATCTACGTCTTATTTTCTTTCTAAAGTCTATCTACGATTTGGAGTGAGGAGGTGGAGAGTTAAGCCCCAAATTCCTAACGCCCATGGGGCCTCTTTGTTGCCACGTCGGTAGTTTAATCGGTTTGATTCGAAACGGGGACCTCACGATTGCGAGTCCGATGCCTTAACCATTAGGCTAACGTTGCTTTTTAAGGGCACTGTAACAACAGTAGCCGTCTAGTGGCGATCTCTAGCTTAGCAGTCAAGTTCACTAAAGACCTTGACTGCTGAGCTAGTAATAACTTTTGACTAGCGAATGATTTGTCTTTGTTTTTACCTGTCTACGGGGAAGCAAAACCGAGCTGAAACATTCACTAGATAAAATATGATTATTATTAGTATAATAAGTGTAAGGGTTTGATTCAAATATTATCTACTAGGAAAATTTTGATATACTTTCATGATTATACGACTTGGTTATTGATATGGGAGTTAAAAATTTTCGGCTCCAAAACGACTACAAATTCACGGTGTATAGAGTACTACCTGATCAGCGTAACTTCGTTTGCGTCATTTTTCCCTGTTTTTGCAAAACTTTTCATTGAAGCTACGCTTCTATTGGTCGTAGCAAGATGTTTTATAGCCTATAACACTCAAAAATAACGTCGCCCACAATACAAAGCTTGTACCTTTGTGCGGTAGCATTTCTTTAAAGGCACTAGCTGACGCTATCAGGCTCACAATTGATTTTTCTCTTCATTTAATAGACTATAAAATATTCCAATTTTAAACAGAATCGACAAAGTACGAGTGAATCATTTGATTGCCAACGTCCATAGGCTACGTTAAGTGCTCACAGGGCGGGTCGTATGTTGAAATTCAATATTGACTCTATTTTGGTAAATATTCAACCCATGAAACTCGCCGCTACGGTCGAACCGACCCATGAATAATAAATAGCCATCTGCAACCATTCTGCCTTTGTTCTCAATAGGTCGATGTTGAAAATAAAACCTACATATATAAGCTTATGAAATTATGATTTCGGTTACGGCGCCTTATCTCAATGAAGACTTGCCACCCAAAAAATATAAAGAACGATTATGTGCTTTAAACGTAAGTGGACTCTCTATTTTCTTATTCTCATATTGAGATAGGATGGAAATCTGACGCTAACAGGGAGAGATTAAGCACACTCACTAGATAGGCGGGTTAGTTCCATTGAATACTGTGAGTACAGAATGCATGCTTCAAAGCAGTGCAGTTGCCGTTAAGTTTCGATTAAAACGGCCATTTTCGTATTCTTGTAACTTTGGGATCGATCTTAAAAACGCTTGCGCACCGTACTAGTATGTCGTTATTGCGCTCTCGAGACGCATACTTGACGCAAACGTATTTAAGATCGATCCCAAAGTTACAAGAATACAAAAATGGCCGTTAAAACTAACTGCTCAACTTAAACTGCACTGCTTTAAATATGTGAATTAACCCGCTGGTCGCCAACTGTATATGTCAAACACAAGCCACTAATGTGTTTAGTCCAGGTTTCCTTAGAGCCTCACCCCGTTTAATTTTATAGCAGATGTATCGACTCAGAGAGAAATCGTCACGTTTGGCTACGCTTACGGTCGCTGAATGACAGCTAGGCAGCACCAGTTCAGTCAGTTTGAATCCGAACGTAAAGTGTTTTGTTTCAATGGGGTGAGGGGGCAAGAACGGATGAAGATATGTCAGCTCGTCTATAGATAGACTTAAGCGTGAGGACGGAGAAATGTAGGCGCGGGGACGACGAGCCGTACCTAAGTATGGGAACTGCCAGTACATCACACATCGCACCGCTATTCGTGAGCTTGTTTCGGGACGAGGCGATTATGTTTAGATTCCTGCCAACTGCAACGCACACTAATGCGTTGCAGTAGGCAGTTTCATCCAAAAAATACTGAACGACTTGAGTTGATACGGTGACGAACCCTTTCCAAATAGATATGTGTAACCTTTCGGCATTCGTAACGCATTGATAACTTTTTAACGTGCCTAAAACATGATTAATATTGTATTATGAGGGTTTGATTAAAATATTATCTACTAGAATAATGTTGATAAACTTTTATAATTATTTGCAACATTTTTCATTGATGCTACGCTCCTATTGATCGTAGCGAGGTGTTATATATAGCCTATGACACTCACAAATAACGTGGCTCTCTATTGGTAAAAAAAAATCAGTAGATCTAGAGATAATCACAACATCACAAATTCACAAACCGTACCTCTTTATAATATTAGTATAGATAGATGCAATATTAGCAATGAAAAATATAATAGAATTATACAAACACTTCTTACTATTTAACTAAAATACCACTGAATCTCATAAAGGCCCTTGAATGGCGATCCTCGATGACGTCAAAAGCCAATACCGCTGTTACAATACCCACTTATTTGAAGAGGTATTATCAAAGTAAAGTAGCTTAGAGGTAATTGATCGTGGGCTTTCTTTACTTACGAGTAGATGTAACCGATGAAGCTTTAGTCGTAGGTATTATCGCAATAAATAGACCGGGAGGAGAGCGTCAAAAAATGGAAGCATTTTATAAAAGCCGATTTTTTTATATTCACATTAGTGGCGTAAAAAATACACTTCAGCCAGTCAGCTGGATTGACTTTAATTGTCTACTCACTGCATCTGTTACAGAATTATGCTGACTGACTAATTGTTATGTGATTCTGAACTTCACGATATATATTAAATTTCAGATCATGCATCAGCGCCAAGGTGCGCAGATCGCCCAATAACTATAAAGCTGAAGAGTTTGTTTGTTTGTTTGAACGCGGTAATCTCAGGAACTACTGATCCGAGTTGAAAAAATGTTTTAAATAAAGAAGAAAGCTATAGGCTATATAACATCACGCTATGACCAATAGGAGCGGAGCAGCAATGAGAAATGTTGCAAGAACAGGGAAAATTTACGCAGACGAAGTTGTGCGGGACAGCTAGATAATGAATACAACTTTAACACATGATTGACGCGCCTGTTTACAAAATTTTGCATGACTGACAAATCTAAAACTTATTTTGAATTAACATAACTACTACTAGAAAAATATTTTAAAGATTTAGATAGCAGTTTCACTATATAAATAGTTCATTCGAAAAAAATTAACCTGCCTCAGCGCCAAACGCTAAGAAATCCAGCTGACTGACCAAAGAGTTATTTACTCCACTAATGTGACGTAATATAAAAAATCAGCCTTTAAAAAAAATTTGCATTTTTGGGGCTAAAAGGTTCCTTGATATATTAAAATTTATTTTTGAATTGATCACATGAATTGACACAGCCTGTCAAGTATGCAATCATTATAAAGTATATTTCAAAAATATATTTATGGGTATAACTAAACCATGGTAGGTTTTATACCCGTTTTATACCCATAAATATATTTGAGCCAATGCACATACTGATCTGTGTCTAGATTTCAATAGATCTCGACACAGATCAGTGTATCATCCAAGTTCTAAAAATAAGGCGCCAGGTGACCCAACGACTATGGATTTTATGTACTAGCGAAGGTGCAAAAAAGTTGCCACCATGAGTTTTATATATTAAAATAGTAATTAACTTTACTTTACAAATACAATAATTGCATTTTTAAAAGATAGAAAAATTTGAAGTCATAAATCATAATTTGTTAAAATGCTCTCTGTAACGAAGCAATAACAAAAGCCGTGATAGTTCTTTATCTACCGGCTAGATGGCGCATGCGAGAGCCCAACTCGCGAGAATCATGGGATAGAAAAAAATGAGGTCTAGTGACATAGTCCAGATAGGTGGTTCGATTCCGGCCCCATTTTGGCAACGGAAGTCTCGGGTTCGATTACTGGTTCTTTACTTATTGACTTAATTTTTTCTATCTTTAAAAAATGCAATGATTGTATTCGTAAAGTAATTGGCAAGAAATGCCTATAAAATTACTTAAATTAACTTTACTGGTTAGCTGTTGTGTGGTATAGTTCAGCGGTTGAACTTACATCAAATCAATATGCGCCACACATTTTTCTTGTTTTTCTACCTCGAGACTTCCATGTAGTTTGTACGGAAATTTGCAGAAAATTTTCCTGCACTGTACTACTTGGAAGTTTGATGCCCGCGACGGATATTCCTTCCCTCATTGCAGGAGTGTCTTTTTGCTTTCTTAAACCCCGCCTCATATAAGAAAGGTGTTTATAAATATGATGTACTGACGTTACGCTGACATCACCGTAACGTATAAAGCAATACATCAATTTTGAGGCGGATTTATTCATTAGTTAGCTACTTTATTAGAAGGGATTTTTAGCATTGTTTGATGAAAATTTGTTCAGTCATTTTGAAGATAATTAAATTTTAATCTCAAGTTCTTATCTAGGTCTTATAGTCCATTAACTTCTTCACGACTAAACTAACTAAGATCAGCAGTATTTGTGCCAATTAGACATGAAGTAGTTGCTTGTAATCTGGAAAACCCTTTCGATCAAATAATACCTAAAACAAATCTTGTTATTGTCGAAGTAGAAAACTTAGGTTACCTATTTTATATCATCATACATAATCAACATCGCCGAAAGAGCTTATAAATAAATATAGAGAAATTGTACATCCAGTAAGCATTTTTCGGACACGGGACACTGAAAATGTCAGAGCCAATAATGATAGAAAATGAATGTACATTATTGTGACTTATTTTGATAGCGAAGGTCTCTCCATGACTGAGTTACATCAGTAATTAAGAATTATTAACAGGAAAATGGTTTGTTTATTTAGGAACAGGCTTACGCCAACAAATGCTCAAACGATTATTATATTAACTCTTAAACTTTTCGTTTTGATAAATTGATTGTAATAAGAGACTTATATCTTTGATTGTCGTACCGTACTTGTAGATATGGCTAAAGCTTTCCATTTAATAAGGTTGCTTGATTGCACTTCTAGGCAAATATTCCCCAAGTTTTGATAAAGTCATTTTAGCGTAGGTGTTTCTTGTTTCATGGCCGGGTCGACGGCGCGCTAGTGTTCCACGCGCGCTCCAAAGAGGTGTCAGCAAGTGACGGGGCCCCATTGGGCCGGCGCCCACCGGGAGTGCGGGATCGTTCGAAAGAGTTACCGTGCTCCCGGAACACCAGGGCGAAAGAAGGAACACCTATGGGTTTTAGTCAGTAGGAGTCTGACACGCTCTCCCGCTCGCGCCCACAGCGGGAGAAGTCATATATTTTTTTTTTGTTTTTTATCTTGGGACAACTCACACAACGCCATCTGATCCCAAACTAAGCAGAGCTTGTACTATGGAAACCAGACAACTGATAAACATACTTATATATTTCTAAATACATACATATTATAGATAAATAACACCCAGACACAGAATAAACCATCGTGCTCATCACACAAAGTTTTATCCTGGGTGGGGATCGAACCCACGACCTCTTGCGTAGCAGTCGGATACATTCCCACCGCGCCACAGAGGCAGTCAATGATAATATCCCATTTATAAAAAAAAAAAGGCAAATATTCCCCAAGTTTTGATGAAGTCATTTTAGCGTAAGTGTTTCTTGTTTTATAGCTGAAACTTTCGATAAAGGAGCTCTACCTCATTCCTTAAAAATATTGCCTAAGCTTTTGATAAAGTCGTACGACTTGACTCTGTACTTTTAAGTATAGCTTAAGCTTTCGACTAGTTTTACTAACGGATTTCTAGATATATTATGGCCTGTTTAAGTATCTAAATAAAGCCGGTAGATATAAACTAAAGTGAAAATTACGTAGTTTTTAAAGTATCTACTAAAACATTACCGGCATTCACGGTAATGTTTTAGTAGAGATTTCAGAAACGTGTAATATTATAAACTAGCAGTCACTCCGGCTTTACACGACTTTTCTCTGCTATGTATAAACATTATATTATGCATTTATGATACATATAAACCGTCCCGAACAAATTATCTAACTGCTAGTGAAAACCGCATTAAAATCCGTTTTTGAAATTATCGCAAACATACAAACAGACAGATGCGGCGCGGGACATTATTTTATAACTAGCTGACCCGCGCAACTTTCGTCGGCGTCAATTTTCCCCGTTTTTGCAACATTTTTCATTGCTGCTCCAAAACTCAATTTTGCTCCGTTCCTATTAGTCGTAGCGTGATGTTATATAGCCTAAAGCCTTTCTCGATAAATGAGCTATCCAACAGTAAAAGATTTTTTCCATTCGGATCAGTAGTTCCTCAGATTACCGCTTTCAAACAAACAAACTCTTTATGACACTATAGTGTTGTTATAACATGGTGTATCACTTAAAAAAATAGACTGCAATTATCAAAACAGTTTCAGACTGCAAGATTCTATAATAACGGTCTACAAGTCCCATACCTACATAAATCACGGAGTACAAATTGATTAGACCAATCAATATGAGATATCGACAATTCCAAGTAGAAATAATGACAGCAATTTGTCTTAATTTAACCCTTTTATAACTCTCTAAACTTATCCTTTCCAAGTATACCTACAGAGATAATTGGGACATGTTTGTCCCTTCAATCTCGGGTCGAAAGAGCCCCATGACGAGAGTACCGCTTTGAAACCATTACGGGTTTAATTACCATAAATTTCAATTCGAAGCTTTAATACGTACAAATTCGTTTCCCCGTAATATAGACCTGAGGGTTGACATTCACTGGTTTGATAGAATAGAAAGCATTTAAACAAACCTTTGAAGTGTTACTCGCAATGTATCATTGCTTTTACCCGACTGCGGAGGAAGGTTATGGGTTTTTTTTATTTTTAAAACAATGACTCTCGCACTAACACTTGGGGGACTTTACAATCATACAACTACCGGAGACAAAGTACACCCAGAGCAAGAACGAACATATTATGAATCTCACAGGGCTAAAGGAATCGAGCCCACGATCTCTCGCAGAGGGATCGTTGGCACTTTAGTTGCGCCATCCACCGAGTCAGTCTACTTATTAAATTTAGTAAATTTGGTAAATCGTTTCGTCATTTTTATCACAAAATAGTTTATTTTACCGAGAGTTGTGACACGTAACCTTAATACCAGATCACATTATTTTATCATGCCATCAATAATGTGTGGATGCTGAAGATTATTATTGATTCAAATAAAAACGACAGTTAAAAAATCTATAAAAATGGAAAAGATTGTTTGCTGATGTGAAGGCAGACAAGAATAATTACGATCCAGTAGGGACTTACAGATGGCGCTGCCGTCTCGTAAATACTGTGTTCATGTCAGAGCGTATATAAAACTTGTTTAAAAATACAATAAGAGCTATTTTGTCAATTCTAAATGTTGAAATAGTGAAAAAACTATACAAATACTATGAAAAAGTGTTATCTCCAATAACTGTGTACTAAAATAACTAAAAATTTGAGTGAAAATAACTAACTATTTAGAAGTGCTAAAACCAAAAACAATTGTGAAATGACCACTGGCGGAGTATGAACATTGAATATAAAAGGTACCCAGTGCTTCTATTCAACTTTATACTAATACTCGCAATTTTTATTCAAAATTAACAAAATAAACAACAACTGTGACCGTTAAGAAAAATATATTTAAAGTTAAGGCATACAAACTAGCGCAACCAGTGGTGGATAGACAAAACATGTTGTTATTTGAACACACTGCCATCTAGCGTTGAATAGCAATATTAACTACTTAACACCAATACGTCGCGACTTTGATACTTGAATAGTGTATAAGGACACTGATAGGTGGCGCTTTTACCAAATAAACATGGACGAACATGTAACTTTTCGAAAGGCTCGCAAGACTGGCTCACTTAGGGATGTATCAACGGATCAAACGACGCTTTTTGACACATCAATAATGAGTCTACGGAATTCGCCAATAAATACCAGCCAAACAGTAATAGATCTGCAAGAAAAACTTCATGATATGGAAAATAACATTGAAAGTGCGCATACAGAAATTGAAAACCTTAATTTAGAAAATCAAAAACTAAAATTAGAATTACAAAAATGCAAAAAAACTATAGAAGCCTATAAGAAAATTAACTCAAGTGACATTTTAAAACTAACACCACTTTCTAGAAGTAAGCGGAAATCGAAACAGGAAAATAACCAAACGCCTACAAAAACTAAAGAGCAATCTTGCTCGAATACGAAGCAAACTATGTCTAAAGGAAAAGGATCGATAAATATGGCAATAAAAAGACTGTATGCGACCCCTGTAGCAAAAAATAATCAAAGTATTTCGGATGTACCAAAAAAACAGAGTAACACAGAGAAGCTAGATAGTATACAAAAAAATAAGAACCACGACTTTCTTAAAAGTACTCAGCAATCAACTTCAACACAAGAGCTAACATTTTCACAAACGGAAGAGAATTCAAAACATGCTTTGAAAACCCATTCAACACATGCGGCTATTGGTGCATTACCTAAAAACAGAATAATTATATTAGCAGACGAACAAGGACGCTATATACAAAAATATCTACAAAAACTTTTGGGCCATAACTTCACAGTCAGCTGTTTTTGGAAACCGGGCGCAGATGTAAGTGAAGTTCTACGTAGCGAAAAAGCATTATTACGCAAATTAAATAAAAATGACGTTGTAATTATTTTAGGCGGTACAAATGACAAAAACCCAACATTATTTCAGCGTAGCTTGGACTGTTTCCTGTTTGCAACGACAAACCCAAAAGTAATTGTATCTGAAGCACCTTATAATAGAAACTTAAATGAAAAAATGTTAAACTACTCAATAAAGTTTATATGTTCCCGTTACAAAAACGTATGATATCTAAACATGGGGTATTCCACTTATGTACCTAGTTATAATTTTCTACCAGTGCATATATCTCAACGACTACTAAAAGAGATTCTTCAATATACCTATAGAATAAACTACGAAACTTATTACAAACAAAAAGCAAACCCTTTATGCACAAATAATATGATTAGTGTAAGTACACAAACCGATTTCGCAGATAACTATATGTATCAAACTAACAGCACTATAACACCAACAAAACCGCACAATAATTCCCAGTTTTTTCTTTAAGTACCTAACTATTCTTCATCAAAATATTGCAGGTTTAATTAATAAAGTTGATCTGTTAACGGTAAAAGTAGAGGAACTTCAGCAACAAAATAAGGTTATCGACATTCTTTGCATCACAGAACATTTTATACAACAGGGCAATGAAGAGTTACTATACATACCAAATTTCCATCCAGCCACATTCTATTCTAGAAACATAAAACGAGGAGGAACATGTATATTTGTTAGAGAGGGCATACGATTTAAAGAATTAATAGAGGTGTCAAAACAATCGATCTCAGGAATTATCGAATGTTGCGCAGTGGAACTCCTGGATCACCATATAGTTATAATTTGTATTTACAGAGTACCTAGGCATAATTATGAAACATTTTATGAGAGACTAGAAAACATTCTTAGTAAAATTAATTTTACCAACAAAAAAGTGATATTGTGCGGAGACTTTAATATTGATATATTAAAATTGAATAAAATTACGTTAGAATTTGAATGTTTTTTGCTAAACTATAACTTAAAATTAGCAATTCGAGCTCCTACTCGATTATCAAGTAAAACATGTATCGACAATTTTGCTCATAATTATCACAAGGATTGTGACTATGAAATTGTTGATCTGTGCTTATCAGATCACACATCACAGTTGCTGAAGGTGCCAATTAAAAACATATGCCGACTAAAATACTGGAAAACTACACGCCAAGATATAACTAGAGATAATCTAAGCAAATTTAAAAATCATTTGCAATGTCTCTCTTTCCAGGATGTATACACAACAAATAGCACTAATGACGCATATGATAAGTTTATGGAGGATTTTACTCTATTATACAAGTTGTGTTTTCCGGAAAAAACTGTTTGTATAAAATCAAATATTAAAACTAAATGGATATCAAGGGGTATAAAAATCTGCAGCAAAAGACAACGTAAATTACTATGGAATTATAGGTTAAATCCTAATCCCATAAATAGAAGTGCTTTTAAAAACTATACATATTTATACAAAAAGATTATAAAATTGACCCAAAGAGCTCAGAATAATTACTATATAAATAACTCAATTAATAAAGGTAAAGCAACCTGGCAAATCATTAATAAAACAAAAATGAATAAACCACAAGAACAAATAATGCTTATTAAAAATAATAACATTGACATTACAAATCCAAAAGACATTGCAAATGAATTTAATAACTATTTTATTGATGACATCGTTAAAAATATTAAGCCTGACATTAATAATAATAACTATAATAATTTGACATTACATTCCTTATTTTTATTACCAGTATTAATAAATGACATTGTACGAATAATTAATAACCTAAAAAATACAAATACTTATGGTTATGATGGTGTGTGCACTAAAGTCATCAAATTTGTTAAAGAGATAATAGCGCCACCACTAACACACATAATAAATTTAGGTATAATTGAAGGCGTATATCCACGTGGTTTAAAAAGGGTCGTGGTGAAACCACTTTACAAAAAGGGTGAAAGAAATAATATGCAAAATTACCGGCCTATCTCTAAAATACCCATATTTTCAAAAATTTTTGAAAAAGTTATATATAACTCCATTTACGACTTTTTTAATAAATATAATCTTTTTTGCAATGAACAAAAAGGTTTTCGCAAAAACACAACCATAAATATGGCTATATATGATTTATTATCTAATGTTATGAAATGTGTTGACGAAAGAACTCCTATTTGCGCGATATACACGGATATGACGAAGGCATTTGATTACGTGGATCATAAAATCTTGCTCGATAAATTATATGGCTATGGTATACGAGGAACTGCACACAAACTTCTTAAATCATATATTAGTAACAGAACGCAATGTACTGAAATTAATAGAATTTGCCTCAGAACAAAAATAGAAAAAAAATATATTTCGAAGTCACAGCACGTGCACTATGGCGTCCCTCAGGGAAGCGTATTGGGACCCTTACTGTTCCTAATCTATATTAACGATTTACCAAAATGTACTGAACAACAAATGGTTCTCTTCGCTGATGATAGCACATGTGTCATCAAATGCACTAACTTAAATACATATAGAATGGACATTAATAATACATTACATAACATAATAAATTGGCTTAATAATAATAACTTAATAATAAACCTTAACAAAACAAAAATCATGCACTTTCATCAAAGGTGTAAAATACCTGATATTAATTTGGTCTATAAACTTTGTGAAATCGAAAGAGTAAATCAGGCTAATTTCTTAGGTATAACTATTGATCACCAACTCAATTGGAAGGCACATGTAGAACAGGTGTGTAAACGTCTTAGTAAATCTGCCTATGCTTTGAGACAACTTTCGAAGAAAGTTAGTAATGAAGCGCTGTTAACTGCGTATCATGGAATGATAGCTTCAATTTTAAGGTTTGGTGTAATATTTTGGGGCCATTCAACAGAGCGAGAACTTGTATTCAAAATGCAAAAAAAGTGTATAAGAGCTATGTGTGGTTTAAAATCAACGGACAGTTGTACACCATATTTTAAATCTTTAAAAATATTGACATTTCCTTCCTTGTTTATACTAGAAACTATTGTGTTTGTTAAAACTAATACTCATCTATTTCAACAAATATCAAACGTTCGAAGAGGTCCTGTACGCGCTCAGTATGCTAATAAATTGTGCCAAGTAAAATGTAGGACAACACTTATGCAAAAAAGTTTTTATGGTATGGCCCCAATAATTTTCAATAAATTACCTGACAGTTTGAAAACCTTACAATTGGCCCAATTAAAAAAAGCATTACATAAACTACTCGTTGACAAATGCTATTATAATATAAATGACTTTTTAAGTGACATAATATTGTAATTTTTTATTTATTCTCATGACTTGTTTTTATCTGTAATACAATTTAATTCACTAATGACATGTACTAATTTATGATTCAATTGACTACTGTAATACAATTTAATTATCCAATGACATCTACTAATTTGTAAGTCAATGTTTTAATAATCTAATTTAATATAATGCTCAATATTTGTATGTCTGGATGACAAAACGTAGCGCAACAATATTTATTTATAAGACCACATTGTATGTATTTACCTATGTTTTTACAAATAAATTATTTGATTGATTGATTTGATTGATTGATGTTAACCACCATGACGTTAAAGCATTGTCACTTTGAATGGTTCACAAATTGCTGTTCCTTGTCTGGGTGTAGGTATTTTGGGACTGGTTCCACGGGCAAGAAAATCGCGTTGATATTAACGTTGTGCCACCTATTTTTATAAAATCCATCAATACTCTTAGAACGTGATGTCAAACGCCGATGTTATTGCGGCGTTACAACGAGTGGCCGAGTGCGAGAGGAACGGCGCATCGCCGTGCGTTCGCTGCAGAATTCGGCGCCCTCGCAGCGATTAAAGGCCGGTGACGATCCTCGTCACGGAAAGCGGCGATTCCGTTGCGAGTCGCGATGATACGCTGGCAGTATAATCGATTGTTCGTGGAGACTACTCGACGATAATAGAGTGGCATCGCCGCTATTCTCTCGCCCGTCGAGATAGTCTCTTATTTGTGTCTGTGATTTATATGTTTGTAAAGTTTGCCACTACACAGGGCTTATGCGGGAGTTTCAGCCTTTATTCATCAGCCTGAAGACGTCCACTGCTGAGGAGGTGGAGGCCTATGTTCAGCAGTGTGGAAGTCTTTGAGAGTGCTCAAAGACTTCCACAACGATCGATTTTGAGAGGTCTGTATCCAACGGCTGCCCACTACCTTAATCAAGTCGTCAGTCCATCTCGTGGAGAGATGTCCCGCACTGCGTCTTCAACTCGTTATGAATAATACCGAATATGTAAAACATATTATATGACTCTGTACAGACTTCAAAACTTAATTATAAGATCTCAAATTTGATAAACCCAAGTAATCAAAGAGACTCTTCCTCTTTGATCTTGTAAAGTTAACACAACGTACAGTCGACGACAAAAGTCATTGAATTAAGCAAAATTTACAAATCGCTAGAGAATCCTTTCAGATAATACCTACACATAAAATTAAAAACACTATGACAACAATAGATTACAAAGTTTGTAATTAAGAAATTTCGAAACTATTGTCAATATATAGGGTATCCTGCAAATTCTAAATTGAGTGAAGCAAATTTGTAAATTCTTCGATCTATTTCGAACTTGATTACTGTATGTATCTTGTAATTTAAATGAGTTTGATTTAATTATTTTCATTGGCGTCCTTATTTTGAATTTTGAATAGAACATGTCGCAAAACGACAAAATGAATATGGCATATACATCCTTATTTAGCCCACATTTAAATGATTCTATAATTAAAGAACCCGCGACTGCTACTCATAGCGCACTCTGTCTGCAAGTCACGCCCGGAATAGTCAATCTCTCTAGATCATACTTTTAGATATATATATATATATATATATATATATATATATATATATATATATAGCACAATACAAATTAGCAATAAAATACTCAAAATCATAAAAAGTTATGTTTTAATGAATTTTGTCACAGACAGTACCGATAATACCAAGATTGCGATATAATTATGTAGATACCAACAGTACGTAAAATTTCGTAATTGGGACATGTTATAGATAGCACTTGATAAACATTTGAAGTGCAATCGTGCAAATACACTTCAGTTAAACAAATCTATCTGTCTCTTAGGCACCTGTCCCACCAACGACTATGAGCGAGAAGCGAGTAGCGATTTATCGCTCAGGAAACGTACAGCAGATGTATTTTGTAGATCCCGTCCGTGTAAACCATCGACGAATCGTCGATGGTGTAAACAATAGAGATGCAGTATAGAGCGAGTACTCGCCGGCAGTGTGAATACTCAGCGATCAACTATTAATATCTATATCTCTTTTGTTTACACGGGATCTACATAATTATGTACATTTCTTAAGCGATAAATCGCTACTCGCTACTCTTTTTCTCGCCGTTGGTCGGTGCCCTACTAAAGTTTATTCCCTTATATTGTGTCTAATAAGAATACAGTATTACTTTTTATACATTTTTAACGACAATGTTTTTATAGGTATCTAGTAGGTATGTAGTAAATGAAAATGTCCCAACTCAATCATTGTCTCGTCTTCGACCAGCTATTAATATCGGCATCTCTTTTGTTTACAAGCGAGTAGCGATTTTAACGCTTAGAAAACCTACATACTTATAAGATCCCGTATAAACAAAAGAGATACAGATGTCAATTGTCAATCTTAGACTGTTCCCACTGCCTGCGAGTACTCGCCCTGCTACATCTATTTTGCTTACAAGGACGGGATCTACAATATACATCTAGTTTTGAGCGATAAAATCGCTACTCGCTTTTCGCATATCGCTGACGGTGGGCCATGTGACATATGGTGTAGATGAATAAGAAAAAAATTAAAGAAAATCAAACTCTCAGCGCGTGAATAAACTTATGTGAGCAAAGGCATTAGTTCTTTTTCGGAAACGTCAAAATAGTATCTACGCTTTATACCTAAATATTATAATATTTGTTTTGAAGTGAAAACTTCTTTAGCGGCGTTGTGCACTTTTTGGGATGGGTAAAAAATGTTAAACTCGTGTCAGGACGCGTGACCTGATCGAAAATTCGTAAGACGGAGGGAGAGCAATGAAAAACTGCTACAATATCATTAGAATACGAATGTAAATTTCGCCACCATCTACAATGTTATTATAGCTCAAGTGGGAAATCGGGCGGTCCAGAAACCAGAAGACGACAGATAATTTTTTTCCCTTTTCAACCGGCTTCAAAAAGGAGGAGGTTCTCAATTCGTCTGTGTTTTTTTTTATGTTTCACCGATTACGCAAAGACGGCTGGACCGATTTGAAAAATTGTTTTTGTGTTTGAAAGGGTATACTTCCAAGTTAGTCCCATTGTCATCAGATCACGATCTGATGATGGGATGCTGGAGAAATCGAGGGAA
This sequence comes from Herminia tarsipennalis, assembly GCA_945859575.2. NCBI lineage: Eukaryota > Metazoa > Arthropoda > Insecta > Lepidoptera > Erebidae > Herminia > Herminia tarsipennalis. The sequence continues at coordinate 14,123,696 of OX243855.2, forward strand.
CTCTTAAAATATTAAAGGCACACCCACAGTGATTTAGTTATATTTCATAGTAATTAGTGCATTTACTCTTAAAAAACACCGATTGGTGAAGTGGAACTGATGATGAAGGCCACAAATGACGAGCAGACCTATTCAATATTTCACAGTTTGCGATTCAGTTACTTTAATATGGTATTGAGTAGCACTTTATTCTCGTTATACTACTATTACACAATGTAATAGACCTGATAGTGAACTCCTCAACATTAACGGCCCTGCATCGGGGTAAGCAATATTTTGTAAAAGGATTTCAGCAGTTGACATAAGCCTATTGTAATGACATAAGCAGATTGTAACTTAGGTGACTTATTATAATACAAGATTGTAACTTATTATTTATTGCTTTTACGTTGCCTTGTTTTTATTTTAGAAGTCGGTAATATTTTTTTGTAAAAAAGTGTTTATTTATTTTAATTTTTGATTTTGGTTTTTTAATTTCTTATTTCATATTTTTTTATTATTATGCCAATAAGACCGAAAAATATGATTCAAATTTCATCAGCATGTAATTTTTTCTAAGAGATATAATTATCATGTCGTTGTCATTGTCATTTTTAGGGTTCCGAAGCCAAAATGGCAAAAACGGAACCCTTATATTTTCTTTATTTATGTCTATCTGTCACAGTCACAGGTATTTACTCAAAGACTACTCGATGAATATTAATGAAATTTGATGAAAAGGTGTCTTGTAGTAGTCGTTATTTACTGTGATAGCTAAAAAATATTTATTTTGAAGCGGCGGTGGCCCAATGGTTAAGGCATCGGTCTCGCAATCGTGAGGTCACGGGTTCGAATCCTACCCATTATACCACGGACGTGAACCCACTCCTAACACAAGCCTTTGAGCTTAGCTGGAAAGGTTAACAGGATTGCTAGTAATGCGGGACCACAATCTCACATTGTTATCTTTTTTTTAGAAAAAAATAAATAAAAACTAAAATCAGCTTCTGTTTTTTTTTTCAGCAAACATCAACGTGTAGTATATCATTCGACAGGTTGCAAAAACAAACATTTTCATTGATGTTTTGCTCCTATCGGTCATAGCGTGATATTATACAGCCTATATCCTTCCCTGATGAATAGATTATCCAACACGCAAAGATTTTCAATTCAAACCTTCAAAACAAACAAACAAACTCTTCAGCGTTGTAATATTAATATATATTAAACTTATAGGCTGATTATTGTAAAATAATGTAAGCTGTTAACCTGTATGTATTTATAAAAGAAAACCATGACTGGCTGATACACCATAGCAGAACTCAAACCACCGAATGGATTGGGATGAAATGTGTTACACAAATACTCAGTTATTTAGTGATTTGATTTCCAAATTTCAATTAAAATCAAACTAGAAAAAAAAAAACAAAATTATTATCAACTAGATATAGCATTTACAATAAAACTAATGATTATGAATTTTACTCGTAACTGAAAATTTTAGAACATTAATAATATCTTGAGACAACTCACACACAAACTTAGCAGAGTTTGTACTATGGAAACCAGACAACTGATAAACATACTTATATATTTCTAAATACATACTTAATATAGATAAATAACACCCAGACATAGAATAAACCACCCACCGCGCCGCAGAGGCAGTTAACATTATTCATTGGATCTGCATTATCTTTTTGTAATAGACAAAACCATAGATCTAAATTTAATAGATCTTTTGAATAGGGCAGCACTAAAAATACTTTGAACAATACCAATCTTAGACTATTTCTCTTTAGGATATTCTTGGAGAATGTCAATGTCTTAATAAAATACTCTGCGTAAATGCTATATACCTACGTTTTCTCAATAAATTTAATTCGCTAAACGAAATATGAAACTTGTGACTTCTTAAGTTAGAAGTTCTGAATGTTGACTTCTCATAATTGTTCCTTGCAAGGGTAAATTAATAAAGTTAATATAAAGTACCAACCTGTTCCACAATAGAATGTATGATGAAGTATTTTAATATAATGTAATATTGGAGCTGAGACTTTCAAAATAATACGTTACTAATTAACCATTTCATTTCAGTGGTTTTGACATTCTGATTGAATTTAAAACCACTTTTTGACTTGATAAAGTTTGATAAATAGATGACCGGGTGCACGCACGAAAAATTGTTACGGTCCGTCATATACCGCCTGCTGATAGGCTGTCACAGACTTGGTTGTTTATTACAATGACTTCAATGTTTTGGCGATTGCAGCGACATGCGTTACAATTGAAAAAAAAAACAGTCACAGGCATGGTTTTTTATTACAATGCCATCAATGTTTTCTTACGGCGTTATCACGTAAAATCGTCCGTAAACCGACTTTACCGACAACCATTTTTTTTTCTTAACAAAATAAGTTCTAGCACTGAGGGAATAAGTGGATTGTGGGAGTGGACATTAGCGGGGTGGGTTCACGTCGATAGTATAATGGGTATGGTAAATTACAATAAAATATTTTAAAATTTAATTTAAACTGTTATTTAAGTAATGAGGAAATGTTAAAAGCGGTGGGCATGTTAGATGCGGGTGCTTGCCAACGCGTGGTTACTGACGCCTTGAGCATTAGCCAAAACGTGATTTCCAGATTGTTGTCATGTTCGGGAACACGACATCGGGGTTCTGTAGTGGCCTGAACAGTCACCCGACTTAAACCCTATTGAACACACATGGGACGAGTTATGCGTAATTTTCCGCCAAATTTGACTTCTGGAAATCATCTATTTCAGCATTTACAAAACACATGGGACCGTATACTCCAGCAAGATTTTGACAACTTAATTTTAACCATGAATAATCGTGGCTGATGTGTTTTAAAGTTAGGGGGAAGGGGGGCAACACTTATTACTAGTTTATAATTTTTTTGTAATAATTTAAGTCAATTTTATCAAGTTTTCATTTATTTAGTAAAATAATATGTAATATCTTTCATTTTATTTTTAATTATATCTATATACTATCTATACTTCTATACTATAATATTATAAAGAGGAAAAATTTGATTGTTTGTTTGTATTGAATAGGCTCCGAAACTACTGGACGGATTTGAAAAATTATTTCATCATTGGGAAGCTACACTGACCTCGGGTGATATAGGCTATTTTTTATCCCTGCATTTCTACGGGAACGGGAACTACGCGGGTGGAACCGCGAGGCGTCCGCTAGTAGTTTATAAAATTCGGATTCTTACCATACCTACTTATCTTAACAAAGTTCTTATAGTTTTTTTTATAATCAACAAAATACGGAATATCCCTAGACTTTGTTGATATGTAATATTAAAAACAAAGTTTTTTTATTTTTTTTGTGTGTCTGTCTATTGGTCTGTGTGTCTGTTTGTTCCGGCTAATCTCTGGCTGCACGTATTTGACGAAGTCTGATTCTGAACGAACTTTATCTATCAGATAGCTGATGATCGTAACTCAGGTTACTTTTATCATCACGTTAACGTCTATAGGGAGTCAGCAGCACTGCAACTTCACGGACAAAGTCGCGGGCACAGCTAGTCCAGTTTCTAATAACAACAGACAGTAATAACAAGGGCAAATCGACAGACCCTTTGATACAAGGTCGTAAAGGACAAAATAATGTTGAGACGTAAATATTTTTACGAGCAATTAAGTAAATGTCATGTTCTTGAATAATTTAATGAAGGCAGTACTTTATGAAGGTATTTGAGGCATAATTCACGAAAACGCTAGTCTAGTGAAAATATAAAACTTTTCATAAAATATGGATGAGGTTGATTCACATTTCCATTCATTTTAAATCTATTTACATAATTATAGAGGATGACTTTGAATTCAGTTGAGAAATTTCAATGGGTAAAGATTAAAAAAAAATAGAAGATAAAATCGATTAAACTATTACTACGCTTAATTGTTGAAGGATTAATTGGAGATCTCGGCGAAAGACATGGTTTCGGAGTGAATTTCACTTAAAATTAAAATTATTTTACATTTTCAATTAGCAATATTGTTTAAGTTGGTTTTGAGCATCGGTTAAACTCTGGTTAGCTGTTATGTCAAACCAACCCAACCAACATACCTTCATGTGACAGGAGATCCTTTCTATGATTTCTGTCACATATTTAAAAAAGAAAAAAGATAGTCTTCTGATTAGCCTTTTATCTACAAAACTAATACTAAGTATCTACCGAAGAATAAAATATGTAGGTATCTTCCTTAACTAGCCAGATTAAACTAAATAAATCTTTTAATCTCAATACGCTTCCTATACTACACTGCTTTCAGAATTTACAAATATTTCGATGTTTATCAAGCGGGTCGTACACCTGTTTGCCCCCTAAGTAACAAAAACTGACATATATCCATTTGCAACTAAAGTACCTACCCAGCAAATAATAAGAAATAAAACTTTATGGTTCAAACAAAAGATGTTTGTCGCGACAAAACTACTTGAAATAGGTCACCGTATTCTCCGGGAAGTAGTGAAATACGGCACTTATCGGAAATAACCAATTTTACTGCCCAATACGTTATTTGTAGTTCTGGGCACTTAAACTGCTAGTCACAAATATACCAGTAGTATAGTTTCGTATACTACCTAAGACTACGTTACGTACAGATAGTAAGCTTTATACAAAACACTTTTGACGCAAGCACTGTGAATTTAGAATTAAAAAAAAACCGTTGCAATAAGACAGAAACAAAGTAGACTTCAGCTGTAATAGTCGACCCGTGACCACGATCGGTGCTAACGATCGAAACGTCGGGTAAATAAAAGGTTCGTACTTTTAAATAATTTTCGTGATTAAGTCCCGAAATATATTTAATAAGGCACCCTTCATCGGTTAGACGTACGCACGATGTTAAGTTCAAATATATGAATGCAGTCAGAGGACTGCATGATTTTAAATATGAATGGTTAGGTATCTTGTTTCTGTCTTTTTGCAGGCAACTTTTTTTTTTTAATTTATATTTTTGTTTTTTTTGTATAATAATTACAAAGTTTTTTTTTATTATTAAAATGACGTTTTTTCTATGATTTGCTTCTATTAAACAACTTATATTTTTAAAATTGCCTTTGAAAACCCTTTGATTTGATGATGATACCATATACCACTCGAGGGTCTTAGAAAAAATAAATAAAAATTGTCCTATTTACATTTTTTTTTTACACACTGACAGCTATTTACTAACTTTGTTAAGAAAAGTAGGTATGGTAAGAATCCGAATTTTATAAACTACTAGCGGACGCCTCGCGGTTCCACCCGCGTAGTTCCCGTTCCCGTAGAAATGCAGGGATAAAAAATAGCCTATATCACCCGAGGTCAGTGTAGCTTCCCAACGATGAAAGAATTTTTCAAATCCGTCCAGTAGTTTCGGAGCCTATTCAATACAAACAAACAATCAAATCTTTCCTCTTTGTAATAATTAATTAAGTATATAGATTATTAAAAATAAAATGAAAGGTATTTTATATTATTTTATTAAATAAATGAAAACTTGATAAAATTGACCTAATATTATTACAAAAAAATATAATTAAAAATAAAAAAAGTTATAAACTAATAATCAGTGTTGCCCCCCCTCGCCCTAACTTTAAAAACACATCAGCCACGATTATTCATGGTAAAAATTAAGTTGTCAAAATCTTGCTGGGGTATAAGTACGGTCCCATGTGTTTTGTAAATGCTGAAATAGATGATTTCCAGTAGTCAAATTTGGCGGAAAATTACGCATAACTCGTCCCATGTGTGTTCAATAGGGTTTAAGTCGGGTGACTGTTCAGGCCACTACAGAACCCCGATGTCGTGTTCCCGAACATGACAACAATCTGGAAATCACGTTTTGGCTAGTGCTCAAGGCGTCAGTAACCACGCGTTGGCCAGCACCCGCATCTAACATGCCCACCGCTCTTAACTTATCCTCATTACTTAAATAACAGTTTAAATTAAATTTTAAAAGATTTAACCGAATTTACCACTTTTATTTAGACTAAGCAAACAATGTAATAATTTTGCCACGTAAACGTTAGCGCCACTGTTGTGTGTTCCATTGAGTAAAAAAAAAAATTAAAATATATATTAAAATTTTGTAATTAGAACAAAGGAGTTTTAATTCCACAATAAAACTTTTACAACAATTCAAAAAGTTTTTTATATTATGAGGTCATGGTTAACTCTGGAATTAAATATCCCTAGACTTTGTTAATTATAGTAATTTTTAGAGGCATTTCTAGCCAATTACTATCTTTCAAAAATGCAATTATTGTAATAACGAAAAGACTTTCATTGTCAGATAGCTGACAATGTAAGAAGTAACTAAGGCTACTTTACTTATATATACCATAAGAAAGTTACCCCTCTGTACTTATTGCCCCACTGTGCTTACATTTACAATAACGAAAATAGTAACATCCGCATTAACACTACTTCAAACAAATAGTAACAATGTTTAACAAAATTATTACGAGTGCCATCCTAGCGGTGGTCCCTTTGGAGGTCAACTCAGAAAGTGGGGTAAACAAAACTAAAGTAGTAAAGGGGTAAAGCTGGCCTTTCTTTGTAAGCGGAACTGACTCCGCACAAGTTCTTTTAACTCGCAACAGTAATCTCGTAGATCGTCGTTATTCCAGAAAAAAATAGTATAAATAATCCCGTAACAAAAGAATATATGGATAGGTGACGTGGTATAATTTAAGTACCTACTTTTATAGGCATTACTTGCTAATCAGTTTATTTATTTTTATTAATAATTATATCATGGAACAACTTACACAACGCTATCTGATCCCAACTAAGTAAAGCTTGTACTATGAAAACCAGACAACAGATAAACATATTTATATATTTCTAAATACATACATATTATAGATAAATAACACCCCGATACAGAATAAACCATCGTGCTCATCACACAAAGTTTTATCCTGGGTGGGAATTGAAACCACGACTTCTGGTATAGCAGTCAGGGTCACTAACCACTAGACCAACATGCTAATTATACCTATACTGTAATTGTTTAAGGAAGAAGAGAAATTAGGGTAATGGAAATCAGGGTTAATGTGGGATTGGGTCCCACATTAACCCTGTTAACCCCTTCAGCAAACCAAATTTGCTTGTGTTAGGAGTGGGTTCACGTAATCTGCCCCGCCCGCGGCCTTCCGTGGAGGCGCGGCGCCCTGTGTGTATCCAGGAGCCGCGTAGGTGTGAAATGCCCGGAACGCTACAACATCGCGTCCGGGCATTGCCACTGGGCGGGCCGCCGACGGTATAACAAATTCCGGCGGCCCGTCCGCGAAGGTGGCGAGCGATACACGGCGGGTTTTTAGTGGGTGCAAACCCCACACTACCTCCACCGTCTTCCCCGGACGGTGGGAATTTTTAGTCAGGATTTTTTCCCGCCAGACCAAAAAAAAAAAAAAAAGGAGTGGGTTCACGTCGGTAGTATAATGGGTAGGATTCGAACGTGCAACCTCACGATTGCGAGTCTTGCGTTAGTCATTAGGCTACCGCTAAGCCCTCTAAAGACTAAACTATGCTGCTAAACTCCTTTGTAGCATTACTCTTTTACATTGACAACCTGGCTGGGGTAAACAAAAATAAATTGTAAAGTGGTTAGGGGTAATTTATATCACATGAGTAAACTAATATGAAAGTACGTCCAATTTATTATTTCATTCGTTATTATATTTAGGAAATTGAGGTTGGTGAAGTCAGTTTATGTGCTGTCGTGGAATTAGTTATTCAACGTTATCACAGTTTGGTTCATAAAGGGGACCATTTTCTATAACCGGACAAGTGTATGTCGCGCCGCGCGCAATTGAGTTCCGTAGTTACCCATTACAACAATGCGGTATAACAAGTGGGTTTTCAGATGTTCTAGAATTGTACTACTAACGTTTATATGTATTTTTCAATGTAATTTGTACGAAAATTTTGTTACTTCTTACTTGATCATAAACTTGTACAGCCTAATTAGCTGTGATGGTTTTACACCTCCCAAAACAACTTTATCTAGCAGGGGGAGGCACTTGACACTTGACTTAAAGATAAAAAACAGTTTAAAGCTCAATAATTCACAAACGGATCCCCAAATCGAAAAATGATTTTGATAATCCCCAAAAATTTTTGAAAGAGGTAAATGAAAAAAAAAACACATCGCCACTTTACATATATGGAGGTACCCTAAAATATTATGAAAAAATATATATTACGGGTCTTAATCGCGTGAATTATTTAAAGTAAAATACCTTGTTTATTGCCCGACTACGTATTGAACGGCACGGGTAGACTAGTTCAGCTCAGCGTCGCCTCCGTGAAGCGCGGGTTTCGGAAACTGCCCTCGCTTGGTTTTTTATAACTACGGAACGGAACTGTCGGTACACAACACTGAGGACCTCTGCACACTGGCGTGTAATGTTTGTTCGGCGATGTAAGCTTTCTAGTACTAACAGTCTATGAGCTAAGCTGCGGACGATCTACCTAAGGGTTCCTTTTTGCCATTTAGGCTACGGAACCCTAAAATGTCACGCGCCACTCTTTACTGCGCCTAATCTACCTTCGTTTTACTACTACAAGACTTGAACGAGAGAGTGAACTTCAAGAAAAATCTCCCGAGTAGTCTAGTCTGTGTTAAGATTGGCCATCATGACCGCCACAATGAGCGAAAACTGAGAACATTGTCATCTACACTAATATTATAAAGAGGAGAGATTTGTATTTTTGTATGTAACGAATAAACTCAAAAAGTACTGGACCGATTTTAATCATTATTTTTTTGTTGGATAGCTCATTTATCGAGGAAGGCTATAGGCTATATAACATCGCGCTACGACTAATAGAAGCGGAGCAGCGACAAGAAATGTTGCAAAAACAGGAAAAATTTACGCATTCGAAGTTGCGCGGGACAGCTAGTTATTAATATACTTGTATTACAATACAATGTAATAATATGGACAAATATTTTGATATTAATTAACCTCGTGTCTGCATCATCCCTAGAGGATTACTCAGGTAGATAACACAATGGTAGTCGTATTTCATGTTACTTATAAGGAATGGAACAAACCTCTGAGCATCCCTTTCTATTAGGTTGGTTTTGATACCTAAAGTACCCGGCACTTAGGGTGGGCTTTGCTTTGTAAATAATGTTTCCTAGGGGACATTATATGCTCTGTACGGCCTGTCGCGATTATAGCTCTCTTCCAAAGCCGGGTGAGCAGGTTGCGGATAGCAACGTGCGGGCCCTGACATTGGAAGGGTAGCCTTAGCCTAAATAACAAGCAAGGGTTACCAAACCTCTATCCATCATGCCGTATTCCCCTCCCCCTCCTTTCACACATACCCCTCCAAGCACCCAAGACCCAATTGCTTGCCCTCCAGGTAGAGCCAGGTAGGGCTACTCCCGATCTCCCTTTTTCCATTAATCCCATCCATTCTATCCTTACTCCGAAGGAGGCAACCTCGACTACAAAAACCCCCAGTTCAAGGTGTAAACAAATCCGTGCCGATGGATGCATGGCTGAGGAGGAGCTCAGTCTTGAACGAAGGATCTTCGATACCAGGCGACCTCGGAAATTAAGCAGCCTTATCTTCGCACGCGGGGTTCTGCAAGGATGGACCATTTTTTCCCCTAGCTACTCATGAGACCAAAATAATTTCTAATAAAAATATCCTTTTCCTAACTCCCATCCCTAAGCTAGTCATCGCTAGCCCACCTCTCAGTCCCTTTTCTGAGGAGGAGTGCGTTAGTACTTCAGCTATGTCCCCTGGAGACGTCTCATACAGAATACAGCCTTCCACAAAACCGCAGGTGAACAAATCACAGCGGTGACCGCGGAGGAAAATTTAGCAGTGGCGGGACCAAGTAGTTCCACCATTCCACAGTCCAGCAACACCTCGAACAGCAATACCTGTAGTGGTGCAGGAAAAGACCCTGGTAAGAGGCTCACTGGAGCAGCCAAGCGGAGGCTCACTTGGTGAATGAAGCATGGGAAAAGCTTCGAATTGGCCAAATCCACTCCACTGAGGAACGTTTTCGAGTATCTGGCTGCACAGGGAGGAAAAAAAATCGAAACCGGTCAAAGAGACCGGTAAAAGTAGTCTAGGCAGGAACAGAGCGCGTCATTACAAGAGAAGCCGGCTAAAGGGCCCACGCAAACCAAACCGACCCTCAGGTGCCGTTCACGTTCGGATCATTGACACTGTAGGACCAATGTCTCAGCACAAGATCGAGGAACTGCAGGCAGAAATGACAGAGCTCATGGATGAGGAGGTTCGCGGTAACACGCCCCGCATCGAGGGCAAAGCCGGTGGTCTACTCATAACCTGTGCTGATGAAGCCACCCGGGAGTAGATCTTCAAGCACATGAGTGGCATGGGCCTAAATTCCGCGGGCAATCTACTGTACAAGACTGACGGGAGAAGACCCAGAGCTGCATACTTTAAAAAAAAAGTGTGAAAGTCTTACCGATTCCATCGCTATGTGCGGACGACTATAATGTCGTTTGAGTGGAACGATCAGGAGGAGGCACGAAGATACTAGCCGGCTTAGCCTATTTGCCTGGAGAAGGAACCAATCCTACTGAATCTCTAGCAAGTATCGTAACTCAGTTATCGCAGACCTAGAGTGGAAGACGGGCGAATAGCTTACCTTCTATTCAGACCCAACCTGATTGCCCAAATGTAAATTTTGTATTTCTTTAAAATAGATTAACTTTTATTTTGTAATTAATTAGTTATTAATATTTAAAGTAGTGACTAGTATTATTAAGAATTGCCTTAATCAGTGTATAAAGTGAGTCGTCCCTGGAGAACGCACAAACTTGCCGATCATCACTGCCGCCAACGGATGAATTTTCAAAAGCTCATCTTAAAACCTGGGGAGTATTTGACTTACCTATTTGATATTAACTAATACTTCACAAGCACATAAATACATGTCTCATCTGTGCATGAGCTTCGTCATTCTCTCACTGGCACCAGTTTTTATCTCTTTCCGCTTGACAAATTGTGGAAGCTGAATTGAAGACCTAAACAATTGGCCCCACACACTCGTTTACACACAAAATTACTGTACAATTAGGCAACTAACACTATAGTAATACTATTTAGATATAAAACTTTGTATGTTAGTCTTCAATAGTTTAGGTACTAAGTTTTGAATTAGGTACATACCTACCTCATACCCAAAATCTTAAAAATCCACTAGAATTGTGAATCCACTATTGTGTTTCTTTTAGTCTTTATATTATATTTTTATCATTTTAATATCTTGCTTATATTCTATAGTTGAATTAATTTGTATTTCAAGTTTTCTTTGCATTTATTCTGTAATCTTATATAAATTCTACCTACCCCCTTCTCATTTTTATTGTTTAAACTTTTTTCTTTCTTGTACTTAGCTTTGTTTATTGTGTTACAGGAGTCTAGTGGATTAATCTGACAATGAGCACACACATGATGACTCGCAGGGCAACAGCAAAGGACATGGAAAATAAATTAAAATTAGCGCTACTTGAATTGAAGAAATACAAAGAGGACAACACCCAACTGCTGTCAGAGCGCAGCGACTGTGAAGTAGAAATTGTGAGACTAAATGAGAAGGTAGCTGCACTGAAGAAACAACTTACAGAACTGGACTTACAAAATATGGATCTTCAAGAACAATGTGGCCGTCTTCAACAGGAAATAAACTCTTTTAGTGACTGTAGTGAAGTGTTTTCAGAGTCTCTGAGTCACAATACTGAATTACAACGTGATCTGAACGAAGCTCATAGGACTATAGTTTCCCTTAATCACACAATACAGGCAACAAACAGTAACGTGACTCAGAACCTCTATAGTGAGCTCTTAGGTGTAAAGTGGGTGTCGCACTTAAAACTTAGGTTACTTAGCCGCAAGAAACAGAGAAAATACTCAAAATTAAATAAATTAATAAGCAATATTAAAAAACAAAGTGATAAGTTAGGAAAAGTTAAAACTTTATCTAAAATTAATTCTAAATTGACAGTGGAACATAAAAGACTGCAGTCAGACTTGGACAACTGCAAAGATCAAATGATTGCCAGCAGGTTAATGTATGACCGCCATACACAGGAGCTTAACACACAAATAACGAACTTGCACTCCCGTCTAACAACTCTCATGCTTGAACACCAAACAGAAACTCAAGTATTCATTAACAAGTATGAGGAGGTAGCCAGAGTAGCTAGAGAGGAAACAGAACAATTAACCTCTCAGATTAAAAACAACCTATGCTACAATTGCTCACTACCACCGTTTGTCGGTCAACACAACACTCACACCAATACACGGCAATTACAGAGCAGTAAATGCAGTAAGTCTGACTCTGACTGCAGATTGTTATCTGACCAGCATACTCTGAATTTTACAGAAAATAAAGTTGTGATTTTTTCTGACCAATTAGGTATAGATTTTAGCAGGTTTATTATAGGTCACACAAAGTATAGGGTCATAAATTATTGTTCAACAGGATCAAATTTTTGTAATTTAATTAGTAAATTAAATAATACCACCTTAGATAATAGGTCAACAGTTATAGTATTATATGGTGACAGCTTCTCAGTCACAAAGAGAGACATAATTAAATTAACAGAAACTATTACATACATGCATGAAAAAGTAGGTTGTAAGTTTATTTTATGTAGTCTACCTTATTCGCAGTCAGTATCTGATTTACAAAACAAGCATGTACAGAGCTTGAATCTTTTATTATATAACAGTACTTACTTACATAGTAAGTATATTTTGTTTTTTGACACGAATAAATTTATTCGTAATTTTATTTTAACGAAAGATAGAATGTATCTTTCCACATTCTACAAAAGACAACTTGCTAAGTTATTAGCATTTAATTTACACCCTGACCTAGGTACAAACAGTACTTTGCAGGATTCATTTAGTGTTAGCAGTTCTACTTTGAATGTTATTAAGACTCCTAGTTTAAACTAGTAAGTCAGACAATGGACAAGCCCACAGGTGGTCTAACTGTAGTTCACCAAAATATTCAAGGCTTATCCAGCAAAATAGAGGAACTAGAATTGTTCCTTAAAATGCACAGTGTTGATATTTGTTGCATAACTGAACATTGGTTGAAAACTAATGAACTGATATTTAATAATAGTTATTATTGTATGGTTAGTGCATTTATAAGAGAAAGGGCTATACATGGTGGGTCTATGATATTTGTATGCAACAATGTTAAATGTAAGGAACGCAAGGATATAGTACATCTGTCTGTTGAGCGTACTATAGAATTATCATGTGTGGAGCTAGAGAGATATATTATAGTTTGTACATATCGACCACCACTGAGTGATTTTAACTTATTTGAATCTGTAATGGAAGATGTGCTTAAAAGGGTAAGTTACGGTATTAAGCATATAGTAGTGTGTGGCGACTTCAATGTAAATTTACTTGAACAATCATCTTTGTCTACCAGATTAGTTAACCTATTTAAATCATTTAATTTAGTGTACTTATTTAATGAACCAACAAGAATTACATCACATTCTGCTACTTGCTTAGATAATATATTTTGCAACTGTAGTTATTTTAATGAGGTAATATTGAGTGATTTAACATCAGATCACTGTGGGCAGAAAGTCACTTTTCCCTCACACACAGTGGCCAAAATAGATAAGATCACATGTAGGCCAATGAGTACGGCTCGCTTAGAAAAATTCAATTCTAACGTTTCTGCTAATATTACCAGTATAGATTTCAGCCACTCTGATCCGAACTATCTTTACTCCTCAGTGTTTAATATAATCAAAAGTGAATACAATAATATATTTAAATCAAAAACTTTTTATAAGAATTCTAAACTTAGCTTTTGTGATTGGGCAACTACCGGCATTTATAAAAGTAGAGCTAAGTTATACGAGTTATATGGTATGAAACAATTTAATTTTGATCAAAACTTTATTCAGTATGTGAGAAACTATTCAAAAACTTTTAAAAAAGCTTGTGCATGTGCCAAAACTTTACTTATTAGTAGAAATATTAAAAAATCTGATAATAAAATAAAAGCCACTTGGAATATTATTAATTCGGAAAGCGGACGGGCAAAGCCTCGGGATAAAAGCTTTGAATTATTAATTAACAATAAGACTGTTACTGATAATTTAGACCTAGCACAAACTTTCAATGATTTCTTTGCTGACTTACCACTAACCACAACCAGCTCCTTGAACGCTTGCCCAGATAAAGCCGAATCACTCTTGAGAGATAATGTGGATCAATGCAATGTACCATTTGCTTTTAAATATATATACCCCAGTGAAATAATTAAAATATTCAAGTCACTCAATTTAAAAAAAACTGCTGATTTATGGGGTATTTCAGTAAAATTAATTCACAGTATAATTACTGGCATAGCGCCACAGTTATCTATAATTTTTAATCAATGTGTTGATACCGGAATGTTTCCTGATCTGATGAAACATAGTAAAGTAATACCATTATTTAAATCTGGATCAAAGAATGACCCTAGTAATTTTAGACCAATATCCATCTTGCCAGCTATTAGTAAAATTTTTGAAAAGGCTATACTTATGCAGTTAGAATCACACTTTAATTTTAATAATCTACTGCATCCCGATCAATATGGTTTTACAAAGGGTCGCTCTACAATTGATGCAGGTACTAAGCTACTAAAACATATTTTTAGTGCCTGGGAAGATTCACAGGATGCCATTGGAGTGTTCTGTGATCTTTCTAAAGCTTTTGATTGTGTGGCGCATAGGACACTTCTCCTGAAACTTAGGCATTACGGTATTAAAGGTACAGCGCTGGATCTACTTGCCTCTTACCTAAGTGAAAGAATTCAATATGTTGATATAGGAGGAGTAAGGTCGTCTGGATCTCCAATTAGTATGGGCGTGCCTCAGGGATCAATACTCGGTCCCTTCTTATTTTTGGTATATATTAATGATTTACCATTTTATGTTAATAACTTTTGTGACATCATTCTATTTGCTGATGACACTTCTCTAATTTTTAAAATCGATCGTAAACTAGAAAATTTTGAGAAAATAAATAGAACACTCGCACTAGTTCAAGATTGGTTTACAACGAACAACCTACTTCTAAATCCCAAAAAAACTAAATGTATTAAGTTTAGTTTGCCAAATGTGAAAAGTACTAATACGAGTATAATTTTAAATAATGAGGTGATTAGCTTTGTCGACTCGACAGTTTTTTTGGGAATTACATTAGACAATAGGTTACAGTGGGGCACCCAAATATCATGTCTCGCAGGAAAACTCAGTTCTGCAGCGTATGCTGTCAGCAAAGTTAGACAGCTTACGAACGTAGAAACAGCTCGACTAGTATATTTTGGTTATTTTCACAGCGTCATGTCCTACGGCATATTGCTTTGGGGCAAGGCGGCTGATATACAAACTATTTTTATTCTTCAAAAACGTGCAGTGCGTGCGATATATCAACTAGGAGCACGAGTTTCCCTTAGAGAAAAGTTTAAAGAGATAGGCATTTTGACAGTTGCATCACAATATATATATGCAAACGTTATGTTTGTAAAGCAAAACTTACATTTATATAACAAAAATAGTGATATTCACTCTGTGAATACAAGAAATAAGCACAAATTGGTAGGTCGATATCATAGGCTTCATAAAACTCATAACTCATTCATGGGACTAGGTGTTAAATTTTTCAATAAAATCCCAGTCAGCATATCGAGTCTACCAGTAAATAAATTTAAGAATGTAGTCAAGAGACATCTTATACAAAGAGCTTACTATTCAATCGATGATTATTTAACTGATAAAGATAAATGGATGTAGTTCGTTGCTCCCTATTAATGTATTGGGTTGTATAGTTTATTGCATTTTACTAGGTGAATATTTTTGTCACAGTTTGATAATGTTACTTAGGTACTAGTTAAGAAAACGATTTACTTTTGTAAGTAAAGATTCTGCGTGATAAATTACGGCCATTCTTTTCTTTCCTTTGAAAAACATGTATACTTATTCATTAAGTAGCAGTAAATTGGCCAATATTTAAGCACATAAAGTTTTTACATCGTAAGTGGATGCTCCTACTATGTTGTGCCCATTGAGGCTGATGTACTCTTCTAATATTAGTGACCTCTTTTTTTGCATCAGTCCTCTAATATATGGTGTATAATATAATGGTGGCAGCACCTTACCTGCATATACAGTTTATAAACAGAGAAACATTGTAAACATTGGCAATTTGAAAAGAGTGGCCACGAGTTTTTATTGCCTGTTCTTTTCTCGGGCTTTACCTATTGTTTGCGAACAGGCATTACCAGTAAATGTAGAATCGACTTTTCACAAGTGTAGTATTTTGCTTCCTAAGTGAATAAATGATTTTTATTATTATTATTATCATGTAGGGCAAAACAGTTTTAAGCCCTACAGTACCGGCGGTAAGGATAACATTTTTCCAGGCATGCTACATCAGGGAATAGCAGTTATCCTACCAACGCTTATTAAAATCTTCTGGGCCAGCTTTGCCTGGGGATACATACCAAAAGCGTGGACCAATATGAAAGTTACGGTCATACCCAAAAGGGGAGGCAGAGACAAGTCCCAACCAAAATCATACAGACCCATTAGTGTTACTTTCTTCATGTTGAAGACTATGGAGAAGGTAATCAATCTGCACATCGTGGAAAACTACTTGATTTACAAACCACTATACTTAAGTCAACATGAAAACCAGAAAGAAAAATACACAGAATCTGCTAATGGATCTGGTGGACCTTATCGCACATACAGTTGAAGAGAAGGAAATAGCCCACTGTGTATTTCTTGACATTATGTCTTTGACAATACAAACACAAAAATTTTGCCCAACAGTTTGGAAAATAGATAGCAATGATAAAACAACCACAAGCTGGGTAAACTCAATGCTTTGCAACAGGATTGCATAAACCTCCCAAAACTAGATACGACTATCAAAGTAAAACTTAGGACATGCTGCCAAGGAGGCGTCCTATACACAAGGCTACGCTGATGATTTGGTAATAGGCATCATTGATAAATGTCAAACAACCATCCAATCTTATGCGACAAGCCTTCACTATAATCGAAAATTGGTGACTTACAACCGAACTATCGGCTAATGCGTCCAAGACAGTTGTCGTTCCCTTCACTAAAAAAGGATACTCGACAACTTAATACCGCTAACACTCTTTGGTGAAAGAGTTAAGTTCCCCAACGAAGTTAAATATCTGGGCATAATACTTGACCAGAAACTTACTTGGAACCCCCAGATTAAATACATAATCATGAAAGATAAAATAGCTATGGGTACCTCCTGAAGGCTAGTCGGTACAAAATGGGGCCTAAAACTTAAGGTAGCTATGGTTATACACAACCATTGTAAGACCTATGGTGACGTATGCATGTGTCGTATTCCACAGGAAGACCGATCAAGTCACATGCTACAACGACAACAGGAGCACTTTCTTCCACTCCAATTGCGGCCCTCGAAGCGCTGACCAATATGAATCCTCTACACTTGCAGGTGGAAATGGAAGTCAGAGCGGCAATAATGAGAGAAAAAAATGCAGGTAGGAAATGAAAATGGGGATCAGGGCCAATGAATACCCTGCACAACCGCATCATAGAAGACGAAATTATGGCCATGCCATCTGATGTCATGCTATCAGAATATACCTTCCACAAGCTATTTAAAACCACCATTCCAGACAGATCGGAATGGGAAAAGGAAATGTCTGGATAGTCTTTTGCCAACGATATCATCTGGTTTACAGATGGTTCGAAAAAGGGTGGACTTGCAGGACAACCGAAGGTCAAAATATCCTGCAACCTCGGTCAACATGCCACCATTTTTCAAGCAGACCTCTACGCAATCCTGGGCTGTGGAGAGTGTGCTCAGGAGAGGCTGCAAAAAGACTATAAGAATAAAACTATATCTATCTTTACTGATAGCCAAGCAGCTATTCTAGCTCTAGACTCACAAAAGATCGATTCTAAACTCGTAAAAGAGTGTGTCCAAACCCAAAACAAACTGTGTGAAACCAATAAGGTAGCGTTTAGTTGGGTATCTAGGCACCGTGGCATCGTAGGAAATGAATTAGCCGACGAACCCGCCAGAATAGGGGCAGAGGGGAGAGCGTGGGGATCTGAACCCTTTTGCGGTATACCCAAATGCTCCATTACCAACTCGCTCAAAATATGAGGGCTAAACCAAAACATCAAGCTGTGGTCAAAGTCACCAAATCAATAGCACTCCAAAGCGCTTTTAGTGGGCTTCAAGGCAAGGTTTACTAGGTGAGGTGAGGTGTTTTCTATGAGTAAGAATCAAAAAATATTTTTTACCAGAACTGGGCACTATAGACTAAACAAACACATGCACAAGATGCGTTTCAACGATATTAATGTTTGCAGGTTCTGCCACAACGATGAGGAAACACCTGTACCTACACATCCTCTGTAACTACAAGGCAATTTACCACACCAGAAGCCAGCACCTTGGAGGGCACTTAATAACACCTGACGTCTTTAAGGCCACTCCACCAAGATACATAGTCGACTTCATGCTCAGACTAAACCTTGGAGATATCCTGTAAGGAAGAAAGAGGCGTCGCAATAGATCTTTTAGGTCGCAGCGAATTCCGAGCTTCACATCCCGGCCTCTATCCAGATACAATACAATACAAAAATACCTAAAGTAAATAATCGTATTACAGTTTTAATATCTATGATGTATCTACTTATTATCACAAAACTAGATAAAAATGTAACAGCAAGTACTCCACACATCACACGACCTCAACAACAGATACAGACTTAACTTAATATTTAGTTCTTTTGTATCAAGGGTTCAAAATCATAGCTTAGTCCTCACGAAATCGGTTTGAAACTTCCCTAATTTTCCATTTTCATCAGATCAAAAGTTTGCCCTGGTATTGAAAATCGAAATGCAGAGTCAGTAGGTAAATGTCGGTTTAAGTTCACGAGTCAATTTACGAGAGCATAATCTGGAATTTGCAGTAACAATAACGAGCACTTCGTTTCAATGCAAAATAGATCGAATTTTAATGGGACTTAATATGAAAAATACAGTTGTTTAAATAAAGCGCAGTATTTTTTTACTAAACAAACCTGCTGTTGATGAACACAAAGAAAAACCAGACGCAAGTATTTCTCTGTCATGGAAGCATCGAACAACCTCTTGCAACAAATCGTAGGTCGCATTATCACCGATCCTAATAATTTTATTGTAATTTCAGTAAAAATGGAATAAAAAACTGCTAAAAAGATTTACCCAATAAAATATTAGGAAAAAAATGCATAAACTCTGTGGCGCGGTAGGAGTGTATCCGACTGCTACGCAAGAAGTCGTGGGTTCGATCCCCACACAGGATAAAACTTTGTGTGATGAGCACGATGGTTTATTCTGTGTCTGGGTGTTATTTATCTATAATATGTATGTATTTAGAAATATATAAGTATGTTTATCAGTTGTCTGGTTTCCATAGTACAAGCTCTGCTTAGTTTGGGATCAGATAGCGTTGTATGAGTTGTCCCTAGATACTATTATTATTATTATTATTATACTCGTATACAAAATCCACGACCTAATAGTTATGCAGTACTATTTCAGAATGTATATTACACGACAGAACATTCTACTTTGCGTTGGGAGGCAATGCAAATATTTGCAACGAGCGACAGAGCGCTGATATGAATGGCAGTAGGTAGTACAAGTATCTAAAATTCTAGTCGATATTTCATTAAAGATTTCAGCAACGGCGGCCAATTTCATTTGAAATTATACTCTATTTCCTCAAGTCATTGTGACCAAAATCCAACACAGTCGGAGCGATTAGCGAATGACCAAACGTGCTCTTCAAGGCACAGAAAGTCTAAAAATTTATTAAAAATAGTCCCCCATCAATGAACCGACAATAGTACGTGTAGCGGTGTATTTGTTACGATAATGAATGGCCATATCTATACTAATATTATAAAGCTGAAGAGTTTGTTTGTTTTTCAGTTTGTTTGAACGAGGTAATCTCAGGAACTACTTGTCCGATTTGAAAAAAATCTTTTACTGTTGTACAGCACATTTATCGATAAAGGCTATAGGCTATATAACATCACACTACGACCAATAGGAGCAGCAATGAAAAATATTTAAAAAACGGGGGAAAATTACGCAGACGAAGTTGCGCGGGTCATCTAGTCATATATATAAGTAAATATACTCTCACTCTGAGCTGACGTGCTTTTATTTGTTATATTTAAAAGTTTAGGTTTAAAATTATTTACCTTTTACTTAGGGAGGTAGTTTTTTCATTAAATATTGCTATTTTGTATAATAGGAATGTAAGGTAGAACGGCCCCCAGCCAAGTGGACAAACGACCAAGAAGGTCGCTGGGATGGACTGGATTCGTAAAGTAGAGGACCGGATGTGAAGCGAAAATTAGGAGAGGTATAGACCTCTCCTAATCGGATATAGATCCAGCAGTGGACTCATACAGGCTGATGATGATGATAGAATGTAAGTTTAAAACTGTAACTATAACTACGTAGTTACTTACTTTTGCCGCGCTAACGTCTTATGTATCGATGATGGTGGTGATGGCGCACGAAAAAGTCACGTAGCAACGGTCACGTTATTGACTGGTAGCTAAGCAACGCGAATGGCGATTCCGCCTGTGGACAGACTGAAGTATTGTGGCCGTCGGGCACTAAAGCTGTCACAGGCATGGTTGTTTATTACAATGTCATCAATGTGGAATAACATAATTTGTTTGAAACAAAAAATACAAAAAATAACAAAAAAATAACTCACAGGCATGGTTGTTTACTACAATGTAAATTATTAGTAAATTGTTATGTTGTATTAACATGTCCGTGCAAAAATGGTTCTCATAGCAATATGCTGATTGCTAGTGAGTACCTATCTGTCGTAGATTATATCAATTTAGTATAATTATATATTTAACTAGCTGACCCGCGCAACTTCGTCTGCGTAAATTTTCCCTTTTTTCTTTTTTCTTCCTTTTTTTTACAACATTTTTCATTGCTGCTCCGCTCCTATTGGTCGTAGCGTGATGTTATAACCTATAGCCTTCCTCGATAAATGGGCTATCCAACAATAAATATATTTTTCAATGCGGCCCAGTAGTTCCTGAGATTATCTCGTTCAAACAAACAAACAAACTCTTAGGGGGATGAAAAATAGATGTTGTCCGATTCTCAGACCTACCCAATATACACACAAAATTTCATCAAAATCGGTCAAGCCGTTTCGGAGAAGTATGGCAACGAAAACTGTGACACGAGAATTTTATATATTAGATTATAATAATAATAATAATAATAATTTATTTATTCAGACATCTAGTCCATTTCACATACACACACACACACACACATTAATAACACAATAATAATAATATATAATACAAAATTCATAAAAAATACAATAATTAAAAATGAAATAAAATAAATGATTCAATACTAATAATTAAAAAATGATATTAATAGATAATCAATAAAAAAAGTAATCACAATAAAAATAAAAAATATAAATAATAATACAAAGTGAGAACTTTATGGTTACGTAACTATCTCCAACCACCTTTTGTACATTACATTATCATTAATCATGCGCTCAGACAGACCTTCTATAATAGCGTTCTCACAACTTTCAACCCTGGACATAAACCCTGCGATTCGACACCTTTGAATAGCATTAAAAGTGTTAACTCGTGCTTCGATGAACATACCGGATGCACTGCAGTGACGCTCTAGTCCATGCAGTTGCCTAAAGATGTTATTGTAGGCAACTCGGATACTGTCATGCGATTTTTTTGTGTAGTTAGTCCAGAGTTGACAAGTTTAAAAAGTCTGACAGAAGGCCCGAAAAAGTGTTGTTTTCACGTCCGGGGAGGACTTAGCGAACTTTCGAATCAACATATTACCGACGACGCATAATGACCTGTGCTGACGTTCAATGTCATCATCGTCCCTTAAACTCGATGTCACAATGTGACCAAGGTACCTAAAACTATCCACAATTTTAACAGGCTGGCCATTTAAATAAATAGACGGAACATTATCAGGTCCCTTTCCGGACCTAAATATGACCATTTCAGTTTTTTTAACATTGTAGACAAGATCATGATCCCTTGCGTACCGTTCACAAATAGAAATTAATCTACGTAACCCCTTAATTGAAGGGCTCAGCAGCACCATATCATCAGCGTAGCTCAAATTATTTACATACCTGTTATTTAACCGAAGCCCAACAGGTGTACTGCTGAGCTCCACAATTAGATCGTTCATATATACATTAAATAGGTCCGGAGAGGTTACCCCTCCCTGTCTCACTCCACATGTCAGTTTGTATTCATCCGACAGGTCATGTACCCATCTGACATTGTTGTTCTGATTGCGGTACCAGTACCTAAGCAGTCCAACAATATCAGTTGGCGCATCTGTACGGTGGAGTTTTTTCCACAGTAACTCATGATTAATGCAGTCAAAAGCGCGACTTAAATCTAAAAAACAAGCATACACAGTTGTACCTCCTTGTTTATACAAACTGACAACCTGTTTGAGCGAGAATATTGCCATATCAGTGGAAACTTGCGGTCTGAAACCGAACTGACTATCGTCAATTACCAGAGAAGGTTTTAAAAATTTCTGCATAAGCCTTTCAAGCACCCTGGCCACAATCGTAGCAAGCGAAATGGGCCTATAGTTGGCCATGCTCGAGACATCACCTGTTCTATTTTTTGGAATGGGTATGACAATGGTACGAATCATGTCTGCCGGTAAATAGCGGAGCCGCAAGCAGAGGTTAAAGAAACTAGCCAGCACCTCACAAATATGCTGTCCTCCATACAACAAATGTTGTATGCTCAATCCGTCATGCCCCGGAGACTTACCGGATATTATACATATATCAACAATAGATACATAGCAAATATTTGCTATGTATCTATTGTTGAATCTAAATCTATAGCGGCGGTAGCCTAATGGCTAAGGCATTGGTCTTATAATCGCGAGGTCATGGGTTAGAATCCTGGTCATTATACTACCGACATGAACCCACTAACAAACCATAGAGCTTAGCTGGAAGGGTTAACAGGATTGCTAGTTATCTTTAAAAAAAAATCTGTAACAAATAAATATTTTTTATTTCTTTCTTCCTTCTTTAAAATAACTTAACCTCGATGTTCCTGACCTGCTCTGTCACTACTGTCTTACAGACTCCTACACTAGCTACACTACATCTAGTACACATTTCACCTTATCCCACCCGATGAGATAAATCGACCATCCACATTTACATATTGGCCATTACAAGACCGCCTTCGGAACAGCGGACCGTCAGAATTTGATTAACTAACCGACCGATAGTTCGAACCATTTGCTAGTTGATAAATTGTGTTATAGACCGGACTATGTTACCGCTTAACACCTATTTATTACATTAAGCTCTGCATATTATATTTCCTTTTCTGAATAATATTTACTATTTACTTGACTGCGTCAGAAATATGGTAATATTTCTTAGCGTATTTTTTGATAGACCATTTTTCTCACGCTGTAAAGCCAAAGGGATTGACTGATTTTAATATACGCGAAAATGATACACTATTGCGCCGAGCCACAAACAATACTGCGTTTCGGTCCGACTCAACTCAGATACTTATTCAGTAAACGTAAGATAGGACGACCCCACCCTGATGGAGCAACGACCTAAAGAAGGTCACTAAGATGGACTGGATGCTATAGGTAGAGGATCGGGTGTCATGGCTTATTTTAGGAAAGATCTACCTATTTCCAGCAGTCCACTGGTACAGGCTTTTTTCTAGGAGGACAAGGTTTGATTTAACATCGGCCAAGTCTCGCGCGACTGGATGTGTGTTAAAATGCACTCAAAATTGGCCAAGGGCAAGTATATTTTCCTTGGGGGAGGGTGTTAAACCCTGTAATCTGCCCCGCCCGCGGCCTTCCGTGGAAGCGCGGCACCCTGTGTGTATCCAAGGGCCGCGTAGGTGTGAAATGTCCGGAACGCAACAACATCGCTTCCGGGCATTGCCACTGGGCGGGCCGCCGACGGTATAACAAATTCCGGCAGCCCGTTCGAGTAGGTGGCGAGCGATACACGGCGGGTTTTTTAGTGGGTGCAAACCCCACACTACCTCCACCGTCTTCCCCGGACGGTGGGGGTGTTCGTAAGGAATTTTTCCCGCCACAAAAAAAAAGCGTGTTAAACCCTGATGCAATTAGTTCAACATACCCTAAATATGTTTTAACGATTTCGATGGGATTCAATCCACACTTCCAAGTAAGGTGGCAACGCAGATTATAGTGGTGCAGAAATACCCCTCCTTTTATGTGCGCCAATCCTTAGCTAGAAGCTGTACGGTCAATGTGCGCAATTTAAAAGTAAATTATTATACTCTTGTGGTCACGTACAACAATAAGTTGTTGTGCCACAGATAACAAATGTTTCAGCCGTTAGATGCACATTCACATCAGTCACTGATAAAACTTTTGTTATAAATGCATTTTGGTAAACATTTTCTTATTTAAGACACTTTTGACAAATGATAAAATGTTTTGTGTGGCCTTTTTAAAAATATACGACTCGTATTTGAAGTTAACGGACATTTTGATGGCCATTTATATTTTCTTTTTAAAATATATTTCGTACTATTTAAATAGAGGCGAGGGATTTTACAAACATACAACTCTTGGACATGAAATACACCGAGTTTAGGGAAATTAAAAACCAGACTTCGAAAACCTTTACAAAAAACCATTTGAGAAAAATAATAATCCATACTAATATTACAAATGTAAAAGTAACACTGCCTGTCTATCTGTTACATTTCAAGCTTAAACTTAACTTAAACTTCAAATTTAGATAAAATTGGGCATGGAAATAGTTTGAGTGTCGGGGAAGGACATTCGATAGTTTTTAGTAAAATATTCGCCCTAAGCGAAAGCTATGAAATTTATAAAACCACCATAATAAACACCTATTAATTATATCTTAAAATTGTGCATGATTCCTCATCTAACCTCATAGCTTCCATCCCATCTCCAACTCTCGATCTTAATCATCAGATCCGCATTTTTAATAACAAATGCACACGTTAAACGTATAACACCAACTTTTTGCGTTAAAGGTTAAAAATCAAAGCAACATACACTCCTATTCCAAGATTTTATAACATACTTACACAATATAAGTTATGCCGTGTAAAATCGAACACGAACTATATTGACCAAATGCTAGCGATAAGTTCAGTTGTTTCACCAAATTGCCAATACCATAGTTTGGCCGTAACAATATATTTACACTGTCAACGCTCTCGCAGGTTTTATGTTACTGCGGATTGACACAAAATACCGATATTGCAAAAGGCAACCTTCATACTTTGCTCGAGCGACGCCAGTGTCAGATCTACGATTATTTCGATATAGCAGGGCAAAAATTTCATAATGACGCCCTTCGCCTTGGGTAGGATATAATAATTGCATTGTCGGCTACCAACCTTACATTTTGCGCTTCCTGGAATGTGGCTGTGATATGTTTAATAAAAAAGTATCTTAGCAACCATTCATCGTTAATGCTTTTGTCAATGGTTGCTAAGCAACTTTATATAGGTCTTTAGTAAGGGCCCCGGATTACCCCACTCTAGATCTGGTACTGCAACGCACTCATAGATCACAAACATTTAATCACAAACAATTTGTTCAGGCGTTCGAATATTGACGCCTTTTGAATAAAGTGTCTGTAACCTATGTCATAAGTATGCTTTGCTCGAGCAATGAGCGTTGTATGAAGATTACCTTCTGTACTCTTGGTATTGTGTGGTATTGATCCCAGCCTGTATTTATCCGACACGGCAACCCGACATTTTGTTTTTATATCCGATATTTGTGCCTTGTTTACAATAAAAAAGAAAAGGATTTGCGCTTAAATAAATGTTTTGATTTCTGCTTAAATGAAACAAACAAATCGGCAGATTTGGTTTTGGGTTTGGTGGAAAATGAAAGAGAATAAAAAGTTTAGATTTAATTCTACTACTAAGTAAGTTAAACTGGTGGTATTGCCCTCTGCCATAGGCACAGTAAACGAAAGAATATTTTACCATGTATACAACTAGCTCTATCTATAACTCTAGCTTCCTACAAACTGGCGCGTGTGATCTGATTGTAGGAACGAGCCTGACTGTATCTAAAAGCCTTACTAATTAATTTAGGTCTTTGGTGGTCTATAATTTACAACATTTTTTTAAAGAACTTTCCAAAAAATTGGTCGACTCCACTGGTGACCGTAGAGCTGGCAGCTTCCTCGCACAACGCATCAGCATTGCTATACAGCGAGGAAATGCTGCCAGTATTTGTGGAATCATGCCTAGGGGTCCCAATTTTTTGGATATATTTTAGTTTTATTTAGTCTTAATTTCTAGTTTAAATATAGTATTTAATAGTTTAATCAATATACCTAGTAAACTTGTAAATATTTCTAAATAAATAATATATTTAGGTCTTAAAATTTGGTTAAGAGCCTACATACAGGGTCCTTATTCCCTATCTTTATTTCGTTTTCGTAACAAGCCCGTGCGAAATGGCGCATGCGCGGTGCGCTCAAATATGTCCACCGAGCATGTGCGGTAGAGAGCAGCGCTGAGAAATGCATCAACGCGCATGCGCGGTGGACATCTTTGAGCGCACCGCGCTTGCGCCATTTCGCACGGGCTTGTCACGACAACAAAATAAAGATAGTGAGCAAGGACCCAGTAGGTACTTTAATTTAAAAAAAATCAAAATTCTTTATTCTCTTCGGATGCAAAACCACTCTTGTGATACGTCGGGATTCTACATGTACATGTAATGCCAAGTTCGCAAACATTAAGTAAAGCAGGAGAAAACAACCTGGCAATAAAAACTCGCGGACACTCTTTTCAAATTGCTAATTTTACAATGTTTGGATATTTATAAATTTGATATGGGGGTAAAGTGCTGCGACTAATATACTTTACACCATGTTAGAGGACTGATGCAAATTGTATTATAAAAAAGTTGAAACATGAGATAAGCCATAATCAGCCTTAGTGGGTACAAAATAGTAGGAACATCTACTTACAACAAAGGTAATAACTATATATAGTCTGTCATGTCGTAATATAATATAACTAAAAGCCTAAATTGAGACATGAAACTACAAAAATAGAAATAATAGGTCTCATGTGAGCTATATATTTGATTACTTTGGTATGACAATGTCTATCTACAGGCCATAATCATACTAACTACAGGCACTTAATAACAATCTAACTGCCGTCGAATTACTTCAGACTTTCAAGCCACATTGGACTACACCCATGAGATACGATGAAGTTTCAATCTTAATTGGCGATTACCATTTATTTGTAGCGTGGGAGCAATTCGTTTAATTGACTATTATTCAAACGAAGACGAGCAAAAAGTTGTAGTCCTCCACTAATAGTGAAATCTCACATGTATCCCATCGGGCTATGATAGTAATGGAGTAAGGAATATTTAACGTTCATCTCTTGCGTGGTACTTGTTTTTTTTTTGGAAATTAGCATGAACAAAAACTTGTTTTAAAAAAAACATCTGACCGACTTTAATCATAGTTAATTCGCTAGCATTTATTAAGGAGTTTCAATGTCTGTCTTCGAAGCTCATCATTAGATATTTATGAAATTTATATGGGACCATTTCAGAATAGAACTTTTTCGAACAAAAATAATAAATTAGAAAATGCGACTAATTTATGCCCGAACATACATAAAAAACAAACAGCCGAATTGAGAACCTCCTCCTTTTTGAAGTCGGTTATAAACAAGGTTATAAGAATGAAAATAGAAGTCTCAAAGTTAGTGCTTTTACCAAAGATTTAGTGGCCGCATAAAATGGTCACATAAAAGTCCAGGGTCTTTTAAATATGTTGACAACAGACAAATTGCATACGTCAAAGCGCTGTACCATCGGATCTCACAAAGACTTCGACAAACAACACACTGTATGTGTGAAACTGCTGTACATTGGTATTACAATTCAAATTTCACGTAGTATGGCGTGTTTGAAATGGCTCTTAGGGTACAGAGAACAGAAGGAAAGCATTATAACACTTTCGGAACAAAGTGGTCTGAGATTCCGTGACTGTGATGTTTATATATTATGTTCTTTACTCTAGCCGCGTTGTATCAAGACTCTCGGTGTGCTCAATGGGTTCTTGTCATAGTATCAGCCCCTGTTTTGATCTTCAGCTAATGTTTATATTCGCGGTTTTACATGCGCAACGATGCTTTAACATTCTATTTGATTAGCGTTCTTGCCACTTGCCTAGGGGAGCTGGGAATACAATTTCCAGTTATCGTATTTCACAAACACGCTCTGGGAGATTTTTTTTTTATAATTTACCAATTATATGTGCACCCATGGGGAGGAAATGAATACCTATTAATATAATAATTGCATTTTTTCAAGTATAGTAATTGGCTAGAAATGCCTATAAAATTATTATAATATTCGGCCCGCGATTTCAAAATTTGTTAAAATGCGCTCTGTAAACGGCTAAGCTAGCGGCTTTTCCTGCACGCGAGTCGGGCCTTTACTTGCGCCATAAACCGTGCTTGCAGGAAAGGATAGAAAAATTTGAGGTCTAGTAGTGATCCCGATAGATAGTTCGATTTCGGCCCTAGTTTGGCATACGGAAACCTCGGGTTCGATTCCTAAATCTGGACGTTTTTCTAGCTTGAAAAAAAAAAATTGTCAAGAATTGTCTATAAAATTACTATAAGAAAAAGGACATGTACAAATGTTGATAAACTTTCGCGATTTGTACACATTATTAAAATATATATATTACGGGTCTTAATCGCGTGAATAATTTAAGGTAAAATACCTTGTTTATTGCCCGACATTTCGACCGTATTGTAACGGCCGTGGTCACGGGTAGACAGTCTACCCGTGACCACGGCCGTACAAATCGCGAAAGTTTAACAACATTTATACACTATTCTGCAAACTGCTGCATTTATTGAGCACGTCAAGCCGTCGCGCGTCGGTCTTGCACCCAATTTTTATCTGGTCGTCTCGGATCTCGGTCCCATCGGGCTATGCGCACAAAATAAGGTGAGTACAGAAGTCAGACTCATGTATGTAGCACGATTTTACGGTTTCGTAGCCAAAATGGCAAAAACGGAACCCTTATTATTTCGTCATGTCCGTCTGTCTATCTGTCAGGCATTTTACTCTAAGACTACACAATGAATATTTATGAAACTTGGTGAAATGGTGTCTTGTAGTAGCTGCTCGTTGAGTTATTGCTGAAAAACTCAACTCAACAAAAGGGCGTAAGTGCCATGAACATACGCTCTTCTGCTGTTGCAATTATTCAAGGCTGCGGAACCCTACACTGAGCATGGCCTGACAAGCTCTTGCCCGGTTTTTAATACCTACACTCGGAGGTCGCGCTCGCTGTCAACTCTGGCTTACACGACAAGTTGTGTGCCATGCAGAAAATAAAAATATTCATGGTGTTGGCATTTATAGGTTTTATTTGTGATGGTGGTGGGAATGGTGGTGATGATTTGTGATGGTGGTCTTGAGCTTCATCCTCAGTCGTCCAGCTTTCCTGGACAACAAAATCGTTCAACAAAAAGTCGTAAACTATCACGAAAACATATAGTAACACTTTAGTATACACTCAATATAAGTGGCTCAGAAAGCACTCCAAGCTTTTAGAGTGACTATGCATTTCTTACCGCAGCGGTCTGACATATTGACTGTTGCTTTCTATTGTATGTTCCGTTGAACAGCCCAGTGTAGGAATACTTAACACTACAAATGTAGGGAAGGGGATAAATATGTCAGGTGCTTTCAGAAAAGTACTTTTTGCTTTTAAGTACTTTTTGTCAAAGAATATGTTGGCTAGATGAAATCTTTTCATCTAGCTAAGATATTTTTTGCCTAAAAGATTTGAAAAATTGTTTGAATGGACAGGAATCAGGATAAATGTTGATAAATTTTCGCGTTTTGTATACATTATGAAAATATATATCTCATCTTAATCGCGTTTATTGCCTATGACCACGGCTGCGGCCGTTGCAATACGGTTGAAACGTCGGGTAAAAAACAAGGTATTTTACCTTAAATTATTCACGCGATTAAGACCCGTAATATATATATTTTCATAAGGACTCAGGATGCAAAAAGCGGAGGTTTGGATGTCTTTGCGTAAACGGCCTAGGCCGAGCATTGAGGGTTGATTTTTTTTTGTAGGTAATTTTTGATTTAATATAATGTATAATTTATGGTAATTAACGTATACAGTGTCATATATTATTATTAAGCTAAACTTGATTTGTAATCATGTTTTTGTATACACCTTCATTATGTCAAATGGATTTGCAATGGAATCCCCCTATTTTAAGAACTTGTATAAGTACCCATATTCATAGACAAATAAACGATTGATTGATTGAAATTGTTATAGTAAACAAGCTACTAAACGTTTAGAGTTAAAGATTCAAAATTAAAAAAAAATACTATTACATTTTTTATTTGACTTCACGATGTGAAAATAAACAATATTAAAATAGTATTCCTAATAAGTTAGAAGTCATTCCTACCATCCTAAAAAACCACTGAAAAAGTAGGTGGGTATGTAAACAAAATCATATATATATTTTTTTGTAACAGTAACTTTTAGTAAACCTTGTAATAAAGTTACACATAACAAACTTAATATCATAATATAACGCAGCCGGTGTTAATATCCCAACAAACCTGACATCAAGAAACTTCTGACCTTTATAACTAATAAAGTACCCTTTAATAATAAATACATCAATTACAAACAAATCCCAAGAAACTGCCCTTTACGAAGTTGTTAGACCATTGTTCAATACTTATGATATTAACCTACTGTAATTTATCATTTCTAGTTCACGAAGAACTATACCTATCCCTTTCTAGCTTCTTTGCAAGAAAGAGATGGTTATGTGGTAAATGTCCGTTATTATCTAAGATATTGCAGTCCAAAGTTGCACAATTTGTGCAAAGTTTCTTGTTGTAAGGCTGGGTGTTCACAAGTTTCAGACAAATTTATATGAGGACCTGTTTGTGTACGTGAAATTCTGTTAAAGTAGTTTGAAACACGTTCCAGGGTACTGTTCCGGTAAGTTTCTCTGCTATAGCTGCAAATAATGTGAAAGAACAATAGCTTTGTTGGTTAAACTGACCGCTTATTTGAATTAATAAATGGATGGTTGACATTCGCATTTTTTTAAAGACCAACACTAGGATGTTTCAACTGTCAAGAATGAGACATTACAAATATAGAAATAACTAAGACAAAGTACACCTACACTTAAAACCAACATTAAATATGAGAGCTATCTTGGGTGGGGACCAAACACAACCTCTTTCATAGCAATCTATGCACTCCCATTAAGACATCGTCATAGATGCGCTTGTTATCAAGGTGCTAAAAATCCTTAACTTCTTTGAGAGCAGTGGCTAACTTAGCCATTGTATTAGCAAAAAGACGTCCGAGAGCTGAGACTAGTTGAAAATTGTCGTAGTATTCAATCAAATTTCATATAAAAAAATTAACACTTGTATACACGTCTTTAAATGCTACGGACGACCTTACAAAACTAGCTCCATTACTTGCAAATTTTACTAGTATCATTTTCAAAATGGTTTTTTCCGCGCTAGCTCGTTTGTTTGCTCTGGACGATGGCATGTTTGCCTTTAACTTAAAATTCCTTTTTCTTTTTGGATTATGGCCTGAGGACAATCTTACTGGTATCCAAAGATTTCTATATAAAATATACGATGTCGTATTACATGTATGTTCTATAATATTCTTTATTTTATCTGGCATTGGCACTTACCGAAATAAGAACGATTTGATTCCCTTGTTGACGAATTTGGATAAAACATTGGTAGCATACAATTTTTATTTCAAAACAGTGTGCTTTGCACTCAAAAAAGATAAACTAAAAAAACTTATTGACGACATTGAACTCTCTGGTGATGTAGTTACTGAAGAAAAAAAGAAGTTTATGTCTAAAGGAGTTTTGATTTTAACTGGATTATCTGTTTTAATTGTGAGTGCATTTAGTTTACTTGCTGTATTTGAAGGGGCGATGACAGTAGAAGCTTGGATGCCTTTCGACCCTTTGAAGAATCGAATGAATTTGATAATGTCCGCACAAATTCTAGCCATAGTATTCTTACCAACAATGTTCAGGGCATACGCGATAAAAGGGTTGGTTTGCAGCTTGATAATGTATATGTGCGACCAGTTGGTCGATTTGCAAAAGACGATAAGAGAGCTGAAGTTTTCAAAAGAGGTTGAGATGGAGACGAGGAAGAAATTCAGAGATTCTATCAAGAAACACGTTCGATTAATGGAGTAAGATATCTTCGTAATTTTTCTACAATTGATATCTATTAATGTAATATTACCTTATTCCTATTTTGACTGGCCTGTTGGTCTAGTGGTTGGTGACCCTGACTGCTAAGCCGAAGTTTCGGGGGTTCGATCCTCGCCCAGGATAAAACTTTGTGTGGTGAGCACGATGGTATATTCTGTATCTGGGTATAATTTATCTATAATATATGTATGTATTTACAAAAATAAAACTTGAGAGGTGTCAAGGAACACCCGGATGGAACGAAGTTCTTATCTTAATTTTTTTTTTTATAATCTTCGCAACACCACACTGTTCAATGCGAAATAGAAAGACGAAACGAAAATAACTAATAAAAAGACGATTGTATACCAAAGGCTCGAACCCACAACTACACAATTGTCACCAATACTGTGTACCAAATTTATGCCTCTAGACCAAATCGACAGGTGACTTCTTCGTCAAATTAGATGTTCATATCTTACGCGCACGCCGCACGGCTTTTGTTCTTGTCAAAAAGTGTGGTTACAACTTTTCGTGAGATTTTTTTCCGTCTAGCCTCCTTTCACAACGCGCGATAAGGAACTTCGTTCCAATAAGTATGTATATCAGTTGTCTGGTTGCCATAGTACAAGCTCTGCTTAGTTTGGGATCAGATGGCGCTGTGTAAGTTGTCCAAACTAAATTGGGTGGCCCAATTCAAGAAATCACTAAGTCCACTTTTTACGGTTTCGAAGCAGCAACACTAGCTTGTTATACTTTTCAATCCCTTTCGATTAGTCTATTCCAGGTCCTTGGGAAAAATCTCTAAGTGGCATTTCCGAAAGTATGAAAAAAAAAAAAATACGCACCTTCCATTCATAAAAACCCTATGTGCAAGAAATCACTAAGTCGTTAAGTTATTTTGAAAGAAATCGCTAAGTCCCTTGATTTTTATCTATGTCCTAATGGTAACACACGGCTTTTCATAACGGCTTTTAAAACCTTGTTACCAAGAAAGTTATGTTGCGATTTGTTTTAAAATCTTATGTGTGCGTGGGTAGTTAAGTTAAAATGGATTCTAATGACCAACTAAAGAGGTGAGCGTTTTGTTTTAATAACTAATATATACTATAATAGCGAAATTGGGTTTTTCATTAAGTTTCATCAATTATTACAGATTAATGCAACAAAGTGGTCTTTTTGGCTCTGGGGAAAGTACTGTCAGTGATATTGGCGATTATTCTTCTTCCTCTGAGAATGAATGGATTCCCAAAAGGACTCGTGCTTTAAAAAAGCTTCGCTTTGCGTCGATAGCAATTACGATTCTCCACAGCTACCCTCATTTTCTGACATTACTTCAAAACGCATATAGCAAAATGAAACAAATGATGGTGATGATGTTGTCGATTATTTTGCCTCATCTGAGGACAAAAGAACATCACAAGATTCAAGCCGAAAATCGTCCATTACTATATTGGCTGATATACACCTCCCCACTTTCTCTAACAGGTAGCTTAGTTTTTTTTGCCATAGGCAATGGATAAGCCAAATTATACATATAAATTTTACGATGTGTACATATTTAGTTGCCGTAATGTATATAAATAATACTCATCTCTGATATTAGTTATATCACAGATGAGTATTATTTATGACAGTTATGGCTTCATAACTTTGGAGTGCATAATTTGACCAATAATACTGCAGCTATGTTTCTGTTCACTGAGAATTACGCACACAAAGGACCCAATGAGGTAATAACTGCACTGGAATATTATATTGCTAAAGAAAAAATTTCGAGTCAACACCTGTTAGATCTTTACTGTGACAACTGCTTTAGCCAAAACAAGAATAGATATATAATCACGTTTTTGGATCTACTATGCGCAAAAGGAGTTTTTGAGAAAATAACAGTCTCATACCCTATACCAGGACGCTCAATGATGACCGTCGGTCGTGATTTTGCTCATATATAAAGAAAAAGAAAGAAGCACGACAAAATTTACACACTAGAATATTATGTTCAGCTAATTAAAAATAGTAAGAATACAAACAAATTTGAAAGAGTATTCTTAGAGAAAGGTCTGATGAAGGAAAGCAGCTCTCACGATGTTTTGAAAGTAAAAGACTATAAAAAAACTGTACGATGAACGAATAAAAGCGAGTCTGCCAGGAATATCCCAATGCCGAAGAGTTATTTTCAAAAGAAAAGGTAAACCAGAGTTTGCTGTGTCCATGAAAGGTGAAGATTTTAAGCCGTTTTCGTTATTCAAGGCTGGTTATTACAGTAGGTTAGTAAACAAAATGCCCGATGACTGCTATGACGCACCCTTAGCTATAAAAGCTGCTAAAGTGCAAGATATTAACGGCTCCTAGAATCTGTTCCTGAATCGGAAAGGTATTTTTATATACGCAACTCGGGACCCCATAACTGTAGAATTCGATTCTGAAGAAGAAGTGGAATAAGATGTTTTTTTTGCAAAGAAGCTAATTTATACATAATTATTAATTTAATAAACATGTTAGAACAAAAAACTAAAACTATAGCTGATTTCATTTTATGTTGTATTAGGTACTGCGATAATATATCTAAGTCCACCATTTATCACTGTAGTATCACTAAGTCCAGGGATTAGAGATAAGTCCAGATTTTTTGATATTTTTTTATGAGACTCCTGTTACAGTTTTTCAATTGATTCTTTTAATAAATAAAACTACTTAATTTACACTATAATATGTTTTTTAACTGTTTTTTTTAACCAACACATGTTATTTCAGCTGACACTAAAAACATCAAATTATTAATATCTCATAAGTCACTTTTTGGACTTAGTGATTTCTTGAATTGGGTCACCCAATTAGGTTTTTAATTTCAACAACGGCTGGGTTAAATTTATAAGACTTACATTATCAGACAGCTGTATTTTTTATTTTTTTATTTGATTTCCAGGCAAAAATATACTCAAATTTCTATTTCGACGAAGTGGTTGAATAGCGGCTGGTTAAGATATGAATTTATAAATAGATAACAACTTAACAATAATTACTTAAGGATAAATAAACAACATTAAATAGACCTACTATTTATTATAGGTACTTATATGGTATTATATTATCTGTGTTATAGGTATTCAAAATCCATGGATATTATATTTAAAGAATATTTTGTCGTACAGCACTTGGCGATAACTTTAGAATTGTGTCTTAACGCTATCATGGTGGCAATCGTAAGTACATTGTTAATCTCCAAAGCAGCCGCATATGGAGTAAGTTTGATGTGTTTGTCTTAGTGTTCATCTGTTTCATGGTAGCGTTTAAACAGGTAAACGGATTTTGATGCAGTTTTGTTACTATAAAGCAGGTAGGTCATATAATAATTTGACTGCCTCTGTGGCGCGGTGGGAGTGTGTCCGACTGCTACGCAAAAGGTCGTGGGTTCGATTCCCACACGGGACACCACTTTGTGTGATCCACAAATTGGTGTTCCTAGTCTGGGTGTACTTTGTGTCCGTGACTTCTATGTTTGTAAAGTCCCCCGCGACACAGGGCATGCACTCTCTCTTCTCCCTGCTCATACCCTACCAACCCGGGGCAACAACTGCCTAGATCATATAATATTAAAAACAAAATTGCCCTCCATTTCATTAGTCTTTGATACTACGGTAACTGATCATCAATCGTCCTTGTTTTGCTTAGATATGCAATGTAAGCGAATAACTGCAAACGCCTGCATCGCTAAAATTGACTACGAGGCTCTTGACAAATCAATGTCTGAGATAGACTTTGGTCATATAATATGTATGACGGACACAAACACTGCTTCAGACTGTCTGATAGGTTTACTAGCATCCACTATCTCGCAAAGTACATCAAGGAAAAAGGTGCCTGCAAAAAAGAGAATCCTCAAACCCTGGATTACTCCAGGTTTGTTAAGGTGTATAAGACACAGGGACGCACTAAACAGAAAATTTAAACTTTCCCCGGAAAGCGAAGTATTAAACATAACGTATAAACGATACAGAAACTTTTGTAGAGGACTATTGAAAAAAGCAAAGAAACTATACGATACACAAGAACTCAATAAAGCAAGTCATAATCCGAAAATACTCTGGAACACTATAAAACGCATAACAAATACCACAAAAGCCAAAAATTCGTCAACAATTTACTATCGCTACAACAATTTGGTTTCCGTAAAAATAAATCCACTTGTGATGCTGTTCAACAAGTTACAAACTATGTCGTGCAAAACCTAAATCATAATAAAAAAGCTCATACTATATTTTTAGACCTCGCGAAAGCGTTTGACACAGTTCCAATCTCCACTCTTCTATTAAAAATTAATAGTATGGGCGTTAGAGGAGCACAGTTGGGCCTTCTGCAGAGTTACCTAACAAACCGTACACAAGTTGTAAGGATTGGTGAACATAGTAGCGACGAGCTCCCTATTTGTTACGGCGTGCCTCAAGGAAGCATTTTGGGGCCTACCCTCTTTCTTATGTTTATCAATGACTTGTGCAATATAAACATACCTAATGCCAAAATTGTAGTGTTTGCACATGCCATAACTTTTATTGCTGATACCTGGCCTAAATTGGAAGACGCAGCACAGCATGGCCTTAACACAGTATTGGAATGGCTCACTGCTCACACTCTTACACTAAACACCAATAAAACTAATTTTGTTGCTTACTCAATTAGCAAAGCTTCGCAACCACAAACTGTAATAACTTTAAAAGCACATTCCTGCCGTGCAGAAACCATATGCAATTGTAAATCCTTAGCTTCAGTTGACAGTGCCAAATACTTAGGTGTTATTTTGGATAAACATCTAAACTTCAAATCGCACATTAACCTACTTACAAGCAGAGTCCGCAAGTTAATTTACATATTTAAAACTCTTAGATGCGTTGCAAACCTAAATACTATTAAAATTGTCTACTTTGCCTTATGCACATCTATTGTCACATATTGCATATCTTGTTGGGGTGGGGCTTCAAAGATTATTCTCAAGCCACTAGAAATCGCACACAGGGCCATCTTGAAAGTGGCAACATTTCGCCCAATTATCTTTCCCACTAAGAAACTGTATGATTCTTGGGGCGTCCTTAATGTAAGGCAACATTTTATTTTACAAACCATTTTACTACAACATCGATTAACCCCTTACCAAGAATTATCTAAACGCCGAAAAGACAAACTTTGCACAATACCACGAGTGCGACGATCGTTTATAAAGAGATTTTACTACTATCAAGGTCCGTCCCTATACAATAAAATGAGTGTGCAATTCCCCATAAATGGTTTGGCATACTTTGAATGCAAGAAGGCCATTTACGCATTCCTCCAAAATAAAAGTTATGATGAGACGGAAAAAATTATTATGACCCTGTTATAACTACAATCAAATTATAAAATTATATTAGTGTACCCATAATTTACCTACTTGATCCATAAAAATAATAATAATAAAAATACTTTGCCACCAAAAATATTAACAAATTTATTTCAATTTATGAATTTATGAATAATTAATTTATTTCGTCATATAAATGTTTAGAGCGTTTGACTGGTGCAAACGCTCACAACTTGTATTACAACCTTACTTAATCTACAAACACTCGAGCGTTGCGACAGTTCCGCACACTCGACACTCACAAACACGCACATATACCACCTACAAACACACACACACCACACTACACAATAACGAACTCATTCACAACACACGCATTTAATCAGGCTCGGTGCCATTTACACTACACATCTACCCACACCATTCAATTATTATTTAATGTCACATAAATTAAGTAGTATCTCATTGCTGCATAAATTAATACCATTTATGTACTGTGTACTTTTTAAATTCACCTCGAATGGGAATCGGCACTGTACTCCTTAATACAGGTTACTTATATAGCCTAGCTAGGAATACAGCACCTCACCCAACATGTTATTGTAGTCTTTGTACACCCTAATACTGTAATAATATGATTGTAATTAATTTGTACCTACTACAATGTTTATTATGATAAATAAATAATTATTATTATTATTACTCTATGCGGGAGATGCATTTAAAAAAAAACAAATTATTGTTCATAGGTTTTTCGATTAAAATTCGTTCACTTGTTTTCAATTTATCAACTTTTTATTCCAAAATTGGTTTAATATATATTTAGTTCTTAGCTATATTTGATAAAAATCAGCCTTTAGCTTATTGTGTAGGTATGTTTTAGATTTCTTAATGTGCACATATTATTAAAATATAAACAGCATAGAAAGAAGAGGGGGGTGTCTTATGGACACCCGGTTGGAATGTAATTATATCTAATAAAAATAAACATTACAACCTTTCACAAAAACCGCATCCGAATCCGTCAAACTATTTTAAAGAAATGTATCTCTAAAACAGTTTGACGGTTTGACTATATAAGAGATATGTATCTCTAAAATAGTTTGACGGATTCAGATGCGGTCTAAGAATCATAGTTGCACCTTAAACCGCATCTGAATCAAATGTTGTAGTCTTAAAATCAAGTTAAGAAATCCTTTACATAAAGCCGCATATGAATCCGTCGAATCGTTCACGAGATAAAACATTCATTTATTTAAATATGCACATCATCATTATATGGCAACAAGCCAGGGGGCGCCGTGCTGCCGTAATAAAATATATATAAGAACCATCTTAGATAAATTACACACCCTTCACAGAAAACCGCATCTGAATCGGTCATCCCCTTATTGAGATAAATTATAACACCCAAGTGCACAAACAGACACACACACGCGCGCGCGCACACATACCCACACATAAACAATTTCTTACCCTAAAATCCCTACACACATAATACCTTCTCCGTTTCGTCATGGTAAAAATATGACAGTAAAAAAAATGCAAACAACCCATGTAACACAACCTCCATTCTAGCTTCACATAATCATCATCATCGTCATTAGCCTATCGCAGTCCACTGCTGGACATAGGCCTCTCCAATTGCACGCCACTTTGTTCTTTCCTCGGCTTCTCGCATCCAGCTCCTGCCAGCCGTTTTGCGTAGATCATCACTCCACCTGGCCTGAGGGCGTCCTACACTACGTTTGCCGAGACGCGGTCTCCACTCAAGAACTCGTTTACTCCAACGGTTGTTGTTTCTTCGGCTAATATGGCCAGCCTACTGCCACTTCAGCTTGCTAATCCTGAAGGCTTTGTTGATAACTTTGGTTTTCTGCCGAATCACCTCATTTCTGATTTTATCCCTAAGAGAAACTCCGAGCATAGCCCTTTCCATAGCCCGCTGAGCGACTTTGAACTTGTGGACCAGCCGTACCGTCAGTGTCCACGTTTCGGCTCCGTATGTCATGAGGGGTAGGACGCACTGATTGAAGACTTTAGTCTTAAGGCATTGTGGGATCGACGATGAGAAAACTTGACGTAACTTCCCAAACGCTGCCCAACCCAACCGAATTCTCCTGTTCACCTCGTCCTCGAAATTGTTTCTACCTAACTGCAATAACTGCTCGAGGTACACATATTTTTGAACTACTTCGAGAACGGCGCCGTGCACCGCTATCGGTTCCGGTTGTACATGTTCATTGAACATGACCTTGGTTTTATCCAAGTTCATCCGTAGGCCGATGCGTACAGAGGAGTTAGCCAGGTCATTCAGCATCTGTTGTAGGTCCTGCAGCGTTTCTGCCATGATGACGATGTCGTCTGCAAATCGCAGGTGAGAGATGTATTCACCATTGATGTTGATGCCCCGCCCTTTCCAGTGTAGCGCCTTGAACATATCCTCCATTGCATTTGTGAACAGTTTCGGGGAAATAACGTCCCCTTGCCTCACTCCTCGATGCAATTTTGTTTGCTGATTCTGTACTTGCACGGGTATGGTGGCGGCTTCGGCGTAGAAACATCTCATCACTTGGATATGTCGCCAATCTACTTGGCATCGCTGCAGAGACTCCAGAACAGACCAGATTTCAATCGAGTCAAAGGCCTTCTCATAGTCCACGAATGCCAGACACAGAGGCTGATTATACTCTTGGGTCTTTTGTATAATCTGCCGCACTGTGTGGATGTGGTCTATGGTGCCATATCTGCTCCGAAATCGAGCCTGTTCCGGTGGTTGAAATTCGTCAAGTCTTCGCGCAAGGCGGTTCGTGATGACTCTTGAAAACAGCTTATAGATTAGAAGAGAAAGACTTTTCACATAATCATTAATAATATTTTTTTGATCGATGTCAAATGTTACGATTTTATTCGTCTAGTACCTCAGCTCACAAACAAATGATATCGTGTGATAAGGAACTACATTCCAAAAAATATTTATTAAAGTGACCAAGACTCATTAGGTTAATAATCACATCACCTATGACACTATTCCACGAGAGATAGCACTGCAGCGATTAACATATAAGCTATCTAACCTGCTAGCAATCATGTTCAGAATGCTGATAGCACTGCCCCGTACCATCATACTTACAATCTACACTTAAATTATAATCTATACTTATATTATAAAGATGAAGAGTTTGTTTGTTTGTTTGAACGAAGTAATCTCAGGAACTACTGATCCGATCTGAAAAAATCTTCACTTTTTTCTTTACTTTTGGATAGCGAGAAAGGCCATAGGTTAAATAACATCATGCTTCAATCAATAGGAGCGGAGCAGCAATGAGAAATGTTGCAAAACGGGGAAAATTTACTAAGACGAAGTTGCGCGGGACAGCTAGTATGACTAATATTAGTATAGATATAGATTTTCATCCCTTTATCTTATGGTTACTCCACCTTAATACTCTCATCATCGCAGCATGCAATCGTCTTCCTTCGTCATTTTCACGGCCTAACTTTCGGATATCAAGTATTAATTTTAAGATAGACTTAATTTAATTTGTTGATCAAATCGTTATCTATTTCAGGTTTCATATTCATATTTAACGAGTTTCATTGCATACTTAGCTGTGGCTTTGCTAAACGCCTACATCTACTGTTATTTAGGCAACGAGTTGATTATACAGGTAAGTGTTTATATGAGAAGCGACATACCGCGTTTACATTCAGCCCATTGCCGCGGCGTAATGGAGATTAAACTTGGAAACGCGATAATGTAAACAGGGGGCTTAGACAAATACCACACACTTCTCTTTCCACACACGCTAACGCGAAAAAATGTATGCATTTGACTTAAGGTTGACAAAACGTCACGCGACTGTTGCTGAATTTGTAAACAAAAACCAACAGTAGAGTGTACGGAAAGTGAAGTGTGTGGCATTTGTCTAAGCCCCCAGGTCATTCAATTGCCTTTGACGTTGCCGTTCGCATTGCCTGGCTATCCCTCAAATGGCGGACATCTTGCGGACATCAAAGCGCAGCAATGCGAGCGGCAACCTATCTATGTTTACATGTAGCTCTCTCGTTCAGTCGGAAGCGAACGTGTGAACGTGACTGACGTATTGCAATTAATTTAATAATTACGAGTCGTCTACATTATGCCATCGGAATGGAGTAACGAAAATATTCTGAAGTTTTTGGGACTTTTTTCAAATGAGCGAATTATCAGAGCGCCGACAGTTATAAATTGCCCAGAGACGAATTGAAAAAAAACATATGAAGCGGCAATGTAAACACCAATTTCCGTTGACGTTGCCATAGCAATATTTGAGGCAATGTGTTTGGCAGTACAAGCGGCATTGGAACTGGCTGAATGTAAACGCGGTATTAGAACTATATGGCCCGTGCAGATATTGCAAAATTTCAAACTTTTAACTATTTGTGATCTTTAAATATTTTGATGCTAACTTATACATAATATTAAATTAATGAAAAAAAAAACAGGGTACTAAAGGTAGACCCTTTAGTACCCTGTCTGAGCGATTTTTGAATTCATCGTCTTCTTGGGATTTAGACAGCAAATATGACTGTGATGTGGTAACTTCTTAATATTATATTATATTTTTTCTTAATATTTTTTTTATTATCTTAATATTATATACTTAAATATGGCCCAGAACGCGTCCACGTCAACTGCCTTGTCGGAGGCAGTCATTAAGTCCTCTTGTGTGCAGGTGGTTGGATACACAGGATACGTTGTAAGATGAGTCATTGTTGCACTGCATATGCAACTCAGGTTGGGGTACCAGCCTGAGTTGCTTGTGAGGTGCAACAATGACGAAATCTCGAAGAATTTAAGAATCCCCACCTGACCATGTTTTCATTGCATCGG
Organism: Herminia tarsipennalis; assembly: GCA_945859575.2. NCBI lineage: Eukaryota > Metazoa > Arthropoda > Insecta > Lepidoptera > Erebidae > Herminia > Herminia tarsipennalis. The sequence goes on from OX243855.2 coordinate 14,166,392, forward strand.
CCCAGTGAGTCCGGACTCTGTTTAAAGACTTCCACGTCGTCCATAGTAGCAAGAGTCCAGATGGTATCAAAGGGTACCGTTCCTTCGCCATTAACCACTCTGGCGCCAAACCAAGCAAGAATTTGTAAAAAATATATTTTACTAACTTTTGCCTGCGGCTCTGCTCTCGTGGATATTAGTTATCGCGATAAAAACTATACTTTGTCTTATAACGGGACTCAAACTGTCTCCATACCAAATTTCATTTTAATCGGCTTAGCGGTTTAAGCATGAAATCGTTACAGACAGACAGATTTACTTTTACATTTATTTGTACATATTTCGATTAAATTGGTTCGTTGCAGAAACAATTTATACACTCATTTTTAATAACGTGGGGCCGAAAAATGTAATAATAAAATACATTTTATTATATTTACAGAGTCAAGGTATTGCAATGGCAGCTTACGAGTCATCTTGGATCTCCTGGCCAGTGGACATGCAGAAAGATCTGTTGATTCTGCTCAGAACTGCTCAGAGGCCGATGGTACTTAGAGCTGGTGGAGTGGTTCAGATGTGTATTGAGACGTTCAGCCAGGTTAATAATTAGTTTTATATTAATTAAGACGGACTAAGACTTCCCTAAGATCGGGACACATCACAAGGTAACACATCGGGAAAATGTACAAACATACAAATGAGAATTTGTAATAAAAACGAAAATAAAACAAAATAATAATTTGTTGTAATAATAACATATGTTTAAAACACCTTAAATTACTAAAAATAAAAAATAAACATCTAATAATGCCAAGCAGAATTAATAAAACAAACCGGGCAAGTACACTCCTGGCACTAACAGTCTCTGAGCAAAGCTGCGGACGGACGGACGGACAGACATGGTGAAACTTGAAATTTTGGCTATAGAACCCTAAAAAGCAGAATCAGTATCATTGGACACATATTTTGTGAATTTTAGATATAAACAAACACAAATTGCACATCTGATTCAAATTCATGGCTTATTTATGTCGAAAGCTCCTTCTCCAATAACTTCGGTAAATACAGCACCAAATATACGAGTACGAAATAACATATAAAAAACCGTAACTCAGATAACCGTCTCCAATAACGGCCACAGAGAAAAACTGGACTTTCGTAACGAAGTGAATTTAAATATATTATTTAACTACTGATGAAAAATTTTGTATATTTTAAAAAAGCCCTGCACTGGATGAGTTTACAAATTTTTAACTAACTGTGACTCCACTCGCATGTGACATTATGCTAATATAATAATAATAATAATATCTTGGGACAACTCACACAACATCGTCTGATCCCAAACTAAGCAGAGCTTGTACTATGGCAACCAGACAACTGATAAACATACTTATATATTTCTAAATACATACTTAGTATAGATAAATAACACCCAGACACAGAATAAACCATCGTGCTCATCACACAAAGTTTTATCCTGGGTGGGGATCGAACCCACGACCTCTTGCGTAGCAGTCGGATACGCTCCCACCGCGCCACAGAGGCAGTCGCTATGCTAAAGCCTGCAACTTTAAAAAAGTAAAAAAAATATAAAAACCTTCATTCCCCTTTCTGCCCAGATTTTGCACCGATTTTGAAGCAAATTGGAAAGATTGTTTTTTTAGTAATACCGTGAGATACTATTTATTTAGAACCAAGTACAAAACTAAGTACAAATAAATGTAAAGTAATTGCGTTTCGATAAGCGCTGTAGCATACTGCCAAACAAAATAAATAAAGAGGATGAATATTTCGGGCTTAATTTCTGTCGCAGAAAAACTGATGGATGAGTTATGAAAGTGACATTTAAGATTGAATGAATTCTTTCACAGTTTTATTTAATTTGTAATTTTTAGGAAACTGTCGCAGCTGTGGTGCTTTAACGATGAAATCAATAGTTAAGGTTCATTTCCGTGCATCGCGGCCGATCGCGAGCCGCGCGCGGCTTACGACAAGCGGCTGACGCGCGCAACCGATACGACAATAGTCACAGTGCGCGCGCAGCCTACGTCAGTAGGTAGTAGAAATGAACCTTTACCGGAACGAGTCGTGGGAACAAATTACAGTATTGGATATACATAGTAGAGCTTCGTTTCTTGTGTTAAAAGAGACACCACCCAGTAAATTACTACTAATATTATAAAGCTCAAGAGTTTGTTTGTTTGTTTGTTTGAACGCTGTTATCTCAGGAACTACTAATCCGAATTTACTTTCACTGTTGAATAGCCCATTTATCGAGGAAGGCTATAGGCTATATTATATCACGCTACGACTAATAGGAGCGGAGCAGCAATGAGAAATGTAGCAAAAACGGGTAAATTTTACGCAGACGAAGTTGCGCGGGAGAGCTAGTAGTAAATAATCCCTGTTTCGCAACAACTTCGCAAACATACATTATCACGTACACAAAGTACCTACACTGCGACTTGGAACAGCAATTTCTGCATCACTTATCTTGATATCCAGCTCAGAACCTTTTGAATAGCTGTTATACGCACTCCAACGCTGTCACCAAGGCAATCAATAGAAAACAAGCATTAGCTAACAAACCTATTTAAATTCTTCTTTTTTAGTTTTTCTGTATGTAATGTGAGATTTTGGTCCCACATTACTAACAATCGTGTTAATCCCTCTACCTAAGCTCAATAGCTTGTGTTAGGAGTGGGTTCACTTCGGTAGTATAATGGGTAGGATTCGGACCCGTGACCTCACGATTGCGAGACCTTAGCCATTAGGCTACCGCCGCCTTAAAATACATCATACTTCGCCGTATAATATGACTGTTTAGTTTATCCTCATAGCGTAATCACTTGCTGGTATACTTATTTGAATGCAAAGACGAAACAAACTAAATCAAAAAGGCAAAATTTCTTGATAAATTAACGGCTAATAAAATAATTACTTCCATCTATATCTATACTTATATATCTATACTCCATACTAATATTATAAAGAGGAAAGATTTTATTGTTTGTTTGTATTGAATAGGCTCCGAAACTACTGGACGGATTTGAAAAATTCTTTCATCGTTGTGAAGCTACACTAACCCCGGGTGACATAGGCTATTTTTTTATCCTTATATTCCCACGGAAACGGGAACAACGCGGGTGAAACCGCGAGGCGTCGGCTAGTATTATATAAAGAGACACCTCAAGTCATAATGAGGTTCAATCTCAATTTATTTTCATCATTTATTTATTTTCAGGCGCTTTATAACGGATATTCGATCTACGCAGTCCTTAACGACATGGTCGATTAAATGAAGTACTGGAACATTCTACGTCTTTTACAAACTTGTAACATTGCTTTAGTAAATTGTTTTGCTTGTTTTTTTACGCAACTGGCCTAAAAATAAAGTGTGTAATGTTTTCAGGTTTTATCTATACTAATATAAAGCTTAAGCAGAATTTGTTTGTTTGTTTGAACACGAGAATCTCAGGAACCACTAATTCAAATTTAAAATGTATCTTACTGTTGGATAGACCATTTATTGAGGAAGGCTATATAACAGCACGCTACGGCCAATAGGAGCAGAGTAGCAATGAAAAAAGTTGCAAAAACGGAGAAAATTGACGTATACAAAGTTGCGCGGGACAGCTAATTTCATCATAAATTCGAAACGTCTGAATGGATTTAGGTGAATGTGGTATTATTAGAATCGTTAAATGGCTTCGGGTCGACTGTTGGTTACATAGGCTGGGTTTATTTTAGTAGAGGCTTTATGGATGGCGTCACAAGTAATGAGAGTTATTCACTATTTTAGATTCGATTTATTTTTTCTTTTGTCAGGTCAACGTGGGATAAAAAAAGTTTTTATTTCATGTTGATCAATTAACATGATTAAAAAAAACATATCTAAATACTTAGCGCGTTTGTGTTATTTATAATGGCAGTCTTGTTTTCTTTTGCTTATTTTGTTACTGTTAGTTTGTAAGAAAGAAATGTACACTGTTCTTAAATAAATAGTTGACACGATCTGCTTTTTTTTTTAGAAAATGACAACGTTAGCTACAATAAATCCTATGACTAAAAAAACATACAATCAACGAATACAAAGTGCATCCGCATTAGAATCAATAATATCTCTGGGCGCCACAATTATGTGTTCGTGTAAAAATCAAATTCACAAACTCTTATACAGCAATCGTGCTAAGTTCCACTGAACCACAGGCAATCAATTTATCACATAGATTGCTTAACTTACATCCACTAGTATGTATAATAATAATAATACAATTTTGGAACAGCTTACACAACGCTAGCTGATCCCAAACTTGGCAGAGCCTGTACTATTGTAAACAGACAACTATATAAACTTATGTATTTCTAAATACATACTTAAAATAAATAAATTACACCCAGACATAGACGACCATTAACCATTACACGCTTGATCCAGATCGTGATCTGACCAAGGTCGCGGATCGCAATAAATATTGATTCGACTAGTTGTAACATGTCGCGATCCATCAATTCAACACGTTACACAGTCAATCTAGACCAAGATCACTGATAATGATCGGGATCTCGATCTAGATCAGTGGTTCCCAACCAGTGGTCCACAGAAATAAAAAAATGGTCCGCAAAGGATTTTAAATTTCGCATGCACCAGCTCAAAAATCACATTGATTCAATTTTTTTTTAATTATGCCACCCTCCTCTCGCCACTACCCAAAGGTTGACTGGCAAAGAATGCCTATGGCATTAAGTCCGCCTTTTGGAATGTATTTGCAGGAAGTGTTAAATAAATAAATAAAGTTATATTGAGTTTTTGGTTACAATTTATTTATAAATTGATTTAGTGTAGCGAACTCTTAAAAAAAAAAGTACATGATGGTCCCTGGGAACAATAAAGAACTAAAAGTGAAGAAACACCGATCTAGGTTATACATGAAATGGCTGCCACAGAATAAACTATCGAACTCATCACACAAAGGTTTATCATAGGTTCGGATCGAACCCACGACCTCTGGCTTAGCAGTCAACCACTAGACCAACAGGCCATTCAATCAATATAAAACGTTCGAGTTAATAAGATAGGCCCGTGACTAAGAAGCAAGTAAGTACTACCACTGTCAGTCTATAGATGGAGACGCCTGATCTCTCTCCAATCGTGTCAAATTTAGACACAAGAGAACTCTCTACTACCGTGAGGGAAAAGAGAATGCACTTAGGTCTGCACATACACTTGTACACTTTGTTTAGTTTGATATTATCGCTATGATAAACTCTAATGAGATAACATTAGAGTTTATTATAGCGAGTTTTTCTAAAACCCACAAAGACACAAGTGAACTCTCTATTACCGTGAGGAAAAAGAAAATGCACTTGGGTCTGCGCATACACTTGTGCATTTTGTTAAGTTTGATATTATCACTATGATAAACTCTAATGAGATAACATCAGAGTTTATCATAGTGAGTTTTTCTAACCGATATTAATCGGTTAGAAAAAACTTTATTATACGTCGAGTTTACAAAAACGTGTACATGCAAAGTATGATTGCTTGAATTACCATTACAATTTCGTAAATATCATTTTTAGTGTAACAAGCGCAAACATTTACAGTAAAAGTGTAATATTATACCGTTACGTAAAACCAAAATAATTTGTTTAGACAAAAAATAAATTTGGAAAATGTCCTTACATTCTTTTTAAGGGCGCAAAGGTTGACGCTCTCTGGCGACGTTATTAAACTTATTGTTGGGGAAACATTTGACAAAAATGTTTGTTTATGTTCCATTAGACTAAAATAATGAGGGCATGGTTGACACAGAATAGAAACAGCAGAAGACTAATTTTATGTGAATGTGTGTTTTATATTTATTATGTTTGCATGTCTCGGAAGCCACGATAAGCAATCAGCCGCATGGTCAAGGAAGGTTCGTATTACCTATCGTGTGTATGGTTTATGTTTGTTGTGCTATCGAACTGTGGGCATTAGACATAGGGACTGCTGCTATTGCGAGTAACTACTAACGTCATTACCAACTTTTTGTATACATATAATTACCTATATACATATAAATTTAAATTATATACAGGAAAAATTCATGTGTTCATCTTAAGTCATATCATATCATCATATCAACCCATATGATGGCCCACTGCTGGGCACGGGTCTCCCCAGTAGAACCTACTGGTATGTAGATCCTGGGGGTAATTGCCATAATCGCCACGCTTGGCGAGCGGGTTGGCGATCGCAGTAAGGCTTTAAGTACGCAGAGGACGCTGCTGCCCGTCCTCCGGTGTGACATCCCTTAGTCGCCTTGACGACACCCACGGGAAGAGATGGGGTGGTACTATTCTTAACAGCACGGCACGTTCATCTTAAGTAATACAATGTTATTCTTGGTATATTGCAAACCTGAACATAGTTTGCTCAGAATCAGAAATACAATCTAATGGGGTAGTTTTTGGACCATATTATAT